>CM057347.1:49529374-52181063 GCA_030015575.1 Agapanthus africanus
TTTCTTGTAAGTTGAAGTTCAGTATAAACTGGGCGTAAGTGGAAGGAAGGGACTGGAGAACTATATCCGTATATAGCTCACTCTCCAATGTGATCCCTAGGTCAGCGAGCTCCTCAATGAAGCCGATCATCTTTAGCACGTGCTCGGCTACTGATGATCCGACGGCCATTCTTGTCGAAAATAACTTTTTCGACGCTTCGTATCTTGCGATACGTGATTGCTCTCCATACAGTTCTTTTGTATGAAGCAATATGGACTCCATGTCCATATTCTCATGCCTCCTCTGATGTTCGTTGTCCATCGAGGCAAGCAGGAGGCACTTGGCCTTCGCGCTATCAATCTCCCAAGTCTTGCGGATTTCCTTATCCGCGACGCTGGAAGTTGGACCAGGGACAGGGGGAGCTTTGGTGGTAAGAAGATACCCCAGCTTGTCATAAGTGATTGCTATCTTGACATTCATGAGCCAATCTTTGTAGTTTGGCCCTGTCAGTTTGTTTTTATCTAGGAGTAACTTAAGTCCAGTCATGTTGATTGGTCGCTGCAATTAGGAGAGAGAAGAAGAAACACTCAGCATGATGCTCTTGCAAGTTTAGAGTGGTTTTTAATTTGTCTAAATAGGATGGCTCCCACTATTTCTCGAATCCCTCCTCAAACCATAAAGGAAGAATTAGTCAGGATCAATCCCACCGTACAATACTTGCTTAACCGTTCAGCCGGGCCGGTGTCGGTACTTCGAGGGAGGTTTTCCAACGCTTTCGCGAAGTTCCTTAATTAGAGAACCTCTTTTCCCTGGGGGCGTAGCCCCGCTAACACCTTTCTAGGCACCTACTAGGTTTATAGCATTGATCGTTAAGTGAGAAATTTCCCGAGGAGTAGCATATACTCACAGTAGGATCGGGATCCAAATATCATCGCGTGACGAAACTGAAGGAATCCTACCAGAATCATCACACTCCAAATGGTATGCAAATCTAGCAAGTTTCAGTACTTATGAAACCCCCGATGTGGATTTTTGCCCCATGCTCTTATGACCTTGACTTTGGCCAACAAATCATAAGTCACATGTCAAGTTCTGCCCGTCGTTCTCCAGGTTAATTTGAATCCACCCGCACCTACCCTTGACTTTGGCCAACAAGGCAGTACGACTGTTCCAAACCAACGCATCTATCTATGCTGCACATGAATACCCAATAGCTACCAATCACTGTGCCTTGACTTTGGCCAACAAACACAGCTTGAATACTATTGACTATTCATGTGAAACGACGGAGGGCTACGGATGGTTTTGGCAAAACTGTGAACGTAGTGAACTTGATTTGGTCGATGGAACGAGATAGCTTTTAAAAGGAGTGGCTCAAGCTCCGTATTTAAAAGTTGTTTTGAAAAGAACCGAGTGGTTTTTCGAGAGTGTTCCATCGACTTTAACTTGGTTTATTATCTTGCATTAGTTCTTTTAATGCGTGATATTCTTGCATTAGTTCTTTTAATGCGTCCCATCATTTAATCCTACCATTGCAGAAAACAACCAAAATATGACGTACGCTTATGCCATTCGCATTCGCCACGGGGCCCCGTCATTACCCGTTAGGTTACTTAACTAACGACAGAGCGGGGGCTGGGCTAGCGCGTCTGTAAAACATAAGCAACGCCTAAATAATATCATATATAGATATACTGCAATGATAAACATTTCAGATCACAGATAAATACATTGGATATACTAGGAATCTGTAATTTGTACGAGCCTGTAACAAAAACAGATTACACGGTCGCGGTGAATAGCCAAAACCCCACCCAAGACCCCTACGGGTGCGGCAAACTACCCGCCAAGTACCCGAAGCGTAGCAACCTCCCTCATCTCCATGAGTAGGCCACTCGACACTTCGGCATACCCGGTAGTTTGTGCACCCCTCCATGGGTCTATCCTAGGAGCAAAAACAGTAAAAAGAAATTATACAATGACGGCTACAACCCCGACCCGGTTGTGCGGCTATACAAATAATTATTACATCAATTTACAAATTTACATGAATTGCAAGAAAAGAAAACTCTCGTCTCACAACCCCCGGCTATTCACCCGCGACAATCCAACATATTTATATACACATTCCAGCACATTACAGATCATGTATAACCCCGACCAATCGACTTATAGCGATTAGCCGACGTTCAATACATGCAAACATCACAGATATAACCATCATAGTCAAAGTGCAGTGAAGTTCGGAAAAAATACGGAATTATAGGACCCCAAAAGGAAATTTCTTTTCTGGAAAATCTGGGCACATATAATATATTTCAAAAATCCCAAAACCAACACAGACACACACTGCACGAAAAACGATGCACAGAAGACGACAAAGCGCGGCGCTTCCGCGGCGGATCCCTAGCTCGCGCGGCGGAAGGGCGACGGTTTGGACGAATTACTGTATCGTTTTTCTTGGGTGTTCACACAAAACCCTGAGCCGAATTTACAAGTGTAAAGTTTTTCATTTTGAGCCAAAAAAATTTCAACAGAAACTCAGTTTTTGTAAAAGTTTGGTTTTTGGATTTTTCCGGTTCCGAACTTCGTTACACTTCACTACCAAGCTAGTTTAAGTTTAGTTAGGCTCTGATACCACTGTAAGTCCACGTTGCGACCCCCGGTTCTTACGGGGAGGCGGAAACGGTATAAAATCAAAATTTTAACGCAAGAGGCAACATGGACTAAGCTAGGTCGGGATCTTTACCTAAACTAAAACTAGCATACTAAGCTAAAGATATTTAGCTACTCGGATGAAGATGGTTATACCTAAACTTGAACTCCTTCTCTTCAAGCTCCGAAGGTGGTTCGATGGCTCCTTCTCGTTGTCTCCGTATGCCGAAGATAGATCCACTTGAAAGCTCCAACCTTTAGCTCCTTCTTCGTTCTTTGAAGAAACTAGTTCACTTGGTTTGCTAAACCTAATGAACTAGAATGAGTAGAGATGATTTAGAATGGGATTTTATCTATGGTTCTTGATTCTCAACTCATGAGACAAGAGAACCATAGATCAAGAGAGGGAGCAAGAGGTTGAGGGTGAGAGCAAGAGGAGAGCTCAAGAACAAGAGAGAGAATGAGCAAGAAAGAATGAGGCTCTCTTTTGTCTTTCACCCTCTCATAATCCAAAGTGATCATAACTCATCATATCAAAAAAGTCTTATGTGATGGTTTGAAGCAACCATAACCTTATCATGTCATGCACTCATTTTACTCAAATGAGCAAGCAAGTAAAAGTCTTTGGCATGAAATGATAACCATGGTTATCATGATGGCCAACTAGTCAAGCCTAGTCAACCGGTCAACAAGTCAACAAAGTCAACAAGTCAACAAAAGTCAACAAGTCAACAACCATATCACCATAATACTTAATTAATATAATAGTTAATCACATATCATATTCTCATTAGGGTTGAGCATAAAGTCAAATAGTCAACGGTCAACTGTCAACAACCCTAATGAGAATCCGCTGCCTCTGCCTCCCTGTCAACTGTGCATACACACCCGCATCCGCGTTCCGAGGAACACGAATGCAAACTGGATAAATCCAATCCCATAAGGTACACTAGGATCTGGCTTAAACCAAAGCCCGCTAGTGTAAACTGTCCGGACACCGTACGTGCACAAGTGCACGGATGTGACCGAACCCTGTCGCAAAACCATGCGACCTGTCGCAATACCATGCGACCTCTACTCTTTTGCCTAAAGGCGAAAAGCTTTCTGTGTGGGACTCTAAAGACTCAACACTACGCTGGCAGTGGGTTTAACCACAGACCGCAAGCGGCACTAGCTGTGCGTAACGGTCCCCAGGTAATGCCGACAAGAAGACCGACGAGACGAAACCCATCTGAACTCCTACTGAGCCTGAGTGTGACATTCTCCGTACAGTCCGGTCTGTTCTTCTGATACATCGCATGGCGGGCCTAGGGGGCGGTAAACGTCAGTCCCCCAATAGCGGTACAAGTCGTGCCGGAGCGAAGCCCAAAACACCCTGAGATAACACTGGAAACCTACCAGTATATCTCGTTTGCCCTGGCCAGGGACTACTCGTGTAATGGCTCTCCTAGACACAGCGCGATGTCAACCCCCAATACCGGGAGAGACGAATCCTGTCTAACCGTCACTGCCTCCAAGTGCTTCGGGACTGCACCCAACCACCACCTGTTTGCACGACTCCTTTGAGCCGTGGTAGGGTAGTGATCAAAGTACAGCGGGAACACACCCGAGGCGAAGTGACAGTGTCAAGTCAGCGGACTAAGCTGTACTCATGTCACCTGGGAACTGATAACTGACGATAGGTATAATACCAACTAGTCAGTTCCCGACGAGTCCTGTCCAGTGTACCCGTAACCTAACGAGCACCCGCATACTATCTCAAGTACGACGTACTGACGGCTGTGGGACAGACCGTCTCCCACACTGGGATGAGAAGCGCATGCGCTGGTCTACTCCGGAGTATCGATGCCCTGTCTCGATAGTCCTGCGACCAGGGACCTGAATAAGGATGTGCTTATAGATTACCCAGCCCCCACTAGTGTGACTGCCATCACAACGCTGGTAATCAAGCAAAGATCCTAAGGGCTCCACTAATGCGTATAAGTGATATACTGAAATAAACACAAGTACACATTGAAGTAGAAACAAACCAGGTAGCATACTACTATTTTGAGCAAGATTGTATATACAAGGTGAATATCCCAAGCATCCATTAAGTAATATACAAACTAGTATGATACAGTAATGGCCTCTAGGGCATATACACTAACAGAAATGATGGAAGGCTACGGCTGGTTTTGGCGAAACCGTGAACGTAATGAACTTGATTTAATCGAAGGAACCTGATAGCTTTTAAAAGAATGGTTTAAACTCCGTATTTTAAAAGTCTACTATTTTGAAAAAACCGAGTGGTTTTAAAAAAAAATTCCAACGATTCAACTTTGGTTTATTTTCTTTGCATTAATCTAATGCAGTCCCATCATTTACACCTATCATTACAGAGAGAAACGAAAAATATCACGTCCGCTTATGCCATCTGCATTTGCCACGGGGCCCCGTCATCACCCGTTAGGTTACTTAACTAACAACAGAGCGGTGGCTGGACTAGCACGGATGCAAAACATAAGCAACGTCTACTATATAACATATATAGATATTTATAATCGTCTCACGCAATAATAGGCATTCCATATCATAGATGAACATATTGGATATACTTTGAATTCCGCGTTTCGTTTAAGCCTGTAACGAAAGATGGATTCCACGATCATGATGAATAGCCAAACCCTACCCCGACCCCTACGGGTACGGAAAACTACCCGCCAAATTCTCGAAGTGAAGCAACCTCTTTCAACAAAGTGAGTAGGCCACTCGGCACATCAAAGAACCCAGTAGTTTGTGTACCCCACCTTGGGTCTATCCTAAGAGCAGAAAATAGTAAAAAGAAATAATACAACGGCGGCTACAAGCTCAACCCGGATGTGCCCTGAAAAATAATATTACATCAAATTTACAATTTACATCGAATGAAAGATAAAATAAACGCTCATCTCACATCCCCGGCTATTCATCATCGACGATCCAATAAAGTTTATATACACAAACCACCAACAGCAACAGATATGTGCAACCCCGACTAATCGACGTATAGCAATTAGTCGACGTTTCTAAACACATATAACACCTACAGGACATGTTAAACTACGTTGAAATTGCTACTACGAAACATTCTGTAATGGCACAGTGAAGAATTAACATTGTAACAAAATTTAGCAAAAAGCAAACATCATCAGAAATCCAAAATCCAAGAATCATGACTACAGACCAAAACACAGAGCAAACCACCACCACCAGACCGGCGGCGCCGGGAAAAACACTATTGTCGCCGGCCAAAAACTGGTGGACTTGTTTCATTTTTGGTGTGTGTTCATGTCACAAGTAAAAGAGCACTCTACAACTGTTTAAATAATTTTTAGAGCCTCTTGAAAAATTAACAGAAACATGGATTTCGTTTTCGATGTTTCGGAGTTATTTCGGTTTCACAGTTTCATACGTTGTTTAAACTGTTAGTTAGGGTTTAGTAGGCTCTGATACCAGTGTAAGTCCATGTCGCGTGCACCCCATGTCCGCGGGGAGGCAGAATTGGTGAAAAACGGTTTTTCAAAAGATCGCGACACGGACTCGGACTCCAGGATCGGTGCTAAACCCTAACAAGCTAACTTAGTGTGAGGTAAACTACAAGTGCAGAAGTTTATACCTCACGTTCATGTCCTTCAGGTCTTCATTCCTTTCTGTCCTCCACCTCGTCATAGACTTCATGGATCGCCGCTTCCTTGTCGGCTATCTCAAATCGAAGATGATCCACCCGAGAAAATGTGCATCGAGCTTCTACCTCAACCGAAGCAACTAGGGCACCATGTTCGCTACACAAGATGTCGTAGAAGATGAAGAGTATGAAGATGGATTGGGATGCCTCTTTTTACCCTAGGTTACTCAACACATGAGATGTTAAGGGTTTGAGGAAGTAGATGAAGTATTGATGAAAAGCTAGTGAACTTAGCATGAGAATGAAGATGAGCTCTCACTTGTTTTCTAAATTGAATCATATCTTATTTTCCTATGAATAAATCATAAGCTTAAATCGAATAAGGTTCAAGTTACAACAATATGAGCCATGGCTTAAAAACTTACCGTGTGCCATTAGAAGCCTTGCTTACATTCATACAATTTCCACCTCATTTTCTAAATTCATAAAATGAATAATCATTTAAACCAAAATGATAAATACAAATTATGAAATGTCATCTTTAAAAAGCATATTTGACCAAATTACAAAAACGCCCCTCGTCCCTATATACATACCCGTATCCGTATTCTGAAAAATACAAATACAAAAGACGAAAACAATCCATCAGTACAATACTAGGATCCGGCTTAAACCAAAGCCCACTAGTATTGTCCGTCCGAATCATCATCCGCGCACAAGTACACGTACGTGATTGAACCCTGTTGTAAAACCATACGACCTCTATATTTTATGTCTGATGCAGGGAAACCCACTGTGTGGGACTCTAAAGACTCGACACTACGCTGGCAGTAGGTTTAACCACAGGCCGCAAGCGGCACTAGATGTACGTAACGGCCCCCAGGTATATGTCCATGATAAGGTCGATGAGAATAACTCATCCGAACTCCAACTGAGTCTATCCGTGACAATCTCCGTACAGTCCGGTCTGTTCATCTAAGAGTATAGCATATCGGACATAGGGGCGGTAATCGTCAGACCCCTAATAGCGCAATAAGTCGTGTCGGAGAGTAGCCCAAAACACCCTGAGAAACTACTGGAATACCTACCAGTAAATCTCGCTTGCCTTGGCCAAGGACTTTGTGTAATGGCCTTCCGAACACAGCACGATATCAACCTCCAATACCGGGAGAGACGAATCCTATCTAACCGCCAATGCCTCCAAGTGCTTCGGGACTGCACCCAACTATTACCTATTTGCACGACTCCTTTGAGCCGTGGTAGGGTAATAATCAAAGTACAGTGGGAACACACTCGAGGCAAAGCAGCAATGTCAAGTTGACAGACTATACTGTATTCATGTCACCTGGAAACTGCTACTCGACGTTAGGTATAATACCCACCAACAGTTTCCGACGAGTCCTATCCGATGTACTCATAACCTAATGAGCACCTGCATGCTATCTCCAGTACGACTTACTAATGGCTGTGGGACATACCATCTCCCCTGCTGGGATGAGAAGCGTATACACTAGTCTACTCTGGAGTATCGATGCCCCGTCTCTATAATCCTACGACTAGGGACCTGTATAGGATGTGCTTATTGTTAGTTATATGTATACCCTAGAGGCCATTACTATACATAGGATGTATATTGTAATGGATGCTTGGACATATATAGGGAGGACTTTCTTGCTCGACATGTTAGTATGCTTGGACATATCAGACGAACAGACCGGACTGTACGGTAAGTGTTACTGGTTGGATTCACAGGAGTGTGAGCGGGCTTGCTCGTTGATCTTTTGATCGCTCAATACCCGGGTGGCCGTTACGTTTAGCAGACCGTTTGTGGCTTGTGGGTGTTTGATATGATCATCACCTACTGCCGGCGTATTGACGAGTCTTTAGAGTCCTACAAAGAGCTTTCCTAGCTCAAGCGAAACGAAATAGGAGCGCATATGAGATATGTGCGGGACCGAGAATAATGCCAGTATGTGATACTGAATTCTATTCTCGCGATTTGTATCATCGGACGGTTATATAAGATATAGCCGGGTTACCGAATCAAATGTTGATTCGATATATTGATACACTTGATATTAGTCGGTTATATGCAGTATGACCGGATCATTAAATCAAGTATTGATTTAATGATTTAATGTATAATTATATATTTGATATATTACTTTACATTAACTAGTATTGGTTCACTTAAGATTGATTTTCTCACTTGATGTGCACAAGTTGTATATGTGATATATTTTTGTGCACTAGTTTGTATCATGTTTGATGATACATGCAAACTTGGGTGTGTATGCTTTAAACCATGTTTAAGTAAATGGTTAGGGTTTTATATACTTTATTTATTTTGTTTTGTTAAAACAAAAATGGTCTTTTTCTTTCACATTGCTAGAATCTTCATGATACTTCAAGCACTTGTGACAAAAGTTTATGCCATTTTTGTTTTATCCTTAACCTAACCATTTATCTAAACCCTAGTTTATTCTCTACATTAGTTACCCTCACCCATGGTTGCTAAATGATAAGCATCACTTGATTTTCTATTATTGATAATTCATTCTTTTCTTTCTTCTTCTTCATCATCATGAAGAGAAGAAACCATTGCTAGAAAATTCCAAGTGATGAATCCAAGTGAGAAATCCAATTCCAAAGTGAACCCACTTCCTATTTCTTCATCCTCTACCACTTTCCATGTTGTATAGGGTGTTATCTTCACAAGTTTCATGACCTAGTGAAGATGGAGCTTGGGTTTGAGTCGCCTCGACGTAGATCATCTTCGGCATCGAAGTCAACGACCTAGCCCGATCATTCCTCCGACGAAACCATCGCTAGAGTCCAGGATTCTGATGATCGCAGCGGAGGGACGTCAACACGGAGCTAGAGAAGTGGAGGACCGGATCTACAAAGGTTGTATTTCCATTCACTTAGTAGTTAAGTTATTAACTTGCATTTGTTTTCGCCTATCCTCTAGTTAACGATCTTGCATTAGGGTTTCTCGGCACATGAAAAATTTGATTTTGGCATGGTTGATCAGTTGTAGAACCTCATGAGTGTGCCTAGGAACCCTACAATGGTATCAGAGCCTAGCTAGAGCTTTAGGCGATGAGTAGACGTAGTTAGTAACCCGATCGAACCCCGAAACCCTAATCGCAACCCCTCTCTGTACATTTTTGAAAACAGTGGATTTTTCCAAATTAAAAATATGCAGAAAAATCAGCAGGGTTTTCTAAGAACTACTGTGCAAAACGTGCGCCTAATTCGATCATGGCGCCGTGGAACTGCGGCACGAGCATGGCTCGTGCGGCGGTTCCGCGGCCGTACAGTCACCTTGTTCATTGCAGTTTGCACAGTAATGTCACTATCTGTCTCCTGTGTTTTCTGGGTATTTTTATTTTATACTCAACAGTTGAGTTTTCTGGGTTGTATTGGGGACTCGGTGTTTCGATCGGGAAGTCTAACTTCGTCTATGTGTCTTTCCGGATAATTTTAGAACATGTTAAAAAGTTCGACCGGATATAAATACCCACTTTTTCCCCTGTCGGGAAATTTCCAAGTGTTGGATCTTTCCGTAGTTTAAGAACGTTCGAAGTAGTGCAAGTAACGCGATGGACCCTCTAGAAGACAACAAACCTTAACTCGATTATGTGACCGTCTTGAATTGCCCTTTGAACCTTAGGGTTTGGGGCAGTACGGCGTGCCACATGTGAGGCGTTGGCTTGACCCTTCTACGGCTGGACCGTTGGTACTGTGGCATGAAGTGGATGTTTTTAAACTTATTTCATGTGTTGAGCTTTTTGGGAAAACTTGGGTGTTTGATTGTTCGATCGAAAAGTTTAACATTTTCTATTTATCTGGAATGTGATACAATATTTGGAATTCACAAGTAGTTATGAGATAACTAATATGAATGTTATAAACATAGCACTTTAGTCTCACTTGATCGGTTGCCACGGAATTTTGATGTGATCAAAAGTCCGTCGCAATCACGTAGCGTACGCGGATACTCGCCGGGTAAACTTAATAGACAGACACGCCCCATAGCCCCGACCAAGTGACTGTAGGAGAACCCCGTAGCCAAAAGCATCCGTTTGGGTGCTCGCGGCAGCGGTGTTCCGCCTTAGTGCACTTCGTCGACGGCATCGGGGGTGCGGCTATCTACTAAAGTTTGCGACGAGCATTCGATCAGGATGTCGGGAATCTTGTTGAATTGCCCGACTTGATATTGAAAAGAGTTTTCGATAATGAGACTAAAATGCGGGGTTTATAATTGTTAGGAATGCGATGTCTAAGGAATTCATTTGATTAGGCATGCGATGTCTAAAGAGGTTGCGGATTCCAACTGTTGTAGTTTTACACTTTCTATTCTGTGACCGTAAGTGTAATATGTGATATCGCCGGTTTCGTTGCTATATGTCAACGACAATTGGAATGCGCATATTTACTTACGTTGATGACATGTGATGTTATGTGTTGCTGGATATGTTATATTGGATCGTCGTGTTTGAATAGCCGGGGGTTTTTTATGTGAGATGAGTGTTTTTCATTTTCATTCATGTAAAAACTTGTATGTAATATTCTTTTATTGGGGCACTTCCAGGTTGCGGAAGATATCACCGTTGATGTATATTATTTACTTTTCCGCATTAGGATAGACCCAAGGAGGGGAGCACAAGTAACCGGGTTCTAGGGTCCAGTGGGAGACCATCTCGAGGAGTCGAGTCCGGGCCTCCTAACCCTAGAATTGGTAGGGTTGCTTATCGCTCTCGTAGGGGTCTAGGGGTGTGGGATTGGCTATTCATCACGACCGTGGAATCCGTGTTTTATTCAGGCTCAAAATAAAACACGGACGTCCTAGTATATCCAATATTTCATATGATATTTTCTGCTGCGTTATCTGTGATGTGATCATGTGATTTGTTCAGATAGATATTGTATATAGTATATATGATATATTATATAGACGTTGCTTATGTTTTACACCCGCGCTAGCCCTGCCTCACTCTGGCATTAGTTATCTAACCTAACGGTGCAGACGAGACATCGAGGCGAATGCGGATGGCATAAGCGTACGTTATATTTATCTGTGATATTTAGGTGGACATAAATAATGGGATATTCATTAATGAGATTAATGAAAGAAAATAAACCTAAAAGATGTTGTGGAATCTAATTTCAAAATAAAATCAGGTAGCTACAGTTCTTTCTTTGCATCACGGTGTTCCTTATAGAACATCCTGCACCTTATTCGATGAGGAAAGGGCCGACGATCCCTTCATCGGGAGTGACCCCTTTAGCAATAACTGGCAGATGCTACAACCCTCGGTTTGTTTTTTGATTGCTTCTATAGTTTCTGCTTTGCACAGCGGTATATATGATATATCCTGCACCTTATTCGATGAGGAAAGGGCTGACGATCCCTTCACCGGGAGTGACCCCTTTAGCAAAACTAGAAAAGCCTCAAAAACGATCCATTTAAAAACCATTTGATTCCGCAACGAGATCAAGTTCAAAGCATTAAAGGTTTTCTTAAAAACCATCCGCAGCCTTCCGTCATTTTAGGAAGTAGAGTACTTAGTATTCGTGCTGTGTTTGTTGACCATAGTCAAGGCACAGTGTACGGTAGCTAAGTGATGTCTTCCTATACCGCATATGATGCGATTAGTTAGGACAGTCGCGTGACTTTGTTGACCTTAGTTAAGGGTCATGCGGGTGGGTCTAATTAATCACGAAATGACGGGTAGAACTTGACTAGTGCTTATGATTTGTTGACCATAGTTAAGGTCATAAGTGCTAGGGGTAAAAACCATTATCGGGAGTTTCAAGTGTAGAAATTTGCAATGAGATTGCATACCTTCTATATGATAGTTGGATCCCGATACCCACTGCGAGTAATTGTTACTCCTGGGAGAGTTTTGCACTTTGCAATTAGCCGATCAAGTAGGTGTCTAGAAAGGTGTCAACGGGGTTACGCCTCTGGGAAAACGAGGTTTATTTTAATTAGGTCTGTGCGAAAGCACGGGGAACCTCCCTCAAAGTACTGACACTGGCCTGGCTGAAAGATTGGCGAACTTGTAGAGTGTAATTAATCCCGGCTAGTCTTTCCTTTTAGGGTTTGAAGGAAGATTTGATAAAAACAGTGGGAGCCATCCTGATTAGATAAAATATATAGCTAATCTAATCTTGCAAGAGCGCACGCAGAGTGTTTTCTTCTCTCTCTCTCCAGGTAGCGACCATATCACGCCTTAATCAAGATAATAATATGGATGTATTGACCGAACCCGCTTGTTATTCTGAGCTGGGGAACGTTGGTCCCGCTCCAACTTATAATTGTTATAAGACAGAGCAGGAAATAGGGGAATACCAGGATTCCCATGCCGCCCAAACGAAGAAAGTGCATATGATGCATCTCTTTCGGGTGTGTTCATTATAAAGAACTGTTTCTCAGTGTTCTCTACGTCCTAGGTATTAGATACCGGATCAGGATCCCGCAAATGTAATCCGTTACATGGGCTACAGAAAGGTAGAGAACTGAGAACGAGTGATAAGTTTCATGAGACAGAAAACGGTGCAAGTGTTGCAGCCAAGTCTGTTGGTCACTGTCACCCTGTATTACCAATACATTGATTCTGAACAAATACTATTAGATACCGAATCTAATATACAAAATCATATCAATCTCTTTATTTATTAAAGAAGGATATAATTTTGTATTGTTGAATATTGTTTTGAACATTTCAAAAGTTGATCGGTTCAGGCACGTTATCTAAAAGCATTGTCGTTCTAAATCAAACTGCAGTTCCTAGTATACAGAACACACACGAGAAGAAGAGTTCAGAAATGAACGATTCCTTCTTGAGGTATTGTAGACTAGGTCATATCAATGTGACCCGACTAGCTTAAGTTATATTTTAGATGCATATTTAAATTAGTTTGAATTTACATCTTGTGAAACTTGCCAGTCATGTCACAAAGATTAGATGACCATAGCTCTGTTTATTGGAAACAGAAAAAGAGTTAGTAAACTCTTGGGACTAATACATGATAATGTATGAAAGGTCCCCTGTCTACACATGCCAGGACCGGTTCTTTGTACTTCATTACATTCTCTGATGATCTCTCAAGATTCAGTCATATGTTCCTGTTGAAACATAAGTCCGAAGCTTTTGAGATATTCACAGAATATAAGTTAGAAGTAGAGAACCAAAATACGGGTATAAGTATTATGTTCTATGATGAGATCAAGGAGGAGAATACTTGAGCACGGAAATCCTGGAATATTCTAAAGGAGAATGAGATTCTCTCTCAGCATTACTCCTCCATATACACCACAGCACATCGGTGTATCGGGGCGGAGCAATCAGCACCCTATGAGATATGGTGTGCTCTATGATGAGTATTACTAAGTTACCTGTTTCTTTTAGGGGGTTGTGCACTTGAGAAGTTGCATACCTATTGAATTGGATTCGAATCAAATCAGTGCCTACCACTCCATATAAGATATGGTTTGGGAAGAGCCTATCTCTTAAGTAAGTTAAGATTTGGGATTGTCGGGCCTATGTCAAAAGCAAAATCCGGACAAGCTCGAGACAAGGTCTGTAATGTAGAACTGGAAAGGTTCCAGGTATACAAACTACAGCAGATGATTTGATAGAACCAAAGGATTCAATAGTTACCAACGAACCTCAGCCTCTCCGCCGATCTAGTAGGATTCCTCACCCACCTGAGAGATACTTCGGTTTCTCTATGATAGTGGGAGCGAGGATTGCATCATGAGATGATGACCCAACTAGTTTCGAGCAGGCCATCGAGAGTAGGGACTCTGAAAGAATGGCTGGATGCTTAGTGATCTGAGATGGAATCCTTATACACCAACAAAGTATGGACTTTGGTTGCTTTATCTGAAGGGTTAAATCCCCATCAGGAGCAAGTATATCTTGAGAAGATTACTTGGTGTACATAAAAAAGTTGAGATTTTCAAAGCTAGACTTGTTAAAGGTTTGCATCGTGGACCAGTTGTGGCTAATAATGAAACCTTTTCTGGGGCCTATGCTTAAGTCCATCCAGATCCTACTTGCCACGGCTACATACCATGACTACGATATCTGGTAGTTGGGTGTCATGACAGCTTTTCTAAATGATGTTTTAGAAGAGGGCGTCTATAAGTACACAGCCAGAGGGCTTCGTAGACAGTGGGAGCAGCGGAAACGTGCACAAGTTGCTTTATAGGATAAAGCAGGCATCGCGGAGTTGGAACGTCTGTTTTGATGTGATAGTCAAAGAGTTTGACTTCATCAAAATGGTAGATGAACCTTGTATATACAAAAAGGTTGTAGGGAGTATGGTGGTGATCCTCGTAGAGTACGTGGATGACATACTCTAGTTGGGGAAGGAGTTTCCTATGCTACGCTCGGTCAATCTCCGCTTATCACAATGATTCTCCATATAGGATCAAAGTGATACCTACTAAATCCTAGGTTTTGGATCTATGAGATAGATCTAATTGGATGTCAGGATACTCACTAGATGTAGTGAGTTGGTATCAATCGATCCTGGGGAGAATCACTGGAAAGGTTCCAGGGTGATAAGGACGACTAAAAGTCAGTCACAGGCATTGTCTTTACCCTCAGTAAAGGGACGGTATGTTGGAAGAGTTCCAAGCTAGATACCGTGGCATACTAGACGATAAAGGCTGGTAACATCGCTATCAAAGATACTACCAAAGAGACAGTTTGGGTGTATATTAGTTCATGAGATGAACTAGGTTCCTACCATTGTATGACAATGGAAGTGTGGCTTTGGCCCAGGAACCTTGGTCCCATCAGTGACCCAGACATATTCTGAGGCAGCATCACTTGATCATGGAGATGGTTGATTTCCAAGGAGATCGAGGTTAGGAGAGTAGACTCAGAGGACAACACGGCGGATCCACTCACAAAGGCCTTTTCCCAGAGAGAGACTTTTATGGGATGGTTGAGTATGAGATACTACAACCACTGCTATCAGATGGCCCTAGTGCAAGTGGGAGATTGTTAGTTATATGTATGCCCTAGAGGCCATTACTATACATAGGATGTATATTGTAGTGGATGCTTGGACATATATAGGGAGGACTTTCTTGCTCGACATGATAGTATGCTATCTAGTTGCTTTTTACCTTAACGTGTACACTGATTGTCTCTCTGTTACATGTTGGTAAAGCCCTTAGGATGTGTACTTGACTACCTGGACTATGATGCGGATCATACTAGTGGGGACATGGTAGTCCATAAGTACATCCTTCAAGGTCCCTAGTCGTGGGTGTATCGAGACGGGGCATCGATATACCAGAGTAGACTAGCGTATACCTTCTCGACCCATACAGATGGGCGATGGATGATCCCATATCCATTGGTGTTTGACATCAAAGATGATATACGGGTGCTCAGTGGAGACTGGGTACACTGGACGGACTCGCCGAGAACTCCCAGATAGTATTATACCTCACGTCAGATGGCAGTTCTCTGGTGACACTGGTACAGCTTAGTCTGTTGACCCGAGATCGTCATAGAGTCTTGTGTGTCTCCCACTGTGCTTTGATTTCCACCCTACCACGGCTCTACTGAGGAGTGCAAACAGGTGGTTTTTGGGTACAGTCCTGATTCACATGGAGGCAATGAGCGATAGGAGGGGATTCGTCTCTCCCGGTATTGGGGGTTGATGTTGCGCTATGCTCGACTGGCCATAACTGGAAATCCCTGGCCAGGGTTGCAGTGATATACTGGTAAGAGTTATCAGTAGTTTCACGACTGTTATGGACCTTACATCGGCATGACTTATCAAGCTACTGGGGTCTGACGTTTACCACCCCTAGGCGAGATATGCGACATATCAGACGAACAGACCGGACTGTACGGTAAGTGTTACTGGTTGGATTCACAGGAGTGTGAGCGGGCTTGCTCGTTGATATTTTGATCGCTCAATACCCGGGTGGCCGTTACGTTTAGCAGACCACTTGCGGCTTGTGGGTGTTTGATATGATCATCACCTACTGCCGGCGTATTGACGAGTCTTTAGAGTCCTACACAGAGCTTTCCTGGCTCAAGCGAAACGAAATAGGAGTGCATATGAGATATGTGCGGGACCAAAAATAATGCCAGTATGTGATACTAAATTCTATTCTCGCGATTTGTATCATCGGACGGTTATATAAGATATAGCCGGGTTACCGAATCAAATGTTGATTCGATATATTGATACACTTGATATTAGTCGGTTATATGCAGTATGACCGGATCATTAAATCAAGTATTGATTTAATGATTTAATGTATAATTATATATTTGATATATTACTTTACATTAACTAGTATTGGTTCACTTAAGATTGATTTTCTCACTTGATGTGCACAAGTTGTATATGTGATATATTTTTGTGCACTAGTTTGTATCATGTTTGATGATACATGCAAACTTGGGTGTGTATGCTTTAAACCATGTTTAAGTAAATGGTTAGGGTTTTATATACTTTATTTATTTTGTTTTGTTAAAACAAAAATGGTCTTTTTCTTTCACATTGCTAGAATCTTCATGATACTTCAAGCACTTGTGACAAAAGTTTATGCCATTTTTGTTTTATCCTTAACCTAACCATTTATCTAAACCCTAGTTTATTCTCTACATTAGTTACCCTCATCCATGGTTGCTAAATGATAAGCATCACTTGATTTTCTATTATTGATAATTCATTCTTTTCTTTCTTCTTCGTCATCATCATGAAGAGAAGAAACCATTGCTAGAAAATTCCAAGTGATGAATCCAAGTGAGAAATCCAATTCTAAAGTGAACCCACTTCCTATTTCTTCATCCTCTACCACTTGCCATGTTGTATAGGGTGTTATCTTCACAAGTTTCATGACCTAGTGAAGATGGAGCTTGGGTTTGAGTCGCCTCGACGTAGATCATCTTCGGCATCGAAGTCAACGACCTGGCCCGATCATTCCTCCGACGAAACCATCGCTAGAGTCCGGGATTTCGATGATCGCAGCGGAGGGACGTCAACACGGAGCTAGAGAAGTAGAGGACCAGATCTACAAAGGTTGTATTTCCATTCACTTAGTAGTTAAGTTGTTAACTTGCATTTGTTTTCGCCTATCCTCTAGTTAACGATCTTGCATTAGGGTTTCTCGGCACTTGAAAAATTTGATTTTGGCATGGTTGATCAGTTGTAGAACCTCATGAGTGTGCCTAGGAACCCTACACTTATAGATTACCCAGCCCCCACTAGTGTGACTGCCATCACAACGCTGGTAATCAAGCAAAGATCCTAAGGGCTCTACCAATATGTAGAAGCGATATGCTAAAAGAAACATACGCACATATCGAGGTAGATGCAAACCAGATAGCATACTACCATTTTGAGCAAGACTATTATTGTATCCGTGTATATTCCAAACTCCTATTAAGTAATATACAAACCTGTATGATACAATAATGGCCTCTAGGGCATATATCACTAACAAGTCCTTAATGAACCGTCCATAGAAACCGGCATGGCCAAGAAAAGATCTGATATCTCTGACACATTTGGGAGGAGGGAGGATGGAAATGTCATAAAATTTTGCTTTGTCAACCTCGATACCGTTTCGCGAAATGATATGTATTAAGACAATACCTTCGCGGACCATGAAGTGGCATTTCTCCCAGTTTAAAGTGATATTTTTATTCTTACATCGGGTAAGGACAGCGTCAAGATGTTGTAAACACTCGTCAAAGGAATTGCCAAAGATGGAGAAATCATCCATGAATCTCTCCAGAAATTTCTCAACCATATCAGAGAAATTTCCATCATACACCGCTGAAAAGTAGCGAGGGTATTGCATAACCCAAAAGGCATGCGGCGATATGCGAACGTGCCGAAAGGACAAGTGAAAGTGGTTTTATCCTGGTCTTTCTCGGTGATGGGAATCTAGTTGTAGTCTGAGTAACCGTCTAGAAAACAGTAGAACTCATGTCCAGCTAATCTTTAGAGTATTTGGTCAATGAATGGTAGTGAAAAGTGATCCTTCCGCGTTGCGGCGTTGAGTTTTCGATAATCAATGCATACTCCCCACCCGGTTTGGGTGCGAGTGGGGATTAAGTCATTCGCCTCGTTTATGATGACCGTAATGCCTTACTTCTTATGGACAACGTGTATCGGATTGACCTATTGGCTGTCAGAAATAAGGTAAATGATACCACTATCCAGACATTTAACAATATCCTTTTTCACGGCCTCCTTCATGACTGGATTCAATCGTCTCTGTGGATCCCTAGCTGGTTTGGCATCATTCATCATATGAATGTGATGTTCAATGATTAGGGGACTAATACCCTTGATGTCCTCCATCGTCCAGCCGATTGCTTACCGATTTGATTGCAAGACTGCGATAAGGGCTTTCTCTTGCTCTAAAACTAGATAAGTCAAAATGATTACGGGGAGAGTCTCGTTTTCACCTAAGTAAGCATACTTGAGGTGAGACGGCAGAAGCTTGAGTTCAAGTGTTGGAGGAAAAACAACTGAAGGCAGAATCGAAGAACATGTCTCGAACTCAAAGGATTCCAAGAGGGGCTCAAAACGAGTGTATGCAATAGAGTCGGATGGTTCAACTAATGCATCCGAAAATTTAAAAGACTCCAACTCGGGTGATGACATGTCAAGATCATTCAGAAACGTGAAGCACTCATATTCTTTGTCGGAATCGGAAGCAGCAGATTCAAAGAGGAATGCACTAGTAGCGTCAAGATCACCGTGATCAAACATAAATTCTTCAAATTCACAGTCCTCGGGGCGATCTCCTGAATGGAACAGATATCCAGTATATGAGCGTTCAGTTCGGATGGCTGATTTCATAACCTAAAAATGTTGAGTTTAATTGTCATGTTACCAAAAGATAGGTTCATGGAACCATTTCGACAATTGATCACAGCATTTAAGGTTGCAAAGAATGGGCGACCCAGAATCACCGAAATTTGACTCCGAGGGTTGGCTACAGGAAAACAATAAAATCTACGGGGAATATGAAGTCCCCAAGCTTGATCAACACATCATCAAGCTCACCGCTAGGATGGGTGATAGATCGGTCAGCCATTTGAAGAGTACAATGTGTAGGTTTCAGTTCTCCTACACCGAGTTGCGTATAAACCGAATAAGGAAGAAAGTTAACACTAGCACCAAGATCCAAAAGAGCGCAATTGATGTTCTTATCCTCAATGGTTATTGAAATCGTAGGACAGTTATGGTCCTTCCGTTTTTGTGGTAAATCTTGGATAAAAGCATCACTCACGTTACCAGCCAAGAAAACTTTCTTTGGTACCTAAGATTTCTTCTTCTTAGTGCACATGTCTTTCAAGATTTTCGCATAAGCCGGGACTTGCTGAATTGCATCTAAGAGGAGAATGTTGATATTAACCTGTTTGAACAACTCTACAATCTTCTCCATTTGTGGATTTTATTTATTGGATCTCAACCGGTTTGGAAATGGATATTTGTTGAAATTGGTTGAAGAAGAAGAGCTCTGTGAAGAATGGAGAATAGGCTCAAAAAAATAAGAAGAAGAAGCGGCCGGGTGTCATCATCATCAATTCATGCGCTAATGTTGTTTTTCAGCATTCTTCCAGATCTCAACGTAGTCACGGCACTCACATTATAGTTTTGTAGTTCAAGAGCAACATGTGCATTATGTGGGGACCAGGATTTGGGAGTGGTTGAGACGGAAGCTTTCCATTCTGTTGCTCGCTCAAGGCCGCATTCAACTGTGCAATCTGAGCTTCGATGGTCTTGATGCTTTGCCCGTGTACAGCGGTGTGTTGCACCAGAGACTGAATAGAAGACTGTATATTGGTGGTGGATTGAGTCGATTGCTTTACAAAAACCTCAAGACTCCGTTCTACTGAGGAAACTTTATTGTTATTTGACGGAGCAAAGTTGTTGTTTTGAAGAAAAGAATTGTTGTAAGATGCAAACTTGTTCGTCGAATTCTGAAAAGGTTGGGGTTGGAAAGGTTGCTGAAATTTTTTTTGAGCTTGTTGTTGATGAGGAGGAGGCCTCTGAAAGTTGTTCCGGCCTTGGAATTGGTGTTGGTTTTGATTCCAAGCGAAATTAGGATGGTTCCTCCAACCGGGATTATATATAGAAGAGTATGGATCGTTTCTTGATCTTTACTGAAATACAGTATTAACCTGATCTTGTCCTTGAGTTGGTGGATTGTAAGGACACTCTTCGGTCAAATGAGATGGATCCGAACAATAAGTGCATATGGTACGAGAGGGAGGAGCTGGGTTAGGAGAAGGAGATGAAATCTGCTCTTAATTGTCTCAAGTTTCCGCGTGATTGCTGCCATTTCGACCTTCATTGCAATTGAGATATCGAGTTAGTGAACTCCTATCCTAGAGAGACCTGAAGAAGTTGAAGAAGGTGAAGCGTTCAGTCAGATGCTCTCCCATTGCAGTGTTTTCTCCGTAAGATCAATAAAGAATTGCCAAGCCTCCTCGTCAGATTTGGACAGGAAGTGATCTTGATAGATGGTCTCCATCAACTGTCTTGTTGCTGGATTCTGGCCTTCGTACAGAGTTTAGCAAAGTTTCCATTTCTCGATACCATGATGAGGACACTGAACAAGGAGGTTCTTGTACTGGTCAAAGCACTTACAAAAAGTTTCTGTTAGAAGCTGGGTGAATTAGTTTATCTCGTTTCAGATTCATGCAGTCTTGTGATTCGGGTAGAATTTCTTCAGAAACGCTTTCACAAACTCGTCCCAACTGGTTATTGAATGAGATACGGTGCTATACAGCCACTTTTCAGTAAGGTCACAAAGCGCGAAAGGTATAACTCGAAGCCATATAGCATCATCAGACAGTTGGGTTGTCTTCATCATCGCAAACACGTTTTGGAATTCATTGATGAAGATGTAGGTATCTTCGGATTCAAGCCCGTGAAATTTGGGCAGCATGTTGATGAAGTGGGGCTTAATTTCAAAATTATCCCCATTAGCCGGTGGAAGAGAAAGATAAGTGGAGACCGCAGCGCGGGAGGCATAGAAGCGATCTTGAAGCGCAATTCGTTGTGGCACTTGTGCTTATGCTTGTGGTGGTGGGTTATTCGAACCAAGTGGATGTGGAATCATTCCCGGGGGAGGTAAAGTGATGTTAGGAGGAAATCCAGATATCTCGGAAGAAGAGTTGGGTGAAGGTGAAGGTGAAAAAGTATGGACAGAATCACGGTCAATGTCGAAGTTGATCGGCAAAGGTAAAAGTGAAAGAGGTGTGAAAAGAGTTTCGACTTCAGAGTCGATTGCGTAGTCGGTAGTGACTAACGTAACGCGGACTAGACGGGCACTAGTGTCCCGAGTCCAAACAGACACACACTAAACAAGCCTAGTGTAATCAAAGCGTAGAAGATGAGGGTAAGAAAACGTCGATGGAGATAAGTAGGTGAAAAGTAGATGGAATGAAAATTTGGCGACAAATGGTAAGTTTTTATGAAGGTTTTTGGGTTTTTAAATTATTTTTAGAGAGTTTTGCAAAATATATATGGATTTATAAACATAACTTCAAACAATCACAGTCACAATATGCACAATCACACCTAGAGCTTGATCTTCAAAGCCCACTAGACTGCTCCTAACTGTTCCAAAGCGACAAGTTGTGAGATAACCTTCAAATCGCCTCTTCACTGCCAATTGTGGCCAGGTAAGCACAAGTGAGGTAAGGAGGGTTCCGCTCACGAATCACCGTGAGACGGGCCTTTTAAAATTACCTCCTCACTTGTCTAGCATAGGCACCATAAAATCAAGTTTAGATAAACGACCGAATACCAACAACCTTCCTCTGTCTATTGAGCACGACAATTTCTTAGTTGGCCGAGTCTAGATATTTTTTAATTAAGCTCAAGAGTAATGCATATACTTTTTGTGATTTTTGGGGTCTTAGGAAGGGTGATGAAATCCCCACCCAATCTGAATTGGTGTTATAGCTTCTTAAAATCCGTATTATTTATGCAAAGCAATAACAAACAAAAATCTAAAATACTTGCAAAAAAATTATTTGGCGGCGGCGCAAAGAATCCTATACAAAAACAGTTTATTGGAGAGGGGGAGAGAGTTTGCGCAAAGAATACTGCAGAAAAAAACAGTTCAGTGGAATTCAGAGGGGGTTTTCAAAAGAAAGAAATACTCACAAAAAATTTGGAGCTCTGAAGCACTACTTTGACCGCAATTGAATGGTCAAACGCACTCTTTGGTGGCGGTTCCGCGGCGGTTTGAACAATCTAGCGCTCCAAAGTTCTTCATTTTACTAAATTTGATCTCCTGTTCTGGTTTGGAGCCTCTGGGTCTTGAATTGGCCACTAAATTTGCTCCAGAATTTGTACGGTCAGCCGCGGTTTCGTCTTGATCTGCCACGGTGTAGCCACGAAATGTGGGTCCAACTCATCCCAACTTTGGCACTGAACTTGCTCTTCTCCCTATCCTGCACACTCACACACAAAAAATCAAAAATAACAAGATGATTTTTATAGTTTTGTTTGGTTTTATATATATATATATATATATATATATATATATATATATATATATTCACAAATTAACCCGAAACCACACAAAGAAATAAATTATCGTCTCCCCGGCAACGGCGCCATTTGACTGTTGGATTTTTTTTATGCTATGCGTTCTTTAAGTTCTATTTACCGCAATCAAGACGGTTTCTCTTGGTAGCTAACCGGTTGAGTACGAGTCGATCCACGGAGAGATGGGAATTTTTTTTTTAGTGTTTTAACGAGTTAAATCCAAATTGTCCAAATTTGTTCAAAGCTAACTATGTGCTTAGATATGTATATTAAAGGAAGCTTGTTAGGGTTAGAATTAAGTTAGTTTAAGTTAGGAGTTTGCTCACTTTTTTCGTTTGCCACTCTTGATATCGATGTTACGGTAATCGGCAACAACAAGAATTAGCACGATTAGGAAGAAAACTTGTGAGTATAAGCAAGGCTTTCCAACGCTTAGTTTCTTCTTTTTGGTCTTTGTCCGTCCTTTCTTGGCTCTTAACCATAAACTCCGATCAATTCAACCACAACCGATCTCGTTAGGGTGTCACCGCTTTCATATAGGATAGGGTACCGTAGGGAGCGGATTGTGGTTGCCTTAACGGGAGTTCGACTCAAGTTGTTGGGCAAAGGAAAGAGTGAGAGAGATTTTCTTCTCTCAAAATTTTCTTATCCTACCCTAACAAGTGAGAAAACTACTCACTCATTATAAAAAAAGAAAGAAAATAAAAACAAGCAAAGAAAATAGAAAGAAATGAGGTAGAAAGTTACAACCAGCTACTTGGGACCTCACCTAGGCAAGAATCACACTTGAGTATTATGGTTGCAATGATAAAATAAAAGAGAAAAAGAATAAAGAACAAAGAAAACCAACAACTAGTTAATAAAGAAAAGAATAAGCTATATATAAAACTAGTTAATCAATTCAACAAGACATGCATATATAAAAACTCTCCTCTTCATTTATCATCCACTCAAAAACTCTCACTACAATTTTAATAGAGGAAAGATGAAGAAGAAGAAGAAGAAGAAGAAGTTTACACTAAATTCTAACAAAAAACTAGTGAAAAATTACATTCTTGATATGGCTCTGATCTGGAGTATTTATAGGCAGTGAAGTGCAGTCCTAGGGTCTTTTTATGAGCCCTTACAAATGTCAAAACTATCCTTGAAAATTTGGCGCGAGAAACCACGTCGTGGCCGTGGATCCGCCGCCTATATGGTATTTAGACCGCGGGACCGCGGCCGTTATGAGGAGTTGAAACTCCATTTTTCTTTGGCTGCCTTGTGTTGCTTTATTACTCCGTTTTGTACGCTTTCATTTGCAGAATCATTCCAAAATACTTCCAGATTTTCAACAGTCCCAAACATGAAAATGAGTAGACTTTTGCCTTGATTTTTCTCGAGCTCCGCGTTGCCTTCTTGATTCTTGTGCTGCCTCTCTCGTGCTCTGTGCTTGTTTGAGACACGAATGATTCTCGATTGATCTTGTCTCCTGAACTGGTAAGTGGCACCTGACGGATGATGAGCGGAGCCCGTATTTTTATCCGTTGTTGGCAATTGTCCTGAATTTGTTTTGATTGTTCATGATTTGCATTGTTTTGAATTGAGAACCTTTAAGTTGCAATTATGTAGCAAATACGGATCAAAAGTACCTACCTATATGCAATGCGATCAAGAATGGATAGTATAAAGGCGCAAAATTCCGAAATGAACAATCCCCCTCCTTGCGGTTAAGGTAACAATTTCGGGCATGGCCAGCTCCCATAGTGTGACGGGTGGTGTGTACTAGGACCGGGAACAGATTCACCACAAAAGGAGGGAAACATATACTCAATTTAAAGTGAGTAAACAGTCGCCTTCCTCTAAGCTCCGCTGGACGACACGGATGGAAGAGCTAGTCGATAATGAAAAATTGATTGTTAGGGCCAAAGACTTGGGCTTCAACAACTCAACGACCAAACTCCCGTCTCATTGTTAGCAATGTTAAACGAGCCAAACGAGTAAAGCTTTAGGTTGTTCGGCTTGATTCAATTATTTAAACGAGCTTAAAAACTTATTCAAATGCGGCTTGTTTATTTGTCGAACAAGCCCGAGAGAACCTTCACAAGCCCAAGCCGAGTCTCGAGTTTTATATAGCATATTTAGAAAAATAAAAATGGCTATAAATAAGTACAAGAATATATGAAAAACATATAGATTTTCAATATTATTTTTGATAGACTGAGTAGTGAGAACTATTGTTGTTATTAATAGACTGGTATTTAGTAAGTGTGATGTACGTTTGTATATTTTAACATGGCAAAGATTTGAGAATTAGTTAAAATAATATTAGATTTTAAAGGCTTTTTGCTGTATTTTTACTTTCTAAAAATTTAATTAGTTACATATCTTAAATAATTTTTAAAAATTGTTATTATTTGAAGTATTTAACAAAAAATTAAAGTGTTAATGCTTGTTCACAAGCCTGCCAATATTTAGATTTTTTGATAATTCAGTGTAACAATATTTGAATAAATATTTATTATGATCTAAATTTCGTATTAATATTGACGAATTAATAAACACGATCTGGATTTAGGAATAAATAACTATTTTATTACTACAACTAAATATTAATTAAGCCATAAGCTATTCGAGTCTGCATAAGTCCTAAACGAGCCAAGCTCGAACATGCTGTGTTCATGTTTGTTTGTTTATTTAATTTATCGAGCTTCAATTTATATTCAAACTCGGCTTGTTTAACTATCAAATAAACTTGAACGAGATTTTATCGAGCCGAACCTCCGAGCTTCAAGCTTTTTTAACAACCCTACTTAAGAGAATCTTACATATGGGAAAATTCTTATTGTAGTTGGGCCAAAATCGGTAAACATTATGACTCTAATCCCTTGTGTGGGCCTAAACAAACTTTATCAGGCCGGTCCCATTTATGTTAAATTTGAGGTTCTGAAATTAACGGATGCATCAAGACTCTATAACTTTCGTCACAATTTGTAACATATATTGTAATTTTTACTTTTGTTTTTGTGTTAATACCATGTAAAACACATTCATTGGAATCGAAAACTTAGAAACAGAAAGCGAAACTACAAAATGATAAACTTAAGTTAATTAACATACAACAACTACCAGCAGCACCACAAAATTTCGCATCATCCTAATAGAGGAATTTGTAGCATTTTCAAGGAATTTTAAAGATGAGTCTTAAATGAACAACGGCTATCTTTATTGTGCTGCGATAATTAAAAATCGCTAAAATTTAGTGTTGAATTGAGATTTTAATTGTTTAGTCCTTCGTCAGAAAATTTCAAGTCCTCAAACTCAAATAAGAAAAAAAATGTTACATTGTCTTTGTTAAAACAGTGTCCTTTTTTGTCTCATGCAAGAAATTTAATGCAGAAGTTTTTGGGATTCATGTCAGGTGGCTATCGGGTCAGGTCCTAAGCTCACCGGGCCTCGCCAGTCTTCGGACCGGGCCAAGCCCGGTTTGACTATGATCGGGCCGGGCTCAGGCCGGCCTGAGAGCTCCTTCACATAGCCCAGCCCGATCTTCGGTCCGGCTTGGGTCAGGCCGGCTCTGGACCGGGACAGCCCAACTGCAGTTTTTTAAATTTTTTTAATTGGTTGTTTTCTTGGAAATTTTTTAGCCCGAACTTCGTTTAGGTCTCGGATTTTAATGATTTAAATTTTTTTAGGAAGACATAAATTGATAAATCTTACCCCTTATACAATAGCCAAAAAAATACATTTCATTAAAAAAAATTAATTAGTAAACTCATTTTCAGTCTTTATTTTTCATCAGTGTCGGAGTCTTTATTGGTTTTAAGGTGTTGTTATCTAACTTCGGTATCGAACCAATATTTTTGGCACACTGCGGCATCCACTGCTTCATCCGACGGTCTCGCTCTTTTGTTGCTCAGAACTCTGTTACCTCCACTAAAAACACACACCGAAGTTACTGTGAACATCGGAGTTGTTAGCAAACCACGAGATATAGCAGAAAGCACATGATATATGTGTTCATATGTTTTCCACCAATCCAAAATATCAAAATTTTCTATTTGTTCAGAAGTGAGAAAACTATTGAAATCATTTTGAAATACATTGTAAATTCATTAAAAAAAAGAAGTAGAAACGGTCTTTTTTTTTGTTTCTTTTTACTAAAAAAATTTCAAAAAATCCTTTTTTAGAAGTTTGAAGTGAAGAGAAAGATGAAGAAGTTTGTTTTTAACATATCATGACTCATATATTATATACATATCTAGCAAATAAGAATTTAAAATATTTTTATAATTTTCTATTTCGGTATTCAAGTTATCATGGTATCTCTCTAATAAATCAAATAAATTATCTAATTTAATTCTAGGATAAAAAAAATGTAGCTAAACAAAACAATATAGAAATTCCCCTCCTCCCTTAATATTTATTCAATTTAGAAAGTACGCTATCTAACATTCCAGAAAATGGACCTTCAGTATCAAGTATATGATCATTAATAACTTTACTAATATAAAATAATTGTTCTACCGCTAAACATATAGTTAGATAATAAATACTAGATAAAATATTTATTGCAGTATAAAATATTTTTTAAAAATTTATAACATATTCATAAGCAAACTAATCAAGATCCTCTAAATCATTAGTGGGCTATTGTTCCTGATAAAATAAAGTAATGGGAATTCAATAGTTAAAAAGACATTTCAATATTTCATAAGTAGAATTCCATCTATTTGGAATGTTGAATTTGAAAGATTTAAATTTTAAACTTAACTGGGCATAAATTTACTTTAAAATTAGTATTTTAGGTCCAGAACTTTTAATAAAAATCACGGCATCTCTAGATTTCGATAAATGAAGATCAATAACTTTAAGACCATCATGTACAGTTAAATTTAAAATATGGCATGCATATCTTTGATAAAACAATACTCTATTAAAAATAAGATTTAAATTGTTTTTTAAAATTGTTATAGCAGCATCATCAAAACTAATTGAAAATATTTTATTTTGAATATTATAGTCACGTATGGTGGTCATAATACAATTACTTATATTATTTCCAATATGTGGATACTCCATTTTCGAAAAATCAATAATTCTTTTTTGTGACAACCAATCATTGTTAATAAAATGTGCGGTAACATAAATATAATTAATACCTCATATTGTTGTACAAAGATCAGAAATTAATGCAATTTTACCTTTAAAATTAGCAAAAATCCTAAACAAATTAGTTTTGGTTTCATAAAAAAATTTAAAACTGTCGCCTCTGTGTATTTCTTGCCATTATTTGAAATGCAGGATTATATACAGTTTTTACTAATCTATCAAAATTTTCATTTTCAGTATAACCAAATGATTGTTCAGCATGTATGACATATCTAGCAAGTTCTTTTCTATTAATTTCTTTAAAATAAGAAAAATGAATCAAACAATTAGATGCCATGTTTAGAGTCATCTATCGAGAATCTGCTTTTTGATGAGAGTTTGTATGTTTTCTTATATGGTTGGTTCCATTTTTTACAACACAGGTAAAATATTTTCTACAAATCTTACAAACAGCCCGTTGGTCTTTACCTGCAACTTTTTATTGTACAGAATATTTCCAAATTTCAGAAGTTCTAGTACTTTCGGGTTTGAGAATACCAGGACCAAAAACACCAGCATTAGAAACATTAGAAGCAGAAACTTCTTCGATAGCGTGACTTTGTGGTATAGGCATTTAAAAATTAGCAGAATCAAAATTAGGAGAATAAGAATCGGTTATTGGTACCATATTAATTAATCTAATTGCATCTTGTGTATCCAAATCAATTTTAAAAGAATGTCTATGTGATGATGTACCGGTCATATTTCTTAATATAATTATATATTATGAATTCGAATCAAGTTGAAAAGAAAGTCTACATGATGATTAGCAAGCCTTATTAATTTGTGATGATGATGAACCAGCTATACTTATTTTAAAAAAAAATTAGAAAGAGAGGAATAGATATGATAAAAAAAATTAGACGAGAAAAATAAATAACTAATACCTAAAGACCCGATTCCAAATAGCAGAATCAAATTGCTGGAGATTGAAGTGACGATTGAGATTGCAGGAATGAATATTGCTTGATTCCAAATTTTAACAGTAAACTTCTCGGCAATTAAAGAGAGAGATGTAGAGAATGAAAATTATACTGTTTTGAATTGTGATAAAAATGAAAAGTGTAGCGAGGTATTTATAGAATCCTGAATGTAGAAAATGACCGGAATATCCTCTACACCAGCCGTTTTATAGCAGTTGGGAAGATTAAAATAGAGTTTGAAAATTTGAATTTAAACTTTAAAATTTTGTATTTAAACTTTGAAATTTTGACCGTTGCCTTGTGTCTCGAGGCAATTTTTTTTCCAAATTTTGAAATCTCTTCGACGGGCTCGGACTGGGCCTCGGGCCATCCCTAACCGGGCTCGGGCTCATGCACAGGCCGAGACAGGTTAGGCCCGCGGGCCTCGAGAGCCAAGCTCAGCCCAGTACCAAGCCAAACCGGTCCCTCAGCCGGGGCAGCCGGGGCCTGCCCCATCTCCTTCCTCTTCCATCTCCACCTTCTCAACCTGTCCAACAACCTCTGACCTAATCCTCTCTCTCTCTTTGGCGTTCCTTGACCCTAGCGGATCTGCTAGTCAAGATCGGCGCCGTCAAGTACCAGCTCTCCAAGGAGGACATCAACGCTCTCATCTCGATCTCTTTACAGGAGGATCTCGGCGACATGATGGAGATGCTCGATCGCTTTGTTGACGAGCCTGCGAGGCCGCGGATCTTCGTGGGAGGCTGCGGATCTTCGTGATCACGCTGACGATGACTATCCTATGCTCGACACGGGGAAGTGTTACATCAACGCCGTGAATGGATCTGAATCGGGATCAAGAGGAAGGACAAAATAAAAAGACAAAAATTATAAGCTGATTTAATTAGGGTTAATTTTGTCCACACAGGTTTTGATGTGAATTTATTAAATAAAGATTTGGCATCATCGCTGTCCCGATTATATCCTTTAACATTGCAAGTTTCTAGCAAGTGGGGCAACATCTTTCTTTATTGTCAAAATGGAAATCCTTTCACATGGTAGTACTAATCAATTTTAATAAAGGAGTAATATCACCGTCAAAGAAATAAGGACACTCAACATCCATTTCTCCAAATTAATTTCCTTGAGAGTGAAGGATGGATTGCCTTGGGATTGAAGGCATTGGTGACATCATGGATTAGCTATTGCTATTGGTATTTCAAAGTAAAACCATGAATTTCAACCTGGCAAATGTGCTACGCGTGGCCCGGTCCAAGGGCCATGTGTTGGGATTAATTTTCTCTCCACACAAAAACTTGTAGATTTATCAAATAAAGGTTTCAAAGAAGGCGAAAGAAACAGACTCATGTACAAAGAAGAAGTGCACATGGTGGCCCTTTTCAAATGAAGGGCAAAAAGGGGGAAAAAAACAGATGTGGGCCCCACTTTACCAAAGTCCATTTGATAGTTTCTCCTCTTGCTTCAAAATACTACGTAATACATAAATACCAAAAAAGTTAAGCTGGAATGATTACAAAAGGAAAATGCCGAGCATATCGGACTGGTGTATTTTTTATTCCTCACCGTCCTTTTTATTGGGTGCATGTTATTTTCAATAACGTCATCCACATGTGATGACGTCACTGAAAGTGACATTCATCTAACAGAAAGGCTGGCGGGGATAAAAAAAAACCACCGGCCCGGTAGGAAAAGTATTGGTCATTATAAAACGAGTAATACTTTTTCTACCGGCGCAGTGGAATCCATAAAGGCTATTAAGACTCTCAGTGGATACAAGATGGGATACAAGATGGGATATAGGCTATAAGTACCTAGATAATGTATAACATGACCAACCCTGTATCCAATGAGAGCCTTAATAGTCTATATGGAGTCTATCACACCGGTAGGAAAAGTATTACACTTATAAAACATGCATTTGCAAATAAATGCCACAAACATTTTTTCCACACTAATGTCATAATTTGATTTTTATTGTGATTCTTCGTAAGATATTAACTTGCAATCAATACTGAAAAAGGTGTGGTGTTGAGCTGAAGGTTCATTGCATTTATTGGCAACTATTTTTTTTGGTATAATTGTATTTTTTATACTTTATGAGTTTTTTTGTAAAAATGTTATGTTGAAAAGTATTTGAAATTGATTGACAAAAATATTTTCTTATCATTCTTGGAAAATATTGTTTCTGGTATATTTGTTAATATTTCAAATACTTTCCTTTTTGGTATTTTGTCATGTGGGTAGTGTGGGATTTCTCATTGATTGGGTCTAGATGTAAGAGTTGTATTAGGTTATATAATCTGGTTGTAAATCAGAGAAATCTCTATGAATGAAACTTACAATGGTTTACCACTCGTGCATGTAGACTTTGCTAAAGCATGTTAAATTCTCGTCTCACATTTTCTTTCATCTCTAACATATTTATTTCATGGTATTAAAGTGACTCTCGATCCTACTCATTTGATTTCTCAATCAAGATCAACAATCCAATTTTCTACAATCAAAGTTTTTGATCACGAAGTCTTTTGCGGTGTCAAGTTTGTCACACCATTTTTTATTCTACCCAATTAAGGTGAGATCGTTCTTTTTACGATGAATTTAAATATTCAGATATTTAATAATTGCTTGCATGATAAATACTCTTAAGATTTATTATCTAAGCCAAATCAAGTTGTGCAACAAATTTTTTAAAGAACATAGATCAATCAAGCAACACTCTTATTCATCTCATATCCATATTTTATGTAATCCATATGCATTTCAATCAAATTCAAATTCAAATGATTATTCAGTTTGGATAATAGATTCGGGAGCTACAGATCATATGACAAGAAATATTAATTGTTTATCTAATTTTCAAAAGACACATAATAATCATTTTGTTTTCGTTGCAAATGGATCATCCGTCCCTATAGAAAGAATAGGTGAGACCAATTTTTTCTGCAGCTCAAATAATTCTCATATTTTATGTACCTGATTTTCCTTCAAATCTTTTATCTATTAGTAGGCTTACTCAAACTTTAAACTGCAATGTCAGTTTTACTGCTGACAGCATCCTATTCCAAGACAGGGTTACAGGAAAGAAGATTGGAGAAGGGAATTCTCAAATGACCTTTATCTTTTTCAGCAAAAACCTGAAGCATTCACTGCAAATTTTGGCAACTCTGATTTATGGCATTTTAAGATGGGGAATCCATCTGATAAAGTTTTAAAAGTTATGCTGCCTTCGTTAGATGTAAATTCGGATGCAAGTGATAGTTGCAAGTTTTCAAAACACATTAACTAGATTACCATTTCAACTTTCTACTCATATTTCTGAAAATTCATTTGATTTGATTCATTCTGATATTTGGGGCCCAGCTTCTGTTGATTTATATAATGGTTTAAAATATTTTATAATCGTTCATTGATGATAAATCTCATACAACTTGGATTTTTTTTATTGAAAATGAAAATTGATGTTTTAAATATTTTCAAGAAATTCATAAATATGATTTCAACTCAGTTCAATGCAAAAATAAAGATTTTGAGAATCTACAACGATAAAAACATGATAATAAATTATTTTCAGAATATCTTCGTAATTTTGGTATTATTCACTAAACTATCTGCGTCGGTACACTGCAACAAAATGATATTGCAGAAAGGAAAAATAGGCATTTACTTGAAATCACTAGATCCATAATGTTTCAAATGAATGTTCCTAAAATTTATTGATCTGATACCGTTTTGATGCTGTTTTGACCACTTGTTTTCTTATTAACAGGCTTCTAAGTAAAGTTTTGAAAAACAAACCTCCTCCTAAAATTTTAAAGAAAAGAACTATTAATTTATCAATTCTGAGAGTTTTTGTTTGATAATTAGTCTAAAATATTGTACATTTGTATGAATATTTTCCCTACTATTGTTAACTGCTAAAACGTGTTAATTGTAAATATAAAACATATGTAGGTTTATTTGTAAAAATATTATTATCATATGTTTCTTCATTTTAATTAATATAATTAAGGAAAAATATATGCATATAATATTTAAATGAAATATTAGTAATTAAAATATGCATATTATATCAAATATTCCTAATCAATATTCTTAAAATATTATATCATATAAATGGTTGGAATAATATCTAAAAAAATACCAAATGTTACTAACAATTTGATTGGAGATATTGTGCAGGTATTAGCTCAGGTCTGGAATCGAAATAAGAGATCCAAGTTAAATCGGGATATCGAAACCGAATCTGCCAAATTTTAGAAGCAAATTGAGGAATTTAGCAACGGCAAAGACTCGTAAAAATATTTTCAGAATCTATATAGCAAAAAGATCTCCAAATATCGACACAAAAAACCAGAAAAAATCTCGAGACCCAACTCCACCAAGTGGCGGCGAAACCGCGGCCAACAAGGACGATATGCGGCGGATCCGCGACTCTTTGGTGGCTGTTGGTTGTGAGATTTCAGGATCATGATCTTAGCTACATCTATTCACATATGGCATCTAGGGTTTCTGCTGTCAAAAACTATATAAGGGACCAAGAGCTGTGCATTGTAAATCATCCAAGTGATCACATAATCATCTATTCATCTACCTCTATAAATAGATAGATCTAGAGCAAAACTAGAGTTCTTATAATTTACTTTCTAAGGAGAAAAGTTGTAATATAATAATTGATTAATAAAGATAGTTTTGTTTTAATTCTTTCCGCATTTACTTTACGCATTACTTTTCCGCATTAATTTTCCGCATTACTTTTCTGCATCTTAATTATAGTTTCACTCATCTTCAACCTTTTTTCTAAATCAACACTAACCATGAGCGAGTAATTCTTTGCTTGCTAGGATTTGTAGGGTAGGGTAGGATAATGGATGAAAAATCTTTTGACTTATTTTAAACATTTTAATGTTTATAAACTTTAGCAAAATAAATGTTAACTTTCTTATCGGGCGAGCTATCAATTTATTGATAGTTACGACCACGATTCGAGATTGGTTAAACATTTATTTTGTTAAAGACTAGACTTGAATAGAGATCAATGAAAGGACAATGGTTAGTAGTGGGAAACCACATTCCCTCTAAGAACCCTAATCTACATTCATCACTATCGCTCTATTTTTATACTATTAAAAGATAAAAAGAGTTATTTTTAAATATTCATCCATTAACTACTAACTCTTATGAACCCTACAAGCCTTTTTATTATAAATTTCATATCCTTCTTAACATAAAACGACAATCAAACCATCCTATCTTTTATCAACTCGTCTAAACTAAGAAAAGAGTTTAAGTTTCCCTGTGGACGACCCGTACTCATTGCGGCTAGCTACTAGCAACACCATCTTGATTGCGGTTATTTACAAAACACTTTTTCGCATGATCAATCAAATGGCACCGTTGCCGGGGAAACGGTCGTAATCTTTTTCTTGTAATTCGGGTTGATTCCTTATAAAAAAAACCGCAATCATAAAATAAAAATAAAAATAAACACATTTTGTATTCCTAACGGTTTTTGTGCGAGTTTTGCGAGAAATCCAGAGCACTTGGAGCGAACCATCAGAGATTCAATGACTTTCAATTTGGACCAAAGAAGTAGTGGTGTGCCCTAAAGATATTTGTGCAGAAGATCCTTCAAAGAGGCGGCGGAACCGCGACACTCTTGAAAATTTGGTCCCCCAATCTTCTGTGATATTTTTCTATTAACTTTCTCTCTCCTATAAAGCTCCAATAATTTGATTTTACCTGCAGAATTCTTTGCAAATATCGCCGTTTAAAATCTTTTTGCGTGTTTTAGATTTTGGTTTGTTTTGCCTATCTAAAACAGGCATTAAGGAGCAATAAACCCAAATTCAGATTAGGTGGGGATTTCATCATCCTTTCCAGGCCCCATAAATCACAAATGAGTATAAGCATAACCCTACATTAATAAAAAATATTTAGACCAAGCCCTAAGGACTGTTGCGCTTAATTAGGATAAAGGAAGGTCGTGGGTAATTTATTTCTGATCCATATTTTTCTTGTGGTATCTAAGACAAGTGTGACTAAGAAAAGTGGTTACTTAATTAGGCCCACTATTTCGGTGATTCGTATAGCGGATACCTCACACTTACCTGGCACTTACCTGGCTGCAAGATTGATAAAGAGGTAGTAGAGAATTGATCCTACATCTTGTCCTTTGGAAGTTTAGGAGCGGTTTAGTAATCTGACCTAGGTGACCCTAATTCTAGGTATTGTTTGTGCACATTTTTCGAGTCTCTCTTTCAAAACAAAACAATTTCCAAAATCCAACAAAAGAGCTTAAATTATGACCATTTCACCCTCTTTTCTTTCTTATAATGGTTAACCCAAACAGACGAACTCTTATCGAGCTTTGCTATCCAGAACCAGATATTTCTTGTTTTCGTAATTGTTTCGGTACAAATTCCGACTCTACCATGTCTTTAAGAGAGATGATAGAGCGCGTGGAAAAGAACAGTTAGACATCTCACTCAAGATCCTATCAACCGCATCAAAATTCAATATCTTCTTATGTTGATAATCCATTTAAGGCCAGTGAGGGAACTTCTAAACGCATGTCCATCGCTGAGTATACTGCGAAGGCTCGTAGCCAAAATTCCATACCTTCTACTAATCCAAAACCGTTAGGACAACAATCACCATCATTTCCATATGAAAATGTTGATACTCGTTTTGAGGCGAATATGTTATCTTTTACACCCATGACCATTGCCGAACAAATATCAATTGCCAGTCGCCAACTAACCAACCAATCTTAATATTCTTCATATCACAATGCCGATTCTAATCCTGTTTATGAAACTTGGATACACCCTTCTAATTCTTATCAATAATACCAAACTTTCACACGCTCTCATGTTAACAACTTCTCCTGAGGCTAATGGGGCAAATCATAAACGCATGTCGATTGCAGAACACATTGAACTCGTTCGTAGCCAACAATTAAAAGCATCTCTTGTTAACACTTCTCTTGAGGCTAATGAGGCAAATCATAAACGCATGTCGATTGCGGAACACATTGAACTCGCCCGTAGCCAACAATTAAAAGCATCTTATGTTGATGCCTCTCTTCAGGATAATATGGCAAATCATAAACGCATGTCAATTGCGGAACACATTGAACTCGCCCGTAATCAATAATTAAAAACATCCCTTGTTAACACTTCTCTTGAGGCTAATGTGGCAAATCATAAACGCATGTCGATTGCGGAACACATTGAACTCTCCAGTAGCCAACAATTAAACACATTCCAACCATACTCAACATTTTCACCTTATCTAGACAGTGCTTCTGAAAATCAATTAGGAAGTTCCACGGTTCAAAGAGACTCCTTCATTGGAACTTCTTCACAAACCATGTCTAGTCTTGAAATAGAGTTGGAATTGAGTAGTGAAAAAGAATAAGAGATCCATCAAAGTCAAACCAAAACCAATTCTTTTGATCTCGACACATTCCATCCTGCACTCCAACCGAATGTATTCGATGTTCAATCGCTTCATAAACTAAGTGATGAGGCGTCCGAGAATAATATGTTTGACTTTCTAATCGTGAGTGTGAAAGAGAGCCTTACACCTGTCCAAATCAAACCGATCCTTATTCGACTGTACTTGATATTTCAAACCTTCCAATTCCATCAAGTGAACCAAGTGATTTATCGATTGAGGATAGTATAATTGATGAATTTTTAAATATCTATTCGTTTGATTTGACCGAAAGTGTTAGTGAGAGCGGTGATGAAAATATCGTTGAAGATGAACCCGTTATATTGGATGAGTTGGATTCTCCTACCCATCATGTCCCTTCTACCGAAAGTGAACATCTTTTTGTACATTTAACTGATCCTATTCTTACCACCGACCTATCTGATATGCAAAACGATACTCAGCCTTCATCTTCCACATCTGGCTCAACAACGCTTGACACACAAGTTTGTTTACCCATTTCATCACCCACTTTCTTTGGTTCTTCTAATCTTCTTTCAACACCACCGAGTTTTGATGAATCACACTCCGATATTTCGAGTTCTATGATTCTTGAAAGTCCACTTGATTTAGACTCTTTTGAAAATAAGGTAGATGAGATTTTCGAGGCTCTTACCTCCATAATTTATGACAAATTAAGTATGTTGAATTCTGGCGTGAAAATTATTGACCTTGAAACTTTCAGTCTTCCTAGAGAATCTGCCTATTCCACTGTTTTTTTCTTTCCGATGGTATCATCATCGATGAAAGTTTCGAAAATATTTTCGCTAAAAAACTCGTGTTCCTTAAAGATTTAGATGTTGTGATGAATTAACCTCCACTAGAAATTCGTGCGCCTCCATTTGAGGCCGAAAAAGTTGCACCACCACACCTTCTTCTTATCACATATGAGAATGCGACTATTCCACCCATTCCTAATCATTCACATTCTCGTTTTCGTTCATACTCACCTTTTCGTCTCTACCAACCGAGACACAAAATCTTTCAATTACATCTCTTATCTCCTCCCTACTTCTTCACTTCTATCTCTGACATGATCTTCTACTAACCAAGGTGTTATCTAGATAAAATATTTGAATGGTTGGTGTTGACTTTTGATCTTTGTAAAGTTTTATGTAGACCAATAATATTTCCCCCCTCTTATGTTAAATTTCAATGCTTAAATAATGAAAACAATGTGTTACTCAAGTTTATGGGGGAGAAGAAAAATATTTTTTGGTTCCTGAAAGAATGGAAATTTTTACACGATTGTGAGTCAAGAACAAGTTTGGGGAAAGATTTCACAGCTATTCACTCTTGACCCCGTTTTTATACCATCTTATTAAACCGTTCCTCATAGTATTCAAGTTTTAAGCTTATAGGAAAGCATCAGCGAGAAAATTGCTGCAAATAAGTTTGGGGAGACGGTTTGTATGGATGGTTTATATATATATATATATATATATATATATATATATATATATATATATAGAGAGAGAGAGAGAGAGAGAGAGAGAGAATAATGGAGGAAAGAGGCCATAGGAGGGAATTTCCTCCTATGGCGTCGAAAAAATACATCCCCATCGTGTTTTCCGACGATCGGAATCCATCATCTTCATCGTTATCATCTAAGATGTGGGTACGCCAAATTTTATGTGATTCTATAACCTTTTCACCGTTGATTTAGCAATGTAAAATGTTCTATTGTTGGTAAACCGTTAATTTTGAACCCACTAACTCAACAGCGAAAAAGTTGTAGAAACACATGAAATTTGGTGTACCCGTATCTTAGATAATAACGATGAACATGATGGGTTCCGATCGTCGGAAAACACGACGAGGGACGTATTTTTTCGACGTCATAGAAGGAAATTCCTTCCTATGGCATCTTTTCTCCATTATCCTCATATATATATATATGAGAATAATGGAGGAAAGATGCCATAGGAGGGAATTTCCTCCTATGGCGTCGAAAAAATACACCCCCTCTTATTTTTTCCGCCGATAGGCACCCACCATCTTCATCGTTATCATCTAAGATGTGGGTACACCAAATTTCATGTGATTCTACAACCTTTTCACCGTTGATTTAGCAATGTAAAAAGTTCTATTGTCGGTAAACTGTTAATTTTGAACCCACTAAATCAACGGTGAAAAAGTTATAGAATCACATGAAATTTGGCGAACCCACATCTTAGATGATAACGATGAAGATGGTGGGTGCCGATCGTCGGAAAAATTGAGAAATGGTGTATTTTTTCGACGCCATAGGAGGAAATTCCTTCCTATGGCCTCTTTCCTCCATTAACCTCTCTCTCTCTCTCTCTCTATATATATATATATATACATATACATACATATATATATATATATATACATATACATATATATATACATATACATATACATATATATATACATATACATATACATATATATATATATATACATATACATATATATATTGCATTGCATACATTTTTCATTTTTCATTTTTTATTTTTGAAAATAAGAGTTAGAAAGTAAAAAATACATATGAAAGAAAAGAAGAGATTTAAGAAAAGTAAGAAAATTAGATATTTTAAAACAAAACTAGTAAAAGTAGTCATGAGCTGTTGTCCCAAGGGTTAGTAAGATGAAAAGAATCACTAATCTGCGGATAGAAATAAGTCTAAAAAATAGCCCCTATTCTTGAGTCCAAACATTTGAACGTTGATACCATACTATATGCACTTGCACACATCTTGAAACTTGGGATAGTAGAGAATACATTGAAATGCTCTTATCTAAAACCTTTAGTATGAAGGAAAAAATACATAAAAAAAAATATAAATGCCACATAAAAAATAAATTGTGAAAAAAATGAACACCGGTTTTATAATTACTTAGGCAGCATAAAAAAATATATAGCGATGGTGCTTTATCACCTAGTGCCTTAGACCAACTGGTTCGGGAGTCATTGCTAAATCTTAGGTGTTGCAAGACTAGGATATTTCTAATTATGCCTTAATGAGTGAGCACATTTGACAATCGGTTGGTTGGTACCTCGAGAAGTATTCATGGTCGTATGAAGAATGTGTGAGCAATTTCATCTAAAAACTTTCACCGACTAAAAGGTATTAAGAAAGATGGACAAGAGTATGATAGCTTGAATTGAATTCTCTAAGTGTAGAGATGTCTTTTACATACACGTAGGGGTATATGATCGATATTTGGAAGAAAGGTAGGGAGGAATACTAAAGACGATATTTTATTTAGTGATGATATGATTTTTGACATCTTTTCATGAATATTAAGATAGGGCTTATGGCAACTAAAAAACTAGTATAGTTTGAAACTCTTATTTTCAAGTTCTTTCTTTTATAAGTTCCTAATTTTTGTATGTAATTTTCATCTTTTTTCTTTTGGGATTTTGTGGGTGTGATCCGCTGAAAACTCTCAGGAGACAACACTCCTCCTACTAGGGACACCTAGAGATTTAAAGGCTTGTTGCACATGCTAAGTGCAATCGTATTGCCTACAAAAGTGTGCTAGTTTTTTTTCTTTTTCTTTTCCTTTTAATAAATAGTTTGCTCGGGACAATCAAAGATAAGTTTAGGGGTATTTGATTAGTCTAAAATATTGCACATTTGTATGAACATTTTTCCTACTATTGTTAACTGCTAAAATGTGTTAATTGTAAATATAAAACATGTGTGGGTTTATTTGTAAAAAGATTATTATCATATGTTTCTTCATCTTAATTATCATATGTTTCTTCATCTTAATTAATATAATTAAGGGAAATATATGCATATAATATTTAAATAAAATATTAGTAATTAAAATATGCATATCATATCAAATATTTCTAATCAATATTCTTAAGATATTATATCATATAAATGGTTGGAATAATATCTCAAAAAATACCAAATGCTACTAACAATTTGATTTGAGATATTGTGCAGGTGTTAGCTCTGGTCTGGAATCGAAGTAAGAGATCCAAGTCAAATCGGGATATCGAAACCGAATCTGCCAAATTTTAGAAGCAAATCGAGAAATCTAGCAACGGAAGAGACTCAGAGAAATATTTTCAGAATCTATATATCAAAAGGATCTCTAAATATCGACACAAAAAACCAGAAAAAACCTCGAGACCCAACTCCGCCAAGTGGCGGCGGAACCGCGGCCAAAAAGGGCGATATGCGGCGGATCCGCGGCTCTTTGGTGGTTGTTGGTTGTGGGATTTCAGGATCATAATCTTAACTACATCTATTCACATATGGCATTTAGGGTTTCTAGTGTCCAATATTATATGAAGGACCGAGAGCCGTGCATTGTAAATTATTCAAGTGATCGCATAATCATCTATTCATCTACCTCCATAAAGAGAGAGATCTAGAGCAAACTAGGGTTCTTGTAATCTACTTTCTAAGGAGAAAAGTTGTAATGTAACAGTTGATTAATAAAGCTAGTTTTGTTTTAATTCTTTCCGCATTTACTTTTCCGCATTAATTTTCCGCATTACTTTTCTGCATCTTAATTATAGTTTCACTCATCTTCAACCTTTCTTCTAAATCACCACTAACCATGAGCGAGTAATTTCTTACTTGCTAGGATTTGTAGGATAGGGTAGGATAATGGATGAAAAATCTTTTAACTTATTTTAAATATTTTAATATTTATAAACTTTAGCAAAATAAATGTTAACCTTCTTATCGGGCACGCTGTCAATTTATTGTTAGTCACGACCACGATTCGAGATTGGTTAAACACTTGTTTTGTTAAAGGCTGGATATGAATAGAGATCAATGAAAGGACAAGGATTAGTAGTGGGAAACCACATTCCTTCCAAGAAAGCTAATCTACATTCATCACTATCGCTCTAGTTTTAAACTATTAAAAGATAAAAGGAGTCATTTTTAAATATTCATCCATTAACTACTAAGTCCTATGAACCCTACAAGCCTTTTTATTATAAATTTCATATCCTTCTTAACATAAAACGACAATCAAAGCATCCTATCTTTTATTAACTACTCTATAGCAAGAAAAGAGTTCACGTTTCTCTGCGGACGATCCATACTCATTGCGGCTAGCTACTAGCGACACCGTCTTGATTGCGGTTATTTACAAAACACTTTTTCGCACGATCAATCAGTTGGTCATGTTATGTGCATGTTTATGAGAATAATAGAGATAAACTTGATCATCGTGCTACAAAATGTGTTTTTCCTGAATATTATGCTACTAAAAAAGGATATAAATGTTATGACCCTAAGCTAAAGAAATTGTATATTTCAAGAGATGTTCATTTTGTTGAAAACGAGTCATATTTTTTAAACTCTTCTCATAATAAATTTCAAACTCATATTCAGGAGGTGGATTCATCAAATTCTACTCCTTTGCATATCATTGATTTTAATAATTTGCCATTTAAAATTGTAAGAAATGAATAGTTTCATGACGATACCAATGAGGGGCAAAATTTTCGAGTCGAAAATCAAGATAATAAACAGCAGAAAATTCCTACTACACCAAGTCAACACGAAGAACAAGAAAATTCGATAGCTCCAGTTGAACCAGAATTGCGTAGGTCTACTCGTATAATTTCTCCTTCTAGTAGGTTTGAAGATTTTATCTATATAATGCTATATTTTTTCCTATTGAAAAACATGTGTGGTATAAAAAACTTTCTCAAAATTATTTTGCATATTTGAGTTCAATATTGAATGAAAATAAGCCTACTAATTTTAAAGATGCTAACTCTCAATATGTGTGGAGGGAAGCTATGAAAGAAGAAATTCGGGCTTTACATAAAAATCATACATGAGATATTGTTAAATTACCTAAAGGTAAAAAATCTGTTGGATGTTGTTGGGTATATAAAATTAAGTATAATAGCGATGGAACACTTAAAAGATATAAAGCTAGATTAGCAGCCAAAGGGTTTACCCAAACTTATGGTGTCGACTATAAAGAAACATTTACACATGTTGCTAAAATGAATTCTTTTCGTGTTTTACTATCTGTTGTTACTAACTATTGCTGGCCTTTATATCAATCAGATATAAAGAATGGTTTTTTGTAAGGTGGTCTTCAAAAGAAGGTATATATGGAGTTGCCTTCTGGACATCCATTGGGACATAAAAAAACTGTCTTGCAGATTTCGTAAAGCTATCTATGGTTTGAAACAATCTTCTCGTTCTTGGTACTCTAAACTCAGTCATGCTCTCATTGGTATTGGTTTTAAAAGAAATTTTGCTGATATTTTGCTATTGACCAATAAAGGAAAATTTGGAACTATTATTGTGTTGATATATGTAGATGATATTATTATAACCGGTGACAACGAATAACTAAGATTAAGTTTTCTTCGAAATAAGTTTGATATCAAAGACCTTGGAAAATTAAAATATATTTTAGGTATAAAAATTGCTCATTCAAAACAAGTTCTTTTTATGTTTCAAAGAAAATATGTTTTGGATTTATTAAAGGAAACTAGAAAAATGATAGTAAAACCAATTAACACTCCTGTTGATTACAATTGTAAACTTAGTAATACCGATGGTGAATCTCTTGCTGAAATAAGTCATTTTCAAAGACTAGTTGGAAAGTTGATTTATTTAACTATTATAAGGCCTGACATTTGTTCATATCAAAATTTTGCACTTTTATACCACCCATTCTTGATTGCATTGCATATAGGTAGGTACTTTTGATCCGTGTTTTCTATATAATTGCAGACTACATGATCTCAGTCCAAAACAATGAAAATCTTGAATAGTCACGACAAATTTAGGACAACTGCCAACAACGGATAAAAATACGGGTTCCGCTGACCATCCGTCAAGTGTCGCTTACCAGTTCAGGAGACAAAAGTCAAGCAAGGGTCATTTAAGCACAAAGCACGAGAGAGGTACCACGAGAATCAAGTTGACAACGCGGAGCTCGAGAAAATCAAGGCAAAAAGTCCACACATTTTCATCTTTTGGACTGTTGAAAATCTGGGAGAAAAATGGAATGATTCTGCAAAAACAAGTGTACTAAACAGAGCAATAAAGCAACACAAGTTGGTCAGAGAAATTTGGAGTTCCAACTCCCCAAAACGGCCGCGGTTCCGCAGTTTAAGGCACCTATTAGCGGCGGAATCGCGACCAATACGTGGCGTCTCGCGCAAAGTTTTCAGGGTAGTTTTGACATTTTGTCAGGGCTCAGAAAAAGACCCAGGGCTTCACTTCACTACCTATAAATACTCCATATCAGAGCCATATGAAGGATGTATATTTTCACTAGTTTTTTGTTAGAATTTAGTGTAACTTCTTCTTCTTCTTCTTCACCTTTCCTCCATTAAAATTGTAGTGAGAGATTTTTGAGTGGATGATAAATGAAGAGAAGTGTTTTTTTATGCATGTCTTGCAAATTTGTTTACTAGTTTTTATTTATATTGCTTGTTATTTTCTTTGTTAAGTAGTTGTTGGTTTTCTTGTTCTTTTTCTTCTTCTCTTTTCTTTTATCCTTACAACCATGATACTTAAGAGTGATCCTTGCCTAGGTGTGATCCCAAGTAGCTAGTTGTAACTTTCTACCTCATTTCTTTGTATCTTCTTTACTTGTTTTATTTTCTTTTATTTTATAATGAGTGAGTAGTTTTCTCACTTGTTAGGGTAGGATAAGAAAAGTTTGAGAGAAGGAAATCTCTCTCACTCTTTCTTTTACCCAGCAACTTGATTCGAACTCCCGTCAAGGCAACCACAATCCACTCCCTACGACACCCTATTCTACATGATAGTTGTGACACCCTAGCGAGACCGGTTGTGGTTGAATTGACCAGAGGTTATGGTTAAGAGCCGGAACGGACGGATAAGGACCAAAAGGAAGGAACTAAGTGTTGGAAAGCCTACCTTATACTCGCAAGTTTCCTTCGTAGTCGTGCTAATTCCCGTTGTTTCCGATTACCTTAATATCGATATCAAGAGTGGCAAATGAAAGAAGTGAGCGAACTCCTAACTCAAACTAACCTAATCCACCCTAACAAACTTCCTTTAACATACATATCTCAGCACATAGTTAATTTTGAACAAACTCGGACAATTTGAACTTAACTTGTTAAAACACTAAGAAAAAGATTCCCATCTCTCCGTGGATCGACCCGTACTCAACCGGCTAGCTACCAAGCAAAACCGTCTTGATTGCGGTAATTAAAACTAACATAAAACGTTAACAATCAAATGGTGCGTTGCCGGGGAGACGGTAGTTTATTTCTTTGTATAGTTTCGGGTTAATTTGTGAATATATATATATATATAACAAACAAAACTATAAATATCATATTATTATTTTTTATTCATTTTGTGCGAGTGTGCAGAATAGGGAGAAGATTAAGTTCAGTGCCAAAGTCGTGGGGAGTTAGACCCACATCTCAAATTCGGAGAGGAGATCGTCCAAAGCAAATTTAATAACTAATTCAAGACTCAGAGGCTCCAAACTAGAAAAGGAGATCAACTTTAGCACAGAGAAGAAATTTGGAGCTTTAGATCGTCCAAAGGACCGCGGAACCGCCGCTCAATAGTGTGTTTGATCGCGGAACCGCGGTCGCAATATTGCTTCAGAACGCCAAATTTTTTGTGAGTATTTCTTTCTTCTGTTTACCCCATCTGAACTCCACTAAACTGTTTTTCCTGCAGTATTCTTTGTGCAAACTCTCTTCCCCTCTCCAATAAACTGCTTTTTGTGCAGGATTTTTTGCGCCGCCGCTAAATAAATTTTTTGCAAGTGTTTTAGATTTTTATTTGTCATCGTTTTGCATAAATAATACGGGCTTTAACGGGCTATAACACCAATTCAGATTGGTTGGGGATTTTATCACCCTACCTAAGACCCCAGAAATCACAAAAAGCATATGCATTACCCTTGAGTTTAATTAAAAATATCTAGACTCAACCAACTAAGGACTTGTCATGCTCAATAGGACAGAGGAAGGTTGTGGGCATTCGGTTGTTTATCTAAACTTGACTTTGTGGTGTCTAAGGCTAGACAAGTGAGGAGGTAATTTTAAAAGGCACGTCTCAAGGTGATTCGTGAGCAGAACCCTTCTTATCTCACTTGTGCTTACCTGGCCACAATTGGCAGTGAAGAAGCAATTTGAGAGTTATCTCACAACTTGTCACTTTAGAACAGTTAGGAGCAGTCTAGTGGACTTTGAAGACCATAACTCTAGGTGTGATTGTGCATATTATGACTGTGATTGTTTGAAGTTGTGTCCATAAATCCGTATATATTTTGCAAAACTCTGTAAAAAAACCCAAAACTTTCATAAAAACTTGCCATTTGTCACTAAATTTCCATTCCACCTACTTTTCACCTACTTTTCTCCATTGACGTTTTCTTTCCCTCACTTTCTACGCTTTGACTACACTAAACTCGTTTAGTGTATGTCCGTTTGGACTCAGGACACTAGTGCTTGTCTAGTCCGCGTTACGTTAGTCGCTACCGACTACGCGATCGTCTCCGACGTCGAAACTCCTTCCACGCCTCTTTCACCCTTATCTTTGCCGGCGAACTCCGATGTTGACCTTAATTCTGTTCATACATCTTCACCTTCACCTTCACCCAACTCTTTTTCTGAGATGTCGGGATTTCCTCCTAACATCTGTTTACCTCTCCTGGGAATAATTCCACCTCCACTTGGTGTGAATAACCTACCATCACAAGCACAAGCGCCACAACGAATCGCGCTCCAAGATTGTTTCTATCCTACCCGCGCTGCACTCCTCACTTGTCTTTCTCTTCCACCGGTCAATAGGGATAATTTCGAAATTAAGCCCCACTTCATCAACATGCTGCCCAAATTTCACGGGCTTGAATCCGAAGATACCTACATCTTCATCAATAAATTCCAAAACGCGTGTGCGATGATGAAGACAACCCAACTGTCTGATGATGCTATACGGCTACGAGTTATACCTTTCACTTTTTGTGACCTTACTGAAAAGTGGCTGTATAGCACCGCATCTCATTCGATAACCAGTTGGGACGAGTTTGTGAAAGCGTTTCTGAAGAAATTCTACCCGAATCACAAGACCACACGGATCCAAAACGAGATAAACCAATTCACCTAGCTTCTAATTGAACCTTTTTGGAAGTGTTTTGACCGGTACAAGGACCTCCTTGTTCAGTGTCCTTATCACGGTATCGAGAAATGACAACTTTGCCAAACTCTGTACGAGGGCCTGAATTCAGCAACTAGATAGTTGATGGAAACCATCTATCAAAGCCACTTCCTGTCCAAATATGACGAGGAGGCATGGCAATTCTTTGATGATCTTACGGAACAAACGCTGCAGTGGGAAAGCACCCGGCCAAATGCTTCAACTTCATCTTCTTGAGGTCTCTCTACGACAGGAGTTTACCAACTCGATATCTCAATTGTAATGAAGGCCGAGATGGCTGCAATCACGCGGAAACTTGAGGCAATTGAGAGCAAATTCTCATCTCCTTCTCCTAATTCTGCTCCTCCCCCTCATACCATTTGCGCTTGTTGTTCGGATCCATCTCATTTGACCGAAGAGTGTCCATACAATCCACCATCTCAAGGACAGGATCAGGTCAATACTGTATTTCAGCAAAGACCAAGAAACGATCTATACTCTTCCACCTACAATCCCGGTTGGAGGAACCCCCCTAATTTCGCCTGGAATCAGAATCAGCACCAATTCTAAGGCCAGAACAACTTTCAGAGGCCTCTTCCTCCTCAACAACAAGCTCAGCAACAATTTTAGTAACATTTCCAATCCCAACGTTTTCAGAATCCGATGAACAACTTTGCACGTTACAACAATTCTTTTTCTCAAAACAGCTTTGTTCCGTCAAATAACGATAAGGTTTTTGTTCCCCTCCGAAAGGCGGCGCACAGGACCGCGATGTCCTGACGCTGAGATTCGGGGCAGATGCTATTTTGTTTTATCCGTCTACCTCTCCGAAGATGCCAAGTTGATTTATGGCACCGTGTATCGGAGGTTTAGACGGATACGGCCGATGTAGCAGACTTCATCAGATTCCCCCTCGCTTGAGGGGTTTTTGATTGTGGGGATGCTCTTCCCTATAGGCGCAAGCCCCTGCAGTTAATTACGCTACCGCATCACGGTAACAACTTTCTCCTTCTCCAGAATTTCACTTCGTGTCGTGTGTGTTTGTTTTGTTTGTGGTTGCCCGTGGATTGTATACGGAGACTGAGTAATGCCGTCGCCCGTAGGATATGGATTAGTCCAAATCCGTATTTACTTAGATTTGGGTTTGGTGTTTTTAATTTAAGGATGCATTAGTCGCGTTGTGGCTAAGATCAACTTAAACGTTCGTTAAGGATACGATAGTCCTGTTTGAGACTAAGATCAACTTAACGTGATAATCCATTTAATATCTGGCCATCGGGACTCGTCACCTCTCTAACGTCGTTGAAGGATTACAACGACAGATGTTAGAGGAGTTCAGAGATGTACCCTTGAACCAAGGTTGATTTGGAGTTTTACAGTCCGTTTGAATGTTTAAGGATATGTTAGCCGTGTTTGGAGGCTAAGATCAACTTAAACGGGATCGTTTAGATCCGGTAAAAGAGCATTTGGAGGCTCTATTGTTCCAGTTTAGGGACGTAGTGGTCCATAGGTAGTTTAGGGACGTTGCGTTCCATATTCCAGTTTAGGGACGTGGTGGTCCATATTCCAGTTTAGGGACGTGGTGGTATTCCAGTTTAGGGACGTAGTGGTCCATAGGTAGTTTAGGGACGTTTCGGTCCAAGATTAGTTTAGGGACGTCTCGGTCCAAGATTAGTTTAGGGACGTCTTAGTTTAAGGACGTTTCGGTCCAATATTCATGTGTGGTCGTTGGGACCCGTTGCCTCTCTGACGTCGTTGAAGGATTACAACGATAGATGTCAGAGGAGTTCGGAGATGTACCCTCGAATCGGAGATAAATTGATTTAGGAGAGCAATTTTGCTCAGTCAATTTAGCTTGAGGACTTACGGCCAAAATTAGGCTAAGTCCAGTTGAAAATGTTCAACATTTTATTTGCTTTTGCATTGCATTTCTTTCTATTTTTATTTGGGCTCTGCCTAGAAAGGATGCAGAGCATCAATTTGTTTTGGGCTCTGCCCATTTATAAATGATGCAGAGCATCAATTTTACTTGGGCCCTGCCCTTTATAAATGATGCAGAGCATCAATTTTATTTGGGCTCTGCCTTTTTATTGCTTTGCAATTTATTTTGGCCTGCTAGGTCTTTTTGATTTGGGCCTGGCCCTTTTAGGAAATGCATTGCATTTATTAGGCGCTTTGCGCCAATCAGAGAGCGCAAGCGCTCGTGGTGATGACACATGTCATGCAGCGCAGTACGCTGCGCTAGTGCGCTACGCTTGCGCTGCTGACACGTGACGTGCTCTGGTGAGTTGCGCCAATTTCAGAGAGCAAAGCTCTATTCAAAAGCGCATAGCGCAAACGGTTCAGACGCTGACACGTGGCGCTCTCTAGTGGCTTGCGCCAGCCCAAGAGCGCAACAGTGCAGATTTATAAGTGCAAAGCACTATTAATTTGAGAATTTTTTAGATTCAAGAACCGATGGTTCATAAGAGAAGTGCGAAGCACTATTTGATTTCTTGATCTAATTTAGATCAAAGAAAAATAAGTTTTTCTTGTTTTTCTTATCTCAGAGAACCAAAGGTTCATGAAGAGTGCAAAGCACTATTTAATTAATTAAAGATCATTGATTTTCTTTTTAGATCTATGATCTGTTCATAAGAGAACTTTCTCTTTCGCTAAAGGTTTTTTTTTTACCATTTTGTTCTTGAGGAATTCTTCAGAGTTCTCTTTTTTTTTTAGAAAAATGTTGATCCCTTTGAATTGAGATCTGGGGTCCTTTTTATAGTGCCCATAAATTAGTTAAATTTGGTAAAGAGATCTTTCTCTGAGTGATTTGAGGAGTTTTCCCCACCGTTGGATCTTTGATCCAAGGGCCTCTGTTTTACAGAAGAAAATCTTCTTGTTTTAACAAGAACAGAAAGATTTCTTTAAAATCTTAATTCTGTTTAGCGCAAATGCTCCAGCGCGCGACACATGTCGTGCAGCGCACAGCGCAGCGCAACTGCGCTAGCGCATCTGCACTGACACGTGTCGCGTAGCGCACAGCGCAGCGCAACTGCGCTGACACGTGTCGCGCAGCGCAGTGCTTGCGCAACTGAAGCGTTGCTTCCTTTACTTTTATTTTTAAAGAGCTTTGCTCTGATTGGACGCACTGCTTTGGGCGCTGTGCTGCCGTATCAGCTTTTGACACGTGGCGTATTGTGCGCAGCGCACGGGATTTGAAGCGTTGCTTCAAAATTTTGAATTTTTGAAATTTAAACAGAGCCTTGCTCTAATTGGGGGAAGATGAAGCGTTGCTTCATCTCCTGTCTTGGAATTTGAACAGAGTTTTGCTCTGATTGGGGTAAACAAATGCCCCCCCACCGCTGCGCTTACGTGGCCTCCAAACGCAAGCGCAACGGTGGCAGAATTCCAACCGTCGCGGCACCTTTTGGAAGTTGAAGAGGCACTCGATGCCTATAAATAGGACCTTTGGTCCCCCACAGATGCTTATCATCTCCAAAAATTTTATTTTCAGAACCTCAGAGCTCTGCTCTTGTTTTTAAGAACTCTTAGATTTTCTTTAAAAGGAACTATTTTGGTAAGAATTAGTCTTGAATTAAATCAATTTCGATTAATAGAGCTTTGCTCTTATAGATCTTTGATCTAAAGAAACCCTTCTGGTGTTTCACCAATAGAGCCTTGCTCTCAAAAATCTGTTCCAAGGTTTCTTGACCCATGAACAGAACCTTGCATCTTTGTCAAAACATAGATCTCTTTGATCTAAAAATGATGAACTTTTAAGATTCTGAATATGAATAATGAAAATTAAAAATGGAGTTTTGTATTTTAATGGACTATATCATCTTTTAATAATAGTGATCTCAGAATCTTGGGGGACTTCTTTAAATTTCCCTTATTAGGATTTTGATAGTCACTCCTGTTCGTAGAGCATTGCTCCCAAGAATTTGCTTAATCAGTCGGTCTATAAATTCTGTCGATCTTCTTTCACAGGAACCATGAACGCCCACATGTATGCCCTTAACGAGATCATCTCGTATGGGGACATCCGCCGACTTGGCCGTTCTCAAAATCAGGAGTTCACAAACGAGAAGTGCGCTGAAATAATGAGTCGCTTCGACGCGTACAATGGTCCACTGCTCCCCCGACGTTCCTCCCTTCTTAAGCTTATCGTGGGAGCCATCTGGAAAGCGCTTCCCCTCTTCTGTTCCGGCGTGCCGCTTAGGGCGTCGGATGCTGCTGAGGACAAGGTGCACTCGGTGTACCTGTTGAACTTTATCTCGAAAAGACGGCGAGACAGTCTTATCGATCTCTTGCACGAGGTCTTTCAACAGTCCGCCATACTTGCTGCTTATCGGAGGGTGGAAGATATCAAGGGGGACCCTGACGCTTGTGCTCGTGAAAGAAAGCATACTAGGATGGTCCGCAAGGCCTGGAAAGTCATAGATAGGGTTGCTTTCGAGTTCCTCAATCCATGTCCTGGGTTCGAGGTTATTCCCTTGTAATAATGTTTTTCATTTATTGCTTTTATGAATGTAAGAATTATTAGCCATATTAATGGAAAAGTTTTATCCCAGCTTGTCTTTATTTTTCGTTTTGAGTCTTTTGCTTATGCATGAACAAGTGTGTCTCGAACGCTTGATCAAACATAAATTGGATGTTCCTTCTGTAGCTTTCTTCTTTCTCTTATTATCGGCATGCTATCTTAATAAATATGGTCGACGGATAATAGAGCACGCATCTTGACTTTCTTAAGAAATAGCGTTGGCTTAGGCCGCAGGTTCAGATCTGCTGCCTAAGACTTTTCAACTCCATGAGCCGTGAGGGTCTCATAGAGACTTTTCTCCCTACGGATCGAGAAGATCTCGTAGGTGGGTTTTTCTCCTTAGGAATCGTGAGGATTCCTAAGTGTGGTTTTCTCTTATAAGTCGTAAGGATCCTATAAGAGAATTTTCCCTCTTACGAGTCGAGAGGACTCGTAAGCGGTTGTTTCCCTCCTTGTCGAAACTCGACCTTGGAGAGTGAGACCCGTGAATAGTATGCAAGAGACCATTTTGGATTGACTTGCAGGGTCCCATTGTTCAGGAAGCAAGTTTTTTAGTCCCTGCTGCCTGAGGCTTCATTTGCAAGTTGAGACGAATCGGGAATTTCCCGCGGAGACACTGGTTTCTCTGCGAGCCGACGCGAATCAGGAGGCTCTCGTCAAGGAGTGTTTGTATCCGTGAGTCGAGGAATTTGCTAGGGATTATTTGTTTCCCAAGCGCCAAGGATTATTTGTTTTCTTGGGGTTTGAAATGAGTCGAGAATTTCCCACGGAGGCACTAGTGGCTCTGCGAGTCGACGCGGATCAGAAGGCTCTCGTCAAGGAGTGTTTGTATCCGTGAGTCGAGGAATTTGCTAGGGATTATTTGTTTCCCAAGCGCCAAGGATTATTTGTTTCCTTGGGGTTTGAAACGAGTCGAGAATTTCCCACGGAGGCACTGGTGGCTCTGCGAGTCGACGCGGATCAGGAGGCTCTCATCAAGGAGTGTTTGTATCCGTGAGTCGAGGAGTTTGCTAGGGATCATTTGTTTCCCAAGCGCCAAGGATTTTTTGTTTCCTTGGGGTTTGAAACGAGTCGAGAATTTCCCACGGAGGCACTGGTGGCTCTGCGAGTCGACGCGGATCAGGAGGCTCTCGTCAAGAAGTGTTTGTATCCGTGAGTCGAGGAGTTTGCTAGGGATTATTTGTTTCCCAAGCGCCAAGGATTATTTGTTTCCTTGGGGTTTGAAACGAGTCGAGAATTTCCCACGGAGGCACTAGTGGCTCTGCGAGTCGACGCGGATCAGGAGGCTCTCGTCAAGGAGTGTTTGTATCCGTGAGTCGAGGAGTTTGCTAGGGATCATTTGTTTCCCAAGCGCTAAGGATTATTTGTTTCCTTGGGGTTTGAAACGAGTCGAGAATTTCCTACGGAGGCACTGGTGGCTCTGCGAGTCGACGCGGATCAGGAGGCTCTCGTCAAGGAGTGTTTGTATCCGTGAGTCGAGAAGTTTGCTAAAGACACTGGTTTCTTCGGAGTTGGAATGAACCGTCGAGGTTTGGCTTCGTCTTCTGGCGAAGCCTGTTGGGAAAGTATGGTTCCCTTTTTGTTTACGCCCTTGAATTGTATACAGGGATCGATGTGATCTTAACTGTAGGGCCAAAGTTTTATCATCATTTTTTTTGTTTTATCTCCGCGATGCTCTATCATTTCAGCTTTTATATCGCGAAGGTCGCGATTGCCCAATCATTTTGGCTATTTTTCGCGGTGCCCAATCATTTCGGCTATTTATTATTTTTTTTTTATTTTTACTCGCTGCTTTTTATTGCGAGTTGCCCAATCATTTCGGCTATTTTATTTTTTTTTATTTTTACTCGCTGCTTTTTATTGCGAGTTGCCCAATCATTTCGGCTATTTATTTTATTTTTACCCGCTGCTTTTTATTCCTAGTTGCCCAATCATTTCGGCTATTTTATTTTTTTTATTTTTACTCGCTGCTTTTTATTGCAAGTTGCCCAATCATTTCGGCTATTTTGCATGCATACATTTTTACTTGCTGCTTTTTATTGCAAGTTGCCCAATCATTTCGGCTATTCCGTATGCATGTGTGGCCTACTGGCTTTCCGCCGTAAACCTGGAATCAGACACCGATTTCGGTATCAGCATCGCTACAACTTGGATATTGCCAGGAGCGAATCATCATTTGCCTCCGTCGATGACGAACAAAGGTGGCTTAGCGAACAGGGTTAAGGCGCTGTCGACTAAGGCTTTTAACTTCATGAGCCGTAAGGGTCTCACAAAGGTATTTCTTCCTACAAGTCGTGAGGATCTTGTAGGTGTATTTTCTCCTTAGGAATCGTGAGGATTCCTAAGTGTATGTTCCTCTGTAAGTCGTAAGGATCCTACAGGAGGGTTTTCTCCTCATAAATCGAGAGGATTTACAACGGTTGTGTACCATGCGAACATATCCCCAGTCATGGATGGGACTTGGTTAGGGAAATGTTTTATTCGCACCCGTGGATTGTATACAAGAGTCAGTATTGAGCCATTTGTAGGGAAATATCGGAAGTTGTGGGGGTTGCTTAAGCACAAGTTTAGGTCTCTGTAACTTAAGACTTTCAACTCTTATGAGCCGTGAGGGTCCCATAAGAGAGTTCTCCTTACGAGCCGTGAGGATTTCGCAAGTGTATTTTCTCCTTAGGAATCGTGGGGATCCCTAAGTGTGTTGCTCCCTTGTGAGTCGTAAGGATCTCACGTGGGTGGTTTCTCCTTATAAGGTCGAGAGGACCCTATAAGTGTCCTTTAACGAGGTTGCGCCCTTTCAGGCTTTCACAAACACTCGCCGGTAGCCCTGCTGTTTTTACTCACGGAGCTCTTTCGGGTTTTCATCCGTGCCCATTTTGCTTATGGACATACCGTTTTTATTTTATATATTTTTTTTCTTCTTCTCTCTTTTTTTTACGAGGTCGCGCCCTTTCGGGTTTTCACGAACACTCGCCGGTAGCCCTGCTGTTTTTACTCACGGAGCCCTTTCGGGTTTTCATCCGTACCCTTTTTTGCTTATGGACATACCGTTTTTTTTTGTCATCCTAAAAGATGCTGCGGTAGTAGTTTAAAGACGTTTCGGTCTGCTATTAGTTTAAGGACATTTCGGTCCGACTTTGAGAAGGTTGGTTACTGCTGATAGAGTTTGAGCTTAGGAAGATAGCGAGCGGACATAGTCGTCGTCATCTATCATTGACCTAGGCTGTGGCTCATTAAGCGTAGTATCTCTTTAGGAAGCGACCGTTTATTGGCCTGAAAGGCCTTTCACCGTGCATGTCCATGAGTAGATAGGCCCCACCCTGGTAGACCTTATCTATGATGTATGGGCCTTCATAGTTTGGCTCGAATTTTCCTCGCTTGGCACGATTGGGAATCATAGGCCTTTTGACCACTAGCACGAGTTCGCCTTGGCGGAATGTCCTCGGTCGGGTCAATCTTTCATATGAGCGCGTCATCTTTGCTTTATAAGCTTCCAGATTTTGTTGCGCTATGAGCCGGGTTTCATCAAGGGCGTCAAGCTCCTCAAGCCGAAGGTTAGCATTTTCTTCGTTCGTCAGCTCGTAGTGGACTGCCACTCGTAGAGAGGGTAACTCTACCTCGAGGGGGAGTACTGCTTCCGTCCCAAATACCAACGCATACGGCGTTGTGTTCGTGGCCGTCTTGAACGTAGTTCGATACGCCCAAAGAGCCTCTTGCAGTCTCTCGTGCCAGTCCTTCTTATTTCGGGACACCGTTTTCTTCATGATCTTTGTTAAGGTCTTGTTGAAGGCTTCAGCTAGACCGTTAGCTCGCGGATTATAAACCGAGGAATATCTCCAGTCTATATTGTGCTGCTGTACAAAGCGACTGATCTTGTGGCTTCTGTAAGCTGGCCCGTTATCGGAGATGATCCGTCGCGGAGTTCCAAACCGATATATGACATGCGTCTTGAAGAAATGGAGGATATTCTCCGTCTTAACTTCTCTTAACGGTACTGCTTCTGCCCATTTAGAGAAGTAGTCAGTCGTCGCCAGGATGAAACGATGTCCCCTAGACGATGCTGGTTCGATAGGGCCGACTATATCAGTTCCCCACATCTCGAACGGCCAGCTGGCCACCATTGAATGTAATGGATTTGGATGCTGATGGATGAAATCCCCATGAATTTGACATGAGTGACACTGCTTCGCATATTCGAGGCAGTCCTGAATCATCGTGGGCCAGTAGTAGCCCATGCGTTTGATCTTCAACTTCATCTTTGGGCCTGCTTGGTGAGAACCGCAGAGTCCGTCATGAACTTCCTGGACGACCCTTCTCGCTTCGTCAGGTTCTAGGCATCTCAGCCACAGAGAATCAAATGACCTCTTGTATAGAGTATCATTGACGAAGGCGAAAGATAGAGCTCGTTTCATGAGCTGATGTCTTGTGGACGCTTCTTCGGGCATTCGGTGGGATTTAAAGTAGTTTATGAAGACTTCTCTCCAATCCTCAATATTTTCCCGATCTTTTACTTGCAGGGTAGTCTGCTCGTTCGCTCCTTTTTCTTCGGATGATTCCGGAGATATTTCTGCTGGGGCAAGCACCCGACGGCTTTGTACCATGATTCTGACGTCATCGAGGTTCTCGTCAGCCAGCTCTTTAGCAAGTTTGGCCAACGCGTCTGCTTTGCTGTTTTCCGCGTGCGGTATGTTCTCCAAAGTATAGAAGGGAATTTGGGTCAACAGTTGTTGCACCTTTTCCCCGTACTTCACCAACTTCGGTTTGCACGTTTGGTAGTCGCCGTTTACTTGACTAACGACCAGTTGAGAATCTCCGTATATGAGGAGGTTTTCAATTCCCATGTCGATGGCGATCTCAAGACCTGCTATCAAGGCTTCATATTCGGCTTCGTTATTCGTCCTCGGCTCTGTTAAGGAGAAAGCGAAACGCATTATCCCTCCTTGTGGAGTCACGAAGATGAGGCCTACCCCCGATTTGATTATAGGGGTACTTTGTTTGCGCTTCTTCATGGAAGATGCTCCATCGAAATAAATTTCCCATTGGGTATCACCACCGTCGATCGCGTCAAACGCATGTTCGTCTGGCAAATCACAATTCAGAAGAGAATCGGCAGGTATCGGGTGCTGAGCAAGGAAGTCGGCGATGGCTTGGCCTTTCACCGCCTTGAGAGGTTGATATGTTATCGAGAACTCCATCAAGAGCAGGACCCATTTAGCGAGTCGTCCCGTCAACATGGCCTTCGACATCAAGTATTTAAGGGGGTCCACCTTTGAAATGAGACGGACTTCGTGCGCCAACGCATAGTGCCTGAGCTTTATTATCGCGAAGATCAACGCCAGGCAGTGTTTTTCAATGGGAGAGTAGTTGCTTTCTGCCCCCAGCAGAACTCGACTTAAGTAGTAGAGTGCTCTTTCTTTTCCTTGATCGTTCTCTTGTGCCCATAATGCCCCTAAGGAACCTTCGAGGGCGGTTGTATAAAGAATGAGAGGTTTTCCCTTAACCGGAGCAGCCAACACTGGCGGGTTCTGCAGGTATTGATTGATCTCGTCTAGTGCGCTTTGGCATTTTTGATCCCAGACGAACGGAGTTCCCTTCTTCATCAGGTGGCTGTAAGGACGGCACTTGCCTGAAAGGGTGGCTATAAATCGCCGTATATACGCGATCTTCCCTTGGAGAGACCGCAGCTGTTTGAGAGTCCTTGGCGGAGGCATTTCCATGATCGCCTTGATCTTTGACGGATCTATTTCGATACCCCGGTGTCGGACGATGAATCCTAAGAATTTGCCCGAGGAAACTCCGAATGCACACTTAAGCTGGTTCATCTTCAAGTTGTATTGCCGAAGGCGTTGAAATACGGTCTTCAGATGCTCGAGATGTTCCTCGTATGATTTGCTTTTAACCACGAGATCGTCGATATAGCATTCGACGATTTCGTGCATAAGGTCATCGAAGATCTTTGTCATGGACCTTTGATAAGTGGCACCGGCGTTCTTTAAACCGAAGGGCATCATTTTATAACAGAATATTCCCAAAGGGGTCCTGAAGGCTGTGTGCTTCTGGTCTTCGGGGTGCATCTTTATCTGATTATACCCTGATGAGCCGTCCATGAAGGAGAAAACCTCATGAGTGGATGTATTGTCTATCATCAGTTCGGTGACTGGCACCGGGAAATCGTCCTTTGGGCAAGCTTTATTGAGATCCCGGAAGTCTACGCATATGCACACTGTCCCGTTTTTCTTCATCACCGGGACGATGTTGGCGATCCATTCAGGGTATTGAACTTCCTGGATGAAGCCAGATTCGATCAGCTTCTTGATCTCGGCGTTGATACTCATCTCAAGCTCGAGCCGCATTCTTCTTGGTGCCTGTTTGACTGGCTTGATGTCCGGGGATATCGCCAATTTATGTACAGCAATTTCTGGATCTAGTCCCGGCATTTCGGAATAGTTCCACGCGAAGCAATCTCTATACCGCAGAAGCACATCCTTTAACGCAGCTACCCTTTCTTCAGATAGTAACTCGCTGATGAATGTCGGTCGTGGATCGTCTGCCGTCCCTAACTCAATCTTCTTGAGGTTATCTACAGTGGTATGGATTCCATCTTCCAGCTCTTTTGGCGCTGGTGGAAATTCTGAGATTACCTCGTCGTTACTGTTTTCGAAGCACCAGGGGAGGTCGTCCATGTCCTCGGGCTCTTCTTTTAATATTGTAATCATGTGACAGTTGCGAATTCGCTTCCAATCCCAATGTGGAACCGGTTCTTCTTTCGTGACCTTGGGCTCGTGCTTCTGTGGCGGCGTTACCCTCCAGTTGTCGGACAGAGCGAACTTGCCAAGCTGATATTGATCTTCGACCCAATTCTTGAAGGTGAAGCAGTCTTCGAGCGGGTGCCCTATTACTCGATGGTAAGAGCAATAGTTTGGGCCAGAGACTTCGCTTGCTTGTTCGGGGTGCTTGGACTCCGGCAGTGTAAGCATCTGATGTTTTAAAGCAAGATCAAGTATCTTCTTCGTCTTGTCCCGAGGAAACGAGTACGCTCGACCCATTTTCTTCATGAAGGATAGATCAATAACGCTCGACTCCCGTTTGCGTGGCTTCTTAGCCCTGCTTTGTTGCTGTTGAGCGCCTTTTTGGCCTTTCGACTTATTTTTGCTTTTGCGCCGAGCCTTCTTTATAACAGGTTGACAAGGAGCAGCATTTTCATCCTTTATAGTCCGTTGAAAGAGGCGTTGCGTCTTGGCTTTCTCGTAGATGGCCGTCTCGCGGTTGTGATCATCCTGTACTTTTTGACCAGCTTTCCTTATAAGCTTGTCCATTTGTTCTTCGAACGACGGACTGGACTCTTTTGCATCTGGAACTTTCACTTTCTCAGGATTAGCGTCCTCCCATTGAGCATCCGCTTCTTCATCAAGGTCATACACGACGTAGCAGCCGGGTAGTAACTCTCGTTTCTTTCACCTGATGTATCCAAGCCCTTTTGTTTCCATTCTCCTATTAGGCAGTTTGCGTTGAGTCCCAGGGACGTTCCAGACCCTGTCATAGAATTTAGCCTTTCTAACGGTCTGTTTGAAGGGTATCCCCTGGCGTTTTAGTAGCTTTTTCAAACCTTCCGTATAATATCTGGGGAGACGGATAGGCTGAAGCCTGTCCAACGTAGGATCCGCCCCGTGCCAGACTTCTTTCTCCGCTTTGTTTTCTTCAGAGCGGTAAAATAGAATTGCTTTTTCGCTTTCTCGTTTGGGAGGGATATAGAATGTCCGCAGCTCTTCTACACTGAAGATATTAAGTGCATCCAGTTCTTTATGATGTTCAGGCGGCACCATGGCGACTTGTAGACTTTGCTCTTCGTCAGCGGACGTTTGTATTAAAGGTCGAGCAGAGAATACAGCATGGACTTCATCTTCCGAGTCGCTGCCAAAGATCAATGTAGGAGCCGATGGTCCCGGCTTGTTGTGTTGGGGCGGATCCGAATAAACTATCTCCTCTTCCTCCTCGGTATCACTGTCGAAGACAGGGATGGTGGCGTTAGTTTTATTCTCCGGCCTGTGACACTTCTCCGTATCTTCAAAATCCGGTAAGAAGTATTTGGCATCTTCGTATTTGCGGACCTCGTTCACAGAGAACGGGTTCAGTTCTCCCGTCACGGTATACTCGAAACCATCCTTAAAATACTTCATACACTGATGTTGTGTAGAAGCGGCGATGTTGTACTCGTGTAACCATGGTCGGCTGAGCAAAACGTTGTAGCATGTCTTGGCGTCTATGACGTGGAACTTAATATCCGTGACGAGTAGCCCGAAGCGTAGCGTCAGTATCACAGATCCAAGAGTCTTTGACGATTGGGAGTCGAACCCCGAGATGGTGATCTTGTCTCGAGGAAGGTGCTGGACGCTCATGCAGATTTCCTTCAACACCCGCACGTTGAGTAGGTTAACAGACGACCCGTTATCGATCAGGATTTTGCCTATCTTTATATCATGGCAGTATCCCGAGACATAGAGAGGGCGATTGTGTTCGCACGTCCCAAGTAGAAGGTCTTCATCGCCAAAAGTAACATCGGCCGTGTGCACTTCCTCCAATTCATCCTTCATCTTTTCCTCGGCCAGGCATGCTTGGAATTGTTCTGGGTCTTGGAGCGCCTTAATCAACGAATCTCTCGCCTCTTTTGATAGCAAAAGGGCGTCAAGAATGCTGAGCTGTGAGGGCAGCTTCCTCAGATGTGCTAAGACGTTGTAATCTACCTTATTCTTCTTTGGTGGGTCTTTGGCAGCTAGCTCTTCCATCACTTGGTCATCTAAGACGATATCTTCAGTGGCCTTTTCTTTCCCTTTATCTTCTTTGTTCGAGGGTCCGAGGTTCTTTTTGGGCAGCGTGCGATTACGTAGCCGTATATTTTCGCAAACCTTCGGTTCTTCTTCTTTTCTCGAAGCGGATTCTTTAAAGAGAGGGGCAAGTTCTAGCTCTTCATCAGAATCACTCCCGAATGTGGGCACTTGTGATCTACCGGTGTTAACCATGCAACAATCGCCAGCAGTTCTTTTAAGCTCTTCGGTCGTATTTCTTTGCTCTCGACGGGTTTTACGCTTTTCCCGCTTAAAGCGTTGTCGATGAGCAACATATCCTTGCCACCATCTATCGAAAGCTTTGCATTCTTGAGTGGGGTGCGAAATCCTTTGATGATATAAGCAATAGGAGGGATGCGTTTCTATTTCACCAGTGATGTTTCCTTCAGAGGATGGTAGCTTCATGCCCATTGATATGGCCTTAGCAAACTTTTTCCTCATCTTGAATTGGCTTTTGTCGGTAGCGGAGGTGTTTAGCTCCAACGGGATCGTCTCAGCTCTTTCATCAAGTCGCTGGCGCTTGGCCCTTTCAAATATAGCCGCCTCACGCTCCCGATCAGCTCTGCTTTTTAATCGAGCTTCGTTAAGGAATGCATCAATTACTTCATCTGATGGCCCCAGAACTTTTGGTTCAGGATCTGCCCCCAGCTTTTCGGTGCAAGGAGTCTCCTCATCGTTCGTGATCGAATGGGAAATCATATGACAGCTCGCCACATATTCCTCGGATTCATCCGATGAACTTTCTCCCTCATCTTCTTCTTGAAAGACGTGATTGAGGAACTCTTGGAGTGTAATGGGAGTCCGTGCCTTTTGGTTGTATTCATCCAGCGCGTCAATTTGCTTTTGTAAGTCCGTGCGCTTGTCGCCGGGCTTCACGGGCTTCTTAGATTTCTTCTTCTTCTTTTTCGAAGATTTTGACGACAGGCTGCAAGTGCTTGGACCGCCACCATCGGTCTTTGGAGTTGGACGTGGGTTCAACATCCCTTCAATGACCTGCGGTTCCAACGGGTTCTTCCACCTAATCGCTGGACATGTCTGAAGATTGTTTAGCATCCTCTTTGTCTTGGTTGATAATACGACCTCCCAAGGAGCTTCTTCAATAACGGAGCATGTTGCCCCCGGCGTATTCGTCCCTTTAGAGGTGTGGGGCTGTGGGGGATTCACCTTCCATTTGTCAGATAACGCGAACTTGCCCTGTCGGTACTGGTTTTCAAGCCAATTCTTGAAAACGTAGCAATCTTCGATCGGATGGCCTAGTACTCGATGATAAGGACAGTAGTTGGGCTCGTTGACATCACTTGGTTGCAACGGACGTTTTGGATCCGGCAGATTTATGAGTCTGTTGCGCAACGCCAGCTCGAATAACCTCCTCGTTTTATCACGGGGAAAGGAATAAGGACGTCCCATCCTATCCTCAAGGGGTACGTACGGGCGCATATTATTTTGACGAGCAACCGGCTTCGAGTCGCTCGGTTGTTGTTGAGCATTAGCGACGACGATCGCTTTTCCCTTCCCTTTGTCATTTCGGGAATCCGGCCTTGGAAGAGGGGGTTTATGGCCTATCTGATCCATCTGCGCTAGTTTGTCAATCAAGGCCTGGAAGGTAGTTGGCTTGAAAAACATCATAAATTGTGAGATGGTTGCTTGTGGATCAAGGGTTCCCACAAACATACCCACTGCGGGAGCTTCTTCAATGCGCTCCTCTCACTTCGACCATAAGTTCCGCCATCGTATAGCGTACTGAACCCACGTCTCGCCGGGTTTTACACTGGCATTAATCAGTGCCGTCATCGGGGTACGTTCACTGGCACTTGCAAAACGTTGAGTAAACAACAGCTCCATCTCCGCGAAGGTTTTAATAGAGTCGTTCGGGAGCTCAGAGTACCACTCGAACGCCGTATCTGATAAGCTTCCAACAAACTGGCGAAGCAACAGCTTGTCGTCACCACCGGTGTTGCCGCAGAGTGCCCTGAACTGGGCAACATGATGGTGAGGATTGCCCGTCCCCTTGTAGACATGGAACTTGGGAATTGTGTAACCGGGCGGGTACTTGATTTGATCGTACCAACTTGGATATGGCCGCCCCGTTTTTACGACCTGACCCGCTGCTTCCGTCGCTTGATAGACCCGGATCTGCTGAGCTATGTATTCGTCCAGATCGGATTTGGAGATTGTCTCTTCTTTAGCTGCTGACAGAGCTAGCGGAGGATTCGACGTCTCTCCCCTATCGTCTTCAAGGATGATCGGGGGATCTTCAGCAGGTGGATCTTGTTGAATCATCATACCCACCATATCCTGGAACAGGAGGGCCATTTTCTTTATGTTGGCTGCCTGTTCCGCAGCTTCTTTATCCTTCTTCTCCAGTACGCGACGAAGGAATTCAGCGTCAGTTTCTTGTTCTTGACGTTCGTCCGAGGACGTTTCAAGGTTTTCTTTTGGCCCTGTAAGTACGGCCATATCGATCATCATTTCTTGGAGCTTTTGTTGCTGCTCCTGAGCCTTGGTCACTGACCTCGTGTGCGATCTATGACCTGATGATATGCGGCTATCTTCTTTTCCCGATGCCACGTAAACCGTATGAACTGTTATGCCCCCTGACTTGGGGCGTTTAGGTTCACCATTTTTAACTTTTGCCGCTGACGCGGGAGTTTTCTCTGGCCTCCTTCTTTTGTGGGCCGTTGAGATAGAAGGAACCGTTGAAGTGGGCATCCTAGCAGCTGCTGTCCCCTGCTGTTTAATAGGACGGTTTTTTTCTTCTTGTACCTTCGCCTTTTTCTGTTGACACGAGCTATCTGGGTCAATTACGGAGTCTTGAACTCTCCGCCAAACTTTATAAATTTTTGAGGACAGCCGTTGAGGGGGCTGTTCTTGCTTCGTTTCTGGAACTCTCTCCGCAGGAGGAGGAGATCGTTTCAGTGTAGCGGTTGGAGAGTTCTTCCGTACCCTCCTCAGCAGTTCAAAGCTGTTCCCAGTTGGAACAGCAGCGTTGACTTCCACCAATGGAGCTAGTGGAGTTAGCCCTGAGGGGGAGTTGCCCCGTGCCTCCCTCACTCGTTGCCAATGGCGACGTCAAGCACGATGAGCCGTTAGGACTGGCTCGGAGATTGAGACATCTTCTTTCTGAAGGGTTCCTAGGCATACTAAGGAGGTCTCACAAGGCATCAACCATGCCAATTTCTAATTTTACAAGTGCCGAGAAACCCTAATACGGATCGTTAACAAGAATTTTAGGCGAAAAGAGCAACTAGTTAACAACTTAACTAAAAAAACGGAAATACAATCTTTGTAGATCCGGTCCTCCACCTCCATAGCTCCGCAATGAAGTCTCCTTGCTGTCCAAATCGAATCCCGGGCTCTAGCGTCGGCTTCATCGGAGAAATGGGCGGGCTAGGTCATCGACAACGATGCCGAAGATGATCTACGTCGAGGCATCACAAGATCAAGCTCCCACTTCACCAAGTCATGAAACTTGTGAAGAAAACACCCTATACTACTTGGCAAGAGGTAGAGGATGAAGAAATAGGAGGTGGGTTCACTTTAGAATTGGATTTCTCACTCTTTTCATCAAATCACCATTGATGAAAGCTAGGTTTTCTTCTTGAAGAAGAACAAGAAGAAGATGAATATTATGATAAGTTATTTTCAAATAGAAAATAAAATGAATACTTATCATAATCCAACCATGGTCAAGTGTAGAGAATGAACTAGGGTTAAGTGGAATGGTTAGGGTTAAGCATGAGACAAAATGGTCACTTAATCAAAGCTTCATGAAGCTTCAATATACAAACAAAGAAAGCCACCATTTTCTCTTTATGCTTATTATTTTCCAAAAAGAATAAATAAATAAATAAATGAATAAGAAAATGAAAACCCTAACCATTACACAACCATGATTTAATCTTTACACAAACCCTAGTGAGCATGTATCATCAAACATGATACAAACTTGTGTACATAAGTATATCACATATACAATGTGCAAAAAAAGTGAGAAAAATCCATTTAAAATGAACCAATACTAGTTAATGTAAATTAATATATCATATATACATTAAATCATTAAATCAACACTTGATTTAACGATCCGGTCATATCGCATATAACCGACTAATATCAATAGTAACAACTTATCGAATCAACACTTGATCCGATAACCCGGCTATACCGCATATAACCGATCAATGTTACAAATCGCGAGAATCAAATACAGTATCACATACTGGTATTATTCTCGGTCCCGCACATATCTCATATGCGCTCCTATTTCGTTTCGCTTGAGCCAGGAAACCTCTGTGTAGGACTCTGAAGACTCGTCAATACGCCGGCAGCAGATGATGATCATATCAAACACCCACAAGCCGCAAGCGGTCTGCTAAACGTAACGGCCACCCGGGTATTGAGCGATCAGAAGATCGACGAGCAAGCCCGCTCACACTCCTGTGAATCCAACCAGTAACACTTACCGTACAGTCCGGTCTCGTCATCTGATATGTCGCATATCTCGCCTAGGGGTGGTAAACGTCAGACCCCAATAGCTCGATAAGTTGTGTCGATATGAGGTCTATAACAATTCGAGAAACTACTGGTAACACTTACCAGTAAATCTCAACAACCCTGGCCAGGGATTTCCGGTTATAGCCAATCGAACACAACGTAACATCAACCCCCTATACCGGGAGAGACGAATCCCCTCCTATCGCTCATTGCCTCCATGTGATTCGGGACTGTACCCAAAAACCACCATTTTGCACGCCCTCTTGGACGTGGTAAGGTGGAAATCAAAGCACAGTGGGAACCACATAAGACTCTATGACGATCTCGGGTCAACAGACTACTCTGTACCATTGTCACCAGAGAACTGCCATCTGACGTAAGGTATAATACCATCTGGGAGTTCTCGGCGAGTCCGTCCAGTGTACCCAGTCTCCACTGAGCACCCGTATATCATCTCTGATGTCAAACACCAATGGATATGGGATCATCCATCGCCCATCTGAATGGGTCGAGAAGGTATACGCTAGTCTACTCTGGTATATCGATGCCCCGTCTCGATACACCCACGACTAGGGACCTTGAAGGATGTACTTATGGACTACCATGTCCCCACTAGTATGATCCGCATCATAGTCCAGGTAGTCAAGTACACATCCTAAGGGCTTTACCAACATGTAACAGAGAGACAATCAGTGTACACGTTAAGGTAAAGATCAACCAGATAGCATACTATCATGTCGAGCAAGAAAGTCCTCCCTATATATATCCCAGCATCCACTACAATATACATCCAATGTACAGTAATGGCCTCTAGGGCATACATATAACTAACAATCTCCCACTTGCACTAGGGCCATCTGATAGCAGTGGTTGTAGTATCTCATACTCAACCATCCCATAAAAGTCTCTCTCTGGGAATAGGCCTTCGTGAGTGGATCCGCCGTGTTGTCCTCTGAGTCTACTCTCCTAACCTCGATCCCTTAGAGATCTACCATCTCCATGATCAGGTGATACTGCCTCAGAATATGTCTGGATCACTGATTGGACCTGCGTTCCTTGGCATAAGCCACAACTCCATTGTCTCACAATGGTAGGAACGTAGTTCATCTCATGAACCAATATACACACAAACAGCCTCTTTGGTAGCATCTTAAGTAGCGATGTATCCTGCCTTTATCTGCTAGTATGTCACAGTATCTAGCTTGGAACTCTTCCAACATACCGTCCCTCGACAGAGGGTAAAGACAATGCCTGTGACTGACATTCAGTCGTCTTTATCACCCTGGAACACTTCCAATGATTTTCCCCAGGATCAACTGATACCATCTCACTACAACTAGTGAGTATCCTAACATCCATTTGGATCTATCTCATAGATCCAAAATCCAGGATTTAGTAGGTATCAATTTGATCCTATGTGGAGAATCATTGTGATAAGCGGAGATTGATCGAGCGTAGCATAAGAAACTCCTTCCCTATCAAGAGTATGTCATCCACGTACTCTACGAGGATCACTGATTAAGTGTCAAAAACTGTTTTTACCGCAATCAAGAAACGGCGTCGCTTCGCAGCTAGCCGGTGAGTACGGGTCGATCCACAGAGACGGGTAAATTCCTTTTATGTGTTTTAACGAGTTGATTCTATTTGTCGTTTTGATTGGTTTATAAAAATCTATAAAAACTAGATCTAATTAATCTAATTGAAAGTCTTGCTAGGGTTAGGCTTAGGGGAAGTTTTGGAGATTAATGTTTCCTTCACCGCTTTCAATGCCTTCTTTTTTAGATCTATTAGATGTTACGTTAATTATCAATAAAGTGGATACGAATCTTTTGGGAAGATGTTTCTTCCTCTAGATTCGTATCCTTCCTTTGTTGATAATTACCCTAACCCCCATGGAAAACGCGCGCAACCGGCCCTTTATACTACGGTTCACCGTTACCTCAAGGGGTAGGATGCCGTAGGGAGCGGATGTGTGCGTATGCATGGAGTTCTAACTCTAAAGTGAAGATGGCATTGAAAGGGGTGAGAGATCTCATCTCTCAACCCTTTCGCTAAGGCTAACCCTAACAAGCGAGGAGACTACTCGCTCATTAGGGGATGATAAATTATACTAGAAAATAAAAGCAAGGAAATAAATTACCTACAGATTTGATGGCTCCCTCCAAGTAGAAGACAGAATAGATCTGAATGTCACTTCCAGAAATTCTGAATTTTATTTATTGAAAAGAGGCATAGGTTTTTACAGATCTGGGAATACAATTTATAGGAAAGCAGGAGATCTAGGGTTACAGACTCTCGGAAATATGAAATTACAGATTTGACCCCTGAAAATCCTAACATATACACCGACGCACCGACGCACTAAAATTGCACCGACACGGGCTCTGTATGGCCGCGGAACCGCTGCGCCAGGCTGGGTTTGGCCGCGGTTCCGCGGCTAAAGAGAGGAGATGGGTTCTGAAAAGTTTGGGCTTGGTTCAGGGGTTCTTGGGCTTCTTGTTTCCATATGTAGTTTCTCTGTTGGGCTTCTTATTCTCCTCCAGATATTTCAGTGAATACTTGTAGCGATCTTTTAACCGTTCACATGACATTTTGGACCTTGCACTGTTCTTTGTCTAGGCTTGACTAGGGTCCGTCTAATTGTTGGTCAAAAGTCCCTTTTTCTGTTGTTTGGTGTCTTTTTCACTGTATTTGCTCCAGAAACCTGTATCCTTTAATATGCAACAAACGTGCGTCAAGAGTACCTGTTTATTTATAAAAAGGATAAGAAAAAGGGGAATGAAAAATGCAATATTATGGTCTGAACAAATACCCCCAAACTTACCTTTTGCTCGTCCTCGAGCAAACTTATTATTTTATTCACTAAAATCCTAACCGCACTTTCGCAGGGAAACGCGATTGCACTGAGCACGTGCAATAAGCCGTTAAACCTCTAGGTGTCCCTAGTAGGAGGAGTGTTGTCTCCTGAGGGTTTTCAGCGGATTACACCCACAAAATCCTATCAATTCGGCCCATTAACTTTAGTTCTCCAATTAGGTTTTCTAACAAGGAATTCTATTATCTTATACTTGTAAATTATCCACCCATATTCTTCACACTTTCTCATCATTTAACTTAAGATTATATATGTTATGTAGACTTACTTAGCTTTCGGCATTTCTTAAGTTTTCCTTCTAGGGTTCCATCTCCACTTAGGAATTTTTATCAACTCTATTAAAGATACAAGTTCTATTCTTCACTTCTTTCTCTCATCTAAATACCAATCACATACCCCTACGTGTGTGTATAAGTCACCCCTACACTTGGAAATTCAAATTAAGCAATCAACCCCTTGTCCGTTGTCCAAAGTACTAATTAGTTGGTGAATTTAAATGAAATTTGCTTACACATCTTTCATGCGACCGTTAATACTTCTTGAGGTACCAACGACCGATTACAAAATGCGTTTGCACTTTAAAGCGTACTTCCTAGTCTTTGCAACACCCAAGGCTTTAGCAGTGACTCCCAAACCAGTTGGTCTAAGGCACTAGGTGATGAAGCACCCTCGCTAAATATTTTTCTATTTTTACAGCCTTAAGTAATCACAAAAACCAGTGTCCATTTTTTTCTTTATTCACTTTTTTTTTTCTTTTTATTTTCATTGTACTAAGGACTTTAGACAAGAGCATTTCAAGGTCTCTTCTACTATTCCAAATTTCAAGGTGCGTGAATGTGCAAATTGTAGGGTATACATTTTCAGAATTTAGACTTAAGCTAGGAACTATTTTTCAAACTTATACTCTAATAAGAACATCAATACTCTTCCCTTGTTTCGACTTATCCCAAAAAGTGAACCCAAAATTTGCCTATTTCTAAATAAACTATAAGGCATATACTTTCTACCGTTAAACTTTAAAGAATGTTATCTTTAGGGTTTTTAATTCACTAAGTCTAAGATCTAGTTGTTCCTAGCCAGTTAACCTATTTGTCAAACTCAAGTCAATTAGCCAAAATTGAATACAATAATGTTTATAATTTTTGAAATTTTTCAATTTTTATGGGTTTTTCAAATAAATATGCAAATGCAAAAATATGTACAAATGAATGCGAAGGAAGAAAACGTACCGAGCATACCCCCAAACTTGAACTTGACAGTGTCCTCACTGTCATGCTAAACCAAGAGGGTCAAAATACCGATACTCCCCTGTTTATTTATTTATAATTTTTTATTGTTAAGGAAAACAAATATATATACAGAAAGGCCCTCCCCCAAACTTCATTTAAACTATGTTAGACATTACTGCCAAACTTTGCATCGGCCAAAAGTCAACACCAACCAGTTGAAAAATTTATCAGTAAAGAATATTGGTTGGTGGAAAAATAAGTTGTGGTGGTCCGCAAAGAATTGGGGAAGATAGAAGTAGTGGTATGGGAGGTGTGGAGGTAAATATACAGGTGATGGTGATGAATCGAAACGAGAATGTAAATGATCAGCAATCAGTGGAGTGTTGGCATTCTCGTAGCTTATTAAAAGAAATGGGGATTGCTCAACTTCTAAAGGAGGAGGTTGACTCACCACAATACCCCCATTATGTTCCTGTGGGTCCTCTAGTGACCTGGCATCATCCATCAATTGTGTATAATATTCAATTATGAGGGAATTGATCTCCTCGATGTCCGCCATAGTCCTACCTAAAACTTGCCGCCTATCTTGTAAAACCGTTAAGAGGGCATTCTCTTGCTCGAGGGCTAGAGAGGCCGATATGATAATGGGAAAGGTCTCATTCTCACCTATGTAAGCATATCTAAGGTGAGACGGCAAGGGCGTGAGTTCGAGTTTCGGAGGCAAAAGAATCATTGCGGAATCTACCTCGAACTCAAAGGACTCCAACACAGGTTCGAAATCACTGCAGACAACCGATTCGGAAGACTCGACTAACTCATCTGAAAATGTAAAGGACTCAAATTCGGGCTGTGAGTCGTCGTCATCCGAAAAAGTGAAACATTCATAATCAATTTCGGTTGTGTCAACGGTGGTAGGCTCAAGGAGGGACGCACTAGTGGCGTCAAAACTGTTTTCATCAAATAGAAATCTTTCAAGCTCGCAGTCCTCCTGCGTGATTTCGTGAATAGAGCAAACTTCTCGTGTACTAGTTTTAGGTACGGGGGGCAGACTTCCCATCTTATAAATATTGAACTCACTAGACCTCTTTCCGAAGGATAGAGTCATGGAGCCATTGCGACAATTTATTACGGCGTTGGAAGTGGCCAAAAATGGTCGACCAAGAATTACCGGAATTTGGTTTCTTGGGTTAGCAACAGGTTGTGTATCCATAACGATAAAATCAACGGGGAATATGAACTCCCCAACTTTGATCAACACATCCTCTAGCTGACCCCTTGGATAGGTGATTGATCGATCAGCCATTTGGAGAGTGCAACGAGTGGGTTTCAACTCTCCAACCCCTAATTGTTCGTACACGGAGTAGGGAATCAGGTTAACACTAGACCCAAGATCTAAAAGTGCTCGATTAATTTTCTTATCCCCAATTGTGATTGAAATAGTAGGACAGCCGGGGTCCTTTCGTTTTTGGGGTAAGGTTTGATGGTGGTTAATAGTATTGCTCACTGCACTAGCCACTAGCACTTTCTTGGGTACTTGAGATGCTTTTCTCTTTGAAGTGCATAATCCCTTTAAGATTTTCGCGTATGAAGGGACTTGTTGGATAGCATCCAAGAGAGGTATATTTATGCTAACCTGCTTAAATATCTCCACAATCTTCTCCACTTGTGCATTTGGTTTATTGGGACTCAACCTGTTTGGAAATGGTGCATTTTGAAAATTAGTTGAGTCAAATGTCTGTGGAGTAGACTATGGATTAGGAACGGATCCCGGTGTAGATGTGTTCGTGTTGTGAGAAATGGGTCCGTTAGAGCTAGAAGAAGTAGAGCCGTGTGGAGGGTGGAGAATAGGCTCTAAAGAAAAAGGTGAAGAAGAAAGTGAAGAAAACGAAGAAGGTGATGGTGACGATGGAGAAGAAGAAGAAGAAGAAGAACCACCGGAAGGGATATCATCATTAGTTTCCACATTATTTTGCAACACTCTTCTGGATCTCAACGTGGTCACCGCATTCACATTGTGATTGTGATATGCGTTTTGTGGGTGACCGGGATTTGGCAATGGTTGAGACGGAAGCTTTCCCTTTTCTCTCTCGCTCAACGCAGCAGTTAATTGTGCAATTTGTGCCTCAATAGATTTGATACTTTGATCGTGTGAGGCATTATTATTCATTAAAGATTGAACATAATTTTCAAATCTTGCTGCGGATTCTGTAGATTGCTTGAGAAATGCTTCTAGACTTTTCTCGAGCGAGCTAACCTTATCATCATTAGGTTGAACCAAATTGTTCGTTTGATTTGTATAAGGTTGTTGTTGGAAAGGTTGCTGGTTTTGAGTTTGTAAGGGTGCTTGTTGTTGTTGTGGAGGAGGTCTTTGAAAATCATTGTTCCCTTGGACTTGTTGATTTTAGTTCCAAGCGAAATTCGGGTGACTCCTCCACCCCTGATTGTATGTCGAAGAGTAAGGATCATTTCTTTGTCGTTGCTGGAATGCAGCATTGACTTGATCCTGTCCTTGAATAGGTGCATTATAAGGACACTCCTCGGTTAGATGTGATGGATTAGAACAACAAGCACAAACAGTTCGTGTGGGTAGAGTAGGGGCAGGAGAAGACGATGAGATTTTGGTCTCAATGGCTTCTAGCTTTTTCATAAGTGAGGCCATTTCGGCCTTCATAGCAATCGACATATCTATTTGATGTATGCCTGCCCTAGATTGACCAACAGAAGATGATGTGGTCTTGGTACTCTCCCACTGAATTGTTTGCTCACTTAGATCCTCTAAAAACTGCCATGCTTCGTCACTAGACTTGGAGAGGAAATGACCTTGACATATTGTTTCTAGCAACTGCTTCGTTGCCGAGTTCAACCCCTCGTATAATGTTTGGCAAAGTTGCCAACTTTCTATCCCATGATGAGGGCATTGAACAAGTAGGTCTTTAAATCTCTCGAAGCACTTCCAAAATGGTTCGGAAGGAAGCTGTGAAAATTGTATAATCTCGTTTCGGATTCTAGCAGTTTTGTGATGAGGATAGAACTTTTTCAGAAAAGCTCTCACAAACTCGTCCCAATTTCTAATGGAGTGTGATGCGGTGCTATATAGCCACTTCTCGGCTAGGTCACATAAGGTAAAAGGAATGACCCTTAGCCTTATTGCGTCATCACTTAATTGGGTAGTTTTCATCATAGCGCACACATTTTGGAATTTATTGATAAAGATATATGCATCTTCGGATTCCAAACCATGAAATTTTGGCAGCATATTGATGAAATGTGGTTTTATTTCAAAATTATCCCCATTTGCCGGTGGGGGTGAAAGACATGTAGGTAAAGAAGTGCGGACGGGGTAGAAGAGGTCCTGGAGCGCAACTCGTGCGGGCGCTACAACAGGCGGGAGATTCGGGTTATTCGCACCTAACGGAGGCGGAATCATTCCCGTCGGTAAGGTATCGTTGGGGTTGAATCCCGACATACCTTCGAAAGAAATTGAAGGTGAGGGTAAGAAAGTGGATGGAGTTTCGACTTCAGTGTCGAAAGGTTCGTTGGTCGGTACCAACGAAACACGGACTAATCGGGCGTTAGGATCCCTAGTCCAAAATGACATACACTAAAGGAGTAGTGTAGTCAGAAAAAAAAAGAAAAAACAGAATGTGGGGGTAAGATAACGTCACTGAGAAGAAGTGGTGAAAGTGGTTTGCAAGTTTTCTTTAGCGGCAAGTTGCAAGTTTTTGAAAAGATTTTTCTTTATTATTTTTTTATGTGAAAGTTTTGCAAAGAGGTTTTTGAAAACGGACTCGTGACACAAAAGTATCAACCACACATGCACAATCAGGCCTAGATCTAGGGTCGCCTAGGTCTGCTAGACAGCTCCTAACTAGGGCTAGAGATAGGACCTCAAACCGCCTCTTCAAGGACAAGTACGGCCAGGTAAGTGGGAAGGAACCACCACTACAGTGGGCCTAATTAATAACCACTAGCCTAGACACCGCAATGTCGGTTAGGATAAACGGCTGATGCCTACCCTAGTCCTTTTCCTATTGAGCTCGCTGTCCTTAGGTCTGAGTCTAATCTTTTTTAATTAATTGTGGTCGATGCAAAATGCTTTAGGTGTTTTCTGGGGTCCTGGGAAGGGTGATGAAATCCCCACCCAATCTGAGTTTGGTCAAATAGCCCTTTAGAGTCCGGTTAAATTATGCAAAACAATACAATTCACTTGCAATCAATTTTTTAAGCGCGGCGCAAAGAAACCTGCAGAAAATCTGTTATTTAGAAGGGGGAGAAAGACTCTTTACGCAAAGAATTCCTGCAGAAAACATTTTACAGAGAGATATATTGTAGGTTGCAGAGGGGAAGAAAAGAGAACAAACCCACTAATTTTGAACTGCTGACGTGGCCAAGTTGCGGCGGAAACGCAGTCAGGGACCCTTAATGCGGCGGAAACGCGGCTAAGTGAGGGGATCAGGTTCTGGAAAAATTTCTGTGGTTCTGTACATTCAATTCCTCTCTGTTCTTATGTACCAATTTTTGTTTTGCCCTCTGTAAATTTCCAGATCCTCAATTTTTCGCTGTTCCTGCAAGATTCAAAAGATACACCCTTCAAACAGATCAAATTTGATAATTTTTTTATTTTTTTTATATTTTCAGATTTTTATAATTTTTAAAATTCATATCAACCCGAAAATTCACAAAAGAAAGATTACGCCGTCCCCGGCAACGGCGCCATTTGATTAAGTGTCAAAAACTGTATTTACCGCAATCAAGAAACGGCGTCGCTTCGCAGCTAGCCGGTGAGTACGGGTCGATCCACAGAGACGGGTAAATTCCTTTTATGTGTTTTAACGAGTTGATTCTATTTGTCGTTTTGATTGGTTTATAAAAATCTATAAAAACTAGATCTAATTAATCTAATTGAAAGACTTGCTAGGGTTAGGCTTAGGGGAAGTTTTGGAGATTAATGTTTCCTTCACCGCTTTCAATGCCTTCTTTTTTAGATCTATTAGATGTTACGTTAATTATCAATAAAGTGGATACGAATCTTTTGGGAAGATATTTCTTCCTCTAGATTCGTATCCTTCCTTTGTTGATAATTACCCTAACCCCCATGGAAAACGCGTGCAACCGGCCCTTTATACTACGGTTCACCGTTACCTCGAGGGGTAGGGTGCCGTAGGGAGCGGATGTGTGCGTATGTATGGAGTTCTAACTCTAAAGTGAAGATGGCATTGAAAGGGGTGAGAGATCTCATCTCTCAACCCTTTCGTTAAGGCTAACCCTAACAAGCGAGGAGACTACTCGCTCATTAGGGGATGATAAATTATACTAGAAAATAAAAGCAAGAAAATAAATTACCTACAGATTTGATGGCTCCCTCCAAGTAGAAGACAGAATAGATCTGAATGTCACTTCCAGAAATTCTGAATTTTATTTATTGAAAAGAGGCATAGGTTTTTACAGATCTGGGAATACAATTTATAGGAAAGCAGGAGATCTAGGGTTACAGACTCTCGGAAATATGAAATTACAGATTTGACCCCTGCAAATCCTAACATATACACCGACGCACTAAAATTGCACCGACACGGGCTCTGTATGGCCGCGGAACCGCTGCGCCAGGCTGGGTTTGGCCGCGGTTCCGCGGCCAAAGAGAGGAGATGGGTTCTGAAAAGTTTGGGCTTGGTTCAGGGGTTCTTGGGCTTCTTGTTTCCATATGTAGTTTCTCTGTTGGGCTTCTTATTCTCCTCCAGATATTTCAGTGAATACTTGTAGCGATCTTTTAACCGTTCACATGACATTTTGGACCTTGCACTGTTCTTTGTCTAGGCTTGACTAGGGTCCGTCTAATTGTTGGTCAAAAGTCCCTTTTTCTGTTGTTTGGTGTCTTTTTCACTGTATTTGCTCCAGAAACCTGTATCCTGTAATATGCAACAAACGTGCGTCAAGAGTACCTGTTTATTTATAAAAAGGATAAGAAAAAGGGGAATGAAAAATGCAATATTATGGTCTGAACAATCACCACCATACTCCCTACTACCTTTTTGTATATACAAGGTTCATCTACCATTTTGATGAAGTCAAACATTTTGACTACGACATCAAAACAGACGTTCCAACTCCGCGATGCCTGCTTTATCTTATAAAGCATCTTGTACACGTTTCCGCTGCTCCCACTGTCTACGAAGCCCTCTGGCTGTGTACTTACAGACGTTTTCTTCTAAAACATCATTTTAGAAAAGCAGTCAAGACACCCAACCGCCAGATATCGTAGTCATGGTATGTAGCCGTGGCAAGTAGGATCTGGATGGACTTAAGCATAGATCCTTAGAAAAGGTTTCAACATAATCCATACCTGGTTGATGACGAAAACCTTTAACAAGTCTAGCTTTGAAAGTCTCAACTTTTCCATGTACACCAAGTAATCTTCTCAAGATATACTTTCTCCTGATGGGGATTTAACCCTTCAGATATAGCAACCAAAGTCCATACTTTGTTGGTGTATAAGGATTCCGTCTCAGATCGATAAACATCCAGCCATTCTTACAGAGTCTCACTCCTGATGGCCAGCTCGAAGCTAGTTGGGTCATCATCTCATGATGTAATCCTCGCTCCCACTGTCATAGAGAAACCGAAGTATCTCTCAGGTGGGTGAGGAACCCTACTAGATCGGCGGAGAGGCTGAGGTTCGTTGGAATCTACTGAATTCTTTGGTTCTACCAAATCATCTGCTGTAGTTTGTATAGCTGGAACCTTTCCAGTTCTACATAACAGACCTTGCCTCGAGCTTGTCCGGATTTTGCTTTTAGACATAGGCCGGACAACCCCAAATCTTAACTAGCTTAAGACATGGGCTCTTCCCTTTCCATATCACATATGAAGTGGTAGGCTACTGATTTGATTTGAACCTAATTCAATAGGTATGCAACTTCTCAAGTGCATAACCCTCTAAAAGGAAATAGGTAACTCAGTAATACTCATCATAGAGCACACCTTATCATATAGGGTGTGATTTCTCCACCCCGATATACCATCGTACTATGGTGTATACGGAGGAATAATGCTGAGAGAGAATCTCATTCTCCTTTAGAATAGTCCAGGAATTCCATGCACAAGTATTCTCCTCCCTGATCTCATCACAGGACATAATACTTATACCCATTTTGGTTCTCTACTTCTAACTTATATTCTGTGAATATCTCAAAAAGTTCGGACTTGTGTTTCAACATGAACATATGTCTGAATCTTGAGAGATTATCAGAGAACGTAATGAAGTATAAAGAACCAGTCCTGGCATGTGTAGACAGGAGACCTTACATATATCATCATGTATCAGTCCCAAGAGTTCACTATCTCTTTCTCTGTTTCCAATAAACAGAGTTGTGGTCATCTTATCTCTGTGACATGACTGGCAAGTTTCATAAGATGTAAATTCAAACTGATTTAAATATGCATCTATATGTAACTTCAGCTAGTCGGGTCGCATTGATATGACCTAGTCTACAATACCTTAAAAAGAATTCGTTCATTTCTGAACTCTTCCTCTTATGTGTGTTCCATATACTAAGAACCGTAGTTTGATTTAGAACATCAATGCTTTTAGATAACGTGCCTGAACCGATCAACTTTTGATATAGGAAATGTTCAAAACATTATCCAACAATACAAAATTTTACCGTTTCTTTACTAATAAAGAGACAAATATGATTTTGTATATCAGGTTCGGTATCTAATAACATTCGTTCAGAATCAATGTATTGATAATACAGGGTGACAGTGACCAACAGACTTGGCTGCAACTCTTGCCCCGTTTTCTGCCTCATGAAACTTATCACCCGTTCTCAGTTCTCTACCTTTCTGTAGCCCTATATAACAGATTACAGATCTGGGATCCTGATCCGGTATCTAATACCCAGGACGTGGAGGATATAGAGAAACAGTTCTTTGTAATGAACACACCCGAAGGAGATGCATCATATGCACTTTCTTCGTTTGGGCGGCATAGGAATTCTGGTATTCCCCTTATTTCCTGCTCTGTCTTATAACAATTATAAGTTGGAGCGGGACCAACGTTTCCCAGCTCAGTATAACAAGCGGGTTCGGTCAACAATCCGTATTATTATCTTGATTAAGGCATGACATGGTCGCTACCTGGAGAGAGAGAGAAGAAAACACTCAGCGTGCGCTCTTGCAAGAATAGGTTGGTTATTATTTTATCTAATCAGGATGGCTCCCACCGTTTTTATCAAATCTTCCTTCAAACCCTAAAAGGAAAGACTAGCCGGGATTAATTACATACTACAAGTTCGCCAATCTTTCAGCCAGGCCAGTGTCGGTACTTTGAGGGAGGTCCCCCGTACTTTCGCACGAACCTAATTAATGTAAACCTCGTTTTCCCAGAGGCGTAACCTCGTTAACACCTTTCTAGACACCTACTTGATCGGCTAATTGTAATGTGTAAAACTCTCCCAGGAGTAACTCTTACTCGCAGCGGGTATCGGGATCCAACTATCTCATAGAAGGTATGCAATCTCATTGCAAATTTCAACACTTGAAATTCCCGATAATATTTTGCCCCTAGCGTCCTATGACCTTGACGCAGGCCAACAAACCATAGTCGGCTAGTCAAGTTCAACCCGTCATTTCCTGATTGAATTAAACCCACCCGCACGACCCTTGACGCAGGCCAACAAAGTCGCACGACTACCCTAATCCAATTTGCATCATATGCATAAGCAGATAAATACTAGTTAGCTACCGCACACTACGCCTTGACGCAGGCCAACAAACGTAGCACGAATACTAACTACCACTTATCTGAAATGACGGAGGGCTACGACAGGTTTTTCTGAAAACCTATTGCGTAATGAACTTGATATCGTTGTAGAATCAAATGATTTTGAAATGGAGTGTTTTTGAGGCTTTTCTAGTTTTGCTAAAGGGGTCACTCCCGGTGAAGGGATCGTCGGCCCTTTCCTCGTCGAATGAGGTGTGGGATATATCATATATATCATTGTGCAAAGCAAAAACTCTTAAAAGCAATCAAAAGACAAACCGAGGGTTGTAGCATCTGCCAGTTATTGCTAAAAGAGTCACTCCCGGTGAAGGGATCTCGGTCCTTTCCTCATCGAATAAGGTGCAGGATATATCATATATACCGCTGTGCAAAGCAAGAACTGTAGCTACCTGTTTTATTTTTGAAATTCGATTCTACAACATCTTAGGTTTCTTTTATTTCATTAATCTCATTAATGAAGTCCCATCATTTAGTACCTAAACATCACAGATAAATATGACGTACACTTATGCCATCCGCATTCGCCTCGATGTCCCCTTGTGCACCGTTAGGTTAGGTAACTAACGGCAGAGCAGGGCAGGGCTAGCGCGGGTGTAAAACATAAGTAACGTCTATATAATATATCATATATACTATATACAGCATTTATCACAGAACATATCACATGATCACATCACAGATATCGCAGCAGAAGAATCATATGAAATATTGGATATACTAGGACGTCCGTGTTTTCAATACGAGCCAGTATAAAACACGAATTCCACGGTCGCGATGAATAGCCAAACCCACACCCCTAGACCCCTACGAAAGCGGCAAGCAACCCTACCAATTCTAGAGTTAGGAGACCCGGACTCGACTCCTCGAGTTGGTCTCCCACTGGACTCCAGAACCCGGTTACTTGTGCCCTCCTCCTTGGGTCTATCCTAGTGCGGAAAAGTAAATAATATACAAAAGGTGACATCTTCCGCAACCTGGAAGTGCCCCAATAAAAGAACATTACATACAAGTTTTTACATGAATGAAAATGAAAAACACTCATCTCACATAAAAACCCTCCGGCTATTCAAACACGACGATCCAATATAACATATCCAGCAACACATAACATCATGTCATCAACGTAAGTAAATATGCGCATCCCAATTGTCGTTGACATATAGCAACGAAACCGGCGATATCACATATTACACTTACGGTCACAGAAAAGAAAGTGTAAAACTACAACAGTTGGAATCCGCAACCACCTCAGACATCGCATGCCTGACCAAATGAATTCTTTAGACATCGCATGCCTAACAATTATAAACCCCGCATTTTAGTCTCATTATCAAAAACTCTTTTCAATATCAAGTCGGGCAATTCAACAAGATTCCCGACATCCTGATCGAATGCTCGTCACAAACTTTAGTAGGCGGCCGCACCCCTGGCGCCATCGACGAAGTGCACCAAGGCGGAACACCGCTGCCGCGAGCACCCAAACGGATGCTTTCGGCGACGGGGTTCTCCTACAGTCACTTGGTCGTGGCTATGGGGCGAGGCTGTCTATTAAGTTTACCCGGCGAGTATCCGCGTACGCTACGTGATTGCGACGGACTTTTGATCACATCAAAATTCCGTAGCAACCGATCAAGTGAGACTAAACTGCCATGTTTATAACATTCATTCAGTTATCTCATAACTACTTGTGAATTCCAATTATTGTATCACATTCCAGATAAAATAGAAAATGTTAAACTTTCCGATCGAACATTCAAACACCCAAGTTTTCCCAAAACAGCTCAATACATGAAATAAGTTTAAAAACATCCAGTTCATGCCTTAGTACCAACGGTCCAGCCGTAGAAGGGTCAAGCCAACGCCTCACATGTGGCACGCCGTACTGTCCCAAACCCTAAGGTTCAAAGGGCAGTTCAAGACGGTCACATAATCGAGTTAAGGTTTGTTGTCTTCTAGAGGGACCATCGCGTTACTTGCACTACTTAGAACGTTATTAAACCACGGAAAGATCCAACACTTGGAAATTTCCCGACAGGGGAAAAAGTGGGTATTTATATCCGGTCGAACTTTTTAACATATTCAATAATTATCCGGAAAACACAGACAAAGTCTGATAATCCGATCGAATCTTCGAATCCCCAAAACAACCCCAGAAAATTCAACTCTTGAATAAATATTAAAAATTCCCATAAAACTCAGCACCAGAAAAGAGGAATTACTGTGCAAAAATTATTGTGCATTGTGAACATAAGGCCGCGGAACAGCGGCAGAAGCCATGCTTCTGCCGCGTTTCCGCGGCGGTTTAGACGCATCATGAGCTCGTTTTGCACCATAATTCTTGTATCTTCCTGCTGAATTTTTTAAGAATTTTTAATATGGAAAAAACCCAGTTTTTGAAAAAAGTCCAGAGAGCGTGGAATTTTAGGGTTTCGGGTTCGTTCGGGTTTCAAACTTCGTCTACGCATCGCCTAAGGTTCTAGCTAGGCTCTGATACCACTGTAGGGTTCCTAGGCACACTAAGGAGGTCTCACAAGGCATCAACCATGCCAATTTCTAATTTTACAAGTGCCGAGAAACCCTAATACGGATCGTTAACTAGAATTTTAGGCGAAAAGAGCAACTAGTTAACAACTTAACTAAAAGAACGGAAATACAACCTTTGTAGATCCGGTCCTCCACCTCCATAGCTCTGCAATGAAGTCTCCTCACTATCCAAATCGAATCCCGGGCTCTAGCGTCGGCTTCATCGGAGAAATGGGCGGGCTAGGTCATCGACAACGATGCCGAAGATGATCTACGTCGAGGCATCACAAGATCAAGCTCCCACTTCACCAAGTCATGAAACTTGTGAAGAAAACACCCTATACTACTTGGCAAGAGGTATAGGATGAAGAAATAGGAGGTGGGTTCACTTTAGAATTGGATTTCTCACTCTTTTCATCAAATCACCATTGATGAAAGCTAGGTTTTCTTCTTGAAGAAGAACAAGAAGAAGATGAATATTATGATAAGTTATTTTCAAATAGAAAATAAAATGAATACTTATCATAATCCAACCATGATCAAGTGTAGAGAATGAACTAGGGTTAAGTGGAATTGTTAGGGTTAAGCATGAGACAAAATGGTCACTTAATCAAAGCTTCATGAAGCTTCAATATACAAACAAAGAAAGCCACCATTTTCTCTTTATGATTATTATTTTCCAAAAAGAATAAATAAATAAATAAATGAATAAGAAAATGAAAACCCTAACCATTACACAACCATGGTTTAATCTTTACACAAACCCTAGTGAGCATGTATCATCAAACATGATACAAACTTGTGTACATAAGTATATCACATATACAATGTGCACAAAAAGTGAGAAAAATCCATTTAAAATAAACCAATACTAGTTAATGTAAATTAATATATCATATATACATTAAATCATTAAATCAACACTTGATTTAACGATCCGGTCATATCGCATATAACCGACTAATATCAATAGTAACAACTTATCGAATCAACACTTGATCCGATAACCCGGCTATACCGCATATAACCGATCAATGTTACAAATCGCGAGAATCAAATACAGTATCACATACTGGTATTATTCTCGGTCCCGCACATATCTCATATGCGCTCCTATTTCGTTTCGCTTGAGCCAGGAAACCTCTGTGTAGGACTCTAAAGACTCGTCAATACGCCGGCAGCAGATGATGATCATATCAAACACCCATAAGCCGCAAGCGGTCTGCTAAACGTAACGGCCACCCGGGTATTGAGCGATCATAAGATCGACGAGCAAGCCCGCTCACACTCCTGTGAATCCAACCAGTAACACTTACCGTACAGTCCGTTCTCGTCGTCTGATATGTCGCATATCTCGCCTAGGGGTGGTAAACGTCAGACCCCAATAGCTCGATAAGTCGTGTCGATATGAGGTCCATAACAATTCGAGAAACTACTGGTAACACTTGCCAGTAAATCTCAACAATCCTGGCCAGGGATTTCCGGTTATAGCCAATCGAACACAGCGCAACATCAACCCCCAATACCGGGAGAGACGAATCCCCTCCTATCGCTCATTGCCTCCATGTGATTCGGGACTGTACCCAAAAACCACCGTTTTGCACGCCCTCTTGGACGTGGTAAGGTGGAAATCAAAGCACAGTGGGAACCACACAAGACTCTATGACGTTCTCGGGTCAACAGACTACTCTGTACCAGTGTCACCAGAGAACTGCCATCTGACGTAAGGTATAATACCATCTGGGAGTTCTCGGCGAGTCCGTCCAGTGTACCCAGTCTCCACTGAGCACCCGTATATCATCTCTGATGTCAAACACCAATGGATATGGGATCATCCATCGCCTATCTGAATGGGTCGAGAAGGTATACGCTAGTCTACTCTGGTATATCGATGCCCCGTCTCGATACACCCACGACTAGGGACCTTGAAGGATGTACTTATGGACTACCATGTCCCCACTAGTATGATCCACATCATAGTCCAGGTAGTCAAGTACACATCCTAAGGGCTTTACCAACATGTAACAGAGAGACAATCAGTGTACACGTTAAGGTAAAGATCAACCAGATAGCATACTATCATGTCGAGCAAGAAAATCCTCCCTATATATATCCCAGCATCCACTACAATATACATCCAATGTACAGTAATGGCCTCTAGGGCATACATATAACTAACACTTTTTGCCCCCTGTCTGAATGAGGCGCCGCCGGTGTTAACCTCTTAAAGACTGAGGTTGTCTTTTGAGGGGTGATATTCAACCTGTCGAAGACGGATCCTCGAGTAGGGGGAGGAGCAGGAATCGTCAGCCTTGAAAAGACTGACTCTTTGACAGGGGAAGCCGCCTTGACGACTTCTGGAGCAGCAGTTATTGCCTTCCTTGGAACAGCCAATTTAGAGTTCTGATTTAGCCTGGTGAAAACAGAGGCTGTCGGTTTGGTAGTGAGCGACCCGTTGACAGGGGCCGTCGTAGCAGTGAGCCGGTCGAAGACCGACTTTTTGTTCACTTCCGGTGCAGGTATTGGCGTAGGGAAGCCTATAGGTGGGATCATGGTCCCGAAGAACAGACCAGTGGTGGCTTGGGTCACCTGGTCTACCGGCAGAGCGAGGAAGGAAGCCGCTTGGGGCCCATATACTACACCTCCTGATGAGGTGGAGCGTCCGCTGCAGTGGCACTTCGAGCAGTTGGTGCAATTAGAGGCCATTGAATCTTGAGTTCTGTGCCAGGCAAAAGACCAAATATTAGTAATTTGAAATCCGAAGGCAACCATTAACAAACCGCGACTGGTTCGCGAAGACGACACACGAAGTGTGGAGTGGAAAGAGGAAAATGTCCCACCGGGCGTGCCAGAATCTGTTCCCCTCCGAAAGGCGGCGCACAGGACCGCGATGTCCTGACACTGAGATTCGGGGCAGATGCTATTTGGTTTTATCCGTCTACCTCTCCGAAGATGCCAAGTTGATTTATGGCACCGTGTATCGGAGGTTTAGACGGATGCGGCCGATGTAGCAGACTTCGTCAGATTCCCCCTCGCTTGAGGGGTTTTTGATTGTGGGGACGCTCTTCCCTACAGGCGCAAGCCCCTGCAGTTAATTACGCTACCGCATCGCGGTAACAACTTTCTCCTTCTCCAGAATTTCACTTCGTGTCGTGTGTGTTTGTTTTGTTTGTGGTTTCCCGTGGATTGTATACGGAGACTGAGTAATGCCGTCGCCCGTAGGACGTGGATTAGTCCAAATCCGTATTTACTTAGATTTGGGTTTGGTGTTTTTAATTTAAGGATGCATTAGTCGCGTTGCGGCTAAGATCAACTTAAACGTTCGTTAAGGATACGATAGTCCTGTTTGAGACTAAGATCAACTTAACGTGATAATCCATTTAATATCTGGCCATCGGGACTCATCACCTCTCTAACGTCGTTGAAGGATTACAACGGCAGATGTCAGAGGAGTTCAGAGATGTACCCTTGAACCAAGATTGATTTGGAGTTTTATAGTCCGTTTGAATGTTTAAGGATACGTTAGCCGTGTTTGGAGGCTAAGATCAACTTAAACGGGATCGTTTAGATCCGGCAAAAGAGCATTTGGAGGCTCTATTGTTCCAGTTTAAGGACGTAGTGGTCCATAGGTAGCTTAGGGACGTTGCGGTCCATGCTCCAGTTTAGGGACGTGGTGGTCCATATTCCAGTTTAGGGACGTGGTGGTATTCCAGTTTAGGGACGTAGTGGTCCATAGGTAGTTTAGGGACGTTTCGGTCCAAGATTAGTTTAGGGACGTCTCGGTCCAAGATTAGTTTAGGGACATCTCGGTCCAATATTAGTTTAGGGACGTCTTAGTTTAAGGACGTTTCGGTCCAATATTCATGTGTGGTCGTTGGGACCCGTCGCCTCTCTGACGTCGTTGAAGGATTACAACTGTCACGTCCCGAAAGTACGGAACATGACCGACACTTAACTACGAAACGTCTCGAGGCGTACGTAATCTAAGTAAACCGAAAACCCAGAAATCCAAACCAAGAAAAGTAGTAGAGTGAAGGAAAACCAATTTAAAACAAGTAGTTTTAATAGCATAAGCCGAATTATGCGGTTTTTAAGAACATCAAAATTTACTGAAAATTTCGGCAGAGTCTCCTTTGTAAATACTGGCCCCCAAACGGGATACAACATGAATAGTATACGAAATCAATAAAAGGGCGTCCCCAAGCGGGAGCTAGCTCTTCGTCAATCGACGGTCACAACCACACAAGCAATATAATATACAACGCCAACGGCGAGGATCAAAATTCAAAGGAAACTCAAACCACAAGAAAACCACACAAATAAGACGCGCGACTCTAAGGTCGAAGGAATAACATCACTGGTCTCTATCTCAAAATAAATACATGTTTGGTTGATAGAACTTCTAGATACAACAGAATAATGATATACAAGATATATAATGGGGGTACGATACAAGTAAACCCACCTACTAGCAAATCACCCGAACGAAACTATGCCCGTAAAGCCGTAATGAAACTGTACGGCAAACCTGCAAGAAACTGGGGCACAACGGGGGTGAGTTGCCAACTCGTGAATAGAAAAACATCTACGGAAAGAAATCGCATAAATAATGCAACCTAGGTCAATGATCATAATATATCCTCAAATATAAGAATAACATTCAACCTATAACAAGGCTAGGGTAAATATCTAACCCGAGTGTAATCTCATGTGCCCGTGTCAGTGCCTCAGGTAGCAATATATCATATGAATGAGGTATGAATGCATGAAAACAGAATACATGTAAATGAAGAACTGTTTTCATAATTTAGTGAGATTACCTTTGTATTTTTAAAATGAGGTATCATAATGAAATCAGCATAAAACAGTGCCTAGCATCGGCACAAAACGTAATCCCAACATCTCGATATCTCTGTACCTCAATATCTCGAAATCTCAATATCTAGTTTGCCGTCAGTCCAGACCGGCCCCTACCATCCATCTCAAGACCACGACGGTATCCTCCGGATATCCGACGCGTCGGGTAAAATCACCGGTAGGTAGTGCTCCCCTGCCAGGCTCACATCGTCATCATCACGCACTTCTTGCCTCGGGGTACCTTACCGGGTCCACCATGTACCCGAAACGGTTCATCCGTCTCCTCGAATCGGGTCTCGAAATCCATCAGCAAACTCATGGTGGACGACTCATACATCATGGGAAAAACCGCACTTTTTATTTTAAAAGAGAGAAAAGGTTTATTTATGTTTTTGCGGTTTTCCTCCAAATCCAGAAAATCTCATGGAAATCCGAATCCAAAACCTCAATAACACGTAAAATAGTGAATATATGCATGAGAATCCATGAATGCGGCATAACAATGAATAACAGTATGCATGAAATAGCAGCTAATAACTACAATGTCTAAATTAACATATAAGGCAAGTACGCTATGTCAAGCAATAATATTTTCTAAGGTGTACGTGACATGGCAATTACCGATGAAGATGTGTGTGAGCCGGCAAGTAAGTGTACATGGTACATACGCATCATCGGTAATGGTGCTGGTGTCCTAACAATATAATATCAATATTGCAATAAGAAATTATAACATAAGTATGCGATGCGAAGCGAACCACAATAATACGCGGGAGCTGAATACTAGACGCAACTGTAACTAACCTGCATTAATCTAATATAAGTCCTACAAATGGTGCCTTTTGAAATAACACGAATCATGGGGTTTTGAAAATAGGGGCTATGGTGTTTTTATGAAAAGATACGTCTTTTGAAATATCCGAAGGATCCCTTGGGCTGTCTTTTAAAATACCCACGATTCGTTAGTTTTTGAAATAGGTAAGAACCGAATCTAATCTAACAACTAAACTAAACTAAAGGGCTAAGCTAACAAGCTGGACTACAGGTAAGGAAACCGCCTAACATCTGAGTCGATCCATATACATACCTGTATATATATTAGTCGGTGATCCCGCCTCAATAATATCATATCCGATACCATATCTACAATCAGACATCCCAAGTCAAGAGTACGGATCAATCATCAAGATATAGCTCGTACGTAAATCCGTCGTACGGCATCCCAAAATCTGGGTACGGGTCAATATCATATTGCTCACACCATTCCTCTGGTATCCTCTTTATTCAAGATCGTAGTCTAGGGCACTGACTTATGTCTAGTACAATACTAATATCCTCAAGATACTCATGATCTGACTACTGATCGACAATCTCGTACAAACCGATATCATTAGCACATATCATCATCAAGGGGTATACATCGCCCAATACGGCCTAATATCAATATCCTAGCATATCATATCTTATATCATGATCACATGTCGACCATTTTATTAATAACACTATTCACCCGTATCGTCGTCCCAAGATCCGCTATAACACCAGGACGTACCTCAAGTACGAATCCTGCCATATCACCGATATCACAACCACAAAACAAATCTTATCGACTCAGCTCAATCCCAAATATCATCCTCAAATCCGTATGTGAACACATAGTCCCATACCCATGTGAACACATAACTATAAAGATTCCCATGAGCACATATAAATAGGAATGTATGCAAGTATGTATGTGTGTATGTATAGTGCAACACTACCCTAGGGTTCGCAACACTAAAATAATCCAACACACCAATATCCATCCTAAACATCGTTATTAATCCCAAATAACATATATAATAATTGCTGGTGTGTATACGCATCCGTATACACCACCACGGACTGCGGGGGTGCTATACGCTATCCACCCGACTTCTCCCCATAGATACAAATCTACTCACCTGGTCCTCGCTCGCCGGTGCCGACGTCGCCACGCGCTTGCTTGTCGTCTCGAAGTCCACATGGGGCCTACATATCATAACGCACCGTATGGCATTAAAATCCGACTCATGACCAAAACGACTCACGAATCCCACATAGGTCAAAACCTATGGTTTGCTTTCACAAATCAACCCAAAAACCCTCGACGTCGGCGTACAAATGCCAAACCATCGAGAAAACTCCCAACACACTCATTTGTACAGTTACAAGCACTAATTATAATATAAAATAGCTTAAAATTCACAAAAACCTCAAACTCACTTTAAAAGCTATTTTTCCGAAAACCTAGCAGGCAAAATTAACCGTTTTAGTACAAAACTCGATGTTTAAACAAAACTAGCGGCCACAATATCCACTAAATATCATAACTAATTCATACAAACCATTTCTATAATTTATTCTTATCAATTTTCATAAATTCCAAAATCCTAGTTTGCAAAAATATCAATTTTTAACACCTTTTAAAGCAAAATTCACAATTCAACCATTAAGCTTAGTTTCGCATAACCTAAGATATTAAACCACTCATTATAATGTTAATGATGCCATGAAACCCTAATTAGAATTTTATCTCACCAAAATATATATATTTTTAAAACCTAGTTTCCAATTTATATAATTATCACAATTTAAATTAACAAAAATATAAACTAGCAACTAGATTTGATTTGGCATGCCCACTACATGTTAACTATATCACACAACCACAATCTCATCACTAAAAACCTAACTTGACTTTTGAAACCCTTCTCTTGAATTCACAAGTTTTAAATTTAGAACCTAATTAAGCATCTAATTTAGTCGAATTGAAGTATTAAAGCAACAATTTAACTATAGGGCAAAGATTTATACCTCACAATTTCAAGAGATCTATCATGAATCTAGCACCAAAATCTTGGCCTCCAAAATGAAAACTTTTCACCAAAATCCATGCTTGAGAGGCTAAGGAAAAATGTGTAGGAGTTAGATTTTGATTTTGTGGGATTTTTGGTGGATTTTTGATGCATTTTGTGAGGATTTTTGATGAGGAATTGAGAGGGGAAATTGGGGGCTGTTGTAGAGGGAGGGCTCGGCCAGAAAATGGGGAGGAGAGGAGAGAGATGGAGGTGGGGAAAATAGAGTCAAGTCCACACAAAAGTCAAAGCCCACTCACTTATCTATTTCTTTCTTCTTTTCCTTTGTTTTCTTTTCTTTTCTTTTGCAAAACAAGTGGGGACAAGAGAGGGGGGCTGCTGAATTCAGCCAAGGGGAAGGGAAAATGGGGGTGTGTGAGTGTGGGTATGGGTGTGGGGTGATGGAAAATGATAAATACTATACCCCCAAACATCCATTAACACTAAATTCACTATTTAAGCCTTTTTCTTCGATATTTTCTAAACCGTTTTGGCAAACCATTTCATTTCAAAAACCACATGATAAAATTTTGTTTAATGTGTTATGATGCAAAAAAATTTGTTTCAACTCATTCCAATTTGTAATTTTCCCTAATTAAATATATTAGTGACGGCTTAAAATACTATTAAAATAATTAATTTCGAAAAAAATTTCAGAAAATTTGAAATTTCATCAGTGGCTCAATAAACACCATATACTAGCAATTACATAGCTAGAATATGTATATTTAATTTTATAATAAAGATATTTTTATTTTGACTTTTTACAGAAAACCCCCTTATTTTACCGTTTTTTGAAATTTCACCGAAACGATTTTCAAAACGTTACAATCTTCCCCCCTTAAAGAAATTCGGTCCCCGAATTTAAATTAAAACTTCCTCCAAATACTAAAATATTTCAGCCAAAACCATCAAATCGCCGGGGCTCCGAAATCATAAATACATAAAACAAATCGTAGCGCAACGCATGCGCATGAAAAATGAGCATATAACTCAAATCAGAACTCCATCAAGCATCCCGCAATCATCGGAGTCATGGGGAAGACATCAATACCAAATCCAAAGTAAAACCAATATGATATAACTCGAAACTATACATGTAAAATATATTCAGGTACTGTCCTCTGACTAGTCCTGCTCAGTACGAAAACACATAGCAATATCATAAAAACGTACTGCTCTATAAGAAAAATCAATCCCAAAATACGCGTATGCATACTACGTGCGTCTTGTGCGCACGGAAATCAAAATCCAAATATGTCCCATACATATGCACAGAAACAACATCTAAGTGCATCGGGTGTGCACGAAACATCTGTCGTAGGCAACATGTGTGCCTGACAGCAAAATCAGGTGCATCTGACATGCACGAAAAATCTCGATTTAGTGAATCTGGTGTGCACCAAAATCACACTTCAAAACATGCGCCCAACATGCGCGAAAATCCAAATCAGGTGCATCCATCGTGCACGAAATCATGAAATCCAATATCAAGTGCCGACCATGCGCAAAATCAAATCAGGTGCACAAGGTGCATAAAAAAAATATCGAACATCACCATCGAAATCAAAGTCCAATGCATCTAAGTGCACAAAAGGCGTATCACTGCACTGCAAGCATATATAAACTATACAGAGTGCAGGAACCAAATCGTGTGCGTGCATACGCACAAAATCAACTCAAATGTCTAAAACCGTAAAATCACAAACGTGTGAAACCTAAGCACGAAAACGATATCAAGTGCAACACTGTGCAAAGATCGTAAATCCTCAATCATCAAAATCAAATCATTCGAATAAATCACCCAAAACATCGAAATCAATAATGGCGGCATAGTACCGCTCAAGCGCATCCTCTAAGAATCTCGGGCCAACTGTCGCGATCACTCATAGCATGTCTCGTCGACGATCCTGAACTCTGGCCTGCCGGTGTGCGTAACATGACCACTCCTGGGTCCAAGTCTTCTCGTAATTCATTCCAGAAAGGTCCTGTCGAAATCTCTCCCAATCTCGTCTCTGCCGAACTGTCCGGAAGTCAGCGTCCCTTACCTATATCTGCATCTTGCTCTGGAACGACTGCATACTCATCGCGACTCCTTCTGGAAGGTAAATCCAAGTACCATGCCTCGGCATGCGCATCGCATCTCTGATGTCGGCGGAGTGGAACGTCATCTCATCTAGATCTGGTACGAACCTCTTACTTCACTTTCCTCTAATGTCGTCTTCTTTGGACTCGTCTCGTCGCGGCTGCATGAACTGAGCTCCAACGGCTATCCTCGTATCTGGAGTCTCCCAAGAAATGCATCTCACCACCTAGCATCCGAATTAAGTCGAGCCATCCGATCGAGTCGTCAAAACCTCATAATCCCCCAAGAGCTCAACATCTTGGGCATAGTTTAATAGTATCGAGTACATACCACAGCATCGGTGGTCCAGCCGTAGAAGGGCAAACCCAAGCCTCACTAATGGCGCCGTAGAACTGTCGTAAACCCGAAGGTTCAAAGGCTTTCACACGGTTATTAAGTCGAGTTAGGGTTTCATTCTTCTAGAGGGACCATAGAATTGCCTGCATGTCTTTCCGACTACTTTAAACTTGGAATAATAGGTTTCTGACATTCGATCGTCTCTGTCGACTCCCAACGTCTCCGCGTGAAGTCGTCTCTAGCTGGAATCAATCTATCTGATGACCTCGCATCGGGGTAGGAGAACGATCCACATGTCCTAGTCATTCATCCTCGATGACTAGCGACCTTCTGTCATCTCTTAGTACAACTCATTCTGCACTAACTCCAGCATCTGGGGCAATATCTCGTCGTTCGCAGCAATAACTGGCTCGCTCGTCTGCACGCTGAACGGTGCCTCAATCATCAGGAGTAAGCAATACTTCAATGGTCATCAAAATCTGGCTGGCCTCTATCAGTGGCTCAATCCTCTAGTGCAAATCGGCACGTCCGAGTAATCTCATACAGCAATCCACCCAACGCTCGTGGCGTGAAGACACAATGAAAAGACATATCTCTGCAATCATGTGTCGCCGGAATCATGCCCTGGTCAGTCCTCGTTCGTGACGAGCTCGTGCTGACCACAACTCTAGCCGTAGCTCTCCCTGCCCGTAATCGTGGTAGCAAAACCATAACTGGTACTGATGAGGCTAGATCGGAATGAATATAATACTGAGCAAAGAAATGTACATCCTAAGGCTCCTTAAGTGGAGTGGCGTGTCGTAAGTATGCCGCGGAACATACCCACGGTACGTCACTCTACTTTAGTCACCTATTCCATCAACCAAGGGTCATCCTACGTTCCGAAGGTAAAACCTAACGCTCTGATACCAACTTTGTCACGTCCCGAAAGTACGGAACATGACTGGCACTTAAACTACGAAACGTCTCGAGGCGTACGTAATCTAAGTAAACCGAAAACCCAGAAATCCAAACCAAGAAAAGTAGTAGAGTGAAGGAAAACCAATTTAAAACAAGTAGTTTTAATAGCATAAGCCGAATTATGCGGTTTTTAAGAACATCAAAATTTACTGAAAATTTCGGCAGAGTCTCCTTTGTAAACACTGGCCCTCAAACGGGATACAACATGAATAGTATACGAAATCAATAAAAGGACGTCCCCAAGCGGGAGCTAGCTCTTCGTCAATCGACGGTCACAATCACACAAGCAATATAATATACAACGCCAACGGCGAGGATCAAAATTCAAAGGAAACTCAAACCACAAGAAAACCACACAAATAAGACGCGCGACTCTAAGGTCGAAAGAATAACATCACTGGTCTCTATCTCAAAATAAATATATGTTTGGTTGATGGAACTTCTAGATACAACAGAATAATGATATACAAGATATATAATGGGGGTACGATACAAGTAAACCCACCTACTAGCAAATCACCCGAACGAAACTATGCCCGTAAAGCCGTAATGAAACCTGTACGGCAAACCTGCAAGAAACTGGGGCACAACGGGGGTGAGTTGCCAACTCGTGAATAGAAAAACATCTACGGAAAGAAATCGCATAAATAACGCAACCTAGGTCAATGATCATAATATATCCTCAAATATAAGAATAACATGCAACCTATAACAAGGCTAGGGTAAATATCTAACCCGAGTGTAATCTCATGTGCCCGTGTCAGTGCCTCAGGTAGCAATATATCATATGAATGAGGTATGAATGCATGAAAACAGAATACATGTAAATGAAGAACTGTTTTCATAATTTAGTGAGATTTCCTTTGTATTTTTAAAATGAGGTATCATAATGAAATCAGCATAAAACAGTGCCTAGCATCGGCACAAAACGTAATCCCAACATCTCGATATCTCTGTACCTCAATATCTCGAAATCTCAATATCTAGGGCGCCGTCAGTCCAAACCGACCCCTACCATCCATCTCAAGACCACGACGGTATCCTCCGGATATCCGACGCGTCGGGTAAAATCACCGGTAGGTAGTGCTCCCCTGCCAGGCTCACATCGTCATCATCACGCGCTTCTTGCCTCGGGGTACCTTACCGGGTCCACCATGTACCCGAAACAGTTCATCCGTCTCCTTGAATCGGGTCTCGAAATCCATCAGCAAACTCATGGTGGACGACTCATACATCATGGGAAAAACCGCACTTTTTATTTTAAAAGAGAGAAAAGGTTTATTTATGTTTTTGCGGTTTTCCTCCAAATCCAGAAAATCTCATGGAAATCCGAATCCAAAACCTCAATAACACGTAAAATAGTGAATATATGCATGAGAATCCATGAATACGGTATAACAATGAATAACAGTATGCATGAAGTAGCAGCTAATAACTACAATGTCTAAACTAACATATAAGGCAAGTACGCTATGTCAAGCAATAATATTTTCTAAGGTGTACGTAATATGGCAATTACCGATGAAGATGTGTGTGAGCCGGCAAGTAAGTGTACGTGGTACATACGCATCATCGGTAATGGTACTGGTGTCCTAACAATATGATATCAATATTGCAATAAGAAATTATAACATAAGTATGCGATGCAAAGCGAACCACAATAATACGCGGGAGCTGAATACTAGACGCAACTGTAACTAACCTGCATTAATCTAATATAAGTCCTACAAATGGTGCCTTTTGAAATAACACGAATCATGGGGTTTTGAAAATAGGGGCTACGGTGTTTTTATGAAAAGATACGTCTTTTGAAATATTCGTAGGATCCCTTGGGCTGTCTTTTAAAATACCCACGATTCGTTAGTTTTTGAAATAGGTAAGAATCGAATCTAATCTAACAACTAAACTAAACTAAAGGGCTAAGCTAACAAGCTGGACTACAGGTAAGGAAACCGCCTAACATCTGAGTCGATCCATATACATACCTGTATATATATTAGTCGGTGATCCCGCCTCAATAATATCATATCTGATACCATATCTACAATCAGACATCCCAAGTCAAGAGTACGGATCAATCATCAAGATATAGCTCGTACGTAAATCCGTCGTACGGCATCCCCAAATCTGGGTACGGGTCAATATCATATTGCTCACACCATTCCTCTGGTATCCTCTTTATTCAAGATCGTAGTCTAGGGCACTGACTTATGTCTAGTACAATACTAATATCCTCAAGATACTCATGATCTGACTACTGATCGATAATCTCGTACAAACCGATATCATTAGCACATATCATCATCAAGGGGTATACATCGCCCAATACGGCCTAATATCAATATCCTAGCATATCATATCTTATATCATGATCACATGTCGACCATTTTATTAATAACACTATTCACCCGTATCGTCGTCCCAAGATCCGCTATAACACCAGGACGTACCTCAAGTACGAATCCTGCCATATCACCGATATCACAACCACAAAACAAATCTCATCGACTCAGCTCAATCCCAAGTATCATCCTCAAATCCGTATGTGAACACATAGTCCCATACCCATGTGAACACATAACTATAAAGATTCCTATGAGCACATATAAATAGGAATGTATGCAAGTATGTATGTGTGTATGTATAGTGCAACACTACCCTAGGGTTCGCAACACTAAAATAATCCAACACACCAATATCCATCCTAAACATCGTTATTAATCCCAAATAACATATATAATAATTGCTGGTGTGTATACGCATCCGTATACACCACCACGGACTGCGGGGGTGCTATACGCTATCCACCCGACTTCTCCCCATAGATACAAATCTACTCACCTGGTCCTCGCTCGCCGGTGCCGACGTCGCCACGCGCTTGCTTGTCGTCTCGAAGTCCACATGGGATACCTACATATCATAACGCACCGTATCGCATTAAAATCCGACTCATGACCAAAACGACTCACGAATCCCATATAGGTCAAAACCTATGGTTTGCTTTCACAAATCAACCAAAAAACCCTCGACGTCGGCGTACAAACGCCAAACCATCGAGAAAACTCCCAACACACTCATTTATACAGTTACAAGCACTAATTATAATATAAAATAGCTTAAAATTCACAAAAACCTCAAACTCACTTTAAAAGCTATTTTTCCGAAAACCTAGCAGGCAAAATTAACCGTTTTAGTACAAAACTCGATGTTTAAACAAAACTAGCGGCCACAATATCCACTAAATATCATAACTAATTCATAAAAATCATTTCTATAATTTATTCTTATCAATTTTCATAAATTCCAAAATCCTAGTTTGCAAAAATATCAATTTTTAACACCTTTTAAAGCAAAATTCAAAATTCAACCATTAAGCATAGTTTCGCATAACCTAAGATATTAAACCACTCATTATAATGTTAATGATGCCATGAAACCCTAATTAGAATTTTATCTCCCCAAAATATATATATTTTTAAAACCTAGTTTCCAATTTATATAATTATCACAATTTAAATTAACAAAAATGCAAACTAGCAAATAGATTTGATTTGGCATGCCCACTACATGTTAACTATATCACACAACCACAATCTCATCACTAAAAACCTAACTTGACTTTTGAAACCCTTCTCTTGAATTCACAAGTTTTAAATTTAGAACCTAATTAAGCATCTAATTTAGTCGAATTGAAGTATTAAAGCAACAATTTAACTATAGGGCAAAGATTTATACCTCACAATTTCAAGAGATCTATCATGAATCTAGCACCAAAATCTTGGCCTCCAAAATGAAAACTTTTCACCAAAATCCATGCTTGAGAGGCTAAGGAAAAATGAGTAGGAGTTAGATTTTGATTTTGTGGGATTTTTGGTGGATTTTTGATGCATTTTGTGAGGATTTTTGATGAGGAATTGAGAGGGGAAATTGGGGGCTGTTGTAGAGGGAGGGCTCGGCCAGAAAATGGGGAGGAGAGGAGAGAGAGGGAGGTGGGGAAAATAGAGTCAAGTCCACACAAAAGTCAAAGCCCACTCACTTATCTATTTCTTTCTTCTTTTCCTTTGTTTTCTTTTCTTTTCTTTTGCAAAACAAGTGGGGACAAGAGAGGGGGGCTGCTGAATTCAGCCAAGGGGGAGGGAAAATGGGGGTGTGTGAGTGTGGGTATGGGTGTGGGGTGATGGAAAATGATAAATACTATACCCCCAAACACCCATTAACACTAAATTCACTATTTAAGCCTTTTTCTTCGATATTTTCTAAACCGTTTTGGCAAACCATTTCATTTCAAAAACCACATGATAAAATTTTGTTTAATGTGTTATGATGCAAAAAAATTTGTTTCAACTCATTCCAATTTGTAATTTTCCCTAATTAAATATATTAGTGACGGCTTAAAATACTATTAAAATAATTAATTTCGGAAAATTTTTCAGAAAATTTGAAATTTCATCAGTGGCTCAATAAACACCATATACTAGCAATTACATAGCTAGAATATGTATATTTAATTTTATAATAAAGATATTTTTATTTTGACTTTTTACAGAAAACCCCCTTATTTTACCTTTTTTGAAATTTCACCGAAACGATTTTCAAAACGTTACAACAACGATAGATGTCAGAGGAGTTCGGAGATGTACCCTTGAATCGGAGATAAATTGATTTAGGAGAGCAATTTTGCTCAGTCAATTTAGCTTGAGGACATACGGCCAAAATTGGGCTAAGTCCAGTTGAAAATGTTCAACATTTTATTTGCTTTTGCATTGCATTTTTTTCTATTTTTATTTGGTCTCTGCCCAGAAAGGATGCAGAGCATCAATTTGTTTTGGGCTCTGCCCATTTATAAATGATGCAGAGCATCAATTTTACTTGGGCCCTGCCCTTTATAAATGATGCAGAGCATCAATTTTATTTGGGCTCTGCCTTTTTATTGCTTTGCAATTTATTTTGGCCTGCTAGGTCTTTTTGATTTGGGCCTGGCCCTTTTAGGAAATGCATTGCATTTATTAGGCGCTTTGCGCCAATCAGAGAGCGCAAGCGCTCGTGGTGATGATGCGTGTCATGCAGCGCAGTGCGCTGCGCTAGTGCGCTACGCTTGCGCTGCTGACACGTGGCGTGCTCTGGTGAGTTGCGCCAATTTCAGAGAGCAAAGCTCTATTCAAAAGCACATAGCGCAAACGGTTCAGATGCTGACACGTGGCGCTCTCTAGTGGCTTGCGCCAGCCCAAGAGCGCAACAGTGCAGATTTATAAGTGCAAAGCACTATTAATTTGAGAATCTTTTAGATTCAAGAACCGATGGTTCATAAGAGAAGTGCGAAGCACTATTTGATTTCTTGATCTAATTTAGTTCAAAGAAAAATAAGTTTTTCTTGTTTTTCTTATCTCAGAGAACCAAAGGTTCATGAAGAGTGCAAAGCACTATTTAATTAATTAAAGATCATTGATTTTCTTTTTAGATCTATGATCTGTTCATAAGAGAACTTTCTCTTTCGCTAAAGGTTTTTTTTTTTTACCTTTTTGTTCTTGAGGAATTCTTCAGAGTTCTCTCTCTTTTTTTTTTAGAAAAATGTTGATCCCTTTGAATTGAGGTCTGGGGTCCTTTTTACAGTGCCCATAAATTAGTTAAATTTGGTAAAGAGATCTTTCTCTGAGTGATTTGGAAAGTTTTCCCCACCGTTGGATCATTTGATCCAAGGGCCTCTGTTTTACAGAAGAAAATCTTCTTGTTTTAACAAGAACAGAAAGATTTCTTTAAAATCTTAATTCTATTTGGCGCAAATGCTCCTGCGCGTGTCGCGCAGCGCACAGCGCAGCGCAACTGCGCTAGCGCATCTGCGCTGACACGTGTCGCGCAGCGCACAGCGCAGCGCAACTGCGCTGACACGTGTCGCGTAGCGCAGTGCTTGCGCAACTGAAGCGTTGCTTCCTTTACTTTTATTTTTAAAGAGCTTTGCTCTGATTGGACGCACTGCTTTGGGCGCTGTGCTGCCGTATCAGCTTTTGACACGTGTCGCATTGTGCGCAACGCACAGGATTTGAAGCGTTGCTTCAAAATTTTGAATTTTTTGAAATTCAAACAGAGCCTCTGTCACGACCCGAAAGTACGGAACGTGACTGGCACTTAGATTACGAAGCGTCTAGAGGCAACACGTAACCTAAGTAAGCCGAAGCCCAGAAATCTAAACCATAAAAGAAGAAGAAGAAGAAGAAGAAAAAGAAAACAAGTTTAAAAGCATCAGCAAATTTTCTCAAAAATTTCGGCAGAGTCTCCTCTATAAAAACTGGCCCCCAAACGGGTACAACAAGTATAATATACATAAACAATAAAAAGCATCCCCAAACGGGAGCTAGCATCAACGCCAACAGGCGGAAACAATCACAACAAGCACAATAATATACAACGCCAAAGGGCGAGGCTCAAAACTCAAAGAAAACAAAACCACCAAATCAGAATAATACATGCGCGACTCTAAGGTCAAAATAAAAAACTGGTCCAATAAACTTATCAAGTAATACAAGTATGGTTGATAGAGCTTACTAGATACAAATGAAAGAATAAAAGTACAATGGTGGTTCGGATACAAGTGAACCAACCTACCGTGCAAATCACCCTGAAAGAATAGATGTGCCAGCAAGCTGCCAGGGAAACCTATACATCGAACCTGTAATAAAATTTGGCACAACGGGGGTGAGTTGCCAACTCGTGAGTAGAAGACATCTACGAAAAGAAATCGAATGCACGACGCTATCCTAGGTCATAATAATACACTACTAAGTCCCAATCATCTAGTAATAGCAGGGTAATACTACGTGTAAGTGCAGATATTCCGTGCTTGTGTTAGTGCCTCATATAGTACTATGTCATATGAATGGATATGCATGCACCATGAATATAAAACAATCAATCCTGAAATCCAGATATATCTGTATAAGAAATCTTTAACTGTTATCATAGTAAAATGTGTATAGGAATCTGAAATCTCAATAATGAAATCCATGGAAATCCGTGTCAAGCATCGACACAAACATGTAAATCTCAAGTCTCATAGTCTCAATACCTCGGGCTCCGTCAGTCCGGATCGGCCCATATCACTAAATCTCACGACAACGGTCGGTATCCTCCGGATATCCGCCGCGCCAGACATCACCGGTAGGTAGCCTTCCCCTGCCAGGCTCATCATCTACAACTCGATCTTCTTGCCCCGGGGTACCATACCGGGCCCACCATGTACCCGAGACGGTTCATCCACTCCTCGAATCGGGTCTCGAAATCCAACAGAAAACATGAAATCTCATGGTGGACGACACATACATCACGAGAAAACCGCATCTTATTTTAAAAAGAGAGGAGGAGAGAGAGAGAAGTTTTTTATATATTCTTGCGGATTTTCCCCAAAAATCCAGAAATCTCATAGAAACCCAAATCTCAAAATCATGAGTAAGTATATGATAAGTGTCGGCATATGCCCATAATACTACATGATAACATGAAAACATGAATGCATGAATGTCTAAGTAATAATTATCATGTCTATACTAACATCAGAGAGTAATCACAATATTATATCGGTCAAGTTGTTAACTGATTCTATCAATAAAAGATAATATAATCTAAAGTGTACGTGACATAGCAATTACCGATGATGATGTGTGTGAGCCGGCAAATAAGTGTGCGTGGAATATGCGCATCATCGGTAATGGTGCTAGTGTCCTAACAGGTAAGGTTTATACTGATTATAGCAACATATGTAAGAACATGCGTCATTATGATTCCAGTGTGAAAGTAAAGACGGATGTGTGTTATCTACTCATTTGATATACCATTACCACTACCACTATATGACTCGAACCTAACCTAGTGTCCATCTAACCTCCTAAGGAACAAAACCTAAGAAACTAGTCAATAAGAAACAAGAGTCTACCTAAGGTCTGAATCAATATCTCTAATAGTCGGCGATCCGGCCTCAATAGCGTCACGTACGTAGTACGGCTTCCTCGAATCAAGAGTGCGGATCAATCATCATATTTATGCCTCGTACGGTAAAATCCATCGTACGGCATCCCAATATCAGGGTACGGGTCAAGTATCTCCTAGGTGTCTCATCATTAGTAAAATGTCATCATCAACACATCTCATGATCAAGGTGCTAAACTGTGATCGCATACATCAATCATATATCATTGCCATCATAATAAGCATCATTAGTTTATCCTCAGAAATATCATGTCATATGTATCATATCGTCCTCAAGTCACACCTCTATGATATCGACATCAGGTCACACCTATATGATGTCGTAATCAAGTCATACATATCCCATATCGTGATCAATCACAAGTTACAGTCCGGGTACTATTTTAGAGTCCCATGTACCTCAATATTATCACCACCCATTATAATTTAAGTATACATGTTCATTATCTCATTCTGTAATGACCCGCTAACACTTAATACGACTGTATAGCCAAGAATCACGGCATCAAGCCCAGTTACACTGTTTCATCATACCTCGGATATCATATCACATCAATGTATCCCATATACGTGTTGTATATATATATATATATACCTATACCTCGTCCTATATATATATACACATGAACGTATACACCATGTCGTTTTTCAGTGTGTGCGTGTGTGTGTTTCTACCTGAAACCTACGAACCTCTTCCAAGGTATTCGTCTTCTGATATGTCTTCCTAAATCAGTCTAGTCCAGCCTAGGATCATTACTAGGGCCCTACTCATTAAGAATCTAGGGTCACAACTGGTTTCCTAATGTCAAAAAGTACTATTCCTATTCTACGTTGCGGGGGTGCTAAACGCCATCCACCCGACTTCCTCCCGTAGATATACATCTACTCACCTGGTCCATGTCTGCCGAAGACGGTGTCGCCATCCTCCTCTTCATCGCCCGCAGTCCACGTGAGGGGTACCTAAACGCAAATATATAAATAGCATCGTAAACTGAATCACATACAAAAGTCAAAACGACGCAAGGAACAAGCATAGGTTAAAACCTATGTCCCGTCCACGCAAAAGAACCAAATTTCGCTCGATATCGGCGTACAAACTCCGATGGATCGAGATAAACATCAACAAATAACTCGTAGTTTTAAAACACATTACTTATATTATAAAACATGATCAAATCCATCGAAACCCTAAAATCCATCAAACCGTCCAATTTCGTAAAACCCGAAAATGCCAATTTACCGTTTTTCATCAAAACTTGACATTTAAATGAAACCAATGGTTATAAAACTCATTAAATAGCATAACTAGACTATACAAACCATTACTATATTTTTATTACACAAATTTGTATTAATTTAAAATTTCTAGTTTGCAACCTTTAACAATTTCCAACATTTTTCAAGAAAAATACCAAAATTCCACCACAAAACGTGATGTTGCATGAATTAATGTACTAAACTACAATTCATGATGATAATGATATGATGAAACCATAATTATATTTTTAATCTCATTTATTTAGGAATTTCCCAAAATCTAGTTTACAAAAATAGCCTTTTATTAGTATTTTTCCAATTATCACAAGAAACTAGTGATCAAACTAAGTTTTTCTTTCCATTAACATGCTAAGATTCTCACTAAAACTACAATATAATGATAACAACCTTAATTGGAATTTTATTTTATCCACAAATACATTTTATAAAAACTAGTTAGCTAAATAACATTATTAAATCAATTTGAATACACAAATTATTATATAATAACCATGCAAGATTTTTCCACTTCTAAAAATGGTAGACTAGTTATTATAACCCTAATTAATTAATAAAAATCATAACTTGAATTTACAAACCCTAACTTAAATTTTAAAAATTGAACATAGAATTAATCTAATAAAACTAATTATGCTTTAAAAGAAATATCTAATGGAAATAAAACAAAAGAGATAGATTTATACCTTCACAACCTCAAGTCCAAACATGAAAATGAGCCTAAAAAATGCATGCTTTCCATCTCCAAAATCTATGTAAAAATGAGCAAGGAATAAAGGGTATGAAATAAATATGATTTTGTGGAATTTTTAATTGAATTTTTGAAGTATTTTTGATGAATTTTGAATAAAAATGAAGTGGGAAATGGGGGGGGGGGGCTGCCATGGGGTTGTTGAGGCCGGCCAAAATTAGGAGAAGGGGGTGGAGAATGAGAAAAGTGAAGAAAGATGTAGAAAGTTCCACCAAAATATCATATCATTATGTCTTTTCATGCTTTTATTAAATTTTCTTTTAATTCTTTACTATAGCAACTCAAGAAAATTCTAGAAAATTAGAAAAATTTGCAAATGAATTTTACATGATACTCACTAAATTATAATATGTCATGGCTCACTTTTACAAATTAAAACCATTCAAATTTGTAATTAACACTAATTTAGTGTAAAAATAAAGCTTATGTTAATATTTAAAATAATTAGTTTAGGAAAAATATTTAATTAAACTAAAAATTTATAAGTGGCTAAATAAACACCATTTACTAGTAATTACATAATTAAAATAGGTATTTTTGAAATTATAATGAAAAACAATCACGGTTAGGTTTTACGAAAAATACATTTTACTTTGCCGAAAATCATAAAATTCACTTAAACAATTTTATTCATTTAATTATTTATTTAATTATTTTTAAAACGTTACAGCCTTGCTCTAATTGGGGGAAGATGAAGCGTTGCTTCATCTCCCGCCTTGGAATTTGAACAGAGCTTTGCTCTGATTGGGGTAAACAGTTTTCTCGCTAGAACGGAGTCTAGAGGGTTTTGTAAAGCAATCGACTCAATCCACCGCCAACATCCAGTTTTATCAGTCTCTGGTGCAACACACCGCTGCACACGGACAAAGCATCAAGACCATCGAAGCCCAGATTGCACAGCTGAACGCGGTCTTGAGCGAGCGAGAGAAAGGAAAGCTTCCATCTCGACCAGTAACAAATCCTGATCACCTATATGATGTACATGCTACTTTTGAACAACAGAACCATAATGTGGGTGCCGTGACAACATTGAGATCTGGATGAATGCTGAACAACAATATCGGCACACGAATTGATGATGACGACACCCCGGCCGCTTCTTCCTCTCCTTCTTCTTCTTCTTCTTTTGAGCCTATTCTCCATTTTTCAAAAGGCTCTTCTTCTTCAACTGCTGTTTCGAACGGATCCACATCTCACTCTACTCAAACTCCAGTTTTGGGTTCCGTTCCATCTCCACAATCTCCTCCACAAGTATTGGACTCAACCAATTTCAACAAAGCTCCATTTCCAAACCGGTTGAGATCCAATAAATAAAATCCACAAATGGAGAAGATTGTGGAGTTGTTCAAACATGTTAATATCAACATTCCCCACTTAGATGCAATTCAGTAAGTCCTATCTTACGCGAAAATCTTGAAAGACTTGTGCACTAAGAAGAGGAAATCTCAGATACCAAGGAAAGTTTTCTTGGCTGGTAATGTGAGTGGTACTCTTACCCAAAATTTACCACAAAAACGGAAGGACCCCGACTGTCCTACGATTTCAATAACCATTAGGGATAAGAACACCAATCACGCTCTTTTGGATCTTGGTGCCAGTGTTAACCTTCTTCCTTATTCAGTTTATGAGCAACTCGGTGTAGGAGAACTGAAACCTATACATTATACTCTTCAAATGGCTAACCGATCTATCACCCATCCTAAGAGTGAGTTAGAGGATGTGTCAAGGTTGGGGACTTCATATTCCCTGTAGATTTTATTATTTTAGATACACAACCTGTAGCCAACCCCCGGAATCAAATTCCGGTGATTCTCGGTCGTCTATTCCTTGCAACCTCAAATGCGGTATTCAATTGTCGAAATGGTTCCATGAACCTATTTTTTGGTAACATGACAATTGAACTCAATATTTTTAAGTTAGCGAATCAACCGTCCGAACCAAACGCTCATATATTGGATGTTTGTTCCATTCAGGAGATCGCCTCTGAGGACTGTGAATTTGAGGAATTTCTGTTTGATCACAGTGATCTTGACGCCACTAGTGCGTTCCTCTTTAAACCTGCTGCTTTCGACTCTGACAACGAATACGAGTGCTTCACGTTTTTAAACGATCTTGGCTTGTCACCACCCGAGTTTGAATCTTTTGAATTTTTGGATGCGTTAGTTGAACCGTTCGACTTTGTTTCATACACTCACTTTGAGTCGCTCTTGGAATCTTTTGAGTTCGAGACACGTTCTCCGATCTTACCTTCAGTTGTTTTTCCTCTGACGCTCGAACTCAAGTCTCTGCCGTTTCACTTCAAGTATGCTTACTTAGGTGAAAACGAGACCCTCTTAGTAATCATCTCGGCTTCTCTAGCTCTAGAGTAAGAGAAAGCCCTTCTCGTGGTCTTACAATCAAATCGGCAAGCTTTTGGCTGGACGATGGCGGACATCAAGGGGATTAGTCCCCTGATCGTTGAACATCACATTCATATGATGAATGATGCCAAACCAGCTAGGGATCCACAGAGACGATTGAATCCAGTCATGAAGGAGGCTGTGAAGAAGGAAATTATCAAATGTCTGAATAGTGGTATCATTTACCCTATTTCCGACGGCCAATGGGTCAGTCCGATACACGTTGTCCCTAAAAAGTCGGGCATTACGGTCATCATAAACGAGAAAAATGGGTTGATCCCCACGCGCACCAAAACCGGATGGCGAGTATGCATTGATTATCGAAAACTTAACGCCGTAACGTGAAAGGATCACTTTCCGCTACTATTTATTGACCAAATGCTCGAAAGATTAGCTGGACATGAGTTTTACTTTTTTCTGGACGGTTACTCAGGCTACAGCTAGATTCCCATCGCCAAGAAAGATCAGGACAAAACCATTTTCACTTGTCCTTTCGGCACGTTCGCATATCGCCGCATGCCCTTTGGGCTATGCAATGCTCCCGCTACTTTTCAACGGTATATGATGGGAATATTCTCTGACAAGGTTGAGAAATTTCTTGAGATATTCATGGATGATTTCTCCATCTTTGGCGATTCCTTTGACGAGTGTCTACTGTTAGTTATATGTATGCCCTAGAGGCCATTACTGTACATGCGATGTATATTATAGTGGATGCTTGGACATATATAGGGAGGACTTTCTTGCTCGACATGATAGTATGCTATCTGATTGCACTTTATCTTAATATGTACACTGATTTTCTCTCTGTTACATGTTGATAAAGCCCTTAGGATGAGTACTTGACTACCATGATTATGATGCAGATCATACTAGTGGGGACAGGGTAGTCGGTAAGTACATCCTTCAAACGTTCCTAGTCATGGGAGTATCAAGACAGGGCATCGATATTCCAGAGTAGACTAGCGTATACGCTTCTCGACCCATGTGATGGGCGATGGATGATCTCATATCCATTGGTGTTTGACATCAGAGAAGGTATACGGGTGCTCAGTGGAGACTGAGTACACTGGACGGACTCGCCGAGAACTCTTAGATGGTATTATACCTATCGTCGGATAGCAGTTCTCTGGTGACGCTGGTACAGGTTAGTCTGTATAGCCGAGATCGTTATAGAGTCTTGTGTGATTCCCACTGTGCTTTGATTTCCACTATACCACGGTCAAGAGATCGTGCAAAAAGCTGGTTTTTGTTGCGCCACGGCAGCGCCCCGGCCGTCTTACTCGAGGCCAAATTGCGGAATCAAAATTTTTCCTTGCTCGGAAACCGGCGCTACCGCGGACAAAGAAAACCCGGATCGTTTACCATTAACCTACGCTAGCTAACAAGAGATGGGGTGAGAAGTATACCGAGTGATCCGAGTCCTCCGGTCTTCTCTTCATCATCCCGATCTCCCGCGGAAAGTCTTGGCTCCACATCGTCGCCTCCTCGCCGGAAAGGGCACCACATCGCCTTCGTCTTTTACGGGCTCCCGCCTCAATACCGAGGCAACTCGAGCATGAAGCCGGCAACTCGACATGCTCAAGATTTGCTGTAGAAAGTGTAGTGTAGAATACGCTTTGTCTCAATAGGGTTTTTGTTGCCATGATGGAGGAATCAAGGTGATATGAACTTGGGGATTTTTGAGGCAATGAAAAATGATATGAAACAATAATTTTCCCACACCCTCACCAAAAATGAAATGATCCATCATCCCCCAATGAAGTGGCCGGCCAAGTATATATCATGAGAATGGTGGAGGAAAAACCTATACAAGGGAGGTGAGTGTAGGATCAAGAAGGAGGTGACCACATCCAAGGTCAACAAAACATCAACCATACTCATATCAAATCAAACCCATACCCTTTCAATCACACAAAGAAAGCATGGTTGAAAGATATCATAATAAATACTTTTGCAAGAAACCCCCCCACAAAGTGTAATTTGCAAAACTGCAAATTACCCCCCTCCATCAGAAAAGTCCGGCCGGGAAAGAACAAAGGAAAACCGGCCGGAATGGAATGCAAACTGGCAACTCCAGAAAACTGGTCCCGTAATAAATTACAGGAAAAACCCCGACACTGTGCATACACACCTGCATCTGTATTCCGACCGGATACAAATGCAATGAGACAAAATCTACACTGTACTAGACTGGGACCGGCTTAAGCCAAAGCCGGCTAGTAAAATCCGTTCGATCCTGATCCGTGCAATACCGCACGTATCTGATCGAACCTTGCCATATACCTATACGGCTACTAGTACAATACTGTCTGATCCTGATCCGTGCAATACCGCACGTATCTGATCGGACCCTGCCATATCTCCATACGGCCTCTACAGCGTTTCGCCCGAAAGCTGAGTAACTGAAAGTGTGGTGGACTCTAAAGACTCGTCAATACTATGGCTGTGGATTTAACCACTGGCACGTCAGAGGTATAAGCCAATACGTGACGGGCCACCAGCTATTGACCAAAAGGGACGTCGATGAGGAAGCTCACCCCGACACCCTACTGAGCCTGTCAGTGACAATATCCGTACAGTCCGGTCCGTTCGTCTATGAGTATCGCATGGCGGGCCTAGGGGGTTGGTAAAAGTCAGACCCCCAAAAGCGGTACAAGTCGTGTCGGAGTGTAGCCCAGAACGCCCTGAGATACTACTGGAATACCTACCAGTAAATCTCCTGCCTCGGCCGAGGGCTTTGCGTAATGGCTCTCCTAGACACAGCGCGACCTCACCCCCAATACCGGGAGAGACGAACCCCTGCAGATCCGCTCACTGCCTCCATGTGGCTCGGGACTGCACCCAACTAAAACCTGTTTGCACGACTCCTTTGAGCCGTGGTAGGGTAGTAATCAAAGTACAGTGGGAACTCACACGAGACAAATGACGATCTCAGGTCGATGAACTAACCTGTACACATGTCACCAGGGAACTGCTATCTGACATCTGGTACAAGACCAACTAGCAGGTTCCCGGCGAGTCCTGTCCGGTGTACTCATAACCCAATGAGCACCTGTATACATCTTAGGTGAACCAACTGACACCAGTGGCTTGTGAGACCGGCCACCGCCCCTCGTCGGGGTCTCGACTGTATACACTAGTCTACTAATGGAGTATCGATGCCCAGTCTCGAAACTCCCACGACTAGGGACCTTTTAAGGATGTGCTTATGGACCCCAGCTCCCACGTATATGATCGCCATCATACTGCTGGTCGTCAAGCAAGAATCCTAGGGCCTCTATCAACGTGCAATAGCGACATGTCAGGTTACCTAAAGCAGTACACGATGATAAAGATAAACCAGATAGCATACTATCATCTCGAGTAAGACTGTCCTACCGGGATAGGTCCTCCCTCAATCATTGCAATCACGTGCCTGTGATCCAATAATTGACTCTGAGGGCACTAACTCCAACAATCTCCCACTTGCACTCAAGGCTAATTATTGCGATGTCGCATACTCACAGCCCGTGTGATACCGAACACCCAACTCCTCTACTAGTCAGTCTCACAAAACTCGTTTGCGAAACTATTGCGTTCGAGGAATAGCCTCAGTGAGTGGATCCGCTGTGATGTTTCTTTCTATGTCTCTCTATATCTCAAGTTCGCGGAGAAAGCCATCTCCCGAAATGAGCAATACCTGTCTTAGAATATGTCTGGATGTCTGATGGGACCTAGCTCATAAATGAACTCCAAATCCAAACTTCTTAGACTGTATCATCAACTGAAACTAATCAGTATCCCGCGCCATGCCTCCCTCAGTATTGCCTTGGACCACCTGTCCAAAATACTGCCCCTCGTTAGAGGGAGAACTATAACTCTGACAACCTCCTTGTCGTCCATGTCACCTTGGAAGCCCGGAGTGATAACCGTCTCCTAAAAGAGGCAGCCGTTATCATATCCCTAGAACATTCACTTATGTTCTAAAACTGCTTCCGACTGTTTTTCCAGGATTGGATCAATATCAACTTATTGCATCTAGTGCAAGAACAACATCTGGTGTGGTACTTGACATCTCATGATTGACTCAATTGCCTAAGCAAGTGATCTGTCAATCATGCGTATCCCTCTCCCCTTTAGTCTGTAAGACACCTTTAGAGAGGGTGACTCCATTACCTGCAGGTACACTACCGTGCCAGGAGTCGTCCATTCTAAATACTCTTAGAATGCTGTCAAAGTACCCTGATTGGGAAACCACCCAAATCTAGATCTAAAACCATAGATCTAGTAACCAGTATGTCTGATATAATGTCCAAGTCCCTTGTGGAGAAAACACTGTGTGACGACCAAAGTATAACCGATCGTAGTATAGGAATATCACTTCCTACTACCTTCTCAACAGATCCATCCCCTATTCTGATGACGTCAAACCCATGACTGTCACATCAGAAACAGATGATCTTACTCCGCTATATCTGCTTTAGTCTATAAATAGACATAAGCACAAAGTCCACCAATGCTTCCGCTGCTCCCACTGACTACGACAACCCTCTGCCAGAGTCATATAGACGTGCACTTCTAAAGCTAGTTTAGAACGACACTATACTCATCCTCCTGCCGGGTCTCGCAGCCTGGAACAACAACAATGGCAAGTGTGGGTAAACAAGAACTTCCCTGTCACCGTCCTTGAGGCTACCGGAGTACCTCTCGGGTGCCTGAAGTTACCCACCGTATCTGCGGAGTGGCCAATGGAATGTCAAATCAGATTGAATCTTTAGGTTCCTTATTAAATCTTCAGTAATCGTTTGCGGTTCTGGAATTACTTCCAGTTCTACCATACTCCCACTACTGTTTTTTTTTTTGAAAAAATCCATTTTTAATAAAACTGTGGCGAGTCTAGAACAATATTTCTACTGTTCATCCAGATGGTAGAAAATCAACCCTCGTCATAGCCTGGGTCAACCCACAAACAGCCATTACAGAAACGTGCCTTGAGTTATCCGGAGTCTGGTTTTAAGCATAAGCCGGACAACTCCCCGTACCTTAACATCGTTAAGATATGAACTGTTCTATATCTAATATAGAACCAGAGGCACTGATTTAATTGAACCAGATTCAAATCATGCAGCTGTCTCCAGTGCATGTCAACTAAATGGAAGGAGGCCGATCAGCGTTACTCAACTTAGGAATGCTTCCAATTATGAGTAACCTGAAAGAGAAGCAATCTGTCTTCATCATTACTATCAACTGAATACCATACACAAGTATCTACATCTTCGATCTCTTTGAAGAATCCCGATACTTGCTACACCTGGTACTCTACTCTATTCAAATACCTATAACTCCTCAAAACTTAGACCCTGTGTTTCCACGAAACAGCTGTCTAAAATCGAGAGAAGTCATAAGTAAACCGAATATAGTACGAGCACCAACCCCTCTGTCCTGATGGACACTGGACAACATACAATACTCTGTATAAGTCCGCTGAGTCTAACAACTCTTTCACTGCGTGTCGTAGGTTAAAAACTGTACTTATGGTTAAGAAGAATTACACCGCTGTTTAATGCTCCTTACCTAACCATCCACTGATATAGGTAAATGTCATCGACATAATATCAAAAGGTATATCTCACTCTATGAAAATAGACGTACAGATATATGAATTTGAAATTGGTGCACAACAGCGGATATTCATAACCAAATATTTGCCGACCGGCAAACAACCCAGGTGACTTCCTCAAATATCACTGATTACAACGAATCCCGATATAATGAGGATGATCACCCAATTCCCAATAACTTACTCCCACTCCTCATCTGTAAAACCATACAGATGTGAGAATCATACCTGGTAAATACATACCCTGGAGTAAGTGTCTAATCGGGAAATCAGTTTTTCTTTTAACATTACACAGTGAAACTGAAACATTGAAATGTTTCTGTGGGGTATCCTGGTATTCCTAGTAATGCCTCTACCATTATCCAGATTCACAACTGTAACCGTATATCTCTTTGCCATCTGTCCAAATCCCTTTATATGTCTTTAGTCATTACCGTCTGCACACCCCTTTAGGCCAATTGGTTTTCTTCCTTCCCTACCGTTCGGCACCAGCCTATGGTTTGGAAGAAGACTATCCAATAAGCATAAAGGGTGTACTGTCCTAATCCTAGGAGCACTCGCAATGCGAGAGAAGGTGAAGATAAAAGACACCTGAATGTACTTTATTCCTATTTCTCCTGAACCAGAATCCATCCCCGAACTGGAACTAGTTCCTTTCGAGTTCGTATATAACCATACGATGGAGTATCCAATAAACTGTGGATCTTCGTAGTGATACGGAGTGTCCTGGAGAAATACAAAGGTGATTTAGGGTTGGCGAAGAAATACTTGGTTTGGTCGTGAATAGCAGTCGCAACTTACTTTGCCCTCTTACTAATCCCTTGCTTTGTCTAAACTTAATACCTTCTGTACACCATCGTTATGCTAATTGGTTTTCTTCATTCCCCACCGTTCGGCACCAGCCTAAGGTTTGGAAGAAGACTATCCAATTTGCGTAATAGGTGTACTACTCCTAAACCAAGGAGTACTCGCAACCTGAGAGAAGGTGAAAAGAAAAGACAACTGAATAATCCTATCCGTTTTCTCCAGAACCAGAAACCATCCTCGAAGTCCTTCGAGTTCGTATATAACCATACGATGGTTTTGTCCAATGGAAGTGGACGTTCGTAGTAATACGGGGTGTCCTGGAGAAAAGGGTAAAAGTAGGAGTGGCAATGAGGTCTGCAACTCTGACAATCCAAAAAGCCAGTGTTAAGAAGGTTCGGTCAACTTGGTCACTGAGTCATAGTCCAGGGTCGGGTCAATGGTCGCTGCCAAAGAGAGAGAGAAGAAACACTCAGCGTGCACTCTAACCTAGATCAGAATGGTTACCAATTTATCTAATCAGGAAACCTCCCACTGTACCTCAAATTCTCCTCCAAACCTGAAAGAAGAATTAGTCGGGATCACCCGAGGAGTAAACCAACTCATCAGTGGGAATCGGGATCCAACTCTCATCGCATGATAACGTGACGGAATCCACTCACGTCACCACACTCCAGAAGGTATGCGCATGCTTGGCAAGTTTCAGTTCTTTTGAAACTCCCGATGTGATTTTTACCCCTAGGACCCAAGTGACCTTGACTGAGCCAACATATCAAAGGATCCTAGTCAAGTTCAACCCGTCATTATCTTGATTGCATTAGACCCACCCGCACGAGTCCTTGACTGAGCCAAAATGACCGTACGACTGTCCTAACCAATCACATATCCATGCAACAGAAAAGCACTACATAGCTACCGAACACTACGCCTCGGCTGAGCACGACATACGCAGCACGAATACTAAGTAATACTAATCTGAAATGACGGAGGGCTACGACTGGTTTTTGGCGAAAAACCTTTAACGTAATGAACTTGATATCGTTGAAGGAACTGCATAACTTTTTAGAAAATATAGTGACGAAAACCTTTGCTAAAGAGGTCACTCCCGGTGAAGGGATCTCGGCTCTTTCCCCGTAGAATGAGGTGCAGGATATTCCAACTGAATACCACGATGCAAAGCAAAAGTAATCGGCTATAGTGAAGTTAATGCCCTGACGCAAACTTCTGTCCAAGGGGTCACTTCCGGTGAAGGGATCTCGGCCCTTGCCTCGTCGACTGAGGAGCAGGATATTCCAAATGAATACCACGATGCAAAACAAAAGTGAACGTCCTTGCAATAACAGCTTTTTTGAAAAATGTTCCAACAACATCAGATTAGGTTTGTTTATCTTGCATTGATCCGAATCAATGCAGTCCCATCAATTGATCACACCACAAAGAACGAAAATATACTGACGTACGTATATGCCATCCGCATTCGCCACTGGGTCCCGTCATCACCCGTTAGGTTAGCTAACTAACGGCAGAGCGGGGACTGGACTAGCGCGGGTGTAAAACATATACAACATCTACTAATATATATACCAATATATAGTATTTCGCTCAAGGCGTGAATAAAATGCAACATCACAGAAATGTACAGCATCACAGAACAATACAGATATCTGGAAGCCCCGGGTTTCACAGAGCCGCTGCTGAAACCCGACGTTCCCCTGGTCGTGTGGATAGCCTGTGCAATGAAATCCTAGACCCCTACGGGCGCGGCAAGTCACCCGCCAAGACCTGAAGCGAGGCAGCCCCCTTCAGTACCGTGAATGGACCACCCAGCACTTCATGGAATCCGGCAACTTGGGCACCCCTCCTGGGTCAACCTGTACCCCCTACGAGTGCGGCGAATAGCCCGCCAATCCTGGACTGAAGCCCCCTCCGTCTCAATGCCCTGAGATGCGGGCCCGTTGCCCTCCAGAACCCGGCTATCCGTGCACCCCACCGCGGGGTAACCCTAGTACAGAAAGTAAAATATACATACACCAGGTACATCGACCGCAACCAGGTCGTGCCCCAAAAGAATAATACAAACAGGCAGTGACGGCAGTCCACATGTCGGACGCTCGCCCCGCAATATCAAATGTACATAATACAACAAAACTGTACTAGCATTGCATCCAGGCTATCCCCCACGACCGATCCGCAACATCACAGCATAAATATAGAACATCAACGTGAAAGTCACGTTCGCAAATCCGTCTAACCGGGCTATAGCAGTCAGACCGGATTTACCGATCGAGTGACATTCACGGTCGCAGATATAATGTAAATACTGTGAAATAATGTGTTTAAAATATCCGATCGATCAAACAATTAACAAGCGGGCCCCAAACCAATACTGTAGCAGTCACAGAAAACCTGGGCCCTAAATATATATTCCAAAACCCACAAAATTAGCCCAAAAGCCCACTGTAAAATTTTCACAGTGTAAGCACAGTAGACTGCGGCGGAAGCGCGGCCCAAAGTGGGGTTTGGCCGCGCTTCCGCGCTCCACTGTACGACTGACACTGTCGACTTTTTACAGTGGTCTTAGAATTTCGTGCACATTATTTTTCTGTAACCTGAAAAATTTTTAGACACCAAAAAATTCCAACAGAAAACTGATGTGAACAAAATACGGTTTTTTGAGATTTTGGTCGATCGGATAAGTAAAACGCATTAGAACAAGCTAGGTAAGGTTAATGGCTAGGCTCTGATACCATGTTGCGCCACGGCAGCGCCCCGGCCGTCTTACTCGAGGCCAAATTGCGGAATCAAAATTTTTCCTTGCTCGGAAACCGGCGCTACCGCGGACAAAGAAAACCCGGATCGTTTACCATTAACCTACGCTAGCTAACAAGAGATGGGGTGAGAAGTATACCGAGTGATCCGAGTCCTCCGGTCTTCTCTTCATCATCCCGATCTCCCGCGGAAAGTCTTGGCTCCACATCGTCGCCTCCTCGCCGGAAAGGGCACCACATCGCCTTCGTCTTTTATGGGCTCCCGCCTCAATACCGAGGCAACTCGAGCATGAAGCCGGCAACTCGACATGCTCAAGATTTGCTGTAGAAAGTGTAGTGTAGAATACGCTTTGTCTCAATGGGTTTTTGTTGCCATGATGGAGGAATCAAGGTGATATGAACTTGGGGATTTTTGAGGCAATGAAAAATGATATGAAACAATAATTTTCCCACACCCTCACCAAAAATGAAATGATCCATCATCCCCCAATGAAGTGGCCGGCCAAGTATATATCATGAGAATGGTGGAGGAAAAACCTATACAAGGGAGGTGAGTGTAGGATCAAGAAGGAGGTGACCACATCCAAGGTCAACAAAACATCAACCATACTCATATCAAATCAAACCCATACCCTTTCAATCACACAAAGAAAGCATGGTTGAAAGATATCATAATAAATACTTTTGCAAGAAACCCCCCCACAAAGTGTAATTTGCAAAACTGCAAATTACCCCCCCCCATCAGAAAAGTCCGGCCGGGAAAGAACAAAGGAAAACCGGCCGGAACGGAATGCAAACTGGCAACTCCAGAAAACTGGTCCCGTAATAAATTACAGGAAAAACCCCGACACTGTGCATACACACCTGCATCTGTATTCCGACCGGATACAAATGCAATGAGACAAAATCTACACTGTACTAGACTGGGACCGGCTTAAGCCAAAGCCGGCTAGTAAAATCCGTTCGATCCTGATCCGTGCAATACCGCACGTATCTGATCGAACCTTGCCATATACCTATACGGCTACTAGTACAATACTGTCTGATCCTGATCCGTGCAATACCGCACGTATCTGATCGGACCCTGCCATATCTCCATACGGCCTCTACAGCGTTTCGCCCGAAAGCTGAGTAACTGAAAGTGTGGTGGACTCTAAAGACTCGTCAATACTATGGCTGTGGATTTAACCACTGGCACGTCAGAGGTATAAGCCAATACGTGACGGGCCACCAGCTATTGACCAAAAGGGACGTCGATGAGGAAGCTCACCCCGACACCCTACTGAGCCTGTCAGTGACAATATCCGTACAGTCCGGTCCGTTCGTCTATGAGTATCGCATGGCGGGCCTAGGGGGTTGGTAAAAGTCAGACCCCCAAAAGCGGTACAAGTCGTGTCGGAGTGTAGCCCAGAACGCCCTGAGATACTACTGGAATACCTACCAGTAAATCTCCTGCCTCGGCCGAGGGCTTTGCGTAATGGCTCTCCTAGACACAGCGCGACCTCACCCCCAATACCGGGAGAGACGAACCCCTGCAGATCCGCTCACTGCCTCCATGTGGCTCGGGACTGCACCCAACTAAAACCTGTTTGCACGACTCCTTTGAGCCGTGGTAAGATAGTAATCAAAGTACAGTGGGAACTCACACGAGACAAATGACGATCTCAGGTCGATGAACTAACCTGTACACATGTCACCAGGGAACTGCTATCTGACATCTGGTACAAGACCAACTAGCAGGTTCCCGGCGAGTCCTGTCCGGTGTACTCATAACCCAATGAGCACCTGTATACATCTTAGGTGAACCAACTGACACCAGTGGCTTGTGAGACCGGCCACCGCCCCTCGTCGGGGTCTCGACTGTATACACTAGTCTACTAATGGAGTATCGATGCCCAGTCTCGAAACTCCCACGACTAGGGACCTTTTAAGGATGTGCTTATGGACCCCAGCTCCCACGTATATGATCGCCATCATACTGCTGGTCGTCAAGCAAGAATCCTAGGGCCTCTATCAACGTGCAATAGCGACATGTCAGGTCACCTAAAGCAGTACACGATGATAAAGATAAACCAGATAGCATACTATCATCTCGAGTAAGACTGTCCTACCGGGATAGGTCCTCCCTCAATCATTGCAATCACGTGCCTGTGATCCAATAATTGACTCTGAGGGCACTAACTCCAACAATCTCCCACTTGCACTCAAGGCTAATTATTGCGATGTCGCATACTCACAGCCCGTGTGATACCGAACACCCAACTCCTCTACTAGTCAGTCTCACAAAACTCGTTTGCGAAACTATTGCGTTCGAGGAATAGCCTCAGTGAGTGGATCCGCTGTGATGTTTCTTTCTATGTCTCTCTATATCTCAAGTTCGCGGAGAAAGCCATCTCCCGAAATGAGCAATACCTGTCTTAGAATATGTCTGGATGTCTGATGGGACCTAGCTCATAAATGAACTCCAAATCCAAACTTCTTAGACTGTATCATCAACTGAAACTAATCAGTATCCCGCGCCATGCCTCCCTCAGTATTGCCTTGGACCACCTGTCCAAAATACTGCCCCTCGTTAGAGGGAGAACTATAACTCTGACAACCTCCTTGTCGTCCATGTCACCTTGGAAGCCCGGAGTGATAACCGTCTCCTAAAAGAGGCAGCCGTTATCATATCCCTAGAACATTCACTTATGTTCTAAAACTGCTTCCGACTGTTTTTCCAGGATTGGATCAATATCAACTTATTGCATCTAGTGCAAGAACAACATCTGGTGTGGTACTTGACATCTCATGATTGACTCAATTGCCTAAGCAAGTGATCTGTCAATCATGCGTATCCCTCTCCCCTTTAGTCTGTAAGACACCTTTAGAGAGGGTGACTCCATTACCTGCAGGTACACTACCGTGCCAGGAGTCGTCCATTCTAAATACTCTTAGAATGCTGTCAAAGTACCCTGATTGGGAAACCACCCAAATCTAGATCTAAAACCATAGATCTAGTAACCAGTATGTCTGATATAATGTCCAAGTCCCTTGTGGAGAAAACACTGTGTGACGACCAAAGTATAACCGATCGTAGTATAGGAATATCACTTCCTACTACCTTCTCAACAGATCCATCCCCTATTCTGATGACGTCAAACCCATGACTGTCACATCAGAAACAGATGATCTTACTCCGCTATATCTGCTTTAGTCTATAAATAGACATAAGCACAAAGTCCACCAATGCTTCCGCTGCTCCCACTGACTACGACAACCCTCTGCCAGAGTCATATAGACGTGCACTTCTAAAGCTAGTTTAGAACGACACTATACTCATCCTCCTGCCGGGTCTCGCAGCCTGGAACAACAACAATGGCAAGTGTGGGTAAACAAGAACTTCCCTGTCACCGTCCTTGAGGCTACCGGAGTACCTCTCGGGTGCCTGAAGTTACCCACCGTATCTGCGGAGTGGCCAATGGAATGTCAAATCAGAGACCGTTTGACTTCTCGGGTGCCTGAAGTCACATAAATCTGTACACGGGGAACAAGTGGAAAACACCGTCGAAACTTCTCGAAATTGACGAAAATACAGGAGGAAGTTAGATGTGAGTCTTGTTGCATTCGTAATTTGTCCATACTGGACAAATCCAATAATTACTGTATGTCAGATCCTCTCGTCGAATACTACACATACGTTTGAAAAAATAGAACAAGACACTCAACTCTCGCAAACATTTATGATCCTATTCGACGGGAAAAAGATTTGATATACACTAATTGTCAGACAGGAAACTATAGATCGATCCTAAATAACTTTAAGACATTTCGATTTTAAACTTACTAATCAAATGAAAAAATAAAACCTTACTTAAGTTTTAAACAAAATTTTAGGGTTCCTTAAAACTTTATATTTAGTCGTTTTTTAATTAGTTCGCTAATAGCTGGTCTTAATTAAGGTTTCTTAATTAGTGTAATTAATTAATGCTATTTATTAATTTATGTTAAATTTTCTTAATAGGTTTGATTTTGTTTCTGATTTATGTAGGACTACGGTAGCCTCCCGGCCATCTTTCCGAGACCAAAATGCGGAAACGAAAATTCTTCTTGACTTTAAACCGACACTACCGCACCCTAAAACCCGGATCGAACCATTAACCTAAAGCTAGCTAACAAGAGATGGGATAGAATGCTATACCGAGCGATCCATGTCGTTCGGTCTTTGGCCTCCACCCCGATCTCCTCGCGGAATCTCCGGTCTTCAACTTCTCGTCGGAAAGGGCACCATATCGCCGGGTTCTTTTACGGGCTCTCACCTCTGGACCGAGGCAACTCGGGCACGAAGTTGGCGAGCCGACGTGTCCAAGAATGCTGTAGGCTAGTGTAGAGTGGTTTGTCTCTAGCGGGTATGAAGTTTCCATAATGATGGAGGTGGAATGAACTTTGGAGAGAGGTAAGGAATATTGTAGCAAGCAAAGAATGAGATGAACATTTTTCCTCATACCAAAAATAAATCTCTCCCTCTCTCACATGTGGCCGGCCTCTATCAAGAATGAGGAGAGAAAAAATGTATCAAAAGGAGGTGAGCACAAGATGGTTGAATGGGTGAGTATAAGAAAAAGTTTGATGATAAAGAGGTAAATTTGTCACAACCATTTCTAATCTAATCCTTTCTCATTCCCATCACAATAAATGCACACACAAGAATCAAAGATGCTATAACCATCATAAACCCTCCAATTACAAGAAACCCCCTCCACAATACTAATTTGCACATTTGCAAATTAGCCCCTCCATCAGAAAAATCCGGCCATGAAGGAACAAAGGAAAACTGGCCGAAATGGAATGCAAACTGGCAACTTCAAAAAACTGATCCCGTAATAAATTACAGGAAAACCCCGCGACCGTATATACATACCCGCATTTGTATTCCGACCGAATACAAATACAAAAAGACAAAATCTACAATGTACAATACTAGGATCCGGCTTAAACCTAAGCCCGCTAGTATTATCCGTCCGATCATGATCCGTGCAATACCGCACGTATATGATCGAACCCTGCCATATCTCCATACGGCCTCTACAGCGTTTCGCCCGAAACTTGAGAAACTGTCTGTAGGGGGCTCTAAAGACTCGTCAATACCTTGGCTGTGGATTTAACCACTAGCACGTCAGAGGTATTAGCCGTACATAACGAGCTACCAGGTATTGACCAAAAGGGAGGTCGATGAGCGAACTCATCCTGACACCCTACTGAGCCTGTCAGTGACAATATCCGTACAGTCCGGTCCGTTTGTCTATGAGTATCGCATGGCGGGCCTAGGGGGTTGGTAAAAGTTAGACCCCCAAAAGCGGTACAAGTCGTGTCGGAGTGTAGCCCAGAACACCCTGAGATCCTACTGGAATACCTACCAGTAAATCTCCTGTCTCGGCCGAGGGCTTTGTGTAATGGCTCTCCTAGACACAGCGCGACCTCACCCCCAATACCGGGAGAGACGAACCCCTGTTGATCCGCTCACTGTCTCCATGTGGCTCGGGATTGTACCCAACTAAAACCTGTTTGTATGACTCCTTTGAGCCGTGGTAGGGTAGTAATCAAAGTACAGTGGGAACTCACACGAGACAAATGACGATCTCAGGTCGATGAACTAACCTGTACACATGTCATCAGGGAACTGCTATCTGACGTCAGGTATAAGACCAACTAGCATGTTCCCGGCGAGTCCTGTCCGGTGTACTCATAACCCAATGAGCACCTGTATACATCTTAGGTGAACCAACTGACACCAGTGGCTTGTGAGACCGGCCACCACCCCTCGTCGGGGTCTCGACTGTATACACTAGTCTACTCTGGAGTATCGATGCCCTGTCTCGAAACTCTCTCGACTAGGGACCTTTTAAGGATGTGCTTATAGACCCTAGCTCCCGCGTATATGATCGCCATCATACTGCTGGCCGTCAAGAAAGAATCCTAAGGGCTCTATCAACTCGCAATAGTGACCTGTAAGGTCACCTAAAACAGTACACGATGATAAAGATGAACCAGATAGCATACTATCATCTCGAGTAAGACTGTCCTACCGGTATAGGTCCTCCCTCAATCATTGCAATCACGTACCTGTGATCCAATAATTGACTCCGAGGGCACTATCTCTAACAATCTCCCACTTGCACTCAAGGCTAATTATTGCGATATCGCATACTCACAGCCTGTGTGATACCGAACACCCAACTCCTCTACTAATCAGTCTCACAAAACCCGTTTGCGAAACTATTGCGTACGAGGAATAGCCTCAGTGAGTGGATCCGCTCTAATGTTTCTTTCTATATCTCTCTTTTTCTCAAGTTCGCGGAGAAAGCCATCTCCCGAAATGAGTAATACATGTCTTAGAGTATGTCTGGATATCTGATGGGACTTAGTGTAAGTCCATGCTACCTCTCCCGGTACTTACGAGCTAGCGGAATTGGTGTAAAACGATTTTTCTAGAGGTGGTAACATGGACTACAAATACGGATCTTTGTTAAACAATCTACCTAACAGCCTAACTAGGAGTTGTTTACCTACTCGGTTAGGGGGTTATACCTTTCTTGAACTCTTTCGTCTTCAACTCTTGTGGTGTACGGACCGGCCTCCCCTCGTCGTCTTCTCACGCCGAAGATGGATCCACCCGAAAGCTTCTACCTTTGGCTTCTTCTTCAAACTTTGAAGAAACTAGAACACTTGGCTTGCTAGGCCTTGTGAACTAGGATGAGTAGAGGATTGTTTTGGTGTTTTTATCTCTAAGGCAATGAATCTCAACACATGAGAATGGTTTGCCTTGAGCTAGAGAGAGCAAGAGGAAGAGGGAGAGCTTGAGCAAGTGATGGCAAGAGAGAGAAATGAAATGAGAGAATGAGTGAGCCTTTTGCCATCCTTGCTCTCATTATCCAAAATCATCATCATAACAAGTAATGATAATTGAGTATACTGTGAACGTTATTATCATGACAAATGACACTATCATTTCTTGCATTAAATGCAAATGGTGAACAAAATAAGCAAGCATAAGTCAATGCAACCAAATGATGGCCATTGTCATGATGGTGGTCAACAAGTCCAACCTAGTCAACCGGTCAACAAAAGTCAACAAGTCAACTAGGTCAACATTTCAACCCTAACCATGTCACTATAATACTCAATTAATATTATTGTTAATCATATTTCTTAATCTCATTAGGGTTTGACAAAAGTCAACAGTCAGCAACCCTAATGAGAATCCTCTGCCTCTGTCTCTGTCAACTGTGCATAAACACCCGTATCCGCGTTCCGGGGAACACAAATACAAACGAGATAAAACCAATCCCAAAACGTATACTAGGATATGGCTTAAACCAAAGCCCGCTAGTAATAACTGCCCGGTCAGTAAACATGCACAAGTGCGCGGATGTGACCGAACCCTGTCGCAAAACCATGCGACCTGTCGCAAAACCATGCGATCTCTACTCTTTTGCCTAAAGGCGAATAGCTCTCTGTGTGGGACTCTAAAGACTCGACACTACGCTGGCAGTGGGTTTAACCACAGACCGCAAGCGGCACTAGCTGTGCGTAACGGCCCCCAGGTAGATGCCGATAAGAAGACGGACGAGGTGAAACCCATCTGAACTCCTACTGAGCCTGAATGTGACAATCTCCGTACAATCCGGTCTGTTCGTCTGATACATCGCATGGCGGGCCTAGGGGGCGGTAAACGTCAGTCCCCTAATAGCGGTATAAGTCGTGTCGGAGTGTAGCCCAGAACACCCTGAGATAACACTGGTAACCTACCAGTATATCTCGCTTGCCCTGGCCAGGGACTACTTGTGTAATGGCTCTCCTAGACACAGCGCGATGTCAACCCCCAATACCGGGAGAGACGAATCCTGTCTAACCATCACTGCCTCCAAGTGCTTCGGGACTGCACCCAACTACTACCTGTTTGCACGACTCCTTTGAGCCGTGGTAGGGTAGTAATCAAAGTACAGTGGGAACACACTCGAGGCGAAGTGACAGTGTCAAGTCAGCGGACTAAGCTGTACTCATGTCACCTGGGAACTGATAACTGACGATAGGTATAGTACTAACCAATCAGTTCCCAACGAGTCCTGTCCAGTGTACTCGTAACCTAACGAGCACCCGCATACTATCTCAAGTACGACGTACTGACGGCTGTGGGACAGACCGTCTCCCCTGCTGGGATGAGAAGCGCATACGCTAGTCTACTCCGGAGTATCGATGCCCTGTCTCGATAGTCCTACGACTAGGGACCTGTATAAGGATGTGCTTGTGGATTACCCAGCCCCCACGAGTGTGACTGCCATCACAACGCTGGTAATCAAGCAAAGATCCTAAGGGCTCTACTAATATGTATAAGCAATATGCTAAAAGAAACACATGCATATATTAAAGTAGAAACAAACCAAGTAGCATACTACCATTTTGAGCAAGATTGTCAATACAAGGTGAATATCCCAAGCTTCCATCAAGTAATATACAAACTAGTATGATACAGTAATGGCCTCTAGGGCATATACACTAACAATCTCCCACTTGCACTAAGGCCATGTACTGACGTATCGAAGAGCTATCATCTCGATCAGCCGCTCGAACTGAGTCTGGGGCAAGGCCTTGGTGAATGGATCTGCAGTGTTATCTTCTGAAGCAACCCTCCGAACCTTGATCTCCTGGCCATCCACGATCTCCCTGATCAGGTGATACCGCCTCAAGATGTGTCTGGATTTCTGATGGGACCTGGGTTCCTACGCTAAAGCTATAGCCCCGTTGTTGTCACAATACAAAGGTATTGGATCAACAATGGACGAAACCACCTGAAGTTCTTTCAAGAACTTCCTCATCCAGACAACTTCTTTTGCGGCATTAGCAGCAGCGATGTATTCCGCTTCCATCGTCGAGTCTGCAACGGTTTCCTGTTTGGAACTCTTCCAACACACCACCCCTCCAATGAGGGTAAAGACAAAACTCGACATGGACTTGGAATCATCCTTGTCACTCTGGAAGCTGGAGTCAGCAAAGGCCTCGATCTGGAGGTCCTTTCCGCCATACACCAAGAACATCTCCTTAGTCCTTCTCAGGTACTTGAGAATGTTCTATACCGTTATCCAGTGCTTCTCCCCTGGGTCTGACTGATACCGGCTTACAACGCTTAATGCGTATGCTACATCTGGTCTGGTACACAACATCGCATACATAATAGAGCCTACCGCAGATGCGTAGGGTATTGATGACATGCGAGCCCTTTCCAAATCAGTCTTGGGAGACAACTCTTTGGAGAGGGTGATTCCGTGACAAGCCGGCAGATTACCGCGCTTGGAATCTTCCATACTGAATTGTTTCAGTATGGTGTCGATGTACCTTGACTGTGAAAGTCCCAACATCCTTTTAGATCTATCACGATAGATCTGGATCCCCAGAATGTAGTTGGCATCGCCCAGGTCCTTCATAGAGAACCTGTGTGACAAGAACCCTTTGACATATTGTAGCATAGGAATGTCATATCCTATCAAGAGAATGTCATCCACGTATAAAACGAGGAATACGACAGTTCTTACTACAAATCTACTATAGATGCATGGTTCATCTGGATTTTTGATAAAGCCAAATTCTTTGACTGTCTCATCAAAGCAGATGTTCCAACTCCGCGATGCCTGCTTTAGTCCAAAGATGGACTTAAGCAACTTGCACGCCTTTCCGCTGCTCCCACTCTGAATGAAACCCTCTGGCTGGTCCATATAGACACACTCCTCTAAATTTCCATTTAGAAAAGCGGTCTTTACGTCCATTTGCCAGATCTCATAATCGTGGAAGGCAGCAATGGCAAGAAGGATCCGAATGGATTTCAGCATAGCCACTGGAGAAAAGGTCTCGTCATAGTCCAAACCAGGTTCTTGACGAAAACCCTTTGCAACAAGTCTAGCCTTATAGGTCTCAACCTGTCCATCTACACCAATCTTCCTTTTGAAGATCCACTTGCATCCTACGGGTTTTACCCCATCTGGAGTAATGTCCAACGTCCATACTTTGTTGGTGTACATGGACTCCATTTCGGTCCGCATTGCATCCAGCTATTTTACCGAGTCAATGCTCTGAACGGCCTGCTGGAAGCTAGTAGGCTCATCATAATCAATGATGCAGTCCTCTCTATCCCCGTCTATGAGAAAACCGTAGTATCTCTCGGACGGATGAGACTGCCTACTACTCCTGCGGAGCGGCGTAGGAATGTCCTGTTCTTTTGAACCCTCTGGTTCTACCAAGCTCTCAGTAATAGCTCGTGGTTCTGGAATTTCTTCCAGTTCTACTGTGCTCCCACTTATCTGGTTTTCCAAAAACTCAGTTTCCAAGAAGCAGGCATGAAGAGAAACAAAAACCTTTTGTTCCTCTTCGCAATAGAAGAAATATCCCTTGGAGTTCTTTGGATATCCCACGAACTTGCACTGTACTGAGCGTGCCTCGAGTTTGTCCGCATGCTGCTTTTTGACAAAAGCCGGACATCCCCATGTCTTAATGTGCTTGAGATAGGGTTTCTTCCCACACCACATCTGATATGGTGTGGTAGACACAGTCTTAGTTGGAACTCGATTCAAAAGATATGCGGCTGATTCTAGCGCATATCCCCAGAATGACCGCGGTAACTCAGCGTTACTCATCATGGAACGTATATATCCAATAGGGACCTGTTCCGTCTCTCCGATACACCGTTGTGTTGCGGAGTGTATGGAGGAGTAAGCTGAGAGAGAATACCATTCTCTTTTAGGTAATACAGGAACTCGACACTCAAGTATTCTCCACCTCGATCAGATCTTAGTGTCTTGATACTTTTGCCGGTTTGTTTTTCTACTTCATTCTTATATTCCTGGAATTTTCCAAAGGCTTCGGATTTATGTTTCATTAAGAAGACATATCCGTACCTTGAAAAGTTATCCGTAAAAGTTATGAAGTAAGAAAAACCGCTTCGCGCATGTGTAGACATTGGACCGCACACGTCGCTGTGTACGAGTCCCAAGAGCTCGCTCGCTCTTACTCCGTGTCCAGTAAACGGAGTCTTTGTCATCTTTCCTTTGAGACAGGATTGACAAGTTGCATATGATTGATATTGGAATGGATCCAAATATCCTTCTGTATGTAACTTAGTCAATCTTCTCTCATTGATGTGACAAAGTCTACAATGCCATAAGAAAGCCTGATTAGTTTCCGGAGACTTTCTTTTGTGTGTATTCTGGACATTGAAAATCTGTGGTTGGTTTAATACGTATATACCATTGCTTAATGTACCTGACCCAATCAGAACTTGATTAAGGTGAATGTTCACAACATTACTTACAAATGCAAATTCATAACCTTCTTTAGATAATAAAGATACAGAAATGATATTATAAGTTGCATTGGGTACAAAATAGCAATTACGCAAAACCAAAACGTGTCCATCTGACAAGCCCAGGTGATAGTCCCCCATGGACTCAGCATCCATGCCAACTCTGAGGGTCATATCACCTGCCTTCAAAACCCTACGCTTTCTCAGTGCCTGCAAAGAATTACAGATATGAGATCCTGATCCGGTATCCAATACCCAGGAAGTAGAGTTTATTGAAAGACAGTTTTCAATAACATACACACCTGAAGCTGAAGCCGCAACTTGCTTCAGATCCTGTGTTCTGGCCTTCCAAGCCCTGCAATCTTTCTTCCAGTGTCCCTTCTTATGACAATAGAAGCATTCTTCCTTACCCACCAGCTGCCCCGCTATCTTTGTTGCCTTTGCTTTTCCCTTCGTATCCACTTCACTAACACCGCCCCTTGGTTTGGCGGGGGCTTTCTTCTTCTTTCCCTTGGCTTTCGCCTTGGACTTAGAAGAGGAAGATCCTCCTACAAACAAAGTGGATGTATCCCTACTTTTCTGTAGGGTGCCCTCTGCACTCCTCAGCATGTTGAGGAGCTCCGGAAGTTCAACTTCTTTTCCTTGTAAGTTGAAGTTCAAGATGAACTGGGCGTAAGTGGAAGGAAGGGACTGGAGAATCAAGTCCGTATAGAGCTCGTTCTCTAACGTGGTCCTAAGGTCCGCGAGCTCCTCAATGAAGCCAATCATCTTAAGCACGTGTTCCGCTACCGATGATCCGATGGCCAACCTTGCCGAAAATAGCTTCTTCGACACTTCGTATCTTGCGATACAAGATTGCTCTCCATACAGTTCTTTTGTGTGGAGAAATATGGATTTGAGGTCCATATTCTCGTGCCTCCTCTGATGTTTATTGTCCATAGAGGCAAGCACGAGGCACTTGGCCTTCGCGCAATCGATCTCCCAAGTCTTACGGATTTCCTTATCCGCGACGCTGAAGGTGGGACCTGGGACAGGGGGAGCTTTGGTGGTAAGAAGATACCCCAGCTTGTCGTAAGTGATTGCCATTTTGACATTCCTGAGCCAATCTTTGTAGTTTGGCCCTGTCAGTATGTTTTTATCTAGAAGTAACTTAAGTCCAGTCATGTCGATTGATCGCTGCAATTAGGAGAGAGAGAAGAAACACTCAGCATGATGCTCTTGCAAGTTTAAAGTGGTTTTTAGTTTGTCTAAATAGGATGGCTCCCACTGTATCTCGAATTCCTCCTCAAACCAAAAAGGAAGAATTAGTCGGAATCAATCTCACCGTACAATACTTGCTTAACCGTTCAGCCAGGCCAGTGTTGGTACTTCGAGGGAGGTTTTCCAACGCTTTCGCGAAGTTCCTTAATTAAATAACCTCTTTTCCCTGGGGGCGTAGCCCCGCTAACACCTTTCTAGACACCTACTTGGTTTATAGCATTGATCGTTAAGTGAGAAATTTCCCGAGGAGTAGCATATACTCACAGTAGGATCGGGATCCAAATATCATTGCGTGACAAAACTGAAGGAATCCTACCAGAATCATCACACTCCAAATGGTATGCAACACTAGCAAGTTTCAGTACTTATGAAACTCCCGATATGGATTTTTGCCCCATGCTCTTATGACCTTGACTTTGGCCAACAAATCATAAGTCACATGTCAAGTTCTACCCGTCATTCTCCAGGTTAATTTGAACCCACTCGTACCTACCCTTGACTTTGGCCAACAAGGCAGTACGACTGTCCCAAACCAACGCATCTATCTATGCTGCACATGAATACCCAATAGCTACCAATCACTATGTCTTGACTTTGGCCAACAAACATAGCTTGACTACTATTGACTATTCATGTGAAACGACGGAGGGCTACGAATGGTTTTGGCAAAACCGTGAACGTAGTGAACTTGATATAATCGATGGAACGAGATAGCTTTTAAAAGGAGTGGCTCAAGCTCCGCATTTAAAAGTTGGTTTTTAAAAAGAACCGAGTGGTTTTGAAAGTGTTTCAACGACTTTTACTTGGTTTATTTTCTTGCATTAGTTCTTTTAATGCGTCCCATCATTTAACCCTACCATTGCAGAAAACAACCAAAATATGACGTACGCTTATGCCATTCGCATTCGCCACGGGGCCCCGTCATTACCCGTTAGGTTACTTAACTAACGACAGAGCGGGGACTGGGCTAGGGCGGCTGAAAAACATAAGCAACGCCTAAATAATATCATATATAGATATATTGCAATGATAGTCATTTCAGATCACAGATGAACACATTGGATATACTAGGAATCCGCAATTCGTACGAGCCTGTAACGAAAAGCGGATTACACGGTCGCGGTGAATAGCCAATACCCCACCCAAGACCCCTACGGGTGCGGCAAACTACCCGCCAAATATCCGAAGCGGAGCAACCTCCCTCAACGACATGAGTAGGCTACTCGGCACTTCGAGATACCCGGTAGTTTGTGCACCCCACCATGGGTCTATCCTAGGAGCAAAAACAGTAAAAAGAAATTATACAATGACGGCTACAACCCCGACCCGGTTGTGCGGCCATACAAATAATATTACATCAATTTACAAATTTTACATGAATTGAAAGAAAAGAAAACTATCGTCTTACAACCCCCGGCTATTCACCCGCGACAATCCAATGAATTCATATACACATACCAGCAACATTACAGATCACAGATTTGTATAACCCCCACTAGTCGACATATAGCGATTAGCAGACGTTCAATACAAATATCACATCACAGATATAAATCCGTTAGCCTTAGTCTTTAGAAGTTCGATAAAAATACGGATTTTCAAGCCCCCAAAACAAATTTTTCGTTCTGGAAAACCTGGGCAGAAAAAACATATTGTAAAAATCCCAAAATACCCCCAGAAACACACTACAAGAAATTTGAGCCACGACCGACTCAACTCGGCCGCGGATCCGCGGCAGAAGCTTGCTCCCGCCGCGGTTCCACGGCGCTTTGAACGGTTCTCTGGACCAAATTTCTTGAGTGTCTTTTAAAAAGCCTGAGTCGATTTTTGGAGTATGATTTATCAATTTTTGAACAGAATACAGAATCGACAGAAACTTGATTTTCCGGGTGTTTTTCGTGACTTTTTCTCCGATCGAACTTCTACTTATATTGCTAACATGTTAGATAGTGTTTAACCTGGCTCTGATACCACTGTAAGTCCATACTACCTCTCCCGGTACTTACGGGCTAGCGGAATTGGTGTAAAACGATTTTTCTAGAGGTAGTAACATGGACTACAAATACGGATCTTTGTTAAACAATCTACCTAACAGCCTAACTAGGAGTTGTTTACCTACTCGGTTAGGGGGTTATACCTTTCTTGAACTCCTTCGTGTTCAACTCTTGTGGTGTACGGACCGGCCTCCCCTCGTCGTCTTCTCACGCCGAAGATGGATCCACCCGAAAGGTTCTACCTTCGGCTTCTTCTTCGAACTTTGAAGAAACTAGAACACTTGGCTTGCTAGGCCTTGTGAACTAGGATGAGTAGAGAATTGTTTTGGTGTTTTTATCTCTAAGGCAATGAATCTCAACACATGAGAATGGTTTGCCTTGAGCTAGAGAGAGCAAGAGGAAGAGGGAGAGCTTGAGCAAGTGATGGCAAGAGAGAGAAATGAAATGAGAGAATGAGTGAGCCTTTTGCCATCCTTGCTCTCATTATCCAAAATCATCATCATAACAAGTAATGATAATTGAGTATATTGTGAACGTTATTATCATGACAAATGACACTATCATTTCTTGCATTAAATGCAAATGGTGAACAAAATAAGCAAGCATAAGTCAATGCAACCAAATGATGGCCATTGTCATGATGGTGGTCAACAAGTCCAACCTAGTCAACCGGTCAACAAAATTCAACAAGTCAACTAGGTCAACATTTCAACCCTAACCATGTCACTATAATACTCAATTAATATTATTGTTAATCATATTTCTTAATCTCATTAGGGTTTGACAAAAGTCAACAGTCAGCAACCCTAATGAGAATCCTCTGCCTCTGTCTCTGTCAACTGTGCATACACACCCGTATCCGCGTTCCGGGGAACACAAATACAAACGAGATAAAACCAATCCCAAAACGTATACTAGGATCTGGCTTAAACCAAAGCCCGCTAGTAATAACTGCCCGGTCAGTAAACGTGCACAAGTGCGCGGATGTGACCGAAGCCTGTCGCAAAACCATGCGTTCTCTACTCTTTTGCCTAAAGGCGAATAGCTCTCTGTGTGGGACTCTAAAGACTCGACACTACGCTGGCAGTGGGTTTAACCACAGACCGCAAGCGGCACTAGCTGTGCGTAACGGCCCCCAGGTAGATGCCGATAAGAAGACGGACGAGGTAAAACCCATCTGAACTCCTACTGAGCCTGAATGTGATAATCTCCGTACAGTCCGGTCTGTTCGTCTGATACATCGCATGGTGGGCCTAGGGGGCGGTAAACGTCAGTCCCCTAATAGCGGTACAAGTCGTGTCGGAGTGTAGCCCAGAACACCCTGAGATAACACTGGTAACCTACCAGTATATCTCGCTTGCCCTGGCCAGGGACTACTTGTGTAATGGCTCTCCTAGACACAGCGCGATATCAACCCCCAATACTGGGAGAGATGAATCCTGTCTAACTGTCACTGCCTCCAAGTGCTTCGGGACTGCACCCAACTACTACCTGTTTGCACGACTCCTTTGAGCCGTGGTAGGGTAGTAATCAAAGTACAGTGGGAACACACTCGAGGCGAAATGACAGTGTCAAGTCAGCGGACTAAGCTGTACTCATGTCACCTGGGAACTGATAACCGACGATAGGTATAGTACCAACCAATCAGTTCCCGACGAGTCCTGTCCACTGTACTCGTAACTTAACGAGCACCCGTATACTATCTCAAGTACGACGTACTGACGGCTGTGGGATAGACCGTCTCCCCTGCTGAGATGAGAAGCGCATACGCTAGTCTACTTCGGAGTATCGATGCCCTGTCTCGATAGTCCTACGACTAGGGACCTGTATAAGGATGTGCTTGTGGATTACCCAGCCCCCACGAGTGTGACTGCCATCACAACGCTGGTAATCAAGCAAAGATCCTAAGGGCTCTACTAATATGTATAAGCAATATGCTAAAAGAAACACATGCACATATTAAAGTAGAAACAAACCAAGTAGCATACTACCATTTTGAGCAAGATTGTCAATACAAGGTGAATATCCCAAGCTTCTATCAAGTAATATAAAAACTAGTATGATACAGTAATGGCCTCTAGGGCATATACACTAACACCTAGTTCATAAATGAACTCCAAATCCAAACTTCTCAGACTGTATCGTCAACTGAACTTAATCAGTATTCTGCGCCATGCCACCCTCAGTATCCATCTGGACCACCTGTCCAAACTACTGTCCCTCGTCAGAGGGAAAACTATAATTCTGACAGTCATTCTGTCATCCGGGTCACCTTGGAAGCCTGGAATGATAACCGTCCCCGAAAAGAGGCTGTTGTTATCATATCCCTAGAACATCAACTTATGTTCTAAAACTGCTTCCGAACGTTTCTCCAGGACTGGATCAACATCACCTTATTGCATCTAGTACACAAACACACACATGCGCACGCACTAGCACACTCAATTTCACCCCAAATCTCATATTCATCTACTTATAACCCTCAATTTCTTCTCTAAATCATATGTCATCGAATCCTAACGCTCATTACCTAACCAAAATACCTCTAACAATTAACCCTCAATTACCTATAATCCATCTTACCCTAAATTCATCTAACAATTATCTATAATCCATCTTATCCTAAATTCATCGAACCCTTTTCAAAATTCATCTAACAATTAACCCTCAATTATCTATAATCCATCTTTAATTCTAATCTTAAATTACCAAATTTCTATTTCAATTTTTCAACCATTTTCAATTCTAAAATCCATGAACTACAACTTTCTTCAATTCTATATCAATTTCTTAAATTTCTGAACTTTATTTAATTCTAAAACACATCAACCCAAAATCATAATATATTTCATAACCTAATTTCATAATTCCATAATTTAATTGAAAATAAATAACAATTATAGAAAGATACCTAAACTTGAACCCTTGAAGACGAGGCGAGCAAGCAGCAACAGAAGCAAACAACAACAAATTAAAAAAAAAATTGGAAAAAATTAGGAAGAAGGGGAAAAATTAGAAGGAAGAAGAAGGGAAAATTTTTTTAGGGCCCGGTCACGGGAATGAATGGGAAAGGGAGCGCCTTCACGGCTAAAATTATCAGTGTATTAGCGACCATATTAAATGATCGCTGATACAAAAAGAGCGGTCGCCAATGCATTGGTGACAGTTCATTAACGACCGTCCGATATACGGTCGTTAATAGACTATTAACGATCGCATATAAATAAATAATCGCTGATATCCCGTCGCTGTTTCTTGCAGTGTCTCGTAGAATTTCGCATCTAACATTTATTAAAAAAAACAGATTATCCATCATGGATGGTGTAGGTGTAATGCACGGACTAATAAGATCATGAGTAATTTACTTGCACCTTCACACAAATTGGGCATGCAAAAAAATGAAGGACTCATCATGCATCAAACTCTCTCTGTATAAAAACCCTACACACATCTACACCTCTCTCACACAACAATGGAACTCTCCCTCCTCATCTCCCTCTCTCTCTTCACTTTCTCTCTCATCTACTTCATTTTCTCATCCAAAACCAAGAACCCCAGGCTCCCACCAGGCCCCATCTCCATCCCAATCCTTGGCAACCTCCTATGGCTCACAAACTCCTTCTCGAACCTCGAACCTCTCCTAAAGACCCTCTTCCAGAAACACGGGCCAGTCATCACCATCCGCCTCGGCTCCCTCCGTTTCGTCTTCGTCCTCGACCGCGGCATCGCACACAAGGCCCTCGTGGAGCACGGGGCACGGTTCTCCGACCGCCCTGCTTCGAACCCGGCACTTAACTTCTTCAGCAGCAACCAACACAACATCTCTTCGGCCGCCTACGGCCCCTTGTGGCGTCTCCTGCGTCGGAACCTTATATCGGAGATCCTGACGGCTTCCAGGATCAAGATATATGGCGAGGGCCGCGACTGGGTGCTTACTGTCCTCATCGACGACCTGTATGACAAGTCCCGATCGGCTTCCGATGACGGCGGTGTCGTCGCGAAGGACAGCTTTCAGTTTGCGATGTTCTGCTTGCTGGTGCTCATGTGTTTCGGGGAGAAGCTCGACGAGAAAAGTATAAAAGAGATTGAAAAGTCGCAGAGGGATTTGCTGCTGTACTCGCGGAAACTGAGTGTGTTTGGGTTTTTCCCGAGGGCGGCGAAGTATCTGTTTTATAAGCGACTGCAGACCGCGATGGCGATGAGACAGAGGCAGACGGAGCTTTACTTGCCGCTGGTAAAGGCGAGGAGAGAGCACAGAGAGAAGGAACGGGTCGATGAAGAGCGATTCGTCTACTCGTATGTAGACTCGTTACTCGATATCAAACTTCCGGACGAAGGGGGGAGGAACCTAACGGAGGACGAGATGGTGAGCCTGTGCTCGGAGTTTCTGAACGGGGGGACAGACACCACGTCGACCGCCCTGCAGTGGATCATGGCGGAGCTCGTGAAGCATCAAGACGTTCAGAAGAAGCTGATGGAAGATATCGAGAGCACGGTCGGAAGGAATGCGAGAAGGGTTCAAGAAGAGGATCTGCAGAAGATGCCGTATCTCAAGGCGGTGGTTCTGGAAGGGTTAAGGAGGCACCCGCCTGGGCATTTCGTGTTGTCGCACGCGGTGACGGAAGAGGTCGAGATCGAAGGGTATGTCATACCGAAGAATGTACAGGTTAATTTCATGGTGGCGGAGATGGGGTGGGACGAGAAGGTGTGGGAGGACCCGATGGAGTTTAGGCCGGAGAGGTTTCTGAAAGGGGGCGACGGTGAAGGGGTGGATATAACAGGGAGCAGAGAGATCAGGATGATGCCTTTCGGGGTCGGGAGACGGATCTGCCCGGGGCTTGGGCTTGCGATGCTGCATTTAGAGTATTTCGTGGCGAATCTGGTGAAAGAGTTTGAATGGATTGCCGCGGACGGATACGATATCGATTTGTCGGAGAAAAACGAGTTTACCGTCGTGATGAAGAATCCGCTGCGTGCTCGGTTGATTCCGAGGGGGAAATAGTCCTGAATTCTGATGGATATTTTCAAGACTTGGTGATGAGAGATTGTGTGATATAATTTGATAGATTTTGTGCTAGTAATATATAGTGATGCAGTTCTGTTCAAGTTTTCTTTCTGAATCCTAATGTATTTAGTTATGTGTTATGGACTTTGCTCTGTTCAGAGCTAGTTTTAATTTCATCATTAATATCAATCATACAGTAGGCAAATAAACTTGGAATGGAACGTGACCGCACCCGAGCATCGAACAATAGACTATTGCCGACCGACCGACAAACGAAGTAGCATCACTGACCGATAGACGACACACCGCCGATTGCGATTGACCAGCGATCGACGACCATCCGGCTATTGATCAGCGATCGACTGTTGGCGACCGCCGTCGTGACTGGACACTTATTAGCGATCGATAACTGGCCACCGATAGTCCGCCATCGATAAACCGGCAATAAACCGCCGGGGACTAACCGAAAACCGGCGACCGATCATTGATGACCGCTGCCGCGACCGTCATCTGGCAACAGGAACCGACAACCAGAATCAAGCTATAAACTTTTATATAATTGATGCGTGAGTCGGCAGCAATCTCTATCACCGGAAACGCGTAAAAATCCACAATCAATATAATTTCCATCAAACAATTTATTCCTTAAAACTCCAAAATAAATATCTTCAGAGTTCAAAACTCAAAAGAACATAATTCATTGGCAACGGTCGGTCTATAAACCATCAATGGTCTGCCGGGCGACCGACCAAAACTTATTTACCAACCGCCAACGACCGGTGACACGATTGACCGACAGTGACCGGACACCGACCGGCAATGGACAACCGGCCACCGGTGATAGACCGCCGGCGACTGACCTAAAAACCGACGACCAGTCGTCATGACGGCCGTCGTGACAGGCGAACAATTGACTACCGTCCAAACCTGTTTACAGCAGTGTCCTCACTGTTGTCATCTTTTAAATCTCAAAAACCTGTAGACTTGGGAGGAAAAGTTATTAACGGGGACAAGAATAAATGAAAGTGAAAATCTCCCCCAAAGTTATTTTAGCTCACAATTTGAGTATAAATTTTATTTTCAAGAGCCAAAAATATACCCCCAAAAACTTGAGTTAAACAATATTCAGCTTTTAAAATCATAAGAGGAGGGTAAAATTATTGGTCAATGCAAAGCTTTACAAACAACCGCCGCCAACCTCTGATTAACCATTGTCCACCACCAGCAACAATGAACTTTCAATGACAAACCAACGACCGCCATGATTGACGACCAAACGCCGACAATCGACGACCGGAAATGAAGTTCGATCGATCAACCATCGACTAGGCGCCGCTATCGATCAGTGATGACTCTCTCTCTTGATGTCTTCATATTATCATCAAATCTATATTCCCTATTTATAATATTATTTATTATAAATTGTACATAGATTTAGAAATCAAATGAATAGCAATTAGAAAAATGAGTAGTGATGCGAATCGGATCATCCACGGGCAGATCATTGCGGGTAGTGGATCCAACTAGCACGGGTAAAAATTCCTGGATTTAAACGGGTGTTAAATCTCATGTCCATGACCCGATCCACTGCGGACGGACGGATATGTTGGTAACCCGTGAATTGACAAACGAGTCAACCATTTAGGGGTTAGCGGTAACTTACAATTCATTGCCTTTCAGTCTCGGTCATTAATATACGGCGTAACATGTTTCTTACCTATTAAAAAAAATTATGAAATAAGAATTCAACAGAAATATTATCTCGCCCGTTGACCCCAAACCCTAAAGCCACCTGCGACTTCTCACAAATAATGCACCAAAACCAAAATCGAAGAAAAAAACGACGAAAAACTCATCACGCATCAAACTCCCAGTATAAAAACCCTACACCAGACATCTTCATCATCTCTCACACACACAACCATGGACCTCCTCCTCCTCCTCCTCATCCCCTTCTCTCTCTTCATTCTCTCTCTCCTCTACTTGACTTTCTCATCCAAAACCAAGAACTCCAAGCTCCCACCAGGCCCCATCTCCATCCCAGTCCTTGGCAACCTCCTCTGGCTCACAAACTCCCCCTCGAACTTCGAAACCATCCTCAAGACTCTCTTCAAGAAACACGGCCCGGTCGTCACCCTCCGCCTCGGCTTCCGCCCTCGCGTCTTCGTCCTCGACCGCGGCATCGCGCACAAGGCCCTCGTCGAGCACGGGGCCCGGTTCTCCGACCGCCCTGTTCCGGCACTTAGCTTCTTCAGCAGCAACCAGCACAACATCTCTTCGGCCGCCTACGGCCCCTTGTGGCGTCTCCTGCGTCGGAACCTTATATCGGAGATCCTGACGGCTTCCAGGATCAAGATATACGGCGAGGGCCGTGACTGGGTGCTTACGGTCCTCATCGACGACTTGTACGACAAGTCTCGATCGGCTTCCGATGACGGCGGTGTCGTTGCCAAGGACAGCTTTCAGTTTGCGATGTTCTGCTTGCTGGTGCTCATGTGTTTCGGGGAGAAGCTCGACGAGAAAAGTATAAAAGAGATTGAAAAGTCGCAGAGGGATTTGCTGCTGTACTCGCGGTATCTGAGTATGTTTTTGTTTTTCCCCAGGGCGGCGAAATATCTGTTGTATAAGCGATTGCAGACCGCGATGGCGATGAGACAGAGGCAGACGGAGCTTTACTTGCCGCTGGTAAACGCGAGGAGAGAGCACAGAGAGAAGGAACGGGTCGATGAAGAGCGATTCGTCTACTCGTATGTAGACTCGTTACTCGATATCAAACTTCCGGACGAAGGGGGGAGGAGCCTAACGGAGGACGAGATGGTGAGCCTGTGCTCGGAGTTTCTGAACGGGGGGACGGACACCACGTCGACCGCCCTGCAGTGGATCATGGCGGAGCTCGTGAAGCATCAAGACGTTCAGAAGAAGCTGATGGAAGAGATCGAGAGCACGGTGGGAAGGAATGCGAGAAGGGTCCAAGAAGAGGATCTGCAGAAGATGCCATATCTCAAGGCGGTGGTTCTGGAAGGGTTAAGGAGGCACCCGCCTGGGCATTTCGTGTTGTCGCACGCGGTGACGGAAGAGGTCGAGATCGAAGGGTATGTCATACCGAAGAATGTACCGGTTAATTTCATGGTGGCGGAGATGGGGTGGGATGAGAAGGTGTGGGAAGACCCGATGGAGTTTAAGCCGGAGAGGTTTCTGAAAGGGGGTGACGGTGAAGGGGTGGATATAACAGGGAGCAGAGAGATCAGGATGATGCCTTTCGGGGTCGGGAGACGGATCTGCCCGGGGCTTGGGCTTGCGATGCTGCATTTAGAGTATTTCGTGGCGAATCTGGTGAGAGAGTTCGAATGGATTGCCGCGGAGGGATATGAGGTCGATTTGTCGGAGAAATCCGAGTTTACCGTCGTGATGAAGAATCCGTTGCGTGCTCGGTTGATTCCCCGGGGGAAATAGTCCTGAATTTTGATGGAAATTTTGAAGACCTGGTGATGAGAGAGTATGTGATAAAATTTGATAGATTTTGTGCCAGTGATATATAGTGATGCAGTTCTGTTCTTGTTTATTTCTGAATCCTAATGTATTTAGTTATGTGCTATGTATATGCAGGCAAATAAACTCGGAACGGAATGGAACAATGATCTTGAAATTTTTAGAACACCCATTGATCATGGTTTCATATGAGAAGGTTGTAAACTACAGGTTTTATATTTGTGAGAAGGATCTTCGACGTCTCATGAAGAGGATTTTGCATCAAAAATCTTCATGGTGACCAATGTGAAGGTTTTATCATACAACTTTTGAAAGAGAAACGGTTACATGTCATATTTTACGAGAGATGACATCTAAAAATGGACACGTTTGGATTGATTGTAGTGGTCAATATCAATTTTACCTGTATATTTTTCAAGACAGAAAATAGAATCACCGTATTAAATTTAATTTTGAATGTTTATATAGAGAGAGACCCCACACACCTCACTAGAAAATGACAACCTCTAAATGACCAAAAGAGTGAACAAAGCTATATTGAGGACAATTGAATTTGTCGTGTTGTTTCGCTTTTTGAGAAGAAGACTAAGCAATTTTTGCACCATAGCTTTCTTTGGGGGAAAATATGAGTAGGTGCGCAGTATACGTCTCTATGAAGAGGAAAGCTTTATCGAGAGAAATTGACTAGTAGATATATATATTAATCAGGGATGGATATTAGTTGGAGGCAGTGCTATTAAGTCAAACCAAACAATAAATACAAATTGTCAACTGATGACTGGCTGTCCTTGACCGTGGCTAATTTGTTATCCTCCCTGCAGTGCAAATAATGGAAAAACAACAAGGGAGAAAGGTCCCAGGAGGTTAATTAGGATGGGGCTGGGTCTCATTACAGCAGCAACGGGCCCACGAACGACTGTGACCCCACCAAAATCTCATCACTAGAACGAAAGATGCTTTTCCACTGTTAAAAATTTGCATATATTTACATTTAGAACATAAAAAATGCAAACCTTGGCAAGTTAAACCAAGACATGGAGTCCGGTTGGCAAAAAGGATCAATCATTCAGTTTCGATTGGAAAATCAGAACCAATGAGCAATACCTCAGTTGATATATGGTTCTTCCCCTCCTAGGGGAAGTACGGGGTTCGAGCCCAAAGAGGGGAAGTGGACACTAATTAATGATTTCTGGCCAAATTTGTGGACCCCTTTGATTTGTGTGTTATAGGCTTTCGTGTGCTATGTGCGTGAGTATGATGTATGCTTGCGTAAGGCTTCCTGACCCGTCCCAAAAATATAAAAAGGTAAATCAGAAGACAAATATGACCTACTTATAAACTCAATATGAATTAATTGAATCCTCTCTATTACCAAAAGGAAAGGGAGAAAAATATCAGTTGTGAACTTTCATATCAGGTTATGTAACTATCAAAACTGATAGCAAATCAATCTGCATGGAGAGTACAAATAGCTCAGCAACATACATGAATGGCCCGTGTTATTTGATAAATCTGCATAAATCAATTTTTCTTAAGTTCATGGCCTAAGAACTGCTTCTATTCTATCATCTGTGGAATGGAATTATTCAGGGCATATCATCAACGACATTATGATGGGATTATTTTGTAGATCAATGCATACAGCAAATATTAAACCAAATCATCATACTCCAGCAACATAATTATAAATCATTATCTACAAGTAACATATCCGATGAAGTAACAGTAGTAGCATGGTTGAACAAGTAACATATCCAATGAAGTAACATTAGCAGCATGGTTGGGATATCTCTACTACAATTTTGAAGATGTATACGCAAACAATAGAGCAAACACAAGACCATATAACATCTTAGATTTACCACAGCCCAAGCAGTAAACATTACATAAATAACAACATAACAGCAGTTCACAGACAAAATCCAACTTAAATAGACACAGTAAACTCTACCTGAATTTATCCGCTTTCCCCTTAAGCTGTACACTTGAGCTCGTAAGACTCCTAAGCGATGCGTTACGCCCAGCGAGAACGAGCTGAAAAAATTCATCTAATTGCTTTGAGAGCTGATCAAGCTCCTTGACGAAAGATTCGGCTGTGTTTGCCAAATCTGAAGACAACTTCTCTAATTCTTCCTTGTTAGTGCCATTCTTCAGTTCTTCCTTCATTTGGCTTATATCATGCAGCTTCAGCACACAAGCTTTAACTGCCCCCAGCTCTTTCAATGCTACAGAATTCCCAAGTGAAAATGATTTCTAAATTCTCCGTTTACGGTAACTTGCAGGTCATTAAAAGCTCCAGCCCACAAAAAGTCGTCAGAAACGGAAAAATCCATCAGCGGCTTCGAGCAACCCAACAATGCAGCTGTGAAAGCGCTACAAACAAATATAGTCACAACCTTGCCACCATACAGTGCTCTCATCAGCACTCTCCCTTTCGCCGAGTTCTTGACTATGACCAAATAAAGTGTAGGTGTAAGCTCTTCTAAGATCGAAGAGCAATTTTCAAGATTCAGACTTTTTGAATAGATTTTCTCCGTCCAATCATGAAGAGATGAATGAACTCACTTTAGTTGCTCTGATGAAGGAGAAGTGCCAGTTGAGGATAAAATGTGCAAAGTGTATATGAGCAAGAGCTGGCTTTGGTCCAATTGTGAGATCTCAGAGGTTAATGAATTGCATATATCAAGCAACCTCACACTGTTGTTCAGATACATGTCCAACAATTTTTCGTCCCAGTCTGACACGTGGAATTGGAGAGCAGTTGCCAAAGTTTTGATGTTTGTGAGGGTCTCGGATAGCGATGCAATTGCATGCGTTTAGCCATGACAGGCTTCGGACATCTGAAGTATTTGAAGGCTTGAGCTTTCTTAAACTTTCAGCTAACGTTTGCTCGAACGGAGTGAGCAGGGAGAGAAGCTTTGGTGATATATAAGACCCTTTTGGTAGCATCATGCGGAAGGGATTTCCGAATGGAAAGGAGGTCCGTTGTGCATTATCAGTTCGGCTCATTTTGAATTTAACTGCTTATTAGGGGGGAAAACACATCAGTTAGAACTACAATATATTGGTGAAGTACAAAGTAATGCATCTATAAACTCAAGCAAAGTAATACGAGCATGTATGTAACTACGTATAGTAAACTTGACAACAAAAATAAATATATAAATTATAGGGTACAATTAATTCTTTTCTACAATCCACATTATTCATGTCTCTTCTCCAGTGCACATATCAGAGTCAGAACTCAAGAAACAAGTGAAGAATATATATTCGAGTAATGAATAGCTGCACTTGACTTTCAGATAATTCTTTAATTCTTGAGACACTAATACTAAACATGCTAGCTCAACATCTCAATTCTGTCACAGCATTGCCTGAAACAGTGATAAACAAACATTGTGGCTATACGTGCATTGGGGTGGGGTTTTTTTTTCTTCTTTTTTTGGGTGGTGATGGTTGGGAGTGGGGGATTGGGGGGTATAAAAGAAAATATTTAATACACTTTTACAAACTTTAAGCTGACCTTGTGGTAGGTATAGATCTGTGACCTTGGGCTCGAATCCTGGAATTATTTTTCTTTTCCCACATATTTCTTACTTTAACAAGAATTTAAAAAAATATTTATATCTAAGCCCTTGTTATCTTTATGTTGGTATATAGTTTCTGGAAATATTTTTTGTAATTTTGGAATAATCAATTTCATTGACTTTTTATTAGAAGAGTTTCAATGGTTATAATTATTTGGATTATTTAATATTTTATATATACTGTCAAAGTTATTTTTAAAGTAGAGTAGAGTTTAAAATTAGAAAAAAGTTGAAGGAGTGATGGGCTTTTATACATGGGCTTTTAATGATAAGTGGGTTCTAATAATAATACTCAAGAATGACGCATTTTATATTTTATACCCATATGTTTCTTTTGTTGTTTCTAATGTGGGACTATCTTTAAAGTCCCATCGTTTGGTTTTTACTTTCAGTCGTCCCTCTCACGTGCAACCATCACTTTTTTCCTGATATAGTTGTCACGTGAAAAGTACGAGTAGAATTACGTGCAACCATCATTTTTTCTTGGTGTGGTTGTCATGTGCAAAGTACGAGTAGAGTTACGTGTATGTTGTCACGTGGAGGATCGAACCATTGGTTCCGATACCATGTCAAGGTTATTTTGAAAGTAGAGTAGAGTTTAAAATTAGAAAAGAATTGGAGAAATGATGAGCTTTTACATATGGGCTTTTAATGATAGGTGGGTTCCAACAATAAGACTAAAGCCTTAATGAAGTGTTTGGTTGTCTATACTATTCTCATATTCTAGGTCTTCATATTGACAAGCTTGCTTCTAGAGCTACTCGAATGGTATTTGTAAGTTACTCACAATCCCAAAAAAGATATATTTGCTTTGATTCTGCCACATCTAAAGTTTGTACTTCTTGTGAGACTTTCTTAGAAGATCAAGCCTATTTTCTATCCCTTATTAAGGACCACACTCTTAATATTCTTGTTCCTCACCTACCTTCATCAGAGCTTGACTCGTCTCTTCAACCTGTGCCTTAATTTTCAGCCTGTAGCCCCTTATCCATAGGCGTATCACCATCGTAAGAAAGTTGTCTCACCCCCTCCTACCAATTTTTCCTCTAACGATTCTTTTGCAGGTACTCTTTTACAGTCCACTGTTTCTAATTCTTCACCGCCGCTAAATTCAGAAGAAAATCTCTCTTCCTATTGCCTTATGCAAGGGTAAGCGTTCCTGTACTACTGCACATCCAATTTCTAACTTTGTTTCCTATCATAGACTGACCTCATCTGCTCGTTAGTTTGTTTCTTCCTTGTCTGCCATTACTCTTTCTCTATTCAGGAAGCTCTTCAGCACCCAGGTTAGCATGCAACAATAGTCGAGAAGATTACAGCACTGTGCTCTAATCAGACTTGAAAATTGGTACATCTGCCTTTAGATAAGAAGGTTGCCGACTGTCGATAGGTCTTTGCTGTCAAGTATATCCTGATGGTACGATTGACCGCCTAAAAGCTCGATTAGTGGCCAAAGGATTTACTCAGCAGTATGGTTTGGATTATGTTAAACATTTTCACCATTTGCCAAATTTCCCTCGGTTCATGTTTTTATATCCTTGGTTGTTTCTAAGGCATGACCATTTCATCAGCTTGAGATGAAAAATACCTTTCTTAATGACGATCTTTCAGAGACTATTTATACGTAGCAGCCTCCAGACTTTGTGCGATCGGAGGAGTCTATAGTTTGTCTTCTACATAAATCGTTATACGGATTGAAACAGTCACCGCGTGCCTGATTTGAAAAGTTTAGTACAGTTCTATGACTGATTGGCTTCAAACGCAGTTGCGCCGACACATCTTTCTTTACATATAATCGTCCGCGGAGCAGGGTAATTGAGTTGGTGTATATTGATGATATTATCATTACCGGAGATGGTTCTGCTGGCATCTCTAAGGTGAAAGAACATTTGGCTTCACATTTCCATACTAAGGACCTTGGGCTATTTAGATATTTCTTTAGAATTGAAATATCATGGAATTCTGGTAGATTACAGATTTCTCAGCGCAAGTATACACTTGATTTTTATCTGAGACAGGATTTCTAGAATGTAAACCAGCAAACACCCCCATGGATTCCTCAGTCAGGCTATCTTGATTGAACTCTCTCTCGGATCCTCCACTATCTGACCCAGGATGATGTCGACGTCTAGTTTGAAAGCCTTATCTCCCTGTCCCACGTCCTGACATTGCTTTTGCCATTAGCACAGTAAGTCAGTATATGCAGAATCCTTTGACCTCTCATCTTAAGGCGGTTAAGCATATTTTCAGATACATCAAAGATTCTCCAGGTCAGGGTTTTCTTTACAAACCATCTATATTGCCGCTCACAGCTTTAGCGGGTGCTGACTTTGTTAGATCTATTGATGATCGTCGTTACACGAGTGACTATTGTGTCTTCTTGGGAGGAAACTTGGTTACATGGAAGAGTAAGAAACAAAATGTAGTGGCTCGTTCTTTTACAGAGGCTGAGTATAGATCTATGGCGCATACAATTGCTGAATTGGTATGGCTTACCTCTCTTCTGACAGATCTTGGGGTTCTTTTTTCTCTTCCGACTACACTTTTTTGTGATAACAAGGCCGCAATCCATATTGCTGAGAATACAGTTTTTTATGAGCGAACCAAGTATATTGAAATAGATTACCACTTCATTCATGACAAAGTGACAGTTCAGGTGGTTGCACTCCAACATGTTTTTTCTTCGACTCAATTAACACATCCTTACTAAAGATCTTCCTCGATCGGTTTTCACCCGTCTTCTATCCAAGCTTGACATGATTGACATCTATGCTCCAGCTTACGGAGTGTTAAGAATATAATTAACTATATATTAGTTATGAATGTATTTTGTTATTAAATTGAAAGGTGATCTATAACTCTATATAAAGATTTGTATTGACTCTTGTTTAATCATGTCAATAGATTATCTCCTTTTGATTATTTTTCAGGTTGGCATGGGTATATTGATTGCGAAGATTCCGAGTCTCCGGCAGCCACGGACAAAACTGCCGCTAATTACCTCTCGTTTTGAGGCGAGTGAACCTTCGATTAACGGGTTGTACGGATCATACGAACTCGGTGTGAAACCGTGTTTGAAAAGAAATGATGATTTGTTTCATTTCGTTTTTTTGTTTATTTATATTTTATTATTTATACTATTTTTTAAGAATAAAGGTCCGGGTGCCCCGGGGAAGGGAAACCTGGGTCTGGGCATCCTAAGGTCACCCGAGGTGGTCCCCTTTTTTGGGAGAGGAGCCGGGGTCCCCTTAGTAGAGGCTGGGGCCGGCTCCCCTTTTTGGGGGAGGCGGGGGTCGGGTACCCTCTTTCGGGGCACTGACAGCGACAACATGGAATAGGGGTGCCAGGGTTGGGCGCCCCCCGGGCGGTATTTAGTTTGTTTAGTTTTCATTTTCTAGTTTTATTTTTAGAAAAATAGACTAAGTGGGATTTTGACGAAATTTCGTCGGCAAGACCACTGGATTTCGTCGGTTTTCGTTTGGTGAAACATAGACCGGAGCCTATGTTTCCGTACGGATGAAGCACGGATGGAGATCCACATTCAAGAGGGGAGTAAGGATCGGAATCCTCATCCTCGAGGGTTTTCCTTTGGTGGGGTCACCCTCAACCTTCTCTATTTTTGACAAAAATCCTCTCTTGATTCTTGAGAACTTGGAATTTGAACCTAAAAACGACGCTAAAATTGAACTTTGCCGCGCAGGTTACCTCAACAAAACCATGTCAGGTATTCAAACGAAATGCTGCCTCGCACTGTAGTCCAGCGCTGCATTCGCAGCCAATTATCGTTACAGAAATCTATAAACGTCGAGAATTAAACTATAGGGGGTTTTAGGTTATCAAGTCGTCTTCGATATGAGCTGTAGAACGTTATGTTCCAACCTATATTGAATTTACAATGATTTTATTGAGGTAACATACGCGACAAAATTCAGTTTTAGTGTCGCCTTTAGGAGCGACCTTTAGGTCTAACCTAGATATTTTCATTTTCTCCACAAATTCCTACACGACGTCCACTAACAGAAAAAAGGGTTTGACGATCATAAATTTCGGTAATTTAAGATAGGGTTTTCATTCATGTATCGTGTCCAACACATAAGCTATGTATGTGTACCAATCGGAACATCGGTTTGCAGTAATCGATCCCACTAGATGTTATTCGGTTAAACTACAAATGGTGTTGACACGGGATGATAAAGCCTAGTCAGGCTCCCTTCAATATAATCGAAACATGAGAGTTCGTTACAGAACTAATTGAATTATAATTTATCGATATATAGAGAGAGAGACACATACTCCATATTATGTAACATCACTTTTCCCGATTAAATAATATATTAATTAGCATGAGTAAGCAAATGATTAACATTCACTTGCCTCAGACAATCGCGACGACGATAATCCCGGCAGCGACGACGGCGAGAGGCAGCAGCGATGACGGCGAAGGCAGCAACGATGACGGCACAAGCAGCGGCGACGGCAGCGAGCTCGGGCAGTTCTGGGGCTTGGAGTTGGTGAATCGGGGAGCTCTGACTCGAGTGCAGGGGCCTGGGCTAAGGGTTGGTGCTCGGAGATGGTGAGCAGGGAAGGAGCTCGGAGATGGTCGGTAAGGTGGAGCGGGAGGTGGCTGCTGTCGGTGGCATCACAACTTTGGAGGAAGTGGGGCTTGGTGACGTGAGGTAGCGGCTGCGGTGCCGAAGCGGAGGAGGGGGGCTCGTCGGAAGTTTTGGGTTGAGAGGGGAGAAAGGAGGAGACTGAGTGATGGGGGATGGGGTTGCCGGTGATGAGGTGGTCGGGGCTCGTCGGCGAGGTGCAGGGGTGCAGTAGGTAGTGGGTTGTGGGTTCGAATGCAGTGGCTTAGGGGATCCGGTGTTGTGGAGGAGAGGGAGGCTTGTTGGCGAGATGCAGGGGTGTAGTGGGTTGTGGGTTGTGGGTTCGGGTGCAGTGGCTTGGGGGATCCGGTGTTGTGGAGGAGAGAAGGGGCTTGTCGGCGAGATGTCGCCTGAGGTGAGGTGCTCGGTGGCGGAGCAGAGCGAGAGAGTGTGAAGCAGAGAAAGAAATGAGGGAGAGAGGGTGACGAGATCGAAGTCGTCGTGGGTTTTAGGCGAGAAGTCGTGGCCGTTGCGGCGTGGGTACGATTCTCGCGGGCATGGGTACGAGGAGCGGGAAGCGGGGAAACGCGGAGGAGAGCCGTTAAGGCCTTGGAGCCGTTGGGGGTGACGCGGGGGACGCGATCGTCGAGAGGGAGTGGGTGCGATTGTAGCGGCGCGAGAAGAAGGCGTGGGCACGCGAAATGGGGAGGGACGTTGGGAAGGCGGGTAAGGAAGAAGGAGGAAGAAGTAGTGGGAAGCGGGTCGAGTCGGGTCGGGTATGGGTTGGGTCGGGTACGGGTAGGCTAAGATTTATATAGTTTAGGCTTAGGAATTTTAAATAAAGAAAAATTATATAAAATATATAAAAATAGAAAAATTCAAGGAAAAATCTGGAAAAATATACGGAAAATATAAATGGGAACTGGGGATTTACATCATACCCTCCTTACAAAAATTTCGTCCTTGAAATTAAAAACGAAAACAACAGAACACTACACAAACAGATGCGGAAAACGTGAGCATCCTTTCCACCATTTGATTACATTGACTTAGTGACCGATAAGTAGTGACATACGCATTGCCTAGTTTACTGACATGAAACCCATATTGCACTATTCATATTCAGTTGATGTTTATTATACTCATGTTCTGCATTCTGTTGTACTTCTCGTGTTTAATAACATTCCACGCCTTTACATAATTATTGCTAAATGTGTCGTCCTGACGACCTGAGTGTGCATGCTCAGAGAACAAAGTGGATCCAGCCCAGGAGCAGGACCGGTCATTTGAGATCGCGGAGGTCTAGACTGCATCACCGGCGCTATTTTCCTTACTTTCAGCACTTGTTTTGTTGGTTAGTTTGTTTTATTCTGCAAAATAAATATATTTCGAACTCTTTTATTTGCAATGTAATAAAGTTGTGAACTGTGATTTTCCGTTACTCAAGTACTGTTTATCGACTACCATGTAATGCTAGAAGCCGAAGTGTGACTACGGCGGAATTATTTCCTGACCGTAGGAGCATGGCTGACCTAGTCACCCTTCGTATTCCGTATTTTAGAAAGCGGGACGTGACATTTTGACATTAAACCAATAGGGTGTAAATTTTAGCCCCAACAAAGTACCCCCTATCAATGAACACACGCTACATTTATGGGTCGTGAGCATGAAATTGATGGATCTTCCGCGTGGAGGTTGACTTGATTTAGTTCCCTTTTTTGGGAGGCTGGCACTACCCTTTTTACGACATGGACAGACGGTGGTTGACGTATCGCCGGTACAAAGTGTCTGTTCGACGTTTCGCCGAGACGGAGTGTCACTGTCTGATGTTTTCTCGAGACGGAGTGTCGCTGGTTGACGTATCCCCGGCACGGAGTGTCTGTTTGACATTTCCCCGAGACAGGGTGTCGGTGTATGACGTATCCTTGAGACGGAGTGTCACTGTTTGACGTTTCCCCGGCATGGAGTGTCGCTGGTTGACGTATCTCCAAGACAGAGTGTCTGTTTGACGTATCTCCGAGACGGAGAGTCAGTGTATGGCGTGTCCCTGAGACGGAATGTCAGTGTATGGCGTGTCCCTGAGGCGGAGTGCCTGCTGTTTGACGTATCCCTGGTACGGAGTGTCTGTTGTTTGACGTATCCCCAGTACGGAGTGTGTGTATGACGTTTCCCCAAGATGGAGTGTCTATTGTTTGACGTATTCCCGGTACGGAGTGTCTGTTTGACATTTCGCCGAGACGGAGTGTCACTGTCTGACGTTTCCCCGAGACGGAGCGTCGCTGGTTGACGTATCCCGGCACAGAATGTCTGTTTAATGCTTCCCCGAGACAGAGTGTCGGTGGTCGGCGTTTCTCCGGCAGGAGTGTCGCTGGTCGACGTATCCCCGAAACGGAGTGTGTTTGACGTATCTCCGAGACAGAGTGTCAGTTGTTTGACGTATCCCGGCACGGTCTGCTGTTTGACGTATCCCCAAGACGGAGTGTCTACTGTTTGACGTATCCTCGACACGGAGTGTCACTGGTTGACGTATTCCCAAGACGGAGTGTCACTGTTTTTGACATAGAGGCACCCCGGAGACGGAGTGTCACTGTTTTTGACGTAGAGGTCGTTGGAATTGGTTGGTTTGATTTGTTTTGGGGAGGTTCCAATCTGTCCGGCAGGACTTTTGAGCTTAGAAGCGCTTCCTGGTGGGCTTTAGTTTGATTTGTCTGATTCCAGTCTTATTTGGCGGGACTTTTGAATTTGAGGCATTGCAGCGCAAGCTTCAGAATTTAGGATTTGGATTTTTGTCTAGCGCCAGCATCGCTACACCGGAATATGGTATCAGAGCGAATCATCATTTGCCGTGAGAGGATTTGGGGATTTTGGTTTTGGTTTTGCATCAGCATCGCTACATAGGAATATGGTACCAGGAGCGAATCATCATTTGCCGTGAGAGGATTTGGGGATTTTGGTTTTGGTTTTGCATCAGCATCGCTACATAGGAATATGGTACCAGGAGCGAATCATCATTTGTCGTGAGAGGATCTAGGGATTTGGTTTGGTTTTGCATCAACATCACTACACTGGAATGCGATACCAGGAGCGAATCATGTTTTGTTCTGGTATCAGCATCGCTACACTGGAATGTGGTACCATGAGCGAATCATCATTTGCCATTGGAAGATCTGGGGATTTTGGTTTTGTTTTGGTATCAGCATCGCTATACTGGAATGTGGTACCATGCGCGAATCATCATTTACCATTAGAGGATTTGCGGATTTGGTTGGCATCAGCAATCGCTACACTGGAATATGGTGCCAGGTGCCGCGAGGGGATTTCCCTCGTTCCCAGTTTAACGACTTAGAGGTCATATGTTCCCAGTTTAACGACTTAGGAGTCTATCGGATCAAAAGTTTGGAATTTTTGGGTTGGGATATGTATCATCGTTGGTAACACTGGAGCTCAGGTGCCAGGAGCAGTTCACCATTTGCCATTAGAGTATTTGGGGATTTTGGTTTTGGTTTGGTATCAGTATCGCTACACTAGAATGTGGTACCAGGAGCGAATCACCATTTTTCATGAGAGGATCTGGGGATTTTGGTTTTGGTTTGGTATCAGCATCGCTATACTGGAATGTGGTACCATGAGCGAATCATCATTTGTCATTGCCCGTTGAATAGCGACGACTTAGAAGACAGGTTTAGATCCCTGTCTTCCAAGGCTTCTTAATTTTATGAGCCGAAAGGATTTTATAAAAATATTTTCTCCCCGCAAATCGAAAGAGATCTCGTAGGTGTATTTTCTCCTTAGGCGTCGTGAGGACCCCCAAGTGTGTTTTTCCCACGAAGGTGTTTTTTTACGAGTCGAGAGGATCTCGTAAGTTCTGTTCTTCTCATGTATCATGAGGACACATGAGTGGGTCTTCCCAAATGGAGCATAATTCTGATGACGGAGACTGGCAGCGGGGCTGGTGATTGCCGTGGAACATGGGTGTGATGAGAATTATTTGAGCCCGTGAATTGTATACGCTAGTCAATTTGGGGATTGGCTGTAGGGTTGGGAGAATTTAGGGGATTTGGATTTTGGGTCGGCATCAGCACCGCTAACACTAAAGCGTAGCGTCAGGAGCGACTCATCATTTGTCGTTGCCCGTTGGGAAGCGCTAGCTTAGAAGACAGATTTATATACCTATCACCTAAGACTTTTCAATTTTATGAGCCGTAAGGATCTCATAAAAACATTTTCTGCCTACAAGTCGAAAGGATCTTGTAGGTGTGTTTTCTCCTTGAGAGTCGTGAGGATTCCTAAGTGTGTTGCTCATTGGTAAGTCGTAAAGATCTCACGTGGGGATATTCTCCTCACAAGGTCGAGAGAACTTTGCGAGTGTATTTTCGTCTTTTTTTCACGAGTTTGCACCCTTTCGGGTTTTCACAAACACGCCGGCGGTCCTGCTGTTTTTACTCACGGAGCCATTTCGGGTTTTCGTCCGTGCATGTTTTGCTCGTGGACATACCGTTTTTTTTGTTTATTTATATTTATTTTTTTACATTAATTTTCTTTTATTTCCCAGTTTAACGACTTAGAGGTCATAGTTGTGCGCTTATTCAAAAATCCTTGGACTTTTGATTTCACGGCGCTTCAATGCTCTCTTTGTCCTTTTGGAGAGACATTCACGTATGTCTCGTAGAAACTGCGGTGGACTAGGTCATTTTCTGGAGCGAGCGATTGAGTCGTCTGCCCCTAGAGGGTTTTGGTCTTTGTTTGAATGGAGCGGACGATAGTAGCTTGGTTTTCTGCTAACACGTCTTTGGCCAATGAGACCACTCCCTCATTGTATTGTTTTGCAACCCAATTCTTGAAAACAAAGCAGTTTTCAATGGTATGACTCACCATTATGTAATACGGGCGGTACAAGGGATCATCAGTCATGTTTGCTTCATGTGGTCTTTTTTATTTAAGCAATTGCAGACCGTTTCTCAGAACATCCTTGAATATTTTATGGACTCTGTTCCTTTTGAAAGATAGACTTTATTCAATTTCTTTTCTAGGAGCGATTCCCCTCCACCTCCCAACGCTGGCTTTCGAGACTGGTCGGCATTAAGCTTGCATGTTCCTCGCCTACTTTGGTCGGCAGATGCATTAAACGACTCAGTGTCCTTGGGAGGCCCATCTTTGCGGTTGTTGTTCTCCGGATATCTGGACTTGTTATATTGGTAGTTTGGAAGAGATTCAGGACCTGCATGTTCCAATATCCAAACTCTTTTAAGTCCTGGAGAGTTTCGGGATCCGCTGATGACTTTTCCTTGATTCTGTGTCGTGTCAACTGGTCGTAGTCATGCGTCAGGACTTTCCTGAGGGCTAGCCACCGTCAACTTTCATGAAAGTATTCCGCTCTTAGATCAGAAGGAATAGTTGTTGGCTTCTTTAGGACATCATCCCCTGGTTCATGGACCAAATTTTGATTTTGTTGTGATTGCAATTGAATGACTCGGATTACGAGATTTGCCACAACATTCACCAGATCGTCGACTTTGGAACGGATCTTGGCTAACTCCCTATCACGGTCCTGAAACTGCTCTTGAAGCCATTGGAATAATGCTTGTTCCGTGGTTTTAGAAGCGACGACTGGGCTATCCTCATCGCCCGAGCTTGATTTTCCAAGAACCATGGGCTCTTTTTTGCTTAGCAGCTCGAGCGGGGTCCTCATCATTATCTGAACCAAGCCAGTATTGGACGGCGTTAACCATATCATCACCATGGCTGTGAAGCGTAAGAGGGTTCGTTTCTTCAGGTCCGACCATGCAGACCGTATGGATCGTGCATCTATTCGTTTCCCTCTCATTGTCAATGTTACTCGCTAGACCTTTGGATTGCCGCTGTGGTTTACCCCTTTCAGGAAAGGGTGAACAATTGAGAGCGGCCAATTCCCGAAATAGCTCAGTCTCTGTTTGTGTAAAATTGAAGGTCGCGGCTTGATAGTTTGTCAACACACCAGGGGACAATGAGATTTCTCCCATCTAGTATTGTTTCTCGACCCAATCCTTGAAAATGCACGTCTTCAATAGTGTGTCCCAACACTCGGTGGTATGGGCAATAATTGGGATGATCAGCCATGTTCGCTTCACTTAGCCTTTTTGGTTCTGGTTCTTCAGAACAACTTTAAATATTTTGTGAACCTTGTCTCTTCTGAAAGAGTATACCTTATTTTCCTTTCCTCCAAAGTTGGCTCTCGGGCTTTGTTAGTCTTCGCTTCGCCCGCTCTCTGCTTATTGAGAGAATTGGTGCTGTTGGAACTTTCGCCTTTCCGGTTGTCGTCCCTTCGATGTCTCGGTTTGTTTGTGAATTGGAGATCCTGAGTGGATTCGGGTTTTGAGCGTTCCAACAATTGAACTTTTTTGGTTAGCTCTTGGAATATTTTGAGGCTTGCGGTGTACAGGAAAGGTTTCATCCAATTGTTCAGATTTTTTATAAGAAGACTGACGGATTGGTCTTGTTCCAACGGCGGTTCACATTTGACAGAGAGATTACACCATCGAACTATAAAATCCGTGCTACTTTCGTTGTTCTTTGGCTCAGTCCTTACAAGGTCAGCAATGATGATTTTATCGCTGACACTCATGAACCTTTTCTTGAATAGGGATTCTATTTGAGCGAACGTCGTAATCCAATTATCTGGTATGCTTGCATACCAATCGAAAGCAATATCGGTCAAGCTATTGATAAACTGACAGAGAAGGGGCACATTATTGCCCCCAGTATTCGCGCATGATGCTTTAAATTGGGCAATGTGCCGGTTCGCATTACCGTCCTATCGAACCTTTCGAATTTGGGGACGATATAGCCACTAGGAAATTCCACAAGATCATATTGTGCAGGGTATGGTCTCCCACTGCTGCCGACCACTTTCTGCGTCTCGGCCTCGGCCATCAATATTTTGACTTTGTTGGTGATCAGATCCATGATCTGATTCTGCGCTGTCGTCCGCAGTCAAGACATTTCTTAAGGCAGAATGTGGTCGACTTTCATGCGGCTCACCCACCTTTGGATTTGAGAGAATAGATGTCAGCTGCTTCGGGACACCGTTTCTCGGTTCATGAGCAAAGCCATGCGCTTGATTGGGCGGCTGAGAGGCAACTTGGGCCATGAGTTGTAAGACGGCGTTTGTTAAGTTGCCAATCTTTAAGTAGAGCTTGGTCATCTCCTTGTCTTTGTTTCTGAGCTGCTTCTGGAGCTCTTGGAGAAGTTGCCGCTCTACGGTTTTGGGACAGAAGATTGGCTCCTCTTCGCTTTCTGAGCCCGACTTCTCATGAGCTGAGGGATCTCTCTGCTTATCAGCCTCACCGGAAGGGTTCATTATCTTCCCGAGGAGGAAGCTGATCATAGGAAGTGGCAGCCATATTCAAACCAGATTAGATTTGAGATGTGGTAGCCCCATCTTTGCTCTTGCTGTGTGTGCCCGCCATGTAGACGGTGTGAATATATCCAGCTATCTTTTTATTTTTGGCGGTTGATCTTCCGGACATCATCGTAGCCCTTCCTCTTCGGAAGAGGACGGACGACTGAAAACGGTTAGCCTGGCTGGGTCCTAGGGCGGCATAGTCTGGATCGTAGTTTTCTTGACTCTTGGGATCATGGCATTCTTCTGAACCAATTTCAGCGGTTCAAAAGAGTTAGCAAGCTTTACAGCCGATTCAGCTGTTGTTGCGGGGTAGCCTTGTTCTTGGAATCTCACGAAATTCAGCCTGACAGGAGTCCTAGCTCTTTTGTTGGCTCTGTATCTGAGTTTTTTCTGTCTTAACTTCTCGATTTTGAGGGCTTGGCAGGCATCCGGTATTCAGGAAGCCACTGTGAGTCGATTGACGGGGAGTTTAGAGAAGATACCCGATCGTGCAGTTGCCAAGGGCACCGTTGGAGCTTGCCCGAGACGCCTTATTGCTTTGTTGATATTGATGGCCTTGCCCCGGGCTGGAGCAACGGAGAGTTGATCGGAAACGAATTTGTACTTGGGCTGAGGTGTCTTCACGGCCATAACATTTGGCCTTTCGCCTTATAAGGCCGTTTATCCGTCACCGGAGCTTGAGTAGTAGGAATGGTGTTGGCCGAGACAAATTAAATAGAGCCAAATTGTAGCAGCGGTTTCTCCCATTACCGTCTGAGACTTGCCGGGAGAATCGTTCGAGCGTCTGTCTTCATCGACGGGAGTTGCCTTGAGGGCTGAGTTCATCTTAGGAAACATTGTTGAGAATTGATTGCTCGAAAGCCTGCATGAAAAAGCATTATTTTAGTATAAACAATGATATGTATGTTGATTGAGTTCGCATGAACGTTTAACCCAAAATATTGGAGGATAGAAAATGTGCCACCGGACGTGCCAGAATCTGTAGGGTGTTTTTCGTCACTCCATTGAGATGGGAATGCGCGCGCTTGTCAGACGTATACAGATCCTCTGCCTAGGATAGGCTGGGTTTATTGATTGTGGGGATCTGAATCTTCGACAGACACAGACTAACCTACCGTTAATTACCCCTCGCCTTTGGAGAGAAATAACCTCCGATTGATGGGTCAAACTGGTCATGCGAACCCAATGTGCAGTGTGTGTTGTGTTTTGAAGGGGACTTGGACGTATCATGGGCCTCGCAGAGTTTACGGGAATGTGTTTTGAGTGTGGAGTGTGCGAAAAAGAGGGGCGAAGAGCGTCCTAAAGACGCGTGCGTGGCGCGTCGACGCTGGGCGCCAGCGGGTCATGCGTCCTGCACGCGGACGCTGGACGCCAGCGGGTTACGTACATTACGCGTGGGCGCCAGCGGATTACGCGTCATGCATGCGGGCGCTGGCCGCCCACGGAAAAAGGGGCTTAGCCCTTGAACTGGAAATTGAACTTCCGGATGACTTTTGTAGTTAAACTCCTAAAAAAGGATCTTTTATGGAGTTAAACTCCTAAAATATCTGTATTTTTGGAGTTCAACTCCTTCGAGAATTTGGATCTTGGACTTGAGCTTCTCAAAAATTGGGTTGGAGTTAAACTTGCTGGGTTACGACAGCGCCCTGGACATCGAACCGTGGCAGGATGCGGAACAAAAAATTATAAAATTGACGCTACCACAACCCCGAATACGGATCGACTATAAACCTTAAACCTAGCAAGCTAATAAAGGAGTCATGGAATGTTATACCGAATGATCCGTGTCCTTCGGTCTTTAACAAGCTTCCCAAGCTCCTAGTGGCCACCATGATCAAGTTTAATCGTCGGTCTCCCTCCATCGAAGATGGTCCACCCGAGAGTCTATGAATCGAACTTCTACTTCAAAACCGAAGTAACTAAGGTATCTAGTTTGCTAGACCTGATGGCCTAGGAGATATAGAGTCTAATGAGAAATTAATTTGTCTCTAAATATCCTAGGTTTCTCAACACATGAGAGGGTTAGGCTGGAGGAAGAAGAAGCCATTGGAGATGAGTATGTGAAGCAAAGAGCAAAGCAAGAATGAATCCATGTTGTGTGTGTGTGTGAGATAAATCACCTCAAGAAATAATATCTCATGAGCTCATAAAAATATCTCACACTACAAACAAAAAATCAAGCATGATTCAATAGTGTTTTTCCATGACTCACCACCATGAGTCATGCCTTCACCCATGCTTCAATCAATGCCAAACCCACTCATTTCTCCACCTCATTAAACCTTTAAACCAAGAGATTAAAACAAAAATGAGGTGTCTTCTTCTAAAACCTATTCTTGTAATAAATTACAAGAATACCCCCCATCTGTATATACAGACCCGTATCCGTATTCCGACAGAATACAGATACAATGAGACGGAAAAAATCAAACAATATAATCCTAGGATCCGGCTTAAACCAAAACTCACTAGCATTATCCGTCTGATTCATGATACGTGCACAAGTGCACGTATATTATCGAACCCTGCCATAAAACCATACGACCTCTATATCGTTTCGCTCGAAGCAGAGAAACCCTCTATGTGGGACTCTAAAGACTCGTCAATACGCTGGCAGTGGGTTTAACCACAAATACTGTTCCCTCGTAGGAACTGAATAAAGTAGCAAGGAAATACCCAAGAGGAGCATCACGTGTCCGCACGTGATCGGGCATCACGTGGGGACACGTGACCTTCTATGAGCAAAGTTATAGGCGCAGAGATACACAATTTGAGATGGAGTCACGTGTCAACACGTGATAGATCTCTGAGCCCTTTGAAATAATGGAATTAAATTCTAATGAAATGCCTAACCGGTGGGGTCACGTGCCAATACGTGATGGATCTTAAGTCCTCTGAGCGAATAGAATTAAATGCTAATTAATTGCTTAATCAATGGGGTCACGTGCCAGCACGTGATGGGTTCCTGAACACTTTGAACTAATAGAATTGAATTCTAATTAGATGGGACACGTGCCAACACGTGATGGGTTCCTGAGCCCTCTGAAACAATAGAATTAAGTTCTAATTAAAATGAATCAAAAGCCTTAATTGGAAGAATATTTTCCTAGATCTTTCCAAAAAAAAAGATTACACTGTAAAATGGAGTACCGTTGAATTAAAAATCCAATGGTGATTAAAAATCACAAATTTATAGAAACATTCTATACAAGGAAAGATTTTCCTAAAATCTGCCAGGAACAACAAATAAAATATCTTTTGGATTAAAAATCCAATGGTGATTAAAAGTTACAAATTTATAGAAAGATTCTATACAAGGAAAGATTTTCCTAAAATCTGCCAGAAACAACAAATAAAATATCTTTTGGATTAAAAATCCAATAGTGAATAAAATTCACCGAGTGATCTAAAAGATCATGTTGGTTACAAAATCAATCAAAATCTTTCAATAAAATATTGACTAAACAAACTGATTCTTTTCTTTCTCCTATAAATAGGAGCCAAGAAGAGAAGAGAAAAAAAGAGAAAAAACAATAGAGAGCGAACACAAAAAAAAAAGAATTTAATTCTTTAGAGAGAAAAGAAGATCTCTTCAGAAAAGAAAGAAACCCTAGATAAGAGAGGGAAAGAGATCATTTTATAAGCTCCCATAAAACAAAAAAGAACTTAATTCTCAAACTAAGATTTTAACTCTTCTGAATAAGGACTTAGTTCTTCCTTTGATTGAAGATCTACAGAAGCAGATCTCCCCATAAGTTGAAAATTTAATTCTCATCATGGGACTTTGTCATGCAGATCTAAAACCTAAGGGAGGACCTAAGTTCAGAAAACTTTATTCTCTCACAAAACACATAGGAATTTAATTCCTCCAACAAAGATAGGGTTTAACCCTTAATATAAGAACTTAGTTCTTCTTCAGGGTAATAAATCTGCAGAAGCAGATCTCCTAATAAGTTGAGAATTTAATTCTCATCGGGGAGATTCTGCCATGCAGATCCAAAACTTAGAGGGAGAATTGAGTTTAAATAATTTAATTCTTTCGAACATATAGGAATTTAATTCCTCTAAATAAAATTAGGGTTTAACCCTATAAGAGAATTTAATACAAGGGATTCATCTCTCCATGCACGTAAAAAGATCAAGTACCCAACAAGATCACGTGGCAACACGTGACCCTCCCCTCCAATGACCAAAAGAGAACAAATAAGATTAGGTCATGTGCTCCCACGTGACCCTTGAATAGACTTCTCAAAATAAAAAGGGCAAAATCGATTTTGGGCGCCTCACGTATCCCCACATAACCCCTGACAAACACCTCTTTAAAAAAGAGAAGATGGAAAAAACTGAAAGATTAATACCCAATACATGGGCGCCCTCACGTGGCCCCTAACAAATCCTTTTAATATCCAGTGCATGGGTACCCATCACGTGCCCACACGTAATGGCCATGAAGACTAGAGTGTTCAACACTTACTTGCATATTCTGAGAATAAAATAAAGGAAGTTTGGGCCCAACACTTACGCGCCTCACGTGGCCCCACATGAACGCTTCTTTTTTTTAGTGTTTAACACTATTTTGTGCGTTTCATCCTTAGTGTTTAACACTATTTTAAGCGCATCACGTGAGAGCACATGATAGATGAGTCTACTTTAGTATTTAACACTATATTCGAGCCAATCTTAGCCCAAATTAGCTAAGTCTTCCAGAGGCAGGACCCTCTCTTTTGACTAAACCTCAAATACACTTTTGTTTTCCAAAATTGATCATCTCATATGACATTCAAAGCAAAACTCAGAGCCTTTCAACTAACATTGGTGCAAGGATACATCTCTTCATAGCTCTGATACATGTTGTAATTTCTCAGCGTCTTCAGAGAGATGGAGGGTCCCGACAACCGATAACTTTTGGTGCATCCCCAAGCAGTTGAATCAAAACCAAACAGGCTATGATGTCTTTAAGCTAGACCGTAATGTCCTTAAACTAAACTCTATGGACTATGAGGTCCTTAAACTCATGGACTATGATGTCCTTAACCTCTATGGACTGTGAGGTCCTTAAACTCACGGACTATAATGTCCTTAACCTTTATGGACTGTGAGGTCCTTAAACTCATAGACTATGATGTCTTTAAACTTTACGGACTATGATATCTTTAAACTCCACGGACTATGACGTCCTTAAACCTATGGACTGCAACGTCCCTAAACTAAAACAAATAGAGTCCAAATGCGCTTTTGTTGGATCTAAATGATCCTGTTAAGTAGATCTTAGTCTAAAATTAGATTAACGTATTCTTAACAAACGTTTAAGCTGATCTTAATCTCAAATGAGATTAACGATCCTTAAACCCAACCCAAACCCAAATCTAAGAAAATGCGGATTTGAACTAATCCACACCCTACGGGCGACAACATAAATTAAGTCTCCGTATGCAATCCACGGGCAACCAAAAATAAAACAAACATACACGACACGAAGTGACCATCTGGAGAAGGAGATAGTGGTTACCGCGATGCGGTAGAGTAATTAACTGCAGGGGCTTGCGCCTGCAGGGAAGAGCGTCCCCACAATTAAAAACCCTTCAAACAAGAGGGAATCTGACGAAATCTGCTACAACGGCCGCATCCATCTAACCCTCCAATATAAGGTGTCATAAATCAACTTGGCATCTTCGGAGAGGTGGACGGATAAAACCAAATAGCATCTGCCCCCCAAAACTCAGGCCAAACGTCCCAACGTTCCGGTCGCGTCTTTCGGTAGAGAACAAGTACATCAGCAGCACTAGCTGTACGTAACGGCTACCCAGGTATTGAGCGAAAGAAAGGACGACGAGTAAACTCATCCTGACCCCTACTGAGCCTGTTCGGTGACAATATCCGTACAGTATGATCTCTTCGTTTAAGAGTATCGCATATCGAGTCTAGGGGGGTGGATAAAGTCAGACCCCTAATAACGCGATGTTGAGTGTCGTTATGAACCTATCACGAACTGAGAAACTACTGATCCTGGATCAGTAGTTCTCGACTAGCTTGATCAAGGGTTTCTGGTGATGGACACCCGTACACAACGCGACAACAATCGCCAAATCGGGAGAGACGAATCCCCAACGATACGCTCACTGCCTCTATATGGCTCGGGACTGTACCCAACTAAAACTTATTTGCACGACTCATTTGAGCCGTGGTAGGGTAGTAATCAAAACACAGTGAGAACTCACACAAGACAAATGACGATCTCAGGTCGGCAGACTAATCTGTACACATGTCACCTGGGAACTGTTATCTGACAATAAGTATAATACCAACTAGCATGTTCCCGACGAGTCCATCCAGTGTACTCATAACCCAATGAGCACCTGCATACTATCTTAGGTGAACAAACTAACATTAATGGCTTGTGAGACCGGCCACCGCCTCTTGTCGGGGTCTCGATCAGTATACACTAGTCTACTATGGAGTATCGATGCCCGGTCTCGATACTCCCACGACTAGGGACATTTAAGGATATGCTTATAGACCATCCAGCTCCAATGTATATGATCGCCATCATAATACTGGTAGTCAAACAGGAATCCTATAGGCTCTATCTGTAGGGTTACCTAAGACGGAAACAAGGTTTCGGGAGGCATCGTCTGTGTCAAATTCAAATTTTTGCCGTTTTAGCTAACCCTAACTAAGAATCGTATACTAGAAATCGACGGAAAGTAATGCAAACAACTTTGTATAAGTAAAGTGAGCAAGGAATACAACCTTTGTAGACCGGTCCTTCACTTCAATAGCTCCGTGTAGTAGTCTCTTCGCTGCGATCGTGAACTCCGGACTCAAGAGAGGCTCCAATGAAGAAACGAACGTGCTTGCTTCGATATCTTCGAGGCCGAAAATGATCTACGTCGAGAAGACACTAACCCAAGCTATCTCTTCACTAATTACGGAATTAGTGAAGCAAACACCCTATACTAAATGGCAAGTAGTAGAGGATGATGAAATAGGAAGTGGGCTCACTTTAGAATTGATTCTCACAATTTATCTCATACCTCCATTGAAGCTAGAAAGTTTTTTGAGGAAAAAGAAGAAGAAAGAACTCATCATATGAGTTCATCCAAATGAATTATTGCAATCATGGATGAGTTAAGCCCTCATGCCTAACTCATGTAGAGAATTAACCAAGGGGTAAGGTTAAGGGTTGGGTTAACAAAAATATTCTAAGGAATGACAAAAGAGTGGACTTTGTCAATGTTTCTACAAGTTTCATCCAAGCTTGACAATATTGACCAAGTCTTCTCTCTTTTATTATTGCTTAAGAAATAAATAAAACCATAACTTAACCCTAGTATAGTATAAGTCTCATACACCCATCTTGCATGTATCATCAAGCATGATACAATTCATGTACACAAATATACATATCACATATATACAATGTGCACATTAAGTGAGAAAAGAAATCTTAAGTGAGCTAATACTAGTTAATGTAATGTAATATATCAAATATATAATTATACATTAAATTATTAAATCAACTCTTGATTTAATAAAATCCGGCTATATCACATATAACCGACTAATATCATGTGTAACTTATCGAATCAACACTTGATCCGATGACCCGGCTATATCGCATATAACCGACCGATGTCACAAATCGCGAGAATACAATACAGTATCTCATATCGCATCAATCTCGGTCCCGCACATATCACATTTGTGCTCCTACTCCGTTTCGCTTGAGCCAGGAAGCCCTTCTGTAGGACTCTAAAGACTCGTCAATACGCCGGCAGTAGATGATGATCATATCAAACACCCACAAGCCGCAACAGGTCTGCTAAACGTAACGGCCACCCGGGTATTGAGCGATTAGAAGATCAACAAGTAAGCCTGCTCGTACTCCTGCGAATCCAATCAGTAACACTACCGTACAGTCCGGTCTCTTCGTCTGATATGTCGCATATCTCGTCTAGGGGTGGTAAACGTCAGACCCAGTAACTCGATAAGTCATGTCCATATGAGGCTCATAACGGGTCGAGAAACTACTGATAACACTTACCAGTATATCTCTGAAGCAGCCTTGGCCAAGGACTTCCTGTTATAGCCAATCGAGCACAGCGCAACATCAACTCCCAATACCGGGAGAGACGAAAGCCCTCCTATTGCTCATTGCCTCCATGTGACTCGGGACTGTACCAAAAAGCCATCGTTTTGCACGTTCTCTTGAACGTGGTAAGGTGGAAATCAAAGTACAGTGGAAATCACACAAGACTCTATGACGATCTCGGGTCTACAGACTAACATGTACCAGTGTCACCAGAGAACCGCCATCTGACATTAGGTATAATACCATCTGGGAGTTCTCGGCGAGTCCGTTTAGTGTACCCGATCTCCACTGAGCACCCGCATACTGTCTCTGATGTCAAACACCAATGGATATGGGATCATCCATCGCCTATCTACATGGGTCGAGAAGCTATACGCTAGTCTACTCTAGTATATCGATATCCTGTCTCGATACACCTACGACTAGGAACATTTGAAGGATGTACTTAGCGACTACACTGTCCCCACTAGTATGATCTGCATCATAATCCTGGTAGTCAAGTACTCATCTTAAGGGCTTTATCAACATGTAACATAGAGACAATCAGAGTATATGTTAAGATAAAGTGCAACCAGATAGCATACTATCATGTCGAGCAAGAAAGTCCTCCCTATATATGTATAAGCATCCACTACAATATACATCGTATGTACAATAATGGCCTCTAGGGCATACATATAACTAACAATCTCCCACTTGCACTAAGGTCATCTGTTTTAGTATCTCATACCCAACAATCAGCAGTGGTTGAAGTATCTCATACTCAACCATCCCATAAAAGTCTCTTCTGGGAAAAAGGCCTTTGTGAGTGGATCCGCCTTGTTCTCCTCTGTGTCTACTCTCCTATCCTCGATCTCCCTGGAGATCAACCATCTCCATGATCAGGTGATACTGCCTAAGAATATGTCTGGATTACTGATGGGACGGGGATTCCTAGGCATAAGCCACAACTTCATTGTCACACAATGGTAGGAACGAAGTTCATCTTATGAACAAATATATATCCAGACTGCCTCATTAGTAGCATCCTTGGTAGCAATGTATCCATCTTTTATCGTCTAGTTTGCCACGACATCTAGCTTGGAACTCTTCCAACATACTGTCCCTCCACTGAGGGTAAAGACAATGCCTGTGACCGACATTCAGTCGACCTTACCATCCTGAAAGCTATCCAGTGATTCTCCCCAGGATCGATTAATACTATCTCACTACACCTAGTGAGAATCCTAACATCCACTTAGATCTATCTCATAGATCCAAAACCCAGGATTTAGGAGGTATCACCTTGATCTTCTATGGAGAATTCTTGTGATAAGAGGAGATTGACCGAGTGTACCATAGGAAACTCCTTTCCTATCAAGAGTATGTCATCCACGTACAATACGAGGATCACCACCATACTCCCTACTATCTTTTTGTATATACAAGGTTTATCTACCATTTTGATGAAATCAAACGCTTTGACTACTACATCAAAACAGATGTTCCAACTCCGCGGTGCCTGTTTTATCCCATAAAGAAACTTGCACACATTTTCGCTGCTCCCACTGTCTATGAAGCCCTCTGGCTGTGTGCTTATAGACGCTCTCTTCTAAATCACCATTTAGAAAAGCAGTCATGACACCCAACTGTCGGATATCATAGTCATGGTATGTAAAAATGGCAAGTAGGATCTGGATGGATTTAAGCATAGGGACTAAAAAAGGTTTCATCATTATCCACATCTAGTCGATGACGAGAACCTTTTGCAACAAATCTTAGTTTTGAAAGTCTCAACTTTTCTATGTACACCAAGTAATCTTCTCAAGATATACTTGCTCTTGAAGGGGATTTAACACTTCAGATATAGCAACCAAAGTCCATACTTTGTTGGTGTGTATGGATTCCATCTCAGATCGCTTAGCATCCAGCCACTCTCACAGAGTCCCCACTCTTGATGGCATGCTCGAAACTAGTTGGGTCATCATCTCATGATGCAATCCTCGCTCCCACTGTCATAGAGAAAACCGAAGTATCTTTCAGGTGGGTGAGGAACCATACTAGATCGGCGGAGAGGCTGAGCTTCGTTGGGAGCTATTGAATCCTCCGGTTGTACCAAATCATCAACTGTAGATTGTATAGCTGGAACTTCTTCCAGTTCTACCTCATGACCACTAATTTCTTCATAAGAAATTCCCTTTCCAAAAGGTGGCATGCTGAGAAACAAAACACATTTTGCTCCTCAGTGTGGTAGAAGAAATTCCCTTGCGAACGCTTGGGATATCCAACAAACTTCCACAGAACTGACCTTGCCTCGAGCTTGGCCGGATCTTGCTTTTGACATAGTCCGGACAACCCCAAATCTTAACATCCTTAAAAGATGAGTTCTTCCCATACCATATCACATATGAAGTGATAGGCAGCCGATTTGGTTGGAACCCAATTCAATCGGTATGCAGCTTCACAAGTGCATACCCCAAAAGGAAATAGGCAACTCAGTAGTGCTCATCATAGAGCACACCATATCACAGAGGGTGCGATTGCTCCACCCCGATATACCAACGTGTTGTGGTGTATTCGGAGAAGTAATGCTGAGAGAGAATATCATTTTCGTTTAGAATAGTCCAGGAATTCCGTGCTCAAGTATTCTCGTCCCTGATCTCATCATAGCACATAATATTTATACCCGTTTTGGTTCTCTGCTTCTAATCTTTTATTCTTTGAATTTCTCAAAAGTTTCAGACTTGTATTTCAACAGGAACATATGCCCAAATCTTGAGAAATTATCAGTGAATGTAATGAAGTACAAAGAACCGGTCCTGGCATGTGTAGACAGGGGACCTACATACATCATCATGTATCAATCCCAAGAGTTCATCTAACTCATTCTCTGTTTCCAATAAACGGAGCTATGGTCATCTTATTTTTGTGATATGACTGGCAAGTTTCACAAGATGTAAATTCAAACAGATATAAATATGCATCTCTATGTAACTTAGCTAGTCGGGTCGCATTGATATGACCTAGTCTACAATACCTCAAGAAGGATTCGTTCATTTCTGAATTCTTACTCTTGTGTGTGTTCTGTACGTTAAGAACTGTGGTTTGATTTAGAGCGTATATGCTTTTAGATAATGTGCCTGAACCGATCAACTCTTGATATAGGAAATGTTCAAAACATTATCCAACAATACAAAATTATATCCTTCTTTACTAAATAAAGAGACTGATATGATGTTGTATATCAGATTCAGTATCTAATAACATTCGTTCAGAATCAATGTATTCTAGTAATACAGGGTGATAACTGCCAACAACTTGGCTACAACACCTGCACCGTTTCCAACTCTTGAAACTTATCACACATTCTCAGTTCTCTACCTATCTGTAGCCCATGTAATAGATTACATATCTCATACCCAGGACGTAAAGGGTACTGAGAAACAGTTCTCTGTAATGAACCCGAAGAAGATGCATCATCATGCACTTTCTTCGTTTGGGCGGCACGGGAATCCTGGTAATCCCCCATTTTCTGCTCGGTCTTATAACAATTATAAGTTGGAGGGGGACCAACGTTCCTTGGCTCAGTATAACAAGCGGGTTCGGTCAATACATCCATATTATTATCTTGATTAAGGCGTGACATGGTCGCTACCTGGCGAGAGAGAGAAGAAAACACTCAGCGTATGCTCTTGCAAGATTAGATTGGTTATTAATTTATCTAATCAGGATGACTCTCACTGTTTTAGTCAAATCTTCCTTTAAACCCCAAAAAGAAAGACTAGCCGGGATTAATTACACTCTATAAGTTCGCCAATTTTTCAGCCAGGCCAGTGTTGGTACTTTGAGGGAGGTTCCGCATGCTTTCGCACAGACCTAATTAAAATAAATCTCGTTTTCCCAGGGGCGTAACCCCGTTAACACATTTCTAAACACCTACTTGATCGGCTAATTGTGATGTGTAAAACTCTCCCAGGAGTAACTCTTACTCGCAGTGGGTATCGGGATCCAACTATCTCATAGAAGGTATGCAATCTCATTGCAAATTTCAACACTTGAAATTCTCAATAATGTTTTGCCCTTAGCAACTTATGATCTTAACATAGTCAATAAATCATAAGCGCTAGCCAAGTTCAACCCGTCATTTCCCGATTGAATTAAACCCATCCGCACGACCCTTAACATAGTCAACAAAGTCGCACGACTACTTTAATCCAATCGCATCATATGCTTATACAAATAAGCACTAATCAGGTACCGCACACTACGCCTTAACATAGTCAACAAACATAGTACGAGTACTAACCAGTACTTATCTGAAATGACGGAGGGCTACGACAGATTTTTAAGAAAACCATGAGCGTAATGAACTTGATATCGTTGTAGAATCGAGTGATTTTGTAAAGGAGTGTTTTTTAGGGTTTTACTAGTTTTGCTAAAGAGGTCACTTCTGGTGAAGGAATCTCAGCTCTTTCCTTATAGAATAAGATGCAGGATATTTCACAAATACCACTATACAAAGCAAAAACTATAAAAGCAATCAAAAGACAAACCGAGTTTGTAGCATCTGCTAGTTTCGCTAAAGAGGTCACTCCCGGTGAAGGGATCTCGGCTCTTTCCTTATCGAATAAGGTGCTGGATATTCTACAAGAAATACCGCTATGCAAAGCAAGAACTAGAGCTACCAGTTTTCGAGACAAGTTTCTACAACATCTTTTAGGTTTCTTTTATTTCATTAATCTCATTAATGAAGCCCCATTTATTATGCTTCCCAAGCATCACATATGAAACGAAAACAACAATATTAATTATATCTCATATATATAATATAGGCATTCGTTTCAGAATATAATCAATGATCACATCACAGAATATCGCAAAAGAATAAAAACATATGAAATATTGGATACACTAGCATTTCCAGGTTTTATTTTAAACCTGTATAAAACACGGATTCCACGGTCGTGATGAATAGCCAATCCCACACCCCTAGACCCCTACGAGAGCAGCAAGCAACTCTATCAATTCTAGAGTTAGGAGACCCGGTCTCAACTCCTTGAGATGGTCTCCCACTGGACCCTAAAACCCGGTTACTTATGCTCCCCGCCTTGGGTCTATCATAATGCGGAAAAATAAATAATATACAATGGTGGCATCATCCTCAACCCGGAAGTACCCCAATAAAAAAATATTATATACAATGAATTTTACATGAATGAAAATGAAAAACTCTCATCTCACATAAAACCCCCGGCTATTCAAAAACACGACGATCTAATATAACATATCACAGCAACACATAACATCACATGTCATCAACGTAAGTAAATATGCGTATCCCAATTGTCATTGACATATAGCACTGAAACCGGCGATACACCACATATTACACTTACGGTCGCAGATAAGAAAGTGAAAAACTACAACAGTTGGAATCCACAACCACCTTAGACATCATAAACCCAACGTATCACATACTTTGGATTTCATGCCTAACCAAATGAATTCCTTAGACATCGCATGCCTAACAGTTATAAACCCCGCATTTTAGTCTCAATTTCGAAAACACTTTTCAATATCAAGTTGGGCAATTCAACAATATTCCCGACAACCTGATCGAATGCTCGTCGGAAACTTTAATAGACGCCGCACTCCCTTATGCAGTCGACAAAGTGCACTAAGGCGGAACACCGCTGCCGCGAACACCTGAACGGATGCTTTTGGCGACGGGGTTCTCCTATGTCAGTTGGTCGGGGCTATGGGGCGTGGTTATCTATTAAGTTTACCCGGCGAATATCTGCGTAGGCTACGTGATTGCGACGGACTTTTGATCACATCAAAATCCCGTGGCAACCGATCAAATGAGACTAAATTGCTAGATTTGTAACATTCATATTAGTTATCTCATAACTACTTGTGAATTCCAAATATTGTATCCCATCACATGATACCCGGACGAACGTTTAACTATTCGATCGATTCATCAAAGTCCCACAATTTCCCGACAGCTCAACACTTGAGCACAGTTTTAGTAATACCCAGAATATGCCACAGTACCTATGGACCAGTCGTATAAAGGAAAACCCAAGCCTCACTCATGTCGCCACGGAACTACGACAAATCATATCGTATGATCGTGGTTCCACGATCCAAACAAGTCGAGTTAGGGTTTCATTCTTCTAGAGGGTTCATACGATCACTTGCATATTTTTCCGAATACGTTAAACTTGGAAAAATGGGTTTTTGACATTCGATCGAACTTTTTAACTTCGTCTAGACAACATGCGAATAACCCGAAACAATGTTAAAACTACGAATACGAAACACTCTGAATTGCTTATAGTGTAAAATTAAATCACATGCAAAATTAACAAAAACAAACAACACCTAAAACATCAAAATCAAGTAACTTGAACACACAAAAAATTTCAGGGGGTGCTCGGTTTTGGCCGAGATCATGATGATGGTGGCCGGCCCAATTTTCTTCAAACCCCCTGAAATTTTCAGTGTTCATGATATATCTCATACATCACTCTATATTTGTTTTAAAAATATTTTGATAAATATTTAAAATCGACAAAAACATGGTCTTCGCGTTTCAAGTTTCGGAGTATTTCGGTTTCGTAATCTTAACAAAATCCATATAAATTTCTAGCATGGCTCTGATACCACTGCAAGGTTACCTAAGACGGCAGCAAGGTTTCGGGAGGCTTCATCCATGCCAAATTCAAATTTTTGCCGTTTTAGCTAACCCTAACTAAGAATCATATTCTATAAATCGACGGAAAGTAATGCAAACAACTTTGCATAAGTAAAGTAAGCAAGGAATACAACCTTTGTAGACCGGTCCCTCACTTCAATAGCTCCGTATAGTAGTCCCTTCGCTGCGATCGTGAACTCCGGACTCAAGAGAGGCTCCAATGAAGAAACGAACGTGCTTGCTTCAATATCTTCGAGGCCGAAGATGATCTACGTCGAGAAGACACTAACCCAAACTATCTCTTCACTAATTACGGAATTAGTGAAGCAAACACCCTATACTAAATGGCAGGTAGTAGAGGATGATGAAATAGGAAGTGGGCTCACTTTAGAATTGATTCTCACATTTTATCTCATACCTCCATTGAAGCTAGAAAGCTTTTTGAGAAAGAAGAAGAAGAAAGAACTCATCATATGAGTTCATCCAAATGAATTATTGCAATCATGGGTGAGTTAAGCCCTCATGCCTAACTCATGTAGAGAATTAATCAAGGGGTAAGGTTAAGGGTTGGGTTAACAAAAATATTCTAAGGAATGACAAAAGAGTGGACTTTGTCAATGTTTCTACAAGCTTCATCCAAGCTTGACAACATTGACCAAGTCTTCTCTCTTTTATTATTCCATAAAAAATAAATAAAACCCTAACTTAACCCTAGTATGGTATAACTCTCATACACCCATCTTGCATGTATAATCAAGCATGACACAATTCATGTACACAAATATACTCATCACATATATACAATGTGCACATTAAGTGAGAAAAGAAATCTTAAGTGAGCTAATACTAGTTAATGTAATGTAATATATCAAATATATAATTATACATTAAATTATTAAATCAACTATTGATTTAATAAAATCTGGCTATATCACATATAACCGATTAATATCATGTGTAACAACTTATCGAATCAACACTTGATCCGATAACCCGGTTATATCGCATATAACCGACCGATGTCACAAATCACGAGAATACAATAAGGTATCTCATATCGTATCAATTTCGGTCGCGCACATATCACATATGTGCTCCTACTCCGTTTCGCTTGAGCCAGGAAACCCCTCTGTAGGAGTCTAAAGACTCGTCAATACGCCGGCAGTAGATGATGATCATATCAAACACCCACAAGCCGCAAGAGGTCTGCTAAACGTAACGGCCACCCGGGTATTGAGCGATCAGAAGATCAACAAACAAGCCTGCTCGTAAACCTGCGAATCCAATCAGTAACACTACCGTACAGTCCGGTCTCATCGTCTGATATGTCGCATATCTCGTCTAGGGGTGGTAAACGTCAGACCCAGTAACTCGATAAGTCATGTCCATATGAGGCTCATAACGGGTCGAGAAACTACTGATAACACTTACCAGTATATCTCTGAAGCAGCCTTGGCCAAGGACTTCCTGTTATAGCCAATCGAGCACAGCGCAACATCAACTCCTAATACCGGGAGAGACGAAAGCCCTCCTATTGCTCATTGCCTCCATGTGACTCAGGACTGTACCAAAAAGCCATCGTTTTACATGTTCTCTTGAACGTGGTAAGGTGGAAATCAAAGCACAGTGGGAATCACACAAGACTCTATGACGATCTCGGGTCTACAGACTAACCTGTACCAGTGTCACCAGAGAACCGCCATCTGACGTTAGGTATAATACCATCTGGAAGTTCTCGGCGAGTCCGTTAAGTGTACCCGATCTCCACTGAGCACCCGTATACTGTCTCTGATGTCAAACACCAATGGATATGGGATCATCCATCGCCCATCTACATGGGTCGAGAAGCTATACGCTAGTCTACTATGGTATATTGATGCTCTGTCTCGATACACCCATGACTAAGAACATTTGAAAGATGTACTTAGCGACTACACTGTCCCCACTAGTATGATCTGCATCATAATCCTGGTAGTCAAGTACTCATCCTAAGGGCTTTATCAACATGTAGCATAGAGACAATCAGAATACATGTTTAGATAAAATGCAACCAGATAGCATACTATCATTTCGAGCAAGAAAGTACTCCCTATATATGTCCAAGCATCCACTACAATATACATCGCATGTACAGTAATGACCTCTAAGGCATACATATAACTAACACTATCAACATGTAATAGTGAACTGTAATGCCACCTAAAGCATGTACATGATGATAAAGTTAAACCAGATATCATACTATTATTTTGAGTAAGACTGTTCTACCTGTATAGGTCCTCTCTCAATCATCTAATCGCGTGCCTGCGATTATAATAATTGACCTAAGGGCACTATAGCCAACAATCTCTCACTTGCACTTAAGGCTAATTATTGCGGTGTCGCATACTCACAGCCCGTGTGATACCGAGCACCCAACTTCTCTACTAATCAGTTTCACAAAGCCTGTTTGTGAAACTATTATGTTCGAGAAATAGCCTCAGTGAGTGTATCCGCTCTAATGTTTCTTTCTATATCCTCTATATCTCAACTTCACGGAGAACACTATTTTCCGAAATGAGCAATACCTGTCTTAGAATATATCTGCATATCTGGTGGGACCCGGTTCTCAAATGAACTCCAAATCGAGCAAACTTCTTAGATTATATCGCCCACTGAATTTAATCAGTATCTAGCGCCATGCCTTCCTCGGTATCCGCTTGGACCACCTGTCCAAACTACTGCCCCTCATGTGATGGAAAACTATAACTCAGACAGGCTCTCTGTCATCTAGGTCATCTTGGAAGCCTGAAATGATAACCGCCTCCCGAAGGAGGCTGCCGTTACCAATTCCCAAGAACATCTGCTTATGTTCAAAATTGCTTCCCTCTGTTTCTCCAGGATTGGATTAATATACAATCATTGCAACTAGTGCAAAAACAATATCTGGTGTGGTACTTGACATTACGTGATTAACTCAATTGCCTAAGCAAGTGATATGCTAATCATGCAAATCCCTCTCCTCTTTAGTTTGTAAGACATCTTTTATAGATGGCGACCCATCATCTGCAGGTACACCACCATGCCAGGAGTCAACCATTCTAAAACACCTTTAGAATAATGTTAAAGTACCCAAATCGGGACACTTCCCAAATCTAAATCTAAGACCATAGATTTGGTAACAAGAATCCTGATATTTTATCCATATCATATGTGGAGAAACACCTTTTGACAATTACAGTATAACCGATCGTAGTATAGGAAGATCTCTTCCTATTTAGTGCATGTCATCCAAATACCAGGACATCACACCCTACTACCTTCTTACCAGATCCATCTTTTATTCAGATGAAGTCAAACTCTATGACTGTCAGATCAAAATAGATGATCTATCTCCGCTATACTTGCTTTAGCCTAAATAGACATAAGTTACCTGCCCACCATACTTCTGCTGCTCCCACTGACTACAACAACTCTCTGGCAAAGTCATATACATGCGCACTTCTAAAACTAGTTTAGAATGACGATATACTCACCTTCTTACCGGATCTCATAGTATAGAACAGCAGTAGTGGCAAGTCTGGGTAAACAAGAACCTCCCTGTCACCGTCTCTTGAGAAGACCGAAGTACCTCTCGGGTGCCTGAGGTTACCCATCAAATCTGTGAAGTGGCTAATGGAATGTCGAATTCAATTGAATCTTTAGGTCCTACTAAATTTTCAGTAATCGTTTGTGATTCTGGAATCACTTCCAGTTCTACCATACTCTCACTAATATTTTCTAAAAAAGAATCCATTTTACTAAAACTGGTGGCGAGTCAAGAACAATATAACTATTGATCTTCTAGATGGTGGAAAGTTAACCCTCATTAAAGCCCGAGATAACCCACAAACTGCTATTACTGAAACATACCATGAGTTTGTCCATATTCTGGTTTTAAGCATCAGCCGGACAACTCCATATACCTCAGCATCGTCAAAATAAGATCCATTCTATATCCACTATAGAAACATATGCACTGATTTAATCGGAACCAGATTCAAAATTATACAGCTGTCTCCAGTGCATATTAACCAAATGGAAAGAGGCCGACCAACATTACTTATCTAGGAGTGCATCCACATATGAGTAATCTGAAAGAGAAGCAAGTTCTCAAAACCATTACTATCAACGGAATACCTAGCACAAGTATCTACATTTTCGATCACCTTGAAGAATCCTGATACTTTGCAACACATGGTTCTCTACTTTATTCTTATACCTATAACTTCTCAAGATCTGGACCTTGTATTTCTACGAAATACTTGTCTTAAATTAGAAAAGTTACAAGTAAACAGAATATAGTATAAGTACCAACCCCTTTGCCCTAATGGAAACTTGACAACATATAATACTTTGTATAAGTCCCCTGAGTTGAATAACTTATACTCTGTGCGTTGTAGTTTGAAAACTGTACTATGCTTAATAAGAATTACCCCGTTGTTGAATGCTCCTTACCTAATCAGCAACTGATATAGGTAAATGTCATAGACATAATTTCAAAAAGCTAAATCTCACTTTATAAAATAAACGTACAGATATATCAGTTTGAAATTGGTGCATAACATCAGATATTCAAAACCAAATATTTGCCATCAGGCAAAAATCCAGGTGATTTCCTCAAATATCACCAATTACAACGACTTCCAATATAATGAGGATCTAATCACCCAATTCTCAATATCTTACTCCCACTCATCATTTGTAACGCATATAGATGTGAGAATCAGATTTGGTAAATACATACCATGGAGTTAGAATCTAATTGGGAAAACAGTTTCCATTTAACACTGCACAGTGAAAATGAAACATGAAAATGTTTCGAAGGGATATCCGGGTATCCCTAGTAATGTCTTTTCCACTATCCTAATTCATGACTATAACCGTACATTTTCTTGCCATCTCTCCAATCTCTTTATTTGATTTTACTTATTACCTTCTCTACAGCGTTCTTAGGCTAAATGGTTTTCTTCCTTCCATACCTTTTAGCACCGGCCTATGGTTTGGAAGAAGACTGTCCAATAAGAGAAATAGGTGTACTCTCCTAATACTAGGAGCTCACTCAACCTCTGAAAAGATAATGATAAAAGACAACCTAAATAATTCTATTCGATTTCTCCTAAACCGGAAATCATTCTCGAACTGGAACAAGTTCTTTCGAGTTCGTATTTAACTATACGATGGCGCATCCAATAAATGTGGATCTTCGTAGTGATACGGAATGTTCCGGAGAAATTCAAACGTGAAGTAGGAGTGGTGATGATATACGCGGCTTTGTCGTGAATGACAGCAGTCGCAATTTCCTTTTGCCCTCTTTCTAATCCCTTTATATGTCTTTATTTATTACTTTCTATACACCACCCTTGGGCTAATTGGTTTTCTTCCTTCCCTACCTTTCGACACCTACCTATGGTTTGGAAGAAGACCATCCAATAAGCGCAATAGGTGCTCTCCTAAATATCAGGAGCTCCTGCAACCTGAGAGAAAGTAAAAGGGAAAAGACAACTGAATAGTTTTATTCTATTTCTCCAGAACCATAAACTATTCTCGACCTGAAACAATTTTCATCGAGTTTGTATCTAATTATACGATGGCATATCCAATAAATGTGGATCTTCATAGTGATATGGGATGTTCCGGAGAAATGCAAATGGTAATATAGGAGCGGCAACGATATATGCGACTCTGACAATCCAAAGGCCAAAGTGTTTTAAGAAGGTTCGGTTAACTTGGTTAATAAGTTTTAGTTTTGGTCGGGTTATCCACCATGACAATCCAATCACAACCACAGCACAACACACAACATTAACGTGAATGTAATGTTCACAAACCCGTCTAAAAGAGCATATAGCAATTAGACGAGTTGTAACGCTCTAATAACATTCACGGTCGCAGATAGAAATGCATGTACTATAAACATTTAAACAATATTAAAATATTGACTTCGAAGCACCCCGAAATTCCCCCAAACCATAGATAATACTATAACCAAAACTGGGCAAAACAAACAATACCTAAAATCAAATTTTCCACGGTCTAGAACACCCCAAAATTTCCAAGTCCAAACTCACATAGAAAACCGGCCAGGCCGGACATTTTGAAGATCTCGCCGGGTCAATTTTTGCAATTTGGGCTCGGATTTTAAGAGTATTCTAGTTTTCACATAGGTAGTCTTATGCAATTGTTTAAAAAAATTTGAAGACTATTTTAAATTCGACAGAAACTGGAAAGTATAGGGTATTGTTTCGGAGTTGTTTCGGTTTCGATACTTTAAACGTTGTCTAAACTGCTAGATTAGAGTATATAGGTTGGCTCTGATACCATGCTGGGTTACGATAGCGCCCTGGCCATCGAACCGTGGCCGGATGCGGAACAAAAATTTATAAAACCGGCGCTACCACAACCCCGAATACGGATTGAATATAAACCCTAAACCTAGCTAGCTAATAAAGGAGTTATGGAATGTTATACCGAATGATCCGTGTTCTTTGGTCTTTAACAAGCTTCCCAAGCTCCTAGTGGCCACCATGATCAAAGTTTGGTCGCCGGTCCCCCTCCATCGAAGATGATCCACCCGAGAGTCTATGAATCGAGCTTCTACTTCAAAACCGAAGTAATTAGGGTATCTAGTTTGCTAGACTTGATAGCCTAAGAGATGTAGAGTCTAATGAGAGATTAATTTGTCTCTAAACACCCTACATTTCTCAACACATGAGAGGGTTAGGGTGGAACAAGAAGAAGAAGCCATTGGAGACGAGTATGTGAAGCAAAGAGCAAAGCAAGAATGAATCCATGTCGTGTGTGAGAGAGAGATAAATCAACTTAAGAAATAATATCTTATGAGTTCATAAAAATATCACACTACAAACAAAAAATCAAGCATGATTCAATAGTGTTTTTCCATGACTCACCACCATGAGTCATGCCTTGAACCATGTTTCAATCAATGCCAAACCCACTCATCTCTCCACCTCATTAAATCTTTAAACCAAAAGATTAAAACAAAAATGAGGTGTCTACTTCTAAAACCTATTCTTGTAATAAATTACAAAAATACCCATCATCCGTGGGTATATACCCGTATCCGTATTCCGACAGAATACAAATACAATGAGACGAAAATAATCCAACAATATAATCCTAGGATCCAGCTTAAACAAAAGCCTACCAGTATTATCCGTCTGACTCATGATACGTATATGATCGAACCCTGCAATAAAACCATACGGCATCTATATCGTTTCGCTCGAAGTAGGGAAACCCTCTGTGTAGGACTCTAAAGACTCGTCAATACGCTGGCAGTGGGTTTAACCATAAACACGTCAGCGGCACTAACTTTACGTAACGGCTACCCAGTTATTGTGCGAAAGGAAGGCTGATGAGCAAACTCATCTTGACCCCTACTGAGCCTGTCCGGTGACAATATCCATACAGTACAGTCTCTTCGTCTAAGTGTATCGCATGTCGAGTCTAAGGGGTGGATAAAGTTAGACCCCTAATAACGCGACATTTAGTGTTGGTATGAAGCCCATCACAAACTGAAAAACTACCGATCCTGAATCAGTAATTCTCGACTATCTTGATCAAGGGTTTCTGGTGATGGCCACCCGTGCACAACGCGACATCAACCCCCAATACCAGGAGAGACGAATCCCCGACGATCCGGTCACTGCCTTCATGTGGCTCGGGAATGTACCCAACTAAAATATGTTTGCACGACTCTTTTGAGCCGTGGTAGGGCAGTAATTAAAGCACAGTGGGAACTCACACGAAACAAATGACGATCACGGGTCAACAGACTAATCTGTACACATGTCACCTAGAAACTGATATCTGACAATAGGTATAATACCAACTAGCATGTTACCGGTGAGTCCGTCCAGTGAACTCATAACCTAATGAGCACCTGCATACTATCTTAGGTGAATAAACTAACACCAATGGCTTATGAGACCGGCCACCGCCCCTTGTCGGGGTCTCGATCAGTACACACTAGTCTACTTTGGAGTATCGATGCCCGGTCTCGATACTTCCACGACTAGAGACATTTAAGGATGTGCTTATAGACCATCCAGCTCCCACGTATATGATCGTCATCATAATGCTGGTAGTCAAGCAGGAATCCTATGGGCTCTATCAACATGTAATAATGAACTGTAATGCTACCTAAAGTATATACATGATGATAAAGTTAAACCAGATAGCATACTATCATTTTGAGTAAAACTGTTCTATCTGTATAGGTCATCTCTCAATCATCTAATCGTGTGTCTGCAATTACAATAATTGACTTGAGGGCACTATACCCAACAAAACTCCTAAAGAAGAGATTTTTGTTCGGAGTTAAACTCCCAAGAGATTTTCGGAGATGATGAAAGGGACCCCTTTCTTCTTCCTTGAGCCCTGCATCTTCTCTTGAGTCTTGAATCTTCCCAAAGTGGGATGTTTGGAGATGGGTCTCCTTCCTTCTTTCTGTTGGCTGGATCTTGGAGAAGAAGGGGGTGAGACTTAAAAATCTCCCCTTTTAGAGAGGTGATGAGAGATCCGAGCTCCTCTTCGAGGGTTTTATGGTGAAAAACTTTTCCTTTTTGAGAAAATAATAGTAAAACTCTTGATTTAATTCAAAAAAGAAAGAAGTTTTAAAATCTTGAGGAATGAGAAGGAGGCACAGAACCCTAATTTTTTAGGAGAATGAATATCATTTTTTATTTTATCATAATGATGTCTTATATAGGCTTACAAATTTACACATAGCCCCTTGGGCTTTTACAAAATGACATTTTACTCATCCCATACCTCATGCATTTATTTCTTTTTGCACATGAGCCATGAGCTTTAAAAAAATTTGGCTTTTTGCCTATTTATTTAAATATTATATTTATTTGTTGTGCTTTCTTGGTATGGGACTAGTTTGGACTTGGGCCCACCTGTTTGGACTTGGGTCCGGGCGTGGGCCCGGCTTGATTCAACAGTAGGGTCAGTTTGCTTTGGCTTGGGCTTACTTGTCTGCGGTTTGACCTTGATTTTGACCTTTAGCCAATGGGATGTAAATTATAACCTCAACAAGACTATCCCATACATGATCAGGATGTTAGTGGTAAATATTTCTAAGTCTAAATTAAGACATATGCTAAAATATGAGGATACCAAAATGACTAGGCTGCATGACGATCATTTCCCAATCTAAACCAGAACCTCCCTCATTTACATTAAGCAATGGCAAATTATGTTTTGTTAAAACTCGTCTAAAAATGGCTTATTCGGTGCTGCAAAATATGATACTTGGATTTATTTTTTTTTTTGATTTTTTTGATTTTTGTGGAAATCGACCCCCGAACTTGCGGCCCCGCACATTGGCGAGGAAATGTATACCAACTGAGCTAAAGCCCAGTTGGTATGATACTTGGATATTGTTACAACTTACCGTGAAGCCGTCTCATTATAAAGTAGTGATACACTACAATTTACCGACCTCGTTTTGACAGGCAAACATGATAATGATGACAAAACATGAGGACAGTAATATTGATATTAAATACTTCGTCCAGCCTATATATAGTTCATTTTTATTGATAATTTTCCGATTTACTCTCTAGATTGCCATGTTTTTAGGTATTTCTCTAGTATAAAGAATGTTTCTGTTCAAAGAGATTAATTAGAAATGAATGATGAATATACAGAACCCAAGAAATATAGGTCAAGCAAAAGAGTATATAAACATTGACAGTTTTGAGTACAAAATGTCAAAGTTGTTGAAGTACCTCGCGGATTCACATCCCGTGGAGATTATAAGAGATCCGTACTTGAGAAGTTTCCCTGAAGATGTAGTCAGGGTCTGCGCTTGGGTATCAAGGCCTACTACTGAATCTTGATATAACACCTTCGAGGCAGAATGGAAGTTTATAAGGAAATTAATAAGTTTTGAAACATTCTATAAAAGAAGACCAACAATAGAATAGAATGTCCATAACATTGTCCAAGATACATTTAATTTGTTTCCTTGTGCGGGCATGTAAGAATGTATGTGCACATTTGATTTGTCAAAATATTATTATTTTTGTATGTATTCTGCTTATGCTTGTGTTTACTTGCTCGGCACCTTTTCGACATGCATAATTCATTGCTTATTAAAGGTAGTTGACATGTCTATGGTGTTTCTGAACTCTTAAAGAGCTCCAAACACCCACTAATAAGATTTAAGAACCAAAACACAGAATACATGTATGTAGGAATGATAGCATGCATGTTATGATGCAAAGAGAAAGATACATAATCTGTAGTTACCTCTATGCCTTGCTCATTGTGCCATTCTGGGGTCTGTCTTTCTCCACCAGAACCAACACATGTGTGAAATCCCTAGCATAACATTATTTAAAAATATTAAGCAGGGGGAAAAACTTCAAATGAGATAATTGAATAACCACTGATATGCTGTATCTATGTTATGCTATTTAACTCTATTTATGAATTCAAAATGCAACCAAATGAAGCCATTTAAAGTTAATTGAGGGTACATCTCATTAGATGCATACACTGCATCTATGATGCTGCTCTAACGTTATCAAACTAATCAGCCAACCAGGTAACATAAAATATGATATTCAGACTCTCAAACAGTAAAAATTTAACCAGTCCTTACAGGTAGGCGTGCAGGTTTTTTATCTTTCGGAAACAAATAGCCTTTTGTTAGTGCCAGTCGCTCATAGGGTGCAACAGCCTGCAAGAACAAGAAAAAATGTTAAATTTGCAAAGAATTTTTTTAACCTGCTTAGGTAGATGAGTGTGGTTTCCTGTAGAATAATTCATCTCTATTTCAATTCAACTTTAATACAATTGACCCTTCATTACTTATAGTTTGCTCAACTAGAAATTTGACTCTAATTCAATGAGGTTACGCGTCAAATTGACGGTGCCCATTAAAACTTGAAATCTCTCTCGGAGCTTATTCTACTTTGAGTCACATCGGAAAAGACATAGACGAAAATCATGATAAAACGCATAGCCAAATGCCAATTCATTACAACTCTTGCATATTGACCAATGCCATTCTCATTCCCACGGTTATCTAGAACGTGAAATGTGTTGGTACATGGAACGAAAACGGGAATGCCATATGCTAGTAGGTATGGAACGAGATACAAAATGTTGGGGTGGAATGAAATATATATGCGATGGAAGTGAAGCGAATATGACTAAGAAATTATTACCAAATATTTTCAAATGCTTAAAGATATCATCTTAATACTATGCATTGTAAAATATCTATTAAAAAGTTAAAGATCTACCTTTTAAGTTAATATGCACTGAATTTATATACATGTAGTAATCGTTCTTCAGACGCCAGAATTGCCGATTTGGAACAGAACAGTTCCACATTTCGGATAAAAAATTCCAATAAGGAAATCGCGGGGGTTACCTAGTTTTCCGGTAACTTATGATCATTCCATTTCTAGCACACATATTAAGCAACAAGAAGACACGAACATGCAGACAAATCTAATAAGTTCAACAAATGAGCTTGTTTACGAATCAGCATTTGCTACACCACCAAAGTGTATACCCTCCACCAGTTAAAACTACTTTCCAACATCACAGCTTAGTACTAAAAACAAACCCAAAAAAAGGGACCTCTTTTCCGACGATGCAGAGCTTGCCATTGGCCATCCCGTGCTCGACGAAAGTCCTGGCGGCATAACCTGCAGAATTTCCTCCTCCAACCATAGCAAACCTATAAAAGATTACATAACAATCACAAACGCCACCATCAATCCAAAACACATAATTTGATCTGAAAACTCACTCTCGGTTCTCGTTGGCTAAATCCGATGAAGAAGCGGCGGCGGCGACGAATGATCTGCGAAAGGACGAAAGAGACGGCGGCAGCCGCTGCATGCGTTTGAGACGCAGAGATTGTCGCAAGGGGCAGCGCGGCGAAGGGTTGGTGACCGCCGCCATTAACCTGAGAACTGCGGTTGGATTTGATTAGGGTTAGGGTTTGATTGAGGAAACAAGATTAGGGTTTGAATCGAGGGAGAGAGAGATGAGAGAGACCTGCGCTCATTTGAATTGCTTTCTTTATGGCCTGCAGGTTGCAGGATTCTTGAAGATTTAGATCGTGGAATACAACAACTCCATTATTTTCTGTTTGATTGGAGGACTTAAATTTGTAGGATTTTCTTGTCTTTTATAGGATTGGGCACAAATTAATGATACATGAATCCTAAAACATTTTAAGAATATAAAAGTATTTGGGCGTGTATTTTATTTATTTAATAATCATCTCTCTATTTATCTCTCTCTAAAATCCCCTAATCCAAATCGTACTTTCTTTTCACCAACCAAACAAAAATCACAATGATCTACAAATCAAATATTATGAATCCAAAACCAACCAAACAACAAATTACCAAATCCAGAAATTTTCAAACTTGGATTCATTTAGATCGAGATAAACCGTACTTCAACACATTTTCTATCATCATTAGCTATTTCTTTAAGATTGTTAAGTAGACTTGTTTACGTCTGCCTATGCATCTTCAGAATTAAAACCTAATTTATCAGCGCAAGTGCTACAACGGAGGAATCCGTCCGAGGAGGGGCTGGCGTCTGCAGTAATCACTTTTTTGCGGCTAAAAGGAAGGCACTTGGTTTAAAACCTTAAGACACACACAACCCCCCCCCAAATCTCGTGTCATGGCCTATTATTTCCAAAAAAACAAAACAAAATAAACTTATTTAGCCAGCTTAAGAGTCCGGTTCCTTAAGCACAGCCCAGCCCAACCCAACCCAACCAACAAGAAAGTTGTGGGGCCCACTACTGAGATTTTCCCGCCATTTATCCAACGAACTTTCTAGAGACCCCACGATCGCCCCAAACTCTCTCAAAGAAATCTCCAGAACTCTTCAGGCCCTTCACAAAATCCCTCCCCTATAAAAATCTCTCCCTCTTAGCTCAAAATCTCACCGGCTTGAAACCGAGAAAAGAAGATCGAAAACCGATCACACAACCAGCGGGCGATCAAATCGATCAATCGAAAACCCTAACTCATCGATTTCGAGATCAAGATCAATGGCGGACGTTCAAATGGGAGGCGAGGCCGAGACCTTCGCGTTCCAGGCGGAAATCAACCAGCTGCTGAGCCTCATCATCAACACTTTCTACTCAAACAAGGAGATCTTCCTCCGCGAGCTCATCAGCAACGCTTCCGATGTAAGTTTTTTAGGGTTTTTGATTGAGCTACATTGTTACTTTTGAAATTTGAGGGATTTTGATGCTAATTTCGTTGGTTTTTATTTTTATATTTTTTATGTGAAGGCGTTGGATAAGATTAGGTATGAGAGCTTGACGGATAAGAGCAAGCTCGACGCTCAGCCGGAGCTCTTCATCCGGATCGTGCCAGACAAAGCGAACAAGACGTTGTCGATCATCGACAGCGGGGTCGGCATGACGAAGGCTGGTGAGTTTCGGTGATGTTTTTTTTTCTTTTTTGATGAGTTTTGGGAGTTTTGAAGAATATTTAGGGTTTGCACTAGATCTGGGATCTCTGCTTGGAGCTAGGCTATGTGTGTGAAAACATGGAAATAGAAAGCAGAATATTTCACTAAATTAGCTTAAGATATTTATTTATTACAGAGAAATACTAGTTCTACTTGCTTTCGAAAACCATAGATTAATATATCTTGCCGTAATAAAAATTTTCAGGGTATTTTAGTGAAAAACCTTATGGGAGTTTAAGCCTAATTTACCCAACCTGATATGATAGGATATATTCTTAATTACTCAAGAGCTGGAATTTAAATAGACGATTTCGTGCGGCCAATTGGGCCAGCAGTGGTTTAATTTTGGTATTATTTTGAAGCATTTTTCTTAATGATTTTTATTTCATAGCATACATATTCGATTACAGTGTCAGTAATGCTTCTCTTTTGTGATAAAAGCCGTTGATGTGTTCTATAATTTCATATAAGTAGCAATCAATCGACAGTTGAGATTTTGTTAAGATGGATAAAATATATTTATTTGATTCCAACCATTAACCTAAATATTTCTGTTTGATGTCAGACCTTGTGAACAATTTGGGGACAATCGCGAGATCGGGAACAAAAGAATTCATGGAAGCATTACAGGCTGGGGCCGATGTGAGCATGATTGGCCAATTTGGTGTCGGTTTCTACTCGGCCTACCTCGTCGCCGAGAGAGTCGTTGTGACAACGAAACACAATGATGATGAGCAGTATGTTTGGGAATCGCAGGCTGGTGGTTCCTTCACCGTGACAAGGGATGTCAATGGCGAACCCCTCGGCAGAGGAACCAAGATCACCTTGTACCTTAAGGACGATCAGGTAATTTTTTTTTATCTATGTTCTGTTTATGTTTGACTTGATTTTTGCAATGTAAAATCCTGGAATTGCTTTCATATTGTAAAATATCTGCTTCTGAGATGAGGGATGAATGAGTTGACGTTGAAAAGAATTGATGAATTTAAATATACAACCCCCATAATCTTATAGGTTGTTTCAGATATGTGCTTATCATGTATACATGCAACGTTATATTATTTTAGGTTAAATTCTAATTGTAGATTTTTAGCCTTTTCATTGCTAGATTATGTATGTTAACATCAAACATTGTTTCACAAATTGCCTTGTATAGCTCCTAATCCTATGCTATTACTTGAAAAAATAGTTCTATAACATGAAAAGTAAAAAGAAACATATTTGAAGTATTTTTGAAATAGTTTAGTAGCTGTAACTTTTATACATCAGATTCTGAATGATGCCTATATCGAAGTGATAAACATATTTGAAGTATTTTTGAAAGGTGCAGACAAATATGCATGATAAAAAGGGAAGAATATGAAGATTCAATTTATTATGTTTTTCTTATTAAGCATGCATCAACCACTGTGGCCATGCTGATAATTTTGCAAAATTTGTTTGAAAACCTTGCAGCTTGAGTACTTGGAAGAGAGGAGAATAAAGGATTTGGTGAAGAAGCACTCTGAGTTCATCAGCTACCCAATTTATCTCTGGACTGAGAAAACTATTGAGAAGGAAGTCAGCGATGATGAAGACGAAGAAGAAAATAAAGAAGAAGGCGACATCGAAGAAGTCGATGAAGACAAGGAGAAGAAATCCAAGAAGAAGAAAGTGAAGGAAGTGTCTCACGAATGGGTTCTCATCAACAAACAGAAGCCCATTTGGCTCCGCAAGCCCGAGGAGATCACCAAAGAAGAGTATGCTTCGTTCTACAAGAGCCTGACCAATGATTGGGAGGACCATCTAGCAGTGAAGCATTTCTCTGTCGAGGGCCAGCTCGAGTTCAAGGCGATCCTCTTTGCTCCCAGGAGAGCGCCTTTCGATCTCTTCGACACGAGGAAGAAGCCAAACAACATCAAGCTCTATGTCAGGAGAGTTTTCATCATGGACAATTGTGAAGAGCTCATCCCTGAATACCTCAGCTTCATTAAGGGTGTTGTGGATTCCGATGACCTGCCCCTCAACATCTCTCGTGAAATGCTTCAACAGAACAAGATCCTGAAGGTGATCTGAAAGAACTTGGTGAAGAAGTGCATCGAGATGTTCTTCGAGATCGCTGAGAACAAAGAGGATTACAGCAAGTTCTATGAAGCTTTCTCGAAGAACATCAAGTTGGGCATCCATGAAGATAGCCAGAACCGTGCTAAACTGGCTGATTTGCTCCGGTTCTACTCCACAAAGAGCGGTGACGAGATGACTAGCTTGAAAGACTATGTAACTCGAATGAAGGAGGGCCAAAAGGATATCTATTATATCACCGGAGAAAGCAAGAAAGCGGTTGAGAACTCCCCATTCTTGGAGAAGCTTAAGAAGAAAGGGTATGAAGTCCTCTTCATGGTCGATGCCATTGACGAGTATGTAGTGAGCCAGCTGAAAGAATACGATGGCAAAAAGCTCGTATCCGCCACAAAAGAAGGGCTCAAGCTCGAGGATACCGAGGAAGAGAAGAAGAGGAAGGAGGAGAAGAAAGCAGCTTTTGAAAACCTCTGCAAGACGATCAAGGAGATTCTCGGCGACAAAGTTGAGAAAGTAGTTGTTTCTGACCGAATCGTCGATTCTCCGTGCTGTCTTGTTACGGGCGAGTATGTGGAGAGGATCATGAAGGCACAGGCGCTGCGAGACAGCAGCATGAGCACTTACATATCGAGCAAAAAGACGATGGAGATCAATCCTGATAATGCGATAATGGAGGAACTGAGGAAGAGGGCGGAGGCTGATAAGAACGATAAATCGGTGAAGGATTTGGTGATGCTGCTGTATGAGACGGCACTGCTGACGTCTGGGTTTAGTTTGGAGGATCCCAACACTTTTGCAGCGAGGATCCATAGGATGTTGAAGCTGGGGCTGAGCATTGATGAGGATGAAAGCGCTGAGGACGCAGAGATGCCGGTGCTGGAGGAGGATGCCGATGAAGAGAGTAAGATGGAGGAAGTTGATTGAAGATGCTGTAATACCATAAAAAGTGTGTGGGTCTCTGGGGTCTGTTCATGGTATGTTTTGTGAAGTCTGTTCTTGGTGTAGTTTTTGCTTTATTCTGTTAGTTCTGTAGTGTCTGTGTTTCTTGTGCATGTCTATTTGTGTTGCATTGTAGGATGATATTAGGCGTTACAAAATGAAAATTGAAATGCAGTCTCTAATTGAAAGTTCTTTGCAGTTTCAATAAACATGGAAGGTTTTTTGTACTACAAGGTATGTTAAACACTGAGTACCTGTTCCTCTTTTTAACAGGGTCTCTTGTATGGCCTTGTATCTGATATAGTTGTGGTAGTTGTGTACAGGAATCCTGTGAGTCCAACCATTCAACAATGTATGTTGCGGTTGAGCCTGCTTTAATGCTTTAAAATTTTCGCCTTGTAATTAATTTTGTACTATGTTCAAGTTGAATCATTCGGCGTGAAAGACAATCTCAGTCGATCAAGACGTTCAGTGCCATAGAGCATGGTGACCTAATGGTGTGAATATGATGTAGGTTCCTGCTGTCCTAGAAGTTGCCTCTGTGAAAATCTTACGCAGAGCAATGGAGTGTGAACTGATGTGTTGCTGTTCTGTAACTAACCACCAGTAGTGTTGAGAAACCCAAGAATTGGCGTCCCTTGTGGAACTAATGCATGTCCATTTTGTGAGTAAGCTCCAGAAACGTTGAAAGCCTAAGCAATCAGGGAAAAGGTGTTCCGTTGATTCTAGGGAATTGGAGGCATACATTATCATTCATGATATGATAATGACTCTGCAACCTTTTACTACTTAATTGACCATATTTTAAGCATTAAGGTTGTGGTGTCTAGACGAGGGGCGAAAGTGGTTTAAGCTTTGAAGCCGTTACAACCTAAAATTTGTTCCCGCCTCAACACACCAATGAGTATGTCGGCTAAAGTCAGCTAAACCTTGGAGATCGATGTCCAAGTCCTGTGGGGCTCGACTTGTGACTATGGTAGGGTTCCGAATGAACAATAGTTGTGTCGGTTGAGCCTATCTCAAATGTTCACCTTGTTACTGATTATTGTTGGGTTTGATTTAAATTCGGGATTAGTTTAGATTTAAATCTAATCTCTAGTTTAAATCCATATTTATCTCTACTTAAAAATATGGAATTATCTCCAAGCATATATTTATCTTATAAATAGAAGGCTTTCTCTAAGATTTTGATGTATTCATAATTCATTAATAACCTAGGGTTTAATTAGAGTGGGAGAGGGCGGCCAAACACGGTCACGAACAGAGAGGTTTTGTGAGCGTATTTCTTTATAAAAGAGGGTGAGAAGTCGGTATAATCTCTTATAAGATTTTCTCATAGTGAAATTTCTTGTCGCGGATGCAGGATTAGGTGTTAGTTGCGCCGAATCTGGGTAAATCTCGTGTGTTGTTGTTGTGTTCTTTTCGTGTGATTTGGTATCCGTCAAATGGTTTTTTTTCAATCTACTCTAAAACAATGATATTGGATTTCTGCTGCGCGGTAAATATGTAATCCTTACAACAAGTGATATCAGAGTGTCGAGTTCACGTTTTGTAGTTGATTGGGGAGATGACGTCTACAAATTACGAGATCGAAAAGTTCGATGGACGCAATAATTTTGGTCTACAGAGATTGAAGATGACAACATTACTGAAGCAACAAGGTGTGCATAAGATTGATTTTGTAAAAGACAGAGTTCCGGCGATGACCACGGTAGCTGAAAGTGTAGAGATAGAAAACAAAACTTACAGTTCGATCCAACTTTCAATGGCCGATAAGGTTCTTTGCGAAGTGGTGCAAAAGACGATAGCGGCAGAATTGTGGAACACGTTGGATTTTGTTTACATGAAGAAATTTTTTACTAATCGATTATATCTAAAGGAGTTCGGGAAGTGCGTAGTGGTCCTTCGGTTCGGATTAGACGGAGGGTTCGCTTCGCAGGATTATGCAGGCCGGAGAGAATCGTGCATCGGTACATCACGTTGGGAGATACTCGGTTAGATGGCATTGCAGAACGGATGGTTTGGATAGTTGGGAAGAACAGACCTTTACGGCTTACAGATGGTTTTCCAAGAGAGTTTTGGGCTGGAGTTCTATCTACTGCCGAGTATCTCATAGATCGATCACCATCGACAGTGGTCGATATGAGAATTTCCGAGGCGTTATGGACTGGAGGGGATAAGATTACTCAGGACTTCGCGTTATTGGGTGTACCTAAAAGTCGAGGGTCAAGAGATGTTCTCTTGTCAGGTTCGGAGACGGAGCAAAAGGATACAAGTCGTGGTGTTCTAGGATCCAGAGTGGAGTAATCAGCCAAGTGACATTCGTTGAGTCTGCAATCAGGTCGTGAACGAAGAACATGTATGCTGCCAAGCAAGGTGGAGTTCGAAGTCCCAGTCCAGGTTGCGAGAAATGAGGTGGTCGGTTGTAACATTTCAGAAAAATAAAATATTATTTTAGAATTTAAATAATTAAATTAATAAGTTTCAGGAATATTATTAAGTACAAGAATTTGTTTTGATGAAAGGGTATAACTATATACCGATAAATTGGAAAATATTCTGAAAATTTATAAGAATTATTGAAATGAAGGTGTTTATGCGATATGAGCATTTATAGATTTTTAAAATACTTATTTGTAAATGGGTTAAATGCTAAACACGATTAATTTTCACTAATCTTGCATTATCATGCTTATGCTTATGACATACACCATGTCATGTTGCACACTTGTTACATTTTTCTACCATGACTTATTTCTTTTTCAAGAATGGCTTTGTTTTAAAATGAGATTAAAAGAAAAAGATAAGATAAATAAAAGGAAAAGAAAAGAAAAGAAAAGAATAAAGAATGGGATTGATTTAGAATTGGTTAAGAGTTTTGAAAAATTTCAAGTTGAGGTTAGGTTTGATTTGAATTGATATGGTGCAATTGAGAATTAGTAGTGACTTTACACACCCGTAGCATAAATCTTATAAATTGAAACCAGAGATTTAACCCCAAGATATGAACTTAGAATCTCCGATGTCGGGTTTTGTGAGGAATTGTGGTGATATTTGGAATTCTGGTATGACTCGGAGACATGGAAAAATATATAGCGATTACAGTGACACAAGTAGGTGACCTAGAATCTACCCTAAAGACCCGAGACCCCAACCATCACCTTTGGCCGCAAATAAACTCTTTCTGGCCGCAAATTGCGGCCAGGTTAGGTGCGAATGGCTTCGTGTTTGGTCCATGGCTCCATTTCCAGTAAACTAGACCCTCCACATATGCAGAATTGGCTAATTTCACCTGGAACAAAATCTGGAAGTGTTTTTCATAGTTTCTGATTTCGGTTTGTGAATTCTGTGAACTTGAAGTTTGGTATTGGTGTTTTGTCTCGATCACTTGACGTTTGTACGTCGATATCGGGAGTTGTTTGGTTATTCTTGCATGCGTAGACCATAGGTTTTAACTTATGTGTGATTCGTGTGCCGTTTTGGTTTTCGTGCGCGATTTCTGTTTACGATACTATGTGTTTTATATGTAGGCACCTTCACGTGGACTTTGGATGACAAGGAAGAGCATGGCGATATCGACTTCGGCAAGCAAGGATCAAGATGAGTAGATGTATATCTACGGGGAAGTCGGGTGGATGGCGTATAGCACCTCTGCAGTTTGTAGTGTAGCATATAGTATGTTATATATATAAATATGCATTTTGTAAGACGTTATTAATTAGCAAGAAGGGTTTAGGAGATCATGGGTTGGTTTTAGCGTAACTTGAAGATAGTGCTTTTAGTTTAGTTTCTTAGTTACGGAACCCTAGAATTAAGGTTGACACACACACACATGCACACACGTGATATGTTTTTGGTGTATATGATATGTGTGTGTGTGTGTGTATGTGGATGTGTTGCTATACACACACACATACATATACGTATACACGTATGATGAGAATAGTATACGATCTTCGAAGGAGAGTCGATATGATCGAGCATGATGCCGTGAGATCGGTTATGTGATTTGGGTCGTGTTATGATATACTACATGATAGTATAGTGGATCGATGGGTGATGCGTTTTATTCACATGCGGATATATGTTTGATGGTATCGAAATGTACTAGACTTTATATCAGTACCCTTAATTCAGGTTATGATGATAATGATACCAGATAAATAATGAGTTATATGTGATATTTGACTGTACCCCGATTTGGGATGCCGTACGATGGATTTTTACCGTACGATGTATAAACATGATGATTGATCCGCACTCTTGACTCGAGAATGTCGTATTATATATTTTATCGTACGTGACGTTATTGAGGCGGGATCACCGACTACTAGATATATCGACTCGGACTTAGGTGGATTTCCTTACCCTTTTGATTAGTCTCTTAGATTCGTCCTGTAATGTGCTTGGTAGATGTTAGATTGGGCTCGAGTCATACTTATTTCAAAACTAACGAATCGTGAGTATTTTAAAGACAGGCCGAAAGATACTACGGATTTTTCAAAGGATGCATCTTTTCTCAAGGACCCCGTAGCTCTATTTTTCTAAAACCACGATTCGTGCGATTTCAGACTCCAAAAACTATATGACTCATATATAGAAATGTATATTTTCTATTGTTGCGTTTACTATTCATTTTCCATATATTCTTGCAGTTCACATTGCATCGCATGCTTAAATGTGTTTTCGTTAGTCATTGTGAAACCATGTTGTTAGGACACCAGCACCATTACCGATGATTCGTATGCTCCACGTACACTTACTTTCCGGCTCACACACACATCATCGGTAATTTTCATGTCACGTACATATTAGAAAACACTACTTCATTGGTATAAATTGTTAGTTGGTAGTTTCGACATAGTACTAGTACACTTGTTTTTATATGCTAGTTTAGATATTGCATTTATTACTGAGATACTTCATGCATGTATATGTATTCATTTGTCATGCGATATTATGGGGCTTTATGCCGGTAATTTATTGGTTATTGACTCTCGATATTGGGATTTCGGATTTTCCATGAGATTTCTGGATTTAGAGAAACCGCAAGGATTTTATAAGCTCATTTTCATTTCAAAAGATAAAAATTGCGGTTTTCTCGTGATATGATTTGAGAGGTGTCTACCATAAGTTTTTTCGGTTCTTGAGTGGTATCATACACCCGATTCGAGGAGGAGGAGGAGGAACCGTCTGCGGATGCATGATGGACCTAATGCGGTACCCCGGGACAAGATGGTCGCAGATGATGGCGTTGAGCCCGGCAGGGAAGCACCACCGACCAGTTATTTATGACACGGCGGATATCAGAGGATACCGACGTAGTCTTGCGATTTGATGATATGGGCCAGTCCGGATTGCCGGAGCCCGAGATATTGAGATTTGATGAGATGGGCCAGTCTGGATTGCCGGAGCCCAAGATATTAAGATATATATTTTGTGTCGATCCTTGACACGGATTCTCTGTTGATTTCATTGATGATACTTCGGTTTTTATACAGAAATCTCACTGAGATATGAAAACAGTTTTCTCATTCTGAATGTATTCTGTTTCATTCATAATGCATTCGTACATAATATTTGTGATATGTTGCTACCTGAGGCACTGACACGAGCACTGGGTATTATACTTATGTTTAGATGTTACCCTTGCCATTATTAAATGTTTTCAGGATATATATATTGAGCATATTATTGTATGACCTAGGATAGAGTCATACATGTGATTTCTGCTCTGTGATGTTTTCTACTCACAAGTTGGCAACTCACCCCCGTTGTGCCACAGTTTCTTGCAGGTTTGGCCGTACAGGTTTCTTTGTGGCTTGCTGGCATACTGCTTCCTTCCGGGTGATTGCTTTGGTAGGTGGGTTCACTTGCATCGTGACCACCGTAGTACTTGTATTTATTTCAGTTGTATCTAGTAAACTCCATCAACCAGACTTGTATTATTTGATAAATTTAGAAGACCAGATGTATATTCTTTCGACCTTAAAGTCGCGCGCTTGTATTATTATGATTTTTTTCTGGTTTTCTTGAGGATGTTGGTTTTCTTGTTGAGTTTTGATCCTCGCCCTTCGGCGTTGTATATTATATTACATTGCGTGGTTGTTCCGCCAATTGACGAAGAGCTAGCTCCCGCTTGGGGATGCCTTTATTCATCATTTATATGTATATGCATGTTTGTACCCGTTTGGGGCCAGTTTTTATAAAGGAAACCTTGCCGAAATTTTTGGGAAAAGACTTGATGTTTTAAAAATACTTACTACGACTTTCAAAACGAAACTATATGTTAATTTTAAATAAGTTTTTCCTTCACTCTCTTTTCAAATGGTTTAGATTTCTGGGCTTCTGGCTTACTTGAATTAGGTGGGGTTCTATAGGCTTCACATGATTCAAGTGCCAGTCACGTGCTATTCCGGGTCGTGACAAAGTTGGTATCAGAGCGCTAGGTTTAACCTTGGTTCGAGTTTAGGTTTGACTATGCGGAGTCTAGGGCGTATATTTATATTCGGAACTTAGGCTTGACCTTACGGAACTTAGACTTGGTCGAGGGGGTATTAGACCCGAACTTACGTTGCATAGGTTGACCTTGGTTGATGGAGTAGGCGACTTAAGTAGAGTGACGTACTGTGTGTATGTTCCGTGGCATACTTACGATACGCTACTCCGCTTAAGAAGCCTTAGAATGTACATTTCTTTGCACAGTATTCTATTCGTTCATTGATCTATCCTCATCGATATCAGTTTGTGGTTTCTGTTACCACGGTTGAACGGGCAGAGAGAGCTGCGGCTAGAAATTGCGGTCAGCATGAGCCCATCTTGGACGAGGACTGACCAGGGCGTAATTCCGGTAACACACGATTTCATAGATGTGTCGTTTTATTATGTTTTTCACGACATGAGCGTTTCGATGGATTGTTTTACTAAGTTTCTCGAACGTGCAGATCAGCACCAGAGGACCGGGCCACTGTTAGAGGCCATCTAGAATATGATGACCGTTGATATATCGTCTATTCTTGAGGATTGAAGTATTGTTTAGCATGCGGACGAATGAGCCAAATGCTGCTGCGACTGACAAGATATCACCCCAGATGTTTGGAGCTATTGCAGCACGAGTTTGTGCTTAAGGATATGATAGAAGATCGCTAGTCACCCATGGAGGAATGACTAGGACATATAGTTCGTTTGCACACACCGATGCGAGGTCATCAGATCGATTGATTTCAGCTATAGAGGACTTCACACAGGCACGTCGAGAGTCGACAGGAAACGGATGAATGAAGAGTGTTCCTCCGACAAATTGTAAGAGTTTCCGAGGACGTAGTTGGCCAGATGCCTACTACAGGATATTTGAGATGTCGAGTTCGTAGTTTCGAAAGAGAGACTCTAAATATGAGTATAGCCATTTGTAGCGCAGTCCGTACAGCTACGAAAAGACGAGTTCGAATCGGTCGACATTAGAGAAAAGTGGAGTAAGAGGTTCGTACGATATTTTGACGAGATGACGTTTCACTCCATTGACATCAGAGATGTGATACGCATGCAGAGGCATTGAATATGGATATATCTTCCAGAAGAAGCCGTGATGAGTATGCAGCTACTCCGGGATAAGAAATGGATTTAGTAAAGGATGATAACTTCCGGGCAGTTTGGCAGGAACGAGATTTGGAAGAGACCCCGACAGAATCTTTCTGGAATACTATACGAGAAGACTTGGACCCAGGATCGATCGTATTACGCACATCCAGTAAGTCAGAGTTTGGCATCATCGATGAGACATGTTATGAGTGACCATGATAATTGGCCAGAGATCTTTAGAAGATGTGCCAGAGCGGAACTGTTCCGTCGTCATTTCCATATTGGGTCGTTGAGCCGAGGAGTTATGTAACTGGCAATTCGCAGTGAGAGATGAGAGAATAAGGGCACCAGGCGTCAGACCATGAACATGAGGCAAGTAGATATCTTACTCTGCTAGCTTTGGATGCACCGACACCTTCTCGACTTTGAAGGAAGGGCATATCGACGGCAGTGTTTACGGTTTGCGACTTGGTGACTCGAATGTCACGTGTCCATCATTTTGGATTTCGGTATTTTGGGCAAATTGTTTGCATGATTGAGATTTGTGCACCACAGTTGCACATGATTCGTATTCTATGTATCAGTTGTACTGATTTTCGTTTTGTGCAGACCTATTGCACCTGATTTTGATTTCATACCCTCCGATATGTTCGATTTTGAATTCATGCATGGGGTCGTACACGATTTTGACTTATGTATTTGGTGTAAATTACACGAGCTTTCCGTACCTTGATATGATTTTGTGTATGCAGATGCACGCGTTTATGAGTTTATATACCACGGTATACCTGATTTGGATTGATGTATGTTATATATCGTCGATTTCGATTATGATATTCGATATTTGTTTTGTGCACCCTGTGCACTTGATTTGGGTTCTTGCGCATCTTGGAGCGCTTGAGGCGATTTTGGTGTACACCAGATGCACTAAATCGGGATTCTTTGTGTATATCAGATGCACCTGATATTGCTGTCAGGCACACCCGTTGCCTTTTACAGGTGTTTTCGTGCACACCCATTGCACTTAGATTTTGTTTCAGTGCACATGTATGACACATTCATTGATTTCGAATTTCGTGCGCACCAGACGTACGTAGCATTATTTACATATGATATTGAGTGTGATTTCTTTGGAGCAACACGTTTTTATGATATTCACTGTATGGTTAGTAACCGAGCAGGACTGTTCTGAGAACAGTACCTAGGTGTTTTTACATGCATCGATATTTATCGAAGGGATTTCCAAAGAGGAGCTACAGTTTCAATATTTTTCCTATGTGTCCGGGATGGCACAAAACATTTTATAAAGGAAACCGTTCTAAATTATTTTCAAAACGGCGGGACGTGTATGTTAAACAAGGGATACATACATACATACATACATACATACATATATATAGTTATTTTTCTTACAATAAACATCCGCTACTTGTGCCGTGATACGCGCATCGCACAGCAACTTGAAAAAGGTTTGGCATGCATTTCTTTAGATGTTTTGACAAGTTTACAACGATGCGTACTATGTGCATGTTATAGTTTTGATATATACCAAGTTGGTTTTCATATCGGACTTTGACATTAGTATCTTTACCATGACTCCGATGATTGCGTGATGCTTGACGGAGTTTTGACTTTTGAGTTATATACTCGTTTTTCATGCGCATGCATTGCGCTACGATATGTTTTATGTATGTATGATTTCGGAGCCCCGACGACTTGATCATTTTACTGAAATGTTTTAGTATTTGAGGGGTTTAAATTTAAATTCGGGGACCGAATTTATTTAAGGGGGGAAGACTGTAAAATTTTAGGAAAATAAAATATTATTTTAGAATTTAAATAATTAAATTAATAAGTTTCAGGAATATTATTAAGTACAAGGATTTGTTTTGATGAAAGGGTATAACTATATACCGATAAATTGGAAAATATTCTGAAGATTTATAAGAATTATTGAAATGAAAGTGTTTATGCGATATGAGCATTTATAGATTTTTAAAATACTTATTTGTAAATGGGTTAAATGCTAAACTCGATTAATTTTCACTAATCTTGCATTATCATGCTTATGCATATGACATGCACCATGCCATGTTACACACTTGTTACATTTTTCTACCATGACTTATTTCTTTTTCAAGAATGGCTTTGTTTTAAAATGAGATTAAAAGAAAAAGAAAAGATAAATAAAAGGAAAGGAAAAGAAAAGAAAAGAAAAGAAAAGAATAAAGAATGAGAGGCATGGCATGAGGTATGGGCTTAGGAGAGAGGGAGAGAGAGAGGTTGAGGGGTTCTTTAACCGTTAGCTCATTTATGCCTTCTCTTCATCTCCTTCATTTTTTCCTCCTCTTTCCTCTCATGGCTGCCCTCTCCTCCACCTCCTCTACCTCCCCACCTCAATCCCAAATCCACCTCAAAACATCATGTTTCTTTCATTAAAAATGTGCACAAGCTCCTCACATAGGCCATGGTGGGATCAAGACAAGAATTTGAGCACTTGGGGTAACTCAAGAAAATTCTTGAGTTGCCAAATGAGGTAACTCTTTCACCATTAGTGTAGTAATTCATTTACTTTAGCATTTATTCTAGTTTAGAATTGGTTAAGTGAGGATTAGTGAGCTTTGAAAAATTCCAACTTGAGGTTAGGGTTTGATTTGAATTGATATGGTGAAATTGAGGTTTACTAGTGACTTTACACACCCGTAGCGTAAATCTTATAGATTGAAACCAGAGATTTAACCCCAAGGCATGAACTTAGAATCTTCGATGTCGGGTTTTGTGAGGAATTGTGGTGATATTTAGAATTCTGCTGTGACTCGGAGACCTGGAAAAATATATAGCGATTACAGTGACACATGCAGGTGACCTAGAAGCTACCCTGAAGGCCCGATACCCCAACCATCACCTTTGGCCGCAAATAAACTCTTTCTGGCCGCAAATTGCGGCCAGATTAGGGGAGAATGGCTTCGTGTTTGGTCCATGGCTCCATTTTCAGTAAACTAGATCCTCCACATATGCAGAATTGGCTAATTTCACCTGGAACAAAATCTGGAAGTGTTTTTCATAGTTTCTGATTTCGGTTTGTGAATTCTGTGAACTTGAAGTTTGGTATTGGTGTTTTGTCTCGGTCACTTGACGTTTGTACGTCGATATCGGGAGTTGTTTGGTTATTCTTGCATGCGTAGACCATAGGTTTTAACCTATGTGTGATTCGTCTGCCGTTTTGGTTTTCGTGCGCGATTTCTGTTTACGATATTATGTGTTATATGTGTAGGCACCTTCATGTGGACTTCGATTATAAGGAAGAGCATGGCGACATCGACTTCGACAAGTAAGGATCAAAGTGAGTAAATGTATATCTACGGGGGAAGTCGGGTGGATGGCGTATAGCACCCTCGTAGTTCGTAGTGTAGCATATAATATGTTATATATATAAATATGCGTTTTGTGAGACGTTATTAATTAGCAAGAAGGCTTTGGGAGATCATGAGTTAGTTTTAGCATAACTTGAAGATAGTGCTTTTAGTTTAGTTTCTTAGTTACGGAACCTTAGAATTAAGGTTGACATACACACATGCACACACGTGATATGTTTTTGGTGTGTGTGTATGTATGTATGTATGTGTGTGTGTGTGTGTGTGTGTGTGTGTGTGTGTGTGTGTGTGTGTATGGATGTGTTGCTATATCTATCTCTCTCTCTCTCTCTCTCTATATATATATATATATATATATATATATATATATATATATATATATATGTTAGTTATATGTATGCCCTAGAGACCATTATTGTAGATATGATGTATATTATAGTGGATGCTTGGACATATATAGGGAGGACTTTCTTGCTCGACATGATAGTATGCTATCTGGTTACTCTTTATTTTAACATGTACACTGAATGTCTCTCTGTTACATGTTGATAAAGCCCTTAGGATGTGTACTTGACTACCTGGATTATGATGCTGATCATACTGTTAGTTATATGTATGCCCTAGAGGCCATTACTGTACATACGATGTATATTGTAATGGATACTTGGACATATATAGGGAGGACTTTCTTGCTCGACATGATAGTATGCTATCTAGTTGTACTTTATCTTAACATATACTCTGATTGTCTCTGTGTTACATGTTGATAAAGCCCTTAGGATATGTACTCGACTACTGGGACTATGATGAGATCATACTAGTGGGGCCACGGTAGTCGACGAGTACATCCTATAACTGTTCCTAGTCGAGGGTGTATCGAGACAGGGCATCGATACACCAGAGTAGACTAGCATATATGCATCTTGACCCATATGATGGGCGATGGATGATCCCATATCCATCGGTGTTTGACTTCAAGGATGGTGTACGGGTGCTCAGTAGAGACTGGGTACACTGGACGGACTCGCCGAGAACTCCCAGATGGTATTATACCTCATGTCAGATGGCAGTTCTCCGGTGACACTGGTACAGAGTAGTCTGTTGACCCGAGATCGTCATAGAGTCTTGTGTGATTCCCATTTTGCTTTGATTTCCATCATACCAAGTCCAAGAGGGCGTGCAAAAAGGTGGCTTTTGGGTACAGTCCCGAATCACATGGAGGCAATGAGCGATAGGAGGGGATTCTTCTTTCCCGGTATAGGGAGTTGATGTTGTGCTGTATTCGATTGGCTATAACCGGAAATCCCTGGCCAAGGTTGCTGAGATTTACTGGTAAGTGTTATCAGTAGTTTCTCAAACTGTTATAGACCTCATATCGACACGACTTATCGAGCTACTGGGGTCTGACGTTTACCACCCCTAGGTGAGATATGCGACATATCAGACGACGAGACCGGACTGTACGAGAGTGTTACTGATTGGATTCACGGGAGAAAGTACAGGCTTGCTTGTTGATCTTCTGAGCGCTCATTACCTGGGTGGCTGTTACGTTTAGCTGACCGCTTGCAACTTGTGGGTATTTGATATGATCATCACCTACTGCCGGCGTATTGACGATTCTTTAGAGTCCTACACAGAGGTTTCTTGGCTCAGGAAAAACGGAGTAGGGGTACATATGTGATATGTGCAGGACCGAGGATAATGCGATATGAGATACCATATTATATTCTCGCGATATTTGATATCAGCCGGGTCATCGGATCAAGTGTTGATTCTATGATTCGGTAAATGATATATTAGTCGGTTATATGCGATATAGCCGGATTGTCGGATCAAGTGTTGATTCGATAATTTAATGTATAATAATATATATGATATATTAAATTACATTAACTAATATTAGCTCACTAAAAGATTCTTTTTCTCACTCGGCTAATACATTGATATATATGCGATATATGTTAAATGTATTATTTTATTTTGTTACAATAAATATTATATATGTGATATATAATATTGTAACATGATATGATTACTAATGCAACATGTTTAGTGGAGATTAAATAAGGTTAGGGTTTGATTTGGGTTAGTTCATTCATGAACCTTCTAGAAGGTTTCATTTTGTTTTGTGTTAAGATATTTACAAGTGACTCATCTTTAACCTAACCCAAACCGTTCACCCTTGGTTAATTCTCTATAAAGGTTTAGCAACCATGGTTGCATTATTCATCATTATCCTTTCATTATTCATCACAAAAGGATTAATCAATTATTCATCTTCTTCTTCCTTCTTCTTTCTTTCATGGAAAAAGCTTTCTAGCTTTTTTCCAAGTGATGAAAATGAGTGAGAATAAGAAAACAAATGAGAGCAAAAATCCTACTTCATCATCCTCATCTACCATTGCCCTTTAGATGAGGGTGTTCACTTCATTTAGTGAGTGAGAGCTTGTGTTAATGAAACTTCAAGGTAGATCATCTTTGTTATCGAAGATCGGAAGCAAGCTTGCATCTTTCTCCTCGTGGAGCCTCTCGAGAGTCCGGAACACGATGATCGCAGTGAAGGGACCTCAACACGGAGCTTTAGAAGTGAAGGACCGGATCTACAAAGGTTGTAATCCCTCTCACTTAGTGTTAAAGTGTTTAACATGCTTTTTTTCGCCTAATCTCAAGTTTAAAGATCCGGCTTTGGGTTGTTCGGCACGGCTAAATTTTTAATCGGGCATGATTGATGCTTCGTAGACCCTTGTGCGTATGCCTAGCATCCCTACACATACTAGTGGGACAAAGGTAATCCGTGAGTACATCCTTTAATGTCCCTAGTCGTGGGTGTATCGAGACGGGGCATCGATATATCAGAGTAGACTAGCGTATAGCTTCTCGGCCCATGTAGATGGGCAATGGATGATCCCATATCCATTGGTGTTTGGCATCAGAGATGGTATACGGGTGCTCAGTGGATATAGGGTACATTGGACGGACTCGCCGAGAACTCCTAGATGGTATTATACCTCACGTCAGATGGCAGTTCTCTGGTGACACTGGTACAGGTTAGTCTGTCGACCCGAGATCGTCATAGAGTCTTGTGTGATTCCCACTATGCTTTGATTTCCACCTTACCACGTTCAAGAGAACGTGCAAAACGATGGTTTTTGGGTACAGTCCCGAGTCACATGGAGGCAATGAGCGATAGGAGGGTATTTCGTCTCTCCCGGTATTGGGGGTTGATGTTGTGCTGTGCTCGATTGGCCATAACAGAAAGTCCCTGGCCAGGGCTGTTTCTGAGATTTACTGGTAAGTGTTATCAGTAGTTTCTCGACCCGTTATGAGCCTCACATCGGCATGACTTATCAAGCTATTGGGGTCTGACGTTTACCACCCCCAGGTGAGATATGCGACATATCAGACGAAGAGACCGGACTGTACGGTAGTGTTACTGATTGGATTCGCAGAAGTATGACCAGGCTTGCTTGTTGATCTTCTGATCGTTCAATACCCGGGTGGCCGTTACGTTTAGCAGACCGCTTGTGGCTTGTGGGTGTTTGATGTGATCATCACCTACTGCCGGCGTATTGACGAGTCTTTAGAGTCATACACAGAGGTTTCCTGGTTCATGCGAAACGAAATAGGAGCACATATGTGATATGTGCAGGATCGAGATTAATGTGCGTATGTGATACCGCATTCTATTCTCGCGATATGTGATATCGATCGGTTATATGTGATATAGCCGGGTTATCGGATCAAGTGTTGATTCGATAAGATGTTACATTTAATATTAGTCGGTTGTATGAGATATAGACGGATTATTAAATCAAGTGTTCATTTGATAATTTAATGTATAATTATATATTTGATATATTAACTTACATTAACTAATATTTGCTCACTAAACATTTCTTTTTTCTCACTAGTGTACACTTAGTATATATGTGATATATATTAATGTACAACTATTGTGTCATGCACATGTGACATGGGTGTATGAGACTCACACCATGCTTAATATAATGTAAGGTTTTTATTTATTTAAAGTAAACCAAATTAGTGGAAATTAGTCACATGGTTGAAACTTGTAGAAGCTTGTGGAACCATTGACCAAGTCCACTAATTTTGTTTTACTTGAAGATATTTATTAACCTAACCATTATTAGTTAGCCATGGTTTATTCTCTACACGGGTTGGTGTATGGAACTAACACACCCATGGTTTCTATTCTCACCTCATGAGTTCATTCTCTCATCTTCATTCTTCATCTTCTTCTTCAGTGAGAAAACTTGCTAGCTTTTCTCAAGGTGAGAAAATATTATGAGAAAAACAAATCTAAAGTGAGCCCACTTCCTACTTCATCATCCTCTACTATTAGCCATTTAGTTTAGGGTGTTTGATTCACTAATCTACAATTAGTGAAGAGGTAGCATGGGCTTGAGTCTTCTCGACGTAGATCATCTTCAGCCTCGAAGACTTCGAGCAAGCATGTTCATTTTTTCATGTGAACCCTTACCAAAGTTCGGGTGTTTACTACTTGGAGCGAAGGGACTACTACACGGAGTTTTAGAAGTGAAGGACCGGTCTACAAAGGTTGTATTTCTCATTCACTTAGATGTAAAAGTTGTTTACATGTTGTTTCGTTTAAAACTCTAGTTAAAGATTCTAGGTTATGGTTCTTTAGAATGACAAAAATTTGAAAACGGCATGGACGATTCCTCCCGAAACCTTGCTGCCGACCTAGGGAACCCAACAGTGGTATCAAAGCCAAGCTAGAGATTTAAACGATATTTGTTAGATTACGAAACCGAAACTGCTCCGAAACACCCGATACACAAATCTGGTTTCCATCGAATTTTTAAAGGTATCAATTTTTTTTAAACAACTGCAGAATATTATATGTGATATAACATGAACACTATGAAAATTTGGAGCAATTTGGTGCAAATTTGGCCAGCCACATAGGGCTAAAAACCGAGCTCACCGGGTCAAAGTAGGTATTTTGGCTTCAAATTTTCAGGGTGTTCCAGTCTCTTGGTTTTGGTGTTTCAGGTGTTATTTGTTTTTGCTAAATTTGCATGTGATTTTAACTTTCTGCAAAGACAACTCGGAGTGTTTCGTAATCGTAATCCTAACATGTATTCGGGTTATTTAGACGATGTTAAAAGTTTGAACGGATATCAATAACCCAATTTTTCCCCGCTGGAAATTTTCCAAGTGTTGGATTTTTCCGAGTTTAAAATCTTCAGAAAATCTTGCAAGCGATTTTGTGGACCCTCTAGAAGAACGATACCCAAACTTGACTTTTTGGATCGCGGAACCGCGGTCATACCCTAGGGTTTGCCGCACTTCCATGGCGACATGAGTGAGGCATGGGTCGGCCCTTCTACGGATGGTTCATAAGAGCCGTGGTATGTTCTGGATACTTTTTGAACTCCGCTCAAGTGTTAAGCTTGTTGGAAAATTTTGGGTGCTTGCTTATTCAATCGAAAAGTTTAATTTCGTATAGCTATTTGTGTTTGTGATAAAATAATTGGAATCTATTTAGTTGCGTGCAAGTTTAACATTTCGGTCTCGGTTGAAATCGGGAATCTTGTTGAATTACCCGACTTCGTTTGAAAAGTGTTTTCATAGTTGAGACCTAAATGTAAGATTTGCATTGTTAGGAATGAAATCCAGAATATATGATATTCCAGGTTTATGATATCTAAGGGCAGTGCCGATTCCAATTGTTGTAGTTTTTCTCTTTCTTTTCTGCGACCGTAAGTGTAATATGTGGTGTATCGCCGGTTTCGTTGCTATACGGTAACGACAATTGGGATACGCATATGTACCTTCTTTGATGACATGTGATGTTATGTGTTGCTGGGATATGTTATATAGGATCGTTGTGTTTGAATAGCCGTTTTTTTTTTATGTGAGATGAGAGTTTTTCATTTTTATTCATGTAAAAAAAACTTGTATATAATATTCTTTAATTGGGGCACTTACGGGTTGAGGAAGATGTCACCGTGGATGTATATTATTTACTTTTCCACATTAGGATAGACCCAAGGAGGGAAGCACAAGTAACCGGGTTCTAGAGTCCAGTGGGAGACCATCTCGAGGTGTCGAGTCCGGGTCTCCTAACTTTAGAATTGGTAGAGTTGGTTGCCGCCATCGTAGGGGTCTAGGAATGTGGGTTCGGCTATTCATCACAACCGTGAAATCCGTGTTTTATACTGGCTTAATTTAAAACCCGAAAATCCTAGTATATCCAATATTTCATATGTTGATTTCTGCTGTGATATTCTGTGATGTGATCACTGTTAGTTGTATGTATGCCCTAGAGGCCAGTATTGTACAGATGATGTATATTATATTGGATGCTTGGACATTTATATAGAGAGGACTTTCTTGCTCGATATGATAGTATGCTATCTGGTTGCACTTTACTTTAACATGTATACTTGTCTCTTTATACTGTCTTATAGTTACATGTTGGTAAAGCCCTTAGGATGTGTACTTGACTATCTGGACTATGATGCGGATCATACTAGTGGGGACATGGTAGTCCATAAGTACATCCTTCAAGGTCTCTAGTTGTGGGTGTATCGAGACGGGGCATCGATATACCAATGTAGACTAGCGTATACGCTTCTCGACTCATGAGATGGGCGATGGATGATCCCATATCCATTGGTGTTTGACATCAGAGATGGTATACGGGTGCTCAGTGGAGACTGGGTACACTGTACGGACTCGTTGAGAACTCCCAGATGGTATTATACCTCACGTCATATGGCAGTTCTCTGGTGACACTTATGCAGGTTAGTCTGTAGACCCGAGATCGTCATAGAGTCTTGTGTGATTCCCACTGTGCTTTAATTTCCACCTTACCACGTCCATAAGGGCGTGCAAAACGGTGGTTTTTGGGTACAGTCCCGAGTCACATGGAGGCAATGAGCGATAGGAGGGGTTTCGTCTCTCCCGGTATTGGGGGTTGATGTTGCGCTGTGCTCGATTGGCCGTAACAGGGAAGTCCCTGGCCAGGGCTGATTTAGAGATTTACTGGTAAGTGTTACCAGTAGTTTCTCGACCCGTTATGAGCCTCACATCGGCACGACTTATCGGTTATTGGGGGTCTGACGTTTACCACCCCTAGACTTGATATGCGACATATCAGACGAGGAGATCGGACTGTACGGGAAGTGTTACCGGCAGGCTTTTACAGGAGTTGGAGCGGGCTTGCGTGATGATCTTCTGATCGCTCAATACTCGGGTAGCTGTTACGTCCAGCTAGTACCACTGACGGCTTGTGGGTGCTTGATGTGATCATCACCTACTGCCGGCGTATTGACGAGTCTTTAGAGTCCTACATAGAGGTTTTACTAACTCAGGCAAAACGAAATAGGAGCGCATATGTGATATGTGCGGGACCGAGAATAATGCGTGTATGTGATACCGTATTCTATTCTCGTGACTTTTTGTATCGCAAGGTTATATGTGATATAGCCGGGTTATCGAATCAAGTGTTGATTCGATAAGTCGATACATTGGATGTTAGTCGGTTATATGTGATATGACCGGATTATTAAGTCAAGTGTTGATTTTAATAATTTATTGTATAATTGTATATTTGATATACTAGTTTACATTAACTAACACTTGTTCACTTTAGGGGTTTTCTCACATGAGCACAACTTTAATGTATATATGATATATATTAAAATGTGTTTTCTTTTTTGTATCATGGTTGATGATACACATGACTTGGGTGTATGAGACTTACACCATGCTATTTATTTATGTTGGATTTTAATATTCAAAGTAATTACAAAATTAGTGGAGGATTAGCTAAATGCTTGAAGCTTGTGGAAGCTTGTGGAAGCATTGACCAATTCCACTAAATTTGTTTTTACTATGGATATTTCTTAACCCAACCATAAGCATTAGCCATGGGTTAAGTCTCTACAAGAGTTAGTATATGATACCCACTCACCATGGTTAGCTTTCTCACTTGATCATTATCCTCATCTCTTTCTTTTGTTCTTCTTCTTCATTGCTGAAAAGAAAAACCTTGCTAGGGTTTGATCCAAAGTGAGAAAGATTGTGAGAAATAAAATTCTAAAGAGAACCCACTTCCTATTTCTCCATCCTCTACTAGACTAGCACTTTAGTTTAGGATGTTTGCTTCACTAATTCTCAAGTTAGTGAAGGAGCAGCTTGAGTTGGCATCCCCTCGACGTAGATCATCTTCGGCCTCGAAGACTTCAAGCAAGGATGCATTTTTCGCCTCGTGAAGCCATGCAAGAGACCGGGAGAACCACGATCGCAGCGAAGGGACTTCAACAAGGAGCTAAAGAAGTGAATGACCGATCTACAAAGGTTGTATTTCGTATTCACATAGTCGTAAACGTAGTTTACTTGCATTTGAAACCCTAATTTTCTAGCAACGATCGTGTTTAGGGTTATTCGGCACGGCTAAAATTTGAAACGGGCATGGTTGATGCATTGTAGAACCTTATTAGAGTGCCTAGTAACCCTATAGTGGTATCAGAGCCTAGCTAGAGCATTAAGCGATGTGTTAACGAAGTTAAAACTCCGAACGAACCCGAATACGTCAAGATAACCCCCTCTCTGTACATTTTTTAAAAACTGGGTTTTTTCTGAATTAAAAATACCTAAAAAAATCAGCAGGGAATTCTAAGAATTACCACAAAATACGAGCCCCTAATTCCGTATAGAAGCCGCGGAACCGCGGTCCCACCCCACTTACGGCGGCGGTTCCGCGGCCGTAAAGATGAATTGTGAGCAGTGTTTTGTGCAGTAACCTCCGTAGATATTCCTATATATTTCTGGGTATTTTTAAATCTGACTCAATTGTTGAGTATTTTGGGGTTTATTTTGAAATCGTCGATTCGATCGGAGAATTTAATTTTGTTATGTGATTCCGGATAATTTAGAAAGTATTAAAATGTTCGAACGGATATCATTAACTCAATTTTTCCCGGCACGAAAAACATTCAAGTGTTGAATTTTTCTCGGATTTAAATCTTTCGGAAATACGTGCATGTGACGCGATGGACCCTCTAGAAGACAACAAACCTTAACTCGATTATGTGACCGTCTTGAACTGCCTTTTGAACCTTAGGGTTTGAGGCAGTACGGCGTGCCACATGTGAGGTGTTGGCTTGACCCTTCTACGGCTGGACCTTTGCTACTGTGACGTATTCTGGAATTTTTGAACTTCGCTCAATTGTTGAGCTATTTAGGAAACCTTGGGTATTTGGTTATTCGATCGGAAAGTTTAATACTGTCTATTTATCTGGAATGTGATACAATATGTGGAATTCATACAGTTAGGCATGAAATGCTAAATATGTGATATTTCGGATTTACGAAGTCTAAAGAGATTGTGGATTCCAAATGTTGTAGTTTTACACTTTCTTTTCTGTGACCGTAAGTGTAATATGTGATATCACCGGTTTCGTTGCTATATGTCAACGACAATTGGGATGCGCATATTTACTTACGTTGATGACATGAGATGTTATGTGTTGCTGGATATGTTATATTGGATTGTCGCGTTCTGAATAGCCGGGGTTTTTTTTATGTGAGATGAGAGTTTTTATTTTCATTCATGTAAAATTAAATGTATGTAATATTCTTTTATTGGGGCACTTCCGGGATGAGGTTGATGTCACCTTTTGTATATTATTTACTTTTCCGCACTAGGATAAACCCAAGGAGGAGAGCAGAAGTAACCGGGTTCTAGAGTCCAGTGGGAGACCAACTCGAGGAGTCGAGTCCGGGTCTCCTAACTCTAGAATTGGTAGGGTTGCTTGCCGCTCTCGTAGGGGTCTAGGGGTGTGGGTTTGGCTATACATCGCGACCGTGGAATCCGTGTTTTATAGAGGCTCAAAATAAAACACGGACATCCTAGTATATCCAATATTTCATATGTTTCTTCTGCTGCGATATCTGTGATGTGATCATGTGATGTGATGTGATAAATACTGTATATAGTATATATGATATATTATATAGGCGTTACTTATGTTTTACACCCGCGCTAGCCCTGCCCCGCTCTGCCGTTAGTTACCTAACCTAACGGTGCACGAGGGGACATCGAGGCGAATACGGATGGCATAAGTGTACGTCGTATTTATCTGTGATGTTTAGGTGACTTAAATGATGGGACTTCATTAATGTGATTAATGAAAGAAAAGAAACCTAAAAGATATTGTAGAATCAAATTTTTCGAAAAGGATAGCTACAGTTTTGCTTTGCATAGCGATATATATGATATATCCTGCACCTTATTCGATGAGGAAAGAGCCGAGATCCCTTCACCGGGAGTGACCTCTTTAGCAAAACTGGCAGATGCTACAACACTCGGTTTGCTTTTTGATTGCTTTTGGAGTTTTGCTTTGCATAGTGATATATATGATATATCTCGCACCTTATTCGATGGGGAAAGAACCGAGATCCCTTCACCGGGAGTGACCTCTTTAGCAAAACTAATGAAAGTCTCAAAATCACTCCATTTCAAAATTCACTTGATTCTAAAACGATATCCAGTTCATTACTCAATAGGTTTTCAGAAAAACCTGTCGTAGCCCTCCGTCATTTCAGATAAGTCCTACTTAGTATTCATGCTACGTTTGTTAGCCTGCGTCAAGGCGTAGTGTGCGGTAGCTAACTAGTATTTATCTGCTTATGCATATGATGCAGATTGGATTAGGGTAGTCGTGCGACTTTGTTGGCCTGCGTCAAGGGTCGTACGGCTGGGTTTAATTCAATCAAGAAATGACGGGTTGAACTTGACCAGCGCACTATGGTTTGTTGGCCTGCGTCAAGATCATGGGACGCTAGGGGCAAAATATTATCGGGAATTTCAAGTGTTGAAATTTGTAATGAGATTGCATACCTTCTATGAGATAGTTGGATCCCGATACCCACTGCGAGTAATTGTTACTCCTGGGAGAGTTTTACACAGGACAATTAGCCGATCAAGTAGGTGTCTAGAAAGGTGTCAACGGGGTTACGCCTCTGGGAAAACGAGGTTTACTTTAATTAGGTCCGTGCGAAAGCACGGGGAACCTCCCTCAAAGTACCGACACTGGCCTGGCTGAAATATTGGCGAAATTGTAGGGTGTAATTAATCCCGGCTAGTCTTTCCTTTTAAGGTTTGAAGGAAGATTTGATAAAAACAGTGGGAGCCATCCTGATTAGATAAAATAATAATTAATCTGATCTTGAAAGAGCATACGCTAAAGTGTTTTCTTCTCTCTCTCTCCAGGTAGCGACCATATCATGCCTTAATAAAGATAATAATATGGATGTATTGACTGAACCCGCATGTTATACTGTGCTGGGGAACGTTGGTTCCGTTCTTTCTTATAAAAGTTATAAGACTGAACAGGATATAGGGGAATACCAGGATTCCCATGCCACCCGTGTGAAGAAAGTACATGTTGATGCATTTTCTTCGGGTGTGTTCATTACAGAGAACTGTTTCTCCATTTGCTCTACGTCCTGGGTATTAGATACCGGGTCAGGATCCCATATATGTAATCAGTTACATGGGCTTAGGAAAGGTAGAGAACTTGGAGAAGGTGATAAAGACATAAGGGTTGGAAATGGTACAATTGTTGCAGCTAAAACCGTCGGGGAATATCACCTTGTATTGCCAACTGGTAATACATTGATTCTGAACGAATGCTATTACATGCCGAACCTGATATGCAACATTATATCGGTTTCTTTGTTGAGTAAAGAAGGATATAATTTTGTATTACAGGATAATGTTATGAACATTTTTCTAAACCAAAAGTTGGTTGGATAGGGCACGATGTGCAATGGTATTTATATTCTAAATTAATCAACAGTTCTGAGCATAACAAACACACACAAGAGGAACAGTTCAGAAATGAACGAATTCTTCTTGTGGCCTTGTAGACTGGGCCACATCAATGCGACACGACTAGCTAAGTTGCATAAGGATGGATATTTGAATCCGTTTGAATTTTCATCTTATGACACTTGCCAGTCATGTCTCAAAGGCAAGATGACCAAAACTCCGTTTACGGGACACGGAGAAAGAGTTACGGAACTCTTAGGACTAGTACATAGTGATGTATGCGGCCCCATGTCTACACATGCCAGGAATGATTCTGCGTACTTCATTACATTCACTGACAATCTCTCTAGATTCGGATATGTGTTCCTGATGAAACACAAATCAGAAGCTTTTGAGAAATTTAGAGAATATAAACAAGAAGTCGAGAACCAAACCGGAAAAAGTATTAAAATCCTTCGATCTGATTGAGGAGGAGAATACTTGAGCAATGAATTCCTAGACTTCCTAAAAGAGAATGGGATTCTCTCTCAGCTAACTCCTCCATATACACCACAGCACAACGGTGTATCGGAACGGAGGAACCGCACACTATTAGATATGGTGCGCTCTATGATGAGCACAGCTGAGTTACCTATTTCCTTCTGGGGGTATGCACTGGAAACAGCTGCAGACCTATTGAATATGGTTCCCACCAAATCCGTGCCAACCACTCCATATGAGATATGGAAAGGAAAGAGACCATGTCTTAATTATGTTAATAAATGGGGTTGTCCGGCCTATGTAAAAACACAAAATTCGGACAAACTCGCGGCAAGGTCCATTCTGTGTAAGTTTATTGGATATCCCAAACATTCGTGCGGGTATATCTTCTACCACACCGAGGAACAAAAGGTGTTTGTTTCTCGACATGCCACCTTTTTAGAAAAGGAATTTCTTGAAAAAGAGATTATTGGCAAGGAGGTAGAACTGGAAGAGGTTCCAGCAATACAGACTACGACAGAAGATTTGGTTGAACCGGAGGATTCAGTAGTTCCCAATGAACCTCAGACTCTCCGCCGATCTAGTAGGGTTCCTCACCCACCTGAGAGATACTACGGTTTTCTCATGGATGGGGGGAGCGAGGATTGCATCATGGTTGATGATGACCCAACTAGCTTCGAGCAGGCCATCACGAGTGGGAACTCAGTGAAATGGCTGGATGCAATGCGGTCCGAGATGGAATCCATGTACACCAACAAAGTATCGACTTTGGAAGATGCTCCTGAAGGGGTAAAATCCATTGGGAGCAAGTAGATCTTCAAGAAAAAATTTGGTGTAGATGGGAAAGTGGAGACTTTCAAAGCTAGACTTGGTGCAAAGGGTTTTCGTCAAAGACCAGGTGTGGACTATGACGAAACCTTTTCTCCAGTGGCTATGCTTAAATCCATCCGGATCATGCTTGCCATCGCTGCATATCATGACTACGAAATCTGGCAAATGGATGTTAAGACCGCCTTTCTAAACGGTGATTTAGAAGAGTGCGTGTACATGACTCAGCCAGAGGGATTCATAGATAGTGGGAGCAGCGGGAAGGTGTGCAAGCTGCTTAAGTCCATTTATGGATTAAAGCAAGCATCGCGGAGTTGGAACATCTGGTTTGACGTCGTTATCAAAGAGTTTGATTTCGTCAAAAACGTAGATGAACCTTGTATCTATAAGAAGGTGGCAGAGAGTAGGGTTGTCTTCCTCGTATTGTACGTGGACGACATACTCTTGATAGGAAATGACATTCCTATGCTGCAATCGGTCAAGCTCTTCTTATCACAAAGATTCTCAATGAAAGATCTTGGTGATGCCTCCTGCATATTTGGAATTATGTTCTATAGAGATAGATCTAAACGGATATTGGGATTGTCCCAATCCAGGTACATTGACGCCATACTAAAGAGGTTTAGTATGGAAGAGTCCAAACGTGGGTTTTTACCCACGATCTCAGGGCTCACTCTCTCCAAAGAGATGTCTCCCAAGACTGATTTGGAGAGAGCTCGCATGCAAGGGATACCCTATGTTTCGGCTGTAGGCTCTATCTTCTACGCGATGCTATATACCAGACCCGATGCAGCATACTCACTAAGTGTAGTGAGTAGGTATCAAGCTGATCCTGGAGAGAGTCATTGGACAGCTGTGAAGAGCATTCTCAAGTACTTGCGAAGGACTAAAGAGATGCTCTTGGTGTATGGTAACGGATAACTCCAAGTGCAGTCCTTTACCGATTCGAGCTTCCAGAGTGATAAGGACGACTCTAAGTCACAGTCGGGATTTGTCTTTACCCTTTACGGAGGGGCGGTTAGCTGGAAGAGTTCCAAGCAGGAAACCGTGGCAGACTCGACGATGGAGGCTGAATACATCGCTGCCAACGATGCTGCCAAAGAGGCTGTCTGGATCAAGAAGTTCATTACTGAACTTGGAGTGGTTCCATCCATTGAGCATCCAATACCTTTGTATTGTGATAACAATGGAGCGGTGGCTTTGGCCAAGGAACCCAGGTCCCATCAGCGATCCAGGCATATTCTGAGGAGGTATCACCTGATCCGGGAGATAGTTGATCTCCGGGAGATCGAGGTCAGGAGGGTTGACTTAAAGAACAACACAGCGGATCCACTCACGAAGGCCATTCCCCAGATACAGTTTGAGAGACTTTTCGGGATGCTTGGTATACGATACTACAGCAGCTGGCCCTAGTGCAAGTGGGAGATTGTTAGTTGTATGTATGCCATAGAGGCCAGTATTGTACAGATGATGTATATTATATTGGATGCTTGGACATTTATATAGAGATGACTTTCTTGCTCGATATGATAGTATGTTATCTGGTTGCACTTTACTTTAACATGTATACTTGTCTCTTTATACTGTTTTATAGTTACATGTTGGTAAAGCCCTTAAGATGTGTACTTGACTACCTAGACTATGATGCGGATCATACTAGTGGGGACATGGTAGTCCATAAGTACATCCTTCAAGGTCCCTAGTCGTGGGTGTATCGAGACGGGGCATCGATATACCAATGTAGACTAGCGTATACGCTTCTCGACCCATGAGATGGGCGATGGATGATCCCATATCCATTGGTGTTTGACATCAGAGATGGTATACGGGTGCTCAGTGGAGACTGGGTACACTGGACGGACTCACCGAGAACTCCCAGATGGTATTATACCTCACGTCAGATGGCAGTTCTCTGGTGACACTTGTGCAGGTTAGTCTATAGACCCGAGATCGTCATAGAGTCTTGTGTGATTCCCACTGTGCTTTGATTTCTACCTTACCACGTCCATGAGGGCGTGCAAAACGGTGGTTTTTGGGTACAGTCCCGAGTCACATGGAGGCAATGAGCGATAGGAGGGGTTTCGTCTCTCCCGGTATTGGGGGTTGATGTTGCGCTGTGCTCGATTGGCCGTAACAGGGAAGTCCCTGGCCAGGGCTGATTTAGAGATTTATTGGTAAGTGTTACCAGTAGTTTCTCGACCCGTTATGAGCCTCACATCGGCACGACTTATCGGTTATTGAGGTCTGACGTTTACCACCCCTAAACTTGATATGCGACATATCAGACGAGGAGACCGGACTGTACGGGAAGTGTTACCGGCAGGCTTTTACAGGAGTTGGAGCGGGCTTGCTTGCTGATCTTCTGATCGATCAATACCCGGGTAGCCGTTACATCCAGCTAGTACCGCTGACGGCTTGTGGGTGCTTGATGTGATCATCACCTACTGCCGGCGTATTGACGAGTCTTTAGAGTCCTACATAGAGGTTTTACTAACTCAGGCAAAACGAAATAGGAGCGCATATGTGATATGTGCGGGACCGAGAATAATGCGTGTATGTGATACCGTATTCTATTCTCGTGACTTTTTGTATCGCAAGGTTATATGTGATATAGCCGGGTTATCGAATCAAGTGTTGATTCGATAAGTCGATACATTGGATGTTAGTCGGTTATATGTGATATGACCGGATTATTAAGTCAAGTGTTGATTTAATAATTTATTGCATAATTGTATATTTGATATACTAGTTTACATTAACTAACACTTGTTCACTTTAGGGGTTTTCTCACATGAGCACAACTTTAATGTATATATGATATATATTAAAATGTGTTTTCTTTTTTGTATCATGGTTGATGATACACATGACTTGGGTGTATGAGACTTACACCATGCTATTTATTTATGCTGGATTTTAATATTCAAAGTAATTACAAAATTAGTGGAGGATTAGCTAAATGCTTGAAGCTTGTGGAAGCTTGTGGAAGCATTGACTAATTCCACTAAATTTGTTTTTACTATGGATATTTCTTAACCGAACCATAAGCATTAGCCATGGGTTAAGTCTCTACAAGAGTTAGTATATGATACTCACTCACCTGGTTAGCTTTCTCACTTGATCATTATCCTCATCTCTTTCTTTTGTTCTTCTTCTTCATTGCTGAAAAGAAAAAGCTTGCTAGGGTTTGATCCAAAGTGAGAAAGATTGTGAGAAATAAAATTATGAAGAGAACCCACTTCCTATTTCTCCATCCTCTACCAGACTAGCACTTTAGTTTAGGATGTTTGCTTCACTAATTCTCAAGTTAGTGAAGTAGCAGCTTGAGTTGGCATCCCCTCGACGTAGATCATCTTCGGCCTCGAAGATTTCAAGCAAGGATGTGTTTTTCGCCTCGTGAAGCCATGCAAGAGACCGGGAGAACCACGATCGCAGCGAAGGGACTTCAACAAGGAGCTAAAGAAGTGAAGGACCGATCTACAAAGGTTGTATTTCGTATTCACTTAGTCGTAAACGTAGTTTACTTGCATTTGAAACCCTAATTTTCTAGCAACGATCGTGTTTAGGGTTATTCGGCACGGCTAAAATTTGAAACGGGCATGGTTGATGCATTGTAGAACCTTATTAGAGTGCCTAGTAACCCTATAGTGGTATTAGAGCCTAGCTAGAGCATTAGGCGATGTGTTAACGAAGTTAAAACTCCGAACGAACCCGAATACGTCAAGATAACCCCCTCTCTGTACATTTTTTAAAAACTGGGTTTTTTCTGAATTAAAAATACCTAAAAAAATCAGCATGGAATTCTAAGAATTACCACAAAATACGAGCCCCTAATTCCGTACAGAAGCCGCGGAACCGCGGTCCCACCCCACTTACGGCGGCGGTTCCGCGGCCGTAAAGATGAATTGTGAGCAGTGTTTTGTGCAGTAACCTCCGAAGATATTCCTATATATTTCTGGGTATTTTTAAATCTGACTCAAGTGTTGAGTATTTTGGGGTTTATTTTGAAATCGTCGATTCGATCGGAGAATTTAATTTTGTTATGTGATTCCGGATAATTTAGAAAGTATTAAAATGTTCGAACGGATATCATTAACTCAATTTTTCCCGGCATGAAAAACATTCAAGTGTTGAATTTTTCTCGGGTTTAAATCTTTCGGAAATACGTGCATGTGACGCGATGGACCCTCTAGAAGACAACAAACCTTAACTCGATTATGTGACCGTCTTGAACTGCCTTTTGAACCTTAGGGTTTGAGGCAGTACGGCGTGCCACATGTGAGGTGTTGGCTTGACCCTTCTACGGCTGGACCTTTGCTACTGTGACGTATTCTGGAATTTTTGAACTCCGCTCAATTGTTGAGCTATTTAGGAAACCTTGGGTATTTGGTTATTCGATCGGAAAGTTTAATACTGTCTATTTATCTAGAATGTGATACAATATGTGGAATTCATACAGTTAGGCATGAAATGCGAAATATGTGATATTTCGGATTTACGATGTCTAAAGAGATTGTGGATTCCAAATGTTGTAGTTTTACACTTTCTTTTCTGTGACCGTAAGTGTAATATGTGATATCGCCGGTTTCGTTGCTATATGTCAACGACAATTGGGATGCGCATATTTACTTACGTTGATGACAAGAGATGTTATGTGTTGCTGGATATGTTATATTGGATCGTCGCGTTCTGAATAGCCGGGGTTTTTTTTTTATGTGAGATGAGAGTTTTTATTTTCATTCATGTAAAATTAAATGTATGTAATATTTTTTTATTGGGGCACTTCCGGGATGAGGTTGATGTCACATTTTGTATATTATTTACTTTTCCGTACTAGGATAGACCCAAGGAAGAGAGCAGAAGTAACCGGGTTCTAGAGTCCAGTGGGAGACCAACTCGAGGAGTCGAGTCCGGGTCACCTAACTCTAGAATTGGTAGGGTTGCTTGCCGCTCTCGTAGGGGTCTAGGGGTGTAGGTTTGGCTATACATCACGACCGTGGAATCCGTGTTTTATAGAGGCTCAAAATAAAACACGGACGTCCTAGTATATCCAATATTTCATATGTTTCTTCTGCTGCGATATCTGTGATGTGATCATGTGATGTGATGTGATAAATACTGTATATAGTATATATGATATATTATATAGGCGTTACTTATGTTTTACACCCGCGCTAGCCCTGCCCCGCTCTGCCGTTAGTTACCTAACCTAACGGTGCACGAGGGGACATCGAGGCGAATACGGATGGCATAAGTGTACGTCGTATTTATCTGTGATGTTTAGGTGACCTAAATGATGGGACTTCATTAATATGATTAATGAAAGAAAAGAAACCTAAAAGATATTGTAGAATCAAATTTTTCAAAAAGGGTAGCTACAGTTTTGCTTTGCATAGCGATATATATGATATATCCTGCACCTTATTCGATGAGGAAAGAGCCGAGATCCCTTCACCGGGAGTGACCTCTTTAGCAAAACTGGCAGATGCTACAACACTTGGTTTGCTTTTTGATTGCTTTTGGAGTTTTGCTTTGCATAGTGATATATATGATATATCTCGCACCTTATTCGATGGGGAAAGAGCCGAGATCCCTTCACCGGGAGTGACCTCTTTAGCAAAACTAATGAAAGCCTCAAAATCACTCCATTTCAAAATTCACTTGATTCTACAACGATATCAAGTTCATTACTCAATAGGTTTTCAGAAAAACCTGTCGTAGCCCTCCGTCATTTCAGATAAGTCCTACTTAGTATTCGTGCTACGTTTGTTGGCCTGCGTCAAGGCGTAGTGTGCGGTAGCTAACTAGTATTTATCTGCTTATGCATATGATGCAGATTGGATTAGGGTAGTCGTGCGACTTTGTTGTCTGCGTCAAGGGTCGTACGGGTGGGTTTAATTCAATCAAGAAATGACGGGTTGAACTTGACCAGCGCACTATGGTTTGTTGGCCTGCGTCAAGATGTAATACCCAGCTTCTTATTATACCAATATCTGTATTTTGTATTCTTGAATTTTATTTAAGTTATTTCTCTTCAATTATACAACCCATTTTACCCAACCCTTTTTATGTCAAATTCGGTATTTTATGCCCTAGGATCCTATTTATTATTATTTACAATTTTATTCATTTTACTTATAATTTATTTATTTTATTTACAAATTTATTTCATTCTAAACCCTATTTTCTTCATCAATAAAACCCCATTGAACCCAAATCTTAATTCTAATTAATTTTTCCCATTCAAATTCCCCCAACCCACTATTCTTTAATTTAAATCCATTTCCCTTTTAAATTCAGCCCGAGCCCACCCCATTTTCTCAGACATTTTCCCTATATTTCCTCACAAATCCTTTCTGGCCCGGCCCCCTTCCATTTTATTTATTAATTCTTCGTGGCCCAACCCAGCTCTGGCCCGGCCTTCTCATTCTTTTCCTTAAGTCTTCTATTTTATTCTTTTGTTAGGCCCAATCCCTTGTGGCCGGCCCGTTTCTTTTTCCCCCCCTAATTCTTTTATTTTACTAGGCCCGGCCCCAATATCCCCAACTCCCTTACTGTGCATCTCCTTCCTTCAAATCTCCAACGGCTACACCCCCAACTCGCGCGCGCGTTTCCTCCGCCCACGCCGCCTCCTTCGCCCACGTTACCGCTCGTCGCGCGCCACGCTCGCGAACGTTATCACGACGCCCTCTCCCACGTTCTCTTTCTCTTTCCCTCGCGTTTCCCCTCTCTCTCTGCTCCCGTTCTCTCCTTCTCGAACCCACTCACCCCGAGCCCTTCTTCTTCCTCGATCACCCGAATCCTTATCTCTTTCTCACCCTCGACCCGAGACACCATCACCCATCACCTCCTCTTACCGTGCCGCCGACCGCCTAGCTCCACACCGAGCTCCCTACAGCCCACACCCGAGCTCCCCTCACCACCGTGACCACGAGCACCTCGCCTCCGTCACCTCCAACTCCTTCAACCTCCATCAAACCCCATCTCAACCGCAACCACCGAGAACCCCTCGACTTCACCCAAGGCACCCAACTGAGACGAGAACCTATCTCGTCGCCACAGAACCCATTGCTACACCCTCACCAAGACTTCACCCTCTTACCGAACTCGGCCACCTTGCACCCCCTCTCGTCGCGGACGATCACTTGATCCCATCGCACCTCCGGCCACCCCGTCGACGCCTCGTCGTCATCATCGTCGCCAACATCATCGTCGTCGTCGTCGTCACAATCTCTCTGTCCCTCACCCTCTCACTCGCAGCTCTCTCATTCTGCCTCTCTCTCAGCTCTCTATCTCTCTGCCTCACTCAGCTATCCCTCACTCTCTCTGTCCCTCACCCTCTCACTCACAGCTCTCTCTTTCCCACTCTCTCTCTCACTCCATTTCTTTCTCTATCTAACCCTCTCTCCCCCTGCTTTCTCTCTCTCTTTCTCTCTCTAACTCTTCCTCTCTGTTAATTGCCTCCCTCTTCAAAACTAACAAAAACCCGCGCATACAACCACGGTAACGAGCCGTCAAGCACAGAGCTCAATCCGAGACCGAGCCAAGATCGAGCCGAGGCCAATCCTTGCCGTGATCGCGTCGGGCCATCACAAAGGACCGCGTCGCTGCCGTGCATCCCCGAGTCGCTCCCAGGCAAGTTTCTACTTGCTTACATGCTATTTTACTTAAGTTAAAATTGTTAAATGCATAGATTATTGAAGTTACAAGCTTAACCAATTATATGCCGTACCTGTTCGACGCGTGTTCCCAAAGAAAATGCATTTCTAAATTGACGGAATTTGATTTAGTACTTGGGCCCTTGTTGTGATGAACAACGTGTGTAAGTTTCGTTGGATAATTTGATCGTTTATGACTAAAACAACTGCCCCCAAGTTTAATTGTAAAACTGTAAATTTATTGCACCTGAAAACCGTTAAATTCACCATAAATCATATACACACTAGAATGGTGCGTTAGAGGGCTCAAATCGAAGCCAACTCAACGAACTTTAACCCTGTAATAATTCCCAGACAATCCTGTATTTAAACTGTGATGATATTCGGGTCGGAGTGCGACTCTGGACTGCAGTCCAGAGCTACTCCAATCATTGCTTGCTGTTCCGTATTGGACACCATAGGTTTTCCTTAACTCGTAGGTTGCGGAACTCCGCTGCTTACTGTAGGTAAATCTGTTAGCTAGACAACACAATTAGTTTCATCCTGTTTCGTTATCATTTACTATTTAATCTGTAATTTAGAAGATCGGGACACATAACAGTCCCAGCAGAATCAGAATTGACATATTGATATTAAACAGATTATAACGCCTAACGTACAGACGCGATTGAAGATCCGTTTGTTGCGTTGAAAACTTTACTGAGAACCCTAGAATTCATCCAACTGTAGCATCGCTAAATTATGATCCCAACAGGGGTTAAAATGCGTTGCGAAATGGATTCCTGATTCTGAAACCGGATTTCCAGCCGCGTGCGCTTAAAATGAAACAGTTATAACTAATGATCCTGAAACCCGATTGGCTCGAAACCAAATTAGATGGATAGATAACTGAACATATTAATTACTACCTGTTTGTCATTTCGCCAAATTATGTACATATATTTCATGATAAATCGTGCAAGTGAAAGAATGCGGTTTCATAACATCCTCACCATGTTCATATACTTATTCACGCATCATATCATACCCATGTCATTGTATTGATAACCTAGTGACATCGTGCATTTACCCAGTGTTAGATTTTAGTGTTGATTGTGGCAAGTACGTCAGTGTTCGTGTATTCGTGATTAAGTGAAAGTGATACGTACTTGTGCACAATCAGTGTCCCTTTTATTCTATTGCATTGTCGACGTCTGTGGGATGCGTGTACGTGTGACTATAAGTGGTATGGGACACTTATGGAAGCGCTTGCATAGATGTCACAGATAAGGCATCCGACACTGCCATTTATCTTAGGTATTAGTCGGGACGTGCTTGATGGAGGTCCTGCCTCCAGTTCTCGCGCAGACTTGTCACGGATCGATTAGTATTTAGGGTTATGGTTAGCGTTTGATGTAGACCACGGGGTGTGGGGTAGTTCAAGTGTGAATTCAACAGAATCTCGGGAGTCCCATGCCGGCTTATATATTTAGGGAGTTATATGGAGATTTACAGGGTATGTGCTATATACACCGTGATACATTCGTTACATGTTGGGCCCGTGGTCCCTTGCCCTTGGGTTCTACCCTTGGGTGGAGGACACTCGCGAGTGGTTGACTCTCACACTTGGACTGACGATAGGCTTATTGACCTGTGTAGTGAGACTTAGAGACTGATAGGGTTACTGTCATTTACATTCCTTCTATACTGTGTTGACATTCGTGACATATTGATATACTGCTTTACTTTTCCGCTGCATTTATCTCTGCTCATTTATATTCATGCTGTTATTGATTTACTGTTATTCATATTCTTCACCACTGTTAGAACTATTACTTGATTATATACATTATATTGCTATTGTGTCGCTCTGACGACCTGAGTATGCATGCTCAGTGTGAGAAGACGATTTAGCCTGGACCAGTGCATCACAGACTTCTTGATTTGCCTTCTCGAGTTACATTCATTTGTTCCACCTCAGGTCAGTCTTTACATCGTTTACTTCAGTTACTGCATTTCTCGTTACCTGCGCATTATATACTGTTTACCATGATAAACTAGAAGCCGAAGTGTGACTACGGCAGGACATTTCCTTGACCGTAGGAGCATGGCTGGCCTTGTCTACCCCTCGTATTCCGTATTTTGGGAAGCGGGGCGTGACACAAGGTCATAGGACGCTAGGGGCAAAATATTATCGGGAATTTCAAGTGTTGAAATTTGCAATGAGATTGCATACCTTCTATGAGATAGTTGGATCCCGATACCCACTGCGAGTAATTGTTACTTATGGGAGAGTTTTACACAGGACAATTAGCCGATCAAGTAGGTGTCTAGAAAGGTGTCAACGGGGTTACGCCTCTGGGAAAATGAGGTTTACTTTAATTAGGTCCGTGCGAAAGCACGTGGAACCTCCCTCAAAGTACCGACACTGGCCTGGCTGAAAGATTGGCGAAATTGTAGGGTGTAATTAATCCCGGCTAGTCTTTCCTTTTAAGATTTGAAGGAAGATTTGATAAAAACAGTGGGAGCCATCCTGATTAGATAAAATAATAACTAATCTGATCTTGCAAGAGCATACGCTAAAGTGTTTTCTTCTCTCTCTCTCCAGGTAGCGACCATATCATGCCTTAATAAAGATAATAATATGGATGTATTGACCGAACCCGCATGTTATACTGTGGTGGGGAACATTGGTTCCGTTCTTTCTTATAAAAGTTATAAGACTGAACAGGATATAGGGGAATACCAGGATTCCCATGCCACCCGTGTGAAGAAAGTACATGTTGATGCATTTTCTTCGGGTGTGTTCGTTACAGAGAACTGTTTCTCCATTTGCTCTACGTCCTGGGTATAGATACCGGGTCAGGATCCCATATATGTAATCAGTTACATGGGCTTAGGAAAGGTAGAGAACTTGGAGAAGGTGATAAAGACATAAGGGTTGGAAATGGTGCAATTGTTGCAGCTAAAACCGTCGGGGAATATCACCTTGTATTGCCAACTGGTAATACATTGATTCTGAACGAATGCTATTACATGCCGAACCTGATATGCAACATTATATCGGTTTCTTTGTTGAGTAAAGAAGGATATAATTTTGTATTACAGGATAATGTTATGAACATTTTTTTAAACCAAAAGTTGGTTGGATCAGGCACGATGTGCAATGGTATTTATGTTCTAAATCAATCAACAGTTCTGAGCATAACAAACACACACAAGAGGAACAGTTCAGAAATGAACGAATCCTTCTTGTGGCATTGTAGACTGGGTCACATCAATGCGACACGACTAGCTAAGTTGCATAAGGATGGATATTTGAATCCGTTTGAATTTTCATCTTATGACACTTGCCAGTCATGTCTCAAAGGCAAGATGACCAAAACTCAGTTTACGGGACACAGAGAAAGAGTTACGGAACTCTTGGGACTAGTACATAGTGATGTATGCGGCCCCATGTCTATACAAGCCAGGAATGGTTCTGCGTACTTCATTACATTCACTGACGATCTCTCTAGATTCGGATATGTGTTCCTGATGAAACACAAATCAGAAGCTTTTGAGAAATTTAGAGAATATAAACAAGAAGTCGAGAACCAAACCGGAAAAAGTATTAAAATCCTTCGATCTGATTGAGGAGGAGAATACTTGAGCAATGAATTCCAAGACTTCCTAAAAGAGAATGGGATTCTCTCTCAGCTAACTCCTCCATATACACCACAGCACAACGGTGTATCGGAACGGAGGAACCGCACACTATTAGATATGGTGCGCTCTATGATGAGCACAGCTGAGTTACCTATTTCCTTCTGGGGGTATGCACTGGAAACAGCTGCAGACCTATTGAATATGGTTCCCACCAAATCTGTGCCAACCACTCCATATGAGATATGGAAAGGAAAGAGACCATGTCTTAATTATGTTAAGATATGGGGTTGTCCGGCCTATGTAAAAAGACAAAATCCGGACAAACTCGCGGCAAGGTCCATTCTGTGTAAGTTTATTGGATATCCCAAACATTCGTGCGGGTATATCTTCTACCACACCGAGGAACAAAAGGTGTTTGTTTCTCGACATGCCACCTTTTTAGAAAAGGAATTTCTTGAAAAAGAGATTATTGGCAAGGAGGTAGAACTGGAAGAGATTCCAGCAATACAGACTACGACAGAAGATTTGGTTGAACCGGAGGATTCAGTAGTTCCCAATGAACCTCAGACTCTCCGCCGATCTAGTAGGGTTCCTCACCCACCTGAGAGATACTACGGTTTTCTCATGGATGGTGGGAGCGAGGATTGCATCATGGTTGATGATGACCCAACTAGCTTCGAGCAGGCCATCACGAGTGGGAACTCAGTGAAATGGCTGGATGCAATGCGGTCCGAGATGGAATCCATGTACACCAACAAAGTATCGACTTTGGAAGATGCTCCTGAAGGGGTAAAACCCATTGGGAGCAAGTGGATCTTCAAGAAAAAATTTGGTGTAGATGGGAAAGTGGAGACTTTCAAAGCTAGACTTGGTGCAAAGGGTTTTCGTCAAAGACCAGGTGTGGACTATGACGAAACCTTTTCTCCAGTGGCTATGCTTAAATCCATCCGGATCATGCTTGTCATCGCTGCATATCATGACTACGAAATCTGGCAAATGGATGTTAAGACCGCCTTTCTAAACGGTGATTTAGAAGAGTGCGTGTACATGACTCAGCCAGAGGGATTCGTAGATAGTGGGAGCAGCGGGAAGGTGTGCAAGCTGCTTAAGTCCATTTATGGATTAAAGCAAGCATCGCAGAGTTGGAACATCTGCTTTGACGTCGTTATCAAAGAGTTTGATTTCGTCAAAAACGTAGATGAACCTTGTATCTATAAGAAGGTGGCAGAGAGTAAGGTTGTCTTCCTCGTATTGTACGTGGACGACATACTCTTGATAGGAAATGACATTCCTATGCTGCAATCGGTCAAGCTCTTCTTATCACAAAGATTCTCAATGAAAGATCTTGGTGATGCCTCCTGCATATTGGGAATTATGATCTATAGAGATAGATCTAAACGGATATTGGGATTGTCCCAATCCAGGTACATTGACGCCATACTAAAGAGGTTTAGTATGGAAGAGTCCAAACGTGGGTTTTTACCCACGATCTCAGGGCTCACTCTCTCCAAAGAGATGTCTCCCAAGACTGATTTGGAGAGAGCTCGCATGCAAGGGATACCCTATGCTTCGGCTGTAGGCTCTATCATGTACGCGATGCTATATACCATACCCGATGCAGCATACTCACTGAGTGTAGTGAGTAGGTATCAAGCTGATCCTGGAGAGAGTCATTGGACAGCTGTGAAGAGCATTCTCAAGTACTTGCGAAGGACTAAAGAGATGCTCTTGGTGTATGGTAACGGAGAACTCCAAGTGGAGTCCTTTACCGATTCGAGCTTCCAGAGTGATAAGGACGACTCTAAGTCACAGTCGGGATTTGTCTTTACCCTTTACGGAGGGGCGGTTAGCTGGAAGAGTTCCAAGCAGGAAACCGTGGCAGACTCGACGATGGAGGCTGAATACATCGCTGCCAACGATGCTGCCAAAGAGGCTGTCTGGATCAAGAAGTTCATTACTGAACTTGGAGTGGTTCCATCCATTGAGCATCCAATACCTTTGTATTGTGATAACAATGGGGCGGTGGCTTTAGCCAAGAAACCCAGGTCCCATCAGCGATCCAGGCATATTCTGAGGCGGTATCACCTGATCCGCGAGATAGTTGATCGCCGGGAGATCGAGGTCAGGAGGGTTGACACGAAGAACAACACAGCGGATCCACTCACGAAGGCCATTCCCCAGATACAGTTTGAGAGACTCTTCGGGATGCTTGGTTTGCGATACTACAGCAGCTGGCCCTAGTGCAAGTGGGAGATTGTTAGTTGAATGTATGCCCTAGAGGCCAGTATTGTACAGATGATGTATATTATATTGGATGCTTGGACATTTATATAGAGATGACTTTCTTGCTCGATATGATAGTATGTTATCTGGTTGCACTTTACTTTAACATGTATACCTGTCTCTTTATACTGTCTTATAGTTACATGTTGGTAAAGCCCTTAGGATGTGTACTTGACTACCTAGACTATGATGCGGATCATACTAGTGGGGACATGGTAGTCCATAAGTACATCCTTCAAGGTCCCTAGTCGTGGGTGTATCGAGACGAGGCATCGATATACCAATGTAGACTAGCGTATACGCTTCTCGACCCATGAGATGGGCGATGGATGATCCCATATCCATTGGTGTTTGACATCAGAGATGGTATACGGGTGCTCAGTAGAGACTGGGTACACTGGACGGACTCGCCGAGAACTCCCAGATGGTATTATATCTCACGTCAGATGGCAGTTCTCTGGTGACACTTGTGCAGGTTAGTCTGTAGACCCGAGATCGTCATAGAGTCTTGTGTGATTCCCACTGTGCTTTGATTTCTACCTTACCACGTCCATGAGGGCGTGCAAAACGGTGGTTTTTGGGTACAGTCCCGAGTCACATGGAGGCAATGAGCGATAGGAGGGGTTTCGTCTCTCCCGGTATTGGGGGTTGATGTTGCGCTGTGCTCGATTGGCCGTGACAGGGAAGTCCCTGGCCAGGGCTGATTTAGAGATTTACTGGTAAGTGTTACCAGTAGTTTCTCGACCCGTTATGAGCCTCACATCGGCACGACTTATCGGTTATTGAGGTCTGACGTTTACCACCCCTAAACTTGATATGCGACATATTAGACGAGGAGACCGGACTGTACGGGAAGTGTTACCGGCAGGCTTTTACAGGAGTTGGAGCAGGCTTGCTTGCTGATCTTCTGATCGATCAATACCCGGGTAGCCGTTACGTCCAGCTAGTACCACTGACGGCTTGTGGGTGCTTGATGTGATCATCACCTACTGCCGGCGTATTGACGAGTCTTTAGAGTCCTACATAGAGGTTTTACTAACTCAGGCAAAACGAAATAGGAGCGCATATGTGATACGTGCGGGACCGAGAATAATGCATGTATGTGATACCGTATTCTATTCTCGTGACTTTTTGTATCGCAAGGTTAAATGTGATATAGCCGGGTTATCGAATCAAGTGTTGATTCGATAAGTCGATACATTGGATGTTAGTCGGTTATATTTGATATGACCGGATTATTAAGTCAAGTGTTGATTTAATAATTTATTGCATAATTGTATATTTGATATACTTGTTTACATTAACTAACACTTGTTCACTTTAGGGGTTTTCTCACATGAGCACAACTTTAATGTATATATGATATATATTAAAATGTGTTTTCTTTTTTGTATCATGGTTGATGATACACATGACTTGGGTGTATGAGACTTACACCATGCTATTTATTTATGTTGGATTTTAATATTCAAAGTAATTACAAAATTAGTGGAGGATTAGCTAAATGCTTGAAGCTTGTGGAAGCTTGTGGAAGCATTGACTAATTCCACTAAATTTGTTTTTACTATGGATATTTCTTAACCCAACCATAAGCATTAGCCATGGGTTAAGTCTCTACAAGAGTTAGTATATGATACTCACTCACCATGGTTAGGTTTCTCACTTGATCATTATCCTCATCTCTTTCTTTTGTTCTTCTTCTTCATTGCTGAAAAGAAAAAGCTTGCTAGGGTTTGATCCAAAGTGAGAAAGATTGTGAGAAATAAAATTCTAAAGAGAACCCACTTCCTATTTCTCCATCCTCTACTAGACTAGCACTTTAGTTTAGGATGTTTGCTTCACTAATTCTCAAGTTAGTGAAGTAGCAGCTTGAGTTGGCATCCCCTCGACGTAAATCATCTTCGGCCTCGAAGACTTCAAGCAAGGACGCGTTTTTCGCCTCATGAAGCCATGCAAGAGACCGGGAGAACCACGATCGCAGCGAAGGGACTTCAACAAGGAGCTAAAGAAGTGAAGGACCGATCTACAAAGGTTGTATTTCGTATTCACTTAGTCGTAAACGTAGTTTACTTGCATTTGAAACCCTAATTTTCTAGCAACGATCGTGTTTAGGGTTATTCGGCACGGCTAAAATTTGAAATGGGCATGGTTGATGCATTGTAGAACCTTATTAGAGTGCTTAGTAACCCTACAATCACTTTATATGTTGAGATAGATACTGTATATAGTATATGTGATATATTATATAGTCGTTGCTTATGTTTTTCACCCGCGCTAGCCCTGCCCCGCTCTGCCGTTAGTTACCTAACCTAATGGTGCATGACGGGACATCGAGGCGAATGCGGATGGCATAAGCGTACGTTGTATTTATCTGTGATGCTTAAGTAACTTAAATGATGGGACTTCATTAATGAGATTAATGAAAGAAAAGAATCTTAAAGATGTTGTAGAAACTTGTTTTAAAAACTTGTAGCTCTAGTTCTTGCTTTGCATAGCGGCATTCCTTGTAGAATATCCAGCACCTTATTCGATAAGGAAAGAGCCGAGATCCCTTCACCGGGAGTGACCTCTTTAGTGAAACTAGCAGATGCTACAACCCACTCGGATTGTCTTTTGATTGCTTCTATAGTTTTTGCTTTGCATAGTGGTATTTGTGAAATATCCTGCATCTTATTCGATAAGGAAAGAGCCGAGATCTCTTCACCGGGAGTGATCTCTTTAGCGAAACTAGTAAAAACCTCAAAAACACTCCTTTTCAACATCACTCGGTTCTACAACGATATCAAGTTCATTACGCAAAGGGTTTTCTTAAAAACCTGTCGTAGCCCTCCGTCATTTCAGATAAGTAATATTTAGTATTCGTGCTGCGTTTATTGGCCTTTGTCAAGGCGTAGTGTGCGGTAGCTGATTATTGCTTATCTGCTTAAGCATATGATGTGATTGGATTAGGGTAGTCGTGCGACTTTGTTGGTCTTTGTCAAGGTTCGTGCGGGTGGGTTTAATTTAATCAGGAAATGACGGGTTGAACTTGACTAGCATCCCATGGTTTGTTGGCCTTTGTCAAGGTCATAGGAGGTTAGGGGAAAAATATTATCGGGAATTTCAAGTGTTGAAATTCGCAATGAGATTGAATACCTTCTATGAGATAGTTGGATCCCAATACCCACTGCGAGTAAGTGTTACTCCTGGGAGAGTTTTGCACATTACAATTAGCCGATCAAGTAGGTGTCTAGAAAGGTGTCAATGGGGTTACGCCCCTGGGAAAAAGATGTTTATTTTAATTAGGTCAGTGCGAAAGTATGGGGAACCTCCCTCAAAGTACCGGCACTGGCCTGACTGAAAGATTGGCGAACTTGTAGGGTGTAATTAATCCCGGCCGGTCTTTCCTTTTAGGGTTTGAAGGAAGATTTGATAAAAATAGTAGGAGCCATCCTAATTAGTTAAAATAATAACCAATCTAATCTTGCAAGTGCATACGCTGAGTGTTTTCTTCTCTCTCTCTCCAGGTAGCGACTATATCACGCCTTAATCAAGATAATAATATGGATGTATTGACCGAACCCGCTTTTTATACTGAGCTGGGGAACGTTTGTCCCGCTCCAACTTATAATTGTTATAAGACCGAGCATGAAATAAGGGGATTACCAAGATTTCCGTGCCACCCAAACGAAGAAAGTGCATGTTGATGCATCTTCTTCAGGTGTGTTCATTACAGAGAACTGTTTCTCAGTATCTTCTACGTCCTGGGTATGAGATACCGGATCAGGATCACACATGTGTAATCTGTTACATGGGCTACAGATAGGTAGAGAACTGGGAATGGGTGATAAGTTTCAAGAGTTGGAAACGGTGCAATTGTTGCAGCCAAAGTAGTTGGCGGTTGTTCATATCATAATATTGCATTATTATATTCCCCATTCTTATGTATTTTACAAATAAACATGTGCTTTTGACCCATGTCTGCTACATAGTACAGGTTACAGGTTCTCGAAGTAAAAACAGTGAAAAAGATAAAAGACGATGCAAAAGTGGGACTACGACCAACAAATAGAAGGATCTTGATCAAGCCTACACAAAAGATCAGTTCACAAAGTATAAGGCAACGCAAGGTCCAAGATTTCGTCTCGAAGCAACGGTAAAAGTCTACTACGATTCACTGGGAGATCTGGAAGGAGCCTAGAAGCCAATTTGAGAAAAGTACTGAAGAAATAGGAAGCCCCAAAGCCCAAAACCAGCACATAAAATTTCAGCAGATGATCTTACCATTGGGCCGCGGAACCGTGGCCCAACCCTTACTGTGGCCGCGGTTCCGCGGCCTTCTAGAGCCCGGAGCTGAAGAATTTTTTACCAAACCTTGGAGGCGGCGCTGACTATTCTTTTTAGGGGTATTTTTGTAAAAGCACACATGCGACAATTGTAAACCTAGGGTTTTCTATGTCTTATAAAGAGAGACCCAATTTCTTGTATTAGTTCATACCTCCCTTCATTAATAAAATTCAGATTTCTTTGGAGAGCATCAATTTATAAGTTCTTAATTTATTTTTCTGCCCTAGGTAATTTCTATTCTTGCCCTAGTTAAATTTAATTCCTTACCCTAGTTAGATAGTTAGATCTTTTATTCTCTGCCATAGATAAATGCTTTTTAATTCCCTAATGAGCGAGTAGTCTCCTCACTTGTTAGGGTTAGATTTGGGGAAGGTTTGAGAGATGAAGATCTCTCATCCCTTTCTTGCCCATCACATATAATTAATAGGACTCCATGCATACATGCACACACCGCTCCCTACGACACCCTATCCCTCGAGGTAGTGGTGATACCGTAGTATAAAGGCCCGGTTGAACGTGTTTTCCATGGAGGTTAGGGTAAGGATTGATAAAGGAAGGATAAGAAGCTAGAGGAAGAACATCTTCCCGATGGTTCTAATCCCTTTTATTAATAATTACTATAACTCCTAATAAGATCTTAATATGGGTATAGAAAGCGGTGAGATTTATTGACTTTCCAAACTTAACCTAAACCTAATCCTAGCAAGATTTAGATCTAGATTAATTTAGTTTTTTAGATTTAATCAATCAATCCGTTCACACCGTTCGGAATTAACTCGTAAGAACAATTAGGAAATTCACAATATCCCTGTGGACCGACCCGTACTCACCGGCTAGCTACCAAGTGACGCCGTTCTTGATTGCGGTTATAAATTATTCTTTGAGACGAATCAAATGGCGCCGTTGCCAGGGATGGCGTGTTATTTCCTTTTTGTAATTTCGGGTTAATATAAAATTAAAAAAATCATAAAAACTGAAAAATCAAAAAAAATATAAAAATATATCATCTTTTATTTTTGTGAAGGGTATTTTTGTGTGAATCTTTGCAGGATCGACGGATCTGGAAAAATCCAGAGTGCGAAACAGAAAACGGGAGATCAGAACAGAAGGGGGTCTCAAAAACAGAACTACAGAATTTTTTTGGGACTTGCGCCGTCCGCGCCGCCGCCGTTCCGCCGCCACAACCGTCTCCCATCGCGGATCCGCGGTCCCTCCGTGACGTCAGCGCGCAAAATTTTCTCTGTTTGTTTCCTCTTTCTCTCTTTTGCAAATCCCCATATATCTTCTGCCAAATATTCTGCAGGATTCTTTGCGCTTAAAACAAATCTTCCCCCTTCCAATAATAAATCTTGTGCAGGATTCTTTGCGCTGCGCTAAAAATAAAAATTGATTGCAAGTGATTTTTACTGTTTTGCATATTTTTAATCTGACTTTAAGGGGCTTGAGACTAATCCAGATTGGGTGGGGATTTCATCACCCTTCTCAGGACCCCAGAAATCACTTAAAGCATTTGCATTGACCATTCTTAATTAAAAAATACTTGACTCAGCCCTAAGGACGTCGCGCTCAATAGGACAGAGGACTGGTGATAGGCATCGGCCATTTATCCTAACCTGACTTTGCGGTGTCTAGGCAAGTGTGTCTAAGGCAAGTTGTTACTTAATTAGGACCACTACTTTCGTAGTGGGGAGCCTCCCACTTACCTGGTACTTACCTGGCCGCAATTGGCGGTAAAGAGGCGGTTTGAGGTCCTATTTCTAGCCCTTTGGAACAGTTAGGAGCTGTCTAGCTGACCTAGGTGACCCTAGATCTAGGCCTGATTGTGCATTTGTGGTTGATTGCATTTGTGTCAAAGTCTCTTATAAAAAATATTTTTGCAAAAAGCTCCACATAAAAAAGAAAAAGGAAAAATCTTTTCAAAAACTTGCAACTTGTCGCTAAAGAAATTTTTGCACTTCACTTACACCACTTCCTCTCATTGACATTTTCTTACCTCCACATTCTGTCTTTCACCTTTTTGACTACACTAGCTCTTTAGTGTATGTCCGGTTGGACTAGGGACACTATCGCCCGATTAGTCCGTGTTTCGTTGGTACCGACCGACGAACCTTTCGACTCCGAAATCGAAATCCTTTCCACTTCTTCACTTTCACCTTCAAATTCTTCTTCCGAAGGTATGTCGGGATAAAATCCTAACAACACCTTACCGACGGGAATGATTCCACCTCCGTTAGGTGCGAATAACCCGAATCACCCGCCTGTTGAAGCGCCCCAACGAGTCGCGCTCCAGGATCTTTTCTACCCCATCCGCACCGCCCTACCTACTTGTCTTTCCCTCCCACCGGCAAATGGGGACAATTTTGAGATCAAACCCCACTTCATCAATATGCTGCCTAAGTTTCACGGATTGGAATCCAAAGATGCTTATATCTTTATCAACAAATTCCAAAACGTTTGCGCTATGATGAAAACAACCCAATTATCTGACGATGCTATAAGACTAAGGGTCATTCTTTTCACCTTATGTGACTTAGCCGAGAAGTGGCTATACAGCATAGCGTCGCATTCCATTAAGAATTGGAAAGAGTTTGTGAAAGCCTTTCTTAAAAAGTTCCATCCTCATCATAAGGCTGCTAGAATCCGTAATGAAATTATATAATTTTCACAGCTTCCTTCCGAACCATTTTGGAAGTGTTTTGAAAGATTCAAAGACCTACTCGTTCAATGCCCTCACCATGGTATCGAAAATTGGCAACTTTACCAAACATTATACGAGGGATTGAACCCGGCAACGAAGCAGTTGCTAGAAACCATTTGTCAAGATCACTTTCTATCCAAATCTAGTGAGGAAGCATGGCGGTTTCTTGAGGATCTTACTGAACAAACAATTCAGTGAGAGAGCACCAAGACCACATCATCTTCTTCTATTGGTCAATCTAGGGCAGGCATACATCACTTAGATATGTCGATTGCTATGAAGGCCGAGATGGCCGCACTTACGAAAAAGGTAGAAGCGATTGAGACCAAAATCTCATTGCCTTCTCCTCCCCCTTTTGTGCCTCCACAAACTGTTTGTGCTTGTTGTTCTGATCCATCATATCTCACCGAAGAGTGTCCTTACAATCTATCTACTCAAGGACATGATCAAGTCAATGCTGCCTTTCGGCAACGACAAAGAAACGATCCATACTCTTCGACATACAATCCGGGTTGGAGGAGTCACCCAAATTTCGCTTGGAACCAAAATCAACAATTCCAAGGAAACAACAATTTTCAAAGGCCTCCTCCTCCACAACAACAAGCACCTCCACAAACTCAATTTCAGCAACCTTTCCAACAGCAACCTTACCCTAATCAAGTGAACAATTTTGTGCCAAACAATTCTTACCCGCAAAACAATTTTGTTCCACCTCATAATGACAAGGTTAACTCGCTCGAAAAAATTCTAGATGCATTCCTAAAGCAATCTACACAATCCGCAGCTAGGTTAGAGACTTCTATTCAATCTTTGGTGCAAAACAGTGCCTCACACGATCAAAGCATCAAATCTATTGAGGTACAAATTGCACAACTCAATGCTGCGTTGAGCGAGCGAGAAAAAGGAAAGGTTCCATCTCAATCACTGCCAAATCCCGGTCACGCACATGCTGCATATCAACAGCAAAATCATAACGTAAATACTGTGACCATGTTGAGATCCGGAAAAGTGTTGCAAAATAATATGGGTATTAACAATGACACCCCTGCCGGTGGTCCTTCGTCATCTTCTTCATCTTCTTCTTCTTCGTTAGAGCCTATTCTCCATCCTTCACAAGGCTCTACTTCTTCTAGCTCGAACGGACCCACTTCTCACAACACGAACACATCTACACGGGGATCCGTTCCAACTTCACAATCTGATCCGCAAAAATTGGACTCAACAACTTTTTAAAATGTTCCTTTTCCAAACCGGTTGAGATCCAATAAACCAACTCCACAAATGGAGAAGATTGTAGAGTTGTTCAAACAGGTTAGCATAAATATCCCTCTTTTGGATGCAATCCAACAAGTTCCTTCATATGCAAAAATCTTAAAGGACTTATGCACCAAAAAGAGAAAGCCACAAGTACCAAAGAAATTTTCATGGCTAATGCTGTTAGCGATGCTCTTGTCCAATCTTTACCCCAAAAGCACAAGGACCCCGGTTGTCCTACTATTTCGATAACAATTGGGGACAAGAATATCAATAGAGCGCTATTAGATCTTGGTGCTAGTGTCAATTTGCTACCTTATTTTATGTACGAGCAATTAGGCGTTGGAGAGCTTAAGCCCACTCATTGTACTCTCCAAATGGCCGACCGATCTATCACCCATCCTTGGGGAGAGTTGGAGGATGTGTTAATTAGAGTAGGGGATTTTATTTTCCCCATTGACTTTATTGTTATGAATACACAACCTGTAGCTAACCCCCGGAGTCAAATTCCGGTGATACTTGGTCGACCATTCCTTGCGACTTCTAACGCGGTGATCAATTGTCGTAACGGTTCAATGAATCTATCTTTTGGCAATATGACAATTGAACTCAACATTTTTAAGTTGGGAAATCAGCCGAGCCTAATTCTAGCGTACTTGATGTTTGCTCGATCAATGAGATCGCGGAGGAGGACTGTGAGTTCGAAAATTTTATGTTTGACCACAGCAGTGTTGACGCCACTAGTGCGTTCCTCCTAGAATCCGACACAGCTTTCACGACGAACAACGATTATGAGTGTTTCACCTTTGTAGATGATTTTGAAGACTCACCACCCGAGTTTGAGTCTTTTGCTTTTTCGGATGAGTTAGTTGAACCATCCGACTCGGTTGCGTACACTCGATTTGAACCTTTGATGGAATCCTTCGAGTTTGAAACAGTTACACCATTGTTACCATCAATTGTTTCACCTCCTAAACTCGAACTAAAGCTTTTGCCGTCATACCTTAAATATGCTTATCTAGGTGATAATGAGACCCTTCCCGTTATCATATCGGCCTCTCTAGCTCTCGAGCAAGAGAAGGCCCTTTTAATGGTCTTACAAAATAATCGGCAAGCTTTTGGCTGGTCTATGGCGGACATCAAGGGGATTAGTCCCCTCATAGTTGAACATCATATACACTTGATGGATGATGCCAAGCTGGTAAGGGATCCACAAAGATGCCTCAACCCCATAATGAAAGTGGCTATCAAGAAGGAGATTGTTAAATGTCTTGATAGTGGTATCATTTACCCTATCTCGGATAGCTAATGGGTTAGCCCCATTCATGTTGTGCCAAAGAAATCGGGCATCACGGTCATTACCAATGAGGCAAATGAGTTAATTCCTACTAGCACCCAAACTGGGTGGCGAGTTTGCATCGACTATAGAAAACTCAATGCCACGACAAGAAAAGACCACTTTCCTTTACCTTTCATTGACCAAATGCTAGAACGATTGGCTGGGCAAGAGTTCTACTGCTTTTTATATGGCTATTTCGGCTATAAACAAGTCCCCATAGCCAAAGAGGATCAAGACAAGACCACATTTACTTGTCCTTTTGGCACTTTTGCTTATCGTTGCATGCCCTTTGGGTTATGCAATGCACCCGCTACATTTCAGCGGTGTATGATGGAGATCTTTTCAGACATGGTTGAAAAGTTTTTGGAGATCTTTATGGATGATTTCTCTATTTTTCGTGACTCCTTCGACGAGTGTTTGCTACACCTTGACGCAATTCTTACCCGCTGTAGGGATAAGAACCTAACTTTAAATTGGGAGAAGTGCCACTTTATGGTACGAGAAGGTATTTTCTTAGGACATGTCATCTCGCAAAAAGGCATAGAGCTTTATAAAGCCAAAATTGAGGTCATTTCTAATCTTCCTCCTCCTAAATGCGTCAAAAACATCCGAGCTTTCCTTGGCCATGCCGGTTTTTATAGACGGTTCATCAAGGATTTTAGCAAGATTGTTAGACCCTTGACTCTCTTATTGGCCAAAGACACAACATTTGATTTTGACTCAACTTGTATGGAAGCGTTCGAGTCATTGAAACACTCTCTCATTTCTGCGCCCATTCTTTCATCTCCAGACTGGACGCATCCCTTCGAAATTATGTGCGGCGCATCAGATTTTGCCATTGGTGCTGTTCTTGGACAGCACATTAATAAGATGCCACACGTGATTTATTACGCTAGCCGTACATTAAATGAGGCTCAACTAAACTACACAACAACAGAAAAAGAGTTTTTAGCAGTTGTGTTTGCACTTGAAAAATTTCGGCCTTATTTAATCGGCTATCCAGTTATTGTGTATACGGACCATTCAGCTCTTCGCCACATTTTTGCGAAGAAGGATGCTAAATCGAGGCTAATACGTTGGATCCTCTTACTACAAGAGTTTGACCTTGTCATAAGGGACAAAAGAGGATGTGAAAACGTAGTGGCCGATCACCTTTCACGACTTCCTTCTTCGCCAACACTTGAAATTCCAATCAAAGATGTTTTTCCCGATGAGCAACTCTTAACCGTTTCTTGCGAACCATGGTTCGCTGATATAGTAAACTACTTTGCTACCGGCTTAATACCTAAAGATTGGTCGAAACAGGATAAGCTTCGATTCTTGTCCCAAGCAAAGCATTTTTACTGGGATGAACCTTATCTTTTTAAATACTGTTCCGACCAAATCATTCGTCGGTGTGTACCGGAAAACGAGTTTAAGAGTGTGCTGTTTTTTTGCTACGATCAAGCGTGTGGCGGGCACTTTGGCCCAAAGAAGACAGCCGAGAAAATCTTGCAGTGTGGTTTCTATTGGCCACGACTCTTTAAGGATGCATATGAATACTGCAAGACATGCTCCGGGTGCCAACACTTGGGCCGGATATCGCGGAGAAACGAAATGCCGCTCCAACCAATTTTGGTTGTGGATGTTTTTGATATTTGGGGAATAGACTTCATGGGCTTGTTCCCCTCCGAAAGGCGGTGCACAGGACTGCGATGTCCTGACGCTGAGATTCGGGGCAGATGCTATTTGGTTTTATCCGTCCACCTCTCCGAAGATGCGAAGGTGATTTATGGCACCGTGTATCGAAGATTTAGATGGATGCGGCCGATGTAGCAGACTTCGTCAGATTCCCCCTCGCTTGAGGGGTTTTTGATTGTGGGGACGCTCTTCCCTGCAGGCGCAAGCCCCTGCGGTTAATTACGCTACCGCATCGCGGTAACAACTTTCTCCTTCTCCAGAATTTCACTTCGTGTCGTGTGTGTTTGTTTTGTTTGTGGTTGCCCGTGGATTGTATACGGAGACTGAGTAATGCCGTCGCCCATAGGACGTGGATTAGTCCAAATCCGTATTTACTTAGATTTGGGTTTGGTGTTTTTAGTTTAAGGATGCATTAGTCGCGTTGCGGCTAAGATCAACTTAAACGTTCGTTAAGGATGCGATAGTCCTGTTTGAGACTAAGATCAACTTAACGTGATAATCCATTTAATATCTGGTCATCGGGACTCGTCACCTCTCCAACATCGTTGAAGGATTACAACGGCAGATGTCAGAGGAGTTCAGAGATGTACCCTTGAACCAAAGTCAATTTGGGGTTTTATAGTCTATTTGAATGTTTAAGGATACATTAGCCGTGTTTGGGGCTAAGATCAACTTAAACGGGACCGTTTAGATCCGGCAAAAGAGCAGTTTAGGGACGTGGTGGTCCATTATTAGTTTAAGGACGTTTCGGTCCAACATTAGTTTAAGGACGTTTCGGTCTATGAGTTTAAGGACCCCGCAGTCCATATTCATGTGTGGTCGTTGGGACCCGTCGCCTCTCTGACGTCGTTGAAGGATTACAACGAGAAGTGTCAGAGGAGTTCGGAGATGTACCCTCGAACCGGAGGTAAATTGATTTGAGAGAGCATTTATGCTCAGTTCAATTTAATTTAAGGACTTACGGCCAGAATTGGGCTAAGTCCGGTTGAAAATATTCAACATTTTATTTATTTTTAGTCTATTAGACCTGTGCTAGGGCTTTGCCCACACTTAAATAATGCATTGCATTACTTCTATTTTTTTTGTTTGGGCTCTGCCCATAAAAGATGCAGAGCATCAATTTCACTTGGGCTCTGCCCCCCTTTTTATTGCTTTGCAATTTATTTTGGCCTGCTAGGTCTTCTGATTTGGGCCTGGCCCTTTTAGGAAATGCATTGTATTTATCAGACGCTTTGCGCCAATCACTGAGCGCAAGCGCTTGTGGTGAGGACACGTGTCATGCTCTGGTGAGCGCAAGCGCAACAGCGCAGTGCGCTACGCTAGTGCGCTGCGCTGTTGCGCTGCTGACACATGGCGCGCTCTGGTGAGTTGCGCCAATTCCAGAGAGCAAAACTCTATTTTAAGAGCGCGTAGCGCAAGTTGTTCTGTAGCTGACACGTGACGCTCTCTCAAGAGCGCAACAGCGCAGTTTGGAAGTGCAAAGCACTAAGAATCTTTTAGATTCAAGAACGGAAGTGCAAAGCACTATTTGATTTCTTGATCTAATTTAGATCAAAGAAAAATAAGTTTTTCTTTTTGTTTCATGAACCAGAGGTTCATAAAAGTGCAAAGCACTATTTTTTTTATTTTGTTGTTTTCTTGTTTTTTAAAGAACCAGTGGTTCATAAGAAGTGCAAAGCACTGTTTATTATGTAAAGAACATTGATCTGGTTTTTAGATCGATGATTTATTAAAAGAGATTTCTTTTCTCTCGTGAAGGTTTTTACCTTTTTCTTTGAAATTTTCTCAGATTTCTCTCTCTGTTTGAAGCTCTTGACTTTTTTCAAGAAAAATGTTGATGCCTTTGAATTGAGGTCTGGGATCTCTTTAATAGTGCCCATAAATTAGTTAATTTTGTTGAAGAGATCTTTCTCTGAGTGATTTGGGGAATTTTCCCCATCGTTGGATCTTTGATCCAAGCGCTTCTGTTTTACAGAAGAAAATCTTCTTGTTTTAACAAGAACAGAAAGATTTCTTTAAAATCTTAATTCTGTTTGGCGCAAATGCCCCAGCACGCGACACGTGTCGCGCAGCGCACAGCGCAGCGCAACTGCGCTAGCGCATCTCCGCTGACACGTGTCGCGCAGCGCAAAGCGCAGCGCAACTGCGCTAGCGCATCCGCGCTGACACGTGTCGCGCGGCGCAGTGCCTGCGCAACTGAAGCGTTGCTTCCTTTAAATAGAGCTTTGCTCTGATTGGGCGCGCCTTCTTGGACGCTGCGCTGACGTATCAGCGCCTGACATGTGGCGCGTTGCGCCCGAGATTTGAAGCGTTGCTTCAAAATTTTGAATTTTGAATTTCAACAGAGTTTTGCTCTGATTGGGCGAAACAGGGACCATTTCCTAATTCTTTTGGGAATGTGTATATTCTTTTGGCTGTTGACTACGTTTCAAAGTGGGTCGAGGCTGTGCCTAGCCGAACGAACGACAACAAGGTTGTCGTTCGATTTCTTAAAGAACATATCTTTTCTCGATTTGGGCACACTCGAGCGATTATAAGTGATAATGGTTCTCACTTTTGCAATAGGACTTTTGAGTCCTTAATGCGCAAATATTCTATTACCCACAAGCTGTCAACACCATACCATCCCCAAACATGTGGGCAAGCCGAGTTTCAAATCGGCAAATTAAGCAAATCTTGGAGAAAACGGTTTCTAAAAACAGTAAAGATTAGTCACTCAAACTGATCGATACACTATGGGCTTTCCGTACTGCATACAAGACCGATCTTGGTATGTCTCCATACCGGCTTGTTTATGGGAAGGCTTGCTACCTCCCAGTAGAGATTGAGCATAAGTCATTTTGGGCAATCAAAGAGTTGAATTTATCATTAGGAGATGCAGGCAGCAATAGAAAGCTGCAATTAAATGAACTAGAAGAGCTGCGGGATGAGGCTTATGATAATGCAGTGATTGTTAAAAATCTAACTAAGGTGTTCCACTATAAACACCTTCTGCGAAAAACATTTAAACCTGGTCAACAGGTTTTACTTTATGACACTCGGTTACATTATCACTCCGGCAAGCTCCGTTCTAGATGGAAATGACCATTTGTAGTTCGCACCGTTTATCCGCACGGTGCGGTCAATCTTGAAAATCCAGAGGATGGTACTTTATTCAAAGTCAATGGACATCGATTAAAACCGTTCCTCACAGCGGACCCATCAGAGGAGCTCCTGTTTTTGCAGGAGCCGATCTACACCGAATAATTCTCCTCCACTTTCACCCCCTAATTTCCAATCTTCTTGCCAAAACTTTCTTTCCAATAAGTTTGGGTGTGTGTATCATTTGTAAATATGTTTATTAATAAGCAGGAAATTGCCGACATTATCAACCCACTTGGTGCAGCATGACAGTGAGGACACTGTCCAGTTTAAGTTTGGGGGTATGCTCGGTAAGTCTTCTTCCTTCGCATTCATATGTATATTTTTGCATTGCATCTTTATATAAAAATCATAAAAATTGAAAAATTTGAAAAATAAAAAAAATTAGAAAAAGAAAAACCCATAAAAATTGAAAATTTCTAAAATTATAAAAATTAATGTATTCAATTTTGGCCGTATTTGACTTGAGTTTGACAAATAGGTTAACTAGCTAGGAACAACTAGATCTTAGACTTAGTAAATTAAAAACCCTAAAAATAACCTTCCTTAAATTTAACGGTAGAAAGTATATGTCTTTATAGTTTATTTAGAAATAGGCAAATTTTGAGTTCAATTCTTGGGCTAAGTCAAAACAAAGGAAAAAGTATTGATATTTTTATTAGAGTATAAGTTTGAAAAATAATTCCTAGCTTAAGTCTAGATTCTGAAAATGTATATCCTACAATTTGCACAATCACGCACCTTGAAACTTGGAATAGTAGAAGAGACCTTGAAATGCTCTTGTCTAAAGTCCTTAATACGAAGAAAATAAAAAAATATGCAAGTGTGAATAAAGAAAAAAAATGAACACTGGTTTTTGTGATTACTTAAGGCTATAAAAATAGAAAAAAATATTTAGCGAGGGTGCTTCATCACCTAGTGCCTTAGACCAACTGGTTTGGGAGTCACTGCTAAAGCCTTGGGTGTTACAAGACTAGGAAGTACGCTTTAAAGTGCAAACGCATTTTGTAATCGGTTGTTAGTAGCTCAAGAAGTATTAACGGTCGTATGAAGGATGTGTAAGCAAAATTCATTTAAAAATTCACCAATTAATAAGTGCTTTGGACAACGGACAAGAGTATGATTGCTTGATTTGAATTTCCAAGTGTAGAGGTGATATATACACACACGTAGGGGTATGTGATTGGAGTTTAGATGAGAGAAAGGAGTGAAGAATAGGACTTATATCTTTAATAGAGATGATAAATATTCCTAAGTGGAGATGGAACCCTAGAAGAAAAACTTAAGAGATGCCGAAAGCTAAGTAGGTCTGCAGAACATATATAATCTTAAGTTAAATGATGAGGAAGTATGAAGAATATGGGTGGATAATTTACGAGTCGACGATAATAGAATTCCTTGTTAAAAAACCTAATTGGAGAATAAAAGTCGAAAAGCCGAATTGATAGGATTTTGTGGGTAGTATCCCCTGAAAACCCTCAGGAGACAACACTCCTCCTACTAGGGACACCTAAAGGTTTAACGGCTTGTTGCACGAGCTCAGTGCAATCGCGATTCCCTGCGAAAGTGAGGTTAGGTTTTTGTCGAGAATAAAACTAAGTTTGCTCGAGGACGAGCAAAAGATAAGTTTGGGGGTATTTGTTCATATCATAATATTGCATTATTATATTCCCCATTCTTATGTATTTTACAAATAAACAGGTGCTTTTGACCCATGTCTGCTACATAGTACAGGTTACAGGTTCTCGAAGTAAAAACAGTAAAAAAGATAAAAAACGATGCAAAAGTGGGACTACGACCAACAAATAGAAGGATCTTGATCAAGCCTACACAAAAGATCAGTTCACAAAGTACAAGGCAACGCAAGGTCCAAGATTTCGTTTCGAAGCAACGGTAAAAGTCCACTACGATTCACTGGGAGATCTGGAAGGAACCTAGAAGCCAATTTGAGAAAAGTACTGAAGAAATAGGAAGCCCAAAAAGCACAAAACCAGCACATAAAATTTCAGCAGATAATCCTACATTGGGCCGCGGAACCGCGGCTTAACCCTTGCTGTGGCCGCGTTCCGCGGCCATCTAGAGCCTGGAGCTGAAGAATTTTTTACCAAAACTTAGAGGCGGCGCTGACTAGTCTTTTTAGGGGTATTTTTGTAAAAGCACACATGCGGCAATTGTAAACCTAGGGTTTTCTATGTCCTATAAATAGAGGCCCAATTCCTTGTATTAGTTCATGCCTCCCTTCATTAAAAAAATTCAGATTTCTTTGGAGAGCATCAATTTGTAAGTTCTTAATTTATTTTTCTGCCCTAGGTAATTTCTATTCTTGCCCTAATTAAATTTAATTCCTTGCCCTAGTTAGATAGTTAGATCTTTTATTCTCTGCCCTAGATAAATGCTTTTCAATTCCCTAATGAGCAAATAGTCTCCTCGCTTGTTAGGGTTAGATTTGGGGAAGGTTTGAGAGATGAAGATCTCTCACCCCTTTCTTGCCCATCACATATAATTAATAGGACTCCATGCATACATGCATACACCGCTCCATACGGCACCCTATCCCTCGAGGTAGCGATGATACCGTAGTATAAAGGCCCGGTTGAGCGTGTTTTCCATGGAGGTTAGAGTAAGAATTGATAAAGGAAGGACAAGAAGCTAGAGAAAGAAACATCTTCCCGATGGTTCTAATCCCTTTTATTAATAATTACCATAACTCCTAATAAGATCTTAATATGGGTATAGAAAGCGGTGAGATTTATTGACTTTCCAAACTTAACCTAAACCTAATCCTAGCAAGATTTAGATCTAGATTAATTTAGTTTTTTTAGATTTAATCAATCAATCCATTCACACCGTTCGGAATTAACTCGTAAGAACAATTAGGAAATTCACAACATCCCTGTGGACCGACCCGTACTCACCGGCTAGCTACCAAGCGACGCCGTTCTTGATTACGGTTATAAATTATTCTCTGAGACGAATCAGCGGTTATCACCCTGTATTACCAAATACATTGATTCTGAACGAATGTTATTGGATACCGAATTTGATATATAACATCATATCAGTCTCTTTATTTAGTAAAGAAGGATATAATTTTGTATTGATGGATAATGTTTTAAACATTTCCTATATCAAGAGTTGATCGGATCAGGCACGTTATCTAATGGCATCTACGTTCTAAATCAAACTGCAGTTCTTAACGTACAAAACACACACAAGAGGAAGAGTTCAGAAATTAATGAATTCTTCTTGAGGCATTGTAGACTAGGGCATATCAATGCGACCTGACTAGCTAAGTTACATTAAGATGCATATTTAAATCAGTTTGAATTTAAATCTTATGAAACTAGCCAGTCATGTCACAAAGATAAAATGACCATAGTTCCGTTTACTGGAAACAGAGAAACAGTTACTGAACTCTTGGGATTGATACATGATGATGTATGTAAGTCCCCTGTCTACACATGCCAGGACTGGTTCTTTGTACTTCATTACATTCACTGATGATCTCTCAAGATTCGGACATATGTTCCTGTTGAAACACAAGTCTGAAGGTTTTGAAAAATTCAAAGAATATAAGTCTGAAGTAGAGAACCAAAACGGGTATAAGTATTATGTCCTTTGATATGATCAGGGAGGAGAATACTTGAGCATGGAATTCCTAGACTATTCTAAAGGAGAATGAAATTCTCTCTCGGCATTACTCCTCTGCATACACCACAGCATAACGGTGTATCGGGACGGATCAATCGCACCCTATTAGATATGGTGCGCTCTATGATGAGTACTACTGAGTTGCCTATTTCCTTTTTGGGAATTATGCACTTGAGAAGTTGCATACCTATTGAATAGGGTTCCAACCAAATCAGGTGCCTACCACTCCATATGAGATATGGTATTGGAAGAGCCCATATCTTAAGTAAGTTAAGATCTGGGGTTGTCCGACCTATGTCTAAAGCAAAATCTGGACAAACTCGAGATAAGGTCAGTTCTGTGGAAATTTGTTGGATATCCGAAGCATTCACAAGGGAATACCTTCTACCGCACCGAGGAACAAAAGGTGTTTTATTTCTCGGCATGCCACCTTTTTAGAAAAGGGATTTCTTGTGAAGAAATTAGTGGTCATGAGGTAGAACTGGAACGAGTTCCAGCTATACAAAATACAGCTGATGATTTGTTAGAACCGGAGGATTCAATAGTTCCCGACAAAGCTCAGCCTCTCCGCCAATCTGGTAGGGTTCCTCACCCATCTGAAAAATACTTTGGTTTTCTCTAAGACAGTAGGAGTGAGGATTGCATCATGAGATGATGACCCAACTAGTTTCGAGCATGCCATCAAGAGTGGTGACTCTGTAAGAATGGCTGGATGCTAAGCGATCTGAGATGGAATATATGTACACCAACAAAGTATGGACTTTGGTTGCTATATCTGAAGGGTTAAATCCCCATCAGGAGTAAGTAAATCTTGAGAAGATTACTTGGTGTAGATGGAAAAGTTGAGACTTTCAAAGCTAGACTTGTTGTAAAAGGTTCTCGTCATCAACCAGGTATGGATTATGATGAAACATTTTCTCCAGTAGCTATGCTAAGTCCATCCGGATCCTACTTGCCATTGCTACATACCATGACTACGATATCTGGCGGTTGGGTATCATGACTGCTTTTCTAAATAGTGATTTAGAAGAGAGCATCTATAAGTACACAGCCAGAGGGCTTCGTAGACAGTGGGAGCAGCAGAAACGTGTGCAAGTTGCTTTACGGGTTAAAGCAGGCATCGCGGAGTTGGAACATCTGTTTTGATGTAGTAGTCAAAGAGTTTGACTTTATCAAAATGGTAGATGAACCTTGTATATACAGAAAGGTAGTAGAGAGTAAGGTGGTCTTCCTCGTATTGTACGTGGATGGCATACTCTTAATAGGAAAGGTGTTTCCTATGCTCCATTCGGTCAATCTCCTCTTATCACATTGATTCTCCATATAGGATCAAGATGATACATCCTAAATCCTGGGTTTTGGATCTATGAGATAGATTTAAGTGGATGTTAGGATTCTCACTAGGTGTAGTGAGATGGTATCAATAGATCCTGGAGAGAATCACTGGATAGATCCAGAGTGGTAAGGTCGACTGAAAATCAGTCACAGGCATTGTCTTTACCCTCAGTGGAGGGACGGTATGTTGGAAGAGTTCCAAACTAGATACCATGGCAAACTAGACGATAAAGGCTGAATATATCGCTACCAACGATACTACCAAAGAGGAAGTCTGGGTGTATTTTTTTCATGAGATGAACTTGGTTCCTACCATTGTGTGACAATGGAGTTGTGGCTTTGTCCTAGGAACCCCCATCCCATCAGTAACCCAGACATATTCTAAGGCAGTATCACCTGATCATGGAGATGGTTGATCTCCAAGAAGATCGAGGTTAGGAGAGTAGACTCAGAGGACAACACGGCAGATCCACTCATGAAGGCCTTTTCCCAAGAGAGACTTTTATGAGACGGTTGAGTATGGGATACTACAACCACTGCTATATGATGGCCCTGGTGCAAGTGGGAGATTGTTAGTTATATGTATGCCTTAGATACCATTATTATACATATAATGTATATTATAGTAGATGCTTTGACATATAGAGGGAGGGCTTTCTTGCTCGACATGATAGTATGCTATCTGATTACACTTTATCTTAACATGTACACTAAATGCCTCTCTGTTACATGTTGATAAAGCCTTTAGGATGTGTACTTGACTACCTGGATTATGATGCAGATCATACTAGTGGGACAAAGGTAGTCCGTGAGTACATCCTTTAATGTCCCTAGTCGTGGGTGTATCGAGACGGGGAATCGATATACCAGAGTAGACTAGCGTATAGCTTCTCGACTCATGTAGATGGGCGATGGATGATCCCATATCTATTGGTGTTTGACATCAGAGATGGTATACGGGTGCTTAGTGGAGACTGGGTATACTGGACGAACTCGCCGAGAACTCCTAGATGGTATTATACCTCACGTCAGATGGCGGTTCTCTGGTGACACTGGTACAGGTTAGTCTGTCGACCCGAGATCGTCATAGAGTCTTGTGTGATTCCTACCGTGCATTGATTTCCACCTTACCACGTTCAAGAGAACGTGCAAAATGGTGGTTTTTGGGTACAGTCCCGAGTCACATGGAGGCAATGAGTGATATGAGGGGATTTTGTCTCTCCCGGTATTAGGGGTTGATGTTGCGCTGTGCTTGATTGGCCATAACAAGAAGTCCCTAGCCAGGGCTGTTTCCGAGATTTACTGGTAAGTGTTATCAGTAGTTTCTCGACCCGTTATGAGCCTCACATCGGCATGACTTATCAAGCTATTGGGGTCTGACGTTTACCACCCCCAGGCGAGATATGCGACATATCAGACGAAGAGACCGGACTGTACGGTAGTGTTACTGATTGGATTCGCGGGAGTATGAGCAGTCTTGCATGTTGATCTTCTGATCGTTCAATACCCGGGTGGCCGTTACGTTTAGTAGACCGCTTGCGGCTTGTGGGTGTTTGATATGATCATCAGCTACTGCCGGCGTATTGACGAGTCTTTAGAGTCTTACACAGAGATTTCCTGGTTCATGTGAAACGAAGTGGGAGCACATATGTGATATGTGAGAGACCGAGATTAATGAGCGTATGTGATACCGCATTCTATTCTCGCGATATGTGATATCGATCGATTATATTTGATATAGCCGGGTTATCGGATCAAGTGTTGATTCAATAAGATGTCACATTTGATATTAGTCGGCTGTATGAGATATAGCCGGATTATTAAATCAAGTGTTTATTTGATAATTTAATTTATAATTATATATTTGATATATTAACTTACATTAACTAATATTTGCTCACTAAACATTTCTTTTTCTTACTAGTGTACACTTAGTATATATATGATATATATTAATGTACAACTATTGTGTCATGCTTGATACCACATATGACATTGGTGTATGAGACTCACACCATGCTTAATATAATGTAAGGTTTTTATTTATTTAAAGTAAACCAAATTAGTGGAAATTAGTCACATGGTTGAAGCTTGTAGAAGCTTGTGGAATCATTGACCAAGTCTACTAATTTTGTTTTACTTGTAGATATTTATTAACCTAACCATTATTATTTAGCCATGGTTTATTCTCTACATGGGTTAGTGTATGACACTAACTCATCCATGGTTGCTATTCTCACCTCATGAGTTCATTCTCTCATCTTCATTCTTCATCTTCTTCTTCATTGAGAAAGCTTGCTAGCTTTTCTCAATATGAGAAAATATTGTGAGAAAAACAAATCTAAAGTTAGCCCACTTCTTACTTCATCATCCTCTACTATCAGCCATTTAGTTTAGGACGTGCTTCACTAATCTATAATTAGTGAAGAGGTAGCATGAGCTTGAGTCACCTCGACGTAGATCATCTTCGGTCTCGAAGACTTCGAGCAAGCATGTTCATTTTTTCATGTGAACTCTTACTAGAGTTCGGGTGTTCACTACTTGGAGCGAAGGGACTACTATACGGAGCTTTAGAAGTGAAGGACCGGTCTACAAAGGTTGTATTCCTCATTCACTTAGATGTAAAAGTTGTTTAATGTTGTTTCGTTTAAAACTCTAGTTAAAGATTCTAGGTTAGGGTTCTTTAGAACGGCAAAAATTTGAAAACGGCATGGACGATGCCTCCCGAAACCTTGCTGCCGACCTAGGGAACCCAACAATATATACATATACGTATACACGTATGATGAGGATAGTATACGATACTCGAGGGAGAGTCGATATGATCGGGCATGATGCCGTGAGATCGGTTATGTGATTTGGGTCGTGTTATGATATACTAAATGATAGTATAGTGTATCGATGGTCGATGTGTTTTATTCACACGCGGATATATGTTTGATGGTATCAGAATGTACTAGACTTTAGATCAGTACCCCTAATTCAGGTTCTGATGATAATGATACCAGATAAATAATGAGTTATATGTGATATTTGACCGTGCCCCGATTTGGGATGCCGTACGATGGATTTTTACCGTACGATATATAAACATGATGATTGATCCGCACTCTTGACTCGAGGATGTCGTATTATATATTTTATCGTACGTGACGCTATAGAGGCGGGATCACCGACTACTAGATATATCGACTCGGACTTAGGTGGATTTTCTTACCCTTTTGATTAGTCTCTTAGCTTCGTCCTGTAGTGTGCTTGGTAGATGTTAGATTGGGCTCTAGTCATACTTATTTCAAAACTAACGAATCGTGAGTATTTTAAAGGCAGGCCGAGAGATACTACGGATTTTTCAAAGGATGCATCTTTCCTCAAGGACCCAGTAGCCCTATTTTTCTAAAACCACGATTCGTGCGATTTCAGACCCCAAAAATTGTATGACCCGTATATAGAAATGTATATTCTCTATTGTTGCGCTTACTATTCATTTTTTATATTCTTGCAGTTCGCATCGCATCGCATGCTTAAATGTGTTTTCGTTAGTCATTGTGAAACCCTGTTGTCGGGACACCAGCACCATTACCGATGATGCGTATGTTCCATGTACACTTACTTACCGGCTCACACACATCATCATCGGTAATTTTCATATCACGTACACATTAGAAAACACTACTTCATTGGTATAAATTGCTAGTTGGTAGTTTCGACATAGTACTAGTACACTTGCTTTTATATGCTAGTTTAGATATTGCATTTATTACTGAGATACTTCATGCATGTATATGTATTCATTTGTCATGCGATATTATGGGGCTTTATACCGGTAATTTATTGGTTATTGACTCTCGATATTGGGATTTCGGATTTTCCATGAGATTTCTGGATTTAGAGAAACCGCAAGGATTTTATAAACTCATTTTCATTTCAAAAGATAAAAATTGCGGTTTTCTCGTGATATGATTTGAGAGGTGTCCACCATGAGTTTTCTCGGCTCTTGAGCGGTATCATACACCCGATTCTAGGAGGAGGAGGAACCGTCTGTGGATGCATGGTGGACTCGGTGGGGTACCCCGGGACAAGATGGTCGCAGATGATGGCATTGAGCCCGGCAGGGGAGCACTACCAACCAGTTATTTGTGACGCGGCGGATATCCGGAGGATACCGACATAGTCTTGTGATTTGATGATATGGGCCAGTCCGGATTGCCGGAGCCTGAGATATTGAGATATATATTTTGTGTCGATGCTTGACTCGGATTCTCTGTTGATTTCATTGATGATACTTCGGTTTTTATACAGAAATCTCACTAAGATATGAAAACAGATTTCTCATTCTGAATGTATTCTGTTTCATTCATAATGCATTCATACATCATATTTGTGATATGTTGCTACCTGAGGCACTGACACGAGCACCGGGTATTATACTTATGTTTAGATGTTACCCTTGCCATTATTAGATGTTTTCAGGAGATATATATTGAGGATATTATTGTATGACCTAGGATAGAGTCATACATGCGATTTCTGCCCCGTGATATTTTCTACTCACGAGTTGGCAACTTACCCCCGTTGTACCACAGTTTCTTACTGGTTTGGCCGTACAGGTTTCTTTATGGCTTGCTGGCACACTGTTTCCTTCCGGGTAATTGCTTTGGTAGGTGGGTTCACTTACATCATGACCATCGTAGTACTTGTATTTATTTCAGCTGCATCTAGTAAACTCCATCAACCAGACTTTTATTATTTGATAGACTTAGAAGACCAGATGTATATTCTTTCGACCATAGAGTCGCGCGCTTGTATTATTATGTTTTTTCTCTGGTTCTCTTGAGGATGTTGGTTTCCATATTGAGTTTTGATCCCCGCCCTTCGGCGTTGTATATTATATTGCATTGCGTGGTTGTTCCGCTAATTGGCGAAGAGCTAGCTCCCGCTTGGGGATGCCTTTATTTATCATTTATATGTATATGCATGTTTGTACCCATTTGGGGCCAGTTTTTACAAAGGAAACTCTATCGAAATTTTTGGGAAAAGACTTGAGGTTTTAAAAATGCTTACTACGACTTTCAAAACGAAACTATATGTTAATTTTTAAATAAGTTTTTCCTTCACTCTCTTTTCAAATGGTTTAGATTTCTGAGCTTTTGGCTTACTTGAATTTGGTGGGGTCCTATAGGCTTCACATGATTCAAGTGCCAGTCAGGTGCTATTCCGGGTCGTGACATTGGTACTCCGATTCAGGTGAAGAGTCCAGTAGAGCCAGTGGTGCAGAGGCCGACAATTCGATGCATAGGAGTGGCTAAAGACAAGTCTCTAAGGCTAGAGGATCGGAAGTTCGATAGAAAAACTGCATGTTTGATTCGTAAATGGAGAGTGTCATGTATAGAGAGTTGCGTCGGTTGCAGCAGTGTATCGAGTGTTAGTTATATGTATACCCTAGAGGCCATTACTATACATACGATATATATTGTTGTGGATGCTTGGACATATACATGGAGGACTTTCTTGCTCAACATGAAAGTATGCTATCTGGTTGCTCTTTATCTTATCATGTACACTGATTGTCTCCTATTACATGTTGGTAAAGCCCTTAGGATGAGTACTTGACTAACAGGATTATGATGCGGATCATACTAGTGGGGACAGGGTAGTCGGTAAGTACATCCTTCAAATGTTCCTAGTCGTGGGTGTATCGAGTCGGGGCATCAATACACCAGAGTAGAATAGCATATAGCTTCTCGACCCATGTAGATGGGCGATGGATGATCCCATATCCATTGGTGTTTGACATCAGAGATAGTATACGGGTGCTCAGTGGAGACTGGGTACATTGGACGGACACGCCGAGAACTCCCAGATGGTATTATACCTCACGTTAGATGACAGTTCTCTGGTGACACTGGAACAAGTTAGTCTGTAGACCCGAGATCGTCATAGTGTCTTGTGTGATTCACACTGTGCTATGATTTTCACCTTACCATGTTCAAGATAACGTGCAAAACGGTGTCTTTTGGGTACAGTCCCGAGTCAGATAGAGGCAATGAGCGATAGGAGGGGTTTCGTCTCTCCCGGTATTGGGAGTTGATATTGCGATGTGCTCGATTAGCTATAACAGGAAGTCCCTGTTAGTGTTTATGCCCTAAAGGCCATTATTGTATCATACTAGTTTGTATATTACTTAATGGAAGCTTGGGATATTCACAGTTGTATTGACAGTCTTGCTAAAAATGGTAGTATGCTACTTGGTTTGTGTCTACTTTAATATGTGCGTATGTTTCTTGTAACGTGTCGCTTATACATATTAGTAGAGCCCTTAGGATCTTTGCTTGATTACCAGCGTTATGATGGCAATCACACTAGTGGGGGCTGGGTAGTCTATAAGCAACATCCTATACAGGTCCCTAGTCGTAGGATTATCGAGACGGGGCATCGATACTCCGGAGTAGACTGGTGTATACGCTTCTCATCTCAGCATAGGGAGATGGTCTGTCCCACAGCCATCAGTACGTCGTACTGGAGATGGTATGCAGGTGCTCGTTAGGTTACGGGTACACCGGACAGGACTCCCCGGGAACTGCAGGTTGGATTTATACCCATCGTCAGATAGCAGTTCCCAGGTGACATGAGTACAGTTTAGTCCATCGACTTGACACTGCTACTTCATCTCGGGTGTGTTCCCACTGTACTTAGATTACTACCCTACCACAGCTCAAAGGAGCCGTGCAAACAGGTAGTAGTTGGGTGCAGTCCCGAAGCACTTGGAGGCAATGGCGGTTAGACAGGATTCGTCTCTCCCGGTATTGGGGGTTGATACCGCGCTGTGTATGAAGAGCCATTACGCAAAGTCCCTGGCCAGGGCAAGCGAGATTTACTGGTAGGTTCCAGTAGTTTCTCAAGGTGTAACGGGCTTTACTCCGACACGACTTATACCGCTATTAGGGGTCTGACGTTTACCGTCCCTAGGCCCGATTTGTGATAGTCCTAGACGAACAGATCGGACTGTACGGAGATTGTCACATCAGGCTCAGTAGGAGTTTGGATGGGTTCCTTATCGTCCTTCTTATCGACATCTACCTGGGGACCGTTACGTACAGCTAGGACCGCTTGCGGCCTGTGGTTAAACCCACTGCCAGCGTAGTGTCGAGTCTTTAGAGTCCCACACAGAGAGTTTCCCTGCACCGGGCAAAAGGTGTAGAGGCCGTATGGTTTTACGGCAGGGCCGCGATCACTTACGTACACTTGTGCACGTATTATGATCGGACAGATAATACTAGCGGGCTTTGGTTTGAGCCAGATTCTTGTATTATACAGATGGATTTATTCAGTCAAAGATTATCCGTGTTTTTCGGAAATACGGATGGGAGGGGCAGTCTCGTAATTTGTCTGGAAGCTTCTAGAAGAAGATGACTCATTTTTTTTATTTCTTTATGGATTAAACACAAATGAGGTGGAGAGATGAGTTATAAGTTTTCATTAAATGTTTAATGACTCATGAGGTGATTCACCATTTAGGATTAAATGAAGCTTACAAGATATTTCTAGATATTTATCAAAGAGATATTTGTAAGCTTGATATTATTCTTTCATGAGTTATTATTCATATCATTATCACAAAATCTTTCTCTCTCCTCAAGTCTTCATCTTCTTCCTCAAAACCCTAATAGCTCTCATGAGTTAAGAAACCTAGGGTTTAAGTGACTAACTAATCCATCTTATTATTCTACACCCTCTAGGACTTTTAGATTAGCGATCTAGAAGCCGTAGTTATCTTAGATTCGAGATAGAAGCTCGGACTATAGACTCTCGGGTGGATCGTCTTTGACTCGAGGAGGCCGTTGAGATGCCGACGTTCCATAGAGCCTACGAGGTGTGGAGAACAGCGATGAAGACTCGAAGGACAAGTAACGTGAGGTATAACTTCGAATCCGAGTAGTTAAACCTCTCGTAGTTTGCTAGTAATGGTTTAGACACGATCCGTGTGCTCAAGTCCGTGTTACGAAGCTTTGATAATTTTTTTTCATATATTCCGCCTCCCCGCAAGCTCGTAGGGTGCGTGACATAGACTTACAGTGGTATCAAAGCCTACTAAACCTTTACTAGCTTATTAGCAACTAATTAGAACTTCGATCGTCGGAAAAATGCGAAAACATAACTCCGGACCCCTCAAGTTTCTGTCAATTTTAAACATGTCGAAAAAATTATTTGATAGGTATGAAAATTCACAGCAGGAAATTCTAAGAATACTGAGGAAATACGAGGAGGTAACTCGATTGGGCTGCCGCGGAAGCGCGGCGGATTAGTGCAATCCGCCGCGGATCCGCGGCCGAGTCAACTCCGAGTTGACTCGGATTTACATAGCAACTTTTGAATTTGGGTGTTTTGTTTTCCTGTATATTTTGTTTCTGCCCAGGTTATTTCAGTGCTGGCTTGCATTTGGGGTAGAGACGGAAAAAGGTTGTCGATCGATATTCTAAGTTATTTGCTAATCGGGTTTTATCTGTAATGTATAATGTGTTCGTAAACCTCCCCTAATTGCTAGTATGTCAGTTAGCAGGGGGTTGCACATTTCTGTAATGGTTTTTACTGGTTTGTATATATGAACTTCATTGGATCGTTGTGATGATTAGCCGGGGTTTGAGATGGGTTTTAATATTCATTCATTCGATGTAAATTGTAATATGATGTAATATTCTTTTGCGTGGCACATCCAGGCCGAGGTTGTAGCCACCGTTGTATTATTTCATTTACTGTTTTTTGCTCCTAGGATAGACCCAAGGTGGGGTGCACAAACTACCGGGTACTTTGAAGTGTTTAGTGGCCTACTCACGTTGTTGAGGGAGACCGCTTCACTTCGGGTACTTGGCGGGTAGTTTGCCATACTCGTTGGGGTCTAGGACGGGGTAATGGCTATTCATCACAACTGTGTAATCCGTCTTTCGTTGTAGGCTCAAAGGAAACGCGGATTGCTTGTATATCCAATAATGTTCATCAGTGATCTGGAATGCCTATTATTGCGTCTGACGAATGTACAATATCTATATATGATAGCTATTAGACGTCACTTATGTTTTGCACCCGCGCTAGCCCAGCCCCCGCTCTGTCGTTAGTTAAGTAACCTAACGGGTGAATGACGGGGCCCAGAGGCGAATGCGGATGGCATAAGAGGACGTTGTATTTTCGTTGTTTTCTGCAATGATGGGATAAATGATGGGACGCATTATTTTAATGCAAAGAAAACAAACCAAAGTTGAATCGTTGGAACAAATTTAAAAGAAACTACTCGGTTATTTTAAAAAGAGCAGAATTTTTAATTGCGGAGCTTTAACCACTCCTTTTAAAAAGCTATCAGGTTCCTTCGATTATATCAAGTTCACTACGTTCACGGTTTCGCCAAAACCAGTCGTAGCCCTCCGTCATTTCATACGAATGGTCAGTAGTATTCAAGCTATGTTTGTTTGGCCCTTAGTCAAGACATAGTGATTGGTAGCTGCTGGGGTGTTCACATGTAGCATAGATAGATGCGTTGGTTTGGGACAGTCGTATTACTTTGTTTGGCCCTTAGTCAAGAGTATATACGGGTGGGTTCAAATTAACAAGATAATGATTGGTAGAACTTGACAAGCGACTTATGATTTGTTGGCCCTTAGTCAAGGTCATAAGAGCATGGGGCAAAAATCCACATCGGGAGTTTCTAAAGAAACTGAAACTTGCTAGTGTTGCATACCATTTGGAGTTTGATGGATGTTGGTAGGATTCCTTCAGCATTATCATACGATGATATTTGGATCCCGATCCTACTGTGAGTATTTGCTACTCATCAGGAGATTCGCCACTTAACGATCAATGCTATAAACCAAGTAGGTGTCTAGAAAGGTGTCAGCGAGGCTACGCCCCCAGAGAAAAGAGGTTATTTAATTAAGGAACTTCGCGAAAGCATTGGAAAACCTCCCTCGAAGTACCGACACCGGCCTGGCTGAACGGTTAAGCAAGTATTGTACGGTGAGATCAGTCCTGGCTAATTCTTCTTTTATGGTTTGAGGAAGGATTCGAGAAACAGTGGGAGCCATCCTGTTTAGATAAACTAAAAACCAATCTAAACTTGCAAGAGCATCATGCTAAAGTGTTTTCTTCTCTCTCTCTCATTGCAGCGACTTTGTGACCATAATTAGGTTACATCTAGATAACAAATTGACTGAATCTGACTTTTATAACTGGCAAAGGTCTGTCCAGATGTCCATTGCCTATGACAAGCTGGACCACCCTATTACTGCTCAAGCCCCCGCCGTCCCAGGTCCAGTTTCCACCGTCGCGGATATGGATATCCATCAGACAAGGGAAAAGGATAATGCGAATGCCAAGTGCCTCGTGTTGGCTTCAGTTAATGGTGTATACCAGAAGCAGCAAGAGAAGATGGACTTAGTTTCCATCTTTCTCCATAACAAAGATTTATATAGAAAGCAATCTCGTATCGCAAGTTATGAGACCTCGAACGAATTATTTCAAGCGAGGTTGGCTGTCGGGTCATCTGTAGGGGACGGCGTCCTTACGATGACTAGCTATATTGATAAGCTCACGGACTTGGAGACCACGTTGGGAAACATGTCATATGCCGACTTATTTCCATAGTCCCTACCCTCTACTTACACCCTGAAAGAAACCAGGGAGACACCCGCTCTGCTTAATGGGGGACCTTCTTCTTCTGCATCCAGGGCGAAAGCAAAGGGTGAAAAGAAGAAGACTTCCACAAAGCCGATATATGGTGTCAGTAAAGTAGAAGGAAAGGGAAGAGTAAAAGTTTCGGGACTTGGTGTAGAGAAGGAGGGATGTTCCTATTGTTATGGGAACGGGCATTGGCAGAAGGATTGCAGGGTTTTGGAAGCCAGTAGCCAGGATACGAAGCATGTTGTGGCTTCGGCCTCAAGTGTGTTTGTAATTGAGAACTGTTTGTCAATTAACTCTATTTCCTGGGTACTAGATACCGGAGCAGGATCTCATATCTGTAATTCATTACATTCTTTGAGAAACCGTAGAGTTATCAGGGTAGGCGATTTGTCTCTCAGAGTTGCAAACGGAATGAGCGTGGACGCTGAATCCGTGGGAGAATATCGCCTAGGTTTGACAAGTGGGCAGATATTGATTCTACCTAACTGTTTGTATGTACCTAGTTGACTTGTAATATCATATCAGTGTCCTCACTTTTTATAGAGGGATATGATTTTACATTCGTAAGCGATGTGGTTCACATCCACCTAAATCAAGTTCTGATTGGGTCCGGTACATTAGATGACGGTATATACGTATTGAATCAAGCTTATGTTTTCAATGTCCAGAACACACTTAAAAGAAAGTCTCCAGAAATAAATCAGGTTTTCTTATGGCATTGTAGACTAGGTCACATCAATGAAACACGATTAACTAAGTTACATAGAGAAGGATATTTGAATCCGTTCGAATATCAATCTTATGCTACTTGTGAATCTTGTCTCATGGGAAAGATGACAAAGACTCCGTTTACTGGACATAGAGTAAGAGCGAGCTCGCTCTTAGGACTCGTACACAGTGACGTGTGCGGTCCAATGTCTACACATTCAAGAGGTGGTTATTCCTACCTCATTACTTTTACGGATGATTTCTCTAGGTATGGATATATCTTCTTGATGAAGCATAAATCCGAGGCCTTTGAGAAATTCCGCGAATATAAGAATGAAGTGGAAAACCAAACGGGCAAAAGTATCAAGACACTGAGATCTGATTGAGGTGGTGAATACTTAAGTGCCGAGTTCCTGGGTTACTTAAAAGAGAATGGAATTCTCTCTCAGCTTACTCCTCCATACACACCACAACACAACGGTGTATCGGAAAGGAGGAATCGAACCCTATTGGATATGGTTCGTTCCATGATGAGTAAAGCAGAGTTACCGCGATCTTTCTGGGGTTATGCACTAGAATCAGCTGCATATCTTTTGAACCAGGTTCCAACCAAGACTGTGCCTACCACACCATATCAGATGTGGAGTGGGAAGAAACCCTGTCTTAAACATTTTAGGACATAGGGATGTCCAGCTTTTGTAAAAAAGCAGCATGCGAACAAGCTCGAGGCACGCTCAGTACAGTGTAAGTTTGTGGGATATCCAAAGAACTCCAAGGGGTATTATTTCTATTACGCAGAGGAACAAAAGTTTTTTGTTTCTCGTCATGCCTACTTCTTAGAAGCTGAATTTTTAGAAAAGCAGAAGAATGGGAGCGCAATAGAACTGGAAGAAATTCCAGAACCACAAGCTGTTACTGAAAGTATGGTAGAACCAGAAGTTTCAGAAGAAAGAGACATACCAGCGCCTATCCACAGAAGTAGTAGGCAGTCTCATCCGTCCGAGAGATACTACGGTTTTCTCATAGACGGGGATCGATAAGATTGCATCATTGACAATGATGACCCTACTAGCTTCCAGCAAGCCATTCAGAGCGGCGACTCGGTAAAATGGCTGGATGCAATGCGGAACGAAATGGAGTCCATGTACACTAACAAAGTATGGACTTTAGACATTGCTCCAGATGGGGTAAAACCCATAGGATGCCAATGGATCTTCAGAAAGAAGATTGGTGTAGATGGACAGGTTGAAACCTTTTCTCCAGTGGCTATGCTCAAATCCATTTGGGTCCTTCTTGCCATTGCTGCCTTCCACGATTATGAGATCTGGCAGATGGACGTAAAGACGGCTTTTCTAAATGGTAATTTAGAAGAATGCGTCTATATGGATTAGCCAGAGGGATTCATTCAGAGTGGGAGCATTGGTAAAGTGTGCAAGTTGTTTAAGTCCATTTATGGACTAAAGCAGGCATCGCGGAGTTGGAACATCTGTTTTGATAATGCTGTCAAAGAATTTGACTTTATCAAGAATCCAGATGAACCATGAATATACAGTAAGATTGTGGGGAGAGCTGTAGTATTCCTCGTCTTGTACGTGGATGACATTCTTCTAATAGGAAATGATATTCCTATGCTACAGTCAGTCAAAAGATTCTTGTCACAGAAGTTCTCCATGAAGGACCTGGGTGATGCCACCTACATTCTGGGGATTCAGATCTATCGTGATAGATCAAAGAGGATGTTGGGACTTTTGCAGTCCAGGTACATAGACACCATATTGAAAAGATTCAGTATCGAAGATTCTAAGCGCGGTAACCTACCGGCTTGTCACGGAATCAACCTCTCCAAAGAGATGTCTCCCAAGACTAATTTGGAAAGGGATCGCATGTCGATTATACCCTACGCTTCTGCGGTAGGCTCTATAATGTATGCGATGTTATGTACCAGACCAGATGTAGCATACGCATTGAGCGTTGTAAGCCGGTATCAGGCAAACTCAGGGGAGAAGCACTGGATAGCAGTAAGCACCTGAGGAGGACTAAGGAGATGTTTTTGGTGTATGGCGGAAAAGACCTCCAGATCGAGGCCTTTGCCGACTCCAACTTCCAGAGTGACAAGGATGACTCCAAGTCCATGTCGGGTTATGTCTTTACCCTTAATGGAGGGGCGGTCTGTTGGAAGAGTTCCAAGCAGGACACCGTTGCTGACTCAACGATGGAAGCGGAGTACATAGCTGCTTACGATACCGCAAAAGAAGCTGTCTGGATGAAGAAATTCCTCACAGAACTTCACGTGGTTCCTACCAGTGTTGATCCAATACCTCTGTATTGCGACAACAACGGCGCTATAGCTTTAGCGAAGAAACCCAGGTCCCATCAGAAGTCCAGACACATCTTAAGGCGGTATCACCTGATCAGGGAGATCATAGATCGCCGGGAGATCGACGTAAAGAGAGTAGATACGGAGAATAACACTGCTGATCCATTCACAAAGGCCATTCCTCAGACGCAGTTCGAGAGGCTATTCGAGATGATAGGTCTGCGATATGCCAGTACATGGCCCTAGTGCAAGTGGGAGATTGTTAGTGTTTATGCCCTGGAGGCCATTACTGTATCATACTAGTTTGTATATTACTTAATGGAAGCTTGGGATATTCACAGTTGTATTGACAGTCTTGCTAAAAATGGTAGTATGCTACTTGGTTTGTGTCTACTTTAATATGTGCGTATGTTTCTTGTAACGTGTCGCTTATACATATTAGTAGAGCCCTTAGGATCTTTGCTTGATTACCAGTGTTATGATGGCAATCACACTAGTGGGGGCTGGGTAGTCTATAAGCAACATCCTATACAGGTCCCTGGTCGTAGGATTATCGAGACGGGGCATCGATACTCCGGAGTAGACTGGTGTATACGCTTCTCATCCCAGCATAGGGAGATGGTCTGTCCCACAGCCATCAGTACGTCGTACTGGAGATAGTATGCAGGTGCTCGTTAGGTTACGAGTACACCGGACAGGACTCCCCGGGAACTGCAGGTTGGATTTATACCCATCGTCAGATAGCAGTTCCCAGGTGACATGAGTACAGTTTAGTCCGTCGACTTGACACTGCTACTTCGCCTCGGGTTTGTTCCTACTGTACTTAGATTACTACCCTACCACAGCTCAAAGGAGCCGTGCAAACAGGTAGTAGTTGGGTGCAGTCCCGAAGCACTTGGAGGCAGTGGCGGTTAGACAGGATTCGTCTCTCCCGGTATTGGGGGTTGATATCGCGCTGTGTATGGAGAGCCATTACGCAAAGTCCCTGGCCAGGGCAAGCGAGATTTACTGGTAGGTTCCAGTAGTTTCTCAAGGTGTAACGGGCTTTACTCCGACACGACTTATACCGCTATTAGGGGTCTGACGTTTACCGCCCCCCTGGGCCCGATATGCGATAGTCCTAGACGAACAGACCGGACTGTACGGAGATTGTCACATCAGGCTCAGTAGGAGTTCGGATGGGTTCCTCATCGTCCTTCTTATCAACATCTACTTGGGGACCGTTACGTACAGCTAGTACCGCTTGCGGCCTGTGGTTAAACCCACTGCCAGCGTAGTGTCGAGTCTTTAGAGTCCCACACAGAGAGTTTCCCTGCACCGGGCAAAATGTGTAGAGGCCGTATGGTTTTACGGCATGGCCGCGATCATTTACGTACACTTGTGCACGTATTATGATCGGACAGATAATACTAGCGGGCTTTGGTTTGAGCCAGATTCTAGTATTATACAGATGGATTTATTCAGTCAAATATTATCCGTGTTTTTCGGAAATACGGATGGGAGGGGCAGTCTCGTAATTTGTCGGGAAGCTTCTAGAAGAAGATGACTCATTTGTTTTTATTTCTTTATGGATTAAACACAAATGAGGTGGAGAGATGAGTTGTAAGTTTTCATTAAATGCTTAATGACTCATGAGGTGATTCACCATTTAGGATTAAATGAAGCTTACAAGATATTTCTAGATATTTATCAAAGAGATATTTGTATGCTTAATATTATTCTTTCATGAGTTATTATTCATATCATTATCACAAAAACTTTCTCTCTCCTTAAATCTTCATCTTCTTCCTCAAAACCCTAATAGCTCTCATGAGTTGAGAAATCTAGGTTTTAAGTGACTAACTAATCCATCTTATTACTCTACACCCTCTAGGAGTTCTAGATTAGCGATCTAGAAGCCGTAGTTATCTCAGATTCGAGATAGAAACTCAGACTATAGACTCTCGGGTGGATCGTCTTTGACTCGAGGAGGCCGTTGAGGTGCCGACGTTCCATAGAGCCTACGAGGTGTGGAGGACAGCGATGAAGACCCGAAGGACAAGTAACGTGAGGTATAACTTCGAATCCGAGTAGTTAAACCTCTCATAGTTTACTAGTAATGGTTTAGACATGATCTGTGTGCTCAAGTCCGTGTTACGAAGCTTTGATAATTGTTTTTCATATATTCCGCCTCCCCGCAAGCTCGTGGGGTGCGTGACATGGACTTACAGTCCCTAGCCAGGGCTGCTTCAGAGATATACTGGTAAGTGTTATCAGTAGTTTCTCGACCCGTTATGAGCCTCATATTGGCATGACTTAACGAGTTACTGGGGTCTGACGTTTACCACCCGTAGACGAGATATGCGACATATCAGACGAAGAGACCGGACTGTACGGTAGTGTTACTGATTGGATTCGCAGGAGTTTGGATAGGCTTGCTTGTTGATCTTTTGATCGCTCGATACCCGGGTGGCCATTACGTTTAGCAGACCGCTTGCGGCTTGTGGGTGTTTGATATGATCATCACTTACTGCCGGCGTATTGACGAGTCTTTAGAGTCCTACACAGAGGTTTCCTAGCTCAAGCGAAACGGAGTAGGAGCACATATGAGATATGTGCGGGAATGAGATTAATACGATATGTGATACCGTATTCTAATCTCGCGATTTGTGACTTCGGTCGATTATATGCGATATAGCCGGGTTATCGAATCAAGTGTTGATCCGATAAGCTGTTACATTTGATATTAGTCGGTTATATGTGATATATCCGGATTATTAAATCAAGTGTGGATTTAATAATATAATGTATAATTATATATATTTGATATATTAAGTTACATTAACTAATACTTGCTCACTTATGATTTCTTTTCTCACTTGATGTGCACATTGTATATATGTGATATGTATATTTGTGTACATGTTTGTGTCGTGCTAGGTTACATATGCAACAAGGGTGTATGAGACTTATACCAAGCTAGGGTTTATGTTTGGGTTTTATTTATCATTAAGTAATTCACAAAATATTTGAATTAGTCATGGATAAGGTTGTAGAAGCTTATGGATACATTGACTTATTCAACTCTTTTGTCATTACTTAAGATATTTGTTAACCCAACCCTTAACCTTAGTCCTTGGTTTATTCTCTACATGAGTTAGGCATGAGAGGATAACTCACCATGGTTGCATTTCTAACCTCTTGAATTATTCATTCATAACTCCCATTCATCTCTCTTCTTCTTCTTCTTGATGAGCTCAAGAAAAATGTTTTCTAGGGTTTTGAAAGGTGATGAAATATTATGAGAAAATAAATATAAAGTGAGCCCACTTCCTACTTCACCATCCTTTACTACTTGCCATTTATTATAGGGTGTTTGCTTCACTAATTTCACAATTAGTGAAGAGATAGCTTGGGTTAGTGTCTCCTCGACGTAGATCATCTTCGGCCTCGAAGTCTTCTAGCAAGCTTGATCCATACATCTTGTGGAGCCTCTCTAGAGTTCGGAAGTTCATGATCGCAGCGAAGGGATGACTACACGGAGCTAATGAAGTAAAGGACCGGTCTACAAATGTTGTATTCCTTGTTCACTTTTAATTACAAAGTGTTTGTATTTTATTCCGTCGGATTTCTAGTATACGATTCTAGGGTTAGGGTTAACTAGAACGGCAAAAATTTTAATATGGTATGGATGATGCCTCCCGAAACCTTGCTGCCGTGCTAGGCAACCCTTCAGTGGTATCAGAGCCATGCAAGAAAATTAGACGGATTTTGTTAAAATTACGAAACTGAAATACTTCGAAATTTGAAATACGGAAACTCACTTTCTGTCGATTTTAAAAAGTCCTCAATTTTTTTTAAACTACTGCAGAATGTTGTATGGGATGCAACATGAACACGGTAGAAATTTCAAGCCCCCTCGCCGGAATTTGGCCGGCCACATTGATAGGAAATCCGGCCTGCTCGGCCAGTTTGAAGGATTTGGGCTTAAAACTTTTACAGTGTTCCAGGGTCTGCCTTTGGGTATTTCAGGTGTTGTTTGTTTTTGCTAATTCTGCATGTGATGTGATCTTACACTATAAGCAATTAGGAGTGTTTCGTATTCATAGTTTTAAAATTGTTTCGGGTATTCGCATGTTGTTTAGGCGAAGTTAAAAAGTTCAATCGAATGTCAAAAACCTATTTTTCTAAGTTCAACGTATTCGGAAAAACATGCAAGTAATTCTATGAACCCTTTAGAAGAATGAAACCCTAACTCAACTTTTTGGATCGCGAAACCGTGGTCATACCCTAGGGTTTGCCGCAGTTCCGTGGTGATATGAGTGAGGCTTGGGTTTGCCCTTCTACGGCTGATGCATAGGTACTGTGGTATATTCTGAGTATTATGAAACTGTGCTCAAGTGTTGAGCTCTCGGGGAATTGTGGGACTTTGATGATTCGATCGAAAAGTTTAACGTCGTCCGGGTATCATGTGATGGGATACAATATTTGGAATCCACAAAAGTAGTTATGAGATAACTAATTTGAATGTTATAAATCTAGCAGTTTAGTCTCATTTGATCGGTTGCCATGGGATTTTGATGTGATCAAAAGTCCGTCGCAATCATGTAGTGTACGCGGATACTCGCCGGGTAATCTTACTAGATAGCCATGTCCCATAGCCCCGACCAAGTGACTGTAGGAGAACCCCATTGTCAAAAGCATCCGTTCGGGTGCTCGCGGCCGCGGTGTTCCATCTTAGTGCACTTCGTCGATGGCATCGGGGGGTGCGGCCGTCTACTAAAGTTTCCGACGAGAATTCGATCAGGCTGTCGGGAATCTTGTTGAATTGCCCGACTAGATATTGAAAAGTGTTTTCGAGATCGAGACTAAAATGCGGGGTTTATAATTGTTAGGCATATGATGTCTAAGGAATTCATTTGGTTAGGCATGAAATCCACAATATGAGATATTTCGGGTTTATGATGTCTAAGGTGGTTGCGGATTCCAACTGTTGTAGTTTTTCACTTTCTTTTCTGCGACCGTAAGTGTAATATGTGGTGTATCACCGATTTCGGTGTTATATGTCAACGACAGCTGGGATACGCATATTTACTTACGTTGATGACATGTGATGTTATGTGTTGCTGGGATATGTTATATTGGATCGTCGTGTTTTGAATAGCCGGTTTTTTTTATGTGAGATAAGAGTTTTTCATTTTCATTCATGTAAAAGCTTGTATGTAATATTCTTTTATTGGGGCACTTCCGGGTTGAGGATGATGTCACCGTTGTATATTATTTACTTTTCCGTATTAGGATAGACCCAAGGTGGGGGCACAAGTAACCGGGTTCTAAGGTCCAGTGGGAGACCATCTCGAGGAGTCGAGACCGGGTCTCCTAACTTTAGAATTGGTAGGGTTGCTTGCCGCTCTCGTAGAGGTCTAGGGATATGGGTTTGGCTATTCATCACGACCGTGGAATCCGTGTTTTATACAGGCTTAATCTAAAACACGGAAATCCTAGTATATCCAATATTTCATATGTTATCTTCTGCCGCTCTGTGATGTGATCACTATGATATGTTCAGACGAATACCTATATTATATATATATGATATATATTATATAATGTTGCTTTCGTTTCATATCTGACGCTTGGGAAGCATATTATGATGGGACTTCATTAATGAGATTAATAAAATAAAAGAAAGTTAAAGATGTTATAAAAACTTGTTTTAAAAACTGGTAGCTCTAGTTCTTGCTTTGCATAGCGGTATTCCTTATAGAATATCCAGCACCTTATTCGATAAGGAAAAAGCCGAGATCCCTTCACCGAGAGTGACCTCTTTAGCGAAACTAGCAGATGCTACAACCCACTCGGTTTGTCTTTTGATTGCTTTTATAGTTTTTGCTTTGCATAGTGGTATTTGTGAAATATCCTGCACCTTATTCGATAAGGAAAGTGTCAGGATCCCTTCACCGGGAGTGACCTCTTTAGCAAAACTAGTAAAAGTCTCAAAAACACTCCTTTACAAAATCACTCGTTTCTGCAACGAGATCAAGTTCATTACGCTCATGGTTTTCTTAAAAAGCTGCGTAGCCCTCCGTCATTTCAGATAAGTACTACTTAGTATTCGTGCTACGGTAGTTTGGCATGCGTCAAGACATAGTGTACGGTAGCTAACTAGTGCTTATCTGCTGCATACGATGCGATTGGATTAGTATATTCGTACGGCGTAGTTTGGCCTGCGTCAAGGGTCGTGCGGGTGGGTTTAATTCAATTATGAAATATACGTGTTGAACTTGACTAGCGGACTATGGGTTGTTTGGCCTGCGTCAAGGTTATAAGACGCTATGGGTAAAAACCATTATCGGGAATTTCAAATGTTGAAATTTGCAATGAGATTGCATACTTTCTATGAGATAATTGGATCTCGATACCCACTGCGAGTAAGAGTTACTCCTGAGAGAGTTTTACACATTACAATTAGCCGATCAAGTAGGTGTCTAGAAAGGTGTTAACGGGGTTACGCCCCTGAGAAAACGAGGTTTATTTTAATTAGGTCCTTGTGAAAGCACGGAGAACCTGCCTCAAAGTACCGGCACTAGCCTGGCTGAAAGATTGGCGAACTTGTAGGGTGTAATTAATTCCGACTAGTCTTTCCTTTTAGGGTTTGAAGGAAGATTTGACTAAAACAGTGGGAGTCATCCTAATTAGATAAAATAATAACTAATCTAATCTTGCAAGAGCATACGCAGAGTGTTTTCTTCTCTCTCTCCAGGTAGCGACCATGTCACGCCTTAATCAAGATAATAATATGGATGTATTGACCGAACCCGCTTGTTATACTGAGCTGGGGAACGTTGGTCCCTCTCCAACTTATAATTGTTATAAGACCGAGCAGGAAATAGGGGATTACCAGGATTCTCGTGCCGCCCAAACGAAGAAAGTGCATGTAGATGCATCTTCTTCAGGTGTGTTCACTACAGAGAACTGTTTCTCAGTATCCTTTACGTTCTGGGTATGAGATACCGGATCAGGATCCCACATCTGTAATCTGTTACATAGGCTACAGATAGATAGAGAACTGAGAACGGGTGATAAAATTTTAAGAGTTATAAATGTTGCAATTGTTGCAGCCAAGATGTTGGCAGTTATCACCCTGTATTACCAAATACGTTGATTCTGAACGAATGTTATTAGATATCGAACCTGATATACAACATCATATCAGTCTCTTTATTTAGTAAAGAAAGATATAATTTTGTATTGTTGGATAATGTTTTGAACATTTCCTATATCAAGAGTTGATCGGTTCAGGCACATTATCTAAAAGCATATATGTTCTAAATCAAACCACAGTTCTTAACGTACAAAACACACACAAGAGGAAGAGTTCAGGAATGAACGAATCCTTCTTGAAGTATTGTAGACTAGGTCATATCAATGCGACCCGACTAGCTAAGTTACATAAAGATGCATATTTAAATCAGTTTGAATTTACATCTTGTAAAACTTGCCAGTCATGTCACAAAGATAAGATGACCATAACTCCGTTTATTGGAAACAGAGAAAGAGTTAGTGAACTCTTGGGATTGATACGTGTTGATGTATGTAGGTCCCCTGTCTACACATGCCAGGACTGGTTCTTTGTACTTCATTACATTCACTGATGATCTCTCAAGATTCGCACATGTGTTCCTGTTGAAACACAAGTCTGAAACTTTTGAGAAATTCAAAGAATATAAGTCAGAAGTAGAGAACCAAGACGGGTATAAGTATTATGTCCTTTGATGTGATCAGGGAGGAGAATACTTGAGCACGGAATTCCTGAACTATTCTAAAGGAGAATGAGATTCTCTCTCAGCATTATCCTCTGTATACACCACAGCACGTCGGTGTATCGGGACGGAGAAATTGCACTCTATGTGATATGGTGCGCTTTATGATGAGTACTACTGAGTTGCCTATTTCCTTTTGGGGGTTATGTACTTGTGAAGCTGCATACCTATTGAATAGGGTTCTAACCAAATCAGGTGCATGCCACTCCATATGAGATATGGTATGGGAAGAGCCTATCTCTTAAGTAAGTTACGATTTAGGGTTGTCCGGCCTATGTCAAAAGCAAATTCCGGATAAGTTCGAGGCAAGTTCAGATCTGTGGAAGTTTGTTGGATACCCAAGAATTTGCGAGGGAATATCTTCTACCACACTGAGGAGCAAAAGGTGTTTTGTTTCTTAGCATGCCACCTTTTTAGAAAAGGGATTTCTTATGAAGAAATTAGTGGTCATGAGGTAGAACTGGAAGGAGTTCCAGCTATACAAACTACAACTGATGATTTGGTAGAACCGGAGGATTCAATAGTTCCCGACAAACCTCAGCCTCTCTGCCGATCTGGTAGGGTTCCTCACCCACCTGAGAGATACTTCGGTTTTCTCTAAGACAGTGGGAGCAAGGATTGCATCATGAGATGATGACCCAACTAGTTTCGAGCAGGCCATCAGGAGTGAGGACTCTGTGAGAATGGCTGGATGCTAAGCGATCTGAGATGGAATTCATATACACCAACAAAGTATGGACTTTGTTTTCTTTATCTGAAGGGTTAAATCCCCATCAGGAGAAAGTATATCTTGAGAAGATTACTTGATGTACATGGAAATGTTGAGACTTTCAAAGCTAGACTTGTTGTAAAAGGTTCTCGTCATCAACCAGGTATGGATTATAATGAAACCTTTTCTCCAGTAGCTATGCTAAGTCCATCCGGATCCTACTTGCCATTGCTACATACCATGACTATGATATCTGGCGGTTGGGTGTCATGACTGATTTTCTAAATAGTGATTTAGAAGAGAGCGTCTATAAGTACACAGCCAGAGGGCTTCGTAGACAGTGGGAGCAGCGGAAACTTGTGCAAGTTGCTTTACGGGTTAAAGTAGGCATCGCGCAGTTGGAACATCTATTTTGAAGTGATAGTCAAAGCGTTTGACTTCATCAAAATGGTAGATGAACCTTATATATACAAAAAAGTAGTAGGGAGTATGGTGGTGATCCTCGTATTGTACGTGGATGACATACTCTTGATAGGAAAGGAGTTTCCTATACTACACTCGGTCAATGTCCTCTTATCACAAGGATTCTCCATATAGGATCAAGGTGATACCTCCTAAATTCTGGGTTTTGGATCTATGAGATAGATCTAAGTGGATGTTAGGATTCTCACTAGGTATAGTGAGATGGTATCAATCGATTCTATGGAGAATCACTGGATAGCTTCTAGGGTGGTAAGGTCGACTGAATGTCAGTCACAGGTATTGTCTTTACCCTCAGTGGAGGGACGGTATGTTGGAAAAGTTCTAAACTAGATACCGTGGCAAACTAGACGATAAAGGCTGGATACATTGCTACCAAGGATACTACCAAAAAGGTAGTCTGGATGTATATAAGTTCATGAGATGAACTTCGTTCCTACCATTGTGTGACAATGGAGTTGTGGCTTAGGCCTAGGAACCCCCGTCCCATCAATGATTCAGACATATTCTAAGGCAGTATTATCTGATCATGGAGATGGTTGATCTCCAGGGAGATCGAGGATAGGAGAGTATACTACAGAGGATAACACGGCGGAACCACTCACAAAGGCCTTTTCCCAAAAAAGACTTTTATGGGATGGTTGTGTATGAGATACTACAACCACTGCTGATTGTTGGGTATTGGATACTATAACAGATGACCCTAGTGCAAGTGGGAGATTGTTAGTTATATGTATGTCTTAGAGGCCATTACTGTACATACGATGTATATTGTAGTGGATGCTTGGACATATACATGGAGGACTTTCTTGCTCAACATGATAGTATGCTATCTGGTTGCTCTTTATCTTAACGTGTACACTGATTGTCTCTCTATTACATGTTGGTAAAGCCCTTAGGATGAGTACTTGACTACCAGGATTATGATGCAGATCATACTAGTGGGGACAGGGTAGTCGGTAAGTACATCCTTCAAATGTTCTTAGTCATGGGTGTATCGAGACGGGGCATCAATACACCAGAGTAGACTAGCGTATAGCTTCTTGACCCATGTAGATGGGCGATGGATGATCCCATATCCATTGGTGTTTGACATCAGAGATAGTATACGGGTGCTCAGTGGAGACTGGGTATACTGTATTTACTCGCCGAGAACTCCCAGATGGTATTATACCTCACGTCAGATGGCAGTTCTCTGGTGACACTAGTACAGGTTAGTCTGTAGACCCGAGATTGTCATGGTTGCAAACCCTTAACCATAGTTTATTCTCTACATGAGTTAATAACCTTCATTCTTAACTCATGGTTGTAATTGTAACCATAACAATAATTCATTATTCAACACAAAAGGATTAGCTTCATCTTCTTCTTCTTCTTGCTCTTGAAAAAGCTTCACTACCTTTTGTGTTTATGATGATAAATGGTGAGAAATTGAAAACAAAAGAGAGCAAAATTCCTACTTCATCATCCTCATCTATTCTAGCCACTTAGATTAGAGTGTTCACTTCTCTAATTGTTTCATTAGTGAAGTGTAACCTTGGGTTAGAGATTCTTCAAGGTAGATCATCTTAGATCAAGAAGACTTCAAGCAAGATGCATCATTCACCTCTTGGAGCCTCACGAGAGTCGGAGTTCTTGATGATCGCAGCGAAGGGACCTCAACACGGAGCTTATGAAGCGAAGGAACGGACTACAAAGGTTGTAATCCCTCTCTATTACATGTAAAGTTGTTTACATGCAAAGTTAACCCTAATTCTCTAATTCGATTACTTGGTTGGTTTGTTTAGCACCCCAAAAATTTTAATATAGCATGTTTGATGCTTGCCAAAACGTTTCTAAGGTGCTAAGCTAACCCTACAGTGGTATCAGAGCCAAGCTAGAGCATTAGGCATTGTCTAGACGAAGTTAGAAGTCCGATCGAGCCCCGAAACCCCGAAAAGACCCCTTTTCTGGAAATTTTTCAAAAGGTTGAATTTTTCCATGTTAAAAATACTCAGAAAATCATGCAGAGAATTCTATGGACACACCTGAAGAACGAAACCCTAACCCATCTAAGTGATCGCGAATCCGCGGCCAAAACCCGGTTTTGGCGGCGGATCCGCGGCGCCACTTGAGAGGCTTGGGTTGGCCCTTCAGCTGTTGGTCTGTAGGTACTGTGGTATGTCTCTGGTTAATTTTAACGGTGCTCAAGTGTTGAGCTCTCTCGGAATTTTTGGGAATTCGTTGTATCTATCGAATTATCTAACTTCGCCTAGTTATCTGTGATGATTATGTGTTGCTGTGATATGTTATATTGGATCGTTGTGTATTGAATAGCAAGGGGTTTTATGTGAGATATGAGTTTTCTTTTTCATTCATGTAAAATTCATTTGTATGTAATATTCTTTTATTGGGGCACTTCCGGGTTAAAGATGATGTCACCATTTTATATTATTTACTTTTCCGCATTAGGATAGACCCAAGACGGAGAGATCAAATAACCAGGTTCTAGGGTCCAGTGGGAGGCCATCTTGAGGAGTCGAGACCGGGTCTCCTAACCCTAGAATTGGCAGGGTTACTTGCCGCTCTCGTAGGGGTCTAGGGATGTGGGTTTGGCTATTCATCGCGACTGTGGAATCCGTGTTTTATACAGGCTCAAAATAAAACACGGACGTCCTAGTATATCCAATATTTCATATGTTGACTTCTGCTGTAATGTTCTGTGATGAGATCATATTACTGCTTGAGACGAATGCTTATACTATATATATGTTGATATATAAATATTACTGCTTTCGTTTCTTCTGTGATGCTTAGGAAGCTTAAATGATGGGTTTTATTAATGAGATTAATAAAAGAAAAGAAACCTAAAAGATGTTGTAGAATCAAATTTTCAAAAAGGGTAGCTACAGTTATTGCTTTGCATAGCGGTATTCCTTATAGAATATCCAGCACCTTATTCGATATGGAAAGAGCCGAGATCCCTTCACCGAGAGTGACCTCTTTAGCAAAACTGGCAGATGCTACTAACTCACGGTTTAGTTTTTGATTGCTTCTATAGTTCTTGCTTTGCACAGCGGTATTTATGAAATATCCTGCACCTTATTCGATGAGGAAAGAGCCGAGATCCCTTCACCGGGAGTGACCTCTTTAGCGAAACTAGAAAAGTCTCAAAAACTCTCCTTTTCAAAATCACTTGTTTCTACAACGATATCAAGTTCATTACGCAAAAGGTTTTCTGAAAAACCTGCGTAGCCCTCCGTCATTTCAGATAAAGACTATTTAGTATTCGTGCTGTGTTTGTTGGCCTTTGTCAAGGCGTAGTGTGCGGTAGCTGACTAGTACTTATCTGCTTAAGCATGTGATGCGATTGGATTAGGGTAGTCGTACGACCTTGTTGGCCTTTGTCAAGGGTCGTGCAGGTGGGTTTATTTCAATCAAGATATGACGGGTTGAACTTGACTGGCTTCCTATGGTTTGTTGGCCTTTGTCAAGGTCATAGGGGGTTAGGGGTAAAAGCATTATCGGGAATTTCAAATGTTGAAATTTGCAATGAGATTGCATACCTTCTATGAGATAGATGGATCCCGATACCCACTGCGAGTAAGAGTTACTCCTAGGAGAATTTTACACAAGAAAATTAGCCGATCAAGTAGGTGTCTAGAAAGGTGTTAACGGGGTTATGCCTCTGGGAAAACGAGGTTTATTCTAATTAGGTCCGTGCGAAAGAACGGGGAACCTCCTTCAAAGTACCAACACTGATCTGGCTGAAATATTGATGAACTTGTAAGGTGTAATTAATCCCGGCTAATCTTACCTTTTAGAGTTTGAAGGAAGATTTGATTAAAACAGTGGGAGCCATCCTGATTAGATAAGATAATAACCAATCTAATCTTACAAAAGCGCACGCTAAAGTGTTTTCTTCTCTCTCTCTCTAGGTAGCGACTATGTCATGCCTTAATCAAGATAATAATATGGATGTATTGACTGAACCCGCTTATTATACTGAGCAGGGGAACGTTGGTCCCGCTCCCACTTATAATTGTTATAAGTCCGAGCAGGGAATAGGAGAATATCTGGATTCTCACGCCACCCAAACGAAGAATAAACATGTTGATGCATCTTCTTTGGATGTGTTAGTTACCGAGAACTGTTTCTCAGTTCACTCTACGTCCTGGGCATTAGATACCGGATCAGGATCCCACATATGCAATATATTGCATGGGCTAAAGAGAGGTAGAGAACTGGGAATGGGTGATCATTCCGTAAGAGTAGAGAATTGTGCAAATGTTGCAGCCAAAGCAGTTGGCGAATATCACCTTGTATTACCAAGTGGTAATACATTAATTCTGAATGAATGCTATTATATACCGAACATGATATGCAACATTATATCAATTTCTTTATTAAGTAAAGAATGATATAATTTTGGGTTAACATTGGTACAGTTCTCTGGTGACACTGGTACAGTTCTCTGGTGACACTGGTGTAGGGTTAGCATAGCACCTTAGCAAGGTTTAAGAAGGCATCACACATGCCATATTGAAAATTTTTGGGTGCTAAACATACCCTAACCAAGATCTTAACTAGAGAATTAGGGTTAACATTGCATGTAAACAACTTTACATCTAAGAGTTTGGGATTACAACCTTTGTAGTCCGTTCTTTCGCTTCATAAGCTCCGTGTTGAGGTCCCTTCGCTGCGATCATCATGAACTCTGACTCTCGTGAGGCTCCAAGAGGTGAATGATGCATCTTGCTTGAAGTCTTCTTGATCTAAGATAATCTACCTTGAAGAATCTCAAACCCAAGCTCTCACTTCTCTAATTAAGTATTAGTGAAGTGAACACCCTAATCTAAGTGATTAGAATAGATGAGGATGATGAAGTAGGAATTTTTCTCTCTTTTGTTTTCAATTTCTCACTTTAAATTATCACAACATAAAAAGCTAGAAAGCTTTTCAAAGGAGGAAGAAGAAGAAGAAAGCTTTTGTGATGAATAATGAATTGTTGTGGTTACAATTTCAACCACGAGTTAAGAATGAAGGCTTTTAACTCATGTAGAGAATAAACTATGGTTAAGGGTTTGAGTTGGGTTAACAAATATCTACACAAAATATCAAGCTAGATGACAAAAGTCAAAGCTTCCTGAAGCTTCATGAAAGCTTCATCCAAAAGCTAACCCAAATCCAAACCCTAACTTGGTTTAAACTCAACATCCAAGTTGCATTTGTAAGCCTAACATGTTACAATATTATATATCACATATATAATATATAATGTAACAAAAGAAAATAATACAATTAATATATATCGCATATATATCAATGTATTATCCGGTGAGAAAATGAATCAATAAAGCGAGCTTATTTTAGTTAACGTAATGTAATATATCACATATATAATTATACATTAAATTATCGAATCAACACTTGATCTGACAATCCGGCTATATTACATATAACCGACTAATATAACATGTACCATTTTATCGAATCAACACTTGATCCGATGACCCGGCTATATCGCATATATCCGGCCGATATCTCATATCGCGAGAATAGAATACGGTATCTCATATCGTATTATTCTCGGTCCCGCACATATCACATATGTGCTCCTACTTCGTTTTGCCTGAGCCAGAAAACCTCTGTGTAGGACTCTAAAGAATCGTCAATACGCCGGCAGTAGGTGATGATCATATCAAACATCCACAAGCTGTAAGCGGTCAGCTAAACTTAATAGCCACCCAGGTATTGAGCGATCAGAAGATCAACAAGCAGGCATGTACATTCTCCTGTGAATCCAATCAGTAACACTACCGTACAGTCTGGTCTCTTCGTCTGATATGTCGCATATCCAGTCTAGGGGTGGTAAACGTCAGACCCCAGTAACCGATAAGTCATGTCGATGTAAAGCTCATAACGGGTCGAGAAAGTACTGATAACTCTTACCAGTAAATCTCCATATCAGCCCTGGCCAGGGACTTCCAGTTATAGCCAACCGAATACAGCGCAACATCAACTCCCAATACCGGGAGAGACGAAACCCCTCCTATCGCTCATTGCCTCCATGTGATTCGGGACTGTACCCAAAGCCACCGTTTTGCATGCCCTCTTGGACGTGGTAAGGTGGAAATCAAAGCACAGTGGGAATCACACAAGATTCTATGATGATCTCGGGTCTACAGACTAACCTGTACCAGTGTCATCGGAGAACTGCTATCTGACGATAGGTATAATACCATCCAGGAGTTCTCGGCGAGTCCGTTCAGTATACCCAGTCTCCACTGAGCACCCGTATACCTTCTCTAATGTCAAACACCAATGTATATGGGATCATCCATCGTCCATCATATGAGTCGAGAAGCGCATACGCTAGTCTACTCTGGAGTATCGATGCCCTGTCTCGATACTCTCTCGACTAGGAACAGTTATAGGATGTACTCGTTGACTACACTAGCCCCACTAGTTGTTAGTTATATGTATGCCCTAGAGGCCATTACTGTATATGCGATGTATATTGTAGTGGATGCTTGGACATATATAGGGAGGACTTTCTTGCTCGACATGATAATATGCTATCTGGTTGTACTTTATCTTAACATGTACTCTGATTGTCTCTGTGTTACATGTTGATAAAGCCCTTAGGATATGTACTCGACTACTGGGACTATGATGAGATCATACTAGTGGGGCCACGGTAGTCGACGAGCACATCCTATAACTGTTCCCAGTCGAGGGTGTATCGAGACAGGGCATCGATACACCAGAGTAGACTAGCGTATACGCATCTTGACCCATATGATGGGCGATGGATGATCCCATATCCATCGGTGTTTGACATCAAGGATGGTGTACAGGTGCTCGGTAGAGACTGGGTACACTGGACGGACTCGCCGAGAACTCCCAGATGGTATTATACCTCACGTCAGTTGGCAGTTCTCCGGTGACACTGGTACAGAGTAGTCTGTTGACCCGAGATCGTCATAGAGTCTTGTGTGATTCCCACCGTGCTTTGATTTTCATCATACCACGTCCAAGAGGGCGTGCAAAAAGGTGGCTTTTGGGTACAGTCCCGAATCACATGGAGGCAATGAGCGATAGGAGGGGATTTGTCTCTCCCGGTATAGGGAGTTGATGTTGCGCTGTGTTCGATTGGCTATAACCGGAAATCCCTGGCCAGGGTTGCTGAGATTTACTGGTAAGTGTTATCAGTAGTTTCTCGAACTGTTATAGACCTCATATTGACACGACTTATCAAGCTACTGGGGTCTGGCGTTTACCACCCCTAGACGAGATATGCGACATATCAGACGAATAGACCGGACTGTACGGGAGTGTTACTGACTGGATTCACAGGAGAATGTACAGTCTTGCTTGTTGATCTTCTGAGCGCTCAATACCTGGGTGGCTGTTACGTTTAGCTGACCGCTTGCAGCTTGTGGGTGTTTGATATGATCATCACCTACTGCCGGCGTATTGACGATTCTTTAGAGTCCTACACAGAGCTTTCTTGGCTCAGGCAAAACGAAGTAGGAGCACATATGTGATATGTGCGGGACCGAGAACAATACGTGTATGTGATACCGTATTAGATTCTCACGATATGAGATATCGGCCGGGTATATGCGATATAGCTGGGTCATCGGATCAAGTGTTGATTCGATGAACCGATTCAGATTATATTAGTCGGTTATTTATGAAATAGCCGGATTATCGGATCAAGTGTTGATTCGATAATTTAATGTATAATTATATATTTGATATATTAAATTACATTAACTGATATAAGTTCACTAAAAGATTCTTTTTCTCACTCGGGTAATACATTGATATATATGCGATATATGTTAATTGTATTATTTTATTTTGTTACAATAAATATTATATATGTGATATATAATATTGTAACATGATATGGTTATTAATACAACATGTTTTGTGGAGTTTAATTGAGGTTAGGGTTTGGATTAGGGTTAAGTCTTTATGAAGCTTTCAAGAAGCTTCTTGAAGCTTTGACTTTGACTTAGATATTTTGTGATATATGCTTAACCCAACCCAACCCTTTAACCCTAGTTATGTCTCTACAATGGTTAGCCTTCTCATTATCTACCATGGTTGCATTTCTAACCACACACTAAAGTTTCATTATTCATCACAAAAGGATTCTTCTTCTTCTTCCTTGAGTTCTTGATGGAAAAGCTTTCTAGCTTTTTCATTAGCGATGAAAATGAGTGAGTTAATGAAAACAGATGAGAGCTAAAATCCTACTTCATCATCCTAATCTATCCTAACCATTTAGATTAGGGTGTTCACTTCATTTAGCGAGTGAGAGCTTGTGTTAATGAAACTTCAAGGTAGATCATCTTTGTTATCGAAGATCGGAAGCAAGCTTGCATCTTTCTCTTCGTGAAGCCTCTCGAGAGTCCGAAACTTGATGATCGCAGCGAAGGGACCACAACACGGAGCTTATGAAGTGAAGGACCGGACTACAAAGGTTGTAATCCCAAACTCTTAGATGTTAAAGTGTTTAACATGCTTTGTTTCGCCTAATCTCTAGTCTAAGATCTTGGTTTAGGGTTGTTCGGCACGGCTAAATTTTAAATCGGGCATGGTTGATGCCTTATAGACCCTTGTGCGTGTGCCTTGTAACCCTACACCAGTATGATCTACATCATAGTCCTAGTAGTCAAGTACATATGCTAAGGGCTTTTTCAACATGTAAGAGCAAGACAGTAAACCAATACAAGTCTACATGTTAAGATAAAGAGCAACCAGATAGCATACTATCATGTCGAGCAAGAAAGTCCTCCCTATATATGTCCAAGCATCCACTACAATATACATCACATGTACAGTAATGGCCTCTAGGGCATACATATAACTAACAATCTCCCACTTGCACTAGAGCCATCTATTATAGTATCTCATACCCACAATCAGCAATGGCTGTAGTATCTCATACTCAACCATCCCAAAATCTCTCAAATGTATCTGGGGAATGGCCTTCGTAAGTGGATCCATAGTGTTGTCCTTCGTATCAACTCTCCTAACCTCGATCTCCCTGAAGATCAACCATCTCCATGATCAGGTGATACTGCCTCAGAATATGTCTGGATTACTGATGGGACGGGGGTTCCTAGGCCAAAACCACAACTCCATTGTCTCACAATGGTAGGAAAAAAGTTCATCTCATGAACTTGTATATACCCATACTGCCTCTATGGTAACATCGTTGGTAGCGATGAATCGAGCCTTTATCGTCTAGTAAGTCACGGTATCTAACTTGGAATTCTTCCAACATACTGTCCCTCCACTGAGGGTAAAGACAATGCCTGTGACTGACATTCAGTAGAACTTACCACCCTGGATCCTATCCAGTGATTCTCCCTAGGATTGATTGATAGCATCTCACTCCACCTAGTGAGAATCCTAACATCCATTTAGATCTACCGCATAGATCCAAAACCAAGATTTAGGAGGTATCACCTTGATCCTATATGAAGAATCCTTGTGATAAGAGGAGATCGACCGAGCGTAGCATAGGAAACTTCTTTCCTATCAAGAGTATGTCATCCATGTAGAATACGAGGATCACCACCATACTCCCTACTACCTTTTTGTATATACAAGGTTTATCTACCCTTTTGATGAAGTCAAACTCTTTGACTACCACATCAAAATAGATGTTCCAACTCCGCGATACCTGCTTTAACTCATAAAGCAACTTGCATACGTTTCCGCTGCTCCCACTGTCTACGAAGCCCTCTGGCCGTGTACTTATAGACGCTCTCTTCTAAATCATTATTTAGAACAGCAGTCATGACACCCAACCGCCAGATATCGTAGTCATGATATGCAGCAATAGCAAGTAGGATCTGGATAGACTTAAACATAGCTTTGAAAGTCTCAACTTTTCCATGTATACCAAGTAATCTTCTCAAGATATACTTGCTCCTGATGGGGATTTAACCCTCCAGATAAAGCTACCAAAGTCCGTACTTTGTTGGTGTATATGGATTCCATCTTAGATCGCTTAGCACCCAGCCATACTTACAGAGTCCCCACTCCTGATGGCCTGCTTGGAACTAGTTGGGTCATCATCTCATGATGCAATTCTCGCTCCCACTGTCATAGAGAAAACCGAAGTATCTCTCTCAGGTGGATGAGGAACCCTACTAGATCGGCGGAGAGGCTGAGGTTCGTCGGGAACTATTGAATCCTCCGGTTCTACCAAATCATCAGCTGCAGTTTGTATAGCTGGAACTCCTTCCAATTCTACCTCATGACTATTAATTTCTTCACAAGAAAATCCTTTTCTAAAAAGGTGGCATGCTGAGAAACAAAACACCTTTTGCTCCTCAGTGTGGTAGAAGATATTCCCTTGCGAATGTTTGGGATATCCAACAAACTTCCACAGAACCGACCTTGCCTCGAGTTTGTCCGGATTTTGCTTTTGACATAAGCTGGACAACCCCAAATCTTAACTTACTTAAGAGATGGGCTCTTCCCATACCATATCACATATGGAGTGGTAGGCATTTGATTTGATTTGATTGGAACCATATTCAATAGGTATGCAGCTTCCCAAGTGCATAACTCCCAAAAGGAAATAGGAAACTCAGTAGTACTCATCATAGAGCGCACCATATCTAATAAGGTGTGATTGCTCCACCCCGACACACCGACGTACTGTGGTGAATGCGGAGGAGTAATGCTGAAAGAGAATCTCATTCTCCTTTAGAATAGTCCAGGAATTCCGTACTCTAGTATTCTCCTCCTTGATCACATCAAAGGACATAATACTTATACCCGTTTTGGTTCTCTACTTCTAACTTATATTTTTTGAATTTCTCAAAAGGTTCAGACTTGTGTTTCAACAGGAACACATGTGCGATTTTTGAGAGAGGGGGCTTCCGGTGTAGAAAACTCATATCAGTGAATATAATGAAGTACAAAGAACCGGTCCTGGCATGTGTAGACAGGGGATGTTTCCCCCAATCAGAGCAAAGCTCTGTTCAAATTCCAAGACGGGAAATGAAGCAACGCTTCTGTTTCCCCCAATCAGAGCAAGGCAAGGCTCTGTTTTAAAAATTCAAAAAAATAAAGGAAGCAATGCTTCAGATGACTTGCGCTCTGCGCTGCGCGACATGTGTCAGCGCAGTTGCGCAGCGCTCTGCGCTGCGCGACACGTGTCAAGCGCAGGTGCGTTTGCGCCAACTGTGCCAGAATTTAAACAATAAAATTTTGGAAAGATTTTTCTAATCTTGTTAAAACAAGAAGATTATCTTCTGTAAAACAGAAGCCCTAGGATCAAAGATCCAACAGTAGGGAGACATCCCTAAATCAATCAGAGAAAGATCTCTTTAACTGATTTAACAAATCAATTGGCACTATATAAAGGCCCCTAGACTCCAAGTCTAACATATAGAGATAGAGAGAGAGAACTCCTCTAAAAACTTTGAGAAGAACTCGAAGAAAAGAAAAAGGTAAAACCTTTGAAAAAAGAAGAAGTTCTTCTAAAAAGATCAATGATCTAAGAACAAGATCAAGATCTTCCATAAAAAAGAAAAAGATCAAAGAAGATCCAATAAATAAAAAAAAGAAGTAATTTACTTCTTTATCAGATCTTTTGATCTATATAAAGGCATTGCCTTTTGAGGAACCACCGGTTCTTGAATCTTGAGGTAGAATCTCTAAAAAGATTCTTTTCTTTGATCTAAATCAGATCAAGATGCGCTCTGCGCTACTAAACAGTGCCTTGCACTTTTGATTTGCGCTATTGCGCTCCTTGGATTGGCGCAAGTCACCAGAGAGCGCCACGTGTCAATCTGCGCCTTGCGCTCTTAAAAACAGAGCGCTGCGCTTTTGGGTTGGCGCACTGCACCAGAGCGCCACGTGTCAGCAGCGCAATAGCGCAGCGCACTGCGCTTGCGCTCACCAGAGCGTTGTTTCGCCCAATCAGAGCAAAGCTCTGTTGAAATTCAAAATTCAAAATTTTGAAGCAACGCTTCAAATCTCGGGCACAACGCGCCACATGTCAGGCGCTGATACGTCAGCGCAGCGCCCAAGAAGGCGCGCCCAATCAGAGCAAAGCTCTATTTAAAGGAAGCAACGCTTCAGTTGCGCAGGCACTGCGCTGCGCGACACGTGTCAGCGCGGATGCGCTAGCGCAGTTGCGCAGGTACTGCGCTGCGCGACACGTGTCAGCGCGGATGCGCTAGAGCAGTTGCGCTGCGCTTTGCACTGCGCGACACGTGTCAGCGCGGATGCGCTAGCGCAGTTGCGCTGCGCGACACGTGTCAGCGGAGATGCGCTAGCGCAGTTGCGCTGTGCTGTGCGCTGCGCGACACGTGTCGCGTGCTGAGGCATTTGCGCCAAACAGAATTAAGATTTTAAAGAAATCTTTCTGTTCTTGTTAAAACAAGAAGATTTTGTTCAGTAAAACAGAAGCCCTTGGATCAAAGATTCAACGGTGGGGAAAATTCCCCAAATCACTCAGAGAAAGATCTCTCCAACAAAATTAACTAATTTATGGGCACTATAAAAGAGATCCCAGACCTCAATTCAAAGGCATCAACATTTTTCTTGAAAAAAGTCAAGAGCTTCAAATAGAGAGAGAAATCTGAGAAAATTTCAAAGAAAAAGGTAAAAACCTTCACGAGAGAAAAGAAATCTCTTTTAATAAATCATCGATCTAAAAACCAGATCAATGTTCTTTACATAATAAACAGTGCTTTGCACTTCTTATGAACCACTGGTTCTTTAAAAAACAAGAAAACAACAAAATAAAATAAAATAGTACTTTGCACTTTTATGAACCTCTGGTTCTTGAAACAAAAAGAAAAACTTATTTTTCTTTGATCTAAATTAGATCAAGAAATCAAATAGTGCTTTGCACTTCCGTTCTTGAATCTAAAAGATTCTTAGTGCTTTGCACTTCCAAACTGCGCTGTTGCGCTCTTGAGAGAGCGCCATGTGTCAGCTACAGAACAACTTGCGCTACGCGCTCTTAAAATAGAGCTTTGCTCTCTGGAATTTGCGCAACTCACCAGAGCGCGCCACGTGTCAGCAGCGCAACAGTGCAGCGCACTGCGTTGTTGCGCTTGCGCTCACCAAAGCATGACACGTGTCCTCACCACAAACGCTTGCGCTCAGTGATTGGCGCAAAGCGCCTGATAAATGCAATGCATTTCCTAAAAGGGCCAGGCCCAAATCAGAAGACCTAGCAGGCCAAAATAAATTGCAAAGCAATAAAAGGGGGGTAGAGCCCAAGTGAAATTGATGCTCTGCATCTTTTATGGGTAGAGCCCAAACAAAAAAAATAGAAGTAATGCAATGCATTATTTAAGTGTGGGCAAAGCCCTAGCACAGGTCTAATAGACTAAAAATAAATAAAATGTTGAACATTTTCAACCGGACTTAGCCCAATTCTGGCTGTAAGTCCTTAAATTAAATTGAACTGAGCACAAATGCTCTCTCAAATCAATTTACCTCCGGTTCGAGGGTACATCTCCGAACTCCTCTGACACTTCTCGTTGTAATCCTTCAACGACGTCAGAGAGGCGACGGGTCCCAACGACCACACATGAATATGGACTGCGGGGTCCTTAAACTCGTGGACCGAAACGTCCTTAAACTAATGTTGGACCGAAACGTCCTTAAACTAATGTTGGACCGAAACGTCTTTAAACTAATAATGGACCACCACGTCCCTAAACTGCTCTTTTGCCGGATCTAAACGGTCCCGTTTAAGTTGATCTTAGCCCCAAACACGGCTAATGTATCCTTAATCATTTAAATAGACTATAAAACCCCAAATTGACTTTGGTTCAAGGGTACATCTCTGAACTCCTCTGACATCTGCCGTTGTAATCCTTCAACGACGTTGGAGAGGTGACGAGTCCCGATGGCCAGATATTAAATGGATTATCACGTTAAGTTGATCTTAGTCTCAAACAGGACTATCGTATCCTTAACGAACGTTTAAGTTGATCTTAGCCGCAACGCGACTAATGCATCCTTAAACTAAAAACACCAAACCCAAATCTAAGTAAATATGGATTTGGACTAATCCACGTCCTACGGGCGACGGCATTACTCAGTCTCCGTATACAATCCACGGGCAACCACAAACAAAACAAACACACACGACACGAAGTGAAATTCTGGAGAAGGAGAAAGTTATTACCGCGATGCGGTAGCGTAATTAACTGCAGGGGCTTGCGCCTGCAGGGAAGAGCATCCCCACAATCAAAAACCCACCAAGCGAGGGGGAATCTGACGAAGTCTGCTATATCGGCCGCATCCGTCTAAACCTTCGATACACGGTGCCATAAATCACCTTGGCATCTTCGGAGAGGTGGACGGATAAAACCAAATAGCATCTGCCCCGAATCTCTGCGTCAGGACATCGCAGTCCTGTGCGCCGCCTTTTGGAGGGGAACAGATTCTGGCATGCCCGGTGGGACCTATTCCTCTTTCCACTTCACACTTCGTGTGTCATCTTCGCAAACCAATCGCGGTTTGTTAAATGGTTACCTTCGGATTTCAAGTTACTAAGATTTGGTCTCTTGCCTGGCGCAGAACTCAAGATTCAATGGCCTCTAACTGCACCAACTGCTCGAAGTGCCACTGCAATGGACGCTCCACCTCCCCCGGAGGTGTAGCATATGAGCCCCAAGCGGCTTCCTTCCTCACTCTGCCAGTAGACCAGGTGACCCAAGCCACCACTGGCCTGTTCTTCGGGACCATGATCCCACCTACAAGCTTCTCTATGCCGATGCCTGCATCGGAGGTGAACAAGAAGTCGGTCTTCGACCGACTCACTGCCACGACGGCCCCTGTCAACGGGTCACCCACTGCCAAACCAACAGCTTTGGTTTTCGCCAGGCTGGATCAGAACTTTAAATTGGCTGTCCCAAGGAAGGCAATGACTACTGCTTCCCCTGTCAAAGAGTCAGTCTTTTCAAGATTGACGATTCCTGCTCCTGCCCTTGCTCAAGGATCCGTCTTCGATAGATTGAATATCACCTCTCAAAAGACAACCTCAGTCTTTGGGAGGTTAACACCAGCGACGCCTCACTCAGGCAGGGGGCAAAAAGAAGCTGTCTCTATCTCCGAGCCAGTCCCAACGGCTTGTCATGCTCGACGTCGCCATTGGCGACGAGTGAGGAAGGCAGGGGGCAATTCCCCCTCAGGGCTAACTCCACCGGCTCCAGTGGTGGAAGTCAACGCTGTTGTTCCAACTGGGAACTGCTTTGAACTGCTGAGGAGGGTACGGAAGAATGCTCCAACCGCTACAATGAAAAGATCTCCTCCGCCTGCGGAGAGAGTCCCAGAAACAAAGCAAGAACAACCCCCTCAACGGCTGTCCTCAAGAATATACAAGGTTTGGCGAAGGGTTCAAGACTCAGTGATCGACCCAGATCACTCTCGTCAACAAAAGAAGGCGAAAGTGCAAAAAGAAAAAGACCATCCTATTAAACAGCAGGGGACAGCAGCTGCAAGGCTGCCCCCTTCAACGGTTCCTTCAACCTCAACGGCCCACAAAAGAAGGAGGCCAGAGAAAACTCTCGCGTCAGCGGCAAAAGTTAAAAATGTTGAACCTAAACGCCCCAAGTCAGGGGGCATAACAGTTCATACGGTTTACATGGCATCGGGAAAAGAAGATAGCCGCATATCAACAGGTCATAGACCGCACGCGAGGTCAGTGACCAAGGCTCAGGAGCAGCAGCAGAAGCTCCCAGAAATGATGAACGCTATGGCCGCACTTACAGGGCCAAAAGAAACCCTTGAAACGTCCTCGGACGAGCGTCAAGAACAAGAAACGGACCCTGAATTCCTTCATCGCGTACTGGAGAAGAAGGATAAAGAAGCTGCAGAGCAGGAAGCCAACATAAAGAAAATGGCTCTCCTGTTCCAGGATATGGTGGGTATGATGAATCAACAAGATCCACCTGCTGAAGATCCCCCGATCATCCTTGAAGACGATAGGGGAGAGACGTCGAATCCTCCACCAGCTCTGTCCACAGCTAAAGAGGATACAATCTCCAAAGCTGATTTGGATGAGTACATCGCCCAACAAATACGGGTTCATCATGCAACCGAAACAGCCGGCCAGGTCGTGAAAACGGGGAGGCCATATCCGAGTTGGTACGATCAAATCAAGTACCCGCCAGGTTATACGATTCCCAAGTTCCATGTCTACAAGGGGACGGGCAATCCTCACCAGCATGTTGCCCAGTTCAGGGCACTCTGCGGCAATACCAGTGGTGATGACAAGCTTTTACTTCGCCAGTTTGTTGAAAGTTTATCGGATACGGCGTTCGAGTGGTACTTTGAACTCCCGAACGACTCTATCAAAACCTTCGCGGAGATGGAGCTACTGTTTACTCAGCGTTTTGCAAGCGCCAGTGAACGTACCCCGATGACAGCACTGATTAACGCCAGGGTAAAACCAGGCGAGACGTGGGTTCAGTACGCTATACGATGGCGGAACTTATGGTCAAAGTGCGAGCAGCGCATTGAAGAAGCTCCCGCAGTGGGTATGTTTATGGGAACCCTTGATCCACAAGCAACCATCTCACAATTTATGATGTTTTTCAAGCCAACTACCTTCCAGGCCTTGATTGACAAACTAGCGCAAATGGATCAAATGGGCCATAAACCCCCTCTTCCAAGGCCGGACTCCCGAAATGACAAAGGGAAGGAAAAAGCGATCGTCGTCGCTAATGCTCAACAACAACCGAGCGACTCGAAGCCGGTTGCTCGTCAAAATAATATGCGCCCTTACGTGCCCCTTGAGAATAGGATGGGACGTCCTTATTCCTTTCCCTGTGATAAAACGAGGAGCTTATTCGAGCTGGCGTTGCGCAACAGACTCATAAATCTGCCGGATCCAAAACGTCCGTTGCAACCAAGTGACGTCAACGAGCCCAACTACTGTCCTTATCATCGAGTACTAGGCCATCCGATCGAAGATTGCTACGTTTTCAAGAATTGGCTTGAAAACCAGTACCGACAGGGCAAGTTCGCGTTATCTGACAAATAGAAGGTGAATCCCCCGCAGCCCCACACCTCTAAGGGGACGAATACGCCGGGGGCAACATGCTCCGTCATTGAAGAAGTTCCTTGGGAGGTTGTATTATCAACCAAGACAAAGAGGATGCTAAACGATCTTCAGACATGTCCAGCGATCAAGTGGAAGAACCCGTTGGAACCGTAGGTCATTGAAGGGATGTTGAAGCCACGTCCAACTCCAAAGACCGATGGTGGCGGTTCAAGCACCTGCAGCCAGCCGTCAAAATCTTCGAAAAAGAAGAAGAAGAAATCTAAGAAGCCCGTGAAGCCTGGCGGCAAACGCACGGACTTACAAAAGCAAATTGACGCGTTGGAAGAATACAACCAAAAGGCGCGGACTCCCATTACGCTCCAAGAGTTCCTCAATCACTTTTTTCAAGAAAAAGATAAGGGAGAAAGTTCATCAGATGAATCCGAGGAATATGTGGCGAGCTGTCATATGATTTCCCATTCGATCACGAACGATGAGGAGACTCCTTGCACCGAAAAGCTGGGGGCAGATCCTGAACCAAAAGTCCTGGGGCCACCAGATGAAGTAATCGACGCATTCCTTAATGAAGCTCGGTTGAAAAGTAAAGCTGATCGGGAGCGCGAGGCGACTATATTTGAAAGGGCCAAGCGCCAGCGACTTGATGAAGGAGCTGAGACGATCCCGGTAGAGCTAAACACCTCCGCTACCGACAAAAGCCAATTCAAGATGAGAAAGAAGTTTGCTAAGGCCATATCAATGGGCATGAAGCTACCATCCTCCGAAGAAGAAATTACCGGTGAAGCGAAAATGCACCCGTCTTATTGCTTATATCATCAAAAGATTTCGCACCCCACTCAAGAGTGCAAAGCTTTCGATAGATGGTGGCAATGATACGTTGCTCATCGACAACACTTTAAACGGGAAAAGCGTAAAACTCGTCGGGAGCAAAGAAATACGACCGAAGGGCTTAAAAGAACTGCTGGCGATTGTTGCATGATTAACACCGGTAGATCACAAGTGCCTACATTCGGGAGTGATTCTGATGAAGAGCTAGAACTTGCCCCTCTCTTTAAAGAGTCCGCTTCGAGAAAAGAAGAAGAACCGAAGGTTTGCGAAAATATCCGGCTACGTAATCGCACGCTGCCCGAAAAGAACTTCGGACCCTCGAACAGGAAAGATAAAGGGAAAGAAAAGGTCTCTGAAGATATCGTCTTAGATGACCAAGTGGTGGAAGAGCTAGCTGCCAAAGACCCACCAAAGAAGAATAAGGTGGACTACAACGTCATAGCACATCTGAGGAAGCTGCCCTCATAGCTCAACATTCTTGACGCCCATTTGCTATCAAAAGAGGCGAGAGATTCGTTGATTAAGGCGCTCCAAGACCCGGAACAATTCCAAGCATGCCTGGCCGAGGAAAAGATGAAAGATGAATTGGAGGAAGTGCACACGGCTGATGTTACTTTTGGCGATGAAGACCTTCTACTTGGGACGTGCGAACACAATCGCCCTCTCTATGTCTCGGGATACTGCCATGATATAAAGATAGGCAAAATCCTGATCGATAACGGGTCGTCTGTTAACCTACTCAACGTCCGGGTATTGAAGGAAATCTGCATGAGCGTCCAGCACCTTGTTCGGGACAAGATCACCATCTCCGGGTTCGACTCCCAATCGTCAAAGACTCTTGGATCTGTGATACTGACGCTACGCTTCGGGCTACTCGTCACGGACATTAAGTTCCACGTCATAGACGCCAAGACATGCTACAACGCTTTGCTCGGCCGACCATGGTTACACGAGTACAACATCATCCCTTCTACACAACATCAGTGTATGAAGTATTTTAAGGATGGTTTCGAGTATACCGTGACGGGAGAACTGAACCCTTTCTCTGTGAACGAGGTCCGCAAATATGAAGACGCCAAATACTTCTTACCGGATTTCGAAGACACGGAGAAGTGTCACAAGCCGGAGAACAAAGCTAACGCCACCATCCCTGTCTTCGGCAGTGATACTGAGGAGGAAGAGGAGATAGTTTATTCGGATCCGCCCCAACACAACAATCCGGGACCATCGGATCCTACATTGATCTTTGGTAGCGACTCGGAAAATGAGATCCGTGTTGTATTCTTTGCTCGACCTTCAATACGAACGTCCGCTGACGAAGTGCAAAGTCTACAAGTCGCCATAGTGCCACTTAAACACCAGAAAGAACTGGATGCACTCAATATTTACAATGTAGAAGAGCTGCAAACGTTCTATATCCCTCCCAGGCGAGAAAGCGAGAAAGTAATTCTGTTCTACCGCTCTGAAGAAACCAAGGTGGAAAAAGAAATCTGGCATGGCGCGGATCCTACGCTCGACAGGCTTCAGCCTATCCGTCTTCCCAGATATTATACAGAGGGTTTGAAGAAGCTGCTGAAACGCCAGAGGATATCCTTCAAACAGACCATTAGAAAGGCCAAATTCTATGACAGGGTCTGGAACGTTCTCGGGACTCAACGCAAGCTGCCTAACGGGAGAATGGAAACAAAAGGGCTTGGATACATCCGGTCAAAGAAACGAGAGTTACTACCCGGCTGTTACGTCGTGTATGACCTTGATGAAGAAGCGGATGCTCAATAGGAGGACGCTAATCCTAAGCCAGTGAAAATTCTAGATGCAAAGGAGCCCAGTCCGTCGTTCGAGGAACAAATGGACAAACTTATAAAGAAAGCTGGTCAAAAAGTCCGAGATGATCACAACCGTGAGACGGCCATCTACGAGAAAGCCAAGACGCAACGCCTTCTCCAACAGACCGTAAAAGATGAAAATGTCGCTCCTTGTCAACCTATTATAAAGAAGGCTCGGCGTAAAAGCAGAAATAAGTTGAAAGCCCAAAAAGGCGCTCAACAACAACAAAGCAGGGCTGAGAAGCCACTCAAACGAGAGTTGAGCGTTATTGATCTATCCCTCATGAAGAAAATGGGACGAGCGTACTCGTTTCCTCAGGACAAGACGAAGAAGATACTTGATCTTGCTCTAAAGCATCAATTGCTTACACTGCCGGAGTCCAAAAACCCCGAACGAGCAGGCGAAATCTCACACCCAAACTATTGCTCTTATCACCGAGTGATAGGGCATCCTCTTGAAGATTGCTTCACCTTTAAGAATTGGGTCGAAGATCAGTATCAGCTTGGCAAGTTCGCTCTGTCCAACAACTGGAGGGTAGCGCCGCCACAAAAGCACGAGCCCAAGGCCACGGAAGAAAAACCAGTTCCACATTGGGATTGGAAGCGAATTCATACTTGTCACGTGATAACGCTATCAAAAGAAGAGCCCGAGGACATAGATGAGCTCCCTTGGTGCTTCGAAAACAGCAGAGACGAGATAATCTCAGAATTCCCACCAGCGCCAAAAGAGCTGGAAGATGGCATACATACTACTGCAGATAACCTCAAGGAGATTGAGCTGGGATCGGCAGACGATCCGCGACCGACATTTGTCAGCGAGCTACTGTTTGAAGAGAGGGTGGCCGCGTTAAAGGACGTACTTCTATAGCATAGAGATTGCTTTGCATGGAACTATTCCGAAATACCGGGACTAGATCCAGAAATTGCTGTGCACAAATTGGCAATATCCCCGGACGTCAAGCCAGTCAAACAGGCGCCGAGAAGAATGCGGCTCGAGCTTGAGATGAGTATCAATGCCGAGGTCAAGAAGCTGATCGACTCTGGCTTCATCCAGGAAGTTCAATACCCCGAATGGATCGCCAACATCGTCCCGGTGATGAAGAAAAATGGGACAGTGCGCATATGCGTAGACTTCCGGGATCTTAATAAAGCTTTCCCGAAGGATGATTTCCCAGTGCCAGTCACCGAACTGATGATAGACAATACATCCACTCATGAGGTTTTCTCCTTCATGGACGGCTCATCGGGGTATAACCAGATAAAGATGCATCCCGAAGATCAGAAGCACACAGCCTTCAGGACCCCTCTAGGTATATTCTGTTATAAAGTGACGCCCTTCGGTTTAAAGAACGCCGGTGCTACTTATCAGAGGGCCATGACGAAGATCTTCGATGACCTTATACACGAAATCGTCGAATGCTATATCGACGATCTCGTGGTTAAAAGCAAATCATATGAGGAACATCTCGAACATCTGAAGACCGTATTTCAACGCCTTCGACAATACAACTTGAAGATGAACCCTCTTAAGTGTGCATTCGGAGTTTCCTCGGGAAAATTTTTAGGATTCATCGTCCGACACCGGGGTATCGAAATAGATCCGTCCAAGATCAAGGCGATCATGGAAATGCCTCCGCCGAGGACTCTCAAACAGTTGCGGTCTCTCCAAGGGAAGCTCGCATACATACGGCGATTTATAGCCAATCTCTCTGGCAAGTGCCGCCCTTACAGTCACCTGATGAAGAAGGGAACCCCGTTCGTCTGGGATCAAAAATGCCAAAGCGCGCTAGACGAGATCAAGCAATACCTGCAGAACCCGCCGGTGTTGGCTGCTCCGGTTAAGGGAAAGCCTCTCATTCTTTATACAACCGCCCTCGAAGGTTCTTTAGGCGCATTATGGGCACAAGAGAACGACCAAGGGAAAGAAAGAGTACTCTACTACTTAAGTCGAGTTCTATTGGGGGCAGAAAGCAACTACTCCCCCATTGAAAAACACTGCCTGGCGTTAATCTTTGCGGTAATAAAGCCCAGACATTATGCATTAGCACATGAAGTCCGTCTCATTTCGAAGGTGGACCCTCTCAAATATTTAATGTCAAAGGCCATATTGACAGGTCGACTTGCTAAATGGGCTCTGCTCTTGATGGAGTTCTCGATAACATATCAACCTCTCAAAGCAGTGAAAGGCCAGGCCATCGCCGATTTCCTCGCTGAGCATCCGATACCGGCTGATTCTCCTCTGAATTGCGATTTGCCAGACGAACATACGTTTGACGCGATCCACGATAGTGATATCCAATGGGAACTTTATTTCAATGGAGCATCTTCCATGAAAAAACACAAACAAAGTACCCCTATAATCAAATCGGGGGTAGGCCTCATCTTCGTAACTCCACAAGAAGGGATAATGCGCTTTGCTTTCTCCTTAACAGAGCCGAGGACGAATAACGAAGCCGAATATGAAGCCTTGATAGCAGGTCTTGAGATCGCCATCGACATGGGAATTGAAAACCTCCTCATATACGGAGATTCTCAACTGGTCGTTAGTCAAGTAAACGGCAACTACCAAACGTGCAAACCAGAGTTGGTGAAGTACGGGGAAAAGGTGCAACAACCGTTGACCCAAATTCCCTCCTATACTTTGGAGAACATACCGCGCGCGGAAAACAGCAAAGCAAACGCTTTGGCCAAACTTGCTAAAAAGCTGGCTGACGAGAACCTCGATGACGTCAGAATCATGGTACAAAGCCGTCGGGTGCTTGCCCCAGCAGAAATATCTCCGGAATCATCTGAAGAAAAAGGAGCGAACGAGCAGACTACCCTGCAAGTAAAAGATTGGGAAAATACTGAGGATTGGAAAGAAGTCTTCATAGACTACTTTAAATCCCACCGAATGCCCGAAGAAGCGTCCACAAGACATCAGCTCATGAAACGAGCTCTATCTTTCGCCTTCGTCAATGATACTCTATACAAGAGGTCATTTGATTCTCTGTGGCTGAGATGCCTAGTATCTGACGAAGCGAGAAGGGTCGTCCAGGAAGTTCATGACGGACTCTGCGGTTCTCACCAAGCAGGCCCAAATATGAAGTTGAAGATCAAACGCATGGGCTACTACTGGCCCACGATGATTCAGGACTGCCTCGAATATGCGAAGCAATGCCACTCATGCCAAATCCATGGGGACTTCATCCATCAGCATCCAAATCCATTACATCCAACGGTGGCTAGCTGGCCATTCGAAATGTGGGGGACTGATATAGTCGGCCACATTGAACCAGCATCGTCTAGAGGACATCGTTTCATCCTAGCGACGACTGACTACTTCTCTAAATGGGCAGAGGCAATACCGCTGAGAGAAGTTAAGACGGAGAATATCTTCCACTTCTTCAAGACGCACGTCATATATCGGTTTGGACCTCCGCGACGGATCATCTCCGATAACGGGCCAGCTTGTTAGTTATATGTATGCCCTAGAGGCCATTACTGTACATAGGATGTATATTGTAGTGGATGCTGGGACATATATAGGGAGGACTTTCTTGCTCGACATGATAGTATGCTATCTGGTTGATCTTTACCTTAACGTGTACACTGATTGTCTCTCTGTTACATGTTGGTATAGCCCTTAGGATGTGTACTTGACTACCTGGACTATGATGCAGATCATACTAGTGGGGACATGGTAGTCCATAAGTACATCCTTCAAAGTCCCTAGTCGTAGGTATATCGAGACGGGGCATCGATATACTAGAGTAGACTAGCGTATACCTTCTCGACCCATACAGATGGGCGATGGATGATCCCATATCCATTGGTGTTTGACATCAGAGATGATATACGGGTGCTCAGTGGAGACTGGGTACACTGGACGGACTCGCCGAGAACTCCCAGATGGTATTATACCTTACGTCAGATGGCAGTTCTCTGGTGACACTAGTACAGAGTAGTCTGTTGACCCGAGATCGTCATAGAGTCTTGTGTGGTTCCCACTGTGCTTTGATTTCCACCTTACCACGTCCAAGAGGGCGTACAAAACGGTGGCTTTTGGGTACAGTCCCGAATCACATGGAGGCAATGAGCGATAGGAGGGGATTCGTCTCTCCCGGTATAGGGAGTTGATGTTGCGCTGTGTTCAATTGGCTATAATCGGAAATCCCTGGCCAGGGTTGCTGAGATTTACTGGTAAGTGTTACCAGTAGTTTCTCAAACTGTTATAGACCTCATATCGACACGACTTATCGAGCTATTGGGGTCTGACGTTTACCACCCCTAGGCGAGATATGCGACATATCAGACGACGAGACCGGACTGTATGGTAAGTGTTACTGGTTGGATTCACAGGAGTGTGAGCGGGCTTGCTCGTCGATCTTCTGATCGCTCAATACCCGGGTGGCCGTTACGTTTAGCAGACCGCTTGCGGCTTGTGGGTGTTTGATATGATCATCACCTGCTGCCGGCGTATTGATGAGTCTTTAGAGTCCTACACAGAGGTTTCCTGGCTCAAGCGAAACGAAATAGGAGCGCATATGAGATATGTGCGGGACCGAGAATAATGCGTGTATGTGATACCGTATTTCATTCTCACGATGAATGTATCGAATGGTTGTATGCGATATAACCTAGTTATCGAATCATGGATTGATTCGATAAGTCGATACATTGGATATTAGTCGGTTATATGCGATATGACCGGATCGTTAAATCAAGTGTTGATTTAATGATTTAATGCATAATTATATATTTGATATATTACTTTGCATTAACTAGTATTGGTTCACTTTAAATGGATTTTCTCACTTGCATTGCACAAGTTGTATATGTGATATACTTTTGTGCACTTGATTGTATCATGTTTGATGATACATGTTTACTTGGGTTTGTGTAAAGATTAAACCATGGTTATATGAATGGTTAGGGTTTTCTTTTCTTATTCATTTATTTATTTATTTATTCTTTTTGGAAAATAAATGGTATAAAGAGAAAATGGTGGCTTTCTTTGTTTGCATCATGAAGCTTCATGAAGCTTTGACTAAGTGACCATTTTGTCTCATGCTTAACCCTAACCACTCCATCTAACCTTAGTTAAATCTCTACACTAAACCATGGTTGTATTATGATAAGTATTGATTTTCTTTTCTATTTTGAAAAGAACTTATCATAATATTCATCTTCTTCTTCTTCTTCTTCTTCAAGAAGAAACCTTGCTCCATCAATGGCAACTTGAGCAAATGAGTGAGAAATCCAATTCTAAAGTGAACCCACCTCCTATTTCTTCATCCTCTACCTCTTGCCAAGTAGTATAGGGTGTTTTCTTCATAAGTTTCATGACTTGGTGAAGTGGGAGCTTGATCTTGTGATGCCTCGACGTAGATCATCTTCGGCATCGAAGCCGACGACCAAGCCCGCCCATTTCTCCGATGAAGCCGATGCTAGAGTCCGGGATGCGATTTGTACAGCGAGGGGACTTCATCATGGAGCTATGGAGGTGGAGAACCGGATCTACAAAGGTTGTATTTCCGTTCACTTAGTTAAGTTGTTAACTAGCTTCTTCTTTCGCCTAAAATTCTAGTTAACGATCCGTATTAGGGTTTCTCGGCACTCGTAAAATTTTAAATTGGTATGGTTGATGCCTTGTGAGACCTCATTAGTGTGCCTAGGAACCCTACACTGGTATCAGAGCCTAGTTAGAGCCTTAGGCGAAGCGCAGACGGAGTTTGAAGTCCGATCGAACCAAAACCCTAACCCGAAAACGGCTCTCTGTACAATTTTTAAAAACTGGGTTTTTTCCAAATTAAAAATATGCAGAAAACTCAACAGGGAATTCTAAGAATTACTGTACAAAACGGGACCCATGATTCGATCATTGAGCGGCGGAACCGTGGCATTAGCATGGCTAATGCGGCGGTTCCGCGGCCATTTAATCACTTCATTTAAAACTTTTTGCACAGTAACTTCTTTCTTGAAATGCTGAGTTTTCTGGGAATTTTTAATATTTACTCAAGAGTTGAGTTTTCTGGGTTGTATTGGGGACTCCGTGTTTCGATCGGATTGTCTAATTTTGTCTGCGTGCTTTTCCAGATATTTTAGAATATGTTAAAAAGTTCGACCGGATATAAATACCCAATTTTTTCCCTGCCGGAAAATTTCCAAGTGTTGGATTTTTCCGTGGTTTAAAGACGTTCTAAGTAGTGCAAGTAACGCGATGGTCCCTCTAGAAGACAACAAACCTTAACTCGATTATGTGACCGTCTTGAACTGCCCTTTGAACCTTAGGGTTTGGGGCAGTACGGCGTGCCACATGTGAGGCGTTGGCTTGACCCTTCTACGCTGGACCGTTGGTACTGAGGCACGAAGTGAATGTCTTTGAACTTATTTCATGAGTTGAGCTGTTTCGGGAAAACTTGGGTGTTCGATTGTTCGATCGGAAGGTTTAACATTTTCTATTTATCCGGAATGTGATACAACATTTGGAATTCACAAGTAGTTATGAGATAACTGAATGAATGTTATAAACATAGCAGTTTGGTCTCACTTGATCGGTTGCCACGGAATTTTGATGTGATCAAAAGTCCGTCGCAATCACGTAGCGTACGCGGATACTCGCCGAGTAAACTTAATAGACAGCCTCACTCCATAGCCCCGACCAAGTGACTGTAGGAGAACCCCATCGCCGAAAGCATCCGTCCGGGTGCTCGCGGCAGCGGTGTTCCTCCTTGGTGCACTTCGTCGACGGCATCGGGGGTGCGGCCGCCTACTAAAGTTTGCGACGAGCATTCGATCAGGATGTCGGGAATCTTGTTGAATTACCCGACTTGATATTGAAAAGAGTTTTCGATAATGAGACTAAAATGCGGTGTTTATAATTGTTTGGCATGCGATGTCTAAGAAATTCATTTGATTAGGCATGCGATGTCTAAAGAGGTTGCGGATTCTAACTGTTGTAGTTTTACACTTTCTTTTCTGTGACCGTAAGTGTAATATATGATATCGCCGGTTTCGTTGCTATATGTCAACGACAATTGGGATGCGTATATTTACTTACGTTGATGACATGTGATGTTATGTGTTGCTGGATATGTTATATTGGATCGTTGTGTTTGAATAGCCGGGGGTTTTTATGTGAGATGAGTGTTTTTCTTTTTCATTCATGTAAAAACTTGTATGTAATATTCTTTTATTGGGGCACTTCCAGGTTGCGGAAGATGTCACCCTTTGTATATTATTTACTTTTCCGCACTAGGATAGACCCAAGGAGGAGAGCATAAGTAACCGGGTTCTGGAGTCCAGTGGGAGACCAACTCGAGGAGTCGAGTCCGGGTCTCCTAACTCCAGAATTGGTAGGGTTGCTTGCCGCTCTCGTAGGGGTCTAGGGGTGTGGGTTTGGCTATTCATCACGACCGTGGAATCCGTGTTTTATACTGGCTCGTATTGAAAACACGGACGTCCTAGTATATCCAATATTTCATATGATTCTTCTGCTGCGATATCAGTGATGTGATCATGTATGATGTTCTGTGATAGATACTGTATATAGTATATATGATATATTATATAGACGTTACTTATGTTTTACACCCGCGCTAGCCCTGCCCTGCTCTGCCGTTAGTTACCTAACCTAACGGTGCACGAGGGGACATCGAGGCAAATGCGGATGGCATAAGTGTACGTCGTATTTATCTGTGATGTTTAGGTACTTAAATGATGGGACTTCATTAATGTGATTACTGAAAGTAAAAGAAACCTAAAGATGTTGTAGAATCGAATTTCAAAAATAAAAAAAAAGGTAGCTACAGTTCTTGCTTTGCCCAGAGGTATATATGATATATCCTGCACCTTATTTGATAAGGAAAGGACCGAGATCCCTTCACCGGGAGTGACTCCTTTAGCAATAACTGGCAGATGCTACACACTCGGTTTGTTTTCTGATTGCTTTTAAGAGTTTTTGCTTTGCACAGTGATATATATGATATATCCCGCACCTCATTCGACGAGGAAAGGACCGACGATCCCTTCACCGGGAGTGACTCCTTTAGCAAAACTAGAAAAGCCTCAAAAACACTCCATTTTAAAATCATTTGATCCTACAACAATATCAAGTTCATTACGCAATAGGTTTTCAGAAAAACCTGTCGTAGCCTTCCGTCATTTCAGATAAGTACTAGTTAGTATTCGTGCTGCGGTTGTTTGGCATGCGTCAAGGCGTAGTGTACGGTAGCTAACTAGTGCTTATCTGCTAGCATACGATGCGATTGGATTAGGGTATTCGCACGGCGTTGTTTGGCATGCGTCAAGGGTCGTGGGGTGGGTTTAATTCAATCAAGAAATGTACGGGTTGAACTTGACTAGCGGACTATGGGTTGTTTGGCATGCGTCAAGGTCATAGCACGCTAGGGGCAAAATATTATCGGGAATTTCAAGTGTTGAAATTTGCAATGAGATTGCATACCTTCTATGAGATAGTTGGATCCCGATACCCGCTGCGAGTAATTGTTACTCCTGGGAGAGTTTTACACATTACAATTAGCCGATCAAGTAGGTGTCTAGAAAGGTGTCAACGGGGTTACGTCTCTGGAAAAACGAGGTTTACTGTAATTAGGTTCGTGCGAAAGCACGGGGGACCTCCCTCAAAGTACCGACACTGGCCTGGCTGAAAGATTGGCGAACTTGCAGTGTGTAATTAATCCCGGCCAGTCTTTCCTTTTAGGGTTTGAAGGAAGATTTGATAAAAAGCAGTGGGAGCCATCCTGATTAGATAAAATAATAACCAATCTGATCTTGAAAGAGCGCACGCTGAGTGTTTTCTTCTCTCTCTCTTCAGGTAGTGACCATATCACGCCTTAATCAATATAATAATACGGATTATTGACCGAACCCGCTTGTTATACTGAGCTGGGGAACGTTGGTCCCGCTCCAACTTATAATTGTTATAAGACAGAGCAGGAAATAGGGGATTACCAGAATTCCCGTGCCACCCAAACGAAGAGAGTGCATGCTGATGCATCATCTTCGGGTGTATTTATTACAAAGAACTGTTTCTCAGTATCCTTTATGTCCTGGGTATTTGATACCGGATCAAGATCCCAGATATGTAATCTGTTACATAGGGCTACAAAAGGGTAGAAAAACTGAGAACGGGTGATAAGTTTCATGAGGCAGAAAACGGGGCAAGTGTTGCAGCCAAGTCTGTTGGTCACTGTCACCCTGTATTCCAAATACATTGATTCTGAACGAATGTTATTAGATACCGAACCTGATATACAAAATCATATCAGTCTCTTTATTAGTAAAGAAATGATAAAATTTTGTATAGTTGGATAATGTTTTGAACATTTCCTATATCAAAAGTTGATCGGTTCAGGCACGTTATCTAAAAGCATTGATGTTCTAAATCAAACTACAGTTCCTTTGTATACGGAACACACACAAGAGGAAAAGTTCAGAAATGAACGAATTATTCTTGAGACATTGTAGACAAGGTCATATCAATGCGATCCGACTGGCTGAAGTTACATTTTAGATGCATATTTAAATAAGTTTGAATTTACATCTTGTGAAACTTGCCAGTCATGTCACAGAGATAAGATGACCATAGCTCCGTTTACTGGAAACAGAGAAAGAGTTAGTGAACTCTTGGGATGATACATGTTGATGTATGTAGGTCCCCTGTCTACACTTGCCAAGACCGGTTCTTTGTACTTCATTACATTCTCTGATGATCTCTTTAGATTCAGACATATATTCCTGTTGAAACACAAGTCCGAACCTTTTGAGATATTCACAGAATATAAGTTAGAAGTGGGGAACCAATAAGGGTATAAGTATTATGTCCTTTGATGTGATCAGGGAGGAGAATACTTGAGCACGGAATTCCTGGACTATTCTAAAGGAGAATGAGATTCTCTCTCAGCATTACTCTTCCGAATACACCATAGCACGATGGTATATCGGGGCGGAGCAATCTCACCCTATATGATAAGGTGTGCTCTATGATGAGTACTACTGAGTTACCTATTTCCTTTTTGGGAGTTATGCGCTTGAGAAGCATTATACCTATTGAATAGGGTTCAAATCAAATCAGTTGCCTACCACTTCATATTTGATATGATAAGGGAAGAGCCCATATCTTAAGTTGGCTAAGATTTGGGGTTGTCCGGGCTATGTCTAAAAGCAAAATCCGGACAAGCTCGAGGTAAGGTCTGTAATGTAGAACTGGAAAGGTTCCAGCTATACAAACTACAGCAAATGATTTGAAAGAACCAAAGAATTCAATAGTTACCAACGAACCTCAGCCTCTCCGCCGATCTAGTAAGGTTCCTCACCCGCCTGAGAGATACTTCGGTTACTCTATGACAGTGGGAGCGAGGATTGCATCATAAGATGATGACCCAACTAGTTTCGAACTGGCCATCAGGAGTGGGACTCTGTAAGAATGGCTGGATGCATAGTGATCTGAGATGGAATCCATGTACACCAACAAAGTATGGACTTTGGTTGCTGTATCTGAAGGGTTAAATCCCCATCAGGAGCAAGTATATCTTGAGAAGATTACTTGGTGTAGATGGAAAAGTTGAGACTTTCAAAGCTAGACTTGTTAAAGCTTTTCGTCATCGACCAGGCGTGGATAATGATGAAACCTTTTCAAGTGGCCATGCTTAAGTCCATCCAGATCCTACTTACCACGGCTACATACCATGACTACGATATCTGGCGGTTGGGTGTCATGAATGCTTTTCTAAATAATGATTTAGAAGAGAACGTCTACAAGAACACAGCCAGAGGGCTTCGTAGACAGTGGGAGCAGCAGAAACGTGTGCAAGATGTTTTATGTGATAAAGCAGGCATCGCGGAGTTGGAACATCTGTTTTGATGGATAAGTCAAAGAGTTTGACATCATCAAAATGGTAGATGAACCTTGTATAAACAAAAAGGTAGTAGGGAGTATGGTGGTGATCCTCGTAGAGTACGTGGATGTCATGCTCTTGATAGGGAAGGAGTTTCCTATGCTACGCTCGGTCAATCTCCGCTTATCACAATGATTCTCTATATAGGATCAAAATGATACCTCCTAAATCCTGGGTTTTGGATCTATGAGATAGATCTAAATGGATGTTAGGATTCTCACTAGTTGTAGTGAGACGGTATCAATCGACCCTGGGGAGAATCACTGGAATGGTTCCAGGGTGATAAAGACGACTGAATGTCAGTCACAGGCATTGTCTTTACCCTCAGTAGAGGGACGGTATGTTGGAAAAGTTCCAAGTTAGATACCGTGGCATACTAGACGATAAAGGCTCGATACATCGCTACTTAAGTTGCTACCAAAGAGGCAGTCTGGATGTATATTTGTTCATGAGATGAACTTAGTTCCTCTCATTGTGTGACAATGGAGTTGTGGCTTATGCCAAGGAACGCTGGTCCCATCAGTGATCCAGACATATTCTGAGGCAGCATCACCTGATCATGGAGATAGTTGATCTCCAGGTTGATCGAGGTTAGGAGAGTAGACTCAGAGGACAACACGGCGGATCCACTCACAAAGGCCTTTTCCCAGAGAGAGACTTTTATGGGATGGTTGAGTATGAGATACTACAACCACTGCTATCAGATGGCCCTAGTGCAAGTGGGAGATTGTTAGTTATATGTATGCCCTAGAGGCCATTACTGTACATAGGATGTATATTGTAGTGGATGCTGGGACATATATAGGGAGGACTTTCTTGCTCGACATGATAGTATGCTATCTGGTTGATCTTTACCTTAACGTTTACACTGATTGTCTCTCTGTTACATGTTGGTAAAGCCCTTAGGATGTGTACTTGACTACCTGGACTATGATGCAGATCATACTAGTGGGGACATGGTAGTCCATAAGTACATCCTTCAAAGTCCCTAGTCGTGGGTATATCGAGACGGGGCATCGATATACCAGAGTAGACTAGCTATACCTTCTCAACCCATACAGATGGGCGATGGATGATCCCATATCCATTGGTGTTTGACATCAGAGATGATATACGGGGTCTCAGTGGAGACTGGGTACACTGGACGGACTCGCCGGGAACTCCCAGATGGTATTATACCTTACGTCAGATGGCAGTTCTCTGGTGACACTAGTACAGAGTAGTCTGTTGACCCGAGATCGTCATAGAGTCTTGTGTGGTTCCCACTGTGCTTTGATTTCCACCTTACCACGTCCAAGAGGGCATGCAAAACGGTGGCTTTTGGGTACAGTCCCGAATCACATGGAGGCAATGAGCGATAGGAGGGGATTCGTCTCTCTCGGTATAGGGAGTTGATGTTGCGCTGTGTTCGATTGGCTATAACCGGAAATCCCTGGCCAGGGTTGCTGAGATTTACTGGTAAGTGTTACCAGTAGTTTCTCAAACTGTTATACACCTCATATCGACACGACTTATCGAGCTATTGGGGTCTGACGTTTACCACCCCTAGGCGAGATATGCGACATATCAGACGACGAGACCGGACTGTACGGTAAGTGTTACTGGTTGGATTCACAGGAGTGTGAGCGGGCTTGCTCGTCGATCTTCTGATCGCTCAATACCCGGGTGGCCGTTACGTTTAGCAGACCGCTTGCGGCTTGTGGGTGTTTGATATGATCATCACCTGCTGCCGGCGTATTGACGAGTCTTTAGAGTCCTACACAGAGGTTTCCTGGCTCAAGCGAAACGAAATAGGAGCGCATATGAGATATGTGCGGGACCGAGAATAATGCGTGTATGTGATACCGTATTTCATTCTCGCGATGAATGTATCGAATGGTTGTATGCGATATAACCTAGTTATCGAATCATGGATTGATTCGATAAGTCGATACATTGGATATTAGTTGGTTATATGCGATATGACCGGATCGTTAAATCAAGTGTTGATTTAATGATTTAATGCATAATTATATATTTGATATATTACTTTGCATTAACTAGTATTGGTTCACTTTAAATGGATTTTCTCACTTGCATTGCACAAGTTGTATATGTGATATACTTTTGTGCACTTGATTGTATCATGTTTGATGATACATGTTTACTTGGGTTTGTGTAAAGATTAAACCATGGTTATATGAATGGTTAGGGTTTTCTTTTCTTATTCATTTATTTATTTATTTATTCTTTTTGGAAAATAAATGGCATAAAGAGAAAATGGTGGCTTTCTTTGTTTGCATCATGAAACTTCATGAAGCTTTGACTAAGTGACCATTTTGTCTCATGATTAACCCTAACCACTCCATCTAACCTTAGTTAAATCTCTACACTAAACCATGGTTATATTATGATAAGTATTGATTTTCTTTTCTATTTTGAAAAGAACTTATCATAATATTCATCTTCTTCTTCTTCTTCTTCTTCAAGAAGAAACCTTGCTCCATCAATGGCAACTTGAGCAAATGAGTGAGAAATCCAATTCTAAAGTGAACCCACCTCCTATTTCTTCATCCTCTACCTCTTGCCAAGTAGTATAGGGTGTTTTCTTCACAAGTTTCATGACTTGGTGAAGTGGGAGCTTGATCTTGTGATGCCTCGACGTAGATCATCTTCGGCATCGAAGCCGACGACCAAGCCCGCCCATTTCTCCGATGAAGCCGATGCTAGAGTCCGGGATGCGATTTGTACAGCGAGGGGACTTCATCATGGAGCTATGGAGGTGGAGAACCGGATCTACAAAGGTTGTATTTCCGTTCACTTAGTTAAGTTGTTAACTAGCTTCTTCTTTCGCCTAAAATTCTAGTTAACGATCCGTATTAGGGTTTCTCGGCACTCGTAAAATTTTAAATTGGCATGGTTGATGCCTTGTGAGATCTCATTAGTGTGCCTAGGAACCCTACACAGCTTACAGAAGCCACAAGATCAGTCGCTTCGCGCAACAGCACAATATAGATTGGAGATATTCCTCGGTTTATAATCCGCGAGCTAACGGTCTAGCTGAGGCCTTCAACAAGACCTTGACGAAGATCATGAAGAAAACAGTGTCGCGAAATAAGAAAGACTGGCACGAAAGACTGCAAGAGGCTCTCTGGGCGTATCGAACTACGTTTAAAACGGCCACAAACGCAACACCATATGCGTTAGTATTCGGGACAGAAGCAGTACTCCCCCTCGAGATAGAGTTACCCTCTCTACGAGTGGCAGTCCACTACGAGCCGACGGACGAAGAAAATTCTCACCTTCGGCTTGAGGAGCTTGACGCCCTTGATGAAACCCGGCTCATAGCACAGCAAAATTTGGAAGCTTATAAAGCAAAGATGACGCGCTCATATGAAAGATTGACCCGATCGAGGACATTCCGCCAAGGCGAACTCGTGCTAGTGGTCAAAAGGCCTATGATCCCCAATCGCGCCAAACGGGAAAAATTCGAGCCAAACTATGAAGGCCCGTACATCATAGATAAGGTCTACCAGGGCGGGGCCTATCTACTCATAGATATGCACGGTGAAAGGCCTTTCAGGCCGATAAACAGTCGCTTCCTAAAGAAATACTACGCTTAATGAGCCACAGCCTAGGTCAATGATAGATGACGACGACTACGTCCACTCGCTATCTTCCTAAGCTCAAGCTTTATAAGCAGTAGCCAGCCTCTCAACGCTGGACCGAAATGTCCTTAAACTAATAGCAGACCGAAACGTCTTTAAACTAATACCGCAGCATCCTTAGGCTGACGAGATGAATAAAAAAAATATAAAAAAAAAATATAATAAATAAAGACGGTATGTCCATAAGCAAAAAGGGCACGGATAAAAACCCGAAAGGGCTCCGTGAGTAAAAACAGCAGGGCTACCGGCGAGTGTTCGTGAAAACCCGAAAGGGCGCGACCTCGTAAAAAAAATATATAAAAAAATAAAAAGAATAAAAAAAAACGGTATGTCCATAAGCAAAATGGGCGCGGATGAAAACCCGAAAGGGCTCCATGAGTAAAAATAGCAGGACTACCGGCGAGTGTTTGTGAAAACCTGAAAGGGCGCAACCTCGTTAAAGAACACTTACAAGATCCTCTCGACCTTGTAGGGAGAAACCACCCGCGTGAGATCCTTACGACTCACAAGGGAGCAACACACTTAGGGATCCCCACGATTCCTAAGGAGAAAATACACTTGCGAGATCCTCACGACTCGTAAGGAGAACTCTCTTATGGGACCCTCACGGCTCATAAGAGTTGAAAGTCTTGAGTTACAGAGACCTAAACCTGTGCTTAAGCAACCCCCACAACTTTCGATATTGCCCTACAAGTGGCTCAATACTGACCCTTGTATACAATCCACGGGCGTGAATAAACATTTCCCTAACCAAGATCCATCCGTGACTGGGGATATGTTCGCATGACCCTTGTAAACCCCCTCGATTTACAAGGAGAAAACCCTCCTGTAGGATCCTTATGACTTACAAAGGAAACAAACACTTAGGAATCCTCACGACTCCTAAGAAGAAAATACACCTATAAGATCCTCACGACTTGTAGGGAGAAATAACTTTGTGAGACCCTTACGGCTCATGAAGTCAAAGCCTTAGTCGATAGGACCCTAACCCTGTTCACTAAGCCACCTTTGTTCGACATCGACGGAAGCAGATGATGATTCGCTCTTGGTAATATCCTAGTTGTGTAAGTGCACGGTGGCGCCCCGGCCTCCATCCCGAGGCCAAATGCGGAAGCGAAAAACTTTAATTTTGCAAACTAGCAAACCGGCTCCACCGCGCACTAAACACCCGGATCGAACCATTAACTAGTCCTAGCTAACTACAAGATGAGGAAGAGAGATATATCGACTGATCCGAGTCCTCCAGTCTTCTCGTCGTCGTCCCGATCTCCCGCGGAATGTCCTGTCTCCACCTCGTCGCCGGAAGTGCACCACATCGCCTACATCTTTTACGGGCTCACACCTCAATGCCAAGGCAACTCGGGCATGAAGCTGGCTAGTCGACGTGCCCAAGGTTTGCTGTAGAATGTATAGTGAGCAAGTCTCATTTGGGGTTGTAGGAATTGCCATTGGTGGAGGAAATGAACCATATATTTCTTTGGATGAACAAAAGGGATTTTTGGCATGGGAATGAGACACAATTTTCTTCTCTCAAATTTTTTGGACAGCCCACTAAAGGGAATGGCCGGCCAAGGCTATGGAATGGTGAGAGAGAGAGAGAAAAAAAAACAAGTGGGGGAAAAACTATCATCCAAAAAGGAGAGAGAAAAAGAATATGATGATCAAGATCATTTTAACCAAAACCCCACTCCAAAAACCCATCAACTACAACCATGATTGCTCACAAAGTCAAGCAATCATGAACCAAGGAAAGTCAAGGTATGGTCCACCCATCATGATGCAACAAAATGCAAAAGACCCCCTTCCAAAATGCTTATTTGCACAAATGCAAATAAGCCCTCCTCCACCAATCTTCGGCCAATGAACGATACAAAGGAAATTGGCCGAAACGGAAAGCAAACTGGCAACTCCAGAAAACTGGTCCTGTAATAAATTACAGAAAAACCCCGATACTGTGCATACACACCCGCATCTGTATTCCGACCGAAATACAAATGCAATGAGACAAAATCTACACTGTACTATACTAGGATCCGGCTTAAACCAAAGCCGGCTAGTAATATACGTCTAATCCTAATCCGTGCAATACCGCACGTATCTGATCGAACCCTGCCATATATCTATACGGCCTTTAGTACTAACAGTCCGATCCTGATCCGTGCAATACCGCACGTATCTGATCGGACCTTGCCATATCTCCATACGGCCTCTACAACTTTTCGCCCGAAAGCTTGAGTAACTGAATGTGGGGGACTCTAAAGACTCGTCAACACCTTGGTTGTGGATTTAACCACTAGCACGTCAGAGGTATAAGCCAATACGTAACGGGCTACCAGGTATTGACCAAAAGGGACGTCGATGAGCGAACTCATCCTGACACCCTACTGAGCCTATCAGTGACAATATCCGTACAGTCCGGTCCGTTCGTCTATGAGCATCGCATGGCGGGCCTAGGGGGTTGGTAAAAGTCAGACCCCCAAAAGCGGTACAAGTCGTGTCGGAGCGTAGCCCAGAACACCCTGAGATACTACTGGAATACCTACCAGTAAATCTCCTGCCTCGGCCGAGGGCTTTGTGTAGTGGCTCTCCTAGACACAGCGCGACCTCACCCCCAATACCGGGAGAGACGAACCCCTGAAGATACGCTCACTGCCTCCATGTGGCTCGGGACTGTACCCAACTAAAACCTGTTTGCATGTCTCCTTTGAGCGTGGTAGGGTAGTAATCAAAGTACAGTGGGAACTCACACGAGACAAATGACGATCCCCAGGTCGATGAACTAACCTGTACACATGTCACCAGGGAACTGCCATCTGACGTCTGGTATATGACCAAATAGCATGTTCCCGGCGAGTCCTGTCCGGTGTACTCATAACCCAATGAGCACCTGTATACATCTTAGGTGATCCAACTGACACCAATGGCTTGTGAGACCGGCCACCGCCCCTCGTCGGGGTCTCGACTGTATACACTAGTCTACTCTGGAGTATCGATGCCCTGTCTCGAAACTCGCACGACTAGGGACCTTTTAAGGATGTGCTTATAGACCCCAGCTCCCACTTATATGATCGCCCTCATACTGCTGGTGGTCAAGCAAGAATCCTAGGGGCTCTATCAACGTGTAATAGCGACCTGTCAGGTCACCTAAGCAGTACACGATGATAAAGATAAACCAGATAGCATACTATCATCTCGAGTAAGACTGTCCTACCGGGACAGGTCCTCCCTCAATCATTGCAATCACGTGCCTGTGATCCAATAATTGACTCTGAGGGCACTATCTCCAACAATCTCCCACTTGCACTCAAGGCTAATTATTGCGATGTCGCATACTCACAGCCTGTGTGATACCGAACACCCAACTCCTCTACTTGTTAGTCTCACAAAGCTCGTTTGCGAAACTATTGCGTTCGAGGAATAGCCTCAGTGAGTGGATCCGCTTTGATGTTCCTTTCTATGTCTCTCTATATCTCAAGCTCGCGGAGAAAAACCATCTCCCGAAATGAGCAATACCTGTCTCAGAATATGTCTGGATGTCTGATGGGACCTAGCTCATAAATGAACTCCAAATCCAAACTTCTTAGACTGTATCGTCAACTGAACTTAATCAGTATCCTGCGCCATGCCTCCCTCAGTATTGCCTTGGACCACCTGTCCAAAATACTTCCCCTCGTCAGAAGGAAAACTATAACTCTGACAACCTCCTTGTCGTCCATGTCACCTTGGAAGCCTGGAATGATAACTGTCTCCCGAAAGAGGCTGTCGTTATCATATCCCTAGAACATCCACTTATGTTCTAAAACTGCTTCCAATTGTTTCTCCAGGATTGGATTAATGTCAGCTTATTGCATCTAGTGCAAGAGCAACATCTTGTGTGGTACTTGACATCTCATGATTGACTTAATTGCCTAAGCAAATGATCTGCCAATCATGCACATCCCTCTCTACTTTAGTCTATAAGACACCTTTAGAGAGGGTGACTCCATCACCTGCAGGTACACTACCGTGCCAGGAGTCGTCCATTCTAAATACTCTTAGAATGCTGTCTAAGTACCCTTAATTGGGAAACCACCCAAATCTAGATCTACAACCATAGATCTAGTAACCAGTATGTCTGATATAATATCCAAGTCCCATGTGGAGAAACCACTGTGTGACGACCAAAGTGTAACCGATTGCAGTATAGGAATATCACATCCTACTCTGTGTATGTCATCCAAATACCATGACATCACACCCTACTACCTTCTCAACAGATCCATCCCCTATTCTGATGAAGTCAAACCTATGACTGTCATATCAGAAATTGATGATCTATCTTCGCTATATCTGCTTTAGTCTATAAATAGACATAAGCCACCTGTCCACCAATGCTACCGCTGCTCCCACTGACTACGACAACCCTCTGGTAGAGTCATATAGACGTACACTTCTAAAGCCAGTTTAGAACGACGCTATACTCATCCTCCTGCCGGGTCTCGCAGCCTGGAACAACAGCAATGGCAAGTGTGGGTAAACAAGAACCTCCCTGTCACCGTCCTTGAGGCTACCGGAGTACCTCTCGGGTGCCTGAGGTTACCCACCGTATCTGCGGAGTGGCCAATGGAATGTCAAACCAGATTGAATCTTTAGGTTCCTATCAAAATCTTCAGTAATCGTTTGCGGTTCTGGAATCACTTCCAGTTCTACCATACTCCCACTACTGTTTTCTGAAAAAATCCATTTTTATTAAAACTGTGGCGAGTTTAGAACAATATCGCTATTGATCTTCCAGATGGTAGAAAGTCAACCCTCGTCATAGCCTGGGTCAACCCACAAATAGCCATTACAGAAACGTGCCTTGAGTTATCCAGAGTCTGGTTTTAAGCATAATCCGGACAACTCCCCGTACCTTAACATCGTTAAGATATGAACTGTTCTATATCCAATACAGAAACACAGGCACTGATTTAATTGAACCAGATTCAAATCATGCAGCTGTCTCCAGTGCATGTCAACTTAATGGAAGGAAGCCTATCAGCGTTACTCAACTTAGGAATGCTTCCAATTATGAGTAACCTGAAAGAGAAGAAAGTTTTCTTAATCACTACTATCAACTGAATACCATTGACAAGTATCTACATCTTCGATCACTTTGAAAAATCCCGATACTTGCTACACCTGGTTCTCTACTCTATTCAAATACCTAAAACTTCTCAAAATTCGGACCCTGTGTTTCCACGAAACACCTGTCTAAAAACTAGAGAAGTTATAAGTAAACCGAATATAGTACGAGGACCAACCCCTCTGTCCTGATGGACCCTGGACAACATACAATACCCTGTATAAGTCCTTTGAGTCTGATAACTCATTCACTGTGTGTCGTAGGTTGAAAACTGTACTTATGGTTAAGAAGAATTACACCGCTGTTTAATGCTCCTTACCTAACCATCCACTGATATAGGTAAATGTCATAGACATAATTTCAAAAGGTATATCTCACTCTATGAAAATAGACGTACAGATATATCAATTTGAAATTGGTGCACAACAGCGGATATTCAAAACCAAATATTTGCCGTCCGGCAAACAACCCAGGTGACTTCCTCAAATATCACCGATTACAACGAATCCCGATATAATGAGGACAATCACCTAATTCCCAATAGCTTACTCCCACTCATCATCTGCAAAACCATACAGATGTGAGAATCATACCTGGTAAATACATACCCTGGAGCAAGTGTCTAATTGGGAAATCAGTTTTCCATTAACAGTACACAGTGAAACTCAAACATTGAAATGTTTCGATGGGGTATCCCGGTATTCCTAGTAAAGCCTCTTCTAGATTCACGACTGTAACCGTATAATTCTTTGCCACCTCTCCAAATCCATTTATATGTCTTTAGTCATTACCTTCTGCACACCCCTTAGGCCAAATGGTTTTCTTCCTTCCCTACCATTCGGCACCAGCCTATGGTTTGGAAGAAGACTAACCAATAAGCATAATGGGTGTACTGTCCTAATCCTAGGAGCACTCGCAATGCGAGAGAAGGTGAGGATAAAAGACAACCGAATAAACCTTATTCCTATTTCTCCTGAACCAGGATCCATCCCCGAACTGGAACAAGTTCCTTTCGAGTTAGTATATAACCATACGATGGATTATCCAATAAACTTGGGATCTTCGTAGTGATACGGAGTGTCCTGGAGAAATACAAAGGTGATTTAGAATTGGCGGAGAAATATTTGGTTTGGTCGTGAATAGCAGTCACAATTTACTTTGCCCTCTTACTAATCCCTTGTTATGTCTTTACTTAATACCTTCTGTACACCACTGTTAGGCTAATTGGTTTTCTTCATTCCCTACCGGTCGGCACCTGCCTATGGTTTGGAAGAAGACTATCCAATTTGCGTAATAGGTGTACTATCTCCTAAACCAAGGAGTACTCGCAACCTGAGAGAAGGTAAAAGGAAAAGACAACTGAATAGTCCTATCCGTTTTCTCCAGAACCGGAAACCATCCTCGAATAAATCTCTTCGAGTTCGTATATAACCATACGATGGTTTTGTCCAATGGAAGTGGACGTTCGTAATAATACGGGGTGTCCTGGAAAAAAAGGGTAAAAGTAGGAATGGCAATGAGGTTTGCAACCCTGACAATCCAAAAGCTTGTGTTTAAGAAGGTTCGGTCAACTGGTCACTGAGTCATAGTCTTAGGGTCGGGTCAATGGTCGCTGCCGAAGAGAGAGAGAAAAGAAACACTCAGCGTGCACTCTAACCTAGATAAGAATGGTTACCAATTTATCTAATCTGGAAACCTCCCACTGTACCGTCAAATTCTTCTCCAAACCTGAAAGAAGAATTAGTCGGGATCACCCGAGGAGTAAACTAACTCATCAGTGGGAATCAGGATCCAACTATCATCGCATGATAACGTGACGGAATCCGCTCACGGTGTCACACTCCAGAAGGTATGCGCATATCTGGCAAGTTTCAGTTCTTTTGAAACTCCCGATGTGATTTTTGCCCCATGCTCTTATGACCTTGACTTTGGCCAACATATCATAAGTCACATATCAAGTTCTACCCGTCATTCTTCAGGTTAATTTGAATCCTCCCGTACCTACCCTTGACTTTGGCCAAAATGGCAGTACGACTGTCCCAAACCAACGCATCTATCTATGCTGCATATGAATACCCCAATAGCTACCAATCACTGTGCCTTGACTTTGGCCCACATACACAGCTTGAATACTATTGATCATCCATATGAAACGACGGAGGGCTACGAATGGTTTCTGGCGAAAACCTTTAACGTAGTGAACTTGATATCGTTGAAGGAACTGATAGCTTTATAAAAATATAGTGATGAAAACCATTTCTAAAGAGGTCACTCCCCGTGAAGGGATCTCGGCTCTTTTCCCGTAAAATGAGGTGCAGGATATTCCAACTGAATACCACGGTGCAAAGCAAAAGTAATCGGCTATAGTGAAGTTATTGCCCTGACGCAAACTTTTGTCCAAGGGGTCACTCCCGGTGAAGGGATCTCGGCCTTTGCCTCATCGACTGAGGAGCAGGATATTCCAACTGAATACCACGATGCAAAACAAAAGTGAACGTCCTTGCAATAACAGCTTTTTGAAAAGTGTTCCAACAACATCAGATTAGGTTTGTTTTTAACTTGCATTGATCCGAATCAACGCGGTCCCATCAATTGATCACACCACAAAGAACGAAAATAATATGACGTACGTATATGCCATCCGCATTCGCCACTGGGTCCCGTCATTACCCGTTAGGTTAGCTAACTAACGACAGAGCGGGGACTGGACTAGCGCGGATGCAAAACATATACAACATCTACTAATATATATACCAATATATTATATTTCGCTCAAGGCGTGATAAAAAATGCAACATCACAGAAATGTACAGCATCACAGAACAATACAGATATCTGGGATCCCCGGGTTTCACAGAGCCACTGAAACCCGACGTTCCCCTAGTCGTGTGGATAGCCTGTGCAATGAAAACCTAGACTCCTGCGGGCGCGGCAAGTTACCCGCCAAAACCTGAAGCGAGGCAGCCCCCTTCAACAACGTGAATGGACCACCCAGCACTTCACGGAATCCGGTAACTTGGGCACCCCTCCTGGGTCAACCTGTACCCCCTACGAGTGCGGCGAATAGCCCGCCAATTCTAGAGTAAAGCCCCCTCCGTCTCAATGCCATGAGATGCGGGCTTGTTGCCCTCCAAAACCCGGCTATCCGTGCACCCCTCCGCGGGGCAATCCTAGTACAGAAAGTAAAATATACATACAACGGGTACATCGACCGCAACCTGGTCGTGCCCCAAAATAATAATACAAACTGGCAGTGACGGCAGTCCACATGTCGGACGCTCGCCCTGCAATATCAAATGTACATAATACAACAAAACTGTACTACCACTGCAACCAGGCTATCCCCCACGACCGATCCGCAACATCACAGCAAAACCAGAACATCAACGTGAAAGTCACGTTCGTAAATCCGTCTAACCGGGCTATAGCAGTTAGACATGATTTACCGATCAAGTGACATTCACGGTCGCAGATATAATGTAAATACTGTGAAATAATGTGTTTAAAATATCAGATCGATCAAATTTTAACAAGTGGGCCCCAAGTACTACTGTAGCACATCAAGAAATTCTGGGCCCAAAATTAATATTCCAAAAACCCTAAAATCAACCCAGAGAGCAACTGCATAAATTTGATGCGGTGATCTCAACACAGTGCGGCGGAACCGCGGCCCAAAGGGGTGTTTGGCCGCGGTTCCGCGCTCCCACTGTGGAGTCACTGTATCGAATTTCTACAGTGTTCTTATAATTTCCGGTACATCACTTTTCTGCAACCTGAAAAATTTTTCGAGCAAGAAAAAATTCAACAGAAAACTGATGTGAAGAAAACGCGGATTTTGGAATTTTGGTCGATCGGAAATATAAACACATTAAACAAAGCTAGACTAAGTTAATGTCGAGGCTCTGATACCACTGTAAGTGCACGGCGGCGCCCCGGCCTCCATCCCGAGGCCAAATGCGGAAGCGAAAAACTTTAATTTTGCAAACTAGCAAACCGGCACCACCGCGCACTAAACACCCGGATCGAACCATTAACTAGTCCTAGCTAACTATAAGATGGGGAATAGAGATATACCGACTGATCCGAGTCCTCCAGTCTTCTCGTCGTCGTCCCGATCTCCCGCGGAATGTCCGGTCTCCACCTCGTCGCCGGAAGTGCACCACATCGCCTACATCTTTTACGGGCTCCCACCTCAATGCCGAGGCAACTCGGGCACGAAGCTGGCTAGTCGACGTGCCCAAGGTTTGCTGTAGAATGTGTAGTGAGCAAGTCTCATTGGGGGTTGTAGGAATTGCCATTGGTAGAGGAAATGAACCATATATTTCTTTGGATGAACAAAAGGGATTTTTGGCATGGGAATGAGACACAATTTTCTTCTCTCAAATTTTTTGGACAGCCCACTAAAGGGAATGGCCGGCCAAGGCTATGGAATGGTGAGAGAGAGAGAGAAAAAAAACAAGTGGGGGAAAAACTATCATCCAAAAAGGAGAGAGAAAAAGGATATGATGATCAAGAATCATTTTAACCAAAACCCTACTCCAAAAACCCATCAACTACAACCATGATTGCTCACAAAGTCAAGCAATCATGAACCAAGGAAAGTCAAGGTATGGTCCACCCATCATGATGCAACAAAATGCAAAAGACCCCCTTCCAAAATGCTTATTTGCACAAATGCAAATAAGCCCTCCTCCACCAATCTTCGGCCAATGAACGATACAAAGGAAATTGGCCGAAACGGAAAGCAAACTGGCAACTCCAGAAAACTGGTCCTGTAATAAATTACAGGAAAACCCCGATACTGTGCATACACACCCGCATCTGTATTCTGACCGAAATACAAATGTAATGAGACAAAATCTACACTGTACTATACTAGGATCCGGCTTAAACCAAAGCCGGCTAGTAATATCCGTCCGATCCTAATCCGTGCAATACCGCACGTATCTGATCGAACCCTGCCATATATCCATACGGCCTTTAGTACTAACAGTCCGATCCTGATCCGTGCAATACCGCACGTATCTGATCGGACCTTGCCATATCTCCATACGGCCTCTACAGCTTTTCGCCCGAAAGCTTGAGTAACTGAATGTGGGGGACTCTAAAGACTCGTCAACACCTTGGTTGTGGATTTAACCACTAGCACGTCAGAGGTATAAGCCAATACGTAACGGGCTACCAGGTATTGACCAAAAGGGGCGTCGATGAGCGAACTCATCCTGACACCCTACCGAGCCTGTCAGTGACAATATCCGTACAGTCCGGTCCGTTCGTCTATGAGCATCGCATGGCGGACCTAGGGGGTTCGTAAAAGTCAGACCCCCAAAAGCGGTACAAGTCGTGTCGGTGTGTAGCCCAGAACACCCTGAGATACTACTGGAATACCTACCAGTAAATCTCCTGCCTCGGCCGAGGGCTTTGTGTAGTGGCTCTCCTAGACACAGCGCGACCTCACCCCCAATACCGGGAGAGACGAACCCCTGAAGATACGCCCACTGCCTTCATGTGGCTCGGGACTGTACCCAACTAAAACCTGTTTGCACGTCTCCTTTGAGCGTGGTAGGGTAGTAATCAAAGTACAGTGGGAACTCATACGAGACAAATGACGATCCCCAGGTCGATGAACTAACCTGTACACAAGTCACCAGGGAACTGCCATCTGACGTCTGGTATATGACCAACTAGCATGTTTCCGGCGAGTCCTGTCCGGTGTACTCATAACCCAATGAGCACTTGTATACATCTTAGGTGATCCAACTGACACCAATGGCTTGTGAGACCGGCCACCGCCCCTCGTCGGGGTCTCGACTGTATACACTAGTCTACTCTGGAGTATCGATGCCCTGTCTCGAAACTCGCATGACTAGGGACCTTTTAAGGATGTGCTTATAGACCCCAGCTCCCACTTATATGATCGCCCTCATACTGCTGGTGGTCAAGCAAGAATTCTAGGGGCTCTATCAACGTGTAATAGCGACCTGTCAGGTCACCTAAGCAGTATACGATGATAAAGATAAATCAGATAGCATACTATCATCTCGAGTAAGACTGTCCTACCGGGACAGGTCCTCCCTCAATCATTGCAATCACGTGCCTGTGATCTAATAATTGACTCTGAGGACACTATCTCCAACAAGTTGTAGCGGTGCTGATGCCGAAATCGGCTTACGGCGAAAAGTCAGTAGGCCGCACATGCATGCAAAATAGCCGAAATGATTGGGCAAATCGGAATAAAAAGCAGCGAGTAAAAATAAAATAAATAGCCGAAATGATTGGGCAACTCGCAATAAAAAGCAGCGAGTAAAAATAAAATAAATAGCCGAAATGATTGGGCACCGCGAAAAATAGCCGAAATGATTGGGCAATCGCGACCTTCATGATATAAAAGCTGAAATGATAGAGCATCGCGGAAATAAAACAAAAAAAAGGAAGATGATAAAACTTTGGCCCTACAGTTAAGATCACATCGATCCCTATATACAATCCAAGGGCGTAAACAAAGAGGGAACCGTACTTTCCCAACAGGCTCCGCCAGAAGACGAAGCCAAATCTTGACGGTTCAGTCCAACTCCGAAGGAACCAGTGTCTTCAGCAAATTCCTTGTCTCATGGATATAAACACTCCTTGACGAGAGCCTCCTGATCCGTGTCGACTCGCAGAGCCACCAGTGCCTCCGTGGGAAATTCTCGACTCGTTTCAAACCCCAAGGAAACAAATAATCCTTGGCGCTTGGGAAACAAATAATCCCTAGCAAATTCCTCGACTTACGGATACAGACACTCCTTGACGAGAGCCTCCTGATCCGCGTCGACTCGCAGAGCCACCAGTGCCTCCGTGGGAAATTCTCGACTCGTTTCAAACCCCAAGGAAACAAATAATCCTTGGCGCTTGGGAAACAAATAATCCCTAGCAAATTCCTCGACTCACGGATACAGACACTCCTTGACGAGAGCCTCCTGATCCGCGTCGACTCGCAGAGCCACCAGTGCCTCCGTGGGAAATTCTCGACTCGTTTCAAACCCCAAGGAAACAAATAATCCTTGGCGCTTGGGAAACAAATAATCCCTAGCAAATTCCTCGACTCACGGATACAAACACTCCTTGACGAGAGCCTCCTGATCCGCGTCGACTCGCAGAGCCACTAGTGCCTCCGTGGGAAATTCTCGACTCGTTTCAAACCCTAAGGAAACAAATAATCCTTGGCGCTTGGGAAACAAATAATCTCTAGCAAATTCCTCGACTCACGGATACAAACACTCCTTGACGAGAGCCTCCTGATCCGCGTCGACTCGCAGAGCCACTAGTGCCTCCGTGGGAAATTCTCGACTCGTTTCAAACCCCAAGGAAACAAATAATCCTTGGCGCTTGGGAAACAAATAATCCCTAGCAAATTCCTCGACTCACGGATACAGACACTCCTTGACGAGAGCCTCCTGATCCGCGTCGACTTGCAGAGCCACCAGTGCCTCCGTGGGAAATTCTCGACTCGTTTCAAACCCCAAGGAAACAAATAATCCTTGGCGCTTGGGAAACAAATAATCCCTAGCAAATTCCTCGACTCACGGATACAAACACTCCTTGACGAGAGCCTCCTGATCCGCGTCGACTCGCAGAGCAACCAGCGCCTCCGTGGGAAATTCTCGACTCGTTTCAAACCCCAAGGAAAAAAATAATCCTTGGCGCTTGGGAAACAAATAATCCCTAGCAAATTCCTCGACTCACGGATACAAACACTCCTTGACGAGAGCCTCCTGATCCGCGTCGACTCGCAGAGCAACCAGCGCCTCCGTGGGAAATTCTCGACTCGTTTCAAACCCCAAGGAAACAAATAATCCCTAGCAAACTCCTCGACTCACGGATACAAACACTTCTTGACGAGAGCCTCCAGATTCGCGTCGGCTCGCAGAGAAACTAGTGTCTCCGCGGGAAATTCCCGATTCGTTTCAACTTGCAAATGAAACCTCAGGCAGCAGGGACTAAAAAACTTGCTTTCTGAACAATGGGACCCTGCAAGTCAATCCAAAATGGTCTCTTGCATACTATTCACGGGTCTCACTCTCCAAGGTCGAGTTTCGACGAGGAGGGAAACAACCGCTTGTGGGTCCTCTCGACTCGTAAGAGGGAAAAAATTTCTTATAGGATCTTACGACTTATAAGAGAAAACCACACTTAGGAATCCTCACGATTCCTAAGGAGAAAACCCACCTACGAGATCCTCTCGATCCGTAGGGAGAAAAGTCTCTATAAGACCCTCACGGTTTATAGAGTTGAAAAGTCTCAGGCAGCAGATCCGAACCTGCGGCCTAAGCCATCGCTATTTCTTAAGAAAGTCAGGATACTCGTTCTAATCATCCGTCAACCATGTTTGCTAAAGTGATATGCTGATAGTAAAAGAAAGAAAAGACGGAGAAAATGACACATTACAAAAAAGGTGTATCTTTTATTCATAAACTTGATTGGGTACAGGATACATTATGTCAAAGAATAAAAAATATATATATACATTCTTTTATCTACAAGTACAAACGATACAAAGATGGATAGCTACTGAGGAGGAAGTGTCTTTAGTAAATCCACAAGCTGCTCTCGCACTTCCTTCAGCGCCTCCTCCTGAGTGACAGCCGCAGCCACCTCCGCCTCCACCTGGGCTCGCTGCTGCAAGAAAGATGAAAGTTGCTCCTCCGCCGCCTTCTGGGCTGCTTCCTGGCTGGGTGCATCTCGCTCGACAACATCAAGTTGTTGCCTCAATGATAACCCTTCAGAAAGACATTGTAAAAGGCCCTCAAAGACAACCTTCAGCCATGCGGCGTTGGCCTCCACCCGAGCATGCAGTTGGGCAGACTTGCTCGAAGTCTCACCACGCTCCTTACGCCTTGAAATGACTTCTTGTTCGAGGTGGCGGAAGTAAGGATCGCTCTTCTCAATCCACGCTGTTCTTTGATTACTGGCAGCCAAGGTCTCGGGAGCGGGACGCAGCGACTCCAACTGATATAGGCGACCCTCGATCTCCCTACAATGGTTAACCCAGGATGCGATGATTCCCTCATCATGAAAGTTCACGAGTATTGCTAGCATCGAGTTAACCACCATAGCGAAGTCTGCGGCAAATGTAGGAGTTTCAACATCGAGTTCCTCGACGTAGTCACTCAATATGCGCAGACTATTCGCGGCGCCTTTTGAAGACAGACTCCTCAGATAAGGACCCGTCAGCATTGTAATACGAGGCTCGAAGGGCGACGAGGCCGGAACGACAACTGAAAAGAAACAGGATGCGATCAGATAACAGTACAGAAAATAAAGAGAGGGAAGTTATCAACGTGATAGTCGCTGTACCAGTCGAGACAGGTGGCAAGGTTGGAAAGGCCGGTGGCGCAGCTGATCTTTTATCCCCTCCTTCAATCTGTAGTACTGCAGTCGAAATAAAAAAGGGAGGGGTTAGAGGTAACTCCATCAATGAAAGAAGAAAAACATCAATGGAAATCATACTCACCAACGCCACCAGGGGAAGAAGCAAGTTCGGATGGGAAAGAGAGGTGTGGGAGCAACATCTGATATACATGATCAAATAGCACTCCTGAAGGGACACAACAATATGACTTTAGTACACAAATTATATGTCTGAAGTATAGGATTAATAAATTGCAAACCCATACCTTCCAACATCTTAGATGGTATGAGAGAGGGTTGAGAGGTGACCACCGCCAAGGCAGTTGTTGAAGGCGCTCCCCTAAGCAGTGGAGCATCGGCAGTGGCTGCACTTGCGTTACAACAAATGCGAATTTGTCAGAAAGGATTGTAAGATAAAAAAAAGATAGCAACTTGGGATTTACCTGATGAGCTGCCGGCTGAAACGGAGGCGATTCCCTCCTCTATTGACATGAGACCACCACCCGTGGCCTCATCACCTGACTTAAAGAGAACCGTCGTGGTGCTCGCGAGACCTGGAGACGGCGGAGGACCATAGACGGGGAGGGCTATGACTGGAGTATTGCCAGATTCCAGAGAAGGAGCGGTTGGCTAGTCCTCGGGAATCATGGCCACCTCACCCACTACTCTCTCAGGTTCAGTAGTCGCGGTTGTATCGTCCACCATCACCACGAGATCGCCGGCCTCGAGCGCCTCATCCGCCACCACCCTGGGCTCAGTTATAATGATCATATCATCTGCCACCACTTCAGGTTCGGCATCAATGACCTTCTCGGCTGCAGGCCCCTCGACCTCCACCTCAGGCTCCAAAGCCACAACGACGTTGCCCACCGTCGGCTCGAGTTCGGCGGGTACCGCCTCCTTTGTTTCTTTGGGATCAACGGTTTCCGTCTCCCCCTCGATCGGACTTGGCCCTGCAAGATAAGAGATATAAGGACCAATGACGTTAAAATCCTTATAACAAAAACTCTGAGAGAAATATTACCTGAAGCGGATTTACCGTTTGCGCTCCGAACTGCACGCGCCACCTCTCTGCGGGCAGTAGATAGGGCGACAGGGGCCTCTTCAGATGGACTATCAGCACGGGGGGCGGTGCTGGGACCCGCTCCCATGGCCAAGGCAGCCCTGAGCGCCTTCGCCTCATGCCTCAGCCGCTTCCTTTCCTCCCGGGCTGTCGCGATGGACCTTTGTGACGCCTCCTTCAAGGCGTCTTCTTCCTCGTTCAGGGATGCCTCCAGAGCCTTTAAGGCATCTTTCATCGGCTCTTCAAGACGAACCTCCTGCGGTGGCCCAGAGGAAGCAGGAACATCTGCAGCTGGTAGAACATCTGCGTCACTTGGAGGGAACGGCATTGAGGTTCCTGTGATTAAAAGGGAAAGGTTAGATCGACCATAACACAAGGGAAATGAAAGCTTGATGAATCGAAACTTACTAAGGCCCATGGATGCTCTAAGACGTTCCTCCTCCTGGAAAGTCTTCAGAGAAGCAGCAATGGCTTCTTCATCAGTGATGCCTGTTGAAAAGAAAGAAAGAAAAGCGTTAGTCAAAGGTAATGAAGAGGATATGTTACAATAAAGAAAAGGCGACTAGTAGTTACCTGATTGCGCAAGCTTAGCTAGCCACGCGTCACGCCTCGCCAACCACGCTGAAGCTTCGAGAGCATCCTCCAAGTCTGTATCTTCCGGCGGCGGCATCACTAATCCTTCGTTAGTCCCGTACTCAATCAGACCCTCGGCATAGGGAGCATGGGGTTCCTGACCGAACACGACGTCCGCAGCGAAGAGCGACTTCTTTTTCTTTTGCCCTCCGACCCTAGGCTCACGTGGGATCGACTTCCGCTTAGCAGCCACTTTGGGACGACGGGTCTCGATGTCCGCGCCCACGCCAGACTCCGGCGAGGATACAACCACTGTCTCCACTGGAGCACAGGGTGCGGGAGGTGCGTCTGTGATATCAGGGAGCGGCAACTCACGTGGAGGACTTTGCGCACGCGATGGTCTGCCCCCGACATCTTTTAGAGGAGGAACCACCGGGGCCCTTGGCACTAAGGGAGCGTTACGGTTGGTGCCGGGAGGTGCTTCTTTACGATCGATCAACACTCGCCTCTCTTCCTTTATAACGGCCCCCGTCGCATGATTGTACCACTTTTTATATACATTAAGGAGTCGTGGAGCGCAGGCCGGCGTGCTGATAAAAAAACGAGAACCCGTGTTCAGGCGCATGAAGTGATGTAACGCGTTCTCCATCCCTTCTTCATTGGCAGCAGGTTCCAGTAAGAAAGCTTCCAAGGGTACCCCTTGATCGTAGCCCAGTTGTTGGGCAAAACGATGCGGGTTATATCTCATGAAGATTGCCGCACCGCCCTGCCTGAAGACTAGGAAGCCCGGTCTAATAGAATACAAGTGGAGGGTCTCCCGGACCGTCAACACTGAAGCTCCATCCTTAAAGGAGTCCTGTAATGGTCGCACCGCAGTGGTGGACGCTTTTCCAATGGTTAATACCTTGTCAATGAAGGACATCCCAACTCCAACGGTGTGAGGGAGAAGCAGTAAACCCCTGGCGTTCCGTGGTGAAGGGGTCACGATTGATGAGCCAATCAACTGTATAATGCGAGGAAAACCGCACTTGTCAAAGAATGGAGGCTTTGTATGCATGCCGAAGACACCCGCCGTGTGTAGCTCAAGCCACGATGCAAAGTAGTGCATCGGGAAGACCATGTGCAGTACCCCGGGCTCATTGGCATCCGCTGCTCGGCTGAGGCCATGATATAGGTGCGCCAAGCCAGCGATCCCCACAGCCACCTTTGCCCCGATGACCATTCGGTGGGCTGGGTAAAAGACAGAAGGCTGCATGCGATGAGAGTGCATTGGGATCGCGAACCAACTCAGCCACAGTCCGAGAAATCCTAAGAAAAAAGCCTCCTCATCTATTCCAGGGGCCGCAATTTCTGCAAAAGACATGGTTGGGGAGTTAGGAAGAAAAAAGTCCTTTTGGTCTATGTCTTTCGCTGGCAGGTTATCCAAACCTAAACCGAAAGGGTCCTCAAGGGTGGCAAACTTGGCAGCTTCTGCCGAGAGGACGTTTGGATGAAGGAACCGAGCAATGAAATCCTCAAAATTAACTCCGCGGCTCCCGCGTTCGATAAAGAGAGATTCATAGATGTTCAACACCTTAATCAAGCTCGGGAATTGGTGTTGAACAGCATTTTCCGGCGTGATCCCCCTTACCATCGGCTTAGCGCCGAAGACGTACTCATCTGTCGGGAGCAGCTCTTCATAGTGTTCCCCCATGACCGGTAGGCCGGATACCTCCGCGAATTCCTCCAAAGAGATGGACACTTCCCGATCCATGGCAAGGAAAGTGTGGGTGGGAATATTCCATTGCTCCAAGAAAGCCTTGAACCACCAGGTGGGGAGCGTGGGATACTGGAAGAGAGAGACGTAGACCGCGGTGTACAGTCCTAGTCTTATCAACTGCGACTTCTTCGTCGACAGGATGTACCGGGCCCACGGCAGATAGCCAATTGGGTGACGGGGAATCAGACCAAGGTTATATGATTGCCCCCAGGGTCGTGCTTCACCTTGATAAATATGGCGTCCTAGAATATCCAAAACCATGGGACGCTGAACCGGAACCGCATCCATAGCGGGATGAAGAAAGCTGTTCGCGGTCCAATCTACCATCTCCACGGCATACTGCACTGAGGGTGGGGTAGCGTAGTGAATTGCCATGATGGGCTCGGACGGCACTGCGCATGTGAAGCTGCGTCGACCCATGATGATCTGGTTATACCAAGACCCCCAAAGGTGGAGGTTCTTGTACTCCGGGTCGTATTCTCTAATCATGGTCAGGACTTCACGGTCTAAGGGCGCCTCGGGAAATCCCTCCTCCGAGCGGACGAACGAGAATGAAGTGTCTAGAGACATGATCGCTGTAAAAGAACAATTTAGCCGTTAGTGTTGTAATTCCAACGTTTGGCGTCTAAAAAAGAAAATGCATTAATTAAATTAAATTAAAATTAATTAATTACACCACACAGCAGTGCAGTGAGTAGGAGACCAAAGAGGGACCCACAAAATTTGGATGACAATACGTCAGTTAATAAGACAACCTCATCATTGGATGAGATTGTCAGTCGGTCCCCAGGAAAACATTCCCATTTATAAAAAAAGGGGGGGGGGAAGAATCCCTAGAGACAAGGAGAAAATCTCCTGTTTCAGAGCAAAGCTCTGTCACAGAGTGACACTTGTCAAACTCTGGCCCCAGGAAAATAAGATTCCTTAAAAGAGCATGGCTCTGTGGTAATAGTGAAAAAGGTCCATCAGAATTTTTTTTTTACACTTAAAAGAATCAACAATTTTGGAATCTTGAAAGATTCATGAAAAAATTTATAAAAAGATTCCTCATTTTTCAAATCTAAAAGAGCTTTTTTTTTGGATCCATGAGCAAAGCTCTGATCATGGGTTAAAACCCATGAACAAGATCTCTGTAGATCTATAGATTCATAAGAGCAAAGCTCTGTTGATGAAACCCCAAAGGGGATTTCTTTAGATCAGAAGATCTGTGAGAGCAAACCTCTATTGGTTAATTAAAATTAATTTAACTTAAGATTAATTTTACCTAAAGTTTTCTAACTTGGAAAATGAGAGCAAAGCTCTAAAGTTCTGAAAACGAGAGCAAAGCTCTGGAGTTCTAAGCAAGAGCAAAGCTCTGGAAATAAAAATCTTGAAATGATAAGATTTTTCTAAGGGCCAGAGGTCCTATTTATAAGGCGCTTGCGCCCCTTGAGCTCACCCTTAGATCCAACGATCAGGAGTTTGCCACCGTTGCACTCACGTGTGCACCACGTGAGCGCAACGGTGGGGGGGCATTTGTTTCGCCCAATCAGAGCAAAGCTCTGTTGAAATTCAAAATTCAAAATTTTGAAGCAACGCTTCAAATCTCGGGCGCAACGCGCCACATGTCAGGCGCCGATACGTCAGCGCAGCGCCCAAGAAGGCGCGCCCAATCAGAGCAAAGCTCTATTTAAAGGAAGCAACGCTACAGTTGTGCAGGCACTGCGCTGCGCGACACGTGTCAGCGCGGATGCGCTAGCGCAGTTGCGCTGCGCTTTGCGTTGCGCGACACGTGTCAGCGCGGATGCGCTAGCGCAGTTGCGCTGCGCGACACGTGTCAGTGCAGTTGCGCTGCGCTTTGCGCTGCGCGACACGTGTCGCATGCTGGGGCATTTGCGCCAAACAGAATTAAGATTTTAAAGAAATCTTTCTGTTCTTATTAAAACAAGAAGATTTTCTTCTGTAAAACAGAAGCCCTTAGATCAAAGATCCAACGGTGGGGAAAATTCCCCAAATCACTCAGAGAAAGATCTCTTCAACAAAATTAACTAATTTATGGGCACTATAAAAGAGATCCCAGACTTCAATTCAAAGGCATCAACATTTTTCTTGAAAAAAGTCAAGAGCTTCAAACAGAGAGAGAAATCTGAGAAAATTTCAAAGAAAAAGGTAAAAACCTTCACGAGAGAAAAGAAATCTCTTTTAATAAATCATCGATCTAAAAACCATATCAATGTTCTTTACATAATAAACAGTGCTTTGCACTTCTTATGAACCACTGGTTCTTTAAAAAACAAGAAAACAACAAAATAAAAAAAAATAGTGCTTTGCACTTTTATGAACCTCTGGTTCTTGAAACAAAAAGAAAAACTTATTTTTCTTTGATCTAAATTAGATCAAGAAATCAAATAGTGCTTTGCACTTCCGTTCTTGAATCTAAAAGATTCTTAGTGTTTTGCACTTCCAAACTGCGTTGTTGCGCTCTTGAGAGAGCGCCACGTGTCAGCTACAGAACAACTTACGCTACGCGCTCTTAAAATAGAGCTTTTCTCTTTGGAATTGGCGCAACTCACCAGAGTGCGCCACGTGTCAGCAGCGCAACAGCGCAGCGCACTAGCGTAGCGCACTGCGCTGTTGCGCTTGCGCTCACCAGAGCATGACACGTGTCCTCACCACAAGCGCTTGCGCTCAGTGATTGGCGCAAAGCGCCTGATAAATGCAATGCATTTCCTAAAAGGGCCAGGCCCAAATCAGAAGACCTAGCAGGCCAAAATAAATTGCAAAGCAATAAAAAGGGGGCAGAGCCCAAGTGAAATTGATGCTCTGCATCTTTTATGGGCAGAGCCCAAACAAAAAAAATAGAAGTAATGCAATGCATTATTTAAGTGTGGGCAAAGCCCTAACACGGGTCTAATAGACTAAAAATAAATAAAATGTTGAACATTTTCAACCGGACTTAGCCCAATTCTGGCCGTAAGTCCTTAAATTAAATTGAACTGAGCACAAATGCTCTCTCAAATCAATTTACCTCCGGTTCGAAGGTACATCTCCGAACTCCTCTGACACTTCTCGTTGTAATCCTTCAACGACGTCAGAGAGGCGACGGGTCCCAACGACCACACATGAATATGGACTGCGGGGTCCTTAAACTCGTGGACCGAAACGTCCTTAAACTAATGTTGGACCGAAACGTCCTTAAACTAATAATAGACCACCACTTCCCTAAACTGCTCTTTTGCCGGATCTAAACGGTCCCGTTTAAGTTGATCTTAGCCCCAAACACGGCTAATGTATCCTTAAACATTCAAATAGACTATAAAACCCCAAATTGACTTTGGTTCAAGGGTACATCTCTGAACTCCTCTGACATCTGCCGTTGTAATCCTTCAACGACGTTGGAGAGGTGACGAGTCCCGATGGCCAGATATTAAATGGATTATCACGTTAAGTTGATCTTAGTCTCAAACAGGACTATCGTATCCTTAACGAACGTTTAACTTGATCTTAGCCGCAACGCGACTAATGCATCCTTAAACTAAAAACACCAAACCCAAATCTAAGTAAATACGGATTTGGACTAATCCACGTCCTATGGGCGACGACATTACTCAGTCTCCGTATACAATCCACGGGCAACCAGAAACAAAACAAACACACATGACATGAAGTGAAATTCTGGAGAAGGAGAAAGTTGTTACCGCGATGCGGTAGCGTAATTAACTGCAGGGGCTTGCGCCTGCAGGGAAGAGCGTCCTCACAATCAAAAACCCCTCAAGCGAGGGGGAATCTGACGAAGTCTGCTACATCGGACGCATCCGTCTAAACCTTCGATACACGGTGCCATAAATCACCTTGGCATCTTCGGAGAGGTGGACGGATAAAACCAAATAGCATCTGCCCCGAATCTCAGCGTCAGGACATCGCAGTCTGTGCGCCGCCTTTTGGAGGGGAACAAGCGTGACACGTGTCACCTCCACATGCGCTAGCGCCTTGCGCTCATTAATTGGCGCAGAGCGCCTGAAAAGCTACGTGATGCGCTGTCAGACCATTAAATACTCTGCATTACTAAAGAAAAGGGACAGAGCCCAATTAAAAAGGCCTAACAGGCAAAAATAAATGCTATGCATTTAATTAAAAAGCCCAATGCTGTGCATTATTTTAAAAAAAGGGGCAGAGCCCAATTAAAAGGTCTATCAGACCAAAACAAATGCTATGCATTATTAAACAAGGGCAAAGCCCAAATAAAGGCCTGACAGGCCAAACACAAATAAAATGTTGAATATTCTCAACTGGACTTAGCCCAATTCTGACCATAAGTCCTCAAACTAAATTGAACTGAGCACAACTGCTCTCCCAAATCAATTTACATCCGGTTCAAGGGTACATCTCTGAACTCCTCTGGTATTTGTCGTTGTAATCCTTCAACGTCGTCAGAGAGGTGACGGGTCCCGACAACCACACATTGCTACGGACTGTGGGGTCCTTAAACTCATGGACTAATGCGTTCTTAAACCAATTTTCGTCCCCAAAATGGGAATGTTGGACCACCATGTCCCTAAACTGGTAATACGGACTGTGGGGTCCTTAAACTCATGGACTAATGCGTCCTTAAACTAATTTTTGTCCCCAAAATGGGAATGTTAGACCACCATGTCCCTAAACTGGTAATACGGACTGTGGGGTCCTTAAACTCATGGACTAATGCGTCCTTAAACCAATATTCGTCCCCAAAATGGGAATGTTGGACCACAATGTCCCTAAACTGGTAATACGGACTGTGGGGTCCTTATACTCATGGACTAATGCGTCCTTAAACCAATATTCGTCCCCAAAATGGGAATGTTGGACCACCATGTCCCTAAACTGGTAATACAGACTGTGGGGTCCTTAAACTCATGGACTAATGCGTCTTTAAACTAATATTCGTCCCCAAAATGGGAATGATGGACCAACATGTCCCTAAACTGGCAATGGACCACTATGTCCCTAAACTGGTAATGGACCACTATGTCCCTAAACTGGAACAATAGAGCCCAAATGCTCTTTTGTTGGATCTAAACGGTCTTGTTAAGTTGATCTTAGTCTCAAATCAGACTAACGTATCCTTAACAAACGTTTAAGTTGATCTTAGCCTCAAATATGGCTAACGTATTCTTAAACCAAAACCTTCAAATAGACTTTAGTCCCAAATTGGACTATAGATCTCCCAACCAACTTTGGTTCAAGGGTACATCTCTAAACTCCTCTGATATCTGTCGTTGTAATTCTTCAACGTCGTCAGAAAGGTGACGGGTCCCGACGGCCATACATTCAATGGACCACCATGTCCCTAAACTGGCAATGGACCACTATGTCCCTAAACTGGAACAATAGAGCCCCCAAATGCTCTTTTGTCGGATCTAAACGATTCTGTTAAGCTGATCTTAGTCTCAAATTAGACTAACGTATCTTTAACAAACGTTTAAGTTGATCTTAGCCTCAAATATGGCTAACGTGTCCTTAAACCAAAACCCCAAACCCAAATCTAAGAAAATACGGATTTGGACCAATCCACGTCCTACGGGCGACGGCATAACTTAGTCTCCGTATACATTCCACGGGCAACCACAAACAAAACAAACACCCACGACACGAAGTGACCAGCTGGAGAAGGAGAAAGTTGTTACCACGATGCGATAGCGTAATTAACTGTAGAGGCTTGCGCCTGCAGGGAAGAGCGTCCCCACAATAAAAAAAACCCTCGAACGAGGGGGAATCTGACAAAGTCTGCTACATCGGCCACATCCGTTTAAACCTCCGATACACGGTGCCATAAATCAACTTGGCATCTTTGGAGAGGTGGACGGATAGCACCTATTAGCATCTGCCCCGAATCTCAGGCAAGACGCCCCTGTCACGCCGTCCTTCGGAGGGGAACAGATTCTGGCACGCCCGGTGGGTCCTCTTCCTCTTTCCACTCCACACTTCGTGTGTCGTGTTCACGAACGAATCGCAGTTTGCTGTGGTTGCCTGTGGATTTAAGGTACTTAGATTTGGTGTCTTGCTCCGTGCAGAAAACATAAGATCAATGGCTTCAAACTACACTACCTGCAACTGCAACTCTCACTCCGTCCTTGCTGGAGGAGTGACTTACGGGCCCTAAGCGGCCTTTCTTTTTAAGATGCCAGTGGAACAGGTAACTCAAGCCACCACTGGACTATTCTTCGGGACCATGCTCCCACCGATGAGCTTCAATGCCCCAATGACGTCGCAAGAAGCTCCAAAGAAGTCGGTATTCGATCGGCTTGCTACTACTGCGGCCCCTCTCAACGGGTCGCCCAACTCCACTGCCTCAGTTTTTAACAGACTAGGCCAGAGATCCAACAGGCCCGTGAAGAAGCCTGCAATACCAGAAGGTGTTATCCCGAAGCGGATAGCCATCCCTGCACCCGTTCCAGGTGAAATCGTCAAGGTCGCTTCCCCTATTCGGAAGTCTGCTTTTGATAGGTTGGCCGTCCCCATTCAACGAACGTCGGTCTTTAAAAGGCTGATACCAGCAAATTCTGACCAACACAAGGGGCATGAGGAGGTCACACCTACGGCTAAGCCAACTCCAATTGCGCGACATGTTCGCCGTCGTCACTGGCGCCGAGTACGGAAGGCTGGGGGCAGCTCTCCTTCTGGATTTACTCCACCAGCTCCAACGGTGGGGATCGATGCTGCTGTTCCAACTGAGAACGGCTTTGAACTACTTAGCAAGGTGCGCAGGAATTCGCCAACTGCTGTGCTGAAAAGATCTCCTCCACCTATGGAGGAATCCCCAAAGATGAAGCTGGAGCAGCCCCCTCAGCGGCTGTCCTATAAGATTTACAAAGTCTGGCGTCAAGTCCAAGACTCGGTTGTTGATCAAGACTACCCCCGCCGACAAGAAAAGATGAAGGTTCTGCAGGAAGAGAACCGCCCTGTTAAGCCACAAAAGGCGACAGCTACTTGGGTGCCCACTGCAACGGCCCCTTCAACTTCGACCGCCCACAAAAGAAGGAGGTCGGAGAAGATCCCTGTGTCTTTGGCGAATTGCAAGACCACTGAATCTAAACGCCCCAAGTATGGGGGCATGGTGGTGCATACTGTTTATATGGCATCCGGGAAAGAGGATAGCCGCGCTTCGATGGGTCATCGACCGCTCACCCGATCCGTGACAGAAGCCCAGGAGCAGCAACAGAAGCTTCAAGAGATGATGACTGCGATAGCCGCACTTACCGGGCCAAAAGAAAACTCGGAGGCATCATCAAATCAACGCCAGGAGCAAGAGACCGATGCTGACTTCTTACGCAGAGTCCTCGAAAAGAAGGACAGAGAAGCAGTAGAACAAGCTGCCAACATAAAACAAATGGCGCTTCTCTTTTAAGACACGGTCGGGATGATGTTATAGCCGGATCTTCCAGCCGAAGATCCTCCGATTATCCTTGAAGATGACAGAGGAGAAACGTCGAACCCTCCTCTGGCTCTTTCAGCAGCCAAAGAGGAAACCATTTCCAAGGCCGCGCTGGACGACTATATAGCTCAGCAAATACGAGCTCACCAGGCGAATAAAGCGGCCGGCCAAGTCGTCAAAACCGGATGACCCTATCCGGGCTGTTATGACCAAATCAGTTACCCGCCGGGATATACGATCCCTAAATTCTATGTGTACAAGGGGATAGGGAATCCACATCAGCACGTCGCTCTATTCAGGGCCTTATGCGGCAACATTGGAGGCGATGACAAACTGTTGCTTCGCCAATTCGTCGGCAGCTTGGCAGAAATGGCCTTTGAATGGTATTCAGAGCTACCTAACGACTCTGTCAAAACATTTGCAGAGATGGAGCTATTGTTTACACAAAGATTCGCGAGTGCTAGCGAGCGTACTCCAATAACAGATTTGATCAATGCAAGGGTGAAGCCGGGCGAGACCTGGGTTCAATACGCAATCCGATGGCGGAACTTGTGGTCGAAGTGTGAACAACGCATCGAAGAAGCACCAGCGGTGGGCATGTTCGTGGGCACCCTAGACCCTCATGCAACTATTTCACAGTTCATGATGTTCTTTAAACCAACCACGTTCCAGGCCTTGATTGACAAATTAGCCCAAATGGACCAGATGGGCCATAGGCCTTCCTCTTCAAAGACGGAGCTTTGGAATGAAAAAGGGCAAAGGGAAAACAACCTTCGTCGCCAACGCTCAACAACAACCGAGTGACCCGAGACCGGTTGTTCGCCAAAGCAACAAACGGCAATCCCTCGATGAGAAGTTGAGACGTCCTTACTCGTTTCCCCGGGATAAAACAAGGAAACTGTTTAAACTGGCAGTGCGCAATGGGCTCATCACTCTACCGAAGTCGAGACACCCAACGCGACCGAACAACGTCAACGATCCTAATTACTGCCCTTACCACCGAGTATTGGGCCATCCGATCGAAAACTGCCATGTCTTCAAAAACTGGGTTGAAGACCAGTATCAACAGGGCAAGTTCGCGTTGTCCGAAAACTGGAAGGTGAGACCGCCACAAACACATGCTCCGAAAAAGATGGACATGCCGGGGGCATCATGCTCATTCATAGAGAAAGCCCCACGGACCACTACGTCCTAAAACTAGCTGATGATACGTCTTTAAACTACTACCGCAGCATCCTCAGGCTGACGTGATAAAAAAAATGGGAGAAATAAAAAAAAAGACGGTATGTCCATAAGCAAAATGGGCACGGATGAAAACCCGAAAGGGCTCCGTGAGTAAAAACAGCAGCGCTACCGGCGAGTCTTGTGAAAACCTGAAAGGGCGCAACCTCATTAGAAAAAAAGAATATAAAAAAATGAAAACAAAAACAAAAAAAAAAACTGTATGTCCATAAGCAAAATGGGCACGGATGAAAACCCGAAAGGGCTCCGTGAGTAAAAACAGCAGGGCTACCGGCGAGTGTTTGTGAAAACCCGAAAGGGCGCAACCTCGTTAAAAGACACTTACAGGGTCCTCTCGACCTTGTAAAGAGAAACCACCCGCGTGAGAGCCTTACGACTCACAAGGGAGCAACACACTTAGGGATCCTCACGATTCCTAAAGAGAAATTACACTTGCGAGATCCTCACGACTCGTAAGGAGAACTTTCTTATGGGACCCTCACGGCTCATAAGATTCAAAAGTCTTAAGTTACAGGGACCTGAACCTGTTCTTAAGCAATCCCCACAACCTCCGATATTGCCCTATAAGTGGCTCAATACTGACCCTTGTATACAATCCACGGGCGCGAATAAACATTTCTCCAGCAAAGTCCCACCCGTGACTAGGGATATGTTCGCACAGTGAACAACCCTTGTAAGCCCTCTCGACTTATAAGGAGAAAACCCTTTTGTAAGATCCTTACGACTTACAGGGGAACATACACTTAGGAATCCCCACGATTCCTAAGGAGAAAACACACCTACGAGATCCTCAGGACTTGTAGGGAGAAATACCTTTGTGAGACCCTTACGGCTCATGAAGTCAAAAGCCTTAGTCGACAGGATCCTAACCATGTTTACTAAGCCATCTTTGTTCAAAATCGACAGAGGCAAATGATGATTCGCTCCTGGCAACATCCCAGTTGTAACGATGCTGATGCCTAAATCGGTATCAAATTCCAAGTCCTTTCATGGCAAATGATGATTCGCTCCTGGCAATATTCCAGTCGTAGCGATGCTGATGCTAAGATTGGCATCAGATTCCAAGTTCCACACTCGCGATAAAAAATCAGCGAGCCAAAAATGCATATGAAATAGCCGAAATGATAGGGCAACTTGCAACGAAATCAGCAGGTAAAAATGTATGCATACAAAAACAGCCGAAATGATTGGGCAACTCGCAATAAAAAGCAGCGAGTAAAAAAAACAGCCGAAATGATTGAGCAGCTGGCAATAAAAAGCAGCGAGTAAAAAGAAAAATAGCCGAAATGATTGGGCACCGCGAAAAAACAGCCGAAATGATTAGGCAATCGCGATCTTCACGATATAAAATGCTGAAATGATAGAGCATCGCGGAAAGAATAAAAAAAATGATGATGAAAGAAAGTAAAACTTTTTGCCCTACAAATGATACCACAGCAATCCCTGTATACAATCCAGGGGCACAAACAAAGAGAGAACCATACCTTCCCAACAGGCTCCACCAGAAAGCGAAGCCAAAGCTCGACGGTTCATAGACAGCCTAGAGACAACCTCGACATTTGTCGCAATATTGCAGACACAATGTCAACAAACGAAGCAAAGGAAGATCCTTAGCTTCATGGTCTCGACGTCGATATCGAAAACTTAGATATCACCAACGGTGTTTCTCCTCACTCCAATCAGATGCAGACGTGACGTCAACAACCGACCTCAGAGTTGCAACGAAACAGAACCATGGCAAAGTCCCTAGTTCCAAATCTCAATGGCCACATCTACAGCTCGAAGACCAACAACGGTGTGCCTCTTCATTCCAGCAGGACATAGATGTTACACCATCAAACGGAGCCACGACATAGTCCTTAGTTCCAAATCTCGACGGTTCACAGACAACCTAGATACCATCTCAGCATTCGTCTCGTTACAGCAGACGAGATGTCAACAACGGCGTTCCTTCGCAATCCAGCGGGATATGGATATAACGCCGACAAAAGACCTCATGGTCGAAACAAAGCGGAGTGACGGCAAAATCCTAGCTTCAGCTCAGCATTTGTCTCGTTACAGCAGACGCAATGTCAACAACGGCGTTCCTTTGCAGTCCAGCAAGATGCAGATGCAACGTCAGCAAAAGATCCCATGGTCGAAACAAAGCGGAGTGACGGAAAAATCCTAGCTCCACCTCAGCATTCGTCTCGTTACAGCAGACGCAATGTCAACAACGGTGTTCCTTTGCAGTCCAGCAAGATGCAGATGCAACGTCAGCAAAAGACCCCATGGTTGAAACAAAGCGGAGTGACGGCAAAATCCCAGCTCCACCTCAGCTTTCGTCTCGATACAACAGACGCAATGTCGACAACGGCGTTCCTCCGCAGTCCAGCAGGATGCAGATGCAACGCCAACGAAAGACCTCACGGTCAAAACAAACGGAGCCACGGCAAAATCCCTAGTTCCGAACCTCGACGGTTCACCAACAACCTAGAGACCATCTCGATATTCGTCTCGATACAGCAGACGAGATGTCACTACAGCGTCCTTCCTCTAACAGGATTCAGACACGACAAAACAAACGAAGCAAAGGCCAAATTCCTAGCTTCAGGGTCTTGACGGCAACTCATATAAAGCCTGAAAGACAATCGGAGATCATCTCGCATCAACGCGGAGTGGTCACCACCTCGATGATCGTCTCGATACAGCAGACGAGATATCACGACAGCATTCTTCCCCCAACAGGATTCGAACGTAACAAAGCAAACGAAGCGAATGCCAAATTCCTAGCTTCAAGGTCTTGACGGCAACTCATATAAAACCTGAAAGACAATCGAAGATCATCTCGCACCAGCGCGGAGTGGTCACCACCTCGACGTTCGTCTCAATACAACAGACGAGATGTCACGACAGTATTCTTCCTCCAACAGGATTCAGACGTGACAAAGCAAACGAAGCGAAGGCCAAATTCCTAGCTTCAGGGTCTTGATGGTAACTCATATAAAACGTGAAAGACCATCGGAGATCATCCCACATCAGCGCGGAGTGGTCATCACCTCGACAATCGTCTCGACACAACAGACGAGATGTCACTACAGCGTCCTTCCTCCAACAGGATTCGGACACGCCAAAGCAAACGAAGCAAAGGCCAAATTCTTAGCTTCAGGGTCTTGACGGCAACTTATATAAAACCTGAAAGACTACCGGAGATTATCCCATATGGAGTGGTCGCCACCATGACGTTCGTCTCGATACAGCAGACGAGATGTCACTATAGCGTCCTTCCTCCAACAGGATTCGGACACGCCAAAGCAAACGAAGCAAAGGCTAAATTCCTAGCTTCAGCGTCTTGACGGCAACTCATATAAAGCCTGAAAGACAATCAGAGATCATCTCGCACCAGTGCGGAGTGGTCACCACCTCGACGTTCGTCTCGACACAGAAGACGCAACATCACCAAAAGGAGCCACGGCAAAATCCCTAGTTCCAAACCTCGACGGTTCACCAGCAACCTAGAGACAACCGCGACATTCATCTCAATACAGCAGACGCGATGCCAAAAAACGAAGTGAAAGCCAAATTCCTAGCTTCAGGGTCTTAACGGCAAGTCATATAAAGCCTGAAAGACTATCGGAGATCATCTCGCACCAGTGCAGAGTGGTCACCACCTCGACGTTCGTCTCGACATAGAAGACGCAACATCACCAAAAGGATCCACGGCAAAATCCCTAGTTCCGAACCTCGACAGTTCACCAACAACCTAGAGACAACCGCGACATTCGTCTCAATACAGCAGACGCAATGCCAGCAAACGAAGCGAAGGCCAAATTCCTAGGTTCGGGGTCTTAACGGCAAGTCATATAAAGCCTGAAAGACAATCGGAGATCATCTCGCACCAGTGCAGAGTGGTCACCACCTCGACGTCCGTCTCGACACAGCAGACGCAACATCACCAAAAGGAGCCACGGAAAAATCCCTAGTTCCAAACCTCGACGGTTCACCAGCGACCTGGAGACAACCGCGACATTCGTTTCGATACAACAGACGCAATGCCAGCAAACGAAGCAAAGGACAAATTCCTAGCTTCAGGGTCTTAACGGCAAGTCATATAAAGCCTGAAAGACTAACGGAGATCATCCCACACTAGCGCGGAGTGGTTATGACTCATCGGGGCTCTCTAAAATGAGCCTAACCTCAAGTAAAAAGCGGCATGGCAAAATTTCTAACGCTTGCTCTTCCGACGGTCAAACTGCCTAGGAGGATTGCTTGAAGACGTCTTGTCCAGCCCTCGAAAGGATCAGAGACATGACAGTTGCTAGGCTACTCGAACAGCAAGATTGTCTATCGAGGAATACATCAGCCAACGTGACAGTACGACGGACAAAACCCTAAGTACCACAGACCCTAACGGACCTCTGTCGTAAAGAGCAGAGGTTAACTGTGACGTTAGGATATTCTTGCGAGAAATGCTCGATTCGTCTCGACTCGTAAGGAAATTAGTGTCTTTGCGAGAACTTCTCGATGCGTCTCGACTCGTGAGGTAAAGCCTTAGGCAGCGGGGATTAAAAAACCTGTTTCCTGTCACGCCCCGCTTCCCGGTATACGGCGAAGGGGACGCGACGAGGTCCGCTACGTATTTACTGTGAAGTAAATACGCTGAGCGTATCTAAGCAATATAAAGGTAAATCACAAGAGACAAGAGATATAAAAATAACAGCAACTTTATTAATAATATTCTTTTGTACAATGCATAAAAAGTAAATACAACTGGAATGAAAAGCGATGCCTAAACAATGGCATAACAGGAAATGAAAAAAATACTGAATAGAACAAGGTACAATGTCTAGAGCTCGGGGTCTTCATGAAACCGATCCAAGTCTTCACCGGTGGACTTGATTTCTGACGGGTCCAAAACACCTGACGACATTCAAAGAAGAAAGAAATAAAATATCGTCAGCGAACAGGTCGCTCGGTAAGTCCCAAAGATAAGGAAGAATTAGAAAAGACAGAAGAAGAGGTATCTTCTAAAGTTGTATACTATTTGTTGTAATGTTGTATTAATGCTATTGTTTGTAGCTTGGTACAGAAGAATGCCAGTGTATACGAGAGGGGTCTCTATATGCTAGAGACCAGGACAAACGGAAAATAGAGTACAAGGCTCCGTTAGAAGGCCCGGAACAACGGCAATTGGATTCATGTTAGGTATCTTAAGTCTGACCGTCTCGTGCCACTTTTAACATCTTCCATACCAATCTACCCCTTAAACTTCGTAGTGTTTTGATTGTATTGTGTAAGTTGGATGACCGACCAAAACCATGATATCAGTAAACAGATTGTAACTGCATAATCAGGTAGATGGAATAACGGAATAATGGATGTATATCCATGGTTTGATTCAGTCAAGTTGTATAGATTGATAACTGGATTCTGGGATTCATGTGTTCAAATTGAGTTGGATTATTAAAGAATGTAGATTGACTTGAATCATATTCAAGTCAGAAATAGTCAGACTCAAACCCGAGTCAGACAATTGAAATGTAAGTCGAAGTTCTATAATTGTTAGGGTCCTTATTGTAATTTATAAAACTTGAGGGGGTTTTATGTAAAAATACTTTTGTATAGTTTTCAAAATACACCCCAAGTATTTATTATTCGTCTTTACAGTTATAATGAATGTAATTTTATTTTGTGATATTTCTAGTGAAAATATCCTAATTACATAAATAAAGGTATTTATCTGTAATATTGATATATTTGAAATTCATGGTATTTTAATGAAAATTTTATTCTTGTGATTTTTAGAAAAAAGTGGAATATTTATATTATAACAAAATAGATCTTTTAATGATAATATACATATATTTATACAAAAATAATTTCAATAAACATTTTATATTTATAAAAGTCTCATTTTCTTAAAATGTCGTATTTTAAACCTTTCGAGACCGAATGCTCCTTACGGAGGTCTGAATCTCGCACTACTAAGCCCGAGTGTGCACGATAAACCGTACTATCCCTAACGGGTTCCCCAAAGGTGGGTTGTAGTGGCGCTTTGCAAAGAGTTTATAAATACTAATCCTTTAGAAAACGGCTTTATAAAATAAAAGGTATTTATTTGCAAAAGTCGATTTTCCGTATTTTAGATTTTAGGGTTTTCTATTTCAACTAGACTATTTCTAAAAGATCTAAACAACAAGTTGTTAGAAGCCTCAAATCGCCTCTTCACCGCCAATTGTGGCCAGGTAAGTACAAGTGAGGAAGGAGGGATCCGCTCACGAATCGTGAGACGGACCTTTTAAAGTTACCTTTGCTCACTTGCCTAGCCTAGACACCACAAAGTCAGGTTTAGATAAATGATCGATGTCTACAACTTATCGTATTTTCCTATTAAAAGATATTTGTTTTAAAAGTGTATCAAACCTAAAACTTTTAGAAAAGGTTTTATTAAGAAAATGGTATTTAAATGTAAAATCTTGTTTTATCGTATTCTAAGTTTTCAAGGTAGCGTGTTATGTTTGCATATGAGTGTGTGAGGAGGTAGGTCATTACCTCGTGATCTACTTTAAGGTATATCAATATTAAGGGGTTAAATGTGAAAACTAAACATTATGGTATTAAAGTGAAAAAAATACAACATGTTGCAAAAGCTATCATTTCATGTGAGAAAACTTGTTCAAATTATTTGTTAAGTGATTAATAGTCAACATAAAGATATTTAAGTATTATGGAATTGGTGATAAGTGGGATTTTACAGAAAACCGAATCGGAAATCGGATTTGTTCCGATTCCGTCGGGTTTGTAATGTCGTATTATTATGAAAGAAAAGAAAGGTAGAAAAGAGGGACTTACGGGTTTGGACAATACTAGAGAGTGAGGGGGAAGTAGAGGGTTTGCCGGTGCGTCGAATCATCGTTGAGAGTTCCTAGCACGATCACTGGGATTTCGCCGTCGATTTCGTCAGCGCTTCGCCTTTCGCTCGTTTTCCAACGTACCAAAGTTCTCTTGGAATTTTGAGAGAGTGGACTTAGGAATTTAGGATGAGAGGGTAGAGGGTATGGGGGGTATATATAGGGTTAGGCTAGGGTTAGGGTTTTTAATTAAAAAATATAAAATTATATATATAAATTATTAAAAATCATTAAGATTTGGAGTAAAAGGGATTTATTGGACTCTCTGTAACCGGTCAAGGAATTTAGTGTGTGCAGGGAGGAAGACCAAGTCAAGATGCTCACTTCCTATGTTGGTGACTCGGCCGTCCGGCCGAGTCCGGCCGGCGGCGCCGGCCCAAGTCGGCCGGTCCGCTGGCCGACTCGGCCGAGTCGGGCCGAGTCAGGGTGTCGGGGGCCGGGGAATCTCGAGGGGTGAATTATGGTATTTTTAGTTTTTAATGTTCAGTTCAAGTTTTGTGAGTTATGGCGTTTTGGCTGTTGGACTTCCAAAGAATTTAAAAAAAAATAAATACAAAAATAATGTGGGGCATGGGATTTGAACTCTGGTGGCTTGGTTCAGCAGTGCAAGGTGTTACCAATGAGCTACAAGCTCCTTCTTGTAATTATTGTTGGAAAATAATTACTTAAAGTGGTAACAGCAACATTAAATACCCCAAGTATACTTTAATTTTAAAACAATTTTATGTACACTAAAAATGGAGTTATTTAAAAACAAAATAATTACTTATATATATTGTGCTCAGGTTAAAATACTCCTTTATGGATTTTTTTTAAAAAAAAATTGTATAGAAAAGTGTATAGGAAAATTATGGTTGTTACATTTCCTAAGCACTGGGACCCTGCGAGTCTATCCAAAATAGACTCTTGCATACTATTCATGAGTCACACTCTCCAAAGTCGAATCTCGACAAGGAGGGAAACAACCGCTTACGGGTCCTTTCGACTCGTAAGAGGGAAAATTCTCCTATAAGATCCTTACGACTTATAAGAGAAAACGCACTTAGAAATCCTCACGATTCCTAAGGAGAAAATACACCTACGAGATCCTCTCGATTCGTAGGGAGAAAAGTCTTTGTGAGACCCTCACGGCTCATAAAGTTGAAAAGCCTTAGGTAGCAGATCTGAACCTGCTTTCTAAGCTATCACTACTCCCCAAAGTATTCAAGATGGAATGTTCTATATCACCTACAGGCTATGCTTACTTAAGGAATATGCCAATAACAAAGCAGAAAATGAAAGGAAGGAGGCAAAAGATTTGTCATTCATACTCGGAAAGGTTCTTACAATTATAAAGAAATAAACAGAGACATTATCCAAATGATTACAACGGAAAAACCTCAAATCCTGGACATGGATTGAGGAACTCGAAAGTGACCTTGTCCAAGACTTTCCAAGCCTGGCGAACCATCCTAGTGTGCTTCCTTTCGTGAGCACGGGATTCTGGATCTCCACTGATGTCCTCCACCCTTCGATAGGCAGCAAGAATGGCGAACTGTTGAAAGGCCTGGTGCAGGAGATCGACAAGATTGTCTCGCCGTCTCTTCGAGATTAAGTTCATCGGGTACACCGAGTGCACCTTATCCTCGGCGGCATCTAACGCCCTGAGCGGCACGCCGGTAAAGAATAGGGGAAGCGCTTCCCAAATTGCTCCCACAATAAGCTTCAGGAGAGGGGAGCGTCGAGGAAGCAGTTGACCATTGTATGCGTCGAAGCGACTCATGATTTCAGCACACTCGGCGTTTGTAAATTCTCGATTTTGAGAACGACCAAGTCGGCGGATGTCCCCGTAAGAGATAATCTCGTCGAGATCGTACATGTGGGCGTCCATTACTCCTATAAAAGAAAATCAACAAAATCAGCAGAAAGACTGATTAAGCAAGATGATATAATTCATCAAGACTATATGATTTGGAAGGAGCAAAGCTTCATTAATGAATTAAGGAAACACAAGAAAAATCCTTTTAGAGAGCAAAGCTCTATTGATGGAACCCTAATAGGGTTCTCTTTAGTTCTCTTTAGTTCTCTTTAGATCCCTTTAGACCTATAGAGCAAAGCTCTGCTAATGAAACCCTAAATGAGTTTTCTTTAGATCAGGGATCTATTGAGAGCAAGGCTCATAAAATTAATTTAATTTAATCTAATTTAATTTTTACCTCAAAATTTTTCTAGAGTTTTAACTCTTAAAAAAGTGCTTGAACAAAATAGCAAGGCTCTGAACCAAAAATTCTTATGAAGAGATGAAAATCATCTAAGGGACCAAAGGTCCTATTTATAGGCAGTGAGAGCCGTTTCAACTTCCAAAAGATGGCGCAGCGGTTGGAATTTTGCCACCGCTGCGCTCACGTCTGGGGCCACGTAAGCGCAACGGTGGGGGGGTATTTGTTTCCCCCAATCAGAGCAAAGCTCTGTTCAAATTTCAAGACGGGAAATGAAGCAACGCTTCTGTTTCCCCCAATCAGAGCAAGGCTCTGTTTAAAAATTCAAAAAAATAAAGGAAGCAACGCTTCAGATGACTTGCGCTCTGCGCTGCGCGACACGTGTCAAGCGCAGGTGCGCTTGCGCCAACTGTGCCAGAATTTAAACAATAAAATTTTAGAAAGATCTTTCTAATCTTGTTAAAACAAAAAGATTATGTTCTGTAAAACAGAAGCCCTAGGATCAAAGATCCAATTGTAGGGAGACATCCCTAAATCAATCAGAGAAAGATTTCTTTAACTGATTTAACAAATCAATTGACACTATATAAAGGCCCCTAGACTCCAAGTCTAACATACAGAGATAGAGAGAGAGAACTCCTCTAAAAACTTTGAGAAGAACTCGAAGAAAAGAAAAAGGTAAAACCATTGAAAAAAGAAAAAGTTCTTCTAAAAAGATCAATGATCTAAGAACAAGATCAAGATCTTCCATAAAAAAGAAAAAGATCAAAGAAGATCCAATAAATAAAAAAAGAAGTAATTTACTTCTTTATCAGATCTTTTGACGGGTAGTTTGCCGCACCCGTAGAGGTCTAGGGTGGGGTCTTGGCTATTCATCGCGACCGTGTAATCCGCTTTTCGTTGCAGGCTCGAACGAAACGCGGATTCCTAGTATATCCAATGTGTTCATCTGTGATCTGGAATGGCTATCATTACATCTAATGAATGTATATATCTATATATGATATCTATTTAGGCGTTGCTTATGTTTTGCATCCGCGCTAGTCCAGCTCTCGCTCTGTCGTTAGTTAAGTAACCTAACGGGTAATGACGGGGCCCCGTGGCGAATGCGGATGGCATAAGCGTACGTCATATTTTCGTTGTTTTCTGCAATGGTAGGATTAAATGATGGGACGCATTAAATTAATGCAAGAAAATAAACCAAAGTAAAGTCGTTGGAACAATTTCAAAACCACTCGGTTCTTTTTCAAAACCAACTTTTAAACGCGGAGCTTGAACCACTCCCTTTTAAAAGCTATCTCGTTCCTTCGATTATATCAAGTTCACTACGTTCACGGTTTCGCCAAAACCATTCGTAGCCCTCCGTCATTTCATATGAATATTCAACAGTATTCAAGCTATGTTTGTTGACCTTCGTCAAGGTATAGTGATTGGTAGCTGTTGGGTGTTCATATGTAGCATAGATAGAGGCGTTGGGATACGGCCAGTTCCCGAGAAAATGTTATGGTGAGAAGCATATGTCCAGAAAGCGAGAAAAGATTATGTGAGAGTACCAGCCTCCGTACAGTTCGGCATAGGCGAGATCGGAAGAGACCTTGAGCAGGATTCCTTCCAGGACACTGCTGCAATAAGATTGGAACCGAGGATCAGTTGTGTCACGAGTATTCAGAGGATCGGAGACCGATACCAGTAACGTGCTGCTTTACGAGTGGTCATGATGATTGGCCGAGAGATAACCAGAGAAGTGCCAGAACGGAATCGTCCCCGTTAGCACACCTGACTGGGCCGATGAGCCGATAGATTGCGAGATTGGTGAATCCACAGAGAAGATGAGGACCTAGAGACAGAAGGCGCTAGATCGTGAGCAGGAGGCAAGCGGATGTTCTTGCTCTGCCAGTTTGGGCACACCAATTTATTTTTCGACATTCTAGGAGGTGTACCTCAATGTCATTTACTGCGATTTGCGTTGTGATCCGAGTATCACGCTTATATCGTTTGGATTTGAGTTTTTGATGATTGGGTTTCATGATATTGTTTTCGTGTACCATGGTTGCACCTACTGGGTATTTATATTTTGTGTATAGTTATTACACTTGAGATATGCTTTATACACCGTTGTGTTGATTTATGATTTATGCACTGTTATTGCACTTAAAATCGTTTTGTGCCTTGGCTGCACATGTTTATGATTTCATGGATTTCATACAGTTGGGTTGATTTTGTACATATGGTATGAATTCGATTTGGTTTTTGCACTCGGTATAGTTCACATATGCTTGCAGTACATTGATACGTATTTTGTGCACCACAGTTGCACCTGACTTCGTTTTGAAGTCATTTGAGATATTGATTGTGATTTCATGCCTAGGGCATGCATATGATTTGATTTATGCTTTCGGCATAGTTTTCATGAACTTTTAGTATTTTGATTTGCTTTTGTGCACGCTGATGCACATGGTTGTAAGATTATATACCACGGTATATCTGATTTGGATTTGGATTGAAATGTGTTGTATACCGTCGATTTCGATTGTGATACTCGATAATTGTTTTGTGCACCTTGTGCACCTGATTGGATTCTTGCGCATATTTGACGCCCTTGGATTGGACTTTTGCGCATGTTCGGCGCTTGATATTGGATTTCCTGATTTCGTGCATGTTGGATGCACATGATTGAGATTTTCGTGCACAATAGATGCACCAGGTATTGTTGTCGTGCACACCCGTTGCAGTGGACAGATGCTTTTATGTACACCCGTTGCACTTAGTTTTGCTTTGTGCGTATAGTGGCACCTGTGTTTGGATTTGATTTCCGTGCGCACCAACGCATGTGATTGTTGGATACGCCTTTTGAGACTGATTTTGCTATTGAGCACTTTGTTTTCGTTTTGGGCACCATATTATATATGGCCAAACAGGACTGATCTGAAGACAGTACCTGAATACTTGGCATGCATTAAAAGATTACCAAGAGGGTTTTCAAAAGGAGCTATAGTCTCGCTATTTCCTATGTGTCCGTGAGCGACACAAACGTTTATAAAGGAAAACCTTTTGGGATATTTTGAAAACGACAAAACGTGTATTTAGGAAAACATATATGGATATATATTATTATTTTAAAATGAGCGTCCCTCACTTATGCCGTGAGTTACGCATTCCCGCGGCGATTTAGAAAAGATTTTTGCATGAGTTTTATTTAGTTCTTGAAAGTTTTCCAAAGATACGTACTATACACGTATTATAGTATTTGACTAGTGTATATTGGATTTCAGTAGTGGATTTCGAGATCTGTATCTCTACTGTAACTCCGAGGATATGCATGCAAATCAGATGATTTGCGTGATGCTTAACGGAGTTCGATTTGAGTCTTGTATTCATTTTTAAGCGCACGCGATGCGCTGTAGTATTTCTGCATTTTCCATGATTTCGGAGCCCCGTTGACTTGAACTGATTATTGAAATATTTTAGATTTTGGGGGTTTAAATTTAAATTCGGGGACCGAATTTATTTAAGGGGGAAGATTGTAACATTTCAGAAAATATAAAATATTATTTTTGGAATTTAATATTAAAATAATATATTTCCCGAAAACCGCCCGATTTGCGAAATTGGGGTTTTCGAAAAAGGGTATAAATATATACCAATAATTGTGAAATAATGGGAAATTAAAAATATTTATTCATTTAAAAATATATTTAAAGGATTTGGCATTTTTAAAATTTATTATATGCAGTTTCGATAAAAACCCGATTAGTTCACTGCTAATCGCGAACAGGCCAAATCCGTGTTTCTACAGTTTTCATGGTTAGTGCACCATGATATGTTACATTATATTTCATTTGTGTTGTTTTATGTTATGGTTGGGCTTTTGGGTGAGAAAAGAAAAAAGGAATGATTGAGGAGAGAGGGGGGACATAATGATGAGATAAGACCATGCTAGGAGAGAGAATGAGAGTGAGAAAGAGAGAGAGAGGGAGAGTGCTGCCTCTTTCATTTTCCCCCCACCATTTTCTTCTCCTTCTTCACCTCAAGCTCCCTCATTCTACCCTCATGATCCATCTCAATTCTCTCACCAAACCCTTATACCCCTTTTACAAAAAATGATCACCCCCTCACCCCCATCACATTGGACCAAGAAAAGTGGGATTTTGATGACTTGGGACTTCTAGGGTTTTACTTGGTGGCATCATTGAGGTATAATCTCTACAATTGGTTTAGTTTTTGGTTTGTTATATTCTAGTTTAAGTTTAGAATCGATTTAGTAAGGATATGTGAACTTTGGAAATTTCTAGAAGAGGTTAGGGTTGGAATTGAATCCAAAGATGAAATTGAGGTTAGTAGAGACCTTATAAACCCTCTAGAGTTAGTTTCATGGACTGAAACCAGATATAGAACCAAAAACCCCAAATTTAGAAACCCAGATTGTAACGCCTTGAAAAGTCGTTTTGGTGTTTTCCCGAAAATCGGTGAAAATTTGGTATTTTTCCGTAAATCGTCTTTTTTGTTATTTTGAAGTTTAGGCCTAATTATACCTATTTTGGATAGGTAATTGCTAGTTTTTAGTAGCTAATGAGTTACTTATAAAATTCTGGTCGTTTAAAATTTTTTCCTAATTTTTCAATTTTTAATATTATTTTAAGCCGGTAAAAAAAATACATTAAATTAGCGATAAATACAAATTTAAATGGGCTAATTTTAATCTTTAAAATTATGTTAATTAAAATATAGTTTGTAATATAATTTTTTAGTATTTTATTTCAAGTTTTAATTGGATTTTATTATGGGAAACAAAAATATAATTATTTTGAGCTAAAACCTGCAATATGGTATTGTATAGAATTTTTTTGTAAAGTCTCTCACACTCACCCTCACTCCCCTTGGCCGGCCCCACACTATTGTAGCAGCCCAAGAATTTTATTTCCCTCTTTTTGACCATAAATCATGTGAGGAATGGGTTAAAAATGGTTATATATATATATATATTTATAAGGTAAGGGTATTATGGTAATATGAGAGGGTTGACTTGGACTTTTTTTCCCCACTTCCCCACACTTCTTCCCACTCCTTCACTGCTGAATTCCTGTAGAAAAAACAGCCCCAAATCTCCCCTCTTCTTCCATCAAAGTTCATCCAAAATTTACTCCAAAAATCCACAATTTATTCAAAATTCAAACCAAATCCTTCATCCATTCTTCTTAACCTTTCTTGCATGGATCTTGGATGCTAGGAGACTATCTTTGGAGTCAAAATTTCTTGCTAGATCTCTAGATCTAGAGGTATAATCCTTACCCATTTAAATTTTTTTGGTTAGATTTCTTTAATTGAGTTGTTTTAGTGTAAATATTAGTGTTAATTTCTAGTCTAGCTTTTAAAAGTTCATGGCTTGAAATTTTAATTAGGGTTTAGAAAACCATTATTGGGTTAATTAATTTATTTTGCTATCTAGTGTTTTACTAACCTAATCAATGGGGTTACTTTGCTTATGTGGCTTCAAATTATGCTAATCTAAGTTATTTTAGTGTGAAATTTTGATTGCAATTGCTATTTATAAAAATCAAGAAAGGGTTGCTTATGGAAATTTGGTTTTGAAGCATTGCTAGCATGTTGGAAATTAGTGTAGTGGCTATCTATGGTTAACTTGGGTGTTTGCGCGATATTTTGTGCACTTTATCGCAAATCCGCAAAGTTTGCACGAATTTGGAAGTCTTTTGTGCTTACTAGTTTTTATTAAAATATTGTGGTGATGTATTTGTGATATCTTTATGATATTTTTAGCATATCCTATGACATTTAGGATGTGTGAGTGCGGAATTTGGGTTAATCGGGTTTTAGCTTTGCCGGGCGCCCAAAACGACGATTACAGTTAGTTTTTGTGATTTTCGTGTGTGTTCCGCGCACCTTGTGCACGTTGTGCCTGGCTTGTGAATGTGGATATTTTCGTTTGGGTTTTGCGTCGTTTCATGATATGTAACCTTATGTTTTGTATTGATGCAAATTCCAGGTTCGGTCGCGGAGACTTCGGACGCGGCACGGAAAGGGAAAGCGGTGGTTAGACGTAGCTAGCTGGGGATTCCGGTGAGTAGATATAACATCTACGGGGGACTATCGTTTGGATGGCACAAGTCGCCCGATAGTTTAAGTAGTTAAAGATTTCTAGTGATATTAGTAACTACATCCATGCTTTATTTGACATACATATGCGAACCCATTCTATAGGACACCTGCACCATTGCCAGGGTTTTTATATGCAGCACGAGCACTATTCATGCGTACACACACGCCCTGGTAATTGCCATGCCATGACACTAGATAACTTATAATCTAGAATATTGTCACCATATTTGATATCTAAACCTGTACTATTGCAATAAATCCTTAAAATAACATCGTAGAATTGCTATTCATGTGCATGTATATCAGTATATCATTTGTTCATGCCTAGTTTATTAATCATACATTGTAACTTGAACATTAATACCATATGCATCCATGATCATTGACGTATGCATTCATGATGATTTCTTGAGATTTATGATATTTCTGTATTTCGGGGGAAAGCCGCAAAATTTCTAAAACCTATTACCCTTTTTAAAATATGCAAAATTGTGGTTTTCTAGTGATGTGAGTGTCGTCCACCATGAGTTTGCTGTGGTTTTCGAGACCCGTTTCGAGGAGTTGGATGGACCGTCTCGGGTACATGGTGGGCCCGGTAAGGTACCCCGGGGCGAGAAGGTCGTGTTGTTGACATTGAGCCTGGCAGGAGATAGATTACCTACCGGTGACTTCTTTTGGCACGGAGGATATCCAGAGGATACCGACCGTGGCCGCGAGATGATGAGATATTGATATTTGAGATGGGTCAGCCGGACGGCTGAGGCCAGAGATGCTACGATATGGATATATGAGATTTGAGACAGTTTTGAGGTGTCGATGCTGGACACCGATTCTTGTTGATTCTATTGGTATTGTGCTGATATTTAAAAGAAAAGAGATTCCTAAATGAAAAATATGACTTCTTGTACCTATATATTCAGATCACGAGTTGATTCGTATTGCATTCATACCTGCTAGTATATTCATGTTGTATACATACCTGCTAGTATATCCTGCCATACCTGTATTATAGATGCTAGGATGCTTGTGTGCATGCTTGCGATAGCCTATATAGATGTTATTTATTACTCACGAGTTGGCAACTCACCCCCATTGTGCCACAGTCTTTTGTAGGTCTGCTCCGTCAGCACAGTAGCGACGGGCGCACCGCTTCTTTTGCTTCTTTTGCCTGGACTCGAGGCTTTTGCTCGTAGGTGGGTTGTATTATTATTTTTGTACCACCTTGTATATTCCTTGTATCTAGAGTACTCCATTTACTGTATCTACCAGTATTGTTGTATATTGACCTAGAGACGAGACTGTGAGATTTGTGGGCTTTTTATGCTGTATTTTGGGGTCGAGCTCACTCGAGTCGACATGATGTTTTACTTGCGCTTCTTATGTTTATTTATGCACATTGCTGATTTACATTGCGTGGGATTTGTGACCGCCTTGTGGCGAAGAGCTAGCTCCCGCTTGGGGATGCCTTAATTATTGTATTCATATATATTCTTGTTGTACCCATTTTGGGGGCCAGTATTTACAAAGAAGAGTTCCGATCGCGATTAGAGATTAGATTAATGATTGTTTTGGTAAAGGCCATTTGATTTGTCTCAAAACTATCTATTACCGCAATCAAGAACGGCATCGCATGTAGCTAGCCGGTGAGTACGGGTCGGTCTACAGGGATGTTGTGAATTTCCTAATCGCTCTTACGAGTTAATTCCAAACGGTGTGAATGGATTAATTAAATCTAAAAACTAAATTAATCTAGGGCAATTGAATTAAAGATCTAACTATCTAACTAAGGTAAGGAATTAAATTTAATCTAGGGCAGAGAATGAAAAATTACCTAGGGCAAGAATTGAAATTTAAACTAGGGCAATTAAATAAATTTACTTACTTTACAGATAGCTCTCTCCAAACATTTACACAGGATTGTCAGATCTGAATAGATGATATGAAAAGAGGCATCGATACTCTCCAAAAGATTTCTAAATTTTATTCATAAAAAGAGGCATGAGGGAGGCATCTGTAAAGTAAGTAGATTTATTTAATTGCCCTAGTTTAAATTTCAATTTCTTGCCCTAGGTAATTTTTCATTCTCTGCCCTAGATTAAATTTAATTTCTTGCCCTATTTTGATAGTTAGATCTTTAATTCAATTGTCCTAGATTAATTTAGTTTTTAGATTTAATTAATCCATTCACACCGTTTGGAATTAACTCGTAAGAGCGATTAGGAAATTCACAACATCCCTGTGGACCGACCCGTACTCACCGGCTAGCTACATGTGACGCCGTTCTTGATTGCGGTAATAGATAGTTTTGAGACAAATCAAATGGTGCCGTTGCCGGGGATGGCGTAGTTTTTCCTCTTTGCAATTTCGGGTTAATCTAAATTAAAAAAAATCATAAAAACTGAAAAATCAAAAAAATATAAAAATTTTATCATCTTTTATTGTTTGAAGGGTTTCTTTTGTGAATCTTTGCAGGATTGACGGATCTGGAAAAATCCAGAGTTCAAAACAGAAAACGGTACATCAGAATAGAGGGAGATTGCTACAACAAAGCAGTACAAATTTTCTCAGGACCTGATCTCTTCATCCCACCGCTAAACCGCGGCCTAAGCTTGCTCCCGCCGCCCTTCCGCGGTCCCGTTGTGACATCAGCGCGCGAAATTTTGTCGGTTTGTTTCCTCTTTCTCCCCTCTGCAAATCCCCATATATCTTTTTGTCAAATCTTCTGCAGGATTCTTCACGCTAAAAATCTTCTTCCCCCTTCCAATAATTGATTTTCTGCAGGATTCTTTGCACCGCGAATAAAATAAAAATCTTTGATTGCAAGTGATTTACTGTTTTGCATATCTTTAATCGGACTTTAAGGTGCTTTTGACCAATTCAGATTGGGTGGGGATTTTATCACCCTTCCCAGGACCCCAGAAATCACATAAGACATTTGCATTGACCAAATCATTAATTAAAAAATACTAGACTCGGCCCTAAGGACTTCGAGCTCAATAGGACAGAGGACTAGTTATAGGCATCGACCGTTTATCCTAACCTGACTTTACGGTGTCTAGACAAGTGTGTCAAGGCTAGTGGTTTTTAATTAGGCCCACTACTGTGGTTCCTTCCCACTTACCTGGCACTTACCTGGCCGCAATTGGCGGTGAAGAGGCGGTTTGAGGTCCTATCTTTTGCCCTTTGGAATAGTTAGGAGCTGTCTAGCTGACCTAGGTGACCCTAAATCTAGGCCTGATTGTGCATTTTTGGTTTATCGAAAGTGTGTCTTAGCCCTTTATCAAAAAAAAAATTTTTTGCAAACAGTTCCAAATAAAAAAAAAGAGGAAAAAGGAAACATCTTTTTATAAAAAGACTTGCAACTTTTGCCGCTAAGAAATCCTTGCACCACCTATCTTCTTTCTCTTCTCTTTCTTCTATCATGGGTACCCCACATCATAAATCTCTTGCCGAACTTTGGTATCCCGAACCTAACTTTGCCTCGTACGTCAATTGTTTCGGTCGATTTAAAGAAGATCCTTCCCTGCCCAAAATTTCTTTGAAAGATCAAATAGAAGCGTCTAGGAGAAACAGTTCGACTTCATAACCCACTTTGTGTCAACCATGTCAACCTTCACCACCTTCGTACGTTGATACCACTTTTTCAAGTCCTGCTGTAACTCCTAAACCGATGTCCATTGCTGAGCATATTGCTCAATCTCGTAGCCGATCTTTCACCCCTCTCCACACATCTAGTTCTAGGGATCAACAAGTCCATTCACCTTTTTATCCACATGTTGACCCTACTCATGTCCAACCATCCAATTCCTACCAGTCCTACCCGACTTTCCCACCTACACTAGACATTGCTTCTCCACAGCCATTTGGGAGTTTCACGTATCCAAACAATTTCGAATATTTTACCGAAACCCCTTCACAACCCATGTCTAGTTTGGAACAGTCGTTGGAGGCGTACATTGCAGCAACAAACAAAATGGTAAGGAATGTGGATGCGTCCATTGCCACCCTTAGACAACCTAGTAAACCGGTAGCTAGTTTCCCGCTAGCTCCAAATTTTTCAATGTATAAGGAGGCGGTTGGACAAAGTGAGAATGTGAGAGGATTTCCAAATCAAACCTACCCATACCCAATTGAATCCAACAACTCCAATTTTCAAACATGTGTCCAAAATGATGAGTTGTGCGACTTTGTAGTGCTTGATTTGCCAGATTATGAGGAACCCCTTTCGAGTGAAACCGCACCTAATCCGTTTGACCTTTACACCTCCACTCTAGAACCTAAATCGATAAATATCCATGCTTTTGATGAGGTGTCCGAAATAATTGATTTTCACTTGATCAAGGATATAGACGCCGAATATATTTTGGATGATGAACCCGTAGATTTGATTGAAATTTTATGTCCAACTCATCATCCCGAGTCATTAAATGTTTCTCCCGAACTTCATGTGCGTCTTGATTTTGATGATAATGGCATGGATAAGCTATATATTGAGGAGAATTATGAGGATAGTATTGAGGAAAGTATTGAGGATAATATTGAGCTTGAACCATTTTTGTTTGATATGTCGGATTTTCCTATTCATCCTCTTGAACCTTTAACTACAAACCCCCTCCTTTCCATCGTTCCGACCACGCAAAAGATCACACTTGAAGACTGTGAGCTTGAAAAATTTCTCTTTGAATCTGACACAGTTCTCACAGACGATAACGATTATGAGTGTTTCACTTTTTCGGACGATGTTGAAAACTCACCTCCCGAGTTTGAGTCCTTTACATTTTTAGATGAGTTAGTTGAACCATCAGACTCGGTTGCTTACAGTCAATTCGAACCATTAATGGAATCCTTTGAGTTCGAGACAGATTACTTAGGTGAGATAAGACTATCCCTAAATCACTCCCTTTCGTCCTTCCAATCGCTTCGACCACGCAAGACTCCGTCGCGTTTCCATTTTCAATGGAGGGTTTACCAAGTTCGAAGTACCCATGTTTTCTTGCGAATCTTGAGAGATTTGACCCCATTTCTCGACGAGTTGATAGATTGGCACAATCGCTTTTAACACATCAGTCATCACAAATTGCGCTAATTTATTTACTCGATTTACACCCTCAAGATCGTACTCCACTTCTTTCTCTTTTCCGCCATTCTCCTCCTCAACCGAGACCGTATACCGCTTCTATCTCCACACGGTCTCGTGTGCTTCTCCGCCATTTTCCGCCATTTTCGTGACACCGTTATTTTTACACATAAACCCTCACCGTTATTGATTGCGGTTATAACTACACAAACACACTTTTCCACATCAACCAAATCCTACTCCTACCCAATTTTCGCAACCATTCTATTCCTATCAATCCAATCCGACTTTTCCACCTTCTCTAGACAGTTCTTCTAATCAGTCATTTGGGAGTTTTAATTATCCACAGGAATTTCAATCCTATACTGAAACCCCTTATCAACCAAAGTCTAGTCTTGAGTGGAAATTAGAAGAAGGTATAGTGATGATGAACCGCATTAGAGAGGAATGGAAGAAAAGCATGGCTAAATATGAAAAGGCAACGAGTTCCGAACCAGCCTAAAATTTTTCAGTATATAATACGGGTATCGGACAAAACGAGAATTTGGGTAGAGAGACAGAATTATACACCCTTCCTAATCAAACCTCCCCATTCCAAACTGAAATCCACAACTCCAGTTTTATAGATTCATCAAGTACACCAAATAGAATGACTGATAAGTTGTGTGATTTTGTAGTGTTTGATTTACCTGACTGTGAAGGGTCCATTTCAAGTGAAACCATACCCAACCGTTGTGATCTCTAGACCTCCACTCTTGAACCAAAACTGATTGAAAACCATACTTTTGATGAGGTGTTTGAGAATTTAAACCTTCACTTGAATGAGGTGATTGACGTTGGGGATATATTGATTGATGAACCCGAAATTTTGGATGATTTTGTCCCACCAATTCGTCAAATCCTTTCACTTCCTTGTGGTCATCATCTTGAGCCTTTAATTCTTCCCGAACCCCAAATATGTCTTGAAGTTGATGATAATGGTATATCCGAAGATCAGACCGAAATACAGCCTCCATCTTTCACATCTGGTTCAGCAACACTCAACACAACAATTTGTTTACCCATTTCACCCTCTACTTTCTCCGGTTCTTCTTCTGTTCCTATAGTTTCAGTGAGTTTTGATGAATCACAATCCATTAATTCAAGTTCAATAATACCATAAATTCAACTTGATTTGGATATTTTTGAAAATGAGGTAGATGAGTTTTTCGAGTCCTCTACCTCAATAATTTTTGAATCAAGTAGGATAAATTCTGGCACAAAACTCTTTTACAGCAAAATGTTCAATCACACCATTGATAAAAGTTTTGAAGAACTTTTTGCTGACGAAGTTGAATTTTTAAAATATACGGATTTTGTGATTGATCAATCTCCACCTATAGAGGTTGAACCGTCACCATTCCTTCTTCCTAATCATTCACATTCATCCTCATTCTTTCTTTTCTCTAATTTCAAACCCTTTCCAGACCACCTCTTATCCCTTCCGCATTTTTTCTTGACTCGATACAACACATTCTTCCACCAACCTATACGCTATACTGATAAAATGTTTGAATGGTTGGTGTTAACTTTTGGTCTTTGGAAGTTTTATTTTGACCAAATGACTCACCCCCTCTTAAAATGCTTCATATTGTCTAACTCATGTTTGAGGGGGGGTATATTTTTGGCTCTTGATCATAACTTTTGTCCTCAAATTTGTGAGCCAAAAATAAGTTTGGGGGAGCATTTTCACTTTCATATATTCTTCCCCCATTAATAATGTCCTCCCAAGCTTACAGGTTTTTGTGATCCAGTAGATAGCAACAGTGAGGACACTGTTGAAAACAAGTTTGGGGGAGATTTGTGCTTATTTACGCATACTTTGCATTATACTATATATAAGCAGAAATTTTTTTTGATAATAAAAGAATAGAAAGTGAAAAATTATATATGAAAGATAAGAATAGTTTAAGAAAACCAAGAAAATTAGAAGTTTTCTTAAACGTACTGGTAATAAGTAGTAATGAGCCGTTGTCCCAATGGTTAGTAAGATGATGGAAGTCACTAATCTGAGGATAAAAATAAGTCTGAAAAATAATTTCTATTCTGGAAGCCAAACATTTGAATATTGATACCCTACTATATGCACTTACACACGTCTTGAAACTCGGGATAGTAGAGGATACCTTGAAATGCTCTTGTCTAAATGCCAAAGTATGAAGGAAATAATGAAATAAATGAAGAAAAATATAAAAATGGTAAAAAGAAAAATGAACACTGGTTTTGTTATCGCCAAGGCAGCAATAAAAAAAATATAGCGAGGGTGCCTCTTCACCTAGTGCCCTAAGGCCAACTGGTCTGAGAGTCACTGCTAAGCCTTAGGTGGTGCAAGACGAGAAAAATATATCACCTAATCAGCAAGCACATAAGTAATCGGTCGGTTAGTACATCAAGAAGTATTAACGGTCGCATGAAAATGTGTGAGCGAATCCATATAAATATTCATCAAATTAAAAAGTACTGAGGCAGATGGACAAGAGTATGATAGCTTGAATTGAATTCTCCGAGTGTAGGGATGTCCATTACACACACGTAGGGTTATATGATCAATGATTGGATGAAAGATAGGAATGAAGAATAAAGATGATGTTTTATTGAGGGATGATTTGATTTCTAACATTTTTTCATGACTATTAAGATAGGGCTCATGACAACTGAAAAGCTAGTATAGTTGAAAACTCTTATTTTCAAAGTCTTTCTTTTATGGTTCTTATCTTTATATGTAAATTTCACCATCTCTCTTTTATTATAGGATTTTGTGGGTGTAATCCGCTGAAAACCCTCAGGAGACAACACTCCTCCTACTAGGAACACCTAGAGGTTTAACGGCTTGTTGCACGTGCTCAGTGCAATCGTATTTGCCTAAGAAAGTGTGCTTAGTTTCTCCTTTCTTTTTTCTCCTTCTCTTGAATAAACTAGTTTGCTCGGGACGATCAAAGATAAGTTTGGGGGTATTTGTTCAGTTGATAAAACTGCACATTTGTTATTACATTTTTCCTACCATTTTCATATTAAAAAAGGTCTTTATTATAATATATCATACATATGAGGGTTTATGTCTAAAAATAATATTTTCCATGTGTTGATATATTAGTGGTGAGTATTCCCGCCTGTCACGCGGGTGACCCGGGTTAGGGTTTATGTGTAAAAATTTCTGGAACTGTCGAACCAAATTAGGAAGGATTTGGGTAGTGAGACTGAACTGTACACCCTTCCTAATCAAACCTCCCCATTCCAAACTGAAATCCACAACTCCAGTTTCATAGATTCATCAAGTACACCAAATAGAATGACTGATAAGTTGTGTGACTTTGTAGTGTTTGATTTACCCGACTGTGACGGATCCATTTCAAGTGAAACCATACCCAACCCTTGTGATCTCTACACCTCCACTCTTGAACCAAAACTGATTGAAAACCATACTTTTGATGAGGTGTTTAAGAATTTTAACCTTCACTTGAATGAGCTGATTGAAGTTGGGGATATATTGATTGATGAACCCGAAATTTTGGATGATTTTGTCCCACCAATTCATCAAATCCTTTCACTTCCTTGTAGTCATCATCTTGAGCCTTTAATTCTTCCCGAACCCCAAATATGTCTTGAAGTTGATGATAAAGGTATACCCGAAGAAATACAGCCTCCAACTTCCATATCTGGTTCAGCAACACTCGACACACCAATTTGTTCACCCATTTCACCTTCTCCTTTCTCCGGTTCTTCTTCTGTTCCTATAGTTTCAGTGAGTTTTGATTTATCACAATCCGTTAATTCAAGTTCAATGATACCAGAAATTCAACTTGATTTAGATATTTTTGAAAATGAGGTAGATGAGTTTTTCGAGTCCTCTACCTCAATATTTTTTTATGAATCAAGTAGGATAAATTCTGGCACAAAACTCTTAAACAGCAAAATGTTCAATCACACCATTGATAAAAGTTTTGAAGAACTTTTTACTGACGAACTTGAATTTTTAAACAATAAGGATTTTGTGATTGATCAATTTCCACCTATAGAGCTTGAACCGTCACCATTCCTTCTTCCTAATCATTCACATTCATCATCATTCTTTCTTTTCTCTAATTTCAAACCCTTTTCAGACCACCTCTTATCCTTCCCCATTTTTTCTTGACTCGATACAACACATTCTTCCACCAACCTATACGCTATACCGATAAAATCTTTGAATGGTTCGTGTTAACTTTTGGTCTTTGTAAAGTCTTACTTTGACCAAATGACTCACCCCCTCTTAAAATGCTTCGTATTGTCTAACTCATGTTTGAGGGGGGATATATTTTTGGCTCTTGAACATAACTTTTGTCCTCAAATTTGTGAGCCAAAAATAAGTTTGGGGGGGGATTTTCACTTTCATATATTCTTGTCCCCATTAATAATGTCCTCCCAAGCTTACAGATTTTTGTGATCCAGCAGATAGCAACAGTGAGGACACTGTTGAAAATAAGTTTGGGGGAGGTTTGTGCTTATTTACGCATACTTTGCATTATACTATATATAAGCACAAATTTATTTATTTTTGATAATAAAAGAATAGAAAGTGAAAAATTATATATGAAAGATAGGAATAGTTTAAGAAAACCAAGAAAATTAGAAGATTTCTTATACAAACTGGTAATAAGTAGTTATGAGCTGTTGTCCCAAGGGTTAGTAAGATAAAGGAAGTCACTAATCTGAGGATAAAAATAAGTCTGAAAAATAATTTCTATTCTGGAAGCCAAACATTTGAATGTTGATACCCTACTATACGCACTTACACACGTCTTGAAACTCGGGATAGTAGAGAATACCTTGAAATGCTCTTGTCTAAAAGCCAAAGTATGAAAGAAGTAATGAAATAAATGAAGAAAAATATAAAAATGGTAAAAAGAAAAATGAACACTGGTTTTGTTATCACCAAGGCAGCAATAAAAAAAATATAGCGAGGGTGTCTCTTCACCTAGTGCCCTAAGGCCAACTGGTCTGGGAGTCACTGCTAAGCCTTAGGTGGTGCAAGACGAGGAAAATATTATCACCTAATCAGCAAGCACATGAATAATCGGTCGGTGAGTACCTTAAGAAGTATTAACGGTTGCATGAAAATGTGTGAGCAAATCCATAAATATTCATCAAGTTAAAAAGTACCGAAGTAGATAGACAAGAGTATGATAGCTTGAATTGAATTCTCCGAGTGTAGGGATGTCCATTACACACACGTAGGGGTATATGATCGATGTTTGGATGAAAGGTAGGAATGAAGAATAAAGACGATGTTTTATTGAGCGATGATGTGATTTCTAACATCTTTTCATTACTATTAAGATAGGGCTCATGACAACTGAAAAGCTAGTATAGTTGAAAACTCTTATTTTCAAAGTCTTTCTTTTATGGTTCTTATCCTTATATGTAAATTTCACCATCTCTCTTTTATTATAGGATTTTATGGGTGTAATCCGCTGAAAACCCTCAGGAGACAACACTCCTCCTACTAGGGACACCTAGAGGTTTAACGGCTTGTTGCACGTGCTCAGTGCAATCGTGTCTGCCTACGAAAGTGTGCTTACTTTTCTCCTTTCTTTTTCTCTTTCTCTTGAATAAACTAGTTTGCTCGGGACGATCAAAGATAGGTTTGGGGGTATTTGTTCAGTTGATAAAACTGCACATTTGTTATTACATTTTTCCTACCATTTCCATATTTAAAAAGGTCTGTATTATAATATATCATACATATGAGGGTTTATGTGTAAAAATACTATTTTCCATGTGTTGATATGTTATAATTAGAATTTGGTAGGAAAATGTATGCAAATAATATCATTGACCAAATCCTAGTAGAACAAAGTCTACTAAATATTATTTGAGTTGTTGTGCAGAATTTTCAGGTCTTAAATCAAGGAAATCAAGTTGTTAAAGCTAACCTGCCTAATTAAGAAATCAAAATTAAGAAATCAATTCTGGCAGAAGAAAAGATTTCCAAATTCTGAAGGTTCCAGAGATTCACACGTGTCATGAGAAGAATAACCAAGGAAACCAAATCGACGGTCCAGATAATCAGGCCGCGGATCCGCGGCCCGAGCCCCTTGATGCTGCGGATCCGCCGCGTGGAAGAGGAGATAGAGGCTGGCATTTTTTTGGTTGGATCATAACTGCTATTCCCCAATTTAGGCATCTAAGGTTCTGGCTTTTGGGGTATAAATAAGGACAGAGACCCTCTTGGAAAATTCATCAAGCCGACGAGATCACGAAGTCCAAGACGGCTCACGCATCCAGGCTGATCATCAACTGTTCGTCTACCTCCTTGAAAGAGATCGAGAAGCAAACTAGTCTTTGTAATCATTTTCTAAGCAATCAAAGTGTAATGAATATTGTTGATTAATAAAGGTAGCTCTTTTTCCGATTCTATTTCTTTGTAGTTTAATTATGCAATTTCTTTCCATCTCTTTTTCTCCCAACATGCGCGAGTAATTCTCCACTTGTTAGGGTTCGTAGGATTAGGGTAGGCTAATGGATGATGAACATCTCTAAACTCTTTTTAAGTCCTATAAAGTTTATGAACTTTATCAAAAGAATCATTAACATCCTAATCGGGCGCGCTAACAATTCATTGTTAGTCCCGACCGCGATTAGAGATTAGATTAATAATTGTTTTGGTAAAGGCTAGATATGAACGGAGTTCCGTGTCGAGATAAGGGTTAAGAGTGGGATTCCTTTTCCCTCCAGAAACCCTAATCTACACGCATCACCGTCGTTCTAGTTTTAAATCTATTAAAGGATAAAAAAGGCTAACTTTTAATTAATCGTCCATAACTACTAAATTCTAACGAACCCTACAAGCCCCCTTATTATATTAACTACATCCTTAAACAATCTAGATCTATATTCTGCATTAGTGCTTAACGTAGATCTAGAAACCATTCCAAAAAATTCTTATTTCTTCCTCCTTTCTCAACACATCTAAAGTAAGAGTAAAAGGTTCCACGTTTCCCAGAGGACGACCCGTACTCATCTCGGTCTAGCTACACGCGACACCGTTATTGATTGCGGTTATACTAAACACACTCTTTCGTGTCAATCAAATGGCGCCGTTGCCGGGGAAACGTGCGTAATTTTGTATTCTTATTATTTGTGTTGAATTCTTATACGATCTATATCATAAATAAAACAAAACTGCAAATTGTATATTTAACGATTATTGTGTGAATTTTGCGAGGAAATCTGGAGTCACAGACTTGAGGAAACAGAAGACAGAGACATTCATCAAGATCCAGAGGAGTACAGGAGGCCACAGAGCAAACTTTCACCACCTGATCCCTCCACCCAGCGGCGGAACCGCGGCTGAAAGTGCACATCGGTGGCGGAAGCGCGGCCAGTTAGGAGATTTAGGGCTGCAAACTTCTCTGGTATATTTTCTATATCTTTCTCTCTCCTTTGAAATCCAATAAAATATCTTTTCTGCAGGATTCTTTGCAAAATATCGCCGCTCAAAAATCTTTTTGCAAGTTCTGTTTTGCGGTTTGTTTTTGCATATTTTAATACGGATTTTTAAGGGGCAAAGACCAAATCCAGATTAGGTGGGGATTTCATCACCCTTCCTAAGCCCCACAAATCACAAACCGAGCATCTGCATCAACCCTACATTAATTTAAAAAATATCTAGCCAGATTCTAGGGACTGTCGCGCTCAATAAGGACAGAGGAAGGTCGTGGGTAATCTATCGCTTATGCGCATTACTTTTGTGGTGACTAGGCAAGTGTGTCCAAAGCGAGTGGTTACTTAATTAGGACCACTACTTTTGTAGTGGGGAGCCTCCCACTCACCTGGCACTTTCCTGGCTACAAGGGTAGTAAAGAGGCGGTAGAGGATTGATCCTACGGCTTGTCCTTTGGAAGTCTAGGAGCGGTCTAGAGACTGACCTAGATAGCCTTAGTTTCAGGGTTGTTTGTGCATTTTTGTGTGATTTGTCTAAATCCGTCATTTTTCAAAACAAACCAATTATTTTCTCCCCTTTTTACCCTTCCCCCTTCTTCTCTTCTTATAATGGGTGACCTAAACAGAAGAACACTTGCCGAGCTTTGCTGTCCACAACCAGAAATCTCTTATTTTCGTAATCCCTTCGGTATACCGTCCGGCTCTTCCATGTCCTTAAGAGATCATATAGAACAAGCAGGAAGAAACAGTTGGCCATCTCAGTCTAGGGCTTATCAACCGTATCCTAATCCTACACCTGTTTCAGTTCATACCCAGAGTGAGGAAGCCCCTAGACGAATGTCCATTGCTGAGCACATAGCTAGGTCTAGAAGCCAAAGTTTCAAGCCGGACCAATATCAACCACCAGCACTGTACAGAGAAGAGTTTGATATGCGGTTTGTGGCATATAAGATGTCTATTGAAAATAGCCAACCAACCAATCCATATCAATATTCTTCTTATCATAATATTGATCCTACTCCTACCCAAGTTTCGCAACCATTCTATTCCTATCAATCCAATCCGACTTTTCCACCTATTCTAGACAGTTCTTCTAATCAGTCATTTGGGAGTTTTAATTATCCACAGGAATTTCAATCTTATACTGAAACCCCTTATCAACCCAAGACTAGTCTGGAGAAAACATTAGAAAAATTTCTGGAACTGTCGAACAAAATTAGGAAGGGTGTACAGTTCAGTCTCACTACCTAAATCCTTCCTAATTTGGTTCGACAGTTCCAGAAATTTTTCTAATGTCTGCTCCACACTAGTCTTGGGTTGATAAGGGGTTTCAGTATAAGATTGAAATTCCTGTGGATAATCAAAACTCCTAAATAACTGATTAGAAGAACTGTCTAGAGTAGGTGGAAAAGTCGGATTGGATTGATAGGAATAGAATGGTTGCGAAACTTGGGTAGGAGTAGGATCAATATTATGATAAGCAAAATATTGATATGGGTTGGTTGGTTGGCTATTTTCAATAGACATCTTATATGCCACAAACCGCATATCAAACTCTTCTCTGGACAGTGGTGGTGGTTGATATTGGTCCGGGTTGAAACTTTGGCTTCTAGACCTAGCTATGTGCTCAGCAATGGACATTCGTCTAGGGGCTTCCTCACTCTGGGTATGAACTGAAACAGGTGTAGGATTAGGATACGGTTGATAAGCCCTAGACTGAGATGGCCAACTGTTTCTTCCTGCTTGTTCTATATGATCTCTTAAGGACATGGAAGAGCCGGACGGTATACCGAAGGGATTACAAAAACAAGAGATATCTGGTTGTGGACTGCAAAGCTCGGCAAATGTTCTTCTGTTTAGGTCACCCATTATAAGAAGAGAAGAAGGGAGAGGGGTAAAAAGGGGAGAAAATAATTGGTTTGTTTTGAAAAATGACGGATTTAGACAAATCACACAAAAATGCACAAACAACCCTGAAACTAAGGCTACCTAGGTCAGTCTCTAGACCGCTCCTAGACTTCCAAAGGACAAGCCGTAGGATCAATCCTCTACCGCCTCTTTACTATCCTTGTAGCCAGGAAAGTGCCAGGTGAGTGGGAGGCTCCCCACTACAAAAGTAGTGGTCCTAATTAAGTAACCACTCGCCTTGGACACACTTACCTAGTCACCACAAAAGTAATGCGGATAAGCGATAGATTACCCACGACCTTCCTCTGTCCTTATTGAGCGCGACAGTCCCTAGAGTCTGGTCTAGATATTTTTTAAATTAATGTAGGGTTGATGCAGATGCTCGGTTTGTGATTTGTGGGGCTTAGGAAGGGTGATGAAATCCCTACATAATCTGGATTTGGTCTTTGCCCCTTAAAAATCCATATTAAAATATGCAAAAACAAACCGCAAAACAGAACTTGCAAAAAGATTTTTGAGCGGCGATATTTTGCAAAGAATTCTGCAGAAAATATATTTTATTGGATTTCAGAGGAGAGAGAAAGATATAGAAAATATACCAGAGAAGTTTGCAGCCCTAAATCTCCTAACTGGCCGCGCTTCCGCCGCCGATGTGCACTTTCAGCCGCGGTTCCGCCGCTGGGTGGAGGGATCAGGTGGTGACAGTTTGCTCTGTGGCCTCCTGTACTCCTCTGGATCTTGATGAATGTCTCTGTCTTCTGTTTCCTCAAGTCTGTGACTCCAGATTTCCTCGCAAAATTCACACAATAATCGTTAAATATACAATTTGCAGTTTTGTTTTATTTATGATATAGATCGTATAAGAATTCAACACAAATAATAAGAATACAAAATTACGCACGTTTCCCCGGCAACGGCGCCATTTGATTGACACGAAAGAGTGTGTTTAGTATAACCGCAATCAATAACGGTGTCGCGTGTAGCGAGACCGAGATGAGTACGGGTCGTCCTCTGGGAAACGTGGAACTTTTTACTCTTACTTTAGATGTGTTGAGAAAGGAGGAAGAAATAAGAATTTTTTGGAATGGTTTCTAGATCTACGTTAAGCACTAATGTAGAATATAGATCTAGATTATTTAAGGATGTAGTTAATATAATAAGGGGGCTTGTAGGGTTCGTTAGGATTTAGTAGTTATGGACGATTAATTAAAAGTTACCCTTTTTATCCTTTAATAGATTTAAAACTAGAACGACGGTGATGCGTGTAGATTAGGGTTTCTGGAGAGAAAAGCAATCCCACTCTTAACCCTTATCTCGACACGGAACTCCGTTCATATCTAGCCTTTACCAAAACAATCATTAATCTAATCTCTAATCGCGGTCGGGACTAACAATGAATTGTTAGCGCGCCCGATTAGGGTGTTAATGATTCTTTTGATAAAGTTCATAAACTTTATAGGACTTAAAAAGAGTTTAGAGATGTTCATCATCCATTAGCCTACCCTAATCCTACGAATCCTAACAAGCGGAGAATTACTAGCGCATGTTGGGAGAAAAAGAGATGGAAAGAAATTGCATAATTAAACTACAAAGAAATAGAATAGGAAAAAGAGCTACCTTTATTAATCAACAATATTCATTACACTTTGATTGCTTAGAAAATGATTACAAAGACTAGTTTGCTTCTCGATCTCTTCCAAGGAGGTAGATGAACAGTTGATGATCAGCCTGGATGCGTGAGCCGTCTTGGACTTCGTGATCTCGTCGGCTTGATGAATTTTCCAAGAGGGTCTCGGTCCTTATTTATACCCCAAAAGCCAGAACCTTAGATGCCTAAATTGGGGAATAGCAGTTATGATCCAAACAAAAAATGCCAGCCTCTATCTCCTCTTCCACGCGGCGGATCCGCGGCATCAAGGGGCTCAGGCCGCGGATCCACGGCCTGATGATCTGGACCGTCGATTTGGTTTCCTTGGTTATTCTTCTTATGACACGTGTGAATCTCTGGAACCTTCAGAATTTGGAAATCTTTTCTTTTCTTCTGCCAGAATTGATTTCTTAATTTTGATTTCTTAATTAGGCAGGTTAGCTTTAACAACTTGATTTCCTTGATTTAAGACCTGAAAATTCTGTACAACAACTCAAATAATATATAGTAGACTTTGTTCTACTAGGATTTGGTCAATGATATTATTTGCATACATTTTCCTACCAAATTCTAATTATAACATATCAACACATGGAAAATAGTATTTTTACACATAAACCCTCATATGTATGATATATTATAATACAGACCTTTTTAAATATGGAAATGGTAGGAAAAATGTAATAACAAATATGCAGTTTTATCAACTGAACAAGGAGACTCTGCCGAAATTTTCAGAAAAATTGATATTGTTTTTAAAAAGGGCTTGATATAACTTACTTGATAAACTCGCTTTTAATTGATTGGTTTTTCCTTCACTCTTCTGCTTATTTGATTTTGATTTCTGGGCTTTGGCTTACTTATTTTACGGACGTCTTGAGACGTTTCGTAACTTAAGTGCCAGTCACGTTCCGTACCCTGCGGGTCGTGACAAAGTTGGTACCAGAGCGATAGGTTTTACATTTCTGAGTATAGGATGACCTTGGTAGATGGAGTAAGTGACTTAAGCTGGATAACGTAGCGTGCGTATGACCGCGGCATACTTACGATACGGTACTCCGCCTAAGTGACTTTAAGATATACTTGCTTGAAAATTCCTTCTTCAATTCCATGTTTCCTATGATTCTATTGCACTGTTCTTATTATCTTGTTTCCTGTACCAGCCACTATGCCGCCGAAGGCTACGAGAGCGCAGAGGGCTGCTGCCCGAGATGAGATCCGAGCAGGCTCGTCCGAGACGAGGACCGAGCAGGGTGGTATACCTACGCTTCAGGGACAGACTGATCCGCCTTCCCCAGGCCGTATAGATAGGCTTGAGTCTGGTATGGAGGAGCTACGACAGATGATGGGAGGTATGCAGGAGCTACGACAGATGGTGGGATCCTTAGTAGCGGCCAGTCGTGCACCGAGATCGGAGGATGTACCTACCACATCACAGACTACCATGGTGCCTGCTGTCCAGACAGTTGCTCCTACTAGTACTACCGTGGCTATCCCAGTATCGCTACAGGATTTCATGAGGCTGAGACCTCCAGTCTTCACGGGCACCGATGCAGCAGAGGATCCGCAGACATTCCTTGACAGTTTAGCTAGGATCTGTCATTCGCTCAGATGTTCGGACGATCGATGGGTGGAGCTCGCGAGTTTCCGTCTAGAGGGCCTCGCGCAGACATAGTGGGAGTCAGTCTTGAGAGGTCGAGCTGCAGGTCTACCGCCTATGACTTGGGCCGAGTTTACAGCAGTCTTTCTAGCTCGTTTCCTCCCAGAGAGCGTTCGTGACGCCAGAGCTCGTAGTTTTGAGGCCTTGATCAAGACTCCAGGGATGACGGTGTCTGAGTACGATGTCCAGTTTACGCAGTTGTCCAGATATGCTCCGTATCTGGTGGATACTGAAGAAAAGATAGTGAAGAGGTTCGTGCAGGGACTTGACACCCAGCTATTTCTTGCTATTGGCGCCCAGCATTTCGACACTTATTCGGCTGCTATGGATACGGCATTACGGATGGAGGCATGCATATCACAGACTTCGGCCGTTTCTGGGCTGAAGAGGATTCGCACCGATGTGCCGTCGCAGAGGCAGCGCGCCAGATTCTTTCCGAGAGAGGGGCCTGGCAGAGGAATTGGACGGGGTCAGCTATATGGTTCATATCCACAGGGACAGCAGCCGTTGCCAGGGTGTTTTGGGAGCGGGAGTCCGCACCACCGTATCAGAGACTGTCCGGTGAGACGACAGGGAGCAGCGACAGTTCCACATGTGACCCTACCACCATCACCACCTCCTCCCCAGAGAGCCCTACTTCCTACCACTGGCGATCCTCCACGACAGTTTGATGCACCCAGAGGCCATGGACGTGGCGGTCTGATCCAGAGAGGACGAGGAGGCCGAGGCTGAGGTCAGCCAGCTATTGGTGGAGGATAGGCCCGAGTGTTTGCTTTGACACCGCAGGATGCGCAGGCATCCAACGCCGTTGTGACAGGTACCTTACCAGTATGTTCTTTCGACGCACGGGTATTATTCGACCCAGGTTCCACACATTCATATGTATCTACACACTTTGCACCGATGTTGGGCCATGAGTCGTCGTCATTAGATCAGCCGCTTGTTGTTATTACCCCGGTAAGCGAGTCGTTTGTCGCTCGTTTTGTGTTTCGATTGTGTTCTGTTCGTATCGGGGAGAGGGATTCGTCGGTTTATTTGATTCTCCTCGATATGTTGGACTTTGATGTGCTTCTGGGTATGGATTGGCTAGCTACTTGTTATGCTTCTGTGGACTGCCGTGAGAAGGTAATCAGATTTAGCTTTCCGGGAGAGCCAGTCCTTGTTATTCAGGGAGACCGCAGCATCACCCTTCCCAGCTTGATTTCGTCTTTTCGTGCTGGTCAGCTACTACGGAGAGGATGTCAGGGATTCTTAGCGTATATTTGTGATACTCGAGCTGCAGAGGTTCCGTTGGACCAGGTCCCAGTTGTTTGTGAGTTCCCTGATGTTTTCCCTGATGAGCTGCCTGGGCTACCGCCTGAGTGCGATGTGGAGTTCTGCATTGACTTGATTCCCGACTCGGGGCCTATTTCTATACCGCCTTATCGGATGGCCCCGGCGGAGCTTCGAGAGCTGAAGGATCGGTTGCAGGATTTGTTAGATAGGGGCTTATTCGATCTAGCGTTTCCCCATGGGGTGCTCCTGTCCTGTTCGTCAAGAAGAAAGACGGCAGTTTGCGTTTGTGTATCGACTACCGCCAGCTGAACAAAGTTACTGTGCAGAACAGATATCCTTTGCCACGCATTGATGATTTGTTCGACCAGCTTCAGGGTGCGGGATATTTTTCGAGGATCGACTTGCGATCAGGATACTATCAGCTGCGAGTTCGACAGGAGGATATACCGAGGACAGCTTTCCGCACGCGCTATGGCCACTATGAGTTTTTGGTGATGTCGTTCGGACTCACCAACGCCCCAGCAGCATTCATGGAATTGATGAACCGTATATTCCGGCCGTATCTCGACTTGTTCATCATAGTGTTCATTGATGATATTTTGGTGTATTCCCGAAGCCGAGAGGAGCACGAGCAGCACTTGCGGATTACGTTACAGACTTTGAGGGAGCACCAGCTTTTCGCAAAATTTTCTAAGTGTGCATTCTGGCTGGACAGCGTTGGTTTCTTGGGTCACGTGATTACGAGAGATGGCATATGTGTGGACCCGAAGAAGATCGAGGCCGTTCAGCAGTGGCCCAGACTGACATCAGTTACGGAGATCCGCAGTTTCTTAGGCCTGGCTGGCTATTACAGGCGATTCGTTCAGGATTTCTCCCGTATTACTACACCTTTGACCGGATTAACCCGGAAGGGAGTTCCTTTCGTTTGGACGGAGGAGTGCGAGCACAGTTTTCAGCAGCTACGGACTTGTTTGACTACGGCGCCGGTATTATCTTTGCCGTCAGGATCAGGCGGATTTGTGGTCTATTGTGATGCTTCACGAGTGAGGCTAGGGTGCGTATTGATGCAGCATGATAGGGTGATTGCGTATGCTTCACGGCAGTTGAAGAAACATGAACAGAACTACCCCACTCACGATTTGGAGATGGTTGCAATGGTCTTTGCACTTAAGATCTGGCGACATTACCTATACGGCGAGTCATGCCAGATATTCACTGATCACAAGAGCTTAAAGTATATATTTCAGCAGTGAGACCTAAATCTCAGACAGCGCCGTTGGATGGAGCTGGTGAAGGACTACGATTGCGAGATCTTGTACCACCCGGGCAAGGCTAATGTAGTGGCGGATGCTTTGAGTAGGAGGCCCGGGGGTAGTCTATCTTGTTTGCGCACCGTACATAGGCAGTCGTCAGCAGATTGGCAGATTTTATGCGACAGCCGAGTTGAGTTCGAGTTCACTCCGACAGGGGGACAGCTTGCGCATGTTCGTGCACGTCCATAGTTACTTGACCGTATTCGAGAGGCACAGCCCAGCGATGACCGTCTTTCAGAGATCATGGAGCAGATTAGGCAGGGCAGAGATTCTGAGTTCGTGATCGATGATCAGGGAGTACTGCGATTTGGGACTCGACTGTGCGTACCAGATTCTGAGGAACTGCGGCATGAGATTCTTGAGGAGGCGCATAGATCCACATACAGCATTCATCCGAGTTCTACCAAGATGTACCACGATTTGCGAGATGTTTACTGGTGGGAAGGGATGAAGAGGGACGTCACTGATTTCGTGTCGAGATGCCTGACTTGTCAGCAAGTCAAAGCCGAGCACCAGAGGCCCGCGGGAGAGTTGCAGCCTTTGCCTATTCCGGAGTGGAAATGGGAGCAGATTTCTATGGACTTCATTGTGCGTCTACCCAGGACTAGACGAGGGTATGACTCCATTTGGGTGATCGTGGATCGATTGACGAAAGCGGCTCACTTCCTGCCAGTGAAGACGACTTTCGGTTTTGCTCAGTATGCCCAGATATACATCAACGAGATCGTACGGTTGCATGGCGTACCGACTTGTATCGTTTCAGACCGAGGCACCCAGTTTACCAGCCGACTATGGCAGCAACTTCAAGAGGCATTGGGCACCCGTTTGATTTTCAGCACGGCATTTCATCCGCAGACCGACGGCCAGTCAGAGCGGACTATTCAGACTCTTGAGGACATGCTCCGAGCGTGCGTTTTGGACTTTGGAGGTAGCTGGGATCGTCATTTACCCTTAGTGGAGTTCTCCTACAACAACAGCTTCCAGGATACTATTCAGATGGCACCTTTCGAGGCATTGTATGGGAGGAGATGCAGATCGCCCGTCTGTTGGACAGAGCTCAGCGAGAGCAGTATATTAGGGCCGCAGCTTGTTGAGGAGACGACCGCGAAGATACAGTTGATTTGAGACCGGATGAGAGCGGCTCAGAGCAGGCAGAAATCATATGCAGACAGGCGCCGTCGCAGACTAGAGTTCGCAGTTGGCGATCATGTTTTTCTGAGGGTCTCTCCGATGAAGGGCGTGATGCAATTTAGGCAAAAAGGAAAGCTTAGTCCCAGATTTGTGGGTTCCTTCGAGATCCTCGAGCGTGTCGGCGCAGTTGCGTATCGTTTGGCTCTTCCACCCAGCTTTCCCGATGTTCATCCCGTCTTCCATGTTTCGATGCTCCGCAAATACCTTCACGACCCTTCGCATGCGATTCAGCACCCGACAGTCCAGCTAGAGTGCGACCTTTCTTTTGCAGAGCAGACGGTGGTCATCCTGGATTGACAGGTGAAGAAATTGAGATCGAAAATTATACCGACCGTCAAGGTCCTTTGGCGTGGCCTGAGCAGCGAGGAGGTCACCTGGGAGACAGAGGATGAGATGAGGAAGAAATATCCCCATCTCTTTGAAGGTACGCGTAGCTAGATTTTTAAATTCGGGGACCGAATTTCTTTAAGGGGGGAAGATTGTAACGCCTTGAAAAGTCATTTTGGTGTTTTCCCGAAAATCAGTGAAAATTTGGTATTTTTCCGTAAATCGTCTTTTTTGTTATTTTGCAGTTTAGGCCTAATTATACTTATTTTGGATAGGTAATTGCTAGTTTTTAGTAGCTAATGAGTTACTTATAAAATTCTGGTCGTTTAAAATTTTTCCCTAATTTTTCAATTTTTAATATTATTTTAAGCCGGTAAAAAAAATACATTAAATTAGCGATAAATACAAATTTAAATAGGCTAAATTTAATCTTTAAAATTATGTTAATTAAAATATAGTTTGTAATATAATTTTTTAGTATTTTATTTCAAGTTTTAATTGGTTTTTATTATGGGAAACAAAAATATAATTATTTTGAGCTAAAACATGCAAATATGGTATTGTGGGGGGTCTTTTTGCATAGAATTTTTTTGTAAAGTCTCTCACACTCACCCTCACTCCCCTTGGCCAGCCCCACACTATTGTAGCAGCCCAAGAATTTTCTTTCCCTCCTTTTGACCTTAAATCATGTGAGGAATGGGATAAAAATGGTTATATATATATATATTTATAAGGTAAGGGTATTATGGTAATATGAGAGGGTTGACTTGAACTTTTTTTCCCCACTTCCCCACACTTCTTCCCACTCCCTCACTGCTGAATTCCTGCAGAAAAACAGCCCCAAATCTCCCCTCTTCTTCCATCAAAGTTCATCCAAAATTTGCTCCAAAAATCCACAATTTATTCAAAATTCAAACCAAATCCTTCATCCATTCTTCTTAACCTTTCTTGCATGGATCTTGGATGCTAGGAGACCATCTTTGGAGTCAAAATTTCTTGCTAGATCTCTAGATCTAGATGTATTATCCTTACCCATTTAAATTCTTTTGGTTAGATTTCTTTAATTGAGTTGTTTTAGTGTAAATATTAGTGTTAATTTCTAGTCTAGCTTTTAAAAGTTCATGGTTTGAAATTTTAATTAGGGTTTAGAAAACCATTATTGGATTAATTAATTTATTTTGCTATCTAGTGTTTTACTAACCTAATAAATGGGGTTACTTTGCTTATGTGGCTTCAAATTATGCTAATCTAAGTTATTTTAGTGTGAAATTTTGATTGCAATTGCTATTTATAAAAATCAAGAAAGGGTTGCTTATGGAAATTTGGTTTTGAAGCATTGCTAGCGTGTTGGAAATTAGTGTAGTGGCTATCTATGGTTAACTTGGATGTTTGCGCGATGTTTTGTGCACTTTATCGCAAATCCGCAAAGTTTGCACGAATTTGGAAGTCTTTTGTGCTTACTAGTTTTTATTAAAATATTGTGGTGATGTATTTGTGATATCTTGATGATATTTTTAGCATATCCTATGACATTTAGGATGTGTGAGTGCAGAATTTGGGTTAATCGGGTTTTAGCTTTGCCGGGCGCCCAAAACGACGATTATAGTTAGTTTTTGTGATTTTCGTGTGTGTTCGGCGCACCTTGTGCACGTTGTGCCTAGCTTGTGAACGTGGATATTTTCGTTTGGGATTTGCGTCGTTTCATAATATGTAACCTTATGTTTTGTATTGATGCAAATTCCAGGTTCGGTCGCGGAGACTTCAGACGCGGCACGGAAAGGGAAAGCGGTGGTTGGACGTAGCTAGCTGGGGATTCCGGTGAGTAGATGTAACATCTACGGGGCACTATCGTTTGGATGGCACAAGTCGCCCGATAGTTTAAGTAGTTAAAGATTTCTAGTGATATTAGTAACTACATCCATGCTTTATTTGACATACATATGCAAACCCATTCTATAGGACACCTGCACCATTGCCAGGGTTTTTATATGCAGCACGAGCACTATTCATGCGTACACACACGCCCTGGTAATTGCCATGCCACGACACTAGATAACTTATAATCTAGAATATTGTCACCATATTTGATATCTAAACCTGTACTATTGCAATAAATCCTTAAAATAACATCGTAGAATTGCTATTCATGTGAATGTATATCATTATATCATTTGTTCATGCCTAGTTTATTAATCATACATTGTAACTTGAACATTAATACCATATGCATCCATCATCATTGACGTATGCATTCTGTAGGGTTCCTAGGCACTCTAACAAGGTTATACAAGGCATCAACCATGCCCGATTAAAAAAAATAGCCGTGCCGAACAACCCTAACCAAGATCGTATACTAGAGATTATGCGAAAACAAGCAAGTTAAACATTTTAACTACAAGTGAAAGGGATTACAACCTTTGTAGATCCGGTCCTTCACTTCTAAAGCTCCGTGTTGACGTCTCTTCGCTGCGATCATCGGGATCCCGGACTCTAGCGATGGTTTCTTCGGAGAAATGAGCGGGCTAGGTCGTTGACTTCGAGGCCGAAGATGATCTACGTCGAGGAGACTCAAACTCAAGCTCCATCTTCACTAGGTCAAAAACTTTGTGAAGAGAACACCGTAAACTAAATGGTAAGTAGTAGAGGATGATAAAATAGGAAGTGGGTTCACTTTGGATTTGGATTTCTCACTTTGTTTTTTCACTTGAAATTTTTTCTAGCAAGCTTTCTTCTTCTTGAAGAAGAAGAAGAAGAAGAAAATAATATATATTAATTAAAAGGAATAATCAAGTGAAGTCTATCATAATGCAACCATGGGTGAGTTAACCTTTGTAGAGACTAAACTAGAGTTTAAGTTAATGGTTAGGTTAATGAAAATCTCATGCAAAACAAAATGGTTAGACTTTGTCAAAGATGCTTGAAAGCTTCATGAAGCTTCAAGCAAAGACAAAGAAAACCACCATTTTGTTTTACCAAAACAAATAAAAAACCTAAACCATTAACCTAAACATGGTGTAAGTCATACACACACCCAAGTTTGCATGTATCATCAATCATGATACAAACTAGTGCACAAACATATATCACATATACAACTTGTGCACATCAAGTGAGAAAATCAATCTTAAGTGAACAAATACTAGTTAATGTAAAGTAATATATCAAATATATAATTATACATTAAATCATTAAATCAATTCTTGATTTAATGATCCGGTCATATCGCATATAACCGACTAATATCAAGTGTATCAATATATCGAATCAACATTTGATTCGGTAACCCGGCTATATCTCATATAACCGTCCGATGATACAAATTGCGAGAATAGAATTCAGTATCACATACTGGTATTATTCTCAGTCCCGCACATATCTCATATGCGCTCCTATTTCGTTTCGCTTGAGCCAGGAAACCTCTGTGTAGGACTTTAAAGACTCGTCAATACGCCGGCAATAGGTGGTGATAATAACAATCACCCACAAGACACAAGCGGTCTGCTAAACGTAACGGCCACCCGGGTATTGAGCGATCAGAAGATCAACGAGCAAGCCTGCTCACACTCCTGCGAATCCAACCAGTAACACTTACCGCACAGTCCGGTCTGTTCGTCTGATATGTCGCATATCTCGTTTAGGGGTGATAAACGTCAGACCCCAGTAGCTTGATAAGTCATGCCGATGTAAGGTCCATAACAAGCATGAAACTACTGATAACACTTACCAGTAAATCAGTGCAACCCTGGACAGGGATTTCCAGTTATAGCCAGTCGAGCATAGCACAACATCAACCCCCAATACCGGGAGAGACGAATCCCATCCTATCGCTCATTGCCTCCATGTGAATCGGGACTGTACCCAAAAACTACCTGTTTGCACGACTCAGTAGAGCCGTGGTAGGGTGGAAATCAAAGCACAGTGGGAGACACACAAGACTCTATGACGATCTCGGGTCAACAGACTAAGTTGTACCAGTGTCACCAGAGAACTGCCATCTGACGTGAGGTATAATACCATCTGGGAGTTCTCGGCGAGTCCGTTCAGTGTACCCAGTCTCCACTGAGCACCCGTATACCATCTCTGATGTCAAACACCAATGGATATGGGATCATCCATCGCCCATCACATGGGTCGAGAAGATATACGCTAGTCTACTCTGGAATATCGATACCCCGTCTCGATATTCCCACGACTAGGAACATTATAGGATGTACTCATGGACTCCCAGGCCCCACTAGTATGATCTACATCATAGTCCTGCAAGTCGAGTACACATCCTAAGGGCTTTATCAACATGTAACAGAGAGACAGTAAGTATACATGTTAAGATAAAGAGCAACCAGATAGCGTACTATCATGTCGAGCAAGAAAGTCCAACCTATATATGTCCCAGCATCCACTACAATACACATCTCATGTATAGTAATAGCCTCTAGGGCATACATATAACTAACACATTCATGATGATTTCTTGAGATTTATGATATTTCTGTATTTCGAGGGAAAGCCGCAAAATTTCTAAAACTTATTACCCTTTTTAAAATATGAAAAATTGCGGTTTTCTAGTGATGTGAGTGTCGTCCACCATGAGTTTGCTGTAGTTTTCGAGACCCGTTTCGAGGAGTTGGATGAACCTTCTCGGGTACATGGTGGGCCCGGTAAGGTACCCTGGGGCGAGAAGGTCGTATTGTTGACGTTGAGCCTGGCAGGGGATAGATTACCTACCGGTGACTTCTTTTGGCACGGCGGATATCCAAAGGATACCGACCGTGGCCGCGAGATGATGAGATATTGATATTTGAGATGGGTCAGCCGGACGGCTGAGGCCAGAGATGCTACGATATGGATATATGAGATTTGAGACAGTTTTGAGGTGTCGATGCTGGACACCGATTCTTGTTGATTCTATTGGTATTGTGCTGATATTTAAAAGAAAAGAGATTCCTAAATGAAAAATATGACTTCTTGTACCTATATATTCAGATCACGAGTTGATTCGTATTGCATTCATACCTGCTAGTACATTCATGTTGTATACATACCTGCTAGTATATCCTGCCATACCTGTATTATAGATGCTAGGATGCTTGTGTGCATGCTTGCGATAGCCTATATAGATGTTATTTATTACTCACGAGTTGGCAACTCACCCCCGTTGTGCCACAGTCTTTTGTAGGTCTGCTCCGTCAGCACAGTAGCGGCGGGCGCACCGCTTCTTTTGCCTCTTTTGCCTGGACTCGAGGCTTTTGCTCGTAGGTGGGTTGTATTATTATTTTTGTACCACCTTGTATATTCCTTATATCTAGAGTACTCCATCTACTGTATCTACCAGTATTGTTGTATATTGACCTAGAGACGAAACTGCGAGATTTATGGGCTTTTTATGCTGTATTTTGGGGTCGAGCTCACTCGAGTCGACATGATGTTTTACTTGCGCTTCTTATGTTTATTTATGCACATTGCTGATTTACATTGCGTGGGATTTATGACCGCCTTGTGGCGAAGAGCTAGCTCCCGCTTGGGGATGCCTTAATTGTTGTATTCATATATATTCTTGTTGTACCCATTTTGGGGGCCAGTATTTACAAAGGAGACTCTGCCGAAATTTTCGGAAAAATTGATATTGTTTTTAAAAAGGGCTTGATATAACTTACTTGATAAACTCGCTTTCAATTGATTGGTTTTTCCTTCACTCTTCTGCTTATTTGGTTTTGATTTCTGGGCTTTGGCTTACTTATTTTACGGACGTCTTAAGACGTTTCGTAACTTAAATGCCAGTCACGTTCCGTACCCTGCGGGTCGTGACACCGATATTGGATTTTGTGGGATTTGTGATATGTTTTGAAGACCTGCTAACACCCGGGGCATCTGAAAAATATTTAGCAAATGTAGCGATGTGTGCAGGTGACCAGAAGACTACCCCACAAACCTGAGCCCCTATACTGCTACAGTGGCCGCAGATTTAATAGGTTGGGCCGCAATTTGCAGCCAAGCTTTGGTGGATACGTGTGATTTTTGGTCTGTAGCCTTGTTATCTAATATCTAAAGCAACCCCATATGCCAAATTGGCTAGTTTGACCTGAGTCAAAATCGGGGAAGGGTTTTCCTATGTTGCTGTTTTCGGGTTTTCCGTATTCTGAAATTGGATTTTAGTATTTGATATTGTATTTGGTTGTTGGATGTTTGTACATCAACAACTAGGGATAATTTGTTGGTTTTGCATGCGTGGGCTATAGGTTCTAACCTATAGGCGATCCGTGTGCCGTTTCGGTTTTCAAAACTCAATTTTAATAGTGTTGTGATATGTGTTATTATTGTAGGTACCTTTGCGTGGATTCCGAGGCGACGGAGTGTGGCGTCACCGACATCGGCAAGCGAAGACCACGGTGAGTGGATCTATATCCACAGGGGAAGTCGGGTGGATGGCGTATAGCACCCTCGCAAAGTTTTGTTGGAAACCGATTTGTAGAATATGATTAATAAAACTTAGACTAGGAAACTAGGGTTAGAGTTAAAAGATTGTTAGTAAAACCATATTATAAACTAAGGATAGTTAGAAGTGATATGATACGACTAGTTTGTGATGACGGAACTTGAGGATGACATTTGACGATATTGCCGTGTAGGGTACTATAGGACTAGATAGTCGACATAGATGTGTCATCCGAACCATACCTATTTCCAAACTGGAGAATCGTATGCATCTTTTAAACAGATACCTTGAGGGACGTTACAGATTTTCAAATGATATCCTTTATTTAAAAACACTGTAGCCTTACTTTCAAAAACTACGATTTGTATCTTTCAAAAACTGTTTGTATGGTTCGGGTGTGTATGTTAGATTAGATTCGTATGCTTATAGTAAAGATAGAATGTATTTGTAACATTGACTTGATGCGGGATATTAATGCGATGAAAAGAATATATGACGCGATATGATGATTTGATGATATGATGGTATACGGATGCGAGTCGATTGAGATGAATTATACCCTGCCGGTCCCCTGATATGAGATTATTGCGGATGTAACCTGGGACATAGGTATATAGAGATATTTATATGTGTTGTGAATCGTGAGTGTTTCTTTCCAAGCCTTGCCTTATGTACGGAAGATGGTCAATTCTTGCTTGCCCGAGCCCTATGCCGTACGTGACGTTAGGTCCGTACCCTCCTCGTCTCATAGGTTGATAGGATCCCTGATAGCTTAATGCTGCCGTACGATGATTTTCCGTGCGTGATGAGTTTGACTTGATGATTGATCCATACCCTTGACTAGAGGTTGTCGTACGATGGATTATACCGTTCGCGATGTTGTTGGGCTAGATGCCGATTGATAGATTCACCGACTCGGTCATATTAGATACGTATACCCGTCAGCATTTGCATATGATTTACCTTACACTGCATTCATGTTATTCGCATTGCATTACTTATACCTGTGATAGTACACCTGCACCATTATCGATGATGCGTATGTTATACGTACACAGATTGTAGGCCCACACACTTCATCATCGATAATTACCATGTCACTACACAGTAGGATTGCTGCATCATGATATGACTCTTCGCATAACATACGTGCGTATTTACCACTTGTACATCCATATTGGCACACATACATATTGTACACTCATACTTGCGTATATACCACTTGTACATCCATATTGGCACGCATACATATTGTACACTCATGCTTGCGTATATACCACTTGTACTTCCATATTGGCATACATACATGTTGTACACCATACTTGCATACATACATATTGTACACCATACTTGCGTGCATACAAATTGTACACCCATACTTGCGGACATACACATTTGTACGTCCATACTTGCGTATATACACATATGCACCTTTATACGATATTGCATTCGATTTTGGAGATTTGGGAACCGCATGATATATTTTAAAAACTGGATTCATTTAAAAGTGCGGTTTTCCCTCGATATGTGCATATTACTGTTCCATATTGCATGATATACGGATATGCTTACATTTCTATCACATGTCGCATACATCATGCTTTATGATTTTACGCATTGAGATATGCTGCTTTCATGAGATTTCTGGATTTGAGAATCGTGGCTATTTCAAAAGAAAGCATGTACTGTTTTAAAAACCCAGTTTCTCTTGATATGATATTTCGGTGCGTCCACCATGCGTTTTCTCGGTTCTGAGACGTGTGATATCTGTAACCCGATTCGAGGAGGCGGATGATTCCGTTTGCGGGTACATGGTGGACCCGGTATGGTACCCCGGGGCGAGAGAGAGATTTCGTGTGGATGACGATGAGCCTGGTAGAGGGACTACTGCCTACTGGTGATAGTATTTGGGCTCGGTGGATATCCGGAGGATACCGACCGGAATCAAGAGATGATATGGGCCGATCCAGACTGACGGAGCCCGAGATATGAGGATTTACGTGTCGATGCTGGACACGGGTTTCATGATGTTTTCGGGTGTCGATGTTGGACACCCAGGTTCCATGATTTTGATGTGCCGCGATGGAGACCGTTGATTATATCCTCATACTTTCATGCATGCTCTTTTATGATATTTACGTGCATACAGACATTGATTATATGGTTGGACAAGATCCACATGCATACATACATTGAATATATGGTTCGACGAGATCCACATGCATATATACATTGATTATATTGTTGGATTATATCCGCATACATATGGGTATTGATTACATTGTTAGCACATATGATGACCCAGTCACCCTAGATATCATAGTATTACCTTTATGATATAGTTGACCTAAGAGTCATTGTTTATTCGATTTCTACTTGTAGATGTTTTTCTACTCACGAGTTGGCAACTCACCCCCGTTGTACCACAGTTCTTACAGGTTGACCGCATGGATCCGTAGCGGCATCGCTAGCACATAACTTCATTTGGGTGTTTTGCATTGGTAGGTGGGGCATTTGTATCGTACCCACTCTTGTATTTATATTTCACATTGTATCTAGTCAACTTCATCAATCAAAATTAGTAAATTGTATAAGTAATGAGACTTAGTGAGATTGTGGTTGCGAGACTTAGAGCGAGGGGTTTTCCGCTACTTGTGGTTTTGATGTCTTACTTATTCCTTTTTCTTTTTGTGGTGAAATTCGCCGTTGGGTGCCGTATACTTACATATACTGTCTTGCGTGGTTGTGATTCGCCGTTTAGCGAAAAGCTAGGTCCCGCTTGGGGATGCCTTTATCATTATTATGTATTTGTGGTTTTGGATCAAAATATACAAAGGAGGTGCTGCCCAAATTTTTAAAAGACGAAACGCGTTTTCAAACAAGTAAATTTCACTTGCATTTTCATGTTCCTTATCTATGCATTAAGAAAACTTGATTTCATTATACCTTTATTTCAAAACTTCACCTTCTTTATTTTCTTAAAAAGGTTTAGATTTCTGGGTTTCAGCTTACTTGAATTACGTTACGCCTTTAGACGTTGCGTGATTTAAGTGCTGGTCACGAGCTAATATTTCGGGTCGTGACACCCCCATTTCACCACCTCATCTCATCTCCAAATTCATCAAAATTCCATTAAAAATCCATATATAATCTCACAAATTCATAGCTTATTTTTCACCCATTTCTCCTTAGCCTATTCTAGCTTGGATTTCGGAGCAAGAGAGCATTTGGGATGGTTAAGTTGCAAGCTAGATCTATTGTTTGTTGGGGTATAATCTTAACCCAATAGTTAAATTGTTGTTTATTTACCTTAATTCAAACTTATTTAGATATTAAGATGGTTTTAATTGTTAGTTATATATATGCCCTAGAGGCCATTGTTGTACATATGATGTATATTATAATGGATGCTTGGATATATATAGAGAGGACTTTCTTGCTCGTCATGATAGTATGCTATTTGGTTTCACTTTATCTTAACATGTTGACTTATATTAGTTTACTGTTTTACTCTCACATGTTGATAAAGCCCTTAGGATATGTACTCGACTACTGGCACTATGATGAGATCATACTAGTGAGGCCACGGTAGTCGATGAGTACATCCTATAACTGTTCCTAGTCGATGGTGTATCGAGACAGGGCATCGATACACCAGAGTAGACTAGCGTATACGCATCTTGACCCATATGATGGGCGATGGATGATCCCATATCCATCGGTGTTTGACATCAAGGATGGTGTACGGGTGCTCGGTGGAGACTAGGTATACTGGACGGACTCGCCGAGAACTCCCAGATGGTATTATACCTCACGTCAGATGGCAGTTCTCCGGTGACACTGATACAGGTTAGTCTGTAGACCCGAGATCGTCATAGAGTCTTGTGAGATTCCCACTGTGCTTTGATTTCCACCTTACCACATCCAAGAGGGCGTGCAAAACGGTGGCTTTTGGGTGCAGTCCCGAATCACATGGAGGCAATGAGCGATAGGAGGGGATTAGTCTCTCCCGGTATAGGGAGTTGATGTTGTGCTGTGTTCGATTGGCTATAACTGGAAGTCCCTGGACAGGGATGATATAGAGATTTACTGGTAAGTGTTACCAGTAGTTTCTCGACCTGTTATGAGCCTCACATCGACACGACTTATCGGTTACGGGGGTCTGACGTATACCACTCCTAGACTAGATATGCAACATATCAGACGAAGAGACCGAACTGTACGGGGGTGTTACTGATTGGATTAATAGGAGAATGTACAGGCTTGCTTGTTGATCTTCTAATCGCTCAATACCTGGGTGGCTGTTACGTTTAGCTGACCGCTTGCAGCTTGTGGGTGTTTGATATGATCATTACTTGCTACCGGTGTATTGACGATTCTTTAGAGTCCTACACAGAGGTTTCTTGACTCAGGCAAAACGGAGTAGGAGCACATATGTGATATGTACGGGACCGAGAATAATACGATATGAGATACTGTATTCTATTCTCACGATATTTGATATCAGCCGGGTCATCGAATCAAGTGTTGATTCGATGAATCGGTACATGATATATTAGTCGGTTATATGCGATATAGCCGGATTGTCGGATCAAGTGTTGATTCGATAATTTAATGTATAATTATATATATGATATATTATATTACATTATCTAATATTGGCTCGCTTTATTGATTTATTTTCTCACCGGGTAATACATTGATATATATGCGATATATGTTAATTGTATTATTTTCTTTTGTTACAAAAATATATTATATATGTGATATATAATATTGTAACAAGTTATGATTACTAATGCAACATGATTAGTGGAGATTAAACATGGTTAGGGTTTGATTTGGGTTAATCTATCTAGAAGCTTCTAGAAGCTTTTGTTTTGTTTCTTGCAAAGATATTATGTGTTGATATTTTTGGAGATATTTTCTTAACCCAACCCACACCCTTTACCCTAGTTAAATCTCTACAATGGTTAAGTCTTTCTTGACTTAACCATGGTTGCAATTGTAATGATAATAACAATTCATTATTCATCACAAAAGGATTGATCATTCTTCTTCTTCTTCCTTGAGCTCTTGAAAAGCTTTCTAGCTTTTGGTTTTGTGATGGATTAGTGTGAGAAATTGATAATAAAAGAGAGCATAATTCCTACTTCATCATCCACATCTAATCTAGCCAATTAGATTAGGGTGGTCACTTCATTAATACTTGATTAGTGAGTGAGAGCTTGAGTTAAAGAAACTTCAAGGTAGATCATCTTCGAAAAGGAAGACTTCAAGCAAGCATGGATCATTCGAGTTGTGGAGCTTCTCTTGAGTCCGGAAGATCATGGATCGCGGCAAAGGGACTACTACTCGGAGCTTATGAAGCAAAGGAGCGGACTATAAAGGTTGTAATCCATCTCTCTTAGTTGTAAAGTTGTTTACTTGCATGTATAACCCTAATTATCTAGCAAAGACCCTCGCTTTGGGTTGTTCGGCACGTCTAAAATTTGAATCGGGCATGGTTGATGCCTTATAGACCCTTGTAAGAGTGCCAAGTAACCCTTCGGTGGTATCAGAACCAAGCTAGAGCATTAGGCGACATGTATACGAAGTTAAAAGTCCGATAAAACCCTGAAATGTCGTAAATGACCCCCTCTCTGGAAATTTTTTAAAAATATGATTTTTTCCGTATTAAAAATACTCAGAAAATTCAGCAAGCAATTCTAAGGATAACTGTAAAATACGAACCCATAATACCCTAAAGTCGCCGCGGAACCGCGGCAGGAGCATGCTTCCCGCGGCGGTTCCGCGGAGGAACTTGGGTGTTAGGGGCTCGTATTCAAAGGGTTAATCCGTAGGTATTAGTATATACTTCTGCGAATTTTTAATATTACTCAAGTGTTGAGTTTTCTGGAGATCCTTTGTATTCGTTGATTCGATCGGAAAGTTTAATTTCGTTTGGTTTTCCGGATAATTTAAAACCTGTTAAAATGTTCTAACGGATATCAATAACTCATTTTTCCCGACATGAAAAACTTTCAAGTGTTGAATTTTTCTTGAGTTTAAAACTTTCGGAAAAACATGCAAGCATATCTGTGGACCCTTTAGAAGAATGTAACCTTAACTCGATTATGTGACCGTCAAAACTTCCACTGAACCTTTGGGTTTGTGGTAGTTTGGCGTTGCCACATGTGAGGTGTTGGTTTGACCCTTCTACGGCTGGTTCACTGGGGCTGTGACATGTTCTGGGATTTTTTGAACTCCGCTCAAGTGTCGAGCTATTTGGAAATCTTGGGTATTTGATCTTTCGATCAGAAAGTTTAATATTGTCTATTTATCTGGAATATGATACAATATGTGGAATTCATATAGTTAGGCATAAAATGCGAAATATGTGATATTTCGGATTTATGATGTCTAAAGTGATTGTGGATTCCAAATGTTGTAGTTTTACACTTTCTTTTCTGTGACCGTAAGCGTAGTATGTGGTGTATCGCCGACTTCGTTGCTATACATCAACGACAATCGGGATACGCATACTTGCTTACGTTGATGATATGAGATATTATGTGTTGCTGTAATATGTTGTATTGGATCGTCGTGTTCTGAATAGCCGGGGGTTTTATGTGAGATGAGAGTTTTTATTTTCATTCATATAAAAACTAGAAAAGCCTTCAAAAACATGACCTCATATCCCTTCACCGAGGAGTGAGCTCTTTAGCGAAACTAGAAAAGCCTTCAAAAACATTCCTTTTCAAAATCACTTGTTTCTACAATGATATCAAGTTCATTACGCAATAGGTTTTCACAAAAACCTGTCGTAGCCCTCCGTCATTTCAGATGAGTCCTACATAGTATTCGTACTACGTTTGTTGACCTCCGTCAAGGCGTAGTGTACGGTAGCTAACTAGTATTTATCTGTTTATGCATGTGATGCAGATTGGATTAGGGTAGTCGTACGGCCTCGTTGACCTCCGTCAAGGGTCGTGCGGGTGGGTCTGATTTAATCAAGAAATGACGGGTTGAACTTGACTAGCACTCTATGATTTGTTGACCTTCATCAAGGTCATGGGATGTTTGGGGCAAAATATTATCGGGAATTTCAAGTGTTGAAATTTGCAATGAGATTGCATACCTCCTATGAGATAGTTGGATCCCGATACCCACTGCGAGTAAGAGTTACTCCTGGGAGAATTTTACACAGGACAATTAGCCGATCAAGTAGGTGTCTAGAAAGGTGTTAACGGGGTTATGCCTCTGGGAAAATGAGGTTTATTTTAATTAGGTCCGTGCGAAAGCACGGGGAACCTCCCTCAAGTACCAACACTGATTTGGCTGAAAGATTGATGAAATTGTAGGGTGTAATTAATCCCGGCTAATCTTACCTTTTAGGGTTTGAAGGAAGATTTGATAAAAACAGTGGGAGACATCCTGGTTAGATAAGATAATAACCAATCTAATCTTGCAAGAGCGTACGCTAAAGTGTTTTCTTCTCTCTCTCTCCAGGTAGCGACCATGTCAGGCCTTAATCAAGATAATAATATGGATGTATTGACTGAACCCGCTTATTATACTGAGCAGGGGATCGTTGGTCCCGTTCTTTCTTATAAGAGTTATAAGACTGAGCAGGAAACAGGAGAATATCTGGATTCTCATGCCGCCCAAACGAGGAACAAGTATGCTGATGCATCTTCTTCGGGTGTGTTAGTTATTGAGAACTGTTTCTCAGTTCACCCTACGTCCTGGGTATTAGATACCGGATCGGGATCCCACATATGTAAATTGTTACATGGGCTACGTAAAGGTAGAGAAGTGGGAAAGGGTGATCATTCCGTACAAGTAGGGAATGGTGCAAATATTGCAGCCAAAGCAGTTGGCGAATATCATCTTATATTACCAAGTAGTAATATATTGATTCTGAACGAGTGCTATTATATACCGAACATGATGTGCAACATTATATCAGTTTCTTTATTAAGTAAAGAAGGATATAATTTTGTAATACAGGATAATGTTATGAACATCTTCCTAAATCAAAAGTTGATTGGATCAGGCTTGTTACATAATGGCATATACGTTCTCAATCAAAATACAGTCCTTAATATACAAAACACACACAAGAGGAAAAGTTCAGAAATGAACGAATCCTACTTATGGCATTGTAGACTTGGTCATATCAATGCGACACGGCTAGCTAAGTTACATAAGGATGGATATTTGAATCCGTTCGAATTATCATCTTATGATACTTGTCATTCATGTCTCAAAGGTAAAATGACCAAAACTCCGTTTAGTGGACACGGAGAAAGAGTTACGGAACTCTTAGGACTGGTACATAGTGATGTATGCGGTCCCATGTCTACACACACCAGGAACGGTTCTTCCTACTTCATTACATTCACTGACGATCTCTCAAGATACGGACATGTGTTCCTGATGAAACACAAATCTGAAGCTTTTGAGAAATTCAGAGAATATAAGCACGAAGTAGAGAAGCAAACGGGCAAAAGTATTAAGATCCTTCGATCTGATCGAGGAGGAGAATACTTGAGCAATGAGTTTCTGGACTATCTAAAAGAGAATGGGATTCTGTCACAGCTTACTCCTCCTTATACACCACAGCACAACGGTGTATCGGAATGGAGAAATCGCACCCTATTAGATATGGTGCGCTCTATGATGAGCAATGTTGAGTTACCTATTTTCTTCTGGAGATATGCGCTTGAGACAGCGGCATACCTACTGAATAAAGTTCGAACCAAATCAATGTCTACCACTCCATATGAGATATGGGAAGGGAAGAGACCATATCTTAATTTTGTTAAGATATGGGGTTGCCCGGCCTATGTCAAAAGATAAAAACCAGACAAACTCGAGGCAAGGACTGTTTTATTTAAGTTTGTTGGATATCCCAAACATTCGTGAGGGTATATTTTCTACCACAGTGAGGAACAAAGGGTGTTTGTTGCTCAACACGCCACCTTTTTAGAAAAGGGATTTCTTGCAAAAGAGATTAGTGGCTCTGAGGTAGAACTGGAAGAAGTTCCAGCAGAACAAACTACGACAGATGATTTGATGGAACCAGAGGATTTAGTAGTTCCCGACGAACCCCAGCCTCTCCGCTGATCTAGTAGGGTTTCTCATCCACCTGAGAGATACTACGGTTTTCTCGTTGATGGTGAGAGCGAGGATTGCATCATGGAAGATGATGACCCAACAAGTTTCGAGCAGGCCATCACGAGTGGTGACTCTGTGAAATGGCTGAATGCAATGCAATCTGAGATGGAATCCAGGTACACCAACAAAGTATGGACTTTGGAAGTTGCTCCTGAAGGGGTAAAACCCATTGTGAGCAAATGGATCTTTAAGAAGAAATTTGTTGTAGATGGAAAAGTTGAGACTTTCAAAGCTAGACTTGTTGCAAAGGGTTTTCGTCAACGACCAGGTGTGGATTATGACGAAACCTTTTCTCCAGTGGCTATGCTTAAGTCCATCCGGATCTTACTTGCCATTGCTACATACCATGACTACGAAATCTGGCAAATGGATGTTAAGACCGCCTTTCTAAATGGTGATTTAGAAGAGTGCGTGTACATGACTCAGCCAGAGGGCTTCGTAGATAGTGGGAGCAGTGGAAAGGTGTGCAAACTGCTTAAATCCATCTATGGGTTAAAGCAAGCATCGCGGAGTTGGAACATCTGCTTTGATGTTGTAGTCAAAGAGTTTGACTTCATAAAAAACGTAGATGAACCTTGTATCTATAAGAAGGTTGCAGAGAGTAAGGTTGTCTTTCTCGTATTGTACGTGGATGACATACTCTTGATAGGAAATGATGTTCCTATGCTGCAATCGGTCAAGCTCTTCTTATCACAAAGATTCTCAATGAAAGATCTAGGTGATGCCTCTGCATACTGGGAATTATGATCTATAGAGATAGATCTAAACGGATACTGGGATTGTCCCAATCCAGGTACATTGACACCATACTAAAGAGGTTTAGTATGGAAGAATCCAAGCGTGGGAACCAACCCACGATCTCTGGACTCACTCTCTCCAAAGAGATGTCTCCCAAGACTGATTTAGAGAGCTCCCAAGACTGATTTGGAGAGAGCTCGCATGCAAGGGTACCCTATGCTTCGGCAGAAGGCTCTATCATGTATGCGATGCTATGTACCAGACCCGATGTAGCATACTCACTAAGTGTAGTAAGTCGGTATCAAGCAGATCCTGGAGAAAGTCACTGGACAGCTGTGAAGAACATTCTCAAGTACTTGCGAAGGACTAAAGAGATGTTCTTGATGTATGGTAACGGAGAACTCCAGGTGGAGTCCTTTACCGATTCCAGCTTCCAGAGTGATAAGGACGACTCTAAGTCACACTCGGGATTTGTCTTTACCCTCAATGGAGGGGCATTGTGTTGGAAGAGTTCCAAACAGGATACCGTTGCAGACTCGACGATGGAGGCTGAATACATCGCTGCCAACGATACTGCCAAAGAGGCTGTCTGGATGAAGAAGTTCATCACTGAACTTAGTGTGGTTCCATCCATTGAGCATCCAATACCTTTGTATTGCGATAACAATGGAGCTGTGGCTTTGGCCAAGAAACCCAGGTCCCATCAGAAGTCCAGACATATTCTGAGACGGTATCACCTGATCAGGGAGATAGTTGATCGCCAGGAGATCGAGGTCAGGAGAGTTGATACGAAGGACAACACTGTGGATCCACTCACAAAGGCTATTCCCCAGATACAGTTTGAGAGATTATTCGGGATGTTAGGTATGAGATACTACAACACCTGGCCTTAGTGCAAGTGGGAGATTGTTAGTTATATATATGCCCTAAAGGCCATTGTTGTACATATGATGTATATTATAATGGATGCTTGGATATATATATAGAGGACTTTCTTGCTCGTCATGATAGTATGCTATTTGGTTTCACTTTATCTTAACATGCTGACTTATATTAGTTTACTGTCTTACTCTCACATGTTGATAAAGCCCTTAGGATATGTACTCGACTACTGGGACTATGATGAGATCATACTAGTGGGGCCACGGTAGTCGATGAGTACATCCTATAACTGTTCTTAGTCGAGGGTGTATCGAGACAGGGCATCGATACAACAGAATAGACTAGCGTATATGCATCTTGACCCATATGATGGGCGATGGATGATTCCATATCCATCGGTGTTTGACATCAAGGATGGTGTATGGGTGCTCGGTGGAGACTGGGTCCACTGGACGGACTCGCCGAGAACTCCCAGATGGTATTATACCTCACGTCAGATGGCAGTTCTCCGGTGACACTGGTACAGGTTAGTCTGTAGACCCGAAATTGTCATAGAGTCTTGTGAGATTCTCACTGTGCTTTGATTTCCACCTTACCACGTCCAAGAGGGAGTGCAAAACGGTGGCTTTTGGGTGCAGTCCCGAATCACATGGAGGCAATGAGCGATAGGAAGGGATTAGTCTCTCCCGGTATAGGGAGTTGATATTGTGCTGTGTTCGATTGGCTATAACTGGAAGTCCCTGGCCAGGGATGATATAGAGATTTACTGGTAAGTGTTACCAGTAGTTTCTCGACCTGTTATGAGCCTCACATCGACACGACTTATCGGTTACTGGGGTCTGACGTATACCACCCCTACACTAGATATGCAACATATCAGACGAAGAGACCGGACTGTACGTGAGTGTTACTGATTGGATGTTGGATATAGTGCCCTCAGAGTCAATTATTGGATCACAGGCACGTGATTGCAATGATTGAGGGAGGACCTATACCGGTAGGACAGTCTTACTCAAGATGATAGTATGCTATCTGGTTTATCTTTATCATCGTGTACAGCTTTAGGTGACCTTACAGGTCGCTATTACACGTTGATAGAGCCCTTAGGATTCTTGCTTGACTTCCGGGAGTATGATGGCGATCATATACGTGAGAGCTGGGGTCTGTAAGCACATCCTTAAAGTGGTCCCTAATCGTGGGAGTTTCAAGACTGGGCATCGATACTCCATTAGTAGACTAGTGTATACAGTCGAGACCTCGACGAGGGACGGTGGCCGGTCTCACAAGCCATTGGTGTCAGTTGGATCACCTAAGATGTATACAGGTGCTTATTGGGTTATGAGTACACCGGACAGGACTCGCCGGGAACATGCTAGTTGGTATTATACCTGGCGTCAGATAGCAGTTCCCTGGTGACATGTGTACAGGTTAATTCATCGACCTGAGATCGTCATTTGTCTCGTGTGAGTTCCCACTGTGCTTTGATTACTACCCTACCACGGCTCAAAAGAGTCGTGCAAACAGGTTTTAGTTGGGTACAGTCCCGAGCCACATGGAGGCAGTGAGCGGATCGGCAGGGGTTTCGTCTCTCCCGGTATTAGGGGTGAGACGCGCTGTGTCTAGGAGAGCCATTACACAAAGTCCTTGGCCAAGGCAGGAGATTTACTGGTAGGTATTCCAGTAGTATCTCAGGGTGTTCTGGGCTACACTCCGACACGACTTGTACCGCTTTTGGGGGTCTGACTTTTACCAACCCCCTAGGCCCGCCATGCGATGCTCATAGACGAACGGATCGGACTGTACGGATATTGTCACTAACAGGCTCAGTAGGGTGTCAGGATGAGTTCGCTCATCGACATCCCTTTTGGTCAATACCTGGTAGCCCGTTACGTACAGCTAGTACCTCTGACGTGCCAGTGGTTAAATCCATAGCCGATGTATTGACGAGTCTTTAGAGTCCCTCACAGACAGTTTTCAAGTTTCGGGCGAAACGTTGTAGAGGCCGTATGATATATGGCAGGGTCCGATCATATACGTGCAGTAGTGCACGGATCATGATCGGACGGATCATACTAGTGGGCTTTGGTTTAAGCCGGATCCTAGTATTAGATTTGTTGGATTACTTTAGTCTCATCGCATTCGCATTCAGTCGGAATGCGGATGCAGGTATGTATATACAGGTGAGGGGTATCCTTGTGATCCGTCACGAGTTTACTTTAACTGTTGCCGTATCTTTTTGTTGTGGCAAACATTTGGATTAATGTTTGCTTATGAAAATAATGAGCTAGAATTCATCATGAGACGCATTAAATGTGACATGGACATATATGGTGACTCATGGTCTCTTTTAGTGTGTAAATGTCACATTATATGATGGTTTTGTGATGATATGATAAGAGGAGAGAGAGAGGAGCTGCCATGAGGAGGTGAGCTCTCATATTATTGTTTCAACTCTCTCTCATTTTATCATTTGAAAACACAAAAGAAAAAAAAGCCTCTTCTTCTTCTTCTTCCTCTAGCTCATTATCTCCATCAATGGCTTCATCTCTAACCTCCATCCAAATCAATGGATGCAAGAGACAAAGTGATCACAAACATTCTCTACATCATCTTGGACACGTCGGCTAGCACACTTCGTGCCCGAGTTGCTTCGGATGAAGTGGGAGCCCATAAAAGGAATCGATGATGTGGTGCCCTTTCCGACGAGGAAATCGAGACCGGAGATGCCGCGAGGAGCTTGGGATGGTGGCCAAAGACCGAAGGACACGGATCGAGCGGTATAGCTTTCCAACCCTCTCTCTAGATAGCTAGTTGTAGGTTAATGGTTCGATCCGGAATTAAAGTATACGATAGCGCCGGTTTCTAGTTTAAGAAAAGTTTTCGTTTCCGCATTTTGGCCTTGGACAGACGGCCGGAGCGCTACCGTAGACTTACATGGTATCAGAGCCACGCCATTAACTTTTTCTAGCTTGCTCTAATGTGTTTAGAACATCGATCGAACGAATTTTCTAAAAACTGCATTTCCAAGTCACAGTTTCTGTCGAATTTTTCCTGTAGTCAAAATATTATTTAGTGTGCTGCAGAAAAACAGGCAGGGTTTTTTAAGAGAACCGAGAAAATTTGGCGAGCTGAACCCACTGTAGCGCCACGGAACCGCGGCCGTACCCACGCATTGGCCGCGGTTCCGCCGCAGTCCTGTAGCAAAACTTCCCCAAATTTTCTGAGGTGGTCTCTGACTTGGAAATGGGGTTTCTGGTAATTTTATTTTTGGCCCAGATTATTTTGAGTACTGGGTATTGTACTTGGGGCCCACTTCGGAGAATTTTGTCGATCGAAAATTTTAAACATATTAGTTCACAGTATTTACATTATATCTGCGACCGTGATTGTCATTCGAGTGGTAAATCCTGTCTAATTGCTATAGTTCTTTTAGACGGATTTGCGAACGTGACATTCACGTTGATGTTCTGTGTTGTGCAGTGATGTTGTGGATTTGTCGTGGTGGATATCCTGGATGCAATGGTAGTAAACTTTGGTTATATTTGTATATTTGATATTGCGGGGCGAGCGTCCGACATGTGGACTGCCGTCAATGCCTGTTTGTATATTATTCTTTTGGGGCACGACCGGGCTGAGTTCGATATACCCATTGTATATATTTTACTTTCTGTACTTGGATTACCCCAAGGTGGGGTGCACGGATAGCCGGGTTCTAGAGGGCAACGGGCCCGCATCTCATGGCTTTAAGACGGAGGGGGCTTCACTCTAGAATTGGCGGGCTATTCGCCGCACTCATAGGGGGTACAGGTTGACCCAAGGAAGGGTGCTCAAGTTACCAGATTCCGTGAAGTGCTGGGTGGTCCATTCACGTTGTTGAAGGGGGCTGCCTCGCTTCAGGTTTTGGCGGGTAACTTGCCGCGCCCGTAGGGGTCTAGGATTTCATTGCATATGCTATCCACACGACCAGGGGAACGTCGGGTTTCAGTAGCGGCTCTATGAAATCCGGGGATCCCAGATTATCTGTATTGCTCTGTGATGCTTATTACTCTCTGTGATGTTGCATTTTATCACGCCTTGAGCGATTATTATATATTGATATACATACTAGTAGATGTTGTATATGTTTTACACCCACGCTAGTCCAGTCCCTGGTCGGTCGTTAGTTAAGTAACTTAACGGGTGATGACGGGACCCAGTGGCGAATGCGGATGGCATATACGTACATCATATTTTCGTTCTTTTGTGGTGTGATTAATTGATGGGACTGCATTGATTCGGATCAATGCAAGCTAAACAAACCTATTCTGATGTTGTTGGAAAATTTTTCAAAAAGCTGTTATTGCAAGGACGTTCTCTTTTGTTTTGCACAGTGGTATTCGGTTATGAATATCCAGCACCTCAGTCGACGAGGCAAGGGCCGAGATCCTTTCACCGGGAGTAACCCCTTGGACAGAAGTTTGCGTCAGGGTAATAACTTCACTATAGCCGATTACTTTTTACTTTGCATCGTGGTATTCAGTTGGAATATCCTGCACCTCATTCTATGGGGAAAGAGCCGAGATCCCTTTGTAAGACTACGGTAGCGCCCCGGCCGTCTTTCCGAGGACAAAATGAGGAAACAAAAATTTTTCTAAACATGAAACCGGCGCTATCGTATGCTTAAAAGCCGGATCGAACCATTAACCTACAACTAGCTATCTAGAGAAGGGATAGAAAGGCTAAATCGATCGATCCGTGTCCTTCGGTCTTTGGCCACCATCCCAAACTCCTCGCGGCATCTCCGGTCTTGATCTCCTCGTCGGAAAGGGCACCACATCTACAAGTCTTTTTACGGGCTCCCGCTTCATCCGAAGCAACTCGGGCATGAAGTGTGCTAGCTGACGTGTCCAAGGTGTTGTAGAGAATGTTTGTGATCACTTTGTCTCTTGCATCCATTGCTTGGATGGAGGTTGAAGGTGTTGCCATTAATGGACGTCATAAGCTAGAGGAAGAAGAAGGAGGAGAAGCTTTTTTCTTCTTTTCTTTTCTTGTGTTGTTATCATAAAAAGAGAGCGTATGAGATGAAAAAAAATGATACAAGACCAAAACCACACCCATGGCAGCCCCTCTCTCTCTCTCTCTCTTGTTATCATATCAACATAAATCAAGCTCATAATGTGACACATGCACAAGAAAAGAGACCATGAGTCACCACTTGTGCATGTGTCACAATAAATGCTCCAAATCAAGATATCTAGCTCATAATTACCATTTGTAAACATTAACCCAAATGTTTACAACAATAAAAAGATACGGCAACATCTAAAGTAAACTCGTGACGGATCACAAGGATACCCCTCACCTGTATATACATACCTGCATCTGCATTCCGACTGAATGCGAATGCGATGAGACTAAAGTAATCCAAAAAATCTAATACTAGGATCCGGCTTAAACCAAAGCCCACTAGTATGATCTGCCCGATCATGATCCGTGCACTACTGCACGTATATGATCGGACCCTACCATATATCATACGGCCTCTACAACGTTTCGCCCGAAACTTGAGAAACTGTCTGTGGGGGACTCTAAAGACTCGTCAATACTTTGGCTGTGGATTTAACCACTAGCACGTCAGTGGTACTAGCTGTACGTAACGGGCTACCAGGTATTGACCAAAAGGGAGGTCGATAAGCGAACTCATCCTGACACCCTACTGAGCCTGTCAGTGACAATATCCGTACAGTCTGGTCCGTTCGTCTATGAGCATCGCATGGCGGGCCTAGGGGGTTGGTAAAAGTCAGACCGTCAAAAGCGGTACAAGTCGTGTCAGAGTGTAGCCCAGAACACCCTGAGATACTACTGGAATACCTACCAGTAAATCTTTTGCCTCAGCCGAGGGCTTTGTGTAATGGCTCTCCAAAACACAGCGCGATCTCACCCCCAATACCGGGAGAGACGAATCCCCTGCCGATCCGCTCACTTGCCTCCATGTGGCTCGGGACTGTACCCAACTAAAACCTATTTGCACGACTCCTTTGAGCCGTGGTAGGGTAGTAATCAAAGCACAGTGGGAACTCACACGAGACAAATGACGACCTCAGGTCGATGAACTAACCTGTACACATGTCACCAGGGAACTGCTATCTGACGTCTGGTATAATACCAACTAGCATGTTCCCGGCGAGTCCTGTCCAGTGTACTCATAACTCAATGAGCACATGTATACATCTTAGGTGAACCAACTGACACCAATGGCTTGTGAGACCGGCCGCCGCCCCTCGTCGAGGTCTCGACTGTATACACTAGTCTACTCTGGAGTATCGATGCCCTGTCTCGAAACTCCCACGACTAGGGACCTTTTAAGGATGTGCTTATGGACCCCAGCTCCCACGTATATGATCGCCATCATACTGCTGGTAGTCAAGCAAGAATCCTAAGGGCTCTATCAATGTGTAATAGCGACCTGTAAAGTCACCTAAAGCAGTACACGATGATAAGGATAAACCAGATAGCATACTATCATCTTGAGTAAGACTGTCCTACCGGTATAGGTCCTCCCTCAATCATTGCAATCACCTGCCTCTGATCCAATAATTGACTCTGAAGGCACTATATCCAACAATCTCCCACTTGCACTCAAGGCTAATTATTGCGATGCCGCATACTCACAGCCCGTGTGATACCGAACACCTAACTCCTCTACTAATCAGTCTCACAAAGCCCGTTTGCGAAACTATTGCGTTCGAGGAATAGCCTCGGTGAGTGGATCCGCCCTGATGTTTCTTTCTATGTCTCTGTTTATCTCAAGTTCGCGGAGAAAGCCATCTCCCGAAATGAGCAATACCTGTCTTAGAATATGTCTGGATATCTGATGGGACCTAGTTCATAAATGAACTCTAAATCCAAACTTCTTATACTGTATCGTCAACTGAACTTAATCAGTATCCTGCGCCATACCTCCCTCAGTATCCGCTTGGACCACCTGTCCAAAATACTGCCCCTCATCAAAGGGAAAACTATAACTCTGACAGTCACTCTGTCATCCGGGTCACCTTGGAAGCCTGGAATGATAACTGTCCCCCGATAGAGGTTGCCGTTATCATTTCCCTAGAACATCCACTTATGTTCTAAAACTGCTTCCGAACGTTTCTCCAGGATTGGATTAATATCAATTTATTGCATCTAGTGCAAAAACAATATCTGATGTGGTACTTGACATCTCATGATCAACTCAATTGCCTAAGCAAGTGATTTGCCAATCATGCACATCTCTCTCCCCTTTAGTCTGTAAGACACCTTCAGAGAAGGTGACTCCATCACCTGCAGGTACACTACCGTGCCAGGAGTCGTCCATTCTAAAACACCTTTAGAATGCTGTCTAAGTACCCAGATTGGGACACTTCCCAAATCTAGATCTAAAACCATAGATCTAGTAACCAGAATGTCTGATATTATATCTATATCCTTTGTGGAGAAATCACTGTGTGACAAACAAATCATAACCGATCGTAGTATAGGAATTTCACTTCCTACTCTGTGTATGTCATCCAAATACCAGGACATCACACCCTGCTACCTTCTTAACAGATCCATCCCCTATTCTGATGAAGTCAAACCTATGACTGTCACATCAGAAATAGATGATCTATCTCCGCTATATCTGCTTTAGTCCATAAATAGACATAGCTACTTGTCCACCAATGCTTCCGCTGCTCCCACTGACTACGACAACCCTCTGGCAGAGTCATATACACGTCCACTTCTAAAGCTAGTTTAGAACGACGCTATACTCATCCTCCTGCCGGGTCTCATAGTCTGGAACAACAGCAATGGCAAGTCTGGGTAAACAAGAACCTCCCTGTCACCGTCCTTGAGCATACCGAAGTACCTCTCGAGTGCCTGAGGTTACCCACCATATCTGCGGAGTGGCCAATGGAATGTCAAACCAGATTGAATCTTTAGGTTCTTATCAAATTTTCAGTAATCGTTTGCGGTTCTGGAATCACTTCCAGTTCTACCATACTCCCACTACTGTTTTCTGAAAAAATCCATTTTTATTAAAACTGTGGCGAGTCAAGAACAATATCACTATTGATCTTCCAGATGGTAGAAAGTCAACCCTCGTCATAGCCCGAGTCAACCCACAAACAGCCATTACAGAAACGTGCCTTGAGTTATCCAGAGTCTGGTTTTAAGCATAATCCGGACAACTCCCTGTACCTTAACATCGTTAAGATATGAATCGTTCTATATCCAATATAGAAACAGAGGCACTGATTTAATTTGAACCAGATTCAAATCATGCAGCTGTCTCCAGTGCATGTCAACTAAATGGAGAGAGGCCGATCAGCATTACTCAACTTAGGAATACATCCAGATATGAGTAACCTGAAAAAGAAGCAAGTTCTCAAAACCATTACTATCAACTGAATACTATACACAAGTATCTACATCTTATATCACCTTGAAGAATCCTGATACTTGCAATACCTGGTTTTCTACTTTATTCATATACCTATAACTTCTCAAAACTTAGACCTTGCATTTCTACGAAACACATGTCTAAGAACTAGAGAAGTCACAAGTAAACAGAATATAGTACGAGTACCAACCCCTCTGTCCTCATGGACACTAGACAACATACAATACTCTGTATAAGTCTCTTGAGTCTAATAACTCATTCGCTGTGTGTCATAGGTTGAAAACTGTACTTATAGTTAAGAAGAATTACACCGCTGTTTAATGCTCCTTACCTAACCATCCACTGATATAGGTAAATGTCATAGACATAATTTCAACAAGTTATATCTCACTTTATAAAAATAAACATACAGATATATCAATTTGAAATTGGTGCATTACAACGGATATTCAAAACCAAATATTTGTCGTCCGGCAAACAGCCCAGGCGATTTCCTCAAATATCACCAATTACAACGAATCCCGATATAATGAGGATGATCACCCAATTCCCAATAACTTACTCCCACTCATCATCTGTAAAACCATACAAATATGAGAATCAAACCTGGTAAATACATACCCTGGAGCAAGGACTAATTGGGAAATCAGTTTTCTGTTAATAATACACAGTGAAACTGAAACATGTAAATGTTTCGGAGGGGTATCCGGGTATTCCTAGTAATGTCTCTTCCATTGTCAGATTCACAACTATAACCGTATATTTCTTTGCCATCTCTCCAAATCCATTTATATGTCTTTAGTCATTACCTTCTGTACACCCCTTTTAGGCCAAATGGTTTTCTTCCTTCCCTACCGTTCGGCACCAGCCTATGGTTTGGAAAAAGACTATCCAATAAGCATAATGGGTGTACTCCCCCAATCCTAGGAGTACTCGGAACCTGAGAGAAGGTGAAGATAAAAGACAACTGAATAAACTTTATTCCTATTTCTCCTGAACCAGAATCCATCCTCCAACTGAAACAAGTTCCTTTCGAATTCATATATAACCATACGATGGAGTATCCAAATAACTGTGGATCTTCGTATTGATACGGAGTGTTCTGGAGAAATACAAAGGTGAAGTAGGAGTGGCGATGAAATACTTGGTTTTGTCGCGAATAGCAGTCGCAGTTTACTTTGCCCTCTTTCTAATCCCTTTATTTGTCTTAACTTAATACCTTCTGTACACCACACTTAGGCTAATCGGCTTTCTTCATTCCCTACCGTTCGGCACCAGCCTAAGGTTTGGAAGAAGACTATCCAATAAGCGTAATAGGTGTATTGTCCTAATCCAAGGAACACTCGCAACCTGAGAGAAGGTAAAAGGAAAAGACAACTGAATAGTCCTATTCATTTTCTCCAGAACCAAAAACCATCCTCGAATCTGGAACAAGTTCCTTCGAGTTCGTATATAACCATACGATGGTTTTATCCAATGGAAGTGGATGTTCGTAATAATACAGGCTGTTCTGGTGGAAAGGGTAAAAGTACGAGTGGTAATGAGGTATGCAACTCTGACAATCCAAAAGCCAGTGTTATAAGAAGGTTGGGTCAACTTGGTCACTGAGTCATAGTCAAGGGTCGGGTCATGGTCGCTATCAAAGAGAGAGAGAAAAGAAACACTCAGCGTGCACTCAAATCTAGATCAGAATGGTTACCAATTTATCTAATCAGGAAACCTCCCACTGTAACCTCAAATTCTCCTGCAAACCTGAAAGAAGAATTAGTCGGGATCACCCGAGGAGTAAACCAACTCATCAGTGGGAATCGGGATCCAACTATCATCGCATGATAACTTGATGGAATCCACTCAAGTCACCACACTCCAGAAGGTATGCGCATTCCTGGCAAGTTTCAGTTTCTTTAGAAACTCCCGATGTGTGTTTTTACCCCGAGGACCCAAGTGGCCTTGACGGAGTCAACAAATCAAAGAGTCCTAGTCAAGTTCAACCCGTCATTATCTTGATTGCATTAAACCCACCTGTACGTGCCCTTGACGGAGTCAACAAGGCCGCACGACTGTCCTAACCAATCGCATATCCATGCTACAAACAAGCACCACTTAACTACCGTACACTACGCCTTGACGGAGTCAACAAACGCAGCACGAATACTAAGTACCACTTATAGGAAATGACGGAGGGCTACAAATGGTTTTTGGATAAAAACCTTTAACGTAATGAACTTGATATCGTTGAAGGAACCGGATAGCTTTTTATAAAAATATAGCGGCGAAAACCTTTGCTAAAGAGGTCACTCCCGGTGAAGGGATCTCGGCTCTTTCCCCGTAGAATGAGGTGCAGGATATTCCAACTGAATACCACGATGCAAAGCAAAAGGCAATCGGCTATAGTGAAGTTATTACCCTGACGCAAACTTCTGTCCAAGGGGTCGCTCCCGGTGAAAGGATCTCAGCCCTTGCCTCGTCGACTAAGGTGCTGGATATTCATAACCGAATACCACTGTGCAAAACAAAAGAGAACGTCCTTGCAATAACAGCTTTTTGAAAAATGTTCCAACAACATCAAACAGGTTTGTTTAGCTTGCATTGATCTGAATCAACGCAGTCCCATCAATTGATCACACCAATAAAGAACGAAAATACGAAGTACGTATATGCCATCCGCATTCGCCACTGGGTCCCGTCATCACCCGTTAGGTTACTTAACTAACGATAGAGCGGGGACTGGACTAGCGCGGGTGTAAAACATATACAACATCTACTAGTATATATATCAATATATAATATTCGCTCAAGGCGTGATAAAATGCAACATCACAGATATGTAATAAGCATCACAGAACAATACAGATAATCTGGGATCCCCGGGTTTCATAGAGCCGCTACTGAAACCCGACGTTCCCCTGGTCGTGTGGATAGCCTGTGCAATGAAATCCTAGACCCCTACGGGCGCGGCAAGTTACCCGCCAAAACCTGAAGCGAGGCAGCCCCCTTCAACAACGTGAATGGACCACCCAACACTTCACGGAATCCGGTAACTTGAGCACCCCTCCTTGGGTCAACCTGTACCCCCTACGGGTGCGGCGAATAGCCCGCCAATTCTAGAGTGAAGCCCCCTCCGTCTCAAAGCTATGAGATGCGGGCCCGTTGCCCTCTAGAACTAGGCTACCCGTGCACCCCACCGCGGGGTAATCCTAGCACAGAAAGTAAAAATATATACAACGGGTATATCGACCTCAGCTCGGTCGTGCCCCAAAAGAATAATATACAAACAGACAGTGACGGCAAACCACATGTCGGACGCTCGCCCCGCAATATCAAATGTACAAATACAACCAAACTGTACTACCATTGCACCAGGCTATCCACCACGAAAAATCCGCAACATCACAGCACAACACAGAACATCAACGTGAATGTCACGTTCGCAAATCCGTCTAAAAGGGCTATAGCAATTAGACAGGATTTACCGATCAAATGATATTCACGGTCGCAGATATAATGTAAATATTGTGAACTAACATGTTTAAAATTTTCAATCGACAAAATTTCCCCGAAGTGGGCCCCAAGCACAATTCCCAGTACTCAAACAAATCTGGGCCCAAAAAAAAATACCAAAAACCCCAATTCCATGTCAGAGAGCACTGCAGAAATTTTGGTGCCCTGAAGCTACAGTGTTGCGGCGGAACCGCGGCCAATACAAGGGTCATGTCGCGGTTCCGCGGCACTACAGTGGGTTCAGGCAACCAATTTTCTACAGTGCTCCCAAAAAACCCTGCCTGATTTTCTGCAGCACACCAAATAATTTTTTGACCACGGGAAAAATTCGACAGAAACTGTGACTTGGAAATGCAGTTTTTAGAAAATTCGTTCGATCGATATTTTAAACACATTAGAGCAAGCTAGTAAAGGTTAATGGCGTGGCTCTGATACCATGTAAGACTACGGTAGCGCCCCGGCCGTCTTTCCGAGGCCAAAATGCGGAAACAAAAAAATTTTCTAAACATGAAACCGACGCTATTGTATGCTTAAAACCCGGATCGAACCATTAACCTACAACTAGCTATCTAGTGAAGGGATAGAAAGGCTATACCGATCGATCCATGTCCTTCGGTCTTTGGCCACCATCCCAAGCTCCTCGCGGCATCTCCGGTCTTGATCTTCTCGTCGGAAAGGGCACTACATCTACGAGTCTTTTTACGGGCTCCCGCTTCATCCGAAGCAACTCGGGCACGAAATGTGCTAGCCGACGTATCCACGGTGTTGTAGAGAATGTTTGTGATCACTTTGTCTCTTGCATCCATTGCTTGGATGGAGGTTGAAGATGTTGCCATTAATGGAGGTCATGAGCTAGAGGAAGAAGAAGGAGGAGAAGCTTTTTTCTTCTTTTCTTTTCTTGTGTTGTTATCATAAAAAGAGAGAGTATGAGATGAAAAAAAATGATACAAGACCAAAACCACACCCATGGCAGCCCTTCTCTCTCTCTTGTTATCATATCAACATAAATCAAGCTCATAATATGACACATGCACAAGAAAAGAGACCATGATTCACCACTTGTGCATGTGTCACAATAAATGCTCCAAATCATGATATCTAGCTTATAATTAGCATTTGTAAACATTAACCCAAATGTTTACAACAATAAAAAGATACGGTAATATCTAAAGTAAACTCGTGATGGATCACAAGGATACCCCTCACCTGTATATACATACCTGCATCCGCATTTCGACTGAATGCGAATGCGATGAGACTAAAGTAATCCAGCAAATCTAATACTAGGATCCGGCTTAAACCAAAACCCACTAGTATTGTTCCCCTCCGAATGGCGGCCGAGACATTAGGACGTCTTGCCTGAGATTCGGGGCAGACGATATTTGGTTTTATCCGTCCACCTCTCCGAAGATACCAAGTTGACTTATGGCACCATGTATCGGAGGTTTAGACGGATGCGGCCAATGTAGCAGACTTCGTCAGATTCCCCCTCGCTTGAGGGGCTTTTGATTGTGGGGACGCTCTTCCCTGCAGGCGCAAGCCCCTGCAGTTAATTACGCTACCGCATCGCGGTAACAACTTTCTCCTTCTCCAGAATTTCACTCCGTGTCGTGGGTGTTTGTTTTGTTTGTGGTTGCCCGTGGATTATATACGGAGACTAATTTATGTCGTCGCCCGTAGGATGTGGATTAGTCCAAATCCGTATTTTCTTAGATTTAGGTTTGGGGTTTTGGTTTAAGGATACGTTAGCCATATTTGAGGTTAAGATCAACTTAAACATTTGTTAAGGATACGTTAGTCTAATTTGAAACCAAGATCAACTTAACGCGATCGTTTAGATCCGACGAAAGAGCATTTTGGGGCTCTATTGTTTCCAGTTTAGGGATATAGTGGTCCATCACTAGTTTAGGGACATGGTGATCCATAGGTAGCTTAAGGACGTTGCGGTCCATGTTCTAGTTTAGGGACGTGGTGGTCCATGGGTAGTTTAAGGACGTTGCGGTCCACGTTCCAGTTTAGGGACGTGGTGGTCCATCATTCCCATTTGGGGACGAGCATTAGTTTAAGGACATTTCGGTCCAACATTCCCATTTTGGGACGAATATTAGTTTAAGGACGTTTCGGTCCAACATTCCCATTTTGGGACGAATATTAGTTTAAGGACGTTTCGGTCCACGAGTTTAAGGACCTCACAGTCCGTATCGATGTGTGGTCGTCGGGACCCGGTACCTCTCTGACGTCGTTGAAGGATTACAACGATAGGTGTCAGAGGAGTTCAGAGATGTACCCTCGAACCGGAGGTAAATTGATTTAGGAGAGCAGTCTTGCTCAGTCAATTTAATTTGAGGACTTACGGCCATGATTGGGCTAAGTCCAGTTAAAAAAATTTCAACACTTTTATTTATTTTTGGTCTATTAGACCTGTGCTAGGGCTTTGCCCACATTTAAATAATGCATTGCATTACTTTTTATTTTTGTTTGGGCTCTGCAGAGCGTCAATTTGCTTTGGGCTCTGCCCATTTATCAATTTTACTTGGGCTCTGTCCTTTATAAATGATGCAGAGCATCAATTTTATTTGGCCTTTGCCCCCTTTTATTGCTTTGCAATTTATTTTTACCTGTTAGGTCTTTTTGACTTGGGCCTGGATCTTTAACCAAAGAATGCATTGCATTTTTCAGGCGCTTTGCGCCAATCAAAGAGCGCAAGCGCTTGCGGTGATGACACGTGTCATGTAAGCGCAGTGCGCTGCGCTAGTGCGCTACGTTTGCGCTGCTGACACGTGGTGCGCTCTGGTGAATTGCGCCAATTTCAGAGAGCAAAACTCTATCTTAAAGCGCATAGCGCAAGTGGTTCAGATGCTGACACGTGGCGCTCTCTGGTGGCTTGCGCCAACCCAAGAGCGCAACAGTGCAGATTTACAAGTGCAAGGCACTATTAACTTGGGAATCTTTTAGATTCCAGAACCAATAGTTCATGAAAAAGTGCAAAGCACTGTTTGTTTCCTTTGATCTAATTAGAATCAAAGAAAACAAATATTTCTTGTTTTTTTCTTGATCTCAGAGAACCAGTGGTTCATAAGTGCAAAGCACTTTTATTATTTGTTTTTTTATTGGAGATCATTGATCTTGTTCTTAGATCAATGATCTATTAGAAGAAATTCTTCTATTTTAAAGGTTTTTACCTTTTCTTCTTTAGAAATTTCTTCAGAGTTCTCTCTGTTTGAAGTTCTTGATTTCTCACCAATGTTTATGCTTTTGAATTGAGATCTAGGGTCCTTTTTATAGGGCCCATAAATTAGTTAAATTTGTTAAAGAGATCTTTCTCTGAGTGATTTGGGGAAGTTTCCCCACCGTTAGATCTTTGATCCAAGGGCTTCTGTTTTACAGAAGGCAATCTACTTGTTTTTAACAAGAACAGAAAGATTTCTTTAAAATCTTAATTCTGTTTGGCGCAAATTCCTAGCGTGTGAGACGTGTCAAGCAGCGCACAGCGCAGCGCAACTGCGCTAGTGCATCTGCGCTGACACGTGTCGCGCAGCGCAGTTTGCGCTGACACGTGTCGCGCAGCGCAACTGCGCTAGCGCATCTGCGCTGACACGAGTCGCGCAGCGCAGTGCTGGCGCAACTGAAGCGTTACTTCCTTTAATTTTTGTTTTAAATAGAGCTTTGCTCTGATTGGGCGCGCTGTCTTGGGCGCTGCGCTGACGTATCAGCACTTGACACGTGGCGCGTTGCGCCCGGGATTTGAAGCGTTGCTTCAAAATTTGAATTTTGAATTTCAACAGAGCTTTGCTCTGATTGGGGGAAACAAGTATGATCCGCCCGATCATGATCCGTGCACTACTGCATGTATATGATCGGACCCTGCCATATATCATACGGCCTCTACAACGTTTCGCCCGAAACTTGAGAAACTGTCTGTGGGGGACTCTAAAGATTCGTCAATACTTTAGCTGTGGATTTAACCACTAGCACGTCAGTGGTACTAGCTGTACGTAACGGGCTACCAGGTATTGACCAAAAGGGAGGTTGATGAGCAAACTCATCCTGACACCCTACTGAGCCTGTCAGTGACAATATCCGTACAGTCCGGTCCGTTCGTCTATGGGCATCGCATGGCGGGCCTAGGGGGTTGGTAAAAGTCAGACCCCCAAAAGCGGTACAAGTCGTGTCGGAGTGTAGCCCAGAACATCCTGAGATACTACTGGAATAACTACCAGTAAATCTCCTGCCTCGGCCGAGGGCTTTGTGTAATGGCTCTCCTAGACACAGCGCGATCTCACCCCCAATACCGGGAGAAACGAATCATGTCACGCCCCGCTTCCCAAAATACGGAATACGAGGTATGACTAGGCCAGCCATACTCCTACGGTCAAGGGATCATCCCGCCGTAGTCACAATTCGGCTTCTAGCACTACATGGTAATCAGTAAATAAAGCACAGTATTTAAGGAATCACATCACTAATTTATTACATTAAAATTCCATTGTTCACAAGATTACAGATAATAAGAACAATAACTAACCAAGTTCAATCTCACGATCACTCTATGGAAAGCAGTAAAGATAGGGAGTACACCAGACTATATCTCTGTGAACTCGAAGGGTAGATCCGTCTCCTGTGCTGGTCCTCCCGCGGAATCTGAGCATGCATACTCAGGTCATCAGAGCGACACAATAACAATATTATTAATATAAGATGAAACATGTATATGAGGTAATACTGGTGTAGGAACAATACAAGTAATCACTATATCACTATATGATGCAGAATATGTCATGTGTCCCTATCGGCCTCTAGGTCATGTTTGAAATCACATAGTGGAAGGAGGATCATGTTTAACAGGAGTCTCGTACATACCCGAGACAACGGCCCACATGCCCGGGACATAACCCTGTCAGCCGGATCGCTAGATCCTACCCTACACGTATCAGTATCACGGTTCGAATGATCATCCTCTAAACACAGTCCTATGGGCCAACAGAAAATATTAGTTTTAACGGCATGTTTGTGGGTATCGATTTTTGTCACTAACAATCGTATTTTCCAGCGAGATTCATACACGATATTCATCATCCTATGGGCCAACAGAAAATATTAGTCTCCGTCATAATAAACAATCATTCCCATTGGGATCTAGCATCGAGCACTTAGGTCATGATATATATCGGTAATCGGTAAGTTTAATAACTATGTGATTTAGGTTCGTAACACAACTAAATTAGCATGAAGCAAGTAAATACTTGCCTGGAAAATGTCTCGGGGTCGCACGGCAGCAACGATGTCGCGAACGCGCGATGTACGCCGTAAAACGAATTCTCGCGAGCTTGGTTCGAAACACGGGTTTTACGTCGGAGTTTCCCGGAGTCGTCTTGTGCACGCTGGAAGCTTAGGGGTGCTCTGTGGTTCGCCTGAGAAGTGTTGGAGTTGCCGACGGTCGACGGCGTCGCTCCGGCGATGGGCCGCAGTAGTGTTGAGACTTGGGGTTATGGGATTTTTGAAGGGAGAGAGAAGAGAAGTGGTGGCTCGGGTTCTGTCGTAATGGGGATGATGCTGAGGAGATGGAGGTCAACGACGTGGTGGGGGGTCGCCGGCGTCGAGGAGGCGTGCAGGGATGACTCGAGCTCGGTCGGGTGATGGGTTACTGTGTGCAGAAGTGTGGGTGCAGGGGGTCTCGAGTTGGTGGAGGTGGAGTCGTAGAGGGAGGAGATTGGTGGAGGAGTGATCGAGGGTTGCCGAGGGGGATGTCGAGGGTCGTCGCCGGTGGCGAGGTGAGGAAAAATTGTGCTCGGTGAGTTTCTTGTGAGGGAGAGAGATGAGGGATTCTGAAAAAAAGGGGGTGAGCGAGGTAGGAAGGAAATAAGGGAGACGCGAGGAGCGCGTCGTGGGGGCGAGGGCAACGTTACTGCGTGGGCGTGGGCGTGAGCGATGGCGGAGGAGGCGGGTCGCGCGCGCAAGTTTGGGAGGTTACCGTTGGGGATTTTTTTTTTGAAGAAGAGGAACAGTAGAGTGGGGTCGGGTCGGGTCTGGAATGGAGACAGCCGGAGGGAGTGGGCCAGGCCCGCTCCAAAAATAATTCCCTATAAAAATTTTCGTGGGCTGCAGGGGAGAGACGGGCCGGCCAAAAATTTGATTAAGGTATTATTCAAAAATGGGATGTGGGCTGAGTAAGGAAATTGGACCGAGGGAAAATTCTATAAATTGGTTAAAAGATTATTAGTGGGCTGAGGGAAATGCTATCGGGCTGGGGAAAAATATAGTGAGGGCTGGGGAAAAATATAGTGAGGGCTGGGGAAAAATTTAGTGAGGGCTGAAGGTATAGTTTAGGGTTTTAATTTATATTAGCCTTGGTTTTAATTCGGCTTTGGTTTTAAATCTTGGGTTTTAACTTTTAGGGTTTGAAAAAAAATATAAATATTGGGCTTAAACAACCAATTCAAAATATGAAGGAAAAAGAAAAGAACTACTGGAAATCAGAGAATAGGAAACTTTTATTAGAATGGAAACAGGGATTTACATCATACCCCCCTTAACAAAAATTTCATCCTCGAAATTTAACAAAGATACAAGAAAATGTACTAAACAAAGAGATGTGGATAACGATCACGGATATCTTCCTCCCGCTCCCAGGTGGATTCCTCTGGGGAACGACCGCCCCAAGACACTCAGACTAAAGGAATGATCTTATTCTTCAGCACTTTCTCTCTGCGGTCGAGAATGGTAGTAGGCTGCTCCTCGTATGATAAATCGGTACCCAAAACTAGCTCCGAATGGTCCAAGACATGACTCTCATCCCGAACATAACGCCGCAACTGTGACACGTGGAAAGTATTGTGCACACCAGCTAGCGATGGAGGCAAGGCGAGTCGATAGGCCACCTCTCCTACTCGCTCTAGCACCTCAAAAGGTCCGATAAAGCGGGGACTAAGCTTTCCTCGACTTCCGAACCTGATAACTCCATGAGTAGGGGAAATCTTCAAGAACACATAATCTCCAACTTCGAACTCAAGTGCCCTTCTGCTGGTATCTGCCCAACTCTTCTGTCGATCCTGAGCCGTCTTAATATGCTGCCTGATCATTTGGACTTTGTCGACTGTCTGCACAATGAGTTCGGGGCCCAGTAGTCTTCGTTCTCCCACATCATCCCAACATACTGGGGATCGACACTTCCGCCCATATAGTGCTTCAAAAGGAGCCATCTGAATACTAGCCTGATAACTATTGTTATAAGAGAACTCGACTAGATGCAGATGGTCCTCCCAGGAACCTTGAAAGTCCAACATACAAGCTCTCAGCATATCCTCGAGCGTCTGAATCGTACGCTCGGATTGTCCATCAGTCTGTGGGTGATAAGCTGTGCTGAATTTAAGGCGGGTTCCCAAACTCTCCTGTAAGCTCTTCCAAAAGTGCGACAAGAATCTCGTGTCCCGATCTGACACAATGCTGACAGGAACACCGTGAAGTCGCACAATCTCCTGCATATATCTTTCTGCCAGTGATTCTGTCGACTGTCCCACTTGGAAAGGTAGGAAGTGTGCAGCTTTTGTGAGGCGATCGACGATAACCCAAATGGCGTTATTGCCTCTAGGGCTCCGTGGTAAGGCCGTCACAAAATCCATAGTAATGTGCTCCCACTTCCATTCGGGTATCGGCAATGGTTGTAACAATCCTGCTGTCCTCTGATGTTCCGCCTTCACCTGCTGACATACCAAGCACCTGGATACGAACCTCGCGATTTCCCGCTTCATTCCGTTCCACCAAAAGTGCTGCTTTAGGTCCTGATACATTTTTGTACCTCCTGGATGCACAGAGTAAGCTAAACTGTGTGCTTCAGCCAAGTCTTCTTCTCGAACATCTCCTTTTGGAATGCAGAGTCTGCTACCGAATCTTAGAGAGCCATCTTCATGTATAATCAAATCCGTTCTCAGTCCAGCTTCCACTTGCTCTCTGAACTTTTGTAATCGGGGATCATCCGCTTGTGCAATCTTGATGCGATCCACCAGCGAAGATTGCACCTGTAGCTGCCAAAGTTGACTGAGTGCGTTCGGAGTAATGATCTCAAGTTCAAGTCTCTGGAAATCCTCAATAATGCTCCTCTGATCGGTCAACATCAAGACCGCTGGTTTGCGACTGAGCGCATCTGGTACAACATTGACCTTCCCCGGGTGATACTGAAGGTCCAAGTCATAATCTGCCATTAGCTCTAGCCATCGGCGCTGCCTCATGTTCAGTTCCTTCTGAGTGAAAACATACTTCAAACTTTTATGATCCGTGTAAACCTCCACTCTCTCACCCAATAGATAGTGCCTCCAAATCTTCAACGCAAAGACTACCGCGGCTAACTCCAAGTCATGCGTGGGGTAGTTCTTCTCGTGGTTTCTCAGTTGTCGAGAGGCGTAAGCAACCACTCGGCCGTGCTGCATCAAAACACAGCCTAAACCTTTCCCTGAGGCATCACTGTGTATCACCAAACCACCTGAATCATCTGGTACAGTAAGAATAGGCGCCGTGGTTAATTTCTGCTTTAATGTGTCGAATGCCTGAGTGCACTCCTCTGTCCATGTAAACGGCACATCCTTCCGTGTCAGTCTCGTCAATGGTTCCGCGATTCTTGAGAAATCTTGGACGAATCTCCGATAGTAACCTGCCAATCCCAGAAAACTCCTGATCTCTGCTACTGACTTCGGCATTGGCCAATCTCTGACAGATTCTATCTTCGCCGGGTCCACCGAGATGCCTTCGCCCGAAACAATATGTCCCCAAAACTGTACCTTGTCGAGCCAGAATTCACACTTGCTTAGCTTCGCATATAGCTTCTTTTCCCAAAGAATTTGTAGGACCGTGCGCAAATGCTCAGCATGCTCTTCCCAGGTCTTCGAGTAGACAAGTATGTCGTCGATAAACACGACGACGAATGTGTCCAAGTATTTTGCGAACACCCTGTTCATCAAGTCCATGAATATTGCTGGGGCATTGGTAACACCGAACGGCATCACAAGGAACTCGTAGTGTCCGTACCGGGTCCTGAAAGCCGTCTTGCATATATCCTCGGCTGCTACTCTGATTTGATGATATCCAGAACGGAAGTCCAACTTCGAGAAAACCTTGGCTCCACTTAGCTGATCGAATAGGTCGTCAATACACAGGATTGGGTACTTGTTCTTTATTGTGACCTTGTTCAGCTCCCGATAATCTATACACATTCGCAACGATCCATCCTTCTTCTTTACTAATAGAACTGGTGCACCCCATGGTGAAACGCTTGGCCGAATAAATCCTTTCTCCAATAGTTCTTCAACCTGCTTCTTCAATTCCGCCAATTCAACTGGTGCCATTCTGTATGGGGCTCTGGATACTGGGGCTGTACCTGGAATCAAATCGATTGAGAACTCCAAGATTCGAGGAGGTGGTAGACCTGGTAGATCTTCGGGAAATACATCCAGAAAGTCCCGAACAATTACTGGAACTGGACTCTTATCAATCTCCATAGCTGACAGTTCTTTGGGCTTGGCTCTATACTTAGCTGGCTCCAAAGATTCACTTCCGCGCTCGAAAATAAACTCCGGGTGATTGGGGATGCGAAAGATCACCTTCCTTGCACGACAATCGATAACTGCATGGAAAGTGCTCATCCAATCCATCCCGAGAATTGCGTCTGTTAGTGTATATGCCCTAGAGGCCATTACTGTATCATACTAGTTTGTATATTACTTAATGGAAGCTTGGGATATTCACCTTGTATATACAATCTTGCTCAAAATAGTAGTATGCTACTTGGTTTGTTTCTACTTCAATGTGTACATGTGTTTATTTTAGTATATCGCCTATACACATTAGTGGAGCCCTTAGGATCTTTGCTTGATTACCAGCGTTGTGATGGCAGTCACACTAATGGGGCTGGGTAATCTATAAGCACATCCTTATGCAGGTCCCTGGTCGCAGGACTATCGAGACAGGGCATCGATACTCCGGAGTAGACTAGCGCATGCGCTTCTCATCCCAGTGTGGGAGACGGTCTGTCCCACAGCCGTCGGTACGTCGTACTTGAGATAGTATGCGGGTGCTCGTTGGGTTACGAGTACACTAGACAGGACTCGTCGGGAACTGACTAGTTGGTATTATGCCTATCATCAGTTATCAGTTCCCAGGTGACATGAGTACAGCTTAGTCCGCTGACTTGACACTGTCACTTCGCCTCGAGTGTGTTCCCACTGTACTTTGATTACTACCCTACCACGGCTCAAAGGAGTCGTGCAAACAGGTGGTAGTTGGGTGCAGTCCCGAAGCACTTGGAGGCAGTGACGGTTAGACAGGATTCGTCTCTCCCGGTATTTGGAGTTGACATCGCGCTGTGTCTAGGAGAGCCATTACACGAGTAGTCCCTGGCCAGGGCAAACGAGATATACTGGTAGGCTTCCAGTGTTATCTCAGGGTGTTTTGGGCTTCACTCCGACACGACTTGTACCGCTATTAGGGGACTGACGTTTACTTCCCCCTAGGCCCGCCATGCGATGTATCAGACGAACAGACCGGACTGTACGGAGAATGTCACATTCAGGCTCAGTAGGAGTTCAGATGAGTTTCTCCTCGTCAGTCTTCTTGTCGGCATTACCTGGGGACCGTTACGCACAGCTAGTGCCGCTTGCGGTCTGTGGTTAAACCCACTGCCAGCGTAGTGTCGAGTCTTTAGAGTCCCACACAGAAAGCTATTCGTCTTTAGGCAAAAGAGTAGAGGTCGCATAGTTTTGCGACAGGTCGCATGGTTTTGCGACAGGGTTCGGTCACATCCGTGCACTTGTGCACGTATAGTGTCCGGACAGTTTACACTAGCGGGCTTTGGTTTAAGCCAGATCCTAGTGTACCTTTTGGGATTGGATTTATCCAGTATGTATTCGTGTTCCTCGGAACGCGGATGCGGGTGTGTATGCACAGTTGACGGAGAGACAGAGGCAGAGGATTCTCCTTAGGGTTGTTGACCGTTGACCGTTGACTATTGACTTTTTGCTCAACCCTAATGAGAATATGATATGTGATTAAAAATTATATTAATTAAGTATTATGGTGACATGGTTGTTGACTTGTTGACTTTGTTGACTTGTTGACTTTTGTTGACTTGTTGACTTTGTTGACCGGTTGACTAGGCTTGACTAGTTGACCATCATGATAACCATAGCTATCATTTCATGGCAAAGACTTTTGCTTGCTTGCTCTTTTGTGCAAAATGAGTGCATGAAATGATATGGCTATGGTTGCTTAAACCATCACATAACACTTGATTGATATGATATGTTATCATTGTTTTGGATTATGAGAGGGTGAAAGACAAAAGAGAGGCTAATTCTCACTTGCTCATTCTCTTTCTTGTTCTTGAGCTCTCATACTCTTGCTCTCACCCTCTTCCTCTTGCTCCCTCTCTTGACTCTATGGTTCACTTGTCTCATGAGTTGAGAATCAAGAACCATAGATAAAATCCCATACAAACTCTTCTCTACTCACTCTAGTTCACAAGGTTTAGCAAACCGAGTGAACTAGTTTCTTCAAAGTTCGAAGAAGGAGCCAAAGGTTGGAGCTTTCAGGTGGATCTATCTTCGGCGCAAGGAGACGACGGGAAGAAGCCGATCCGGACCACCATCGGAGTTTGAAGACGAAGGAGTTCAAGACAAGCAAGGTATAAACCCCCTAACCGAGTAGTTAACGACTCCTAGTTAGGATGTTAGTTAGATATTTAACAAAGATCCGGGTTTTAGGTCCATGTTACCACCTCTATAAAAATCGTTTTTTATCAAATTCCGCATGCCCGAAAGTACCGGGAGAGGTAGCATGGACTTACAGCGTCGTAACTGCCTGTCCCGATCATAAGGAAATTCGTATAGAATTCCCTGCCACACACTACAACTGGGCATAATCTACATTCTCGACTAGATATAATAATGCCATTACCCGTATGAATTTCCCATCCCTTGGTTAGTGGTTCATGTGGTATTGAGTGTGTGTTAGTGAAATGCTCAGACAAGAAACAATGCGATGCTCCCGAATCAAATAGTACTCTAGCTGGTAAGGAATGTATGAGTAGAGTACCTGTAACCACGTCTCCTGACGCCTCAGCCTGCTCGGTGGTCAAGGTGAAAGCCCGTCCTTGACCGCGACCTGTAAATGGTTGTCTCTGCTCCTGCGGCCTCTGCTGTGGCGGTCCAGAACCTCCCTGTATCTCTGCTCGCTCAGGGCAACTGTTAATCCTGTGCTGACTGGAACCGCAAATCACGCACTGTCCCTTGGCACGGCGACAGTCCTTCTGGGTATGCCCTCCTCTACCGCAATAGCCGCAAGTTACGCCATGTCTCTGAGGGCGATGCTGTGGTACGAACGAGCGCTTCATTTGTGTCGTTCCTGCTCTGTGAACCGGTATGGCTCCTCGAGAAGGCGCGTGGGTACGTGCTGGAACGACTGGGGGTCTTCTGAACTTGTTAATCAATTACTCCTAAACTCTCGCCGCGTTGAGTACCTGTGCGAAAGTCTGCAAATCCAACGATGCAATCAACTGCTGCAACTCGAAATCTAACCCCTGAAGGAAGCGTCTGGCCCTGGTGGCCTCTGATTTGACCATGTATGGAGCAAAGCGGCTCAGACGATTGAACTCTGCCGCATATACGTCCACTGGGCGTCCATTCTGCTTTAAAAGGATAAACCTTTCCTCCATTTCTGCCTTGGCTGTGGGAGGAAAATAATGATCTAAGAAGCACTCCTTAAACTTGCTCCATTCAATCGGTTCATCAATTCTGCTTTCTTCTACCGACCACCATGTACGGGCTTCGTCTTCTAATTGAATCTTTATTACGTCCACTCTGTCTTCCTCTGGAATCCTGGCGGCTGTCAATAAATTTTCCATGTTCACCAGCCATTGTTCAGCCTCAAGGGGTTCAGCTAGCCCTGTGAATGCAGCTGGATGTAACCGTCGGAAGTCAGATACGGTACCAGCCCTAGCCTGATAAGCTGGTGGAGTAGCGCCCTCGGGGGCGGTAATGAGTGCGGAGGGTCCTCCTGCGGCGGTAATCGCCCTGAGTCCCTCAGTGAGTAAATCTGTCTTCCTCTCCTGAGCTTCTGCGAGAGTGGTCAGTGCACTGAGTATTCTTTCCGTGCGGTCCTGAGAGCTGGAGTCCGAGGAGGGGTCGTTCGGGGACGTCATATCACTGGAAGATTCAAAAGGATAGGATCAGATTCAAGGATGGAAATCAAGAGTAGTGAAACAAGAATAACGTAATACAGCATAGTTAATGTTATCCCTTGATATTAAACCTGGCTCTGATACCAACTAAACCATGTCACGCCCCGCTTCCCAAAATACGGAATACGAGGTATGACTAGGCCAGCCATGCTCCTACGGTCAAGGGATCATCCCGCCGTAGTCACACTTCGGCTTCTAGCACTACATGGTAATCAGTAAATAAAGCACAGTATTTAAGGAATCACATCACTAATTTATTACATTAAAATTCCATTGTTCACAAGATTACAGATAATAAGAACAATAACTAACCAAGTTCAATCTCACGATCACTCTATGGAAAGCAGTAAAGATAGGGAGTACACCAGACTATATCTCTGTGAACTCGAAGGGTAGATCCGTCTCCTGTGCTGGTCCTCCCGCGGAATCTGAGCATGCATACTCAGGTCGTCAGAGCGACACAATAACAATATTATTAATATAAGATGAAACATGTATATGAGGTAATACTGGTGTAGGAACAATACAAGTAATCACTATATCACTATATGATGCAGAATACGTCATGTATCCCTATCGGCCTCTAGGTCATGTTTGAAATCACATAGTGGAAGGAGGATCATGTTTAACAGGAGTCTCGTACATACCCGAGACAACGGCCCACATGCCCGGGACATAACCCTGTCAGCCGGATCGCTAGATCCTACCCTACACATATCAGTATCACGGTTCGAATGATCAACCTCTAAGCACAGTCCCGCTAAATACGATACTCTTTCCACTTTGATTTCCCCTTTTTCCCCAGGTTTACACTATTTATGATATTGATCTAGTTGTGTACGAGTATACCAACGGCACGGTTTCATCACTGTTCACTGTATCAATCACGGTCACGAATATTTACTTTCCATTGGTGTACCCGTCACTCCTAAACCAACATCTATCACGCACGATAATGCAATGTCCACACGCACTAACACTGAATAAATGGCAAGGGAATAATATATGTATTGTATGCTACCAATAAACTATGTATATTATGAACCAACATGCATGTCTTTACCTAAAATAAATTGCATAAATTAATATATTACGAATCCAGCAAAATGATACAAGTAGGTTAAATAGAACACTCAGTCAGCAATTTATCACAATTTGTTTCAGTTCAGTCGGGATTCCGGTTCTCAAGATACAGCTATTTCATTTTAAGTGCTCGCGGCTGGAAATTCAGTTTCAGAACTGAACGTCCGTTTCGCGACACGAATTGCACCCAGTTGGGCTCAGAATTTAGCGATGTCACAGTTAAATGAAATCTAGGTTTCTTGATAAAGAATTCAACGCAATAGACGGATCCTCAATCGCATCTGTACGTTGAAAGTTATACACAGTTTAACCTCAGGGTGTCATTTCAGAATCTGTTCTGGACAGTTATACGTTCTGCCCTTTTAAATACAGTTTAAAATAGTAAATGGCGATGAAACGGAATGGAACCACCTGTTTTATTTATCTAACAGAATTATCTTTAATATACTGTAGAGTTCCGTAACATACGAGTTCAGAAAACACAGTGATACAGGTCTTGGGACAGAACACAATAATCTGAAACGCTCTGGACTGCAGTCCAGAGTCGCATTCCGATCCAACTATCATTACTGTTTCAGAACAGAAATCATTAGAATTTTACATAGGGTTAAAGTTCGTCGAGTCGGCTTCGATTTAAGCCCTCGAACGCAGCATTCCAGTATGTATGTAATTTACGGTGATTTATTCATTTTCAGATACGAGAAAATATTAGTTTTAACGGCATGTTTGGGGGTATCGATTTTTGTCACTAACAATCGTATTTTCCAGCGAGATTCATACACGATATTCATCATCCTATGGGCCAACAGAAAATATTAGTCTCCGTCATAATAAACAATCATTCCCATTGGGATCTAGCATCGAGCACTTAGGTCATGATATATATCGGTAATCGGTAAGTTTAATAACTATGTGATTTAGGTTCGTAACACAACTAAATTAGCATGAAGCAAGTAAATACTTGCCTGGAAAATGTCTCGGGGTCGCACGGCAGCAACGATGTCGCGAACGCGCGATGTACGCCGTAAAACGAATTCTCGCGAGCTTGGTTCGAAACACGGGTTTTACGTCGGAGTTTCCCGGAGTCGTCTTGTGCACGCTGGAAGCTTAGGGGTGCTCTGTGGTTCGCCTGAGAAGTGTTGGAGTTGCCGACGGTCGACGGCGTCGCTCCGGCGATGGGCCGCAGTAGTGTTTGAGACTTGGGGTTATGGGATTTTTGAAGGGAGAGAGAAGAGAAGTGGTGGCTCGGGTTCTGTCGTAATGGGGATGATGCTGAGGAGATGGAGGTCGACGACGTGGTGGGGGTCGCCGGCGTCGAGGAGGCGTGCAGGGGTGACTCGAGCTCGGTCAGGTGATGGGTTACTGTGTGCAGAGGTTTGGGTGCAGGGGGTCTCGAGTTGGTGGAGGTGGAGTCGTAGAGGGAGGAGATTGGTGGAGGAGTGATCGAGGGTTGCCGAGGGGGATGTCGAGGGTCGTCCCCGGTGGCGAGGTGAGGAAAAATTGTGCTCGGTGAGTTTCTTGTGAGGGAGAGAGATGAGGGATTCTGAAAAAAAGGGGGTGAGCGAGGTGGGAAGGAAATAAGGGAGACACGAGGAGCGCGTCGTGGGGGCGAGGGCAACGTTACTGCGTGGGCGTGGGCATGAGCGACGGCGGAGGAGGCGGGTCGCGCGCGCAAGTTTGGGAGGTTACCGTTGGGGATTTTTTTTTTTGAAGAAGAGGAACAGTAGAGTGGGGTCGGGTCGGGTCTGGAATGGAGAAAGCCGGAGGGAGTGGGCCAGGCCCGCTCCAAAAATAATTCCCTATAAAAATTTTCGTGGGCTGCAGGGGAGAGACGGGCCGGCCAAAAATTTGATTAAGGTATTATTCAAAAATGGCATGTGGGCTGAGTAAGGAAATTGGGCCGAGGGAAAATTCTATAAATTGGTTAAAAGATTATTAGTGGGCTGAGGGAAATGCTATCAGGCTGGGGAAAAATTTAGTGAGAGCTGAAGGTATAGTTTAGGGTTTTAATTTATATTAGCCTTGGTTTTAATTCGGCTTTGGTTTTAAATCTTGGGTTTTAACTTTTAGGGTTTGAAAAAAAATATAAATATTGGGCTTAAACAACCAATTCAAAATATGAAGGAAAAAGAAAAGAACTACTGGAAATCAGAGAATAGGAAACTTTTATTAGAATGGAAACGGGGATTTACAAATCCCCTGCCGATCCGCTCACTTACCTCCATGTGGCTCGGGACTGTACCCAACTAAAACCTGTTTGTACGACTCCTTTGAGTCGTGGTAGGGTAGTAATCAAAGCACAGTGGGAACTCACACGAGATAAATGACGACCTCAGGTCGATGAACTAACCTGTACACATGTCACCAGGGAACTGCTATCTGACGTCTGGTATAATACCAACTAGCATATTCCCGGCGAGTCCTGTCTAGTGTACTCATAACCCAATGAGCACCTGTATACATATTAGGTGAACCAACTGACACCAATGGCTTGTGAGACCGGCCACCACCCCTCGTCGGGGTCTCGACTGTATACACTAGTCTACTCCGGAGTATCGATGCCCTGTCTCGAAACTCCCACGACTAGGGACCTTTTAAGGATGTGCTTATAGACCCCAGCTCCCACGTATATGATCGCCATCATACTGCTGGTAGTTAAGCAAGAATCCTAAGGGCTCTATCAATGTGTAATAGCGACCTGTAAGGTCACCTAAAGTAGTACACGATGATAAAGATAAACCAGATAGCATACTATCATCTTGAGTAAGATTGTCCTACCGGTATAGGTCCTCCCTCAATCATTGCAATCACGTGCCTGTGATCCAAGAATTGACTCTGAGGGCACTATATCCAACACCCTTCACCGGGAGTGACCGCTTTAGCAAAGGTTTTCGCCACTTTATTTTTATAAAAAGCTATCCGGTTCCTTCAACGATATCAAATTCATTACGTTAAAGGTTTTTCGCCAAAAACCATTCGTAGCCCTTCGTCATTTCAGACGGGTAGCACTTAGTATTCATGCTATGTTTGTTGGCCAAAGTCAAGGCATAGTGTATGGTAGCTATTTGTTATCTTTCTGCTGCATAGATAGATGCGTTGGTTTGGGACAGTCGTACTGCTTTGTTGGCCAAAGTCAAGGGTAGGTACGGGTGGGTTCAAATTAACCTGGAAAATGACGGGTAGAACTTGACATGTGACTTATGATTTGTTGGCCAAAGTCAAGGTCATAAAAGCATGGGGTAAAAAATCACATCGGGAGTTTCTAAAGAAACTGAAACTTGCCAGATATGCGCATACCTTCTGGAGTGTGACAACGTGAGTGGATTCCATCACGTTATCATGCGATGATAATTGGATCCCGATTCCCACTGATGAGTTGGTTTACTCCTCGGGTGATCCCGACTAATTCTTCTTTCAGGTTTGGAGGAGAATTTGAGGATACAGTGGGAGGTTTCCTGATTAGATAAATTGGTAACCATTCTAATCTAGGTTAGAGTGCACGCAGAGTATTTTTTTCTCTCTCTCTCTTTGGCAGCGACCATGGCCCGACCCTTGACTACGACTCAGCGACCAAGTTAACCGAACCTTCTTAAAACACTGGCTTTTGGATTGTCTGAGTTGCATACCTTATTACCACTCCTACTTTTACCCTTTTCTCCAGGACACCCCGTATTACTACGAACATCCACTTCCATTGGATAAAACCATCGTATGGTTATATACGAACTCGAAGGAATTTGTTCCAGATTCGAGGATGGTTTCCGGTTCTGGAGAAAATGAATAGGACTATTCAGTTGTCTTTTCCTTTTTACCTTCTCTCAGGTTGCGAGTGCTCCTTGGATTAGGACAGTACACCTATTATGCTAATTGGATAGTCTTCTTCCAAACCATAGGCATGTGCCAAACGGTGGGGAATGAAGAAAACCAATTAGCCTAATGAAGGTGTGCAGAAGGTATTAAGTAAAGACAAATAAAGGGATTAGTAAGAGGGCAAAGTAAATTGCGACTACTATTCACAACCAAACCAAGTATTTCTTCGCCACTCCTACTTCACCTTTGTATTTCTCAAGGACACTCCGTATCACTATGAAGATGCACAATTATTTGGATACTCCATCATATGATTATATACGAACTCGAAGGAACTTGTTCCAGTTCGGGAATGGATTCTTGTTCAGGAGAAATAGGAATAAGGTTTATTCAGTTGTCTTTTCCTTTTTACCTTCTCTCAGGTTGCGAGTGCTCCTTGGATTAGGACAGTACACCTATTATGCTAATTGGATAGTTTTCTTCCAAACCATAGGCTGGTTCCGAACGGTAGGGAAGGAAGAAAACCACTTGGCCTAAAGGGGTGTACAGAAGGTAATGACTAAAGACATATAAAGGGATTTGGAGATATGGTAAAAAAATATACGGTTACAGTTGTGAATCTGATAATGGAAGAAGCATTACTTAGAATACCCGGATATCCCTTCGAAACATTTACATGTTTCAGTTTCACTGTGTATTGTTAAAAGAAAACTGATATCCCAATTAGCCCTTGCTCCAGGGTATGTATTTACCAGGTTTGATTCTCACATCTGTATGGTTTTACAGATGATGAGTGGGAGTAAGTTATTGGAAATTGGGTGATTATCCTCATTATATCGGGATTCGTTGTAATTGGTGATATTTGAGGAAATCGCCTTGGTTGTTTGCCGGACGACAAATATTTGGTTTTGAATATCCGTTGTTATGCACCAATTTCAAATTGATATATCTGTACGTTTATATTTATAAAGTGAGATATAACTTTTTTAAATTATGTCTATGACATTTACCTATATTAGTAGATGGTTAGGTAAGGAGCATTAAACAGCGGTGTAATTCTTCTTAACCATAAGTACAGTTTTCAACCTACGACACATAAGGAATGAGTTATTAGATTCATGGGACTTGTACAGAGTATTGTATATTGTCCAGTGTCCATGAGGACAGAGGGGTTGGTACTCATACTATATTCTGTTTACTTGTGACTTCTCTGGTTCTTAGACATGTGTTTTCGTAGAAATGCAAGGTCTAAGTTTTGAGGAGTTATAGGTATAAGAATAAAGTAGAGAACCAGGCGTTGCAAGTATCAGGATTCTTCAAGGTGATTGAAGATGTAGATACTTGTGTATGGTATTCAGTTAATAGTAATGATTAAGAGAACTTGCTTCTCTTTCAGGTTACTCATAATTGGAAGCACTCCTAAGTTGAATAATGCTGATCGGCCTCTCTCCATTTAGTTGACATGCACTGGAGACAGCTGCATGATTTGAATCTAGTTCCAATTAAATCAGTGCTTCTGTTTCTATATTGGATATAGAACAGTTCATATCTTAACGATGTTAAGGTACAGGGAGTTGTCCGGCTTATGCTTAAAACCAGACTCTGGATAACTCAAGGCACGTTTCTATAATAGCTGTTTGTGGGTTGACCCGGGCTATGATGAGGGTTGACTTTCTACCATCTGGAAGATCAATAGTGATATTGTTCTTGACTCGCCACAGTTTTAGTAAAAATGAATTTTTCAGAAAACAGTAGTGGGAGTATGGTAGAACTGGATGTGATTCCAGAACCGCAAACGATTACTGAAAATTTGATAAGATCCTAAAGATTCAATCTGGTTTGACATTCCATTGGCCACTCCGCAGATGGTGGGTAACCTCAGGCACCCGAGAGGTACTCCGGTAGCCTCAAGGATGGTGACAGGGAGGTTCTTGTTTACCCAGACTTGCCATTGCTGTTGTTCCAGACTGTGAGACCCGGCAGGAGGATGAGTATAGCGTCGTTCTAAACTAGCTTTAGAAGTGCACGTGTATATGACTCTGCCAGAGGGTTGTCGTAGTCAGTGGGAGAAGTGGAAGCATTGGTGGACAAGTAGCTTTTGTCTATTTATGGACTAAAGCAGATATAGCGGAGATAGATCATCTATTTCTGATGTGACAGTCATAAGTTTGACTTCATCAGAATAGGGGATGGATCCGTTAAGAAGGTAGTAGGGTGTGATGTCCTGGTATTAGGATGACATACACAGAGTAGGAAGTTAAATTCCTATACTACGATCGGTTATACATTGGTTGTCACAATAGTGGTTTCTCCACAAAGGATCTGGATATTATATCAGATATTCTGGTTACTAGATCTATGGTTTTAGATCTAGATTTGGGTAGTTTCCCAATCTGGGTACTTAGACAGCATTCTAAAGGTGTTTTAGAATGGACGACTCCAGGCACGGTAGTGTACCTGCAGGTGATGGAGTCACCCTCTCTAAAGGTGTCTTACAGACTAAAGGGAAGAGGGATGTGCATGATTGGCAGATCACTTGCTTAGGCAATTGAGTCAATCATTAGATGTCAAGTACCACACCAGATGTTGTTTTTGCACTAGATACAATAAGTTGATATTAATCCTATCCTGGAGAAACGTTCGGAAGTAGTTTTAGAACATAAGTAGATGTTCTAGGGATATGATAACAACAGCCTCTTTTGGGAGACGGTTATCATTCCAGGCTTCCAAGGTGACCTGGATGACAGAGTGGCTGCCAAAGTTGTAGTTTTCCCTCTGACGAGGGGCAGTATTTTGGACAGGTGATCCAAGTAGATACTGAGGGAGGTGTGGCGCAGGATACTGATTAAATTCAGTTGACGATACAGTCTAAGAAGTTTGGATTTGGAGTTCATTTATGAGTTAGGTCCCATCAGATATCCAGGCATATTCTAAGACAGGTATTGCTCATTTCGAGAGATGGCTTTCTCCGCGAACTTGAGATAAAGAGAGACATAGAAAGAAACATCAGGGCGGATCCACTCACTGAGGCTATTCCTCGAACGCAATAGTTTCTCAAATGGGCTTTGTGAAACTGATTAGTAGAGGAGTTGGGTGTTCAGTATCACACAGGCTGTGAGTATGCGATATCGCAATAATTACCCTTGAGTGCAAGTGGGAGATTGTTGGATATAGTGCCCTCAAAGTCAATTATTGGATCACAGGTACGTGATTGCAATGATTGAGGGAGGACCTATACCGGTAGGACAGTCTTACTAAGATGATAGTATGCTATCTGGTTTATCTTTATCATCGTGTACAGCTTTAGGTGACCTTACAGGTCGCTATTACACGTTGATAGAGCCCTTAGGATTCTTGCTTGACTTCCAGCAGTATGATGGCGATCATATACGTGAGAGCTGGAGTCTGTAAGCACATCCTTAAAGTGATCCCTAGTCGTGGGAGTTTCGAGACTGGGCATCGATACTCCATTAGTAAACTAGTGTATACAGTCGAGACCCCGACGAGGGGCGGTGGCTGGTCTCACAAGCCATTAGTGTCAGTTGGATCACCTATGATGTATACAGGTGCTCATTGGGTTATGAGTACACCGGACAGGACTTGCCGGGAACATGCTAGTTGGTATTATACCTGGCGTCAGATAGCAGTTCTCTGGTGACATATGTACAGGTTAGTTCATCGACCTGAGATCGTCATTTGTCTCGTGTGAGTTCCCACTGTGCTTTGATTACTACCCTACCACGGCTCAAAGGAGTCGTGCAAACAGGTTTTAGTTGGGTACAGTCCCGAGCCACATGGAGGCAATGAGCGGATCGGCAGGGGTTTCGTCTCTCCCGGTATTAGGGGTGAGATCGTGCTGTGTTTAGGAGAGCCATTACACGAAGTCCTTGGCCAAGGCAGGAGATTTACTGGTAGGTATTCCAGTAGTATCTCAGGGTGTTCTGGGCTACACTCCGACACGACTTGTACCGCTTTTGGGGGTCTGACTTTTACCAACCCCCTAGGCCCGCCATGCGATGCTCATACACGAACGGACCGGACTGTATGGATATTGTCACTGACAGGCTCAGTAGAGTGTCAGGATGAGTTCGCTCATCGACCTCCCTTTTGGTCAATACCTGTTAGCCCGTTACGTACAGCTAGTATCTCTGACGTGCCAGTGGTTAAATCCATAGCCAATGTATTGACGAGTCTTTAGAGTCCCCCACAGACAGTTTTCAAGTTTCGGGCGAAACATTGTAGAGGCCGTATGATATTTGGCAGGGTCCGATCATATACGTGCAGTAGTCCACGGATCATGATCGGACGGATCATACTAGTGGGCTTTGGTTTAAGCCGGATCCTGGTATTAGATTTGTTGGATTACTTTAGTCTCATCGCATTCGCATTCAGTCGGAATGCAGGTGCAGGTATGTATATACAGGTGAGGGGTATCCTTGCGTTCCGTCACGAGTTTATTAAATGTTGCCGTATCTTTTTGTTGTGGCAAACATTTGGATTAATGTTTGCTTATGGAAATAATAAGCTAGAATTCATCATGAGATACATTAAATGTGACATGGACATATATGGTGACTCATGGTCTCTTTTAGTGTGTAAATGTCACATTATATGATGGTTATGTGATGATATGATAAGAGGAAAGGGGGGGGGCTGCCATGAGGAGGTGAGCTCTCATATTATTGTTTCAACTCTCTCTCATTTTATCATTTGAAAACACAAAAGAAAAAAAAGCCTCTTCTTCTTCTTCTTCCTCTAGCTCATTATCTCCATCAATGGCTTCATCTCTAACCTCCATCCAAATCAATGGATGCAAGAGACAAAGTGATCACAAACATTCTCTACATCATCTTGGACACGTCGGCTAGCACACTTCGTGCCCGAGTTGCTTCGGATGAAGCGGGAGCCCGTAAAAGGAATCGATGATGTGGTGCCCTTTCCGACGAGGAAATCGAGACCGGAGATGCCGCGAGGAGCTTGGGATGGTGGCCAAAGACCGAAGGACACGGATCGATCGGTATAGCTTTCCAACCCTCTCTCTAGATAGCTAGTTGTAGGTTAATGGTTCGATCCGGATTTAAAGTATACGATAGCGCCGGTTTCTAGTTTAAGAAAAGTTTTCGTTTCCGCATTTTGGCCTCGGACAGACGGCCGGGGCGCGACCATAGACTTACATTGGATTCACAGGAGAATGTACAGGCTTGCTTCTTGATCTTCTGATCGCTCAATATCTGGGTGGCTGTTACGTTTAGTTGACCGCTTGCAGCTTGTGGGTGTTTGATATGATCATCACCTGCTACCGGCGTATTGACGATTCTTTAGAGTCCTATACAGAGGTTTCTTGACTCAGGCAAAACGGAGTAGGAGCACATATGTGATATGTGCGGGACCGAGAATAATACGATATGAGATACCGTATTCTATTCTCGCGATATTTGATATCAGCCGGGTCATCCGATCAAGTGTTGATTCGATGAATCGGTACATGATATATTTGTCGGTTATATGCGATATAGCCGGATTGTCGGATCAAGTGTTGATTCGATAATTTAATGTATAATTATATATGTGATATATTACATTACATTATCTAATATTGGCTCGCTTTATTGATTCATTTTCTCACCGGGTAATACATTGATATATATGCGATATATGTTAATTGTATTATTTTCTTTTGTTATAAAAATATATTATATATGTGATATATAATATTGTAACAAGTTATGATTACTAATGCAACATGATTAGTGGAGATTAAACATGGTTAGGGTTTGATTTGGGTTAATTTTTTTTAGAAGCTTCTAGAATCTTTTGTTTTGTTTCTTGCAAAGATATTATGTGTTGATATTTTTAGAGATATTTTCTTAACCCAACCCACGCCCTTTACCCTAGTTAAATCTCTACAATGGTTAAGTATTTCTTGACTTAACCATGGTTGCAATTGTAATGATAATAACAATTCATTATTCATCACAAAAGGATTGATCATTCTTCTTCTTCTTCCTTGAGCTCTTGAAAAACTTTCTAGCTTTTGGTTTTGTGATGGATTAGTGTGTGAGAAATTGATAATAAAAGAGAGCATAATTCCTACTTCATCATCCACATCTAATCTAGCCAATTAGATTAGGGTGTTCACTTCATTAATACTTGATTAGTGAGTGAGAGCTTGAGTTAAAAAAACTTCAAAGTAGATCATCTTCGAAAAGGAAGACTTCAAGCAAGCATGGATCATTCGGGTTGTGGAGCTTCTCTTGAGTCCGGGAGATCATGGATCGCAGCAAAGGGATTACTACTCGGAGCTTATGAAGCGAAGGAGCGGACTACAAAAGTTGTAATCCCTCTCTCTTAGTTGTAAAGTTGTTTACTTGCATGTTTAACCCTAATTATCTAGCAAAGATTCTCGCTTTGGATTGTTCGGCACGTCTAAAATTTGAATCGGGCATGGTTGATGCCTTATAAACCCTTGTAAGAGTGCCAAGTAACCCTACATTAATTTCTAGTTAGAACTTGTAAAGAAAAGGGTTTAAATTAAAGTTAGAGTTTTTATCATTGATCATGGTTGCACTTAGTAGTTTGATATTTGAAGGCATACAAAATTTAATCTAGTTGTTAAGTTGTATATTGTTACGTTAAATTTTTTCCAAATTATATAATTTGCAAACTAGATTTTTAGGATTAATGTAAAGAGGTGAGATTAAATTTTGGTAAATATTGGTGTGACCTAAGTAAGATATTAAGTGAGCTATGTGGCCGTTAGAATTGCTAAAACATCTAGATTAGTATTAAAACGGTTAATGGTTGCTTGCTAGGTTTTTGGAATAAATCGATTTGATTTAAGTTTGAGATTTTGATGGTTTGCTACCTATTTCATATAATATTTAGTGTGTTGTGAATGCGCGATTGGTGCGATTGGATCTTAGCTTTGGGGTTTGCCACGTATAGCGACCGTAGTTGTGGTTTGTGGCATTGTCACGGACGCATTTTATGCACCAAGTGCGTGCGCGTTTAGTTAGTGCGCGTGGTTGACTTGTATTGTTTGTGTCCGCGACTATTTATATATTTATTCTTTTTTTACTTCTGTGCGTTTTTAGGATCGGGTGCGGAGGTGTCGGATATGGCGCGGAAATGGCAAAGCTGAAATCGGATCTGATTAGCCGAGACGTCCTGGTGAGTAGATGTACACATCTACGGGGGGATCGTCTGGATGGCGCGAGGCGTCCGATGGTTTAGGATTATTTGTAGTACTTGCATTTTATATGCGTAGTTTCCTAGTTATTAATCTCATTGCATCGCACCAACTTAAATATGTGTGTGTGTGTGTGTGTGTGAAATCATCTCATAGGACACTTGCACCATTACCATTGGTTCATGTTGTACGGGCACTATTCATACGAACACACACGCCTTTGGTAATTACTATGTCACGAACACTATAGAACTTGCTTAAAATCGGTAACTGTGCATTTGCATCATATATGATCCGTAGAATTATACTTATATGTTCATTCCACTAAATGGATATGTAGGATTGTTAGTTATATATCCATACCTCACTGCATCATGATTCATGCATAGCTTCTGGCCGTATTTCGCATGGTATATACTACCGTATCATAGATTTCATCATCACCGACATGTTTATATATTGTGATTCTTCTCGAGGATTTCAGTATTGATGGGATTTCTGGATTTTTGGGAAAACCGCAAGAATTTTATAAACCTGTTATCGCTTTAAAAATGCAATTTGCGGTTTTTCTCGTGATATGATGTATGTGTCGTCCACCATGAGTTTTCCTGATTTATGTTGGCTTTCGAGACCCGATTTGAGAAGTTGGATGAACCGTTTCGAGTACATGGTGGACCCGGTATGGTACTCTGGGGCGAGAGTGTTTTTATGGGGATGACAATGAGCCTGGCAGGGGCGGACTACCTACCGGTGATGTCTGGCATGGCGGATATCCGGAGGATACCGACGTGGTCGTGAGATTTGATGATATGGGCCGATCCGGACTGATGGAGCCCAAGATATTGAGACATTGTGATATTGAGATATCGAGATATTGAGATTTTGGGATATGGATATATTGTGTCGATACTTGACATGGATTTTCTATTGATTTCAGTGATGACACTTCAGTTTATTGCACAGAGGTTTTAATAAGTTAAAGATACAGATCTTCTTATATCAGATATATCATGATTTCTTGTTGATTATACATTCATATTGCATTCATACTTGTGCATCGTATCATTTTGGTACATGTAGACTGTGATGCATTTGCGTGCATACTTTCGATAGCCTTATTAGATATTACTTACTACTCACGAGTTGGCAACTCACCCCCGTTGTGCCACAGTATCTTGCAGGTCTGACCCGTCAGCACAGTAGCAGCGGGCGTACTTCCTCATTTTGTTCCTTTTGCTTGACTTACGGCTTGCTCGTAGGTGGGCTGCGAGGATATTTTGTTCCATCTTTTATTATTATTTTGTATCTAGTATACTCCATCTACCCTTGTATATTTAACTAGACAGTGAGACTTGTTTTTGTGGTGTGTGGTGTCGATGCTCACTTGAGCCGACGTGGTATCTTCTTATTTCTTGCTTTCAGATGCTTATTGTGCACTTTTGCTATACATATTACTTGTGGTTGTGATTCCGCTATTGGCGCAGAGCTAGCTCCCGCTTGAGAATGCCTTATTCATCATTTATATGTATTTTCATGTGGTGTACCCGATTGGGGCCAGTATTTACAAAGGAAACTCTGCCGAAATTTTCGGGAAAATTTGATGTTGCTTTTAAATGTTTGATGTTGCTTATTTTGTTAAAACCACTTGCGTTAAAACTATAAGTGCACGGAGGCGCCCCGGTCGTCAATCCGACGGCCAAATGCGGAAGCGGTGATAAACTTTAATTTTGCAAACTAGCAAACCGGCACCCCCGCGCACTAAACACCCGGATCGGGCCATTAAACTAGATCTAGCTAACAACAAGACGGGTTAGAGATATACCGAGTGATCCGAGTCCTCCGGTCTTCTCGTCGTCGTCCGGATCTCTCGAGGAAAATCCTGTCTCCATATCGTCGCCTCCTCGCCGAAAAGGGCACCACATCGCCTGCATCTTTTACGGGCTCCCACCTCAATGCCGAGGCAACTCGGGCGTGAAATTGGCTGGCCGACGCGTCCAAGATTTGCTGTAGAATAGTGTAGAATAGTTGTCTCTTTGGGGTTTAGTATGGTTGCCATGATGGAGGAATTTTGCACAAAGATTTTTCATGAATGCTTGATGGAAAAATGGAGCATCTAAAGAAATGAGCTCGGCCAGCCCATTTTTTGTGTGCTCACTGGAAAATCATGAAGCAAGCTATCTTATGAATGAATGTGTGTATGAATTAATACAAAAGAGTAAAAGAAATTCCTTCACTGCAAACACAAATGGGGGGGGGTCCACTAATTAAGCAAGAAGGAAATTTTCCACCAAAAATAACCCCTCCCATACTCCAAAACAGTGGCCGGCCACATCAATGGACAAGTGGGGAAAAAGAATTCTTTTAATGGAGAGGTCACAATAACAATAAACCCCCTCCACAAAATGTTATTTGCAAACTGCAAATAACACCCTCCAACGAAAAGTCCGGCCGTGAAGGAACAATGAAAAACCGGCCGGAACGGAATGCAAACTGGCAACCTCAGAAAACCGATCCCGTAATAAATTACAGGAAAACCCCGCTACTGCAAATACATGCCCGCATTTGTATTCCCACTGAACATAAATACAAAGAGACAAAACTTACACTGTACTATACTAGGATCCGGCTTAAACCAAAGCCGGCTAGTAATATCCGTCCGATCCTGATCCATGCAATACCGCACGTATCTGATCGAACAGTGCCATATATCTATACGGCCTCTAGTACTAACCGTCCGATCCTGATCCGTGCAATACCGCACGTATCTGATCGGACCCTGCCATATCTCCATACGGTCTCTACAGTGTTTCGCCCGAAAGCTGAGTAACTGAATGTGTGGTGGACTCTAAAGACTCGTCAATACTATAGCTGTGGATTTAACCACTAGCACGTCAGAGGTATAAGCCAATACGTAACGGGCCACCAGCTATTGACCAAAAGGGACGTAGATGAGCGAGCTCATCCTGACACCCTACTGAGCCTGTCAGTGACAATATCCGTACAGTCCGGTCCGTTCGTCTACGAGCATCGCATGGCGGGCCTAGGGGGTTGGTAAAAGTCAGACCCCCAAAAGTGGTACAAGTCGTGTCGGAGTGTAGCCCATAACACCCTGAGATACTACTGGAATACCTACCAGTAAATCTCCTGCCTTGGCCAAGGACTTCGTGTAATGGCTCTCCTAGACACAGCGCGACCTCACCCCCAATACTGGGAGAGACGAACCCCTGAAGATCCGCTCACTGCCTCCATGTGGCTCGGGACTGTACCCAACTAAAACCTGTTTGCACGACTCCTTTGAGCCGTGGTAGGGTAGTAATCAAAGCACAGTGGGAACTCACACGAGACAAATGACGATCTCAGGTCGATGAACTAACCTGTACACATGTCACCAGGGAACTGCTATCTGACGTCAGGTATAAGACCAACTAGCATGTTCCCGGCGAGTCCTGTCCGGTGTACTCATAACCCAATGAGCACCTGTATACATCTTAGGTGAACCAACAGACACCAGTGGCTTGTGAGACCGGCCACCGCCCCTCGTCAGGGTCTCGACTGTATACACTAGTCTACTCTGGAGAATCAATGCCCTGTCTCGAAACTCCCATGACTAGGGACCTTTTAAGGATGTGCTTATAGACTCCAGCTCTCACTTATATGATCGCCCTCATACTGCTGGCAGTCAAGCAAGAATCCTAGGGGCTCTATCAACGTGTAATAGCGACCTGTAAGGTCACCTGAAGCAGTATACGATGATAAAGGTAAACCAGATAGCATACTATCATCTCGAGTAAGACTGTCGTCCCGGGATAGGTCATCCCTCAATCATTGCAATCACGTGCCTGTGATCCAATAATTGACTCTGAGGGCACTATCTCCAACAATCTCCCACTTGCACTCAGGGCTAATTATTGCGATGTCGCATACTCACAGCCCGTGTGATACCGAACACCCAACTCCTCTACTAGTCAGTCTCACAAAGCTCGTTTGTGAAACTATTGCGGTCGAGGAATAGCCTCAGTGAGTGGATCCGCCTAGATGTTTCTTTCTATGTCCTTCTATATCTCAAGTTCGCGGAGAAAACCATCTCCCGAAATGAGCAATACCTGTCATAGAGTGTCTGGATGTCTGATGGGACCGAGCTCATAAATGAACTCCAAATCCAAACTTCTTCGACTGTATCGTCAACTGAACTTAATCAGTATCCTGCGCCATGCCTCCCTCAGTATTGCCTTGGACCACCTATCCAAAATACTGTCCCTCATCAGAAGGAAAACTATAACTCTGACAATGTCCTTGTCGTCCATGTCACCTTGGAAGCCTGGAATGATAACTGTCTCCTGAATGAGGCTGTCGTTATCATATCCCTAGAACATCCACTTATGTTCTAAAACTGCTTCCGACTGTTTCTCCAGGATTGGATTAATGTCAACTTATTGCATCTAGTGCAAGAACAACATCTGGTGTGGTACTTGACATCTCATGATTGACTCAATTGCCTAAGCAAGTGATCTGCCAATCATGCACATCCCTCTCTACTTTAGTCTATGAGACACCTTTAGAGAGGGTGACTCCATCACCTGCAGGTACACTACCGTGCCAGGAGTCGTCCATTCTAAATACTCTTAAAATGGTGTCAAAGTACCCTGATTGAGAAACCACCCAAATCTAGATCTAAAACCATAGATCTAGTAACCAGTATGTCTGATATTGTGTCCAAGTCCCTTGTGGAGAAACCACTGTGTGACGACCAAAGTATAACCGATCGTAGTATAGGAATGTCACTTCCTACTTTGTGTATGTCATCCAAAACCCGGATATCACACCCTACTACCTTCTCAACAGATCCATCCCCTATTCTGATGAAGTCAAACCTATGACTGTCACATCAGAAATAGATGATCTATCTCCACTATATCTGCTTTAGTCTATAAATAGACATAAGCCTGATGTCCACCAATGCTTCCGCTGCTCCCACTGACTACGATAACCCTCTGGCAGAGTCATATAGACGTGCACTTCTAAAGCTAGTTTAGAATGACGCTATACTCATCCTCCTGCCGGGTCTCGCAGCCTGGAACAACAACAATGGCAAGTGTGGGTAAACAAGAACTTCCCTGTCACCGTCCTTGAGGTTACCAGAGTACCTCTCGGGTGCCTGAAGTTACCCACCTTATCTGCGGAGTGGCCAATGGAATGTCAAATCAGATTGAATCTTTAGGTTCCTTATCAAATCTTCAGTAATCGTTTGCGGTTCTGGAATCACTTCCAGTTCTACCATACTCCCACTACTGTTTTTGAAAAAATCCATTTTTATTAAAACTGTGGCGAGTCTAGAACAATATTACTATTGATCTCCCAGATGGTAGAAAGTCAACCCTCGTCATAGCCTGGGTCAACCCACAAACAGCCATTACAGAAACGTGCCTTGAGTTGTCCAGTGTCTGGTTTTAATCATAAGCCGGACAACTCCCCGTACCTTAACATCGTTAAGATATGAACTGTTCTATATCCAATATAGAACCAGAGGCACTGATTTAATTGAACCAGATTCAAATCATGCAGCTATCTCCAGTGCATGTCAACTAAATGGAGAGAGGCCGATCAGCGTTACTCAACTTGGGAATGCTTCCAATTATGAGTAACCTGAAAGAGAAGCAATTTCTCTTTATCATTACTATCAACTGAATACCATACACAAGTATCTACATCTTCGATCACTTTGAAGAATCCCGATACTTGCTACACCTGGTTCTCTACTCTATTCAAATACCTATAACTCCTCAAAACTTAGACTCTGTGTTTCTACGAAACACATGTCTAAGAACTAGAGAAGTTAAAAGTAAACAGAATATAGTATGAGGACCAACCCCTCTGTCCTAATGGACACTGGACAACATACAATACTCTGTATAAGTCCGCTGAGTCTAACAACGCATTCACTGTGTGTCGTAGGTTGAAAACTGTACTTATTGTTAAGAAGAATTACACCGTTGTTTAATGCTCCTTACCTAACCATCCACTGATATAGGTAAATGTCATCGACATAATATCAAAAGGTATATCTCACTCTATGAAAATAGACGTACAGATATATCAATTTGAAATTGGTGCACAACAGCTGATATTCAAAACCAAATATTTGCCGACCGGCAAACAGCCCAGATGATCTCCTCAAATATCACCGATTACAACGAATCCCGATATAATGAGCATGATCACCCTATTCCCAATAACTTACTCCCACTCATCATCTGTAAAACCATACAGATGTGAGAATCAAAACTTGGTAAATACATACCCTGGAGCAAGTGTCCAATCGGGAAATCAGTTTTCTTTTAACAGTACACAGCTAAACTGAAACATTGAAATGTTTCGATGGGGTATCCTGGTATTCCTAGTAATGCCTCTACCATTATCCAGATTCACAACTATAACCGTATAATTCTTTGCCACCTCTCCAAATCCCTTTATATGTATTTAGTCGTTACCTTCTGCACACCCCTTAGGCCAAATGGTTTTCTTCCTTCCCAACCGTTCGGCACCAGCCTATGGTTTGGAAGAAGACTATCCAATAAGCATAATGGATGTACTGTCCTAGTCCTAGGAGCACTCGCAATGCGAGAGAAGGTGAAGATAAAAGACAACCGAATAAACCTTATTCCTATTTCTCCTGGACCAGAATCCATCCCCGAACTGGAACAAGTTCCTTTCGAGTTCGTATATAACCATACGATGGATTATCCAATAAACTGTGGATCTTCGTAGTGATACGGAGTGTCCTGGAGAGATACAAAGGTGATTTAGGATTGGCGAAGAAATACTTGGTTTGGTCGTGAATATCAGTCGCAATTTACTTTGCCCTCTTACTAATCCCTTACTTTGTCTTAATCTTAATACCTTCTGCACACCATCGTTATGCTAATTGGTTTTCTTCATTCCCCACTGTTCGGCACCAGCCTAAAGTTTGGAAGAAGACTATCCAATTTGCGTAATAGGTGTACTATCTCCTAAACCAAGGAGTACTCGCAACCTGAGAGAAGGTAAAAGGAAAAGACAACTGAATAATCCTATCCGTTTTCTCCAGAACCGGAAACCATCCTCGAATTCCTTCGAGTTCGTATCTAACCATACGATGGCTTTGTCCAATGGAAGTGGACGTTCGCAGTAATACGGGGTGTCCTGGAGAAAAGGGTAAAAGTAGGAGTGGCAATGAGGTCTGTAATTCTGACAATCCAAAAGTCAGTGTTAAGAAGGTTCGGTCAACTTGGTCACTGAGTCATAGTCTAGGGTCGGGTCAATGGTCGCTGCCAGAGAGAGAGAAAAGAAACACTCAGCGTGCACTCTAACCTAGATCAGAATGGTTACCAATTTATCTAATCAGGAAACCTCCCACTGTACCTCAAATTCTCCTCTAAACCTTAAAGAAGAATTAGTCGGGGTCACCCGAGGAGTAAACCAACTCATCAGTGGGAATCGGGATCCAACTCTCATCGCATGATAACGTGACGTAATCCGCTCACGTCATCACACTCCAGAAGGTATGCGCATATCTGGCAAGTTTCAGTTCTTTTGAAACTCCCGATGTGATTTTTACCCCATGCTCTTATGACCTTGACTTTGGCCAACATATCATAAGTCACATGTCAAGTTCAACCCGTCATTCTCCAGGTTAATTTGAATCCACCCGTACCTACCCTTGACTTTGGCCAAAATGGCAGTACGACTGTCCCAAACCAACGCATCTATCTATACTGCATATGAATACCCAATAGCTACCAATCACTGTGCCTTGACTTTGGCCAACATACACAGCTTGAATACTATTGACTACCCATATGAAACGACGGAGGGCTACGAATGGTTTCTGGCGAAAACCTTTAACGTAATGAACTTGATATCGTTGAAGGAACGGATAGCTTTTTAGAAAATATAGTGACGAAAACCTTTACTAAAGAGGTCACTCCCAGTGAAGGGATCTCGGCTCTTTCCCCGTAGAATGGGGTGCAGGATATTCCAAATGAATACCACGATGCAAAGCAAAAGTAATCGGCTATAGTGAAGTTAATGCCCTGACGCAAACTTCTGTCCAAGGGGTCACTCCCGGTGAAGGGATCTCGGCCCTTGCCTCGTCGACTGAGGAGCAGGATATTCCAAATGAATACCACGATGCAAAACAAAAGTGAATGTCCTTGCAATAACAGCTTTTTGAAAAGTGTTCCAACAACATCAGAATAGGTTTGTTTTAACTTGCATTGATCCGAATCAATGCAGTCCCATCAATTGATCACACCACAAAGAACGAAAATATACTGACGTACGTATATGCCATCTGCATTCGCCACTGGGTCCCGTCATCACCCGTTAGGTTAGCTAACTAACGGCAGAGCGGGGACTGGACTAGCGCGGATGAAAAACATATACAACATCTACTAATATATATACCAATATATTATATTTCGCTCAAGGCGTGAATAAAATGCAACATCACAGAAATGTACAGCATCACAGAACAATACAGATATCTGGGATCCCCGGGTTTCACAGAGCCACTACTGAAACCCGACGTTCCCCTGGTCCTGTGGATAGCCTGTGCAATGAAATCCTAGACCCTTAGGGGCGCGGCAAGTCACCCGCCAAAACCTGAAGCGAGGCAGCCCCCTTCAGCACCGTGAATGGACCACCCAGCACTTCACGGAATCCGGCAACTTGGGCACCCCTCCTGGGTCAACCTGTACCCCCTACGAGTGCGGCGAATAGCCTGCCAATTCTAGAGTGAAGCCCCTTCCGTCCCAATGCCATGAGATGCGGGCTTGTTGCCTTCTAGAACCCGGCTATCCGTGCACCCCACCGCGGGGTAAACCTAGTACAGAAAGTAAAATATACATACAACGGGTACATCGACCGCAACCTGGTCGTGCCCCAAAATAATAATACAAACAGGCAGTGACGGCAGTCCACATGTCGGACGCTCGCCCCGCAATATCAAATGTACATAATACAACAAAACAGTACTAGCATTGCATCCAGGCTATCCCCCACGACCGATCCGCAACATCACAGCAAAAACACAGAACATCAACGTGAAAGTCACGTTCGCAAATCCGTCTAACCGGGCTATAGCAGTTAGACCGGATTTACCGATCAAGTGACATTCACGGTCGCAGATATAATGTAAATACTATGAAATAATGTGTTTAAAATATCCGATCGATCAAAAATTAACAAGTGGGCCCCCAAGCAATACTGTAGCACTCACAGAAATTCTGGGCCCAATTTTAATATTCCAAAACCCCTAAAATCAGCCCAGAAGCCCACTGGAGAAATTGGACACAGTGAGGACACCAATGTGCGGCGGAACCGCGGCCCAAGGGGGTTTTGGCCGCGGTTCCGCGCTTGAGTGATCGACTGACTGTGTCGAATTTTTCCAGTAGTCTTAGAATTTCCAGTACATTAGTTTTTTACAACCTGAAAAATTTTTAGAGCCAGAAAAAAATTCGACAGAAAACTGATGTAAAGAAAAACGCGGGTTTTTGGAATTTTGGTCGATCGGAAATGCAAACACATCAAACAAAGCTAGACGAAGTTAATGGCGAGGCTTTGATACCACTGTAAGTGCACGGCGGCGCCCCGGTCGTCAATCCGACGGCCAAATGCGGAAGCGGTGATAAACTTTAATTTTGCAAACTAGCAAACCGGCACCCCCGCGCACTAAACACCCGGATCGGGCCATTAAACTAGATCTAGCTAACAACAAGACGGGTTAGAGATATACCGAGTGATCCGAGTCCTCCGGTCTTCTCGTCGTCGTCCCGATCTCTCGAGGAAAATCCCGTCTCCATATCGTCGCCTCCTCGCTGAAAAGGGCACCACATCGCCTGCATCTTTTACGGGCTCCCACCTCAATGCCGAGGCAACTCGGGCGCGAAGTTGGCTGGCCGACGCGTCCAAGATTTGCTGTAGAATAGTGTAGAATAGTTGTCTCTTTGGGGTTTAGTATGGTTGCCATGATGGAGGAATTTTGCACAAAGATTTTTCATGAATGCTTGATGGAAAAATGGAGCATCTAAAGAAATGAGCTCGGCCAGCCCATTTTTTGTGTGCTAACTGGAAAATCATGAAGCAAGCTATCTTATGAATGAATGTGTGTATGAATTAATACAAAAGAGTAAAAGAAATTCCTTCACTGCAAACACAAATGGGGGGGGGTCCACTAATTAAGCAAGAAGGAAATTTTCCACCAAAAATAACCCCTCCCATACTCCAAAACAGTGGCCGGCCACATCAATGGACAAGTGGGGAAAAAGAATTCTTTTAATGGAGAGGTTGTTCCCCTCCGAACGACGGCCTGCGATGTTAGGACGTCACGTGCCTGAGGTTCGGGGCAGATGCTATTTGGTTTTTATCCGTCCACCTCTTCGAAGATGCCAAGTTGATTTATGGCACCGTGTATCGAAGGTTTAGACGGATGCGGCCGATATAGCAGACTTTGTCAGATTCCCCCTCGCTTGAGGGGTTTTTGATTGTGGGGACGCTCTTCCCTGCAGGCGCAAGCCCCTGCAGTTAATTACGCTACCGCTTTGCGGTAACAACTTTCTCCTTCTCCAGAATTTCACTTCGTGTCGTGTGTGTTTGTTTTGTTTGTGGCTGCCCGTGGATTGTATACGGAGACTGAGTAATGCCGTCGCCCGTAGGGCGTGGATTAGTCCAAATCCGTATTTACTTAGATTTGGGTTTGGTGTTTTTAGTTTAAGGATGCATTAGTCGCGTTGCGACTAAGATCAACTTAAACATTCGTCAAGGATACGTTAGTCTTGCTTTGGACTAAGATCAACCTGACGTGGTGATTCATTTAATTTATGGCCATCGGGACTCATCACCTCTCTAACATCGTTGAAGGATTACAACGATAGGTGTCAGAGGAGCTCAGAGATGTACACTTGAACCAAAACTGATTGAGGGTTTTATAGTCCATTTAAGTGCTTAAGGATACGTTAGCCGTATTTGGGGCTAAGATCAACTTAAACGGGATCGTTTAGATCCGGCAAAAGAGCAATTGGCTCTATTGTTCCAGTTTAGGGACGTAGTGGTCCCTTATTAGTTTAGGGACGTCTCGGTCCGATACCAGTTTAGGGACGTAGTGGTCCATTATTAGTTTAGGGACGTTTCGGTCCGATGCCAGTTTAGGGACGTAGTGGTCCATTATTAGTTTAAGGACATTTCGGTCCATCGCCAGTTTAGGGACGTGGTGGTCCGTCATTAGTTTAGGGACATTTCGGTCCGATGCCAGTTTAGGGACGTAGTGGTCCATCATTAGTTTAAGGACGTCTCGGTCCAATATTAGTTTAAGGACATCTCGGTCCGATATTAGTTTAAGGACGTCTCGGTCCAACATTAGTTTAAGGACGTCTCGGTCCGATATTAGTTTAAGAACGTTTCGGTCCGATATTAGTTTAAGGACGTTTCGGTCCGATATTAGTTTAGGGACGTCTCGGTCCACGAGTTTAAGGACCCCGCAGTCCATATCGATCTGTGGTCGTTGGGACCCGTCACCTCTTTGACGTCGTTGAGGAATTACAACGACGGATGTCAAAGGAGTTCGGAGATGTACCCTCGAACCAGATGTAGATTGATTTAGGAGAGCCATTTTGCTCAGTCAATTTAATTTAAGGACTTATGGCCAAAATTGGGCTAAGTCCAGTTGAAATGTTCAACATTTTATTTACTTTTGCATTGCATTTCTTTTTTATTTTTATTTTTATTTGGGCCTTGCCCAGAAAGGATGCAGAGTATCAATTTGTTTTGGGCTCTACCCTTTTAGGAATGATGCAAGGTATCAATTTTATTTGGGCTCTGCCCTTATATAAAGGATGCAAAGCATCAATTTATTTGGGCTCTGCCCATTTATTGCCTTGCAATTTATTTTGGCCTGTCAGGTCATTTTGATTTGGGCCTGGCCCTTCAAATAGTGCAAAGCACCAAGAATCTTTTGGATTTAAGAAAATGAGTGCAGAGCACTTTTTAATGATCTAAATTTAGATCAAAGAAGAGAAAAGAAAATCTTTTCTTTCTTTCTGTCTCAGAGAACCAGAGGTTCATAGCAAGTGCAAGGCACTATTTTTATTTATTTATTTATCTGAGAACCAGAAGTTCATAGCAAGTGCAAGGCACTATTTTTATTTATTTATTTATCTGAGAACCAGAGGTTCATAGCAAGTGCAAGGCACTATTTTTATTTATTTATTTATCTGAGAACCAGAGGTTCATAGCAAGTGCAAGGCACTATCTGTTGTGCGCACGTGCGTTGCACGTGGTGCCGCATGGCGGGCATACGTGCGTTGCACGTGGCGCACATGCGCATTATGAGGAGAAGCAAAGCTTCTATATATGGAGAACAAGCTCCTTTTAATATTATTAAATATTCTCATGTGGTGCGCACGTGCGTTGCACGTAGTGCCGCATGGCAGGCACACGTGCGTTGCACGTAGCGCACATGGCGCTTGCGCATATGCGCATTATGGAGGAGCATGCTCCTATCTTAGAGAACTAAGCTCATTTGGAGAACTAAGCTCCTTTGAGTATTGAATCCTTTAAGGATTTAACTCTACCTTTCTAAGAGGTATCCCCTCTTATTTATATTGGAGTGGTAGAGAAGCCACCTCTCCTTTTCCCGATGTGGGACTAAAAAATGCATTCCCCATGTAGTAGAGCATTACTTTAGATTACACGTGTATAACACATTTGCTCATAACTTTTGATCTCGGATGAATTATGAGACCCATAATATATCAAATCGAAGGTCTTTTCGAGATGCTTTCAATATCATCAGAATTTAGCTGTTTTTCGTTCCGGAGTTTGTCAAAATACAGCTCGGAAAATACTGGTTCGCATCTTCTTCCTTAAATCACATGTGCATAGACATTTGCTCATAACTTTTGATCCCGGATGAATTATGAGGCCCATAATATATCAAATCGAAGGGTTTTTCGAGACGCTTTCAATACAATCAGAATTTATCCGTTTCTCCTTCGGGAGTTTGTCAAAAAAACAGCCCGGAAGATACTGGTTCGTATTTCCTTAAGCGTATCGCTGCCATTTGATACCTTGGACTCTTTTGCGCAGAAATTTTTGGCGGGAACAAATGCCCCCCACTACTTTGCCCACGTAAGTATGTACGTGGGTGAAGTAGTGCAGAGTTATACAGAGTTATGCATGGCGTATGACCAGTTTTGGGTTGATGTATCACTTTCAGAATCTTGATCTGAGAAGATAACGAGCGGACACAAGCGTCGTCATTTATCATTGACTCAAATCTCAACTCTTAAGGGATATAGTTCCAACCCTTAACTCCATGAGCCGCATCCTTCTATTTCTTTTTTTTTGTCTCACTCTGGCGTGGAGTAGTTCATACGCTTATGAGTAAGTTCTCCATTTCAGTGGCATGTAGCTTTGGCAAGTGTGGCCCATAGATGGTCGGCCCATCTTGACTTCTTTGTAGGGCAGTGATGGCTTAGGAGACAGGGGTAGGATCTGCCACCTAAGGCTTTTCAACTTTACGAGCCGTGAGGGTCTCATAAAGACTTTTCTCCCTACGAGTCGTGAGGATCTCGTAGGTGTATTTTCTCCTTGGGAATCGTGAGGATTCCTAAGTGTGTTTTCTCTTATAAGTCGTAAGGATCCTATAAGAGAGTTTTCCCTCTTACGAGTCGAGAGGACCCGTAAGCGGTTGTTTCCCTCTTTGTCGACAATCGACTTCAGAGAGTGAGACCCGTGAATAGTATGCAAGAGACCATTTAGGATTGACTTGCAGGGTCCCATTGTTCAGGAAGTGAGTTTTTGAATCCTTACTGCCCGAGATGTGAGTCAAAGAAGCTCTCGTCACGGAGTGTTTGTATCCGTGAGTTGAGAAGTTTTGCGAGGGATTATTTGTTTCCCAAGCGCCAAGGATTATTTGTGTCCTTGGGGTTTGAAACGAGTCGATGGTTCCCACGGAGGCGCTGGTGGCTCTGCGAGTCGACACGGATCAGAAGGCTCTCGTCAAGGAGTGTTTGTATCCGTGAGTTGAGAAGTTTTGCGAGGGATTATTTGTTTCCCAAGCGCCAAGGATTATTTGTGTCCTTGGGGTTTGAAACGAGTCGATGGTTCCCACGGAGGCGCTGGCGGCTCTGCGAGTCGACGCGGATCAGAAGGCTCTCGTCAAGGAGTGTTTGTATCCGTGAGTTGAGAAGTTTTGCGAGGGATTATTTGTTTCCCAAGCGCCAAGGATTATTTGTGTCCTTGGGGTTTGAAACGAGTCGATGGTTCCCACGGAGGCGCTGGCGGCTCTGCGAGTCGACGCGGATCAGAAGGCTCTCGTCAAGGAGTGTTTGTATCCGTGAGTTGAGAAGTTTTGCGAGGGATTATTTGTTTCCCAAGCGCCAAGGATTATTTGTGTCCTTGGGGTTTGAAACGAGTCGATGGTTCCCACGGAGGCGCTGGTGGCTCTGCGAGTCGACGCGGATCAGAAGGCTCTCGTCAAGGAGTGTTTGTATCCGTGAGTTGAGAAGTTTTGCGAGGGATTATTTGTTTCCCAAGCGCCAAGGACTATTTGTGTCCTTGGGGTTTGAAACGAGTCGATGGTTCCCACGGAGGCGCTGGTGGCTCTGCGAGTCGACGCGGATCAGAAGGCTCTCGTCAAGGAGTGTTTGTATCCGTGAGTTGAGAAGTTTTGCGAGGGATTATTTGTTTCCCAAGCGCCAAGGATTATTTGTGTCCTTGGGGTTTGAAACGAGTCGATGGTTCCCACGGAGGCGCTGGTGGCTCTGCTAGTCGACGCGGATCAGAAGGCTCTCGTCAAGGAGTGTTTGTATCCGTGAGTTGAGAAGTTTTGCGAGGGATTATTTGTTTCCCAAGCGCCAAGGATTATTTGTGTCCCTGGGGTTTGAAACGAGTCGATGGTTCCCACAAGGGCGCTGGTGGCTCTGCGAGTCGACGCGGATCAGGAGGCTCTCGTCAAGGAGTGTTTGTATCCGTGAGTTGAGAAGTTTTGCGAGGGATTATTTGTTTCCCAAGCGCCAAGGATTATTTGTGTCCTTGGGGTTTGAAACGAGTCGATGGTTCCCACGGAGGCGCTGGTGGCTCTGCGAGTCGACGCGGATCAGGAGGCTCTCGTCAAGGAGTGTTTGTATCCGTGAGTTGAGAAGTTTTGCGAGGGATTATTTGTTTCCCAAGCGCCAAGGATTATTTGTGTCCCTGGGGTTTGAAACGAGTCGATGGCTCCCACAAGGGCGCTGGTGGCTCTGCGAGTCGACGCGGATCAGGAGGCTCTCGTCAAGGAGTGTTTGTATCCGTGAGTTGAGAAGTTTTGCGAGGGATTATTTGTTTCCCAAGCGCCAAGGATTATTTGTGTCCCTGGGGTTTGAAACGAGTCGATGGTTCCTACGGAGGCACTGGTGGCTCTGCGGGTCGACGCGGATCAGGAAGCTCTCGTCAAGGAGTGTTTGTATCCGTGAGTCGAGGAATTTGCTGGCTTCTTCGGTTGAAATGAACCGTTGAGGTTTGGCTTCGTCATTCGACGGAATCCGCTGGGGAAGTATGGTTTCCTCTTTGTTTGCGCCCTTGGATTGTATACAGGGATCGATGTGATCTTAACTGTAGGGCCGAAGTTTCATCATTTCTTATTTTTGTTTTATTTTATTTCCGCGATGCTCTATCATTTCAGCTTTTATATCGCGAAGGTCGCGATTGCCCAATCATTTCGGCTATTTTTCGCGGTGCCCAATCATTTCGGCTTTTTTATTTTATCTTTACTCGTTGCTTTTTATTACGAGTTGCCCGATCATTTCGGCTATTTTGCATGCATACATTTTACTTGCTGCTTTTTATTGCAAGTTGCCTTATCATTTCGGCTATTTTGTATGCATGAGCGGCCTACTGGCTTTCGCCATAAACCTGAAATTGGACACCGATTTCGGCATCAGCACCGCTGCAACTGGAATATTGCCAGGAGCGAATCATCATTTGCCTCCGTTATTGTCGAATAAAGGGGGCTTAGCGATCAGGGTTAGGGACCTGTCGACTAAGGCTTTCGATTTCATGAGCCGTAAGGGTCTCATAAAGGTATTTCTCCCTACAAGTCGTGAGGATCTTGTAGGTGTATTTTCTCCTTAGGAACCGTGAGGGTTCCTAAGTGTTTTGTTCTTCTGTAAGTCGTAAGGATCCTACAGGAGGGTTTTCTCCTCATAAATCGAGGGGATTTATAAGGGTTGTTTACCATGCGAACGTATTCCCAGTTATGGATGAAATTTGGCGAGGGAAATGTTTATTCGCGCCCGTGGATTATATACAAGGGTCAATATTGAGCCACTTGTAGGGCAATATTGGAAGTTTGTGGGGGCTTGCTTAAGCACAGGTTTAGGTTTCTGTAACTTAAGACTTTCAAATCTCATGAGCCGTGAGGGTCCCATACGAGAGTTCTCCTTACGAGTCGTGAGGATCTCGCAAGTGTATTTTCTCCTTAGGAATCGTGGGGATTCCTAAGTGTGTTGTTCCCTTATGAGTCGTAAGGATCTCACGCGGGTGGTTTCTCCTTACAGGGTCGAGAGGACTCTGTAAGGGTTTTTTAACGAAGTTGCGCCCTTTCGGGTTTTCACAAACATTCGTCGGTAGTCCTGCTGTTTTTACTCACGGAGCCCTTTCGGGTTTTCATCCGTGCCCATTTTGCTTATGGACATACCGTTTTTATTTATTATATATATATATATATGTATGTATGTATATATATATATGTATGTATGTATATATATATATATATGTATGTATATGTATATATATATATATATGTATGTATATGTATATATATATATATATATGTATGTATATGTATATATATATATATATGTATGTATATGTATATATATATATATATATATATATATATATATATTTTAAGAGGTCGCGCCCTTTCGGGTTCTCACGAACACTCGCCGGTAGTCCTGCTGTTTTTACTCATGGAGCCCTTTCGGGTTTTCATCCGTGCCCTTTTTTGCTTATGGACATACCGTTTTTTTTTTTTTTATTTTATTTTTATATGTTTTTTTTTTTTTATCTCGTCAGCCTAAAGATGCTGCGGTAGTAGTTTAAAGACGTTTCGGTCTGCTATTAGTTTAAGGACATTTCGGTCCGCCGTTGAGAGGGCTGGTTACTGCTTATAAAGCCTGAGCTTAGGAAGATAGCGAGCGGACATAGTCGTCGTCATCTATCATTGACCTAAGCTAAGGCTCGTTAAGCGTAGTATTTCTTTAGGAAGCGACCGTTTATTGGCCTGAAAGGCCTTTCACCGTGCATGTCCATGAGTAGATAGGCCCCGCCCTGGTAGACCTTATCAATGATGTACGGTCCTTCATAGTTTGGCTCAAACTTTCCCCGCTTGGCGCGATTGGGGATCATGGGCCTTTTGACGACTAGCACGAGTTCGCCTTGGTGGAATGTCCTCGGTCGGGTCAATCTTTCGTATGAGCGCGTCATCTTCGCTTTATAAGCTTCCAGATTTTGCTGTGCCAGAAGCCGGGTTTCGTCAAGGGCGTCAAGCTCTTCAAACCGAAGGTGAGCATTTTCTTCGTCCGTCAACTCGTAATGGACTGCCACTCGTAGAGAGGGTAATTCTATCTCGAGGGGGAGTACTGCCTCCGTCCCAAATACCAACGCGTATGGCGTTGTGTTTGTGGCCGTTTTAAATGTAGTTCGATACGCCCAAAGAGCCTCTTGCAATCTTTCGTGCCAATCTCTCTTATTTCGTGACACTGTTTTCTTCATGATCTTCGTCAAGGTCTTGTTGAAGGCCTCAGCTAGACCGTTAGCTCGCGGGTTATAAACTGAGGAATATCTCCAGTCTATATTGTGCTGCTGTGCGAAGCGGCTAATCTTATGACTTCGGTAGGCTGGCCCATTATCAGAGATGATCCTTCTTGGGGTTCCAAACCGGTATATGACATGCGTTTTGAAGAAATAGAGGATGTTCTCCGTTTTTACTTCCTTCAACGGTACCGCCTCTGCCCATTTGGAGAAGTAATCAGTCGTCGCCAATATGAAACGATGTCCCTTTGACGATGCTGGTTCGATGGGACCGACTATGTCAGTTCCCCACATTTCGAACGGCCAACTAGCCACTGTTGGATGCAGTGGATTGGGATGCTGATGGATGAAGTCCTCATGAATTTGACATGAATGACATTGCCTCGCGTATTCTAGGCAATCTTGCATCATCGTGGGCCAGTAGTAGCCCATCCGCTTTATCTTTAACTTCATCTTAGGGCCTGCTTGGTGGGAACCGCAGAGTCCGTCGTGAACTTCTTGGACGACCCTTCTCGCTTCGTCAGGTCCTAAGCATCTCAACCACAGAGAATCGAATGACCTCTTGTACAGAGTATCATTGACAAAGGCGAAAGACAGAGCTCGTTTCGTGAGCTGATGTCTTGTGGACGCTTCTTCAGGCATTCGGTGGGACTTGAAGTAGTCTATAAAGACTTCCCTCCAATCCTCAACCTTCTCATGGTCTTTTATTTGTAAGGTCGACTGCTCAGTCGTTCCTTTTTCTTCGGACGATTCCGGAGATATTTCTGTTGGGGCGAGCACTCGACGGCTTTGTACTACGATTCTAACGTCGTCGAGGTTCTCGTCAGCCAGTTCTTTAGCAAGTTTGGCTAGTGCGTCTGCTTTGCTGTTTTCCGCGCGCGGTATGCTTTCCAACGTGTAGGAGGGAATTTGGGTTAGCAGTTGTTGCACTTTTTCACCGTATTTTACCAATTCCGGTTTGCATGTTTGGTAATCGCCGTTCACTTGACTGACGACCAGTTGGGAGTCCCCGTATATGAGGAGGCTCTCAATTCCCATATCGATGGCGATCTCGAGGCCTGCTATCAAAGCTTCATATTCAGCTTCATTATTCGTTCTCGGCTCCGTTAAGGAGAAGGCGAAGCGCATTATTCCTCCTTGGGGAGTCACAAAGATGAGTCCCACCCCCGATTTGATCGTTGGCATACTTTGTTTGTGCTTTTTCATAGAGGACGCTCCATCGAAGTAAAGCTCCCAACGGGTATCACCACTGTCGATTGCGTCAAATGCATGTCTGTCTGGCAAATCGTAGTTTAAAGGAGAGTCGGCAGGTATGGGATGCTCAGCAAGGAAGTCAGCGATGGCCTGGCCTTTTACTGCCTTGAGAGGTTGATATGTTATGGAAAATTCCATCAAGAGCAGGGCCCATTTAGCGAGTCGTCCTGTCAATATGGCTTTTGACATTAAATATTTGAGAGGGTCCACTTTTGAAATCAGACGGACCTCATGGGCCAACGCGTAGTGCCTAAGCTTTGTTATTGCGAAGATCAATGCCAGGCAGTGTTTTTCAATGGGAGAATAGTTGCTTTCTGCCCCCAGCAGCACTCGACTTAAGTAGTAGAGCGCCCTTTCTTTCCCTTGATCGTTCTCTTGTGCCCATAATGCGCCTAAGGAACCTTCGAGGGCGGTTGTATAAAGAATAAGAGGCTTCCCCTTAACCGGAGCAGCCAACACCGGCGGGTTCTGCAGGTATTGCTTGATCTCATCCAGTGCGCCTTGGCATTTTTGATCCCAAACGAATGGGGTTCCCTTCTTCATCAGGTGACTATAAGGGCGGCACTTTCCTGAAAGGTTGGCTATAAATCGCCGTATGTATGCGAGTTTCCCTTGGAGAGACTGCAACTGTTTGAGAGTCCTCGGCGGAGGCATTTCCATGATCGCTTTGATCTTTGACGGATCTATTTCAATACCTCGGTGTCGAACGACGAATCCTAGGAATTTGCCCGAGGAAACCCCGAACGCACATTTAAGAGGATTCATCTTCAAGTTGTATTGCCGAAGGCGTTGAAACACGATCTTCAAATGCTCGAGATGTTCCTCGTATGATTTGCTTTTAACCACGAGATCGTCGATATAGCATTCAACGATTTCGTGTATAAGGTCGTCGAAGATCTTCGTCATGGCCCTCTGATAAGTAGCACCAGCGTTCTTCAAACCGAAGGGCATCACCTTATAACAAAATATCCCGAGAGGGTCCTGAAAGCTGTGTGTTTCTGATCTTCAGGATGCATTTTTATTTGATTATACCCCGACGAGCCGTCCATGAAGGAGAAAACCTCATGAGTGGATGTATTGTCTATCATAAGTTCAGTAACTGGCACTGGGAAATCATCTTTTGGGCAGGCTTTATTAAGATCCCGAAAGTCTACGCATATGCGCACTGTCCCATTTTTCTTCATCACTGGGACGATGTTAGCGATCCATTCAGGGTATTGAACTTCCTGGATGAAGCCAGAGTCTATCAGCTTTTTGACTTCGGCGTTGATGCTCATCTCAAGCTCGAGTCGCATTCTTCTTGGCGCCTGTTTGACTGGCTTGATGTCCGGGGATATTGCCAATTTGTGTACAGCAATTTCTGGATCTAGTCCCGGCATTTCGGAATAGTTCCACGCGAAGCAATCTTTGTGCTGTAGAAGCACATCCTTCAACGCGGCCATCCTTTCTTCAGATAGCAGCTTGCTGATGAATGTCGGTCGCGGGTCATTTGCCGTCCCCAACTCGATTTTCTTGAGGTTATCTGCAGTAGTGTGGATTCCATCCTCCAGTTCTTTCGGAGCTGGGGGAAATTCTGAGATTACCTCATCGCGGTCGTTTTCAAAGCACCAAGGGAGGTTGTTCATGTCCTCGGACCCTTCTTTTAATGTTGTTATCACATGACAGGTGCGAGTTTTCTGCCAATCCCAATGCGGGGTTGGTTTTATTCTTGTATTTTTGGGTTCGTGCTTTTGCGGCGGCGCTACCTTCCAACTGTCAGACAATGCGAATTTGCCAAGCTGATATTGGTCCTCAACCCAGTTCTTAAAGGTGAAACAATCTTCAAGCGGATGCCCTACTACTCGATGGTAAGAGCAATAATTTGGGGTGGAGACTTCGCCTGCTTGCTCAGGGTGTTTAGACTCTGGCAGAGTAAGCATTTGATGTTTTAGAGCAAGATCAAGTATTTTCCTTGTTTTGTTCCGAGGAAATGAGTATGCTCGACCCATTTTCTTCATAAGGGCTAGGTCAATAACGCTCGACTCTCGGATGCGTGGCTTCTTAGCTCTGTCTTGTGGTTGTCGAGCACCTTTTCGGCCCCTCGACTTGTTTTTGCTTTCGCGTCGAACCCTTTTTGTAGCAGGCTGACGTGGGGCAACATCTTCGTTCTTTACTGCCTGTTGAAGGAGACGCTGTGTCTTGGCTTTCTCATAGATTGCCATTTCACGATCGTGATCATCTCGGGCTTTTTGACTCGCATCCTTTATAAGTTTGCTCATCTGGTCTTCAGACGATGGACTGGGAGGTCTTGCATCAGGAACTCTTGCCGATTCAGGATTAGCGTCTTCCCATTGAGCGTCCGCTTCTTCATCAAAGTCATACATGGCATAACAGCTGTTTATTAACTCCCGTTTCTTTGGCCGGATGTACCCGAGCCCTTTTGTTTCCGTTCTCCCGTTAGGCAGTTTGCATTGAGTTCCGGGAACGTTCCAGACCTTGTCATAGGATTTGGCTTTTCTGATGGTCTGTGTGAAGGACATCCCTTGGCGTTTCAGCAGTTTCTTCAAACCTTCGGTATAATATCTGGGAAGACGGATAGGCTGAAGCCTGTCGAGCGTGAGATCCGCGCCATGCCAAATTTCTTTTTCCACCTTGTTTTCTTCAGAACGGTAGAATAGGATTGCCTTCTCGCCTTTTCTTCCGGGAGGGATATAGAATGTCTGCAGTTCTTCTACGCTGTTGGTATCGAGTGCATCCAGTTCTTTGTAATGTTCAAGCGGCACCATGGTTACCTGCAGACTTCGCTCTTCATCAGTGGAAATCTGTATTGAGGGCCGAGCGGGGAATACAGCATGAACTTCATCCTCTGAGTCACTACCGAAGATCAATGGCGGAACAGATGGTCCTGGCCTGGTGGACTGGGACGGACCTGAATAAATTATATCCTCCTCCTCCTCGGTGTCACTGCCGAAGACAGGGATGGTTGCGTTAGTTTTGTTCTCCGGTTTGTGACACCTTTCCGTGTCTTCGAAACTCGGTAGGAAGTATTTGGCATCTTCATACTTGCGAACTTCGTTCACGGAAAATGGATTCAACTCTCCTGCCACTGTGTACTCGAGGCCGTCCCTAGAACACTTCATGCACTGATGCTGTGTAGAAGGGATGATATTGTATTCGTGTAGCCATGGTCGGCCGACCAGAGCATTGTAGCACGTCTTGGCGTCTATAACATGGAATTTGATGTCTGTGACGAGCACCCCGAAGCGTAGCGTCAAAATCACAGATCCAAGAGTCTTTGAGGATTGAGAGTCGAAACCGGAGATGGTGATTTTGTCCCGGGAGAGGTGTTGGACACTCATGCAAACCTCCTTTAACACTCGCACATTGAGTAAATTGACAGACGATCCGTTATCGACCAAGATTTTTCCTATCCTTATGTCATGGCAGTATCCGGAGACATAAAGGGGGCGATTGTGTTCACACGTCCCGAGGAGAAGGTCTTCATCACCAAAAGCAACGTCGGCTGTGTGCACCTCTTCCAATTCATCCTTCATCTTTTGTTCGGCTAAGAAGGCTTGGAACTGGTCCGGATCTTGTAGGGCCTTAATCAAAGAATCCCTCGCTTCTTTCGATAGCAATAGGGCATCGAGAATGCTGAGTTGTGAGGGTAGCTTTCTCAGATGCGCCAAGACATTGTAATCTACTTTATTCCTTTTTGGGGGATTCTTGGCGGTTAACTCTTCCGCAACTTGGTCATCCAGAGCGATGTCTTCAGAGACCTTCTCTTTCCCTTTGTTTTTCTTATTCAAGGGTCCGAGGTTCTTTTCGGGTAATGTTCGATTGCGCAGCTGTATATTCTCGCAGGCCTTCAGTTCTTTTTCTTTTCCTGAAGTGGATTCTTCGAAGAGGGGGCCGAGCTCCAGCTCCTCATCAGAGTCGCTCCCGAATGTAGGCACTTGTGACCCGGTAGTGTTAACCATGTGACAATTGCCGGCAGTTCTTTCAAGCTTTTTGGTCGTGTTTCTTTGCTCCCTACGAATTTTACGCTTTTCCCGTTTAAAGCGTTGTCGATTGGCGACGTATCCTTGCCACCATCCATTGAAAGCTTTGCAATCTTGGGTGGAATGCGAGACCTTCTGATGATATAAGCAATAAGAGGGGTGCATTCCTACCACGCCAGTAACTTTTTCTTCAGAGGGTGGTGGCTTCATGCCCATCGATATGGCCTTAGCAAACTTCTTTTTTATCTTGAATTGGCTTTTGTCAGCGTTGAAGGCATTTTGCTCCAGCGGGATCATTTCGGCTCCTTCCTCAAGTCACTGAAGCTTGGCCCTTTCGAATATAGCCGTCTCGCGTTCTCGATCAGCCTTGCTTTTCAACCGTGTTTCATTAAGAAACGCGCTAATCATTTCAACTGGTAACCCTGGGGTTCTTGATTCGGCATTTGCCCCCAGCGTCTCAGTGCCAGAGGTCTCTTCATCATTCGTGACTGAATGAGAGATCATATGACAGCTCGCCACATACCCCTCGGATTCGTCTGATGAACTTTCTCCCTCATCTTCTTTTTGGAAGACGTGATCAAGGAAATCTTGGAGCGTAATGGGAGTCCGCGCTTTTTGGTTGTACTCATCCAGCGCATCGATTTGCTTTTGTAAGTCCGTGCGCTTGTCACCAGGCTTAACGGGCTTCTTAGATTTCTTCTTCTTCTTTTTCGAAGATTTTGACGGCTGACTATGAGCGCTTGAGCTGCCACCATCGGTCTTCGGAATCGGTCGTGGCTTCAACATCCCTTCAATAACCTGCGGTTCCAAGGGGCTCTTCCACTTGACCGCTGGACAGGTCTGAAGATCATTTAGCATTCTCCTCGTTTTAGCTGATAATACAACCTCCCAGGAAGTTTCTTCTATAACAGAGCATGTTGCCCCCGGCGTATTCGTCCTCTTAGAGGTGTGGGGCTGCGGAGGATTCACCTTCCATTTGTCAGATAGCGCAAATTTGCCCTGACGGTACTGGTTCTCAAGCCAATTCTTGAAAACGTAGCAATCCTCAATTGGATGGCCTAGCACTCGATGATAAGGGCAGTAATTGGGCTCGTTGACGTCACTCGGTTGTGACGGACGTTTTGGATCTGGCAGATTTATGAGCCTGTTGCGCAATGCCAGCTCGAATAGCCTTCTTGTTTTATCACGGGGGAAGGAGTATGCACGTCCCATCCTGTCCTCAAGGGGTACGTATGGGCGTGTATTGTTTGGACGAGCAGCCGGCTTTGAGTCGCTCGGTTGTTGTTGGGCATCAGCGACGATGATCGCTTTTCCCTTTCCTTTATCGTTTCGGGGATCCGGCTTCGGGAGAGGGGGTTTATGGCCCATCTGGTCCATCTGCGCTAATTTGTCGATCAAAGCCTGGAAGGAAGTCGGCTTGAAGAACATCATGAACTGTGAGATGGTTGCCTGTGGATCAAGGGTTCCAACAAACATTCCCACCGCTGGAGCTTCTTCTATGCGTTGCTCACACTTCGACCATAGATTTCGCCACCGTATAGCGTACTGAACCCATGTCTCGCCGGGTTTTACCCTGGCATTGATCAGTGCCGTCATCGGGGTACGCTCACTGGCACTTGCAGAGCGTTGGGTGAAGAGTAGCTCCATCTCCGCAAAGGTTTTTATAGAGTCGTTGGGAAGCTCAGAATACCATTCAAACGCCGTATCAGATAAACTTCCAACAAACTGGCGAAGCAAAAGCTTGTCGTCGCCGCCGGTATTACCGCAAAGAGCCCTGAATTGGGCCACATGTTGATGGGGATTGCCGGTCCCTTTGTAAACATGAAACTTGGGAATAGTGTAACCCGGCGGGTACTTGATTTGGTCATACCAGCCCGGATATGGCCGCCCCGCTCTAACAATTTGCCCAGCCGCTTCATTCGCCTGATGAACCCGGATCTGCTGAGCTATATATTCGTCTAGGTCGACTTTGGAGATTGCCTCCTCCTTGGCTGTTGATAGAGCCGGCGGAGGATTTGACGTTTCTCCCCTGTCGTCTTCAAGGACGATCGGAGGATCTTCAGCAGGAGGGTCCGGCTGTAACATCATCCCTACCATATCTTGGAAGAGGAGCGCCATCTGTTTTATATTAGCCGCTTGCTCTGCAGCTTCTTTGTCCCTCTTTTCGAGGACTCTGCGTAAAAAGTCGGCGTCAGTTTCCTGTTCGTGACGCTGTTCTGATGATACTGCCGAATTTTCTTTCGGTTCAGTAAGTGCAGCCATCACAGTCATCATTTCCTGAAGCTTCTGTTGCTGCTCTTGGGCTTTCGTCACGGATCGGGTGACCGGTCGGTGGCCCGTAGAAGTGCGGCTTTCCTCCTTTCCAGAAGCCATATAAACAGTGTGCACCACCATGCCCCCAGATTTGGGGCGTTTGTGTTCAGCGCTTTTATGCTTCGCCATGTTCACAGGGGCTTTTTGTGGCCTCCTTTTTTGAGTGATTGGAGTTAAGGGAGCCGTTGTAGTGGGCACCCAAGTAGCTTTTGCTTTTTGTGGTTTGACAGAGTAATCCTTCCCCTGCCGAACCTTCATCTTTTTCTGTCGTCGGAGGCAGTCTTGATCGATCACCGACTCTTGGACCTGTCGCCAGACTTTGTAAATTTTAGAGGACAGCCGCTGAGGGGGCTGCTCTAGCTTCTTCTCTGGAGTATTCTCCACAGGTGAAGGAGTTCGTTTCAACATTGCAGTAGGAGAGTTTCTGCGCACCTTGTTGAGCAGTTCAAAGTTGTTCTTGGTTGGAACAGCAGAATCAATCCCCGCCATTGAAGCTGGCGGAGTTATCCCGGATGGGGAGTTGCCCCCAGCCTTCCTCACTCGGCGCCAATGGCGACGTCGAGCGTGTCTTGCGGATGGAGTTGTTTCAGCTATAAGGGTAACTTCATCTTGCCCCCTGTCAACGACGGACCTCTGGGCAGGGAAAGCAGCTTTGAGGACCTCGCCTGGAGTGGAAACCGGAATGGCCAGCCTTGTAAAAACTGACTTCTTGGAAGAAGAAGCCTTTCTAATGACTTCGTCCGCTTGAGCCGGGATGGTTATCCGCTTTGGGATGGCAGTTTCGGGTATTGCGGGCTTGTAGACGTTCTGGCCCAGTCTGTTAAAAACTGAGGTATTGAAGTTGGGCGACCCATCGAGAGGGGCCGCGGCAGAGGTAAGTCGATCAAAGACCGACTTCTTTGGGGCTTCTTGCAATGTCATTAGGGCGTTGAAGCTCAATGGTGGGAACATGGTCCCAAAAAAAATAGTCCGGTGGTGGCTTGAGTCACCTGCTCCACCGGCATTTTGAAAAGGGAGGCCGCTTGGGGCCTATAAATCACTCCTCCAGCAATGACGGAGCGAGAGTTGCTGCTGCAGGCGGTGCAGTTCGAAGCCATCGATCTTCTGTTTTCTGCACGGAGCAAAACACCAAATCTTAGTACCTTGAATCCACAGCAACCACAGCAAAACGCGATTCGTTCGCGAACACGACACACGAAGTGTGGAGTGGAAAGAGGAAAAGGTCCCACCGGGCGTTCCAGAATCTGTTCCCCTCCGAACGGCGGCCTGCGACGTTAGGACGTCACGTGCCTGAGGTTCGGGGCAGATGCTATTTGGTTTTTATCCGTCCACCTCTTCGAAGATGCCAAGTTGATTTATGGCACCGTGTATCGAAGGTTTAGACAGATGCGGCCGATGTAGCAGACTTTGTCAGATTCCCCCTCGCTTGAGGGGTTTTTGATTGTGGGGACGCTCTTCCCTGCAGGCGCAAGCCCCTGCAGTTAATTACGCTACCGCTTTGCGGTAACAACTTTCTCCTTCTCCAGAATTTCACTTCGTGTCGTGTGTGTTTGTTTTGTTTGTGGCTGCCCGTGGATTGTATACGGAGACTGAGTAATGCCGTCGCCCGTAGGGCGTGGATTAGTCCAAATCCGTATTTACTTAGATTTGGGTTTGGTGTTTTTAGTTTAAGGATGCATTAGTCGCGTTGCGACTAAGATCAACTTAAACATTCGTCAAGGATACGTTAGTCTTGCTTTGGACTAAGATCAACCTGACGTGGTGATTCATTTAATTTATGGCCATCGGGACTCATCACCTCTCTAACATCGTTGAAGGATTACAACGATAGGTGTCAGAGAAGCTCAGAGATGTACCCTTGAACCAAAACTGATTGAGGGTTTTATAGTCCATTTAAGTGCTTAAGGATACGTTAGCCGTATTTGGGGCTAAGATCAACTTAAACGGGATCGTTTAGATCCGGCAAAAGAGCAATTGGCTCTATTGTTCCAGTTTAGGGACGTAGTGGTCCCTTATTAGTTTAGGGACGTCTCGGTCCGATACCAGTTTAGGGACGTAGTGGTCCATTATTAGTTTAGGGACGTTTCGGTCCGATGCCAGTTTAGGGACGTAGTGGTCCATTATTAGTTTAAGGACATTTCGGTCCATCGCCAGTTTAGGGACGTGGTGGTCCGTCATTAGTTTAGGGACATTTCGGTCCGATGCCAGTTTAGGGACGTAGTGGTCCATCATTAGTTTAAGGACGTCTCGGTCCAATATTAGTTTAAGGACATCTCGGTCCGATATTAGTTTAAGGACGTCTCGGTCCAACATTAGTTTAAGGACGTCTCGGTCCGATATTAGTTTAAGAACGTTTCGGTCCGATATTAGTTTAAGGACGTTTCGGTCCGATATTAGTTTAGGGACGTCTCGGTCCACGAGTTTAAGGACCCCGCAGTCCATATCGATCTGTGGTCGTTGGGACCCGTCACCTCTTTGACGTCGTTGAGGAATTACAACGACGGATGTCAAAGGAGTTCGGAGATGTACCCTCGAACCAGATGTAGATTGATTTAGGAGAGCCATTTTGCTCAGTCAATTTAATTTAAGGACTTATGGCCAAAATTGGGCTAAGTCCAGTTGAAATGTTCAACATTTTATTTACTTTTGCATTGCATTTCTTTTTTATTTTTATTTTTATTTGGGCCTTGCCCAGAAAGGATGCAGAGTATCAATTTGTTTTGGGCTCTACCCTTTTAGGAATGATGCAAGGTATCAATTTTATTTGGGCTCTGCCCTTATATAAAGGATGCAAAGCATCAATTTATTTGGGCTCTGCCCATTTATTGCCTTGCAATTTATTTTGGCCTGTCAGGTCATTTTGATTTGGGCCTGGCCCTTCAAATAGTGCAAAGCACCAAGAATCTTTTGGATTTAAGAAAATGAGTGCAGAGCACTTTTTAATGATCTAAATTTAGATCAAAGAAGAGAAAAGAAAATCTTTTCTTTCTTTCTGTCTCAGAGAACCAGAGGTTCATAGCAAGTGCAAGGCACTATTTTTATTTATTTATTTATCTGAGAACCAGAAGTTCATAGCAAGTGCAAGGCACTATTTTTATTTATTTATTTATCTGAGAACCAGAGGTTCATAGCAAGTGCAAGGCACTATTTTTATTTATTTATTTATCTGAGAACCAGAGGTTCATAGCAAGTGCAAGGCACTATCTGTTGTGCGCACGTGCGTTGCACGTGGTGCCGCATGGCGGGCATACGTGCGTTGCACGTGGCGCACATGCGCATTATGAGGAGAAGCAAAGCTTCTATATATGGAGAACAAGCTCCTTTTAATATTATTAAATATTCTCATGTGGTGCGCACGTGCGTTGCACGTAGTGCCGCATGGCAGGCACACGTGCGTTGCACGTAGCGCACATGGCGCTTGCGCATATGCGCATTATGGAGGAGCATGCTCCTATCTTAGAGAACTAAGCTCATTTGGAGAACTAAGCTCCTTTGAGTATTGAATCCTTTAAGGATTTAACTCTACCTTTCTAAGAGGTATCCCCTCTTATTTATATTGGAGTGGTAGAGAAGCCACCTCTCCTTTTCCCGATGTGGGACTAAAAAATGCATTCCCCATGTAGTAGAGCATTACTTTAGATTACACGTGTATAACACATTTGCTCATAACTTTTGATCTCGGATGAATTATGAGGCCCATAATATATCAAATCGAAGGTCTTTTCGAGATGCTTTCAATATCATCAGAATTTAGCTGTTTTTCGTTCCGGAGTTTGTCAAAATACAGCTCGGAAAATACTGGTTCGCATCTTCTTCCTTAAATCACATGTGCATAGACATTTGCTCATAACTTTTGATCCCGGATGAATTATGAGGCCCATAATATATCAAATCGAAGGGTTTTTCGAGACGCTTTCAATACAATCAGAATTTATCCGTTTCTCCTTCGGGAGTTTGTCAAAAAAACAGCCCGGAAGATACTGGTTCGTATTTCCTTAAGCGTATCGCTGCCATTTGATACCTTGGACTCTTTTGCGCAGAAATTTTTGGCGGGAACAGAGGTCACAATAACAATAAACCCCCTCCACAAAATGTTATTTGCAAACTGCAAATAACACCCTCCAACGATAAGTCCGGCCGTGAAGGAACAATGAAAAACCGGCCGGAACGGAATGCAAACTGGCAACCTCAGAAAACCGATCCCGTAATAAATTACAGGAAAACCCCGCTACTGCAAATACATGCCCGCATTTGTATTCCCACTGAACATAAATACAAAGAGACAAAACTTACACTGTACTATACTAGGATCCGGCTTAAACCAAAGCCGGCTAGTAATATCCGTCCGATCCTGATCCGTGCAATACCGGACGTATCTGATCGAACACTGCCATATATCTATACGGCCTCTAGTACTAACCGTCCGATCCTGATCCGTGCAATACCGCACGTATCTGATCGGACCCTGCCATATCTCCATACGGCCTCTACAGCGTTTCGCCCGAAAGCTGAGTAACTGAATGTGTGGTGGACTCTAAAGACTCGTCAATACTATGGCTGTGGATTTAACCACTAGCACGTCAGAGGTATAAGCCAATACGTAACGGGCCACCAGCTATTGACCAAAAGGGACGTCGATGAGCGATCTCATCCTGACACCCTACTGAGCCTGTCAGTGACAATATCCGTACAGTCCGGTCCGTTCGTCTACGAGCATCGCATGGCGGGCCTAGGGGGTTGGTAAAAGTCAGACCCCCCAAAGCGGTACAAGTCGTGTCGGAGTGTAGCCCAGAACACCCTGAGATACTACTGGAATACCTACCAGTAAATCTCCTGCCTTGGCCAAGGACTTCGTGTAATGGCTCTCCTAGACACAGCGCGACCTCACCCCCAATACCGGGAGAGACGAACCCCTGAAGATCCGCTCACTGCCTCCATGTGGCTCGGGACTGTACCCAACTAAAACCTGTTTGCACGACTCCTTTGAGTCATGGTAGGGTAGTAATCAAAGCACAGTGGGAACTCACACGAGACAAATAACGATCTCAGGTCGATGAACTAACCTGTACACATGTCACCAGGGAACTGCTATCTGACGTCAGGTATAAGACCAACTAGCATGTTCCCGGCGAGTCCTGTCCGGTGTATTCATAACCCAATGAGCACCTGTATACATCTTAGGTGAACCAACAGACACCAGTGGCTTGTGAGACCGGCCACCTCCCCTCGTCGGGGTCTCGACTGTATACACTAGTCTACTCTGGAGAATCGATGCCCTGTCTCGAAACTCCCACGACTAGGGACCTTTTAAGGATGTGCTTATAGACTCCAGCTCTCACTTATATGATCGCCCTCATACTGCTGGCAGTCAAGCAAGAATCCTAGGGGCTCTATCAACGTGTAATAGCGACCTGTAAGGTCAACTGAAGCAGTACACGATGATAAAGGTAAACCAGATAGCATACTATCATCTCGAGTAAGACTGTCGTCCTGGGATAGGTCCTCCCTCAATCATTGCAATCACGTGCCTGTGATCCAATAATTGACTCTGAGGGCACTATCTCCAACAAAAACGAGTTTTCCTTCACTCTAATTGTCAAACGGTTTAGTTTTCTGGGCTTTGGCTTACTTAAATTACGTTGCGCCTTGAGGCGTTTCGTAGTTTAAGTGTCAGCCACGTTCCGTACTTTCAGGTCGTGACAAAGTTGGTATCAGAGAGATAGGTTTTACCTTTCTGAGTGTTGGGTGACCTTTGGTAAATGGAATAGGTGACTTAAGCAGAGTGACGTAGCGTCTGTATATTCCGCGGCATACTTACGATACGGTACTCTGCCTAAGTAACCTTAGGATATATAATTGCTTGTATCTCCTTTCTTGATTCCGGAAACCCTTTGATTCGATCGCAATATTCCTATCAATCCTGTTTCTTATTCCAGCCACTATGTCGCCGGAGACTAAGAGGGCCAGAGGGCTGCCGCCAAAGATGAGATTAGAGTAGGCTCATTTGAGACGAGGATCGATCAGGGCGTACGCCTACTCCTTAGGGACAGATTGATCCGCTTTTTCCAAGCTGGATAATTAGGCTGGAGTCGAGTATTCAGGACTTGCGACAGATGGTTGGATTGTTAGTAGTGGTTAGCCGAGCTCCAAGAGCCGATGATGTCCCTCCTATTTCAGGGACTGTGATTGTACCTGCTGCTCAGGCAGCTGTTTCTATTGTTACCAAGATTATTTCCGTTTCCTTACTGGAGTTCTTGAGGCTAAAACCTCTAGTTTTTACCGGCATAAATGCAGCGGAGGATACGCAGACAATCCTCGACAGGATGGCTAGGAATTCTCGTTCACAGAGATGTTCTAACGAGATATGGATTGAGTTTGCGAGTTTTCGTCTAGAGAGGTCTTGCTCAGACGTGGTGCGAGTCGGTTAAGAGAGGCCGAGCTGTAGATCTACTTCGTATGACTTGGGATGATTTCATAGATATATTTCTTGCACGTTTACTTCCGGAGAGCATTCGAGATGCCCGAGCTCATAGTTTCAAGCCTTCGTGCAAGGCTTCAGGGATGACGGCGTCCGAGTACGACATTTAGTTTACTCGGTGGTCCGATATGCTCCTTAGCTGGTGGACACTAAAGAGAAACGGATAAAGAGGTTCGTGTGGAGATTGGACATGCAGTTATTTCTTGTTGTTGGTGCCCAGCATTTAGACACTTATGCAACCGCAATAGACGCGACCTTACTGTTGGAGGAGCGCCTTTCTGAGACTTCAGTCGTTTTTGGATCGAAGCGGATTCTTACCGGTATGTCAGTTCAAGGCGGTTAGATAGACGCCGTTGTGACAGTATTCTTTCGGTGTTTTCTTCCGATGCGTATTTCTTTTTGGTGTTGTTTGAAATGGTATCCACATAAATTGTATCGATGTCTAGCCGATAGTAGTCCTTGCTAAATCAGCCGCTTGTTGTGATTTCTTCCATAGGCTAGTCTTTTGTAGCTCTATGTGTTTCTCATTCGTGTTTGTTTTATTTGTATCGGAGATCGGGATTCTTCTGTTAATTTGATGCTTCTCGATATGTTTGATTTCAAAGTTCTTCTTGGCATGATTGGTTAGCCACGTGTTATGCATTCATGGACGGTTGTAAGAGGAAACAGTCATATTTAGTTTTCCAGGTACGCCAGTTCTTAGTTGTTTTCAAGGAGACCTTAGCGTCACCCTTCCCGATTTGAATTCTTCTCTTCGCGCTAGTCAGCTTTTGAGGAAAAGGATGTCAGGAATTCTTGGCATATGTTTGTGATGTTAGAGCCGCAGAGGTCCCGTTGGACCAGATTCCGATTGTGAGAGAGTTTCCAGATATTTTCCTGACGAGTTGCTTGGTTTGTCGCCAGAGCGCAATATTGAGTTCTGCTTTGACTTGATTTCCGACACGGAGCCTTTTTCTATACCGCCATATCGGATGGACCCGGCGGAGCGTAAAGAACTGAAGGATCGGTTGCAAGATTTGTTGGATAAAGAGCTTATTCGTCCGAGTGCGTCACTTTGGAGAGCTCCTGTTCTGTTCGTCAAGAAGAAAGACGGCAGTTGTATTTGTGCATCAATTTTTGTCAGTTGAATCGGGTTACTGTGCGAAACAAATGTCCCTTAACTCATATCGACGATTTATTTGATTAGATCCAGGGTACGAGACATTTCTCGGAGATTGATTTGTGATCAGGTGACCATTAGTTGCGGGTTCGAGAGGATGATATTCCAAAGACTGCTTTTCACACGTTACGGGCGTTATGAGTCTTGGTGATGTCGTTCAAGCTCACCAATGACCCAGAAGCGTTTATGGATTTGATGAACCGTATATTCATGCCGTTTTTTATCAGTTATTATCATGTTTGTTGATGACATTCTAGTATACTTTTGGAGCCGAGTGGAGCCTGGGCAGTAATTGAGGATTTCGTTGCAGACTTTGAGGGAGCATTAGCTATTCGCTAAATTATTCAAGTGTGTTTTCTAGTTGGATGATGTGACTTCTTGGGTCACGTAGTTATGAGAGATGGTATACGTATGGAAACGAAAAAGATCGAGGCCATTCAGCACTGGCCTAAACCTGTATCAGTGATGGAGGTTCGCAGCATTTTGGGTTTGGACGGATACTATTGATATTTCGTACAGAATTTCTCGCATATAGCTGCAACGTTGACCGGATTGACCCGGAAGGGAGTTCCTTTTCTTTGGACCGAAGCATGCGAGCAGAGCTTTCAGCAGTTGAAGACCCGTTTGATTATGGTGCTAGTATTATCTTTGTCTTTAGGATCAGGTGGTTTTGTTGGTTATTGCGATGCTTCTCGGCAGTTGAAGAAGCACGAGCAGAATTATTCCACGCATGACTTAGAAATGGCTGTGGTGGTTTTTACACTTAAGTTTTGGAGACACTACTTATACGACGAGTCGTGCTAGATATTACGGACCACAAAAAGCTTAAACTATATCCTTCAGCAGCGAGATCTAAATTTAAGATAGCATAGATGGATAGAGCTAGTGGAAGACTATGACTGCGAGATTCTTTATCGTCCGAGCAAGGAGAACGATGTGGCAGATGCTTTGAGTCGGAGGCCCGGAGGTAGCTTTTCTTGTTTGAGAACAGTTTGAGTTTATGTCGACCGGGGAACAACTTGTCCGTATCCATGCACATCTATAGTTATTTGATCATATCCGTGAGGCATAGTCCGATGACGTTCGTTTGTCAGAGATCATGGAGCAGGTTCGACAGGGTAGAGATTCAGAGTTCGTGATTGATGATCAGGGAGTACTACGATTTGGGATTCGACTGTATGTGCCAGATTCCAAGGGACTGAGACACGAGATCTTGGAAGAGGCACATCAGTCAGCATACAGTCTTCATCCGGTTTCCACCAAGATGTATTATGATTTGAGAGAAGTCTACTGGTGTGAAAGGATGAAGAGAGATGTCACAGATTTTGTTTCGGGATGCTGACTTGTCAGCAAGTCAGGGCTGAGCATCAGAGGCCAGTAGGAGAATTACAACCTTTGCCCATTCCGGAGTGGAAATGGGAACAAATTTCTATGGATTGTATCATGGATCTACCTAGGACCAGTCGAGAGTATGGCTCTATTTGAGTGATCGTAGACCGATTGACGAAAGCAGCTCACATTCTGCCAGTGAATACCACTTTCGGATTCGTTCAGTATGCTCAGACATATGTTGATGAGGTTGTGCTACTACATGGAGTTCTGACTTGTATTGTGTCTGACAGAGGCACCCAGTTCACCAGCTGACTATTGTAGAAACATTAAGAGACTTTGGACACCCGATTGAGTTTCAGTACAGCTTTCTACCCGTAGACCGATGGTCAATCAGAGCAGATCATTCAGATTCTCGAGGACATGCTCCAAACTTGCGTTCTAGATTTCGTGGCAGTTGGGATCGCAACCTGCCCATGCTAGAGTTTTCGTATAAAAACAGTTTCCAGGAGGAGATTCAGATGGCACCCTTCGAGGCATTATATGGGAGGAAATGTCGATCGCCCGTTTGTTGGACAGAGCTCATAGAAAGTAGTATTTTAGGACCACAGATTGTGCAGGAGACGACCGAAAATATTCAGCTGATTCGGGATAGGATGAGAGCGGCCCAGAGCACGCAGAAATCTTATGCAGACTGACGTTGGCACGGACTTGAGTTCGTCGTTGTAGATCATTTTTTTTGAAGGTTTCTCCGATGAAAGGCGTGTCGAGATTCGGAAAGAAAATGAAGGTTTAGTTCTAGATATGTGGGTTCTTTGTGATTCTCGAGCGTGTCGGCGCAGTTGCTTATCGTTTAGCTCTTCCACTCATCTTTCCAGGTATTCACCCCGTGTTTCATGTATCGATGCTCCGCAAGTATCTTCATGACCCCTCTCACGTGACACAACATCTGACGATCCAGCTGGAGCACAATCTTTCTTTCACCAAGCTGCCGATAGTCATTATAGATCGGCAGGTGAAGAAACTGAGGTCCGAGGACTTACCAACCGTAAAGGTTCTTTAGCGTGGCCCGAGCGGCGAAGAAGTCATGTGGGAAGCCGAGGACGAGATGAGGGAGAACTATTCCTATCTCTTCGAGGATAAGCGTAGTTAGATTTTTTAATTCGAGGACCGAATTTCTTTAGGGGGGAAGATTGTAACGTCTTAAAAATCGTTTAGGTGAAATTTCCGATAATCGGTAAAATAACTGGTGTTTTCCGTAAAAATCAAGATATAATTATTTTTCAACATAAACTTAAATATACATATTCTAGCTATGTAATTGCTAGTATTTGGTATTTAATTGGTCACTTGTAAATTTCTAGTTTACTTAAATATTTTTCTTAATTAATTATTTTTAATACTATTTTAAACTTTCACTAATATATTTAATTAGTGATAATTACACATTAGAATGGGTTAATACAATTTTTGTGCATCATGACACATTAAACCAAAATATAACATATTGTTTTTGAAATGAAAAGAAGTTGTCAAGACGGTTTTGAAAATATAAAAGAATAAGACTTAAATTGTGAAAATGAGATAATTAAGGAAAAAAGTAAAAGAGGTAATAATTGGAGATGCTTTTACACACCCACACACACACACACCTCACTCTCTCTCCTGCTTCCCAATTCTACCCGAAACCCCCAAGGCAGCCCCTCTCCCATTTCCCACTTCAAAAAAATAAATAGAAAACAAAAATAAATAAGGAAATGATATAAAATGAAGTATGGTGCATTCTATTTGAGGTATAGGTTGATTCTTGACTTGGACACACACACACTCTCTCTTCCTCTCCTCACTAGCTCGGCCAATTCCAGCAGCCAACAGCCCCCCCATTTCACCACCTCATCTCATCTCCAAATTCATAAAAATTCCATTAAAAATCCACATATAATCTCACAAATTCATAGCTTATTCTTCACCCATTTCTCCTTAGCTTATTCTAGCTTTGATTTTGGAGCAAGAGAGCATTTGAGATGGCTAAGTTGCAAGCTAGATCTATTATTTGTTGAGCTATAATCTTAACCCAATAGTTAAATTGTTGTTTAATTACCTTAGTTCAAACTTATTTAGATATTAAGATGGTTTTAATTTCTAGTTAGAACTTGTAAAGAAAAGGGTTTAAATTAAAGTTAGTGTTTTTATCATTGATCATGGTTGCAATTAGTAGTTTGACATTTGAAGGCATACAAAATTTAATCTAGTTGTTAAGTTGTAGATTGTTACGTTAAAATTTGTCCAAATTATATAATTTGCAAACTAGATTTTTAGGATTAATGTAAAGAGGTGAGATTAAATTTTGGTAAATATTGGTGTGGCCTAAGTAAGATATTAAGTGAGCTATATGGCCGTTAGAATTGCTAAAACATCTAGATTAGTATTAAAACGGTTAATGGTTGCTTGCTAGGTTTTTGGAATAAATGATTTGATTTAAGTTTGAGATTTTGATGGTTTGCTACCTATTTCATATAATATTTAGTGTGTTGTGAACGCGCGATTGGTGCGATTGGGTCTTAGGTTTGGAGTTTGCCACGTATAGCAACCCTAGTTGTGGTTTGTAACATTGTCACGAGCGTGTTTTGTGCACCAAGAGCGTGCGCGTTTAGTTAGTGCGCGTGGTTGACTTGTATTGTTTGTGTCCGCGACTATTTATATATTTATTCTTTTTTTACATGTGTACGTTTCTAGGATCGGGTGCGGAGGCGTCGGATATGGCGCGGAAATGGCAAAGCTGAAATCAGATCTGATTAGCCGAGACGTCCTGATGAGTAGATGTACACATCTACGGGGGGATAGTCTGGATGGCGCAAGGCGTCCGATGGTTTAGGATTATTTGTAGTACTTGCATTTTATATGAGTAGTTTCCTAGTTATTAATCTCATTGCATCGCACCAACTTAAATATGTGTGTGTGTGTGTGTGTGTGTGAAATCATCTCATAGGACACTTGCACCATTACCATTGGTTCATGTTGCACGGGCACTATTTATACGAACACACACGCCTTTGGTAATTACTATGTCACGAACACTATAGAACTTGCTTAAAATCGGTAACTGTGCATCTGCATCATATATGATCCGTAGAATTATACTTATATGTTCATTCCACTAAATGGATATGTAGGATTGTTAGTTATATATCCATACCTCATTGCATCATGATTCATGCATAGCTTCTGGCCGTATTTCGCATGGTATATACTACCATATCATAGATTTCCATCATCACCGGCATGTTTATATATTGTGATTTTTCTCGAGGATTTCAGTATTGATGGGATTTCTGGATTTTTGAGAAAATAGCAAGAATTTTATAAACCTGTTATCGCTTTAAAAATGCAAGTTGCGGTTTTTCTCGTGATATGATGTATGTGTCGTCCACCATGAGTTTTCCTGATTTATGTTGGCTTTCGAAACCCGATTCGAGGAGTTGGATGAACCGTTTCGGGTACATGGTGGACCCGGTATGGTACTCCAGGGCGAGAGTGTTTTTATGAGGATGACGATGAGCCTGGCAGGGGCGGACTACCTACCGGTGATGTCTAGCACTGCGGATATCCGAAGGATACCGACACGATCGTGATATTTGATGATATGGGACGATCCGAACGGACGAAGCCCGGGATATTGAGATATTGAGATATCGAGACATTGAGATATTAGGATATGGATATATTGTGTCGATGCTTGACACGGATTTTCTATTGATTTCAGTGATGATACTTCAGTTTATTGCATAGAGGTTTTACTAAGTTAAAGATACAGATCTTCTTATATCAGATATATCATGATTTCGTGTAGATTATACATTCATGTTGCATTCATACTTGTGCATCGTATCATTTTGGTAAATGTAGGCTATGACGCCTTTGCGTGCATGCTTACGATAGCCTTATAGGATGTTACTTACTACTCACGAGTTGGTAACTCACCCCCGTTGTGCCACAGTATCTTGCATGTCTGACCCGTCAGCACAGTAGCAGCGGGCGTACTTTCTCATTTTGTTCCTTTTACTTGACTTGCGTCTTGCTCGTAGGTGGGTTGCGAGGATATTTTGTTCCATCATGTATTATTATTTTGTATCTAGTATACTCTATCTACCCGTGTGTATCTGACTAGACAGTGAGACTAGTGAGACTAGTGAGACTTGTTTTTGTGGTGTGTGGTGTCGATGCTCACTTGAGCCGACGTGGTATCTTCTTATTTCTTGCTTTCAGATGCTTATTGTGCACTTTTGCTATACATATTGCTTGTGGTTGTGATTCCGCCATTGGCGAAGAGATAGCTCCCTCTTGGGGATGCCTTATTCATCATTTATATGTATTTTCATATGTTGTACCCGTTTGGGGGCCAGTATGAGACTCTGCCGAAATTTTCGGGAAAATCTGATGTTGCTTTTAAATGTTTGATGTCACTTATTTTGTTAAAACCACTTGCGTTAAAACAAGTTTTCCTTCACTTTAATTGTCAAACGGTTTAGTTTTCTGGGTTTTGGCTTACTTAGATTACATTGCGCCTTGAGACGTTTCGTAGTTTATGTGCCAGTCACATTCCGTACCTTCAGGTCGTGACAGATATAATGTTGCACATCATTTTTGGTACGTAGTAACAGTCGTTCAGAATCAATGTATTACCAGTCGGCAATACATGGTGATATTCTCCAACTGCCTTGGCTGCAACAATTGCACCATTCCCTACTGTTAGGGATTTATCACCTTTTCCCAATTCTCTACCTTTCTTTAGCCCATGTAACCAATTACATACGTGGGATCCTGATCCGGTATCCAATACTCAGGACGTAGAACAAATTGAGAAACAGTTCTCGGTAAAGAATACACCCGAAGAAAATGCATCAACATGCTTTTTCTTTGTACGGGTGGCCCGGGAATCCTGATATTCCCTTATTCCTTACTCAAACTTATAACAATTATATGGAAGAGCGGAACCTAGCCCAGTATAATAAGTAGGTTCGGTCAATACAGCCATATTATTATCTTGATTAAGGCGTGACATTGGTTGCTGCCTGGAGAGAGAGAGAAGGAAACGCATTAGCATGCGCTCTTTGCAAGATTAGATTGGTTATTATCTTATCTAATCAGGATGGCTTTTATCAAATCTTCCTTCAAACCATAAAAGGTAAGATTAGCCGGGATTAATTACACCCTACAGTTTCGCCAATCGTTCGGCCATGCAGGTATCGGTACTCCGAGGGAGGTTCCCCGTGCTGTCGCACGGATCTAATTAAAATATACCTCGTTTCCTTAGAGACATAACCCCGTTGACACCTTTCTAGACACCTACTGGATTAGCTAATTGTAAAGTGCAAAACTCTCTCAAGAGTAACTCTTACTCGCAGTGGGTATCAGGATCCAACTATCACATAGAAGGTATGCAATTTCATTGCAAATTTCAACACTTGAAATTCCCGACAATGGTTTTACCCCTAGCTTCCTATGACCTCGACGGAGGTCAACAAACCATAGGCTGCTAGTCAAGTTCAACCAGTTCATTTCTTGATTGAATTAAACCCATCTGTACGACCCTTGACGGAGGTCAATAAGGCCGTACGACTACCCTAATCCAATCACATCATATGCAGCAGATAAGCACTAATCAGCTACCGCACACTACGCCTTGACGGAGGTCAACAAACGCAGCACGAATACTAAATAGTACTTATCTGAAATGATGGAGGGCTACGCAGGTTTTTAAGAAAATCATGAGCGTAATGAACTCGATATCGTTATAGAATCTAGTGATTTTGAAAAGGAGTGTTTTTTAGGCTTTCCTAGCTTCGCTAAAGAGGTGACTCCCGGTGAAGGGATCTCGGCTCTTTCCTTATTGAATGAGGTGTTGGATATTCATCAAGGAATACCACTATGCAAAGCAAGAACTAGAGAAGCAATCAAAAGACAAAACCGAGTGGGTTATAGCATTTGCTTGTTTCGCTAAAGAGGTCACTCCCGGTGGGATCTCGGCTCCTTCCTCATCGAATGAGGTGCTGGATATTCATCAAGGAATACCACTATGCAAAGCAAAAATTAGAGCTACCCTTTTTGAAAATTTGATTCTACAACATCTTTAGATTTCTTTATTTTCATTAATCACATTAATGAAGTCCTATCATTTAATGTTTCCTAAACATCACAGAAAAATGAAACGAAAATAGAACGTACGCTTATGCCATCCGCATTCACCAATAGGCCCCGTCATGCACCGTTAGGTTACTTAACTACCGGCAGAGCGGGGGCTGAACCAGCGCGGGTGCAAAACATAAGCAGCATTTATTATATATCACCTATATATAATAGTACATTCGTCTCACGCAGTTATATGATCAACATCACAGAATCAAGCAGCAGAAGCAATATATGAAATATTGGATATACTAGGATGTCCGTGTTTTAAATTTACCCAGTAATGTAAAACACGGATTCCACGGTCGTGATGAATAGCCAAACCCGCATCCCTAGACCCCTACGAGAGCGGCAAGTAACCCTACCAATTCTAGAGTTAGGAGACCCGGTCTCAACTCCTTGAAATGGTCTCCCACTGGACCCTAGAACCCGGTTACTTGTGCTCCCCACCTTGGGTCTATCCTAACGCGGAAATTAAATAATATACAACAATGCTGACATCATCCTCAATCCGGAAGTGCCCCAATAAAAGAATATTATATACAGATTTTATATGAATGAAAATAAAAACTCTCATCTCATATAGAACCCCCCCCCCGGGCTATTCTTTCACGACGATCCAATAAATCATATCAACAGCAACACATAATATCTCATGTCATCAACGTAAGTAAATACACGTATCCCGAAACTCGTTAACATATAGCAACCAGATTGGGATACCCCACATATTAAACTTACGGTCGCAGAAAAGAAATTGAAAAACTACAATAATTAGAATCCGTAATATCCTTAGACATCATAAACCCGGAATATCTCATATTCCGAATTTCATGCCTAACTTATAAAACTTGCATTTTAGTCTCAAATTGAAAACTATTTTCAATTGGTTGTCGGATAATTCAACAAGATTCTCGACTTAGTGATCGCGTACAATACGCAATTGCAACAGAGTTTTGATCCGAATCAAAACTTCGTGGCAATCGATCAATTGAGACTAAACGGCTAGGTTTACAATATACTAACTAGTTTTCATAAAACTAATTAATCCGGATTCTAATAATTGTATCACACATCACAAAGTTTGTAAAGTAACCGCGACAATAGAATTCCGCATGCAATTAGCAAACTAAACCAATTTTTCCAAGACATGAAAAATCCAGTGAGCTAAAGTTCCAAAACCGGCTTTGGCCCAGACCAGTATCAGTGACAGAGGTCCGCAGCTTTTTGGGCTTAGCCGGTTATTATCGACGTTTTCTTCAGGATTTCCCCCGTATCACTGCACCATTGACCGGATTGACCCGGAAGGGGGTTTCTTTTCTTTGGAATGAGGCATGCGAGCAGAGTTTTCAGCAGTTGAAAACTCGGTTGACAACTGCACCAGTTTTATCTTTACCTTCTGGATCGGACGGCTTTGTCGTTTACTGTGATGCTTCTCAAGTGGGGCTCAATTGTGTACTGATGCAGCATGATAGAGTTACCGCTTATGCTTCCCGACAGTTGAAGAAGCACGAGCAGAATTATCCCACTCATGATCTTGAGATGGCCCCGGTGGTCTTTGCGCTTAAGATTTGGAGACACTACTTATATGGAGAGTCATATCAGATTTTCACAGACCACCGGAGCTTAAAATACATCTTCCAGCAGCGGGATCTGAATTTAAGACAGCGCCGTTGGATGGAGCTTGTGAAGGATTATGATTGTAAGATCCTTTATCACACGGGCAAGGCTAATGTGGTAGCCGATGCTTTGAGTCGTAGGCCCGGGGTAGCTTGTCCCAGTTGAGCGCAGTTCAGATACAGTCTTCTGCAGATTGGAAGATTTTGTGCGACAGCAGAGTACAGTTTGAGTTCACTTCCACTGGGGGACAGCTTGCTCGTGTCCGCGCCCGTCCACTTTTACTTGACCGTATTCGTGAGGCACAGCCTGCCCCGTTTGTCTGAGATTCGTGAACATGTTCGGCAGGGTAGAGATCCGGAGTTCTTGATTGATGAACAGAGTGTGCTGCATTTTGGAACTCGTTTGTGTGTACCTGATACCGATGGGTTGAGACGCGAGATCCTAGAGCAGGCACATCAGTCGGCTTTTAGTGTTCACCCGGTTTCCACCAAGATGTACAATGACGAAAGAGATATCTACTGGTGGACCGGAATGAAGAGTAATGTTTCAGATTTTGTTTCGAGGTGCCTGACTTGTCAGCAAGTCAAGACTGAGTATCAGAGACCGTCAGGAGAGTTGCAGCCTTTACCCGTTCCGGAGTGAAAATGGGAGCAGATTTCCATGGACTTCGTTGTGGGTCTACCCAGGTCTAGTCGAGGGTATGACTCCATTTGGGTGATTGTAGACCGGTTGACGAAAGCGGCTCACTTCCTTCCAGTGAAGACCACTTTCGGTTATGCTCAGTATGCTCAGTTGTACATTGATGAGATTGTGCATTTGCATGGGGTCCCTTCATGCATTGTATCCGATAGAGCCACCCAGTTCACTAGCCGTCTTTGGCAGAAGCTTCAGGAAGCCTTGGGTACCCGTTTGAGCTTTAGCACCGCTTTCCATCCGCAGACCGATGGTCAGTCAGAGCGGACTATACAGACTCTGGAGGATATGTTTCGCGCGTGCATGCTTGATTTTGGGGGCAGTTGGGATCGTCACTTGCCGTTGATAAAGTTCTCCTACAATAACAATTATCAAGAGACGATTCAGATGTCGTCTTTTGAGACTTTGTACGTGTAACATTTCAGAAAAATAAAATATTATTTTTGGGAATTTTTATAATTAAATAATAAATATTATGAATATTTTAATAATGCGGTATAATTAAATGCCAATAAGGTGGAAAATATTTGGAAAATTATAGGAATTAATGAAATGAGGGCGTTTTATGTGATTTACGCAGATTACAATTTTTATAATTTATTATATTCCATTTTAATGCTAATCGCGATTAAATATCGCTAATCTTGCATTTATCCGGTTTTGTGCACATGACATGCACCGTGTCACATTTTGACACTTGTTACATTTTTATCATGGTTTCTTTCTTATTTTTCTAGCATGGTTCACATTTCTTTTAGAAAAGATAAGAAAAGAAAAACAAAAGAACAGAAAATGATAAAGAAATGGGTATGGGCATGAGAGAGAGAAAGGTGAGGGGTCAACCTTGGACCATATCCCATTGTCCTCTTCATCATCTTCATCATTCTTTCCTCCCTTCTTCAGCTCCATGGTAGCACACCTCACCCCCCTCCTCTACCTCTTCATTACAACACCAAAAACAACTCAAAACTTCATCTCCATTTCATAAAAAACATGCACAAGTTTCTCACAAGCACTTTGAACCAAGAAAAATCGGATTTTGGACACTTGGGGCAACTTAAGAAATTTCTTGAGTTGCCAAATGAGGTAATTCCTTTACCATTAGAGTTGTATTTCATTCTCTTTAGCATCCTTACATGTTTAGAATCGATATCGTGTTGTATAGTGAACTTTGAAATTCCAAGCTGAGGATTAGGGTTTGATTTGGAAACCAAAGGTGTAATTGAGGTTTGTAAAGACCACACAACCCCTGCAGTGATCGCATTTTGGATTAAAACCAGAGAACAGAACCCCAAACCCAAACTTAGAAACCCCGACATCGGTAGATTTTATGGAAATTGTGATGTGTTTTGGTATCTGCTATCACCCGAGACACCTGAAAAATATTTAGCAAACACAGAGAGATGTGCAGGCAACCTAGAACCTATACCCAAAACCCAGGACACCAATTCCTTCATGTGGCAGCAGATTTAATCTTTCTTGCCGCAAATTGCGGCCAGAGCAGGGAATTTTGGGCTCGTTCTTGTTCCAAGGATTTATCTCCAGTAAATTAGACCCTCCATATGTGCAAAATTGGTTAATTTCACCTAGGGTAAAATCTGAAATCATTTTCTTGAGTTACTGCACTATTTAGTGACTTCGTTTTAATTTGGGATTTGGTATTTGATTTTGTGTTCCATCGTCTGATGTTGGTACGTCAGCGACTAGGGTTGTTTGGCGGTTTTGCAGGCGTAGGCTATAGGTTCTAACCTGTAAGCGATTCGCATGCCGTTTTGGTTTTCATGTTCGACTCTTGATACTATATGACGCATTAGAAATTGTAGGTACCCCCACGTGGATTTCGAGATGACGAAGATGAGCGCGTGGCGACATCGGCATCGGCAAGCGAAGATCAAGGTGAGTAGATATATCTACGGGGGAAGTCGGATAAATGGCGTATAGCACCCCCGCAGTTCGTAGTGTAGTGTATGGTACATATTATATGGATATATTTATATGTTTATTTTGGGATTATGATTATCTAGATAGACTTTGGGAGTCATGGATAATTTTAGTATAATTGGGTGATAGCGTCATTAGTTAGTTTAGTCGCGAACCCTAGAATAAGGTTTACACCCACACGCACACACATGCTTACTTTGGTTTACTTGTACGTATATGGGGATATGTATATATATACACACACATAAGTATGGGACTATGTATATATATATATATATATATATACACACGTATACCTATACATGGATGATGAGGATTGTACATGGTACTTGGAGATGAGTCGATGAGATTAGGCATGATGCCATGAGATCGGTTATATGTTTTGATTCGTATTATGAGATACGACATAAGATTATAGCGGGCCTTTAGGCGTGTGTTTTCATACACACGTATATATATATATATATGCAGATGGTATCAGTTTGTACTAGACTTAGATCAGTACCCTTAATACAGGATATGATGATAAGGATACCAGATAAATGATGAGATAAATGTGAGATTCGACCCGTACCCAGATTGGGGTGTCGTACGATGGATTTACCGTACAAGCTTTATATTGATGATAGATCCGCACTCTTAACTCGAGGATGTCATGCTATTTATTGTATCGTATGCGATACTATTGAGGCGGGATCACCGACTATTATATTTATATGTATCGACTCAGATTTAGGTGGTTTCCGTACCTTTTCGATTAGCCTGTTAGTTTAGTCATGTAGTTACTTGTATATGTTAGACTAAACTCGAGTCATATCTATTTCAAAACTAACGAATCGTGAGTATTTTAAAGACATGCCAAGGGATTCTACGGATATTTCAAAGGACGTACCCTTTTTCTTAAAAAAACACCGTAGCCCCTATTTTTCCAAACACCACGATTCGGGTGATTTCAAATGACAAACTGTATGACTCATATAACTAATGTAGATTCCTTATTGTTGCATTTACCTTCCATTTCCATATATTCATGTTGTTATTAGCATATTGCATGCTTATATACTTGTGAATTATGTTATATTAAACCCATGCTGTCAGGACACCATCACCATTATCGATGATGCGTATGCTCCACGTACACCTGCTTGCCGGCTCACACACTTCACCATCGATAATTGCCATGTCACTACACAGTAGGATTGTTGCATCAGGATATGACTCATTGTATAACATACTTGCGTACATACATATTGTACACCCATACTTGCGTACATACATATTGTACACCCATACTTGCGTACATACATATTTGCACATACATAGATGATGCTGGCTTGATTTTGGAGATTTGGGAACCGCATTATATATTTTAAAACTGTATTCATTTAAAAGAGCGGTTTTCCCTCGATATGTGCATATTACTGTTTTATGTTGCATGATATACGGATATGCTTACATTTCTATTATATGTCGCATACATCATGCTTTATAATTATACGCATTGAGATATGTTGTTTTCATGAGATTTCTGGATTTGAGAACCATGGGTATTTCAAAAGAAAGTATGTGCTGTTTTAAAAACCCGGTTTCTCTTGATATGATATTTCAGTGCGTCCACCATGCGTTTTCTCGGTTCTGAGACATGTGACAGTCATACCCGATTCGAGGAGCTGGATGAGTCCGATTACGGGTACATGGTGGACCCGGTATGGTACCCCAGGGCGAGAACGGATTGCTGTGCAGTAGACGGTGAGCCTGGCAGAGGGACCACTACCTACCGGTGATAGTATTTGGACCCGGCGGTTATCCGGAGGATACCGACCGGAGTCATGAGATGGATATAGACCGATCCGTACTGCCGGAGCCCGCGGGCCGATCCCGCAGATGATACGGAGCCTGAGATATATAAGGATTTACGTGTCGATGCTGGACACGGGTTTCATGATGTTTTGAGTGTCGATGCTGGATACTTAGGTTCCATGATTTTGATGTGTCATGAGAGACACACGTTGATTTATATCCTCATACTTTCATGCATATGCTTTTATGACATTTACATGCATGATGTTGTTGTGTCATTGGTTGACACGTGGACGAGATCCACATGCATACTGGCATTGATTACATAGTTGGATAATGTCCACATACTTATAGACTTGAGTATATAGTTGGCACTGATTTCATATTGATTATACTGATCATACCTCATATGTATGATATATTGCTACCTGAGGCACTGGCACGAGCACTTGGTATTACACTTATATATAGATATTTACCCTTGCCACCTTATCATGCTTCAGACTTTATTATATTGATGATATATACTACTGATCGTATTGACCTAGGATTGAGTCATACATACGATTTCTGCTCTGTGATATTTTCTATTCACGAGTTGGCAACTCACCTCCGTTGTGCCACAGTTTCTTGCAGGTCTTGCCGTACAGGTTCGTTGCGGCTTTGCTGGCACACTGCTCCTTTTCGGGTGATTGCCTTGGTAGGTGGGTCCACTCACATCGTGGCCACCCTTGTATTTTATTTACATTGTTGTATCTAGTAACTCCATCAACCAGACTTGTATATTTATTTCAGACTTAGAAAACCAGTTGTTTATTTTTTCGACCTTAGAGTCGCGCGTTGTATTATTATGGTTTTCTTGATAATTTTGAGTTTCCTTTTGAGTTTTGATCCTCGCCCTTGGCGTTGTATATTATATTACTTGCATGGTTGTGACCGTTAATTGACGAAGAGCTAGCTCCCGCTTGGGGATGCCTTTATTCATATTATGCATGTTGTACCCCTTTTGGGGCCAGTATTTACAAAGGAAACTCTGCCGAAATTTTCATAAAAGACTTGAGATTTTTAAAATGCATATTCGGCTTATGTTATTAAAACCACTTGCTTTAAAATAAGTTTTCTTCACCTTCTTCTTTTAAAATGGTTTAGATTTCTGGGATTTTTGGCTTACTTGAATTAGATAGGGTCCTATAGACTTCATATGATTCAAGTGCCAGTCATGTGCCACTTCGGGTCATGATAAAGTTGGTATCGGAGCGCTAGGTTAACCTTGGTTCGAGTCTATGTTTGACTATGCGGAGCCCAGGGCGTTTGTATATATACGGAATCTAGGCTTGACCTTACGGAACTTAGACTTAGTCGAGGGGGTATTAGACCCGAACTTTCGTCGCGTATGTTGACCTTGGTTGATGGAGTAGGTGACTTAAGGAGAGTGAAGTACCATGTATATGTTCTGCGGCATACTTACGATACGCTACTCCGCTTAAGGAGCCTTAGGATGTACATTTCCTTGCACAGTCTTACATTCATTCCTATGATCTATCCTCATCGATATTGGTTATAGTTTTTGCTGCCACGATTACACGGGTAGAGATAGCTACGGCTAGGGTTGCGTCAGCACGAGCTCGTCACGGACGAGGACCGACCAGGACGTGATTCCAGGGACATATGATTTGCATAGATGCGTCGTTATTGTGTTTTCGCGCCATGACCGTTTGATGGAGCGCTTTTACAAGATTTCTTGGACGTGCAGATCAGCACCAGAGAATTGGGCCACTGCTAGAGGCCAGCCGTAATATGATGACCGTCAATACACCGATTATACTTGATGATTGAGGCACTGTTCGGCGTGCAGACGAATGAGCCAGTTGTTGCTGCGAATGATGAGATATCGCCCCAGATGTTGGAGCTATTGCCGAACAAGTTGTACTTAGAGATGTGATAGAAGATCGCTAGTCACCCAAGGAGGAATGACTAGGACATGAGATTCATCGCCTACCCCGATGCGAGGTCATCAGATTGATTGATTCCAGCTAGAGACGACTTCACGCAGGTACGTTGGGAGTCGAAGGAGACGATCGAATGTCAGAAACCCATTTTCCAAGTTTAAAGTATTCGGAAAAACAGGCAAGTAATTCCGTGGACCCTCTAGAAGAATGAAACCCTAACTCGATATAATAACCAGGAGAACGCTCCGAAACCTTAGGGTTTACAACAGTTCAGCGGTGCCATTGATGAGGCTTGGGTTTGCCCTTCTACGGTTGATCCATAGGTACTGTGGCATGTACGGGAATAATATTAACTATACTCAAGATGTTGAGCTCTTGGGGGATTGTGGAACCTTGACAAATCGATCGAAAGGTTCGACATCATTCGGATATCATGTGATGGGATACATTGCTTGGGAGACTCCAGATACGAATATAGCCGTTGGAGCGCAGTCCATGCAGCCACGAAGAGACGAGTCCGAATCAGTCGACATTAGAGAAAAGTGGAGTAAGAGGTTCGTACGAGATTTCGACGAGATGACGTTCCACTCCGCTGACATCGGAGATGTGATACGCATGCAGAGACACTGTATATGGATATATCTTCCAGAAGGAGTCGCGATGAGTATGCAGCCGTTCCGGAACAAGAAACAAAGTTAGTAAAGGGTGACAACTTCTGGGTAGTTCGGCAAAAATGTGATTCGGGAGAGACCCCGACAAGATCTTTCGGGAATACTATACGAGAAGATTTGGACCCAGGATCGGTCATATTATGCACACCCAGCAGGCCAGAGTTTGGCGTCGTCGACGAGACATATTATGAGTGACCATAACAGTTGGCCAGAGATCTTTAGAGGATATGCTAGAGCGGGACTGTTTCCTCTATCTTTGATTCTGTGTTTTGGGCGATTTATTTGCATGATTGAGATTTTGTGCACCACAGTTGCACTTGACTTCGATTTGATTCGAGATGTTGATTTTGATTTCATACTATGGTATGCATGCAATTTGACTTATGCTTACGGCATAGTTTTCATGCACTTTTAGTATTTTGATTTGATTTTGTGCCTTGACTGTACATGTTTATGATTTCGTGGATTTCATACAGTTGATTTGATTTTGTGCATGTGGTACGCACTCGATTTGATTTTTGCACTCTGTAAAGCTTACATGTGCTTGCAGTGCATTGATACAGATTTTGTGCACATAGTTGCACACGTTTTTGGATTTTATACACCTTGGTACACTCGGTGTTGTTTTATACGCATTTGAGTTATTGGTGCATTTCGTGCACTTGTTGCACCAGATTTGCACTTGTGCAATTGTTGCACTATGTCTTTACGCCGTGCATTTGTTGCACTGTATTTGTATTTCGTGCACTGGATGCACTGTATTTGTATTTCGTGGACTGGATGCACTGTATTTGTATTTCGTGCACCGGATGCACAGTATTTGTATTTCGTGCACTGGATGCACTGTATTAGTATTCGTGCATTTGTTGCACTAGATTTTCATTTCGTGCATTTGTCGCACCAGATTTATATTTCACACATTTGTTGTAATGGATTTATATTTTATGCATTAGTTGCACCGTACTTGTATTCGTGCATTTGATACACCAGATTTGTATTTTGTGCACGCTGATGCACATGGTTGTGAGATTATATTCCACGGTATATCTGATTTGGATTTGGATTGAAATGTGTTGTATACCGTCGATTTCAATTGTGATATTCGATATTTGTTTTCGTGCACCTTGTGCACTTGAGTTGGATTTTGCGCAGACTTGACGCGCTTGATGCGATTTTAGTGCACACCAGAGGCACTAAATCGAGATTCTTCGTGCATATCAGATATTACTGTCAGGCACACACCGTTGCCCTTGACAGGTGTTTTCGTGCACACCCGTTGCACTTAGTTTTGTTCTGTGCACATGTATGGAACATTTATGAATTTTGATTTCCGTGCGTACCAGACGCACATGGCATCTTATGCACATTTTGGGATTGATTTCTTGTGGAGCAGTACGTTTTTATGGTTGTACTATTTGTTTTAGTACTGAGTAGGACCAGTCAGAGAACAGTACCTGATTATGTTTTTGCATGCATCGATAGTCATCGAAGGGATTTCCAAAAAGGAGCTATAGTCTCAGTATTTACCTACGTGTCCGAGATGACACGAAACATTTTACAAAGGAAACCCTTCTAAATTATTTTTCAAACGGCAGGACGTGTATGTTAAACAAAGGGTGTATGTATGTATATATATATATATAGTTATTTTCATACAATAAACGTCCGCCACTGTGCCGTAATATGCGCATCGCACAGCGATTTGAAAGGATTTGACATGCATTTCTTCTGATGTTTTGACGAATTTATCACGATGTTTACATGTATAGTTGATGTATGTCATGTTGGTTTTCGTATTGGATTTTGACATTTGTGTCTTCGCTATAACTCCGATGATTGCGAGATACTTGACGGGGTTGTGATTTTGAGTTATATGCTCAGTTTCATGCCCACGCATTGCGCTACGATATGTTGTGTATTTATGACTTCGAAGCCCCGACGACTTGATAATTTTATTGAAATGTTTTAGTATTTGAGGGGTTTAAATTTAAATTCAGGGACCGAATTTCTTTAAGGGGGAAGACTGTAACATTTCAGAAAAATAAAAAATTATTTTTGGGAATTTTTATAATTAAATAATAAATATTATGAATATTTTAATAATGCGGTATAATTAAATGCCGATAAGGTGGAAAATATTTGGAAAATTATAGGAATTACTGAAATGAGGGCGTTTTATGTGATTTATGCAAATTACAATTTTTATAATTTATTATATTCCATTTTAATACTAATCGCAATTAAATATCGCTAATCTTGTATTTATCCGGTTTTGTGCATATGACATGCACCGTGTCATATTTTGACACTTGTTACATTTTTATCATGGCTTCTTTCTTATTTTTCTTGCATGGTTCTCATTTCTTTTAGAAAAGATAAGAAAAGAAAAACAAAAGAAAATAAAATGATAAAGAAATGGGTATGGGCATGAGAGAGAGAGGTGAGGGGTCAACCATGGACCATATCCCATTGTCCCCTTCATCATCTTCATCATTCTTTCCTCCCTTCTTCAGCTCCATGGCAGCACACCTCACCCCCTCCTCTACCTCTTCATTATAACACCAAAAACAACTCAAAACTTCATCTCCGTTTCACAAAAAATATGCACAGGCTTCTTACAAGCACTTTGGACCAAGAAAAATCGGATTTTGGACACTTGGGGCAACTTAAGAAATTTCTTGAGTTGCCAAATGAGCTAATTCCTTTACCATTAAAGTTGTATTTCATTCTCTTTAGCATCCTTACATGTTTAGAATCGATATCGTGTTGTATAGTGAACTTTGAAATTCCAAGTTGAGAATTAGGGTTTGATTTGGAAACCAAAGGTGTAATTGAGGTTTGTAAAGACCACACAATCCCTGTAGTGATCGTATTTTGGATTAAAATCAGAGAATAGAACCCCAAACCCAAACTTAGAAACCCCGACATCAGCGGATTTTATGGAAATTGTGATGTGTTTTGGTATCTGCTATCACCCGGGACACCTGAAAAATATTTAGCAAACACAGAGATATGTGCAGGCAACCTAGAACCTATACCCAAAACCCAGGACCCTAATTCCTTCATGTGGCCGCAGATTTAATCTTTCTGGCCGCAAATTGCGGCCAGAGCAGGGAATTTTGGGCTCGTTCTTGTTCCAGGGATTTATCTCCAGTAAATTAGACCCTCCATATGTGCAAAATTGGTTAATTTCACCTAGGGTAAAATCTGAGACCATTTTCTTGAGTTACTGCACTGTTTTGCGACTTCGTTTTAATTTGGGATTTGATATTTGATTTTGTGTTCCGTCGTCTGATGTTGGTACGTCAGCGACGGGGGTTGTTTGGCGGTTTTGCAGGCGTAGGCTATAGGTTCTAACCTATAAGCGATTCGCATGCCGTTTTGGTTTTCATGTTCGATTCTTGATACTATATGACGCATTGGAAATTGTAGGTACCCCCACGTGGATTTAGAGATGATGAAGATGAGCGCGTGGAGACATCGGCATCGGCAAGCGAAGATCAAGATGAGTAGATATATATCTACGGGGGAAGTCGGGTGGATGGCGTATAGCACCCCCACAGTTCGTAGTGTAGTGTATGGTACATATTATATGAATATATTTATATGTTTATTTTGGGATTATGATTATCTAGATAGACTTTAGGAGTCATGGATAATTTTAGTATAATTGGGTGATAGCGTCATTAGTTAGTTTAATCGCGAACCCTAGAATAAGGTTTACACCCACACGCACACACATGCTTACTTTGGTTTACTTGTACGTATATGGGGATATGTATATATATATATACACAAAGGTATGAGACTGTGTGTGTGTGTATGTGTGTACATGGATGATGAAGATTGTACATGGTACTTGGAGATGAGTCAATGAGATTAGGCATGATGCCATGAGATCGGTGATATGTTTTGATTCGTATTATGAGATACGGCATGAGATTATAGCGGGCCTTTAGGCGTGTGTTTTCATACACGCGTATATATATGCAGATGGTATCAGTTTGTACTAGACTTAGATCAGTACCCCTAATACAGGATATGATGATAAGGATACCAAATAAATGATTAGATAAATGTGAGATTCGACCCGTACCCATATTGGGATGCCGTACGATGGATTTACCGTACGAGCTTTATATTGATGATAGATCCGCACTCTTGACTCGAGGATGTCATGCTATATATTGTATCGTATGCGATACTATTGAGGCGGGATCGCCGACTATTATATTTATATGTATCGACTCAGATTTAGGTGGTTTCCGTACCTTTTCGATTAGCCTGTTAGTTTAGTCATGTAGTTACTTGTATATGTTAGACTAAACTCGAGTCATATCTATTTCAAAACTAACGAATCTTGAGTATTTTAAAGACATGCTAAGGGATTCTACGGATATTTCAAAGGACGTACCCTTTTTCTTAAAAAAAACACCGTAGCCCCTATTTTTCCAAACACCACGATTCGTGTGATTTCAAATGACAAACTGTATGACTCGTATAACTAAAGTAGATTCCTTATTGTTGCATTTACCTTCCATTTCCATATATTCATGTTGTTATTAGTGCATTGCATGCTTATATACTTGTGAATTATGTTATATTAAACCCATGCTGTCAAGACACCAGCACCATTATCGATGATGCGTATGCTCCACGTGCATCTGCTTGCCGGCTCACACACTTCATCATCGATAATTGCCATGTCACTACACAGTAGGATTGTTGCATCAGGATATAACTCCTTACATGACATACTTGCGTACATACATATTGTACACCCATATTTGTGTACATATATATTGTACACCCATACTTGCATACATACATATTGTATACCCATACTTGCGTACATACATATTGTACACCCATACTTGCATACATACATATTTGCACATATATAGATGATGCTGGCTTGATTTTGGAGATTTAGGAACCGCATGATATATTTTAAAACTGTATTCATTTAAAAGAGCGACTTTCCCTCGATATGTAAATATTATTGTTTTATATTGCATGATATACGGATATGCTTACATTTCTATTATATGTCGCATACATCATGCTTTATGATTATACGCATTGAGATATGTTGTTTTCATGAGATTTCTGGATTTGAGAACCGTGGGTATTTCAAAAGAAAGTATGTACTGTTTTAAAAACCCGGTTTCTCTTGATATGATATTTCAGTGCGTCCACCATGCGTTTTCTCAGTTCTGAGACGTGTGACAGTGATACCCGATTCGAGGAGCTGGATGAGGCCGATTACGGGTACATGGTGGACCCGGTATGGTACCCTGGGGCGAGAACGGATTGTTTTGCAGTAGACGGTGAGCCTGGCAGAGGGACCACTACCTACCGGTGATAGTATTTGGACCCGGTGGTTATCCGGAGGATACCGACCGGAGTCATGAGATGGATATAGATCGATCCGTACTGCCGGAGCCCGCGGGCCGATCCCGCAGATGACACGGAGCCTGAGATATATGAGGATTTACGTGTCGATGCTGGACACGGGTTTCATGATGTTTTGAGTGTGGATGCTGGACACTCAGGTTCCTTGATTTTGATGTGTCGTGAGGGACACACGTTGATTTATATTCTCATACTTTCATGCATATGCTTTTATGATATTTACATGCATGATATTGTTGTGTCATTGGTTGACACGTGGACAAGATCCACATGCATACTGGCATTGATTACATTGTTGAATAATATCCACATACTTATAGACTTGAGTATATAGTTGGCACTGATTTCATGTTGATTATATTGATCATACCTCATATGTATGATATATTGCTACCTGAGGCACTGGCACGAGCACTTGGTATTACACTTATGTATAGATGTTTACCCTTGTCACCTTATCATGCTTCAGACTTTATCATATTGAGGATATATACTACTGATCGTATTGACCCAGGATTGAGTCATACATACGATTTCTGCTCTGTGATGTTTTCTACTCACGAGTTGGCAACTCACCCCTATTGTGCCACAGTTTTTTGCAGGTCTTGCCGTACAGGTTCGTTGCGGTTTTGCTGGCACACTGCTCCTTTTTAGGCGATTGCCTTGGTAGGTGGGTCCACTCGCATCGTGGACACCCTTTTATTTTATTTACATTGTTGTATCTAGTAACTCCACCAACCAGACTTGTATATTTATTTCAGACTTAGAAAACCAGTTGTTTATTTTTTCGACCTTAGAGTCGCGCGTTGTATTATTATGGTTTTCTTGATGATTTTGAGTTTCCTTTTGAGATTTAATCCTCGCCCTTGACGTTGTATATTATATTGCTTGCGTGGTTATGACCGTCAATTGACGAAGAGCTAGCTCCTGCTTGGGGATGACTTTATTCATATTATGCATGTTGTACCCCTTTTGGGGCCAGTATTTACAAAGGAAACTCTGCCGAAATTTTCAGAAAAGACTTGATATTTTTAAAATACATATTCGGCTTATGTTATTAAAACCACTTGCTTTAAAATAAGTTTTCTTCACCTTCTTCTTTTAAAATGGTTTAGATTTCTGGGATTTTTGGCTTACTTGAATTAGATGGGGTCCTATAGACTCATATGATTCAAGTGCCAGTCATGTGCCACTTTGGGTCGTGACAGTACGGTAGGAGGTGTCGATCGCCGGTCTGTTTAACCAAACTTAGCGAGAGCAGGATTTTGGGACCCCAGCTAGTTCAAGAGACTACGGAGAAGATCCAGCTGATTCAGGATAGGATGAGAGGAGCCCAGTGCAGACAGAAGTATTATGCCGACCGTCGTCGTCGCAGGCTTAAGTTCATAGTGGAGGATCATGTATTCCTACGGATTTCTCCGATGGAAGGCGTGATGATATTTGGGAAGAAAGGAAAGCGCAGTCCCAGATTTGCAGGTCCTTTTGAGATCCTTGAGCGAGTTGGTACCGTTTCCTATCGTTTGGCTCTTCCACCCAGCTTTCCGGATGTTCACCCCGTATTCCATGTGTCGATACTTCGTAGATACCTTCATGACCCTTCTCACATGATTCAGTACCAGACCGTTCAGTTAGAGCGCGATCTTTCGTTCACCGAGCAGCCGGTAGTGATATTGGATCGGCAGGTGAAGAAACTTCGGTCAAAGGTCTTTCCATCTGTGAAGGTTCTTTGGCGTAACCCGAATGGTGAAGAAGTCACTCGGGAGGCCGAGAGCGAGATGTGGAATAAATTCCCTCATCTTTTTGAAGGTACGCATAGTAAGAATTTTTTTTTTAAATTCGGAGACGAATTTCTTTAAGGGGGAAAGATTATAACACCTTAGGATGCGATTAGTGTTAATTAAACGATAATGCGGATTTTTAGTAAAAGGTTTACCAAAATGGTTTCTAAATATTTTATCAAAATTAATTAATATTTTATTAATATTTAATTTGCGCTTGCACACACATGTGCATGTTAAGCTAGGGTTAATTGGGGGTTAAACCATGCTTAAGTAGCCATGGCATATTAACCCATTCTATTAAGAGTAATATGTAATTTATTAAATTAATTAGTTTTCAAATTTTAAATAAAAATGGTTTTTTTATTTGGTTGACTTGTGGGGGAGAGAGGGGGGCATCATGAGGCATGGCAAATATGCCATGCATTTAATGAGGAAAGAGAGGGGCATGGCTCTCTAAACTCACCCCTCATTCCCTCACCCTCACTCTCGCATACACCTTCACACTCTCATTCACTTATCATTCCTTCTCATTATTTTCCTTTACCTCACTCACTCCCTCACACTCCCTCAACTGAAACCTATACAAACCCCAACCCAAAACCCTCACAAATCCTCACTACCCTTCACCAAAACTCACTACACCCTTCTTTGAACTTGAGACAAAGCCTATGGAGATCACTTGGAGCTTGGAAAGTGTAACATTTCAAAATAATAAAATATTATTTTTGGAATTTTTATAATTTAATATTATTTTATTGATTATTTTAATATTAAATTTATAATTAAATACCGATAAATGGGAAAAATTTTGGAAAAATTATGGAAAATTCTAAAATAGGGTATTTTATGGAATTATGACATTTTTAAGTTTTTATGATTAATTATATGCTAATTTAGTGCTAATCGCGATTAAAAATCGCTAATCGGGTTTTTAGCAATTTTGTGCAAAACATACACATATCTTTTTCCTACACTTGTGTTACATTTTCTTACCATGGCTATTACTTTGGGTTTACTATTTGAATGAGAAGGTTTTGGAAAAGAAAAGAAAAGAAAAGGATTTTGATTAAAGAAAGAGGTATGGTAAGAGAGAGGGGGTAGGTGAGGGTGTTGACTTGGCCTTTCTCTTTATCTCTTCCTCTCATTTTCTCTCCCCCTCTTCCTCCATCTCCTGCTGCTACTGCCCTCTTGCTCTCCCCCTTCAAGAAATCATCACAATCACACACAAAACAAACTCAAAACCCCATATCGCTTTCACAAAAAGTGTGCACAAGCTCACAAGCTTTAGAATGGACCAAGAAAGTTGGTGTTTTGGTGCTGTGGGAAGATTCTTAAGTCTCTATTGAGGTAATTCCTTCACAAATATTGTAGTATTTCAAGTGATTTAGCCTCTTTTAAAGTTTAGTGTCGTTTTGTCGAGGTTTTATACACTTTGGAAACCCTAGAGAGGGTTAGGGTAAACTTGAGTTGTGGCTATGCAATTGGACTCTAATGGTGACCTTAAACCCTATATTGACCAAAAAACTGGCCTAGCACAACCTGAAACCCAAAAATACGGAATTACGGAACTTTTCATGTCGGTTTGTGTGATCTGTGAAGGTGTTCTGGAATCTGGAGCAACCCGGGGCACCAAAAATAAAATTGAGCTGACAGTGAGTCGTGCAGGCACCTAGGATGCTACCACCAAGACCCGAGCCCCTAACTCAAACCTACGGCCGCAAATTTAATCATTCTGGCCGCAATTTGCGGCCAGAGTAGAGGTGAATCGGTCAATTTTTGTTCCAGGGCTCATTTTGCACTAAATTAGACCCCCCCTATATGCAGTTTTGGCTAATTGTCATCTGGGGAAAATCTGGGAGCATTTTGGTGTGTTTTAGGCAGTGTTTTCCGTATTTTTAAATGCACTTTCTTGATATTTGGATTTGTATTTGGTTGTCGGGTGTTCGTACATCGACAACAGGGGTTGTTTGTTGGATTTGCATGTTTGGGCCATAGGTTCAAACCTATGAGCACACTGTGCGCTGTATCGGTTTTCTGCCTTGATTTTCATACGCATTACTATGGTTGATCATTGTAGGTACCTTCACGTGGATTTCGAGATGATGCAGAAGATGATGGAGACATCGACACCGACACACTGAGTGCAGGTGAGTAGATTTATATCTACGAGGAGAAGTCGGATGGATGGCGTATAGCACCCCCGCAGTTCGTGGTGATATATACGAATACGTATACACACAGATATTGATTATATATTGTTTGAGATTATTGATGTTAAAAGATGGATTCTAGGTGTGATTGGATTGGTTAGTGATGTGAAACCCTAGAGTAGTGGTTGCACCACACATACACACACCCATACTTGCATACATTCTTCTTTCATAAGTGCGTATATGGGATTGTATTTTTATGTGTTTACATAGGTATGGGACTATGTGTTCATATACTGGATTTGAGGATAGTATTTGGGATTGAGATGAGTCGATGAGATTGGGCTTGAGGCCAGGAGATCGGTGATGTGATTTGGTTCATATTGAGATACGACACGATGTTTTAGCGGGTCTTTTGATGTAGTGATTCTTACACCTGCATGCATACATAGATGGTATCAATATTGTACTAGACGTAGGACATTATTCCGGATCATGATATTTGATAAAGAAGATACCAAATGAATAGTGTGATTGATGTGACTTCGACCCGTACCCAGATTTGGGGATGCCGTACGACGGATTTACGTACGAGCTATATCTTGATGATTGATCCGCACTCTTGATTTGGGATATCTGATTGTAGATATGGTATCGGATATGATATTATTGAGGCGGGATCACCGACTAATATATATACAGGTATATATATGTATCGACTCAGATGTTAAGCAGTTTCCTTACCTGTAGTCCAGCTTGTTAGCTTAGCCCTTTAGTTTAGTTTAGTTGTTAGATTAGATTCGATTCTTACCTATTTCAAAAACTAACGAATTGTGGGTATTTTAAAAGACAGCCCAAGGGATCCTACGGATATTTCAAAAGACGTATATTTTCATAAAAACACCGTAGTCCCTATTTTCAAAACCCCACGATTCGTGTTATTTCAAAAGGCACCATTTGTAGAACTTATATTAGATTAATGCAGATTAGTTATAGTTGCGTCTAGTATTCAGCTTCCGCTCATTATTATGGTTCGCTTCGCATCGCATGCTTATATTATGTTTCGTACTACATTATTGATATCATGCTGTTAGGACACCAGCACCATTACCGATGATGCGTATGTACCACGTACACTTACTTGCCGGCTCACACACATCTTCATCGGTAATTGCCATGCCACGTACACTTTAGAAATACTATTGCATTGACATAGGTTGTTAGCTAATAATTTAGACATGATATTAGTATACTCGCCTTATATGCTAGATTAGACATTGTAGATATTACTTGTTACTTCATGCATGTTAATATTCATTGTTATGCCGCATTCATGGATTTTTATGCCGATTGCACTGTTTACTTACTATTGAGGATTGGATTCGGATTTCCATTAGATTTTCTGGATTTGGGGGAAAACCGCAAAACTTATATAAACTTCTTTCTCTCTTTAAAATAAAAAGTACGGTTTTCCCATGATGTATGAGTCGTCCACCATGAGTTTGCTGATGGATTTCGAGACCCGATTCGAGGAGGCGGATGAACCGTTTCGGGTACATGGTGGACCCGGTAAGGTACCCCGGGGCAAGAAGCGCGTGATGATGACGATGTGAGCCTGGCAGGGGAGCACTACCTACCGGTGATTTTACCCGACGCGTCGGATATCCGGAGGATACCGTCGTGGTCTTGAGATGGATAGTAGGGGCCGGTCTGGACTGACGGCGCCCTAGATATTGTGATTGAGACATTGAGATTTCGAGATATTGAGGTACAGAGACTGTGATACAGAGATATCGAGATATGGGGATTACATTTTGTGCCGATGCTAGGCACTGTTTTATGCTGATTTCATTATGATACCTCATTTTAAAAATACAAAAGAAATCTCACTAAATTATGAAAACAGTTCTTCATTACATGTATTCTGTTTCCATACATTCATACATCATTCATATGATATATTGCTACCCTTGGGCACTGACACGGGTACATGAGATTACACTCGGGTTAGATATTTACCCTAGCCTTGTTATAGGCTGCTGGTTATATATATTTGAGGATGTATATTGATCGTATGACATAGGATTGCGTCATACATGCGATTTCTATTCGTAGATGTTTTTTCTATTCACGAGTTGGCAATTCACCCCCGTTGTGCCCCAGTTTCTTGCAGGTTTGCCGTACAGGTTTCATTACGGCTTGCGGGCATAGTTTCCTTCGGGTGATTTGCTAGTAGGTGGGTTTACTTGTATCGCACCCCCATTATATATCTTGTATATTATTATTCTGTTTTATCTAGAAGTTCCATCAACCAAACATGTAATTATTTCAGAGATAGAGACCAGTGTTGTTTATTCTATCGACCTTAGAGTCGCGCTTTGTATTTATACGGATTTCTTGCTGTTTTGAGTTTCCTTTTCTGTTGTGATCCTCGCCTTTCGGCGTTGTATATTATATTGCTTGTGTGGTTGTGGCCGTCGATTGACGAAGAGCTAGCTCCCGCTTGGGGATGCCTTTATTTGATTTCGTATACTATTCATGCTGTATTCCGTTTGGGGGCCTGTATTTACAAAGGAGACTCTGCTGAAATTTCCAGGAAATATTTGATGTTTTTATAAAACGTATAATTCGGCTTATGCTATTAAAACTTCTTGATTTAAATTGGTTTTCCTACACTCTACTACTTTTCTTAGTTTGGATTTCTGGGTTTTCGGCTTACTTAGAATCCGTACGCCTTGAGACGTTCGTAGTTTAAGTGCCGGTCATATTCCGTACTTTCGGGACGTGACAGAAAGATAGAGTTTTGAGCAAGTTTGGGAAGGTAGTTCTCTCTACTGTCAATTAGGAGTTTATTTTTGTAGTGTTGCTTTGTAGTTTCAGTTTAGAACACTAAAAGTATAGTTTTGTGCTCGATGTCGTATTTTAGTGTCGTTTTGTGATATCTGTAATCAGATGTTACCCCGAGTCTTTACTAGGAAAACTAGCAGTGTAGAAGTGTTGCACTAGTTACCCTGGATATTCACCTGAAGCAGGAGCCCAATCTAGGCGGTTTTGGCCGGCGGTTTTGGGGCCAGATCCGGCGACCTCGGCCGTATGGGGGAGTTGTGAGCTGTAGTTTGCAGGGTAGCTGTCTGTAGTGGTTTAAGGGTGTTTGGTGCTGCTTGATTTTTTAGTTGTGACAGTGAGTAAAATCTGGGATTGTTTAGCTAGTTTTTAGCGTTACGTCGACGTGAGATACGGTGTCCGACTCAGTTCTGTGCTTTGCGTGATTTCTGCATGTAGGGTCTGTTGTAGTAGTGTCGTCACACACGTTAGCCGCTAAGCGAACGCTTGAGAGTTGTTGGAGTCGGTGCGTCGATTTTAGCGTAGTTTGTGACTATTATTGGTCGATTTCTAAGTTTTGCCTTACTATGTTTTATGTGTTAATAGGATCGCAGGCGGGGACTTCGGACGCTGCGAAGAAAGGGAAGCAGGTGGTCGGATATACTTAGCTCAAGATCACCGGTAAGTAGATTTAACATCTACGGGGAAATCTCCTGTATGGCGTTATGCGTCAGGGCTTGATAGGATATTTTAGTCCCATGTTTATATTCATATATATTGATTGTGCATGTGTACTATTGTTGCATACCCCGTTTCCTGTTGCTTATGAACATGGTATTAATGAGACACGGCACTCTTACTAACTGTTCATGTTGCACGAGCACTAAACTGTATGCCACACACATACCATTAGTAATTGCCATGACACTCACACTATAGAGTTTCCATGAATAAGACATCGTTTAGCTTACCTTATTATTGATGATTAGACATGATGCGTGTTCCTTTGTGCATATGAACTACATACTTGTACATACATACTTGGGTACACCCATACTTGCTATAGTTACATGGGCATCCTTAGATGATGTTGGATTTGTAAGTCTGCGGTAGCGCCCTGGCCGTCTGTCCGACGCCAAAATGCGGAAACAAAAACTTTTCTATAACTAGAAACCGGCGCTACCGCGGACTATAAACCCGGATCGAACCATTAACCTACTACTAGCTAACTAGAGAAAGGGTAGAGAGCTATACCGAGCGATCCGTGTCCTTCGGTCTTCGGCCACCATCCCGATCTCCTCGCGGCATCTCCGGTCTCGATCTCCTCGTCGGAAAAGGCACCACATCACCGAGTCTTTTTACGGGCTCCCACCTCTGAACCGAGGAAACTCGAACACGAAGTTGGGAAACCGACGTATCCAAGATTGCTGTAGACTGAGTGTAGAACAGTTTGTCTCAAGGGGTTAATGAAGTTACCATTTTTGGAGTGGAGAAGGAGATGAGCTAGAGAATTTTGTGGCAAGCAAAATGAGAATGAATATTTTCCCCACCCAAAAATGAATCCTCTCTCACTCTCAAATGTGGCCGGCCATTTTAGGTAGTGGGCAATTTTAAGGGGGGTGAGCACAAGAAAAAGGAATGGGTGAGCAAAAGGAAAAGGTGTGATGATGAGGAGGAAGTATTGTCACACCCTTTTCCTAATCAATCCATTCACATAAAGCAAGTAATGATGCAAATGGTGTCAACCTCAATCTCAAGAAACCCCCTCCTTTACAAATTGCAACTCTTGCAAATAAACCCCTCACATCATTTTTCAGCCAAAGAAAGAATAAAGAAAAATGGCCGAAACGGAATGCAAACTGGCAACTTAAAAAGGCGATCCGGTAATAAATTACAGGAAAACCCCGCGACTGTATATACATACCTGCATTTGTATTCCGACCGAATACAAATACAATGAGACAAAATCTACACTGTATAATACTAGGATCCGGCTTAAACCAAAGCCCGCTCGTATTATCCGTCCGAACTATAACACTGCACAAGTGCACGCGTACGTTCGAACCCTTCCATAAATCCATACGGCCTCTACAGCGTTTCGCCCGAAACTTGAGAAACTGTCTATGGGGGACTCTAAAGACTCGTCAATACTTTGGCTGTGAATTTAACCACTAGCACGTCAGAGGTATTAGCCGTACGTAACGGGCTACCAAGTATTGACCAAAAGGGAGGTCAAACTCATCCTGACATCCGTACAGTCTGGTCTGTTCGTCTATGAGCATCGCATGTCGGGCCTAGGGGGTTAGTAAAAGCCAGACCCCCAAAAGCGGTACAAGTCGTGTCAGAGTGTAGCCCAGAACACCCTGAGATACTACTGGAATACCTACCAGTAAATCTCCTGCCTTGGCCAACGACTTCGTGTAATGGCTCTCCTAGACACAGTGCGATCTCACCCCCAATACCGGGAGAGACGAACCCCTGCCGATCCGCTCACTGCCTCCATGTGGCTCGGGACTGTACCCAACTAAAACCTGTTTGCACGACTCCTTTGAGCCGTAGTAGGGTAGTAATCAAAGTACAGTGGGAACTCACACGAGACAAATGACGATCTCAGGTCGATGAACTAACCTGTACACATGTCACCAGGGAACTGCTATCTGACGTCAGGTATAATACCAACTAGCATGTTCCCGGCGAGTCCTGTCCGGTGTACTCATAACCCAATGAGCACCTGTATATATCTTAGGTGAACCAACTGACACCAGGCTTGTGAGACCGGCCACCGCCCCTCGTCAGGGTCTCGACTGTATACACTAGTCTACTCTGGAGTATCGATACCCTGTCTCGAAAACTCTCACGACTAGGGACCTTTTTAAGGATGTGCTTATAGACCCTAGCTCCCACGTATATGATCGCCATCATACTGCTGGCCGTCAAGAAAGAATCCTAAGGGCTCTATCAACGCGCAATAGTGACTTGTAAGGTCACCTAAAACAGTACACGATGATAAAGATAAACCAGATAGTATACTATCATCTTGAGTAAGATTGTCCTACCGGTATATGTCCTCCCTCAATCATTGCAATCACGTGCCTGTAATCCAATAATTGACTCTGAGGGCACTATATCCAACAGGATTTGATTTTGGAGAATTGGGAACCACATAATATATTTTAAAAACTGGATTCATTTAAAAGATCGGTTTTCCCTTGATACACTCATATTACGGTTTTATGATGCATAGATCATATTGCATGGATTTACGCATTGAAATATGAATTTCATGTAATTTATTGGATTTGAGAACCGTGGTATTATTTCAAGAAAGTATGTATTGTTTTGAAAACCCGGTTCTCTTGATATGATATTTCAGTGTGTCCACCATGCGTTTTCTCGGTTCTGAGACGTATGATAGAAACCCGATTCGAGGAGGCGGATGATCCGTTTGCGGGTTCATGGTGGACCCGGTATGGTACCCCGGGGTAAGAAAGGGATGTTGTGTAGTAGACGATGAGCCTGACAGAGAGACTACTACCTACCGGTGATTGGTTGGACCTGGCGGTTATCCAGAGGATACCGACCGGAGTCGAGAGATGGATATGGGCCGACCCGTACTGCCGGAGCCCGAGGGCCGATCCCGCAGACGGAGCCTGTGGGTCGATCCGGACTGACGGAACCCAATATATGTGGATTTGCGTGTCGATGTTGGACACGAATATTTCATGATGTTTTCGAGTGCCGATATTGGGCACTCAGGTTCCATGAGATTTACAGGTATGAGGGCCGATCAGGGTGACGGCGCCTGAGTTATTGGGATTTGGGGTGTCGTTGATGGACACCGGTTTTCCATGCTGAGGATTCATTGATGATGACATATTTTATTTCATACTCAGCATTCATTGATATGCATCGCCTCATGTATTTATAGTACCTGATAGAGTACCTTTCATGATTATTGCATATCCATATTAGTATATTGATACTATCAGATTGCATGTGATAGAGTAGTGCAGTACGTGCATACCTGCGATTACCTATATATGTTACTTACTATTCACGAGTTGGCAACTCACCCCCATTGTGCCACAGTGTTTTGCAGGTTGACCCTCAGAGTAGTCGCGGCAGGGCTATCTCATTGTATCTTTTTGGCAGCGGATACCGCTACGGTTGGCTGTGAGCCGTTTGCTGTAGGTTGGGTTGCGGTTATCCGACTTTATATTTCATTGTACATCTTATTGTATCTAGTACTCTCCATCTACCATTTTATGTATCGACTTAGAGACGATTTGTGAGGACGATATTATATATTATTTTGTGACTCTGGGTGTCGAGCTCGTGTGAGCCGACTTTCTTTATGCAGTTTTACCTTTTATGCTATTTTTCACTCATATTGTCCATTTCTTCACTACGGCGTCGTATATTATTCTTGTGGTGGTCGTTTCCGCCGTTGGGCGTGATTGCTCCCGTTTGGAGATACTTTATTTGTATCATATGTTGCTTTACTTATATCTTATATTATACCCGTTTCGGAGCTAATTTTTACAAAGGAGGTGCTGCCGAAATTTTTAAGAAAATAATTTAAACTTTAAAGATTTTTACTTGAGATTTCCAAATGTTTTTAACAAATATTTTCATCACTTACTACTTTTGATGGTTTAGATTTCTGAGTTTCGGCTTACTTAAATTGCGTTACGCCTGTAAACGTTACGTGGTTTAAGTGCCGGTCACGTGCCAAATTTTGGGTCGTGACAAAGGTCTTGATACGTACGCAGAGGTGTTAGATACGGCCACAAATCTAGAGGGAAGTTGTGATGAAAATGGAGCTGTCCTGGAATGAGAAACGGGTTAAGTAAAGAACGCCAACTTCTGGGTAGCCCAGTAGAGATGATATTGGAAGGGACCATGGCAGGTACTTTCCAGAGTACTTCAGCGATAAAGGTTTAGACTCAGAATCGGTTGTATCGCATATATTCAGAGGGCCAGAGGCCACCATCATCGATGTGCTACATTACGAGTGACCATGTGAATTGGCCAGGAGATGTTCGGAGAAGCGTCAGAACGGGATTGTTTCCATCGCTACTCCCTAACGGGCTGTCGAGCCAAAGAGTCATGGAATTGGTGATCCACAGAGAAAAACGAGGACCTAAGAGCAGAGAGCGCCAGAGCGTGGGCAGGAGGCAAGTAGATATTCTTGCTCTGCCAGCCTTGGATGCACCGACACCTTTCAACATTAAAGGAGGTGTACATCAATATCATTTATTTTGATTTGTGTTTAGTGATCCAAGTATCACGCTCATATTGTTTTAGACTTTTGGGTTTTGATGATTAGTTTCATGATGGATATTTTCGTACACCATAGCTGCACTTGACAGATATTTCTGATATACACCACAGTTGCACTTGATTCATATTTTTATATATCAGTTGTACTGATTTTTGTTTTCATGCATACCCATTATACTTGATTTTAATTTTATGCACTCCGATATACTTGATTTTGATTTCGTGCATATAGAATGCACTTGATTTTGACTTATGTACTCGATGTAGTTCACGTGCGCTTTCAGTGGATTGATGTGGGTATTGTGCACACAGTTGCACATGTTTACGATTTCATATATCTCGGTATACTTGTTTTTTATTTTGCGCATGTTGTATACCGTTGATCTCGAGTTATATACTTAATATTCATTTTCGTGCACTCTAGTGTACTAGATTTATGTTTTCGTGCATCTAGCGCACTGGATGATTTTGTGCGGATTTGACGCACTTGATTTAGATTCTTGTGCACACTTAGCGCACTTGATGTGATTTCGTGCACACCAGATGCACTTAATCAGGATTCGTCGTGTATATTAGATGCACCTGGTATTGTTGTCGTGCACACCCGTGTTTCACCCAATCAGAGCAAAGCTCTGTTGAAATTCAAAATTCAAAATTTTGAAGCAACGCTTCAAATCTCGGGCGCAACGCGCCACATGTCAGGCGCTGATACGTCAGCGTAGCGCCCAAGAAGGCGCGCCCAATCAAAGCAAAGCTCTATTTTAAGCAAAATTAAAGGAAGCAACGCTTCAATTGCGCAAGCACTGCGCTGCGCGACACGTGTCAGCGCGGTTGCGCTGCGCGACACGTGTCACGCGCTGGAGTATTTACGCCAAAACAGAATAAAGATTTTAAAGAAATCTTTCTGTTCTTGTTAAAACAAGAAGATTTTCCTCTGTAAAACAGAAGCGCTTGGATTAAAAATCCAACGGTGGGGAAAATTCCCCAAATCACTCAGAGAAAAATCTCTTTAACAAATTTAACTAATTTATGGGCACTATAAAAAGGACCCCAAGCCTCAATTCAGAGGAGGAACATTTTTCTTGAAAAAAGTCAAGAGTTTGAAACAGAGAGAGAACTCTGAGAAAATTCCAAAGAAAAAGGTAAAAACCTTCACGAGAGAAAAGAAATCTCTTTTAATAAATCATTGATCTAAAAACCAGATCAATGATCTTCACATAATAAACAGTGCTTTGCACTTCTTATGAACCACTGGTTCTTTAAAACAAGAAAACAACAAAAATAAAAAAAAATAGTGCTTTGCACTTTTATGAACCTCTGGTTCTTGAAATAAAAAGAAAAAAAACTTATTTTTCTTTGATCTAAATTAGATCAAGAAATCAAATAGTGGTTTGCACTTCTGTTCTTGAATCTAAAAGATTCTTAGTGCTCTGCACTTCCAAACTGCGCTGTTGCGCTCTTGGGAAAGCGCCACGTGTCAGCATCTGAATCACTTGCGCTATGAGCTTTGAGATAGAGCTTTGCTCTCTGTAATTGGCGCAACTTACCAAGGTGCACCACGCGTCAGCAGCGCAAGCGCAGTGCACTAGCGCAGCGCACTGCGCTTGCATGACACGTGTCGTCATCACAAGAGCTTGCGCTCTCTGATTGGCGCAAAGCGCCTGAAAATGCAATGCATTTCCTAAAGGGTCAGGCCCAAATCAAAAAGACCAAGCAGACCTAATTAAATTGATGCTCTGCATCATTTATAAATGGGCAGAGCCCAAACAAAATAACAAAAATGCTATGCATTATTTAAAAGGGCAGAGCCCAATTGAGAGGTCCAATGGACCAAAACAAATGCTCTGCATTATAGTAAAAAAAAGGGCAAAGCCCAGTCAAAATGGGCATAAATGGCCTAAAGTAATGCTATGCATTATTCTAAAAAGGGGAAAGCCCAGACAAAGGCCAAAAGCAAATAAAATGTTGAATATTTTCAACTGGACTTAGCCCAATTTTGGCCGTAAGTCCTTAAATTAAATTGACTGAGCAAGATTGCTCTCTTAAATCAATTTACCTCCGGTTCGAGGGTACATCTCCGAACTCCTCTGACACCCATCGTTGTAATCCTTCAACGACGTCAGAGAGGTGACGGGTCCCAACGACCATACATGAATGTGGACTGCGGGGTCCTTAAACTCGTGGACCGAAACGTCCTTAAACTAATATTGGACCAAAACGTTCTTAAACTAATATTGGACCGGAACGTCCTTAAACTAATGTTGGACCGAAACGTCCTTAAACTAATAGCGGACCACCACGTCCCTGAACTGGAATATAGACCACCACGTCCCTAAACTAGAATGCGGACCACCACGTCCCTAAACTGGAATGCGGACCACTATGTCCCTAAACTGGAGCATGGACCGCAACGTCCCTAAACTACCTATGGACCACTACGTCCCTAAACTGGAACAATAGAGCCTCCAAATGCTCTTTTGCCGGATCTAAACGATCCTGTTTAAGTTGATCTTAGCCCCTAAACATGGCTAATGTATCCTTAAACATTCAAACGAACTATAAAACTCCAAATCAACCTTGGTTCAAGGGTACATCTCTGAACTCCTCTGACATCTGCCGTTGTAATCCTTCAACGACGTTAGAGAGGTGACGAGTCCCGATGGCCAGATATTAAATGGATTATCATGTTAAGTTGATCTTAGTCTCAAACAGGACTATCGTATCCTTAACGAACGTTTAAGTTGATCTTAGCCGCAACGCGACTAATGTATCCTTAAACTAAAAACACCAAACCCAAATCTAAGTAAATACGGATTTGGACTAATCCACGTCCTACGGGCGACGGCATTACTCAGTCTCCGTATACAATCCACGGGCAACCACAAACAAAACAAACACACACGACACGAAGTGAAATTCTGGAGAAGGAGAAAGTTGTTACCGCGATGCGGTAGCATAATTAACTGCAGGGGCTTGCGCCTGCAGGGAAGAGCATCCCCACAATCAAAAACCCCTCAAGCGAGGGGGAATCTGACGAAGTCTGCTACATCGGCCGCATCCGTCTAAACCTCCGATACACGATGCCATAAATCAACTTGGTATCTTCGGAGAGGTGGACGGATAAAACCAAATAGCATCTGCCCCGAATCTCAGCGTCAGGACATCGCGGTCCTGTGCGCCGCCGTTCGGAGGGGAACAGATTCTGGCACGCCCGGTGGGACCTTTTCCTCTTTCCACTCCACACTTCATGTGTCGTTCTCGCGAACCAATCGCGGTTTGTTAAATGGTTGCCTTCGGATTTCAAGTTACTAAGATTTGGTCTTTTGCCTGGCGCAGAACTCAAGATTCAATGACCTCTAATTGCACCAACTGCTCGAAGTGCCACTGCAACGGATGCTCCACCTCTCCCGGAGGTGTAGCATATGGGCCCCAAGCGGCTTCCTTCCTCGCTCTGCCGGTAGACCAGGTGACTCAGGCCACCACCGGCCTGTTTTTCGGGACCATGATCCCTCCTACAAGCTTCCCTATGCCAATATCTGCACCGGAAGTGAACAAGAAGTCGGTCTTCGACCGGCTCACTGCCACGACGGCCCCGGTCAATGGGTCGCCCACTACCAAACCAACAGCCTCTGTTTTCGCCAGGATGGATCAGAACTCTAAATTGGCTGTCCCAAGGAAGGCAATAACTGCTGCTCCAGAAGTCGTCAAGACGGCTTCCCCTGTCAAAGAGTCAGTCTTTTCAAGACTGACGATTCCTGCTCCTGCCCCCGTTCGAGGATCCGTCTTCGACAGGTTGAATATCACCCCTCAAAAGACAACCTCAGTCTTTACAAGGTTAACACCGGCGGCGTCTCATTCAGACAGGGGGCAAAAAGAAGATGTCTCAATCTCCGAGCCAGTCCCAATGGCTCGTCATGCTCGACGTCGCCATTGGCAACGAGTGAGGAAGGCAGGGGGAAACTCCCCCTCAGGGCTAACTCCACCGGCTCCAGTGGTGGAAGTCAACGCAGCTGTTCCAACTGGGAACAGCTTTGAACTGCTGAGGAGGGTACGCAAGAACTCTCCAACCGCTACACTGAAAAGATCTCCTCCACCTGCAGAGAGAGTTCCGGAAACAAAGCAAGAACAGCCCCCTCAACGGCTGTCCTCAAAAATTTATAAAGTTTGGCGGAGAGTTCAAGACTCCATGATTGACCCAGGTCGCTCTCGTCAACAGAAAAAGGCGAAAGTGGAAAAAGAAAAGGACCGTCCGATCAAACAGGAAAGGATGACAGTCGCTAAGGTGCCCACTGCAACGGCCCCTCCAACCTCAACGGCCCACAAAAGAAGAAGGCCGGAGAAAACCCCCGCGCCCGTGGCAAATGCCAAAGGTGGTGAGCCTAAACGCCCTAAGTCCGGGGGCATGATAGTTCATACAGTTTATATGGCATTGGGAAAGGAGGATAGCCGCATATCAACAGGTCATAGACCGCACACGAGGTCAGTGACCAAGGCTCAGGAGCAGCAGTAGAAGCTCCAAGAAATGATGAACGCTATGGCCGCACTTACACGGCCAAAAGAAACCCCTGAAACGTCCTCGGACGAGCGTCAAGAACAAGAAACTGATGCTGAATTCCGTCGTCGTGTACTGGAGAAGAAGGATAAAGAAGCTACGGAACAGGCAGCCAACATAAAGAAAATGGCCCTCCTGTTCCAGGATATGGTGGGTATAATGATTCAACAAGATCCACCGCTGAAGATCCCCCGATCATCCTTGAAGATGATAGGGGAGAGACATCAAATCCTCCGCCAGCCCTATCAACAGCTAAGGAGGATACAATCTCTAAAGCTGATTTGGATGAGTACATAGCCCAACAAATACGGGTTCATCATGCGACCGAAGCAGCCGGCCAGGTCGTAAAAACGGGGCGGCCATATCCAAGTTGGTACGATCAAATCAAGTACCCACCCGGTTACACAATTCCCAAGTTCCATGTCTACAAGGGGATGGGCAATCCTCACCAGCATGTTGCCCAGTTCAGGGCACTCTGCGGCAACACCGGCGGTGATGACAAGCTGTTGCTTTGCCAGTTTGTTGGAAGCTTATCAGATACGGCGTTCGAATGGTACTCTGAGCTCCCGAACGACTCTATTAAAACCTTCACGGAGATGGAGCTGCTGTTTACTCAGCGTTTTGCAAGCGCTAGTGAACGTACCCCGATGACGGCACTGATTAACGCCAGGATAAAACCCGGCGAGACGTGGGTTCAGTACGCTATACGATGGCGGAACTTATGGTCGAAGTGTGAGCAGCGCATTGAAGAAGCTCCCGCAGTGGGTATGTTTGTGGGCACTCTTGATCCGCAAGCAACCATTTCGCAATTTATGATGTTTTTCAAGCCGACTACCTTCCAGGCCTTGATTGACAAGCTAGCGCAAATGGATCAGATGGGCCATAAACCCCCTCTTCCAAAGCCGGACTCCCGAAATGACAAAGGGAAGGGAAAAGCGATCATTGTCGCTAATGCTCAACAACAACCGAGCGACTCGAAGCCGGTTGTTCGTCAAAATAATTCGCGTCCATACGTGGCCCTTGAGGAGAGGCTAGTACGTTCTTACTCTTTTCCCCGCGATAAAACAAGGAGGTTATTCGAGCTGGCGTTGCGCAACAGACTCATAAATCTGCCGGATCCAAAACGTCCGTTACAGCCAAGTGACGTCAACGAGCCCAACTACTGTCCTTATCATCGAGTACTAGGCCATCCGATTGAAGATTGCTACGTTTTCAAGAATTGGCTTGAAAACCAGTACCGACAGTGCAAGTTCGCGTTATCTGACAAATCGAAGGTGAATCCCCCACAGCCCCACACCTCTAAAGGGACGAATACGCCAGGGGCAACATGCTCCGTCGTTGAAGAAGCTCCTTGGGAGGTTGTATTATCAACCAAGACAAAGAGGATGCTAAACGACCTCCAGACATGTCCAGCGATCGAGTGGAAGAACCCGTTGGAACCGCAGGTCATTGAAGGGATGTTGAAACCACGTCCAACTCCAAAGACCGATGGTAGTGGCTCAAGCACTCGCAACCAGTCGTCAAAATCTTCGAAAAAGAAGAAAAAGAAGTCAAAGAAGCCCGTGAAGCCTGGCGACAAGCGCACGGACCTGCAAAAACAAATTGATGTTGGTGATAGTGCCCTCATAGTCAATTATTGGATCGCAGGTACGTGATTGCAATGATGGCGGAGGACCTATTCCGGTAGGACAGTCTTACTCGAGATGATAGTATGCTATCTGGTTTGCCTTTATCAGTCGTGTACATGTTCAGGTGACTGATTACATTTTATATTTTGATAGAGCCCTTAGGATCTTGCTTTACTACCAACAGTATGATGGCGATCATATACGTGAGAGTTGGGTAGTTTATAAGCATATCCTTAATTGTAGTCCCTAGTCGTGGGAGTTTCGAGACAGGGCATCGATACTCCGGAGTAGACTAGTGTATACAGTCGAGACCCCGACGAGGGGCGGTGGCCGGTCTCACAAGCCACTGGTGTCAGTTGGATCACCTAAGATGTATACAGATGCTCATTGGGTTATGAGTACACCGGATAAGACTCGCCGGGAATCTGCTAGTTGGTATTATACATATCGTCAGATAGCAGTTCCCTGGTGACATGTGTACAGGTTAGTTCATCGACCTGAGGTCGTCATTTGTCTCGTGTGAGTTCCCACTGTGCTTTGATTTCTACCCTACCACGGCTCAAAGGAGTCGTGCAAACAGGTAGCTTTTGGGTACAGTCCCGAGCCATATGGAGGCACGTGAGCGGATCGGCAGGGGATTCGTCTCTCCCGGTATTGGGGGCGAGATCGTGCTGTGTCTAGGAGAGCCATTACACATAGCCCACGGCCGTGGCAGGAGATTTACTGGTAGGTACTCCAGTAGTATCTCAGGGTGTTATTGGGCTTCACTCCGACACGACTTATACTGCTATTGGGGGTCTGACGTTACTAGCCCCCTAGGCAGATATGCGATACTCATTGACGAACGGACCGGACTGTATATACATTGTCACTGTTAGGCTCAGTAGGGTTTCCGGATGAGTTTGCTCATCGGCCTCCCTTGAGGTCAGTCCATGGGCAGCCGTTACGCATTGCTAGTGCCGCTGACGGTTTGTGGTTAAACCCACTGCCAGGGTACTGACGAGTCATTAGAGTCCCCCACAGACAGTTTCCTAAGTTCGGGCGAAACGTTGTAGAGGCCGTATGGTTTTATGGCAGGGTTCGGAAAATGCACGTGCGTTTACGCACGTGTTATTTTTCGGGCAGATGATACTGGTCGGCTTTGGTTTAAGCTGGATCCGAGTATTTTATTGAGTAGTTATAATATCTTTGTCTCAGTTGCATTTGTATTCGGTCGTAATACAAATGCGGGTATATTTATACAGTTACGGGGTTATCCTGAAATTCGTTTCGGGATCACTTTTGGAAGTTGCCAGTTTCCAGTTTTCTATCAGCCGTCTTTTAACATTCGGTTAAAGACGGATTTATCTTTTCTTTGGAAGAGTGTGGATACTTCTAGAAGGTTCTAGAAGCGGTGAGGTGTTATTGTTTCATTGGTTGCTTTCTTTGTGTTCACACTGTGTGTTCACACTAGATATTTGTTTGTGTTCACACTAGATATTTGTTTGTGTTCACACATGATATTTTCTCTTAAGGTTACCTCCCCTCTCCTACACTCACCCCCCCCATTGCTATATATATGGCCGGCCCCTTCCCCCTCTCTCTCTCTCACACTTGATGCTTCATTTGCTAAAAAGATATGATAGATTTTGGGGTGTATGGAATTTCACAGCTCATTTCATTCCATCACCCGATTCGAGTGGCAACTTCATTAACCGTTCATCCATAGCTTTGGACGGAACGAGAAAAAGTCTTCTACTCATTCTCTACATCAATCTTGGTCGTCTCTTTTAGCAAACTTGACGATCGAGTTGCCTCGAGTCAGAGGCGGGAGCCCGTTTAAAGAATCGTCGACGTGGTGCCACCTGGACGAGCAGATCGGAGATCGACGAGATCGGAGCAGCCACAACGAAGCGTGGGATGATGGTTAAAGAACGAAGGACTCGGATCGTTCGGTATAACCTTTCTACACTCTTTACAATTTGTTAGTTTAGCAATAATGGCAGATCCGGGTTAAAGTATACGATAGCGCCAGTTAAAAGTTTTTTGTTCTGCATTTGGCGTCTGTAGACGGCCGGGGCGCTACCGTAGACTTACAATTGATGCGCTGGAGGAATATAACCAGAAGGCACGGACTCCCATTACATTCCAAGAGTTCCTCAATCACGTCTTTCAAGAAGAAGATGAAGGAGAAAGTTCATCGGATGAATCCGAGGAATATGTGGCGAGCTGTCATATGATTCCCATTCGGTCACGAACGATGAGGAGACTCCTTGCACCGAAAAGCTGGGGGCAGATCCTGAACCAAAAGTTCTGGGGCCATCAGATGAAGTAATTGACGCATTCCTTAATGAAGCTCGGTTGAAAAGTAAAGCTGATAGGGAGCGCGAGGCGGCTATATTTGAAGGGGCCAAACGCCAGCGACTTGATAAAGGAGCTGAGACGATCCCGTTGGAGCTAAACACCTCCGCTACCGACAAAAGCGAATTCAAGATGAGGAAAAAGTTTGCTAAGGCCATATCAATGGGCATGAAGCTACCATCCTCTGAAGGAAACATCACTGGTGAAATGGAAACGCACCCTTCCTATTGCTTATATCATCAAAAGATTTCGCACCCCACTCAAGAGTGCAAAGCTTTCGATAGATGGTGGCAAGGATATGTTGCTCATCGACAACGCTTTAAGCGGGAAAAGCGTAAAACTCATACGACCGAAGGGCTTAAAAGAACTGCTGGCGATTGTTGTATGGTTAACACCGTTGATCACAAGTACCCACATTCGGGAGTGATTCTGATGAAGAGCTAGAACTTGCCACACTCTTTAAAGAGTCCGCTTCGAGAAAAGAAGAAGAACCGAAGGTTTGCGAAAATATCCGGCTACGTAATCGCACGCTGCCCGAAAAGAACCTCGGACCCTCAAACAAAAAAAATAAAAGGAAAGAAAAGGCCACTGAAGATATCGTCTTAGATGACCAAGTGGTGGAAGAGCTAGCTGCCAAAGACCCACCAAAGAAGAATAAGGTGGATTACAACGTCTTAGCACATCTGAGGAAGCTGCCTTCACAGCTCAGCATTCTCGACGCCCTTTTGCTATCAAAAGAGGCGAGAGATTTGTTGATTAAGGCGCTCCAAGACCCAGAACAATTCCAAGCATGCCTGGCCGAGGAAAAGATGAAGGATGAATTGGAGGAAGTGCACACGGCCGATGTCACTTTTGGCGATGAAGACCTTCTACTTGGGACGTGCGAACACAATCGTCATCTCTATGTCTCGGGATACTGCCATGATATAAAGATAGGCAAAATCCCGATCGATAACGGGTCGTCTGTTAACCTACTCAACGTGCGGGTGTTGAAGGAAATCTGCATGAGCGTCCAGCACCTTACTCGGGACAAGATCACCATCTCCGGGTTCGACTCCCAATCGTCAAAGACTCTTGGATCTGTGATACTGACGCTACGCTTCAGACTACTCGTCATGGACATTAAGTTCCACGTCATAGACGCCAAGACATGCTACAACGCTTTGCTCGGCCTACCATGGTTACACGAGTACAACATCATCCCTTCTACATAACATCAGTGTATGAAGTATTTTAAGGATGGTTTCGAGTATACCGTGACGGGAGAACTGAACCCGTTCTCTGTGAACGAGGTCCGCAAATACGAAGATGCCAAATACTTCTTACCGGATTTCGAAGATACGGAGAAGTGTCACAAGCCGGAGAATAAAACTAACGCTACCATCCCTGTCTTCGGCAGTGATACTGAGAAGGAAGAGGAGATAGTTTATTCGGGTCCGCCCCAACACAACAAGCCGGGACCATCAGCTCCTACGTTGATCTTTGGCAGCGACTCGGAAGATGAAGTCCATGCTGTATTCTCTGCTCGACCTTCAATACAAGCGTCCGTTGACGAAGAGCAAAGTCTACAAATCGCCATAGTGCCGCTTAAACACCATAAAGAACTGGATGCACTTAATATCTACAGTATAGAAGAGTTGCGGACATTCTATATCCCTCCCAGGCGAGAGAGCGAGAAAGCAATTCTGTTTTACCGCTCTGAAGAAACCAAGGTAGAAAAAGAAATCTGGCATGGCGCGGATTCTACGCTCGACAGGCTTCAGCCTATCCGTCTCCCCAGATATTATACGGAAGGTTTGAAAAAGCTGCTGAAACACCAGGGGATATCCTTCAAACAGACCGTTAGAAAGGCCAAATTCTATGACAAGGTCTGGAACGTTCCCGGGACTCAACGCAAACTGCCTAGTGGGAGAATGGAAACAAAAGGGCTTGGATACATCCCGTCAAAGAAACGAGAGTTATTACCCGGCTGCTACGTCGTGTATGACCTTGATGAAGAAGCGGATGCTCAATGGGAGGACGCTAATCCTAAGCCAGTGAAAGTTCCAGATGCAAAGGAGCCCAGTCCGTCGTTCGAGGAACAAATGGACAGACTTCTAAAGAAAGCTGGTCAAAAAGTCCGAGATGATCACAACCGTGAGACGGCCATTTACGAGAAAGCCAAGACGCAACGCCTTCTCCAACAGGCCGTAAAAGATGAAAATGCCGCTCCTTGTCAACCTGTCATAAAGAAGGCTCGGCGCAAAAGCAGAAATAAGTCGAAAGGCCAAAAAGGCGCTCAACAACAACAAAGCAGGGCTAAGAAGCCACGCAAACGGGAGTTGAGCGTTATTGATCTATCCCTCATGAAGAAAATGGGTCGAGCGTACTCGTTTCCTCGGGACAAGACGAAGAAGATACTTGATCTTGCTCTAGGACATCAAATGCTTACATTGCCGGAGTCCAAACATCCCGAACGAGCAAGCGAAGTCTCTGGCCCAAACTATTGCTCTTACCATCGAGTAATAGGGCACCCGCTCGAAAACTGCTTCACCTTTAAGAATTGGGTCGAAGATCAGTACCAGCTCGGCAAGTTCGCTCTGTCTGACAACTGGAAGGTAACGCCGCCACAGAAGCATGAGCCCAAGGTCACGAAAGAAGAACCGGTTCTACATTGTGATTGGAAGCGAATTCGCACCTGTCACATGATTACAATATTAAAAGAAGAGCCCGAGGACATAGATGAGCTCCCTTGGTGATTCGAAAATAGCAGCGACGAGATAATCTCAGAATTCCCACCAGCGCCAAAAGAGCTGGAAGATGGAATCCATACCACTGCAGATAACCTCAAGAAGATTGAGTTGGGATCGGCAGACGATCCACGACCGACATTCATCAGCGAGTTACTATCTGAAGAAAGGGTAGCTGCGTTAAAGGATGTGCTTCTACAGCATAGAGATTGCTTCGCGTGGAACTATTCCGAAATGTCGGGACTAGATCCAGAAATTGCTGTACACAAATTGGCGATATCCCCGGACATCAAGCCAGTCAAACAGGCGCCGAGGAGAATGCGGCTCGAGCTCGAGATGAGTATCAACGCCGAGGTCAAGAAGCTGATCGACTCTGGCTTTATCCAGGAGGTTCAATACCCCGAATGGATCGCTAACATCGTCCCGGTGATGAAGAAAAATGGGACGGTGCGCATATGCGTAGACTTCCGCGATCTTAATAAAGCTTGCCCGAAGGATGATTTTCCAGTGCCAGTCACCGAACTGATGATAGACAATACGTCCACTCATGAGGTTTTCTCCTTCATGGACGGCTCGTCAGGATATAATCAGATAAAAATGCATCCCAAAGATCAGAAGCACACCGCCTTCCGGACTCCTCTAGGTATATTCTGTTATAAAGTGATGCCCTTCGGTTTAAAGAATGCCGGTGCCACTTATCAAAGGGCCATGACAAAGATTTTCGACGACCTTATACACGATATCGACGATCTCGTGGTTAAAAGCAAATCATACGAGGAACATCTCGAGCATCTGAAAACTGTATTTCAACGCCTTCGGCAATACAACTTGAAGATGAACCCTCTCAAGTGCGCATTCGGAGTTTCCTCGGGCAAATTCCTGGGATTCATCGTCCGACACCGGGGTATCGAGATAGATCCGTCAAAGATCAAAAAGATCATGGAAATGCCTCCTCCGAGAACTCTCAAACAGTTGCGATCTCTCCAAGGGAAGCTCGCATACATACGGCGATTTATAGCCAACCTTTCAGGCAAGTGCCGTCCCTATAGCCACCTGATGAAGAAGGGAACCCCATTTGTCTGGGATCACAAATGCCAAGGCGCACTGGACGAGATCAAGCAGTACCTGCAGAACCCTCCAGTATTGGCTGCTCCAGTTAAGGGAAAGCCTCTCATTCTTTACACAACCACCCTCGAAGGTTCCTTAGGCGCATTATGGGCACAAGAGAACGATCAAGGGAAGGAAAGAGCACTCTACTAATTAAGTCGAGTTCTGCTGGGGGCAGAAAGCAACTACTCCCCCATTGAAAAACACTGCCTGGCGTTGATCTTCGCGATAACAAAGCTCAGGCACTATGCGTTGGCGCATGAGGTCCGTCTCATTTCGAAGGTGGACCCTCTTAAGTATTTAATGTCAAAGGCCATACTGACAGGTCGACTCGCTAAATGGGCTCTGCTCTTGATGGAGTTCTCGATAACATATCAACCTCTCAAGGCAGTGAAAGGCCAGGCCATCGCCGACTTCCTTGCTGAGCTTCCGATACCCGCCGATTCTCTTCTGAGCTACGATCTACCAGACGAGCATGCGTTCAACGCAATCGACGGTGGTGATACCCGATGGGAGCTCTTTTTCGATGGAGCGTCTTCCATGAAGAAGCGCAAACAAAGTACCCCTATAATCAAATCGGGGGTAGGCCTCATCTTCGTGACTCCACAAGGAGGGATAATGCGTTTTGCTTTCTCCTTAACAGAGCCAAGGACGAATAACGAAGTCGAATATGAAGCCTTGATAGTAGGTCTTGAGATCGCCATCGACATGGGAATTGAAAACCTCCTCATATACGGAGATTCTCAACTGGTCGTTAGTCAAGTAAACGGCGACTACCAAACGTGCAAACCGGAGTTGGTGAAGTACGGGGAAAAGGTGCAACAACTGTTGACCCAAATTCCCTCCTATACTTTGGAGAACATACCGCGCGCGGAAAACAGCAAAGCAGACGCATTGGCTAAACTTGCTAAAGAACTGGCTGACGAGAATCTCGATAACGTTAGAATCATGGTACAAAGCCGTCAAGTGCTTGCCCCAGCAGAAATATCTCCGGAATCATCCGAAGAGAAGGGAGCGACTGAACAAATGACCCTGCAAGTAAAAGACCTGGAAAAGGCTGAGGATTGGAGAGAAGTTTTCATAGACTACTTTAGGTCCCATCGAATGCCTGAAGAAGCGTCCACAAGACATCAGCTCATGAAGCGGGCTCTATCTTTCGCCTTCGTCAACGATACTCTGTACAAGAGATCATTTGATTCTCTGTGGCTGAGATGCCTAGGACCTGATGAAGCGAGGAGGGTCGTCCAGGAAGTTCATGACGGACTCTGCGGTTCTCACCAAGCGGGCCCAAAGATGAAGTTGAAGATCAAACGGATGGGCTACTACTGGCCCACAATGATCCAGGACTGCCTCGAATATGCGAAGCAATGCCACTCATGCTAAATTCATGGGGACTTCATCCATCAGCATCCAAATCCGCTACACCCAACAGTGGCTAGCTGGCCATTCGAAATGTGGGGAACTGATATAGTCGGCCCCATTAAACCAGTATCGTCTAGGGGACATCGTTTCATCCTGGCAACGACTGACTACTTCTCCAAATAGGCAGAGGCAGTACCGCTGAGGGAAGTAAAGACGGAGAATATCCTCCACTTCTTCAAGACGCATGTCATATATCGGTTTGAAACGCCAAGACGGATCATCTCCGATAACGGGCCAGCCTACAGAAGCCACAAAATCAGTCGCTTCGCGCAACAGTACAATATAGACTGGAGATATTCCTCAGTTTATAATCTACGAGCTAATGGTCTAGCCGAGGCCTTCAACAAGACTTTGACAAAGATCATAAAGAAAACGGTATCCCGAAATAAGAAGGACTGGCACGAAAGACTGCAAGAAGCTCTTTGGGCATATCGAACTACGTTCAAGACGGCCACGAACACAACGCCGTACGCGTTGGTGTTCGGTACAGAAGCAGTACTTCCCCTCGAGATAGAGCTACCCTCTCTACGAATAGCAGTCCACTACGAGCTGACGAACGAAGAAAATGCTAACCTTCGGCTTGAGGAGCTTGATGCCCTTGAAGAAACACGGCTCATAGCGCAACAAAATCTGGAAGCTTATAAAGCAAACATGACGCGCTCATACGAAAGATTGACCCGACCGAGGACATTCCGCCAAGGCGAACTCGTGCTAGTGGTCAAAAGGCCTATGATCCCCAATCGCGCCAAGCGGGGAAAATTTTAGCCAAACTATGAAGGCCCGTACATCATAGATAAGGTCTACCAGGGTGGGGCCTATCTACTCATGGACATGCACGGTGAAAGGCCTTACAGACCGATAAACGGTCGCTTCTTAAAGAGATACTACGCTTAATGAGTCACAGCCTAGGTCAATGATAGATGACGACGACTATGTCCGCTCGCTATCTTCCTAAGCTTAAACTTTATAAACAATATCTGGCCTTCTTAATGACGGACCGAAATGTCCTTAAACTAATAGCAGACCGAAACGTCTTTAAACTTCTACCGCAGCATCTTTAGGCTGACGAGGTATAAAAAAAACATATAAAAATAAAATTAAAAAAACGGTATGTCCATAAGCAAAATGGGCACGGATGAAAACCCGAAAGGGCTCCGTGAGTAAAAACAGCAGGGCTACCGGCGAGTGTTCATGAAAACCCGAAAGGGCGCGACCTCGTAAAAAAATATATAAAAATAAAAAGAATAAAAAAAAATGCGGTACGTCCGTGAGCAAAATGGGCACGGATGAAAACCCGAAAGGGCTCCGTGAGTAAAAACAGCAGGGCTACCGGCGAGTGTTTGTGAAAACCCGAAAGGGCGCAACCTCGTTAAAAGACACTTATAGGGTCCTCTCGACCTTGTAAGGAGAAACCACCCGCGTGAGATCCTTACGACTCACAAAGGAGCAACACACTTAGGGATCCCCACGATCCCTAAGGAGAAAATACACTTGCGAGATCCTCACGACTCGTAAGGAGAACTCTCTTATGGGACCCTCACGGCTCATAAGATTTGAAAGTCTTAAGTTACAGAGACCTAAACCTGTGCTTAAGCAGTCCCCACAATTTCCGATAATGCCCTACAAGTGGCTCAATACTGACCCTTGTATACAATCCACGGGCGCGAATAAACATTTCCCTAACCAAGTCTCATCCGTGACTGGGGATATGTTCGCATGGTGAACAACCCTTGTAAATCCTCTCGATTTATGAGGAGAAAACCCTCCTGTAGGATCCTTACGACTTACAGAGGAAACGAACACTTAGGAATCCTCACGATTCCTAAGGAGGAAATACACCTACAAGATCCTCACGACTTGTAGGAGGAAATACCTTTGTGGGACCCTTACGGCTCATGAAGTCAAAAGCCTTAGTCGGTAGAACCTTAACCCTGTTCGCTAAGCCACCTTTGTTCGATACCGACGGAGGCAAATGATGATTCGCTCCTGGCAATATCCCAGTTGTAGCGGTGCTGATGCCAAAATCGACGTCTAAATTGCAGGTTTACGGCGAAAAGCCAATAGGCCGCACATGCATACAAAATAGCCGAAATGATAGGGCAACTTGCAATAAAAAAGCAGCAAGTAAAAATGTATGCACGCAAAATAGCCAAAATGATTGGGCAACTCGCAATAAAAAGCAGCGAGTAAAAATAAAATAAATAGCCGAAATGATTGGGCACCGCGAAAAATAGCCGAAATGATTGGGCAATCGCGACCTTCGCGATATAAAAGCTGAAATGATAGAGTATCGCAGAGATAAAACCAAAAAAATGATGATAAAACTTTGGCCCTACAGTTAAGATCACATCGATCCCTGTATACAATCCAAGGGCATAAACAAAGAGGGAACCATACTTTCCCAACAGGCTCCGCCAGAAGACGAAGCCAAATTCCGACGGTTCATCCCAACGCCTGGGAAACAAATAATCCCTAGCAAACTCCTCGACTCACGGATACAAACACTCCTTGACGAGAGCCTCCTGATCCGCGTCGACTCGCAGAGCAACCAGTGCCTCCATGGGAAATTCTCGACTCGTTTCAAACCCTAAGGAAACAAATAATCCTTGGCGCTAGGGAAACAAATAATCCTTGGCGCTAGGGAAACAAAGCAAATTCCTCGACTCACGGATACAAACACTCCTTGACGAGAGCCCCCTGATCCACGTCGACTCGCAGAGCAACCAGTGCCTCCGTGGGAAATTCTCGACTCGTTTCAAACCCCAAGGAAACAAATAATCCTTGGCGCTTAGGAAACAAATAATCCCTAGCAAACTCCTCGACTCACGGATACAAACACTCCTTGACAAGAGCCTCCTGATCCGCGTCGACTCGCAGAGCCACCAGTGCCTCCGTGGGAAATCCTCGACTCGTTTCAAACCCAAAGAAAACAAATAATCCTTGGCGCTTGGGAAACAAATAATCCCTAGCAAACTCCTCGACTCACGGATACAAACACTCCTTGACGAGAGCCTCCTGATCCGCGTCGACTCGCAGAGCCACCAGTGCCTCCGTGGGAAATCCTCAACTCGTTTCAAACCCCAAGGAAACAAATAATCCTTGGCGCTTGGGAAACAAATAATCCCTAGCAAACTCCTCGACTCACGGATACAAACACTCCTTGACGAGAGCCTCCTGATTCGCGTCGGCTCGCAGAGAAACCAGTGTCTCCGCGGGAAATTCCTGATTCGTCTCAAAATGCAAATGAAGTCTCAAGCAGCAGGGACTAAAAAACTTGCTTCCTGAACAATGGGACCCTACAAGTCGATCCAAAAAGGTCTCTTGCATACTATTCACGGGTCTCACTCTCCAAAGTCGAATCTCGACAAGGAGGGAAACAACCGCTTACGGGTCCTCTCGACTCGTAAGAGGGGAAAATTCTCTTATAGGATCTTTACGACTTATAAGAGAAAATCACACTTAGGAATCCTTACGATTCCTAACGAGAAAAACCCACCTACGAGATCCTCTCGATCCGTAGGGAGAAAAATCTCTACGAGACCCTCACGGCTCATAGAGTTGAAAAGTCTTAGGCAGCAGATCTGAACCTGCGGCCTAAGCCATCGCTGATTCTTAAGAAAGTCAAGATGCATGCTCTATTATCTGTTGACCATGTTTACTAAGGTGGCATGTTGATAATGAAAGAAAGAAAAGGCGGAAAAATGACACAAGACATTACAGAAAATGTGTATCTTTTATTCATAAACTTGATTGAGTACAGGATACATTGTGCTAAAGGATGAAAAATATATATATACATTTTTTATTTATAAGTACAAACGATACAAGGAGAGTTACTGAGAAGGAAGCGTCCTGCATAGCTCTACCAATTGTTCGTGCACTTCCTTCCCCACTTTCTCCTGATTGGCCACCACTGCCAACTCCGCCTCTACTTGGGCTCGTTGCTGCGCGACAGATGCAAGCTGATCCCTGACGGCCTGATGAGCAGCTTTACGGCCTGGAATGTCATGCTCGGCGACATCAAGTGCCCGCTTCAGTCTCATCCCATTTGAGATGCGCTCCAGAAGGCCCTCGAAGACGGCCTTTACCTCAGCGGCGTTTGCCTCAACTTCAGCACGCAGGCGAGCAGTTTCGCTTGAAGATTCTTGGCACTCCTTCAGCCTCAAAGCTGCTTCTTGTTCCAAATAACGGAAATGAGAAGTGCTTTGCTCGAGCCATGCTCCCCGTTGAGTGCTCACGGCCAAAGTCTCGGGGGATAGGCGCATCGACTCCAGCTGATGAAGGCGAGCCTCAATCTCCCGACAATGGTTAACCCAAGAGGCGACAATGCCCTCGTCATGGAAGGTGGCAAATATCACCAACATCAGGTTAACCGTCGTAGCGAAGTCCTCGGCAGATGTAGGAGCCTCGACGTCGAGTTCCTCGATGTAGTCGCTCAACATGCGCAGACTATTCGCCGCACCTTTTGAGGACGGACGTCTCTGGGAAGGGCCGCCCGGTATTGTAATACGAGACTCAAAAGGCATCGAGACTGGAAAGACAGCTGAAAAAGACAAAATGCGATTAGATGATGATTCAATAGATATGGAGAAAGTCATTGATAAGATAGTTTACTATACCGGTTGAAGCAGGTGGCAAGGCCGGAAGGGCCGGTGGCGCAACCGATCTTTCTTCTCCCTCTTCGATTTGTAACACTGCAGTCAGGGTAAGAGAGAGTTAGAAATAATTCTACAACTGAAAAACAAAGATATCAATCGGGAACGGTACTCACCAGCGCCACCAGAGGGAGAGGCGAATTCAGATGGGAAAGAGAAGTGTGGGAGCAACACTTGATAGAGATGGTCAAAAAGCACTCCTGAAGGACACAACAGTGTGATTTTAGTACACAAATTATGCGTCTGGAAGGTAAGATTAATAAATTGCAAACACATACCTTCCAACATCTTCGAGGGTATGAGAGAGAGTTGAGAGGTGACCACCACCAAGGCAGTCGTTGAAGGCGCTCCCTCGAGCAGTGGGGCATCGGCGCTGGCTGCACCTGCGTTACAAAAAAGGTAAATTTGTCAAAAAAATTGTAAGGCAAAGAAAGAACACTAACTTGGGATTTACTTGACGAGCTACCGGCTGAAACGGAGGCGTATCCCTCCTCCGTGGACATGAGGCCACCGCCCATGGCTCATCACCCGACTCGATAGGGACCGTCGTCGTGCTCGCACGACCAGGAGACGGCAGGAGATCATAGGCAGGGAGGGCAATGATTGGAGCGTTGCCGGATTCTTGGAAGGAAGCGGCTGACTCTTCCCCAAGAGTCGTGCCCATCTCATCCGCTACTTTTTCGGGCTCCGCCATCTCCATCGGCTCATCCACCGTCACCACGAGGTCGCCAGCCTCAAGCACCTCGCCCACCACTACCCTCGGCTCGGTTATGATGATCATTTCATCTGCCGCCACTTCAGGCTCGGCATCAATGACCTTCTCGGCTACAGACCCCCCAACCTCCACCTCAGGCTCCAAAGCCTCAGCAACGTTGCCCACTGTTGGCTCGGGTTCGGTAGGTGCCGCCTCCTCTGCTTCCTTGGGTTCAACGGTCTCCGCCTCCCCCTCGGTTGGACTTGGCCCTGCAAGATAAAATATATAAGAACCAACAACTTTATGAGTTTTATGACGAAATTCTGAAAGAAGTATTACCTGAGGTAGACTTGTCGTTAGCCTCTCTATTGGCACGGATCGCCTGTCTATGAGCTGTAGACAGGGCGACAGGGGCCTCTTCGGATGGAGTATCAGCGTGAGGGACGGTGTTGGGGCCCGCTCCCACAGCCAAGGCAGCCCTGCGCGCCTTCGCCTCACGCCTTAGCCGCTTTCTTTCCTCCCGAGCTGTCACAATGGACCTCTGTGACGCCTCTTTCACCGCGGCGTCGTCATCCGTAAACAAAGACACCTCCAGAGCCTTTAAGGCGTCTCTCATCGGCTCCTCAAGACGGACTTCTTGCGGTAACCCTGAGGAAGCAGGAACGTCGGCAGCCGGTAGGACATCTGCATCACTTGGTGGGAGCGGCATTGAGGTTCCTGTGATTAAAAGGGAAAGGTTAGATTGACCATAACACAAGGAAAATGAAAACTTAATGAATCGAAACTTACTAAGGCCCATGGATGCTCTAAGACGTTCCACCTCCTGGAAAGTCTTCAGAGAAGCGGCAATGGCTTCTTCATTGGTGATGCATGTTGAAAGAAAAGAAAGAAAAGCGTTAGTCAAAGGCAATGAAGAGGATATGTTGCAATAAAGAAAAGGCGATTAGTAGTTACCTGATTGCACAAGCTTAGCTAGCCACGCGTCACGCCTCGCCAACCACGCTGAAGCTTCGAGAGCAGCCTCCAAGTCTGTATCGTCCGGCGGCGGCATCACTAATCCTTCGTTAGTCCCGTATTCGATCAGGCCCTCGGCATAGGGAGCATGGGGTTCCTGACCGAACACGACGTCCGCAGCGAAGAGCGACTTCTTTTTCTTTTGCCCTCCGACCCTAGGCTCACGTGGGATCGACTTCCGCTTAGCAGCCACTTTGGGACGACGGGTCCCGATGTCCGCACCCACGCCAGACTCCGGCGAGGATACAACCACTGTCTCCACTGGAGCACAAGGTGCGGGAGGTGCATCTGTGATATTAGGGAGCGGCAACTCACGTGGAGGACTTTGCGCACGCGATGGTCTGCCCCCGGCGTCTTTTAGAGGAGGAACCACCGGGGTCCTTGGCACTAAGGGAGCGTTACGGTCGGTCTGGAAGGTGCACCTTTACGGTCGATCAACACTCGCCTCTCTTCCTTTATAACGGCCCACGTCGCATGATTGTACTACTCTTTATATACATTAAGGAGTCGTGGAGCGCGGGCCGGCGCGCTGATGAAAAAACGAGAACCCGTGTTCAGACGCATGAAGTGATGTAACGTGTTCTCCATCCCTTCTTCATTGGCAGCAGGTTCCAGTAAGAAAGCTTCCAAGGGTAACCCTTGATTGTAGCCCAATTGTTGGGCGAAACGATGCGGGTTATATCTCATGAAGATTGCCGCACCGCCCTGCCTGAAGACTAGGAAGCCCGGTCTAATAGAATACAAGTGGAGGGTCTCCCGGGCCGTCAACACTGAAGCTCCATCCTTAAAGGAGTCCTGTAATGGTCGCACCGCAGCGGTGGACGTTTTTCCAATGGTTAATACCTTGTCAATGAAGGACATCCCGACTCCAACGGTATGAGGGCGAAGCAGTAAACCTCTGGCGTTCCGTGGTGAAGGGGTCACGATTGATGCGCCAATCAACTGAATGATGCGAGGGAAACCACACTTGTCAAAGAACGAGGGCCTTTTATGCATGCCGAAAACACCCACCGTATGTAGCTCGAGCCATGACATAAAGTAGTGCATCGGGAAGACCATGTGCAATACCCCGGGCTCGTTAGCACCCGCTGCTCGGCTGAGACCATGATATAGGTGCGCCAAGCCAGCGATCCCAACAGCCACCTTTACCCTGATGGCCATCCGGTGGGCTGGGTAAAAGACAGAGGGCCGCATCCGATGAGAGTGCATTGGGATCGCGAACCAGCTCAGCCACAATCCAAGAAATCCTAAGAAAAAGGCCTCCTCATCCATTCCAGGGGCCGCAATTTCTGCAAATGACATGGTAAGGAAGTCCAGAAGGAAAAAACCCTTTTGATCTATATCCTTCTCCGGTAGGTTGTCCACACCTAGACCGAAAAGGTCATCCAGGATGGCAAACTTGGCAGCTTCTGATGAGATGACGCTTGGGCGAAGGAAACGAGCAATGAAGTCCTCAAAGTTAACTCCCCGACTCCCATGTTCGACGAAGAGGGACTCATATATGTTCAACACTTTAATCAAGCTTGGAAACTGGTGCTGAACAGCATTCTCCGGCGTGACCCCCCTTACCATCGGCCTAGCACCAAAGACGTACACATCTGTCGGGAGCAGCTCCTCATAATGTTCTCCCATGACTGGTAAACCGAATACCTCCGCAAACTCCTCCAAGGAGATTGACACTTCCCGATCCATGGCAAGGAAAGTGTGGGTAGGAATGTTCCATTGCTCCAGGAAAGCCTTAAACCACCAGGTCGGGAGCGTGGAATATTGAAACAGAGAGACGTACACTACGGTGTACAGTCCTAACCTTATCAGCTGCGACTTTTTCGTCAACAGGATGTACCGGGCCCATGGTAGATAGCCAATCGGATGGCGGGGGATCAGACCAATGTTATATGATTGCCCCCAGGGTCTCGCCTCGCCCTGACAGATACGGCGTCCTAGGATATCCAAGACCATAGGACGCTGGACCGAGATGGCATCTATAGCCGGATGAAGAAAACCCTTCGATGTCCAATCCGTCATCTCCACGGCATACTGCACCGAGGGTGGGGTAGCATAGTGAATCGCCGTGATGGGTTCCGACGGCACCGCGCATGTGAAGCTCCGGCGGCCCATGATGATCTGATTATACCACGACCCCCAAAGGTGGAGACTCTTGTATTCCGGGTCGTATTCCTTAATCATGGCCAGGACCTCACGGTCCAAAGGCGCCTCGGGAAATCCCTCCTCTGAACGAACAAACGGAAACGAGGTGTCAAGAGACATGATCGCTGCAAGTGAACAGAAATTACGCGTTAGTGTTACAATTCCAACGCTTAGAGTTTAAGAAAAATGCATTAATTAATCAATTAAATTAAAAATTAATTTAATTAGAGTTAATTAATTACACCACACAGCAGTGCAATGGGTAGGAGACCGAAGGGGGACCCACAAAATCTGGATGACAATACGTCAGTTAATAAGACAACCTCATCATTGGATGAGATTGTCAGTTGGTCCCCAGGAAAACATTCCCATTAATAAAAAAAGGGGGAAGAATCCCTAGAGATAAGGAGAAAATCTCCTCTTTCAGAGCAAAGCTCTGTCACAGAGTGACACTTGTCAAACTCTGGTCCCAAAGAAATAAGATTCCTTAAAGGAGCATGGCTCTGTGGTAATAATGGAAAAGGTCCATCAGAAAAAAATTTACACTTAAAAGAATTAAAAAATTTGGAATCTTGAAAGATTCATGAAAAACTTATAAAAAGATTCTTCATTTTTCAAATCTAAAAGAGCTATTTTTGGATCTATGAGCAAAGCTCTGTTCATGGGTTAAAACCCATGATCAAGATTCCTGTAGATCTATAAGTTTTTGAGAGCAAAGCTCTGTTTATGAAACCCCAATGGGGATCTCTTTAGATCAAAAGATCTGTGAGAACAAAACTCTTTGGTTGAGATTAAGTTAAATTAATTTGATTTAAATTAATTTTTACCTAAAGTTTCTGACTTTAGAAATGAGCAAAGCTCTGAAGTTCTTGAGTGAGAGCAAAGCTCTGGAAAATAAAAATCTTGAAACGGTAAGATTTTTCTAAGGGCCAGAGGTCCTATTTATAAGGCGCTTGCGCCCCTTGAGCTCACCCCTTGATCCAACGATCAGGAGTTTGCCACCGCTGCACTCACCTGTGCGCCACGTGAGCGCAACGGTGGGGAGGCATTTGTTTCGCCCAATCAGAGCAAAGCTCTGTTGAAATTCAAAATTCAAAATTTTGAAGCAACGCTTCAAATTTCGGGAGCAACGCGCCACATGTCGGGCGCTGATACGTCAGCGCAGCGCCCAAGAAGCCGCGCCCAATCAGAGCAAAGCTCTATTTTAAGCAAAATTAAAGGAAGCAACGCTTCAGTTGCGCAAGCACTGCGCTGCGCGACACGCGCTAGCGCAGATGCGCTAGCGCAGTTGCGCTGCGCTGTGCGCTGCGCGACACGTGTCAGCGCAGATGCGCTGCGCGACACGTGTCAGAGCAGATACGCTAGCGCAGTTGCGCTGCGCTGTGCGCTGCGCGACACGTGTCACGCGCTGGAGCATTTGCGTCAAAACAGAATAAAGATTGTAAAGAAATCTTTCTGTTCTTGTTAAAACAAAAAGATTTTCCTCTGTAAAACAGAAGCCCTTGGATTAAAGATCCAACGGTGGGGAAAATTCCCCAAATCACTCAGAGAAAGATCTCTTTAACAAATTTAACTAATTTATGGGCACTATAAAAAGAACCCCAAGCCTCAATTCAGAGGAGGAACATTTTTCTTGAAAAAAGTCAAGAGTTTGAAACAGAGAGAGAACTCTGAGAAAATTCCAAAGAAAAAGGTAAAAACCTTCACGAGAGAGAAGAAATCTCTTTTAATAAATCATTGATCTAAAAACCAGATCAATGATCTTCACATAATAAACAGTGCTTTGCACTTCTTATGAACCACTGGTTCTTTAAAACAAGAAAACAACAAAAATAAAAAAAAATAGTGCTTTGCACTTTTATGAACCTCTGGTTCTTGAAATAAAAAGAAAAAAAACTTATTTTTCTTTGATCTAAATTAGATCAAGAAATCAAATAGTGCTTTGCACTTCTGTTCTTGAATCTAAAAGATTCTTAGTGCTCTGCACTTCCAAACTGCGCTGTTGCGCTCTTGGGAAAGCGCCACGTGTCAGCATCTGAATCACTTGCGCTATGAGCTTTGAGATAGAGCTTTGCTCTCTGTAATTGGCGCAACTTACCAAGGTGCGCCACGCGTCAGCAGCTCAAGTGCAGCGCACTAGCGCAGCGCACTGCGCTTGCATGACACGTGTCGTCATCACAAGCGCTTGCGCTCTCTGATTGGCGTAAAGCGCCTGAAAATGCAATGCATTTCCTAAAGGGCCAGGCCCAAATCAAAAAGACCAAGCAGGCCTAATTAAATTGATGCTCTGCATCATTTATAAATGGGCAGAGCCCAAACAAAATAACAAAAAAGCTATGCATTATTTAAAAGGGCAGAGCCCAATTGAGAGGTCTAATGGACCAAAACAAATGCTCTGCATTATAGTAAAAAAAAGGGCAGAGCCCAGTCAAAATGGGCATAAATGGCCTAAAGTAATGCTATGCATTATTCTAAAAAAGGGGAAAGCCCAGACAAAGGCCAAAAGCAAATAAAATGTTGAATATTTTCAACTGGACTTAGCCCAATTTTGGCCGTAAGTCCTTAAATTAAATTGACTGAGCAAGATTGCTCTCTTAAATCAATTTACCTCCGGTTCGAGGGTACATCTCCGAACTCCTCTGACACCCATCGTTGTAATCCTTCAACGACGTCAGAGAGGTGACTGGTCCCAACGACCACACATGAATGTGGACTGCGGGGTCCTTAAACTCGTGGACCGAAACGTCCTTAAACTAATGTTGGACCGAAACGTCCTTAAACTAATAGCGGACCACCACGTCCCTAAACTGGAATATAGACCACCACGTCCCTAAACTGGAATGCGGACCATCACGTCCCTAAACTGGAATGCGGACCACCATGTCCCTAAACTGGAGCATAGACCGCAACGTCCCTAAACTACCTATGGACCACTACGTCCCTAAACTGGAACAATAGAGCCTCCAAATGCTCTTTTGCCGGATCTAAACGATCCCGTGTAAGTTGATCTTAACCCCTAAACACCGCTAACGTATCCTTAAACATTCAAACGGACTATAAAACTCCAAATCAACCTTGGTTCAAGGGTACATCTCTGAACTCCTCTGACATCTGCCGTTGTAATCCTTCAACGACGTTAGAGAGGTGACGAGTCCCGATGGCCAGATATTAAATGGATTATCACGTTAAGTTGATCTTAGTCTCAAACAGGACTATCGTATCCTTAACGAACGTTTAAGTTGATCTTAGCCGCAACGCGACTAATGCATCCTTAAACTAAAAACACCAAACCCAAATCTAAGTAAATACGGATTTAGACTAATCCACGTCCTACGGGCGACGGCATTACTCAGTCTCCGTATACAATCCACGGGCAACCACAAACAAAACAAACACACACGATACGAAGTGAAATTCTGGAGAAGGAGAAAATTGTTACCGCGATGCGGTAGCGTAATTAACTGCAGGGGCTTGCGCCTGCAGGGAAGAGCGTCCCCACAATCAAAAACCCTTCAAGCGAGGGAGAATCTGACGAAGTCTGCTATATCGGCCGCTTCCGTCTAAACCTCCGATACACGGTGCCATAAATCAACTTGGCATCTTCGGAGAGGTGGACGGATAAAACCAAATAGCATCTGCCGTGAATCTCAGCGTCAGGACATCGCGGTCCTGTGCGCCGCCGTTCGGAGGGGAACAACCCGTTGCACTTAGTTTTTGCTTCTGTGCACATTTGTGGCACTTGCATTCAACTTTGATTTGTGTGCACACCAGACGCACATGGTATTTTTGTATACACTTATTGAGATTGATTTCTTTCGAGTATCATGTTTTTATGATATATTCCATATAATATAGTAACCGAGCAAGGCTGGTCTGAGAATAGTACCTGAGTATTTTTACATGCATCAACATTTACTGGAGGGTGTTCATATCATAATATTGCATTATTATATTTCCCATTCTTATGCCTTTTACAAATAAACAGGCGCTTTTGACCCATGTCTGTTACATAGTACAGGTTACAGCTTCTCGGAGCAAAAACAGTGAAAAAGATAAAAGACAATGCAAAAGTGAGACTACAACCAACAAATAGAAGGATCTTGATCAAGCCTATACGAAGATCAGTTCACAAAGTACGAGGCAGCGCAAGATTCAAGACTTCGTCTAGAAGCAACGGTAAAAGTCCACTACAATTATTCATTGGGAAATCTGGAAGAAACCTAAAAGCCAATTTGAGAAAAGTACTGAAGAAACAGGAATAAAAAGTCAGCAGAAACCAACACAGAAAAATGCAACAAGCAAGCTTTCATTTTGGCCGCGGAACCGCGGCCAAACCCTGGCTGCGGCCGCGGTTCCGCGGCCGTCTAGAGCACGGGTTGATGGAAAATTTTACCATAATTTCAAGGCGGCGCTGACTAGTCTTCCTAGGGGTATTTTGGTAAATACAGACATGCGGCAATTGTAAATTTAGGGTTTTCTATGTCCTATAAATAGAAGCCCAATTTCTTGTATTAGGTCATGCCTCATTTCATTAATAAAATTCAGAATTCTTTTTGGAGAGTATCAATTTGTAAGTTCTTAATTTCTTACCTGCCTTAGGTTAAATTTCTTACCTGCCCTAGTTAAATTTAATTCCTTGCCCTAGTTAGATAGTTAGATCTTTTATTCTCTGCCCTAGATAAATGTTTTTCAATTCCCTAATGAGCTAGTAGTCTCCTCGCTTGTTAGGGTTAGATTTGGGGAAGGTTTGAGAGATGAAGATCTCTCACCCCTTTCTTGCCCATCACATATAATTAATAGGACTCCATGCATACATGCACACACCGCTCCCTACGACACTCTATCCCGCGAGGTAGCGGTGATACCGTAGTATAAAGGCCCGGTTGCGCATGTTTTCCATGGAGGTTAGGGTAAGGATTGATAAAGGAAGGACAAGAAGCTAGAGGAAGAAACATCTTCCCAATGGTTCTAATCCCCTCTATTAATAATTACCATAACTCCTAAAAAATCTTAATATGGGTATAGAAAGCGGTGAGATTTATTGACTTTCCAAACTTAACCTAAACCTAACCCTAGCAAGATTTAGATCTAGATTAATTTAGTATTTAGATTTAATTGATCCATTCACACCGTTTGGAATTAACTCGTAAGAACAATTAGGAAATTCATAACATCCCTGTGGACCGACCCGTACTCACCGGCTAGCTACCAAGCGACGCCGTTCTTGATTGCGGTTATTAGATAATTTTTGAGATAAATCAAATGGCGCCGTTGCCGGGGATGGCGTGTTATTTTCTTTTTGCAATTTTGGGTTAATCTAAAATTAAAAAATCATAAAAACTGAAATATCAAAAAAATATAAAAATTTATCATCTTTTATTTTTGTGAAGGGTATTTTTGTTTGAATCTTTGCAGGATCGACGGATCTGGAAAAATCCAGAGTGCGAATCAGAAAAAGGTAGATCAGAACAGAAGGGGATTGGAACAACAGAACACCAGAATTTTTTCAAAGACCTGAAGCCTCCGTACCGCCGCCGTTCCGCCGCCGCAAGCTGCCTCCGACCGCGGATCCGCGGTTCCTCTAGGTCTTCCTTGCGTAAACTTTGCACTGTTTGTTCTCTTTCTCTCTCTCTCCTGCATATCCCCATATATCTTCTGCCAAATATTCTGCAGGATTCTTTGCGCTTAAAACAAATCTTCCCCCTTCCAATAATAAATCTTGTGCAGGATTCTTTGCGCCGCGCTAAAAAAATAAAAAAAATTGATTGCAAGTGATTTTTACTGCTTTGCATATATTTAATCGGACTTTAAGAGGCTTAAAACCAATCCAGATTGGGTGGGGATTTCATCACCCTTCCCAGGACCCCAGAAATCACATAAGGCATATGCATTGACCATCTCTTAATTAAAAAATACTAGACTCAGCCCTAAGGACGTCGCGTTCAATAGGACAGAGGACTAGTCATAGGCATCGGCCATTGATCCTAACCTGACTTTACGGTGTCTAGGCAAGTGTGTCTAAGGCGAGTGGTTACTTAATTAAGACCACTACTTGTAGTGGGGAGCCTCCCACTCACCTGGCACTTACCTGGCCGCAATTGGCGGTGAAGAGACGGTTTGAGGTCCTATTTCTAGCCCTTTGGAACAGTTAGGAGCTGTCTAGCTGACCTAGGTGACCCTAGATCTAGGCCTGATTGTGCATTTTTGTCTAAGCCCTTTATCAAAAAAAAAATTTGCAAACAGTTCCAAATAAAAAGAAAAAGAAAAAAAATGAAATTTTTTTATAAAAACTTGCAAAAATTTTGTCGCTAAGAAATCCTTGCACCCCACTTACACCCACCTCCTTTCTCTTCTCCTTCTGACATCATGGGTACCCCACATCATAAATCTCTTGCCGAACTTTGGTATCCTGAACCTAACTTTGTCTCATACGTCAATTGTTTCGGTCGATTTAAGGAAGATCCATCCATGCCCAAAATTTCTTTGAAAGATCAAATAGAAGCGTCTAGGAGAAACAGTTCGACTTTGCAATCCACTTTGTGTCAACCATGTCAACCTTCACCACCTTCGTACGTTGATACCACTTTTTCGAGTCCTGTTTTAACTCCTAAACCGATGTCTATTGCTAAGCATATTGCACAATCTCGTAGCCGATCTTTCACTCCTCTCTACACATCCAGTTATAAGGATCAACAAGTCCATTCACCTTTTTATACAAATGATGATCCTACTCCTGTCCAACTATCCAATTCCTACCAGTCCTACCCGATTTTCCCACCTTCACTAGACACTGCTTCTACACAGCCATTTGGGAGTTTCACATATCCAAACAATTTCGAATCTTTTACCGAAACCCCTTCACAACCCCTGTCTAGTTTGGAACAGTCGTTGGAAGCTTATATTTCAGCGACAAACAAAATGGTTAGGAATATGGATGCATCAATTGCCGCCCTTATGCAACCTAATGAACCGGCAGCTAGTTTCCAACTAGCTCCAAATTTTCCAATGTATGAGGAGGCGGTTGGACAGGGTGAGAATTTGAGAAGAGAGAGTGAGTTCTACACCTTTTCAAATCAAACCTACCCATACCCAATTGAAGCCCACAACTCCGGTTTTTCATCGATTGTCCCAAATGATTCACAAGTTGAAAATAAAACATCTAACGAGTTGTGTGACTTTGTAGTGCTTGATTTGCCTGATTGTGAAGAGTCTATTTCGAGTGAAACCACACCTAATCCTTTTGACCTTTACACCTCCACTCTAGAACCTAAACTGATAAATATCCATGCTTTTGATGAGGTGTCAGAAAAAATTGATTTTCACTTGATTGAGGATATAGACGCCCGGAATATTTTGGATGATGAACCCGTAGATTTGATCGAACTTTTATGTCCAATTCATCATCCCGAGTCATTAAATGTTTCTCCCAAACTTCATATGCGTCTTGATTTTGATGATAATGGCATGGATAGGCTAAATTTTGAGGAGAATATTGAGGAAATTATTGAGGATGAACCAGTTTTATTTGATGAGTCGTATTTCCCAATTCATCATGTCCCTTCCACTGATTGTGTACACCCTCCTGAATCTTTAACTGATACCATTCCTCACTCACTTCCCTCCGTCCTCGTTCCGACCTTGCAAGAGACCGTTACGCTTTCATCTCCAATACCAAGTTCAACGTACCCATGTTTGCTCACGAATCTTGAGGGATTTAATCTCATTTTTCCGCGGGTTGATAGATTACCACAATCGCTTTCTACACATCGGGCATTACAAATTGTGCTAAATTATACGCTCCATCCCCACCCCCAAGTTCGTATTCCCACTTTCTATGGTTCTTCTAATCTTCCTTTCATGATGCCGAGTGTTGATGAATCACAATCCGATATTTTAAGTTCGATAATTTTCAATTGGACTTTCGATGAAAGTTTCGAAGATATTTTCGCCGACGAACTCGCATTCTTAAACGATACGAATTTTGTGATTAATCGACCTCCACTCGAAGAAGTAGAACCACTACCATTTCTTTTTTCCCTCCGCCATTCTCCTCCACCGAGACCGTATATCTCCACACGGTCTCATGTGCTTCTCATTTCTTTTCTTTCCACTCCATTCTTTCACCAACTCTACCATTACCACGATAAAATTTTTGAATGGTTGGTGCTAACCTTTGGCTTGTGTAAGGCCTTGCTTAAGTTTGGGGGGAACCTTGTTTTGTGTGTGTGTGTGTGTGTGTGTGTGTGTGTGTGTGTGTGTATATATATATTGTTTCTTTTTCTATTAACAATAAAAAAAATCTAAAAAATAATAAAAAATAATTTTAAAAAAATTATAAATAAATAAACAGGGGAGTGCCGACATTTTGACCCTCTTGGTGTAGCATGACAGTGAGGACACTGTCAAGTTTAAGTTTGGGGGTATGCTCGGTAAGGTTTCTTCCTTCGCATTCATGTGTATATTTTTTGCATTTGCATACTTATTTTAAAACCCATAAAAATTGAAAATTTTGAAAAATTATAAAAATTAATGTATTCAATTTTGACCATAATTGACTTGAGTTTGACAAAAAGGTTAACTAGCTAGGAACAACTAGATCTTATACTTAGTAAATTAAAAACCCTAAAAATAACCTTTCTTAAACTTTAACGGTAGAAAGTATATGTCTTTGTGGTTTATCTAGAAATAGGCAAATTTCGAGTTTACTTCTTGGGCTAAGTTAAAACAAAGGAAAAGTATTGATATTTTTATTAAAGTATAAATTTGAAAAAATAATTCCTAGCTTAAGTCTAGATTCTGAAAATGTATACCCTACAAATTGCACAAACACGCACCTTGAAACTTGGAATAGTAGAAGAGACCTTGAAATGCTCTTGTCTAAAGTCCTTAGTACGATGAAAAATAAAAAAAATACAAGTGTGAATAAAGAAAAAAAATGAACACTGGTTTTTGTGATTACTTAAGGCTGCAAAAATAGAAAAATATTTAGCGAGGGTGCTTCATCACCTAGTGCCTTAAACCAACTGGTTTGGGAGTCACTGCTAAAGCCTTAGGTATTGCAAGACTAGGAATTACGCTTTAAAGTGCAAACGCATTTTGTAATCGGTCGTTGGTACCTCAAGAAGTATTAACGGTCGCATGAAGGATGTGTAAGCAAAATTCATTTAAAAATTCACCAATTAAGAAGTACTTTGGACAACGGATAAAAGTATGATTGCTTGATTTGAATTTCCAAGTGTAGGGATGATTTATACACACACGTAGGGATATGTGATTGGAGTTTAGATGAGAGATAGGAGTGAAGAATAGAACTTGTATCTTTAGTAGAGTTGATAAAAATTCCTAAGTGGAGATGGAACCCTAGAAGGAAAACTTAAGAGATGCCAAAAGCTAAATAGGTCTGCAGAACATATATAATTTTAAGTTAAATGATGAGGAAGTGTGAAGAATATGGGTGGATAATTTACGAGTCGAAGATAATAGAATTTCTTGTTAGAAAACCTAATTGGAGAATAAAAATCAATGGGCCTAATTGATAGGATTTTGTGGGTAGTATCCGCTGAAAATCCTCAGGAGACAACACTCCTCCTACTAGGGACACCTAGAGGTTTAACGGCTTGTTACACGAGCTCAGTACAATCGCGTTTCCCTGCGAAAGTGAGGTTAGGTTTTTGTCGAGAATAAAAATAAGTTTGCTCGAGGACGAGCAAAAGATAAGTTTGGGGGTATTTGTTCATATCATAATATTGCATTATTATATTCCCTATTCTTATGCCTTTTACAAATAAACAGGTGCTTTTGACCCATGTCTGCTACATAGTACAGGTTACAGCTTCTTGGAGCAAAAACGGTGAAAAAGATAAAAGACAATGCAAAAGTGAGACTACAACCAACAAATAGAAGGATCTTGATCAAGCCTATACGAAGATCAGTTCACAAAATACGAGGCAGCATAAGATTCAAAACTTCGTCTAGAAGCAACGGTAAAAGTCCACTACAATTATTCACTGGGAGATCTGGAAGAAACCTAGAAGCCAATTTGAGAAAAGTACTGAAGAAACAGGAATAAAAAGTCAGCAGAAACCAACACAGAAAAATGCAACAAGCAAGCTTTCATTTTGGCCGCAGAACCGCGGCCAAACCCTGGCTGCGGTCGCGGTTCCGCGGCCGTCTAGAGCACGGGTTGATGGAAAATTTTACCATAATTTCAAGGCGGCGCTGACTAGTCTTCCTAGGGGTATTTTGGTAAATGCATACATGCGGCAATTGTAAACCTAGGGTTTTCTATGTCCTATAAATAGAAGCCCAATTTCTTGTATTAGGTCATACCTCCTTTCATTAATAAAATTCAGAATTCTTTTTGGAGAGTATCAATTTGTAAGTTCTTAATTTATTTTCCGCCCTAAGTTAAATTTCTTACCTGCCCTAGTTAAATTTAATTTCTTGCCCTAGTTAGATAGTTAGATCTTTTATTCTCTGCCCTAAATAAATGTTTTTCAATTCCCTAATGAGCGAGTAGTCTTCTCGCTTGTTAGGGTTAGATTTGGGGAAGGTTTGAGAAATGAAGATCTCCCACCCCTTTCTTGCCCATCACATATAATTAATAGGACTCCATGCATACATGCACACACCGCTCCCTACGGCACCCTATCCCACGAAGTAGCGGTGATACCGTAGTATAAAGGCCCGGTTGCGCGTGTTTTCCATGGAGGTTAGGGTAAGGATTGATAAAGGAAGGACAAGAAGCTAGAGAAAGAAACATCTTCCCAATGGTTCTAATACTCTCTATTAATAATTACCATAACTCCTGTATAGAAACCGGTGAGATTTATTGACTTTCCAAACTTGACCTAAACCTAACCCTAGCAAGATTTAGATCTAGATTAATTTAGTTTTTAGATTTAATTGATCCATTCACACCGTTTGGAATTAACTCGTAAGAACAATTAGGAAATTCACAACATCCCTGTGGACCGACCCGTACTCACCGGCTAGCTACCAAGCGACACCGTTTTTTATTGCGATTATTAGATAATTTTTGAGATAAATCAGAGGGATTTTCAAAAGGAGCTATAGTCTCACTATTTTCCTACGTGTCCATGAGTGACACGAAATTTTACAAAGAAAACCCTTCCAAATCATTTTCAAAAGGCGGGACGTATATCTTAAGTAAAACGTATATAGATATATGGCTATTTCTTTACAAAATGAATGTCCGCTATTTGTGCCGTAATATACGCATCGCACAGCGATTTGAAAAGGATTTTGTATGCAATTTTATTCAGTTATTTAGACGATTTTCTAAGAATGCGTACTATATATATATTATAGCCTTAATTATATTATATTTGATTTTAACAATAGATTTTGAAACTTGCATCTTTTTCATAACTCCCGTGATTGCATGACGCTTGACGGAGTTTCGATTTTTGAGTTTTGCACTCGTTTTCATGCGCATACGATGCGCTATGACATATCTTACTTATTCGTGATTTTGGAGCCCCGTTAATTTGATAGATTTACTGAAATATTTTAATATTTGAGGGGTTTAAATTTAAATTCGGAGACCGAATTTATTTAAGGGGGAAAGATTGTAACATTTCAGAAAATATAAAATACTATTTTTGGGATTTAAATAATAAAATAATAAATTCTATGAATATTATAAAAGTATGGAAATTAGTCTTAATGGAATGGTATAATTATATACATATAATTTGGAAATAATTGTAATATGAATATGAATTATTCATTATGAAGGCATTTATTGGATTTGGGCTGTTATAAAAAATTTATACAATTATTTACATACAAGTTTATGTTAAACTTGATTAGTATTTCACTAATTATACGTTTAAAACAAGCTTATTTTTGTCAGCCATGTGTTAATGTGCCATGACACATTCTATTGTGTTTCATATATGATTGCATTTTTACTTTTGTTTTTAAATTGTTTTAAAAAGGAAAATGAGAAAAGAAAAGAAAAGAAATAATACTGAGGGAGGAAGAAGGAAGCATGGTTGAGGGAGGGAGAGAGGAGGGGAGAGAAAGCTCTACACTTTTTCTTGGATTTTCTTCACCTCCTTATTCTCTTCATCTTCATCACCATCTCTTTCTTCATCTTCTCATCCTCCACCTCCTCCACCCTTTCTACCACTATACAACCCTCCCAAAACTTCATCAAAATCCCATGTTCCCTTCATAAATAATGTTCCTCACATCATTACAAGTATCATGGTAGGATCAATTTCTAGTCTTGAGCTCATTTGATCATCTTAGAATTTTCTAGAGTTGCTCCATAAAGTAAAATCTTTACCTTTCACCAAGTTTTTAAGTTTCCTAAGCTCAAGTGTTAGTTTAGAGTTAAGAGGTTTAAGTTTAGTGAACTTGGAAAATTCTAGGGTGATCGTTGATGGTTTAAAAAAGTAATAGTGTTATAGTAGAGAGTTTAGAAAGTGACTACTAGCCTTTAGTGATAGAATCCCTGGTCCAAGTGAGTTTAGAAGTCCCAAACACGAACTTAGAATTTTCCGATATCGGGTTTTTGTTGAAATGTTGTGTTCAGAGGTAATCTGGAATGACTCGAGGACCGTGAAAAATATTTTGCAGATACAGTAGGATGTGCAGGTTATTAGGAAGATACCAAAGAAGCCCGAGACATCTAATCCTAGTCATGGCCGCCAAAATAATCTTTTTGGCCGAAATTGCGGCCCAAGTGTGGTGTTAGGGTTTGGTTTTTGGTCCATAGCTCAATCATCTGATAACTAGGCCTATCCAATGTGCAAAATGTCTTAATTCCACCTTAGGTAAAATCTGGGAGTGTTTTACTAAATTTCAGATTTTGTTTTACGACTTTTGAAAACTAGATTTTTGGTATTTGAGTTTTGACTCGGTCGTTTGACATTTGTACGTCAACACCGGGGGTAGTTTGGTTGTTTTTGCATGCAGGGACCATAGGTTCTAAGCTATGTGCGCTTCGCGTGTCGTATCGGTTTTCGAATTTGATTTTGATTTCATTAGGATATGCTTTGATTTGTAGGTACCTTCGTGTGAACTTCCGAGACGACGAAAGAGAACAAGGTGTTCATCGACTTCGGCTAAAGCGAGAATAGTAGGTGAGTAGATGTATATCTACGAGGAAGTCGGGTGGATAGCGTATAGCACCCTCGCAACCGTAGTATTAGAGTATTTATATATAGATATATACATATAAATATTAGATAAGTATACTTAGCTAATAGGGTTTTAGGAGACTATAGGCGATAGTAAGTGTACTCGTAGGGAAGTATGTCCTTAGTTCTTATATTCTTAGCCTTGAGCCAGTGGTATATATGTTGTACGCACACACACTGATATGTGTGTATGTGTGTGTACACATATAGGTTTGAAGATAACTTCGATATAACATCACGAGATAAGGGTATGACAAGTTATAATGATGTGAGTCGATATGATCGGATATGATGTCACGAGACTATGTTATATGATATGAAATGAACTGTCATGATATGATATGATATATTATAGGTACATTAGGCGATATATATAACATGTGACGATATGTGACTAGATGAGATGATATGATGTACATGATGATTGAGCCACACACTTGAATTGATGATATCGTACGATGGATTATACCGTACGTGATATGATGTACATGATGATTGAGCCACACACACTTGATTTGATGACATCATACGATAAATTATACTGTACGTGATATGATGTACATGATGATTGATCCGCACTCTTGATTTGATGATGACGTACGATGGATTATACCGTGCGTGATACTATGAGGTAGGATCGCCGACTTATGGATGTATCGACTCGGAAAATTTTAGTCTTCTAATCATTTAAGTAGATATTAGAATATATAATTAGAGCCGTACCTATTTTCAAAAACTAACGAATTATTGTGCATTTTTACATAACAACCTCAAGGAACGCTACGGATTTTCAAAAGGTATCTTTTTCTCAAAAACACCGTAGCCTCTATTTTTCTAAAATCAACAATTCGTATTATTTTAAACTATAACTGTATAGCTCATATGTAGTTATGTATTTTATACTGTTACGTTTACTTTTTCCTTTTTCTGCTGTGCTCGTATTATTCTCATTTGGCGGTATACATACCATATCCTTTTCCTCATCTTGTATGACATCGCCTGCTAGGACACACACACCATTACCGATGATGCGCATATTGCACGTACGCATACTTGCCGGCTTACATACTCATCATCGGTAATTGCCATGCAACATACACATTAGAAATCATTACTTCACCATATAACTTAGTAACCGGTAGTTTTTTAGTTATTGTTTAGTATCCATACCACATTTACTAGTTCAGTTATCGCATTTTCATATCTAGTAGATGTCATGCTCATATAAACACACTGGTTATGTATTACGGATTTGTTCTGTACTTGTACTCATTATTTCATTATTGGTTCATGCTTATGAGATTTCGGCTTTCATGAGATTTCTGGATTTGATAAACCGCAGATACATTTTGAAAACTTATGAATGTTTTAAAAAAACACGGTTTCTCTTGATATGATGTGTGGCGTCCACCATGAGTTTTCTCGGTTCTGAGTTATGTGTATATCCTATTCGAGGAGAGAGGATGCACCATCTACGGGTACATGATGGACCCAGTACGGTACCCCGGGGCAAGAAGATCATATAGAGAGACGTTGAGCCAGGCGGGGGAGCACTACCGACCGGTGATAGTACTGGGCTCGGCGGATATCCAGAGGATACCGACTGGAGTCATGTGATCAGATAAATATGAAGACCGATCCGATGAGACGGCGCCCGAGATATGAGGATTTACGTGTCGATACTGGACACGGGTTTTATGATATTTTCGAGTGTCGATACTGGGCATTTAGGTTTGTATGATGATTTGGTATGTCGTTGATGGTCACACATTGGATGATATACTTATACACACATATATGATACAGATGATATGGTACCGTATTATGACACGAGAACGATTATACTAGTATTATTATACTTTTGTTTACACTATCATCCTTATTACCACTCAATATTATTATATTATTATTATATTACTGTATGACCTGGGAGATTGTCATACATTCGATTTCTACATGATGATGTCTTCTACTCACGAGTTGGTAACTCGCCCCCGTTGTGCCACGGTTTTCTTACAAGATTGACCGCACAGATTTAGTAGCGGCTTGCTGGCACACAACTTGCTTCTGCGTGATTTGCATTGGTAGGTGGTCGTGATCACTATTTGTATATATTTATTCAGTTGTATCTAGTTAAAAGCTCTATCAATCAAACTATGTATATTTTGTAGACTTAGAAACCCAGATTTGTATATTCATTCGGATTTCGAGTCACGGATATATTTTTATTCTTATATTTTGGGTTTGATGATAATTTGGTTTTTCTTTATCTTCTTTTCTGTGATTGATTTTCACCTTGTGGCGTCGTATATTTTTATTTGTGTGGTTGTGATTCTGCCTATTAGCAAAGAGCTAGCTCCTGCTTGAGGACAGCTAAGTATTGGTTTTGGATCAAAATTTACAAAGGAGGTTCTGCCCAATTTTCAAATGACGAAAATGTTTTTAAAAATAGTATACAACCCAAATGTATTTTCATACATCACTTATTTTTGTAAGAAGAACTTGAATTCATTATACGCTTATTTCAAAATTTCATCTCTATTATTTTTCTAAAAAGGTTTAGATTTCTGGGATTTCGGTTTATTTGGATTACGGTGGGGTCTTATAAACTTTCCGTGATTCAAGTGCTAGTCACATGCCATTTCCGGATCGTGACACAGGCCTTCTTGATTATTTTAAGAGAAATAAATATTATTGTTGCCACATAGATTATTCCATGCAGTCTACCCATAATAACTTATTTGACAAAAGGTATGTTTTGATAAATAAACTTTAATGAGGTTTATTTCCCTATTTTTTTTTATTGCTAGCGTTTTTGGTACGTGCAATTTGCACGTAATTGTAAAAAGAATTTATGATCAATTTCTATATTAATTTAACTACATGTATCGTACTTTAAGATCATAATGATGTGGCAATTTAATTACGTGCCTCACACATAAAACAATGGTGTTTTTTTGTTTGATTTCTTTGAATAAATAAGATGCCACACCACCAATCAATTTCAAAATTAAATGACCCCCTTCCTATTACCATATGATAACTAGCATTTTGCACGTGTGTTGCACGTATCAATAAGAATTATGTGAACAATATAAATATCGTGCATTGCCTAGTACTATGCATGTTTATGATGTATATAAAATTTATTAAAATTAAAATTTTCTTGATGAACCTGGCATCAAACTGCAATTAATTTCTATATGCCGCAAAAAATTTATACACTTTGGGCAGTCCTATACAATTATAAATATTTAGCATAAAAGTAAAGAAATCATCAATCCATGCAAATCCGGCCGTTGAAGACAATATATGTATATGGAACATTTCTTCAATATATACTAATTCAATAAATTATCCATACGAGAGAGCCGCCATGAAAACGGTAAGCAATATACTCTACAAAGATAAGAGATGACATAATTTATTAACTTACATAATTCTTTACTTGTTGTGCTCTTCTGTACTTTCTGCTGCTTAAGCTTTGGGAATGCTTGTTGTCTTTTTGGGTCCCGGAGTGCATGTAATTGGACAGAGAAGAAGTTGTGCTCTTGTTTAATTACATTTTGTTTGGCTTTTGTGGCAGTATTATGCTCGAGGTTTACTAATCATGCTTTGGGTTGCGGTTATTTTATTTTAATTGAATTTTAAGGTTTGTTTTAGTTGAGTTTATTTTAAGAATAATAAAATCATACAATCGATCAATTTTTAAACTGGGAAGAGACAGAGAAAATCAGACTCATTATAAAAATTGTCGGTTTTTTTTGTTTGTTTAAAAAAAATCTAGCAACGGCCCTTCCTGGTTCGTTTAGCCGTTATCCACCGTTTACGAAAATCAAACCGGAGTGCTTTCTAGAAACAAAATAAAAAAGCATCAGAACCTCCTGGAACCCGCACGAAAACGAAGCTCCTAGAACCCCCAAAACACAATAAATACCCCTCCTCGCTCAGATCTCTACCAATCAAAAAAGCAAAGCAAATCAAAACCCTAGCTCAAAGCTCGAATTTTTTCCCTCTTCGATTTCGAGATCAAGATCAATGGCGGACGTTCAGATGGGAGGCGAGGCCGAAACCTTCGCGTTTCAAGCCGAGATCAACCAGCTCTTGAGCCTGATCATCAACACCTTCTACTCAAACAAGGAGATCTTCCTCCGCGAGCTCATCAGCAACTCATCTGATGTAAGTGTTAGGGTTTTTTTTATTGAGGTTTGTGTTTGAATTTTGAAATTTGAGGGATTTTAATGCTGATTTTGTTGATTTGTTTTGGGTTTTGCAAAGGCTTTGGATAAGATCAGGTACGAGAGCTTGACGGACAAGAGCAAGCTCGACGCGCAGCCGGAGCTCTTCATCCGGATCGTGCCGGACAAGGCTAGCAAGACGCTCTCGATCATCGACAGTGGAGTCGGCATGACCAAGGCTGGTGAGTGATTTCTTGGCTCGTTATTCTGAGAATTTGGGAATGCTGATGCGATGATTTTGAATTTGTAGATTTTTAAATGCCCCAATATTTGTTTTATAGAGGCTATACGAGATACCATAATATGATTACTGGAATGTTATGTGCAAGCTTATTGGGAAGTAATATGCATATTTGATTAAAAAATATATTTAGATCAGACTTTGGACTTTAGAAATTATCTCAAAATCGATTGTGTTTAATAAAATTTAATAAAACGGCTTCATACATTTACATCAGGCTTTAGAAATTTATCCCAGTGATTTAGGAATAGGAAGTGCTATGTATATATGACCGGCGGTCGAGCAGAGCAGTGACTAAACTAGGAGTAAATAGTTTGAGTTTGGTATTTCTAGTCTGGCGTAATTTGGTGGTTGGGATGAATCATCTGTGCATGCTATATCAGTTTTGTTGATTGCCAATTAAACTTCCTCGACTAGGGTTTATCAAATGAATACAGGTATTTGATTTATATGAACTCAATTTGAGTTTCGGGAGAATTAGATATGATCAAATCACTTGTAACATAATTTTGGTTTATCGACATTCATTATATCGGCATCAAATGGTGGTAATGAACTATGGCTGCATTTATAGGACCTTTTGTTAATTTGTTACCTAGACGTTGTGCTTCATTTGAGCATATTATTTTTCCTGATCTTCTAAACCCTCTTGAAGAACTGCAAAATTAAGCACCAAAAACACTGTATTGTATCAGCCACCTTCTTACGCTTATTATTTTATCAGATTTGGTGAACAACTTGGGAACAATTGCAAGATCCGGAACCAAGGAGTTCATGGAAGCACTACAGGCTGGTGCTGATGTGAGCATGATCGGTCAGTTCGGTGTTGGGTTCTACTCAGCTTACCTTGTAGCAGAGAAGGTTATCGTCACAACCAAGCACAATGATGATGAGCAATACATTTGGGAGTCCCAAGCTGGAGGCTCCTTCACTGTAACCAGGGATGTGACTAGCGAGCAGCTCGGAAGGGGAACTAAGATCACCCTTTTCCTCAAAGAAGATCAGGCATGTATTTATGAATAATTCTAAACCTTTCTTCTATGCAGTACTTACAAGTTCATGAATATGGAATAATCGATGGAAACATTATGCATACATACCTAAACCTTTCTTCTATGCAGTACTTACAAGTTCATGAATATGGAATAATCGATGGAAACATTATGCATACATACGTAGTTCTACATTAGTTTATCCATGTATATGTAGTTCTACATTAGTTTATTTCATTGATAGGATACAAAATTAACTATCGGTGAACGACTATTTTGATTTTAAATCATATAGCAATGGACATATGTTACATGGTCAGTTCAGAGAATTCGAAGCAATAATGGACGTTGAGATCATCGCTCATGAGAATTTTGAAAACTAATCCTTAGAACAACTAGTCACAAATCATGAAGTAGAAACCAAAGCAACATATTTATATTCACTCTTTGGTAACAATAATACATATTAGAGAAGTTTTTAGTGAAGTAACATGGTGGTTTATTGCCTTATTGGTTATATGTGTCCGACGCTGTCCGATCTATTTTCAATGATGGCACTGCATACTTTCGCGAGCATCGGTGCTACTGTCTTTGTGCCTTATAACCTTAAAATTGATGTGCAGCTGGAATACTTGGAAGAGAGGAGAATCAAGGATTTGGTGAAGAAGCACTCCGAGTTCATTAGCTACCCCATCTATCTTTGGACCGAGAAGACGACAGAAAAGGAAATCAGCGACGACGAGGATGAAGAAACCAAGAAAGAGGAGGAAGGCGATGTTGAAGAGGTCGATGAAGAAAAGGAGACCAAATCCAAGAAGAAGAAAGTGAAGGAGGTCTCTCACGAATGGACCGTCGTCAACAAGCAAAAGCCCATATGGCTTCGTAAGCCTGAGGAGATCACCAAGGACGAGTATGCCTCCTTCTACAAGAGCTTGACCAATGATTGGGAAGACCACCTTGCTGTCAAGCATTTCTCGGTCGAAGGGCAGCTTGAATTCAAAGCCATCCTCTTCGTCCCGAAGCGGGCCCCATTCGATCTCTTCGATACTAGGAAAAAGATGAACAACATCAAGCTCTATGTCAGAAGAGTCTTCATCATGGACAACTGTGAGGAGCTCATCCCTGAATACCTCGGATTTGTGAAGGGTGTCGTTGACTCTGATGATCTGCCTCTCAACATCTCTCGGGAAATGCTTCAGCAGAACAAGATCCTCAAGGTGATCAGAAAGAATTTGGTGAAGAAGTGCATCGAGATGTTCACTGAGATTGCTGAAAACAAAGAGGACTACAACAAGTTCTACGAGGCCTTTTCAAAGAATTTGAAGCTGGGCATTCATGAAGACAGCCAGCATAGGGCCAAGCTTGCCGATCTCTTGAGGTACCACTCTACAAAGAGCGGTGATGAGCTCACAAGCTTGAAGGACTATGTGACGAGAATGAAGGAGGGACAGAAGGACATTTACTACATCACTGGAGAGAGCAAGAAGGCCGTCGAAAGCTCCCCGTTCTTGGAGAAGCTTAAGAAAAAGGGATATGAAGTGCTCTTCATGGTCGATGCTATCGATGAGTATGCAGTTGGGCAATTGAAAGAATACGACGGCAAAAAGCTTGTTTCAGTCACGAAAGAAGGCCTCCAGCTAGAGGATACCGAAGAAGAGAAGAAGAAAAAGGAGGAAAAGAAAGCTGCCTTTGAGAGCCTATGCAAAACAATGAAAGAAATTTTGGGCGACAAAGTCGAGAAAGTTGTGGTTTCCGACAGAATCGTCGACTCCCCATGCTGTTTGGTTACAGGTGAGTACGGATGGACTGCAAACATGGAGAGGATCATGAAGGCGCAGGCATTGAGAGACAGCAGCATGAGCTCTTACATGTCGAGCAAAAAGACGATGGAAATCAACCCTGAGAACGGGATAATGGAGGAGCTGAGGAAGCGGGCGGAGGTGGACAAGAACGACAAGTCAGTGAAGGATCTGGTGATGCTGCTGTTTGAGACGGCGCTGCTGACGTCTGGGTTTAGCTTGGAGGATCCCAACACTTTTGCTGGGAGGATTCATAGGATGCTGAAGCTTGGGTTGAGCATTGATGAGGATGAGGGTTCTGAAGATGTGGAGATGCCGGTCTTAGAGGAAGATGTCAATGAAGAAAGCAAGATGGAGGAAGTCGATTAGAGATGGAAAGAATTCTCTATTTCAACGTGTTTTCTGTGTCGGTTTCCTAGTTTTAGGTGTTGTACTGTTTTTAGTCTGGTGATTGTGGTTCTTCTCAATGTTATGTGTCTGTTAGTCTCCGTTGTTAATGTGTCGATGTTTGATGACTCATCGATGTCAAAGATGTTGCGTATATAGATGTTTTGTGAATTGAGTCATTGACTGAAATGAAAGAACTTCTACTGGAATATGCTGGCATGTTAACTCTTTCAGTTATTATGTTTTCTCATGACATTACAACTGCAAATGCTTGTCAGGAGAGAAATGCAGTGATAAGTAAGCTTAGGTGAGCACCAAACAGAATCTGATAGATACTGGAGCAGTTTGGCTTGAGAAATTCACCCCCCTCAAAGTTAAGACGATATGTAGAAGAGAAATGAAATCACAAGGGAAAGAATTGTTATACATGAGTGTATAACTTGTGAACAAGTTGGAAATATTTATCTCAAGTTATAAACAATAAATAATGAATGTGCATGACTACTTGTACCCCCTCAAAGTTAAGACGATTTGCAGTAGAGAGATGAAATCACAAGGAAAAAGAATTGTAAGAATTGTTTTACATGAGTGTAACTTGTGAACAAGTTGGAAATATTTATCTCAAGTTATAACCAATAACTGATGAATGTGACTACTTGATTCTATTGTTGTTAAGAATACATGTAACATGGGCTAAAACAACGCTTTTAGTCCTGAAGTAAGAATGGTCATCATGAAATCATTATCTGAAGTCGCTTATGAGACTTCAATCCTTAAGTTGTTAGTTATCTCTAACCATCGTGTTTGTGGGAGTTTCCCTCCTTAATTTTGTTGTTTCTGTCCGATGATGGACTATCAACAGGGTATCCGGATTGTTGACCCAATCTGTGATCCTGAAGAGAGAAAATAATAGAAAATAAAAATAATTTCGTGAAGCTGCCCAAAATGAGAAAGTACTCAATATCCAGCAAATTCAACAGACGGGGTTTCCGTCACTGACTTTTCGATCCTTTTTTGGGAAATTCACCCTAGGTCGTTATATGAATTTGATCGGTAGCAATGTAATTAGCAACCAATGGGAGTATACTGCAGCTTTCTAAAAGTTAGATGGTCGAAGTAAAAAAATGCACGGTATTTAACATACAGCGGACCACAAGAAAGAAAAATTTGGCATACATCGCGGTATAGCAGTTCGTCCATTTCAAGCATGTGGATCACATTCCCCATTTTCGGGCGCTTTTGAGAGTCTGGATCGACACACCGAAGAGCCACAAGAAGAGCCCGCTTAAGGGATTTTGAAGAAGGCTTATCAGGCATCTTAGGATCGACGATTAGCTCAGCTTTCTTGTCTCCAACCATCTTCTTCAACCATTCTATCAAGTGCGCCTGCAAAAAACACAAGGTTTAAGCTCTCTTTTCAGAAGCTAATGAATCAGGATTCAGGACATAAATGGGAAATCTTTTACGACTATATGATTCGGTGGCACGATTGAAACCCAACCCAATTATGGCAAGGAGTCCTATGTAGATTTGGAATTAGGATATTTATTTAAAAACTTCTATGAAAATATTTGTGATCCTCAACACCGAGTCATCTTCGAAAACTCACACAATTTTGACCGGAAAAAGGCAGTATGATTGAAGAAGTTCACCATAATATCCTTAACTATGGCCATTTTTACTAATCTGCCTCAAAGTTTTTACTACATTAAGCTACCTTAAACCTTGGACTATGAGACCTTTTTTCCACTAAAATACATCAAGCTGCCTTACGGTGCCTTTATATGTAAATGTAATAAAAACTTTGGGATAGTTTAGTTAAGAACGGTGATCACTGAGATTCACTATTCAAGACAAGAAGAGGGTATTTTAGTGAATTTTACCGTTGAAAAAACAAAAACATTTTGTAATGTATGGAAATAGGAACTCGACAGGGAAGGGGTTTTGAACGAAAACCTCTTCTCGTGGCCGTCTATAATCCACAGGCGTCCTCCCCGATATTATCTCCATAATTAGTATTCCAAAACTGTATACATCGCTTCTCTCATTTAACATCCCAGTGCTCGCATGCTCGCATACTCAGGTGACACATAGCTGCAATAACCAAAGTAATAAACCCATATAAATCTACAAATTCCATTATAGAATTGAAAAAATAAATTAACTAAAGGATTTCGAGCTGACTCAAATGTTCCCATAACACGAGTTGTCACATAAGTCCTCTCTGAGCCCAAAGTCAGAAATCTTAGAATTCCACTGCCGATCAAGTAATATATTGCTTGCCTTAACATCTCGATGCACGACTTTTGGTTCAAGCCCTTCATGAAGATAAGCTAAGCTGCATGGATGTTATAAAGTTTAAGGCATAGATTATCTTACAGAAGAAATACCTGTAAATTAGGATATTTAAGAGAAGCATCGTACCCTTTTGCAGTTCCTAGAATGACGTTCATTCTAATTTCCCATGTAAGTGGGCTAACTTCACCGACATCCCCATGAAGCCACTGATCTAGATTGCCATTGTCAACATACTCATATACAAGCATCCTAACAACAAGAATCAAGTACAAGAGTCGATAAATTTCTTATAGAAGGGTGCAACTTTACAAAATGAAATCGTTTGGCCACTATATTGTAAGAATGTAGGATAAGAGCAAGTAAGAAGTAAACCTGTATTTGCCCTCGGCACAGTAGCCAAGCAATCTGACCAAATGTTTGTGTTGAACTCTACCAATCGCCTCTACCTCCACTTTGAACTCCTTCTCCGCTTGTCCTCTGATTGAAACATATAAAAAAAAATGTGATAGACTAAATCAAATCAAACCGAAGGAAATTATCTTATGAAAAAAAATTAATAAGAGGGATCAATACACACAAAGAAATCAATAATTTAACCTTCTCTCTTTACATAACTATTAATCAGGAACCAAAAAGATAGGCCAAATCCAATTCTATTACAAACCTAGGCCTGAACCAGATTCAGACATCTATTAAGTCATGATTTGATTTTCTCTCAAACACAAATCACTTGAGCCATACAATTCTCCTCCAATATTCTAAAGTAAAGCGAAACATATGCATATACTAAGCAAATTTTTCAAATCAATTATCATCTTAACAGCCAACAACCTGATGATACAGCGATACACAATCTCACACCAAGCCAGACACCAGAATTCATGAAAACTTAAACCTAATCGAAACTCAAATGTGTCTTGCTAGAAAAGTTACACTTCGTTAACTAAATTGAAAACCATAAAAAATGTGATCTTTTCCTTAAATTTATAGCCAACGACATAATATGTTCGCTTTTTCCGTCAAATTTTCCTCCAACTTTCCTTTAAAACATCTACTTCAAAGATCCAACTTTAATGATTAAATTTACATCTAATCTAAGCTCCAATATGTCTACTAGTAATATACTAATATCACGCTTCCTTTCAAATATCAAAACAATAAATTGTGTGCTTTGTTCCACAAATCTATAGTCAAAAGACGTGAAATTTGTGGTTTTCACTATAATTTCTCCCGCAATTTCTGCGGCCACAGATCCATAGTGCATAACTAAATCCATACACATGAAATATGTGATTTTTACTATAATTTCTCCCTCGATTTCTACAGCCACATATCTATAGCGCATAATTAAATCCACTATCTACTTCAAAGATCCATTTTTTATCACTAAGAACCTAAAAATCCAAGCAAAATCAAAACTTTACTTGTTGTTGAGCAAATTCTTGACGGCGACCATGGTGCCATCAGCCAACACCCCGCGGTATACGATCCCGTACCCTCCTTCTCCGATCACATTCTCCTCGCCGAACCCCTTCGTCGCCTCCTCGAGCTCCCTCAGCGTGTACCAGTGGCCCCACCCCAGATGCGACACCTGCGGTGGGCCCCGGACCTCTCCTCGGCTCTCTCTGGCTTCTCGATCTCGATCTCGATCTGGACCGCCCGTTCCGGCTCGAGATCGGAGGCGTTTTGAGCTGAATCCGTTGCTGATCGTGATACTGCTGCTTCTGGTTGTTGAGATTAGGGTTAGGTTTAGGTTTGCGGCGGCGATTGGAGGTGAGGCAGAGGGAGAGGAGGAAGAAGAGGAGGAAGAGGACGATGAAGGCGCCGGCAACGATGCCGATGACGACGAAGAGGCGGAGGCCGAAGATGGAGGTGCGCTGCGAGAGCTCTCTGTTGATGAAGGAGCTGCTCCAAATCGACATCTTTTCGAGCTCTGGATCTAAACCAAGCTTAGAGAAAGTAGAAAGAGAAATTGCGAGATCAGAGAGAGAGACAGAGAGTGAAATAGGAAGAAGGAATCGATTTCGTTGGTTGCAGTATTATGGAATTTGGATTCCAAATAGTACCTTCAAATTTTTGGATTTGGTAATTTGTTATTTGGATGGTTTTAGATTCCTAATATTGGATTTGTAGATCCTTGTAATTTTTGTTTGGTTGATGAGAAAAAATGGATTTGGATTTGAGAATTTTAGAGAGAGATAGATAGTGAAAGGATTATTAAATAAATAAAGTACACGGGTTCTATCTAAAAGTACAATGAATAGTGTCAAATCTTGAAAATCCTTGAAATTTTTTAGGATTCAAGAATTCTTGTTTTGTGGCGAGCCCCCGTAAAAAACAAAGGAATCATGGAATTCCAAATCTATCAACCGAACGCAAAATTATGGAATCCAATAACAATCCAAATCCAAATACATAATGCTGCAACCTAACAGGCCCTTATTGGACAAAGATAGCTGGTTCCGTAAGGCCTGTTTGGCTACAGGATTTTGATGGATTTGGATTATGGAATCCTAGGATTCCATAATTTTGTGTTTGGTTGGAGGATTTGGATTTGCAGGATTCCTTTGTTTTTTATGGAGGCCCAACACAAAACAATGATTCTTGAATCCTAAAATTTTTTAAGGAGCTGCAAGGATTTGGCACTATTCATTGTATTTTTAGATGGGACATGTGTACTTTATTTATATTACCAAATCTCAAATCTATCTCTCTCTAAAATTCTCAAATCCAAATCCCACTTTTTTACACTTACCAAACAAAGATCATAAGAATCTAGAAATATAATACTAGGAATACAAAACAGCCCAAACAATAAATTACCAATCCAAAAAATTTCAACCGTACTGTTTTGGAATCCAAATTTCTAAATCTTACAACCAAACAGGCCCTTAAGAGTTTTAGTTTTTTTTTAATACTTTTTATTTAGTAAAAGCGAAAGCTCGGAAGCACCGGCGCATCATTAAACATATTTTAACGAAACAACGGCAAAACCAAAAATATACAAAGGCAGACCAAAATACAAGGTTAAAAACAATCCCCATACAAGCCAAATTAAAAAATGGGGGAACGAACCCCATACAGGAAAAATAAACCCAAAAATAAGGACATGTAAACTAAAATAGGTGAGGAATAGGTCCAAAATCATGTCTCAGTCTAGTACTCTTATCTACCTCTCTGCATCCTGCAGTTGTTCCCTCTCCACATGTTCCGCAGCTCCTCTCCTCATGTACCCAAAATCCTTAGCATATCGTACAATTTGTGTTGTGCTTTTCATATCTGTGTAATTTTCATATTTATTTTCTAGTCGACTGTAGTTGTGATCAACCGCCGTGTTGCAGCACAGTAAGACGGAAACATAACAATGGTTCGCTTGGTCGACCGACTACCCTCATTAAAGTCTTCGTTGCTGTACATCCTGCTGAATTCATTTTATCTGCGATCTCTCTTTGAAATTTTGAAAATTATTTGATACACATTTTTATTGATAATTTTATGCGAAACATTTGTTCGCTGAAAGCCTAATGCTAAACATTTGTCGAGTAGTCAGTATAAAATAAGAATTGAACACTCTTTCTAATTTGGTATATTTTCCTATAATTTCTGTTGAACATATATCATGTTCTTTAAGTTGCCGGTTGCAAGTTTATAATCCTTTTTATCAACTATTTTTACCTTTATGCTTCATTTCTGTCTTTGGTTTTACGCGGAGGGGACAAATTTTAGATTGAAATAAATTAATCGGGTATAGATAATAAAAGTAAGGGATTTAAATGGGAAAAAATGATATATTAAATTTAAGGGAAATTTCGCCAAAATCATCCTGGAGAAAATTCTTATCACAGAAACCCCCTAACATTTAGCTCCGTTAAATTCGGAAACCCCCCACCCCCTGTCGTTAGATTTACAATTTTTTATAATTTTTTTAATGCCTAAATTGCCCATCCTCCTCCTTTCAAATTAACTCTTACCCTCAAAACCCATAATTTATATGGCTGCCAGTGATCGGCTCGAACTCCTTAGGGTCGCCGGCGGCCACAACTATGAGTCGCGGTAGTCGAGACAGACGATGGAGGAGGCGGTGAGCCCTACGACCGGGCGGAGAATGAGATAGACGACGAAGAAAGAAACGGAGGAGACTATGAGCATGGGGTTGAGGAGAAGTGCTAAAGTTGAAGGCAAGAGTGTCCTCAAGATGGCTACTTTGGTTAAAGAACAAGAAGAAGAGAAAGAGGAGAGGGTGGGTTAATTGCTTTTTTTTTTTGTTAATTAAAATTTCTTTTATTATAGATTTTTATTTGTTCGTGTTTTTTTAAATGGATTTGATTGTGGCAGAAGTTAGGAATGTTGGTGATCGGAAGATTGGTGTTTGTTATAAAATGGTGATGGTTGAGAACAAAGAAAAAGATAAAGAAAAGGAACAAGAAAAAGAGAATGGTGAGTTCTTGTGTGTTTTTTTTCTTCCAATTGTGGTTTATTGAAATTATGAGTTCTTATTTTTAAAATCTTGCTATGATTTAACAAATGCAAGAGCTGGAGATTTTGTTGATCAAAATAATGATCTTTGCTATGAAGAGGTGACAAAAGAAACCAAAGAAGAAAAAATTGATGATAAAGGTTAATTCTTTAGCAAAATATGTCGTATTCTTCGTGTGTTTGTTTTTGTATTTTGTGTTGTTTAATCTAATACTGTAATATTTTTTTGGCGGAAATTGGGGAAATCGACTCTTCAGAAGACACTGGTGATATTTGTCCTCGCGATGAATCGATTCAAGATGTTCTGATTTCTGCAAATCTCTATATGGAAGAGTAAGTTTGAGATCGATGAGGAAGTTGGCGCAATCATCACGACAAAAGGGCAACAATCCATCGGAAAGCTCAGAAAGTGTGGATCCTGATGGCCAAGTCGTTTGCTACTGCGGTCTTCCTGCCCCAACACTTGCTACTATGACTGTGAAGAACGCGGGTCGAAAGTTCTATGCTTGCTATCGTTTTTCTTGAAAATGTAAGTTCCTTTTGTGGAGAGACCCTGAGATGAGACCTAGAGTTGTGCGGTATGTCAAACAACTGCAGAGAGAGAATGAAGCACATATTCAACAACTACAAAGAGAGAATGAAACATTTCAAGAAAGAATTGCGCGATTGGAGCAAAATCTGAGAATTGGTAAGGTAGAAAATGCAAATGTTGTAGTTGATGTTGTTGGCTTAGGGACTGAACAACAGATGTAGTTCAGGATTATGTCAATTTTAGTGGTTTATTTGGTTTTTTTTTTTATATGTTGGAGCTGTTGAGCAAGTGAAGAAATGCAGTGTTGTTACATACAGCTTGATCAACGTGAATTTTTTTTTGTGAAAATGTGAATGTATGGAATGTTATGGTCCAGTAAAATATATGAGCCTATATTTTGCAGTTCTTTGAATTCCAGTTTCTGTTTGTTGATTAATGCACGCATCCGGCAACACTAAAATTTGTTAGCGTTGTGAAATTCTTTTTGAATTAGTGTTGTGAAAGAGTCATATTTTGAGCCAGCTCCAAAAGGGTTCGGGCCGGTGTAAAATGGTCATGAGCCGTCTCAAGGAATCAGAGAAACAATGATTATTCTGAAGGACTTATGAGACGGCTCAAACATCTATGAGCCGTCTTATCTACATTGGCTACTATGGCTCGGAATATGTAAATTCTATTTCTTTCTACTAAACACTTGGTGTGCATATATGCAGTAAAAAGCAAAAGCTTCTCACATCGTCAAATCTCCAAAATTTATACAAACACAGTCCTTACAAACAAACAAAATAACTCTCTCAAACATTTATACAAACACATTTCAAATACCATTATCTTCAAAATCTATACAAACATATTCCAAATATTAAACAACCCAAAAAAAATCTATTAAAAATTTACACAAACGATTCTAAGTACTATTCTCCATACACTTCTTCAATCCATTGGAGCGCATCTCATGGAAGAGGCGCATGGTGGAGGAGACGGAGGAGGACTTGCAGGCGTCCTCGATGAAAATGGTGTAGATGAAGATGTCGGGGGTAATATCTCTCTGCAGCATTTCGTCGAGCAAGTTTAGTGTTTGGAATATGGAATCATGTAGCACCAAAGACAAAAGAAAATTTTGCACTGAACCCCACCAAACGAAAGAAAATTTTGCTTCAATCTCTTGATCAGCATATAAATACCCAACTTAAAGAATCCCCTTCAAACTTCGAGAACAGCTCAAACATGGATAAAATCGATTACTTTTCTTATAGTGTTTGTGAAATTAGCAATTTTTAAGGATCAAGAATAATAATAATAATAATAATAATAATAATAATAATCAAGGAAAAAAACGTGTTTTTTTCTAGAGGAGGAGATTTGTGGCGTGTCATCGTGCCGTGGAAGTATTTCCAGCAGCCAGAGAGAGAAAGGGATGGAGGGAGTAGCGGTGGAGGATAGAGAGATGGAGGCTAAGACTGAGCGGCGAACTCGACGAAAATGGAAACAAGCACGAGCGGTGAAGCTTAGAGAACTGTTGTGAAGCGAGAGACGAAACTGAGACCATCGCCGATGCCGCCGCCGCCGCCGCCATTGCTGAGCTCCTCTTCTTTCGCTCCTTCTTCTTTTTTCTTTTAGGCTATAAATTAGAGGAAAAGGCAAGAAAGGGTACTTTGGGCATTTGATAATAGATTTAACGGCCACGAGGGTCGCGGGGGGTCGTGTTTAACAGAGGTAACCTTAGGGGGTTTCTACGGTTGGAATTTTCTTCAAGATGGTTTTGGGAACACAGGCTAAAGCTGAGATGGTTTTGGTGAAATTTTCCTAAATTTAACTTAAATCTGTAATTATTTTTATATATAGATGGCTAAATGTGTCATCATAAAATCGGTTTTTTTTAGACATAAATGAATTTAATGAAGTATATGCAATTACCAATTTAGGACGAATTATAGGTAGTTTGTAATATGAATGATATCACGGGTGGGATTCAAATCCTCGCCGGTGCCCACGTGGCACTGGAGAGTACATTAGTCATTGTAAGCCGTTTGATTAAATCAAACGGCCCACAACATTCCCAAAAAAATAATCAGACTAAGAGTTGTGTCATCTTCCTCCTTTCTCTCTCTTTCACCCCGGTTCTCTTTTCTTCATGCCATCAATGGTGAATCTACCAGATGAGATGATGGGGGTTGGGATCTAATCTCTTGTGCTTCACCGAAGTCCACCCCCCCCCATGTCTCCATTCTCATTCATAAAAAAACTTGTTCCTTCTTCGAAAAAATAAATAATTTGAAGCTTGGTGTTTTCATCTACAAGCAATTCCATATTAATATCATTTCAATCTTCATGAAAGATAATCGACAAATCAAACTGTTCTCTCACACCGAATAAAAAATTCAAACAAATCCCATATTCTGTAAATTTTCGACAAAAGGTTCAAAACATCATCTCTCTTCACTATGAATCAAATCAACAAAAACAAAAATCAACTGAAGAGGGCAACGGGGAGGAGGCGAAGTGTGGAATTGATGATGCTCAATATTGGCGACGCTTGGGATCAGGACACGTGGCGGATGACATGTCCCGTAACCCGGAAGGAAGGGCCCATCGAGGCCGACCATGCCTCCCCTGTACCCGACCTGCAATCACAAGCTAACCCCCCTCGGGGCTCCCCGCAGATTGACCTCCACGGCCCCTCTGCTCGTCCCGAGCTGCCACAAGACCAAGACTCCTCGGCCTTCTCGTCTGTCCCCGAGCCTCCGGCCGGGGCTGTCTTCCTCGGTCCCCCGACCAGCTCCACCGCTCACAGGCATAACCGCCGCTCCGCGAATCTCACCATGCGCGGATTCTCTGTCAGCAACATCCCACGTTCCATGTCTCCGTGATCCCCATTAATGGGTGATCTGCTCTCTACGCGGGCGTGACATCGGGAGCGTAACTGCCGGTGAGATTCTCGCGCCTGCTGCTGCGTGCCATCACCGCTATATAAACCCCTATCACAGAGGAGTCAAGTAAGCCATTTTGGGACTCAGCCATTACGCTGCTCGGATCTAGTACTGACTTGATCGTCGGAGGGTCCTCGGTGGCGTCAAACCATCCCGGGACTTCTTTGCAGGTACTTGGCGTCCAACTCCTCCAATCACCAAACCTCCTCAAAACCCATTGAGACCCACACACAACAGGGGATCCCCTCCAGAATCCATCGGGAGATCGATGGAAGACAACATCTGAAGGAGATCTGAAAAGCACCTCCATCAGTTGGCGCCGTCTGTGGGAACGCAAACTCCACAAAAAAACAAAGTTGGCCTTCCGATCGCTGTCTACATGGCAATCGACCATCCTGAAGATTCAGGTATCAGCCGCCGCCTCCCCCTCACCGGAGGCGCGGATGAACCCCCTCCGGCGACCATCATACGCATGCTAACCGTTCTAGTTCCCCAGGTGTATAGTCGAGCGAAACCTCTTGAAGATTCGACCGAGCAGCTGCCCTGCTCGGTTATCCCTGGCGGGTAGCTTCCCTGCCGCAACGCCAGGGACTAAAGCCCTCACCAAGAGGCGACCTAACAGCTGCCAGCAGTCGCCCTGCTCGGTTAACCCTGGCGGGTAGCTTCCCTACCGTAACGCCAAGGATCAGAACCCTCGCCAAGAGGCAAGCCAGCAGCTGCCCTACTCGTTCACCCCTGGCGGGTAGCTTCCCTGCCGCAACGCCAGGGACCAAAGCCCTCACCAAGAGGCAACCGAGCAGCTGTCCTGCTCGGTCACCCCTGGCGGGTAGCTCCCCTACCGCAACGCCGGGGATCAGAAAGTCCTCCCAGAGGCAGTCGGGCACAACCATCGCTCGGCTATCCCTGGCGGGTAGCCCCCTACCTCAACGCCAAGGATCAGAAAACCCTCCCAGAGGCAGTCGAGCCTGAAGATCCCTCGCTCGGCTATCCTTTAGGACAAAAGCCCTCGCCAAGAGGCACCGGGCAATAACCCTGCCCGGCCAAGGGTCCTTGGCAGGCTTCTACAGCCCCTCCCGCGCCAAGGACCAAAGTCCTCCCAGAGGCAGTCGAGTCCTTGCTCGGCTATCCCCGGCTGGTAGCTTCCTACCACAACCGACAGGGATCAAAGTCCTCGTCAAGAGGCACTGGGCAGTAACCCTGCTCGGTCCCCGTCCTGAAGGATCAAAAAGCCCTCGCAAGAGGCAACCAGGCAGCTACCCTGCTCGGCCCAAATAAGACGGGCAGCCCTCCGCCCACCACGCACGGACGGCCTGAGCTGCCAACCAAGGTCATCAGGTCTATCCAAGTCTCAAGCGATCTCCCCTCGAATTCGAGGCCCAACAGCGCAAGGAGAAAATTTTTACAAGTGTTCATCGCGAACAAAAGACAAAAGCGCAAATCAAGGAAACCAAAGAAAGAAAAATATTTATTATTAAAAAGCGGTCTTTACAGAGGGTATTCTTGGCTCCCTAGCCTGACAAAATGCCCGGAGGCTTACAAAGATCAAGACGCGGCGAAATAAAAAAAAAGGAGGAGGAAGACGGGGCTTTAGGCCTCGGGGCCAGGAGCGACCTCAGGACCCTCGACATCCACCACGAGGCGAGCTGGGTCCTCGGCGACTTCCTCGTCATTAATCTCCTGCCCCTGCCCACTGGTGTCCGCGAGGGGGTACAAGGCCCGGAGCTCTTCATCGGCGAACCCCGGCACTCAGGCCTTAACAACGTCGAGGGCCTCGTGCCAGATGAGGGTCATGGCGACGGCCAAGTCATCATAGAAGTCTTTCGACTTCTTGTAGCCCTCTACCGCCTTCGCCGCCGAAAGGTCGGCCAACTTAGCCGCTCTCAGGTCAGCCGACTTCGCCCACTCGGCCGCCGCCCCGAGCTCCTTCCGAAGGGATTTTATGTCTTCTTCAGATTGCCGACCAGCACCTGAGCGTCCTCACGCTTGGCCTCAGCGACCGCGGCGGCCTCGCGGTGCCGGGCAACCTCCCGCTTCCTGGCCTCCACCTCACCCTCCAGAGCGACGACCCTCACCTTCATCGCCTCCAGCTCCCGCTTGGAGCTCTCTTCCAGGGAGGCGAGCTGGCCCGCGGCTTTCATCGCCGGGGCAACCACCTCGGCCTCCATGCGCAAAGCGAGGGCGACGTGCTGAAGGACCTGAAAGGCAGAAGAGAAATCAGAAAGATGAGAGAAGCACCGAACCTCAAAGAATAATAATGATGAAAGACAAGCGCTTACCTGCACGGACTCCTGGGCGATGGATGCCAGCTGAACCCTGAAGGTCCCCCGGGGACTCTACCTCCTGCCGACGCCTCTATCTCATGCAGCAGGCTATCCGCGACGGATAGCCCCGAAGGCACGGCGAACTGGAGACCGCCTTCCTCCACCGTGATCGGCGAAGACGGTCCCCGGGGAGACCTCCTCTTGAGCGGCCTTGTGGGAGAGCCGGTCTCCTCCTCCGAGGCCGGGTCCTCCAGAATCCGAGCCCGCCTCCGACCCGACGCTTTGTTGGGCCCCGGGGCGAGATCCTCCTCTGAGCGCTCGTGGGGCGCTACCACCGGGGGAGGAGCCGGGGCGGGCTGTGAACGGGAAGAGCCGGCACCCCCAACCTTCGCGACCGGCCTAGGCTAGCGCATGGACTTTCTGAGCGAGTCCAAATCCATGGGTCCTGCACAAAACCGAGTGCAAAGGAGTCAGCGACACGGGCAATATACGAGCAAAAAAAGCAAATCTAAACTTACCGACGAACTCAACGGGGTTGAGTCCGGCCCAACTCAGAACCCTCTCATACAACAACACGTCGTAGCGTGGGATGGGCTCCCACGACGTCACTCTCACCGCGGAGGGGTCACTGGACTGGTTCCTCGGCAAGTGCTTCTCCCTCGACCACTTTGTAGACACGGGCCAGTCCTCGCCCTTGGGAGGGGAAACGAAGAAGAACTTCTTCTTCCAGTTGTGAATGGAAGAAGACAAGGCCGCACCCCCCGTCCCGGCGGGGCCCCCTGGTCGCTTTCTGAAAGAGAGATAAACCCACATCGGGTCGCTCGCTCGACCACCAGGATGATTTTTGAAGACGAGGGAAGAATCAAGGAGGGAAAGGCTGAAGGGGATCGCCTGTAACTTCAGGCGGACCAGGAACCCGAGGAGAACGAGTTTGGCACCAACTGACCGGGGGTTAACCCGAAGAGGTTCAACGCTTCAACGACCTCAGGAAAGAAGGGCAGATGCATTCCACCCCAAAATGCTTCCAAATACAGGGCGATCTTCCAACCCCGTACTTGGTCTGCCCTCTCTCCCTCCTGAAAGGTTTGCCTAGCATCCTATGTAGAGTTTTGAAGCATCACATGTATCAAAGTTTAGATTTTTATGGTGCTAAACAAGCATACAAAGGAATCAATCCTAGAAAATTAGGGTTTCGAAAGTTAAAGCGAATAAAAACTAGGGTTTCGAGACTACAACCTTTGCAGCTCCCTTTCGCTGGACTCTTTGGTCTCTTGGGTGTTGGAAGAAGGTCCTCTTGAAGTCCTCTCACGTCCACGACGATCCACCCGGAGTTTCTCGTCCAAGCTCGCAACTTCGATTATCAAGATGAGAATCAAAGAGAACACTCTAAACAAGTTGGCTAAACTTGTGTAGAATGATATTGTGATTTAGATTCTCACTTCAAAAACCTTTCTTTATGTGTGTTTTACTCACTAGAAAAAACTAGAAAGCAAATGGTGAAGGAGGAAGAAGATGGAGGCTTTCTTTTTCACAAGAGTAAAAATGATAACCATGAAAAGAAAAGAAATATATATTTATATATTTTATTTCTTCTCACTACAAACCATGGTTAAATGATGGAGACATTATTTAACTTGAGTTTTAAAACACAAAGAGAAGGATAACTCATGGTTAGAAGTAGGTGAGTATGGTTAGGTTTAAAGAAGAATGTAGAAGCAAGCAAGAATTATCCTTATCTTTTCTATTTTGTTTTAAACAATAAATCAAATAATAATCCATATATTCAACCATGGTGTGAGTCTTATATTGCCACCATTTCCATGTGTAAACAACCATGATAGACGGGTGTATGTATGTATGTTTGTATGCACATCCATATGTGCATGAAACTAGTAAGAAAGAAAGAAAGAAAAACATACATGCATGCACACATCCATCATCCAAGAAAAGGTTTTAAGTGAGAAAACTAATGGTTAAATGATAAATCAACAATTGATTTATCAATCCGGCCATATCACATATGACCCTACCAAAAGCAAGCCGCCCGATCAATGTACGGTATCATATACGCGCATTTTAATCGGGTCCATGCGCATATTGCATACGCGCACCACAACGTTTCGCCTGGACTAGGTAACTCCTGTGTGGGACTCTAAGACTCGTCAATACGCCGGCAGAGGGTGATGACCATATCAAGTACCCCCAAGCCGCAAGCGGTCAGCTAAACGTAACGGCCACCCGGGTATTGAGCGATCAGAAGAAAACAAGCGAACTTGCTACAACTCCCGTCGAGCCAACCGGCAACACTACCGTACAGTCCGGTCTCTTCGTCAAATATGCTGCATATCGAGCCTAGGGATGGTCACGTCGACCCCAATAACTCAATAAGTCGTGCCGGTGAATGGTCCATAACAGATCGAGAAACTACTGATAACACTTATCAGCAAATCTCAGCAGCCCTGGCCAGGGACTTACTGATATAACCAGTCGGGTACAGCACAGCATCAACTCCCAATACCGGGAGAGACGAAATCCCTCCTATCGCTCATTGTCTTCGTGTGTCTCGGGACTGTACCCAACGGCCATCTGTTTGCACGACTCAGTAGAGCCGTGGTAGGATGGCAATCAAAGTACAGTGGGAGAACACACAAGACTCTATGACGATCTCGGGTCTACAGACTAACCTGTACCAGTGTCACCTGAGAACTGCTATCCGACGATAGATATAATTCCATATAGGAGTTCTCGGTGAGTCCGTCCAGTGTACCCAGTCACCACTGAGCACCCGTATATGATCTTGATGTCAAACATCGATGAATGTGGGAACATTCATCGCCCATCGTATGGGTCTAGTATCATATACGCTAGTCTACTCTGGTATATCAATGCCCCGTCTCGATATACCTACGACTAGGGACTTTCCAGAATATGCTTATAGACTACAGATGTCCCACTAGTATGATCTCCATCATAATCAGAGTAGTCAAGCCGATATCCTCAGGGCTTTATCAGCATGTATGAATGAATAAAAGCATGATCAAATCAACATGTCAGATAAAGAAGAACCAGATAGCATACTATCATGTCGAGCAAGAATGCATACTGAATATATATACATGTACAAATACATCCACAATCATATAATGGCCTCTAGGGCATACATATATCCAACACCTCCTTGGCCAGGCGGAGCGTATAGCGCGAGGGGATGTGGAAACGAGCCCGCGCGTTGACGAGCTCGTCCTCGTGCCTTATCCAACACAAGGCACTGGAGGCAGCATCTAACGCCTCCTCCCTGGGGGCTGCCCCCACCACATGATCCCGGGAAGGGGGGCCAACCCCTGCCCTCCGGGAGGACTCAGACTCACCTAAGGGGTTCCTAGAACCCCCCTCAACGACATCTACTGACTCAAAAAGAGAAGACATCTAACCTTGGGAAGGATGATCCTCACGAAACGAAAGTGGAAGGAAGGAGATGGACGCCGAGCAACCGAAGCCTAGAAACGAGAAATATGAAGGAGTAGGGGCCCCGAAATGGCCCCCACCCCTATTTACCGTCACAAGCGACCTCGTCCAACGGTGCTCTTCATCTCCCGCCAAGACGCCTCCTCGCGTCCCACGGCTCCGATTGCTCCACTTGTCGTCCCCGCACTGGACCGCGCCCTTTCAGACGTCGCAGGTCTGCACACGTCGCGTCAGCCAACCGACGCTTGACACGTGGGCCATCACTTCAAAGCGACACGAACCGGCGCACCTTCCTTAAATGCGGAGATCTCGCCCTGATTCGCTGGCAGAAAAGACAGCTCGCGGGTCGGGGACGCGTCCCGACGAAACCATTAGGACGGAGCTCACCCCGGGCGGCCCGGCGGTCCACTCCTGACCCGATCCACTGGCTGGTCGGGACAAGAGTGGGGGGCTGATGATGATGCTCAATATTGGCGACGCTTGGGATCAGGACACGCGGCGGATGTCATGTCCCGTAACCCGGAAGGAAGGGCCCACCGAGGCCGACCATGCCTCCCCTGTATCCGACCTGCAATCACAAGCTAGCCCCCCTCAGGGCTCCCCGCAAATTGACTTCCACGGCCCCTCTGCTCGTCCCGAGCTGCCACAAGACCAAGACTCCTCGGCCTTCTCGCCCGTCCCCGAGCCCCCGGCCGGGGCTGTCTTCCTCGGTCCCTCGACCAGCTCCACCGCTCACAGGCATAACCGCCGCTCCGCGAATCTCGCCATGCGCGGATTTTCCGCCAGCAACATCCCACGTTCCACGCCTCCGCGATCCCCACTAATGGGCGATCCGCTCTCTACACGGGCGTGACGTTGGGAGCGTAACTGCCGGCGAGATTCCCGCGCCTGCTGCTGCGTGCCATCACCGCTATATAAACCCCCATCACAGAGGGGTCAAGTAAGCCATTTTAGGACTCATTTAGTCATTACGCTGCTCGGATCTAGTACTAACTTGATCGTCGGAGGGTCCTCGGTGGCGTCAAACCATCTCGGGACTTCTTTGTAGGTACTTGGCGTCCAACTCCTCCAATCATCAAACCTCCTCAAAACCCATTGAGACCCACACACAACAGGGGATCCCCTCCAGAATCCATCGGGAGATCGACGGAAGACAACATCTGAAGGAGATCTGAAAAGCACCTCCATCAGTAATGGTTTCAAAGTGACACAAGGGAGTAGATGAGATTGTGAGGAGCAGGAGGGGATGAAGGAAAAGAAGCAAAATGAGTTGGGGTCCCGCTTGTTGACTAACCAGTTTGTTTAGGCAACTCCAATCCCTGCCGTCCATCTTAAATTAACGGATGAGAATTGAGCACTTGTCTCTCCAGTGCCACATGGGCACCGGACAAGATTTCAATCCTCAGGGGCGTACATTAAAAACAACTGAAAGGGCCTTTCTTCGTTTTTTGCTTTAGACCGTTGCAAATGGGGCCCACACTGCTCAGTAGTCATGGCAGGATTATCCACATAGTTTTTTATCTTCTTTCTTTCGTCTTTTTATTACCAATTTGTTTGGTTGCTCGAAAATCTTTCTTAAATGACGAAGGTTCTGCCATGCTAGGTATTTTTGAATATCCTCTTGACAAACATCAATGCTAAAAAAACAGATATTGCAAAGGTATTTCTCTGTCTTTTTATCACGAAATTTTTCCAAAATGACAACAGTTTTGTTATATAAATAAAGAGCCTCTCGGCAAAATATCAAAAGCCAAAAGAACAACTATTGAGAACATTTCCCTTTTATCGTTCTATTACTGGTTTATTTGGTTGCTTAAAGATTTTTCCAAGATGACAAAAATATATCATGGAAGCAAGTACTTGTTTGAAGCGGGTCTTGGCCAACAGCAACGGTAAAAGAACAAACATTATAAAGTACAGCACTTTTGTTATCCTATTTGACATTGGATGCATCAATTTATTGTTTGTTTTTGTTAACTTTAACTTTTCTCTCCTTAGCATGCGGTTACAGAGGTAAAGTGAGTTCAATGTGGTAAAATATTGCTTGATAATATCTTAATGTTTTACCATTTTTGCATTTTAACATCTTATGGATTTCTTTTCAACACTTTAATGCACTGATGTATTTCGCGATTATTACTTTACTCCCTCTTCTTTTTTACCGTCGTGTCAATTTGCGTCGATTTAATCCTAGAATCATGTATACAAAAACCTATGAAAATGGTTTGCAGCGAATAAACCCATGCAGAATAGGCACAAGGGAAAAAGAAGGTAGGAAAGTGCTAACGTTCCAAATATATTAGATTATTAAAGTGTTGAGAAGAAAACTATAAAATATTAAAATGCAAAATTGGTGAAACAATGAGACATTATTAAGCAATTTACCCAGTTCAATCTTAAAAAAAACAAAAAAAACTGCCACATTTTAAAAAAAAAGTTAGTAAATTGTTCATATAGTCCCCCAAATTTTAAACCATGTTACACTTTAATACCTTAATGATTTTTCCCCTGTATATAAATATACTAAATTACTAGCTAAATACCTTCAGCGGGCCTCTGATTAGTCTAAATGCAATTATCTAATCTATACCTTGATAAAATGTTCTATAATACTAAGAAAGCCAATGATGGTGCTTTCTGACTGACAGTCAATTAGAAATCAGTTGAGAATAATTAATTAGTAATGGAGTGTATTTACATGCAAAGAGAAAAATCATTAAGGTATTAAAGGAGAATATCGATGAAACTTTAGGGGACCATATAACAACCTATCCAAAAAAATACAGGTAAATTACATTAAAATACCTCATCTATAATGGTTTTTCACTAAAATACCTTAAATTTTTTTATTGCGGTTTATGGTTTTTAAGGGAACCCTTTTCATTAAAAGACCCTCAAAAACAGCCCTTTATCTATTTTATTGTGGTAAAAGAACTTTAAGGTATTAAGTGAATAAACAAGAAAGTAAATTGCTTAATAATCTCTAAACCTTTTGTTACTTTTGCATTTTAATACCTTATAATTCCTCTTAACAGTTTAATACTTAATGTATTTCGCTGTCAATACTTAATATATTTCGCTGTCAATACTTTGCTACCGCCGCGTCTATTTTGCATCTATTTATTCATTGCAAACCATTTTCATAATTTTTTATCTACATGATTTTCGGAATAAACCGACGCAAAATAGACATGGCGGTAAAAATAAAAGGTAGCAAAATGTCAAGGTTGAGATAGGGAAACTGCAAGATATTAAAATGCAGATATGGTGGACTGCTAATGAATTATTAAGCAATTTATATGTACATATATACATATATACACACACTGACACTCTTGTCACTTAATAACCATGAATCAACTACTTAAATCAACCATCTCATACTAATCTCTTATAAGCCGAAAAAAATGGCCATTGGATCTTCATCGTCATCAAAAAGGAAGAAATCGAAGCGCCCAAGCTTTGATCCCTCATCATTGCCAATGGCTCCATCTTCTTCTTCCTCCTCTTCTCAACCTCGCATCAAAGCAGCGTCTCGGTACAAGACCTACATCAGGAAACGTTCCTCGATCCCGCTCCTCGTCGCCCTCCCCTTCCTCCTCCTCCTCTATGTCCCCTGGAAGAAGGTCTCCGGGGGCGAATCGCATCTGAAACGGGTCCCAAGATCCGACCCAAAGGTCTACACTTTCGATGTCGTCAACGAGTTCCCTCATGATCCCAATGCTTTCACTCAGGTGCCGATGATTATTTCAATGTTTAATAGCATTATTTTGATTTGGAACCCTAGGGTTTTGATGTCATCAGCTTGTTTGCTGAAAATATTGGGGAAATTGCTCTTAAATACCTTAATGTACATTTCGTTATTAGTTAACTACCCTCAGCTGAGCTTCAATTAGCCACTGGTCAGAAAGCACCATCAGCTTTTCCTAATCTTACGAGACTTTTTATCGAGGTATTGGTTAGATAATTGCAAGTTAGAGTAATTGGAGGTTAACTGAAGATAGTAATCAAGTAACACAACATACTTTAGGGTATCTGTATTCAGCGAGAAATCATTAATTGTGCTTGGTACATGGAATGAAAGATTACCGGGAATCCTTGCATTCCCGGGAATGGGATGACCGGGCATCTAATTCCATGGAATCTTGCATTAACGTGCTTGGTATATTTTAATCATTGCCGGTGTTATATGTGTGTGCAACCGTCCACCGGCGGTAAGGTCGGCGACGAACAGCCAATCGGCGGCAGGCCGGTGACAGACTACGGCCGGCCGGCCTGCGGCAAACGTCCGATCGGCTGCGGGCCGGCCGGTGAACAATCGGCGATGACCGGCGGCGAACAACCGATCAGCTGTGGTCCGGGCGGCGGAAGACCGATGATGGGCGGCGGGGCTGCGCGGCGGGTGGCAATGGAGGCCGGCGGTGGATGGTCATGGCTCTTTTCATGTTAGGCGGGAATATTTCATGATAATCTAGGATAGACATATGTTTTGGAGGGAATAGGATTACCATGAAGTTAAATCATTTGATTACCATGGTAATCCTTTATTCCCGGGAATACCATTTACATCTAAACAAGTATGATAATATTTCATGGTAATCTTGGATCACCATTTGGATTACCTCCTACTAAGCGCATCCTAAGGTATTGAAGTGCCCTCAGCAGAGCTTCGATTAGCCACTGGTCAGAAAGCACCATCGTCGGCTTTCCCTAATCGTACGAGACTTTTTATCGAGGCATTGGTTAGATAATCACAAGTTAGAGTAATTGGAGGTTAACTGAAGGTAGCAATCTAGAAACACAACATACTTCAGGGTATTTGTATCCAGGGAGAAATCATTAAGGTATTGAAGTGCAACATGAGTGAAACTTTAGGGGATTATATAGCGATTTTCCCAAAAGAAATGAAAGGAAAAAAAGGATTGGGAGAATTGCTATATAACCCCACAAAGTTTCACTAATGGTGCACTTAAATACCTTAATAATTTCCCCCCTATATAAATATCCTAAAGACTTTGTTATTTGTTAACCACCCCCAGTTGAACTCCAACTGACCACCAGAGAAAGCACCATCGTCAGCTTTTCCTAATCTTACATGACTTTTTACTTAGGTGTTTGTTAGTTAATTGCATTCAGAATAATTGGAGGCGAGATATAATTTAAGGTATTTATATGCATGAAAAAGATCACTAAGGTATTGAAGTGCAACAAGGGTGAAACTTCTGAGGGGATAATTCAGCAATTTTCATATAGCTATTGTATTGGTGGTTAGGATGCTCATTGCTCTGACAATTTTTTCTTCGAGAGTTGGACATGATTTTTGCATTGCAAAGGCGTGTAGGCAATTGAAACCTTAGAAGTTGGATGTTGTCCACTACTTCATGCATATATGTTGAAAATGATAAGAGGGAAGCATGCATGAATAGCTACTAAATAGCAAATCTTTTATTATTTATTTATGTTTTATATAGCTCTTTATTAGTATGTTTCTTCGCTACGAAAGTTGCTTGCATCATGAATTTTGACTGGCGACTAGACTATTAATAAAATGCTGCGTTGATCTCTTACCTAATATTAGACTGCAGTTTTTACGATATGATTTATCAAAAAGTTTTTTTCCTTGTTCTGTTTAATCTTAGGGGCTCTTATATGGAGGAAATGATACACTGTTCGAGTCAACTGGGCTTTACAGGAGGGTGAGTTATCTTTCCCAAATTATAATATAGTATCAGTTGTAAAATTTAATCATGTTCGATGGGTACACCATATCTACCCTCCATTATGGACGCATTTCTTCATATAAATTTGCACTTCAACTATCCCTTAGCTAACCTCCATCTGTGAATCAGCTCGACATTCCTTTTGATTTTTTTATGGAAGATATTAGACCTTGTTGAATCAAAGGCTTCTCTAAAGATTCTTAACATTTACATTCTTACGGTCATATGCTATGTTTTATCTCTTATGCTCTCTTTGCCCTACAATACTAATTTTCTTTTCTTTTCTTTGGGATTCAGTCTTCAATCAGACAAGTTTATCTCGAGACTGGGAAGGTACCATATATCGTCGGTTGCTTCAAGTCTACACTGTTTATTATTATATTTGTTTATTTATTTATTTTAAACATATGCATGTTAGAGTCTTGACAGTATAATGTTGAGTTAGCCACTTCACCTACCATCTCACAGTGACTTGACCTTCATACAATTGGAACTGTTTGGTTGCAAGGAATAGAGATGAACCATGATTTGTTTTCCCCATGAGCTTCCAAATTTGTTGTTTGGATTCAAGGAATAGAGATGAATTTCGACCGTGCAAATGTCACTTTCCCTTGAACACTTACAGCTGCAGGCACTTTTAATATGAGATCATATTGTTAGAATGTGTAGTGTAAGCACAATACGGCGTTGGTGAAAAATTCAATGTTTTCTTTTAAATTAAGATAGGGGAAGGTAATCTTGTAACTGGACCAGAGCAATGTATACACTATACAATAGGGTCAATAACGGACCATCCAACATGTGGCCTGTTCATACACTCTACACATGATCAGAGAATCGAACAACCCCTCAGAGAAATGGAGTTGAACACATCAACACAGAGTTGAGTCGGCACTTTGAAAGCACAAACCCACAGAGAAAAGGAGTGAAATATTTGCTTCAAGACATGGTCATCGTTTGGATAGATGTGAGGCCTTAATCTAAGCCAGAAAGAGACTGGATAGACCTCAAATCCACAAATATCGTCTCAAATTAATTAAGAACTGATCGAGATTTGGAAAATCCTGAACAAATCAGGAATCAAGCCCAAAGCTGATTAAAACAGCAGCAATCAGCGGCAAATATAGATAGCAGGAATGTCAATCTTGATTTTAGGACTCGGGTATGTTGAGGTCTGGCATGAAATTGAGCTTGAAGAGGGTTGGGATGTCTTTGGCAGTGAAGGACGAGCTTGGAGCTTAGAGCAAAGTAATTGGACTGTGTGGGCTTAGTGCTTGGAGCGAGTGATTAGTGCTAGAGAGCTGCTTGCAGTGGTCGACTGGTCTTGGCCAGTTGCTAGGAGTGGGCTATTGGTACAAAGGAAGTGCTTTGGGTGGTGAAGTAAGGCGAGCTTGGAGGAAGTGCGGAACAAGTGATTTGTGTTGTTGGGTAGAAAGGAATTTAGGATTTAGGTTGGATCCAGATCTGATGCCATATTGAACTATTAGATGTTGGATATAGTGCCATCAAAGTTAATTATTGGATCACAGGCACGTGATTGTAATGATTGTGGAGGACCTATACCGGTAGGATAGTCTTACTCGAGATGATAGTATGTTATCTGGTTTGTCTTTATCATCGTGTACAGCTTTAGGTGACATTACATATCACTATTACACGTTGATAGAGCCTTTAGGATTCTTGCTTGACTACCAACAGTATGATGGCGATCATATACATGAGAGTTTGGTAGTCTATAAGCACATCCTTAAAGTGGTCCCTAGTCGTGGGAGTTTTGAGACTGGGCATCGATACTCCATTAGTAGACTAGTGTATACAGTCAAGACCCCGACGAGAGGCGGTGGCCGGTTTCACAAGCCATTGGTGTCAGTTGGTTCACCTAAGATGTGTACATGTGCTCATTGGGTTATGAGTACACCGGACAGGACTCGCCGGGAACCTGCTAGTTGGTATTATACCCAGCGTCAGATAGCAGTTCCCTGGTGACATGTGTACATGTTAGTTCATCGACCTGAGATCGTCATTTGTTTCGTGTGAGTTCCCACTGTGCTTTGATTATTACCCTACCACGGCTCAAAAGAGTCGTGCTAACAGGTTTTAGTTGGGTACAGTCCTGAGCCATATGGAGGCAGTGAGCGGATCGGCAGGGGATTCGTTTCTCCCGGTATTGGGGGTGAGGTCGTGCTGTGTCTAGAAGAGCCATTACATGAAGTCCTTGACCAAGGCAGGAGATTTACTGGTAGATATTCCAGTAGTATCTCAGGATGTTCTGGGCTACACTCCGACACGACTTATACCGCTATTGGGGTCTGATGTTACCAGCCCTCTAGGCTTGATATGCGATACTTATAGACGAACGGACCGGACTGTACGGATATTGTCACTGATAGGCTCAGTAGGGTTTCTGGATGAGTTCACTCATCAGCCTCCTTTTTGCTTAATACATGGGCAGCCGTTACGTACAGCTAGTACCACCGACATGCTTGTGGTTAAACCCACTGCCAGAATATTGACGAGTCTTTAGAGTCCCCCACAGATAGTTTCCCAAGTTCGGGCGAAACGTTGTAGACGCCGTATGGTTTTATGACAGGGTTCGAACATACACGTGCACTTGTGCACGTGTCATGGTTCGGACAGATAATACTAGTGGGTTTTGGTTTAAGCCGGATCCTAATATTATATTGTGTTGGAATATTTTAGTCTCATTGCATTCGTATTCGGTCAGAATACAAATGCGGGTATGTATATACAGTTGTGGGGTAATCCTGTAATTCGTTACGGGATTACTTTTGAAGCTGCCAAATTTCTTTTCTCGGATTAAACTTTTGGTTTAAAGTTTAACTAAGTTGAATATGTGGTTAATGTTTGTGCATTCATTTTTGGCCATTTCCTTCATCTAATTCATCATGGCCGAACCTCTTTTGGGTGTGGGCTCAATTTGGAAGTTTGATGAGTCATCGGTGAGGCGGCTAAAGCTTTAATTGCTTTTGTTCTCTTGAAGATATTTCATGAAGATATTTTGTGTGATATTTGGAGATGGTCACCACTTAATTTCTTAGGCTCACCCCCTTTTTCTAATCCCAGTGAAGGATTTTCTTCATGTGGCCGAGCACATGATGTGCAGGTTTTGGCCGAGCCCATTTTATGGGTGAGGAAATTTTCCTTTGCAAATTTTTTTGTTCATTTCATCACATCTCCATGGCAACTTCATTTACCTTCACCCAATTCATTGGGTGCCTTGAGACAAAGCATTCTACACCCTTTCTACTTCAATCTTGGACATGTCGGCTAGCAAACTTCATGTCCGAGTTGTCTCGGTATAGAGGCGGGAGCCCGTATAAAGATTCGTTGATGTAGTGCAACTTCGACGAGGAGATCGGAGATGCCGCGAGGAGCGTGAGATGATGGCTAAAGACCGAAGGACACGGATCGATCGGTATAGCCATTCTATCATTTTGTAGTTTGCTAGTTTAGTGTTAATGGCACGATCCGGGTGAAAGTCTATGTTAGCGCCAGTTCTGAAAAAGTTTTGTTCCGCGTTTGGCCTCGGATTGATGGCCGGGGCGCTACCATAGACTTACATGGAAAATTTCCTCACCCATAAAATGGGTTCGGCCTGCACATCATATGCTCGGCCACATGAAGGAAATCCTTCACTGGGATTAGAAAAAGGGGGTGAGCCTAAGAAATTAAGTGGTGACCATATCCAAATATCACACAAAATATCTTCATGAAATATCTTTAAGAGAACAAAAGCAATTAAAGTTTTAGCCACCTCACCAATGACTCATCAAACTTCCAAATGAAGCCCACACCCAAAAGAGGTTCTGTCATGATGAATTAGATGAAGGAAATGGCCAAAAATGAATGCACAAACATTAACCACATATTCAACTTAATTAAACTTTAAACCAAAAGTTTAATCCGAGAAAAGAAATTTGGCAACTTCAAAAGTAATCCCGTAACGAATTACAGGATTACCCCACAACTGTATATACATACCCGCATTTGTATTCTGACCGAATACGAATACAATGAGACTAAAATATTCCAACACAATATAATATTAGGATCCGACTTAAACCAAAACCCACTAGTATTATCTGTCCGAACCATGACACGTGCACAAGTGCACGTGTATGTTCGAACCTTGCTATAAAATTATACGGCCTCTACAACGTTTCGTCCGAACTTGGGAAACTATCTGTGGGGGACTCTAAAGACTCATCAATACTCTGACAGTGGGTTTAACCACTAGCACGTTAGTGGTACTAGCTGTACGTAACGGCTGCCCATGTATTGAGCAAAAGGGAGGCCGATGAGCGAACTCATCCAGAAACCCTATTGAGCCTATCAGTGACAATACCCGTACAGTTCGGTCCGTTCGTCTATTAGTATCGGATATCGGGCCTAGAGGGCTGGTAACGTCAGACCCCCAATAACGGTATAAGTCGTGTTGGAGTGTAGCCCAGCATACCCTGAGATACTACTGGAATACCTACCAGTAAATCTTCTGCCTTGGCCAAGGACTTCATGTAATGGCTCTCCTAGACACAGCGCGATCTCATCCCAATACCGGGAGAGACGAATTCCCTGCCGATCCGCTCACTGCCTCCATGTGGCTTGGGACTGTACCCAACTAAAACCTGTTAGCACGACTTCTTTGAGCCATAGTAGGGTAATAATCAAAGCACAGTGGGAACTCACACGAGACAAATGACGATCTCAGGTCGATGAACTAACCTGTACACATGTCACCAGGGAACTGCTATCTGACGCTAGGTATAATACCAACTAGCAGGTTCCCGACGAGTCCTGTCCGGTGTACTCATAACTCAATGAGTACCTGTACACATCTTAGGTGAACCAACTGACACCAATGGCTTGTGAGACCGGCCACCACCCCTTATCGGGGTCTCGAGTGTATACATTAGTCTACTAATGGAGTATCGATGCCCAGTCTCAAAACTCCCACGACTAGGGACCACTTTAAGGATGTACTTATAGACTATCCAACTCTCACGTATATGATCGCCATCATACTGTTGATAGTCAAGCAAGAATCCTAACGGCTCTATCAACGTGTAATAGTGATCTGTAATGTTACCTAAAGCCGTACACGATGATAAAAACAAACCAGATAGCATACTATCATCTCGAGTAAGACCGTCCTACCGGTATAGGTCCTCCACAATCATTGCAATCACGTGCTTGCGATCCAATAATTAACTTTGAGGGCACTATATCCAACAATCTCCCACTTGCACTTAAGGCTAATTATTGCGATGTCGCATACTCACAGTCCGTGTGATACCGAACACCCAACTCCTCTACTAATCAGTGTCACAAAGCTCGTTTGTAAAACTATTGTGTTCGAGAAATAGTCTCAGTGAGTGGATCCGCCCTGAGGTTTCCTTCTATGTCTCTCTTAATCTCAAGTTCGCGGAGAAAGTCATCTTCCGAAATGAGCAATACCTGTCTTAGAATATGTTTGGATATCTGATGGGACCTAGTTCATAAATGAACTCCAAATCCAAACTTCTTAGACTGTATCGTTAACTGAATCTAATCAGTATCCTGCGCCATACCTCCCTCGATATCCGCTTGGACCATCTGTCCAAACTATTGTCCCTCATCAGAGGGAAAAACTATAACTCTGACAGTCATTCTGTCATCCAGGTCATCTTGGAAGCCTGGAATGATAACCGTCTTCTAAAGGAGGCTGCCGTTATCAAATCCCTAGAACATCCACTTATGTTCTAAAACTGCTTCCGAACATTTCTCCAGGATTGGATTAATATAAACATATTGCAGCTAGTGCAAAAACATCTGGTGTGGTACTTGACATCTCACGACTGACTCAATTGCCTAAGCTAGTAATCTGCAAATCATGCACATCCCTCGCCCTTTTACTCTGTAAGACACCTTTAGAGAGGGCGACTCCATCACCTGCAGGTACACCACCATGCCAGGAGTCATCCATTCTAAATACCTTTAGAATACTGTCTAAGTACCCAAATTGGGACACTTCCCAAATCTAAATCTAAAACCATAGATCTAGTAACCAGAATGCCTGATATTATATCCATATCCTATATGGAGAAACCACTATGTGACAACTATAGTATAACCGATCGTAGTATAGGAATTTTACTTCCTACACTGTGTATGTCATCCAAATACCAGGACATCACACCCTACTAGCTTCTTAACAGATCCATCCCTTTTTTGATGAAGTCAAAGCCCATGACTGTCACATCAAAAATAGATGATCTATCTCCGCTATATCTGCTTTAGTCTATAAATAGACACAAGCTACTTGTCCACTATGCTTCCGCTGCTCCCACTGACCACAACAACCCTCTGGCAAAATAATATATACGTGCACTTCTAAAGCTAGTTCAGAACGACGCTATACCCATCCTTCTGCCGGGTCTCATAGTCTGGAACATCAGTAATGGCAAGTCTGGGTAAACAAGAACCTCCCTGTCACCGTCCTTGAGGATACCGGAGTACCTCTCGGGTGCCTGAGGTTACCCACCATATCTGCGGAGTGGCTAATGGAATGTTAAACCTGATTGAATCTTTAGGTTCTTATTAAATTTTCAGTAATCGTTTGTGGTTCTGGAATCACTTCCAGTTTTACCATATTCCCATTACTGTTTTCTGAAAAAATCCATTTTACTAAAACTGTGGCGAGTCAAGAACAATATCACTATTGATCTTCCAGATGGTAGAAAGTCAACCCCCGTCAAAGCCCGGGTTAACCCACAAACTGCCATTACAGAAACGTGCATTGAGTTATCTAGAGTCTGGTCTTAAAGCATAAGCCGAACAACTCCCCGTATCTTAATATCGTTAAGATATGAACCATTCTATATACAATATAGAAATAGAGGCACTGATTTAATTGGAACCAGATTCAAATCATGCAGCTGTCTCCAGTGCATGTCAACTGAATGGAGAGAGGCCGATCAACATTACTCAATTTAGGAGTGCATCCAGATATGAGCAACCTGAAAGAGAAACAGGTTTCTCAAAACCATTACTATCAACTGAATACCTCACACAAGTATTTACATCTTCGATCACCTTGAAGAATCCCGATACTTACGACACCTGGTTCTTTACTTTATTCTTGTACCCATAACTTCTCAAAACTTAGACTTTGTATTTCTACGAAACACATGTCTAAAAACTAGAGAAGTCACAAGTAAACAGAATATAGTACGAGGACCAACCCTTCTGTCCTAATGGATATTGGACAACATACAATTTGTATAAGTCCCCTGAATTTAATAACTCAAACCCTGTGCGTCGTACGTTGAAAACTGTACCCAGGCGATTTCCTCAAATATCACCAATTACAACGAATTCCGATATAATGAGGATAATCATCTAATTCCCAATAACTTACTCTCACTCATCATCTGTAAAACCATACAGATGTGAGAATCATACCTGGTAAATACATATCCTGAAGTAAGGATCTAATTGGGAAATCAGTTTTCAATTAATAATGCACAGTGAAACTGAAACATGAAAATGTTTCGAAAGGGTATCCGGGTATTCCTAGTAATGCCTCTTCCATTATCCAGATTCATGACTGTAATCGTATATTTCTTTGCCATCTCTCCAGATCTCTTTATTTGTCTTTAGTCATTACCTTCTGTACACCATCGTTAGGCTAAATGGTTTTCTTCCTTCCCTACCGTTCGACATCAGTCTATGGTTTGGAAGAAGACTATCCAATAAGCGTAATATGTGTACTCTTCTAATTCTAGGAGCCCTCGCAACCTGAGAGAAGGTAAAGATAAAAGACAACTGAATATATCTTATTCTATTTCTCCTGAACCAGAATCCATTCTCGAACTGGAACAAGTTCCTTCGAGTTCGTATATAACCATACGATGGAGTGTCCAAATAACTGTGGATCTTCGTAGTGATACGGGGTGTTCTGGAGAAATACAAAGGTGAAGTAGGAGCGGCGATGAAATATATGGTTTGGTCGTGAATAGCAGTTGCAGTTTACTTTGCCCTCTTTCTAATCCCTTTATTTGTCTTTACTTATTACCTTCTATACACAACACTTAGGCTAATTGGTTTTCTGCATTCTCTACCTTTCGGCACCTGCCTATGGTTTGGAAGAAGAATATCCAATAAGCGTAATATGTGTACCGTCTCATAATCCTAGGAGCCCTCACAACCTGAGAGAGGTTAAAAGGAAAAGACAACTGGATAGTCCTATTCAATCTCTCCAGAACCAGAATCTATTCTCGAATCTGGAACAAGCTCTTTCGAGTTCGTATATAACCATACGATGGATTTATCCAATGGAAGTGGATGTTCGTAGTAATACGGGGTGTTCTGGAGAAATGCAAAGGGTAAAAGAAGGAGTGGCAACGATGTATGCAACTCAGACAATCCAAAAGCCAGTGTTTTAAGAAGGTTCGGTTAACTTGGTCACTGAGTTATAGTCTAGGATCGGGCCATGGTCGCTGCCAAAGAGAGAAAAGAAACACTCTGCGTGCACTCTAACGTAGATCAGAATGGTTAATCATTTTATCTAATCAGGAAGCCTCCCACCGTATCCTCAAATTCTCCTCCAAACCTGAAAGAAGAATTAGTCGGGATCATCTAAAATCATCCGAGGAGTAAACCAACTCATCAGTGGGAATCGAGATCCAACTATCATCGCATGATAACCTGATGGAATCCACTCACGTTATCACACTCCAGAAGGTATGCGCGTATTTGGCCAGTTTCCTGTATGTTTGAAACTCCCGATGTAGCTTGACTAAGGCCAACAAATCATAAGTCACATGTCAAGTTCTACCCGTCATTGTTCAGGTTAATTTGAACCCACCCGTACAAGTCCTTGACCAGGGCCAAAAAGGCTGTACAACTGTCCCAAACCAACACATCTATCAATATAACAGAAAAGTAACAAATAGCTACCATACACTATATCTTGACTAAGGTCAACAAACATAGCATGAATACTAAGTGCTACCCGTCTGAAATGACGGAGGACTACGAATAGTTTTTGGCGAAAAACATTTAACGTAACGAACTTGATATCGTTGAAGAAACCGGATAGCTTTTACAAATATATAGTGGCGAAAACCTTTGCTAAAGAGGTCACTCCCGGTGGAGGGATCTCGGCTCTTTCCCCGTAGAATGAGGTGCAGGATATTCCAAACTGAATACCAAGATGCAAAGCAAAAAGTAATCGACTATAGTGAAGTTATTACCCTGACGCAAAATTCTGCCCAAGGGGTCACTTCCGATGAAGAGATCTCGGCCATTGCCTCATCGAATGAGGTGCTGGATATTCATAACTGAATATCTCTATGCAAAACAAAAGAGAACGTCCTTATAATAACAGCTTTTTGAAAATTGTTCCAACAACATCGAACATGTTTGTTTTCCTTGTATTGATCTGAATCAACGCAGTCCCATCAATTAATCACACCAAAAAGAACGGAAATATGATGTACGTATATGCCATCCGCATTCGCCACTGGGTCCCGTCATCACCCGTTAGGTTACTTAACTAACGATAGAGCGGGGACTGGACTAGCGCGAGTGTAAAACATATACAACATCTACTAGTATATATATAGCAATATATAATAATCGCTCCAGACGTGATAAATGCAACATCACAGAAAAGTAAAAAGCATCACAGAACAATACAGATAATCTGGGAGTCCCCGGTTTCTTTTGAGCCGCAACTGAAACCCGACGTTCCCCTGGTCGTGTGGATAGCTTGTGTAGGGTTCCTAGGCACACTAATGAGGTCTCACAAGTGATCAAACATGGCTAATTCTAAATTTTCCATATGCCTACAAACCCTAATACGGATCGTTAACTAGATTTATAGGTGATGCGATGGAAGTAAAACAACTTTAACTTAAGGAAAGAAGCTACAACCTTTGTAGATCCGGTCCTCCACCTCCTAGGCTCCGTGATGACGTCCCTCCGCTGTCCAAATCGAATCCAGGACTCTAGCATCGGCTTCATCGGAGAAATGGACGGGCTAGGTCGTCGACTTCGATGCCGAAGATGATCTACGTCGAGGCATCACAAGATCAAGCTCCCACTTTACCAAGTCATGAAACTTGTGAAGAAAACACCCTATACTACTTGGCAAGAGGTAGAGGATGAAGAAATAGGAGGTGGGTTCACTTTAGAATTGGATTTCTCACTCTTTTTCTCAATTTGCCATTGATGGAGGCAAGCTTTCTTCCTTTGTTGAAGAAGAAGATGATGAAAAGAATATGATAAGTTGTTTTTTTTAAAAGGAAAATAATATGAATACTTATCATATACTAACCATGGTTAGGTGTAGAGAATAGAGTATGGTTAATTTGAATGGTTAGGGTTAAGCATGAGACAAGAATGGTGGACTTGTTCAAAGCTTCATAAAGCTTCAACAAGCAAACAAAGAAAGCCACCATTCCTTATTTATCTTTTCCAAAATGAAAAAATAAATGAATAAATAATTAAATAAACAAAACCCTAATCATTAACTTAACCATGGTTTAATTCTTTACACAAACCCAAATGAGCATATATCATCAAACATGATACAAACAAGTGCACAAAAGTATATCACATATACAACTTGTGTACATCAAGTGAGAAAATCCTTTTAAAGTGAACCAATACTAGTTAATGCAAAGTAATATATCAAATATATAATTATACATTAAATCATTAAATCAACACTTGATTCAATGATACGGTCATGTCGCATATAACCGACTAGTATCCAATGTATCGACTTATCGAATCAATTCTTGATTCGATAACTAGATATCACATACAACCATTCGATACATTCATCGCGAGAATGGAATACGGTATCACATACACGCATTATTCTCGGTCCCGCACATATCTCATATGCGCTCCTATTTCGTTTCGCTTGAGCCAGGAAACCTCTGTGTAGGACTCTAAAGACTCGTCAATACGCTGGCAGCAGATGATAATCATATCAAGCACCCACAAGCCGCAAGCGGTCTGCTAAACGTAACGGCCACCCGGGTATTGAGCGATCAGAAGATCGACGAGCAAGCCCGCTCACACTCCTGTGAATCCAACCAGTAACACTTACCGTACAGTCCGGTCTGTTCGTTTGATATGTTGCATATCTCGCCTAGGGGTGGTAAACGTCAGACCCCAGTAGCTTGATAAGTCATGCCGACGTAGGGTCCATAACATTCGTGAAACTACTGATAACTCTTACCAGTATAACACTGCAACCCTGGCCAGGGATTTCCTGTTATGGCCAGTCGAGCATAGCGCAACATCAACCCCCAATACCGGGAGAGACGAATCCCCTCCTATCGCTCATTGCCTGCATGTGAATCGGGACTGTACCCAAAAACCACCTGTTTGCACGACTCAGTAGAGCCGTGGTAGGGTGGAAATCAAAGCACAGTGGGAGACACACAGGACTCTATGACGATCTCGGGTCAACAGACTAAGCTGTACCAGTGTCACCAGAGAACTTCCATCTGACGGGAGGTATAATACCATCTGGGAGTTTTCGGCGAGTCCGTTCAGTGTACCCAGTCTCCACTGAGCACCCGCATACCATCTCTGATGTCAAACACCAATGGATATGGGATCATCCATCGCCCATCACATGGGTCGAGAAGATATACGCTAGTCTACTCTGGAATATCGATGCCCCATCTCGATATTCCCACGACTAGGAACATTGAAGGATGTACTCATGGACTACCCAGGCCCCACTAGTATGATCTGCATCATAGTCCTGGAAGTCGAGTACATATCCTAAGGGCTTTATCAACATGTAACAGAGAGACAGAAAGTATACATGTTAAGATAAAGAGCAACCATATAGCTTACTATCATGTCGAGCAAGAAAGTCCTACCTATATATGTCCCGGCATCCACTATAATATACATCCAATGTACAGTAATGGCCTCTAGGGCATACATATAACTAACAATCTCCCACTTGCACTAGGGCCATCTGTAGCAGTAGTTGTAGTATCTAATACTCAACTATCCCCTAAAAGTCTCTCTCTGGGAAAAGGCCTTCGTGAGTGGATCCGCCGTGTTGTCCTCTGAGTTTACTCTCCTAATCTCGATCACCCTGGAGATCATCTATCTCCATGATCAGGTGATGCTGCCTCAGAATATGTCTGGGTCACTGATGGGACCATAGTTCCTGGGTCGAAGCCACATTTCCATTGTCATACAATGGTAGGAACCTAGTTCATCTCATGAACCAATATACACCCAAACTGTCTCTTTGGTAGTATCTTTAATAGCGATATTACCAGCCTTTATCGTGTAGTTTGCCACGGTATTTAGCTTGGAACTCTTCCAACATACCGTCCCTTTACTGAGGGTAAAGACAATGCCTGTGACTGACATTCAGTCGTCTTTATCACCCTGGAACCCTTCCAGTGATTCTCCCCAGGATCGATTGATACCATCTCACTACATCTAGTGAGAATCCTAGCATCCAATTACATCTATCTCATAGATGAAAACTCAGGATTTAGGAGGTATCACTTTGATCCTATTGGAGAATCCTTGTGATAAGCGTAGATTGACCGAGCGTAGTATAGGAAACTCTTTTCCTATCAAGAGTATGTTGTCCACGTACAATACGAGGATAACCACCTTACTCTCTACTACCGTTTTGTATATACAAGGTTCATCTACCATTTTGATGAAGTCAAACACTTTGACTACCACATCAAAACAGACGTTCCAACTCCGCGATGCCTGCTTTATTATGTAAAGCAACTTGCACACGTTTCCGCTGCTCCCACTGTTTACGAAGCCTTCTGGCTGTGTTCTTATAGACGTTCTCTTCTAAATCATTATTTAAAGAAGTAGTCATGGCACCCAACCACCAGATATCGTAGTCATGGTATGTAGCAATGGCAAGTAGGATCTGGATGGACTTAAGCATAGTCCCTAGAAAAGGTTCATCATTATCCACACCTGGTTGATGACTAAAACCTTTAACAAGTCTAGCTTTGAAAGTCTCAACTTTTCCATCTACACCAAGTAATCTTCTTAAGATATACTTGCTCCTGATGGGGATTTAACCCTTCAGATACAGCAACCAAAGTCCATACTTTGCTGGTGTACATGGATTCCATCTCAGATTGCTAAGCATCCAGCCATTCTTACAGAGTCCCTACTCTCGATGGCCTGCTCGAAACTAGTTAGGTCATCATCTCATGATGTAATCCTCGCTCCCACTGTCATCGAGAAACCGAAGTCTCTCATGCAGGTGAGGAACCCTACCAGATTGGCGGAGAGGCTAAGGTTCGTCGGGGATTATTGAATCCTTTGGTTCTGTCAAATCATTAGCAGTTTTGTACAGCTGGAACCTTTCCAGTTCTACAGAACTGTCCTTGCCTCGATCTTGTTCGGATTTTGCTTTAGACATAGGCCAAACAATCCTAAATCTCAACTTACTTAAGAGATAGGCTCTTCCCACACCATATCTTATATGGAGTGGTAGGCACCGATTTGATTCGAACCTAATTCAATAGGTATGCAGCTTCTCAAGTGCACAACCCCTAAAAGGAAATAGGTAACTCAGTAATACTCATTATAGAGCACACCATATCTAATATTGTGCGATTGCTCCACCCCGATACACCGTTGTGCTGTGGTATATTCAGGGGAGTAATACTGAGAGAGAATCTCATTTTCCTTTAGAATAGTCCAAGAATTCCATGCACAAGTATTCTCCTCCCTGATCTCATCATATGACATAATACTTATCCCCGTATTGGTTCTCTACTTCTAGCTTATATTCTGTGAATATCTCAAAAGGTTCGGACTTGTGTTTCAACAGGAACATATGTCTGAATCTTGAGAGATTATCAGAGAACGTAATGAAGTACAAAGAACCGGTCCTGGCATGTGTAGACAGGAGACCTTACATACATCATCATGTATCAGTCCCAAGAGTTCACTAACTCTTTCTCTGTTTCCAATAAACAGAGCTATGGTCATCTTATCTTTGTGACATGACTGGCAAGTTTCATAAGATGTAAATTCAAACTTATTTAAATATGCATCTAAAATGTAACTTCAGCCAGTCGGGTCGCATTGATATGACCTAGTCTACAATGCCTCAAGAAGGATTCGTTCATTTTTGAACTCTTCCTCTTGTATGTGTTCCGTATACTAAGAACTGTAGTTTGATTTAGAACATCAATGCTTTTAGATAACGTGCCCGAACCGATCAACTTTTGATATAGGAAATGTTCAAAACATTATCCAACAATACAAAATTATATCCTTTCTTTACCAATAAAGAGACTGATATGATTTTGTATATCAGGTTCGGTATCTAATAACATTCGTTCAGAATCAATGTATTGGTAATACAGGGTGACAGTGACCAACAGACTTGGCTGCAACACTTGCCCCGTTTTCTGTCTCATGAAACTTATCACCCGTTCTCAGTTTTCTACCTTTTTGGAGCCCTATGTAACAGATTACATATCTGGGATCCTGACCCGGTATCAAATACCCAGGATTCAGAGGATACTGAGAAACAGTTCTTTATAATGAACACACCCGAAGGAGATGCATCTCATGCACTTTCTTCATTTGGGCGGCATAGGAATTCTGGTATTTCCCTATTTCCTACTCTGTCTTATAACAATTATAAGTTGGAGCGGGACCAACGTTCCCCAGCTCAGTATAACAAGCAGGTTCGGTCAAAACATCCATATTATTATCTTGATTAAGGCATGATATGGTCGCTACCTGGAGAGATTGAGAAGAAAACACTCTGCGTGCGCTCTTGCAAGATTAGATTGGTTATATATTTTATCTAATCAGGATGGCTCCCACTGTTTTTATCAAATCTTTCTTCAAACCTTAAAAGGAAAGACTAGCCGGGATTAATTACACTCTACAAGTTCGCCAATTTTTCAGCCAGGCCAGTGTCGGTACTTTGAGGGAGGTTCCCCGTGCTTTCGCACGGACCTAATTACAGTAAACCTCGTTTTCCCAGAGACGTAACCCCGTTGACACCTTTCTAGACACCTACTTGATCGGCTAATTGTAAAGTGCAAAACTCTCCCAGGAGTAACAATTACTCGCAGTGGGTATTGGGATCCAACTATCACATAAAAGGTATGCAATCTCATTGCAAATTTCAACACTTGAAACTCCCGATAATGATTTTTGCCCCTAGCACCTATGACCTTGGCTAAGGTCAACAAATCATAGATACTAGTCAAGTTCTACCCGTCATTTCGTGATTAATTAGACCCACCCACATGATCCTTGGCTAAGATCAACAAAGCCACATGACTGTCCTAACTAATCGTATCATATGCTGTGTAGGAAGACATCACTTAGCTACCGCACACTACGCCTCGGCTATGGTCGACAAACGTAGCACGAATACTAAGTACTCTACTTCCTAAAATGACGGAGGGTTGCGAATGGTTTTTGTGAAACTCTTTAACGCTTTGAACTTGATCTCGTTGCGGAATCAAATGGTTTTTAAATGGAATGTTTTTGAGGCTTTTCTAGTTTTGCTAAAGGGGTCACTCCCGGTGAAGGGATCGTCGGCCCTTTCCTCGTTGAATGAGGTGCGGGATATATCATATATATCACTGTGCAAAGCAGAAACTATAGAAGCAATCAAAAGACAAACCGAGTGTGTAGCATCTGCCAGTTATTGCTAAAGGAGTCACTCCCGGTGAAGGGATCTCGGTCCTTTCCTTATCGAATAAGGTGCAGGATGTTCTTCAAGGAACACCGCGATGCAAAGCAAGAACTGTAGCTACATGTTTTATTTTGAAATTCGATTCCACAACATCAATTAGGTTTATTTTCTTTCATTAATCTCATTAATGAATATCCCATCATTTAAGTCCACCTAAACATCACAGATAAATATAACGTACGCTTATACCATCCGCATTCGTCTCGATGTCCCGTCTGCACCGTTAGGTTAGGTAACTAACGCCAGAGCGGGACAGGGCTAGTGCGGGTGCAAAACATAAGCAACGTCTATATAATATATCATATATACTATATACTATATCTATCTGAACAAATCACATGATCACATCACAGATAACGCAGCAGAAGAATCATATGAAATATTGGATATACTAGGACGTCCGTGTTTTCAATACGAGCCAGTATAAAACACGGATTCCACGGTCGCGATGAACAGCCAAACCCACATCCCTAGACCCCTACGAGAGCGGCAAGCAACCCTACCAATTCTAGGGTTAGGAGACCCGGACTCGACTCCTCGAGATAGTCTCCCACTGGACCCCAGAACCCGGTTACTTGTGCTCCCCTCCTTGGGTCTATCCTAGTGCGGAAAAGTAAATAATATACAAATGGTGACATCATCCGCAACCTGGAAGTGTCCCAATAAAAGAATATTACATACAAGTTTTTACATGAATGAAAAAGAAAAACACTCATCTCACATAAAAAACCCCGGCTATTCAAACACGACGATCCAATATAACATATCCAGCAACACATAACATCACATGTCATCAACGTAAGTAAATATGCGCATCCCAATTGTCGTTGACATATAGCAACGAAACCGGCGATATCACATATTACACTTACGGTCACAGAAAAGAAAGTGTAAAACTACAACAGTTGGAATCCGCAACCTCTTTAGACATCGCATGCCTAAACCAATGAATTCCTTAGACATCACATGCCTAACAATTATAAACCCCGCATTTCAGTCTCATTATCGAAAACACTTTTCAATATCAAGTCGGACAATTCAACAAGATTCCCGACATCCTGATCGAATACTCGTCGCAAACTTTAGTAGACTGCCGCACCCCCGATACCGTCGACGAAGTGAACCAAGGCAGAACACCGCTACCGCGAGCACCCGAACGGATGCTTTCGGCGACGGGGTTCTCCTACAGTCACTTGGTCGGGGCTAAGGGATGTAGCAGTCTATTAAGTTTACCCGGCGAGTATCCGCGTACACTACGTGATTGCGACGGACTTTTGAACCCATCAAAATTCCGTGGCAACCGATCAAGTGAGACTAAACTGCTATGTTTATAACATTCATTCAGTTATCTCATAACTACTTGTGAATTCCAAATGTTGTATCACATTCTGGATAAGATAGAAAATGTTAAACTTTCCGATCAAACAATCGAACACCCAAGTTTTCCCGATACAGCTCAACACATGATATAAGTTTAAAAACATTCACTTCGTGCCTCAGTACCAACGGTCCAGCCGTAGAAGGGTCAAGCCAACGCCTCACATGTGGCACGCCGTACTGCCCCAAACCCTAAGGTTCAAAGGGCAGTTCAAGACGGTCACATAATCGAGTTAAGGTTTGTTGTCTTCTAGAGGGACCATCGCGTTACTTGCACTACTTAGAACGTCTTTAAACCACGGAAAAATCCAACACTTGGAAATTTCCCGATAGGGGAAAAGATGGGTATTTATATCCGGTCGAACTTTTTAATATATTCTAAAAATACCCGGAAAGCCACATAGACAAAGTCTGATAATCCGATCGAATCTACGAACTCCCAATACAACCCAGAATATTCAACTCTTGAATAAATATTAAAAATTCCCAGAAAATACAGCAAACAAAATAAGACATTACTGTGCAAACAGTGTTTCAAGAAGAGATATTTTGGCCGCGGAACCGCCGCAGAAGCCATGCTTCTGCCGCGGTTCCGCCGCGCTTTAATTATATCTTTTGGTCATTTTTGCACCGTAATTCTTAGAATTTCCTGCTGAATTTTTAAAGAATTTTTAATCTGGAAAAAACCCAGTTTTGTAAAAATGTCCAGAGAGGGTGAAAAATTAGGGTTTCGGGTTCGATCGGGTTTCTAATATCGTCTACGCATCGCCTAAGGCTCTAGCTAGGCTCTGATACCACTGTAGGGTTCCTAGACACACTAATGAGGTCTCACAAGTGATCAAACATGGCTAATTCTAAATTTTCCATGTGCCTACAAACCCTAATATGGATCGTTAACTAGATTTATAGGTGATGCGATGGAAGTAAACAACTTTAACTTAAAGGAAAGAAGCTACAACCTTTGTAGATCCGGTCCTCCACCTCCTAGGCTCCGTGATGACGTCCCTCCGCTGTCCAAATCGAATCCAGGACTCTAGCATCGGCTTCATCGGAGAAATGGACGGGCTAGGTCGTCGACTTCGATGCCGAAGATGATCTACGTCGAGGCATCACAAGATCAAGCTCCCACTTCACCAAGTCATGAAACTTGTGAAGAAAACACCCTATACTACTTGGCAAGAGGTAGAGGATGAAGAAATAGGAGGTGGGTTCACTTTAGAATTGGATTTCTCACTCTTTTTCTCAATTTGCCATTGATGGAGGCAAGCTTTCTTCCTTTGTTGAAGAAGAAGATGATGAAAAGAATATGATAAGTTGTTTTTTTAAAAGGAAAATAATATGAATACTTATCATATACTAACCATGGTTAGGTGTAGAGAATAGACTATGGTAATTTGAATGGTTAGGGTTAAGCATGAGACAAGAATGGTGGACTTGTTCAAAGCTTCATGAAGCTTCAACAAGCAAACAAAGAAAGCCACCATTCCTTATTTATCTTTTCCAAAATGAAAAAATAAATGATTAATAAATTAAATAAACAAAACCCTAATCATTAACTTAACCATGGTTTAATTCTTTACACAAACCCAAGTGAGCATGTATCATCAAACATGATACAAACAAGTGCACAAAAGTATATCACATATACAACTTGTGTACATCAAGTGAGAAAATCCTTTTAAAGTGAACCAATACTAGTTAATGCAAAGTAATATATCAAATATATAATTATACATTAAATCATTAAATCAACACTTGATTCAATGATCCGGTCATGTCGCATATAACCGACTAGTATCCAATGTATCGACTTATCGAATCAATTCTTGATTCGATAACTAGGTTATATCACATACAACCATTCGATACATTCATCGCGAGAATGGAATACGGTATCACATACACGCATTATTCTCGGTCCCGCACATATCTCATATGCGCTCCTATTTCGTTTCGCTTGAGCCAGGAAACCTCTGTGTAGGACTCTAAAGACTCGTCAATACGCCGGCAGCAGATGATAATCATATCAAGCACCCACAAGCCGCAAGCGGTCTGCTAAACGTAACGGCCATCCGGGTATTGAGCGATCAGAAGATCGACGAGCAAGCCCGCTCACACTCCTGTGAATCCAACCAGTAACACTTACCGTACAGTCCGGTCTGTTCGTCTGATATGTTGCATATCTCGTATAGGGGTGGTAAACGTCAGACCCCAGTAGCTTGATAAGTCATGCCGACGTAGGGCCCATAACATTCGTGAAACTACTGATAACTCTTACCAGTATATCACTGCAACCATGGCCAGGGATTTCCTGTTATGGCCAGTCGAGCATAGCGCAATATCAATCCCCAATACCGGGAGAGACGAATCCCCTCCTATCGCTCATTGCCTCCATGTGAATCGGGACTGTACCCAAAAACCACCTGTTTGCACGACTCAGTAGAGCCGTGGTAGGGTGGAAATCAAAGCACAGTGGGAGACACACAGGACTCTATGACGATCTCGGGTCAACAGACTAAGCTGTACCAGTGTCACCAGAGAACTGCCATCTGACGTGAGGTATAATACCATCTGGGAGTTCTCGGCGAGTCCGTTCAGTATACCCAGTCTCCACTGAGCACCCGCATACCATCTCTGATGTCAAACACCAATGGATATGAGATCATCCATCGCCCATCACATGGGTCGAGAAGATATACGCTAGTCTACTCTGGAATATCGATGCCCCGTCTCGATATTCCCACGACTAGGAACATTGAAGGATGTACTCATGGACTACCCAGGCCCTACTAGTATGATCTACATCATAGTCCTGAAAGTCGAGTACATATCCTAAGGGCTTTATCAACATGTAACAGAGAGACAGAAAGTATACATGTTAAGATAAAGAGCAACCAGATAGCTTACTATCATGTCGAGCAAGAAAGTCCCACCTATATATGTCCCAGCATCCACTATAATATACATCCAATGTACAGTAATGGCATCTAGGGCATACATATAACTAACAGCTTGTGTAATGAAAACCTAGGCCCCTACGGGCGCGACAAGTTACCCGCCAAAACCAGAAGAGAGGAAGCCCCCTTCATTAAAGTGAATGGGCCATCCAGCACTTCACGGAATCCGGTAACCTGAGCACCCCACCATGGGTCAACCTATACCCCCTACGAGTGCGGCGAATAGCGCACCGATTCTTGAGTGAAGCCCCCTCCGTCTCAAAATCATGAGATGCGGGCCCGTTGCCCTCTAGAACCCGGCTATCCGTGCACTCCACCTTGGGGTAATCCCAGTACAGAAAAGAAAATATGTACAACGGTGAAATCGATCTCAACCCGGTCGTGCCCCAAAAGAATAATATACAAACTGGCAGTGACGGCAGTCCACATGTCGGACGCTCGCCCCGCGATATCAAATATACAAGTATATCCAAACTGCACTAGCATTGCACGCAAGCTATCCACCACGACAAATCTGCAACATCACAGCACAACACAGAACATCAACGCGAATGTCACGTTCGCAAACCCGTCTAAAAGGACTAAAACAATTAAACAAGATTTACCGCTCGAATGACATTCACGGTTGCAGATATAATGTAAGCACTATGAACTAACACATTTAAAATCTCGATCGACAAAACTTCCCGAAGTGGTCCCCAAGCACAAATCCAGTACTCTAACAAATCTGGGTCCAAACAAAATATTCCAGAAACCACAATTCCATATGAAAGACACTCAGAAAAAAAATGGTACACTGTTGCCCCAAAACGGCGGCGGAACCGCGGCCAATACATGGCTTGTGTGGCGGTTCCGCGGCAGTCTTATGGGTTCAGTAGACCAAATTTCTTCAGTAGTCTTAAAAAAGCCTGCACGATTTTCTGACATACCAAAAATAATTTTTAGACCAGTTTAAAAATTCAGCAGAAACTTGAAATTTGAAATTGCGGTTTTGGAAATTTCGTTCGATCGATGTTTTAAACATATTAGAACAAACTAGTAAAGAGTTAATGGCGTGACTCTGATACCATGTAAGTCTACGGTAGCGCCCGGCCGTCAACTTACATTTGAGATCTACGGTTAGTGTTTAAGTGCTACTAGAGATCTAGGGTTAGGGTTAGTGTTCAATTATGGTATCAATATGGGGTTAGTGTTCAAGTTCTATTAGAGATCTAGGGTTAGGGTGTTCAATTATGGTATCCAGATCTGACACCATAGTTCTTAGAAAGAAACTTTTAATTTTGGCTTTATCTTATCTGTTTTTGAATTCTTATAAGTTATGTCATGCTCAGTTCTTTTTCCATTTTCACTATTTTGTTAGTGTGAATTATCTATAGACTCATAATTTTGACTGATATTCTTTTATATAGGTCAAGGTTAATCACCGAATGGGCGGTTCTGAATTTGGTGAAGGACTTACCCTTGTAGGTGAAAGGTTAGAACAAATAATATCTCTTTTGTAATTTGAGCAACCAATTTGTGTAAGAGATCAGAAGATGCCGTTTCCTTAAACTCAGTCATCCTGATGGTTGATATAATTTCTATTTGCTTATTATCTCTATTGACCTATTTATTCGAGAAAATTCTATAACATTATATTACCAGCTGCGACATGTAAGATATGGTATTGGCGTATTTATAAAAATGAGGGTAGTCGTAATGTACATTACAAACATTTTGCTAAATTAGGAATATCTCTATACGTACTTTGAATTATCTGTACTCGAGTATTTGTTTTCTAGTATTAAGTTGTCATATTTTTGTTTCCAGATGTTATGCAAGAACCAACAAATACCAAATTGCAAAAATGCAGACCTAGCACCGTATATTGTGTTGTTATGATTACAGTGACAAAATGAAAAAGCAAATAACGCCTACTTTATGTTTTGTATTCTTTTGCATAAGTTATTTTATGAACTTAGGGGATGGCTTTATTTGAACATTTTGTCCAAGCTGGGTATATGCACGATCAATATGATTTAGCTAAGCTGGGTATATCTTTCAATATTTATTTCAATGCTATGGCCTTATATTCCCACCTCTCTTTTTTTAATAATTAATGTTCAAATACTAAGAAGGAGCTTAGATTTATTGCACACAACAATAGTTAATTTCTTTATAATTCTTTATACATGCACTTTCTTAAACAATATGCAGTCTTTCTGTAGCTTTTTAATTGATATCGAGTCAATTAAATTTGGTAATTTATCTTGCAGGTTGTATCAAGTAACTTGGCTGAAGCAAACAGGTTTCATTTATGACCGATATGATTTTAGCAAAGTTTGTGCTTCATCCGCAGATATTTCTATATTATTGCAATGCTTATTCAGTTAAATAACATCTTTTATAAATAATCACTGCTTAAAACAAGCTTATATTTATGCTACTGTTCCTTTCCCCCCTCTTTGTATTTCTATAAACAATATGCAGTCTATCTGTTGCTTAATGTTTTTTAAACTTTGGAACAATTCTCTATCTTGTGATGTTTTCCTTGTTACACTTTTCCACTAGATGTCCGTTTTCTGGTATTCTACTTGGTATCCTTGTAATTTTTACAATGTTGGCGCAGGATGGAAGGTTTAGTGAACATAAGCTTGCGTGAATGCAAGATAAGAACGCACAGGAGATTCATTTAGACATAAGAATTTCAAAATCTCGAAAGTATAGGTCCTACCCCCCTTGCTCATAGATGAAGCCCTAATAGCTCCAAAAGCTTAAATTCCCTATTGTCTCAAATAACAAACTTTCAAATTCCCATTCTTTACATTGATACACAAAATTGACATATGAGTTAATTTTTTATATATTTAAGTATAGCCTATAAAATATCTCAATCTGTAAAGAGATGTGATAGATATGAGGGCAGTGTTATGCTGGGGTATTTCATGTCAGAAGGTTTAAGTTGAGGTTCTTCCTGAAAAGATAATATGTATCTCACACACACACGCGCGCACGCGCCTGATCATCAATTTTGTGGTTGAGGAGTTATATTTACTACATTGGAATTTAATTTTGCAGCAGCAGAAATTTACTCATCCAATGCAAGATGGTTGGGGACTTGCTACTGATGGAGAGATCATATTTGGAAGTGATGGAAGTTCAACACTCTATCAGCTTGACCCTGTTACGTGGAAAGGTCTTTTAATTTGCAGTAACCCTTAAACTTTGTATATTTAATGCCTTAACCGTCACCCTAATTACGTTTCTGATGGTGCAGCTTTACACAAAGTAATTGTCAAGTACAATGGTCATGAAATTCCTTTGCTAAATGAACTGGAATATGTAAATGGTGAAGTATGGGCAAATGTCTGGCAGGTGAGCTTAACTTTTTTTCGAGAAGACGTTTTGAAGCAATATTTTTTACTTGATATTCTGCTTATCTTAATCTAATTACGGGTGCTGCATTTCTTTAAATCTAGTATATTAGTAAATAATTCAAAGCAGTACTTATCCTTACATTGGCGGTGTTGTGAATGAAAAAAATTTAACTGAGCTGCTTGAGCAATTTAAGATCCTAAACTTCCCGATTTTGATATGCTGCTATGGCTGTCAAACTGTCTGATTTGGCTTGTTTAAAGTAATATTCTGGAGTGGCAACCGCAATTAACAATATAGCTGTATGCATTAAATTAATTAGCTTATATCTTAGTTTATGATAGACTGGAATATTGATACCTGATACAATCACCTAATGTGGAGGTATCGAGAATACTCGTATTTATTGAGATTTTTAATATGGGAGGCTTAATAGTAATGATATGCATAACTTGTCTTTTATCAATTATGTAGACAGATTGTATAGCTCGGATTTCACAAAATGATGGTGTTGTACGCAGTTGGATCCTTCTGCATGAACTAAGGTAGTCCGGCTTTTAAGATATAATCTCCCTTATTGGGATTCCTTAACCTGTTTAATAATCACATGATGGCTGATTAATTTCCTTCTTATTTCCCAGACAAGGCTTGTTAAAAGCTGGATATAATGTAAGTCACAGTTTCTTGTTTTTTAATCTTCGGAATACAAACGGCTTATTTCTGTCCACATTTAAGTACTACATTTAAGTACTTCTGCGTAGATACCTCGTTAAAGTCTGTGGTGTGTATGAATTGAGATGGTCTAGTTGTCGAGTTAAATGGAGATCTTGCATGCTATATGTTTTCAAAGATCATCTATCCTTTTTCCCCCCTAGGAAAAATCATACTCTCAATTTTGTTTCATGCAAAATTCGGTGTTCTCTTGACAAATTCATACCATTGACACTTTAATTCTTCATTTAATGACTACTAAACTTCAATTAATTTCCAGGGTATCGATGTTCTAAATGGAATTGCTTGGGATGAGGAAAACAACCGCCTGTTTGGTAATTTCCGGTTCCTTTTCCAATACAAAATGTCTACTTTCCTTTTCATCATGACAGTTGATAGCCTATATGGATAAATGCCGTAATATTGTATCTAAACGTTAATCTGTTCTATTCTAGTGACCGGAAAGTTATGGCCAAAGCTTTATGAGATCAAGCTGCGCCGTGTAACAACACCGCTCCATAGCAAAATAGAGAATCTCTGTTCCATAAGTGCTTGAATGAGAGGCTGGTTTATATTATTGTGGCAGCTAACTGCAGACGAGCCGAAACGACGAGAGAACAAGAAAACTGTGATAATTTACAGCGCGATATTGTGTCCTTTCCTCTCGTTTCATTCATTGAGATACAACGAAGAAAGCCATCAATTTCAATTTACTCTCCATTATGTATAGTTTTACATATAATTTCAATATGCATCCCTCTGTAGATTATATTTGCCAATGTTGTACTTTATAATTTATAGGATGTTATTACAATTTACCTGTTATAAAACCAGTAAAAGCAGTCGAAATTCCTAAATTTTCTGTAGCATGCTTTGCATTGCTGTTAATTGAGGCGAACAAGCCAAGCTCTAGTTTCAATGCTGAAACTGAGCTCAGGCTCAGCTCAAGCTTGCCAAAGCTTGGCTCCTTCGGCTTGCCAAAAAATCTTGGCGCCATTAACTATATTATATTTTGGTTTGGCTGGGCTTAATTAAAACTTGATTTTAAATTGTTTCAAAAAGTAACAATAAAATAGGATCAACTCAAGTACATGATATGATTTATTCTCATTATTTATATCATTTATGAATAATGTAATCCAACCATTATTTATATCATTTATGAATAGTATTAATTTAATCTAAATTTTTTCATTAAAATACTATACACAATGGGCATTGTTGCAAAAAGGGCTCTTATTAGCATAGGTCAATTACAATATGGATGCCTGATCACTATAATCTAGGCATTTTTTTTAAGCCTACATTCGTTCAAGCCTTAAGTTTTGAGCTCGAGATGAGCCATAAACAAGCCGAGCTTGAATACGAGCTTGAGCTCGTCCATGTTCGTGTTCGTTCGTTTATTTCATCGAGCTTAGATTTATTTTCAAGCCCGGGCTTTAGTTGCAAACGAGCTTGAATGAGCTTTTAACGAGTTGATCTCGAGCCGAGACTCAAGTTTTGAGCTTTTTTAGCAAACCCATTTGCACTTGCAATACAAAATGGTGTGATTTTTTGTTGAATACGATCTCTTTGAGAATCGAACCGGTGACAACTCATTTTGAAGAGGAAATTCCCACTTTTGGTGACCGCTTAATCTTCTAAAAGATTTCTCCTAAGATTTATGTGGCAAAAAGATGAAAAGAATAAATAACAGTCCATAGAAGCATTTTACTATGAATATTGTTTCATGGGGTCAACAAAGGCATGAGAATTTCTCTTCTATATTGGTTAAATAGTCTGTTCTGCTTACATGCCATCTTGACACTCCTGGTCTGAAACATATGCGCATCAATTACATATGATTTTTGATGGAAAATGTGCTATAATTGATTCACTGTTAAATTCGTAATTTTCCGATGCAAATGAAGAAAGTATTAAAATCACCAAAAAAAAATTCTGTGTATACGTTGATTAAGATGAACACTACCGATCACAGAAACAACAATCAATAAATTGTTGACGTTTTGACGCCCAACATTTACTTGTTTTATTGCATGTTTACAAAGTTTGACGCCCAAAATTTTCTTGGTGTCGCATGTTTACAAAGTTTTATAGGCTTATGCAGGCAGCACCAAAAATGCCTATTTGCATTTAAATAAGGTTTTGCTTTCTATTGAAAATATGCACATGGGAGATTGAAACATCAAAATTGCAAACCCCCATCATATCCTTTACAATTGTTAATATAACATGAATAACATACATAACAATGGCCAAATCCCAGGCACACATACAACAAATTCCATCATAAATAACCAAAAATGATGCAACAGATCTATTTTATTTTTCCTTTTCCCAATGGATGTTCACAGTACATGGGGTATACTTTTCTTTCAAAATATTAGGGGGAAAATACTATTAAAAGAACCCTGTATATATAGCATACAATCAGGCGAATAAATCACATGTTTCATTATTTCCTCATCAAGAGAACCACAGTGTGTGCTGCGATACTCCGGTTCTCTCCGAGACTATCGACCTTCTCATGGGTCTTTGCTTTCAGGTTCACGACGGATGGGTCGGCTCCCAAGAGATCACACAAGTTGGCCCTGATGGCTTCTTTATGCGGGCTCAGCTTCGGCCTCTGCAGTATCAAAGTCGCATCTAAATTCCCAAGCTCGTATCCTGCCTCATGCATGAGTTTCACCTGGACCAGAATCACATAAAGATATTTAAGCACAGCGCCAAGATTTAAGGGGAGTAACATATAAAGAAACCCCAAACATAAAAAAAAAATATCATGAGCCTAGCACCCGTGCGCTGTGAACTTGAGCTGATGTTACCAAACGAAGAAAAAATCACAAATGGTTTGGTACACCAATCTATCTTTCACCATCCCTGATGGGTGTATTATAAGACTGAATTCAAAACTTCATAGGAAAATAAGACTGAATTCAAAACTTGTTTGGACTGGAAAGAACTTTGCCATTACTTAAGTTAGCCATCTTAACCTAAAGGAAATAAACTTTTGGATATTCTTATACCGATAGGAATTAAAAGTTAAAAAGACTCATAACCTAAAGGAAATGAACTTTTCCATTACTTAAGCTGTAAATTTCTCTATTAAGCTAATCCATAAGCTTAAATTTGAAATCCCTCAAGTAAATTAGGGCCAGATATGGTTCAAAAACCATAACAACTAATCAAATCCAACAAAGAGCTGGAAGAGTCAAAAGTTTATAAACATTTTACAACCAAAACACCACGACATGCCTTGACAATCCAACAATATTCGATAATAATGTATGATAGAATAGTTTCAATTTAATCAATATACTCCTTCCTACATGAGTTCTTTTTAAAGATGTGACCCTCAAAGAAATCTAATTAATAACGTTCCACATGGGAGAGGAAAGTTTTACCGTTAGAGCAATGCACAAATTACCTTTAATCCGGCACCTTGACTAGTACTATGATTTAGAATTTTGAAACGAAAGCAATTCCCTATACCAGAAATATATCTTCACCTCCTTTCGCTATGACAAAGTCTTTACTTACTGGAATGGCATGCAAGTTGACATGCAAATTTCCATGACACGTAGGACATCTATTATACACCTCACAGTGTAGTATGAGCTCGAGGTGTCACGCACGCACAAGGCTGCTACACAACATGAGTGTGTAAATTCCTCATTGGGTACACTCATACTTTAGGGGAATATGATGGATTGGTTTACTGTCACAAGAGCTTTGACTGCAGGACATATAAAGGAGATTTTCACTAACCCCACTTTGGTGGGAAAAGCTTATGGCACACTCGTGATACTTATTTGTTCATCGTGTTATCCCAGTTACATCTCAAATTTTGAATCCATCCAAGGTAATAAAGCAACCAGCAAGCCCGTCATCGCAACTATTTGATGGTTAAATTTGGAAAGCCCGCTCTATGTTAACTAAATAATGACGAAGCATGGAATTATTTTTCATATCAACAATAAAAGATACACATAAGTTAGAAAATTAATGGCCTTATGGGCTGCCAAATTCAATGAATATCAATTCCTGGAATTGGTCCAAATTCAACGTTTGCAAAGTTTGGATTCAATGCACTTCAATTGACCATATTTTTCTACTCAGAAATGGTGAATTAAAATTCTTTTCCAAATCAAGCGAATACTTATTCACAATATCTATCCACAAGTCCTATCACTTACCGTTACCTTTTATTTACGATCTCTAACCGATTCTCCTTTCTATTTTCTAAAAACTCACACCTCTCTTGCTCACAACAAAAGAGCATTTCCTCAATTTTATTTTGAAATTTACGGGCATATGAAGTATTTTTTGGATATGAAAAAGTAGCTTGTAGATTTGACATTTAATTAATCAACGGAATTTCGATGTTACTATTCATTAATGAAATTACAAGTCAAAATTTTCAATTACATCAAAAAGTAACAAACTTTCATAGATTATAAATTAGACGAACTAATAAAATTGCAAATTAATAAGAACAAAAAAGAAATAAACCTAATAAAAAAGGTAAATTACACTAAAGTGCCCTTACTCCTAAAAGCTTTTTTAATCACACTATTATAACTTAAATTATGGTTTTTAAGAGAACTATTTTCACTATAATACCCTTGAAAGTAGCACTTAAGGTACTTTACTGCTATAAAACAACTTGTGTTTTATTGAAAAAACAAGATAGTTTGGTATTTTAGTACTAACAGCTTCTCTCATGAAAACAGATGAAGCGGCGCCTTTCCATTTCGGATCCGAATCCGGGAAGATCTGCCCGATATCAGGAAGTCCCAACGCCCCCAAAATCGCATCCACAACGCAATGAAGCAAAACATCCCCTAAATTAACAGCAAAATCATCAGATACTCAACGAACAATTTAATAAAAACCCCTAATTTCTTCACAAAACCCTAGCCTTTTACCGTCGGAGTGGGCCTCGCAGCCGCGATCGTGTGGGATGTCGACGCCGCCGATGATGAGGGGGAGTCCGGGCTCGAGGCGGTGGAGGTCGAAGCCATGGCCAACCCTGAAGGGGAGTAATGGCGGCGGCTTTGAGGGGTTTCTGGTGGTTTCGGTCTCTAATTGGACGGCTGAGATCGGAGAGATCGATCGGAGGCTGGAAATTTGGCGACGCGATCGAGGGATCCTAGGGAGAGAAGAGAGAAACGGAGATTGAGAGGTTAGGGTTTTGCTTCGAGCTGAGACGAAGGGAGAGGAGAGAGAGGAGAGAGAGGCAACCGCCATGGTCGCAGGAGAGAGAGTGCGTGTGTGTGAAGAGGAGAGAGAGAATGGATAAATAAATTGAAAAGATTGTCCGTATATAATTATTTTTGGAAATTATACGAACGTGCGCATAATGTAGAGTATGCGACCAATAAAACTTGGTGTTGGCCTGTGCTCATTGAAAATGTGTTAGTTATGCTTCTCGCATAGATTTTTTTTATATGCTAACAAGATGAATGTGTCGTCACCTGTATTCCAAGGGACTGTTTGGGACTTGAAAAACAGTGTCCAACATTTTCAACCAATCACCAAACCTAATAGCCTATACAAAATCAACCGACGGGATAGATAAAGTATATGGCAGTATAATGTCTTTGATGGAGTTCCTTTTCGGGTCTCCGTCAGATGTTGTCTTCCGTCGATCTCCCGGTGGATCTTGGAGGTGATCTCCTGTTGCGTGTGGGTCTGGGTTTTGAGGAGATTGGCGGTTTTGAGTAGTTTGCGCCGAGTACTTGCAAGGAAGTCCCGGGGTGGTTTGGTATCACCGAGGACCCTCCGACGATCAAATTAGCACAAGATCCGAGCAGAGTAACGGTTAAGTGGGGTGAAAAAAGTGTTAATTGTATGTATGCCCTAGAGGTATATTATATTGGATGCTTGCACATATATAGAGAGGACTTTCTTGCTCGATATGATAGTATGCTATCTGGTTGCTTTTTATCTTAACATGCATACTTGTCTCTTGATGTTGTCTCATAGTGACATGTTGGTAAAGCCCTTAGGATGTGTACTTGACTACCAGGACTATGATGAGATCATACTAATGGGGCCATGGTAGTCCATAAGTACATCCTTTAATGTCCCTAGTCGTGGGTATATCGAGACGGGGCATCGATATACCAGAGTAGACTAGCGTATACGCTTCTCGACCCATGAGATGGGCGATGGATGATCCCATATCCATTGGTGTTTGACATCAGAGATGGTATACGGGTGCTCAGTGGAGACTGGGTACACTGGACGGACTCGCCGAGAACTCCCAGATGGTATTATACCTCACGTCAGATGGCAGTTCTCTGGTGACACTTGTGCAGGTTAGTCTGTAGGCCCGAGATCGTCATAGAGTCTTGTGTGATTCCCACTGTGCTTTGATTTCCACCTTACCACGTCCAAGAGGGCGTGTAAAACGGTGGTTTTTGGGTACAGTCCCGAGTCACATGGAGGCAATGAGTGATAGGAGGGGTTTCGTCTCTCCCGGCATTGGGGGTTGATGTTGCGCTGTGCTCGATTGGCCATAACAGGGAAGTCCCTGGCCAGGACTGATTTAGAGATTTACTGGTAAGTGTTACCAGTAGTTTCTCGACCCGTTATGAGCCTCACATCGGCACGACTTATCGGTTGTTGGGTCTGACGTATACCACCCCTAAATTTGATATGCGACATATCAGACGAGGAGACCGGACTGCACGGGAAGTGTTACCGTTAGGCTTTCACAGGAGTTAGAGCGGTCTTGCTTGCTGATCTTCTGATCGTTCAATACCCGGGTAGCCGTTACGTCCAGCTAGTACCGCTGACGGCTTATGGATGCTCGATGTGATCATCACTTACTGCCGGCGTATTGACGAGTCTTTAGAGTCCTACATAGAGGTTTTACTGGCTCAGGCAAAACGAAATAGGAGGGCATATGTGATATGTGCGGGACCGAGAATAATACGTGTATGTGATACCGTATTCTATTCTCGCGACTTTTTGTATCGATCGGTTATATATGATATAGCCGGGTTATCGAATCAAGTGTTGATTCGATAAGTCGATACATTGGATGTTAGTCGGTTATATGAAATATAACCGGATTATTAAGTCAAGTGTTGATTTAATAATTTAGTGTATAATTGTATATATGATATACTAATTTACATTAATTAACATTTGTTCACTTAAGCATTTTTCTCACATGTGCACAACTTTAATATATATGTGATATATATTAAAATGTGTTTTTCTTTTTGTATCATGGTTGATGATACATCTTTCATGGGTGTATGAGACTTACACCATGCTAGTTGTCATGTTGGGTTTAATATTTAAAAGTAATTACAAAATTAGTGGAAAATTAGAAAATGCATGAAGCTTGTGGAAGCTTGTGTATGCATTGACTAAAGTCCACTAAGTTTGTTTTTACTTTGGATTTTTGTTAACCTAACCATCACACTTAGCCATGATTAAGTCTCTACATGAGTTAGTATATGATACTCACTCACCATGGTTAGCTTTCTGACTTGATCATTATCTTTCTCATTTCATTTCTTCATCTTCTTCCTTGAGCAAAAAGAAAAAGCTTGCTAGGGTTTCAAAAAGTGAGTGAAAGATTGTGAGAAATAAAATTCTAAAGAGAACCGACTTCCTATTTCTCCATCCTCTGCTAGACTAGCACTTTAGTATAGGGTGTTTGCTTCACTAATTCTCTAGTTAGTGAAGTAGTAGCTTGAGTTGATATTCTCTCGACGTAGATCATCTTCGGCCTCGAAGACTTCAAGTAAGGACGCGTCTTTCGCCCCGTGAAGCCATGCAAGAGTCCGGGAGAACCACGATCGCAGCGAAGGGACTTCAACAAGGAGCTAATGAAGTGAAGGACTGATCTACAAAGGTTGTATTTCATATTCACTTAGTCGTAAATGCTATTTACTTGCATGTGAAACCCTAATATTCTAGCAAAGATCTTGTTTAGGGTTATTCGACACGACTAAAATTTTAATCGGGCATAGTTGATGCGTTGTAGAACCTTGTTAGAGTGCCTAGTAACCCTACAGTGGTATCAGAGACTAGCTAGAGCATTAGGCGACGTGTATACGAAGTTAAAACCCCGATCGAACCCGGAAACGTAAATTTAACCCCCTCTCTGTACATTTTTTAAAAACTGTGATTTTTCAGAATTAAAAATACCTAAAAATATAAGCAAGGAAATATAAGCAACACTGTGAAAAACGAGGCAATAAGCCGTACAAATCGCCGCGGAACCGCGGCAATTCCTTGCTCCTGCTGCGGATCCGCGGCCGTACGGATGAATTGTTGACTCGTTTTGCTACAGTTATATCCGTAGGTGATTAAGTATATTTCTAGGTATTTTTAATCTGACTCAAGTGTTGAGTATTCTGGGGTTTATTTTGTAATCGTTGATTCGATCGGAGAATTTAATTTTGTTTTTGTTTTCCGGATAATTTAGAAAGTATTAAAATGTTCGAATGGATATCATCAACTCATTATTTCCCGGCACGAAAAACATTCAAGTGTTGAATTTTTCTTGAGTTTAAATCTTTCGGAAAAACGTGCATGTAACGCGATGGACCCTCTAGAAGAACACAAACCTTAACTCGATTATGTGACCGTCTTGAACTGCCTCTAAACCTTAGAGTTTGGGGCAGTACGGCGTGCCACATGTGAGGCGTTGGCTTGACCCTTCTACGGCTGGACCGTTGCTACTGTGACGTATTCTGGAATTTTTGAACTCCGCTCAAGTGTTGAGCTATTAAGGAAATCTTGGGTATTTGATTATTCGATCGGAAACTTTAATACTGTCTATTTATCTGGAATGTGATACAATATATGGAATTCATATAGTTAGGCATGAAATGTGAAGTATGTGATATTTCGGATTTACGATGTCTAAAGAGATTGTGGATTCCAAATGTTGTAGTTTTACACTTTCTTTTCTGCGACCGTAAGTGTAATATGTGATATCGCCGGTTTCGTTGCTATATGTCAACGACAATTGGGATGCGCATATTTACTTACGTTGATGACATGTGATGTTATGTGTTGCTGGATATGTTATATTGGATCGTCGCGTTTTGAATAGCCGGGGGTTTTATGTGAGATGAGAGTTTTTTTTATTTTCATTCATGTAAAATTTTAATGTGTGTAATATTCTTTTATTGGGGCACTTCCGGGATGAGGTTGATGTCACCATTTGTATATTATTTACTTTTCCGCACTAGGATAGACCCAAGGAGGAGAGCACAAGTAACCGGGTTCTGGAGTCCAGTGGGAGACCAACTCGAGGGGTCGAGTCCGGGTCTCCTAACTCTAGAATTGGAAGGGTTGCCTGCCGCTCTCGTAGGGGTCTAGAGGTGTGGGTTTGGCTATTCGTCGCGACCGTGGAATCCGTGTTTTATAGAGGCTCAAAATAAAACACGGACGTCCTAGTATATCCAATGTTTCATATGTTTCTTCTGCTGCGATATCTGTGATGTGATCATTTGATATGTTGTGATAGATACTGTATATAGTATATATGATATATTATATAGACGTTACTTATGTTTTACACCCGCGCTAGCCCTGCCCCACTCTGCCGTTAGTTACCTAACCTAACGGTGCACGAGGGGATATCGAGACGAATGCGGATGGCATAAGTGTACGTCGTATTTATCTGTGATGTTTAGGTGACTTAAATGATGGGACTTCATTAATGTGATTAATGAAAGAAAAGAAACCTAAAAGATGTTGTAGAATCAAATTTTCAAAAAGGGTAGCTACAGTTTTTGCTTTGCATAGCGATATATATGATATATCCTGCACCTTATTCGATAAGGAAAGAGCCGAGATCCCTTCACCGGGAGTGACCTCTTTAGCAAAACTGGCAGATGCTACAACACTCGGTTTGTTTTTGATTGCTTTTGGAGTTTTTGCTTTGCATAGCGATATATATGATATATCCTGCACCTTATTCCATAAGGAAAGAGCCGAGATCCCTTCACCAGGAGTGACCTCTTTAGCAAAACCAATAAAAGTCTCAAAATCACTCCATTTCAAAATTCACTCGATTCTACAACGATATCAAGTTCATTACGCAATAGGTTTTCAGAAAAACCTGTCGTAGCCCTCCGTCATTTCAGATAAGTCCTACTTAGTATTCGTGCTACGTTTGTTGGCCTGCGTCAAGGCGGAGTGTGCGGTAGCTAACTAGTATTTATCTGCTTATGCATATGATGCAGATTGGATTAGGGTAGTCGTGCGACTTTGTTGGCCTGCATCAAGGGTCGTGCGGGTGGGTTTAATTCAATCAAAAAATGACGGGTTGAACTTGACTGCGCACCTTGGTTTGTTGGCCTGCGTCAAGGTCATGGGACGCTAGGGGCAAAATATTATCGGGAATTTCAAGTGTTGAAATTTGCAATGAGATTGCATACCTTCTATGAGATAGTTGGATCCCGATACCCGCTGCGAGTAAGAGTTACTCCTGGGAGAGTTTTACACAGGACAATTAGCCGATCAAGTAGGTGTCTAGAAAGGTGTCAACGGGGTTACGCCTCTGGGAAAACGAGATTTACTTTAATTAGGTCCGTGCGAAAGTACGGGGAACCTCCATCAAAGTACCGACACTGGCCTGGCTGAAAGATTGGCGAAATTGTAGGGTGTAATTAATCCCGGCTAGTTTTTCCTTTTAAGGTTTGAAGGAAGATTTGATAAAAAACAGTGGGAGCCATTTTGATTAGATAAAATAATAACCAATCTGATCTTGCAAGAGCATATGCTAAAGTGTTTTCTTCTCTCTCTCTCCAGGTAGCGACCATATCATGCCTTAATAAAAATAATAATATGGATGTATTGACCGAACCCGCATATTATACTGTGCTGGGGAACGTTGGTTCCGTTCTTTCTTATAAAAGTTATAAGACTGAACAGGATGTAGGGGAATACCAGGATTCCTATGCCACCCGAATGAAGAAAGTACATGTTGATGCATTTTCTTCGGGTGTGTTCGTTACAGAGAACCGTTTCTCCATTTGTTCTACGTCCTGGGTATTAGATACCGGGTCAGGATCCCATATATGTAATCAGTTACATGGGCTTAGGAAAGATAGAGAACTTGGAGAAGGTGATAAAGACATAAGGGTTGGAAATGGTGCAATTGTTGCAGCTAAAACCGTCGGGGAATATCACCTTGTATTGCCAACTGGTAATACATTGATTCTGAACGAATGCTATTACATGCCGAACCTGATATGCAACATTATATCGGTTTCTTACAGGACAATATTATGAACATTTTTCTAAACCAAAAGTTGGTTGGATCAGGCACGATGTGCAATGGCATTTATGTTCTAAATCAATCAACAGTTCTGAGCATAACAAACACACACAAGAGGAAGAGTTCAGAACTGAACGAATCCTTCTTGTTGCATTGTAAACTAGGTCACATCAATGCGACACGGCTAGCTAAGTTACATAAGGATGGATATTTGAATCCTTTTGCATTTTCATCTTATGATACTTGCCAGTCATGTCTCAAAGGAAAGATGACCAAAACTCCGTTTACGGAACACGGAGAAAGAGTTACGGAACTCTTGGGACTAGTACATAGTGATGTATGCGGTCCCATGTCTACACATGCCAGGAACGGTTCTTCGTACTTCATTACATTCACTAACGATCTCTCTAGGTTCGGATATGTGTTCCTGATGAAACACAAATCAGAAGCTTTTGAGAAATTTAGAGAATATAAACAAGAAGTCGAGAACCAAACCGGAAAAAGTATTAAAATCCTTCGATCTGATCTAGGAGGTGAATACTTGAGCAATGAATTCCTGGACTTCCTAAAAGAGAATGGGATTCTCTCTCAGCTAACTCCTCCATATACACCACAGCACAACGGTGTATCGGAACGGAGGAACCGTACCCTATTAGATATGGTACGTTCTATGATGAGTATAGCTGAGTTACCTATTTCCTTCTGGGGGCATGCACTGGAAACAGCTGCAGACCTATTGAATATGGTTCCCACCAAATCTGTGCCAACCACTCCATATGAGATATGGAAAGGAAAGAGACCATGTTTTAATTATGTTAAGATATGGGGTTGTCCGGCCTATGTAAAAACGCAAAATCCAGACAAACTCGCGGCAAGATCCATTCTGTGTAAGTTTATTGGATATCCCAAACATTCGCGCGGGTATATCTTCTACCACACCGAGGAACAAAAGGTGTTTGTTTCTCGACATGCCACCTTTTTAGAAAAGGAATTTCTTGAAAAAGAGATTAGTGGCAAGGAGGTAGAACTGGAAGAGGTTCCGGCAATACAGACTACGACAGAAGATTTGGTTGAACCAGAGGATTCGGTAGTTCCCAACGAACCTCAGCCTCTCCGCCGATCTAGTAGGGTTCCTCACCCACCTGAGAGATACTACGGTTTTCTCATGGATGGTGGGAGCGAGGATTGCATCATGGTTGATGATGACCCAACTAGCTTCGAGCAGGCCATCACGAGTAGAGACTCAGTGAAATGGCTGGATGCAATGCGGTCCGAGATGGAATCCATGTACACCAACAAAGTATGGACTTTAGAAGATGCTCTTGAAGGGGTAAAACCCATTGGGAGCAAGTGGATCTTCAAGAAAAAACTTGGTGTAGATGGGAAAGTGGAGACATTCAAAGCTAGACTTGTTGCAAAGGGTTTTCGTCAAAGACCAGGTGTGGACTATAACGAAACCTTTTCTCCAGTGGCTATGCTTAAATCCATCCGGATCATGCTTGCCATCGCTGCATATCATGACTACGAAATCTGGCAAATGGATGTTAAGACCGCCTTTCTAAACGATGATTTAGAAGAGAGCGTGTACATAACTCAGCCAGAGGGTTTCGTAGCGAGTGGGAGCAGCGGGAATGTGTGCAAGCTGCTTAAATCCATTTATGGATTAAAGTAAATATCGCGGAGTTGGAACATCTGCTTTGACGTCGTTATCAAAGAGTTTGATTTCGTCAAAAACGTAGATGAACCTTGTATCTACAAGAAGGTGGCAGAGAGTAAGGTTGTCTTCCTCGTATTGTACGTGGATGACATACTCTTGATAGGAAATGACATTCCTATGTTGCAATCGGTCAAGCTCTTCTTATCACAAAGATTCTCAATGAAAGATCTAGGGGATGCCTCCTACATCTTGGGGATTAAGATCTATAGAGATAGATCCAAACGGATACTGGGATTGTCCCAATCCAGGTACATTGACACCATACTAAAGAGGTTTAGTATGGAAGAATCCAAGCGTGGGAATTTACCCACGATCTCTGGACCCACTCTCTCCAAAGAGATGTCTCCCAAGACTGATTTGGAGAGAGCTCGCATGCAAGGGATACCCTATGCTTCGGCTGTAGGCTCTATCATGTACGCGATGCTATGTACCAGACCCGATGTAGCATACTCACCAAGTGTAGTGAGTAGGTATCAAGCTGATCCTTGAGAGAGTCACTGGACAGCTGTGAAGAGCATTCTCAAGTACTTGCGAAGGACTAAAGAGATGCTCTTGGTGTATGGTAACGGAGAACTCCAAGTGGAGTCCTTTACCGATTCGAGCTTCCAGCGTGATAAGGACGACTCTAAGCCGCACTCGGGATTTGTCTTTACCCTTTACGGAGGGGCGGTTAGCTGGAAGAGTTCCAAGCAGGAAACCGTGGCAGACTCGACGATGGAGGCTGAATACATCGCTGCCAACGATGCTGCCAAAGAGGCTGTCTAGATCAAGAAGTTCATTACTGAACTTAGAGTGGTTCCATCCATTGAGCACCCAATACCTTTGTATTACGATAACAATGGAGCGGTGGCTTTAGCCAAGGAACCCAGGTCCCATCAGCGATCCAGGCATATTCTGAGGCGGTATCACCTGATCCGGGAGATAGTTGATCGCCGGGAGATCGAGGTCAGGAGGGTTGACACGAAGAACAACACAGCGGATCCACTCACGAAGGCCATTCCCCAGATACAGTTTGAGAGACTCTTCGGGATGCTTGGTATGCTATACTACAGCAGTTGGCCCTAGTGCAAGTGGGAGATTGTTAGTTGTATGTATGCCCTAAAGGCCAGTATTGTACAGATGATGTATATTATATTGGATGCTTGGACATATATAGAGAGGACTTTCTTGCTCGATATGATAGTATGCTATCTGGTTGCTTTTTATCTTAACATGTATACTTGTCTCTTGATGCTGTCTCATAGTGACATGTTGGTAAAGCCCTTAGGATGTGTACTTGACTACCAGGACTATGATGAGATCATACTAGTGGGGCTATGGTAGTCCATAAGTACATCCTTTAATGTCCCTAGTTGTGGGTATATCGAGATGGGGCATCGATATACCAGAGTAGACTAGTGTATACGCTTCTCGACCCATGAGATGGGCGATGGATGATCCCATATCCATTGGTGTTTGACATCAGAGATGGTATACGGGTGCTCAGTGGAGACTGGGTACACTGGACGGACTCGCCGAGAACTCCCAGATGGTATTATACCTCACGTCAGATGGCAGTTCTCTGGTGACACTTGTGCAGGTTAGTCTGTAGACCCGAGATCGTCATAGAGTCTTGTGTGATTCCCACTGTGCTTTGATTTCCACCTTACCACGTTCAAGAGGGCGTGCAAAACGGTGGTTTTTGGGTACAGTCCCGAGTCACATGGAGGCAATGAGCGATATGAGGGGTTTCGTCTCTCCCGGTATTTGGGGTTGATGTTGCGCTGTGCTCGATTGGCCATAACAGGGAAGTCCTTGGCCAGGGTTAATTTAGAGATTTACTGGTAAGTGTTACCAGTAGTTTCTCGACCCGTTATGAGCCTCACATCGGCACGACTTATCGGTTATTGGGGTCTGACGTATACCACCTCTAGACTTGATATGCGACATATCAGACGAGGAGACCGGACTGCACGGGTGTTGGATATAGTGCCCTCTAAGTCAATTATTGGATCGCAGGTACGTGATTGCAATGATTGAGGGAGGACCTATACCGATAGAACAGTCTTACTCAAGATGATAGTATGCTATCTGGTTTGTCTTTATCATCATGTAGATGTTGATAGAGCCCATAGGATTCATGCTTGACTACCAGCAGTATGATGGTGATCATATATGTGGGAGCTAGGGTCTATAAGCACATCCTTAAACTGTCCCTAGTCGTGGGAGTTTCGAGACAGGGCATCGATACTCCGGAGTAGACTAGTGTATACATTCGAGACCCCGACGAGGGGCAGTGGCCAGTCAGACAAGCCATTGGTGTTAGTTGATTCACCTAAGATGTATACAGGTGCTCATTGGGTTATGAGTACACCGGACAGGACTCGCCGGGAACATGCTAGTTGGTATTATACATATCGTCAGATAGCAGTTCCCTGGTGACATGTGTACAGGTTAGTTCATCGACCTGAGGTCGTCATTTGTCTCGTGTGACTTCCCACTGTACTTTGATTTATACCCTACCACGGATCAAAGGAGTCGTGCAAACAGGTATATTTTGGGTACAGTCCCGAGCCATATGGAGGCAGTGAGCAGATCGTCGGGGATTCGTCTCTCCCGGTATTGGGGGTGAGATCGCGTTGTGTTTAGGAGAGCCATTACACGAAATCCCTGGCCAGGGTAATTGAGATTTACTGGAAGGTATTCCAGTAGCATCTCAGGGTGTTATGGGCTGCTCTCTGACACGACTTATGCAGCTATTGGGGGTCTGTCGTTTACCAGCCCCCTAGGCTCTATATGCGATACTCATAAGACGAATGGACCGGACTGTACGGATATTGTCACTGTCAGGCTCGGTAGGGTTTCTGGATGAGTTCGCTCGTCAGCTTCCCTTCTAATCAGTATATAGGCAATCGTTACGTACAGCTTGTACCTCTGACGTGCTAGTAGTTATACCCAGTGCCAGTGTATTGATGAGTTATTAGAGTCCCCCACAGACACTTTCCCTAGTTCGGGCGAAACGTTGTAGTTGCCGTATGGTTTTATGGCAGGGTTCGGAAAATGCACGTGCTTTTTCGCACGTGTCATTTTTCGGGCAGATAATATTGGTAGGCTTTGGTTTAAGCCGGATCCGAGTATTATACTGTGTAGATATAATATCTTTGTCTCAGTTGCATTTGTATTCGGTCGTAATACAAATGCGGGTATGTTTATACTGTTACGGGGTTATCCTGAAATTTGTTTCAGGATCACTTTTGGAAGTCGCCAGTTTCTAGTTTTCTATCGGCCGTATTTAACATTCGGTTAAATACGGATTTATCTTTTCTTCTTGGGTGAGTCATGAGGGTGAGTCATGCTTCTAGATGGTTCTAGAAATGGTGACTAGCTTCATGAGTCATTAGTTCCTTAATGGTGCATTTAATGATGGAGGATGACTAAGGTTGTGAGTCATTGTTTCCATTAATGCAATTTTGGAATACTTAGGATATTTTCTCCTTGATCTTTTGCTTACACTCACCCTCCCCTCTCCTACACTCACCCTCCCTCTTCTATATAGTGGCCGGCCCTCATTGTGAGGGATGATGGATTCATTTTTTTGAGAAAAGATACAAGAAACTTAGTTCATGGAAATTTCATATAGCTCAATTTCCATTTACCCGATTCCAGTTGGCAACTTCCATAACCGTTCATCCATAGCCTTGGACGTAACGAGACAAAGTGTTCTACTCATTCTCTACATCAATCTTGGTCGTCTCTTTTAGCAAACTTGACGATCGAGTTGCCTCGGTTCAGAGGCGGGAGCCCGTTTAAAGATCCGTCGACGTGGTGCCACCTGTACGACGAGACCGGAGATCGAGAAGATCGGAGCAGCCGCAACAAAGCGTGGGATGATGGTTAAAGACCGAAGGACTCGGATCGTTCGGTATAACAATTCTACCCTCTTTACAATATGTTAGTTTAGCTTTAATGGCAGATCCGGGTTATAGTACGCGATAACGCCAGTCGTAAAAGTTTTTGTTCCGCATATTGGCGTCTGTTAGACGGCTGGGGCGCTACCGTGGAATTACAGTGGTATCAGAGCCTTACCATTAAGCTATACTAACTTGTGCTAACGCGTTTAAAATATCGATCGAACGGATTTTCGAAAATCACAATTTTCAAGTATAAAGTTTCTGTTGTTTTTTAAACTGCTCTAAAATTATTTTACATATCACAGAATAACAAGCAGGCTTTTTTAAGCAATCCGTACAAATTTGGTCACGTGATCCCTTAGAACCACCGCGGAACCGCGGTCAAACCTTGGGTTTGACCGCGCTTCCGCGGCGGTTTAGTAGGAACAGTGCTCCAAAATTGTACAGGGGCTTCTACACAGGGAATTGTGGTTTCTGGTACTGTTCTTTTGGGCCCAGTTTTTGTTACTATACATCAGATGTTTTTGGGGCCCACTTCGGGAAATTTTGTCGATCGAAATTTAAACGTGTTAGTTTACAGTACTTATTTTATATCTCCGACCGAGAATGTCATTTGATCGGTAAACCGCGTCTGACTGCTATAGTTCTTTTAGACGGGTTTGCGAACGTGACATTCGCGTTGATGTTCTGTGTTGTGCTGTGATGTTGCAGATTTGTCGTGGTGGATAGCAGTGTGCAATGGTAGTGCTGTTTGGATTTATTTGTACATTTGATATTGCGGGGCGAGCGTCCAACATGTGGACTGTCGTCACTGCCTGTTGTATAATATTCTTTTGGGGCACGACCGGGTTGAGGTCGATGTACCCGTTGTACATATTTTTAATTTCTGTACTAGGTTTATGCCGTGAAGGAGTGCACGGATAGCCGGGTTCTGAAGGGCAACGGGTCCGTATCTCATGGATTTGAGAGGCAAAAGGACCTCACTTTAGAATTGGCAGACTATTCGCCGCACTCGTAGGGGGTACAGGTTGACCCAAGGAGGGGTGCTCAATTTACCGGATTCCGTGAAGTGCCGGGTGTTCCATTCACTATGCTGTGGAGGACTACCTCGCTTCAGGTTTTGGTGGGTAACTTGCTGCACCCGTAGGGGTCTAGGTTTCATTGCACAGGCTATCCACACGACCAAGGGAACGTCGGGTTTCAGTAGCGGCTCTGTGAAACCCGGGGATCCCAGATTATCTGTATTGTTCTGTGATGCTTATTGCTTTTCTGTAATGTTGCATATTATCACGCCTGGAGCGATTATTGTATATTAGTATATATACTATTAGATGTTTTATATGTTTTACACCCGCGCTAGTCCAGCCCCCGCTCTGTCGTTAGTTAAGTAACCTAACGGGTGATGACGGGACCCAGTGACGAATGCGGATGGCATATACGTACATTTTATTTTCGTTCTTTTCTGGTGTGATTGATTGATGGGACTGCATTGATTCTTATCAATGCAAGGATAAAACAAACCTATATTTGATATTGTTGGAACAAATTTTAAAAAGGAGTTATTACAAATACATTTCCTTTTGTTTTGCATAGCGGTATTCAGTTAGAATATCCTGCACCTCATTCGAAGAGGTAAGGGCCGAGATCCCTTCACTGGGAGTGACCCCTTGGGCAGAAGTTTACGTCAGGGTAATAACTTCAATATAGTCGATTACAAGTTTCTTTGCATCGCGGTATTCAGTTAGAATATTCTGCACCTCATTCCACGAGGAAAGAGACGAGATCCCTTCACAGGGAGTGATCTCTTTAGCAAAGGTTTTCGCCACTATATTTTTATAAAAAGCTATCAGGTTCCTTCAACGAGATCAAGTTCATTACGTTAAAGGTTTTTCGCCAAAAACCAGCCGTAATCCTTCGTCATTTCTTATGGATGGTCAGTAGTATTCAAGCTATGTTTGTTGGCCTACGTCAAGGCGTAGTATTTGGTAGCTGCTGAGTATTCATTTGTTGCATAGATAGATGCATTAGTTTAGGATAGACGTACAACCTTGTTGGCCTACGTCAAGGGCATGTACGATGACCTAAATTAATCAGGACAACGACGGGTAGAACTTGACATGTGGCTTATGATTTGTTGGCCTACGTCAAGGTCATAAGAGCATGGGATAAAAATTATATCGGGAGTTTCAAACATACAGGGAACTTGCCAGACTTGCGCATACCTTCTGGAGTGTGTTAACTTGAGTGACTTCCATCAAGTTATCATGCGATGATAGTTGGATCCCGATTCTCACCGATGAGTTGGTTTACTCTTCGGGTGATCCCGACTAATTCTTCTTTCAGATTTGGAGGAGAATTTGAGATTACAGTGGGAGGTTTCCTAAATTAGATAAAGTGATAACCATTCTGATCTAGGTAAGAGTGCACGCAGAGTGTTTCTTTTCTCTCTCTCTCTCTTTGGCAGCGACCTTTTGACCAACCCTAGACTATAACTCAGTGACCAAGTTGACCGAACCTTCTTAATATACTGGCTTTTGGATTGTCCGAGTTGCATAAGTCATTACCGCTCCTTCTTTTACCCTTTGTATTTCTCAGAACACCCCGTATTACTATGGACATCCACTTCCATTGGATAGATCCATCGTATGGTTATATACGAACTCGGAGGGATTTCTTCGAGGATGGATCCAGGTTCAGGAGAAATAGAATTGGTTTATTAAGTTGTCTTCTATTATCACCTTCTCTCAGGTTGCAAGGGCTCCTTGGTTTAGGAGAGTACACCTATTACGCTTATTGGATAGTCTTCTTCTAAACTATAGGCAGGTGCCGAAAGGTAGGGAATAAAGAAAACCAATTAGCCTAAATAGGGTGTACAGAAGGTAATAAATAAAGACAAAATAAAGGGATTAGAAAGAGGGCAAAGTAAATTGCGACTGCTATCATTCACGACCAAACCGCGTACTTCATCGCCACTCCTACTTCACCTTTAATTTCTCCAGAACAACCCGTATCACTACGAGCATCCAATTCCATTGGATACATCCATCGTATGGTTATATACGAACTCGAAGGACATTTTTTCGAGGATGGATTCTGGTTCAGGAGAAATAAGAATAAGGTTTATTCAGTTGTCTTTTATCATCACCTTCTCTCAAGTTGCGAGTACTCCTAGGATTAGGAGGGTACACCTATTATGCTTACTGGATATTCTTCTTCCAAACCATAGGCTGATGCCGAACGGTAGGGAAGGAGGAAAACCATTTAGCCTAATGATGGTGTACAGAAGGTAACGACTAAAGACAAATAAAGGGAATTGGAAAGATGGCAGGGAAATATACGGTTAGAGTCATGATTTTGGATTATGGAAAAGGCATTACTATGAATACCAGGATACCCCTTCGAAACATTTTCATGTTTCAGTTACACTGTGCATTGTTAATTGTAAACTGATTTCCCAATTAAACCCTTGCTCCAGGGTATGTATTTACCAGGTATGTTTCTCACATCTGTATGGTTTTACAGATGATGAGTGGGAGTAAGTTATTGGGAATTAGGTGATCATCCTCATTATATCGGAATTCGTTGTAATTGGTGATATTTGAGGAAATCGCCTGGGTACAGTTTTCAACCTACGACGCACAGGTTTTGAGTTATTCAACTCAGCGGACTTATACAGAGTATTGTATGTTGTCCAGTGTCCATCAGGACAAAAGGGTTGGTCCTCGTACTCTGTTCTGTTTACTTGTGACTTCTCTAGCTTTTAGACAAGTGTTTCGAAATACAATGTCTAAGTTTTGAGAAGTTGTGGGTATAAGAATAAAGTAGAGAACCAGGTGTCACAAGTATCGGGATTCTTCAAAGAAATTGAAGATGTAGATTCTTGTGATTGGTATTCAGTTAATGGTTTTGAGAAACTTGTTTCTCTTTCAGATTACTCATAATTGGATGGATTCTTAAGTTGAGTAATGCTGATTAGCCTTTCTCCATTAAATTGATATGCATTGGAGACAGCTGCATGATTTGAATCTGGTTCCAATTAAATAAGTGCCAAAGTTTCTATATTGGATATAGAATGGATCATATCTTAACGATGTTAAGGTACGGGGAGTTGTCCAGCTTATGCTTGAGACCAGACACTGGATAACTCAAGGCACGTTTCTGTAATGGCAGTTTTTGGGTTGATCCTAGCTTTGACGAGGGTTGATTTTCTACCATCTGGAAGATTAATAGTGATATTGTTCTTGACTCGCCACAGTTTTGGTAAAATGGATTTTTTCAGAAAACAGTCGTGGGAGTATGGTAGAACTGGAAGTGATTCCAGAACCGCAAACGATTACGGAAAATTTAATAGGACCTATATATTCAATCAGGTTTGACATTCCAATAGCCACTCCGCAGATATGGTAGGTAACCTCCGACACCCGAGAGGTACTCCGGTAGCCTCAAGGACGGTGACAGGGAGGTTCTTGTTTACCCAGACTTGACACTACTGTTGTTCCAGACTATAAGACCCGGCAGGAGGATAAGTGTAGCGTCGTTCTAAACTAGTTTTAGAAGTGTACGTATATATATTATTCTGCCAGAGGGTTGTCGTAGTCAGTGGGAGCAGCGGAAGCATAGTGGGCAAGTAGCTTATGTCTATTTATAGACTTGAGTAAATATAGCGGAGATAGATCATCTAATTTTTGATGTGACAAGTCATGGGTTTGACTTCATCAGAATAGGGGATGGATCTGTTAAGAAGGTAGTAGGGTGTGATGTCCTGGTATTTGGATGACATACACAGAGTAGGAAGTAAAATTCCTATACTACGATCGGTTGTACTGTGGTCGTCACACAGTTGTTTTCCACAAAGGATATGGATATAATATCTGACATTCTGGTTACTAGATCTAGATTTGGGTAGTTTTCCAATATGGGTACTTTGACATTATTCTAATAGAATTTTAGAATAGTTGACTCCTGGCATGGCGGTGTACCTGCAGGTGATGGAGTCACCCTCTCTAAAGGTGTCTTACAGGCTAAAGAGGAGAGGGACGTGCATGATTGGCAGATCACTTGCTTAGGCAATTGAGTCAATCGTGAGATGTCAAGTACCACACCAGATGTTGCTTTTTGTACTAGATGCGATAAATTTATATTGATCCAATCCTGAAGAAACATACGGAAGCAGTTATAGAACATAAGTGCATGTTCTTCGGATTAGATGACGGTAGCCTCCTTCGGGAGACGGTTATCATTCCAGGCTTCACAGGTGACATCCATGACAGAGTGATTGTCAGAGTTATAGTTTTCCTTCAGACGAGGGACAGTATTATGGACAGATGGTCCAAGAGGATACTGTGGGAGGCATAGTGCTGGACACTGATTAGTTTCAGTGATCGATACAGTCTAAGAAGTTTGGATTTGGAGTTCATTTATGAACTAGGTCCCATCAGATATCCAGACATATTCTAAGACAGGTATTACTCAATTCGGGAGATGGCTTTCTCTGCGAATTTGAGATTAAGAGAGACATAAAAAGAAACATCGAGTCGGATCCACTCACTGTGGCTATTTCTCGAACAGAATAGTTTTGCAAACGAGCTTTGTGAAACTGATTAGTAGAGGAGTTGGATGTTCGGTATCACACGGGCTATGAGTATACGACATCGCAATAATTAGCCTTAAGAGCAAGTGGGAGATTGTTGGATATAGTGCCCTCTAAGTCAATTATTGGATCGCAGGTACGTGATTGTAATGATTGAGGGAGGACCTATACCGATAGAACATTCTTACTCAAGATGATAGTATGCTATCTGGTTTGTCTTTATCATCATGTAGATGTTGATAGAGCCTATAGGATTCATGCTTGACTACCAGCAGTATGATGGCGATCATATATGTGGGAGCTGGGGTCTATAAGCACATCCTTAAACTGTCCCTAGTCGTGGGAGTTTCAAGACAGGACATCGATACTCCGGAGTAGACTAGTGTATACATTCGAGACCCCGACGAGGGGCGGTGGCCGGTCTCACAAGCCATTGGTGTTAGTTGATTCACCTAAGATGTATACAGGTGCTCATTGGGTTATGAGTACACTGGACAGGACTCGCCGGGAACATGCTAGTTGGTATTATACATATCGTCAGATAGCAGTTCCCTGGTGACATGTGTACAGGTTAGTTCATCGACCTGAGGTCGTCATTTGTCTCGTGTGAGTTCCCACTGTACTTTGATTTATACCCTACCACGGGTCAAAGGAGTCGTGCAAACAGGTATATTTTGGGTATAGTCCCGAGCCATATGGAGGCAGTGAGCAGATCGTCGTGGATTCGTCTCTTCCGGTATTGGGGGTGAGATCGCGCTGTGTTTAGGAGAGCCATTACATGAAATCCCTGGCTAGGGTAATCGAGATTTACTGGAAGGTATTCCAGTAGTATCTCAGGGTGTTATGGGCTGCTCTCTGACACGACTTATGCAGCTATTGGGGGTCTGTCGTTTACCAGCCCCCTAGGCTCTATATGCGATACTCATAAGACGAATGGACCGGACTGTACGGATATTGTCACTGTCAGGCTCGGTAGGGTTTCTGGATGAGTTCGCTCGTCAGCTTCCCTTCTAATCAGTACATAGGCAACCGTTACATACAGCTTGTACTTTTTGACGTGCTAGTAGTTATACCCAGTGCCAGTGTATTGATGAGTCATTGGAGTCCCCCACAGACACTTTCCCAAGTTCGGGCGAAACGTTGTAGTTGCCGTATGGTTTTATGGCAGGGTTCGGAAAATGCACGTGCGTTTTCGCACGTGTCATTTTTCGGGCAGATAATATTGGTAGGCTTTGGTTTAAGCCGGATCCGAGTATTATACTGTGTAGATATAATATCTTTGTCTCAGTTGCATTTGTATTCGGTCGTAATACAAATGCGGGTATGTTTATACTGTTACGGGGTTATCCTGAAATTCGTTTCAGGATCACTTTTGGAAGTTGCCAGTTTCCAGTTTTCTATCGGCCGTATTTAACATTCGGTTAAATGCGGATTTATCTTTTCTTCTTGGGTGAGTCATGAGGGCGAGTCATGCTTCTAGATGGTTCTAGAAATGGTGACTAGCTTCATGAGTCATTAGTTCCTTAATGGTGCATTTAATGATGGAAGATGACTAAGGTTGTGAGTCATTGTTTCCATTAATGCAATTTTGGAATACTTAGGATATTTTCTCCTTGATCTTTTGCTTACACTCACCCTCCCATCTCCTACACTCACCCTCCCTCTTCTATGTAGTGGCTGGCCCTCATTGTGAGGGATGATGGATTCATTTTTTTGAGAAAAGATACAAGAAACTTAGTTCATGGAAATTTCATATAGCTCAATTTCCATTTACCCGATTCCAATTGGCAACTTCCATAACCGTTCGTCCATAACCTTGGACGTAACGAGACAAAGTGTTCTACTCATTCTCTACATCAATCTTGGTCGTCTCTTTTAGCAAACTTGACGATTGAGTTGCCTCGGTTCAGAGGCGGGAGCCCGTTTAAAGATCCGTCGACATGGTGCCACCTGGACGACGAGACCGGAGATCGAGGAGATCGGAGCAGCCGCAACAAAGCGTGGGATAATTGGTAAAGACCGAAGGACTCGGATCGTTCGGTATAACAATTCTACCCTCTTTACAATATGTTAGTTTAGCTTTAATGGCAGATCCGGGTTATAGTACGCGATAGCGCCAGTCGTAAAAGTTTTTGTTCCGCATATTGGCGTCTGTTAGACGGCCGGGGCGCTACCGTGGACTTACAACGGGAAGTGTTACTGTTAGGCTTTCACAGGAGTTGGAGCGGTCTTGCTTGCTGATCTTCTGATCGTTCAATACCCGGGTAGCCGTTACGTCCAGCTAGTACCGCTGATGGCTTGTGGGTGCTCGATGTGATCATCACCTACTGCCGGCGTATTGACGAGTCTTTAGAGTCCTACATAGAGGTTTTACTGGCTCAGGCAAAACGAAATAGGAGCGCATATGTGATATGTGCGGGACCGAGAATAATACGTGTATGTGATACCGTATTCTATTCTCGTGACTTTTTGTATCGATCGGTTATATATGATATAGCCGGGTTATCGAATCAAGTGTTGATTCGATAAGTCGATATATTGGATGTTAGTCGGTTATATGAGATATAACCGGATTATTAAGTCAAGTGTTGATTTAATAATTTAGTGTATAATTGTATATATGATATACTAATTTACATTAACTAATATTTGTTCACTTAAGGATTTTTCTCACATGTGCACAACTTTAATATATATGTGATATATATTAAAATGTGTTTTTCTTTTTGTATCATGGTTGGTGATACATCTTTCATGGGTGTATGAGACTTACACCATGCTATTTGTTATGTTGGGTTTTATATTTAAAAGTAATTACAAAATTAGTGAAAAATTAGAAAATGCATGAAGCTTGTGGAAGCTTGTGGATGCATTGACTAAAGTCCACTAAGTTTGTTTTTACTTTGGATTTTTGTTAACCCAACCATCACACTTAGCCATGATTAAGTCTCTACATAAGTTAGTATATGATATTCACTCACCATGGTTAGCTTTCTGACTTGATCATTATTTTTCTCATTTCATTTCTTCATCTTCTTCCTTGAGCAAAAAGAAAAAGCTTGCTAGGGTTTCAAAAAGTGAGTGAAAGATTGTGAGAAATAAAATTCTAAAGAGAACCGACTTCCTATTTCTCCATCCTCTGCTAGACTAGCACTTTAGTATAGGGTGTTTGCTTCACTAATTCTCTAGTTAGTGAAGTAGTAGCTTGAGTTGATATTCTCTCGATGTAGATCATCTTTGGCCTCGAAGACTTCAAGCAAGGACGCGTCTTTCGCCTCGTGAAGCCATGCAAGAGTCCGGGAGAATCACGATCGCAGCGAAGGGACTTCAACAAGGAGCTAATGAAGTGAAGGACCGATCTACATAGGTTGTATTTCATATTCACTTAGTCGTAAATGCTATTTACTTGCATGTGAAACCCTAATATTCTAGCAAAGATCTTGTTTAGGGTTATTCGGCACGACTAAAATTTTAATCGGGCATAGTTGATGCGTTGTAGAACCTTGTTAGAGTGCCTAGTAACCCTACAAAAAGCTTACTTGACCCCTCTGTGATGGGGGTTTATATAGTGGCGGCAGCGAGCAGTAGCAGGCGCGAGAATCTCGCCGGCAGTTATGCTCCCGACGTCACGCACGCGTAATAAGCGGATCGCCCGTTAGTGGGGATCGTGATGGCGTGGAATGTGGGATGTTGCCGGCGTAGAATCCGCGCATGGTGAGATTTGCGGAGCGGCGATTACGCCTGTGAGTGGTGGAGTTGGTCGGTCGGAGGGACCGAGGAAGATGGCATCAGCGGGGGAGCTCAGGAACGAGCGGGAGGGCCGAGGCATCTTGATCCTATGGTATCTCGGGGCGAGCCGAGAGGCCGAGGAGGCCAATTTGCTGTGGGCTCTGAGGAGAGCCAGCTTGTGCTTGCAGATCGGGTACAGGGGCGGCCTGGTTGGCCCCTGTAGGCCCTTTCTTCTGAGTTCTGGGACACGTCATCTGCCACGTGTCCTGATCTGAGAGATCGCCAATATAGAGCATCATCATTAGCCCCCCACTCTTGTCCCGACCAGCTGGCGAGTCGGGTCAAGAGTGGACTGCCGGGCCGCCCGGGGTGAGCTCCCTCCTAAGATTTCGTCGGGACGCGTCCCCAGGCTGTTAGCTGTATTTTCTGCCAGCGAATCAGGACGAGATCTCTGCATTTAAGGAAGGTGCACCGGTTCGTGCATCCTGTCACTGAAGTGATGGTCCGCGTGTCAAGCGTCGGTTGGCCGACGCGACGTGTGCAGACCTGCAGTGTCTGATGGGATGCGGCCCAGTGTGGGAACGACAAGTGGAGTGATCGGGGCCGTTGGACACGAGGAGGCGCTTTGGCGGGAGATGAAGGACGCCGTTGGATGAGGGCGATTGCGGTGATAAATAAGGGTGGGGCCCACTCCAGGGCCCCTACTCCTTCATATTTCCTCGCTCTAAGTCCTGATTGCTCGGCGCTCGTCTTCTTTCTTCTGCTTTCGTTTCACGAGGATCCCTCTTCCCTACGTTAGATGTCTTCTTTCGCAGAATTTGTAGATGTCGTAGGAGTAGGTTCTAGGGACCCTCTAGTTGAGCCTGAGTCTTCCCGAGGAGCAGGGATCAGATCCTCTTCCCGGGATAGCGCGGCGGGGGCAGCCTCCAGGGAGGAGGTGGTAGGCGCTGCTCCCGGCGCTTCGTGTTGGGTGAGGCATGAGGACGAGCTTGCCAATGCTCGGGCTCGCTTCCACATCCCCTCACGTTATACGCTTCGTCTGGCCAAGGAGGGAGAGAGGGCAGACCAAGTACGGGGTAAGGAGATCGCCCTGTACTTGGAAGCTTTTTGGGGTGGAATGCGCCTGCCCTTCTCTCCCGAGGTCGTCGAAGCGCTGAACTTCTTCGGGCTAGCCCCTGGCCAGCTAGTGCCGAACTCATGGAGGATTCTCCTCGGGTTCCTGATCTGCCTGAAGTTACAGGCGGTTCCCTTCAGCCTCTCCATCCTTGATTCTTCTCTTGTTTTCAAAAATCATCCTGGGGTCGAGCGGGCGACCTGAGGTTGGTCTACCTCTCTTTTAGGAAGCGACACGGGGGCGCCGCCGGGACAGGAGTTGTAGTCCTACCTTCTTCCATTCACGACTAGAAGAAGAAGTTTTTCTTTGTCATGCCGCTCGAGGGCGAGAACTGGCCCATGCCCACCAAGTGGTCGAGAGAAAAATGCTTGCCGGGAACCGGTCCAATGACCCCGCCGCGGTGAGAGTGGCGTCGTGGGAGCCCGTCCCCCGATTTGACATGCTGCTGTCTGAGAGGGTCCTGAGTTGGTCCGGGCTCAGCCCCGTTGTGTTCGTTGGTAAGTTAGGCTTGCTTTTTGGCTTTTATATTGCATGTGTCGCTGACTTCTTTGCATTTGGTTTTGTGCAAGATCCATCGATATGGACGAGCTCCGAACCTCCATGCGCCAGCTGAGGAAGGTCACGAAGGATGGAGGCGCCAGCTCTTCCCGTTCGAAGCCTGCCCCGGCTCCTTCGACCTCCGTCCCAGTGTCTCCGGTGGCCGCGTCCCTTGAGCGTTCGGGGGCGGATCTCGCTCCGGGGCCTAGCAGAGCGCCGGGCCGGAAGCGGGATCGAATTTTGGAGGACCCGGTCTCGGAGGAGGAGACCGCCTCTCCATCGGAGCCACTCAAGAGGGGTTCCCGGAGGTCTCCTCGGGGCCCGCCCTCGCCGATCATGTTGGAGGAGGGGGCCTTCAGTTTGCGGTGCCCTCGGGGCTATCTGTCGCGGATAGCCTGCTGCACGAAATAGAGAAGTCGGCAGGGGGTAGGGTCCCTGGGGGGACCTTCAGGGCCCAGATGGCGTCCATCGCCCAGGAGGCCGTGCAGGTAAGTGCTCGGTGGCTTGTGAGATTCGGTACTTCCTTTGTCTTCCTGACCTTTTTCTTATTTTTCAGGTCCTCCAGCACGTCGCCCTTGCCTTACGCATGGAGTCCGAGGTGATAGCCCCGGCGATGAAGGCCGCGGACCAGCTTACCTCGCTGGAAGAGAGCTCCAAACGGGAGCTGGAGGCGGCGATGGTGAGGGTTGCCGCCCTGGAGAGCGAGGTGGAGGCCGGGAAACGGGAGGTTGCCCGGCACCGCGTGGCCGCCTTGGCCGCCGAGGTCAAGCTTAAGGACGCTCAGGCGCTCGCCGGCAACATGAAGAAGACGGTGAGGACCCTTCGGAAGGAACTGGGTGCGGCGGTCGAGGCGGCGAAGCGGGCCGACCTCTCGGCAGTGAAGGCGGTGGAGAGCTATAAGAAGTCGAAGGACTTCTACAATGACTTAGCCATGGACACCACCCGCATCTGGCACGAGGCCCTCGACGCCGTTAAGGCCTGGATGCCGGAGTTCGCCGATGAAGAACTCCGGGCCGAATACCCCCTCACGGACGCCGATGAGCAGGGGGAAGAGATTCCTGATGAGGAGGTGGCTGAGGACCCTGCTCGACTCGTGGTAGATATCGAGGATCCTGAGGTCGTGCTTGGCCCCGAGGCCTAAAGCCCCCGTCTTCCTCCTCCTTTTATTTTGCCGCTTCTGGAATTTTTGTAAGCCTCCGGGCAGTCTGTAAGGCTGGGGAGCCCAAAATACCCTTTGTAAAGACTTCGCTTTTGGTAGTAAAACTTTTTGTTTCATCAGTTTGCACTTTATCTTCTGTTTGTGAAGAATGCTCGTAAAATATCCTTTCTTGCACTGTTGGGCTTCCATGTCAGGTCAGCTATCTGTCTAGCGATCGTTCGTCGAGTTGATTTCGATCACTTGCCAAGTGTGCCAAGCACCGCTGAGAAGGAGGCATCTCCATAACCCCGAAGTCGAGGGGGGATCACTCAGACTTGAACAGATCCGACGTCTCTCAATAGGGTTTCGGGTCTGCGGCATTTGATGAGCAGCATGCTGCCCGCCGCAGATTTGCCTAGCAGAAGGGAGCTCAATGGCCTCGTTATGAGGGCTTCAAACCAGCAGCGTCTGGTGGACAGGAGGATGCCCGCTGGGTATGACCGAGCAGGGAAGCTGCTCGGTTTCCTCTTGGCGAGGGCTTTGATTTCTGGCGTCGTGGGTAGGCAACTACCAGTCGGGGATGACTGAGCGGGGTAGCCGCTCAGATGCCTCTTGCGAGGGCTTTAGTTCATGGCATCATGGGTAGGGAGCTACCAGCCGGAGGTGACCGAGCAGGGTAGCCGTTCGGCTGTCTCTAAGGAGGGCTTTTATCCTTAACACCGGAGGGGCTGTAAGAAGCCTACTAAGGATAACCGGGCAGTGAAGCTGTGCGGTTGCCTCTGGGTGAGGGTTTTGATCCTTCAGGACGGGAACCGAGCAGGGTTACTGCCCAGTGCGTTTTGGCGAGGACTTTGATCCCTGTCGGTTGTGGTAGGAAGCTACCAGCCGGGTATAGCCGAGCAAGGATCGGGCTCGACTGCCTCAAAGGAGGATTTTGGTCCTTAGCGCGTGAGGGGCTGTAAGAAGCCTACTAAGGACCCTTGGCCGAGCAGAGTTAATGCCCGGTGCCTCTTGGCGAGGGCTTTTGTCCTGAAGGATAGCCGAGCGAGGGTCGGGCTCGACTGCCTCTGGGAGGTCTTTTTGATCTCTGTCGGTTGTAGTAGGAGGCTACCAGCTGGGGATAGTTGAGCAAGGGTCGGACTCGACTGCCTCTGTGAGGACTTTGGTCCTTAGCGTTGGAGGGGCTGTATGAGGCCTGCTAAGGATAACCGGGCAGTGAAGCTGCGCGGTTGCCTCTTGGCGAGGGCCTTGATCTCTGGCGTTGCGAGTAGGGAAGCTACCGGCCAGGGATAGCCGAGCAGGGTAGCTGCTTGTTTCCCCAATCAGAGAAAAGCTCTGTTCAAATTCTAAGATTTGAAATGAAGTGACGCTTCTACTTCTGCTTCCCCCAATCAGAGCAAAGCTCTGTTTAAAAATTCAAGAGGGAAAAATTGAAGCAACGCTTCAGGTTCCGTGCCAGGCGCATGGCGCGCCACGTGTCTAGCACGGGTGCGCTAGCGTTGGGCGCGCTGCGCGCCACGTGTCAAGAACGAGTGCGCTAGAGCTAGGCGCGCTGCGCGTCAAAACGCAAGTGCGCTAGCGCTAGCGCAATAGCGCTGCGCTCTGCGCTACACACCCCAAATTAGAGCAAAGCCCTGTTTCCAAGATTGGAAAGCGAAGCAACGCTTCATGAAAGAGACTAACATCAAATTTGCTTACAATAAGAGTCAAAGACTCTGAAACGGCGCCCACGTGCAAAGCACGGGAGCGCTAGGCGCCAGAAGCGCTAAGCGCCAGAAGCGCTTCATCCTTACAAGAATTACTTGCGTATGATTATAGCAAATTAAATTATGCAGCGCATAAACACCTTACAGAGGAATAACAAAGAATTAAAAAAACAAAGGAACACTTAACGGATAATAAAATACTTAATTAAAACATTTATTTATTATTATTATTATTACATTTACATTTAAAAAAGATCACCAAACAAGGGATCAGTGGCACAAGGGTGAACAAAACAATATACAAAATTTTCTAACTCCCTCGCCGCCTTCTCCTGCACATCAAAACGACGGTTTTCATGAGGAGTGGCTCCCCACCGATTGGCGCCATGTTCATCCGCAAAAGCAGACATGATAGCCCGCCGGGCTCTTATTTGGCTCAACAGGTGAACTAAGCAATCTTTCAGAGCCTGAGTAATCAGGCACGCCTCATGGAAACACTCGAGCTTGTATTCAGCTGCATCGAGCATTACCAGGGTCATCTCCGCTGGGTGAGGAGGGATGTCATCGAGCACGGCAAGAAGAATCATCCGGAGCCAAATGGATCCCATTGGAAGAGGGGACCCCTTACGGATCACAAGTTCATACATCACCGCATCACACTCGGCATCCGTTAGAGAAGGATCTACCAAGCGCGCAGCAAACCGAGGAACAATGTCCTCAATGGGCAATTCCCACGGTTGTCTAAGAGCATGGGGGCGGTTACAAGCCATAGTTGAGAGGGTTCTTTGGAGATGAGAAAAGAAAGAAGGTTTGCTTCGAGTCATAAAGACTAGGCACAGAAAATTTTGTGCACAATGGAACTATTTCCAAGATTCGCGAAATGAAAGATTCTAGGGAATACAAGTTTGACTTAAAAAGGAAAGTGAAAAGACACCTCTGTTGAAGCAACGCTTCAGATCCAGCGCTCTGTTGAAGCAACGCTTCAGATCCAGCGCTCTGCGCTGCGCGCTACGTGTCAAACATGAGTGCGCTAGCGCAGTTGAGCTGCGTTCTGCGCTGTGCGCCACGTGTCGAACGCAGGTGCGCCAGCGCTGGAATTAAAAAATTCCCACCATTAGATCAAAGGAGCTAGTAATAATGATAAATCATTAATTAACCAGAATTAAATTCTGTTAAGGAAAGATTTCTCAAAATCTTTCCAAACAACCAGATTGTGCTTTAAGCACCGCTGGATCAATGATCCAATGGTAAATAATGAATTACCAAAAAACAGAACAAATTCTGCATGGAAAGATTTCTCAATTTTATTAAAACAAGAAGATTATCTTCTGTCAAACGGAAGCCTTAGGATCAAAGATCCAACGGTGGGAAATATTCCCCAATCAATCAAGAGAAAGATCTCTCAAAACTGATTTAACAAATCATTTGGCCCTATATAAAGGACCCTAGACTTCAAGTCAAAATATAGAGAGAATACAGAAGAAGAGAGAGAAAAACCCTCTGCAAAAAAGAGCAAGCTATTAAGAAAAGAAGAGTGTTCTTCATATTCAAGGTAAAAAAAAAAAGAACTATGTTCTTGAAAAACAGAGATGAAAACATCTCATAAAAAGAAGAACCCTCTTCTAGAAAGATCATAGATCTAAAAACAAAAAAAACCAAGGTCTTTGACAATAAGAAAAAAGATCAAAACATCTAATTATTAAAAAAAATATAATAAGAAGTATTTTTACTTCGACTACAGATCTTTGATCTATAAAGGCAGAGCCTTTTATCAAAACAAGAACTTTTGTTCTTGGATCTTGAGGCAAAGCCTCCTTAGAAGAACATAAAACTTATTCCGTGATCTTAAAATCGATCAGATGCGCTTTGCGCTATTAAAAAGTGCATCGCACTCATGAACTGCGCCCTTGCGCTCATTGGACCGGCGCACGGCGCCAGAACTTGCCACGTGTCAACTAGAGACACAATCTGCGCTTTGCGCTCCTGAAACAGAGCGCCGCGCTCATAGACTGGCGCTTAGCGCCAAGCGCGCCACGTGTCGCTTGCTGGCGCGCCAACAGACTAGCGCAAAGCGCTCATAGATGGAAAGCGCAAGTGCGCTAATGAACCGGCGCTTAGCGTTGAGTGCGACACGTGTCACCTTCGTGTGCGCTAGCGCAATACGCTCTTTAATAGGCGCAAAGCGCCTGACGCGCCACGTGGCGCACTGTCAGAACACCACTTTGTTCCTGATAAATGCTATGCATTTAATACCAGACAAAATGACAGATCCCAATGCTTAGCATTATTAAAAAGGGCCGAGCCCAAATAAAGGCTTAATAGCCAGAACAGCAATAAAATGTCAAAACATTTTAATTGGACTTAGCCCAATTCTGGCCATAAGTCCTCAACTTATGTTGAACTGAGCACATCTGCTCTTTCAAACAACTCACCTTGGTTCAAGGGTACATCTCTTCACTCCTTTGATATTTGTCGTTGTAATTCCTCAACGTCTTCAAAGAGGTGACGGGTCTCGACAACCATACATTTTACGGACTGTGGGGTCCTTAAACTCATGGACTATGATGTCCTTAACCTCGACCGTGATGTCTTAAAACTAACGCCGGACTGTGAGGTCCTTAAACTCATGGACTATGATGTCCTTAACCTCGACCGTGATGTCTTAAAACTAACGCCGGACTGTGAGGTCCTTAAACTCACGGACTATGATGTCCTTAACCTCGACCGTGATGTCTTAAAACTAACCTCGGACCGTGAGGTCCTTAAACTCACGGACTATGATGTCCTTAACATCGACCGTGATGTCTTAAAACTAACACCGGACTGTGAGGTCCTTAAACTCACGGACTATGATGTCCTTAACCTCGACCGTGATGTCTTAAAACTAACACCGGACTGTGATGTCCTTAAACTCACGGACTATGATGTCCTTAACCTCGACCGCGATATCTTAAAACTAACAATGGACCGTAATGTCCTTAAACTAATTATCGACCGCAATGTCATTAAACTAAACAATAGAGACCAATTTCTCTCTTGTCGGATCTAAACGATCCCGTTAAGTCGATCTTAGTCTAGAATTAGACTAACGTGTCCTTAACAAACGTTTAAGTTGATCTTAGCCTCAAATAAGGCTAACGTATCCTTAAACACAACCCCCCAAACCCAAATCTAAGAAAGATACAGATTTGGACTAGTCCACACTCTACGGGCGACAACATAACCTAGTCTCCGTATACAATCCACGGGCAACCAAACACAAAACAAACACCCACGACACGAAGTGACCATACGGAGAAGGAGAAAGTTGTTACCGCGATGCGGTAGCGTAATTAACTGCAGGGGCTTGCGCCTGCAGGGAAGAGCGTCCCCACAATAAAAAATCCCCTCAAATGAGGGGGAATCTGACGAAATCTGCTACATCGGCCACATCCGTTTAAACCTTCGATACACGGTGTCAAAAATCAACTTGGCATCTTCGTAGAGGTGGACGGATAGCACCAATTAGCATCTGCCCCCAGATTCAGGCAAGACGTTCAGTCTTCCCGGCTTCCGGCGGCAAACAGATTCTGGCACGCCCGGTGGGACCTTTTCCTCTTTCCACTCCACACTTCGTGGGTCGTGTTCGCGAACCAACCATAGTTTGCTAACGGTTGTCCTTGGGTTTCGAGGTACTAAGATTTGGCGTTTTTCTTGGTGCAGAAAGCAAAGGATCAATGGCGTTCACCTGCTCAAAGTGTTCCACATGCAACTGCAACCCACGTCCTGCCTCATCTGGAGGCATAGCCTACAGTCCCCAAGTAGCCTCCCTGTTCACAATGCCGGTGGAACAGGTCACTCAAGCCACCACGGGATTGTTTTTCGGGACCATACTCCCACCAACGAGCTTCACCACTCTTATGCCAACACCGGAAGCTCCCAAGAAGTCGGTCTTCGATCGGCTTACAGCTACTGCGGCCCCTCTCAACGGGTTGTCCAGCTCCAGCTCCTCGGTCTTCGCCAGACTGGGACAAAATTCCTGTGGGCCCATAATGAAGCCTGCAATCCCAGAGAAGGTTGTTCCGAAGAGGATAACCATCCCCGCTCCTGAAGTTGTCAAGGCGGCTTCTCCTACCAAAGGGTCAGTTTTTACAAGATTGGCTGTTCCGGCTCCCGCTACGGTTCCTGTCCCTGCTCGAAGGTCTGTCTTTGACAGATTGGATACTACTGCTCAAAAGACGTCAGTCTTCAAGAGGCAGGCACCAGTAGCCCCTCACCTGAACAGGGGGCAAGACAAAGCCATCCCCGTCACCGAACCAACTCCATCATCTCGACGCGCTCGATGTCGCCACTGGCGCCGGGTAAGGAAGGCCGGGGGCAACTCCCCCTCTGGGCTAACTCCACCAGCCCCAACGGTGGAAATCAATGCTGCTGTTCTAACCGGGAACAGTTTCGAGCTGCTGAATAAGGTGCGCAGGAATTCTCCTACCGTCGTACTGAAAAGATCTCCTCCTCCGGTGGAGAATGTTGCGGAAGCAAAGCCAGAACAGTCCCCTCAGCGGCTGTCCTCCAAGATCTACAAAGTCTGGCGGCAGGTTCGGAACTCAGTAGTTGATCAAGATTACCCTCGCCGACAGAAAAAGGCAAAAGTTCAACAAGAAGAAAACCGTCCTGTCAAGCCATGAAAGGTGATAGCTACTTGGGTGCCCACTGCAATGGCCCCCTCAACTTCGACCGCTCATAAGAGGAGGACGGAGAAAATCCCAATGCCTGCGACAAATGTCAAAGGCACTGAGCCCAAACGCCCTAAGTCTGGGGGCATAACGGTCCATACTATTTACATGGCGTCCCGGAAGGAGGATAGCCGCGCTTCTATGGGCCACCGACCACTCACCCGATCCATCACAAGAGCTCAGGAACAGCAACAGCAGAAGCTTCAGAAGATGCTGACTGCAATGGCCGCACTCACCGGACCAAAAGAAAGCCCGCAGGCGTCATCGGAGCAGCGTTATGAACAAGAAACCGATGCTGACTTCTTTCGTAGAGTCCTTGAAAAGAAAGACAAAGAAGCCACGGAGCAAGCGGCTAACATAAAGCGAATGGCACTTCTCTTCCAAGACATGGTCGGGATGATGATACAGCCTGATCCTCCAGCCGAAGACCCTCCGATCATTATTGAAGATGACAGAGGAGAAACATCGAATCCCATGCCGGCTCTTTCAGCAGCCAAGGAGGAAACCATTTCTAAGGCCGTCCTGGATGATTATATTGCTCAACAAATACGAGTTCACCAGGCAAATGAAGCGGCCGGCAAAGTCGTCAAAACTGGGCGACCATATCCAGGCTGGTATGATCAGATAAAGTACCCGCCGGGCTACACGATCCTTAAATTCCACGTATACAAGGGGACAGGCAATCCCCACCAGCACGTCGCCCAATTCTGAGCTTTGTGCGGCAACACCGGGGGCGATGATAAGCTTTTGCTCCGTCAATTTGTCGTCAGCTTGTCGGAAACGATGTTTGAGTGGTACTCCGAACTTCCAAACGACTCCGTCAAAACTTTTACAGAAATGGAGTTATTGTTCACCCAGCGATTTGCAAGTGCCAGTGAACGCACTCCAATAACGGCATTGATCAATGCAAGGGTGAAGCCGGGCGAAACTTGGGTTCAATACGCAATCCGATGGCGAAATCTGTGGTCAAAATGCGAACAACGCATCGAGGAAGCACCAGCAGTGGGCATGTTCATGGGCACCCTAGACCCTCATGCAACTATTTCACAGTTCATGATGTTCTTCAAACCGACCACGTTCCAGGCCCTAATCGACAAGCTGGCCCAGATGGACCAGATGGGTCATAGACCATCTCCCCCGAAGCCGGAACCGCGGAACGAAAAGGGTAAAGGGAAGGCGACCTTCGTTGCGAACACTCAACAACAGCCCAGTGCTCCAAGACTAACGGATCAATTGGAAGAGAGACGGCGCTATTACAATGAGAAAATGAAGCGCCCTTACTCATTCCCGCAGGATAAAACGAAGAGGTTGTTCGAGCTGGCTATGCGCAACAGGCTTATCAATTTGCCGAATCCAAGGCGATCACCGCAACCCAGTGAAGTGAATAATCCCAATTATTGCCCTTACCACCAAACGGTAAGCCATCCGATCGAAGATTGCTTCGTCTTTAAGGGATGGATCGAGGATCAGTACTTACAAGGCAAGTTCGCGCTGTCTGAGAAGTGGAAAGTAAACCCACCACAACCGCACACTCCTAAGAAGACGGACACACCGGAGGCAAATGCTCTTTTGTTGAAGAAGCTCCATGGGAGGTGGCTCTTTCGGCCAAAACCAAAAAGATGCTGAATGATCTCCAGACATGCCCGGCGATCAGGTGGAAGAACCCGCTGGAACCCCAGATTATCGAAGGGATGCTGAAGCCGAGCCCAACTCCAAAGATTGGTGGTGATAGCCAAAGTGCTCACACCCAGCCGTCGAAATCTTCGAAAAAGAAGAAGAAATCCAAGAAGTCCGTGAAGCCTGGCGACAAGCGCACGGACCTACAAAAGCAGATTGACGCACTGGAAGAGTATAACCAGAAGGCGCGGACTCCAATCATGCTCCGAGAGTTCCTTAGCCACGTCCTTGAGGACGGAAATGATGGAGAAGACTCATCAGATGGATTTGAGGATTATGTAGCAAGTTGTCATGTGATCTCTCACTCATTGATAGACGATGAAGAGGCTCCTTGCACAGAGAGACCGGAGGCAGGTCCCGAGCCGGGACTTCTATGGTCGTCAGACGAAATGATCGACGCCTTCCTGAATGAGATTCATATGAAAAGTAAAGCCGATCGGGAGCGTGAGATGGCCATATTTGAAAGAGCCAAACGCCGGCGACTAGACGAAAGAGTCGATACACTCCCGTCAATTCAAGAGACATCCGTCGCGGATAAAAACAAGTTCAAGACGAGGAAAAGGTTCGCTAAAGCCATATCAATGGGAATGAAGCTACCACCCTCCGAAGGAAACACTCCCGGTGAAGCAGAGATGCATCCTAACTACTGCTCATATCATCGAAAGATTTCACACCCCACAGAAGAATGCGACGCTTTTAAAAGATGGTGGCAGGGATATGTTGCTCACCGGCAACATTTTAAGCGGATGAAACGCAAAACTCGCCGGGAGCAAGGGAATACGACCGAGGAGCGAAAAAGAACTACCGGCAACTGTCGCATGGTTAACGCTGGGGGATCGCAAGTTCTCACCTTCAGGAGCGACTCTGACGAGGAGATGGCTCTTGGCCCTCTCTTTAAAGAACCCACCTTGGGAAAAGTGGAGGAACCAAAGACCTGTGAAAATATTCAGCTATGCAACCGTACGCTTCCATAAAAGAATCTTGGACCCATGAATAGAAAAGATAAGGGAAAAGAAAAGGTCTCTGAGGATATCGCCCTAGGTGACCAAGTCATGAAAGAGCTGACCGCCAAGGACCCGCCAAAGAAGAGTAAGGTGGACTATAACGTTCTGGCGCACTTGAGGAAGTTACCCTCGCAACTCAGTATTCTCGACGCCCTTTTACTATCCAAAGAAGCGAGAGATTCATTGATCAAGGCACTACAAGAGCCAGAGCAATTCCAAGCTTTTCTCGCCGAAGAAAAGATGAAGGACGAGCTGGAGGAAGTACACACAGCCGATATTACCTTCGGCGACGAAGACCTCCTCCTTGGGACGTGCGAGCACGACCGTCCCCTCTATGTCTCAGGATACCGCCACGATATCAAGATAGGCAAAATCCTGGTCGACAATGGGTCTTCCGTCAATCTCCTCAATGTGCGAGTGTTGAAGGAAATCTGCATGAGCATCCAGCACCTCGCTCGTGATAAATCACCATCTCCGGTTTTGACTCCCAGTCATCGCGGACTCTCGGGTCTGTGATATTGACATTATGATTCGGGTTACTTGTCACGAATATTAAATTTCATGTCATTGACGCCAAGACATGCTATAACGCTTTGCTCGGCCGGCCTTGGTTACACGAGTACAACATCATCCCTTCTACACAACACCAGTGTATGAAGTATTTCAAGGATGGTCTCGAGTATACTGTGACAGGGGAGTTGAACCCTTTCTCCGTGAACGAAGTCCGCAAGTACGAAGATGCAAAATACTTTTTGCCAGATTTCGAGGACATGGAGAGATGTCACAAACCGGAGAACAAAGCTATCACCACCATTCCTGTCTTCGGGAGTGATACTGAGGAAGAGGAAGAGATAGTTTATTCAGGTCCACCTCAGTACAACAAGCCAGGACCGTCCGCTCCTATGTTGATCTTTGGCAGCGACTCGGAAGATGAGGTCCATGCTATATTCTCCGCTCGGCCACCAATACAAGCATTTGCTGGTGATAATCAGAGTTTGCAAATTACCATGATTCCGCGGGAGCACTACAAAGATCTCGACGCTCTTGAAGCTTATAGCGTGCAAGAGCTACAAACATTTTACGTCCCTCCCAGGCGAAAAGGTGAACAGGCAATCCTATTCTACCGATCCACGGAAACAAGAATGGAGAAAGAAGTTTGGCATGGCGCGGATTCTACGCTCGACAGGCTCCAGCCCATCCGTCTGCCTAGATATTACACAGAAGGCTTGAAAAGGCTATTGAAGCGCCAATGGATACCCTTCAGACAAACCGCTCGAAAAGCTAAGTTCTATGACAGGATTTGGAACGTTCCCGGAACTCAGCACAAGTTGCCCAATGGGAGAATGGAAACTATCGGGCTTGGATATGTTCGGTCCAAGAAACGGGAGCTACTCTGCGACTGCTACGTCGTACATGACTTTGATGAAGAAGGAGATGCTCAATGGGAGAATGCTAACCCTGAACCAGAAAAAGCTCCCGATGTGAAAATGCCCAGTCCGTCGTTCGAAGAACAAATGGACAATCTTATAAGGGAAGCTGGTCAAAAAGTTCGAGACGACCATAATCGCGAAATGACCATCTACAAGAAAGCCAGGACGCAACGCCTTCTTCAACAGGCTACGAAAGATGAAAATGCCCCTCCCTGTCAACCTGTTGCGCAAAAGGCCCGACGCAGAGGCAGAAACAAGTCAAAGAGCGGAAAAGGCGTTCGACAGCGACAAAGCGCGACCAAGAAGTCACGCGATCGGGAATCGAGCGGTCCGGATTTGTCTCTTATGAAGAAAATGAGTCGAGCATACTCTTTTCCTCAAGACAAGACAAAGAAGGTACTTGATCTTGCCATAAGACATCAAATGCTTACACTTCCGGAGTCCAAACACCCTGAGCAAGCTAACAAGGTATCTCATCCAGACTATTGCTCTTATCACCGAGCAATAGGACACCCTCTCGAAGACTGCTTCACCTTCAAGAACTGGGTCGAAGATCAATATCAGCTTGGAAAATTCGCTCTATCCAGCAGTTGGAGGGTAACACCGCCGCAGAAGCATGAATCCAAATCCGCAAGAGTAGAACAAGATCAACATCGGTCGTGGAAACGAACTCGTACTTGTCATATGATAACACTATCAAAAGAAGAGCCTGAGAATATGGATGACCTCCCCCGGTGCTTCGAAAACAATGATGACGAGGTGATCTCAGAGTTTCCACCAGCGCCAAAAGAGCTGGAAGATGGAATACATACCACTGCAGATAACCTCAAGAAAATTGATTTGGGGACGGCGAGTGACCCACGGCTCAGTGAGTTGCTGTCTGAAGAAAGGGTGGCTACACTAAAAGACGTGCTCCTGCAGCATACAGATTGCTTTGCATGGAACTACTCCGAGATGCCAGGATTAGATCCAGAGATTGCTGTGCACAAATTGGCGATATCCCCAGACCTAAAGCCAATCAAACAAGCACCAAGAAGGATGCGGGTCGAGCTTGAGATGAGCATCAACGCCGAGGTCAAGAAGCTGATCGATTCTGGCTTCATCCAAGAGGTTCAGTATCCTGACTGGATCGCCAACATCGTCCCGGTGATAAAGAAAAATGGGACGGTGCACATATGTGTGGACTTCCGGGATCTCAATAAAGCCTGCCCAAAGGACGACTTCCCAGTACCGGTCACCGAGCTGATGATAGACAATACGTCCACTCATGAAGTCTTCTCCTTCATGGACGGATCGTCAGGATACAATCAGATAAAGATGCATCCCGAGGACCAGAAACATACCGCTTTCCGGACCCCTTTAGGTATATTCTGCTACAAAGTGATGCCCTTCGGTCTAAAGAACGCCAGTGCCATTTATCAGAGGGCCATGACGAAGATCTTCGATGACCTCATACATGAAATCGTCGAATGCTAAATCGACGACCTTGTAGTGAAAAGCAAATCATACGAGGAACATCTTGATCATCTGAAAATTGTATTTCAACGCCTTCGGCAATACAACTTGAAGATGAACCCTCTCAAATGCGCATTCGGAGTTTCCTCGGGCAAATTCTTAGGATTCATTGTCCGACACCGAGGTATCGAGATAGATCCGTCAAAGATCAAGGCAATTATGGAGATGCCCCCGCTAAGAACTCTCAAGCAATTGCGGTCTCTCCAAGGGAAGCTCGCGTATATTCAGCGATTTATAGCCAATCTCTCAGGCAGGTGCCGCCCTTACACTCACCTGATGAAGAAGGGGATCCCGTTCGTCTGGGATCACAAATGCCAAGGCGCACTGGACGAAATCAAGCAGTATCTGCAGAACCCGCCAGCGCTGGCTACTCCGGTCAAGGGAAAGCCTCTCATTCTGTATTCAACCGCCCTTGAAGGTTCCTTAGGCGCATTATGGGCACAAGAGAACGACCAAGGGAAGGAGAGAGCCCTCTACTATTTGAGTCGAGTTCTCCTGGGGGCAGAAAGCCATTATTCTCCCATCGAAAAACACTGCCTGACATTGATCTTCGCGATAACGAAGCTCAGGCACTATGCATTGGCGCATGAAGTCCGTCTCATATCGAAGGTGGATCCTCTCAAATATTTGATGTTAAAGGCCATATTGACGGGGTGACTCGCTATATGGGCCCTGCTTCTGATGGAGTTCTCAATAACTTATCAACCTCTTAAGGCAGTGAAAGGCCAGGCCATCGCCGACTTCCTCGCTGAGCATCCGATACCGGCCGATTCTCCCTTGAATTGCGAACTGCCAGACGAGCATGCGTTTGACACGATCGATGGAATTGGTGCCCGGTGGGAACTTTATTTCGATGGAGCATCCTCCATGAAGAAGCACAAATAGAACACGCCCATAATCAAATCAGGGGTAGGCCTCATCTTCATGACTCCACAAGGAGGGATAATGCGCTTTGCTTTCTCCTTAATAGAGTCGAGGATAAACAACGAAGCCGAGTATGAAGCCTTGATAGCAGGTCTCGAGATCGCCATCGACATGGGAATTGAAAACCTCCTCATATACAGAGATTCCTAATTGGTCGTTAGTCAAGTAAACGGCGACTATCAAACGTGCAAACCAGAATTGGTGAAGTACAGCGAGAAAGTACAGCAGCTGCTGACCCAAATTCCTTCCTACACCCTCGAAAGCATACCGCGTGCGGAAAATAGCAAAGCGGATGCATTAGCCAAGCTTGCTAAAGAATTGGCCGATGAGAACCTCGATGACGTAAGAATCGTGGTACAAAGCCGTCGGGTTCTCGCACCGGCAGAAATATCTCCGGAATCATCCGAGGAAAAGGAAGCGACCGAGCAGACGGCCCTGCAAATAAAAGACCAAGAAATGGTTGAGGACTGGAGAGAAGTCTTTATAGACTACTTCAAATCCCGTCGAACGCCTGAAGATGCGTCCTCAAAACATCAGCTCATGAAGCGAGCCCTATCTTTTGCCTTCGTCAATGATACTCTGTACAAGAGGTCATTTGATTCTCTGTGGTTAAGATGCCTGGGACCTGAAGAAGCAAAAAGAGTCGTCCAAGAAGTTCACGACGGACTCTGCGGCTCTCACCAAGCAGGCCCGAAAATGAAGTTGAAGATTAAACGGATGGGCTACTATTGGCCCACGATGATCCAGGACTGCCTCGAATACGCGAAGCAATGCCACTCGTGCCAGATCCATGGCGACTTTATCCACCAGCATCCAAATCCACTACATCCAACGGTGGCTAGCTGGCCGTTCGAAATGTGGGGAACTGACATAATCGGTCCCATCGAACCAGTATCGTCCAGAGAACATCGATTCATTTTGGCGACAACTGATTACTTCTCCAAATGGGCAGAAGCAGTACCGCTAAGGGAAGTGAAGATGGAGAATATCCTCCATTTCTTCAAGACGCACGTTATTTATCGGTTTGGAACTCCGCGACGGATCATCTCCGATAACGGGCCAGCCTACAGAAGCTACAAGATTAGCCGCTACGCACAACAGCACAACATTGACTGGAGATACTCCTCAGTTTATAATCCCTGAGCTAACGGTCTAGCTGAGGCTTTCAACAAGACCTTAATGAAGATCGTGAAGAAGACGGTGTCCCGAAATGTGAAGGACTGGCACGAGAGACTGCAAGAAGCTCTCTGGGCATATCGAACTACGTTCAAGACGGCTACGAACACAACTCCATACGCATTGGTATTCGGTACAGAAGCAGTATTCCCCCTTGAGATAGAGTTACCCTCTCTACGAGTTGCAGTTCATGATGAGCTAACGGACGAAGAGAATGCTCATCTTCGGCTTGAGGAGCTCGATGCCCTTGATGAAACCCAGCTCCTGGCGCAGCAAAATCTGGAAGCTTATAAAGCAAAGATGATGCGCTCATATGAAAGATTGACCAGGCTGAGGACATTCCGCCAAGGTGAACTCGTGCTAGTGGTCAAAAGACCTATGATCCCCAATCGTGCTAAACGGGGGAAATTCGAGCCAAACTATGAAGGCCCGTACATCATAGACAAAGTCTACCAGGGTGGAGCCTATCTGCTCATGGACATGCATGGCGAAAGGCCCTTCAGGCCAATAAATGGTCGCTTCATGAAGAAGTACTACACCTAACGAGTCACGGCCTAGGTCAACGATAGATGACGACGACTATGTCCGCTCGCTATCTTCCTAAGCCCAAACTCTATAAGTAATAGCTAGCTTCCTTTACAACTGACCGAAACGTCCTTAAACTAACAGCGGACCGAAACGTCCTTAAACTAACGACGGACCACTATGTCCTAAAACTAGCTGTTGACCGAGATTTCGAGAAACTACGGTGGATTGCAGCATCCCAAAGCTGATACAAAAAAAAATAAAAAAAAGAATAAAAAAGAATTAAAAAAATTAAAACGACATGTCCATAAGCAAAATGGGTGCAGATGAAAACCCGAAAGGGCTCCGCGAGTAAAAACAGCAGGGCTACCGGCGAGTCTTGTGAAAACCCGAAAGGGCACAACCTCGTTAAAATAAAAAAAATAAAAAACAAAAAAAGGGGAAAACGGTATGTCCATAAGCAAAATGGGCACGGATGAAAACCCGAAAGGGTTCCGTGAGTAAAAACAGCAGGGCTACCGGCGGGTGTTTATGAAAACCCGAAAGGGCGCAATCTCGTTAAAAGACACTTGCAAGGTCCTCTCGACCTTGTAAGGAGAAATCACCCGCGTGAGATCCTTATGACTCACAAGGGAGCAACACACTTAGGGATCACCACGATTCCTAAGGAGAAATTACACTTGCGAGATTCTCACGACTCGTAAGGAGAATCCTCTTATGAGACCCTCACGGCTCATAAGATTCAAAAGTCTTAAGCTACAGAGATTTAAACCTGTTCTTAAGCAGCCCCCACAACCTCTACTACTGCCCTACAAGCGGCTCAATACTGACCCTTGTATACAATCTACGGGAGCGAATAAACATTTCCCTAACAAAGTCTCATCCGTGACTAGGGATACGTTCGCACGATGAACAACCCTTATGAGTCCTCTCGACTTATAAGGAGAAAACTTTCTTGTAAGATCCTTACGACTTACAGGAGAACATGCACTTAGGAATGCTCATGATTTTTAAGGAGAAAACACACATATGGGATCCTCACGACTTGTAGGGAGAAATACCTTTATGAGACCCTTACGGCTCATGAAGTTAAAAGCCTTAGTCGACAGGATCCTAACCCTGTTCGCTAAACCACCTTTGTTCGATATCGACAGAGGCAAATGATGATTCGCTCCTGGCAATATTCTAGTTGTAGCAGTGCTGATGCCGAAATCGGTGTCTAATCCCAAGCTTGCGGCAAAAAGCTGGCGAGCCACACATACATACGAAATAGCCGAAATGATGGGGCAACTTGCAACAAAATCAGTAAGTAAAAATGTATGCATGCAAAATAGCCGAAATGATTGGGCAACTCGCAATAAAAAACAGCGAGTAAAAATAAAACAAATAGCCGAAATGATTGGACACCGCGAAAAATAGCCGAAATGATTGGGCAATCGTAACCTTCGCGATATAAAAGCTGAAATGATAGAGCATCGCGGAAAGAAATAAAAAAAATGAATGAATGAAATTTATGCCCTACAGGTGATATCACATCAATCCCTGTATACAATCCAGGGGCGCAAACGAAGAGAGAGTCACACTCCTCCTCCCCAGGTTTCATCATAAGAAGAAGCCAAATCTTGACGGTTCACAGATAGCCTAGAGAGCATCTCGACGTTCGTCTCATGGCAGCAGACACAACATCAAGTAAAGCGAAACAGTGGCAACTCCCAGTTCCATGACTCGGCGGTGTACAGATGAACGAGAGTCAAATTCCGACTCCGTGAAATGCGGATAAAGTCAACCCTTCCTGGCTACGTGGAACGCGGATCATGTCACTTCTGACCCCGTGGAAAATGTCCAGAGCAGATCCTGGTCCTCGCAGAGCACGGCAGTGAACCCGTGTGAAGCATCCAGAGCGGAGCCTGGTCCTCGCCGAACACGGCAGTGAACCCGTGGGAAGCATCCAGAGCAAAATTCCTGGCTACGTGGAATGCGGATTATGTCACTTCTGACCCCGTGGAAAACGTCCAGAGTGGATCCTGGTCCTCGCAGAGCACGGCAGTGAACCCGTGTGAAGCATCCAGAGCGGAGCCTAGTCCTCGCCGAACACGGAAGTGAACCCGTGGGAAGCATCTAGAGCAAAATTCCTGGCTACGTGGAACGCGGATTATGTCACTTCTGACCCCGTGGAAAACGTCCAAAGCGGATCCTGGTCCTCGCAGAGCACGGCAGTGAACCCATGTGAAACATCCAGAGCGGAGCCTGGTCCTCGCCGAACACGGCAGTGAACCCGTGGGAAGCATCCAGAGAAAAATTCCTGGCTACGTGGAACGCGGATTATGTCACTTCTGACCCCGTGGAAAACGTCCAGAGCGGATCCTGGTCCTCGCAGAGCACGGCAGTGAATCCGTGTGAAGCATCTAGAGCGGAGCCTGGTCCTCGCCGAACACGGTAGTGAACCCGTAGGAAGCATCCAGAGCAAAATTCCTGGCTACGTGGAACGCGGATTATGTCACTTCTGACCCCGTGGAAAACGTCCAGAGCGGATCCTGGTCCTCGCAGAGCACGGCAGTGAACCCGTGTGAAGTATCCAGAGCGGAGCCTGGTCCTCACCGAACACGGCAGTGAACCCGTGGGAAGCATCCAGAGCAAAATTCCTGGCTACGTGGAACGCGGATTATGTCACTTCTGACCCCGTGGAAAACGTCCAGAGCGGATCCTGGTCCTCGCAGAGCACGGCAGTGAACCCGTATGAAGCATCCAGAGCGGAGCCTAGTCCTTGCCGAACACGGCAGTGAACCCGTGGGAAGCATCTAGAGCAAAATTCCTGGCTACGTGGAACGCGGATTATGTCACTTCTGACCCCATGGAAAACGTCCAGAGCGGATCATGGTCCTCGCAGAGCACGGTAATGACCCCGTGTGAAGCATCCAGAGCGAAGCCTGGTCCTCGCCGAACACGGCAGTGAACCCGTGGGAAGCATCCAGAGCAAATATCGGACTGTGGAGTCCTTAAATCCACGGACTATGATGTCCTTAACCTCGACCGTGATGTCTTAAAACTAACATCGGACTGTGAGGTCCTTAAACTCACGGACTATGATGTCCTTAACCTCGACCGTGATGTCTTAAAACTAACAATGGACCGTAATGTCCTTAAACTAATTTTACCTTGGTTAAAGGGTACATCTCTTCACTCCTATGATATTTGTCATTGTAATTTCTCAACGTCTTCAAAGAGGTGACGGGTCCCGACAACCACACATTTCACGGACTGTAGGGTCCTTAAACCCATGGACTATGATGTCCTTAACCTCGACCGTAATGTCTTAAAACTAACATCGGACTGTGAGGTCCTTAAACTCATGGACTATGATGTCCTTAACCTCGACCGTGATGTCTTAAAACTAACATTGGACTGTAGAGTCCTTAAATCAACGGACTATGATGTCCTTAACCTCGACCGTGATGTCTTAAAACTAACATCGGACTGTGAGGTCCTTAAACTCATGGACTATGATATCCTTAACCTCGACCGTAATGTCTTAAAACTAACATTGGACTGTGAGGTCCTTAAACTCATGGACTATGATGTCCTTAACCTCGACCGTGATATCTTAAAACTAACAACGGACTGTGGAGTCCTTAAATCCACGGACTATGATGTTCTTAACCTCGACCGCGATGTCTTTAAACTACGGTATCCTGGAAAATGTTCAGAGCGGAGCCTGGTCCTCGCCAAACACGGCAGTGAACCCGAGGGAAGCATCCAGAGTAACCCTTAACTCCGTGAAATACGGATAAGGACAACTTCACCCATCAGTTGCGGGTCCTTACGACTCTTAAGGGAGTAGGTTCTCTTGTGAGATCCTTACGACTTTCAAGAGAAAACGCACTTAGGAATCCTCACGATTCTTAAGGAGAAATTACACTACGGGATCTTCTCGACCGGTAGGGAGAAAATTCTTTATGAGACCCTCACGGCTCATAAAGTTGAAAAGTCTTAGGTGACAGATCCTAACCCTGTTTTCTAAGCCATCACCACTCTACAAAGAATCCAAGATTGACAGCTATATGCTATCTACAGATCGCACTTACTAAAATCACATGGCAACAACACAGTAAAGAGAATAAAGCAACAAGGAGAACATCTGATCTGCATTTAATTAAGCGTTCGAGGCATACCCATTCATGCATATGCAAAAGATTTAGAACACGAAATAAAACACGCTAAAATGAGAAATTTGCCATTCATATTGCAAAAAGGTTCCTACAATTATAAAAACGATAGACAAAGACATTATCAAAATAATTACAATGGCAAAACCTCAGATCCAGGGCATGGATTGAGGAACTCAAAAGTGACTTTGTCCAGAATTTTCCAGGCCTGGCGAACCATCCTAGTATGCTTTCTTTCGCGATCGCAAGCGACGGGATCTCCACGGATGTCCTCCACCCTCCGATAGGCAGCAAGTATGGCCGACTGTTGAAAAGCCTGGTGCAGGAGGTCGACAAGATTGTCTCGCCTCCTCTTTGAGATTAGGCCCATCATATATACCGAGTGCACCTTGTCCTCGGCGGCGTCCAATGCCCTAAACGGCACGCCGGTAAAGAATAGAGGAAGCGCTTCCCAGATCGCTCCCACAATAAGCTTCAGAAGAGGGGAACGCCGAGAAAGCAGTTGACCATTGTATGCGTCAAAGCGACTCATAATTTCGGCACACTCGGCGCTTGTGAATTCTCGATTCTGAGAATGGCCGAGTGAGCGGATGTCTCCGTAAGAGATAATCTCGTCGAGATCATACATATGAGCGTCCATTGCTCCTGTAAAAGAAAATCAACAAAATTAGCAGACAGATTGATTAAGTAATTTCTCATCCAAAACAGGCACAGGGAAGTAAACTCCTCGAGAGCAATGCTCTGCAGACAGGAGCGACACCCGTCAAAATCAATTATGAGGGGATGTTAAAGAAATCCCCCGAGAACATTAAGATCTTGGCTCTGAGAAGATGATATAATTCATCAAAAATAAAATTCCATCTTTAATCTTCAAAAAAAAAACTCTTAAGAGTTCTTCTATATGATTTGAAAGTAGCAAAGCTCCATTAATAAATTAAGAAATCATAAGTAAAATCCTTTTAGAGAGCAAACCTCTATTAATGGAACACCAATAGGGTTCTCTTTAGATCTCTTTAGACCTATGGAGCAAAACTCTGCTAGTGAAACCCTATATGGGTTTTCTGAAGATCAAAGATCTATTAAGAGTAAGGCTCTGTTAATAGGTAAAACCCTAACACATTAAGATTTGTTAAAATTTTACCTAAGTTTGGAAAGAGTTCCTTTTCTACTTCTGAGAAATTCTCAAACAGAAGAGCTGTGCTCTGAACGAAATTCTCAAAGAGGATGATAACGACCTAGAGGACCAAAGGTCCTATTTATAGGCGTTAGAACGTCTCTTTAACTTTTGAGTTGATTCAAGGGCTCAGATATTGCCACCGCTGCGCTCACGTGTGGGCCACGCAAGCATAACGGTGGGGGGGCATTTGTTTCCCCAATCAGAGCAAAGCTCTGTTCAAATTCCAAGATTTGAAATGAAGCGACGCTTCTGCTTTCCCCAATCAGAGCAAAGCTCTGTTTAAAAATTCAAGAGGGAAAAATTGAAGCAACGCTTCAGGTTCCGCGCCGGCGCATGGCGCGCCACGTGTCAAGCACTGGTGCGCTAGCGTTGGGCGCGCTGCGCGCCATGTGTCAAGCACGAGTGCGCTAGCGCTAGGCGCGCTGCGTGTCAAAACGCAAGTGCGTTAGCGCTGCGCTCTACGCTACGCACCCCAAATTAGAGCAAAGCCCTGTTTCCAAGATTGGAAAGCGAAGCAACGCTTCATGAAAGGGACTAACATCAAATTTGCTTACAATAAGAGTCAAAGACTCTGAAACGGCGCCCACGTGCAAAGCACGGGAGCGCTAGGCGCCAGAAGCGCTAAGCGCCAGAAGCGCTTCATCCTTATAAGAATTACTTGCACATGATTATAGCAAATTAAATTATGCAGCGCATAAACACCTTACAGAGGAATAACAAAGAATTAAAAAACAAAGGAACACTTAACGGATAATAAAATACTTAATTAAAACATTTATTTATTATTATTATTATTATTACATTTATATTTAAAAAAGATCACCAAATAAGGGATCAGTGGCACAAGGGTGAACAAAACAATATACAAAATTTTCTAACTCCCTCGCCGCCTTCTCCAGCACATCAAAACGACGATTTTCATGAGGAGTGGCTCCCCACCGATTGGCGCCATGTTCATCCGCAAAAGCAGACATGATAGCCCGCCGGGCTCTTATTTGGCTCCACAGGTGAACCGAGCAATCTTTCAGAGCCTGAGTAATCAGGCACGCCTCATGGAAACACTCGAGCTTGTATTCGGCCGCATCGAGCATCACCAGGGTCATCTCCGCTGGGGGAGGAGGGATGTCATCGAGCACGGAAAGAAGAATCATCCGGAGCCAAATGGATCCCATTGGAAGAGGGGACCCCTTACGGATTACAAGTGTAGGGTGTTTTTCGTCACCCCATTGAGATGGGAATACGCGCGCGCTTGTCAGGCATACTACAGATTCCCCCTGTCTAGGGTAGGCCGGGGTTTAATGATTATGGGGATTCGAATTTCCGGCAGCCACGGACTAAGCTGCCGTTAATTACCCCTCGCCTTTGGGGCGAGGGAACCTCCGATTAACGGGTTAAACTGGTCATGCGAACTCGATGTGCAGTGTACGTGTGTTTTGTTTTGGAGGGGGGTTTAAATATATCGGGAGCCACGCAGAGTTTTTACGGAGGTCCCGCTACCCGGATAGCGGGCTGGGGGTTAAGGGGGCTAGCAGCCCCCTTGCGGGGTGCGGGGCAGCGCCCCGTTAGAAATTTTTTTCTAACAGGGACAGTGTCGTGGAGTATGTGTGTATGTGAATATGTATACATATGTACAGATATACATGTATATATATAAAAAGGGGAAAAGTCCTCCAAAGGATGCGTGGGGATAGCACCTTAGGCACTGTGCGCTCAGACGCTAGAGTGCCACGTGTCGGCACGTGGCGCTCTGCGCTTGAGCGCAAGCGCGCCACGTGTCGGCACGGGGGCGACTTGCGCTGGAGCGCAAGCGCGCCACGTGTCGGCACGCGGGCGCTCTGCGCTTGAGCGCCGGCGAGAAAAAGAGGCTTTTAGCCTAAAAAAAATTCTCAGAAGAGAAATCAGAGAGGAGTTGGACTCCTGAGTGTGTGTTTTTTTGGTTTAGTGAACGATGTTCTTCCTCCTCCTCCTCTGTTAGCTGGATCTTGAAGATCAAGAGATATGGGATTTCTAAAAATCTCTTCTTTTTGAGATCTAATGGAAGATCTGAGTTCCCCTTTATGGGTTTTGTGGTGAAAAACTAATTTGTTTTATAAAAGAAGAGTAAAACTCTTGATTTAATTCAAGAGAAAAAGGAAGGTTTTGGAACCTTGAAGAAGGAGAAAAGATCTCAGATCTGAAGAAAATTTTGAGAGAGAGAAAAAGTTGTTGGGATTTTTTTCATTATCTTTGCCTTTATAGGCCATACACTTTACACATAGCCCCTTGGGCTCCACAAAATGGTATTTTGCCCTTTCTATAGCTCATGTGCCATTTCTTTTTGCACATAAGCCATGGGCTTTACAACAAATTGGCTTTATGCCCCTTTTTTCTTACATTTATCCACAAAACAAAACAAAAGAAATACAACAAAATAATTTATTACAAAATTTTTATCTTGGCATGGGGGGAGGCCTGCCGCTTCATGTTCGGGCTCGACCCGGGCATGGGCCTACTGGATCTGGGCTTGGGCCCACTTGGCTTGGAGTTGACTTTGATTTTGACTTGGTCAACCGGGGTGTAAATTTTTACCCCAACAAATTGCCCCCCATCAATAAATGCACACCACATATGTGGGTCGTGTGCATGAAATTGATGGATCTTCTTTCACGTGGGGGCGACTTGATTCGGTTCCCACCTTTTGGGAAGCTGGCACTGCCCTTTTTACGACGTGGACGGTCGGTGCTGCCCTTTTAGCGACGTAGACGGTCGATGCTGCCCTTTTTGCGACGTGGACGGTCGGTTCTGCCCTTTTTCCGATGTGGACGGTCGGTGCTGCCCTCTTAGCGACTTGGACGGTCGGCTCTGCCCTTTTTGCGACTTGGACGGTCGATGCTGCCCTTTTTGCGACGTGGACGGTCGGTTCTGCCCTTTTTGCGACGTGGACGGTCGGTGCTGCCCTTTTAGCGACTTGGACAGTCGGTACTGCCCTTTTAGCGACTTGGACGGTCGGTGCTGCCCTTTTAGCGACGTGGACAGTCGGTTCTGCCCTTTTTGAGACACGGACGGTCGGTGCTGCCCTTTTAGCGACGTGGACGGTCGGTGCTGCCCTTTTTGCGACTTGGACGGTCGGTGCTACCCTTTTAGCGACGTGGACGGTCGATGCTGCCCTTTTGGCGACTTGGACGGTCGGTTCTGCCCTTTTTGGGACTTGGACGGTCGTTGCTGCCCTTTTAGCGACGTGGACGGTCGGTGCTGCCATTTTAGCGACGTGGACGGTCAATTCTGGATTTGACTTGCCCCGCTTCTTACGGCGTCAGGGATGAAGTTGACTTGTTTCCGAGATGGAATTTGATTCTGCCAGGGAGGTCATTGGTTGTTTTGCTGACTTGATGTGATTTGGGTTGACATCAGCATCGCTACGCTGGAATATGGTACCAGGAGCGAATCATCATTTGTCATGCCAGGATTTAGGGATTTTGGTTTTGGTTTGGCATCAGCATCGCTGCACTGGAATATGGTACCAGGAGCGAATCATCATCTGCCATGAGGAGATTTCCCTCGTTCCCAGTTTAACGACTTAGGGGTCATCTGTTCCAAGTTTAACGACTTAGGGGTCATCTGTCCCTAGTTTAAAGACTTAGGGGTCTATTGGATTGGAGTTTGGGATTTTGGGGTTAGGGTAGGCATCAGCGTTGCTAACACTGAAGCACACGTGCCAGGAGCAATTCATCATTTGCCTATTCCTGTTGGGGGAGCGATAGCTTAGGAGACAGGTTTAGGTCCCTATCACCTAAGGCTTTTCAATTTTATGGGCCGTGAGGGTCCCATAAAAGCATTTTCTCCCTACGAGTCGTAAGGATCCCGCAGGTGTATTTTCTCCTTAGGAGTCGTAAGGACTCCTAAGTGTGTTTTTCCTTTATGAGTCGTAAGGATCCTACAAAGGTTTGTTCTCCTCATGTATCATGAGGACACATGAGTGGGTCTTCTCAATGGAGCATCATTCCAAAGGCGGAGACCAGCCGCGTAACTGGTGATTTTGGTGGGGCATGGGTATGACGAGAACTATTTGAGCCCATGGATTGCATACAGTAGTCAACTTGGGGACCAACCGTAGGGTTGGAGAATTTTGAGAAATTGGATTTTGGTTGGCGTCTGCATCGCTACACTGGAATATGGTACCAGGAGCGACTCATCATTCGCCGTTTGGGGCCTTGGAATTTGGATCTTGCTTGGCATCAGCATTGCTGCACTGGCATAATGGCAGGAGCAACTCATCATTTGCTTTGGGAGGACTTGGGATTTGGGTTTTGGTCGGCATCAGCACCGCTAACACTGAAGCGAAATGCCAGGAGCGACTCATCATTTGCCGTTGCCCGTTGGGGAACAATGGCTTAGGAGACAGGTTTGGGTCCCTATCACCTAAGGCTTTTCAATTTTATGGGCCGTGAGGGTCCTATAAAAGCATTTTCTCCTTACGAGTCGTAAGGATCCCGCAGGTGTGTTTTCTCCTTAGGAATCGTGAGGATTCCTAAGTGTGTTGCTCCTTTGTGAGTCGTAAGGATCTCACGCAGGGTTTTCTCCTCACAAGGTCGAGAGGACTTTTCGAGTGTATTTCATCTCTATTTCATCTCTTTTCACGAGTTTGCGCCCTTTCGGGTTTTCACAGACTCGCCGGTAGTCCTGTTGTTTTTACTCACGGAGCCCTTTCGGGTTTTCATCCGTGCCCGTTTTGCTTGTGGACATACCGTTTATTTTTTTTAATTTCTTTTATTATTTTTTTCTTTCTTTTTTCTCTTTTTTTTGCCGCTGGTGGGACTTTAAAAGTAGTCTCACCGGCAGGATTTGGGAGAGATAGGGGCCATTTACGCCCGTGGATTGTATACGGTTTTGCAGGATGTATGATCTAGACCGTAGGGCTGATGTGCTCAATTCGCCTGCGACTTGGAGCATTCACGTGTAGTATTTCTTGAGATATCGGCCATTGATGGGTGGCATGGGCCTTTCTCCCTCGGCACTTATTAGTTGGTAGGATCCTCCGTCGAACACTTTCTCGATGACGTATGGTCCTTTCCAGTTTGGCTCAAATTTTCCCTTGGCATGTCGATTGGGGATGATCGGTCTTTTGAGGACCAACACCAATTCACCTTTCTTGAAAGCGCGGAAACGGGTTATCTTGTCATAAGCCCGTGACATTTGGGCTCGGTATAGCTCCAGATTTTGCTGCACCGCGAGCCTCTTTTTTTCGAGGGTATCGAGCTCTTCAATTCGAAGGAGAACGTTTTCCTCCTCCGTCAACTCGTGCTGAACGACCATTCTTAAGCTTGGAACTTCGACTTCGAGGGGGAGGACCGCCTCCACTCCGAAGAGCAATGAGTATGGAGTGGACTGTGTTGGAGTACGGTGCGTGGTACGATATGCCCACAACGCCTCGTGAAGTTTGAGATTCCAGTCTCTCTTGTTGGCTGAATCATTTTTCCTCAGGAGCTTGCATAGAGTCTTATTGAAGGCTTCGGCTAGCCCATTGGCTCTTGGATTATAGATGGAGGAATATCTCCAGTCTATCTTGTGCTGAGTAGCGAACCTTGAGACATTGAAGCTCTTGAAAGAAGGCCCATTGTCAGAAATGATTCTTCTTGGTGTACCGAAACGGTATAGAATATTATGCTGGAAGAATGTCAGAATATCTTTTGTCTTGACTTCTTTTAGCGGGACAGCTTCAGCCCATCTGGAGAAGTAGTCTGTTGCGGCCAATATGAACCGGTGGCCTTTGGATGATGGAGGATCAATTGGGCCAACAATGTCGGTGCCCCAGACTTCAAAGGGCCATGACGCCACCGTTGGATGCAACGGATTGGGATGCTTGTGAATGAAATCACCATGGATTTGGCAGATCTGACATTTCTTTGCATGCTCTCCGCAATCCCGTGTCATGGTGGGCCAGTAATACCCAAGCCGTTTGATTTGAAGTCGCATCTTGGGGCAGATTGGTGAGCACCGCAAACGCCCGAGTGAACATCTTTCATGACCTTTTGGGCTTCGGCCGATGACAGACACCTGAGCCAGAGTTGGTCATATGACCTGCGGTATAACGTGTTATTTACAAACACGTATCGGAGAGCTCTTTTCTTCAGCTGAATCCTCGCAGATTTTTCTTCGGGCAGCTTGTCGTATCGGAAGTACTCTATGAAGGATTCTCTCCAATCGGGCTCGTCTTGGATGATCGAAGCTTCTTCGGCAGGACTGCTCTTCTGTTCCGCGCTTTCCTCTTCTCATAGAGAGACTGGGGGTAGAATTTTTCGGCTCCTGACTGTGATCAGAATTTCGTCCATGTCAGGATCGGCCAGCTCCTTGGCTAAGCGAGCGAGTAGGTCAGCCTTTCCATTCAACGCTCTAGGGACTCTCATTAGTTCAATGTGAGTGAACCGTTTCATGAGTTCCACCACTCGGCCTCTGTACCGGGCTAACTCGGGTTTGTATATTTTATAATCGCCGCTTACTTGGTTGACGACGAGCTGGGAGTCACCGTAAACTCGTAGCCGACGGATTTCCATTTCTATAGAGAGCTCCAAACCAGCTATCAGAGCTTCATACTCAGCTTCATTGTTTGTCCGAGGCTCGGTGAGAACGAAAGAACGCCGCAGGGTTCCCATTGATGGCGTAGTGAACACCAATCCTATCCCCGCTTTTACCTCCGGGACACTTGATCTGCCGGAGCTCCTTATTGATGAGGCCCCATCAAAGTAGAGCTCCCAATATGTGTTGGATATATATGTCCTAGAGGCCTACATTGTATAGGATGCTTGGGATAGGTATGTACATGACAGTCTTGCTTGATATGATAGTACGCTATTTGGTTTGACTTTGTCTTAACGTATGATATATTTTACTTGGTATTTATATATATATATGTTGATAAAGCCCATAGGGTGTTTGTCTGACTACCGGCGTTGTGATGGCAGTCATACTAGTGGGAGCTGGATAGTCAATAGGCACACCCTTAGATGTCCCTGGTCGCAGGAGTATCGAGATTGGACATCGATACTCCGGAGTAGACTAGTGTATACATATCTAGACCCTGACGAGGGGCGATGGATTGGTCCCGCAACCATTGGTGGTGTTCACCTAAGATTGTATACAGATGCTCACTGGGTGTGAGTACACCGGACATGACTCGCCGAGAACTGACTGGATGGTATTATACCTAATGTCAGATAGCAGTTCTCAGGTGACATGTGTGCAGATAGTCCGTTGACTTAAGGTCATCATTTTTCTCGTGTGAGTTCCCACTGTGCTTTGATTATTACCCTACCACGGCTCAAAGGAGTCGTGCAAACAGGTTTCAGTTGGGCACAGTCCCGAGCCACGTGGAGGCAGTGAGCGACTGTTAGGGATTCGTCTCTCCCGGTATAGGGAGTTGATATCGCACCGTGGTCGGTTGGTCATTAACATAAGTCCCTGGCCAGGGCTGATTGAGAATTACTGATGGAATGATCAGTAGATTCTCGGGTGGTCTTGAACCATACCGACACGACTTGTACGGTTATTAGGGGTCTGACGTCCACCACCTCCCTAGACCGTACATGTGATACTCTTAGACGAACAGACTGGACTGCGCGGATATTGTCATCGACAGGCTCAGTAGGATTTCAGATGGGTTATCTCATCGGCTTTCTTATCGACAACTACCTGGGGACCGTTACGTACAGCTAGTGCCGCTTGCGGTCTGTGGTTAAACCCTCTGCCAGCGTAGTAGTTGAGTCTTTAGAGTCCCACATAGAGATTTCCCAAACCCAGGCGAAAAGATATAGAGGTCGTATGGTTTTACGACAAAGGTTCGAATGCGTACGTGTTTAAACGCACGTACGATATTCGGACAGTTTTTACTAGCTGGCTTTGGTTTAAGCCAGATTCTAGTATCAGGTTATTGGATTTATACAGTCTAAAGTTTTTCCGTGTTTTCACGGATGAGAGGGGCGTTCTCGTAATTTTCCGAGAAGCTTCTAGAAGGATGTGACATGGAGGGAGAGGTGGCATTTTCATTTAATGATTTAGTGACTCATTGTGAGTGATTCATCATGTTATTAATGCATTATTAAATGCTTAATGACTCACATAATGAATCACCCACTTGCATTTATGAAACATGATGAATAATCTCATATTATTCATTTCTTTTTATTCATTATGTTTCATATATCAAGTGAGAAGCTATTTCATTATTATTATTATTATCTTTATCATCTTCTCACTCTCTCTCTTCAAGCTCTCTCTCCTTCACCAAAGCCTAATCCTACCCCTCATGAGTTGAGAACAAGGATTAGGAAAGACTAATTACTCCATAACCTATCTCTACATCACCTTAGCTACTCTATTTAGCAACTAGAGAAACTAAGTAACCTCAAGTTTAGAGGTTATAGCTTGGATTAGGGTTCTCGGGTGGATCGTCTATCACGGAAGAAAGCCGAAGAGGACGTGGAGATCCAAAGAGGCCGTAGATAACATTAAGACGAAGGACTAGAACCGTTTGGTATAATCTCTTAACATAGTAGTTTAGAACTCTATAGCTTTTGTTAAAACTTGTTTAGCAAACGATTCATACGGTTATTCGATGTTTAATCATAGAACAAGATTGTTATTTATATTTCCGCCTCCCCATAAGTATTGGGGTGTTGAACATCGACTTACAGTGGTATCAGAGCCTAGCTAAACAGTATTTAACACACTTGCAAATTTGTATGAATTTCGAACGGAAAAACAAACCGGAAAAACCCCGATATCATGTACTTTCTGTCGAATTTTAAATGAGGTCCAAAAATTTTTCAGGGACCTTCAGATTGACCTAAATGAATGTATTAGAACACCCAAGAAAATTGGGCTCATGAATCGGCCATAGCGCCGCGGAACCGCGGCCGATCCCACGATCCGACGCGATTCCGCCGTGCTTTGGACGATTCATCATCCCAAGTTTCTTGTGTTGATTCTCTGTGATATTTGGTGTTTTCTGGTAATTTTTATTTTTGCTCAGGTTTCAGATTTACAGAGAAGTATTGGAGCAAAATTAAATGTGTTTAATCGATCGAAATTATACGGTATTTGCTTGTTTGATTATATCTGTGAAATGTTTTATGTGTTCGTAAACCTCCCCTAACTGCTAGTATGTCGGTTGGCAGGGGGTTGCATATATCTGTGATGTTATATATAACTGTTTGTGTATATAAACTGTATTGGACTGTTGTGGTGATTAGCCGGGTTTTGTGATGGGTTATTGTATTAATTCATTTGATGTAAATGTAATAAGTTGTAATATTATTTTGCGGGGCACATCCAGGTTGCGGTTGTAGCCACCGTTGTACTATTTCTTTTTACTGTTTTTGCTCCTAGGATAGACCCAAGGTGGGGTGCACAAACCACCGGGTATTTTGAAGTGTTGGGGCAGACCGCTTCACTTCTGATACTTGGCGGGTAGTTTGCCGTACCCGTAGGGGTCTGGGGTGGGAAAATGGCTATTCATCACAACTGTGTAATCCGTCTTTCATTGCAGGCTCAAACGAAATGCGGATTGCTTGCAAATCCAATATTGTTTATCTGTGATCTGGAATGCCTATTATTGCGTGTGACGAATGTACAATATCTATATATGATAGCTATTTAGACGTCGCTTATGTTTTACACCCGCGCTAGCCCAGCCCCCGCTCTGTCGTTAGTTAAGTAACCTAACGGGTGATGACGGGACCCCGTGGCGAATGCGGATGGCATAAGAGGAAGTTGTATTTTCGTTGTTATCTGTAATGATAGGTTAAAGATGGGACGCATTATTATTAATGCAAAGAAAATAAAACCTAAACTGAATCGTTGGAACAATTTCTAAAAACCACTCGGTTTTCTTGAAAAAGCAAATTTTAAATGCGGAGCTTAAACCACTCCTTTTAATAAAAGCTATCTTAGTTCCTTCGATCAAATCAAGTTCACTACGTTAACGGTTTTTTGCCAAAAACCAGCCGTAACCCTCCGTCGTTTCAGATAGACAGCACATCGTATTCATGCTATGCTTGTTGGCCTACGTCAAGGCATAGTGTATGGTAGCAGTGTGTGTGCCTATTTGTTGCATAGATAGATGCATTAGTTTAATACAGACGTACACCTTGTTGGCCTACGTCAAGGGCTTGTACGATGTATTTAAATTGATCAGGACAACGACGGTTAGAACTTGACTTGCGTCTTATGACTTGTTGGCCTACGTCAAGGTCTATAAGAGCTTGGGGTAAAAATCACATCGGGAGTTTCAAACATAAAGGAAACTTTCAGATTTAGCTTACCTTCTGGAGTGTGGTGACTATAGTGGCTTCCATCTAGGGCATCATACAATGATAGTTGGATCCCGATCCCACTGATGAGTAGGATTACTCTCGAGAATTTCTCACACTTAACAATCAATGCTATAAACCAAGTAGGTGCCTAGAAAGGTGTTAGAGGGGCTACGCCTCCAGGGAAAAGAGGTTCTCTAATTAAGGAACTTCGCGAAAGCGTTGGAAAACCTCCCTCGAAGTACCAACACCAGACTGGCTGAAAGGTTAAGCAAGAATTGTAACGTGTGATTAAATCCTGACTAGTTCTTCTTTTAGGTTTTGAAGAAGGATTTGAGGAAACAGTGGGAGCCATCCTGTTTAGATAAAATAATAACCAATCTAAACTTGCAAGAGCATATGCTGAGTGTTTTCTTTTCTCTCTCTCTGGCAGCTACCATGACTGGACTAAAACTATTACTTGAAAAGAATATACTGACCGGGCAGAACTATAAAGATTGGCTAAGGAACGTCAATATTGCGCTGACTTATGACAAAGTTGCATATGTTACCACCGCTGTTCCTCCCCTTATCCCAGGACCAGATTCCTCAGTTGCGGACAAGGAAGTTCGTAAAACCTGGGATCTAGACTGTGAGCGAGCTAAGTGTATCGTGCTGGCGTCCATGAATAATGAACTCCAAAAACAGCACGAGAGTATGGATATTGCATCCATATTCCTCCATTGCAAGGAATTGTATGGTGAACACTCCCGTATCGCAAGGTACGAAACCTCAAGGAAACTCTTCCAGATGAGGTTAGCTCCAGGATCGCCTGTTGGAGAGCACGTCCTCAAAATGATCACCCTCATTGAGGAACTCGCAAACCTGGGATGCGTGCTAGAGAATGATTTGTATATCGACTTGATTTTGCAGTCCCTTCCCCACACCTTCTCTCAGTTCGTGCTGAACTTCAACATGCATGAAATGGAAGCGGATCTTCCAAAGCTCCTCAATATGTTGAGGGTAGCAGAGACCTCCTTGAAAAAGGAGAAGACCCCCGTTCTGTATGTTGGCCAATCATCTTCTTCTAAATCTAAAGCGAAAGCTAAAGGGAAGAAGAAGATGAAAGCCACCAAACCGAAGGGTGGGGTCAAGAAGGTGCAGGGAACGAACAAGGCAGGAAGGGTGAAGGCAGAAAAGAACGAGTGCTTCTATTGTCACAAGCAAGGGCACTGGAAGAAGGACTGTATGGCCTTTAAAGCCAAGGACATGAAGCAAACTGTTGCTTCTGCTTCAGGTGTGTTCGTAATCGAAAATTGTCTTTCAGTAAACTCTACTTCATGGGTACTTGATACCGGTTCTGGTTCTCACATCTGTAATTCTTTGCAGGATCTGAGAAATAGTAGAGTACTGGGGGCAGGTGATATGACTCTCCGGATGGGCAATGGAATGCATGTAGATGCAGTTGCAATAGGGGAATATCACCTAGGGTTGAATAGTGGACACATTTTGGTATTGTACAACTGTTTTTGTATTCCCAGTATGTTGTGTAATATTATATCAGTATCTTTGTTGTCTAATAAAGGATATAATTTTGCGCTTGAAAGAAATGTCATGAACATTCTCCTAAATCAAGAACTGATTGGGTTTGGCACACTGGAAAACGGCATATACATACTTAATCAACCTCAAATTTTTAATATTCAAAACACGCGTAAACGAAAGGCTCAAGATTCGAATCAAGCCTTCCTATGGCATTGTAGACTTGGTCATATAAATGAAACAAGGTTGACTAAGTTACATAAAGATGGATATCTAGATCCGTTTGAATATTCATCATATGCAACTTGTCAATCATGTATCAAAGGAAAAATGACCAAATCTCCGTTCACCTAACACGGAGAAAGAGCCACTGAACTCTTGGGACTAGTACACAGTGATGTATGTGGTCCGATGTCTACGCATGCACGAAGCGGTCACTCCTACTTCATAACTTTTACTGATCACTTCTCTAGGTATGGACATATATTCTTAATGAAACATAAATCCGAGGCCTTTGAGAAGTTTAAGGAGTATAAAAATGAAGTAGAGAAACGGACTGGTAAAAGCATCAAGACACTTCGATCTGATCGAGGTGGAGAATACTTAAGTACCAGTTTCCTTGAATACTTAAAAGAGAATGGAATTCTCTCTCAGCTTACTCCGCCTTATACACCTCAGCATAATGGTGTATCAGAAAGGAGGAATCGCACGCTATTAGATATGGTGCGTTCAATGATGAGTAGTGCTGAATTGCCATTTTCCTTCTGGGGATTTGCTCTAGAATCAGCCGCATACCTATTGAATAGAGTTCCAACTAAGTCTGTACCTACCACTCCATATGAAATATGGTGTGGGAAGAGACCATATCTCAAGTATATCAAGATATGGGGGTGTCCGGTATATGTTAAAAAGCATAATCCGGACAAGCTCGAAGCACGATCGGTTTTATGCAAGTTTGTAGGATACCCCAAGCATTCAAGGGGGTACATGGTCTACCACACTGAAGAACAAAAGGTGTTTGTCGCTCGTCACATTGTCTTCTTAGAAAGCGAATTTCTTGCAAAAGAAATTAGTGGGAGCACGGTAGAACTGGAAGAAATTCCAGAACCTCAAACTGCAACCGAAGACTTAGAAGAATCTCAGATTTCAATAGAACATGACGAACCAACGCCACTCCGCAGATCTAGTAGGCTTTCTCATCCTCCTGAAAGATACTATAGTTTTCTTCTTGATGGGGATCGAGAGGATTGCATCATCGATGATGACGAGTCTACTAGTTTTCAGCAGGCTATCACGAGTAGAGACTCAGTGAAGTGGCTGGATGCAATGAGATCCGAAATGGAATCCATGTACACCAATAAAGTATGGGCTTTAGAAGTTGCTCCTCCTAGGGTAAAATCAGTTGGGTGCAAATGGATCTTCAAAAAGAAGATTGGTACATTTGGACAAGTAGAAACCTACAAAGCTAGACTAGTAGCAAAAGGTTTTCGTCAAAGACCAGGATTGGACTATGATGAAACTTTTTCATCAGTAGCTATGCTTAAATCCATTCGGATCATGCTTGCCATTGCTGCCTTCCATGACTATGAAATCTGGCAAATGGATGTAAAAACAGCTTTTCTAAATGGACATCTAGAAGAGAGTGTTTACATGGATCAACCAGAAGGTTTCTTAGACAGTGGGAGCAGCGGAAGAGTGTGCAAATTGCTTAAATCCATTTATGGGTTAAAGCAAGTATCGCGGAGTTGGAACATCTGCTTTGATGAAACAGTCAAGGAATTTGACTTTATCAAAAATGTAGATGAACCATGTATTTATAGGAAGATTGTAAAAGGAGCAGTAGCCTTCCTCGTTTTATACGTCGACGACATACTACTGATAGGGAATGATATCCCTATACTACAATCAGTAAAGCTCTTCTTATCACAAAAATTCTCCATGAAAGACTTGGGAGATGCATCATACATTCTGGGCATTAAGATCTATCGAGATAGATCTAATAGAATATTGGGACTTTCACAGTCCAGGTATATAGACACTATACTAAAGAGATTTAGTATGGAAGATTCCAAGCGCGGCAATATAGACGCTTGTCACGGAATCACCCTCTCCAAGGAAATGTCTCCAAAGACTGATGAAGAGAGGGCTCGCATGGGCATTATACCCTACGCTTCGGCGGTAGGATCAATAATGTATGCGATGTTATGTACCAGACCGGATGTAGCTTACGCACTTAGTGTAGTAAGCAGGTATCAGTCTGACCCAGGTGAAAAACATCGGATAGTGGTGAAGAACATTCTCAAGTACCTGAGAAGGACTAAGGAGATGTTCTTGATTTACGGTAATGGGGACCTCCAGGTAGAGGCTTTTACCGACTCCGGCTTCCAAAGTGACAAAGATGATTCTAAATCCATTTCGGGTTTTGTGTTTACCCTCAATGGAGGGGCGGTATGTTGGAAGAGTTCCAAACAAGATACCGTCGCAGACTCAACTATGGAGGCTGAGTATATAGCTGCTAGTGAAGCCGCAAAAGAGGCCGTCTGGATGAGGAAGTTCATTTCTGAACTTCAGGTGGTTCCGTCCATTGCCAATCCAATACCTTTGTATTGCGATAACAATGGCGCTGTAGCTTTAGCGAAGGAACCAAGGTCCCATCAGAAATCCAGGCATATCTTAAGGCGGTTTCACCTGATCAGGGAGATCGTGGATCGTCGGGAGATCGAGATACGGAGAGTGGACACAAAAGACAACACGGCAGATCCATTCACCAAGGCCATTCCTCAAGTACAGTTCGAGAGGTTATTTGAGATGTTGGGCATGCGGTACGCCAGCAACTGGATCTGGTAGAGACAGTGGGTACTCATTGCAGCAATTATAGGCCTTAGTGCAAGTGGGAGATTGTTGGATATATATACCCTAGAGGCCTACATTGTATAGGATGCTTGGGATATGTATGTACATGACAGTCTTGCTTGATATGATAGTACGCTATTTGGTTTGACTTTGTCTTAACGTATGACTTATTTTACTTGGTATTTATATATATATGTTGATAAAGCCCATAGGGTGTTTGTCTGACTACCGGAGTTGTGATGGCAGTCATACTAGTGGGAGCTGGATAGTCAATAGGCACACCCTTAAATATCCCTGGTCGCAGGAGTATCGAGATTGGGCATCGATACTCCGGAGTAGACTAGTGTATACATATCTAGACCCTGACGAGGGTCGATGGATTGGTCCCGCAACCATTGGTGGTGTTCACCTAAGATTGTATACAGATGCTCACTGGGTGTGAGTACACCGGACAGGACTCGCCGAGAACTGACTGGATGGTATTATACCTAACGTCAGATAGCAGTTCTCAGGTGACATGTATGCAGATAGTCCGTTGACTTAAGGTCATCATTTGTCTCGTGTGAGTTCCCACTGTGCTTTGATTATTACCCTACCACGGCTCAAAGGAGTCGTGCAAACAGGTTTCAGTTGGGCACAGTCCCGAACCACGTGGAGGCAGTGAGCGACTGTTAGGGATTCATCTCTCCCGGTATAGGGAGTTGATATCGCACTGTGGTCGGTTGGTCATTACCATAAGTCCCTGGCCAGGGCTGATTGAGAATTACTGATGGAATGATCAGTAGATTCTCGGGTGGTCTTGAACCATACCGACACGACTTGTACGGTTATTAGGGGTCTGATGTCCACCACCTCCCTAGACCGTACATGTGATACTCTTAGACGAACAGACCGGACTGCGCGGATATTGTCATCGACAGGCTCAGTAGGATTTCAGATGGGTTATCTCATCGGCTTTCTTATCGACAACTACCTGGGGACCGTTACGTACAGCTAGTGCCGCTTGCGGTCTGTGGTTAAACCCACTGCCAGCGTAGTAGTTGAGTCTTTAGAGTTCCACATAGAGATTTCCCAAACCCAGACGAAAAGATATAGAGGTCGTATGGTTTTACGACAAAGGTTCGAACGCGTACGTGTTTAAACGCACGTACGACATTCGGACAGTTTTTACTAGCTGGCTTTGGTTTAAGCCAGATTCTAGTATCAGGTTATTGGATTTATACAGTCTAAAGTTTTTCCGTGTTTTCACGGATGAGAGGGGCGTTCTCGTAATTTTCCGAGAAGCTTCTAGAAGGATGTGACATGGAGGGAAAGGTGGCATTTTCATTTAATGATTTAGTGACTCGTTGTGAGTGATTCATCATGTCATTAATGCATTATTAAATGCTTAATGACTCACATAATGAATCACCCACTTGCATTTATGAAACATGATGAATAATCTCATATTATTCATTTCTTTTTATTCATTATGTTTCATATATCAAGTGAGAAGCTATTTCATTATTATTATTATTATCATTATCATCTTCTCACTCTCTCTCTTCAAGCTCTCTCTCCTTCACCAAAGCCTAATCCTACCCCTCATGAGTTGAGAACAAGGATTAGGAAAGACTAATTACTCCATAACCTATCTCTACATCACCTTAGCTACTCTATTTAGCAACTAGAGAAACTAAGTAACCTCAAGTTTAGAGGTTATAGCTTGGATTAGGGTTCTCGGGTGGATCGTCTATCACGGAAGAAAGCCGAAGAGGACGTGGAGATCCAAAGAGGCCGTAGATAACATTAAGACGAAGACTAGAACCGTTTGGTATAATCTCTTAACATAGTAGTTTAGAACTCTATAGCTTTTGTTAAAACTTGTTTAGCAAACGATTCATACGGTTATTCGATGTTTAATCATAGAACAAGATTGTTATTCATATTTCCGCCTCCCCATAAGTATTGTGGTGTTGAACATCGACTTACAATATGGCTCGTCTTCCTCGAGGTGCAGCACTTGTTCGTCAGGTAACTCACAATTTAGCGGCGATCCTTCTGGTATGGGATGAGCAGCGAGAAAGTCTGCAAGAGCTTGCCCTTTTACTGCTTTCTGAGGAGTATAAACTATGTCAAACTCGAGTAGCATAACAGCCCATCTTGCCATTCTGCCGGCTAGGCTCGCTCTGGTCATCAAGTGTTTGAGCGGGTCGACCTTGGAGATCAGCATAACCCGATGAGCAAGCAGATAGTGCCTCAGCTTCTTCACAGCAAATATCAGAGCCAGGCATTGCTTCTCGATTGGAGAATAGTTGTGTTCCGCCCCGACTAGAGTTCGACTGAGGTAGTAGAGGGCATTTTCTTTTCCCTCCTCGTTATTCTGGGCAAGGAGCGCACCGAGTGACTCATCCAGCGCAGCAGTGTAGAGAATCAGCGGTTTATTTGGAATGGGAGCGGCCAGCACTGGAGGGTGCAACAAGTACTGTTTGATGCTTTCGAACGCTGCTTGACATTCAGCATCCCAGATAAAAGGAGCTCCTTTCTTCATGAGCTTCGAGAAGGGCCTACATCTCCCCGATAAATTTGAGATAAACCTCCGTATATAAGCAAGCTTGCCTTGAAAAGATCTTAGCTGCGTTAGACTCTTCGGAGGGGGCATCTCCATGATGGCCTTTATCTTTGATGGGTCAACTTCGATCCCTCGATGTCGGACTATGAAGCCCAGGAATTTTCCCGATGACACGCCAAAAGCGCATTTCAGAGGATTCATCTTCAGGTCAAATTCCCTCAGTCTGGTGAGAACGGTCCTAAGATCCTGGATATGATCGGCCTTGGTTTTAGTCTTAACGACCAGATCATCAACATAACATTCGACGACTTTATGAATTAGGTCATCGAAGATATTGGTCATTGCCCTTTGATATGTAGCACCTGCCTTCTTCAATCCGAACGGCATCACCTTGTAGCAATATATTCCGATCGGGGTTCGAAATGCTGTGTGCTTCTCATCCTCAGACGACATCTTGATCTGATTGTATCCAGAAGAGCCATCCATAAAGGTGAACAGCTCGTAATTTGAGGTGTCATCGACCATCATTTCCATGACCGGTAGCGGGAAGTCGTCTTTAGGACATGCCTTGTTGAGGTCCCTGAAATCGACACAAACTCGGATCTGCCCATTTTTCTTCTTCACTGGGACTATGCATGCAATCCAGTTCGCATATTTCTCTTCCCTGATGAAGCCGGCATCGATGAGCTTCTTGGTTTCCTCGATGACTTTTTCTTCTAGTTCCCTTCTCATTCTTCGAGGAGCTTGTTTGACTGGCTTAGCATCAGGAGATATAGCCAGCTTATGCACAGCCACTTCAGAGGAAAGGCCTGGCATTTCTTTGTATGTCCACGCGAAGCCGTCGACGAACTCATGCAGCAGGGCAATTATCTGCGCTTTAATTTCCTCTGACAAGAGCGAGCTGATGTAGGTCGGCCTTGGATTATCGGGCGTTCCTAAGTCAATCTTGGTTAGCTTGTCAAAGGTTGCTTGTCCACCATCTTCGAGCTCTTGAGGAGCTTCTTCTGGCTCGGCTATCTCGTCATCATCATTTGATCTTTCGCTGGCCTCACCAACATAGATCATGTAGCATGCTTTGGAATCAGGTTGAATGTAGCCTATGCCCCGTCTATCTGGAATTCGTCCATCGATGAGTGCTCGGACCTGGGGCGGATACCATAGCCCTTCGTAAAACTTTGCTTCGGACTCCGTTTGATATAACCGGCATCCGCACTTCTTAAAGTATTCCCGCATCTCGGGCGCATAGTATCTGGGATTGAGGACGGTTCTTATGCCTCTCTCATAGGGAAGGCACGCGACAGAAAGATCGTCCGGGTGCACAACGGGGGTTGACCCGTAAAACAGGATGCCCTTCTGTCCATTTTTCCTCCCGGGGACGTAGAAAGTTTTCAGCTGGTCCACGGTGGAGACTGACAACGCATCGAGCTCTTTGCATATCTGCTCCGGCACCCTAGTGACGGCTAGGGACCCTTCTGCAACTTCAAAGGTCTCTCGTAGTTTCGCTTGTTGCATAGGGGTCCAATCTGCATCGTTGTTGCACGGCAGGTCCTCTTCCTCCGACTCTTCAGTGTCGCTACCAAGATGAGGGTGGACTTTGCTGCTAGACGGGTCTTCAGTAACAGATTCGTCCGTATCGCTGCCAAAACGAGGGCGAGTTTTTCGGAAGGACGGGCTTCCAGCATCGGACTCATCAGTGTCGCTACCGAAATGCGGGCGTACTTGGGCGTTTTTGCTTTTGAAAGTGACAGCCGGTGCAGATTTTCTTTTGAGTCTTGGGGCCGGTCTATCTTCAGTCAATTGTGGCTTAGCATTTTGGTGATTCATAAAGTACCGAGAATCTTCATAGCGGACTTCATGCACACCGAACGGCTGGATGTCTCCGTCAATGCGTCTTTCTTCGCCATTTTTAGTATACTTCATGCATTGATGGAGAGTTGACGGAATGATTCCGTAATCGTGGAGCCACGACCGTCCCAAGAGAATCTTATAAGACGTGTTGGCATCGATCACGTATATCTTAGCTTCAGTTTGCAAATCCCCGAATTTTATTGGCAGAGCTATGGACCCCAGAACTTGCTGGCAATTTTGGTTGAAGCCTTGAATGACAATCCTTTCCCTTGACAGGTGTCGGACGTCCATTGACAAACTCTTCAGCGTCCGCAAGTTCATGATGTTCACTGAGGACCCTGGATCAATCAATATGCGATTAATTCGATCTCTGTCGCTGTACCCGGTCACGTAAAGCGGCCGATTGTGCTCAGCTGTTCCCAGTAGCAAGTCTTCATCCTTAAATGTGACTACGGCGGCATGCAAAGCGTGCTGAGCTTCTTTCATATTAATTTCCGCAAAGTGAGCCTGATACCGCTCGGGGTTTTGTAGAGCGTGAATAAGAACATCTCTAAGCTCCTTAGATAGTACCAAGACGCCGTAGATGCTCAGGAGAGACGGAAGCCTTCGAAGGTGAGCCAAGACATTATAGTCTACTGGGGAAGGACTCGAGTTTTCATCGACCGGTTCTCCGCCATCTTCATCATTAGCCACCTGTTTTCGCTTTCCTTTTAGGGCATTGCCCTGATTTGGCGGTAGAGCCCTGCCGCTTCTGAGCTGGATTTGGTTGGCCTTTGTGGCGAGCTCCTCGTCCTCTTTGCGAAAACAGAGCTCATCCTCAGAGTCGCTGCCAAGATGGATGGCGTAGCAGGTCACTACTGGGATCTCTTCATTGGAGTCTTCTTCTAACTCCTCCAGAATTTCAGCCGCTTGTACAGGGAAGAACTCCTTCAATTGAATCAATGTTCTTTCCCTTTGTTCATATTCTTCGAGGGAATCGATATATTTTTGAATGGTCGATCTCCCTGCAGACTCTTTTTCGTGCCGAGCTGCACTTTTCTTCTTCTTGAGCTTCTTGGATTTTGAGCCTGATGGAGCCGCATTGGCAGCTGGACTGGTAGGCTTCTTCTGCCCTTCCCATTCCGTCCTGGGTTCCTTCCGAAGTAGCTTTATCATCTTCTTCGTCTTATTAGATATGTGCGTACTCCACGGAGGCCGCGATGAGTCCGTTTCATTTCTCAGGGCAGCGGGTTCGGCTGTCTGCTCCCAGAAGGCTTCAGTTTCTGTCTGTATAAAGTTGGTGGTTGCAACTTGATTGTTCACCAACACACTTTTGGACAGTTCGATCTCTCCAGCCTTGTACTGCTTCTCGACCCAATCTTTGAAGATATAGCAATTCTCGATCGCATGGCTCACTACTCGGTGTTACGGGAAATACAGAGGATTGTCGGTCATTTTTGCTTCTTGGGGTCTTTTCGACTCCGGCAATTGGAGGCCGTTGTTCAAGGCATCTTTAAATATCTTGCGGACTTTGTCCCTTCTGAAAGAGTAAACCTTGTTCTTTTTCTCCTCTAGGGAAGGCCCATCTCCTCCCAACAATGGCTTTCGAGACCGGTTAGTTTTGGATTCAGCCGCCCTTCGCTTTTCTTCATTGTCGGACGCATTGAAGACATTGGTACTGCTGGAACTCCCGCTTCTACGGTTGTCGTCCCGCTTGCTTTTCCAAGTTTTGTCTCTTTGAGAGTCCTGCGGGGACTCTTGCTTTGAGCGTTCCAGCATTTGGACTTTCTTGGTTAGCTCCTGAAATGTCTTGAGGCCCGCCGTACACAAGAATGGGACCATCCAATTGCTGAGGTTCCCAATGAGAAAGCTGACGGACTGGTCCTGCTCCAGCGGCGGTTCGCACTTGACTGTGAGATTACGCCATCGAGCGATAAAGTCAGTGTTGCTTTCATTCTTCCCCGGCTTCGTCCTCACAAGGTCGGCAATGGAGATTTTATCACTGACACTCATGAACCTTTTCCGAAACAGAGATTCCATTTGGGCAAAGGTAATGACGGACCCGTCTGGTATGCTCGCGTACCAGTCGAAAGCGACACCGGTCAGGCTGTTGACAAACTGACAAAGAAGGAGCGCGTCATTGCCCTCTGTATTTCCACACGATGCTTTGAAGTGGGCGACATGCTGATTTGCATTCCCCGTTCCATCAAATCTTCCGAACTTAGGAATGACGTAGCCGCTTGGAAACTCAATCAGATCGTACTGTGCGGGATATGGCCGTCCACTACTGCCGATTTCTTTCTGAGCTTCAGCTTCGGCCACCAATGTTTTAACCTTGCTGGTGACCAAATCCATTATCCGATCCTGTGTTAGCGGGATAGTGCTATCTGGGGCCAAGGCGTCCCCAGAAGCGGAGTGTGGCCGGCTTTCATGTGGCTCGACCAGTCTCGGACCCGAAGGAACAGGCATTGGCTGCCTCGGATTGTCATCACCCGGTTGATTAGTAGCGGCTTGTGCTTGATTGGGAGGCGCTCGAGCAATTTGAGCCGTAAGCTGCATCACAACGTTTGTTAGGTCGTCAATTTTCGAATAGAGCTTGGCCATCTCTTTATCCTTGCTCCTGAGCTGTTTTCGAAGCTCTTGAAGAAGCTCTTGCTCTGCGGTCTTGGAGCGGAAAGTCGGCTCTTTCTCGCTGTCCGAGCTTGACTCTGCATGGACCGAGAGGTCTTTCTGCCCATCTTCCTCCTCGAGAGGGTTTTCTTCATCCAACGGAGGCGACTGTTCTTGGGAAGCGGCAACCACATTCAAGCCAGATTGGACTTGGGATATGGTGGCCCCATCCTTGCTTTTGCTGCGAAGGTTGTCGCTGGGACGCCCGCCCGCCATATAGACCATATGGACGACATATCCAGCCGTCTTTTTATTATCGGCGGCTGATTTCACGGATCCCTGTCTTGGCCCTCCTGTTTCGGTAGCGGGCGGTCGATTGAAGGCGGCTGGCCTAACCAGGTTCTTGAATGGTGCTGGCGCTTCTTTTCTGGGTTTACCCTGCTGCTTTCGTGCGGCACAGAGTGCTTGATAGACTCTTGAAGAGACAGTGTCATACATTTTCTGTTGGGGCCGGGACACGTCTCTTTGTGGCACTGTTCGGACCACCGTCTTATTGATTCTGGCGGTCATGGCATTTTTCTGAACCCACTTCAGAGGCTCGAAGGAATTGCTGATTCTTACGTCCGACTCAGCCGTCGTCGTGGGGCAACCCTGCACTTGGAACTTCACAAGATTCTATTTGGCCGAAGCCCTGGCCCTCTTGTTGGCTCGATACCTGAGCCGCTTCTGCCTTAACTTTTCTGTTCTAAGCACTTGGCAGACTTCGGCTCTTTAGGAAGACGCCGCAGACCGGGCGATGGAGGGACTTAGAGATACGCTCGATTGTGCATTTGTTGGAGTACTCGCCTGAGCTCGTCCGCAACATTTGATGTTGCCCTTTGTACCGAAGTTCTTGCCCCCTGCTGGAGCACCAAAGAATCGTTCAGATATCGTCTTAAGTTTCGGTTGCGGTGCCTTGGCGATCACAACATTCAGCCTCTTGCCCCTTGGGACCGGCTTGGCCACCTGTTCCGCCGGGATTTCCGCCAGATGAGCGCTTCCGGCAGGGTAAATGATGACGGAGCCAAATTGGCGGGGCGGTTCCTCCCACTGTCGACTGAGACTTGCGGGGAGAACCACACGAGCGTTGATCTTGACCACGTATGGAATCGGGGTCACGTTGGAAGCTGAATTTGTCTGGGGAGACATTGTCGTCGAAGGTTGATTGCTGCACGGAAAAAAAACATCATTTCAGTATAGGCAATTGATATGTATATTGATTGAGTTCGCATGAACGTTTAGCCCGAAATATGGGAGGAGAGATGGGTCCCACCGGGCGTGCCAGAATCTGTAGGGTGTTTTTCGTCACCCCATTGAGATGGGAATACGCGCGCGCTTGTCAGGCGTACTACAGATTCCCCCTGCCTAGGGTAGGCCGGGGTTTAATGATTATGGGGATTCGAATTTCCGGAAGCCGCGGACTAAGCTGCCGTTAATTACCCCTCGCCTTTGGGGCGAGGGAACCTCCGATTAACGGGTTAAACTGATCATGCGAACTCGATGTGCAGTGTACGTGTGTTTTGTTTTGGAGGGGGGGTTTAAATACATCGGGAGCCACGCAGAGTTTTTACGGGGAAAAGACATCCAAAGGATGCGTGGGGACAGCACCTTGGGCGTTGTGCGCTCAGACGCTAGAGTGCCACGTGTCGGCACGTGGGCGCTCTGCGCTTGAGCGCAAGCGCGCCACGTGTCGGCACGGGGGAGACTTGCGCTCGAGCGCTTGCGCTGGAGCGCAAGCGCGCCACGTGTCGGCACGCGGGCGCTCTGCGCTTGAGCACCGGCGAGAAAAAGAGGCTTTTAGCCTAAAAAAATTTCTTAGAAGAGAAATCAGAGAGGAGTTGGACTCCTGAGTGTGTTTTTTTTTTGGGTTTAGTGAACGATGTTCTTCCTCCTCCTCCTCTGTTAGCTGGATCTTGAAGATCAAGAGATATGGGATTTCTAAAAATCTCTTCTTTTTGAGATCTAATGGAAGATCTGAGTTCCCCTTTATGGGTTTTGTGGTGAAAAACTAATTTGTTTTATAAAAGAAGAGTAAAACTCTTGATTTAATTCAAGAGAAAAAAGAAGGTTTTGGAACCTTGAAGAAGGAGAAAAGATCTCAGATCTGAAGAAAATTTTGAGAGAGAGAAAAAGTTGTGGGGATTTTTTCATTATCTTTGCCTTTATAGGCCATACACTTTACACATAGCCCCTTGGGCTCCACAAAATGGTATTTTGCCCATCTTATGGCTCATGCGCCATTTTTTTTTGCACATAAGCCATGGGCTTTACAAAAATTGGCTTTATGCCCCTTTTTCTTACATTTATCCATAAAACAAAACAAAAGAAATACAACAAAATTATTTATTACAAAATTTTTTATCTTGGCATGGGGGGAGGCCGGCCGCTTCATGTTCGGGCTCGACCCGGGCATGGGCCTACTGGATCTGGGCTTGGGCCCACTTGGCTTGGGGTTGACTTTGATTTTGACTTGGTCAACCGGGGTGTAAATTTTTACCCCAACAACAAGTTCATACATCACCGCATCACACTCGGCATCCGTGAGAGAAGGATCTACCAAGCGCACAGCAAACCTAGGAACAATGTCCTCAATGGGCACTTCCCATGGCTATCTACGAGCATGGGGGCGGTTACACGCCATAGTTGAGAGGGTTTTTTGGAGATGAGAAAAGAAAGAAGTTTTGCTTTGAGTTATAAAGACTAGGCACAGAAAATTTTGTGCACAATGGAACTATTTCCAAGCTTCGCGAAATGAAAGATTCTAGGGAATACAAGTTTGACTTAAAAAGGAAGATGAAAAGACACCTCTGTTGAAGCAACGCTTCAGATCCAGCGCTCTGTTGAAGCAACGCTTCAGATCCAGTGCTCTGCGCTGCGCGCCACGTGTCAAACACGAGTGCGCTAGCGCAGTTGAGCTGCGTTCTGCGCTGCGCGCCACGTGTCGAACACAGGTGCGCCGGCGCTGGAATTAAAAAATTCCCACCGTTAGATCCAAGAAGCTAGTAATAATGATAAATCATTAATTAACCAGAATTAAATTCTGTTAAGGAAAGATTTCTCAAAATCTTTCCAAACAACCAGATTATGCTTTAAGCACCGCTGGATCAATGATCCAATGGTAAATAATGAATTACCAAAATACAGAACAAATTCTGCATGGAAAGATTTCTCAATTTTATTAAAACAAGAAAATTATCTTCTGTCAAATGGAAGCCTTAGGATCAAAGATCCAACGGTGGGAAATATTCCCCAATCAATCAAGAGAAAAATCTCTCAAAACTGATTTAACAAATCATTTGGCCCTATATAAAGGACCCTAAACTTCAAGTCAAAATATAGAGAGAATACAGAAGAAGAGAGAGAAAAACCCTCTGCAAAAAAGAGCGAGCTCTTAAGAAAAGAAGAGTGTTCTTCATATTCAAGGTAAAAAAAAAAGAACTATGTTCTTGAAAAACAGAGATGAAAACATCTCATAAAAAGAAGAACTCTCTTCTAAAAAGATTATAGATCTAAAAACAAAAAAGACCAAGGTCTTGACAATAAGAAAAAAGATCAAAAGATCTAATTATAAAAAAAAATATAATAAGAAGTATTTTTATTTCGACCACAGATCTTTGATCTATAAAGGCAGAGCCTTTTATCAAAACAAGAACTTTTGTTCTTGGATCTTGAGGCAAAGCCTCCTTAGAAGAACATAAAAATTGTTCTGTGATCTTAAAATCGATCAGATGCGCTTTGCGCTATTAAAAATTGCCTCGCACTCATGAACTGCGCCCTTGCGCTCATTGGACCGGCGCACGGCGCCAGAACTTGCCACGTGTCAACCAGAGACACAATCTGCGCTTTGCGCTCCTGAAACAGAGCGCTGCGCTCATAGACTGGCGCTCAGCGCCAAGCGCGCCATGTGTCGCTCGCTGGCGCGCCAACAGACTAGCGTAAAGCGCTCATAGATGGAAAGCGCAAGTGCGCTAATGAACCGGCGCTTAGCGCTGAGCGCGACACATGTCACCTTCGCGTGCGCTAGCGCAATGCGCTCTTTAATTGGCGCAAAACGCCTGACGCGCCACGTGTCGCACTGTCAGAACACCACTTTGTTCCTGATAAATGCTATGCATTTAATACCAGACAAAATGACAGAGCCTAATGCTTAGTATTATTAAAAAGGGCCGAGCCCAAATAAAGGCTTAATAGCCAGAACAGCAATAAAATGTCAAAACATTTTAATTGGACTTAGCCCAATTCTGGCCATAAGTCCTCAACTTATATTGAACTGAGCACATCTGCTCTTTCAAACAACTCACATTGGTTCAAGGGTACATCTCTTCACTCCTTTGATATTTGTCGTTGTAATTCCTCAACGTCTTCAAAGAGGTGACGGGTCCCGACAACCATACATTTTACGGACTGTGGGGTCCTTAAACTCATGGACTATGATGTCCTTAACCTCGACCGTGATGTCTTAAAACTAACGCCGGACTGTGAGGTCCTTAAACTCACGGACTATGATGTCCTTAATCTCGACCGTGATGTCTTAAAACTAATATCGGACTGTGAGGTCCTTAAACTCACGGACTATGATGTCCTTAACATCGACCGTGATGTCTTAAAACTAACACCGGACTGTGAGGTCCTTAAACTCACGGACTATGATGTCCTTAAGCTCGATCGTGATGTCTTAAAACTAACACCGGACTGTGATGTCCTTAAACTCACGGACTATGATGTCCTTAACCTCGACCACGATGTCTTAAAACTAACAATGGACCGTAATGTCCTTAAACTAATTATCGACCGCAATGTCATTAAACTAAACAATAGAGCCCAATTGCTCTCTTGTCGGATCTAAACGATCCCGTTAAGTCGATCTTAGTCTAGAATTAGACTAACGTGTCCTTAACAAACGTTTAAGTTGATCTTAGCCTCAAATAAGGCTAACGTATCCTTAAACACAACCCCCCAAACCCAAATCTAAGAAAGATACGGATTTGGACTAGTCCACGCCCTACGAGCGACAACATAACTTAGTCTCCGTATACAATCCACGGGCAACCAAACACAAAACAAACACCCACGACACGAAGTGACCATACGGAGAAGGAGAAAGTTGTTACCGCGATGCGGTAGCGTAATTAACTGCAGGGGCTTGCGCCTGCAGGGAAGAGCGTCCCCACAATAAAAAAACCCCTCAAACGAGGGGGAATCTGACGATGTCTGCTACATCGGCCGCATCCATTTAAACCTTCGATACACGGTGCCATAAATCAACTTGGCATCTTCGGAGAGGTGGACGGATAACACCAATTAGTATGTTCCCCCAGATTCAGGCAAGACGTTTAGTCTTCCCGGCTTCCAGCGGCAAACACTGCTGAGCTGCCTCTAAGGAGGACTTTGATCCTTAGCGTTGGAGGGGCTGTAGGAGGCCTGCTAAGGATAACCGGGCAGTGAAGCTGCGCGGTTGCCTCTTAGCAAGGGCTTTGATCCCTGGCGTTGCGAGTAGGGAAGCTACCGGTCAGGGATAGCCGAGCAGGGAAGCCGCTCGGCTGCCTCTAAGGAGGACTTTGATCCTTAGCGTTGGAGGGGCCGTAGGAAGCCTGCTAAGGATAGCCGGGCAGTGAAGCTGCGCGGTGGCCTCTTGGCGAGGGATTTGATCTCTGGCGTCGTGGGTAGGAAACTACCAGCCTGGGATGACCCAGCGGGGTAGCCGCTCAGATGCCTCTTGTGAGGGATTTGATCCCTGGCGTTATGGGTAGGGAGCTACCAGCCGGAGATGACCGAGCAAGGGTCGGGCTCGGTTGCCTCTTGCGAGGGCTTTGATCCTTCAGGATGGGGACCGAGCAGGGTTACTGCCCAGTGCCTCTTGGCGAGGACTTTGATCCCTATCGGTTGTGGTAGGAAGCTACCAGCCGGGGATAGCCGAGCAAGGGGCGAGGACTTTGATCCCTATCGGTTGTGGTAGGAAGCTACCATCCGGGGATAGCCGAGCAAGGGTCGGGCTCGACTGCTTCAAAGGAGGACTTTGGTCCTTAATGCGGGAGGGGCAGTAAGAAGCCTACCAAGGACCTTTGGCCGAGCAGGGTTACTGCCCGGTGCCTCTTGGCGAGGGCTTTTGTCCTGAAGAATAGCCGAGCAAGGGTCGGGCTCGACTGCCTCTGGGAGGGATTTGGATCCCTGTCGGTTGTGGTAGGAAGCTATCAGCCGGGAATAGCCGAGCGAGGGTCAGGCTCGACTGCCTCTGGGAGGACTTTTTGATCCCTGGCATTGCGAGTAGGGAAGCTACCGGCCAGGGATAGCCAAGCAGGATAGCTGCTGAGCTGCCTCTAAAGAGGACTTTGGTCTTTAGTGTTGGAGGGGCCGTAGGAGGCCTGCTAAGGATAACCGGGCAGTGAAATTGCGCGGCTTCCTCTTGGAGAGGGCTTTGATCCCTGGCGTTGTGAGTAGGAAAGTTACCGGCCAGGGATAGCCGAGCAGGGAAGCTGGTCGGCTGCCTCTAAGGAGGACTTTGATCCTTAGCGTTGGAGGGGCCGTAGGAGGCCTGCTAAGGATGGCTAGGCAGTGAAGCTGCGCGGTTGCCTCTTGGCGAGAGCTTTGATCCCCGGCGTTGCATGTAGGGAAGCTACCGACCAGGAATAGCCGAGCATGGTAGATGCTTAGCCGATTCTTCATGAGGTTTCGCCCGACCACTGTAAAATCCCCGTTCGCATTAATAAAATCTTTCTATATTTTTCCTAAATTCCCCGAATATTTCTCTTTTCGTTTTCCTTGTAATTTCGTACGAAATTGGTTGCTAGATTTGTAGTGCTTAAAATTTTCCTAAACCTTTAAAATCAAAAACCAAAACTAAATATATAAATTCCCCCTCAAACCCCGGCCCAGAGATAAAATAAAAATCAGATTAATACAAAATAATCCCAAGCCCAACACTCCTCAGCCCAGCCCAAGAAAATAATTAAAAATCAAATTAATTAAAGTAAAACCCAGCCGGTTCAACACAAACGCCCACAAACCCGACCCGGCCCGTGCCCTAACCCTTCTTCCCCACACGTTCTTTCCCGCTCGTTTTTATTTCCCACGTCGCGCGTACCCACATCGCCAACGCCCGCGTCGTCGCCCACGCTCCCACGCTCGTCGCCCACGATCGCGCGCCCCTCGAGCTCCTCAACCCTTCCCCTTTCTCCTCTCTCCCTCACACTCTCGATCTCTAACTCCCTACTCTCCTCTCTCCACACTCCCTGCTCCATCTCTACACCCCGACGACGACGACGACAATGACGACGACTACCACCTCGTCGACTCCCTCGCTCCTTTCTTCAGATCTCAAGTCCAACTTCACCTCCCCTCGCCTAACCCCTCCTCACCACTCTCAACCCACCGCCGAGCCCTCACTGCACCACCTCGGCCACCACCTGCACCCTCACGCCGGTGAGCTCCCCACTGCCCCGTCGACCTCTACATCCTCAGCATCATCACCAGTACCATCAAACCCGAGCCCCCACTAACTCACTCCCTCTCTGCAAACCCACTGCTATCATCCAAACTCCTCGCTGTGCCCATCACCGGAACGACCACCGCCGACCATCGCCGACCCCAGCACGCCCCAGGGGATCCACAGCACCATACTCCTCTTCCAGTGATCGCGAGCCATCCCCGGGCAACTCCGACGACGACCCGAAACGCGAGCCGAGGCCGTGAATCCAAACCGTACTGTTCGTCGCGCGTTCGTGCCGTTGCCGCTGCCGTGCGTCGCCAAAGTGTCTCCAGTCAAGTACCCTACTTGCTACATGCTAGTTATTACTGTTACATTTCTAAAACCTATTAATTCCGTGTTTAAAACTCATGAAAACTTATATGACATAAGTGTTTGATGCGAAACCCGAATGAAAACCTTCCATTAAACTGACGAAACTTGATTACATATGCTGGCCCATGTGGCAATGAACATTGTGGTGAAATTTTACTGGAAAATATAATCGTTACTGGCCTGAACGATCACTCCCAATTACACCCGTTAAAACTGAATATTTCCCGCGTCTGAAACTTGTTAAAATCATAATTAATTGTGTACACATTGAAATGACGCGTTCGAGGGCTCAAATCGAATCTGACTCGACGACCTAGAACCATATGAAAGTTTTTAATTATTTATGTACTGAAAATATGACGAGAACTGGCTCGGAGTGCGGCTCTGGACTGCAGTCCAGAGCAGCTCTGGCTGTTGATTTCTATCTTGTAATGCTTACTACTTTGCTTCCTGAACTTGTACGTTGCGGAACCATATACTTTATTGAATATAAAACTATTAGATAAATAACGCAAGTGATTTCACCCATTTTTATCGTCGTTTACTATTTAAACTGCAATTTAAAAGAACAGGACGTATAGCAGTCCCAAACAGAAACAGAACTGATACCCTACTGTTTAACAGTGTATAACTTCTGACGTAGAGACGCGATTGATAATACGTCTGTTGCGTTGGAAACCATATTGAAAAAACTATATTTCATTCAACTGTAGCGTCGCTTAATTCTGATCCCAACTGGGTGAAAATCGTGTCGCGAAACGGACGTTCAGTTCAGAAACTGAATTTCCTGCAGCGAACACTTAAATTGAAATGGCTGTAACTTGAATACTGGAAATCCGATTGCACTGAAACAAATTTTTATGAATTTTCGACAGAGTATACTTGTTACCGTATTTGTATCGTTTCACTGAATTCTGAACATATGATTTACTGCAATTTTTATAAGCTCATGAGGTGCATACTAGTTCATATTACACATGACTTGTTAACTGCATAAATGTACATACCTTACCCAATTGCCATATACCTAGTGATAGTGCGCGTTATTATTCAGTGTACAATGCATTATCGTGCATGAACGGTATTAGTTTAGGAGTGTCGAGTACGCCAATGGAAAAAGTGAAGGATTCGTGACAGCGATTAAAACAGTGAACAGTGACAAAACCGTGTTATTGATGCATACTTGTACACGACTAGACCATACTCGTCAATAGTGTAAACCTGGGGAAAAAGGGGAAATCGAAGCGGAAAGAGCAACGTATTTAGCGAGGACCGTGATTTAGAGGATGATCATTCGAACATCGACTCTTATATATATTAGGTAGGATCTAGCGATCCGGCTGACAGGGTTATGTCCCGGGCGTGTGGGCCGTTGTCTCGGGTATGTACGAGACCCTCGTTAAACATGATCCTCTTTTGCACAACTCGATTTCAAACATGACTTAGAGACTGATAGGGACACAGATCATACTTTGCATCATTTAGTGACATAGTGATTATCTGCATCTTACTTCCACTGCTATTACCTTATTTGCTTGTTTCATGTCATTATTATATTATTGCTATTACGTCGCTCTGACGACCTGAGTATGCATGCTCAGACCTCGTGGAAGAACCAGCGCAGGAGTCGGATTTACCCTTCGAGCTTGCGGAGATCTAGTTGAGAGCACCTTTCTCTTCTTTTCTGCTTTCCCTAAAGAGACCTTGTATTCGAACTTGGTTAGTAGCTCTTTTCTTGTTTATTTATAAATTGTGAGCAATGAACTTTGATGTAATATTTTAGTGATGTATTTCCTTTACTTCTGTGCTTTGTTTACTGATTACCATGTAATGCTAGAAGCCGAAGTGTGACTACGGCGGGATTATTTCCTGACCGTAGGAGCATGGCTGGCCTAGTCATCCATCGTTTTCCATATTTTGGGAAGCGGGGCGTGACATGGTTTTGTTGGTATCAGAGCCGTGTTTAATAGTAAGGGATAACATTAACTACACTATATTACATTATTTTCGTTTCACTATTCCTGATTTTCATCCTTGTATCTAATCATATCCTTTTGAATATCTTCCAGCGATATGACGTCCCCGAATGACCACTCCTCGGACTCAAGTTCTCAGGACCGCACGGAGAGTATACTTAGTGCACCGACCTCTCTCGCAGAAGCTCAGGAGAGGAAGACGGACTTACTCGCCGAGGGACTCAGGGCTATTACCGCTGCAGGGGGACCCTCTGCACTCATTACAACCCCCGAGGGCACTGCTCCACCAGCTTTTTCTGCCAGGGCTGGCACCGTATCAGATTTCTGGAAGTTGCATCCAGCTGCATTTACAGGGCTAGCCGAGCCACTCGAGGCCAAGAAATGGCTAGTTAATATGGAGAACTTACTGACGGCCGCCAGGGTACCAAAGAAAGATAGAGTGAATGTGATAAAGATCCAGTTGGAAGATGAAGCCCATACATGGTGGTCAGTGGAAGAAAGCAGACTAGACAGGCCAATTGAATGGAGCAAATTCAAGGAGTGCTTCCTGGACCATTATTTCCCTTCCACCGCCAAGGTAGAGATGGAAGAAAGATTCATCCTACTGAAGCAGAATGGCCGTCCCGTGGACGTATATGCGGCGGAGTTCAACCGTCTGAGCCGATTTGCTCCGTACATGGTCGCTTCAGAGGCCACCAGGGCCAGACGCTTCTTGCAGGGACTTGATTTCGAGCTGCAGCAGTTGATCGCGTCACTTGAGTTGCAGACTTTTGCACAGGTACTCAACGCGGCGAGAATTCCGGAGAAACTGATCAACAAGTTCAGGAAACCCCCAGTCGTTCCAGCACGCTCCCACGCACCTTATCGAGGAGTCATACCAGTCCACAGGCCAGGAACGACTCAGATGAAGCACCCATTCGTGCCCCAGCATCGCCCCCAGAGCAAGAACGTAGTTGGCGGCTACTGCAACAGAGATGGGCACACCCAGAAGGACTGTCGCCGCGCCAAGGGACAGTGTTTGATTTGCGGATCCAGTCAGCACAGAGTTAGCGGTTGCCCCGAGCGGACAGAGTTACAGGGAGGTTCTGGACCGCAGCAGCAGAGACCACAGGAGCAGAGGCAACCCTACACAGGCCGCGGTCAGGGACGGGCTTTCACCTTGACCGCCGAGCTGGCAGAGGCTTCAGGAGAAGTTGTCACAGGTATTCTACTCGTACATTCCTTGCCAGCTAGAGTACTATTTGATTCTGGAGTATCGCACTGTTTCATATTTGAACATTTCGTTGATACACACTCCATACCATATGAATCATTAAACAAGGGTTGGGAAATACATACGGGTAATGGCGTGATAGTATCTAGTCAAGAATGTAGATCATGTCCGGTTGTAATGTGTAGCAGGGAATTCTATGCGAATTTCCTTTTGATCGGGACAGGCACCTATGACGCAATTCTCGGGATGGATTGGATGAGTACCTTCCATTCAGTTATTGATTGTCGAGCAAGGAATGTGATCTTCCGCATTCCCAATCACCCGGAGTTTATTTTCGAAGGCGGGAGCGAATCTTTGGAGCCAGCCAAGTATATAGCCAAGCCAAAGGAGCTGACAGCTATGGAGATTGATGAGAGCCCAGCCCCAGAGATTGTTCAAGACTTTCTGGACGTGTTTCCTAAAGATTTACCAGGTCTACCACCTCCACGCGTCTTGGAATTCTCGATCGATTTGACTCCAGGTACAGCACCAGTTTCCAAGGCCCCGTACAGAATGGCACCGGTTGAGTTGGCAGAATTGAAGAAGCAAATTGAATAACTCTTAAAGAAGGGATTTATCCGGCCGAGCATTTCACCATAGGGTGCACCAGTTCTGCTAGTGAAGAAGAAAGATGGATCGCTGTGGATGTGTATAGATTATCGGGAGCTGAACAAAGTCACAATAAAGAACAAGTACCCAATTCCATGCATCGACGACTTATTCGATCAGTTAAGTAGGGCCAGGGTATTTTCGAAGTTGGATCTCCGTTCTGGATATCATCAAATCAGAGTAGCAGCCGAGGATGTATGCAAAACGGCTTTCAGGACCCGATACGGACATTATGAGTTCCTTGTGATGTCGTTCGGTGTTACCAATGCTCCAGCAATATTCATGGACTTGATGAACAGGGTGTTTGCAAAGTACTTGGACACGTTTGTCGTTGTATTTATCGACGACATACTTGTCTACTCGAAGACCCGGGAGGAGCATGTTGAGCATTTGCGCACGGTTCTACAAATTCTTCGGGAAGAGAAGCTGTATGCGAAATTGAGCAAGTGTGAATTCTGGCTCGACAAGGTTCAGTTCTTGGGACATATTGTTTCGGGCGAAGGCATCTCAGTGGACGCGGCAAAGATAGAATCTGTCAGAGATTGGCCGACGCCGAAGTCAGTGGCCGAGATCAGAAGCTTTCTGGGATTGGCAGGATATTATCGGAGGTTCGTCCAAGACTTTTCACGAATCGCTGAACCGTTGACGAGGCTGACACGGAAGGATGTACCATTTGCATGGACAGAGGAGTGTACTCAGGCATTTGACACACTGAAGCAGAAGTTAACCACGGCGCCCATTCTTACAGTACCAGATGATTCTGGTGGTTGGTGATACATAGTGATGCCTCAAGAAAGGGATTAGGCTGTGTTCTGATGCAGCACGGTCGAGTGGTTGCTTACGCCTCTCGACAGCTGAGAAATCACGAGAAGAACTATCCTACGCATGACTTGGAGTTAGCTGCAGTGGTTTTTGTGTTGAAGATTTAGAGGCACTATCTATTGGGCGAGAAGGTGGAGGTGTACACGGATCATAAAAGTCTGAAGTACGTCTTCACTCAGAAGGAACTAAACATGAAGCAGCGCCGATGGTTAGAGCTGATGGTGGATTACGACTTGGACCTTCAGTATCACCCGGGAAAAGTAAATGTTGTACCAGATGCTCTCAGTCGCAAACCAGCACTCATGATGTTGACCAGTCAGAGGAGCATTATTGAGGACTTTCAGAGACTCGAGCTTGAGGTCGTCACACCGAGCGCACTCAGTCAATTTTGGCAACTACAGGTGCGGTCTTCCCTGGTGGATCGCATCAAGGCTGCACAAGCGGACGATCCTCGATTGCAAAAGTTCAGAGCGCAAGTAGAAGCCGGGCTGAGAACGGACTTAATCATACATGATGACGGTTTTCTGAGATTCGGTAGCAGACTCTGCATACCCAAGGGGAATGTTCGAGAAGAGGTACTGGCTGAGGCGCATAGTTCAGCTTATTCTATGCATCCGGGAGGTACAAAGATGTATCGAGATGTAAAGCAGCATTTTTGGTGGAACGGGATGAAGCGAGAAATTGCGCGGTTCGTATCCAGGTGCTTGGTATGCCAGCAGGTGAAGGCGGAACATCAGAGGACAGCAGGATTGTTACAACCGCTCCCGATACCAGAATGGAAGTGGGAGCACATTACTATGGATTTCGTGACGGCCTTACCACGGAGCCTTAGGGGCAACAACGCCATTTGGGTTATCGTCGACCGCCTCACGAAAGCTGCACACTTCTTACCATTCCGAGTGGGGCAGTCAACAGAGTCACTGGCAGAGAGATACATGCAGGAGATAGTACGACTTCACGGAGTTCCGGTTAGCATTGTATCAGATCGAGACACCAGATTCGTTTCGCACTTCTGGAGGAGCTTACATGAGAGTTTGGGTACCCGCCTCAAGTTCAGTACAACTTGTCACCTACAGACGGACGGACAGTCCGAGCGTACGATTCAGATTCTCGAGGATATGTTGAGAGCCTGCATGTTGGATTTTCAGGGTTTCTGGGAAGATCATATGCATCTAGTCGAGTTTTCTTATAACAACAGTTACCAGGCTAGCATTCAGATGGCTCCTTTCGAAGCACTTTACGGGTGTAGGTGTCGATCCCCAGTTTGTTGGGATGATGTGGGAGAACGAAGATTACTGGGTCCCGAGCTCATCATTCAGACAGTCGATAAGGTCCAAATGATCAGGCAGCGTATTAAGACGGCTCAGGATCGACAGAAGAGTTAGGCAGATACCAGCAGGAGGGCGCTAGAATTTGAAGTCGGAGATCACTTTTTCTTGAAGATTTCCCCTACCCGTGGAGTTATCAAGTTTGGAGGTCGCGGGAAACTCAGTCCCCGTTTCATCGGACCTTTTGAGGTGCTAGAGCGAGTAGGAGAGGTGGCCTATCGACATGCCTTGCCTCCATCGCTAGCTGGTGTGCACAATACCTTCCACGTGTCTCAGTTGCGGCGCTGTGTTCGGGATGAGAGCCATGTTCTAGACTATTCGGAGTTAGCTTTGGGTACCGATCTATCTTACGAGGAGCAGCCCACCACCATCCTCGACCGCAGAGAGAAAGTGCTGAAGAACAAGGTCATTCCGTTAGTCCGAGTGTCTTGGGGCGGTCGTTCCCCAGGAGAATCTACTTGGGAGCGGGAGAAAGATATCCGTGCACGTTTTCCACATCTCTTTGTTTAGTACTTTTGTTTCATTGTATCCTTGTTAAATTTCGAGGATGAAATTTTTTGTAAGGGGGGTATGATGTAAATCCCCGTTCCCATCAATAAAATCTTTCTATATTTTTCCCAAATTCCCCGAATATTTCCCTTTTCTTTTTCCTCGTAATTTCGTATGAAATTGGTTGCTAGATTTGAAGTGCTTAAAATTTTCCTAAACCTTCAAAATCAAAAACCAAAACTAAATATATAAATTCCCCCTCAAACCCCGGCCCAGAGATAAAATAAAAATCAGATTAATACAAAATAATCCCAAGCCCAACACTCCTCAGCCCAGCCCAAGAAAATAATTAAAAATCAAATTAATTAAAGTAAAACCCAGCCGGCCTAACCCAAACGCCCACAAACCCGACCCGGCCCGTGCCCTAACCCTTCTTCCCCACACGTTCTTTCCCGCTCGTTTTTATTTCCCACGTCGTGCGTACCCAGGTCGCCAACGCCCGCGTCGTCGCCCATGCTCCCACGCTCACCGCCCACGACCGCGCGCCCGTCGAGCTCCTCAACCCCTCCCTTTTCTCCTCTCTCCCTCACACTCTCGATCTCTAACTCCCTCCTCTCATCTCTCCACACTCCCTGCTCCATATCTACACCCCGACGACGACGACCACAACGACGACGACCACCACCTCGTCCACTCCCTCGCTCCTCTCTTCAGATCTCAAGCCCAACTTCACCTCCCCTCGCTTAACCCCTCCTCACCACTCTCAACCCACCGCCGAGCCCTCACTGCACCACCTCGGCCACCACCTGCACCCTCACGCCGGTGAGCTCCCCACTGCCCCGTCGACCTCTACATCCTCAGCATCATCACCAGTACCATCAAACCCGAGCCCCCACTAACTCACTCCCTCTCTCCAAACCAACTGCCATCATCCAAACTCCTCGCTGTGCCCATCGCCGGAACGACCACCGCCGACCCCAGCACGCCCCAGGGGATCCACAGCACCACACTCCGCTTCCAGTGATCGCGAGCCATCCCCGGGCAACTCCGACGACGAACCCGAAACGCGAGCCGAGGCCGTGAATCCAAACTGTACCGTTCGTCACGCGTTCATGCCGTTGCCGCTGCCGTGCGTCGCCAAAACGTCTCCAGGCAAGTACCCTACTTGTTACATGCTAGTTATTACTGTTACATTTCTAAAACCTATTAATTCCGTGTTTAAAACTCATGAAAACTTATATGACATAAGTGTTTGATGCGAAACCCGAACGAAAACCTTCCATTAAACTGACGGAACTTGATTACATATGTTGGCCCGTGTGGCAATGAACATTGTGGTGAAATTTTACTGGAAAATATAATCGTTACTGGCTTGAACGATCACTTCCAATTACACCCGTTAAAACTGAATATTTCCCGCGTCTGAAACTTGTTAAAATCATAATTAATTGTGTACACATTGAAATGACGTGTTCGAGGGCTCAAATAGAATCCGACTCGACGACCTGGAACCCTATGAAAGTTTTTAATTGTTTCTGTACTGAAAATATGACAAGAACTGGCTCGGAGAGCGGCTCTGGACTGCAGTCCAGAGCAGCTCTGGCTGTTGATTTCTATCTTGTAATACTTACTACTTTGCTGCCTGAACTTGTACGTTGCGGAACCATATACTTTATTGAATATGAAACTGTTATCTAAATAACTCAAGTGATTTCACCCCTTTTTATTGTCGTTTACTATTTAAACTGCAATTTAAAAGAACATGACGTATAGCAGTCCCAAACAGAAACAGAACTGATACCCTAGTGTTGAACAGTGTATAACTTCTGACGTAGAGACGCGATTGAGAATACGTCTATTGAGTTGGAAACCCTATTGAAAAACCTATATTTCATTCAACTGTAGCATTGCTAAATTCTGATCCCAACTGGGTGAAAATCATGTCGCGAAATGGATGTTCAGTTTAGAAACTGAATTTCCTGCAGCGAACTCTTAAATTGAAATGGCTGTAACTTGAATACCAAAAATCCGATTGCACTGAAACAAATTTTGCTGAATTTCCGATAGAGTATACTTGTTACCGTATTTGTATTGTTTCACTGAATTCTGAACATATGATTTACTGCAATTTTTATAAGCTCATGAGGTGCATACTAGTTCATATTACACATGACTTGTTAACTGCATAAATGTACATACCTTACCCAATTGCCATATATCTAGTGATAGTGCGCGTTATTATTCAGTGTACAATGCATTATCGTGCGTGAACGGTATTAGTTTAGGAGTGTCGAGTACGCCAATGGAAAAAGTGAAGGATTCGTGACAGTGATTAATACAGTGAACAGTGACAAAACCGTGTTATTGATGCATACTTGTACACGACTAGACCATACTCGTCAATAGTGTAAACCTGGGGGAAAAGGGGAAATCGAAGTGGAAAGAGCATCGTATTTAGCGAGGACCGTGATTTAGAGGATGATCATTCGAACAGCGACTCTTATATATATTAGATAGGATCTAGCGATCCGGCTGACAGGGTTATGTCCCCGGCGTGTGGGCCGTTGTCTCGGGTATGTACAAGACCCTCGTTAAACATGATCCTCTTTTGCACAACTCGATTTCAAACATGACTTAGAGACTGATAGGGACACAGATCATACTTTGCATCATTTAGCGACATAGTGATTATCTGCATCTTACTTCCACTGTTATTACCTTATTTTCCTGTTTCATGTCATTATTATATTATTGCTATTATGTCGCTCTGACGACCTGAGTATGCATGCTCAGACCTCGAGGAAGAACCAGCGCAGGAGTCGGATTTACCCTTCGAGCTTGCGGAGATCTAGTTGAGAGTACCTTTTTCTTCTTTTCTGCTTTCCCTAAAGAGTCCTTGTATTCGAACTTGGTTAGTAGCACTTTTCTTGTTTATTTGTAAATTGTGAGCAATGAACTTTGATGTAATATTTTAGTGATGTATTTCTTTTACTTCTGTGCTTTGTTTACTGATTACCATGTAATGCTAGAAGCCGAAGTATAACTACGGCGGGATTATTCCCTGACCGTAGGAGCATGGCTGGCCTAGTCATCCTTCGTTTTCCGTATTTTGGGAAGCGGGGCATGACAACTACCCTGTCGCAGGTATGGGGAACAGGAACGGTCGCGGCGACCGTGCACGTAGCACGCACATTGAATGTGTAGGGAGGCGAACCGCCAGAGTCGCGTCGTTTCGATTCCGCCAGTGAAGGCTCAATGATCGCCGCATGGCAGCGACTTTGTGGGTGAAAACGGGTGACTGTTGGGTTCCGTTGGGGCAAAGTGGGCTATATAAAGCTGAGAGAGCGCTGGTTCTTCCTTTTTTCACAAACAGATCGTTGAGAATGGAAGACTTCCCCTTTACCATCCCCGACATCATCCACTTTGAAGACGTATACCTCTACGACCATAACTGCGCCGAGGACACTGTTCAGTTGGTCTATAGGAGCATCGAAGACCACTTCGGCCGGCTGCTCCCCCGGCGCTCCCCTCTGCTGCAGCTGCTGATGTACTCCATCCGGAGGGCGTCGCCGGGGCTTTACAACCCCCTGTCCGAGCAGCTCTACGACGAGGCCGTGGGCAAGCTGCGGTCTTTGAGGCGCTTTGGCCTGATCTCCATGGGTCGGCTGGCTCGCTCGGTGGCACTCATCCGTGAGTGCTACGAACTGAGGCTCGAGGTCAATGCGCGCGGGGGGAATCGAGGGCAGAGGCTGGATCTCGTGAGGCCTCGGTTGGCGGAGATCTTTACTGAGTACCATGAGCAGTGCTCTCTGCACCCCCTTTCCCCGTTGCTGTAATTTTCTTTTTCTTTTTGTATGTATGACTGAGGACCCCATAATACCTTTTTGAATAGATAAGACCTTTCCTTCTTTTTCGCAATGTTCCATTTATCTTTTATTAAATTAACAACAGACCCTAAGAATAGTTTACACTGCCCCTAAAAAAGTACATGCTAATAGATGACCTTATTAGCGTGGCCCTAGCTCCCCGGAGGCTTGTTGGTTCCTGTGCTCGGCACCGGGTACGAGGCTCCCTGGGCTTCGGACTGGTCATCTGCAGAAACGAGCATAATCTAGCCGATGGTCAGCTCGGCGGGAAGGGGACGCTGATCCTGCTCGCGGTCGGCCTGCTGCTTATCCCTCAAGTAGGCGGCGAGGTGCCCTGATCGGATAAGCTCCTCGACGTAGTCCCGGAGTTGCTTACAATCCTCCGTGGCATGGCCCAGCGTCCGGTGGAAGGCGCAGTAGGGGCCCCGGGTTCGCTTCGAGGCCTGACGCGGGATTGGAGGGAACTTGAAGAACCCCTCGCTGTGGGCCTCCTCTAGTAACACCGCGAGGGAGTCGTTGAGCGGGGTGTACTCCTGGAACTTCGGGTGATAGGGCTGCTGACGCTCCGGCCTCTCTTCCCGAGCCCTCTTCTTCTGGTCGGACCGTTCTGCTCGAGGGAGGTTCGCGTTCACCTCGGACTCAAGTTAGACCTCACGCTCGGTCCACGCCTTGACCTCGGCCATGGTCTTAGGCTGCGCCAATGCAAAGGAGTGTAACCACTCCTTGTGCCTAAGACCGGATCTAAGCGCCGTGATAGCGGTCTCGTCCCGGTGCTCGGGGACCTCGAGGAGGGCGCTGTAGAAACGGGTGATGTAAGCTTTGAACGTCTCCTTGTGCCCGCTCTTAATTGTGAAGAGGTAGTCGACCGTGCGCTTCTGCAGACGGCTCCCGACGAAGTGGCCGAGGAACTGAGGAGCCAGCTCGTCAAAGGTCGAGATTGAGCAAGGCTTGAGTCCTCGAAACCAGTCCCGACCAGAGCGGATGAGGGTGGCTGGGAAGGCTCTGCACTGGGCGGCGTCGGAATGGTCCTGGAAGCTCATCCCCACGGTGAAAGCATCCAAATGGTCTTTTGGGTCGGTTTTCCTATCGAACAGAGAGACCTTCGGGGTCTTGTTGCGCGAGGAGACGTGAATAACGAGCAGTCCCTCAGTAAACGGCTTGGTGAGCGAGTCGACGGCGTAATTAGCCCCGTCGCCCGAGAGGTGACCTTCTCGGCGCATGCCCTCGATCTTCTTCTCGAGGGCGTCGAGTCGGCCGTGGTACCCCGAGGATTCGACGCCTTGTGATCCCTGGCCTCTGCTGTGGGAGATCTGCGTCTGGGCGCGGCCCCGGTTCCTCTCGATGAGGTTCCTCAGATCCCCGGGCGAGGTGGCCCTCGAGCCGCCGTGGTGAGCCCCTTCTGTGTGACCCCGTCGAGGGAGGGGGTGTCGGTCATACCTGGGGACAGGCGAGGTGACCGACATCTCCTCAAGGCGGTGAGGGTCGTGAGGAGGCTCGAGGCGAGGCGCTCTGGCGGCGGATCTTAGTGTGGAGTCGTGGGGCGCCCAGCAGGCCTCAGAGAGTATCGGCCCGTGAGATCTGTGGCCGTGGGACGTAACCTGCTGGTGGTCAACCGTGCCGATGAGGACAGAGTCTTCTGGAGGTGGAGGAGCGGCGATCTGGGGCCCTGGCCCGGCCGTTTGGACGCGGACGAGCGCCTCCATGATGGACTGTAGTCGATCTATTCGGCCGGCGAGGGAGTTGATGACGGTCGCCGGAAAAGGTTCATCCGCGCCCGGTGAGGGGGAGGCGGCGGCTGGTATCTAGATCTTCAGGGTGATCGCTTGCCATGTGGATGGAGATCGGAAGTCCAACTTTGTGATTTTCGTTTCCCACAGACGGCGCCAACTGATGGAGGTCCTTTTCGGGTCTCCGTCAGATGTTGTCTTCTGTCGATCTCCCGGTGGATCTTGGAAGTGATCTCCTGTTGCGTGTGGGTCTCAATGCGTTTTGAGGAGATTGGTGGTTTTGAGGAGTTTGCGCCGAGTACATGCAAGGAAGTCCCGGGGTGGTTTGGTATTACCGAGAACCCTCCGATGATCAAGTTAGCACAAAATCCGAGCAGAGTAATGGCTAAGTGGGGTGAAAAAAGCTTACTTGACCCCTCTGTGATGGGGGTTTATATAGTGGCGGCAGCGAGCAGTAGCAGGCGTGAGAATCTCGCCGTCAGTTACGCTCCCGACGTCACGCCCGCGTAATAAGCGGATCGCCCGTTAGTGGGGATCGTGATGGCGTGGAACGTGGGATGTTGCCGGCGGAGAATCCGCGCATGGCGAGATTTGCGGAGCGGCGGTTATGCCTGTGAGTGGTGGAGTTGGTCGATTGGAGGGACCGAGGAAGATGGCCTCGGCGGGGGAGCTCGGGAACATGCGGGAGGGCCGAGGCATCTTGATCCTGTGGTAGCTCGGGACGAGCCGAGAGGCCGAGGAGGCCAATTTGCAGGGGGCTCTGAGGAGAGCCAGCTTGTGCTTGCAGGTCGGGTACAGGGGTGGCCTGGTCGGCCCATGTGGGCCCTTTCTTCTGAGTTCTGGGACACGTCATCTGCCACGTGTCCTGATCTGGGAGATCGCTAATATAGAGCATCATCAGTCTTACTCCGCATGGAGGAGGGCGATGCTGGGGAAGGAGGAAGGCGTCGTTGATGCCCGCTATGCGGAGGCAAGAGTGGAGGGTTGGGAATAGGGTATGTTAGGTCTAGGATCTTACAAAGAAAGAGCTAAGAGTTTGGTTTAGGGAAGAGGAAAAGAAAGGGGACGGATGATGGCACCGCGGCGATTTATTTTTTGTTATGCCATATTTGAGTGGTATCTCTAGTATTGTAAATTTTCTTTTCTACTTTAGGGTCGTGGGGTTGTTTATTTTGGGATTTTGTATCTTTATTAATTTTAATTAATAAACAAAAAGATAAGAAAATTTGTATAATTATTCAACCCCACAGATAAAACACCATTGGAGGAGGATGTTTCTCCTAGGCTCACATCACATGTTAAAAAACGGACCTTCGGGCCCTCTTATTTTACCTTTTCATTCAGTGTTGGATATAATAGTATGGAATAACATTCGCAAAAACTATAGCATACAACCACACCTTCTCCTCACCCAACCAACCACCACCAGCAGTGACACCTATGAATGTTGCAAAAACAGAAAATTATACACGACACCCTCAACATTTATTAATTTATACCCTATTATTATTTACAAATTTATATTTATTCTTTCTAACAACTCAATTTTCTCTTATCTCTCACGGACGTGCAAGAAATTCCAGGCATTCTGCCGCCAAAATTGTAATTAAAGACTTTCTTAATCTCTCACTCTCACTCTCATGTGGTATTACTTGTTACAATACCACAAAAATTTGGGATTCCCATCCCAAATAAAAAAAAAGTTTCAAAAAAATGAAAAAAAAAGGGAAAACAAACAAACAAACAAACAGAGTTTCCACACAATATATACAAAGAACAAGAATGCAGTCCAAATTTGTTACAAGTATTGCAAAAAATTCCCAGTTCACAAGACCAAAAAAGAGTCAGCAGATGATTTCCTACTCTCCTCCAACGACTTCATCACCTCCTCTCTACTCTTCACCACTCTATGAAACACCTCTCTCAATCTCCTCTCCAATGCCCCCAGCCCTGCCTCCAGCTTCTTGCTCGCCTCTCCGAGCTCTCCGGCTATCTCCTTGACTTCGGCTTCGCTCCCGGCCTTCGCCTCGCAAACCCAGGACAATGCTCTCCCGCATCTCTCCACCTCCAAGAACTCGGCCAAAACCCCACCTTTGTTCCTTCCTCTTCTTTTCGAAACTTCTCCTATTCTCTCTTGCAAGCCTATCATCGTCGGGGCCCAAGCGAGGTGCCTCGGCGGCCCTACCGGCGACGGCCCTGTCGAAATGCTGGTGCTTGCTTCGGGAAAAGATGCAACCAACGCTAACATCGTGAACACCATGACCGAGCTCATTGTGTACACCGCGTGCGCCAGCCCGCCTGTGTTCCGAATCAAATAGGTTTGATATAAATTGTTAATCCACAGCCAATTAATATATGCATTTGGTTGTAAGAGTTTCTGAGACGCTGTATAAAATGAATCATAAGAGGCGCCCAGTTCAAACCATGAAAAATTTAAGCTTATTATTTTATTGTTTCAAGCGAATAATGTCCGACTTTATAATTTACAAATATATATCATATAACTACCAATGAAGTTTGAATGTTTTTTTTTTCATTCAACACATACCCGTTTTTCAATTATGCATGTTTGCGTATGATATCAAACTGAAGGCGAAACCGAAAGGGCGAAAAAGGAAAAAAAGAAAATCAAAAGTACATGATACTAAACTCGGTCTAAAATTTTCAAAGCTTTTGAGTAAAGTGTTTCTTGACAGACCTGCTTCGCCGTCGTCGCGTGGCGCCACAAGGCTGCCGGACATGGCCCGGAGATGCTTCCCCACCGACCAGCTCCTCGACAGCGCCCCTGCCCGTCCATCCCTCGCCGACCCCTTCCGTTCTCCCCCGACGAGCTTCGACAGCGCTCTCCGCGCGCGGTTCACCTGACCAGGGACCACCGCGGCCGCGATCTCTGCGTACCGGTTCCAATGCCGCACCTCCTGCAGGTTCTGCATCATCTCATTACAGACGTCTAACGACTTCACTTGGCTCGACACGACCGATTTCTCGATCCGCACTCTCTGTATCATCACGGCGCCTTTGCTGCTCCTACGTAACATGTTTGTGAATTGTTCGTCGCATGACAGGAACAGGTCTATGAGCTTGTGCAGGAATGCGAGTGAAATGACCGGGCTCGGGCTCGAGATCTTGTCATCGGCGATTCGTTTGAGGCCGGTTGTGACGTGAGATTGGAAGCGGTCGAGGTGGTGGAGCTCTTCCTCGTCGATTTGGTCCATGGAGACTACTTGGTTGCGTCCGAAGCTCAACACGGAGCGGCCGCGGAAAGCCATGGAGATGGTGGATGAGGCTCTTTGGTATTTATCTGTTGTTGGAGACATAGTAGAATTTTTAGAGGATTTTTGATGAGTTTATGGCATTGTTTGTTGTATATTTATAGAGAAGAATGCGAGTGAGGACTTGTTCTATCATCTTTGTGAATGAAGCTTGACTTGGTTGCAATTTTGTTCTCCTCTTTGGAGTGTGAAGAATTTTTATTTATTTTTTGAAGAATTTTTAGAGGACTTCTGGCTCTAGAATTTTAGACCTGGTCCCAAGACATCACCAGAACAATTTGTGTTCCGTCTTAGATGTCCCTGTCATCACCGATGAAACGTCATATTATCTATTTCCTAAATAAATGCGGATGTAAATGGCTTGACTGGTCTTGCCCTTCCATCTTGACCTCAATCAAGTTTTTAATGTCTTTCTCTCTGAAGTTATATTCTGAGGTCAGACCCAGCCAAATGGATGAGGGCTAAACTCTCCACACAATTAAAACAGAGACATCCAATACAACGAGTGATGGCAGGGGGTGCGGGGGGGGGGGGGGGGCGGCTGCACTAGATTTATTTGGTGTGGTGTTGACTACTGATATCAGAGCAAGTTTAAAGAACTTCAAAAGTCCTTTCCTTTCTCTCTTCTATTTTATAGCCAAAAGTGTTGAGCTACCCAGCATAAATGCATTCTAACTGCCCGCTTTCATTTATAGGTGTGACGGTAAGAATTTCCTCTTTAAATTGAGAGTCCGACACTCAATTCAATTCTTGAAGAAGTTGCATAAAAAAAACAAATGATGAATTTTTAGGATATGTAACTATATAGGTTTTTTTGCTTCTAGCCTTCCAGAACGTACCAAATTCATTTCTACCCTAAAAGCTTGGTATTCACTTTTTACCCCTCAAAAAATTAATAAGATATATCATTTTACTCCCTTTACGATTTCCGTCAACTTTTAACGGCATAGTATCAGGTTTTTCTTTAAAATATACCAACCACTCTTTTTCTTTGGAAATACTCAATTTCTTCCTCAAATTGAAATTAGGGTTTAGACTTCCGATGCACCTTTCTCAAAATCGACTATAAAATCAGAAACATCTTCAATATACTTCTCTTGCTATGAAGAAGTCGAATGCTTTTGCGGTCTTACTTGTTATGTTCGGATAAATGATAAATCTAAAATCTATAGAGAAAAATTAAAATTAAAGTTAAAGTTAACAGAGTTTTTTTTCCTGATAGAAATCATAAAGAGAGTAAAATGATGTAACTTATTAGTTTTGGGAAGGGTAAAAAATAAATACCAAGTTTTGAGGGGTTAGAAAGGAATTTGCTATGATTTTTTTTGTGGTGGGGTTACAAGCAGAAAACCCAACTATATATAGGAAAACACTTTTTCCTTTACATATCGTAGAGATGGTTACCAATTATAGTCATATTCATCAAAGGAGAAAATTTGTACAAATAATTTAAAAATACCGGCCAACTTGTTTGTTTGGCTAAAGTGCAAGAAACCCTCCTCACTTCTGATCAAAAAGCAGAAAACCTTGATATATATATATATATATATATATATACAGAGAGAGAGAGAGAGGAAAGATGCCATAGGAGGGAATTTCCTCCTGTGCCGTCGAAAAAATACATCCTTCCTCATTTTTTCTGACGATCGGCATCAACCATCTTCATCGTTATCATCTAAGATGTGGGCACACCAAATTTCATGTGATTCTGCAACCATTTCATCGTTGATTTAGTAATGTAAAAAGTTCTATTATCAGTAAACCGTTAATTTTGAACCCACAAAATCAACTGTGAAAAGGTTGTAGAATCACATGAAATTTGGTGTACCCACTTCTTAGATGATAACGATGAAGATGGTGGGTGCTGATCGTCGGAAAAATTGAGGGAGAGTGTATTTTTTCGTGCCATAGGAAGAAATTCCCTCATATGGCCTCTTTCCTCCATTAACTGTTAGTTATATGTATGCCCTAGAGGCCATTACTATACATAGGATGTATATTGTAGTGGATGCTTGGACATATATAGGGAGGACTTTCTTGCTCGACATGATAGTATGCTATCATGGTTACTCTTTATCTTAACGTGTATACTGATTGTCTCTCTGTTACATGTTGGTAAAGCCCTTAGGATGTGTACTTGACTACCTGGACTATGATGCAAATCATACTAGTGGGGACATGGTAGTCCATAAGTACATACTTCAAAGTCCCTAGTCGTGGGTATATCGAGATGGGGCATCGATATACCAGAGTAGACTAGCGTATGCCTTCTCGACCCATACAGATGGGCGATGGATGATCTCATATCCATTGGTGTTTGACATCAGAGATGATATACGGGTGCTCAGTGGAGACTGGGTATACTGGACGGACTCGCCGAGAACTCCCAGATGGTATTATACCTTACGTCAGATGGCAGTTCTCTGGTGACACTGGTACAGAGTAGTCTGTTGACCCGAGATCGTCATAGAGTCTTGTGTGATTCCCACTGTGCTTTGATTTCCACCTTACCACGTCCAAGAGGGCGTGCAAAACGGTGGTTTTTGGGTACAGTCCCGAGTCACATGAAGGCAATGAGCGATAGGAGGGGATTCGTCTCTCCCGGTATAGGGGGTTGATGTTGCGCTGTGTTCGATTGGCTATAACCGGAAATCTCTGGTCAGGGTTGCTGAGATTTACTGGTAAGTGTTACCTGTAGTTTCTCGAACTGTTATAGACCTCATATCGACACGACTTATCGAGCTATTGGGGTCTGACGTTTACCACCCCTAGGTAAGGTATGCGACATATCAGACGACGAGACCGGACTGTACGGTAAGTGTTACTGGTTGGATTCACAGGAGTGTGAGCGGGCTTGCTCGTCGATCTTTTGATCGCTCAATACCCGGGTGGCCGTTACGTTTAGCAGACCGCTTGCGGCTTGTGGGTGTTTGATATGATCATCATCTGCTGCCGGCGTATTGACGAGTCTTTAGAGTCCTACACAGAGGTTTCCTGGCTCAAGCGAAACGAAATAGGAGCGCATATGAGATATGTGCGGGACCGAGAATAATGCGTGTATGTGATACCGTATTTCATTCTCGCGATGAATGTGTCGAATGGTTGTATGCGATATAACCTAGTTATCGAATCAAGTATTGATTCGATGAGCCGATACATTGAATATTAGTCGGTTTTATGCGATATGACCAGATCGTTAAATCAAGTGTTGATTTAATGATTTAATGCATAATTATATATTTGATATATTACTTTGCATTAACTAGTATTAGTTCACTTTAAATGGTTTTTCTCACTTGTTTGTGCACATTGTATATGTGATATATTTTAGTGCACAAGTTTGTATCATGTTTGATGATGTATGTTTACTTGGGTTTGTGTAAAGATTAAACCATGGTTGTGTAATGATTAGGGTTTTCATTTTCTTATTCATTTATTTATTTATTTATTCTTTTTGGAAAATGAAAAGCATAAAGAGAAAAATGGTGGCTAACTTTGTTTGATATTGAAGCTTCATGAAGCTTTGACTAAGTCACCATTTTGTCTCATGCTTAACCCTAACCATTCCACTTAACCATGATTCATTCTCTACACTTAACCATGGCTTGAATATGATAAGTATTCATTTTTCTTTTGGATTGAAAGATATATCATATTCTTTTCTTCTTCTTCTTCATCTTGACAAGAAGAAAAAGCTTGAGAGCTTTAATGGCAACTTGAGAAAATGAGTGAGAAATCCAATTCTAAAGTGAACCCACTTCCTATTTCTTCATCCTCTACCACTTGCCAAGTAGTATAGGGTGTTTTCTTCATAAGTTTCATGACTTGGTGAAGTGGGAGCTTGATCTTGTGATGCCTCGACGTAGATCATCTTCGGCATCGAAGTCGACGACCTAGCCCGCCCATTTTTCCGATGAAGCCGACGCTAGAGCCCGGGATTCGATTTGGACAAAGAAGAGACTTCATTGCGGAGCTATGGAGGTGGAGAACCAGATCTACAAAGGTTGTATTTCCATTCTTTTAGTTAAGTTGTTAACTATTCGCATTTGTTTCGCCTAAAATTCTAGTTAACGATCCGTATTAGGGTTTCTCGACACTTGTAATTTTTGAAATTGGCATGGTTGATACCTTATGAGACCTTATTAGAGTGCCTAGGAACCCTACAGTGGTATCAGAGCCTAGCTAGAGCCTTAGGCGATGCGATGACGGAGTTAGAAGTCCGATCGAACCGAAACCCTAACACAAAAAATGCTCTCTGGACTTTTTTCAAAAACTGGGTTTTTTCCGGATTAAAAATTCTTAAAAAAATCAGCAGGAAGATCTAAGAGTTATGGTGCAAAACGAGATCCTAATTCATCTAAACCGCCGCGGTTCCGCGGCATGAGCATGGCTCATGCGGCGGTTCCGCGGCCGTACGGTCGACTCTCACAGTAATTGTTGCACAGTAATTCCTCTTTTCTGATGCTGGATTTTATGGAAATTTTTAATTTTTATTCAAGAGTTGAATTTTCTGGGTTGTATTGGGAACTCGGTGTTTCGATCGGATTGTCTGATTTTGTCAGTGTGTTTTTCCGGGTAAATTTTAGAATATGTTAAAAAGTTCGGCCGGATATAAATACCCACTTTTTCCCCTGCTGGGAAATTTCCAATTGTTGGACTTTTCCGTAGTTTAATGACGTTCTAAGTAGTGCAAGTAATGCGATGGTCCCTCTAGAAGACAACAAACCTTAACTCGATTATGTGACCGTCTTGAACTGCCCTTTGAACCTTAAGGTTTGGGGCAGTACGGCGTGCCACATGTGAGGCGTTGGCTTGACCCTTCTACGGCTGGACCGTTGGTACTGAGGCATGAACTGGATGTTTTTAAACTTGTTTCATGTGTTGATCTGTTTCGGGAAAACTTGGGCGTTTGACCGTTCGATCGAAAAGTTTAACATTTTCTATTTATCCGGAATGTGATACAATAATTGGAATTCACAAGCAGTTATGAGATAACTGAATGAATGTTATAAACATAGCAGTTTAGTCTCACTTGATCGGTTGCCACAGAATTTTGATGTGATCAAAAGTCTGTCGCAATCACGTAGCGTACGCGGATACTCGCCGGGTAAACTTAATAGACAGCCTCACTCCATAGCCCCGACCAAGTGACTGTAGGAGAACCCCGCCGCCGAAAGCATCCGTTCGGGTGCTCACGGCAGCGGTGTTCCGCCTTAGTGCACTTCGTCGACGGCATCGTGGGTGCAGCCGTCTACTGAAGTTTGCGACGAGTATTCGATCAGGATGTCGGGAATCCTGTTGAATTCCCCGACTTGATATTGAAAAGAGTTTTCGATAATGAGACTAAAATGCGGGGTTTGTAATTGTTAGGCATGTGATGTCTAAGTATTTCATTTGGTTAGGCATGCGATGTCTAAAGAGATTGCGGATTCCAACTGTTGTAGTTTTATACTTTCTTTTCTGTGACCGTAAGTGTAATATGTGATATCGCCGGTTTCGTTGCTATATGTCAACGACAATTGGGATGCGCATATTTACTTACGTTGATGACATGTGATGTTATGTGTTGCTGGATATGTTATATTGGATCGTCGTGTTTGAATAGCCGGGGGTTTTTATGTGAGATGAGTGTTTTTCTTTTTCATTCATGTAAAAATTTGTATGTAATATTCTTTTATTGGGGCACTTCCAAGTTGCGGAAGATGTCACCTTTGTATATTATTTACTTTTCCGCACTAGGATAGACCCAAGGAGGGGAGCACAAGTAACCGGGTTCTGGAGTCCAGTGGGAGACCAACTCGAGGAGTCGAGTCCGAGTCTCCTAACTCCAGAATTGGTAGGGTTGCTTGCCGCTCTCGTAGGGGTCTAGGGGTGTGAGTTTGGCTATTCATCGCGACCGTGGAATCCGTGTTTTATACTGGCTCATATTGAAAACACGGACGTCCTAGTATATCCAATATTTCATATGTTTCTTCTGCTGCTATATCTGTGATGTGATCATGTGATGTTCTGTGGTAGATACAGTATATAGTATATATGATATATTATATAGACGTTACTTATGTTTTACACCCGCGCTAGCCCTGTCCCGCTCTGTCGTTAGTTACCTAACCTAACGGTGCACGAGGGAACATCGAGGCGAATGCGGATGGCATAAGTGTACGTCGTATTTATCTGTGATGTTTAGGTACTTAAATGATGGGACTTCATTAATGTGATTAATGAAATAAAAAGAAACCTAAGATGTTGTATAATCGAATTTCAAAAATAAAACAGGTAGCTACAGTTCTTGCTTTGCACAGCGGTATATGTGATATATCCTGCACCTTATTCGATAAGGAAAGGACCGAGATCCCTTCACCGGGAGTGACTCCTTTAGCAATAACTGGCAGATGCTACACACTCGGTTTGTCTTTTGATTGCTTTTAAGAGTTCTGCTTTGCACAGTGATATATATGATATATCCCGCACCTCATTCGACGAGGAAAGGACCGGCGATCCTTTCACCGGGAGTGACTCCTTTAGCGAAACTAGAAAAGCCTCAAAAACACTCCATTTCAAAAATTCATTTGATCCTACAACGATATCAAGTTCATTACGCAATAGGTTTTCAGAAAAACCTGTCGTAGCCCTCCGTCATTTCAGATAAGTGCTAGTTAGTATTCGTGCTACGTTTGTTGGCCTGCGTCAAGGCGTAGTGTGCGGTAGTTAACTAGTATTTATCTGCTTATGCATATGATGCAGATTGGATTAGGGTAGTCGTGCGACTTTGTTGGCCTGCGTCAAGGGTCGTGCGGGTGGGTTTAATTCAATTAGGAAATGACGGGTTGAACTTGACTAGCGGACTATGGTTTGTTGGCCTGCATCAAGGTCATAGGACGCTAGGGGCAAAATATTATCGGGAATTTCAAGTGTTGAAATTTGCAATGAGATTGCATACCTTCTATGAGATAGTTGGATCCCGATACCCACTGCGAGTAAGAGTTACTCCTGAGAGAGTTTTACACATTACAATTAGCCGATCAAGTAGGTGTCTAGAAAGGTGTTAATGAGGTTACGCCTCTGAGAAAACGAGGTTTACATTAATTAGGTTCGTGCGAAAGCACGGGAGACCTCCCTCAAAGTACCGACACTGGCCTGGCCGAAAGATTGGCGAACTTGTAGTATGTAATTAATCCCGGCTAGTCTTTCCTTTTTGGGTTTGAAGGAAGATTTGATAAAAACAGTGGGAGCCATCCTGATTAGATAAAATAATAACCAATCTATTCTTGCAAGAGCGCACGCTGAGTGTTTTCTTCTCTCTCTCTCCAGGTAGCGACCATATCACGCCTTAATCAAGATAATAATACGGAATATTGACCGAACCCGCTTGTTATACTGAGCTGGGGAACGTTGGTCCCGCTCCAACTTATAATTGTTATAAGACAGAGCAGGAAATAAGGGGAATACCAGAATTCCTATGCCGCCCAAACAAAAAAAGTGCATATGATGCATATCCTTCGGGTGTGTTCATTACAAAGAACTGTTTCTCTGTATTCTCTACGTCCTGGGTATTTGATACCGGATCAGGATCCCAGATATGTAATCTGTTACATAAGGCTACAGAAAGGTAGAGAATTGAGAACGAGTGATAAGTTTCATGAGACAGAAAACGGGGCAAGTGTTGTAGCCAAGTCTGTTGGTCACTGTCACCCTGTATTCCAAATACATTGATTCTGAACGAATGTTATTAGATACTGAACCTGATATACAAAATCATATCAGTCTCTTTATTAGTAAAGAAATGATAAAATTTTGTATTGCTGGATAATGTTTTGAACATTTCCTATATCAAAAGTTGATCGGATCAGGCACGTTATCTAAAAGCGTTGATGTTCTAAATCAAACCACAGTTCTTAGTATATGGAACACACACAAGAGGAAGAGTTCAGAAATAAACGAATCCTTCTTGAGGTATTGTAGACTGGGTCATATCAATGCGACCCGACTAGCTGAAGTTACATAAAGATGCATATTTAAATCAGTTTGAATTTACATCTTGTGAAACTTGCCAGTCATGTCACAAAGATAAGATGACCATAGCTCCGTTTACTGGAAACAGAGAAAGAGTTAGTGAACTCTTGGGATGATACATGTTAATGTATGTAGGTCCCCTGTCTACACATGGCAAGACCGGTTCTTTGTACTTCATTACATTCTCTGATGATCTTTCGAGATTCAGACCTAAGTTCCTGTTGAAACACAAGTCCGAACCTTTTGAGATATTCACAGAATATAAGTTAGAAGTAGAGAACCAAATATGGGTAAAAGTATTATGTCCTATGATGAGATCAAGGAGGAGAATACTTGAGCACGAAATTCTTGGACTTTTCTAAAGGAGAATGAGATTCTCTCTCAGCATTACTCCTCCGTATACACCATAGCACGATGGTATATCGGGGTGGAGCAATCACACCCTATATAATAAGGTGTGCTCTATGATGAGTACTACTGAGTTACCTATTTCCTTTTTGGGAGTTATGCACTTGAGAAGCTGCATACCTATTGAATAGGGTTCAAATCAAATCAGTTGCCTACCACTTCATATTTGATATGATAAGGGAAGAGCCCATCTCTTAAGTTAGTTAAGATTTGGGGTTGTCCAGCCTATGTCTGAAAAGCAAAATCCGGACAAGCTCGAGGTAAGATCTGTTATGTAGAACTGGAAAGGTTCCAGCTATACAAAATTGCAGCTGATGATTTGACAGAACCAAAGGATTCAATAGTTACCAACGAACCTCAGCCTCTCCGCCGATCTAGTAAGGTTCCTTACCCGCCTGAGAGATACTTCGGTTTCTCTATGACAGTGGGAGCGAGGATTGCATCATGAGATGATGACCCAACTAGTTTCGAGCTGGCCATCAGGAGTGGGACTCTGTAAGGATGGCTGGATGCTTAGCGATCTGAGATGGAATCCATGTACACCAACAAAGTATGGACTTTGGTTGCTATATCTGAAGGGTTAAATCTCCATCAGGAGCAAGTATATCTTGAGAAGATTGCTTGGTGTAGATGGAAAAGTTGAGACTTTCAAAGCTAGACTTGTTAAAGTTTTTCGTCATCGACCAGGCGTGGATAATGATGAAACCTTTTCAAGTGGCTATGCTTACGTCCATCCAGATCCTACTTGCCACGGCTACATACCATGACTACGATATCTTGTGGTTGGGTGTCATGACTGCTTTTCTAAATGATGTTTTGGAAGAGAGCGTCTATAAGTACACAGCCAGAGGGCTTCGTAAACAGTGGGAGCAGCGGAAACGTGTGCAAGATATTTTATGTGATAAAGCAGGAATCGCGGAGTTGGAACATCTGTTTTGATGTAGTAGTCAAACAGTTTGACATCATCAAAATGGTAGATGAACCTTGTATATACAAAAAGGTAGTAAGGAGTATGGTGATGATCCTCGTAGAGTACCTGGATGACATACTCTTGATAAGAAAGAAGTTTCCTACGCTACGCTCGGTCAATCTCCGCTTATCACAATGATTCTCCATATAGGATCAAAATGATACCTCCTAAATCCTGGGTTTTGGATCTATGAGATAGATCTAATTGGATGTTAGGATTCTCACTAATTGTAGTGAGAAGGTATCAGTTGATCCTGGGGAGAATCACTGGAAGGGTTCCAGGGTGATAAAGACGACTGAATGTCAGTCACAGGCATTGTCTTTACCCTCAGTAATGGGACGGTATGTTGGAAGAGTTCCAAGCTAGATACCGTGGCATACTAGACGATAAAGGCCCGATACATCGCTACTTCAGATGCTACCAAAGAGATAGTCTGGATGTATATTAGTTCATGAGATGAACTTCGTTCCTCCCATTGTGTGACAATAGAGTTGTGGCTTATGCCAAGGAACGCCCGTCCCATCAGTGATCCAGACAAATTCTAAGGCAGTGTCACCTGATCATGGAGATGGTTGATCTCCAGGGGATCGAGGTAAGGAGAGTTGACTCAGAGGACAACACGGCGGATCCACTCACAAAGGCCTTTTCCCAGAGAGAGACTTTTATGGGATGGTTGAGTATGAGATACTGCAACCACTGCTATCAGATGGCCCTAGTGCAAGTGGGAGATTGTTAGTTATATGTATGCCCTAGAGGCCATTACTATACATAGGATGTATATTGTAGTGGATGCTTGGACATATATAGGGAGGAGTTTCTTGCTCGACATGATAGTATGCTATCTGGTTACTCTTTACCTTAACGTGTATATTGATTGTCTCTCTGTTACATGTTGGTAAAGCCCTTAGGATGTGTACTTGACTACCTGGACTATGATGCAGATCATACTAGTGGGGACATGGTAGTCCATAAGTACATACTTCAAAGTCTCTAGTCGTGGGTATATCGAGACGTGGCATCGATATACCAGAGTAGACTAGCGTATGCCTTCTCGACGCATACAGATGGGCGATGGATGATCCCATATCCATTGGTGTTTGACATCAGAGATGATATACGGGTGCTCAGTGGAGACTGGGTACACTGGACGGACTCGCCGAGAACTCCCAGATGGTATTATACCTTACGTCAGATGGCAGTTCTCTGGTGACACTGGTACAGAGTAGTCTGTTGACCCGAGATCGTCATAGAGTCTTGTGTGATTCCCACTGTGCTTTGATTTCCACCTTACCACGTCCAAGAGGGCGTGCAAAACGGTGATTTTTGGGTACAGTCCCGAGTCACATGGAGGCAATGAGCGATAGGAGGGGATTCGTCTCTCCCGGTATAGGGGGTTGATGTTGCGCTGTGTTCGATTGGTTATAACCGGAAATCCCTGGCCAGGGTTGCTGAGATTTACTGGTAAGTGTTACCTGTAGTTTCTCGAACTGTTATAGACCTCATATCGACACGACTTATCGAGCTATTGGGGTCTGACGTTTACCACCCCTAGGCAAGGTATGCGACATATCAGACGACGAGACCGGACTGTACGGTAAGTGTTACTGGTTGGATTCACAGGAGTGTGAGCAGGCTTGCTCGTCGATCTTCTGATCGCTCAATACCCGGGTGGCCGTTATGTTTAGCAGACCGCTTGCGGCTTGTGGGTGTTTGATATGATCACCATCTGCTGCCGGCGTATTGACGAGTCTTTAGAGTCCTACACAGAGGTTTCCTGGCTCAAGCGAAACGAAATAGGAGCGCATATGAGATATGTGCGGGACCGAGAATAATGCGTGTATGTGATACCGTATTTCATTCTCGCGATGAATGTGTCGAATGGTTGTATGCGATATAACCTTGTTATCGAATCAAGTATTGATTCGATGAGCCGATACATTGAATATTAGTCGGTTATATGCGATATGACCGGATCGTTAAATCAAGTGTTGATTTAATGATTTAATGCATAATTATATATTTGATATATTACTTTGCATTAACTAGTATTAGTTCACTTTAAATGGTTTTTCTCACTTGTTTGTGCACATTGTATATGTGATATATTTTAGTGCACAAGTTTGTATCATGTTTGATGATGCATGCTTACTTGGGTTTGTGTAAAGATTAAACCATGGTTGTGTAATGATTAGGGTTTTCATTTTCTTATTTATTTATTTATTTATTCTTTTTGGAAAATGAAAAGCATAAAGAGAAAAATGGTGGCTAACTTTGTTTGATATTGAAGCTTCATGAAGTTTTGACTAAGTCACCATTTTGTCTCATGCTTAACCCTAACCATTCCACTTAACCATGATTCATTCTCTACACTTAACCAAGGTTTGAATATGATAAGTATTCATTTTTCTTTTGGATTGAAAGATATATCATATTCTTTTCTTCTTCTTCTTCATCTTGACAAGAAGAAAAAGCTTGAGAGCTTTAATGGCAACTTGAGAAAATGAGTGAGAAATCCAATTCTAAAGTGAACCCACTTCCTATTTCTTCATCCTCTACCACTTGCCAAGTAGTATCGGGTGTTTTCTTCACAAGTTTCATGACTTGGTGAAGTGGGAGCTTGATCTTGTGATGCCTCGACGTAGATCATCTTCGGCATCGAAGTCGACGACCTAGCCCGCCCATTTTTTCGATGAAGCCGACGCTAGAGCCCGGGATTCGATTTGGACAGCGAGGAGACTTCATTGCGGAGCTATGGAGGTGGAGAACCGGATCTACAAAGGTTTTATTTCCGTTCTTTTAGTTAAGTTGTTAACTATTCGCATTTGTTTCGCCTAAAATTCTAGTTAACGATCCGTATTAGGGTTTCTCGGCACTTGTAATTTTTGAAATTGGCATGATTGATACCTTGTGAGACCTCATTAGAGTGCCTAGGAACCCTACATTAACCTCATATATATAGGCCACAGGAAGAAATTTCTTCCTATGGTGTTGAAAAAATACATCCTTCCACATTTTTTCCGACGATCGGCACACACCATCTTCATCATTATCATCTAAGATGTGGGTATACCAAATTTCATGTGATTCTACAAGCTTTTCACCGTTGATTTAGTGGGTTCAAAATTAACGGTTTACCGACAATAGAACTTTTTACATTGCTAAATCAACGGTGAAAAGGTTGTAAAATCACATGAAATTTGGTGCACCCACATATTAGATGATAACGATGAAGATAGTGGATGCCGATCGTCGGAAAAAATACGGAAGAGTATTTTTTCGACGCCATAGGAGGAAATTCCCTCCTAATGGCGTCTTTCCTCCATTATTCTCTCTCTCTCTCTCTAATATATATATATATATATATATATATATATAACACTCTGAAAAGCATAACGCTTTTAAAATTTGAATCAATAAGACTTTTCTATACCGAAAATGTCTCTCTATCAATTCTAATTGACTAACCCCAATTACTTTATTTTAACTTATATTTTAAATTCACTCTCTTGAGCCACTCGCTCGGTAAGAAGAGGAGAGGAGAGGAGGCACATATAATGTAGAACTACATTGGAGATTTTAGGAGAAGAAAAGACCGGAAGAAATTCGAATAGAAAAAAAAACTATAGGGAAGGAAGGAAAAAAAAAATTTGGAAAAAAAGGAATTTGGATAAAAAAAATAATGGAAAAGATTTTGTGAAATAAAACCATGCTTTAACATGGAAAAACCTAATGGTGTCAAAATTGGTGAGGGTAAAGCACATGTTTTTCAATTTAAGAGGAGTTTCCAGCAATTTAGGCAACTTCTAGTAACCCTTTTTCGGTAAGGATCCTTTGGTACCTCATTTGACAATTTTAGGTTGAAGCGCGAGTATACACGTCGTAATACGTGAACAGTTAAAATTTGATAATAGAAAAATAATATCCTTAAAAAGAAGATTTGATTTATGTTTCAATCTCCACCGTCCGTGTTTTATGACTGAGTGTGTGAATTATTACATTAATTAATTTGACACCCTGTATGAGGGGACCGATCCTCTAATGTAGCAAAAGCTACTGGAGGGTCCAGTTGAAGAATCCAACCATCCAAAATTTTGGATGGTTGGGACTGAATGGGTCAAATTAATACTTTCCACCGCTATAATTTAATTAGGTGCATGTTGTAATTATAAAGAGAACGTGTACACACAACTATCAAAAAAAAAATTGAGTGATTGCTTTCTCTACTTTTTCTTGACCTCCCACTCTCTCTCATCTCACTTTCTTTTCCTGTGTATGTAATTTTATAACCCTAGGCCTTTAATCTCTATAGTTTTACGGTTTGCAGGCAAAAGTTTTCTTCACCTGATACACCATACTGTCTATCTAAGGTGAGTAAAAAAAAAACAAAAGGTAAACCTTTTATTCTATTTTAATATTCTCAATTTATTATACAACACCCAAATTCTATTTTAGATTTTTCAATACAGTAAATTTTATCACTGGTTATTTTTTGGAAAACTTGATTGAAATTAGAAAATCTCTGGTTGGCCACGATAAAGCGAATAATTTTAATAATGGTTAACAATAATATACATGAGTTCTTAATATTAGTGATTGATTAATGTGATATCTATTCATATCAATTCTAAAGTTGAACAACAAGTTTTATGATTATTTGATAATGGCCTAAAGATATCTTCAAACATATATTTTTCAAAATGGATCAAATCCAACCTACTAATGACCCCAAAATCCCTGTACACCTTGTTAATTCAATATTAAAAAAAGAGTGTATTTCTGTTCTAATTAGGAGTTATAAGTAATTCTTGTTAAATAAGTGCAAACAATAATTTGTAGCTTACTGGTTAAGCCTTTACACTGTTGTCCTATAGCTTGCATGTTTGAATCCTTGCATCCTCGATTATTTTATTTAATTTCATTTTGAAGTTTTTAGAATTCTGAAACTTTCACGGGTGGGACCTTGTATCCTTGATTATTTTATTTAATTTCTTTTTGACGTTTTTAGAATTCTGAAACTTTCACGGGCGGTACACGGAGTCACGAAACGATTCAGAAGAAAAGATAGATGTTTTTGGATTAAATGAATTGACCCGAACACATGACACGAAAACCGAGACCAGAACCCCATATCGGACCACCCAGGTCGGTTAAAAGCATGGTTTGGTCGGCCCAAACTTTGTTGCACGGGCCCCGCTCGTGCACATGTGACTCTTGGCTTCCGTGCAACTCGTTTTGATATTCCAAAACTCCCAATTCATTACAAAGAGCCGCTGGTCTTTTCAACTACTCAATTAAAGCCTTTTAAATTCATTTTTGTAAGTAGATGCTTATGTCGCTAACTAGTGACCAAGGAGGAATACAAAACAAAAATTTCTTAAACAAGAGCACGAACTTTTACGACCTAGAATCGAATCCAAACACTAAACTAGCAAAAACTAGAAGGAGTTAACTACTCGGTTAGTGTTCACTATCTTTGTAGTCGTGTCCTTTATCTTCTTTCCACTTCTTAAACTCCTAAGTCCACCGGAAATGAGCTTGGAAGTCGGTCTTTCTCGTCGAAGATGATCTACCCGAGGGAACCCCAGCTTAGGCTCTAACTTCACACTAAAACAACAAGTGAAACAACTAGTGAACAAGACTTGTTAGGAATTGGTCAGTAAGATTTAGTAGTGGCTAATCTTTAAGTTTTTCTCTCTTTATCTTTTTCCTTTCTCTTTTTCAAAAACTCAAGAAGAGGAAGAAGAATCTAATAGTGACGATCAAGTGAGCATGGCAAAAAATGAAAACTTATCCTCTCATTTCTTTTTCTTCTTTTCTTTTATGTTTTGAATGAGTGGGCTTGTGACTCACTGTGGTGAGTCACAAGCCCACAACATTCTCACACAACCATGAAGAGATGAGAAGAGAAGAGGGTCACCTCATATGCACACATATACATATGTATATGTATATATATAAATATATATGTGTAACATTTCAGAAAATACAAAATATTATTTTTGGGATTTAATATCAAAATAATATTTTTCCCGAAAGCTGCCCGATTTGCGGAATTGGAGTTTTCGAAAAAGGGTATAAATATATACCAATATTTGTGATATAATTGGAGATTAAAATGATTTATTCATTTAAAAAGATATTTATTGGATTTTACAGTTTTAAAATTTATTATATGCAGTTTAAATAAAAACCCGATTAGTACACTGCTAATCGCGATTAAGCCAAATCCTTGTTTCTACAGTTTTCCATGGCTGGTGCACCATGTTATGTTACATTTGGTTACATGTTGTTGCATTTGTGTTGTTTTATGGATATTATATGATTTGGTTTTGAAATTAAAAAGAAAAGAAAATGAGAAAGGACAAAAGGGTAATTAGTGAGAGAGTGGATGAGAATAGGAGAGGAGAGAGAGAGAGAGGGATGCTACATTTCTCTTCCTCCACCATTTTACATCTCCTTCTTCATCTCCTCAAGCTCACTTCCCTCCACCTTCAACCCCAAATATCATCTCCAAATCTCCATCAAAACCCTAAACCCCTTTCATTAAAAGTGATCCCCACTTCATCCTCTACAAAATGGACCAAGCAAAGTGGGATTTTGACAATATTGGGGAGCCAGGGCTGTCTAGAGTGGCCTAAATGAGGTATAGCTTTTTCCATTTAGTTAGTCTTAGGCTTCTTTATATTCTAGTTTTAGTTTAGAATTGGTTTGATGGTGGATTGGGAACTTGGAAATTTCTAAAAGAGGGTTTGGGTGTTTTTGTGGAACCATGATCTGTAAGTGCACGGCGGCGCCCCGGCCTCCATCCCGATGCCAAATGCGGAAGCGATGGTTAACTTTAATTTTTCTTGAACCGGCACCACCGCGCACTAAAACCCGGATCGGACCATTAACTAGTCCTAGCTAACTACTAGATGGGGAAGAGAGATATACCGAGCGATCCGTGTCCTCCGGTCTTCTCGCCGTCGTCCTGATCTCCCGCGGAATGTCCAGTCTCCACCTCCTCGCTGGAAGGGCACCACGTCGCCTGCATCTTTTACGGGCTCCCGCTTCTATACCGAGGCAACTCGGGCACGAAGTTGGCCAGCCGACGTGCCTAAGGTTTGCTGTAGAATGTGTAGTGAGCTATTTGTGTCTCTAGGGGTTTAGGGAGTTGCCATTGGTGGAGGATATGAGATAAGCTTTTGGAGGAGGAGCTAAAAAAGACTTTTGCCTAGCCAAATGAGCAACAACTTCACCCCACCAAATTGGGACAGCCCCTCTAGGAGCTTGGCCGGCCACAAGAGGTGAGGGAGAGGAGAGAATGAGAGTGTGTATCAAAAATGAGAGAGGCCACCCAATAATGCATGAGGGAATCAAATGATATCATGAAAGGACATGATCACAAACACATCCACACTCAACCACAACCATCATCAAAACCATGTCACACAAAAGTCAAGCCATGATGGAAAAAGAAAGTCAAATGATGGTGCAAGTATCATGATACAATAATATGCAAAGACCCCCTTCCAAATTGCTTATTTGCACAAATGCAGATAAGTCCTCCTCCACCAACGGCCAATGAAGGATACAAAGAAATATGGCCGAAACGGAAAGCAAACTGGCAACTCCAGAAAACTGATCTTGTAATAAATTATAGGAAAACCCTGCTACTGTGTATACACACCCGCATTTGTATTCCGACCGAAATACAAATGCAATGAGGCAAAATCTACACTGTACTATACTAGGATCCGGCTTAAACCAAAGCCGGCTAGTAATATCCGTCCGATCCTGATCCGTGCAATACCGCACGTATCTGATCGAACTCTGCCATATATCCATACGGCCTCTAGTACTGACCGTCCGATCCTGATCCGTGCAATACCGCACGTATCTGATCGAACCCTGCCATATCTCCATACGGCCTCTACAGCGTTTCGTCCGAAAACTTGAGCAACTGAATGTGGGGGACTCTAAAGACTCGTCAACACCTTGGTTGTGGATTTAACCACTAGCACGTCATAGGTATAAGCCAATACGTGACGGGCTACCAGGTATTGACCAAAAGGGACGTCCGTGAGCGAACTCATCCTGACACCCTACTGAGCCTGTCAGTGACAATATCCGTACAGTCCGGTCCGTTCGTCTATGAGCATCGCATGGCGGGCCTAGGGGGTTGGTAAAAGTCAGACCCCCAAAAGCGGTACAAGTCGTGTCGGAGTGTAGCCCAGAACACCCTGAGATACTACTGGAATACCTATCAGTAAATCTCCTGTCTCGGCCGAGAGCTTTGTGTAATGGCTCTCCTAGACACAGCGCGACCTCACCCCCAATACCGGGAGAGACGAACCCCTGAAGATCCGCTCACTGCCTCCATGTGGCTCGGGACTGTACCCAATTAAAACCTGTTTGAACGTCTCCTTTGAGCGTGGTAGGGTAGTAATCAAAGTACAGTGGGAACTCACACGAGACAAATGACGATCCTCAGGTCGATGAACTAACCTGTACACATGTCACCAGGGAACTGCTATCTGACGTCAGGTATAAGACCAACTAGCATGTTCCCGGCGAGTCCTGTCCGGTGTACTCATAACCCAATGAGCACCTGTATACATCTTAGGTGATCCAACTGACACCAATGGCTTGTGAGACCGGCCACCGCCCCTCGTCGGGGTCTCGACTGTATACACTAGTCTATTCTGGAGTATCGATGCCCTGTCTCGAAACTCCCACGACTAGGGACCTTTTAAGGATGTGCTTATAGACCCCAGCTCCCACTTATATGATCGCCCTCATACTGCTGGTGGTCAAGCAAGAATCCTAGGGGCTCTATCAACGTGTAATAGCGACATGTCAGGTCACCTAAAGCAGTACACGATGATAAAGATAAACCAGATAGCATACTATCATCTCGAGTAAGACTGTCCTACTGGGACAGGTCCTCCCTCAATCATTGCAATCACGTGCCTGTGATCCAATAATTGACTCTGAGGGCACTATCTCCAACAATCTCCCACTTGCACTCAAGGCTAATTATTGCGATGTCGCATACTCACAACCCGTGTGATACCGAACACCCAACTCCTCTACTAGTTAGTCTCACAAAGCCCGTTTGCGAAACTATTGCGTTCGAGGAATAGCCTCAGTGAGTGGATCCGCTTTGATGTTTCTTTCTATGTCTCTCTATATCTCAAGTTCGCGGAGAAAAGCCATCTCCCGAAATGAGCAATACCTGTCTTAGAATGTGTTTGGATGTCTGATGGGACCTAGCTCATAAATGAACTCCAAATCCAAACTTCTTAGACTGTATCCTCAACTGAACTTAATCAGTATCCTGCGCCATGCCTCCCTCAGTATTGCCTTGGATTACCTGTCCAAAATACTGCCCCTCGTCAGAAGGAAAAACTATAACTCTGATAACCTCCCTGTCGTCCAAGTCACCTTGGAAGCCTGGAATGATAACTGTTTCCCGAATGAGGCTGTCGTTATCATATCCCTAGAACATCCACTTATGTTCTAAAACTGCTTCCGACTGTTTCTCCAGGATTGGATCAATATCAACTTATTGCGTCTACTGCAAGAACAACATCTGGTGTGGTACTTGACATCTCATGATTGACTCAATTGCCTGAGCAAGTGATCTGCCAATCATGCACATCCCTCTCCCCTTTAGTCTGTAAGATAACTTTAGAGAGGGTAACTCCATTACCTGCAGGTACACTACCGTGCCAGGAGTCGTCCATTCTAAATACTCTTAGAATGCTGTCTAAGTACCCTGATTGGGAAACCACCCAAATCTAGATCAAAAACCATAGATCTAGTAACCAGTATGTCTGATATGATATCCAAGTCCTATGTGGAGAAACCACTGTGTGACGACCAAAGTATAAACGATCGTAGTATAGGAGTTTCTTTTCCTATTCCGTGTATATCATCTAAATACCATGACATCACACCCTACTACCTTCTCAACAGATCCATCCCCATTCTGATGAAGTCAAACCTATGACTGTCACATCAGAAATTGATGATCTATCTCCGCTACATCTGCTTTAGTCTGTAAATAGACATAAGCCACCTGTCCACCAATGCTTCCGCTGCTCCCACTGACTACGACAACCCTCTGGCAGAGTCATATACACGTACACTTCTAAAGCTAGTTTAGAACGGCGCTATACTCATCCTCCCGCCGGGTCTCACAGTCTGGAACAACAGCAATGGCAAGTCTGGGTAAACAAGAACTTCCCTGCCACCGTCCTTGAGCATACCGAAGTACCTCTCGGGTGCCTGAGGTTACCCACTTTATCTGCGGAGTGGCCAATGGAATGTCAATCCAGATTGAATTTTTAGGTTCCTATCAAATCTTCTGTAATCGTTTGCGGTTCTGGAATCACTTCCATTTCTACCATACTTCCACTACTGTTTTCTGAAAAAAAATCCATTTTTAATAAAACTGTGGCGAGTCTAGAACAATATCGCTATTGATCTTTCAGATGGTAGAAAGTCAACCCTCGTCATAGCCTGGGTCAACCCACAAACAGCCATTACAGAAACGTGCCTTGAGTTGTCCAGTGTCTGGTTTTAATCATAAGCCGGACAACTTCCCGTACCTTAACATCGTTAAGATATGAACTGTTCTATATCCATTATAGAACTAGAGGCACTGATTTAATTGAACCAGATTCAAATCATGCAGTTATCTCCAGTGCATGTTAACTAAATGGAAGGAGGCCGATCAACATTACTCAACTTAGGAATGCTTCCAATTATGAGTAACCTGAAAGAGAAGCAAGTTCTCTTTATCATTACTATCAACTGAATACCATATACAAGTATCTACATCTTCGATCACTTTGAAGAATCCCGATACTTGCTGCACCTGGTTCTCTACTCTATTCAAATACCTAAAAATTCTCCAAATTCGGACCCTGTGTTTCCACGAAACACCTGTCTAAAAACTAGAGAAGTCATAAGTAAACCGAATATAGTACGAGGACCAACCCCTCTGTCCTGATGGACACTGGACAACATACAATACTCTGTATAAGTCCCTTGAGTCTGATAACCCATTCACTGTGTGTCGTAGGTTGAAAACTGTACTTATGGTTAAGAAGAATTACACCGCTGTTTAATGCTCCTTACCTAACCATCCACTGATATAGGTAAATGTCACAGACATAATTTCAAAAAGATATATCTCACTCTATAAAAATAGACGTACAGATATATCAATTTGAAATTGGTGCATAACAGCGGATATTCAAAACCAAATATTTGCCGTCCGGCAAACAACCCAGGTGACTTCCTCAAATATCACCGATTACAACGAATCCCGATATAATGAGGATGATCACCCAATTCCTAATAACTTACTCCCACTCATCATCTGTAAAACCATACAGATGTGAGAATCATACCTGGTAAATACGTACCCTGGAGTAAGGACTAATTGGGAAATCAGTGTTCCTTTAACAGTACACAGTGAAACCGAAACATTGAAATGTTTCGATGGGGTATCCTGGTATTCCTAGTAATGCCTCTTCCAGATTCACGACTGTAACCGTATAATTCTTTGCCACCTCTCCAAATCCCTTTATATGTCTTTAGTCATTACCTTCTGCACACCCTTTTAGGCCAAATGGTTTTCTTCCTTCCCTACCGTTCGGCACCAGCCTATGGTTTGGAAGAAGACTATCCAATAAGCATAATGGGTGTACTGTCCTAATCCCAGGAGCACTCGCAATGCGAGAGAAGGTAAAGATAAAAGACAACCGAATAAACCTTATTCCTATTTCTCCTGAATCAGAATCCATCCCCGAACTGGAATAAGTTCCTTTCGAGTTCGTATATAACCATACGATGGAGTATCTAATAAACTGTGGATCTTCGTAGTGATACGGAGTGTCCTGGAGAAATACAAAGGTGAAGTGGGAGTGGTAATGAAATACCTGGTTTGGTCATGAATATCAGTTGCAATTTACTTTTCCCTCTTACTAATCCCTTGCTTTGTCTTAACTTAATACCTTCTGTACACCATCGTTAGGCTAATTGGTTTTCTTCATTCCCTACCGGTCGGCACCTGCCTATGGTTTAGAAGAAGACTATCCAATTTGCGTAATAGGTGTACTATCTCCTAAACAAAGGAGTACTCGTAACCTGAGAGAAGGTAAAAGGAAAAGACAACTGAATAGTCCTATTCGTTTTCTCCAGAACCGGAAACCATCCTCGAATAAATCCCTTCGAGTTCGTATATAACCATACGATGGCTTTGTCCAGTGGAAGTGGATGTTCGTAGATGTTAGGTTTGCCTAGCACCCTATAATGAGTTTTGAAGCATCACATGTTTCAAAGTTTGGATTTTGAGGGTGCTAAACAAACATGCAAAGGAATCGATCCTAGAAAAATTAGGGTTATGAAACTTAAAGCGAACAAAACTAGGGTTTCGAGACTACAACCTTTGTAGCTCCCTTTCGCTGGACTCCTTGGTGTCTTGGGTGTTGGAAGAAGGTCCTCTTGAAGTCCTCTCACGTCCACGACGATCCACCCGGAGTTCCCCGTCCAAGCTCGCAACTTCGAGAATCGAAGAGAACACTCTAAACAAGTTGGCTAAACTTGTGTAGAATGATGTTGTGGTTTAGAATCTCACTTCAAAAACCTTTCTTTAAGTGTGTTTTACTCACTAGGAAAAACTAGAGAGCAAATGGTGAAAGAGGATGAAGATGGAGGCTTTCTTTTTAACAAGAGATGAAAATGATAACCCATACAAGAAATGAAATATATCCTTTTATATTTTATTCCTTCTCACTATGAACCATGGTTAAAATGATAGAGACATTATTTAACTTGAGTTTTAAATCATAAAGAGAAGGATAACTCAAGGTTAGAGGTAGGTGAGCTTGGTTAGGTTAAAAGAAGAATGTAGAAGCTAGAAAGAATTATCCTTTTCTTTTCAATTTTGATTTAAATACAAAATCAAATAATAATCCATCACTTAATCCATGGTATGAGTCTTATATTGCCACCATTTCCATATATAAACAACCATGATAGATGGGTGTATGTATGTATGTATGTATGTATGTATGTATGCACAACCATATGTGCAAGAAACTAGCAAAAAAAAAAGAAAGAAAAACATACATGCATGCACACATCCATCATCCAAGAAAAGGTTTTAAGTGAGAAAACTAATGGTTAAATGATAAATCAACACTTGATTTATCAATCCGGCCATATCACATATGACCCCACCAAAAGCAAGCCGTCCGATCAATGTACGGTATCATATACGCGCATTTTAATCGGGTCCATGCGCATATCGTATACGCGCACCATAACGTTTCGCCTGGACTGGGCAACTCCTGTGTGGGACTCTAAGACTCGTCAATACGCCGGCAGAGGGTGATGATCATATCAAGTACCCCCAAGCCGCAAGCGGTCAGCTAAACGTAACGGCCACCCGGGTATTGAGCGATCAGAAGAAAACAAGCGAACCTGTTACAACTCCCGTCGAGCCAACCGGCAACACTACCGTACAGTCTGGTCTATTCGTCAGATATGCTGCATATCGAGCCTAGGGATGGTCACGTCGACCCTAATAACTCAATAAGTCGTGCCGGTGAATGGTCTATAACAGATCGAGAAACTACTGATAACACTTATCAGCAAATCTTAGCAGCCCTGGCCAGGGACTTACTGATATAACCAGTCGGGCACAGCACAGCATCAACTCCCAATACCGGGAGAGACGAAACCCCTCCTATCGCTCATTGCCTTCGTGTGTCTCGGGACTATACCCAACGGCCACCTGTTTGCACGACTCGGTAGAGCCGTGGTAGGGCGGCAATCAAAGTACAGTGGGAGAACACACAAGACTCTATGACGACCTCGGGTCTACAGACTAACCTGTACCAGTGTCACCTGAGAACTGCTATCCGACGATAGATATAATCCCATATAGGAGTTCTCGGTGAGTCCGTCCAGTGTACCCAGTCACCACTGAGCACCCGTATATGATCTTGATGTCAAACATCGATGAATGTGGGAACATCCATCGCCCATCGTATGGGTCTAGTATCGTAAACGCTAGTCTACTCTGGTATATCAATGCCCCGTCTCGATATACCTACGACTAGGGACTTTCCAGGATATGCTTATAGACTACAGATGTCCCACTAGTATGATCTCCATCATAATCAGAGTAGTCAAGCCGATATAATCAGGGCTTTATCAGCATGTATGAATGAATAAAAGCACGATCAAATCAACATGTCAGATAAAGAAGAACCAAATAGCATACTATCATGTCGAGCAAGAATGCATACTGAATATATATACATGTACAAATACATCCACTATCATATAATGGCCTCTAGGGCATACATATATCCAACAATCTCCCACTTGCACTAAGGCCAGTTATTGGCGTATCTCATACCCAACATCTCAAAAAGTCGCTCATGCTGCGGCTGAGGGAGGGCCTTGGTGAATGGATCCGCGGCGTTATTCTTTGTGTCTACTCTCCTAATCTCGATCTCGCGGCGATCTACAATCTCCCGGATCAAATGAAAACGCCTCAGGATGTGTCTGGACCGCTGATGGGATCTGGGCTCCTTGGCTAACGCCATAGCCCCATTATTATCACAATACAAAGGCATTGGATCAATAATGGTTGGAACTACTCCTAGCTCCGAGACGAACTTCTTCATCCAGACGGCTTCCTTGGCGGCATCATTTGCAGCAATGTACTCAGCTTCCATCGTAGAGTCTGCAACGGTATCTTTTTGGAACTCTTCCAACTCACCGCCCCTCCATTAAGGGTAAATACAAACCCAGAGATAGATTTGCTGTCGTCCTTATCGCTCTGGAAGCTCGAATCGGTAAAGGCCTCCATTTGGAGATCTCCATTACCATACACCAAGAACAATTCTTTAGTCCTTCGCAAGTACTTAAGAATGTTCTTCACAGCTGTCCAGTGATTCTCCCCTGGGTTGGATTGATACCTGCTTACAACACTAAGTGCATAAGCTACATCTGGGCGTGTACATAACATCGCATACATTATAGATCCTACTGCCGAAGCATAGGGTATAATACTCATGCGAGCTCTCTCTTCATCGGTCTTTGGGCAAGAATCCTTGGAGAGAGTGACCCCCATGGCAAGCGGATAAGGCACCCCGTTTGGAGTCTTCCATACTAAACCTTTTTAGGATGGTGTCAATGTACCTGGTTTGGGACAATCCCAATAACCTTTTGGATCTATCTCTATAGATTCTTATGCCCAGAATGTATGTGGCATCACCCAGGTCCTTCATAGAGAACCTCAGTGATAAGAAAGATTTGACCGACTGTAGTATAGGAATATCATTTCCTATCAGAAGAATGTCGTCCACGTATAATACGAGGAATGTGACAGCTCTCTCTACAACCTTCTTATAAACACAAGGTTCATCTGGATTTTTGATGAAATCAAACTCTTTGATGACATCATCGAAACAGATGTTCCAACTCCGTGATGCCTGCTTTAACCCATATATGGATTTAAGCAATTTACATGCTTTCCCGCTGCTCCCACTTTCAATGAAGCCCTCTGGCTGATCCATATAAACGCATTCTTCTAAATTTCCATTTAGAAATGCGGTTTTAACGTCCATCTATCAGATTTCATAGTCGTAGTGAGCAGCAATAGCAAGTAGGATCCGAATGGATTTAAGCATGGCTACGGAAGAAAAAGTCTCGTCATAGTCCAAACCTGGTCTTTGACGAAAACCCTTCGCCACAAGTCTTGCCTTATAGGTCTCCACTTGCCCATCTACACTAATCTTTCTTTTAAAGATCCATTTGCACCCCACAGGTTTTACCCCATGGGGTACAACGTCCAAAGTCCATACTTTGTTGGTGTACATAGACTCCATTTCGGATCTCATGGCATCCAGCCACTTCACAGAGTCTTTACTCGTGATAGCTTGCTGAAAACTGGTAGGATCATCATCATCCATGATGCAATCTTCTCCGTTACCATCGATGAGGAAACCGTAGTACCTCTCCGGTGGGCGAGAAGTCCTACCAGACCTACGAAGTGGCCGAGATTCTTCAGTTTCTGTTGCAACAGCCGGTTCAACCAAATCGTCATTTGTAGTTTTTGTCTCTAGAATCTCTTCTAGATCCACCAACTTGCCATCATCTTTATCTGTGAACAACTCTTTTTCTAAGAATGTGGCATACTGAGAAACAAACACTTTTTGTTCTTCTTTGTGGTAGAATAGATATCCATAAGAATTCTTTGGATATCCTACAAAATTACACATGACTGACCGTGTCTCGAGTTTGTCCGGATTCTGCTTTTTAACATAGGCCGGGCAATCCCAAATCTTAATTCTCTTAAGAGATGGTCTCTTCCCATGCCATATCTCATATGGCGTGGTAGACACGGTTTTGGTTGGAACCCTGTTTAGCAGAAACGCTGCAGTCTCCAATGCATGCCCCCAAAACGAGACTGGTAACTCAGCGTCACTCATCATGGACCGGACCATATCTAATAGGGTCCTATTCCGTCGTTCTGACACACCGTTGTGCTGTGGTGTGTAAGGAGGAGTGAGTTGAGAGAGAATCCCATTCTCTTTTAGGAAGTTTGCAAATTCTGCACTGAGATACTCTCCACCTCGATCTGATTGAAGCATCTTGATACTCAAGCCGGTTTGTTTTTCTACTTCTTGTTTATATTCAATGAATTTCTCGAAAGCTTCGGACTTGTGTTTTAATAAAAATACATGACCGAATCTTGAGAAGTCGTCAGTGAATGTAATGAAGTATGGAAAACCGCCTCTAGCCTGTGTAGACATTGGCCCACATACATCACTATGTATGAGGCCCAGGAGCTGAGTAGCTCTTTCTCCGTGTCCGGTAAACGGAGTTTTGGTCATTTTACCCTTGATACAAGACTGGCAAGTCGCATAAGATTTATATTCAAAAGAATTTAAATATCCATCTTTGTGTAACATGTTTAGTCTTGTTTTGTTAATATGACCAAGTCTACAGTGCCAAAGAAAAGCTTCATTTAATTCTGAAAGTTTTCTTTTATTAGTGTGTTGTATACTGAAAACTGTGTGTTGATTTAGGACATATATTCCGTTGTTAAGCGTACCATACCCAACCAACATTTGATTCAGGTGAATGTTCATAATATTGTTCTGCAATACAAAATTATATTCTTCATTGTTCAACAAAGAAACGGATATTATATTACATAGCATACTTGGTACAAAATAACATGGATTCAAAACCAAAATACATCCAGATGGCAACCCCAAGTGATACTCTCCCACTGCGACTGTATGTACATTGGAACCATTTTCAACGCGGAGAGTATGGTCACCTGTCTTCAAAACTTTGCTATTTCTCAGTCCCTGCATAGAATTGCAAATGTGAGAACCTGAACCGGTATCCAATACCCAGGAAGCAGAGTTTATTGAAAAACAGTTTTCTGTCACAAACGCACCTGAAGCAGAAGCATCACCATGCTTCTTCTTGAGACTTAAGTACTCCGTGCAATTGCGCTTCCAATGTCCTGTCTTGTGGCAATGAAAACATTCGCCCTTCCCTGAGTCTCCAGCCTTGGACTTTCCCTTTCCCTTCACCTTTTTAACTCCACCTTTAGGATTGGTGGGCTTCTTCTTTTTCTTTCCCTTGGCCTTGGCTTTCGGGTGAGAAGAAGAAGATTGTCCAACAGTCATAACGGGAGTTCTTGCTGACTTCATAGTGCTCTCCGCACTCCTTAACATATTAAGGAGTTCAGGGAGTTCTTTCTCCATGCCATGCATGTTGAAGTTCACTATGAACTGAGCAAAGGTGGAGGGAAGGGACTGCAGAATAATATCTATATATTGTTCATTGTCCATCGTCCATCCAAGGTCCTCAAACTCTTCTATAAGAGCTATCATCTTCAGAACATGGTCTCCTACTGGTGTGCCAGGGGCCATTCGCATCTGAAACAATTTCTTTGATGCTTCGTATCGTAATACGCGGGATTGCTCTCCATACAACTCCTTTGTATGGAGCAATATACCGTGAATGTCCATATCCTCATGCTGCTTTTGATGTGTGTTATCCATTGATGCAAGCGCGAGGCATTTTGCCGTGGCACAGTCAGCGTCCCATGTCTTGCGGACTTCAATGTCCGCAACAGAAGATTTTGGACCTGGGACGGGCGGGGCTGAAGCCGTGAGGACATATGATACTTTATCACAAGTCAAGGCGATTTCAGATTCCCCAGCTAGTCTTTATAGTTGGTCCCATTCAGTTTGTTTTTATCTAGTAAAAGCTTGAGTCCAGTCATGGGTATCTGCCATTAAGAGAGAGAAAAGAATACACTCAGCGAAAGCTCTTGCATAGATTAGATTGGTTATTATCTTGTCTAATCGATGTTTCCCACTGCTTTTATCGAGTTTTTCTTTCAAACCTTAAAAAGAAAAACTAGCCAGGATTAATTACAGTCTACAACTTCGCTAAATGTTCAGCCAGGCCAGTGTCGGTACTTGAGAGAGGTTCCCCGTGCTCTCGCACGGACCTAATTAGAGTAAACCTCGTTTTCCCATTGGCGGAGCCCCGTTAACACCTTTCTAGACACCTAATTAGTTAGCTAATTGTAAACTATAAAACTCTCCTAGGAGCAACTATTGCCCACAGTGGGATCGGGATCCAACCATCACATGGAAGGTATGCAATCTCATTGCAAATTTCAACTATTGAAATTCTCGATGTGGTTTTTACCCCTAGCACTTATGACCTTAACTAAGGTCAACAAATCATAAGTACCAGTCAAGTTCTACCCGTCATTTCTTGATTAATTAGACCCACTCATATGACCCTTAACTAAGGTCAACAAAGTCATAAGAATGTCCTAATTAATCTGCATCATATGCAATGTAGGAAGACATCACTTAGCTACCGTACACTACGCCTTAACTATAGTCAACAAACGTAGTACGAATACTAAGTACTCTACTTCCTAAAATGATGGAGAGTTGCGGATGATTTTTAAGAAAATCTTTAACGTTTTGAACTTGATATCGTTGTAGAATCAAATGGTTTTCAAAAGGAGTGGCTTAAGCTCCGCAGTTTTGAAATATAGCTTTTTCATAAATAGCCGAGAGGTTTTCGAATCCGATTCTACAACATCTTTTTAGGTTTATTTTCTTTACATTAATCACATTAATGTAATCCCATCATTTAAGTCCTTAAGCCAATCACAGAAAAGAAACGAAAATAACACGTACGCTTATGCCATCCGCATTCGCCGCAATGTTCCGTTATGCACCGTTAGGTTACTTAACTAACGGCATACCGGGACGGGACTAGCGCGGGTGTAAAACATAAGCAACGTCTACTATATATCATATATATAATATGTCATTCGTCTCAGATATCACAGAACACAGGCAGCAGAAATATAGATATAAAGTGGGATATAGTAGGACGTCCGTATTTAGTATTTAGCCAGAATAGAAAATACGGATTTCACAGTCGCGATGAATAGCCAAGCCCACACCCTGGACCCCTACGAGAGCGGCAAGTGACCCTACCAATTCTGGAGTTTAGGAGACCCGGTCTCGACTCCTCGAGATGGCCTCCCACTGAACCCCAGAACCCGGTCACCTGTGCTCCCCTCCTTGGGTCCATCCTAATGCGGAAAAGTAAATAATATATAACACTGGTGACACAACCTCAACCCGGAAGTGCCCCAAATAAAAGAATATTACATTACATTTGAATTTACATGAATGAAAATATAAAACTCTCATCTCACATAAAAACCCCCGGCTATTCAATCGCGACAATCCTGCACATCATATCTCAGCAACACATAATATCTCATATCATCAACGTAAGTAAGTATGCATACCCCAATTGTCGTTGATGTATAGCAACGAAACCGGCGATATCGTACATACTACACTTACGGTCACAGAAAAGAAAGTGTAAAACTACAATATTTGGAATCCACATTCTCTTTAGACATCATAAATGCGAAATATCACATATTTCGTATTTCATGCCTAAACTATATGAATTCCACATATTGTATCACATTCCAGATAAACAGACAGTATTAGAGTTTTCGAACGAACGATCAAGTACTCAAGATTCACTAAAGCTCAACACTTGAGCAGGGTTCAAAAATCTGGAGTGTGACACAGTAGTAGCGGTCCAGCCGTAGAAGGGTCAAGCCAACGCCTCACATGTGGCACGCCGTACTGCCCCAAACCCTAAGGTTCAAAGGGCAGTTCAAGACGGCCACATAATCGAGTTAAGGTTTGTTGTCTTCTAGAGGGACCACCACAAAAAGACTTGCATGTATTTCCAAAGTATTTAAACCCCGTGAACAGTGAGCAAATGATACTCGTTCAAACACTTCAATACTTTCTTATTTACCCGGAAAAGCCACAAAATCAAAATTCCGATCGAATCGACGAGTCCAAAACCATCTCCAGAATTTTTCAAAACTAAATACAGATTAAAAATACCCTAAAAAATATACAAGCAGATTCCAGAATTACTGTAAAAAAAATTATCCATGAATTGATGTATACGGCCGCGGAACCGCGGCTTAAGCAAGCTTAGGCCGCGTTTCCGCGGCAACAATTACTGTTCATTGAATAATTTTTGTACCGTAATCCTTATTTTTACCTGCTGAATTTTTTACATATTTTTAATTCTGAAAAATGTCAAATTTTAGAAAATTTCCAGAGAGCACTCTAAAATGCCGTATTTCGGTTCGATCGGAGTTTTAACTTCGTAAAAAGGTCGCCTAATGTTCTAGGTCGGCTATGATACTAATGTTAGGTTTGTCTAGCACCCTATAATGAGTTTTGAAGCATCACATGTCTCAAAGTTTGGATTTTAAGGGTGCTAAACAAACATGCAAAGGAATCGATCCTAGAAAAATTAGGGTTATGAAACTTAAAGCGAACAAAACTAGGGTTTCGAGACTACAACCTTTGTAGCTCCCTTTCACTGGACTCCTTGGTGTCTTGGGTGTTGGAAGAAGGTCCTCTTGAAGTCCTCTCACGTCTACGACGATCCACCCGGAGTTTCCCGTCCAAGCTCGCAACTTCGAGAATCGAAGAGAACACCCTAAACAAGTTGGCTAAACTTGTGTAGAATGATATTGTGGTTTAGAATCTCACTTCAAAAACCTTTCTTTAAGTGTGTTTTACCCACTAGGAAAAACTAGAGAGCAAATGGTGAAGGAGGATGAAGATGGAGGCTTTCTTTTTAACAAGAGATGAAAATGATAACCCACACAAGAAATGAAATATATCCTTTTATATTTTATTCCTTCTCACTATGAACCATGGTTAAAATGATGGAGACATTATTTAACTTGAGTTTTAAATCATAAAGAGAAGGATAACTCAAGGTTAGAGGTAGGTGAGCTTGGTTAGGTTAAAAGAAGAATGTAGAAGCTAGAAAGAATTATCCTTTTCTTTTCAATTTTGATTTAAATACAAAATCAAATAATAATCCATCACTTAATCCATGGTGTGAGTCTTATATTGCCACCATTTCCATATATAAACAACCATGATAGATGGGTGTATGTATGTATGTATGTATGCATGTATGCACATCCATATGTGCAAGAAACTAGCAAGAAAGAAAGAAAGAAAAACATACATGCATGCACACATCCATCATCCAAGAAAATGTTTTAAGTGAGAAAACTAATGGTTAAATGATAAATCAACACTTGATTTATCAATCCGGCCATATCACATATGACCCCACCAAAAGAAAGCCGTCCGATCAATGTACGGTATTATATACGCGCATTTTAATCCGGTCCATGCGCATATCGCATACGCGCACCACAACGTTTCTCCTGGACTGGGCAACTCCTGTGTGGGACTTTAAGACTCGTCAATACGCCGGCAGAGGGTGATGATCATATCAAGTACCCCCAAGCCGCAAGCGGTCAGCTAAACGTAACGGCCACCCGGGTATTGAGCGATCAGAAGAAAACAAGCGAACCTGTTACAACTCCCGTCGAGCCAACCGGCAACACTACCGTACAGTCCGGTCTCTTCGTCAGATATGCTGCATATAGAGCCTAGGGATGGTCACGTCGACCCTAATAACTCAATAAGTCGTGCCGGTGAATGGTCTATAACAGATCGAGAAACTACTGATAACACTTATCAGCAAATCTCAGCAGCCCTGGCCAGGGACTTACTGATATAACCATTCGGGCACAGCACAGCATCAACTCCCAATACCGGGAGAGACGAAACCCCTCCTATCGCTCATTGCCTTCGTGTGTCTCGGGACTGTACCCAACGGCCACCTGTTTGCACGACTCGGTAGAGCCGTGGTAGGGTGGCAATCAAAGTACAGTGGGAGAACACACAAGACTCTATGACGACCTCGGGTCTACAGACTAACCTGTACCAGTGTCATCTGAGAACTGCTATCCGACGATAGATATAATCCCATATAGGAGTTCTTGGTGAGTCCGTCCAGTGTACCCAGTCACCACTGAGCACCCGTATATGATCTTGATGTCAAACATCGATGAATGTGGGAACATCCATCGCCCATCGTATGGGTCTAGTATCGTATACGCTAGTTTACTCTGGTATATCAATGCCCCGTCTCGATATACCTACGACTAGGGACATTCCAGGATATGCTTATAGACTACAGATGTCCCACTAGTATGATCTCCATCATAATCAGAGTAGTCAAGCCGATATCTTCAGGGCTTTATCAGCATGTATGAATGAATAAAAGCATGATCAAATCAACATGTCAGATAAAGAAGAACCAGATAGCATACTATCATGTCGAGCAAGAATGCATACTGAATATATATACATGTACAAATACATCCACTATCATATAATGGCCTCTTGGGCATACATATATCCAACAGTAGTAATACGGGGTGTCCTGGAGAAAAGGGTAAAAGTAGGAGTGGAAATGAGGTTTGCAACTCTGAAAATCCAAAAGCCAGCGTTAAGAAGGTTCGGTCAACTTGGTCACTAAGTCATAGTCTAGGGTCGGGTCAATGGTCGCTGCCAAAGAGAGAGAGAAAAGAAACACTCAGCGTGCACTCTAACCTAGATCAGAATGGTTACCAATTTATCTAATCTGGAAACCTCCTACTGTAATCTCAAATTCTTATCCAAACCTGAAAGAAGAATTAGTCGGGATCACCCGAGGAGTAAACCAACTCATTAGTGGGAATTGGGATCCAACTATCATCGCATGATAACGTGACGGAATCCGCTCACGCTATCACACTCCAGAAGGTATGCGCATATCTGGCAAGTTTCAGTTCTTTTGAAACTCCCGATGTGGATTTTTGCCCCATGCTCTTATGACCTTGACGAAGGTCAACAAATCATAAGTCACATGTCAAGTTCTACCCGTCATTGTCCAGGTTAATTTGAACCTACCCGTACAAGCCCTTGACGAAGGTCAACAAGGCTATACGACTGTCCCAAATCAACGCATCTATCTATGCAGCAGAAAGGTAACAAGCAGCTACCATACACTATGCCTTGACGAAGGCCAACAAACATAGCATGAATACTACGTGCTACCCGTCTGAAACGACGGAGGGCTACGAATGGTTTCTGGCGAAAACCTTTAACGTAATGAACTTGATATCGTTGAAGGAACTGGATAGCTTTATAAAAATATAGTGACGAAAACCTTTGCTAAAGAGGTCACTCCCGGTGAAGGGATCTCGGCTTTTTCCCCGTAGAATGAGGTGCAGGATATTCCAACTGAATACCACGGGGAAAAGCAAAAATAATCAGCTATAGTGAAGTTATTGCCCTGACGCAAACTTTTTGTCCAAGGGGTCACTCCCGGTGAAGGGATCTCGGCCCTTGCCTCGTCGACTGAGGAGCAGGAAATTCCAACTGAATACCACGATGCAAAACAAAAGTGAACGTCCTTGCAAATAACAGCTTTTTGAAAAGTGTTCCCACAACATCAGATAAGGTTTGTTTTTAACTTGCATTGATCCGAATCAACGCAGTCCCATCAATTGATCACACCACAAAGAACGAAAATATACTGATGTACGTATATGCCATCCGCATTCGCCACTGGGTCCCGTCATTACCCGTTAGGTTAGCTAACTAACGACAGAGCGGGGACTGGACTAGCGCGGATGCAAAACATATACAACATCTATTAATATATATACCAATATATTATATTCGCTCAAGGCGTGATAAAATGCAACATCGCAGAAATGTACAGCATCACAGAACAATACAGATATCTGGGATCCCCGGGTTTCACAGAGCCACTACTGAAACCCGACGTTCCCCTGGTCGTGTGGAAAGCCTGTGCAATGAAAATCCTAGACCCCTACGGGCGCGGCAAGTCACCCGCCAAAACCTGAAGCGAGGCAGCCCCCTTCAGCAACGTGAATGGACCACCCAGCACTTCACGGAATCCGGTAACTTGGGCACCCCTCCTGGGTCAACCTGTACCCCCTACGAGTGCGGCGAACAGCCCGCCAATCCTAGAGTAAAGCCCCCTCCGTCTCAATAACATGAGATGCGGGCCCGTTGCCCTCTAGAATCCGGCTATCCGTGTATCTTTCCGCGGGATAATCCTAGTACAGAAAGTAAACTATACATACAACGGGTACATCGACCGCAACCTGGTCGTGCCCCAAAATAATAATACAAACAGGCAGTGACGGCAGTCCACATGTCGGACGCTCGCCCCGCAATATCAAATGTACATAATACAACAAAACTTTACTACCACTACAACCAGGCTATCCCCCACGACCAAAGCACAACATCACAGCAATACACAGAACATCAACGTGAAAGTCACGTTCGCAAATCCGTCTAACCGGGCTATAGCAGTTAGACAGGATTTACCGATCAAGTGACATTCATGGTCGCAGATATAATGTAAATACTGTGAACTAATGTGTTTTAAATATCCGATCGATCAAATTTACCAAGTGGGCCCCCAAGTACTACTGTAGCACATCAAGAAATCTGGGCCCAAAAATATAACATTCCAGAAAACCTATTTTCCACTCAGGAGCATTCTGTAGAATTTTGGGGGATTGAACAGTTCAAGTCGTGGCGGAACAGCGGCCCAAGCATGGGTTTGGCTGCGGTTCCGCGGTGGTTTGGACTGTTCACGAACCCAAATTTTCACAGAACTCTTAGAATGTCCTACACATCATTCTGAAACAACCTGAAAAATTTTTGGACTTCAAAAAATTTCGACAGAAACTGATGTGAAGAAAAATACGGTTTTTGGAAAATTGTTCGATCGGAAATGTAAAACACATTAGATAAAGCTAGACTATGTTAATGGCGAGGCTCTGATACCACTGTAAGTGCACGGCAGTGCCCCGGCCTCCATCCCGAGGCCAAATGCGGAAGCGATGGTTAACTTTAATTTTTCTTGAACCGGCACCACCGCGCACTAAAACCCGGATCGGACCATTAACTAGTCCTAGTTAACTACTAGATGGGGAAGAGAGATATACCGAGCGATTCGTGTCCTCCGGTCTTCTCGCCGTCGTCCCGATCTCCCGTGGAATGTCCAGTCTCCACCTCCTCGCCGGAAGGGCACCACGTTGCCTGCATCTTTTACGGGCTCCCGCCTCTATACCGAGGCAACTCGGACACGAAGTTGGCGAGCCGACGTGCCCAACGTTTGCTGTAGAATGTGTAGTGAGCTATTTGTGTCTCTAGGGGTTTAGGGAGTTGCCATTGGTGGAGGATATGAGATAAGCTTTTGGAGGAGGAGCTAAAAAAGACTTTTGCCTAGCCAAATGAGCAACAACTTCACCCCACCAAATTGGGACAGCCCCTCTAGGAGCTTGGCCGGCCACAAGAGGTGAGGGAGAGGAGAGAATGAGAGTGTGTATCAAAAATGAGAGAGGCCACCCAATAATGCATGAGGGAATCAAATGATATCATGAAAGAACATGATCACAAACACATCCACACTCAACCACAACCATCATCAAAATCATGTCACACAAAAGTCAAGCCATGATGGAAAAAGAAAGTCAAATGATGGTGCAAGTATCATGATACAATAATATGCAAAGACCCCCTTCCAAATTGCTTATTTACACAAATGCAAATAAGCCCTCCTCCACCAATCTTCGGTCAATGAAGGATACAAAGAAATATGGCCGAAACGGAAAGCAAACTGGCAACTCCAGAAAACTGATCCTGTAATAAATTACAGGAAAACCCCGCTACTGTGTATACACACCCGCATTTGTATTCCGACCGAAATACAAATGCAATGAGACAAAATCTACACAGTACTATACTAGGATCCGGCTTAAACCAAAGCCGGCTAGTAATATCCGTCCGATCCTGATCCGTGCAATACCGCACGTATCTGATCGAACTCTGCCATATATCCATACGGCCTCTAGTACTGACCGTCCGATCCTGATCCGTGCAATACCGCACGTATCTGATCGAACCCTGCCATATCTCCATACGGCCTCTACAGCGTTTCGCCCGAAAACTTGAGCAACTGAATGTGGGGGACTCTAAAGACTCGTCAACACCTTAGTTGTGGATTTAACCACTAGCACGTCAGAGGTATAAGCCAATACGTGACGGGCTACCAGGTATTGACCAAAAGGGACGTCGGTGAGCGAACTCATCCTGACACCCTACTGAGCCTGTCAGTGACAATATCCGTACAGTCCGGTCCGTTCGTCTATGAGTATCGCATGGCGGGCCTAGGGGGTTGGTAAAAGTCAGACCCCCAAAAGCGGTACAAGTCGTGTCGGAGTGTAGCCCAGAACACCTTGAGATACTATTGGAATACCTACCAGTAAATCTCCTGCCTCGGCCGAGAGCTTTGTGTAATGGCTCTCCTAGACACAGCGCGACCTCACCCCCAATACCGGGAGAGACGAACCCCTGAAGATCCACTCACTGCCTCCATGTGGCTCGGGACTGTACCCAACTAAAACCTGTTTACACGTCTCCTTTGAGCGTGGTAGGGTAGTAATCAAAGTACAGTGGAAACTCACACGAGACAAATGACGATCCTCAGGTCGATGAACTAACCTGTACACATGTCACCAGGGAACTGCTATCTGACGTCAGGTATAAGACGAACTAGCATGTTCCCGGCGAGTCCTGTCCGGTGTACTCATAACCCAATGAGCACCTGTATACATCTTAGGTGATCCAACTGACACCAATGGCTTGTGAGACCGGCCACCGCCCTTCGTCGGGGTCTTGACTGTATACACTAGTCTACTCTGGAGTATCGATGCCCTGTCTCAAAACTCCCACGACTAGGGACCTTTTAAGGATGTGCTTATAGACCCCAGCTCCCACTTATATGATCGCCCTCATACTGCTGGTGGTCAAGCAAGAATCCTAGGGGCTCTATTAACGCGTAATAGCGACATGTCAGGTCACCTAAAGCAGTACACGATGATAAAGATAAACCAGATAGTATACTATCATCTCGAGTAAGACTGCCCTACTGGGACAGGTCCTCCCTCAATCATTGCAATCACGTGCCTGTGATCCAATAATTGACTCTGAGGGCACTATCTCCAACATGATCTGTAGTGAGTGTTTAAAGACATTAGAGATTGATCACAAGACCTGGAGTGGAGTTTAGAAACCAAAATACGGATTCAGGATTTTTCCCGTATCGGTTTTGTGACATTTGAGAGGCCTACGGGGAATCTGGGATGACCTGAGACGTTTTTGCGTTTACCAAACATTACCAGGGACCAAATTAGGGCACTAGGAGACCACACTGACCAGACGAACCCCAACGGAGCTAGCCTGGCCGAGCTCGCCGGATTTCCTAGTGGTGTGGCCGGCCACTTGGTGGCATTTGGTGCCTAGGTTGGTCCAGTAGGTCATATACACCATGTACAACACCCTATACTTGTTTGTGCAACTCTTTTTGGCCCGAGTCAAAATCTGAGAGCACATTAGTGTGATTTTTGGATATGTTTTCCGTATTTGAAATGATGAGTTTTGATATTTGGATTTGTAATTGGTTGTTGGATGTTTGTACATCAACGACTAGGGGTAAATTGTTGGTTTTGCATGCGTGGGCTATAGGTTTTAACCTATAGGCGATCCGTGTGCCGTTTTGGTTTCTGGACTTGATGTTAATAGCGATTGCGATTGACCTGATATTGTAGGTACCCTCTCGTAGATTCCGAAGCGACGGAGCATGGCGTCATCGAATTCGGCAATCGAGGATCAAGGTGAGTAGATCTATATCTACGGGGGAAGTCGGGTGGATGGCATATAGCACCCCCGCAAACTTTGATGGAAACCGATATATACATATATACATATATACATATTTATATATATCGAGTATGGTTAAGGTAACCGCGTTAGAAACTTATAAATAGGGTTAAGAATTAGTAGGAGATAAGAAATACCATGGCTTAAGATTATAGCATATGGTTTAGGTAACATGATATGTTAGGAAAGATGTCTCGAATTGATGCTAAGAATGTGATTTACTATAGATATAGATAAGTAGTTTCAAAGAGAAGTGATAGGAGATATCAGTGGCATGTTATGAGTGATTGAATATATATATGAAGATATGAGATGAAAGCTATACGGATATGAAAAGTGAATGTGAATCACGACTTATAGATTTGTAGTTATACTGGAATAGTATGAATTTTAGAGTTGCATGACATTTGACATATAAGATAGAATGTATATGTAAGATGACCTGTTATGAGATATTAATTTGATGAAAGGAATACACGATGTGATATGATAACTTGATTGATTTGTTGGTATACAGATGCGAGTTGATAAGAGATGATATACCCTGCCAGTCCCCTGATTTGAGATTGTTATGGATGTGACCAGGCACTAGGTATATATGATGTTGTGAATCTTGAGCGATTTGCCGTACGAGACGTTAGGTCCGTACCCCTCATTGTCATATAGGATGATAGGATCCCCGCTGGTTTAATGCCGCCGTACGATGGTTTACCGTACGCGACGATTTTTATGATGATTGATCCATAACCTTAACTAGAGGATGCCGTACGATGGATTTTACCGTATGTGATGTTGTGAGGCTAGATGCTGATTGTTAGATTCACCGACTCGGTCATGCTATATACGTATACCTGTCAGCATTCGCATACAATTACTTATGCTACGTTCATGTCACTCTCATTGCATTACATATACCTGTGCTAGTACACCTGCACCATTATCGATGATGCGTATGCTACACTTATACAGATTTGCCGGTTCACACACTTCATCATCGATAATTGCCATGTCACTACACAGTAGAATTGTTGCATCATGATATGGCTCCTTGCATGATTTACCTGCTATAGTTACATGTACACCTTCATACGATGTTGCATTTGACTTGGGAGAATTTGGGAACCGCATGATATATTTAAAAACTGTATTTATTTAAAGAGCGGTTTTTCCCTGATTTGTGCATATTACGGTTCCATGTTGCATGATATACGGATATGCTTACATTCTGTTATATGTCGCATACATCATGCTTTACGATTATACGCATTGAGATATGCTGTTTTCATGAGATTTCTTGATTTGAGAACCGTGGTCATTTTAAAAGGAAAGTATGTATTGTTTTAAAAACCCGGTTTCTCTTGATATGATATTTCAGTATGTCCACCATGCGTTTTCTTGGTTCTGAGGCGTGCGACAGTGATACCCGATTCGAGGAGCTGGATGAGGCCGATTGCGGGTACATGGTGGACCCGCTATGGTACCTCGGGGCGAGAACGGATTGCTGTGCAGTAGACGGTGAGCTTGGCAGAGGGACTACTACCTACCGGTGATAGCATTTGGGCTCGGCGGATATCCAGAGGATACCGACCGGAGTCGAGAGATGAGATGGGCCGATCCGGACTGACGGAGCCCGAGATATGAGGATTTATGTGTCGATGCTGGACATGGGTTTTCATGATATTTCGAGTGTCGATGCTGGGCACTCAGATTCCATGATTTTGATGTGTCGCGAGAGACACACGTTGATTTATATCCTTATACTTTCATGCATATGTTTTTATGATATGTACATGCATGATGTGGTTGTGTCATTGGTTGATACGTGGACGAGATCCACATGCTTACAGACATTGATTATATGGTTGGACGAGATCCACATGCATACATACATTGATTACACTGTTGGATGATATCTACATGCTGGTAGGCATTTATTTACAGTGTTGGCACATATACAGACCCGGTCACCCTAGATATCATAGTATTACCTTTATGATATAGTTGATCTAGGAGTCGTTGTTTATTCGATTTCTACTTGTTGATGTTTTTCTACTCACGAGTTGGGAACTCACCCCCGTTGTGCCACAGTTCTTGCAGGTTGACCGCATGGATCCGTAGCGGCATCGCTGGCACATAGCTTCATTTGGGTGTTTTGCTTGGTAGGTGGGACATTTGTATTGTACCCACTCTTGTATTTATTATTCATATTGTATCTAGTCAACTCCATCAATCAAAACTAGTAATTGTACAAGTAATGAGATTTAGTGAGACTTGTGGTTGCGAGACTTAGAGCGAGGGGTTTTCCGCTACTTGTGGTTTTGATGTCTTGCTTATTTCTTTATCTTTTGTGGTGAACTTCGCCGTTGGGCGTCGTATACTTATATTTATGCTTTGCGTAGTTGTGGATCCGCCGTTTGGCGAAGAGCTAGCTCCCGCTTGAAGATGCCTTTATCATTATCTTGTATATGTGATTTTGGATCAAAATATACAAAGGAGGTGCTGCCCAAATTTTTAAAAGACGAAACATGTTTTTAAACTAATAAATTCCACTTGCATTTTTTTCATGTTCATTTTCTATGCATTTAAGAAAACTTGATTTCATTATACCTTTATTTCAAAACTTCACCTCTTTTATTTTCATATAAAGGTTTAGATTTCTGGGTTTCGGTTTACTTGCATTACGTTACGCCTTTAGACGTGGCGTGATTTAAGTGCCGGTCACGAGCTAATATTTCGGGTCATGACAATATGCAAATATACTAATACAGGTATATACTACAAATACACACCCGTATTCGTATCAAAATACATACACCCGTATTCGTATAAAATACGAATACCCGTATTTGTATTAAGATACGAATACCCGTATTTATATCAAGACACGAATACACGTATTTATAGAAATACCCGTATTCGTACAAATACACGTATTTATAGAAATATCCGTATGTGTATAAATACTGTATTATGTTAAAATACAAATACCGAAAAGAGAGATACTAAAAAAGATATATAATACTAGCTCACATTACACCCAAATGTGATAATCTAGTTATCTTTTAAACTGGGTAGTATTAATAAAATGTCCGATTAAAAGTATGTGTACAAAAACACGTATTTATTCGAACCCAAGCACGTATTAAAATACGTACACTATATCTTTTCGCCTAAGCTAGGAAACTCTCTGTGTGGGACTCTAAAGACTCGACAATATGCTGGCAGTGGGTTTAATTACAAGCACGTTAGCGATACTAGCTGTACGTAATGGCTGTCCAGGTATTGAACGAAAGGAAGGTCGACAAAGCGAACTCGTCCGTATCCCTACTAAGCCTGAAAGTGACAATCTTCGTACAGTCCGGTCTCTTCGTCTGAGAATATCGCATACTGGGTTTAGAGGGTGGAAAACGTCAGACCCCTAATAACCCAATAAGTCTTGTCGATGTGGCCCAAAACCATCATGAGAAACTACTGATCTCACAATTAATAAATCTCAACTGCCTTGGCCAAGGTCTTATAATGATGACCAATCGAACACAGTGCGATATCGACTCCATATACCAGAAAAGACAAATCCCTTCTATCGCTCACTGTCTCCAAGTGCTTCGGGACCGTACCCAACTAAAACCTGTTTGCACGACTCTTTAAAGCCGTGGTAGGATAGAAATCTAAGTACAGTGAGAACACACTTGAGACGAATAACAATGCCAGGTCTAAAGACTAACCAGTACCTACGTTACCAGAGAACTGCTATCCGACGATAGGTATATTACCATCTAGAAGTTTTCGGTGAGTCCGTCCAGTGTAACTCATAACCTAATGAGTACTTGTATACAATCTTTGGTGCCGAACACCAATGGCTGTGGGAATGGCCACCTTCCCTCACGAGAATAAGAAATGTATTCACTAGTCTACTCCGGAGTATCGATGCCCTGTCTCGAAACTCCAACGACTAGGGACAATTTATGGATGTGCTTATAGACTATCTAGACCCCACGAGTATGATCGCCATCATAACTCTAGTAGTCAAGCAAATATCCTATAGGCTTTACCAACATATATTCGAGAAACGTAATATAAATAGAACATATACACATATTGAGGTAAAGACAAATCAGATAGCATACTATCATATCGAGCAAGACTGTTCTGTACATATATATCCCAAGTATACATATGCAATATATAATCATGTACTAGACAATAATAGCCTCTACGGCATATACATCCAACAATTTTGATTCCCTTTAAATTCACTATACTAACCTATTTCCCTTCTCCTATATAAACCCAAGACTATCTTAACTCTTTCCCTACTTTTTTTATACTGAAAATTAGAGGGAAATTTCCTATGCAAATTTCCCTCTAAATTGTCCTCTCCAAGTTCTCTCAAGCCCAAACTCTTCCAAGTTCAAGTCTCAAGTCTTTGTGATGCCCTTTCTTCCATCTACTTTACTCTACAAGTCACCATCGAAAGAAGTGTAATAACCAGTTTCCATGTGTACGTATTATTCGTATTTTAGTAATAATTTTCCCTATATCTTTCTATTTAATTTGCTCCAAATATATTCCTTCCAATTATTTTATTTTTTCTAATTTAAATCTCAATTATTTTTTCCAAACTCTAATCTAATTTTTAATACCCTAATATTTATTTCTTAAACTATATCCTACCCCAAGCCCATAACCCAATCACAAATTCAAACCCTTAGCCCAATAACCCAAACTCAACTCTCTCCCCAACTGCCGCCTTTTCTTTTGAAATCCCCACTTTAATCCCATTTAACAAACAAATCAACCCCATTTAATCCCTTTAATGCCTAAATAAATCCTATTAACTCTTATTTAATTATTTCAAATTTTTAACTCTCACGTTCTCTCTCTCACTCACTCCTTAAATTCTCTCCCTCTCTCCCGTTCACTCCCCCCTCTCTCATCTTGATCCCTCTTCCTCCCTCCATCCTCGCTCAACCCCACCTCCGTCAATGAACCCCAGCTAACCCCCACGTCGGTGCTGGCCACGATAGACTCCCTCTCCTCATCGCCTTCACCGACCACCGTGCAGCCTTTCCTCGACACCACCACGATCAACATCGCCTTCGTCTCCTCCCTCATAACTCTATGGCCGACCCTATCACAACCTCCGACCATGACAAGCTCCTTGCCTTGCAACCCCAACACACCTCCAACCACGCCACGAGCCCTGACCTCGCCTCAACCTCCTTCAGCTCAAGCTTGCTACCGTTGCTGTGCCAGAACCCGTAGCCGAGCCCAAGTTTGTAGTCGTCGTGCCGTGCTAGTGCTCGTGCAATCCGTCGCCACTATCATCGTTGTCGTTTCGTCAAAAGGCAAGTGGAATCCCCCTTCCTTTGCAAATCATGCTACTGTAGATTATAAGACTATATGATATCGTTATATAATTGGATAAATATATAGATATACATGTGTGTGCAACCGTGCGTAGATATATCAATACCCATATAGCGTCAAGTTTAATCGAACACGTATACCTTGAACCATCGTGATTGGTGTTATTAGGATTGAACCCATCTTGAGTTTTATTGATCGTATGAATATCATTTAGGTTTTTCATGAATTAATCGGGTTCGATCATCACTCGTGTACATCGATTGAGTGCTCGATGCGAAAACTAAATCAATTATGGCGGAACTTATGTCTGTCAGCTTGCTTTAGCGATAATGAATAACATGAAACAAAACTTGTGTTGAAAATACGGACTTTACCGCCATGGAATGACACCCCCATGTAGATCCATCAAATCTGAAATTTCCCGTACACCTAACTCGTGAAAATCATAGTAAATAGTATACATATTGGAATGCATTGCTCGAGGGTTCGTATTAAATCCGACTCAACAACCTAGAACCCCCTGTGATTTATATTTCTATACTGTAATAACACGATGACGAACTGTTCGGGAATGTGGCTGTGGACTTCAGTTCAGAGCAGTAATGCTTCTTGACACCTGAATTAAAATGTTTTTATAACTCTGTATGGAAATGATATTATGTGAAACCATATACTATAAATGGTGGTTTCGTTTGTTTTTACCGTCGTTTGCTATTTCAATTATATTTTAAATCGTCGTTACGTACTGCAGTCCCAGGCAGGGACAAAACGTATACCCTAATCTTAAACAGTGCCTATCTCCCAGCACACAGTGGATATTGTCGATCCTTTAAGTGCGTTAGAAACCTAATTAATAGATATAAATATCATCCAACTGTAGTGTTGCCTAATTGTGATCCCAAACGGGTGAAAAGTCTGTTACGAAATGAACTTTCAGTTCAGGAACATAATTTCCAGCAGAGAACACTTAAAATGAAATGACCGTAATTCACAAACTCGAAACCCGTTTGACCTAAAAACAATTTCGTTGGTTTTATAATTAAGTTTACTTTCTACTCCTTTTGTATCATTTTGCTTAATTATGACCGTACGATTTAATGTGATTTTTCTAACTCTTTAACACGCGTAATGACTTATATTGCATATGATTTGTTTAGCGGCAAAATTCACATATTTACCCGATCGTGATACCTTTAGCGAGAGAAAACGCCCTTATTGAGTCTTAGTGAATATTTCATTGTCGAACGCGAGTGGTATCGGATTAGTTGGGTCAAGTACGCCAGTGAAAAGTGAACGATTTGTGATAATGAACAGTACAGTGAATAGTGAATAAAACAGTATTATTGGTGCGTACTCGTACACAACTATCCCATACTTACAGTTATTGAAACCCGGGGAAAAAAGAGGAAATAGATGTGGAAAGGAACTTTTATTTATTGAGAACAACGATTTATAGGATGATCATTCGAACAACGACTCTTATATATACTAGGTTTAGACTTAGCGTTCCGGCTGACAGGGTTATGTCCCGGGTAACAGTGGACCGTAGTCTCGGGTATGTATGAGACCCTCATTAAACATGATCACTCCTTTTCACAATTTGATTTCAAATTGACCTAGAGACCAATAGGAACATATCTCATATACTGCATCGATATTGATATATTGATTACCTGCATTCACTGTCTCCACTGTTATTACCTTTTATTTTCATTCCTCATTATTGTTATCATATTATTGCTATTGCGTTTCTCTGACGATATGAGTATGCATGCTCAGAACTTGGAGAGGACCCAGCTCAGGTGTCAGATCTACCGTTCGAGTTCGCAGAGATTTAGACGGTCGTACCTTCAGTACTTTTACCGCTTTCCATAAATTAAGCTTGTATTCACACTTGGTTAGTAGTTTTCTTTTCTGTTGGACTCTTGTAAATTGTGAACAATGAAATTTGATGTAATAAACTAGTGATGTGTTTCTTTTACTTCTGTGCGATGATTACTGATTACCATATAACTCTATAAGTTGAAGTGTGACTATGGCGGGATTATTCCCTGACCGTATGAGCATGGCTGACCCAGTCGCCTCCTGTCACGTCCCGCTTCCCAGTAGATGGAAACAGTGACGTGGTAAGCCCGCAACGTATTTACTATGAAATAAATATGTTAAACGTAATTAAGCAATATAACAATGAACAAGAATGACAAGAGTAATAAAATGAAATAACAACTTTATTTACATTCAACTTTACATACAACTGTCTGAAATAAAAGATACAATAAACAAAGCAATGCCTAAACAATGTCATACAGAAAGTAAGTGCAGGCTGGAAAGAGCTAGTAATTTAGCTGTGCAGCAAGCTGGTCCAATCCTCCAGGCTCGGCTCTATCTCCTCAGAGTCCGGTCCTCCTAACGAACATCCCAAAGAAAAAAGTAGAAAGGAATGTCGTCAGCGAACTAGCGCTCGGTAAGTTCCAAAAGAAGAAAGAGAAAATAGTATGTAATGTGAAATGAACAGGTAAAGTTGTATACGATTATTCACAGGTATAAGATAGTTATTCTAACGTGGTTATTTGTAGTTTGATTAGGAAGGTATTCATGTATACGAGAGGAGTCCGTCTTATCTCGTGGACTATGGTAACATATAGTACAAGGCCCCATCATAACCCACAGGAAAACGGCACGTGAATTTATATAGGTATCTTTTAAGTGACATCTCGTGCCACGATATATGTTCCGTACCAATCTGTTGGCTATAGTGCCCTCAATTCAATTATTGTAATCGCAGGCACGCGATTGTGATGATTGAGGGATGACCTATACGGGTAGAACAGTCTTACTCGAGATGATAGTATGCTATCTGGTTTGTCTCTATCATCATGTACATGCATTATGTTGTATTACAGATCACTATTACATGTTGATAGATCCCATAGGATTCTTGCTTGACTACCAGCATTATGATGTCGATCATATACGTGGGAGCTGAGAGGTCTATAAGCACATCCTTAAATGTCCCTAGTCGAGGGAGTATCGAGACCGGGCATCGACACTCCAGAGTAGACTACTGTATACTTATCGAGACCCCGACGAAGGGCGGTGGCCGGTCTCATAAGCCATTGGTGTCAGTTATCACCTAAGATAGTATACAGGTGCTCATTGGGTTATGAGTTACACTGGACGGACTCGCCGGGAACATGCTAGATGGTATTATACCTATTGTCAGATAATAATTCTCAGGTGACATGAGTACAAGTTAGCCTATCGACCTGAGATCGTCATTTGTCTCGTGTGAGTTCCCACTGTGCTTTGATTACTACCCTACCACGACTCAAAAGAATCGTGCAAACAAGTTTTAGTTAGGTACAGTCCCGAGCTATATGGAGGCAGTGAGCGGATCGTCGGGGATTTGTCTCTCCCTGTATTGGGGGTTGATGTCGCGCTGTGCACAGGTGGCCATCACTAGAAATCTTTGGCCAAGGTAGATGAGAATTACTGATTTAGATCAGTAGTTTTCAGTGGGTGATGGGCTTCATACCGACACGAAATATCGCGTTATTAAGGGTCTGACTTTATCCACCCCCTAGACCCGATATGCGATACTCTTAGACGAATAGACCGGACTGTTTAGAGATTGTCACTGACAGGCTCAGTAGGGGTTCGGATGAGTTTGCTCGTCGGCCTTCCTTTCGCTCAATACCTGGGTAGCCTTTACGTACAGCTAGTGTCGCTGACGTGCTTGTGGTTAAACCAACTACCAGCGTATTGACGAGTCTTTAGAGTCCCACACAGAGGGTTTTCCTGGTTTAGGCGAAATGATGTAGTAGCCATATTTTGATACGTGCAGGGTTCCGATCGAATGATTGTACTAGTTATCCGAACTTTCGATCGGACGGTTGATAATACTAGCCGGCTCGGATTTAAGCCGAATTATTAAATCAGGCATTGATTTAATGATTTACATATATGTATTTCGATATGTATATTCTAGTATTATGTTCTTTGTGTTATTTTATCTCTTTGGGTATTCATATTTTGGTATGAGTAAGAGTATGTATATACAGTAGAGTGAAATCCGTATTTATACGGAAAATATTCTAGAAGGTGGACACCTCATTTTAGATTTATCTATTTATTTTAAATGGAAAATGAGGTGTAAAGAAAGAGAGGGGAGTATGGTGAGAGCCATGCTTCAATAGTGTTGCACAAATGAATTAACAATTCATTTGTGCAAACTATTCAAGCATGGTTGGAATTGTTTTATTGAAAAAATGAGATATACAAAACCATGCTTCATGGTTTGCTCTCTTGGTTGGATGGTTCATTATTGGCATGAGTTTTCATTCTCACCGTTAGCTTCACTCTCCTCACTAGATTTCTTGAGCTCCTCCACCTTCATCTTCAACCTCCTCTCTATAATCTTATGTGTTGAGAATCAAGAGAGGATGTGAGATAGATACACACTTAGGACCACTCACTACATTTCTAGGCACTCTAGATTAGCAACTTAGAGTCCCTAATTGCTTCACTAGATTCTTAGTGTGGAGACAGAGCCATGAGCTACATCCCTCAGGTGGATCGTCTTCGACGGAGGAAGGCCGGCGGCCAAGTTCAATCGAGGACGTCTCAAGGAGCTAAGGAAGATGGTAGAAGACCGAAGGACACGGTTCATTCGGTATAACACTTCTAATCTTGTAGCTAGAATATCTTTTGTAGCTAGTGTAGGTTTATGGTTCGATTCTAGACGGGTTCGTTAGCGCCAGTTTCTTAAAACGCCAATTTTTGTTCTGCACCGGCCACGGTAGATGGCGAGAGCGCTAGCAAACCCCAACATGGTATCAGAACGACCCCATAAACCTTTATTAGCTAGTTTGCACAAGTTTAAATGTAACGTTTTAAAAATCTTTTAGGAAATTTTCCGATAATCGGCAATATAACTCGTATTTTCCGTAAAACATAATTATAATTATTTTTCAATATAGGCCTAATTATACCTATTTCAGTTACATAATTGCTAGTATTTGGTATTTAATTAGTCACTTATAAATTGCTAACTTACTTAAATATTTTTCCTTAATTAATTATTTTAAAATATTATTATAAGCTTTCATTTATACATTTAATTATTGTTAATTACAAATGAGAATGGGTTAATTATACAAATGTGAATCATGACAACTTAAAAACCTAGTTTGTAACTTGTGTTCTTTTTCTCATTTGTTTCCAAGGTTCTAGCTCATTCTAGGAAAGAAAGGAAATTGAAATAAAATAAAATAAAATTAGAATTATGAGGTGTGATGTACTAGTGAGGTGTATGTGTGGGGGGGGGTGGTTGACTTGGAAATATCTCCATACACCTACACACCCCCTCCTCATCCCTGCTGGCCGAGCCCCATTCTGCAGCACCCTCACTTTCTCCACTTCATCTCCATCTCAAAATTCATCAAAAATCTATCAAAAATCCACAAATTTTCTTACAAATTCAAAGCTAATTCCTCATCCATTTCTTTTTGGCCAAACCTAGCTTGAATCTTGGAGCAATGAGACCATTTTGGGGAGGCTAAGTCACAAGTTAGATCTCTAAAGAGTGAGGTATAAATCTTTACCCGATACTTAATTTGTTAGTTAATTGCTTAAAGCTAATTTATTTAGTGTAGATATGGTTCTAGTTTGCAGGTTTGTGAATTAAAGAAGAGGGTTTGAGTTAGAGCTAGGGTTTCAACCATTATTACTATGTTAGCTAAGTGTAGTTTGCAATTTAGTAGCTTTGCACACCTAATCTAAGTGTTTATCTTGTTAAGGTGGCTTATAACTATCTTAAGTGAGAGTTTATGCAAGCAAGTTGTAGGATTTTGTGGGTTTTGTATAAAATTTCATTAGTTAGTGAAGCATGGCTTATTAAGATGTTTACTTGTGGTTGTGGCCACTAGATCGCTAATCCACGATGTTTTGCACCAAAATTTCCTTTGGCTTGCTTACTAGGTTTTCGGTATAATTAGGTGTTGGTTTAATTTGGCGTTGTGATGATATCTATACTATCTCCTATGATAATTAAGGTTTTGTGAATGCACGATCGGTACGATCGGATTCTAGGCTTGGTGGTTGTTTCGTATAGCGATCTGAGTTGATGTTGTGGCGATGTCGTACGCGTTTTGTGCACACAAGTCTAGCTTGATGACGTTTATTCTTCGTATCATTTGTCCTCATACCTTCTCAGAGTTTTCGCCTCATATATTTATGTTTGTGCAATTTTAGGATCGGTTGCGGAGGCATCGGACGCGGCGCGGAAAGGCAAGACAATGATCGGATCTGATTGGCCGAGGCGTCCGGATGAGTAGATGTACACATCTATGGGGAAATCGTCTGGATGACGCAAAGCGCCCGATAGTTATAATTTCTAGTAGTACTTTCATTATATGCGTAGTTCCTAGTTATTCATCTCGTTGCATCGCATCATCTTCTATATATATATGTGATATCATCTCATAGGACACTTGCACCATTACTATTGGTTTATGCTGCACGGGCACTATTCATGTGAACACATACGCCTTGGTAATTGCTATGCCACGAACACTATAGAACTTGCTTAAATCAAAATCTAAAACAATTGCACCATATATGATCTGTAACCTGTACTTGTATATTCAATTCATCAGGATGAATATGTAGGATTGCTAGTCATATGCATATACCTCATTGCATCATCGTTCATGCATAGTTTTCTAGTCACACATCGTATTTCATATTATTGATACCATAGGCATTCATCATCGCCAACAGGTTTACATATTGTGATTTTCATTGGAGATTTCCGTGTTTAAGAGATTTATGGATTTTGGGAGAAACCGTAAGAATTTAATAAACATGTTATCGCTTTAAAATGCAAGTTGCGGTTTTCTCGTGATATGATGTATATGTCGTCCACCATGAGTTTTCATGATTTCTGTTGGTTTTCGAGACTCGATTCAAAGAGGAGGATGAACCGTTCCGGGTACATGGTGGACCCGGTATGGTACCCTGGGACGAGAGTGTTTTTGTGGGGATGGCGATGAGCCCGGAAAGGACGGACTACCTACTGGTGATGTCTAACACGGCGGATATCCGGAAGATACCGACGTGGTCGTGAGATTTGATGATATGGGCCGATCCGGACTGACGGAGCCCGAGATATTGAGATGTTGAGACATTGAGATATTGAGATATTGAGATGTTGAGACATCGAGATATTGGGATATATATATATATATATATATATATATATATATATATAGATATATATATATATATATATATATATATAGATATTGTGTCGATATTTGACACGGATTTTCTGTTGATTTCATTGATGATACTTCAGTTTATTGCACAGAGGTTTTTCTAACATAAGAACACAGTTTTTCTCATACCAGACTCGTTCATGTTTCGTGTTTGATTATGCATTCATGTTGCATTCATGTTAGTACATCATATCATATTGTTATGCGTAGATTGGGACGCATTTGCGTGCATGCTTACGATAGCCTTATTTGATGTTATTTACTACTCATGAGTTGGCAACTCACCCCCGTTGTGCCACAGTATTTTGCAAGTCCGACCCGTCAGCACAGTAGCGGCGGGCGTACTTCCTCATTTTGTTCCTTTTTGCTTGGACTTGCGGCTTTGCTCGTAGGTGGGATATTTTGTTTCCATCTTGTATTACTATTGTATCTAGTATACTCCATCTACCGTATCTATGCTTCTACCATTGTATATGTGACCTAGAGGTGTGACGTGAGATTTGTATATATGTTGTTTTTCTGGTGTCGAACTCACTTGAGCCGACGTGATGCTTCCTTTTTTCCGTGCCTTTATATGCTTATTTTGCACGGTGATGATATATATATTGTGTGTGGTTGTGATTTCGCCATTGGCGAAGAGCTAGCTCCCGCTTGGGGATGCCTTATTTCATTATGTACATGTATTCTTGTTTAGTACCCGTTTGGGGCCAGTATTTACAAAGGAGACTCTGCCAAAATTTTCGGGAAAAATATGATGTCTTCAAAATTGTTTTCATGCGACCTTATTTTATTAAAATCACTTCTTTCAAATAAGTTTTCTTTCACTCTTTTATTCTAATGGTTTAGATTACTGGGGTGTTGGCTTACTTAGATTACGTTACGCTCTTAGACATTTCGTAATTTAAGTGCCAGTCACGTTCCGTACCATCGGGTCGTGACATTAAAATATCAATTGACAGAATTTTTCGAATTGTATTTCCAAAACTGTTGCTTGCTGTTCAAATTTCAAAGTTGTTCAAAAAAAATTTCTGGTTGTATTATAATTATGTGCAGGCAAAACTAGAACTAAGAAAAAAATTTGGACACCTAACTCAAATATTCGGTGGCGGAACAGAAGCAAAATGGCACATTTTGCGGCTGAACCGCTGCGCTTTTGGGGCTACAGTGCCCAAATTTTTTTCTGGGACTCTAGTTCTTAGAAATATGATTTTTGGGATGTGTGTTTTTGGCCCAGATTTGTTTAAGTGCTGGTTTGCGTTTGGGGCCAATATGGAAAAGTTTTAGTTGATCGAAATTTTAAATACGTGTTTATCAGTATATATGTTTTTATCTGTGACCGTGAATATCATTGAGCGGTACAACCCGACTAGTTGCTATACGTTCAATTAGACGGGTTTGTGAACATGATATTCACGTTGATGTTCTGTGTTGTGCTCATATTGTGGTTGGATTGTCGTGTTAGATAGCCTATGGTGCAATGGTTGTAGTACAGTTCAGATTCATTTGTATATTCGTTATCGCGGGGCGAGCGTCCGACATGTGGACTGCCGTCTCTGCCAGATTGTATATTCTTTTATTAGGGCACGACCGGGTTGAGGTCGATGTCGCCATCGTATATATACTTTTCTTTTCTGTACTAGAATTACCCCGCGGTGGAGTGCTCGAATAGCTAGGTTCTAGAGGGCAACGGGCCCGCATCTCATGGCGTTGAGACCGAGGGGGGCTTTACACTAGAATTGGCGGGCAATTCGCCGCACTCGTAGGGGGTATAGGATAACCCACGGAGGGGTGCTCAAGTTACTGGATTCTGTGAAGTGCTGGGTGACCCATTCACTTTGTTGATCAGGATTGCCCGGCTTCTGGGATTGGCGGGAAACTTGCCGCCCTTGTAGGGGTCTTGGTTATACATTGCACATGCTATCCACACATCCAGAGAATGTCGGGTTTCATTTGCAGCTCAAAGGAAACTCGGGACTCCTAGATTATCCGTTATTTTGTGTTGCTTATCGCTTTTCTGTGATATTGCTTATATCATGCCTGGGATGAATATTATATATATTTATATATACTAGTAGATGTATATGTTTTGCATCTGCGCTAGTCCAGCCCCCGCTCTGCCGTTAGTTAAGTAACCTAACGGTGCATGGCGGGGCCCCATGGCGAATGCGGATGGCATTTACGTACATTGTATTTTCGTTCTTTTTTGGTGTGATATGGATTAATTGATGGGACTGCGTTAATTTTGATTAATGTAAGGAAAAACAAACCTAAATGATGTTGTTGGAACCAATGTTTGAAAACTGTAATTACAGACGATTCTTTTGCTTTGCACAACGGTATTCGGTTATAAATATCCAGCATCTCATTCGACGAGGCAAGAGCCGAGATCCCTTTATAGGGAGTAACCTCTTGGGAAAAAGTTTGCTTCATTGTAGTAACTTCACTATAGTCAATTCTTTTACTTTGCATCGTGGTATTCAGTTAGGAATATCCTGCACTTCATTCGATGAGGAAAGAGCCTAGATCCTTCACGGGGAGTGGCCTCTTTAGCAAAAGTTTACATCACTATATATTTGTAAAACCACTCGAGTTCTTTCAACGATATCAAGTTCATTACGTTAAACGTTTTTCGTCAAAAACCAGCCGTAGCCTTCCGTCGTTTCAAATAAGTAGCACATAGTATTCATGCGGTGTTTGTTGGCCAAAGTCAAGGCATCGTGAATGGCAGCTGTGTATTGCTTATCCGTAGCATTAATAAATGCATTGGTTTAGGACAGTCGTACCACTTTGTTGGCCAAAGTTAAGGGTGTGTGCGGGTGGGTCTAAATCAATCTGGATAATGACGGGTAGAACTTGACTTGTATATTATGATTTGTTGGCCAAAGTCAAGGTTATAAGCGCTTGGGGCAAAAACCACATCGGGAGTTTCAAATATAAAGGAAACGTTCCAGGTATGCGCATACCTTCTAGAGTGTGGTGACTTGAGTGGGTTCCATCAAGTTATCATACGATGATAGTTGGATCTCGATTCCTACTGATGAGTAGGTGTTACTCCTCGGATGATTTTCAGATGATCCCGACTAATTCTTCTTTTAGGGTTTGAAGGAGAATTCGAGAAAATAGTGTGAGCCATCCTGATTAGATAAAGTGATTAATTAATCTAATTTAGGTTAGAGTGCACGCTGAGTGTTTCCTTTCTCTTTCTCTTTGGCAGCGACTATGACCTGACCCAAAACTAAAACTCATGAACCAAGTTAACTAAACCTTCTTAAAACACTTTGGTTTGGATTGTCATTAAGTTGCATATATCCCTGCCGCTCCTACTTTCCCTTTGCGTTTCTCCAGAACACTCTGTATCACTACGAAGATCCATATTGCTTGGATATGCTATCGTATCGTTACATACGAACTCGAAGGAATTTGTTTCAGTTCGAGGATGGATTCTGATTTTGGAGAAATTGAATATGACTATTCGGTTGTCTTTTCTTTTTCCCTGCTCTCAGGTTGCGAGAGCTCCTAGTGTTAGGAGAGTATACCTATTACGCTTATTGGATAGTCTTCTTTCAAATCATAGGCTGGTGCCGAAAGATGGGGAAGGATGAAAACCAATTAGCATAAGTTTAGTGTACAGAAGGTAATAAGTAAAGACATATAAAGGGATTAGAGCGACGACAAAGAAAATTGCGCAACGAAGCCGCGTATACCCCTGCCACTCCTACTTTCCCTTTATATTTCTCCAGAACACTCCGTATCATTACGAAGATCCATATTTCTTGGATATACCATCGTATAGTTACATACGAACTCGAAGAAACTTGTTTCAGTTCGAGGATGGTTTCCGGTTCGGAAGAAATTGAATAGGATTATTCGGTTGTCTTTTCTCTTTACATTCTCTCAGGTTGCAAGAGCTCATAGTATTAGGAGAGTACACCTATTACGCTTATTGGATAGTCTTCTTCCAAACCTTAGGCTGGTGCTGAAAGGTAGGTAAGGAAGAAGACCAATTAGCTTAAGTATGGTGTACAGAAGGTAAGAAGTCAAGACATATGAAGGGATTGGAGTGTGGGAAAGGAAATATACGGTTACTGTCATGAATCTGGATAGTGGAAGAGGCATTACTAGGAATACCCGGCCACCCCTTCAAAATATTTTCATGTTTCAGTTTTGCTGTGCGGTGTTAATTGAAAACTGTTTTTCCAATTAGATTCTGACTCCAGGGTATGTATTTATCAGACTTGATTCTCATATCTGTATGGCGTTACAGATGTTGAGTGGGAGTAAGATATTGGGAATTGAGTGATTAGATCCTCTATATATCAGAATTCTTTATAATTGGTTATATTTGAGGAAATCACCTGGGTTTTGCCTAATGGCAAAATATTTGGTTTTGAATATCCGTTGTTATGCACCAATTTCAAACTGATATATCTGTACGTTTATTTTATAAAGTGAGATATACCTTTTGAAATTATGTCTATGAAATTTACCTATATCAGTTGATGGTTAGGTAAGGAGCATTCAACAATGGTGTAATTCTTCTTAACCATAGCACAGTTTTCAACCTACGACGCACAGGGTTTGAGTTATTAAGCTCAGTGGACTTATACCGAGTATTGTATGTTGTCCGATGTCCGTTAGGACAAACGGGTTGGTACTCGTACTATATTCCGTTTACTCATGACTTCTCTAGTTTTAGACAAGTCCAAATTTTGAGAAGTTATAGGTATAAGAATAAAGTAGAGAACCATATGTTGCAAGTATCAGGATTTTTCGAGGTGATCGATGATGTAGATATTTATGCTAGGTATTCCGTCATAAGTAATATATTTGAGAACTTATTTCTCTCTCAGGATACTCATCCGTGAGTATGCTCCTTGATGAGTAATGCTGCTTGGCCTTCCTCCATTTAGTCGATATGCACGGGAAATGACTGCATGTATTTTGAATATGGTTCCAATTAAATTAGTACCTTTATTTCTATATTGGATATAGAATGGATTCATATCTTAACGATGTTAAGATTATGGAGTCATCCGGGTTATGCTTAAAACCAGAATCTAGACAAACTCAAGGCACGTTTCAGTAATGGCAGTTTGTGGGTTATCCCAGGCATTGACGAGGGTTAATATTCAAACATTTGGAAGATCAATTGTTATATTGTTCTTGACTCATCACCCATTTTAATAAAATGGATTCTTTTCAGAAAATATTAGTGGGAGTATAATAGAACTGGAAGTAATTCTAGAACCACAAACGATTACTGAAAATTTAATAGAACATGAGAATTCAATTGGTTTCGACGATCCATTAGCCACTCCGCAGATTTGGTGGGTAACCTCAGGCACCTGAGAGGTATTTCGGTCTCCTCAAAGACGGTGACATGGAGGTTTTAATGACCCAAGTTTGCCACTACTGCTGTCCTAGACTATGAGATCTGGAAAGACTATGAGATCTGGCAGGTGGACGACTATAACATCGTTCCAAATCAGCTTTAGAAATGCATGTGTATATGACTCTACCAGAGGGTTGTTGTAGTTAGTAGGAGCAGCGGAAGTATGGTGGGAAAGTAGCTTATGTTTATTTATAGACTAAAGCAAGTATAGCAGAGATAAATCATCTAGTTTTGATGTGATAGTCATAGAGTTTGACTTCATCAGAACAACAGATGGACCTGGTAAGAAGGTAGCAGGGAGTGATGTCCTGATATTTGGATGGCATGCTCTTGATAGGAAGTGATAATCCTATACTACGATCGGTTATACTATAGTTGTCACAAGTTATTTCTCCACATAGGATCTGAATAAAACATCAGGGATTCTGGTGACTAGATCTATGGTCTTAGATCTAGATTTGGGAAGTGTCCCAATTCGGGTACTTGACAATATCCTAAAGTATTTTAGAATGGACGACTCCTGGCGTGGTGGTGTACCCGTAGGTGAAGGAGTCACCCTCTCTAAAGAGATGTCTTCTAGACTGATGAGGAGAGAGATTTGCATGATTGACATATCACTTGCTTAGGCAATTGAGTTAATCATGAAATGTCAAGTAACACACCAGATATTGTTTTTGCACTAGCTGCAATAAGAATATATTAATCCAATCCTAGAGAAACATTAGAAAGCAGTTATGAACATAAGTGGATATTCTTAGTATATGGTAATGGCAGACTCCTTCAGGAGGCAGTTATCATTTCAGGCTTCCAAGGTGATTTGGATGACATAGTGACTGTCAGAGTTATAGTTTTCCCTCTTTTGAGGGGCAGTATATTGGACAGGTGGTCCAAACAGATACTGAGGAAGGCATGGCGTAGGATACTGATTAAATTCAGTGGAAGATACGGTCTAAGAAGTTTGTTGGATTTGGAGTTCATTTATGAGCTGGGTCCCATCAGATATCCAGACAAATTCTAAGACATGTATCGCTCATTTCAGGAGATAGTCTTTCTCCGCGAAGTTGAGATATAGAGAGATAAAGATAGAAACATTGGAGCGGATCCACTCACTGAGGCTATTTCTCGAACGCAATAGTTTCACAAACGGGCTTTGCGAGACTGATTAGTAGAGTAGTCGGTGTTCGGTATCACACGGGCTGTGAGTATGCGACACCGCAATAATTAGCCTAAGTGCAAGTGGGAGATTGTTGGGTATAGTGCCCTCAAGTCAATTATTGTAATCGCAGGCATGCGATTGTGATGATTGAGGGAGGACATATACGGGTAGAACAGTCTTACTCGAGATGATAGTATGCTATCTGGTTTGTCTCTATCATCATGTACATGCATTATGTGGTATTACAGATCACTATTACATGTTGATAGAGCCCATAGGATTCTTGCTTGACTACCAGCATTATGATGGCGATCATATACGTGGGAGTTGGGTGGTCTATAAGCATATCCTTAAATGTCCCTAGTCGAGGGAGTATCGAGACTGGGCATCGATACTCTGGAGTAGACTGGTGTATACTTATCGAGACCCCGATGAGGGGCGGTGGCCGGTCTCACAAGCCATTGGTGTCAGTTAGTCACCTAAGATAGTATACAGGTGCTCATTGGGTTATGAGTTACACTGGACGGACTCGCTGGGAACATGCTAGATAGTATTATACCTATTGTCAGATAGCAGTTCTCAGATGACATGAGTACAGGTTAGTCTGTCGGTCTGAGATCGTCATTTGTCTCGTGTGAGTTCCCACTGTGCTTTGATTACTACCCTTCCATGGCTGAAAGAAGTCGTGCAAACAGATTTTAGTTGGATAAAGTCCTGAGCCACATGAAGGCAGTGAGCGGATCGTCGGGGATTCGTCTCTCTCGGTATTGGGGGTTGATGTCGCGCTATGCACGGGTGGCCATCACTAGAAATCCTTGGCCAAGGCAGACGAGATTTACTGATTTGGATCGGTAGTTTCTCAGTGGGTGATGGGCTTCATACCGACACGAAATATCGCATTATTAGGGGTCTGACTTTATCCACTGATTGATCTTAAATTCCGTGTCGTGTTTGGAAAATGTAAAATATATCACAACCAAAAAATTTATAAAAACCGCAATCAATAATCGGTGTCTTTTGTAGGTTCGTTTAGCGAGTGCGGATCGTCCACAGGGAAAGTGTGATTCGTTCGTAGTCGTTTTAGTTGAGTTGGAAATTAAAAGATAAAAGAAAATGATTCAATCATATGTGAAATTTAGTTTCAAGAATCAAGAGATAGATCTAAAATCAAGAAATATTAAAGTTCAAGAAGATGTCCAAATCGAATGAATTATCAAGATTTGTAAAGAGTCTTGTAGGAATCGATCCAATTGATAGGGATGATGAATACTTATGATTAAAATTCTTATCTATTGAAGATTTGTTGCTAGATCGATGACAATCAACGAGATTTAGGGATCTATTGAAGAAACTAGGGTTTCTTCTTCATCATCCCTTGACCTTTTATTGATTATCATTCAAATTCAAGCCTCTAGCAAATTGAATCACCGATCGTGGATCTCTAATTTGGAGCGATGAAAGCATTCAAGAAAGCATCTCGCTCAAAACTAGGTCATCGTTGATTCAATTTCCTAAAGTTTACAAAACTCATAAGAATTAAGAATCGTTCAAGAATTTAATCATCATCATCTACCTATTTTCTCGATTTCTCCACAAGCGGAGTTTTCACTCAAACATCGTGAAAAAGAAAACAATCAAAAATTGATAACTCTTCATAATGCTCAAATGTAAAGAAAAGCAAGATCAAGAATTTTCACCTTTTATTAATCGACACTTCGTTACAATACACTCAAAGTTTACAAGATTTGAGGAGGAACTAAATCGTCGAACTAGCTTCGCATTGTCTTCTTGAGTCGCGGATCATCGTGGATCTCTTGCTCGGATGAAGATCGGCGTTGCTTCAAAAGGCTCGTTAAAGGCTTGCTTGAATCGATACTCGATGAATCTTGATTTGGCTTTTTGAAATGGATTTGGGGCTAGGGTTTTGAGTTGCAAGTTGTGTCACTCAACTTGTGGAAATTTGGCTCAATATTCAACAACCTTTGTAATGAAGCCTTAGGTGCCTTTTTATAGTTTTCCCTCAAGATTCCCCTAGAAGCTAGGTCTATCTTCCCTTGGATGCTTGGTTGTTATGAAGCTTGTATGAGAAGCTTGGTAGGTATCAAACTTGCACAAGAAGCTTGGCTGTTAGAAGGGAAGCTTCTAGAGAAATCTACACAATTCGAAGCGTCTTGGAGAAGTTTAGCCGATAAAAGAAAAGCCCTGCAAAAAGTTCCAACCGCCGACGAGTCAACTCGGCCGCGGATCCGCGGCGGATCGGCATGACTCGGCCGCGGATCCGCGACCGTATAGTGGAGTTGCTGCATGAAATTTTCCGTGCTGATTTGTGTTGGCTTTATAGCACTTTTCTGATGTCTGGAATATTTTTATACTTTCTTGTTTACTGCCAGATCTCAAGTCTTGGACTTTGTGTATTTTATCAGCATTTTTTAGCAGTTCCGGCTCTTTTACATGGAGAATTTCCTGCACACAATCTCGAGACAAGGGTTGATATATACAAATCAATGCAAGTAGTAATAAACACTTAACTTCCCTTTAGAATGTCGATTATAACTATAACACATGTTATTTGGTATTTTACAGATGGATTCATAATCTGTGTTATTTTTACAACAAACACCCTTAGATGAATGATAAGAGTAGGGAAATTAACGTGTTGAGAATACACTATTTTCAAATGATCATCCACCCCCTAGACCCGATATGCGATACTCTTAGACGAAAAAACCAGACTGTATGGAGATTGTAACTGACAGGCTCAGTAGGGGTTCGGATGAGTTTGCTCGTCGGCTTCCTTTCGCTCAATACCTGGGCAACCGTTACGTACAGCTAGTGTCGCTGACGTGCTTGTAGTTAAACCCACTGCCAGTGTATTACCGAGTCTTTAGAGTCCTACACAGAGAGTTTTTCTGGTTCAGGGAAATGACGTAGTAGCCGTATTTTGATACGTGCAGGGTTCCGATCGAATGATTGTACTAGTTACCCGGACTTTCGATCGAACGGTTGATAATACTAACCGGTTCAGGTTTGAGCCGGATTATTAAAAGAGGCATTGATTTAATGATTTACATATATTTATTTCGATATGTATATTCTAGTATTATGTTCTTTGTATTATTCTATCTCTTTGGGTATTCGTATTTTGGTACGAATACATGTATGTATATACAATAGAGTGAAATCCGTATTTATACAGAAAACATTCTAGAAGGTAGACACCTCATTTTAGATTTATCCATTTATTTTAAATGTAAAATGAGGTGTAAAAGAAGAGAGGGGAGTATGGTGAGATCCATGCTTCAATAGTGTTGTGCAAATGAATCAACAATTCATTTGTGCAAACTATTCAAGCATGGTTGGAATTGTTTTATTGAAAAAATGAGATATACAAAACCATGCTTCATGGTTTGCTCTCTTGGTTGGATGGTTCATTGTTGGCATGAGTTTTCATTCTCACCATTAGCTTCACTCTTCTCACTAGATTTCTTGAGCTCCTCCACCTTCATTTTCAACCTCCTCTCTACAATCTCATGTGTTGAGAATCAAGAGAGGAGGTGAGATAGATACACACTTAGAATCACTAACTACATCCCTAGGCACTCTAGATTAGCAACCTAGAGTCTCTAGTTGCTTCACTAAATTCTTAGTGTGGAGCTCGAACCATGAGCTACATCCCTCAGGTGGATCGTTTTCGACGGAGGAAGACCGGCAGCCAAGTTCAATCTACGTCTCAAGGAGCTAAAGAAGATGGTAGAAGACCGAAGGACACGGTTCATTCGGTATAACACTTCTAACCTTGTAGCTAGAATATCTTTTGTAGCTAGTGTAGGTTTATGGTTCGATTCAAGACGGGTTCGTTAGCGTCAGTTTTTTAAAACGCCAATTTTTGTTCCGCACCGGCTACGATAGATGGCCAGGGCGCTAGCAAACCCCAACACAATCTACCCCTTTATCCCTGCGTATTGTATTGTATAAATTAAGAATATAGGTCTTGGCCGAATCCATGGATATAAAATGTACATGTTCATGTTCAGGATGTAATCATGTGTTCAAATTGTCATGTCAACTTATAACCATGGTTCGGTTAAGTCAAGTCAAGCATACAAGTTTGAATTTGATGTTTGAATTCGAGTATTCAAATTCATGATCAAGTTCGTGTTTGATTTTTGATTCTGGTTTGCGTTTGGACTCAGATTGAGTCAGACACTTGTGAACGGATTTAACTTTTGACTTTCTTAGGTTCGGGAGTAATCGGTAACTGTTGCATGTGGACGACATGATTTGTGTATTTTTCCAAGACAATTTCCATTGATAACTCCGTTAAGTTGTCTAACCTGAATAGGCAAGCACTTACTTTCTCCGGCTCCATAGGGCTCAAGAGGATTGATCCCGCTTAAACCTATATTAAACTAGAGTCCTTAAAATATTGTTTTGCATATCTCGAGAGGGTTTTATGAAAAGTATTTTAATATGGTTTAGAAATAAATCTCGAGGGTGATTTATAACATTTAGGGTTTTCATGAGCATGTATTTTAATTATTGGGGTATTTTAATGATAAATACTTAGTTTTTAAAAGTTTATGGTATTTTATTGAAAACCAGCCCTTTTGGCAACTTGGTGGTATTTTTTTAACATTTTAATCTTTCATTTTTAAAAATATAGTTTCATAATATGTTTTTATTGAAAATACGGATTTATAATTTTTATATAATTTTTTCAAAAATTAGTTTTGTTCAGAAAATTTGCATTTCTTAAAATCGTATTTTATTTCCTTTTGAGATCGAATACTCCGTGAGGAGTTCTGCATCTCTCTCTACTATCCTAAGGATGTGCGATAATCCACGCCATCCATTAGCAGGTCCCCTAACGAGGGTTGTCGAGGTGTATTTGCTAAGAATTACAGAATACCACTTTAAAAGAAACCCGGTTTTTTAAAAGATGTGGTATTTTAATGTAAAAGCATTTCTTTGAACCAACCATATATATATGTAAATATCGTGCCATGAAACCAAAGTGTGCGTGTGGGGTAGGTCGTTACCCTGTGAAGTTTTCTTAAAAGTATTGTTTTAACCAATATCGAAAAGATGTGATAATAATGTTCAGGGTATTTTAATGAAAAAGTTCATTATTTGCGTATTGAACATGAAATTTGGTTACATTAAAAGACAATAGATGTGAGTTTTATTTTAAAAAGATATTAGGGCGATTATATGACATTTAGACCTATCAAGCATGATAAAATGTTTAGAAACGAAGGTTGTTATGTGTTAACTCCAATTTTGTCGATGTTTTAAAAAAATACGAATTGAGATGAAAGAAAAGGAGATAAGAGGGACTTACGGTTTGGTAATATCGAAAAAAGGATAAGGAAGAACGGAGGGGGTTCATGGTGTCGCAGAAGCTCCGGAAAAGGCTTCGATCTTCGATGGAAGGAGCTTGGTTGCTAACTCCACTTGACCCCTCTTACACTTAGGAACTTTTGAGGTGATTTTGTTAGAAATTTTCAGAATAGATAGGAGTTAGGGCATGGGGTGGTATTTATAGTAGATAATTAGAGTTTGGGAATTAAAATTTTGGATTAAAAAGCATTAAAAAGGTGTTAATTGGTGAAATGAAGGGTCTCTATTTGATTGCAGGGAAATCAAACAGTGCAAAGGAGTTTAGGAGAGTCCAAGGTGTGTGTGTGCAAAGTACGGAGCAAATTAGGGCATTCTGGACCGTCGGTGCCGGCCCCACGGGGAGAATGGCCGTACGGATCTCGAGCTCTTATCTCGAGATTCGTGTCACGTGGGTATTCGGGTGTGTACACCTCATTGCGCCCGTTTTATTGTTCTGAAACTTTTCATTTCCCCATGTATTGCACGTGCAACTCTTGGGCTTCCAAAAATTAAAAAGAAAAAATCTAAATAACATGATTGTGTCTGATAGGAATCGAACACACAGGTTATGTCACAACAGTGCAGAAACTTTACCAGTGAGCTACAAGTTACTTCTTGCTTTTATTTAATAAAAATAACTTTTAACTCTTACACAGGCTGTAATACTCTTTTCTGTATAATAACAAGAAAATTTATGTACAGTGATTTCAGAGTCGTTACATTCTGCTCTCCTTATAAAAATCCCGTCTTCGAAATTTACAATTACATGGGGACTAATTTTCAAAGAGGTAAGGGTGTCGTGCACGTATATCTACTTCTCGTTCCCATGTTGCTTCTCCTGGTGAATGCTTTCTCCATATCACTCGGACTAAGTTTGCCTCCTTGTTCCGTAATGTTTTCACCTTTCGGTCCAGGATCTTAACCGGTTGTTGCTCGCAGGTTAGGTCAGTCTGTACTGTATGCTCGGAGTGATCAAGTATATGGTTGGGGTCGCTCACATATCGTCGTAGCTGGGATATGTGGAACACATTGTGTACTCCTTCCAATGAAGGTGGTAGTGCTAAACGACATGCTACTTCTCCAACTCATTCGAGTATGTCGAACGGCCCTATGTATCTTAGACTTAACTTATCCCTTTTTCTAAAATGGATCACTCTACTGTTTGGAGAGATCTTCAGGAATACATGGTCTCCAGGTTAGAACTCCAGATGTCAACGCTTTGCATCTGCCTAATGTTTCTGTCGGTCTTGGGCTATTCGCATCCTTTCCCTGATCGTGCGAACTACGTCCATAGTTTCCACGATCATCTCTGGTCCAAGAAGTTCACGATCTCCAATATCGTCCTAACTCAGCGGGGAACGATATTTCCATCCTTAGAGTGCTGTGAATCGTGCCATCCCAATGCTTGCCTGATAGCTGTTGTTGTATGAAAACTCCACAAGGTGTAGGTGATCTTCCCACGAACCTCCGAAGTTTAACATACAGGCTCTTAGCATATCTTTCAGTATCTGAATTGTTCTCTCGGACTGTCCGTCTGTTTGTGGATGATACGCCGTGCTGAAATTCAAACTCGTTCCTAGACTAGCTTGCAGACTCTGCCAAAATTGTGATCGGAATCTTGTATCACGATCGGAGACGATGCAAACAGGTATTCCATGTAATCTCACGATCTCCTGCATGGGTTTATGGGTATCAAATATGCTACATCTTGAAGGTTTAAATCTTACTTTAGAGTTATACTCATCTCCATGTACTTCTTTGCTAACGTTTCGGTTGACTGACCAATTCGAAATGGAATAAAGTGAGCCGACTTGGTGAGTCGATTCGCAATAACCCAAATTGCGCCGTTACCCTTTGTGTTGCGAGGGAGGGCAGTCAAGAAGTCCATGGTAATGTGCTGCCATTTCCATTCTGGGATTGGTAACGACTGAAGTGGACCAGCAGTTCTATGATGTTCAGCCTTCACTTGATGACACACCAAACACTTGGCTACGCTCTTTACTACTTCGCGGTTCATTCCATACCACCAGTAGTGTTGCCGTAAATCCTTGTACATCTTTGTGCCACCGGGGTGTACCGAATAAAGAGAGCTGTGACCTTCTTCCATCAACTCTTCTTGAATAGGTCTGACTGGCACCATAAACGACTTCCATATCGCAAGGATCTATCTTCGTGGATGATGAAGTCAGTTCGAAGTCGAATTTTTGCTTATTCTCGGATCTTTTGTAGCTTGGCATCATTTTCTTGAACTGCCTTGATCTGATTTACAAGAGTGGACTGGACTTGTATGTTCATCAAATATGAAGTGTTACCTGGCACAACTACTTCAATCTCCAATCCGTGCAATTCTTGTTGCAGTCTTCACTGAGCGGTGAGGTTCTTTGCTAATGGCTAGGGACTAAGTGCATCAGGAATTACGTTCACCTTCCCAGGATGATGCTGTAGGTTGGTGTCGAAGTCTGCCATGAGTTCTAGCCATCTTCTCTGCCGCATGTTTAGTTCCTTCTGAGTAAATACATACTTCAGACTCTTGTGGTCAAGGTATATATCCACTCGTTCTCCCAAAAGATAGTGGCGCCAAATCTTGAGTGCGAAGATGACGGCTGCCAATTCTAGATCATGTGTTGGATAGTTGCGTTCATGGACCTTTAATTGTCTTGATGTAAAAGACACAACTTTTCCATGCTGGTGTAGAACACATCCTAATCCTTTACCGGACGTATCACAATGCACAATGAATCCGCCAGATTGATCCGGTATTAAAAGGATTGGTGCAGAGGTTAACCTCGACTTGAGTTCTACAAAAACTTTTTCACATGCTTCTGACCACATGAATGCTTCGTCTTTACGTGCGAGCTTAGTCAGGGGTGCTGCGATCTTTGAGAATCCTTCGATGAATCGTCGATAGAATCCTGCTAATCCCAAAAAACTTCGTATATCTTTCACCGTCTTTGGTGTCGGCCACTTGCTGACAGATGACACCTTAGCTGGATCCACAGAGATTCATTCGCTTGAAATAATATGTCCGAGAAATCCAACTTGATCTAGCCAAAATTGACACTTGCTGTATTTAGCATAGAGCCGATGTTGTCGTAATATCTCCAGGACAATCCGTAAGTGCTCGACGTATTTATTCTGATTCTTTGAATACACCAGAATGTCGTCGATGAAGATGACAACGAACCTGTCTAAGTATTCTTGGAAAACTTGGTTCATCAGGTTCATAAAGATGACAGGTGCATTGGATACTCCAAATGGCATTACGAGATATTCATAATGGCCATAACGGGTCCTAAATACCGTCTTCGGAATGTTGGACTCTTTGACCTTCACCTGATAGTAACCTGAATGAAGATCTAGCTTTGAAAAGACAGAAGACCCACTTAACTGATCGAAAAGGTCATCGATGTGCGGTAGTGGATACTTGTTCTTAATCGTCATTTCGTTCAGAGCTCGATAATCCACACACATCCTTGTAGGGTGTTTTTCGTCACCCTATTGAGATGGAAATACGCGCGTGCTTGTCAGACGTATTACAGATTCCCCCTGCTTAGGGTAGGCGGGGGTTTATTGATTGTGGAGATCCTAATCTCCGGCAGCCGCGGATTAAGTTGCCGCTAATTACCCCTCGCATCTGGAGCGAGAGAACCTCCGATTGACGGGTTAAACTGGTCATGCGAATTCAATGTGTGGTGTTGTGTTTGGAAGGGTTTTGGATATATCGGGGGCCCCGCAGAGTTTTTACGGGGGTCCCGCTACCCGGATAGCGGGCTGGGGGTCAAGGGGGTTAGCAGCCCCCTTGCGGGGTGCTGGGCAGCGCCCCGTTAGAAATTTTTTTAACGGAAGAGGTATATTTAGTGTGGAGTATGTGTGTGTGGGGTGGAGGGGAAAGGCATCCAAAGGATGCGTGAGGCCAGTGCCTCACGTGCCTAGCACGCGAACGCCGTGCGCTTGAACGCCGTGCGCTTGAACGCCGTGCGCTTAGGTGCTAGCACACCACGTGCCCGGCACGTGGGCGCTGGGCGCTTGAGCGCTAGGCACTCGACGCGAGCGTACCATGTGCCTGGCACGTGGGCGCTGGGCGCTTGAGCGCAAGGCGCTCGGGCGCTGGGCGCTTGAGCGCAAGGCGCTCGAGCGCGAGCGCACCACGTGCCCGGCACGTAGGTGCTGGGCGCTTGAGCACAAGGCGCTCGAGCCCACCACGTGCCCGGCAAGTGGGCGCTGGGCGCTGGAGCGCCAGCGCACCACGTGCCCAGCACATGTGCGCTGGACGCTTGAGTGCTTGGGCGCTAGGCGCTCGGGTGCCGGCGAGGAAAAGAGGGCTTTTAGCCTCAGAAATGGGATTTAAACTCCCGAAAGAGAATTTAGAGTTGAGTTAAACTCCTAAGATGTTTTTGGAGATGATGAAAGGGGCTTCTCTTTTGAGCTCTGAATCTTCCCAAAGTGGGATTTTTAGGAGATGGGTCTCCTTCTTCCTCCTTTTTTGGCTGGATCTTGAAGAACAAGAATTATGAGATTTTAAAAATCTCTTATTTTAAAGATCTGATGGGAGATCTAAGTTTCCCTTTGATGGTTTTGTGGTGAAAAACTATTTGGTTTTGGAAAAGGAAGAGTAAAACTCTTGATTTAATTCAAAAAGTGAAGAAGGTTTTAGAACCTTGAGGAAGAAGAAGATCACAGATCTGGATTCTTTTGAGAGAGAGAAAAATGTTGTTGAGATATTTTCATTATCTTGGCCTTAATAGGCTATACACTTTACATATAGCCCTTTGGGCTTTACAAAATGGCATTTTGCCCATCCCATGGCTCATGTGTTATTTCTTTTTGCACATAAGCCACGGGCTTTACAAAAATTTGGCTTTTATGCCCATTTTCTTACATTTATTCATAAAATAAAATAAAAGAAATACACCAAAATTATTTATTACAAAATTTCTATTTTGGCATGGGGGGGAGGCCGGCCGCTTCATGTTTGGGCTCGACCCGGGCGTGGGCCTACTTGATCTGGGTTTGGGCCCACTTGGTTTGGGGTTGACTTTGATTTTGACTTGGTCAACCGGGGTGTAAATTTTTACCCCAACAAATTGCCCCCCATCAATAAATGCACACCAAATATGTGGGTCGTGTGCTTGAAATTGATGGATCTTCATTTACTTTGAGGCGGCTTGATTTGGTTCCCGCTTTTTGGGAAGCTGGCACTGCCCTTTTTACGACATGGACGGTCGATACTGCCCTTTTTGAGACGTGGACGGTCGGTGCCGCCCTTTTTGCGACATGGACGGTCGGTGCTGCCCTTTTTGCGATGTGGACGGTCGGTGCTGCCCTTTTTGCGACTTGGACGGTCGGTTCTGCCCTTTTAGCGACTTGGACAGTCGGTGCTGCCCTTTTTGCGATTTGGACGGTCGGTTCTGCCCTTTTAGCGACTTGGACGGTCGGTGCTGCCCTTTTTGCGACTTGGACGGTCGGTGATGCTCTTTTTGCGACGTGGACGGTCAATGCTGCCCTTTTTGCGACTTGGACGGTTGATGCTGCCCTTTTAGCGACGTGGACGGTCGGTGCTGCCCTTTTAGCGACGTGGACGGTGGGTGCTGCCCTTTTTGCGACTTGGACGGTGGGTGCTGCCCTTTTTGTGACTTGGACGGTCGGTACTGCCCTTTTTGCGACGTGGACGGTCGATGCTGCCCTTTTTGCGACTTGGACGGTCGATGCTGCCCTTTTAGCGACGTGGACGGTCGGTGCTGCCCTTTTAGCGACGTGGACGGTCGGTGCTGCCCTTTTAGCGAAGTGGACGGTCGGCGCTGCCCTTTTTGCGACGGTGGACGGTCGATGTTGCCCTTTTTGCGACTTGGACGGTCGATGCTGCCCTTTTAGCGATGTGAACGGTCGGTGCTGCCCTTTTAGCGACTTGGACGGTCGGTGCTTGATTTGACTTGCTCCCCGCCTCTTGCGGTGTCAGGGTTGAAGTTGACTTGCTGATTTGATGTGATTTGGGTTGACATCAGCATCGCTACACTAGAATATGGTACCAGGGGCGAATCATCATTTGCCATGAGAGGATTTGGGGATTTTGGTTTTGGTTTGGCATCAGCACCGCTTACACTGGAATATGGTACCAGGAGCGAATCATCATTTTCCACGAGGGGATCTCCCTCATTTCCATTTTAACGACTTAGGGGTCATCTGTTCCCAGTTTAACGACTTAGAGGTCATCTATTCCCAGTTTAAAGACTTAGGGGTCATCTGTTTCCAGTTTAACGACTTAGAGGTCATCTGTGCCCAGTTTAACGACTTAGGGGTCATCTGTTTCCAGTTTAACGACTTAGAGGTCATCTGTTTCCAGTTTAACGACTTAGAGGTCATCTGTTCCTAGTTTAACGACTTAGAGGTCATCTCTTCCCAGTTTAAAGACTTAGGGGTCATCTGTTTCCAGTTTAACCACTTAGAGGTCATCTATTCACAGTTTAAAGACTTAGGGGTCATCTGTTTCCAGTTTAACGACTTAGAGGTCATCTGTGCCCAGTTTAAAGACTTAGGGGTCATCTGTTTCCAGTTTAATGACTTAGAGGTCATCTATTCCCAGTTTAAAGACTTAGGGGTCATCTGTTTCCAGTTAACGACTTAGAGGTCATCTGTGCCCAGTTTAAAGACTTAGGGGTCATATGTTTCCAGTTTAACGACTTAGAGGTCATCTATTCCCAGTTTAACGACTTAAAGGTCATCTTTTTCCAGTTTAACGACTTAGAGGTCATCTGTGCCCAGTTTAAAGACTTAGGAGTCATCTGTTTCCAGTTTAACGACTTAAATATCATCTATTCCCAGTTTAACGACTTAAAGGTCATCTATTCCCAGTTTAAAGACTTAGGGTTCTATGGATTAGAGTTCGGAATTTTGGGGTTAGGGTAGGCATCAGCGTTGCTAACACTGAAGCACATGTACCAGGAGCAATTCATCATTTGCCTTTTCCTGTTGGGGAGCGATGGCTTAGGAGACAGGTTTAGGCCCCTACCACCTAAGACTTTTCAATTTTATGAGCCGTAAGGGTTTCATAAAAGCATTTTCTCCCTACGGGTCGAAAGGATCTCGTAGGTGTACTTTCTCCTTAGGAGTCGTGGGGAATCCCAAGTGTGTTTTTCCTTTGTGAGTCGTAAGGATCCCACGAAGGTTTGTTCTTCTCATATACCGTGAGGACACATGAGTGGGGTTTTTCCTAATAGAGCATAATTCCAAGGGGGGAGACCGGCCGCTGGACTGGTGATTGCGGTGGGGCATGTGTATGCTGAGAATTATTTGAGCCCGTGGATTGTATACGGTAGTCAGGTTGGGGACTAACCGTAAGGCTGGGAGAATTTTAAGAAATTGAATTTTGGTTGGCGTCTGCATCACTGCACTAGAATATGGTATCAGGAGCGACTCATCATTCACCGTTTGGGGACTTGGAATTTGGATCTTGTTTGGCATCTATATTGCTGCACTGGAATAATGCCAGGAGAAATGCATCATTTGCCTCGGGAGGACTTAGGGATTTGGGTTTTTGGTCGGCATCAGCACCGCTAACACTGAAGCGAAATGCAAGGAGCGATTCATCATTTGCCGTTGCCCGTTGGGGAACGATGGCTTAGGAGACAAGTTTAGGACCCTATCATCCAAGCCTTTTCAATTTTATAAGCCGCAAGGGTCTCATAAAAGTATTTTCTTCCTACGAGTCGAGAGGATCTCGCAGGTGTATGTTCTCCTTAGGAATCGTAAGGATTCCTAAGTGTGTTGCTCCTTTGTGAGTCGTAAGGATCTCACGCAGGGATTTTGTTCTCACAAGGTCGAGAGGACTTTGCGAGTGTGTTTTCTCTCTTTTCACGAGTTTGCGCCCTTTCGGGTTTTCACAAACTCGCCGGCAGTCCTGTGGTTTTTACTTACGGAGCCCTTTCGGGTTTTCATCTGTGCCCGTTTTGCTTGTGGACATACCCTTTCTTTTTTATTTTTTTATTATTTTTTTTATTGGTCACTGGTGGGACTTTAAAAGTAGTCTTATCGGCAGGAGTTGGGGGAGATAGGGGTCGTTTACGCCCGTGGATTGTATACGGTTTTGCAGGATGTATGATCCAGACCGTAGGGCTGGTGTGCTCAATTCGCCTGCGACTTGGAGCATTCACGCGTAGTATTTCTTGAGATATCGGCCATTGATGGGTGGCATGGGCCTTTCTCCCTCGGCACTTATTAGTTGGTAGGATCCTCCGTCGAACACTTTCTCGATGACGTATTGTCCTTCCCAGTTTGGCTCGAATTTTCCTTTAGCATGTCGATTTGGGATGATCGGTCTTTTGAGGACCAACACCAATTCGCCTTTCTTAAAAGCGTGGAGACAGGTCATCTTGTCATAGGCCCGTGATATTTGGGCTCGGTACAGCTCCAGATTTTGCTGTACCGCAAGCTTCTTTTCTTTGAGGGCGTCGAGCTCTTCAAGCCGAAGGAGCACGTTTTCCTCCTCTGTCAACTCATGCTGAACGGCTATTCTCAAGCTTGGAACTTCGACTTCGAAGGGGAGCACCGCCTCCACTCCGAAGAGCAGTAAGTATGGAGTGGACTGAGTTGGAGTACGCTGCGTGGTACGATATGCCCACAACGCCTCGTGAAGTTTGAGATTCCAGTCTCTCTTGTTGGCTGAAGCATTTTTCCTCAGGAGCTTGCATAGAGTCTTATTGAAGGCTTCGGCTAGCCCATTGGCTCTTGGGTTATAGATGGAGGAATATCTCCAGTGTATCTTGTGCTGAGTAGCGAACCTTGAGACTTTAAAGCCCTTGAAAGAAGGCACGTTGTCAGAAATGATTCTTCTTGGTGTACCGAAGCGGTATAGAATATTATGCTGGAAGAATGTCAGAATATCTTCTGTCTTGACTTCTTTTAGCGGGACAGCTTCAGCCCATCTGGAGAAGTAATCTGTTGCAGCCAGTATGAACCGGTGGCCTCTAGATGACGGAGGATCAATTGGGCCAACTATGTCGGTTCCCCAGACTTCGAAGGGCCACAATGCCACCGTAGGATGCAACGGATTGGGGTGCTTGTGAATGAAATCACCGTGAATTTGGCAGATATAACATTTTTTTGCATGCTCTCCACAATCCCGGATCATGGTGGGCCAGTAATACCCAAGCCGTTTAATTTAAAGTCGCATCTTGGGGCCAGATTGGTGAGCACCGCAAACGCCCGAGTGAACTTCTTTCATGACCTTTTGGGCTTTGGCTAATGACAGACACCTGAGCCAGAGTTGGTCATATGACCTGCGGTATAGCGTGTCATTTACAAACACATATCGGAGAGCTCTCTTCTTCAGCTGAATCCTTGCAGATTTTCCTTCGGGTAGCTTGTCGTATTGGAGGCACTCTATGAAGGGCTCTCTCCAATCGGGCTCGTCTTGGATGATCGAAGCTTCTTTGGTAGGACTGCTCTTCTGTTCCGCGCTCTCCTCTTCTTGTAGAGAGACTGGGGGTAGAATTTGCCGGTTCCTGACTGTGATCAGAATTTCGTCCAATATCAGGATCATCCAGCTCCTTGGCTAAGCGAGCGAGTACATCAGCCTTTCCATTCAACGCTCTAGGGACTCTCATTAGTTCAATGTGAGTGAACCGTTTCATGAGTTCCACCACTCGGCTTCTGTACCGAGCTAACTCGGGTTTGTGTATCTTATAGTTGCCGCTTACTTGGTTGACGACAAATTGGGAGTCACCGTAAACCCGTAGCCGAAGGATTTCCATTACTATGGCGAGCTCCAGACCAGCTATCAAAGTTTCATACTCAGCTTCATTGTTTGTGGAGGCTCGGTGAGAGTAAAAGAACGCTGTAGGGTTCCCATCGATGGCGTGATGAACACCAATCCTATCCCTGCTTTTACCTCCAGGGCGCTTGATTTGCTGGAGGTCCTCATTGATGAGGCTCCATCGAAGTAGAGTTCCCAACATGGCTCATCTTCCTCGAGGTGCAGCACTTGTTCATCGGGTAGCTCGCAATTAAGCGGTGACCCCTCTGATACGGGGTGAGCAGCAAGAAAGTCTGTGAGAGCTTGCCCTTTTACTGTTTTCTGGGGAGTATAAACTATGTCAAACTCAAGCAGCATGACAGCCCATCTTGACATTCTACTGGCTAGGCTTGCTTTGGTCATTAAGTGTTTGAGCGGGTCGACCTTAGAGATCAGCATAACCCGATGAGCGAGCAGATAGTGCCTCAGCTTCTTCACAGCAAACATTAGAGCCAGGCATTGCTTTTCGATCGGGGAATAGTTGTGTTCCGCCCCGACTAAAGTTCGACTGAGGTAGTAGAGGGCATTGTCTTTTCCTTCCTTGTTGTTCTGGGCAAGGAGCGCACCGAGTGACTCATCTAGCGCGGCAGTGTAGAGAATCAACGGTTTATTTGGAATGGGAGCGGCCGGCACTGGAGGGTGCAACAAGTACTGTTTGATGCTTTCAAACGCTTCTTAACATTCGGCATCCCAGACAAAAGGAGCTCCTTTCTTCATGAGCTTTGAGAAGGGCCTACATCTCCCCGATAGATTTGAGATAAACCTTCATCTATAAGCAAGCTTTCCTTGAAAATATCTTAGCTGCGTCAAATTCTTTGGAGGGGGCATCTCCATGATAGCCTTTATCTTTGATGGGTCAACTTCGATCCCTCAATATCGGACTATGAAGCCCAGAAATTTTCCAGACGACACGCCAAAAGCGCAGTTCAGAGGATTCATTTTCAGATCGTACTCCCTCAGTCTGGTGAGAACAGTCCTAAGATCTTGGATGTGATCGGCCTTGGCTTTAGTCTTGACGACCATATCATCAACATAACATTCGACGACTTTATGAATTAGGTCATCAAAGATATTGGTCATTGCCCTTTGGTATGTGACACCTACGTTCTTCAGTCCAAACGGCATCACCTTGTAGCAATATATTCCGATCGGGGTTCGAAATGCTGTGTGTTTCTCATCCTCAGGCGACATCTTGATCTGATTATATCCAGACGAGCCATCCATAAAGGTGAACAGCTCAAAATTTGAGGTGTCATCGACCATCATTTCCATGACCGGTAGCGGGAAGTCGTCTTTAGGACATGCCTTGTTGAGGTCCCTGAAATCGACACAAACTCGGATCTGCCCATTTTTCTTCTTCACTGGGACTATGCATGCGATCCAGTCCGCATATTTCTCTTCCCTAATGAAGCCAGCATCAATAAGTTTCTTAGTTTCCTCGATGACCTTTTCTTCTAGCTCCCTTCTCATTCTTCGAGGAGCTTGTTTGACTGGCTTAGCATCAGGAGATATAGCCAGCTTATGCACGACCACTTCAGGGGAGAGGCCAGGCATTTCTTTGTACGTCCACGCGAAGCAGTCAACGAACTCATGCAGCAGGGCACGCTCTTTCATTTCCTCTGACAAGAGTGAGCTAATGTAGGTCGGCCTTGGATTATCGGGCGTTCCTAAGTCAATTTCGGTTAGCTCGTCAAAGGTTGCTTGTCCGCCATCTTCGATCTCTTGAGGAGCTTCTTCTGGCTTGGCTAGCTCGTCATCATCATTTGAACTTTCGCTGGCTTCACCAACATGGATCATGTAGCACGCTTTGGAATCAGGTTGAACGAAGCCTATGCCCCGTCTATCAGGAATTCGTCCGTCGATGAGTGCTCGGACCTGAGGCGGATGCCATAGCCCTTCATAAAACTTTGCTTTAGACTCCGTTTGATATAACCGGCATCCGCATCTTTTGAAGTATTCCCGCATCTCGGGCGCATAGTATCTGGGATTGAGGACGGCTCTTATGCCTCTCTCCTGGGGAAGGCACGCGGCAGACAAATCGTCCGGGTGCACAACGGGGTTTGACCCATAAAACATGATGCCCTTCTGTCCACTTTTCCTCCCAGGAACATAGAAAGTTTTCAGCTGGTCCATGGTAGAGACTGACAATGCATCGAGCTCTTTGCACATCCGTTCCGGCACCCTTGTGATGGCCAGGGACCCTTCTGCAATTTCAAAGGTCTCTCGTAGTTTCGCTTGCTGCATGGGGGTCCAATCTGCACAGCTGTTGCATGGCAGGTCTTCTTCCTCCGACTCTTCAGTGTCACTGCCAAGATGAGGGCAGACTTTGCTGCTAGATGGGTTTTCAGTATCGGATTTGTTTCCCCCAATCAGAGCAAGGCTCTACTGAATTTTGAAAATTCAAAATTTGAAGCAACGCTTCTGTTTCCGTGCGCAGTGCGCAATTTGCCACATGGCAGAAGCCAATTCGGCAGCGTAACGCCCGAGACAGTGCGTCCCATCAGAGCAAGGCTCTTCAGAAAACAAAATTAAGACTTAAACTGCGCAAATGCATGGCAGCGCGACACGTGTCTGCGCAGTTGCGCAATCGCAACTGCGCAAGCGCACGGCAGCGCGACACGTGTCTGCGCAGTTGCGCAATCGCAACTGCGCAAGCGCACGGACGCGCGACACGTGTCTGCGCAGTTGCGCAATCGCAACTGCGCAAGCGCACGGACGCGCGACACGTGTCTGCGCAGTTGCGCAATCGCAACTGCGCAAGCGCACGGATGCGCGACACGTGTCACGCGCTGGTGTGTTGCGCAGCAACTGAATGAAGATTTAAGTAAATCTTTTCTGTTCTTCTGTAAAACAGAGACCCTTGGATCTCTGATCCAATGGTGGGAAAATTCCCAAAATAATTCAGGAAAGATTTTGTTAACAAATCCAACAACTTTATGGGCACTATAAATAAGACCCCAGACCTCATTAAAAAGGCATCAACTTCTGAGAAAAAAGAGAGCTGGTGAAGATTAAGAACAGAGAAGAAGAAACAAAGAAAAGAGGTAGAATTTCTGAAAAGAGAAAAGAAAAAAAAATAAAATAAAAATAACAAAAAATTAGTGCCTTGCACTTGATATGAACCCCTGGTTCTAAAAAAAAAAAAATAATAAAAGAATAAAAAAAAAATTAGTGCCTTGCACTTGATATGAACCCTTGGTTCTGTATGATCTGGAAAAAAAACAAGAACTTGTTTTTCTTAGATCCAAATTCAAATCAAAAGTGCCATGCACTTGTGTTCTTAAACCTAAAGGTTTCTAGGGTTTCTGCAACCCCTTGTTTTGGGCCTGGCCCAAATTAAACTGCAGAATAAATAAAAGGGCAAGGCCCTGTTGGGAAAATTCCTGAGTTTCTGCAAACTCATTAAAAGGGCCTGGCCCAACTCAAGAAAATTATTGAGTTTCTGAAACTCATTATTTAAAAGGGCCTAGCCCAATTGCAGAATAAATAAAAGGGCAAGGCCCTGTGTGGAGAATTCCTGAGTTTTTGTAACTCATTATTTAAAAGGGCCTGGCCCAAATCAGACTTGCAAAATAATAAAAGGGGGCAGAGCCCTGTTTAGATTAATTCTTCTAATCGGGCAGAGCCTAAAATAAAAATTGGACTTAACCCAATCCTGGCTGTAAGTCCTTAAATTAAATGCCTCTCATAAACCAAGTCACGACCGGTCCGAGGGTACATCTCCGAACTCCTTTAACATCTGTCGTTGTAATTTCTCAACGACGCCAAAGAGGCGACGGGTCCCAACGACCACTAAACTAATATCGGACCGAAACGTCCCTAAACTAAAATCGGACCGAAACGTCCCTAAACTAATATCGGACCGAAACGTCCCTAAACTAATATTGGACCACTACGTCCTTAAACTGGCGACGGACCGAAACGTCCCTAAACTAATAATGGACCACCATGTCCCTAAAACTGGCAATGGACCGCCACGTCCTTAAACTAGCACAATAGAGCCCAAATGCTCTCTTGTCGGATCTAAACGGTCCCGTCTAAGTTGATCTTAGCCCCAGCTACGGCTAATGTGTCCTTAGATCTTTAAATAAACAATAAAACCCCAAATCAATTTTGGTTCAAGGGTACATCTCTGAACTCCTCAGACGCCTGTCGTTGTAATCCCTCAACGACGTCGGAGAGGTGACGAGTCCCGACGGCCAGATAATTAAATCAATCACTATGTTAAGATGATCTTAGTCCAAAACAGGACTAGCGTATCCTTGATGAACGTTTAAGTTGATCTTAGTCGCAACGCGACTAATGCATCCTTAAACTAAAAACACCAAACCCAAATCTAAGCAAATACGGATTTGGACTAATCCACGTCCTACGGGTGACGATATTACTCAGTCTCCGTACACAATCCACGGGCAACCACAAACAAAACAAACACACACGGCACGAAGTGAAATTCTGGAGAAGAAGAAAGTTGTTACCGCGATGCGGTAGCGTAATTAACTGCAGGGGCTTGCGCTTGCAGGGAAGAGCGTCCCCACAATCAAAAACCCCTCACCCTGAGGGGGAATCTGACGAAGTCTGCTACAACGGCCGCATCCGTCTAAACCTTCGATACACGGTGCCATAAATCAACTTGGCATCTTCGAAGAGGTGGACGGGTAAAAACCAAATAGCATCTGCCTCGAACCTCAGGCACGTGACGTCCTAACGTCGCAGGCCGCCGTTCGGAGGGGAACAGATTCTGGCACGACCGGTGGGACCTTTTCCTCTTTCCACTCCACACTTCGTGTGTCGTCTTCGCGAACCAATCGCGGTTTGTTAAATGGTTGTCCTCGGATTTCAAGTTGCTAAGATTTGGTCTTTTGTCTGGCAGAGAATTCAAGATTCAATGGCCACCAACTGCACTAACTGCTCGAAATGCCACTGCAGCGGACGCTCCACCTCACCGAGGGGTGTAGCATATGGGCCCCAAGCGGCTTCCCTCCTGACTCTGCCGGTAGACCAGGTGACTCAGGCCACCACCGGCTTGTTTTTCGGGACCATGGTCCCACCTACAAGCTTCTCCATGCCGATATCCGCACCAGAAGCGAACAAGAAGTCGGTGTTCGACCGGCTCACTGCTACTACGACCCCTGTCAACGGGTCGCCCGCTACTAAGCTGACAGCCTCTGTTTTCACCAGGCTAGGTCAGGACCATAAAGTGGTTGTCCCAAAGAGGGCAACGGCCACTGCTTCGGAAGTCGTTGAAGCGGCTTCTCCTATCAGAAAGTCGGTCTTTACAAGATTGACGGCTCCTACTCCTCCTCCAGCTGGCCAAAAAGCATCAGTCTTTGATAGGCTGACATCAGCAGTTACCCCACACCCAAACAGGGGGCAACAAGAAACTATCTCGGTTTCCGAGCCAATCCCAACGGCTCGTCGTGCACGCCGTCGCCATTGGCAACGGGTAAGGAAAGCAGGGGGCAACTCCCCCTCAGGGCTAACCCCACCTTCTCCAGTGGTGGAGGTCAACGCTGCTGTTCCAACTGGGAACAGCTTCGAATTGCTGAGGAGGGTGAGAAAGAACTCTCCGGTTGCTACATTGAAAAGGTCTCCTCCGCCTATGAAAGAAGCTCCGGAGGCAAAACAGGAACAACCCTCTCAACGGCTGTCATCAAAAATTTATAAAGTTTGGCGGAGGGTTCAAGACTCCGTGATTGACTCAGACCATTTCCGTCGCCAGAAAAGGGCGAAGGTGGAAAAAGACAAGAACCGCCCCGTTAAACGGCAGGGGGCAACAAATACTAGGATGCCCGCTTCAACGGCTCCTTCCACCTCAACGGTCCATAAAAGGAAGAGGCCAGAGAAAGCTCCCATGACATTGACAAAGTCTAAAAGCGATAAACCTAAACTCCCCAAGTCAGGGGGCATAACAGTTCACACTGTTTATATGGCTTCTGGAAAAGAGGAAATCCGCACTTCTACGGGCCACCGACCCCTAACCCGATCCGTGACGAAAACCCAGGAGCAGCAACAAAAGCTTCAAGAAATGATGAATGCTATGGCCGCGCTCACCGGACCAAAAGAAAACCCAGAAACGTCCCCAGATGTGCGCCGGGAGGAAGAAACCGACGCTGAATTCCTTCGCCGGACACTGGAGAAAAGGGACAAAGAGGCTGCTGAACAAGCGGCCAACATACAACGGATGGGCCTTCTCTTCCAAGATGTGATAGGAATGATGATCCAGCAGGACTTACCCGCCGAGGATTCCCCGATCGTTCTTGAAGACGACCGAGGAGAAACGTCAAATCCACCGCCAGCCCTCTCAACGGCCAAGGAGGAAGCAATCTCTAAGGCTGACTTGGCTGACTACATAGCCCAGCAAATCCGAGTTCATCACGCGACTGAGGCAGCTGGTCAAGTCATGAAAATGGGGCGGCCGTATCCGAGCTGGTACGACCAAATCAAATACCCACAAGGCTATACGATACCAAAATTCCACGTGTATAAGGGGACCGGCAATCCCCATCAACATGTCGCCCAGTTTCGGGCCCTATGCGGTAACACCGGTGGTGATGATAAATTGTTGCTCCGCCAGTTCGTGGGCAGCTTATCAGAAACAGCGTTCGAATGGTATTCGGAACTTCCGAACGATTCTATCAAAACGTTCGCTGAAATGGAGTTGTTGTTCACTCAGCGATTTGCAAGTGCCAGCGAACGCACTCCAATAACTGCACTTATTAACGCCAGGGTAAAACCGGGCGAAACCTGGGTCCAGTACGCTATACGCTGGCGGAACTTGTGGTCGAGATGTGAGCAACGCATTGAGGAAGCACCTGCGGTGGGCATGTTCGTGGGAACTCTAGACCCCCACGCAACTATCTCCCAGTTTATGATGTTCTTTAAGCCGACCACATTCCAGGCTTTAATCGACAAGTTGGCTCAGATGGACCAAATGGGTCATAGACCGTCTCCCCCGAAGCCAGAACCTCGGAATGACAAGGGTAAAGGAAAAGCAATCATTGTCGCTAATGCTCAACAACAGCCGAACAACCCGAAGCCGACCATCCGCCAAAATAATATGCGTCCGAATGTACCCCTTGGAGAGAGGCTAGGACGTCCTTACTCGTTTCCCCGAGATAAGACGAGAAGATTATTCGAGCTGGCATTGCGCAACCAACTCATAAATCTGCCGGATCCAAAACGTCCATCACAACCAAATGATGTCAACGAGCCCAACTACTGTCCTTATCATCGAGTACTAGGTCATTCGATCGAGGATTGCTACGTCTTCAAAGATTGGCTTGAAGACCAGTACCAACAGGGCAAGTTCGTGTTATCCGACAAATGGAAGGTGAATCCGCCACAACCTCACACCTCTAAGAGGACAAATACACCGGGGGCAACGTGCTCCCTCATTGAGGAAGCCCCATGGGAGGTTATGCTATCAGCTAAAACAAAGAGGATGCTGAACGATCTTCAAGCATGTCCAGCGATTAGGTGGAAGAACCCGTTGGAACCTCAAATCATTGAAGGGATGTTGAAACCGCGTTCAACTCAAACGATCGATGGGAGTGGCCCGAACGTTCACAACCAGCCGTTGAAATCTTCGAAGAAAAAGAAGAAAAAATCTAAGAAGCCCGTGAAGCCTGGCGACAAGCGCACGGACTTACAAAAACAACTTGATGCACTGGAGGAATACAGCCAAAAAGCACGGATCCCGATCACGCTCCAGGAGTTCTTCAACCCCGTCTTTCAAAAGGAAAAAGAGGGGGAGAGTTCGTCGGATGAATCCGAAGACTACGTAGCGACTTGTCATGTGATTTCTCATTCGCTGACGGATGATGAGGAGGATCCTTGCGTTGAGAAATCAATGGCGGACCCTGAAACAGAAATTCCGCGGCTGTCAGACAAGTTGATCGATGCCTTCCTAAATGAAATTCGTCTGAAAGCAAAAGCCAATCAAGAGCATGAAATGGCCATACTGGAAAGAACCAAGGTATTCCCGTCAAATCAAAAGCCATACACTGCGGGTAAAAACAAATTCAAGACGACGAAACGGTTCGCCAAAGCTCTATCAGTAGGAATGAAGCTACCGCCCTCTGAAGAAAATTCTTTCTCTGAGGTAGAGATGCACCCTAACTTCTGTTTATATCATCAGAAGATCATGCACCCTACCGAAGACTGCGAATCCTTTAACTGTTGGTGGCAAGGGTATGTCGCTCACAAGGATTACGTCAATAGAACAAAGCGGGAAGCTCGTAGACGGTCAGAAAATGCGACGGATAAGCATAAAAGAGTCACCGGCAATTGCCCCAGGAACGACCCTGATGGAAAAACAGCCTTCAACCCTCTCTTCGAGGTATCCATCTCTGAAAAATTGAAGAATCATGAAAACTTTCATCCGCGCGAGAGCATACTACCCGGAAAGAATCACGGACCCGCAAACGACGGAGCGAACAAAAGGGATAAAGGAAAGGGAAAAATGACCTTCGCCGCCAACACTCAACAACAGCCGAGCGACTCAAAACCAGTTGTTCGCCAAAGCAATATGCGTCCACGCCCATCACTCGAAGAAAGACTGGGACGTCCTTACTCGTTTCCTCAAGATAAAACAAGGAAACTATTTGAGCTGGCATTGCGCAACCAACTCATAAATCTGCCAAATCCGAGACGTCCACTACAACTAGAGGATGTAAACGATCCTATTTACTGCCCTTACCATCGAGCAGTAAGTCATCCGATCGAAGATTGCTTTGTCTTCAAAAACTGGGTTGAAGACCAATACCAACAAGGTGAGCTCGCGCTGTCCGAAAATTGGAAGGTGAGCCCACCACAACCACATACTCCAAAAAAGATGGATATGCCGGGGGCATCATGCTCATTCATGGAAAAAGCCTAACGGACCACTACGTCCTAAAACTGGATAGCAGGACCGAAACGTCTTTAAACTACTACTGCTGCATCTTTAGACTAAAAAAAAAAAAAAAAAACGGTATGTCCATAAGCAAAAAGGGCACGGATGAAAACCCGAAAGGGCTCCGTGAGTAAAAACAGCAGGGCTACCGGTGGGCGTTCGTGAAAACCCGAAAGGGCGCGACCTCGTAAAAAAAAAGAGAAGAGAAAAAGAAAAGAAAAAGAATAAAAAAAAACGGTATGTCCATAAGCAAGATGGGCACGGATGAAAACCCGAAAGGGCTCCGTGAGTAAAAAAGGCAGGACTACCGACGCGTGTTTGTGAAAACCCGAAAGGGCGCAACCTCGTTAAAAGACACTTATGGGGTCCTCTCGACCCTGTAAGGAGAAACCACCCGCGTGAGATCCTTACGACTCACAAGGGAGCAACACACTTAGGGATCCCCACGATTCCTAAGGAGAAAATACACCTATAAGATCCTCACGACTTGTAGGGAGAAGTAGCTTTGTGAGACCCTTACGGCTCATGAATTCAAAAGCCTTAGTCGACAGGACCTTAACCCTGGTCGCTAAGCCTCCTTTGCTTGACAACGACAAAGGCAAATGATGATTCGCTCCTGGCAATATCCCAGTCGTAGCGGTGCTGATGCCGAAATCGGTGTCCAAATTCAGGTTTACAGCGAAAAGCCAGTAGGCCGCACATGCATACGAAATAGCCGAAATGATGGGGCGACTTGCAATAAAAAAAAGCAGCAAGTAAAAATATATGCATGAAGAAATAGCCGAAATGATTGGGCAACTCGTAATAAAAAACAACGAGTAAAGATAAAATAAATAGCCGAAATGATTGGGCACCGCGAAAAATAGCCGAAATGATTGGGCAATCGCGACCTTCGCGATATAAAAGCTGAAATGATAGAGCATCGCGGAAATAAAATAAAATAAAAAGAAGAAATGATAAACTTTAGCCCTACAGTTAAGGTCACATCGATCCCTGTATACAATCCAAGGGCGTAAACAAAGAAGGAACCATACTTCCCCGGCGAAGTCCGTCGAACGACGAAGCCAAAACCTCAACGGTCCATTTCAACCGAAGGAGCCAATGACTTCAACAAAGACTTCTCAACTCACGGATACAAACACTCCTTAACGAGAGCCTTCTGATCCGCGTCGACTCGCAGAGCCACCAGCGCCTCCGTGGGAATCATCGACTCGTTTCAAATCCCAAGGACACAAATAATCCTTGGCGCTTGGGAAACAAATAATCCCTCACAAAAACTTCTCAACTCACGGATACAAACACTCCTTGACGAGAGCCTTCTGATCCGCGTCTACTAGTAGAGTCAGCCAACGACCTCCGTCACGGAAACAAGTCAGCCAACGACCTCCGTCACGGAAACAAGTCAACAAACGACCTCCGTCATGGAAACAAGTCAACAAACGACCTCCGTCACGGAAACAAGTCAGCCAACGACCTCCGTCACGGAAACAAGTCAACAAACGACCTCCGTCATGGAAACAAGTCAGCCAACGACCTCCGTCACGGAAACGAGTCAGCCGGCGACCTCCCCGTCAGAGCAATACTTCGACCAGGAAACAAGTCAACTCGCCAACCGCTTACAAGTCCTCTCGACTCGTAAGAAGGAGAAATTCTCTCATAAGATCCTTTCGACTTACGAGAGAAAACCACACTTGGGAATCCTCACGACTCCTAAGGAGAAAATCCACCTACGAGATCCTCTCGATCCGTAGGGAGAAAAGTCTCTATGGGACCCTCACGGCTCATAGAGTTGAAAAGTCTTAGGCAGCAGATCTGAACCTGCGGCCTAAGCCATCGCTATATCTCGAAGAAACCAAAATGCTTACTCTATTACCTGTCAATCATGTTTATCAAGACAGCATGCTGATAATAAGGGAAGGGAGAAAGCAAAGAAATGATACAAGACATTGCAAAAAAATGTGTATCTTTATTTATTAATTCAATCAAGTACATGGCGAATCGTACAAAAGAATAAAGAATGTATACATCTTATTCGAAAAAGAAAATTACGAGTATATTGATACAAGGGCAACTACTGGGAAGGAAGCGTCTTAAATAGCCCTATCAATTGCTCGCGTACTTCCTCCCACGCCTTCTCCTGAGCAACTACCACTGCCAGTTCCGTCTCTACTTGAGCCCGCTGCTGCGTGAAGGATGCAAGCTCTTCCCCAACAACCTGCTGAGCTGCTTCTTGGCCTCGGGCATCACGTTCAGCAGCATCAAGTTTCCGCCTCAGTGCTAGCCCATTCGATATACGCTTGAGAAGACCTTCAAAGACAGCTTTCACCTCAGCAGCATTCGTCCTGACTTCAGCACGAAGGCAAGCGGTTGCGTTTGAAGATTCCTGATGCGCCTTTAGCCGTAAAGCGGCCTCCTGCTCCAAATGGCGGAGATAAGAGGCGCTTTGCTCAAGCCAAGCTGTCCGTTCGGCGCTCGCGGCCAAAACCTCGGGAGAAGGGCGTGTCGACTCCAACTGATGCAGGCGAGCCTCGATCTCTCTGCAGTAGTTGACCCACGATTCGACGACGCCTTCGTTATGAAAAGTTACGAGCGCCGCCAACATTGGGTTAACATCCACAGCGAAATCTACGGCAGAAGGAAGGGCATCCATGTTGAGCTCTTCGATGTACCCGCTCAGCATACCTAGGCTCATCACAGCACCCTTTGAAGACGGGCGTCTCAAGAAAGGACCCGCCGGTGAGAGGACGTGAGACTCAAAAGAGATCAGAGCTGGAACAATAGCTGCAAAACGAAACATGGTCAAACAATGATTCGAAAAATCGGTAAAAGATCATATAAAAAAGGGAAAGGAATATTTATACCAGTCGCAACGGACGGTAAAGCCGGAGGCGCCGGTGGCAGCGCAGGCCTGGTGTCCCCTCCTTCGATTTGAGGCACTGCAATCAGGAGGAGGAAAAGTCAGATGCGATCCTATATTTCCTCAAAAGAGACCAAGACATCACTTACCGACACCCCTAGAGGGAGAAGCGAGCTCGGATGGGAAGAGGAGGTGTGGGAGCAGCACTTGATACAGATGATCGAAGAACACTCCTGAAAAGAGCATAGTGGTATAATGTTAGTGCATAGGCTACACGTTAAAAAGATTAATGCATAAGTCGTAAATTCATACCTTCCGACATCCGTGATGGCACAAGGGAAGGCTGAGGAGTAACCACCGCCAAGGCAATGGTTGAAGGTGTGCCTTCAAGCAATGGAGCATCGGCACTAGCCGCACCTGCGTTTAAAACAAGGACGAACTGGTTAAAAGAGATCGTGAGGCACATATAGATGAAGAACATTGGCCATTTAAAACTTACCCGACAAGCTGCCCGCAGAAACAGAGGCAATTCCTTCCTCCACTGACGGAAGGCCACCGCCTGTAGCTTCGTCGCCCGACTCAAGGAGAACCGTTGTTATGCTCTCAAGCTCTACAGGCGGCGGGGGACCATAGGCGGGGAGGGCTATAATAGGAACATTGCCAGATTCCTGAGAAGGAGCGCCTAACTCGTCTTCAGGAATCATGGCCGCCTCACCTGCTGCTCCCTCAGGATCGGCGATTACAGCTGCCTCGTCCATCGGTACCACGAGGTCCCCAGCCTCAAGCACTTCGCCCTCTACCGCTTTCGGCTCGGTTGAGACAACCATCTCATCTGCCGCCACTTCAGGCGCGGCATCAATGGCCCTCTCCGCGGCAGGTTCCTCAATCTCGGTTTCAGGCACCGTGGCCCCGACGACGGTGCCCACCGTCGGCTCAGGTTCGGCAGGCGCCGCCTCCGCCGTTTCCTGGGGTCCAACGGTCTCCGCCCCCCCCTCAGTCGGACTAGGCCCTGCCAGATGAAATGCATGTGAGCCAATGGCTTTATAATTCTAACAACAAAGCTCTGAAAGAAGTACTACCTGAAGAAGATTTATCATTTGCACTCCGGGCCGCGCGTGCCGCTCGCCTATAAGCAGTAGATAGGGCGACAGGGGCCTCTTCAGAAGGAGTGTCAGCGCGAGGAATGGTGCTAGGGCCCGCTCCCGTGGCCAAAGCAGCTCTGCTCGCCTCTGCTTCAGAAGGAGTGTCGGCACCAGGAAGAGTGCTAGGGCCCGCTCCCGCGGCCAAAGCAGCTCGGCGTGCCCTTGCTTCGCGTCTCAACCGCTTCCGCTCCTCTCGAGCCGTTGAGACGGATGCCACTAGGGCTTCCTTGAGTAAGGCTCCCTCGTCCGTATATAGGGATGCCTCTAAATTCTTCAAGGCGTCCCTCATCGTCTTGTCAAGCCGAGGCTCTTGTGGCAATTTTGACGAAGCCGGGACTTCGATAACGGACTTGGGAGGGACCCCTGCGTCAATTGATACAGCGCCTGCAAAGAAACAAAAGAAGGTCAGGTTGACTATAAAAAAAAAAGGGGACAACAAACTTTCCTTGTAAAAGAGAAAGGGGTGAAACATACCAACGCCTGCTAGGGCACGCTTCTCCTCCTCCTCCTGAAAGGTTTTCAGGGAGGCAGCAATAGCCTCTTCAGTGGAGACACCTGTTAAAAATGGAGCGAATATTAGTTAAGGATAACAATATAAAATGCAATAGAATGACAAATAAGGCGTTTGATAATTACCGGACTCGGCGAGTTTACTCAGCATCGCTTCGAGCCTCGCTGATCTCTCTGATTCTGCAATGGCGGCGGCTAGGTTGGTGTCCTCAGGATCCACCACGAAACCCTCGTTGCTGCCGTACTCACATATAGTCTCGGCAGGATGAGCCACGGGCTCTAAGTTAAGAATCGCGTCGAGGGATAAGGTGGACTTCTTCTTCTTCTGTTCACCAGCCTTGGATCCACTCGGAGCGGCTTTGCGCTTGCCAGTTTTGGCAGTCACTTTCGGGCGGCGAGTCCCGATGTCCGCTCCTCCACTCGACTCCGGCGATGCCGCTTTAACCGTCTCTGTCGGAGCACGGGGTGCCGTTGGGGCATCCACCGTAGTAGGCAGTGGCAGTCCACGCGGAGGGGCCAACACGTGTGGTCGATCTGCTCCAGCCTCTTTCGTCGGAGGGATAACCTGGACCCTAGGCTGCAATGGAGCCTTGCGATTGCCGCCGGGAAGCGCAGCCCTACGATCGACCAGTAGACGTTTCTCCATCAAGATAATTGGGCCCATCGCGTGCGCGTACCAAGCCACATACGAATTAAGTATCTTGGGGGTACAGCTGGGCTCACTGATGAAAAAGTAGGAGCCTGTATTGAGCCGGATGAAGTGATGCATCGCATTCCGTACTCCCTCTGGACCGACTGCAGGTGTTCCCAAGAATGCTTCCAACGGGACTCCTTGGTTATAACTCGATTGCCGGGCAAATCGATGCGGGTTATACCTCATGAAGAGGGCCGTTTCATTCTGCCTAAATACCAAGTAACCCGGCCGAATGGAATAAAGGTGGAGGATTTCCCGAGCCTTCAACACGCAGACACCGCCCTTAAAGTCATCACGCAGCGGCACCACCGACTTAGTGGTCTCGGAACCCATGGTGATGACCTTATCCACAAAAGAGGTCTTCGCCCCGACTAGATGCGAACGCAGAAGCAGTCCCCTAGACTCCCGCGGAGATGCAAACACGATGGAAGCCCCGATCAATCGTATGATTCTTGGAAATATGAATCTCTCAAAGAATGGAGGAGTTTTGTGGGCACCAAACACTCCTCGAACATGCAGCTCCATCCAAGAAGTGAAGTAATGCATCGGGAAGTTAGCAGGCTGCACCCCAGGTTCATTAGCGTCCGCCGCTACGCTAAGTCCATTGTAGAGGTGAGCCAACCCGGCGATCCCCACCGATAACTGTAGACCGGCCACCATTTGATGCGCCGGGTAAAAGACAGAAGACCTCATGAGGCGTGGGTGCATGGGAAGCGCGAAGCTGCACAGCCACAGACCTAAGAACCCGATGAAGAAGGCCTCCTCATCCATGCCAGGAACGGCGATCTCTGAGAAAGGAACGCTAGCAGTGCCGGGAAGGTAAAAACTTCGCTGATCAATTTCCGATGAAGGTCGGCGGTCCAGGCCGAAACCAAAAGGATCAGCAAGTTGGGCGAACTTCTCACCTTGCTCTGATAAAAATTCCGGGCGAATAAAACGAGCAATGAAGTCCGCAAAACTAACTCCTCGGTCGCCCAATTCCAAATGAAGCTCCTCGTAAATCTCCAACACCCTCACCAGGCCCGGATGCTGATGCTGGATGGCATTTTCCGGAGTCAAGTCGAGTACCACTTGCTTGGTGGCAAAGACGTACTCATCAGGAGGAAGCAGCTCTTCGTAGTGCTCCCCCCTCGCCGGTAAACCAGAAAGCTCAACGAATTCCTCTAGAGAAATTGAAACTTCCCTATCCGCTGCCAGGAAAGTATGCGTGGGGATATTCCATTGTTCGATGAAGGCCTTTGTCCACCACGTTGGAGGAGTAGGATACTCGAAAAGCGAGACGTAGACGGCGGAATATAAACCTATCTTCGTCAGGTGAGCTCTTTTCGCCGCTAAAATGTACCGGGCCCACGGCAGGTATCCAGCAAGCGGTCGCGGATTCAATCCAATATTGTAAGCCTGTCCCCAAGGGCGTGCTTCACCCTGACAGATTCGCCTTCCCAAGATATCTATGGCCGGCGGCGGCTGTACCGGAATAGCGCCGATTGCAGGCTGGAGAAGGTCGTCTGAATTCCAATTTTTTACCTCCACGGCATACTCCACCGGGGGTTTGTCCGCATAGGGGATCGTAACTATGGGTTCGGAAGGCGAGGCGGAACTAAAACTGCGGCGGCCTTGGATAATCTGGCTGTACCACCTTCCCCATAGGTGAAGTCTCTTGCACTCAGGATCGTGATCTTTAATCAAGGCGAACACTACCCGGTCCACTGGTGCATGTGGGAACCCTCCTTCTGAGCGAACGAAGGGAAAAGACAAGTCGTCAGACATCTTTCCTGCATAAAATATATATATATCATTAATGGCCTGGCGCTTAAACATTAAAAGAAAAATAATATAATGATAAAAAAATAATAATAAATAAAAATCTTGCTCCACACTGTGATGCAGCGGGTAGGGGACCAAAGGGGGACCCACAAAATCAAGATGACGGCGCATCATTTGATGAGACAATCCCACCATTGGATGAGACTATCAGTCAATAAAAAGAACTCCCAAGAGAATATCCTCATTGGGGGGGACCCCTAGAGATAAGGAGAAGATCTCCTCTTTTCAGAGCAAAGCTCTGTCACAGAGTGACATTTGTCAAACTCCTGTTTCAAAAGAATAAAACTTCTTAAAAAAGAGCCCAACTCTGTACCAGTAATAAAAATTCACAACTCCTAAGAATTAAAATTTTGGGGTCTTAAAGATCCATGGAAACTTTTAAAAAAGTTTTCTAGTTGATCTGTGAGCAGAGCTCTGTTCATGGGTTAAAACCTAAGAACAGAGTCTCTGCAAATTTTTGAGAGCAAGGCTCTGTGAATAGAAACCCCAAAGGGGTTTCCTTTAGATCAAAGACCTATAAGAGCAAGGCTCTGTTGAAGAAACCCCAAAGGGGTTTCCTTTAGATCAGAGATCTATAAGAGCAAGGCTCTAATTATTTAAATTTGATTTAAATTAAATTAATTTACCTAAAATGGTTCTGAAGTTAGAACTTGGAAGTTCTTAGGGAAATCACAAGAGCAAGGCTCTGGAAGTTCTCAAGTAAGAGCAAGGCTCTGAAATTCAATTTCTTGAGAATGGTAAAAAAATTACCAAGGACCAAGGGTCCTATTTATAGGCGCCTGCGCCTGTTCAGACGATCCCTAGATCCGACGGTCAGGATGTTGCCACCGCTGCACTCACGCGCGCGCCACGTGAGCGCAACGGTGGGGGGGCATCTGTTTCCCCCAATCAGAGCAAGGCTCTACTGAATTTTGAAAATTCAAAATTTGAAGCAACGCTTCTGTTTCCGTGCGCAGTGCGCAATTTGCCACATGGCAGAAGCCAATTCGGCAGCGTAACGCCCGAGACAGTGCGTCCCATCAGAGCAAGGCTCTTCAGAAAACAAAATTAAGACTTAAACTGCGCAAATGCACGGCAGCGCGACACGTGTCTGCGCAGTTGCGCAATCGCAACTGCGCAAGCGCACGGACGCGCGACACGTGTCTGCGCAGTTGCGCAATCGCAACTGCGCAAGCGCACGGACGCGCGACACGTGTCTGCGCAGTTGCGCAATCGCAACTGCGCAAGCGCACGGACGCGCGACACGTGTCACGCGCTGGTGTGTTGCGCAGCAACTGAATGAAGATTTAAGTAAATCTTTTCTGTTCTTCTGTAAAACAGAGACCCTTGGATCTCTGATCCAATGGTGGGAAAATTCCCAAAATAATTCAGGAAAGATTTTGTTAACAAATCCAACAACTTTGTGGGCACTATAAATAAGACCCCAGACCTCATTAAAAAGGCATCAACTTCTGAGAAAAAAGAGAGCTGGTGAAGATTAAGAACAGAGAAGAAGAAACAAAGAAAAGAGGTAGAATTTCTGAAAAGAGAAAAGAAAAAAAAATAAAATAAAAATAACAAAAAATTAGTGCCTTGCACTTGATATGAACCCCTGGTTCTAAAAAAAAAAAAATAATAAAAGAATAAAAAAAAAATTAGTGCCTTGCACTTGATATGAACCCTTGGTTCTGTATGATCTGGAAAAAAAACAAGAACTTGTTTTTCTTAGATCCAAATTCAAATCAAAAGTGCCATGCACTTGTGTTCTTAAACCTAAAGGTTTCTAGGGTTTCTGCAACCCCTTGTTTTGGGCCTGGCCCAAATTAAACTGCAGAATAAATAAAAGGGCAAGGCCCTGTTGGGAAAATTCCTGAGTTTCTGCAAACTCATTAAAAGGGCCTGGCCCAACTCAAGAAAATTATTGAGTTTCTGAAACTCATTATTTAAAAGGGCCTAGCCCAATTGCAGAATAAATAAAAGGGCAAGGCCCTGTGTGGAGAATTCCTGAGTTTTTGTAACTCATTATTTAAAAGGGCCTGGCCCAAATCAGACTTGCAAAATAATAAAAGGGGGCAGAGCCCTATTTAGATTAATTCTTCTAATCGGGCAGAGCCTAAAATAAAAATTGGACTTAACCCAATCCTGGCTGTAAGTCCTTAAATTAAATGCCTCTCATAAACCAAGTCACGACCGGTCCGAGGGTACATCTCCGAACTCCTTTGACATCTGTCGTTGTAATTTCTCAACGACGTCAAAGAGGCGACGGGTCCCAACGACCACTAAACTAATATCGGACCGAAACGTCCCTAAACTAAAATCGGACCGAAACGTCCCTAAACTAATATCGGACCGAAACGTCCCTAAACTAAAATTGGACCGAAACGTCCTTAAACTAATATCGGACCGAAACGTCCTTAAACTAATATTGGACCACTACGTCCTTAAACTGGCGACGGACCGAAACGTCCCTAAACTAATAATGGACCACCACGTCCCTAAAACTGGCAATGGACCGCCACGTCCTTAAACTAGCACAATAGAGCCCAAATGCTCTCTTGTCGGATCTAAACGGTCCCGTCTAAGTTGATCTTAGCCCCAGCTACGGCTAATGTGTCCTTAGATCTTTAAATAAACAATAAAACCCCAAATCAACTTTGGTTCAAGGGTACATCTCTGAACTCCTCAGACGCCTGTCGTTGTAATCCCTCAACGACGTCGGAGAGGTGACGAGTCCCGACGGCCAGATAATTAAATCAATCACTATGTTAAGATGATCTTAGTCCAAAACAGGACTAGCGTATCCTTGATGAACGTTTAAGTTGATCTTAGTCGCAACGCGACTAATGCATCCTTAAACTAAAAACACCAAACCCAAATCTAAGCAAATACGGATTTGGACTAATCCACGTCCTACGGGTGACGATATTACTCAGTCTCCGTACACAATCCACGGGCAACCACAAATAAAACAAACACACACGGCACGAAGTGAAATTCTGGAGAAGGAGAAAGTTGTTACCGTGATGCGGTAGCGTAATTAACTGCAGGGGCTTGCGCCTGCAGGGAAGAGCGTCCCCACAATCAAAAACCCCTCACCCTGAGGAGGAATCTGACGAAGTCTGCTACAACGGCCGCATCCGTCTAAACCTTCGATACACGGTGCCATAAATCAACTTGGCATCTTCGAAGAGGTGGACGGGTAAAAACCAAATAGCATCTGCCCCGAACCTCAGGCACATGACGTCCTAACGTCGCATGCCGCCGTTCGGAGGGGAACAGGATTCGTCCGTATCGCTACTGAAATGAGGGCGAGTTTTACGGAAGGACGGACTTCCAGCGTCGGACTTATCAGTGTCGCTACCGAAACACGCGCGCACTTGGGCTTTTTTCCTCTTAAAAGTGACAGCCGGCTCAGATTTTCTTTTGAGTCTTGGGGCCGCTCTATCCCCAGTCAGTTGTGGCTTAGCATTTTGGTGGTTCATAAAGTACCGAGAATCTTCATATCGGACTACATGCACACCGAACGGCTGGATGTCTCCGTCAATGCGTCTTTCTTCGCCATTTTTAGTATACTTCATGCATTGATGGAGAGTTGACGGAATGATGCCGTAATCGTGGAGCCACGGACGTCCCAAGATAATTTTATAAGATGTGTCAGCGTCGATCATATATATCTTAGCTTCAGTTTGCAGATTCCCAAATTTGATTGGCAGAGCTATGGACCCCAGAACTTGCTGGCAATTTTGGTTGAATCCTTGAATGACAATCCTTTCCCTTGACAGGTGTCGGACGTCCATTGACAAACTCTTCAAAGTTCGCAAGTTCATGATGTTCACCGAGGACCCTGGATCGATCAATATGCGATTAATCCGATCTCCCTCGCTGTACTCGGTCACGTAAAGCGGCCGATTATACTCAGCCGTTCCCAGTAGTAAGTCTTCATCCTTAAACGTCACTGCGGCGGCATGCAGAGTGTACTGGGCTTCTTTCATATTAATTTCCGCAAAGCGATCCTGATACCGCTCGGGGTTTTGTAGAGTGTGAATGAGAACATCTCTAAGCTCTTTAGATAGGACAAGGCATCGTAGATACTCAGGAGAGAGGGGAGCTTTCGGAGATGAGCCAAGACATTGTAGTCCACTGAGGAAGCACTTGAGTTTTCATTCGCTGGCTCTCTGCCATCTTACTCATTAGCCACCTGTTTTTCCTTTCCTTTTGAGGCGTTTCCCTGATTTGGCGGTAGAGCCCTGGCGCTTCTGAGCTGGACTTGGTTGGCCTTTGTGGCGAGCTCCTCGTCCTCTTCGGGAAAACAGAGATCCTCCTCAGAGTCGCTGCCCAGATGGATGGCGTAGCAGGTCACTATAGGGATCTCTTCATTGGAGTCTTCTTCCAACTCCTCCAAAATCTCCACTGCTTCTACAGGGAAGAACTCTTTCAATTGAATTAGAGTTCTTTCCATCTGTTCATAGTCTTCGAGAGAATCGATATATTTTTGAATGGTCGATCTCCCTGGAGACTCTTTTTCGCACCGAGCTACACTTTTCTTCTTTTTGAGCTTTTTAGATTTTGAGCCTGATGGAGCCGCATTGGCAGCTGGAATGGTAGGCTTCTTCTGCCCTTCCCATTCTGTCCTGGGCTCTATCCGAAGTAGCTTCATCATCTTCTTCGTCTTATTAGATATGTGCGTACTCCACGGAGGCTGCGGTGAGTCCGTTCCTTTTCTCAGGGCAGCGGGTTCGGCTGTCTGCTCCTAGAAAGTTTCAGCTTCTGTCTGTATAAAGTTGGTGGTTGCAACTTGATTGTTCACCAATACACTTTTGGACAGCTCGATCTCTCCAGCCTTGTACTGCTTCTCGACCCAGTCCTTGAAGATATAGCAATCCTCGATCGCATGGGTCACTACTCGGTAGTACGGGCAATACAGGGGATTGTCGGTCATTTTTGCTTCTTAAGGTCTTTTCGACTCTGGCAATTATAGACCGTTGTTCAAGGCATCTTTAAATATCTTTCGGACCTTATCCCTCCTGAAAGAGTAAACCTTGTTCTTTTTCTCCTCTAAGGAAGGCCCTTCTCCTCCTAGCACTGGCTTTCAAGACCGGTTGGTTTTAGATTCGCCCGCCCTTCGCTTTTCTTCATTGTCAGACGCATTGAAGACATTGGTACTGCTGGAACTCCCGCTTCTATGGTTGTCGTCCCGCTTGCTTTTCCAAGTCTTGTCTCTCTGAGAGTCCGGGGGAGACTCTTGCTTTGAGCGTTTCAGCATTTGGACTTTCTTGGTTAGCTCTTGAAACGTCTTGAGGCCTTCTGTACACAAGAATGAGACCATCCAATTGCTGAGGTTCCCAATGGGAAGGCTGACGGACCGGTCCTGCTCCAGCGGCGGTTCGCACTTGACTGTGAGATTACGCCATCGGGCGATAAAGTCAGTGTTGCTTTCATTCTTCCTCGGCTTGGTCCTCACAAGGTCGGCAATGGATATTTTATCACTGACACTCATGAACCTTTGCCAAAACAGAGACTCCATTTAGGCAAAGGTAATAACGGACCAGTTTGGTATACTCGCGTACCAGTCGAAAGCGACACCAGTCAGGCTGTTGACAAACTGACGAAGGAGCGCATCATTGCCCCCTGTATTTCCGCACGATACTTTAAAGTGGGCGACATGCTGATTTGCATTTTCCGTTCCGTCAAATCTTCCGAACTTAGGAATGACGTAGCCGCTCGGGAACTCAATCAGATCGTGCTGTGCGGGATATGGCCGCCCACTACTGCCGATTTCTTTCTGAGCTTCAGCTTCAGCCACCAATGTTTTAACCTTGCTGGTGTCCAAATCCATTATCCGATCTTGTGTTAGTGGGATGGTGTTATCTGGGGCCAAGGCGTCCCCAGAAGCGGAATGTGTCCGGCTTTCGTGCGGCTCGACGAATCTTAGACCCAAAGGGACAGGAATTGGCCGGTTCGGATTGTCATCATCCGGCTCATGAGTAGCGACTTGTGCTTGATTGGGAGGCGCTCAAGCAATTTGAGTCGTAAGCTGCATCACAACATTCATTAGGTCATCAATTTTCGAATAGAGCTTAGCCATCTCTTTATCTTTGCTCTTGAGCTGTTTTCGGAGCTCTTGAAGCAGCTCTTGCTCCGCGGTCCTGGAGCGGAAAGTTGGCTCTTCCTCGCTGTCCGAGCTTGACTCTGCCTGGACCGAAGGGTCCTTCTGCCTATCATCCTCATCGAGAGGGTTTTCATCATCTAGCGAAGGCGGCTGTTCTTGGGAAGCGGCAACCACATTCAAGCCAGATTGGGCTTGGGATGTGGTGGCCCCATCCTTGCTTTTGCTGCGAAGGTTGTCGCTAGGGCGCCCGCCTGCCATATAGACCGTATGGATAATATATCCAGCCATCTTTTTATTATCGGCGGCTGATTTCACATATCGCTGTCTTGACCTCCCTGTTTCGGTAGCGGGTAGTCGATTGAAGGCGGCTGGCCTGACCAAGTTCTTGAATGGTGTCGGCGCTTATTTTCTGGATTTGCCTTCTGCTTTCGTGCGGCACAGAGCGCCTGATAGACTCTCGAAGAGACAGTGTCATACTTTTCTGTTGGGGCCTGGACACGTCTCTTTGTAGCGACGTTCGGACCGTTGTCTTCTTGATTCTGGCGGTCATGGCATTTTTCTGAACCCACTTCAGAGGTTCGAAGGAATTGCTGATTTTTACGGCCGACTCAGTCGCCGTCGCAGGATGACTCTACTCTTGGAATCTCACACGACTCCCCTTGGCCGGAGTCCTGGCCCTCTTGTTGGCTCGATACCTAAGCCGCTTCTGCCTTGACTTTTCTGATTTGAGCGTTTGGCAGGCTCCGGCTCTTCGGGAAGATGTCGTAGACCGATTGATAGAGAGGCCAGAGGAGGCGTCCGATCGTGCATTTGTTGGAGTCATCGCCTGAGCTTGCCCGCAACATTTGATGTTGCCCTTTGTACCGGAAGTCTTGCCCCCAGCTGTAGCACCAGAGAGTCGTTCAGACACCATCTTAAGTTTCGGTTGTGGTGCCTTAGCGATCACAACATTCGGCTTCTTGCCCCTTAAGATCGGCTTAGCCATCTGTTTTGCCGGGACTTCTGCCAGATGAGCGCTTCTGGCAGGGTAGATGACGACGGAACCAAACTGGCGGGGCAGTTCCTCCTACTGTCGACTGAGGCTTACGGGGAGAACCACACGAGCGTTGATCTTGACCACGTACAGAATCGGGGTCGCGTTGGAAGCTGAATTCGTCTCGGGAGACATTGTCGTTGAAAGTTGGTCGCTGCACGGAAAAAACATTATTTCAGTACAAACATCGGCATATATGTTAAATGAGTTCGCATGAACAGTTGACCCGAGATATGGGAGGAAAGATTAGTCCCACCGGGCTTGCCAGAATCTGTAGGATGTTTTTCGTCACCCCATTGAGATAGGAATGCACGCGCGCTTGTCAGGCGCATTACAGATTCCTCCTGCTTAGGGTAGGCGAGGGTTTATTGATTGTGGAGATCCTAATCTCCGGCAGCCACGGACTAAGCTGCCGTTAATTACCCCTCGCATCTGGAGCGAGGGAACCTCCGATTGACGGGTTAAACTGGTCATGCGAACTCAATGTGCGGTGTTGTGTTTTGAAGGGTTTTGAATATATCGGGGGCCCCGCAGAGTTTTTACAGGGGTCCCGCTATCCGGATAGCGGGCTGGAGGTTAAGGGGGCTAGCAGCCCCCTTACGGGGTGCGGGGCAGCGTCCCGTTAGAAATTTTTTTAACGGGGGAGGTATATTTAGTGTGGAGTATGTGTGTGTATGTGTGTATATGTGTGTGTGTGTGTAAGGGGGGAAAATATCCAAAGGATGCGTGGGGCCAGCGCCTCACATGCCTAGCACGCGAGCGCCGGGCGCTCGAACGCCGTGCGCTTAGGCGCTAGCGCACCACGTGCCCGACACGTGGGCGCTCGAGCGCACCACGTTCCCGGCACGTGGGCGCTGGGCGCTCGAGTGCTAGGCACTCGACGCGAGCGCACCACGTGCTCGGCACGTGGGCGTAAGGCGCTCGAGCGCGAGCTCACCATGTGCCCGGCACGTGGGCGCTGGAGCACTAGCACACCACATTCCCGGTACGTGGGCGCTAGGTGCCCGGGTGCTTGGGCGCCGGCGAGAAAAAAAGGGCTTTTAGCCCCAGAAATGGGATTTAAACCCCCGAAAGAGAATTTAGAGTGGAGTTAAACTCCTAAGATGTTTTTGGAGATGATGAAAGGGGCTTCTCCCTTCAGCTCTGAATCTTCCCAAAGTGGGATTTTTAGGAGATGGGTCTCCTTCTTCCTCCTCTTTTGGATGGATCTTGAAGAACAAGAAATATGAGATTTTAAAAATCTCTTATTTTTATGATCTGATGGGAGATCTAAGTTCCCCTTTGAAGGTTTTGTGGTGAAAAACTATTTGGTTTTGGAAAAGGAAGAGTAAAACTCTTGATTTAATTCAAAAAGTGAAGAAGGTTTTAGAACCTTGAGGAAGAAGAAGATCACAGATCTGGATTCTTTTGAGAGAGAGAAAAAAGTTGTTGAGATATTTTCATTATCTTGGCCTTTATAGGCTATACACTTTACATATAGCCCCTTGGGCTTTACAAAATGGCATTTTGCCCATCCCATGGCTCATGTGTAATTTCTTTTTGCACATAAGCCATGGGCATTACAAAAATTTGGCTTTTATGCCCATTTTCTTACATTTATTCATAAAATAAAATAAAAGAAATACACCATAATTATTTATTACAAAATTTCTATTTTGGCATATGGGGAGGCCGGCCGTTTCATGTTCGTGCTCGACCCGGGCATGGGCCCACTTGATCTGGGCTTGGGCTTACTTGGCTTGGGGTTGACTTTGATTTTGACTTGGTCAACCAGGATGTAAATTTTTACCCTAACAATCCTGTAAGAACCTTCCTTCTTCTTCACGAGTAACATCAGAGATCCCCAACTTGAAGTACTGGGTCGGATCCAACCTTTCTTCAGTAGATCGTCCAACTAAATGCGGATCTCCTTCAATCCTTCTGGACTTAACCGGTATGGAGCTTTGATTACAGGTTGTGCACCAGGTTGTAAATCAATACTAAACTCAAGTGCTCGATCAGGAGGCAAACCTGATATATCTTCAGGGAACACATCCTCGAACTCTCAAACTACTTCGGGCTTTTCTTCATCCGCGGGTAGAGAGAACACTTCTGCATTCTTTGGTTTAGCATGGTAGCTTCCTGGCTCCAAAGTTTTATCTCCACTTTTGAAATAGAAGACTGGGTGATCTGGTATCTCAAATACTACTCTCCTTTGACGGCAGTCAATAGTAGTATTGAATACTCCCAGCCAATTATCACGACCCAATAGGAACGCGACCGACACTTAAATCACGCAACGTCTAAAGGCGTAACGTAATTCAAGTAACTCGAAAACTCAGAAATCTAAACCATGAAAAATAGAGTGATAAAACATTAGTTAAAAACATTTAAAATCTCAAGTTACAAATCTCAAAACTTAAATTTATTTTCTTAAAAATTTCGACAGCATCTCCTTTGTAAAAACTAGTCCCAAACGGGTACAAAACATAGAATATAAAAGGCATCCCCAATCGGGAGCAACTCAAGCCTAAAGGCGGAATACAACCGCAACAGGTATATATATGACGCCGTAGTGAAGAAATAAGCAAATAAGGAGGTAAAACAACATCGCAACATGAAAAAAAGCCGGCTCACATGAGCACGACAACCAGAGGCACAAATAATATATAAATATTGAATCTCTCAGTCTCGTCTCTAAGTTAAATACATATAAGTGGTAGATGGAGAGTACTAGATACAAATAAGATATACAATTGGAGGCATATGGATACTCGCACAAAAACCTACCTACAAAAGGTCTCACACCCAACAGTAGCGGTATCCACTGAAAATGATGCAATAAAGAGTCCTGCCGCGACTATACTGAGGGTCAACCCTGCAAAACACTGTGGCACAACGGGGGTGAGTTTCCAGCTCGTGAGAAGTAAATAACATCGTACAGGTAATCACATGCATGCACGATAAACAACCAATCCTACGTATGCGGTCATGATAGCATAAGTACAATAATATGAGATACATCATAATCCAAATCAAGTACTACGTCGGGGTACAACAACTATGAGTACAAAGTATATCATAAAATTCCTGAGTGTGGGATAAAAACAGAGGTACCATCAACAAATCATCATAAAAATCCGGTGTCAAGCAACGACTCCCAAATCCCAATATCTCAGGTGCCGTCACTCTGATCGGCCATCATATCCATCTCATCATATAACTCCAGTCGGCATCCTCCGGATATCCGCCGAGTTTCCATAAAATCACCGGTAGGTAATTCTCCCGCTGCTAGGCTCATCGTCATCCCCACAATATTCTCGTCCCGGGGTACCTTACCGGGTCTACCATGTACCCGCAGACGGCTCATCCAACTCCTCGAATCGGGCACGTTCATAGCTCAGAACCGAGAAAACTCATGGTGGACACGAAATATCATATCAAGGGAAAACCGCACTTTTTAATATTTTAAGTTTTCAAAATGTACCTTGCAGTTTCCCAAATGCACGAAGCAGAAATCTCATGAAAATGTCATATAAGATATATCACTATAGCAATGTATGCATGATGCAATTCATGATGCGTACTAGTACCAGAATCATTATCTAATTGTTAATAATGAATGCGGTACAACATATATTTATCCATGGCAATTTCTATAGTGTGCGTGGCATGGCAATTACCAACGGTGTGTGTGGCATATAAATCGGTGCTCGTGCAACATGAACCATTAGTAATGGTGCAGTGCTCTATTAATGATATGTCGAAGTACAACAGGTAATAGGATGTACTGTTGAGGTCAAAAATTGCACTCCGGTTGACCAAGTCAAAATCAAAGTCAACCCCAAGTAAGCGGGCCCAAGCCCAGATCAAGTAGGCCCATGTCCAAGTCGAGCCCCGCGGCCGGCCTCCCCCATGCCAAAATAAAAATCATGTAATAAATAATTTTAATGTAATTTTTATGGGCATAAAGCCAAATTTTTGTAAAGCCCATGGCTTATATGCAAAAAGAAATAGCACATGAGACATGGGATGGGCAAAATGCCATTTTTTAAAGTCCAAGGGGCTATATGTAAACTTGTAAGCCTATATAAGGCAACATGATGTTGAAATAAAGGAGAACTTTTCATTCCCCTCAAAATCTAGGGTTTTTGTGCCTCCTTCTTCTTCCTCAAGGTTCTATACCTTCTTCCCCGTTTCAATTAAATCAAGAGTTTTACTCTTCCTTTTCCAAAAATAAATAGTTTTCCACCACAAAACCCACAAAAGGGAGCTCGGATCTTCCATTAGATCTTAAAAATGGGAGATTTTGAATCTCACCCCCCTCTTCCTCCAAGATCCGGTCAACAAAGAGGAGGAAGAAGGAGACCCATCTTCGAAAATCCCACTTTGGAAAAGATCCAAGGCTAAAGAGAAGATCCAAGGCTTAAGAGAGAAGAACCTCTGAATATTTTTGGTGAGTTCAACTCCAAGACCGAAATTCTCAAAGGAGTTTAACTCCTAATCCAGATCCTTTAGAAGTTTAACTCCAAATCTAAATCTTTTGGAGTTTAACTCCACTCAAAATCCTCTTTTGGAGTTTAACTCCTATTTCCGGGGGAAAAACACCCTTCTTTTCGCCAGCGCCCAAGCGCCCACGTGCCGGGCACGTGAGGCGCCAGCGCCTAAAGCGCCAGCGCCCAAGCGCCCACGTGCCGGACACGTAAGGCGCCACCGCCCAAAGCGCCCAAGCGCCCACGTGTCGGACACGTGAGGCGTTAGCGCCCAAAGCGCGAGTGCCAGCGCCCAAAGCGCCAGCGCCCAAAGCGCCAGCGCCTGCGCTCAAATGCCAGCGTGCCGGACACGTGAGGCGCTCGCGCCCAAGCGCCCAGCGCCAGCGCCCAAGCACCTAACGCCAAGCGCCAGCGCCCAAGCACCCAGCGCCCAAGCACCCAAACGCCCACGTGCCGGGTACGTGAGGCGCTGACGCTCACGCGTCATTTGGACGCCATTTTCCCCTCATTTTACATATACTCCACACTAAAAATACCTCTCCCGTTAGAAAAAAATTTCTAACGGGGCGTTGCCCCGCACCCCGCAAGGGAGCTGCTAGCCCCCTTGATCCCCAGCCCAATATCCGGGTAGCGGGACCCCCGTAAAAACTCTGCGGGCCTCCCAATATATCCAAAACCCCTTCAAAACACAGCATTGCACATTGAGTTCGCATGACCTGTTTGACCCGTCAATCGGAGGTTCCCTCGCTCCAAAGGCGAGAGGTAATTTAACGGCAGCTTAGTCCGTGGATGCCGGAGATTTCGGATCCCCGCAATCATTAAACCCCCGCTTACCCTAGGCAGGGGAATCTGTAGTACGCCTGGCAAGCACGCGCGTATTCCCATCTCGATAGGGTGACGAAAAACACTATACACGTACAAAATGGTACTTATGCACAATCAAAAAATATATATACATATAAGCATATCACTCAAGGTTATATCACTTGAATCTAGACTTCGACGTTTAAGGCCATACAGGAGATTCCCCCGTAGATGTTAAATCTACTTACCGAACGATCTCGAGCTAAGTGAATTCGATCACCTCTTTTCCCTTCCTGGTTGCGTCCGAAGTCCCCACCTGTGATCCTAATATCACACAAAACCAATACTCAAGAAATTAGTAAACTTTTAAATAAAACACGGATATAACGCCAAACTAACGAATAGACTCCCACAAGCTACCAAGTGTTAGCTTAGCGGGCTAAACGTGTACAACAACATCCTAGACCAAACCTATGGCTGTTAAACGTACGAAACACTTAAACGAATGTCGAATAAATCTGTATCGCACGTTAACGAAATGCTTGAATTCTAGTTAAACGGTCCCAGATTTTTATACACGATGAATTAGATAAAGCTGCATATGCCATGAGCCTAAACTTTGCCCCAGAGACCCTACGACCAAGACACGAACTTTATAATCCAAGCTTTGGCCGCAATTTGCGGCCAGAAGGGATAAAATTGCGGCCATAATTAAAAGGAATGGTCTCATGTTTTATGGGTAGGTTCTAGGTCTCAAATACAACTCTCAGTGATGGCAACTTCCTAAAATAATACCTGGGTCGATAGCAGATTCAAACAGAGACTCCAAGTTTAACCAAAACACGATATTAACACTAATTTTAAAACATTAAGGTATTATACTTGTTTCCCCCAATATGAGAGCAAGGCTCTGTTCAAAATTTGAAATTTGAATTGAGGCAGCGCCTCACGTGCAAAGTACGAGAGCGCCGGCGCTTTTGAGCGCCGGCGCTTTTGAGTGCCGGCGCCGTGAGTCAAAGACTCTGAGGCAGCGCCTCACGTGCAGAGCACGAGAGCGCCAGCGCCAAGAACACCAGCACCATGGGTCAAAGACTCTGAGGCAGCGCTTCACGTGCAAAGCACGAGAGCGCTGGCGCCAGAACTAAAAGTTCTCTACCGTTGGATCAATAATCCAGTGGTGATTAAAAATCACCAAAATACATAATTAAATTCTGATTGAGGAAATACTCCTCAAATCTTTCTAAACAAGAAAGACTGTGCTCTGTAAATCAGAGCACCGTTGGATCAAAGATCCAATGGTGATTAAAAATCACCAAGATACAGAATAAGTTCTGTTTGGGGAAAATATTTTCCCAATCTTGTTAAAAAAAAGAAAAATGTCTTCTGTAAAATAGAAGTCCTTGGATCAAAGATCCAACGGTGGATAAATTCCACAAATCAATTAAGAAATCTCTCAATGAGAGATTTCCTTAACTGATTCAACAAATCAACCTCCCCTATATAAAGGACCCAAGACTTCAAGTCTTAGATGGAGGAACCACCCATAAGTTTCAAATTGAAAGAAGAAGTACATGAGACTTCAGAATTCAAGAGTTCAAGGCAAGAACTACCTTTCTCCAAGGTAAAGAAAAACAAAAGAGATCATAGCATCTCTGCATAAAAGAAGAACTTAGTTCTTAGATCCATGAGACAAAGTCTCTCATAAAGAAAAACAAAATGAGATCAGAACATCCCATCTGCAAGGGTTTAACCATTATAAAAAGAACATAGTTCTTTCCTCGGATCTGAGATCCCTGAGACAAGTCTCCCACAAATGAGAATTTAATTCTTACGGGGATGAATTTGTTCTTAAGGATCGAAGATCTGGGGAAGAACAAAGAATTGAACTTTGCAGAACATAACATAGAAAGAAAAGACCCAGCGTCAAGCGCTGCAAAATAAAGAGTGCTTAGCACTCAATGGTTGGCGCTCAGCGCCAAGCGCTCCACGTGCTCCTCACGTGGGCGCTGTTTCAAGAAGCGCTTTAGCGCTTCAAGTCTAGCGCTCCACGCGCTCCTCACGTGGGTGCTGTTTCAAGAAGCGCTTTAGCGCTCCAAGTCTGGCGCTCAGCGCCAAGCGCTCCACGCGCTCCTCACGTGGGCGCTGTTTCAAGAAGCGCTTTATGTAAGGTTCTAAGGCACTAGGACAAGGTTTTTAACTACGGCATGTTTGATGCCTATACAACCTTGTCATAGTGCCTTAGAACCTTACAGTGATTAGTACTTATCTGTAGTATGAGATGTGACTGGATTAGGTTATTCGTACGGCGTAGTTTGGCCTCCGTCAAGGGTCGTGCGGGTGGGTCTAATTCAATCAAGAAATGAACGGATTGAACTTGACTGGCGCCCTATGGGTAGTTTGGCCTCTGTCAAGGTCATAAGATGCTATGGGAAAAAGTATTATCGGGAATTTCAAGTGTTGAAATTTGCAATGAGATTGCATGCTTTCTATGAGATAGTTGGATCCCGATACCCACTGCGAGTAAGAGTTACTCCTGGGAGAGTTTTACACATGAAAATTAGCAGATCAAGTAGGTGTCTAGAAAGGTGTTAACGGGGTTATGCCTCTGTGAAAATGAAGTTTATTTTAATTAGGTCCGTGCGAAAGCAAGGGGAACCTTCCTCAAAGTACCAACACTGACCTGGCCGAAAGATTGGCGAACTTGTAAGGTGTAATTAATCCCGGCTAGTCTTACCTTTTAAGGTTTGAAGGAAGATTTGATAAAACCAGTGGGAGCCATCTTGATTAGATAAGATAATAACCAATCTAATCTTGCAAGAGCATACGCTAAAGTGTTTTCTTCTCTTTCTCTCCAGGTAGCGACCATGTCAGGCCTTAATCAAGATAATAATATGGATGTATTGACCGAACCCGCTTGTTATACTGAGCAGGGGAACGTTGGTTCCGTTCTTTCTTATAATTGTTATAAGACTGAACAGGAAATATGGGAATATCCGGATTCCTACGCCGCCCAAATGAAGAAAAAGCGTGCTGATGCATCTTCTTCAGGTGTGTTAGTTATCGAGAACTGTTTCTCAGTTCACTCTACGTCCTGGGTATTAGATACCGGATCAGGATCCCACATATGTAATATGTTACATGGGCTAAAGAAAGGCAGAGAACTGGGAGAGGGTGATTGATTGAATGAATTCTCGGTGTGTAGTTTTAGAAAATGTATTGAAATCATAACCAAAGAAATTTTTTGACCGCAATCAATAACGGTGTCGATTGTAGCGCGTTAGCGAGTGCGGATCGTCCACAGGGAAAGTGTGATCCGTTCGAATTCGAATTAGATGAATTGAAAATTAAAGAAAAGAGAAAAGACAATTCAATTCAAGATTTATAAAATTGAAGTTCAAGAATTATCTAGATCTAAATCTAAAATCAAGAAAACATTTAAAATCAAGAATTAAGAATTGATGATATCCAATCCAATAATCAAGAATCGAAATGAGGCTCGTAGGAATCGATCGAATCTATAGACGTGATGAAATCTATTGATTATGTTTTCTTATCCATCGATGATTTGATACTAGATCGATGATGATCAACGAGAATTAAGGATTTCTTGCGGAAACTAGGGTTTCATCATCTATCCCTTGTCTTTTCGTTGATTTCATTCACATTCTAGCCTCTAGTAAATTCAAGAATTGATCGTGGATCCCTAATTAAGAGCGAACACAATCAAGAAAGTATCGCTCAAAACTAGGTTGTCGATTCTTAAATTTACAAGAGTTTACAAAACTCATAAGACTTAAGAATCGTTTCAAGATTTGTAACATCATCATCTATTGATTCTCTCGACTCCTTCACGAGCGGAGTTTTACTCAAACATTATAACAAGAAACACAATCAAGAATTGAGATCTAATCATGATGCAAGAATGTAAAGAAAGCAAGATTAAAGATATTCACCTTTATTATTCAACAATTCGTTACACTTCGCTCAAGGATTACAAGAAATTGAGGAGAGAACGAGATCGTCGAATTTAGCGTCGCATCGTCTCCGTGAGTCGCGGATCGTCTTGGATCACTTGCTCGGTTGAAGATCGACTTCGCTCCAAAAGGATGGTTGAAGGCTCGCTTGATTTGGTACTCGGTGTTCTTGATTTTTGGCTTTGGATTTTGAATTGGGGATTAGGGTTTATAAGTTGTGTCACTCAACTTGTGTTTGGAATTGATGTAGGAATCAACAACTAAAGATTGAACAACCCTAGAAGTGAAGCCTTAGGGTCCCTTTTATAGCCTTGATTAGGATTAGCTTCGTTTAGAAGCTAGGTTTAGTTTAGCTTCCCTTGTAAGCTTGGTAGTTAGGTAGAAGGTTCTAGAGGTAGTTAGTTAGGGTTAGCTTCCTTCATAAGCTTGGAGGTTAAGGAGAAGATTCTAGGCTTAGGTAGTTAAGTAGCTTGCTTTGGAAGCTTGGACATTTTTAGCTTGATCCCAAAGCTTTGCTGTTCGGACAGAAGATTCTGGAGTTCTCTGGAAATTGCAGTAGCTTGAATGAGTGTAAGCCTTGAAATAAGAATACTGACATGAAGCGTTGCTGACGTCATCATGACGTGGCCGCGGATCCGCGGCTCCAAGGGCTTTTTGGCCGCCGATCCGCGGCCCAATAGAAGCCTTGGTGCATGTAAATTCTGCTAATGCTTGCTGTTGGCTTTAGGTATATTTTCTGGTATGTTGAATCTCATAATTCCTTCTATATCATTACCAGATCACAAGTCTTGGACATGGTGTATTTTTAACAGCACTTTTCACAATTTTGGCTCTGTTCCTGGAATTTCCTGCACAGATTCTCGAGACAAGTGTTGCGCTTACACATAGATGATGCAATGCAATGATAAACACTCAATTTCCCTCAGAAATGTCGGTTTTAATATATAACACAAGTTATTTGGTATTTTACGGTCAATTTACTAATATGTGCTATATTAATACCGAACACCTCTAGATGAGTCCAAATGGTAGGGAAATTGTCATGTTAAAAATGCAATATTTTCGACTGATCAAATTCCCCCAAACTTATTTTCTGTCGTTTCGAGCGAACTGTTTTATTAAAAAGAGAAGGAGAAAATAAAGAAAGAAAAAAACTAACTAGCACACTTTCGTAGGCAACACGATTGCACTGAGCACGTGCAACAAGCCTTTAAATCTTTAGGTGTCCCTAGTAGGAGGAGTGTTGTCTCCTGAGGGTTTTCAGCGGATTGCACCCACAAAATCCAATAATAAAAGGAAGACCGTGAAAGTTACATTTAAGGAAATGAACTGTAAAAGAAAGACTTTGAAAATTAGAGTTTCCAACTATGCTAGGTTTTCGGTTGTCATGAGCCCTATCTTAATAGTCATGAAAAGATGTTAGAAATCACATAATCCCTCAATAAAACATCGTCTTTATTCTTCATTCCTATCTTTCTTCCAAATATTGATCATATAACCCTACGTGTGTGTAAAGAACATCCCTACACCCGGAGAATTCAATTCAAGCTATCATACTCTTGTCCATCCACCTCAGTACTTTTTAATTAATGAATATTCTTACATACTTTCATACGACCGTTAATACTTCTTGAGGTACTAACCGACCGATTACTCATGTGCTTGCTTATTTGGTGTTTTTTCTCGTCTTGCACCACCTAAGGCTTAGCAGTGACTCCCAGACCAGTTGGTCTAAGGCACTAGGTGAAGAGGCGCCCTCACTATATTTTTTTATTGCTGCCTTGGTGATAACAAAACCAGTGTTCATTTTTCTCACCATTTTATATTTTATTCATTTTTTTATTTCCTTCATACTTTGGTTTTTAGACAAGAGCATTTCAAGGTATCCTCTACTATCCCGAGTTTCAAGACGTGTATAAGTGCGTATAGTAGGGTATCAACGTTCAAAATGTTTGACTTCCAGAATAGGAACTATTTTTCAGACTTATTTTTATTCTCAGATTAGTGACATCTTTCATCTTACTAACCCTTGGGACAACGGCTCATAACTACTTATTACTAGTTCGTATAAGAAAACATCTAATTTTCTTGGTTTTCTTAAATTTTTCCAATCTTTTGAATGTAATTTTTCACTATCTAATCTTTTATTATCTTATTTATGTACAAAAATATTTTTATTTTCGAATTTTTTTAAATTTTTATAGGTTTTAAAAATGTTTTGTGCTTATGCAAAGTATGATGCAAATGATGCGAAAATAAGCACAAATCTCCCCCAAACTTGTTTTCAATAGTGTCATCACTGTTGCCATCCGCTAAATCTCAAAAACCTGTAAGCCTGGGAGGAAATTTATTAATGGGGGCAAAATATTTGAGTGAAAATTCTCCCCCAAACTTATTTTTGGCTCATCATTTTGTAAAAATTTTCTTTTCAAGAGCCAGATTATACCCCCCCCCAAACTTGAGTTAAACAATGTTAATCTTTGAAAATCACAAGAGGGGGTCAAAAACTATTGGTCGATACCAAGTTTTGCAAAGACCGAAAATTAACACCAACCATTCGAAGATTTTATCAATGTAGTGCTCAGGTTGGTGGAAGAAGAAGTGGGGAATGGGTAAGTGGTGGAATAGAATGTGTGTGGGTCTCATTTTGGAGAGACGATGCAGTGAATGTGACGGATTACTCGCATTCTTTTTACAGTTCAGAAGAAGGGGTGGAGGTTCAATTTCATTGATCGGGAGATGATTCATCTCAACACCCGTGTCATTTAAAAATGCGAGTTCATCAGCAAAGATTTCCTCAAAAGTCGCATCAATACCCCAAAGCATAATGTCATCACAAAGCACAGGGTGATCTTCAGACTCCAAAAACGGTTCATAATCAGTGTTAGTTGTTGACCCGGACAACTCGGTGGAAGAGTCTGTATGTGTATGATACATAGTTGGGTCAAACAACAACATATGAAAAGAGTCTAGATCAGTATCATGAGGATCATCAATTTCGCTGCTGTCGACATCCATTAAGTCGACAGAACAGACCTGAGCAGTAGGTTCGGAGGGTACACTTCCCAACTTGTAAATGTTCAGCTCAATTGACCTATTCCTGAAGGATAGGGTCATAGAACCATTATGACAGTTGATGATAGCATTGGAACTGGCCAAAAAGGGGCGACCTAAAATTATCGGAATTTGATTTCGTGGGTTCGCTACAGGCTGTGTATCAATTACAATAAAGTCCACAGGGAATACAAATTCCCCATTTTTATTAAGATATCCTCCAGTTCACCCCTAGCTTTGGTGATTGATCGGTCAGCCATCTGGAGAGTGCAAGAAGCTGGTTTCAACTCTCCGATCCCTAACTGCTCGTATACCGAGAAAGGAAGCAGGTTAACACTTGCGCCAAGGTCTAGTAGAGCACGGTTGATGTGTTTCTCCCCAATAGAAATGGAAATAGTAGGATAGCCAGGATCCTTACGTTTCCTCGGTAATTGCTGGGGGAAAGCTGTGTCTACTGTCTTTGCCACGAATATCTTCTTGGGTACTTGAGTCTTCCTCTTTCTAATGCACAAGTCTTTAAGAACTTTCGCATAAGTCGGGACTTGTTGGATAGCATCTAGAATAGGGATGTTGATGTTAACATGTTTAAACATTTCAGTGATCTTCTCTATTTGTGGACTCAGTGTGTTTCCCCTTAACCGATTCGGGTAAGGAGCTTGAGCAATAAGATCAGGGTCCAACATTGGAGAAGATCGTGTGGGTGGGAACGATCTAAGAATAGGAGTGGGGATCGTTTTCTGTGTGGGCTGAGGTGTCGAGCCTTGGGGAAAACGGAGAATAGGCTTGGAAGAAGGTGGTGGGGTAGAAGAACTGGGGTCAGAATTAGAAGTAGAAGTGGAAGGAAAGGTCTCAGCCGGGGTATCATTGATAGATTTTTCAGTGTCATCAATCTCTTCCCCAACGTGATTGTCAAGCACTCTTCCAGATCTCAACGTGATTGCATTCACATGATGTGAATAGCCAGGATTGGGTAGGGGTTGAGCTGGAAGTTTCCCTTTCTCTCTTGCACTCATTTCAGCTTTTAATCATGCAATTTCTTCCTCCATCGATTTAATAGTCTCTCTTTGGGACGCAGAGTTTTTCTCGATTTTATCGACGGAAGACTTTATTGTCCAAAGCAAGTTCATGAATGAAGAGGATTTATCAGTACCGGTCAGCTGCAAAGGATTAGACGGTGCAGGTGTGTTGACCGGATTTTTGAAGTTTTGTGCTTGGAAGGGGTGCTGACTCAATTGAAGTGGTTGTTGTTGTGGTGGAGGGACCCTTTGGAAATTGTTTTGGGTTGGAACCATGTTTTGATTTTGTTGTTAGTTCCAAGTAAAGTTAGGGTGATTCCTCCAACCCTGATTATATGTGGAAGAAAATGGATCGTTCCTAGGTCGTTGTTGAAAAGCAGAATTGATATGCTCATGACCTTGAAACGGAGAATTTAGTTGACATTCTTCCGTCAAATGAGAAGGATCAGAACAGCATCCACATACAGTTTTGGAGAGTGATATTTGATTTAGGGCGGCGGCTAAAAATTTGTTTTCCATAGTCTCAAGTTTCTTATGTATAGCTGAAATTTCAGCTCTAACTCCTATGGAAACATCCGATTGGTTATTGCCACCCCTAGACGATTGACTCACACCCTCTCATTGTAAAGATTTTTCAGCGAAATCTTCTAGGAATTTCCAGGCTTTCCCATCATCTTTGGTCATGAAGTTGCCTTGACACATTGATTCAATGGTCTGTTTTGTGTTAGGATTAATGCCCTCATATATAATTCGGCACAGATCCCATCTGGGGATTCCGTGATGAGGATATTGAACTAACAGATCCTTAAAGCGTTCAAGACATTTTGAGAATGTTTCATTTGGAAGCTGGGTGAATTGATTGATTTCGCTACGGACTCGAGCCGTCTTATGATTCAGGTAGAATTTCTTTAGGAATGCTTTTATGAATTCTCCTCAGTTTGAAATGGAATGTGCGGTTGTGTTATACAGCCACTTCTCGGCTATATCGCACAAGGTGAATGGGAGAAGACGAAGACGCATAGCATCCACAGAAAGCTGTGAAGTACCCATCATTGCGTATACATTTTCAAATTTGGTAATAAAGACATATGCGTCTTCAGACTCGAGACCGTGATATTTGGGTAGAAGGTTAATGTATTGGGGTTTTATTTCAAAATTGTCCCCGTTGGCTGGTGGAATGGAGAGACAGGTCGAAAGAGGACCTCGCATATGATAGCATCTCTCTTGGAGAGAGATGCGGGGTGGATTCTGCGCACCTGCGGACGGCGGCAGAGTAGTGGTAAAGAAGTTCGATGGAGAATCGTCCATCGAAATGGGTGTGGTGGTGGGTAAAGAAGAGGTAAATGTAGAATAACCAACTTCGAAGTTGATCGGGGGAACGCGGACTAAACGGGCACTAGAATCACGTGTCCAGCCTATCTTGCACTAAAGGGTTTAGTACAAGTGGCAGCGTTAATATAATTTGAGAAAATGATGTGATTGGTGTTTGTTTTGAAAAAATATACGGATTTTTTTTTGAAAAAATGATGCAAATCACAAAAAATGTAACAAACTACCCTAAGTCTAGTGGTCACCTAGGTCAAGGCTCTAGACCGCTCCTAACTGCCAAAAGACAAGTCGCAGGATCAATCCTCCACTGCCTCTTTGTCCCTCCTGTGGCCAGGTAAGTGCCAGGTAAGTGGGAGGTTCTCCACTACGTAAGTAGTGGGCCTAATTAAATAACCACTTGTCTTAGACACACTTGCCTTAGACACCACAAAAGAAACGCGGATAAGCAATAGATTACCCACGGCCTTCTCCTGTCCTAAGTGAGCGCGACGGTCCTTAGAGCCATGTCTAGATTTCTTTTAGTTAATGAGGGTAATGCGGATGCAATTTTGTGATTTTCGGGGCTTAGGAAGGGTAATGAACTCCCCACCTAATCTGAATTTGGCCGTACCCCTTAAATTCCGTATTAATATGCAAACAACCAAGATCAAACACGCACAATTTTTTTATTTTTGCGGCGCTGCGAATTTTTGCAAAGAAACCTGCAGCAATTTGTTATTGGAGCAGACAAAGAAAGAGATAATAAAGTCAAGAATTTACCAGAGAATTTTGGCCAGAGAAGATGCAAGGCCGCAGCGGATCCGCCGCGGGAGGTAGGTACTTGCCGCGGAAACGCGGTCAGTTCAAGAGATCACTGCACAAAAATTTAGGCAACTGCTTCTGTTGCCTCACTGAGCTCTCTGGAGTTCTCTGAAAATTTTTCCTATTGCTCCACAGATTCCAGATTTCCTCGCAACAAATGACAACGAATCATTTAGCGTTTGCGCGAATTTAGATCTAAATTTTTTGATGGAATAAATTTTCAACTCAAATTTCAAAAACGAACAAATTAGCACACGATCCCCGGCAACGGTGCCATTTGATTGAATGAATTCTCGGTGTGTAGTTTTAGAAAATGTATAGAAATCACAACTAAAGAAATTTTTTGACCGCAATCAATAACGGTGTCGATTGTAGCGCGTTAGCGAGTGCGGATCGTCCACAGGGAAAGTGTGATCCGTTCGAATTCGAATTAGATGAATTGAAAATTAAAGAAAAGAGAAAAGACAATTCAATTCAAGATTTATAAAATTGAAGTTCAAGAATTATCTAGATCTAAATCTAAAATCAAGAAAACATTTAAAATCAAGAATTAAGAATTGATGATATCCAATCCAATAATCAAGAATCGAAATGAAGCTCGTAGGAATCGATCGAATCTATAGACGTGATGAAATCTATTGATTACGTTTTCTTATCCATCGATGATTTGATACTAGATCGATGATGATCAACGAGAATTAGGGATTTCTTGCGGAAACTAGGGTTTCATCATCTATCCCTTGTCCTTTCGTTGATTTCATTCACATTCTAGCCTCTAGTAAATTCAAGAATCGATCGTGGATCCCTAATTAAGAGCGAACACAATCAAGAAAGCATCGCTCGAAACTAGGTTGTCGATTCTTAAATTTACAAGAGTTTGCAAAACTCATAGGACAAGAATCGTTTCAAGATTTGTAACATCATCATCTATTAATTCTCTCGACTCTTTCACGAGCGGAGTTTTACTCAAACATCATAACAGGAAACACAATCAAGAATTGAGATCTAATCATGATGTAAGAATGTAAAGAAAGCAAGATTAAAGATATTTACCTTTATTATTCAACAATTCGTTACACTTCGCTCAAGGATTACAAGAAATTGAGGAGAGAACGAGATCATTGAATTTAGCGTCGCATCGTCTCCGTGAGTCGTGGATCGTCTTGGATCACTTGCTCGGTTGAAAATCGGCTTCGCTCCAAAAGGATGGTTGAAGGCTCGCTTGATTTGGAACTCGGTGTTCTTGATTTTTGGCTTTGGATTTTGAATTCGGGATTAGGGTTTACAAGTTGTGTCACTCAACTTGTGTTAGGAATTGATGTAGGAATCAACAACTAAAGATTGAACAACCCTAGAAGTGAAGCCTTAGGGTCCCTTTTATAGCCTTGATTAGGAATAGCTTCCTTTAGAAGCTAGGTTTAGTTTAGCTTCCCTTGTAAGCTTGGTAGTTAGGTAGAAGGTTCAAGAGGTAGTTAGTTAGGGTTAGCTTCCTTCATAAGTTTGGAGGTTAGGGAGAAGATTCTAGGCTTAGGTAGTTAAGTAGCTTGCTTTGGAAGCTTGGACATTTTTAGCTTGATCCCAAAGCTTTGCTGTTCGGACAGAAGATTCTGGAGTTCTCTGGAAATTGCAGTAGCTTGAATGAGTGTAATCCTTGAAATAAGAATACTGACATGAAGCGTTGCTGACGTCATTATGACGTGGCCGCGGATCCGCGGCTCCAAGGGCCTTTTGGCCGCGGATCCGCGGCCCAATAGAAGCCTTGGTGCATGTAAATTCTGCTAATGCTTGCTGTTGGCTTTAGGTATTTTTCAAGTATGTTGAATCTCATAATTCCTTCTATATCACTACCAGATCATAAGTCTTGGACTTGGCGTATTTTTAACAGCATTTTTCACAATTTTGGCTCTGTTCCTGGAATTTCCTGCACAGATTCTCGAGACAAGTGTTGCGCTTACACAAAGATGATGCAATGCAATGATAAACACTCAATTTCCCTCAGAAATGTCGGTTTTAATATATAACACAAGTTATTTGGTATTTTACGGTCAATTTTCTAATATGTGCTATATTAATACCGAACACCTCTAGATGAGTGCAAATGGTAGGGAAATTGTCGTGTTAAAAATGCAATATTTTCGACTGATCAGTGCTCATTCCGTAAGAGTAGGGAATGGTGCAAATGTTGCAGCCAAAGCAGTTGGCGAATATCACCTTGTGTTACCAAATGGTAATACATCGATTCTGAACGAATGCTACTACATTCCGACCCTGATATGCAATCTTATATCAGTTTCTTTATTGAGTAAAGAAGAATATAATTTTGTAGTACAGGATAATGTTATAAATATCTTCCTGAATCAAAAGTTGATTGGATCATGCTCGTTAAATAATGACATATATGTTCTAAACCAAACTACAGTCCTTAATGTACAGAACACACACAAAAGAAAGAGTTCAGAAATGAACGAATCCTTCTTGTGGTATTGTGGACTAGGTCATATCAATGCGACACAACTAGCTAAGTTACATAAGGATGGATATTTGAATCCGTTCAAATTTTCATCTTATGAAACTTGCCAGTCATGTCTCAAAGGCAAAATGACCAAAACTCCGTTTAGTGGACACGGAGAAAGAGTTACGGAACTCTTGGGACTAATACATAGTGATGTATACGGTCCTATGTCTACACATGCCAGGAATGGTTTTTCGTACTTCATTACATTCACTCACAATCTCTCAAGATACGGACATGTGTTCCTGTTGAAACACAATCTGAAGCTTTTGAGAAATTCAAAGAATATAAGCACGAAGTAGAGAACCAAACGGGTAAAAGTATTAAGATCCTTCGATCTGATCGAGGAGGAGAATACTTGAGCAATGAGTTCCTGGACTATTTAAAAGAGAATGAGATTCTCTCTCAGCTTACTCCTCCGTATACACTACAGCACAACGGTGTATCGGAGCGGAGGAATCGCACCCTATTAGATATGGTACGCTCTATGATGAGCACTGCTGAGTTGCCTATTTCCTTTTGGGGCTATGCGCTTGAGACAACAACATATCTATTGAATAGAGTTCCCACCAAATCAGTGCCTACCACTCCATATGAGATATGGAATGGGATGAAGCCATGTCTTAATTTTATTCAAATATGGGGTTGTCCGGCCTATGTAAAAACACAAAATCCGGACAAGCTCGAGGTAAGGTCTGTTCTGTGCAAGTTTATTGGATATCCCAAACATTCGCGAGGGTATATCTTCTACCACTCTGAGGAACAAAAGGTGTTTGTTTCTCGACATGCCACCTTTTTAGAAAATGGTTTTCTTATGAAAGAAATTAGTGGCAATGAGGTAGAACTGGAAGAAGTTCCAGCTACACAAACTGCAACAAAAGATTTGGTGGAACCAGAGAATTCAGTAGTTCCCGACGAACCCCAGCCGTTCCGCCGATCTAGTAGGGTTCCTCATCCACCTGAGAGATACTACGGTTTTCTCATTGATAGTAGGAGCAAGGACTGCATTATGCAAGATGATGACCCAACTAGCTTCGAGTAGGCCATCACGAGTGGAGACTCTGTGAAATGGCTGGATGCAATGCGATCTGAGATGGAATCCATGTACACCAACAAAGTATGGACTTTGGAAGTTGCTCCTGAAGGGGTAAAACCCATTGGGAGCAAATGGATCTTTAAGAAGAAACTTGGTGTAGATGGAAAAGTTGAGACTTTCAAAGCTAGACTTGTAGCAAAGGGTTTTCGTCAACGACCAGGTGTGGATTATGACGAAACCTTTTCTCCAGTGGCTATGCTTAAGTCCATCTGGATCCTACTTGCCATTGCTGCATACCATGACTACGAAATCTGGCAAATGGATGTTAAGACCGCCTTTCTAAATGGTGATTTAGAGGAGTGCGTGCACATGACTCACCTAGAGGGCTTCGTAGACAGTGGGAGCAGCGGAAAGGTGTGTAAGCTACTTTAATCCATCTACGGGTTAAAGCAGGCATCGCGGAGTTGGAACATCTGTTTTGATGTTGTAGTCAAAGAGTTTGACTTCATCAAAAACGTAGATGAACCTTGTATTTACAAGAAGGTTGCAAAGAGTAAGGTTGTCTTCCTCGTATTGTACGTGGATGACATACTCTTGATAGGAAATGATGTTCCTATGATACACTCGGTCAAGCTTTTCTTATCACATAGATTCTCAATGATAGATCCAGGTGATGCCTCCTATATTTTGGGGATTAAGATCTATAGAGATAGATCTAAACCGATATTGGGATTGTCCCAATCCAGGTACATTGACACTATACTAAAGAGGTTTAGTATGGAAGAATCCAAACGTGGGAATTTACCCACGATCTCTGGACTCACTCTCTCCAAAGAGATATCTCCCTATACTGATTTGGAAAGAGCTCGCATGCAAGGGATACCCTATGCTTCGGCAGTAGGCTCTATCATGTACGTGATGCTATGTACCAGACCCGATGTAGCATACTCACTAAGTGTAGTGAGTAGGTATCAAGCAGATCCAGGAGAGAGTCACTGGACAGCTGTGAAGAACATTCTCAAGTACTTGAGAAGGACTATAGAGATATTCTTGGTGTATGGTATCGGAGAACTCTAGGTGGAGTCTTTTACCGATTCGATCTTCCAAAATGATAAGGACGACTCTAAGTCGCAGTCGAGATTTTTCTTTACCTTAAATAGAGGGGCGGTTTGTTGGAAGAGTTCCAAACAGGAAACCGTGGCAGACTCGACGATGGAGGCTGAATACATCGATACCAACGATGCTGCCAAAGAGGTTGTCTGGATGAAGAAGTTCATCACTGAACTTGGTGTGGTTCCGTCCATTGAGCATCCAATACCTTTGTATTGTGATAACAATGGAGCTGTGGTTTTGGCCAAGGAACCCAGGTTCCATCAGAAATCCAGGCATATTCTGAGGCGGTATCACCTGATCTGGGAGATAGTTGATCGCCGAGAGATCGAGGTCAGGAGAGTTGACACGAAGGACAGCACTACGGATTCACTCACAAAGTCCATACCCCCGATATAATCTGACAGACTCTTCGGGATGTTAGGTATGAGATACTACAACAGCTGACCATAGTGCAAGTGGGAGATTATTAGTTATGTATATGCCCTAGAGGCCATTGTTATACATATGATGTATATTTTAGTGGATGGTTGGATATATATAAAGAGGACTTTCTTGCTCGATATGATAGTATGCTATCTGGTTTCACTTTGTCTTAACATGTTGACTTGTATTGGTTTACTATCTTGCTCTCACATGTTGATGAAGCCCTTGGGATATGTACTTGACTACTAGGACTATGATGTAGATCATACTAGTGGGTCCAGGGTAGTCCAAGAGTACATCCTATAATTGTTCCTAGTCGAGAGAGTATCGAGACAGGGCATCGATACTCCAGAGTAGACTAGCGTATTCGCATCTTGACCCATATGATGGGCGATGGATGATCCCACATCCATTGGTGTTTGACATCAAAGATGGTATACGGGTGCTCAATGGAGACTGGGTACACTGAATGGACTCGCCGAAAACTCCTAGATGGTATTATACCTATCGTCAGATAGCAGTTCTCTGGTGACACTGGTACAGGTTAGTCTGTAGACCCGAGATAATCATAGAGTCTTGTGTGATTCCCACTGTGCTTTGATTTCCACCTTACCACGTTCATGAGAATGTGCAAAACGGTGGATTTTGGGTACAGTCCCGAATCACATGGAGGCAATGAGCGATAGGAGGGGTTTCGTCTCTCCCGGTATTTGGGGTTGATGTTGCGTTGTGTTCGATTGGCTATAACTGGAAGTCCCTGACCAGGGCTGATATGGAGATCTACCGGTAAGTGTTATCAGTAGTTTCTCGACCCGTTATGAGCCTTACATCGACAAGACTTATCGGATACTGGGGTCTGACGTTTACCACCCCTAGACTGGATATACGACATATCAGACAAAGAGACCGGACTGTACGGTAGTGTTACTGATTGGATTCACAAGAGTATGTACAGGCTTGCTTGTTGATCTTCTGATCGCTCAATACCTGGGTGGCTTTTACGTTTAGATGGCCGCTTGCAGCTTGTGGGTGTTTGATATGATCATCACCTACTGCGGTGTATTGACGAGTCTTTAGAGTCTTACACAGAGGTTTCCTGGCTCAGGCAAAACGGAGTAGGAGCACATATGTGATATGTGAGGGATTGAGATTAATACGATATGTGATACCGTATTCTATTATCGCGATATGTGATATCGGCCGGTTATATGTGATATAGCCGGGTTATCGGATCAAGTGTTGATTCGATAAAATGATACATTTAATATTAGTCAATTATATGTAATATAACCGGATTATTAAATCAAATGTTGATTTAATAATTTAATTAGAATTATATATTAGATATATTAAATTACATTAACTAATATATTGCTCACTTAAGTATTTCATTTTCTCACATTTGGATATATTTAACATATATATGATATATGTTTAAAGTATTCTTTTCTTTTGTTACAAAATATTATATATGTGATATGTGATATTGTAATATGGTAGGTTATACATGCAACTAGGGTATATGAGAATCACACCATGGTTTTATATTATGGTTGGAATTATATTTATTTTGGTAATTCAAAATTGTGGATAATTGATGAGATATTTCTCATAGTTGACTTTGTCCACTCTCTTGATATTTTCTAAGATATTTATTAACCTAACCCTAATAACAAATCATGGTCTATTCTCTACAAGGGTTAAGCATGACATGCTTAACCCTTGGTTGCATTTCTAATCTCAACAATAATTCATCACAATTCATTCTCACTTGAGCTTCTTCTTCTTCTTCTTCTTCTTCTTCATTGATTTTGATCTCTTGATATTCTTCATGTGATGAAAAATAGTGAGAATTAAAAAACTAAAGTGAGCAAAATTCCTACTTCATCATTCTCTTCTATACTAGCCATATATTCACTAATCCATAATTAGTGTGTTAGCTTCACTAATCCATAATTAGTGAAGAGTTAGCTTGGGTTTGTGATTTCTCAAGGCAGATCATCTTGGATTGTGAAGACTACAAGCAAGGATGTCCCATTCATCTCATGGAGCCTCTCTAGAGTCCGGGAGCACGATGATCGCAGCGAAGGGACCTCAACTCGGAGCTTTAGAAGTGAAGGAGAGGACTACAAAGGTTGTAATCCCTAATCAGTTAGTAGTAAAGAGTTTACTTGTTGTTTTTAAACCTAATTCTCTAATAAAGATCCTTACTTAGGTTGTTTGGCACTTGTAAATTTTAAAATACGGCATGTCTCCTGTGATTGGATTCACACGAGTATGTACAGGCTTGCTTGTTGATCTTCTGATCGCTCAATATCCGGGTGGCTGTTACGTTTAGCTGACCGCTTGCAGGTTGTGGGTGTTTGATATGATCATCACCTACTGCCGGCGTATTTACGAGTCTTTAGAGTCCTACACAGAGGTTTCCTGACTCAGGCGAAACGGAGTAGGAGCGCATATGTGATATGTGCGAGACCGAGATTAATACGATATGTGATACCGTATTCTATTCTCGCGATATGTGATATCGGCCGGTTATATGTGATATAGCCGGATTATCGGATTAAGTGTTGATTCGATAAAAGGATACATTTAATATTAGTCGGTTATATGTAATATAGCCAGATTATTAAATCAAATGTTGATTTAATAATTTAATCTAGAATTATATATTAGATATATTAAATTACATTAACTAATATATTGCTCACTTAAGTATTTCATTTTCTCACATTTGGATACATTTAACATATATGTGATATATGTTTAAAGTATTCTTTTCTTTTGTTACAAAATATTAAATATGTAATATGTGATATTGTAACATGGTAGGTTATACATGCAACTAGGATATATGAGAATCACACCATGGTTTTATATTATGGTTGGAATTATATTTATTTTGGTAATTCAAAATTGTGGATAATTGATGAGATATTTCTCATAGTTGACTTTGTCCACTCTCTTGATATTTTCCAAGATATTTATTAACCTAACCCTAATAACAAACCATGGTCTATTCATGACATGCTTAACCCTTGGTTGCATTTCTAACCTCAACAATAATTCATCACAATTCATTCTCATTTAATCTTTTTCTTCTTCTTATTCATTGATTTTGCTCTCTTGATTTTCTTCATGTGATGAAAAATAGTGAGAATTAAAATACTAAAGTGGGCAAAATTCCTATTTCATCATCCTCTTCTATAGTAGCCATATAGATTAGTGTGTTAGCTTCACTAATCCATAATTAGTGAAGAGTTAGCTTGGGTTTGTGATTCCTCAAGGTAGATCATCTTGGATTGTGAAGACTATAAGCAAGGATGCCTCATTCTCCTGTGAATCCAATCAGTAACACTACCGTACAGTCCGGTCACTTCGTCTGATATGTTGCATATCCAGTCTAGGGGTAGTAAACGTAAGACCCCAGTAACCGATAAGTCGTGTCGATGTGAGGCTCATAACGGGTCGAGAAACTACTGATAACACTTACCAGTAGATCTCCATATCAGCCCTGGCCAGGGACTTACAGTTATAGCTAATTGAACACAGCGCAACATCAACCCCAAATACCGGGAGAGATGAAACCCCTCCTATCGCTCATTGCCTCCATGTGATTCGGGACTGTACCCAAAATCCACCGTTTTGCACATTCTCATGAACGTGGTAAGGTGGAAATCAAAGCACAGTGGGAATCACACAAGACTCTATGATTATCTCGGGTCTACAGACTAACCTGTACCAGTGTCACCAGAGAACTGTTATCTGACGATAGGTATAATACCATCTAGGAGTTCTCGGCGAGTCCGTTCAGTGTACCCAGTCTCCACTGAGCACTCGTATACCATATTTAATGTCAAACACCAATGGATGTGGGATCATCCATCGCCCATCATATAGGTCAAGATGCGAATACGCTAGTCTACTCTGGAATATCAATGCCCTGTCTCGATACTCTCTCGACTAGGAACAATTATAGGATGTACTCTTGGACTACCCTGGCCCCACGAGTATGATCTACATCATAGTCCTAGTAGTCAAGTACATATCCCAAGGGCTTTATCAACATGTGAGAGCAAGATAGTAAACCAATACAAGTCAACATGTTAAGACAAAGTGAAACCAAATAATATACTATCATATCGAGCAAGAAAGTCGTCTCTATATATATTCAAGCATTCACTATAATATACATCATATGTACAACAATGGCCCCTAGGGCATATACATAACTAACACTTTAGCGCTCTAAGTCTGGCGTTCAGCGCCAAGCGCTCCACACGCTTCTCACGTGGGCGCTATTTTAAAAGAAGCGTCTTGGCGCTCCAAGTCTGGCGCTTAGCGCCAAGCACTCCACGTGCTCCTCACGTGGGTGCTGAAGAAACATAAAACGCTCTGTAATTAAAGCCCAGCGCTATAAAGAGTGTTCAACACTTAATAAAAAACAAAAAAGGAAGAGGGGTGTCAGAACCCAAATCAATACTCAGCATTGTTGAACAAAAAGGAGTCAAGCCCAAATAAGTAATCTGAGCCCAAGGTTGGTCAAACTCCAAATTGACCGAGCCCATAGGTCTTCTTCTAAATTGGCTTTAGTGCCTAACAAGACTGCCAAGTCCCTAATGAAAATTTAAGGGTACATCTCTTCACACCTCTGATATATATCGTTGTAATTCTTCAACGTCTTCAGAGAGGTGGCGGGTCCCGATAACCAGCAAACCCAATGGACCGCAACGTCCCTAAACTAGACCCTACAGACTATGATGTCTTTAAACCTCAGAGACTATGATGTCTTTAAACCCTATAGACTATGATGTTTTTAAACAACAGATTATGATGTCTTTAAGCTCCACGGACTATGATGTCCTTAAACTTATGGACCGCAACATCTCTAAACTAAACTCTATAGACTATGATGTCTTTAAACTCCACGGACTATGATGTCCTTAAACTTATGGACCGTAATATCCCTAAACTAAAGCAATAGAGCCTAAACGCTCTTTTGTTGGATCTAAATGATCCTAAATCTTGTTAAGTAGATCTTAGTCTAAAATTAGGCTAACGTATCCTTAACAAACATTTAAATTGATCTTAATCTCAAAACGAGATTAACGAGCCTTAAATCAAAACAAACCAAAATCTAAGAAAATACGGATTTGGACCAATCCCCGCCCTATGGGCGACGACATAAATTAGTATCCGTATACAATCCACGGGCAACCACAAAACAAAACAAACACACATAACACGAAGTGAACATCTGGAGCAGGAGAAAGTGGTTATCGCTACGCGGTAACGTAATTAACTGCAGGGGCTTGCGCCTGCAGGGAAGAGCATCCCCATAATCAAAAACCCCTTGCAAACGAGGGGGAATCTGACGAAGTCTGCTACATCGGCCGTATCCGTTTAAACCTCCGATACACGGTGTCATAAATCAACTTGGTATCTTCGGAGAGGTGGACGGATAAAACCAAATAGCATCTGCCCCAAAATTCAGGCAAGACGACCTACGCGGTTTCGTCTCCGTTTTCGGCGGTAAACAATACTGAAACTATTTAACACAATAAACTGCCTTAAAGCCTAAACAAAGGTTAAAGATCATTACCTCACCAAAACTTGGGAAAACCCTAGCCATCCAAGCTCCATGTCATCACAAGAGGGTTAAACATGCTTAGTTGGGATTTTAGTGAGGTTTGATGTTGATTTGGCTCAAGGTTAGTGGAGAAAAAGTTTTCAAAAGAATATCTTTTTGGTGAAGAAGAAGAAAAAGAAATGAGGGGGTGAGTGTTGTGATGAGGAAATGAGAGATGAGAGGGGGAGGATAATAGATGAGTGTAGGGTGTTTTTCGTCACCCCATCGAGATGGGAATACACGCGCGCTTTTCAGGCGTATATAGATTCCTCCTGTCTAAGGTAGGCCGGGGTTTATTGATCGTGGGGATCCGAATCTCCGGCAACCGCGGACTAAGCCGCCGTTAATTATCACTCACTTTTAGAGCGAGAGAACCTTTGATTGACGGGTCAAACTGGTCATGCAAACTCAATGTGCCGTGTACGTGTTTTGTGTTTTGAAAGAGTTTTGGATATATCGGGGGCCTCACAAAGTTTACGAGGATCCCGCTACCCGGATAGCGGGCTGGGGGTCAAGGGGGCTAGCAAAAGGGTAATGAAGGTACTTGCTGTTTAGATTGTGTTTTAATTTCGAATTTCTTCTTGTGTCCCGACTCTTTTTTATTTTCAGAGCCGCTCAAGTTAAGATCATAGGTGTAATATAGATAAGACTGCTACATACTCAATATTTCATTATGTCTATCACTGATCGAGTTGAGCCAATCGATGTGATTGTTTATTCATACATACACAAATACCAAATCAGAAAAAGTAAATCGTTAAAATTATTAGTTGTTTCTTTATATTTTTTCGTCCTCTGTATCTTTTTATGTTCCGAACCGATCGATTTGTTTCAATGGTGTAATTATTTTTTAAATTTAACCAAAAAGTAAGTATATCGTCAAAACTCTGTATTAATTTGATTTTTTTAGAATTGCCGAAGAATGTCTTGTTAAACATGATTTAATGTGAAAGAATGACCTAAAAATTAATTTAAATAAAATAGTAAGCATTAAATTATGGAAAGTAGTCTCTATATAATATGACATTTAGTGGCCAATCAAACGGGGATCTCTGTTCTTTTAGGTAGGTGGGAACCCTGGTCATCATTAATGGTATTCGTGTCTTGTTAATTAATTTATGCACCCAATTACATTGTTGTGGCGGTGAGTATAAATTTGACCCATGCAATTCCAACCGTCTAAAATTGGATTCTTCAACTGGACCCTCTAATAGCTTTAGCTACCGGAGGACCCTCTAAAAAGAATCAAACAAGCCGGCACGTGACTTCAGCAGTTTATTGCAGGCTCAGCACGTGGTCCCACGCCCCTCGCCGGCAACCAGCTGGGCCCACAACATAGTTGACTTCTAAATTCTTTATAGCAACCAGGTTACCAAATAAGTTACTCATCTATCATAAGATTTTTTTTAACGAAAACCAAATATAAAAAAAGCTTAGGATAATCAAATTGTCAAGGTTCGCAATTCATTTATCCACGGTGATGAGAAATTAAGAGCTATTTTTTTGTCACTAACTTGGAAATATGACTTTTTTTCCCTTGTTTATTTTGATTGTATAAGAGGGGATTATTAAGTGTTAGAATATACATTTGACATTCAACATGATATCAGAGCAAATAACCCAGGATTTATTTCTACTAGACCGCTATTTAATTTATAGGTTACAATAAAAATACCGTTTCAAAAAAATCCATGAATTATTGATGAAGCATATTACGTACGTAATCATTGATGCTCCATGAATTATATTTGTCAATCCAAATCACTCCTTTTCCAACAGACTCAGGGAAAACAGAAGACCCTACAAATCCAAAAGCATCATTTCATTTGTCTCCACAAAAATCTTAAAGCATATAGAAATGTTATGAAAGGCTAAAGCTTAAGTAGTCCAAAACAGTAGAGGCAAAACCTCTTGAGAGATATATAGTTTGTAAGTATGCAGCCGAAAGCAAAAGATTTTGTGATGCCTGAACCTTAAACAGGAATATACTTTTGACAAGCAAAAACATTTGGAACATAATAAGTAGTTAAAGACTTGCTAAAAGAGAAGCCAAGGTTTTAATGATTACAAAATTATAATCGGAAGGATCTGAATCCGTAAGGGGCAGACACAGACAGAGAAAACAACAAGAGGAAATTTATGCGTACATTCAGCATAAAGGAATCTAGCTTTCTTTCTGGTTACCATCAGGAAACGAATTAGAATGACACAAGACAACATTAGGGATCCTCGAGAGAATATAAATATGATCAAGATAAAAGCGTACCAAATACCACAAGATGTACATTTGCCTCGCAAAAAAGAGGAACCGTTGATAGGACAGTGCGAGTTTGAGCTCCAAAGAAAAACAGAAAAATAAGTTTCTATTGCGGAAAAACAGCATCCTTCATATACAGAAATATCAACAAGTAAACATAATTACGGAAATAATGCATCCAAATTAGCAGAAAACTCTGAACTTCACCACTGATTCCACTCAAGAAGAAAATCATGACATTAAAGCACTAGGAAAAGCAAGACATGATCACAATTGAAACTAGCCAAAACAAGCTTAGCTAACATATATAAAGACATTTTGAAGGTAGTTATAGACACCCAATTCCTATATTATTATACCTACAACATAAAATGAAATGAAATAATGAACAGAGCTCAGTTAAAGTGTAGCCTCTTTCAAGTGTTCCATACATACAGCACTCGGGTTGAAAGTTCAACTGGTTAGATAAGTTCTTGAACTTTCTGTCAGACTTCACCATATCATTCACTTTAGAGCACATCACAAACAAGTGCAATAGACGAGAGATTTTAGCTAGCCGATGCGAATTCTGGGATCAATTTATGCAAGAAAATCTACAAGCAGGAGGAGAAACATATTTAAAAGAAGCGCCTTTTAAAATTTCTGGTGGATGCTTGATAAGAGCGCATGAGGAGCCCGACACCTATGCCTATACCGACACACATTCCAAGACCTATCCCGACACCGACTCTAACACCGGCATTGAACCATGAGAGCTGGCCATCTTCATCTATGTACCAACCTTCAGGATAATAGGTGGGTCCCACCTTGGTGTCTGAATCATACCCGTCAACCGATTCCCCTTCCGCAAGCTGTGAAAGAAAAAAAAACACATGAAATTGTTTTTAAGATGGTGAAAACTAATTGAATTAGACTAGGATACTATCGATAGAATTTGAAGACAAATCCTATCAACTTTTAATCATTGGTGGCACATTGGGATTTGTGCAGACAATTATGTCAATGTTTGAACAGATGATAACTTCTCTTCATAATTGTTTACACACATCTCAAAAGCAAATGTAAAAGTTAAAAAACAGGTAGAATCGCTTCCACATTCTACATAGCGTCGTCTAACTCAAACTTGTTTTACCAGATTAATACAAATTTGTGTATGAAATTGCTTCAGCTCTCCGGGTTACTTTAAAATGCTATGCAATACAGAGAGGGCAGGCTTAATCATAAGGTTTCAAATATCAAATAACGGAATCACATCGGATGAGTGTTTTCTATATTGAGTATCAGACAATATATCCAGGAGGACCCACGTCAACATCGGACGATACGCTCATACTGAAAGTTAATATCTTGGATTTCTATATACCTATCCGATATATTGGAAAAATCGGATATTGATAGGCATTGCCCCTATTTAAGCATTTTTTTTACAAATATATGATACAAAATAATATCATAAAATATCTATCAGCATAACAATTCATTGTAAGCTGCACAATGTTTTAAATGTCGGCTGATATCGCTGAAATGTCGGTTTTGGAAAGAAAACGAAACAGACATGCAAAACAAATTCGGTACCAATATTTGGTGAATGTCGGCCGACATTTCATGATTCCGGACGAGATGTCGTGATGTCGGCGTTTAAACCGACATTTACCATTATGAGGGAAATTTTTTTAGGATAATTTTCTTTTTGGGGGAAGATATAAATTTAATAAAACTAAAATTCTGAATAAGTTAATACTTTTTTTCGAAAAAATAAGTTATATAAATGTCGTTTACATTACAAAAATGTACAACCCGATATTTGATAATACCACCCGACATTTCACGATATCCGATATCAAAATCTTTAGGCCGACACGACATCAACGTCCGAAATTTAGAACATTGAAGCTACATGCACAAACATACAATAAAATAAATCAATAATAATAAGCCTTTAGCCCAAATTTTTTGGTTAGCCATGTGACTTTGTTTTTTCCATTCTACTCTGTCAAAAGCCGATTCAATTGGAAATTAACATGTTTTAATTGCCGCTCATGTTTGTTTAGGTCTACCCTTAGCTTTCATTAAACATTAACTATAATTTTGGTACATCTCCCAACTGACATTTATTGGTCTCCGTTGCACATGTCGAAACCATCTCATTCAGTTCTCATTTTATCCTCTATAAACATGGTCTCCAACTTCTTATGAATAGAATCATTGCCTATGCTATCGCTCATTTCTTATCCAATCTTTAAAAGTATTTCCGCTCATGCTTCTTAACATTCTCAATGCAAGCATAATTGATTTTTACATGTTTCTTAGATGCCTAACATTTCAATATATTAAGCAATACTAGCCTTATAACAGATTGGCTAAACTGCACTAAAATATTATCCAATTTTTTTGCGATAAAACACCTTCAGCTAATTTAATTAGAGAAAACTTTCTTGAACTTTCATCCTTGATTACAAAATAATAAGACGTTTATAAACGTATGGAAATATTAATATAAGTTGCCACGTCATCAAAATATGACAGGTTCTTTCTATTTTACCCCATCAAATGTTTTAAATAACTCTTTTGTCCTTTCCCTTTATTTAACATAGATTTAATTGATTTTTCTTTCTTTTCTTATAAAAACCCATTTTTTCAAGGAAAAAATATCTTCTTTCTCCTCTTCAGTTCTTCTAGGAGAAAATCTTCTTCAATCCGAAATGATTGAACTTTAAGAACAAAGGAAGACTTGGATCAGCATTTAGAACATAATCTCTCTTTTTTAAAGGCAAAGTCTCTTGTATGTCCTTTTCTCTTATGAAATAAAATCCTTTCAATTTTATATTGTTAAGCTTAAAGAAGGGGCGAAGACTAAAGTTGGGGTTGGGTTCGAGTTTTAATGAGTCAATTATTCTGAAGAAAATGATCACGACTCATGATCTTGACCTCTTATAAGAGATGCTCTGACGTAATTTAGGTTGACGATGGGTTCTTGTTCTTTACTTTAATTATGAAAAAAGGAGGTGTGAGGATGAGAGAGCTACATGTCTTTAGTATTAAGGAGAATGGAGAAATTTATGAATTGACAGATCTATATGAAAGAATTAAGGAGGAAAATGAAACTTTTGGTTTTAAGAAAATAATTGAAGGTAAAACAGTCAAAATTTAATAGGTACTAATGTCGTATAGCAGTTAAATGCCAATAAGATAGTTTATAGACTTCTCTCTAATTTATAGAGTTCAAGAGAGTTATCGCAAAAAACTAAAAAGTTAAAAGTATTTTAATACAGTTTAGCCTAACGAATTCATATATTTTTCCTTTCAATTTCAAAGATATTTACAATTACATAACGCTCTTAAAGCACTTCTTTACTTCAATCACCATACTTTGATCCTATGAATTACATCTTTTTTGATCTCATTGCATGATTAATTATAGGTTTATTTCTAAAGACTCCCACAAAATTTCATGGTTTGGCAACAAACTAGAAAGCGTAAGATCTCCAAAAAAATGACCATGGCAACACTAACAATGCCTCATTACCGCCATGGAAGCAATATCACTCAAGTCATCGTGTCATCATAAAAAATGCAAACCCTTTAAAATACCATTCTTCATGCTAACCGCAACCCTAACTCCACCGCCGCCCCTCCTCTCTAATTATCGCCCTTCTCATCAACCATCTTCTATATTTCCCTCCTCACCATCTAGCCCCCGGCCTATGCTTTATCTATCTTACCTCCTCCCCTTCTTCATCAATCATCTTTCCTTAAGCGATGCCTGATATGTAGTTTCAACGCCATTAAGCATTGACTGTTAGTTCCGGTAGGTTTTAGGAAATTTCAAACCTTTGGTAGTTTATTGCCAAATTATGAAATCTTTTGAAAGTATTATAGAAATAAGCCTCAATTACAAATCCTCAATAACATAAATAATAAACAATAAAATAAGTTAAATAATTCATGCAAAATCATGTCATTTCTCTATTTTTTATTATTGGACTGAGTAACAAGTTTCAAATCCGGTGTTTAAAAAAACAGATTATACGGCCAAATGGCCGATTAATCGTACTCGGTAGCAAAACGATTAGATAATCCATCACTCGGTCCATCATGCGGACAAACCGGTTATTCGGGTATTACTCGAATTATACGGTGTACAATCGTTAATTAATCAGTTCTTTGTTTAAAATTTCAATTTTCAAATGGTCTAAAATCCCACAACCCATCACTAATCCTACGCGGCCCAACTTGCTGATTAATTGACCCAACCTTATAATCAATTAGCATTACCTGCATCTCATCTTTTTTTTATATCTAACCCAAGACCATCACAATCTTCATCTCATCGGCCAATCTCTGTGATCTCTAGCAAATCTTGGAATCATGAACCCTTCTCATCTATTTTTCTTATATAAAATATTTATATTTAAATATTCATGGCCGCATAATCTGCGTAAACCGATTAATCACCGAATAACCTAATTATACCTTACCCACCTTCCGAACGAATAGTAAAAGAATACGTGTTTTACACCTTGTTCAAAACCTTTAAAAACTAAACTAGCCAGTCAAAATTACTTAATGATCCTCGACATAATGAATTCTTGATGATATTGGTCGCAATAACCACTGTTTTCAAGTTGAATTATTTCTCTTGTATCATATTGATAGCGGTCCCAAACCAATGTAATGGTTGTTGAAACAACTATATAATTTAATTTGTATGCGAGAGTGGTAAACTTGGAAGCATTTGTTTAAGCACACTTTAAAGTGTTTACTTGGATCTTTTCAATTATATCATACTAGTGTTTTGCATGTGCGCTGCACGTATTTAATAAATTAGATTTTTTTAAGAACAAATTAATTGATTTAGATAGTGGGAACGGTTGCTTTAAAGATAAAGGGGGTTAATGGGAAGAGTTTTATTGGAAGAAAGAGAGAAAATTCCATCCGCTAAATTTGGTAGTTGCGGTAATGAAATATGATTTGATTTTTTGAATTTTTTAGTTGATTTCTCTTGCAAGCAAAAATGCCACATAATCAAATTGATTTCAAAATTACAGACCCCCTTCTTTTTGCTCAAATAGTAGAGATTTAGAATTTGTGGTTACATAAACAAAGAGAAATGTTTGGAAACATGTAAAATAACAAACTAGATGCTACAAACTTTCCATTTTAATATCTATAAGCTATTACTCTCTTGAAACCTAATTACCCAACCTCGAAAACACTCAATCCACTCCGTAACTCCTACATATCACATTTAATGTTTCTTAACAACAATTCATACACACAAGAATAATGGAGGAAAGGTGCTATAGTAGGGAATTCCCTCCTATGGCGTCGATAAAAATCAATCATCCAATATTATATTCGACGATCAGCACTTATCCTTATATCATTTAAGATATTGATATGCCAAATTTCATGTGATTCTACCACTTTTTCACCGTTGAATTAGCAATGTAAAAAGTTTTGTCGTCGGTAAAACGTTAATTTTGCACCCACTAAATCAACGGTAAAAAGGTATTAGAGTCGTATGAAATTTGGTGTATCGACATATTTGACAATGAAGATCAAAATGAACGGCATCGATCGTAGAATAAAATGGGGACGGGTGTAGTATTTGACACCACCTAATGAAAAAGCCTCATAGGGTCTCTTTCCTCCATTATTCTCTCTCTATATGGGAGTGATCCATTGCAAACCGGTCCGTGTTTTTTAAAAATGGGAAATCTTGGTCTATGACATATTTGAACGATCCAATCAGTTCAAGTTGATCACCCTACCCTCAAATACACGTGTATTTGAAATCAAAGGATTTGAAAACCTGTAACATATGCATCGATACTGCAACATAAACTTCATCCGATGCATATGTTACAGGTCTTGAAATCCTTTGATTTTAAATACACGTGTATTTGAGGGTAGGGTGATCAACTTGAACTGATCGGATTGTTCAATTATGTCATAGACCAAGAGTTCCTGTTTTTAAAAAACGCGGACCGGTTTGCAATGGATCACTTCCCTATATATATAATAATGGAGGAAAGAGGCCCTAGGATGCTTTTTGCGTTAGTAGATGACACAAATCACGTCCACCATTTTATTCGACGATCGGCATCGGCCATCTTGATCTTCATCGTCTAACATGTCGATACACCCAAATTTCATGTGATTCCAACACCTTTTCACCGTTGATTTAGTGGATGCAAAATTAATGGTTTGCCGACAATATAACTTTTTACATTGCTAAATCAACGGTGAAATGGTGTTGTAATCATATGAAATTTAGTGTACCGACAAATTCGATGGAGATCAAGTTGAAAAATGCTAATCGTTGAATAAAATGGTGGACGTACTTTTTGCCGCCGCCTAACACAAAAAGCCTCCTAAGGCCTCTTTCCTCCATTATTCTCATATATATATATATATATATATATATAGAGAGAGAGAGAGAGAGAGAGAGAGAATTAATAACAAAAGAAAAGGAAAAGTAAAAATTAGGTGGTTCTCCTTTGACATGCACAATGCTTTCTCAAAATGGAGTATATGCGCTCTTTGTTACCTCATATGAGAGCATTATTGTGAGATAATTTCATAGAGAGCATTAACACGCTCCAAAACAAGAACACTAGACCACTCACATATGGTATTACACCCTAAACACAACTACGCGTGTTGTTATATCATAATAAGGCTTTAACCCTTTCATCTTGCGCATTACAAGTCTTTATCATTTGTAAACTGGATGAATCCGAACGGTACTTATTGTTTTTATTTCCTGTGTATGTGAAAATGTAGGAGGAAGGATGTAATTGCTTTGATGTTGTGAGGTAGGATGATAGAATCCAAGAGAATGATGTTAGTTGTGTTTCTAAAGACAAAATTCTTTTAATCAAGAATAGATCAAGGTTTTAAATATCGGATATCGGAATCATATCAGATTGATACTTCATATCGCCTATATGGCCTATATATCGGTTTTATCGTAACGTAAGTGGTTTGAAAATGATATGTCGGAAGATATATCGGCCGATATTTGATTCCTTGGATTAGATATGCGTTTAAACAGAGCATAGTTCTTAACAATAGCACGGCAACTAGTAGAGAGAATAGGATGATGGTGGCCAATTTATTGGTAGGACAATTAGTGTAGTTGTTCAGCAATTGCGGAGTTTGTTGGAGAGGAAGGTTGAAGAGAAACTAACTATATAGAGTGACCTTGTGGAGAGAGATAATTTTTCATGAATGAGGCTGCATGTCCTATGAGTGGAGTTTACACAATCATTTGATGAAGACTAACATATACAAGAACAAAGTTGGACTGCAATGTGTTGTCGATAGGACTAAGAATTACTTTAATCAACATAAAGAGAGATTTTAGGATCAAATGGATTTGTGAGCATGCAACTAGACAATGGGCACAGACTTAAATCATGTGAACTATAGTGTTGGAGAATAGCCTACATGATTGGCCTTGCTGAGAAATAATCTAATTGGCTTGTGAATCATAACTATGAGAGAGAGAGAAAGAATCAAATCCAAAGTTCATTTGGTCTTGCACCTTAAATTTCAGTATTTAACCATTTCAATGGTCATCTTAATTATTAACTTCTTCCTTTACATTGCATCTCCCTGCTCAACAGGTATAGACTGTTATTCATCGAACATTTGGATCATTCAACCAAATCCTAGTGTCCCTAAACTTTTGGTCTACTATTTGCAGATTCCAGTTGGTTTTAACTCCCACTTCTACTCAAAATTCAATAGAGAAATTAAGAAATCAGATTCAGAACTGAAGCTAAGGTTATGCATTTACACTCCTAAAAAAATATCATTTTATTATCAACCTCCTATCATCTGTGGACACAACCATGATAGATCAAAGTAAAAACAAAAACAAAAAACAAAACATACAAGTAACAAAATGCCAACAAACAACATGCAACCTGCGATCTATAAGGTGACACCTTCTGTACTAAGCATCATAAGATCTCATATGATGATCATGAAATCATATGGAAATATATCACTCTACAAATTAAAGTCCACGACACAGACCCAAACACGAACACAACATTTGTAAAAGTAGGACACAACTATATTATTTATCTATAAATAATTGCATATAACTGACTATAATAAACTACGATAAGAAATATATAGTATAATTTTAAAAGCACGATATATATAGAATCAAGGATAAAAACATTGGTTTATAACCATAAGATTGTCTGAGCTTACACAAAGTTACAAATATATGCACTGCAATCCAACCTCATCATTTGTATCATCATGAAACTTTATTCCCAGCTCTAATATACATATATAGAGAGAGTATTCTCACATTCTTGCATTCCTAAAGATCATTGTTTTAAAAAGAGGCTGGTTAAACGGCGGAGTGGGTTTCGCCGCTCCACTTTATTCCGCGTAAGCGGATGATATTACACAACCGCCCGCTCTGCTTTATCCCGCTTAAGCAGATGATATTACCCAACCTATTTTATTGATATATGCAACTCATAAGTGTAATTATCGATAAATAAACACTATTGTTGGAGTGAGAACAACATAAATACCAATTCATACAAAATCCCATCTTTTTTCTTTTTTTCCACGTTTTTCTCTATCGTGCTCGAGTCACAAGGACTAGAGTTTTCGAACTGCTCGTCTTCGAGAAACTTCAAGATTTGGGTTTCGAAACGCTAAAAATTAGGGTTTTGATCTAATCAACTTCAAGAAAACAAGGCCTGAATCGATTTCGAGCAATTCTAGGGTTTTACGATTTCGAGCAGTTATCGAATTTTAATCTTGAATTTCCAATTCGATTTCGACTTGACTTGGCTTCGGGCTGAAATCTTCTACGCGCTTTTTGTGCTTTGTTGGGGTTTTTTGTACTGATTTGAGCTATGAGGCCTAATGCTGGACACTGAAAGGTTATGAGCACTATGAGCTTAATAAATTCTAAGGACATGTCGATTTTGGGTTGAATTGTCCGAGCATATTTAATAGCAAATATTATATTGTCTTAGCAAATCTGTTGAATTTTGTTGAATTAAGGCATTTGCAAGTGCAAAAGAAGTATACAAATAGTTAGAACATAATTAGAATCAATATTTATTGACAAGAACTAAGAAAAGTGATGAAAACACTGGATTCCTGATTTCCGAGCAGTCGCTTAAGCGGTGCTTAAGCAGTCAAGCTCCTCGGCCGCTGCTCCATTTTTCTTTTCTGATTTTAAAACATTACTAAAGATTTCAAAGCCGTCTACACCTATAATCCATATTCTTATTACTTAACACCATGCGCTAATTAGAAAAGTTGGATACATCCAATTTGGGCTAACACGGTTGGAACATGATGGCACGACGTCCGGTGGTGTGTCGGAGTGTTGGTGTGTCCGATAGCATTGGACATGGATGCACTAAGCAAATAGAAGTCTCAGGGCTTCCTAATGTAAAGGTTCATAATTTAAATAAGAACCAATTTAAACAATATTTATAATGATTTTATTTTCTTTCTTTTTTGAGTTTAAAGCAATTTCCATGTTCATCCAGCTCCAACAACCATAATCAGCACCGCAGCTCCAATCACGGCTTTCCAAGCCACGGAATTTGCATCCTTGTGATTGCAGTCTGTGAACCGCAATTGGCGTGGTTGCCATGCTCAATTCAAATTCAGTTCTGGATATAGATGATTCCTACGTTGTGTCCAGGTTCAAACAGTCGTGTATCTTTCAATCTTTACAATACTTGTATAAAATTTGGCATGCAAATCAATCCAAAAAATCAAGAAAACGGTATTGAAAGATTTCTCACCGGCACCAACACCCTCTGACAAACCGACCTCCCCTTCTCCCTCTCCCCGTTCTCCTCGTCCTCCGGAATCGAATCCAAGAACCCTGGCCTCGCCTTCCGCCTCGGGCTCAGCTGCACGGTCTGGGTCAAGATTAACGGCGCCCCACCGAAGCACCCAGCCACATAAACCTCCACCGAGGGGTTCACAATCCCAAGCCTGGGCTGCACGAGACCCGACCCGTTAACGCTCGCCGCCAGGTAGCAATCCATGCTCCACCCCGTCTTCGGATCCTTGTCGGATCCGATCCCGCCATTGCTCCACGCCGCCTCCATCCTCTCCAAGGACCCGCATATGATTAGGGTTCCGTTCTCATCGGAGACCTCGAAATCGAAGGCGCCGCCGGCGATCCTGACCGCGTCGGTGCAGACGTAGGTCGCCTCTGAGGCGCCGCGGTCGAGGCGGTCGCGGCGGAGGAGGAGGGAGGTGGGGTCCGAGGAGGGGATCCGGGAGCCGTTGATCTCGAGGCAGGCGCCGATCGGACCGCGGAGGTGGGAGAGGGTGAGGGAGGAGGGGGCGGTGTCGACGGAGCACGGCGAGATCCGCACGTAGAAGAGTCGGGTCTCGAAAAAGGATGAGGAGGCCATCGTCGCCGTCGCTGGCTGACGTCTTTTACGTCATCGGAATCGAAATCTAGAGTTAGGGTTTCGGGATCGAGGGTTTGCAATGCATAGAAAGAAGATGACAAAGACGAAGAACATGGATAATGATATATAATTTCCTTTTTGTTTTGTTTTGGTGCAAAAAATTTTAAGAAACAAAATTGATGGTATAATGTTCCATTGGAACCGTTTAAATTGACCTGTGCCTTATCTGCCGACGAGGATGAAAAATCTCCTCAAAATCAGACCCTCCTAAGATTTTAGATGGATTTTGAAATTCATAAGGTTTTGAAATTCGTAAAACAGAAAAGAGAGAGAACGTGTAAAAAAGATTTGCAAGCCAGCTCATCCAAGGGTTTGCAAATCTTTTTTGCACACTCTTTATTTTCTCTTGTCTGAATCTCAAAACCTTTACAAATCTCAAAACTTATCCAAGGATTTGTAGAAAAATTTTCTTTACAAACTCTTTTAGAGAGGTGGTTTTTCCTTCCAAAAATATGTACTCATCAGGCTTCGAAGCTAAACTCAAAACTTGAGTCCGATGCTCATGTCCTCATGTCAAATCTGATTTTTAATGATTTTTGAACAATTAATAGAACCCGTGCATGGATTGGTACGCCTCCACTTTGGCCTACTGTTTTTGCCATTTAACGTTATTTTTCTTTTCTATACTAGTCACACACGTACGCATGTTAAAGATTTGGATGTGAATATAATAATGGACAAGCATGATGTTTTAAGTTTTAGCCGCATAAAAGCGATTTTTGAAGGAAAATAGAAAAAGTTTGAACAAGTTTGTCCTCTTGACAGTAAGAAGTGAGATGGGGACAGGCTGTTTTTAAGGTTTTAAGGCTTGTTTAATATTTAGCTCTTTTTGAATCATCAGCCAACTTTTTTTTTCTGAACTTTCTTTTTCTATTTGCACAATGGCTTTTTAGGTGATGAATCAGATTAAAAGACGGTGTTGTCATACAATCATATACTTATATGTATATTATATGTATAAGTAAAGAATTATAGTTATAAGTCGATAAAAATAACTATTGACAAACTCAACTTTCAAATTGTTTCATCTTACTTTTAGAATAATATTCTTAAATATTATTCTCTTTTGCATAATTGTCTCATCTTGATCTGACATAAATGTGTATGGGTAGAGATCTCTACCTGGAAAACAAAACAACATATAATTCAATATTTTATTATATAATAGTTTCCAAACTAAATTAATACAAAATATATCGTCTTAAGAATTACATAATAATTACAACATTCAATTCGATAGCTTCTTTCTTCTAGACTATCTCTCTTTCGGCAACTTCGATAGATTGTGAATCCTCCAGATCTTGCTGAACGTCTCTTCAACCATTTTTAGAAATAGTTAACTTTTCCTTAACTTACATTTTGGTAAGTTTATTACAGCCACGCATAAACACTAAAAAATTATCAAGAATAGTAAACTTTAAGGATAAAATCTATTTTTATTATAATTTAAGAAGGCATGAATGTGAATATGATATGGTGTTAAATATTAAAATTGGATACAGCAAGATACCAAAAAAGAAAAAAACAACACGATAAGAATTCATTTTATAACTGTCAAGGGTGCCGAGGGACCCCAACAATTCGTCATATCTGCTCCCTGCTCCGTTCGGTCTTGATAGAGGTCCTTTTTCGGGTCTCTGTCAGATATTGTCTTCCGTCGATCTTCCAGTGGATCTTGGAGGTGACCTCCTGTTGGTGTGGGTCTCAATGGGTTTTGAGGAGATTGGTGGTTTAGAGGAGTTTGCGCCGAGTACCTGCAAGGAAGTCCCGAGGTGGTTTGGTATGACCGAGGACCCTCCGACGATCAAGTTAGCATGAGATCCGAGCAGAGTAATGGCTAAGTGGGGTCAAAAAAGCTTACTTGACTCCTCTATGATAGGGGTTTATATAGTGGCGGCGGCGCGCAGTAGCTGGCGTGAGAATCTCGCCTGCAGTTACGCTCCCGACGTCACACCCGCGTAATAAGCGGATCGCCCGTTAATGGGGATCGTGATGGCGTGGAACATGGGATATTGCCGGCGGAGAATCCGCGCATGACGAGATCTGCGGAGCGGCGGTTACGTCGGTGAGTGGTGGAGTCGGTCGGTCGGAGGGACCGAGAAAGATGGCCTCAGCGAGGGAGCTCGGGAACGAGTGGGAGGGCCGAGGCATCCTGGTCCTGTGGTAGCTCGGGGCGAGCTGAGAGGCCGAGGAGGCCAATTTGCAAGGGCTCTGAGGAGAGCCAGCTTGTGCTTGCAGGTCGGGTACAGGGGTGGTTTGGTCGGCCCCTGTGGGCCCTTTCTTCCGAGTTTCGGGACACATCATCTGCCACGTGTCCTGATATGGGAGATCGCCAATATAGAACATCATCATTAGCCCCCCACTCTTGTCCTGACCAGGAGTCCGTGCAAGTGAGTGCTCGGTTGCTTGTGAGATTTGGTGCTTCCTTCGTCTTCCTGACCTCTTTCTTATCTTTTTCAGGTCCTCCAGCACGTCGCCATTGCCTTACGCATGGAGGCCGAAGTGATAGCCCCGGCGATGAAGGTCGCGGACCAGCTTGCCTCGTTGGAAGAGAGCTCCAAGCGGGAGCTGGAGGCAGCGATGGCGAGGGTTGCCGCCCTGGAGGGCGAGGTGGAGGCCGGGAAACGAGAGGTTGCCTGGCACTGCGAGGCCGCCGTGGCTACCGAGGTCAAGCTTGAGGATGCTCAGGCGCTCGCCGGCAACCTGAAGAAGACGGTGAGGACCCTCCGGAAGGAGCTGGGGGCGGCAGTCAAGGCGGCGGAGCAGGCCAACCTCTCGGCGGCGAAGGCGGTGGAAGGCTACAAGAAGTCGAAGGACTTCTACAATGACTTAGCCGTGGCCACCACCTGCATCTGGCACGAGGCCCTCGACGCCGTTAAGGCCCGGATGCCGGAGTTCACCGATGAAGAGCTCCGGGCCGAATACCCCCTCGCGGACGCCGATGAGTAGGGGGAAGAGATTCCTGATGATGAGTTGGCCGAGGACCCTGCTCGACTCGTGGTAGATATCGAGGATCCCGAGGTCGCGCCTGGCCCTGAGGCCTAAAGCCCCCGTCTTCCTCCTCTTTTATTTTGCCGCTTTTTGGAATTCTTGTAAGCCTCCGGGCAGTCTGTAAGGCTGGGGAGCCCAAAATACCCTTTGTAATGACTTCGTTTTTGGTAGCAAAACTTTTTGTTTCATCGGCTTGCACTTTATCTTCTGTTTGTGAAGAATGCTCGTAAAATATCCTTGCTTGCACTGTTGGGCTTCCATGTCAGGTCGGCCATTTGTCTAGCGATCGTTCGTCGAGTTGATTCCGATCATTTGCTAAGTGTGCCGAGCGCTGCTGAGAAGGAGGCATCTCCATGGCCCCGGAGTCGGGGGGGATCACTCAGACTTGGATAGACCTGATGTCTCTTATTAGGGCTTCAGATCCCCTGCATGTGATGGGCAGGAGGATGCCTGCTGGGGATGACCGAGCAAGGAAGCTGCTCGGTTGATCTTGGGAGGGCTTTGATCCCTGCCGGTGGTGGTAGGAAGCTACCAACCGGGGATAGCCGAGCAAGGGTCAGGCTCGGCTTCCTCTGGGATGACTTTTTGATCCCTGGTGTTTCGAGTAGGGAAGCTACCGGCCAGGGATAGCCGAGCAGGGTAGCTGCCGAGCTGCCTTTAAGAAGGACTTTGATCCTTAGCGTTGGAGGGGCCGTAGGAGGCCTGCTAAGGATAGCCGGACAGTGAAGCTGCGCGGTTGCCTCTGGGCGAGGGCTTTGATCTCTGGCGTCATGGATAGGCAACTACCAGCCAGGGATGACCGAGCAGGGTAGCCGCTCGGTTGCCTCTTGCGTGGGCTTTGATCCTTAGCGTTGGAGGGGCTGTAAGAAGCCTACTAAGGATAACCGGGCAGTGAAGCTGTGCGGTTGCCTCTTGGCGAGGGCTTTGTTCTCTGGCGTTATGGGTAGGCAACCACCAGCCGGGGATGACCGAGCGGGGTAGCCGCTCAGATGCCTCTTGCGAGGGATTTAATCCCTAGCATCATGGGTAGGGAGCTACCAGCCGGAGATGACCGAGCAGGGTAGCCGCTCGGTTGCCTCTTGCGAGGGCTTTGATCCTTCAGGACGGGGACCGAGCAGGGTTACTACCCAGTGCCTCTTGGCAAGGACTTTGATCCCTGTCGGTTGTGGTAGGAAGCTACCAGCCAGGGATAGCCGAGCAAAGGTCGAGCTCGATTACCTCTAGGAGGACTTTGGTCCTTAGTGCGGGAGGGGCTGTAAGAAGCCTACCAAGGGCCCTTGGCCGGGCAGGGTTACTGTCCGGTGCCTCTTGGCAAGGGCTTTTGTCCTGAAGGATAGCCGAGCGAGGGTCGGGCTCGACTGCTTCTGGGAGGGCTTTGGATCCCTGTCGGTTGTGGTAGGAAGCTACCAGCCGGGGATAGCCGAGCGAGGGTCGGGCTCGACTGCCTCTGGGAGGACTTTTTGATACCTGTCGGTTGTGGTAAGAAGCTATCAGCCAGGGATAGCTGAGCAGGATAGCTGCTGGGCTGCCTCTAAGGAGGACTTTGATCCTCAGCGTTGGAGAGGCCGCAGGAGGCCTGCTAAGGATAACCGGGCAGTGAAGCTGCGCGGTTGCCTCTTGGCGAGGGCTTTGATCCCTAGCATTGCGTGTAGGGAAGCTACCGGCCAGGGATAGCCGAACAGGGTAGCCGCACGGCTGCCTCTAGGGAGGACTTTGACCCTTAGCGTTGGAGGGCCGTATGAGGCCTGCTAGGGATAACCAGGCAGTGAAGCTGCGCGGTTGCCTCTTTGATGAGGGCTTTGGATCATAGAGACAGAACTCTATTTGCAGTGTTCTGACGTTCCTTTATTTGAATGGAAAGGATTTTTAAAAAACATTTACATCGTCTTCATGAAAGGAGGGGGTACACACTTGTTGGCCTTGGCCTCATTGGTATAGCTTGAGCTTCTCGGCGTTGTAAGGCCGTGGGAACTTGCGTCCGTCCGTGTCTTGTAGGTGATAGGCTCCGCCGGGGAGTACCTCAGAGACGAGGAAAGGACCGTCCCACTTTGGGGAGAACTTGTGTAGCCTGCCTTGATCGATGAACTCGTTTCTCTGTAGGACCAGACCTCCGGCCTTGAAGGAGCGGCACTTGACCCGAGCGTTGTAGTATCAGGCCGTTTGTTGTTGATAAGCGGTAGCCCTGATCTAAGCCCGGTCTCTCTTCTCCAACAAGATGTCCAGGTTGATCCATAGCGCCGAGGGGTTCGCATCATCGTCAAAGTGCTCGATCCAATGACTGGGTTGCCCGATCTCCGCTGGGACCATTGTCTCTGTCACGCCCCGCTTCCTAGAGTGCGCTAAGATAGGCACGTGACAAAGCTAACTATGCTACCTGTGGATAGAAAATATCCTTCCACAGTCACATTACGGCTGTAGAGATATCAAGAACAGTAATAAACTATCTAACACATGTGCATAATCCAGAATAAATGAGTCATGAAATAAATAATGCGGAAGCAAAAGATCCAAGTATAATAATAAACTAGAATGTACATCCCATAATGCGGGCTCACATCAGGAATGAAAATACTGAAAGGAAACTAAAATAAACTAATAACAGGTCCTCACTGCTCGACCTGTTGATCAAAATACTCCTGGACTGCCTGCGATAAGGATAAAAGATCTGGGCCATGCAAAACCCAGATGTCAGCAAATTAAAGATGAGGAAAAGGTTTGCTAAAGCCATATCAATGGGCATGAAGCTACCATCCTCCGAAGGAAACATTAATGATGAAATGGAAATGCACCCCTCCTATTGCTTATATCATCAGAAGGTGTCGCACCCCACTCAAGAGTGCAAAGCTTTCGATAAATGGTGGCAAGGATATGTTGCTCATCGACAACATTTTAAGCGGAAGAAACGTAAAACTCGTCGGGAGCGGAAAAATATGATTGAAGGGTTTAACAGAACTACCGGTGATTGTCGCATGGTTAACGCCGGGGGATCACAGGTGCCTACATTCAGGAGCGATTCTGATGAGGAGCTGGAGCTTACCCCTCTCTTTAAAGAGTCCGCCTCGGGAAAAGAAGAAGAGCCGAAGGTCTGCAAAAATATTCGGCTACGTAATCGCACGCTCCTCGAAAAGAATCTCGGACCCTCAAATAAAAAAGATAAGGGAAAAGAGAAGGTCCCTGAAGATATCATCTTAAATGACCAAGTTGTGGATGAGCTAAGTGCCAAGGACCCGCCGAAGAGAAGTAAGGTGGATTACAACGTCTTAGCGCATCTGAGGAAGCTACCCTCACAGCTCAGCATTCTTGACGGCCTTTTGCTGTCAAAGGAGGCGAGAGATTCGTTAATCAAGGCACTACAGGATCCGGAGCAATTCCAAGCTTTCCTGGCCGAAGAAAAGATGAAGGATGAATTGGAGGAAGTGCACACTGCTGATGTCGCTTTTGGTGATGAAGACCTTCTCCTTGGGACGTGCGAACACAATCGCCCCCTTTATGTCTCAGGATACTGTCACGACATAAAAATAGGCAAAATCCTGATCGACAATGGATCCTCCGTCAACCTCCTCAATGTGCGGGTGTTAAAAGAAATCTGCATGAGCGTCCAGCACCTTGCTCGGGACAAGATCACTATCTCCGGGTACGACTCCCAGTCATTAAGAACTCTTGGGTCTGTGATACTGACGCTACGCTTCGGGCTACTCGTCATGGACATTAAGTTCCACGTCATAGACGCCAAGACATGCTACAACACTCTGCTCGGCCGACCGTGGTTACACGAGTACAACATCATCCCTTCTACACAACATCAGTGTATGAAGTATTCTAAGGATGGTCTTGAGTATACCGTGGCGGGAGAACTGAACCCGTTCTCCGTAAACGAAGTCCGCAAATATGAAGATGCCAAATACTTCTTACCGAATTTCGAAGACACGGAAAGGTGTCACAAGCCGGAGAACAAAACTAACGCCACCATCCCTATTTTCGGGAGTGACACCGAGGAGGAAGAGGAGATAGTTTATTCGAGTCCGCCTCAATACAACAAGCCGGGACCATCTGCTCCTACGTTGAGCTTTAGTAGTGACTCTGAAGATGAGGTCCATGCTATATTTTCTACTCGGCCTTCAATACGAATGTCCGCTAACGAAGAACAAAGTCTACAAGTCGCCATGGTGCCGCTTAAACACCGCAAAGAACTGAATGTACTTGATATTTACAATGTAGAAGAGCTGCAAACGTTCTATATCCCTCCCAGGCGAGAATGAGAAAAGGCAATTCTATTCTACCGCTCTGAAGAAACCAGAGTGGAGAAAGAAATCTGGCATGGCGCGGATCCTACGCTTGATAGGCTTCAGCCCATCCGTCTCCCCAGATATTATACAGAAGGCTTGAAAAGGTTGCTGAAACGCCAAGGGATATCCTTCAAGCAGACCGTTCGAAAAGCCAAGTTCTATGACAAAGTCTGGAACGTTCCCGGGACTCAATGCAAACTGCCTAATAGAAGAATGGAAACAAAAGGGCTTTGATATATTCGGTACAAGAAACGAGAGTTACTAAACGGTTGCTACGTCGTGTATGACTTCGATGAAGAAGCAGATGCTCAGTGGGAGGACGCTAATCCTGAACCAGTGAAAGTTCCAGATGCGAAGGTACCCAGTCTGTCGTTCGAACAACAAATGGACAAACTTATAAGGGAAGCAGGTCAAAAAGTCCGATACGACCACAACCGCGAAATGGCCATCTACGAGAAAGCCAAAACGCAACGCCTCCTCCAACGGGCCGTGAAAGATGAAAATGTCGCTCCTTGTCAACCTGTTATAAAGAAGGCTCGACGCAGAGGTAGAAACAAGTCGAAATGCGAAAAAGGCGCTCAACAGCAACGAAGCGGGGCTAAGAGGCCACTCAAGTGAAAATCGAGTGGTTCCGATCTATCCCTTATGAGAAAAATGGGTCGAGCATACTCTTTTCCTCGGGACAAGACCAAGAAAATACTTGACCTCGCTCTAAAACATCAAATGCTTACACCGCCGGAGTCTAAACACCCTGAACAAGCAGGCGAGGTCTCACACCCAGACTATTGCTTTTATCACCGAGTGGTAGGGCATCCTCTCGAAGAATGCTTCACCTTCAAGAATTGGGTCGAAGATCAGTATCAGCTTGGCAAGTTCGCTCTGTCCGACAACTGGAGGGTAGCGCCACCACAGATCACGAACCCAAGGCCACGAAAGAAGAACCAGTTCCACATTAGGATTGAAAGCGAATTCGTACTTGTCACGTGATAACAATATCAAAAGAAAAGCCCGAGAACATGGATGACCTTCCCTGGTGCTTCGAAAATAGCAACGATGAGGTGATCTCAGAGTTTCAACCAGCGCCGAAAGAGCTGGAAGATGGAATCCATACCACGGCGAATAACCTCAAGAAAATTGAGTTGGGGACGGCGAATGACCCGCGACCGACATTCATTAGTGAGCTGCTGTCTGAAGAGAAGGTGGCTTCATTAAAAGACCTGCTTATGCAGCACAAAGATTGCTTCGCATGGAACTATTCCGAAATGCCGGGACTAGATCCAGAAATTGCTGTGCATAAATTGGCGATATCCCCGGATGTCAAGCCAGTCAAATAAGCGCCGAGAAGAATGCAGCTCGAGCTTGAGATGAGCATCAATGCCGAGGTCAAGAAGCTGATCGACTCTGGCTTTATTCAGGAGGTTCAATATCCGGAATGGATCGCCAACATCGTCCCAGTAATGAAGAAAAATAGGACAGTGCACATATGCGCGGACTTCCGGGATCTCAATAAAGCCTGCCCGAAGGACGATTTCCCAGTGCCAGTCACCAAACTGATGATAGACAACACGTCCACTCATGAGGTTTTCTCCTTTATGGACGGCTCGTCAGGGTATAATCAGATAAAGATGCATCCCGAAGACCAGAAGCACACCGCCTTCAGGACTCCTTTGGGTATATTCTGCTACAAGGTAATGCCTTTCGGTTTAAAGAATGCCGGTGCCACCTATCAAAGTGCCATGACGAAGATCTTCGATGACCTTATACACGAAATCGTCGAATGCTATATCGACGATCTCGTGGTTAAAAGCAAATCATACGAGGAACATCTCGAGCATCTGAAAACTGTATTTCAACGCCTTCGACAATACAACTTGAAGATGAACCCTCTTAAGTGTGCATTCGGAGTTTCCTCAGGTAAATTCCTGGGATTCATCGTCCGACACCGGGGTATCGAGATAGATCTGTCAAAGATCAGGCGATCATGGAAATGCCTCCGCCAAGGACTCTCAAACAGCTGCGGTCTCTCCAAGGGAAGATCGCGTATATACTACGATTTATAGCCAACCTTTCAGGCAAGTGCCGTCCTTACAGCCACCTGATGAAGAAGGGAACCCCGTTCGTCTGGGACCAAAAATGCCAAAGCGCGCTAGACGAGATCAAGCAATACCTGTAGAATCCGCCAGTGCTGGCTGCTCCGGTCAAGGGAAAGCCCCTCATTCTTTATACAACCGCCCTCGAAGGTTCCTTAGGCGCACTATGGGCACAAGAGAACGATCAAGGGAAAGAAAGAGCACTCTACTACTTAAGTCGAGTTCTACTGGGGGCAGAAAGCAACTACTCCCCCATCGAAAAGCATTGCTTGGCGTTAATCTTCGCGATAACAAAGCTCAGGCACTATGCGTTGGCGCATGAGGCCCGTCTCATTTCAAAGGTGGACCCTCTTAAATATTTAATGTCAAAGGCCATATTAACGGGAGGACTCGCTAAATGGGCCCTGCTCTTGATGGAGTTCTCGATAACCTATCAGCCTCTCAAGGCAGTAAAAGGCCAGGCCATCGCCGATTTCCTCGCTGAGCATCCGATAGCCGCCGATTCTCCTCTAAATTGCGATCTTCCAGACGAACATGCGTTTGACGCGATCGATGGTGGTGATACCCCATGGGAGCTTTATTTCGATGGAGCATCTTCCGTAAATAAGCGCAAACAAAGTACCCCTATAATCAAATCGGGGGTAAGACTCATCTTTGTAACTCCACAGGGAGGGATAATGCGTTTTGCTTTCTCCCTAACAGAGCCAAGGACAAACAATGAAGCCGAATACGAAGCTTTGATAGCAGGCATCGAGATCGCCATCGATATGGGAATTGAAAACCTCCTCATATACGGAGACTCCCAGCTGGTCGTTAGTCAAGTAAACGGTGACTACCAAACATGCAAACCAGAGTTGGTGAAGTACGGCGAAAAGGTGCAGCAACTGTTGACCCAAATTCTTTCCTATACTTTGGAGAACATACTGCACGCGGAAAACAGCAAAGCGGACGCGTTGGCCAAGCTCGCCAAGGAACTGGCCGATGAGAACCTCGATGATGTAAGAATCGTGGTACAAAGCCGTCGGGTGCTTGCCCCAGCAGAAATATCTCCGGAATCACCCGAAGAAAAGGGAGCGACTGAGCAGACGACTCTGCAAATAAAAGATCGGGAAACGGCTGAAGATTGGAGAGAAGTCTTTATAGACTACTTCAAATACCGTCGAACGCCCGAAGATGCGTCCTCGAGACATCAGCTTGTGAAACGAGCTCTGTCTTTCGCCTTCGTCAATGATACTCTGTACAAGAGGTCATTTGATTCTCTGTGGTTGAGATGTCTGGGACCTGACGAAGCGAAAAGAGTCGTCTAGGAAGTTCATGACGGAATCTGCGGTTCTCATCAAGCAGGCCCAAAGATGAAGTTGAAGATCAAACGGATGGGCTACTACTGGCCCACGATGATTCAGGACTACCTCGAATATGCAAAGCAATGCCACTCATGCCAAATCCATGGGGACTTCATCCATCAGCATCCAAATCCGCTACACCCGACGGTGGCTAGCTGGCCGTTCGAAATGTGGGGAACTGACATATTCGGCCCCATCGAACCAGCATCGTCCAGGGGACATCGTTTCATCCTGGCGACGACCGACTATTTCTCCAAATGGGCAGAAGCAATACCGCTGAGGGAAGTGAAGACGGAGTATATCCTCCACTTTTTCAAGACGCACGTCATATATCGGTTTGGAACTCCGCGACGGATCATCTCCGATAACGGACCAGCTTATAGAAGCCACAAGATCAGTCGCTTCGCACAACAACACAATATAAACTGGAGATATTCCTCGGTTTATAATCCACGAGCTAATGGTCTAGCTGAGGCCTTCAACAAGACCTTGACAAAGATCATGAAGAAAACAGTGTCCCGAAATAAGAAGGACTGGCATGAGAGGCTGCAAGAGACTCTTTGGGCATATCGAACTGCGTTCAAGATGGCCACGAACGCAACGCCATATGCGTTGGTATTCGGTACAGAAGCAGTACTCCCCCTCGAGATAGAGTTACCCTTTCTACGAGTGGCAGTTCACTACGAGCTGACGGACGAAGAAAATGCTCACCTTCGGCTTGAGGAGCTTGATGCCCTCGATGAGACCCGGCTCATAGCGCAACAAAATCTGGAAGCCTATAAAGCAAAGATGACGCGCTCATATGAAAGATTGACCCGGTCGAGGACATTCCGCCAAGGCGAACTCGTGCTAGTGGTCAAAAGGCTTATGATCCCCAGTCGCACCAAGCGGGGAAAATTCGAGCCAAACTATGAAGGCCCGTACATTATAGACAAGGTCTACCAAGGTGGAGCCTATCTACTCATGGATATGCACGGTGAAAGGCCTTACAAGCCAATAAATGGTCGATTCCTAAAGAAATACTATGCTTAGCGAGTTACTGCCTAGGTCAATGATAGATGACGACGACTATGTCCGCTCGCTATCTTCTTAAGCTCAAACTTTATAAGCAGTAGCCAGCCGATTCCTGGACGGACCGAAACGTCCTTAAACTAATGGCGGACCGAAACGTTCTTAAACTAATGGCGGACCGAAACGTCTTTAAACTAATGGTGGACCGAAACGTCCTTAAACTACTACCGCAGTATTCTTAGGCTGACGAGATGAATAAAAAATATATATATATGTAAAAAATAATAATAATAATAAACGGTATGTCCATAAGAAAAATAGGTACGGATGAAAACCCGAAAGGGCTCCGTGAGTAAAAACAGCAGGGCTACCGGCGAGTGTTCGTGAAAACCCGAAAGGGCACGACCTCGTAAATAAAATATATAAAAATAAAAAGAATAAAAAAAAGGTATGTCCATAAGTAAAAAGGGCACGGATGAAAACCCGAAAGGGCTCCGTGAGTAAAAACACCAGGACTACCGGCGAGTGTTTATGAAAACCTGAAAGGGCGCAACCTCGTTAAAGGACACTTACAGGGTCCCCTCGACCTTGTAAGGAGAAACCACCCGCGTGAGATCCTTACGACTTACAAGGGAGCAGCACACTTAGGGATCCCCACGATTCCTAAGGAGAAAATACACTTGCGAGATCCTTACGACTCGTAAGGAGAACTCTCTTATGGGACCCTCACGGCTCATAAGATTTGAAAGTCTTAAGTTACAGAGACCTAAACCTGTGCTTAAGCAAACCCCCCAAAACCTTTGATATTGCCCTACAAGTGGCCCAGTACTGGCTCTTATATACAATCCACGGGCGCGAATAAACATTTCCCTAACCAAGTCCCATCCGTGACTGGGGATATATGCACATGATGAACAACCCTTATAAGTCCTCTCGAGTTACAAGGAGAAAACCCTCTTGTAGGATCCTTATGACTTACAGAGGAACATACACTTAGGAATCCTCACGATTCCTAAGGAGAAAATACACCTACAAGATCCTCATGGCTTATAGGGAGAAATACCTTTGTGAGACCTTTACGGCTCATGAAGTTAAAAGCCTTAGTCGACAGGACCTTAACCCTGTTCGCTAAGCCACCTTTGTTCGACATCGACGGAGGCAAATGATGATTCGCTCCTGGCAACATCCCAGTTGTAGCAGTGCTGATGCCGAAATCGGTGTCTAAATTCAGATTTACGGCAAAAAGCCAGTAGGCCGCACATGCATATGAAATAGCCAAAATGATGGGGCAACTTGCAATAAAAAGCAGCAAGTAAAAACATATGCATACAAAATAGCCGAAATGATTGGGCAACTCGCAATAAAAAGCAGCGAGTGAAAATAAAATAAATAGCCGAAATGATTGGGCAACTCGCAATAAAAAGCAAAGAGTGAAAATAAAATAAATAGCCGAAATGATTAGGCAACTCGCAATAAAAAGCAGCGAGTGAAAATAAAATAAATAGCCGAAATGATTGGGCACCGTGAAAGACAGCCGAAATGATTGGGCAATCACGACCTTCACGATATAAAAGCTGAAATGATAGAGCATCGCGGAAATAAAATAAAGAAAAAAGAGAAATGATAAAACTTTGGCCCTACAGTTAAGATCACATCGATCCCTGTATACAATCTAAGGGCGCAAATAAAGAGGGAACCATACTTTCCCAACAGGCTCCGCCAGAAAATGAAGCCAAATCTCGACGGTTCATCCCAACTCCGAAGAAACCAGTATCTTCGGCAAAATCCTTCGACTCGAGGAAACAAACATCCTTGATGAGAGCCTCCTGATTCGCGTCGACTCGCAGAGAAACCAGTGTCTCCGTGGGAAATTCTCGATTCGTTTCAACACCAGGGAAACAAATATCCTTAGCAAACACCTCAATTCAGGGAAACAAACATCCTTAATGAGAGCCTCTTGATTCGCGTCGACTCACAGAGAAACCAGTGTCTCCGTGGGAAATTCTCGATTCGTTTCAACACCAGGGAAACAAATATCCTTGGCAAATACCTCAATTCAGGGAAACAAACATCCTTTATGAGAGCCTCCTGATTCGCATCGACTCGCAGAGAAACCAGTATCTCCGTGGGAAATTCTTGATTCGTTTCAACACCAGGGAAACAAATATCCTTGGTAAATACCTCAATTCAGGGAAACAAACATCCTTGATAAGAGCCTCCTGATTCGCGTCGACTCGCAGAGAAACCAGTGTCTCCGTGGGAAATTCTCGATTCGTTTCAACACCAGGGAAACAAATATCCTTGGCAAATACCTCAATTCAGGGAAACAAACATCCTTGATGAGAGCCTCTTGATTCGCGTCGACTCGTAGAGAAACCGGTATGTCCGTGGGAAATTTTCGATTCGTTTCAACACCAGGGAAACAAATATCCTTGGCAAATACCTCAATTCAGGGAAACAAACATCCTTGATGAGAGCCTCCTGATTCGCGTCGACTCGCAGAGAAACCAGTATCTCCGTGGGAAATTCTCGATTCGTTTCAACACCAGGGAAACAAATATCCTTGGCAAATACCTCAATTCAGGGAAACAAACATCCTTGATGAGAGCCCCCTGATTCGCGTCGACTCGTAGAGAAACCAGTGTCTCCGCGGGAAATTCTCGATTCGTTTCAACACCAGGGAAACAAATATCCTTGGCAAATACTTCAATTCAGGGAAACAAGCGTCCTTGATGAGAGCCTCCTGATTCGCGTCGACTCGCAGAGAAACCAGTGTCTCCGCGGGAAATTCCCGATTCGTCTCAACTTGCAAGATGAAGCTTCAGACAGCAGGGATTAAAAACTTGTTTCCTGAACAATGGGACCCTGCAAGTCAGTCTAAAGCGGTCTCTTGCATACTATTCACGTGTCTCACTCTCCAAAGTCGAATTTCGACAAGGAGGGAAACAACCGCTTACGGGTCCTCTCGACTCGGAAGAGGGAAAAATTCTCTTATAAGATCCTTACGACTTATAAGAGAAAGCGCGCTTAGGAATCCTTACGATTCCTAAGGAGAAAATACACCTACGAGATCCTCTCGATTCGTAGGGAGAAAATTCTTTATGAGACCCTCACGGCTCATAGAGTTGAAAAGTCTTACGCGACAGATCTGAACCTGCGGCCTAAGCCATCGCCATCTCTTGAAAAATCTAGACGCTTACTCTATAATCGGTCAAATGTGTTTATCAAGACAGCATGCTGATAATAAGAGAAAGGAAAAAGCAAGGAAATAGTATGAGACATTTTAAAGAAAAATGTGTATCTTTATTGAATGTAATCAAGTATAAGATGAAGCGTACAAAAGAATAAAGAATGGATACATATTATTTAAAAAGAAAAATTTTACAAGTATCTAGATACAAGGAGAATTACTAGGAAGGAAGAGTCTTGCAATGCTCTAGCAATTGTTCGCGCACCTCCTTCCCCACTTTCTCCTGATCGGCCACCACCGCGAGCTCCGCCTCCACTTGGGTCCGTTGCTGCAAGACAGATGCAAGCTGCTCCCTGACGGCCTGATGAGCAGCTTCGCGGCCTGGGGTATCACGCTCGGCTACATCAAGCTTTCGCTTCAAGTTTAGCCCATGAGAGATGCGCTCCAGGAGACCCTCAAAGATAGCCTTCACTTGGGCAGCATTCGCCTCAACCTCAGCACGCAGGCGAGCCGTCTCGCTCGAGGTCTCTTGGCATTCCCTCGGCCTTAAAGCTGCTTCTTGTTCCAAGTGGTGGACGTAAGAAGCGCTTTCCTCGATCCATGATGCTCTTTCATTGCTCACGGCTAAAGTCTCGGGGAGCGGGACGCATCGACTCCAGCTGATGCAGGCGAGCCTCGATCTCCCTACAATGGTTAACCCAAGACGCGATGATGCCCTCGTCATGGAAATTCACGAGTATCACCAGCATCGGGTTAACCGCCGTAGCAAAATCCGCAGCAGACGTAGGGGTTTCGACGTCGAGCTCCTCAATGTAGTCGCTCAACATACGCAAACTGTTCGCGGTGCCTTTCAAAGATGGACGTCTCAGGTAAGGACCTGCCGGCATTGTGATGCGAGGCTCGAAGGACGCCGAGACCGGAACGACGGCTGAAAAGAAACAAGATGTGATTAGATAACTGTTCAAGAAATAAAAAAGGGGGGAGAGTTATCAATGTGATAATCGCTATACCAGCTGAGGCAGATGGCAAGGCCGGAGGGGTCGGTGGCGCAGCCGATCTTTCATCCCCTCCTTCGATTTGTAGCACTGCAGTTAAGACGAGAAAAAAGTTAGAGGTAATTCCATCAACGAAAAAGAAAGATATCAATGGAAACTATACTTACCAGCACCACCAGAGGAAGAAGCGAGTTCAGATGGGAAGGAGAAGTGTGGGAGCAACACCTGATAGAGATGGTCAAAAAGCACTCCTGAAAGACACAGCAGTACGACTTTAGTACATAAATTATGCGGCCGAAAGACGAAAATAATAGATTGCAAATCCATACCTTCCAACATCTTCGATGGTATAAGAGAGGGCTGAGAAGTGACCACCGCCAAGGCCGTAGTCAACGGCGCTCCCTCGAGCAGTGGAGTATCGGCGCTGACCGCACCTGCATTAAAAAACAAGGGTAAACCTGTCAGAAACGAGTGCAAGATAAAAAAGAGGGGACGGTAATCCGAAATTTACCTGATGAGCCTCCAGCCGAGACAGAGGCATCTCCCTCCTCCATCGACATAAGACCACCACCCGTGGCCTCATCCCCAGACTCCACGGGGACCGTTGTCGTGCTCGCGAGACCTGGAGACGGCGGGGGACTATAGGCGGGGAGGGCTATGACCGAAGCATTGCCAGATTCCTGAGAAAGAGCGGTTAGCTCGTCCTCAGGAATCATATCTACCTCACCCGCTACTCCCTCGGGTTCAGCAGTCACGGTTATTTCGTCCACCGTCACCACGAGGTCATCGGCCTCAGGCACTCCGCCTGCTGCTACCTCGGGCTCAGCAACAACCGCTTGCTCAGGCATAGTGGACATAACCAGTTCGTCAGCCACTCTCTCGGGCCCAGCAATCCCAGCTGTGTCATCCACCACTGGCTCGGGCTCGACCAATGCCTCTTCTCTTAGCCCCTCAGGTTCGACAGTCTCCGCCTCCCCCTCGGTTGGGCTTGGCCCTACAAGGAAGAACATATGAGAACCGACAGCCTTATAATTCTTACAACAAGATTCTGAAAGAAGTATTACCTGAGGTAGACTTGTCGTTAGCCTCCCTACTGGCGCGCCACATTTCTGATCCCTATTTGCATTTCAGTAGGTTCGTCTGGTATGAGAAGTTATGCCAACTCGTGAGTAGAAAAACATCTACGCACAGAAATCGCATAAATAACGCAACCTAGGTCAAAGATTATAATATATCCTCAAATATATGAATAACATGCAGCCTATAACAATGGCTAGGGTAATATCTAACCCGAGTGTGATCTCATGTGCCCGTGTCAGTGCCTCAGGTAGCAATATATCATATGAATGAGGTATGAATGCATGGAACAGAATGCATGTACTGACGAAAACGGCTTTCATAAATCAGTGAGATTTCTGTATTTTAAAAGTGAGGTACCATAAATGAAATCAGAATAAAACAGTGCCCAGCATCGACACAAACAAGTGTCCAAATATCTCGATATCTCTGCATCACAATCGCCATACCTCAATATCTCAAATCACAATATCTAGGGCGCCGTCAATCCAGACCGGCCCCTACCATCCATCTCAAGACCACGACGGTATCCTCCGGATATCCGACGCGTCGGGTAATATCACCGGTCGGTAGTGCTCCCCTGCCGGGCTCAACGTCAACAACACATTCCTCTTGCCCCGGGGTACCGCACCGGGCCCACCATGTACCCGAAACGGTTCCTCCACTCCTCGAATCGGGTCTCGAAATCCATCAGCAAACTCATGGTGGACGACTCATACATCATGGGAAAACCGCACTTTTTATTTTAAAAAAGAGAGAAAAGGTTTATTTATGTTTTTGCGGTTTTCCTCCAAATCCAGAAAATCTTATGGAAATCCGAATCCAAACCTCAATAACACGTAAAATAGTGAATATATGCATGAGAATCCATGAATGCGGCATAACAATGAATAACAGTATGCATGAAGTAGAAGGTAATAACTACAATGTCTAAACTAACATATAAGGCAAGTACGCTATGTCAAGCAATAATATTTTCTAAGGTGTACGTGATATGGCAATTACCGATGAAGATGTGTGTGAGCCGGCAAGTAAGTGTATGTGGTACATACGCATCATTGGTAATGGTGCTGGTGTCCTAGCAGCATGATATCAATAATGGAGTATGAAACATAATATAAGCATGCGATGCGAAGCGAACCACAATAATGAGCGGGAGCTGAATACTAGACGCAACTATAACTAATCTGCACTAATCTAATATAAGTCCTACCAATGGTGCCTTTTGAAATAACACGAATCATGGGGTTTTGAAAGTAGGGGCTACGGTGTTTTTATGAAAAGATACGTCTTTTGAAATATCCGTAGGATCCCTTTGGCTGTCTTTAAAAATACCCACGATTCGTTAGTTTTTGAAGTAGGTAAGAATCGAATCTAATCTAACAACTAAACTAAACTAAAGGGCTAAGCTAACAAGCTGGATTACAGGTAAGGAAACCCCCTAACATCTGAGTCGATACATATACATACCTGTATATATATTAGTCGGTGATCCCGCCTCAATAATATCATATCCGATACCATATCTAAAATCAGACATCCCAAGTCAAGAGGGCGGATCAATCATCAAGATATAGCTCGTACGTAAATCCGTCGTACGGCATCCCCAATTCTGGGTACGGGTCAATATCACATTCATCATACTATTCCCCTGGTATCCTCTTTATCAAATATCATGATCGGGGTACTGATCTACGTCTAGTACAATACTGATACCGCCTAAGTATGCATGCACGTGTGTGAAACACTACGTCAAGGACCCGCTACAACGTCATGTCGTATCTCAAATACGAACCCTGCTATATCACCGATCTCACGGCCTCAAATCAAATCTCATCGACTCATCATAAATCCCAAGTATCATCCTCAAATCCGTATGTGAACACATAGTCCCATACCCATGTGAACACATAACTATAAAGAATCCCATGAGCACATATAAATAGGAATGTATGCAAGTATGTATGTGTGTATGTGTAGTGCAACACTACCCTAGGGTTCGCGACACTAAAATAATCCAACACACCAATATCCATCCTAAACATCGTTATTAATCCCAAATAACATATAATAATTGTTGGTGTGTATACGCATTCGTATACACCACCACGGACTGCGGGGGTGCTATACGCCATCCACCCGACTTCTCCCCGTAAATATAAATCTACTCACCTGGTCCTCGCTCGCCGGTGCCAATGTCGCCACGTGCCTGCTTGTCGTCTCGAAGTCCTCGTGAGGGTACCTACGTATCATAACACATCGTATCGCATTAAAATCCGACCCATGACCAAAACGTCACACGAATCTCACATAGGTCAAAACCTATGGTTGCTCTCTCAAATCAACCCAAAAACCCTCGACATCGGTGTACACACGCCGATTGATCGAGAAAAACAGCAAACGTACCAATCATTGTTTTATAAGTCACTAAAAATATATGAAATAGGATGCAAATCATCAAAACCAATAAATTGATCAAATCGGTTTATTTCCAAAAAGCCTAGTAAAGGGGTCGTTAACCGTTTTACTACAACGCCTGTCTATGAGCTGTAGACAAGGCAACTGGGGGCTCTTCTGACGGAGTATCGGCACGAGGAACGGTGCTTGGGCCCGCTCCAATGGCCAAAGCAGCTCTGCGTGCCTTTGCTTCACGCCTTGACCGCTTCTTTTCCTCCCGGGTTGTCGCGATGGACCTCTTCGACGCTTCTTTCATTAAGGCGTCGTCGTCCTCGTTCAGAGATGCCTCCAGAGCCTTTAAGGCATCTCTCATCGGCTCTTCAAGACGGACCTCCCGCGGTAGCCCTGAGGAAGCAGAAACATCGGCAGCTGATAGAACATCTGCGTCACTTGGCGGGAATGGCATTGAGGTTCCAGCGACAAAAAGGGGAGAGGTTAGATTGACCATAACACAAGGAAAATGAAAACTTGATGAATTCAAACTTACTAAGGCCTAAAGACGCTCTAAGGCGTTCCTCCTCTTGGAAGGTCTTGAGGGAAGCGGCAATGGCTTCTTCAGTGGTGATGCCTGTTGGAAGAAAAGAAGGAAAAAATGTTAGTCATAGGCAATAATAAAAATATGATGCAATAAAAAATGCGACTAGTGATTACCTGATGTTGCAAGCTTAGCCAGCCACGCGTCGCGCCTCGCCAACCGCTCCGAAGCTTCGAGGGCGGCCTCCAAGTCCGTGTTATCCGGCGGCATGACTAATCCCTCGTTAGTCCCATATTCACTTAGGCCCTCACCATAGGGAGCGTGGGGTTCTTGACCGAACGCGACGTCTGCGGCGAAGAGCGACTTCTTTTTCTTCTGCCCGGCAACCCTAGGTGCACGCGGGATCGACTTACGCTTAGCAGCCACCTTGGGACGGCGGGTCCCGATGTCCGCACCCACGCCAGACTCCGGCGAGGCTACAACCACTGTCTCCACTGGAGCACAGGGCGCTGGAGGTGCATCTGCAATATCGGGGAGTAACAATCCATGCGGAGGACTTTGCGCACGCGGTGGCCCGGCTCTAGCATCTTTTAGAGGGGCAACTACTGGGGTCCTTGGCACTAAAAGAGCATTGCGGTCGCTACCTGGAGGCGCACCCTTACGGTCGACCAGCAATCGCCTTTCCTCCTTTATAACGGCTCCCGTCGAATGACTTTACCATTCTGTATATACCCTGAGGAGTCGTGGGGCGCAAGCCGGCTCACTGATAAATAAGTGGGAGCCCGTGTTTAGACGCATGAAATGATGCAGTGCGCTCTCCATCCCTTCTTCGGTCGCAGCAGGTTCCGATAAGAAAGCCTCCAGCGGTACCCCTTGATTGTAGCTCAGCTGTTGGGCGAAACGATGTGGGTTATATCTCATGAAAATCGCCGCCCCGTTCTGCCTAAACACCAAGAAGCCCGGTCTGATAGAATATAAGTGGAGGGTCTCCCGGGCCGTCAAAACTGAAGCTCCATCCTTAAAAGTGTCTTGCAATGGCCGCACTGCAGTGGTAGACGCCTTTCCAATGGTCAACACTTTGTCGACGAAAGACACACCGTCTCCAACGGTGTGGGGGCGAAGGAGTAAACCCCTGGCATTTCGTGGAGAGGGACTCACAATTGATGCGCCAATCAACTGTATGATGCGAGGGAAGATGCACCTGTCGTAAAATGACGGCCTTTTGTGCATGCCGAAGACACCCGATGTATGTAGCTCGAGCCACGATATGAAATAGTGCATCGGGAAGATCACATGCAGCACCCCGGGCTCATTAGCATCCGCCGCTCGACTGAGGCCGTGGTACAAATGTGCCAAGCCGGCTATCCCAACGGCTACCTTTACCCCGATGGTCATCCGGTGAGCCGGGTAAAAGACAGAAGGCCGCATATGGCGAGAATGCATTGGGAGCGCAAACCAACTCAGCCATAGCCCAAGAAATCCTAAGAAGAAGGCCTCCTCATCCATCCCAGGAGCCGCAACTTCCGCAAAGGACATAGCCGGAGAGTTAGGAAGGAAAAAACCCTTTTGGTCTATTTCCTTCGCCGGTAGGTTATCCAAACCTAAACCGAAAGGCTCCTCGAGGGTGGCGAACTTGGCAGCTTCTGCCGAAAGAGCACTTGGGTGAAGGAACCGGGCAATGAAATCCTCAAAACTAACTCCGTGGCTCTCACGCTCAATGAAAAGGGCCTCGTAGATGTTCAACACCTTGATCAGACTTAGGAATTGGTGTTGGACAGCATTCTCCGGCGTGAGGCCCCTTACCGCCGGCTTGGCACCGAAGACATACTTGTCTGTCGGAAGCAACTCCTCATAGTGCTCCCCTATAACCGGTAAACGGGAGACTTCTGTGAACTCTTCCAGAGAAATTGACACTTCCCGATCCATTGCAAGGAAAGTGTGAGTGGGGATGTTCCACTGCTCCAGGAAGGCCTTGAACCACCAGGTGGGAAGCGTGGGATACTGGAAGAGGGAGACGTAGACCGCGGTATACAACCCTAACCTTATCAACTGCGACTTCTTCGTCGACAGGATATACCGAGCCCATGGCAGGTAGCCGATCGAGTGGCGGGGGATCAGATCTATGTTGTATGATTGCCCCCAAGGTCTCGCATCGCCTTGACAGATACGGCGTCCCAGGATATCCAAAACCATAGGACACTGGACCGGGATTGCATCTATGGCCGGATGAAGAAAGCCCTTGGAGGTCCAATCAACCATCTCCACGGTGTACTGCACCGGGGGTGGGCTGGCGTAATGAATCGCTGTGATGGGTTCTGACGGTACTGCACACGTGAAGCTCTGTCGACCCATCATGATTTGATTATACCACGACCCCCAAAGGTGGAAACTTTTATATTCCGGGTCGTGGTCCTTAATCATGGCTAAGACTTCACGGTCCAAGGGCGCTTCAGGGAACCCTTCCTCCGAGCGAGCAAATGGGAATGAGGTGTCGAGAGACATGATCGCTGCAAGTGAACAGAAATTAGCCGTTAGTGTTGTAATTCCAACGCTTGGCGTTTAAATTTTTTTTCCACTAATTAATTAATTAAATTAAAAATTAATTAAATTAAAATTAATTAATTACACCACACAACAGTGCAGTGGGTGGGAGACCGAAGGGGGACCCACAAAATCTGGATGACAATACGTCAGTTAATAAGACAACCTCATCATTGGATGAGATTGTCAGTTGGTCCCCAAGAAAATATTCCCATTAATAATAAAAAAAATCCTTAGAGATAAGGAGAAAATCTCGTCTTTCAGAGCAAAGCTCTATCACAGAGTGACACTTGTCAAACTCTGGTCTCAGGGGAGTAAGATTCCTTAAAAGAGCTTAGCTCTGTGATGATGATGAGAAAATTTATTAAAATTTTTTGAAGACTCTTAGGAGTTCTTCACTTTTAGATCAAAAAGATCTATTTTTGGATCCATGCAAAGCTCTGCTCATGGGTTAAAACCCATGAACAAGATCTCTGTAGATCCATGGATTCATGAGAGCAGAGTTCTGTTGGTGAAACCCCAAAGAGGATTTCTTTAGATCAGAAGATCTATGAGAGCAAAGCTCTGTTGGTTAATTAAAATTAATTTATCTAAGATTAATTTTACCTAAAATTTTCCTAGCTTTGGGAAATGAGAGCAAAGCTCTGAAGTTCTTAAGTGAGAGCAAAGCTCTGGAAATCAAAATATAGCTAAATGGTGAAGTTTTCTAAAGGGCCAGAGGTCCTATTTATAAGGCGCTTGCACTCCTTCAGCTCACCCGTTGATCCAACGGCCAAGATCTTGCCACCGCTGCACTCACGTGCGCGCCACGTGAGCGCAACGGTGGGGGGCATTTGTTTCCCCTAATCAGAACAAAGCTCTGTTCGAATTTCAAAATTCAAAATTCGAAGCAACGCTTCAGATTCTTTGCGCTGCGCGCAACGCGCCACATGTCAAAGCTGATACATAAGCGCAGCGCCCAAGGCAGCGCGCCCAATCAGAGCAAAGCTCTATTTAAAACAAAATTAAAGTAAGCAACGCTTCAGCTGCGCAAGCACTGCGCTGCGCGACACGTGTCAGCGCAGATGCGCTAGCGCAGTTGCGCTGCGCGACACGTGTCAGCGCAGATGCGCTAGCGCAGTTGCGCTGCTTGACATGTGTCACGCGCTGGGGCGTTTGTGCAAAACAGAATTAAATTCTAGCAAGATTTTTCTGTTCTTGTTAAAACAAGAAGATTGCCTTCTGTAAAACAGAAACCCTTGCATCAAAGATCCAACGGTGGGGAAAATTCCCCAAATTACTCAGAGGAAGATCTCTTTAACAAATTTATGGGCACTATATAAAGGCCCCTAGACCTCAAATCAAAGGATCAACATTGTGAAAAATCAAGAACTTCAAACAGAAAGAACTCTAAAGATATTTGAAGAAGAAAAAGGTAAAAACCTTTAAGATAGAAGAATTTCTTCTAATAGATCATTGATCTAAGAACAAGATCAATGATCTTCAATAAAAAACAAATAAAAATAGTGCTTTGCACTTTTTATGAACCTCTGGTTCTCTGAAATAAGAAAAATAAGAGGAACTTGTTTTCTTTGATCTAAATTAGATCAAGAAAACAAAAAGCGCTTTGCACTTCTTTTATGAACTATTGGTTCTGGAATCTAAAAGATTCTCAAGTTAATAGTGCCTTGCACTTGTAAATCTGCACTGTTGCGCTCTTGGGTTGGCGTAAGCCACCAGAGAGCGCCACGTGTCAGCATCTGAACCATTTGTGCTATGCGCTTTTGAAATAGAGCCTTGCTCTTTGAAACTGGCGCAACTCACCACAGCGCGCCACGTGTCAGTAGCGCAAGCGCAGCGCACTGCGCTTGCATGACACGTGTCATCACCACAAGCGCTTGCGCTCTTTGATTGGCGCAAAACGCCTGATAAATGCAATGCATTTCTTTTGATTAATGGGCCAGGCCCAAATCAAAAAGACCTAGTAGGCCAAAATAAATTGCAAAGCAATAAATGGGCAGAGCCCAGGTAAAATTGATGCTCTGCATCTTTTAATAAAAGGGCAGAGCCCAGGTAAAATTGATGCTCTGCATCTTTTAATAAAAAGGCAGAGCCCAGGTAAAATTGGTGCTCTGCATCATTTATAAAATGAGCAGAGCCCAAAACAAATTGATGCTCTGCATCCTTTATGGGCAGAGCCCAAACAAAAATAAAAACAAATAAAAGTGTTGAACTTTTTTTCAACTGGACTTAGCCCAATCATGGTCGTAAGTCCTCAAATTAAATTGACTGAGCACAGCTGCTCTCCTAAATCAATTTACATCCGGTTCGAGGGTACATCTCCGAACTCCTTTGACTCCTATCGTTGTAATCCTTCAACGACGTCAGAGAGATGACGGGTCCCGACAACCACACATCAACACGGACTGTGGGGTCCTTAAACTCATGGACTTAAGCGTCCTTAAACCAAAAGACGGATTGTGGGATCCTTAAACCCACGGACTTATGCGTCCTTAAACTAAAATACGGACTGTGGGGTCCTTAAACCCACGGACTCAAGCGTCCTTAAATTAAACATGGACCACCATGTCCCTAAACTGGAATATGGACCGCAACGTCCTTAAACTACATATTGACCGCAACGTCATTAAACTAAACAATAGAGCTCCCAAATGCTCTTTTGTTGGATCTAAACGATCCCGTTAAGTCGATCTTAGTCTCAAATCGGACTAACGTATCCTTAACGAACGTTTAAGTTGATCTTAGCCTCAAATATGGCTAACGTATCCTTAAACTAAAACACCAAATCCAAATCTAAGTAAATACGGATTTGGACTAATCCACGTCCTATGGGCGACGGCATAACTTAGTTTCCGTATACAATCCACGGGCATCCACAAATAAAATAAACACACACGACACGAAGTGAAATTCTGGAGAAGGAGAAAGTGGTTACCGCGATGCGGTAGCATAATTAACTGCAGGGGCTTGCGCCTGCAGGGAAGAGTGTCCCCACAATCAAAAACCCCTCAAATGAGGGGGAATCTGACGAAGTTTGCTACATCGGCCGCATCCGTCTAAACCTCCGATACACGGTGCCATAAATAAACTTGGCATCTTCGGAGAGGTGAACGGATAAAACCATATAGCATTTGTCCCGAACCTCAGGCCTAGACGTCCTCGCGTCGCGGCCGCCGTTCGGAGGGGAACACTATTGTTGTAATCCTTCAACGATGTCAGAGAGGTGACGGGTCCCGACAACCACACATCCATACGGACTATGGGGTCCTTAAACTCATGGACTTATGCGTCCTTAAACCAAAATACGGACTGTGGGGTCCTTAAACCCATGGACCTATGCGTCCCTAAACTAATGGACTAATGCGTCTTTAAACACATCCATATGGACTATGGGGTCCATAAACCCATGGACTAATGCGTCCTTAAACTAATATCCGTCCCCAAAACGGGAACGATGGACCCCTATGTCCCTAAACTGGAAATAGATCCCCACGTCCCTAAACTGGAACATGGACCATCATATCCCTAAACTGGCAATGGACCGCAATGTCCCTAAACTACCTATGGACCACTACGTCCCTAAACTGGAACAATAGAGCCCCCAAATGCTCTTTTGTTGGATCCAAACGATCCTATTAAGTTGATCTTAGTCTCAAATTAGACTAACGCATCCTTAACAAACGTTTAAGTTGATCTTAGCCTCAAATATGGCTAACGTATCCTTAAACCAAAACACCAAACCCAAATCTAATAAAATACGGATTTGGACTAATCCACGTTCTACGGGCGACGACATAAATTAGTCTCCGTATACAATCCACGGGCAACCACAAACAAAACAAACACACACGACACGAAGTGAAATTTTGGAGAAGGAGAAAGTTGTTACCGCTATGCGGTAGCGTAATTAACTACAAGGGTTGCGCCTGTAGGGAAGAGCGTCCCCACAATCAAAAACCCCTCAAGCAAGGGGGAATCTGACGAAATCTGCTACATCGGCCGCATCCGTCTAAACCTCCGATACACGGTGCCATAAATCAACTTGGCATCTTCGGAGAGGTGGACGGATAAAACCATTGTTGGAGATAGTGCCCTCAGAGTCAATTATTGGATCACAGGCACGTGATTGCAATGATTGAGGGAGGACCTATCCCGGTACGACAGTCTTACTCGAGATGATAGTATGCTATCTGGTTTACCTTTATCATCGTGTACTGCTTTAGGTGACCTGGCAGGTCGCTATTGCACGTTGATAGAGCCCCTAGGATTCTTGCTTGACTGCCAGCAGTATGAGGGCGATCATATACGTGAGAGCTGGGGTCTACAAGCACATCCTTAAATGGTCCCTAGTCGTGGGAGTTTCGAGACAGGGCATCGATTCTCCAGAGTAGACTAGTGTATACAGTCGAGACCCCGACGAGGGGCGGTGGCCGGTCTCACAAGCCACTGGTGTCAGTTGGTTCACCTAAGATGTATACAGGTGCTCATTGGGTTATGAGTACACCGGACAGGACTCGCCGGGAACATGCTAGTTGGTCTTATACCTGATGTCAGATAGCAGTTCCCAGGTGACATGTGTACAGGTTAGTTCATCGACCTGGGGATCGTCATTTGTCTCGTGTGAGTTCCCACTGTGCTTTGATTACTACCCTACCACGGCTCAAAGGAGTCGTGCAAACAGGTTTTAGTTAGGTACAGTCCCGAGCCATATGGAGGCAGTGAGCGGATCTTCGGGGGTTCGTCTCTCCCGGTATTGGGGGTGAGGTCGCGCTGTGTCTAGGAGAGCCATTACACGAAGTCCTTGACCAAGGCAGGAGATTTACTGGTAGGTATTCCGGTAGTATCTTGTTCACATCATAATATTGCAATTTATACACCCCACTTTTTGTGCAATTTATAAGTAAACAGGTGCTTTTGACGATCGTTTGTTACATGATACAGGATACAGACTTTTGAAGCAAATACAGTGAAAAAAGACAAAGTTGACACAGGAAATGGACTTTTGACCAACCAGCACACGGATCCTACTCAAGCCGAGACGAACGTCAAGAGAAACGGTCAAAAAGATCCTTACAAGTCTCACTGAGAATCTGGAGAATACTAGAAAGCCCAACAGAGAAACGAACAGTGAAAACAGATAGCCCAAACGAAGAATAACCAAGAACAGAAAGATAGTGGGCCAAGCCCACTAAATGGCCGCGGTTCCGCGGCCAAAGGCATGTCTTTGCCGAGGAACCGCGGCCATATGGTGCCCGTATCGGCACCGACTTCTTGTGTCGGTGCGTCGTTCCATTGTTGGGATTTTTAGGGGGTAAATCAGTAAATTCATGTCTACGAGAGTCTGTAACCCTAGCTTCACTAGTTTCTTATAAATTGTAATCTAGATCTAAAAAATTGTATGCCTCTTTATATTCAATAAAAGTGAGATTTGTTGGAGGAATCAAGAGCATCATCTTCTTCTTGTAAGTCTTTATTTTATTTAATTCCTGCCTTAGTTTAATTGTTCTACTTGCCCTAGGAACCATTTAATTGCTAGTTAGCTAATTTTTAATCTGTCGTAAGATAACTATTTAAATCATAAAACACAAAAATGTTTCTTACTTATAATTCCCTAATGTGCGAGTAAAAATTCTCGCTCGTTAGGGTTAGGAACAAGGGAGTGAGTGAGAGACGGATGTCTCTCACCTCCTTCAATGTCAACTTATTTTTAAAAGAAACCTTCATGCACACATATACGATCCGCCCCCTACGGCACCCTACCTATAAGGTAACGGTGTTCCGTAGTATAAAAGGCCGGACTTATATGATGTCCATGAAGCTCACATCAATGAATAAGAAAAGACGGACAAGGATCTAGAGGAAGAAACTTTGTTTCTTCCCGATCATCCTAATCCCTTTTCCTATTGATTGTTGTGACTTTCCTAAAAGCTTAAATCACGACATTGAAAGAGGTGAACACATTAATCTCAACACACCTACCTTCGACCTAACCCTAATGAGTCTTTCTCATCACATAAATTCGTCTTAAACTCAATCGATAAAAAAACCAACAACGATTTGAATCAACTCGTTATAACACAAAATCAGAAATTAACCATCCCTGCGGATCGACCCGTATTCACCGGCTAGCTGCAAAGCGACGCCGTTTCTGATTACGGTAAACTACAAATTTTTGAAATAATCAAATGGCGCCGTTGCCGGGGATGGCGTAATTTTCTCTTTTTGTATGATTTCGGGTTGATATAAAATTTGAAAATTATAAAAATCTGAAAATACAAAATACAAAAAAAAATATTCTTTTCATTATTTTTATCTGTTTGAAGGGTTTCTCGTTTGAATCTTGCAGGAACGACAAGTACTTTTGGATCTGGAATTTTACAAAAGGTCAAAACAGAAAAGGAGGCATAAAAACAGAGAGGAATTAAAAGTACAGAGCCACAGCAATTTTTCCAGAGGGTGAACCCATCTCCTTGCCGCGCTTCCGCCGCACCATCCCCCCCTACGCCGCGCTTCCGCGCTCTTGGTGCCACGTCAGCGCTCCAGATTTGTCTGGTTTGATTTTTCTCTCTCTCCTCTGCAACCTACAAAATATCTCTCTGTACAAATCTTTCTGCAGGGTTCTTTGCGTAAAGAGTCTTTCTCCCCCTTCTAAATAACAGATCTCTGCAGGTTTCTTTGCGCCGCGCTAAAAAAAATTCTGATTGCAAGTGAATTTTTATTTGTTTTGCATAATTTAACCGGACTCTAAGGGGCTATTTGACCAAATCCAGATTGGGTGGGGATTTCATCACCCTTCCCAAGACCCCAGAAAACACCTAAAGCATTTTGCATCAATCACCTCTAATTAAAAAAGATTAGACTCAGACCTAAGGACGGCGAGCTCAATAGGAAAAGGACTAGTATAGGCATCGGCCGTTTATCCTAACCGACTTTGCGGTGTCTAGGCTAGTGGTTTTTAATTAGGCCCACTGTAGTGGTGGTTCCTTCCCACTTACCTGGCCGTATTTGTCCGTGAAGAGGCGGTTTGAGGTCTATTTCTAGCCCTAGTTAGGAGCTGTCTAGTAGACCTAGGCGACCCTAGATCTAAGCCTGATTGTGCATGTGTGGTTGATACTTTTTGTGTCACGAGTCCGTTTTCAAAAACTTCCTTGCAAAAATTCACAAATAAAAAAAAAAAATAAAATCTTTTAAAAACTTGCAACTTGCCGCTAAAGAAACTTGAAACCTCACTTCCACCACTTCTTCTCACTGACGTTATCTTACCCCCACCTTCTGTTTTTCTCTTTTTTCTGACTGCACTACCCTTTAGTGTATGTCATTTTGGACTAGGGATACTGACGCCCGATTAGTCCGCGTTTCGTTGATACCGACCAATGAACCCTTCGACGAACCCTTCGTCGATCTTCCGTCCACTTCCTTACCTCCACATTCAAATTCTTCATTCGAAGGTATGTCGGGATTCAACCCCAACGATACCTTACCGACGGGAATGATTCCACCTCCGCCAGGTGCGAATAACCCGAATCTACCGCCTGTTGTAGCGCCCGCACGAGTTGCGCTCCAGGATCTCTTCTACCCCGTTCGCACTTCTTTACCCACTTGTCTTTCACCCCCACCGGCAAATGGGGACAATTTTGAGATTAAACCACATTTCATCAATATGCTGCCGAAATTTCACGGTTTGGAAACTGAAGACGCTTATATCTTTATTAATAAATTCCAAAATGTGTGCGCTATGATGAAAACGACCCAATTGAGTGATGACGCTATAAGACTAAGGGTCATTCCTTTCACCTTATGTGACCTAGCCGAGAAGTGGCTATATAGCACCGCGTCACATTCCATAAGAAATTGGGATGAGTTTGTGAAGGCTTTTCTGAAAAAGTTCTATCCTCACCATAAAACTGCCAGAATTCGAAATGAAATAATTCAATTTTCACAACTTCCTTCCGAACCATTCTGGAAGTGCTTCGAGAGATTTAAGGACCTACTAGTTCAATGCCCTCACCATGGGATAGAAAGTTGGCAACTTTGCCAAACATTATATGAGGGATTGAACTCGGCAACGAAGCAGTTGCTAGAAACCATCTGTCATGGTCATTTTCTCTCTAAGTCTAATGATGAGGCGTGGCAGTTTCTCGAGGATCTTAGTGAGCAGACAATACAGTGGGAGAGCACCAAGACCACATCAACTTCTAGTGGTCAATCTAGGGCGGGCATACATCAAATAGAGATGTCGATTGCTATGAAGGCCGAGATGGCCGCTCTTACGAAAAAGCTAGAAGCGATCGAGACCAAAATCTCGTCGTCTTCTCCTGCCCTTGCTATGCCCCCACGAACTGTCTGTGCTTGTTGTGCGGATCCATCGCACTTAACTGAAGAGTGTCCTTATAATGCATCCACTCAAGGACAGGATCAAGTCAATGCTGCATTTCAGCAACGACAAAGGAACGATCCGTACTCTTCGACGTATAATCCGGGGTGGAGGAGTCACCCAAATTTCGCTTGGAACCAAAATCAACAATTCCAAGGAAATAATAATAATTTTCAAAGACCTCCTCCTCCACAACAACAACAAGCACCCTCGCAAACTCAATATCAACCGCAACAATTTCAACAACAACCTTACCCTAATCAGGTGAACAACTTTGTGCCGAACAATTCTTACCAGCCAAACAATTATGTTCAACCTAATAATGATAAGGTTAGCTCGCTCGAGAGAAGTCTAGATGCATTCCTTAAGCAATCTACACAGTCTACAGCAAGACTTGAGACTTCTATTCAATCTCTAGTGCAAAATAGTGCCTCCCACGATCAGAGTATCAAATCTATTGAGGCACAAATTGCACAACTTAATGCAGCTTTGAGCGAGCGCGAAAAAGGAAAACTCCCGTCTCAACCGTTGCCTAACCCCGGTCACGCACATGCTGCACACAATCAGCAAAATCATAATGTGAATGCGGTGACCACGTTGAGATCGGGAAAAGTGTTGCGGAACAATGTGGGCATTAACAATGACACCCCTGCCGGTGGGTCTTCTTCTTCTTCTTCTTCTTCTTCACCATCTTCTTCGTTAGAGCCTATTCTCCATCCTTCACATGGCTCTACCTCTTATAGCTTGAACGGACCTAATTCTCACGACACGAACACATCTACACGAGGTACCGTTCCAACTCAACAATCTGATCCACAAAAGTTGGATTCAACCACCTTTCAAAATGTTCCTTTTCCTAATCGGTTGAGATCCAATAAACCAACTCCTCAAATGGAAAAGATTATAGAGTTGTTCAAACAGGTTAGCATAAACATCCCTCTTTTGGATGCAGTTCAGCAAGTCCCTTCATATGCCAAAATTTTAAAGGACTTGTGCACCAAAAAGAGGAAGTCGCAAGTGCCAAAGAAAGTTTTTGTGGCTAGTGCTATTAGCGATGCTCTTGTAAATTCCCTTCCCCCAAAACAAAAGGACCCCGGGTGTCCTACCATTTCGATAACAATTGGGGACAAGAACATCAATAGAGCACTATTGGATCTTGGTGCGAGCGTCAATTTGCTACCCTATTCTGTGTACGAGCAATTGGGCGTTGGAGAGCTTAAGCCCACTCACTGTACTCTCCAAATGGCCGACCGGTCGATCACTCATCCTAGGGGAGAGCTGGAGGATGTGTTAATAAGAGTAGGGGATTTCATTTTCCCCGTTGACTTTATAGTGATGGATACACAACCTGTTGCAAACCCCCGGAACCAAATTCCGGTAATACTAGGTCGACCATTTCTGGCTACTTCCAACGCAGTGATCAATTGTCGTAACGGTTCAATGAACTTATCTTTCGGCAATATGACAATTGAGCTAAATATTTTCAAGTTGGGAAGTCAGCCTGCTGAGCCCAATGCTAGCGTACTCGACGTTTGCTCGATCAATGAGATCGCGGAGGAGGACTGTGAGTTCGAGAATTTTTTATTCGACCACATCAATGTTAACGCCACTAGTGCGTTCCTCCTAGAATCCGACTCAGTTTTCGCGGCGGATAATGATTTTGAATGTTTTACATTCGTCGACGACTTCGAAGACTCATCACCAGATTTGGAGTCTTTTGCTTTTGCGGATGAGTTAGTAGAACCATCCGACACTATTGCGTACACTCAGTTCGAACCTTTGATGGAATCATTCGAGTTTGAAACAACTACCCCATTGTTACCATCTATTGTTTCACCCCCTAAACTCGAATTAAAGCTTTTGCCGACACACCTAAAATATGCATATCTAGGTGATAATGAGACCTTACCTGTCATTATATCAACTTCTCTAGCTCTTGAGCAAGAGAAGGCTCTCTTGACGGTCTTACTTAATAATCCGCAAGCTTTCGGCTGGTCTATGGCGGACATTAAGGGGATTAGTCCCCTCATAGTCGAACATCATATACACTTAATGGATGATGCCAAGCCAGCACGAGATCCACAAAGGCGCCTCAATCCCATCATGAAAGAGGCGGTTAAGAAGGAAATTGTCAAATGTCTGGATAGCGGTATCATTTACCCTATCTCGGATAGCCAATGGGTTAGCCCAATCCACGTCGTGCCCAAGAAATCGGGCATTACGGTCATTGCAAACGAGGCAAATGAGTTGATTTCCACTCGCACCCAAACTGGGTGGCGAGTCTGCATAGACTATAGGAAACTCAATGCCGCTACAAGGAAAGACCACTTTCCTTTACCTTTCATTGACCAAATGCTCGAGCGATTGGCAGGGCACGAATTCTATTGCTTTCTCGATGGCTATTCCGGTTACAATCAAGTCCCCATCGCCAAAGAGGACCAAGACAAGACAACCTTTACTTGTCCCTTTGGCACCTTTGCTTATCGTCGCATGCCCTTCGGGTTATGCAATGCGCCCGCTACATTTCAGCGGTGTATGATGGGGATCTTTTCAGACATGGTCGAAAAGTTCTTGGAGATTTTTATGGACGATTTCTCCATCTTTGGCGACTCCTTCGACGAGTGTTTACGCTATCTTGACGCTGTTCTTACCCGCTGCAGGGATAAGAACCTAACATTAAATTGGGAGAAGTGCCATTTCATGGTACGAGAGGGCATTGTCTTAGGACATGTTATCTCGCAAAACGGCATCGAGGTAGACATGGCTAAAATCGAAGTGATTTCTAACCTACCTCCCCCAAAATGCGTCAAAGATATTAGAGCCTTCCTTGGCCACGCCGGTTTTTACAGACGGTTTATCAAGGACTTTAGCAAGATTGCTAGACCCTTGACCCTCTTACTGGCCAAGGACACGACCTTCGCTTTTGACTCCACATGCACTGAAGCATTTGAGTCTTTAAAACATTCACTCATCACTGCACCCATCCTCTCATCTCCTGACTGGACGCACCCTTTTGAAATCATGTGCGACGCATCAGACTTTACAATTGGCGCTGTTCTTGGACAGCACATTAATAAGATGCCGCACGTGATTTATTATGCTAGCCGAACACTAAATGAGGCCCAACTTAATTACACAACAACAGAGAAAGAATTTTTAGCTGTTGTGTTTGCACTCGAGAAATTTCGGCCTTATTTAATCGGCTCTCCAGTCGTTGTTTATACTGATCATTCGGCTCTTCGCCACCTCTTTGCGAAGAAGGATGCTAAGTCTAGGCTAATACGTTGGATCCTTTTATTGCAAGAATTTGACCTTGTCATTAAGGACAAAAAGGGATGTGAAAACGTAGTAGCTGATCACCTATCACGACTTCTTTCTTCGCCCACGCTCGATCTTCCAATCTCTGACGTTTTTCCCGACGAGCAGCTCTTGACCGTTTCTTGCGAACCATGGTTCGCCGATATTGTAAATTATTTAGCCACCGGCCTTATTCCTAATGATTGGTCGAAACAAGATAAGCTTCGATTTTTGTCCCAAGTAAAGCATTTTTACTGGGATGAACCCTATCTTTTCAAATACTGTTCCGACCAAATCATCCGTCGGTGTGTGCCCGAGAGTGAGGTCAAGAGCGTGCTGTCTTTCTGCCATGATCAAGCATGTGGCGGGCACTTTGGCCCAAAGAAGACAGCCGAAAAGGTTTTGCAGTGTGGCTTCTATTGGCCACGACTCTTCAAGGATTAATTTGAATACTGCAAAACTTGCTCCCGGTGCCAACATTTGGGCCGGATTTCGCGGAGAAACGAAATGCCACTCCAACCCATTTTGGTAGTGGACATTTTTGACGTTTGGGGTATAGATTGTATGGGACCATTTCCTAACTCTCTTGGAAATGTGTATATTCTGTTGGCGGTTGACTACGTTTCTAAGTGGGTCGAGGCTGTGCCCAGTCGAACGAACGATAATAAAGTTGTCGTTCGATTCCTTAAAGAACACATATTTTCTCGATTCGGGCACCCTCGGGCGATAATAAGTGATAATGGTTCTCACTTTTGCAATACGACTTTCGAGTCCTTAATGCGTAAATACGCTATCACCCACAAATTGTCAACGCCATATCACCCCCAAACATGTGGGCAAGCCGAGGTTTCAAATCGGCAAATAAAGCAAATTTTGGAGAAAACGGTTTCTAAAAACCGTAAGGATTGGTCGCTTAAATTGATAGATGCACTATGGGCTTTCCGTACTGCATATAAAACCGATCTGGGTATGTCTCCTTACCGGCTTGTGTACGGGAAGGCTTGCCACCTCCCAGTGGAGATCGAGCACAAAGCTTTCTGGGCTATAAAAGAGCTAAATTTGTTTTTAGGAGATGCGGGCAGCAACAGAAAGCTGCAAATGAATGAGTTGGAGGAGCTAAGGGATGAGGCATATGACAATGCCATAACTGCTAAAAACCGAGCCAAGGTGTTCCACGATAAACACCTTTTACGAAAAACTTTTGAACCTGGTCAACAGGTTCTACTTTATGACACTCGGTTACATTTTCATCCTGGTAAGCTCAGGTCAAGATGGAGAGGACCTTTTGTAGTCCGCACCGTTTATCCGCACGGTGCGGTTGATCTTGAGAACCCGGAGGATGGTACGCGTTTCAAAGTAAATGGGCATCGTTTGAAACCGTTCCTCACAGCGGACCCTTCGGAGGAGCTCCTGTTCTTGCAGGAGCCGATTTACACCGATTGATTTTCCTCCACCTTCACCCTCGAATTTCTTTTTTTCAAAACTTTATTTCAAATAAGTTTGGGGGTGTGTATACTATGTAAATATAATAATAAGCAGGGACTCGCCGAAATTTTCAACCCATTTGGTGCAGCATGACAGTGAGGACACTGTCCATTATAAGTTTGGGGGTATGTTCGGTAAGTTTTCCTTTTGCATTGCATATTGTATATATCTTTGTTTTCCTTTTGCATATTTAATTGCTGCATTGCATTTTTATAAAAAAAAAAAACATAAAAATTTAAAATTTAAAAAAAAAATAAAAAAAATTTTTTTTAGAAAACTGAAAAACCCATAAAAATTGAGAAAATTGCAAAAAAATTATAAAAATTATTGTATTCAATTTTGGTTAGTTGACTTGAGTTGATAAAAAGGTTAACTAGTTTGGAAAAACTAGATCTTAGACTTAGTAAATTTAAAACCCTAAAAATAACCTTGCTTAAAGTTTAACGGTAGAAAGTGTATGTCTTTGTAGGTTATTTAGGAATAGGCAAATTTTGGGTTCACTTCGTGGGTTAAGCCAAAACGAGGGAAGAGTATTAATGCTATTATTAAAGTATAAGTTCGAAAGATAGATCCTAACTTGAGTTTAAATTCTGAAAACATGTACCCTACAAAATGCACAATCACGCACCTTGAAACTTGGATTAGTAGAAGAGACCTTGAACTACTCCTGTCTAAAGTCCTTAGCACAATAAAAAAAAAAGGGCTGAATAAAAAAAAAAAAAATGGACACTGGTTTTTGTGATTACTTAGGGCTAGAAAATTAATTAGCAAGGGTGCTTCATCACCTAGTGCCTTAGACCAACTGGTCTGAGAGTCACTGCTAAAAAGCCTTGAGTGTTGCAAAACTAGGAAATATGCTTTAAAGGCCTAACGCATCTTGTAATCGGCTGTTGGTACCTCAAGAAGTATTAACGGTCGCATGAAGGATGTGTAAGCGAAAGTTAAGTGTTTTGGACAATGGACGAGAGTACGATTGCTTGATTTGAATTTCCAAGTGTAGAGGTGACAATTACACACACGTGGGGATATGTGATTAGAGTTTAGATAAGAGAGAGGAATGAAAAATAAAACTTGTATCTTTAATAGAGTTGATAGAAATTCCTAAGTGGAGATGAAACTCTAGAAGAAAAACTTAAGAAATGCTGACTTCTAAGTAATTCTATAGAACATGTACAATCTTAAGTTACATAATAAGGAAGTGTGAAGAATAAGGGTGGATAATTTACGGGGCGACGATAATAGAATTCCTTATTAGAAAACCTGATTGGAAAACAAAAGTCGAAAAACCAAATTGATAGGATTTTGTGGGTGTAATCCGCTGAAAACCCTCAGGAGACAACACTCCTCCTACTAGGGACACCTAGAGGTTTAACGGCTTGTTGCACGTGCTCAGTGCAATCGCGTTTCCCTGCGAAAGTGTGGCTAGGTTAGAATAAACTAATAAGGTTGCTCGAGGACGAGCAAAAGGTAAGTTTGGGGGTATTTGTTCACATCATAATATTGCAATTTATACACCCCACTTTTTGTGCAATTTATAAGTAAACAGGTGCTTTTGACGATCATTTGTTACATGATACAGGATACAGACTTTTGAAGCAAATACAGTGAAAAAAGACAAAGTTGACACAGGAAATGGACTTTTGACCAACCAGCACACGGATCCTACTCAAGCCGAGACGAACGTCAAGAGAAACGGTCAAAAAGATCCTTACAAGTCTCACTGAGAATCTGGAGAATACTAGAAAGCCCAACAGAGAAACGAACAGTGAAAACAGATAGCCCAAAAGAAGAATAACCAAGAACAGAAAGATAGTGGGCCAAGCCCACTAAATGGCCGCGGTTCCGCGGCCAAAGGCATGTCTTTGCCGCGGAACCGCGGCCATATGGTGCCCGTATCGGCACCGACTTCTTGTGTCGGTGCGTCGTTCCATTGTTGGGATTTTTAGGGGGTAAATCAGTAAATTCATGTCTACGAGAGTCTGTAACCCTAGCTTCACTAGTTTCTTATAAATTGTAATCTAGATCTAAAAAATTGTATGCCTCTTTATATTCAATAAAAGTGAGATTTGTTGGAGGAATCAAGAGCATCATCTTCTTCTTGTAAGTCTTTATTTTATTTAATTCCTGCCTTAGTTTAATTGTTCTACTTGCCCTAGGAACCATTTAATTGCTAGTTAGCTAATTTTTAATCTGTCGTAAGATAACTATTTAAATCATAAAACACAAAAATGTTTCTTACTTATAATTCCATAATGTGCGAGTAAAAATTCTCGCTCGTTAGGGTTAGGAACAAGGGAGTGAGTGAGAGACGGATGTCTCTCACCTCCTTCAATGTCAACTTATTTTTAAAAGAAACCTTCATGCACACATATACGATCCGCCCCCTACGGCACCCTACCTATAAGGTAACGGTGTTCCGTAGTATAAAAGGCCGGACTTATATGATGTCCATGAAGCTCACATCAATGAATAAGAAAAGACGGACAAGGATCTAGAGGAAGAAACTTTGTTTCTTCCCGATCATCCTAATCCCTTTTCCTATTGATTGTTGTGACTTTCCTAAAAGCTTAAATCACGACATTGAAAGAGGTGAACACATTAATCTCAACACACCTACCTTCGACCTAACCCTAATGAGTCTTTCTCATCACATAAATTCGTCTTAAACTCAATCGATAAAAAAACCAACAACGATTTGAATCAACTCGTTATAACACAAAATCAGAAATTAACCATCCCTGCGGATCGACCCGTATTCACCGGCTAGCTGCAAAGCGACGCCGTTTCTGATTACGGTAAACTACAAATTTTTGAAATAATCATATCTCAGGGTGTTCTGGGCTACACTCCGACACGACTTGTACCGCTTTTGGGGGTCTGACTTTTACCCACCCCCTAGGCCCGACATGCGATGCTCATAGACGAACGGACCGGACTGTACGGATATTGTCACTGACAGGCTCAGTAGGGTGTCAGGATGAGTTCGCTCATCGACGTCCCTTTTAGTCAATAGCTGGTGGCCCGTTACGTATTGGCTTATACCTCTGACGTGCTAGTGGTTAAATCCACAGCCATAGTATTGACGAGTCTTTAGAGTCCACCACACTTTCAGTTACTCAAGTTTTCGGGCGAAACGCTGTAGAGGCCGTATGGAGATATGGCAGGGTCCGATCAGATACGTGCGGTATTGCACGGATCAGGATCGGACGGTTTGTACTAGTGGCCGTATGGATATATGGCAGGGTTCGATCAGATACGTGCGGTATTGCACGGATCAGGATCGAACGAATATTACTAGCCGGTTTTGGTTTAAGCCGGATCCTAGTTTAGTACAGTGTAGATTTTGTCTCTTTGCATTTGTATCCGGACGGAATACAGATGCGGGTGTGTATGCACAGTATTGGGGTTTTCCTGTAATTTATTACGGGACCAGTTTTCTGGAGTTGCCAGTTTGCATTCCGTTCCGGCCGGTTTTCCTTTGTTCTTTCCCGGCCGGACTTTTCCGATGGAGGGGGTTATTTGCAATTGTGCAAATAACATTTTGTGGAGGGGTTTATTGCATAAGGATTTATTATGATAGCTTCATATCTTTTTGCTCCATCACTTGCTTTAATGATGATTTGAAAAGGGTATGGTTGGTTTTAAATGAAGCATGGTGTATGTTTTGTTTATGGTCACCCTTGCTTTATCCTACAATAACCTCCCTTCTTAGTTTTGCATTTTGGTTTCCTCCACCATTCAAAAAGACTTGGCCGGCCACTTTAGATGAGGATGATGGTTCATTTCATTTTTGGTGAGGGTGTGGGAAAATTATTGATTCATATCATTTTTCATTGCCTCAAAAATCCCCAAGTTCATATCATCTTGATTCCTCCATCATGGCAACACCACCCCAAAAAGAGACTACGATTCTACACTACACTTCCTACAGCAAATCTTGGACGCGTCGATTCGCCAGCTTCGCGCCCGAGTTGCCTCGGTATTGAGGTGGGAGCCCGTAAAAACTACAGGCGATGTGGTGCCCTTTCCGACGAGGAGGAGACGGACGGAGATCCCGCGAGGAGATCGGAGTGGAGATGAAGACCGGAGGACTCGGATCAGTCGGTACATCTCTTCCCTTTCTTGTTTGTAGCTTAGACTTGTTAATGGTTACGATCCGGAGTTTAGTGCGCCGTGGTGCCGGTTTGCAAAGTCCGCAAAATTAAAGTTTATCACCGCTTCCGCATTCCGGCGTCGGATTGACGGCCGGGGCGCCGCCGTGCACTTACAACCATATAGCATCTGCCCTGAATCTCAGGCAAGACGCCCATGTCGTCGCCGCCATTCGGAAGGGACCAGATTCTGGCACGCCCGGTGGGACCTTTTCCTCTTTCCACTCCACACTTCGTGTGTCGTCTTCTCGAACGAATCACGGTTTGTTAATGGTTGCCTTTGGGTTTCAAGTTACTAAGATTTGGTCTTTTGCCTGGCGCAGAAATCAAGCATCAATGGCTTCCAACTGCTCGAGCTGCTCGAAATGCAAGTGCAACCGACACTCCACCTCACCTGGAGGTGTATCTTATGGGCCTCAAGCAGCCTCCATCCTTGCCATGCCGGTGGAACAAGTGACCCAGGGCACCACCGGTCTGTTTTTCGGGACCATGCTCCCACTTGCAAGCTTCACTATTCCAGTGCCCGCACCAGAAGTGCACAAGAAGTCGGTCTTCGATCGGCTCATTGCTACAACGGCCCCTTTCAACGGGTCGTCCAATATCAAACCGGCAGCCTATGTCTTTACCAGGCTGAACCAGAACTCTGATGGGCCCGCCAAGAAGCCCATGAACCCTGAAATGGCCGTCCCGAGGAAGACAGCCACCTCTGCTCCTGAAGTCGTCAAGGCGGCTTCTCCTGTTAAAGAGTCGGTCTTTTCAAGGCTGACCATTCCGGCTCCTGCTCCTACTCGAGGGTCTGTCTTTGACAGACTGAACATCGCCACTCAAAAGACAACATCAGTCTTTAAGAGGCTGGCACCAGCAGCGCCTCATTCGGACAGGGGGCAAGACGAAGCTGTCCCTATCCCCGAGCCAGTCCCAACGGCTCGTCACGCTCGACGTCGCCACTGGCGCCGAGTAAGGAAGGCCGGGGGCAACTCCCCCTCAGGGCTAACTCCACCCGCTCCAGTGGTGGAAGTTAATGCTGCTGTTCTAACTAGGAACAACTTTGAACCACTAAGGAAGGTACGTAAGAACTCTCCGACTGCTACGCTAAAAAGATCTCCTTCACCTGCGGAGAGGGTTACAGAAATGAAGCTGGAACAGCCCCCTCAACGGCTTTCCTCCAAAGTTTATAAAGTCTGGCGGAGGGTTCAAGATTCCGTAATCGACCAAGATCACTCTCGTCGGCAGAAAAGGGCGAAAGTGCAGGAAGAAAAGAACCGTCCTGTTAAACAGCAAAGGACGACAACTGCCAGGGTGCCCGCTGCAACGGCCCCTTCAACTTCAATGGCCCATAAGAGAAGGAGGCCGGAGAAAATTCCCACGCCTGCGGCAAATGTCAAAGGCGGCGAGCCCAAACGCCCTAAGTCCGGGGGCATTGTAGTCCATACTGTATACACGGCGTCGGGGAAGGAGGACAGCCGTGCATCTACAAGTCATAGACCGCTTACACGGTCAGTGACCAAAGCTCAGGAGCAACAGCAGAAGCTCCAGGAAATGATGAATACGATGGCCGCACTCACTGGGCCGAAAGAAAGCCCCGAAGCGTCCTTGGATCAACGCCAGGAGCAAGAAACTGACGCTGAATTTCTTCGTAGGGTACTGGAAAAGAAGGATAAAGAGGCTGCGGAACAAGCGGCCAATATAAAGCGAATGGCCCTCCTGTTCCAGAACATGGTGGGAATGATGATCCAACAAGATCCTCCTGCTGAAGATCCTCCGATCGTCCTTGAAGATGACAGGGGAGAAAGTCAAATCCTCCACTGGTTTTGTCAACAGCCAAGGAGGAGACAATCTCCAAAGCTGACTTGGACGAATATATAGCTCAGCAGATACGAGTTCATCAGGCGACTGAGGCAGCCGGCCAAGTTGTCAAGACGGGGCGACCGTATCCAAGCTGGTACGATCAGATCAAGTACCCGCCGGGCTATACAATACCGAAATTCCATGTCTATAAGGGGACGGGCAATCCCCACCAGCATGTTGCCCAGTTCAGGGCGCTTTAGGGCAACACTGGCGGTGATGATAAATTGTTGCTTTGCCAGTTCGTCGGCAGCTTGTCAGATACAGCATTCCAGTGGTACTCCGAGCTCCCAAACGACTCTATCAAGACATTTACGGAGATGGAACTGCTGTTTACACAGCGTTTCGCAAGCGCCAGCGAACGCACCCCGATAACAACATTGATTAATGCCAGGGTGAAGCCAGGCGAGACATGGGTCCAATACGCGATACGGTGGCAGAACTTATGGTCAAAATGCAAACAACGCATCGAAGAGGCTCCTGCGGCAGGCATGTTTGTGGGAACCCTCGATCCGCAAGCGACCATCTCGCAATTCTTGATGTTCTTCAAGCCAACTACCATCCAGGCTCTGATCGACAAGCTAGCTCAGATGGATCAGATGGGCCATAGACCTCCCCCTCCAAAGCCGGACTCTCGAAATGAGAAGGGGAAGGGAAAAGCAATTGTTGTCGCTAATGCTCAACAACAGCCGAGCAACTTGAAATCGGCTGTCCGTCAAAATAATATGCGTCCCCACGTGCCCCTTGAAGAGAGGCTAGGACGTCCTTACTCGTTTCCCCGAGATAAAATGAGAAGATTGTTCGAGCTGGCCTTGCACAACCGACTCATAAATCTGCCGGATCCAAGACGTCCGTCGCAGCCAAACGACGTCAATGATCCCAATTACTGTCCTTACCACCGAGTATTGGGTCATCCAATCGAGGATTGCTACATCTTCAAAAATTGGATTGAAGACCAGTACCAACAGGGAAAGTTCGCGTTGTCCGACAGATGGAAAGTGAATCCGCCGCAGCCTCACACCCCTAAAAGGGTGAATACGCCGGGGGCAGCGTGCTCTCTCGTTGAAGAAGCTCCATGGGAGGTTGTGCTATCAGCCAAAACAAAGAGGATGCTGAACGATCTTCAAACATGCCCAGCAATCAGGTGGAAGAACCCGTTGGAACCTCAGATCATTGAAGGGATATTGAAGCCGCGCCCAACTCCAAAGATCGATGGTGGTGGCCCAAGCATTCACAACCAGCCGTCAAAATCTTCAAAGAAGAAGAAGAAGAAATCCAAGAAGCCCGTGAAGCCTGGCGACAAGCGCACGGACTTACAAAAGCAAATTGACGCACTGGAGGATTACAACCAGAAAGCAAGGACTCCCATTACGCTCCAAGAGTTCCTCAGCCACGTCTTTCAGGAGGAAGATGATGGAGAAAACTCGTTAGATGACTCTGGGGGTTACGTGGCGAGTTGTCATATGGTATCCCACTCGTTTACAGACGATGAGAAAACTCCTTGCACTGAAAAGCTGGGGGTAGATCCTAAACCGGAAATTCTGGGGCCATCGGATGAAACAATTGACGCATTCCTCAATGAAGCTCTGTTGAAAAGTAAAGCTAATCGGGAACGCGAGACGGCCATATTTGAAAGGGCCAAGCGACAGCGACTTGACGAAAGAGTTGAGACACTCCCGCTGGAGCAAAGTACGTCCACCGCAGATAAAAGCAAATTCAAGATGAGGAAAAGGTTTGCTAAAGCCATATCAATGGGTATGAAGCTACCATCCTCTGAAGGAAACATTACCGGTGAAGCGGAAATGCACCCCTCCTACTGCTTGTATCATCGGAATATTTCGCACCCCACCGAAGAGTGCAAAGCTTTCAATAAATGGTGGCAAGGATATGTTGCTCACCGGCAACATTTTAAGCGGGAAAAGCGCAAAACTCGTCAGGAGCGGAAAAGTACGACCGAAGAGCTTAGAAGAACTACCGGCGACTGTCGCATGATTAACACCGGGGAAGTGCAAGTTCTCACATTCGGGAGCGACTCTGACGAGGAAATGGCTATTAACCCCCTCTTTAAAGAGTCTACCTCGGGAAAAGAAGAAGAGCCAAAGGTCTGCGAAAATATCCGGCTGCGTAATTGTACGCTACCTGAAAAGAATCTCGGACCCTCAAATAAAAAAGATAAAGGGAAAGAAAAGGTCTCTGAGGATATCGCCTTAGATGACCAAGTCATGGAAGAGCTAGCCACCAAGGACCCGCCGAAGAAAAATAAGGTGGATTACAACGTTCTAGCGCATCTGAGGAAGCTACCCTTGCAGCTCAGTATTCTTGACGCCCTTTTACTATCAAAAGAGGCAAGGGATTCATTAATCAAGGTACTACAGGAGCCGGAGCAATTCCAAGCTTTTCTCGCCGAAGAAAAGATAAAGGATGAATTGGAAGAAGTGCACACGGCCGATGTCACTTTCGGTGATGAAGACCTTCTCTTAGAGACGTGCGAACACAATCGCCCCCTCTATGTCTCAAGGTATTGCCATGATATAACGATAGGCAAAATCTTGGTTGACAATGGGTCTTCCGTTAATCTTCTCAACGTGCGGGTGTTAAAGGAAATCTGCATGAGCATCCAGCACCTTGCTCGGGACAAGATCACCATCTCCGGGTTCGACTCCCAATCATCAAGAACTCTTGGGTCTGTGATACTGACGCTACGCTTTGGGCTACTCGTCACGGACATTAAGTTTCACGTCATAGACGCCAAGACATGCTACAATGCTCTGCTCGGCCGACCATGGTTACACGAGTACAACATCATCCCTTCCACACAGCATCAGTGTATGAAATATTTTAAGGATGGTCTCGAGTATACCGTGACGGGAGAACTGAACCCGTTCTCCGTGAACGAGATCTGCAAATATGAAGATGCCAAATACTTCTTACCGGATTTCGAAGATACGGAGAGGTATCACAAGCCGGAGAACAAGGCTAACGCCACCATCCCTGTCTTCGGGAGTGATACAGAGGAGGAAGAGGAGATGGTTTATTCGGGTCCGCCCTAATACAACAAACCGGGACCATCCGCTCCTACGCTGATCTTTGGCAGCGACTCGGAAGATGAGGTCTATGCTATATTCTCTGCTCGGCCTTCAATACGAACATTCGCTGATGAAAAGCAAAGTCTAAAAGCCATGGTTCCACTTAAACATCATAAATAACTGGGTGCGCTCGATGCCTACACTGTAGAGGAGCTGTGGACGTTCTATGTCCCTCCCAGGCGAAAAGACGAAAAGGCAATTCTATTCTACCGCTCTGAAGAAACCAAAGGGGAGAAAGAAATCTGGCACGGCGTGAATCCTACGCTTGATAGGCTTCAGCCTATTCGTCTGCCCAGATATTATACAGAAGGCTTGAAGAGGCTGCTGAAGCGCCAGGGGATATCCTTCAAACAGACCGCTCAAAAAGCCAAATTCTATGACAGGGTTTGGAACGTCCCCGGAACTCAGCACAAGTTGCCTAGTGGAAGGATGGAAACAATCGGACTTGGATACATTCGGTCCAAGAAATGAGAGCTACTCCGCGACTGTTACGTCGTGCATGACTTCAATGAAGAAGCGGATGCTCAATGGGAGGACACTAATCCTGAACCAGTAAAAGTTCCTGATGCAAAAGTGCCCAGTCCGTCGTTCGAAGAACAAATGAACAGGCTTATAATGGAAGCTGGTCAAAAAGTCCGAGACGACCACAATCGCGAAATGGCCATCTATGAGAAAGCCAAAACGCAACGCCTCTTCCAACAGACCGCGAAAGATGAAAGTGCCGCTCCCTGTCAACCTGTTATAAAAGGGCTCGACGCAGAGGCAGAAACAGGTCGAAAAGCGAAAAAGGCGCTCGACAGCAACAAAGCGGTACTAAGAAGCCACACAAGCGGGAATCGAGCGGTCCAGATCTGTCCCTTGTAAAGAAGATGAGTCGAGTATACTCTTTTCCTCGGGACAAGACGAAGAAGATACTTGACCGAGCTATAAAATACCAGATGCTTACACTGCCGGAGTCTAAACACCCCGAACAAGCAGGCGAAGTCTCACACCCAAACTATTGCTCTTATCACCGAGTAATAGGGCACTCTCTCGAAGACTGCTTCACCTTCAAGAACTGGGTTGAAGATCAATATCAGCTCGGCAAGTTCGCTCTATCTGACAGTTGGAGGGTAACGCTGCCACAGAAGCACGAACCCAAAGCCACGAAAGCAGAACCAGACCCACATCGGTCTTCGAAGCGAGCTCGTACTTGTCACATGATAACAATATCAAAAGAAGAGCCCAAGAATATGGATGACCTTCCCTGGTGCTTCGAAAACAGCAACGATGAGGTGATCTCAGAATTTCCACCAGCACTGAAAGAGCTGGAGGATGGAATACATACTACCGCAGATAACCTCAAGAAAATTGAGTTGGGGACAGCGAATGACCCGCGACCGACATTCATCAGCGAGCTACTATCTGAAGAAAGCGTGGCTGCGTTAAAAGACGTGCTTATGCAGCATAGAGATTGCTTCACATGGAACTATTCCGAAATGCCGGGACTAGATCCAGAAATTGCTATGCACAAATTAGCGATATCTCCGGACGTCAAGCCGGTCAAACAGGCACCAAGAAGAATACGGCTCGAGCTTGAGATGAGTATCAATGCTGAGGTCAAGAAGCTGATCGACTCTGGCTTCATCCAGGAGGTTCAGTATCCCGAGTGAATCGCCAACATCGTCCCGGTGACGAAGAAAAATGGGACGGTGCGCATATGCGTGGACTTCCGGGATCTCAATAAAGCTTGCCCAAAGGACGATTTCCCAGTGCCAGTCACTGAACTGATGATAGACAATACGTCCACTCACGAGATTTTCTCCTTCATGGACGGCTTATCAGGATATAATCAGATAAAGATGCATCCCGAAGAACAGAAGCACACCGCCTTCAGGACTCCGCTAGGTATATTCTGCTACAAGGTGATGCCCTTCAGTCTAAAGAACGCCGGTGCCACCTATCAGAGGGCCATGAAGAAGATCTTCAATGACCTCATACATGTAATCGTCGAGTGCTATATCGACGACCTCATGGTGAAAAGCAGATCATACGAGGAACATTTCGAGCATCTGAAGACCGTATTTCAACGCCTTCGACAATACAACTTGAAAATGAACCCTCTCAAGTACGCATTCGGAGTTTCCTCAGGCAAATTCCTAGGATTCATCGTCCGACACCGAGGTATTGAAATAGATCCGTCAAAGATCAAGGCGATCATGGAAATTCCTCCGCCGAGGACTCTCAAACAGTTGCGGTCTCTCCAAGGAAAGCTCGCGTATATACGGCGATTTATAGCCAACCTTTTAGGCAAGTGCCGTCCTTACAGCCACCTGATGAAGAAGGGAACCCCGTTCGTCTGGGATCACAAATGCCCAGGCGCACTGGACGAGATCAAGCAATACTTGCAGAACCCGCCCGTGTTGGCTGCTCCGGTCAAGGGAAAGCCCCTCATTCTTTATACAACCGCCCTCGAAGGTTCCTTAGGCGCAATATGGACGCAAAAGAACGATCAAGGGAAAGAAAGAGCACTCTACTACTTAAGTCGAGTTCTACTGGGGGCAGAAAGCAACTATTCCCCCATTGAAAAACACTGCCTGGCGTTGATCTTTGCAATAACGAAACTCAGACACTATGCGTTGGCGCATGAAGTCCGTCTCATTTCGAAGGTGGACCCCCTTAAATATTTGATGTCGAAGGCCATATTGACGGGGCGACTCGCTAAATGGGCCCTACTCTTGATGGAGTTCTCGATAACCTATCAGCCTCTCAAGGCAGTAAAAGGCCAGGCCATTGCCGACTTCCTCGCTGAACATCTGATACCTGCCGATTCTCCTCTGAATTGTGATCTGCCAGACGAACATGCGTTTGACGCGATCGACGGTGGTGATACCCGATGGGAGCTTTATTTCGATGGAGCATCCTCCATGAAGAAGCGCAAACAAAGCACCCCTATAATCAAATCGGGGGTAGGCCTCATCTTCGTAACTCCACAGGGAGGGATAATGCGCTTTGCTTTCTCCTTAATAGAGCCGAGGACGAACAATGAAGCCGAATATGAAGCTTTGATAGCAGGCATCGAGATCGCCATTGATATGGGAATTGAAAACCTCTTCATATACGGAGATTCTCAACTGGTCATTAGTAAGTAAATGGCGACTACCAGACGTGCAAACCAGAGTTGGTGAAGTACGGCGAAAAGGTGCAACAACTCTTGACCTAAATTCCTTCCTACACCTTGGAAAATATACCGCGTGCGGAAAACAGCAAAGCGAATGCATTAGCCAAGTTCGCTAAAGAATTGGCTGACGAGAACCTCGATGACGTCAGAATCGTGGTACAAAGCCGTCGGGTGCTTGCCCCAGCAGAGATATCTCCGGAATCATCCGAAGAAAAGGGAGCGACTGAGCAGACGACCCTTCAAATAAAAGACAGAGAAAAGGCTGAGAATTAGAGAGAAGTCTTTATAGACTACTTCAAATACCGTCGAACGCCCGAAGATGCGTCCTCAAGACATCAGCTTATGAAACGAGCTTTGTCTTTCGCCTTCGTCAATGATACTCTGTATAAGAGGTCATTTGATTCTTTGTGGCTGAGATGCCTGGGACCTGACGAAGTAAAAAGAGTCGTTCAGGAAGTTCACGACGGACTCTGCGGTTCTCACCAAGTAGGCCCGAAGATGAAATTGAAGATAAAACGGATGGGTTACTACTAGCCCACGATGATTCAGGACTGCCTTGAATATGCGAAGCAATGCCACTCATGCCAGATTCATGGGGACTTCATCCATCAGTACCCAAATTCTCTACACCAAACAGTGGCAAGCTGGCCATTCGAAATGTGGGGAACTGACATAATCGGCCCTATCGAACCAGTATCGTCCAGGGGACATCGTTTCATCCTGGCGACGACTGACTACTTCTCCAAATGGGCAGAAGCAGTACCGCTGAGGGAAGTGAAGACGGAAAATATCCTCCACTTCTTCAAGACGCACGTTATTTATCGTTTGGGACTCCGCGACGGATCAACTCCGATAACGGGCCAGCTTACAGAAGCCACAAGATCAGTTGCTTCGCGCAACAACATAATATAGACTGGAGGTATTCCTCAGTTTATAATCCGCGAGCTAACGGTCTGGTTGAGGCTTTCAACAAGACCTTGACGAAGATCATAAAGAAGACGGTGTCCCGAAATAAGAAGGACTAGCACGAGAGACTGCAAGAAGCTCTCTGGGCGTATCGAACTACGTTCAAGACGGCCACGAACGCAATGCCGTACGCGTTGTAAGTGCATGGCGGTGCCCCGGCCATCAATCTGACGCCGGAATGCGGAAACGAAACTTTTCTAGAACTTAGAAACCGGCACCACTATGCACAAAAATCCTAAATTCGGCCATTAACCTAACTCTAGCAAACTAGAAAATGGGAAGGAAGCTATACCGAGTGATCAGTGTCCTTCGGTCTTCGGCCTCTACTCCGATCTCCTCGCGTAATCTCCGGTCATCAGCTCTTCGTCGGAACGGGCACCACATTGCCGGGTTCTTTTACGGGCTCCCACTTCTGGACCGAAGCAACTCGGGCACGAAGTTGGCGAGCCGACGTGCCCAAGAATTGCTGTAGATAAAGTGTAGAAGGCTTGTCTCATGCGAGTAGTGAAGTTGCCTTTTGAAGATGGAGGAGAGAAAAGAACTTTTGGAGTGAACTAGTATTTTTGTAGCAAGAAGAAAGAGGGATCAATGATTTTTCCTCTACCAAAAATAAAACCCCCACCCCCTCCTAGTAGTGGCCGGCCCTCTTTTGATGATAGAATGAGGAGAGAGAGAAAAAGCATATACCAATATGTGAAGATAATTATCAAATTATCTCACATCAAAAACTTATCAAATCCTAATCAAACCCCATCATCATTAATGCAAAGGAAGAGACTCAAAAAGAATCTCATGATGCTAGTCATATTATAATCCACATATACAAATAACCCCCTCCACAAATGCTAATTTGCACAATTGCAAATTAGCCCCTCCATCGGAAAAGTCCGGCTGGGAAGGAACAAAGGAAAACTGGCCGGAACGGAATGCAAACTGGCAACTTCAGAAAACTGATCCCGTAATAAATTACAGAAAAATCCCGCGACTGTATATACATACCCGCATTTGTATTCCCACTGAATACAAATGCAATGAGACAAAATCTACACTGTATAATACTAGGATCCGGCTTAAACCAAAGCCCGCTAGTATTATCCGTCCGATCATGATCCGTGCAATACCGCACGTATCTGATCGAACCCTGCCATATCTCCATACGGCCTCTACAGCGTTTCGCCCGAAACTTTAGAAGATGGTCTGTGGGGGACTCTAAAGACTCGTCAACATCTTGGTTGTGGATTTAACCACTAGCACGTCAGAGGTATTAGCCATACGTAACGGGCTACTAGGTATTGACCAAAACGGACGTCGATGAGCGAACTCATCCTGACACCCTACTAAGCCTGTCAATGACAATATCCATACAGTCCGGTCCGTTTGTCTATGAGCATCGCATGGCGGGCTTAGGGGGTTGGTAAAAATCAGACCCCCAAAAGCGGTACAAGTCGTGTCGGAGTGTAGCCCATAACACCCTGAGATATTACTGGAATACCTACCAGTAAATCTCCTTCCTTGGCCAAGAACTTCGTGTAATGGCTCTCCTAGACACAGTGCGACCTCACCTCCAATACCGGGAGAGACGAACCCCTGAAGATCCGCTCACTGCCTCCATGTGGCTCGGGACTGTACCCAACTAAAACCTGTTTGCACGTCTCCTTTGAGCGTGGTAGGGTAGTAATCAAAGCACAGTGGGAACTCACACGAGACAAATGACGATCTCAGGTCGATGAACTAACCTGTACACATGTCACCAGGGAACTGCTATCTGACGTCAGGTATAAGACCAACTAGCATGTTCCTGGCGAGTCATGTCCGGTGTACTCATAACCCAATGAGCACCTATATACATCTTAGGTGAACCAACTGACACTAGTGGCTTGTGAGACCGGCCACCGTCCCTTGTCGGGGTCTCGACTGTATACACTAGTCTACTCTGGAGTATCGATGCCCTGTCTCGAAACTCCCTCGACTAGGGACCATTTAAGGATGTGCTTATAGACCCCACATCCTACGTATATGATCGCCCTCATACTGCTGGCAGTCAAGCAAGAATCCTAGGGGCGCTATCAACGTGTAATAGCGTCCTGTAAGGTCACCTAAAACAGTACACGATGATAAAGATAAACCAGATAGCATACTATCATCTTGAGTAAGATTGTACTACCGATATAGGTCCTCCATCAATCATTGCAATCACGTGCCTGTGATCCAATAATTGACTCTGAGGGCACTATCTCCAACAATCTCCCACTTGCACTCAAGGCTAATTATTGCGATGTCGTATACTCACAGCCCGTGTGATACCGAACACCCAACTCCCCTACTAGTCAGTCTCACAAAGCTCATTTGCGAAACTATTGCGTTCGAGGAATAGCCTCAGTGAGTGGATCCGCTGTGATGTTTCTTTCTATGTCTCTCTTTATCTCAAGTTCGCGGAGAAACCCATCTCCCGAAATGAGCAATACCTGTCTTAGAATATATCTGGATATCTGATGGGACCTAGCTCATAAATGAACTTCAAATCCAAACTTCTTAGACTGTATCGTCAACTGAACTTAATTAGTATCCTGCGCCATGCCTCCCTCAGTATCCGCCTGGACCACCTGTCCAAAATACTGCCCCTCTTCAGAGGGAGAACTATAACTCTGACAGTCACTCTGTCATCCAGGTCACCTTGGAAGCCTGGAATGATAACTGTCTCCCAAAGGAGCCTGCCGTTATCATTTCCCTAGAACATCAACTTATGTTCTAAAACTGCTTCCGATAGTTTCTCCAGGATTGGATTAATATCAACTTATTGCGTCTACCGTAAAAACAACATCTGGTGTGGTACTTGACATCTCATGATTGACTCAATTGCCTAAGCAAGTGATCTGCCAATCATGCACATCCCACTCCCCTTTAGTCTGTAAGACACCTTTAGAGAGGGTGACTCCATTACCTGCAGGTATACTACCGTGCCAGGAGTCGTCCATTCTAAATACTTTTAGAATGCTGTCTAAGTACCCTAATTGGGAAACCACCCAATTCTAGATCTATAGATCTAGTAACCAGAATGTCTTGATATTATATCCAAGTCCTATGTGGAGAAACCACTGTGTGACAACCAAAATATAACCGATCGTAGTATAGGAACTTCACTTCCTACTCTGTGTATGTCATCCAAATACCAGGACATCACACCCTACTACTTTCTTAATAGATCCATCCCCTATTCTGATGAAGTCAAACCTATGACTGTCACATCAGAAATAGTTGATCTATCTCCGCTGTATCTGCTTTAGTCTATAAATAGACATAAGCCACTCGTCCACCAATGCTTCCGCTGCTCCCACTGACTAAGACAACCCTCTGGCAGAGTCATATAGACGTACACTTCTAAAGCTAGTTTAGAACGACGCTATACTCATCCACCTGCCGGGTCTCACAGTCTGGAACAACAGCAATGGAAAGTCTGGGTAAACAAGAACCTCCCTGTCACCATCCTTAAGGCTACCGGAGTACCTCTCGGGTGCCTGAGGTTACCCACCATACCTGCGGAGTGGCCAATGGAATGTCAAATCAGATTGAATCTTTAGGTTCTTATCAAATTTTCAGTAATTGTTTGCGGTTCTGGAATCACTTCCAGTTCTACCATACTCCCACTATTGTTTTCTGAAAAAATCCATTTTTATTAAAACTGTGGCGAGTCAAGAACAACATCTATTGATCTTTCAGATGGTAGAAAGTCAACACTCGTCATAGCCTGGGTCAACCCACAAACAGCCATTACAGAAATGTGCATTGAGTTATCTTTTAAGCATAAGCCGGACAACTCGCCGTACCTTACAATGTCAAGATATGAACTGTTCTATATCCAATATAGAAACAGAGGCACTGATTTAATTGAACCAGATTCAAATCATGCAGCTGTCTCCAGTGCATGTCAACTAAATGAAAGGAGGCCGATCAACGTTACTCAACTTAGGAGTGCTTCCAATTATAAGTAATCTGAAAGAGAAACAAGTTTCTCAAAATCATTACTATCAACTGAATACCATACATAAGTATCTACATCTTCGATCATCTTGAAGAATCCCGATACTTGCAACTCCTGGTTCTCTACTTTATTCATATACCTATAACTTCTCAAAACTTGGACCTTGTGTTTCTACGAAACACTTGTCTAAAAACTAGAGAAGTCATAAGTAAACAGAATATAGTACGAGTACCAACCCCTCTGTCCAAATGGACACTGGACAACATACAATACACCGTATAAGTCCCCTGAGTCTAATAACTCATTCCCTGTGCGTTGTAGGTTGAAAACTGTACTTATGGTTAAGAAGAATTACATCGCTGTTCAATGCTCCTTACCTAACCATCCACTGATATAGGTAAATGTCATAGACATAATTTCAAAAAGGTATATCTCACTCTATAAAAATAGACGTACAGATATATCAATTTGAAATTGGTGCATAACAACGGATATTCAAAACCAAATATTTGCCGTCTGGTAAACAACCCGGGTGGTTTCCTCAAATATCACCAATTACAACGAATTCCGATATAATGAGGACAATCACCCAATTCCCAATAACTTACTCCCACTCATCATCTGTAAAACTATACAGATGTGAGAATCAAACTTGGTAAATACATACCCTAGAGCAAGTGTCTAATTGGGAAATCAGTTTTCTTTTAACAGCACACAGTGAAACTGAAACATTGAAATGTTTCGATGGGGTATCCTGGTATTCCTAGTAATGCCTCTTCCATTATCCAGATTCACAACTGTAACCGTATATTTCTTTGCCATCTCTCCAAATCCCTTTATATGTCTTTAGTCATTACCTTCTGTACACCCTCTTAGGCTAAATGGTTTTCTTCCTTCCCTACCGTTCGGCACCAGCCTATGGTTTGGAAGAAGACTATCCAATAAGCATAATGGGTGTACTGTCCTAATCCTAGGAGCACTCGCAATGCGAGAGAAGGTGAAGATAAAAGACAACCGAATAAACCTTATTCATATTTCTCCCGAACCAGAATCCATCCCCAAACTGGAACAAGTTCCTTTCGAGTTCGTATATAACCATACGATGGAGTATCCAAATAACTGTGGATCTTCGTAGTGATACAGAGTGTTCTGGAGAAATACAAAGGTGAAGTGGGAGTGGTAATGAAATACTTGGTTTGGTCGTGAATAGCAGTCGCAATTTACTTTGCCCTCTTACTAATCCCTTTATTTGTCTTAACATAATACCTTCTGTACACCATCGTTAGGCTAATTGGTTTTCTTCATTCCCCACCGTTCGGCACCAGCCTAAGGTTTGGAAGAAGACTATCCAATTTGCGTAATAGGTGTACTATCTCCTAAACCAAGGAGTACTTGAGAGAAGGTAAAAGAAAAATACAACTGAATAGTCCTATTCGTTTTCTCCAGAACCGGAAACCATCATCGAATAAATTCTTTCGAGTTCGTATATAACCATACGATGATTTTATCTAATGGAAGTGGACGTTCGTAGTAATACGGGGTGTCCTGGAGAAAAGGGTAAAAGTAGGAGTGGCAATGAGGTATGCGACTCTGACAATCCAAAAGCCAGTGTTTTAAGAAGGTTAGGTTAACTTGGTTACTGAGTCACAGTCAAGGGTCGGGTCATGGTCGCTGCCAAAGAGAGAGAGAAAAGAAACACTCAGCGTGCACTCTAACCTATATCAGAATCGTTATCACTTTATCTAATCAGGAAACCTCCCACTGTAACGTCAAATTCTTCCCCAAACCTGAAAGAAGAATTAGTCGGGATCACCCGAGGAGTAAACCAACTCATTGGTGGGAATCGGGATCCAACTATCATCGCATGATAACGTGACAGAATCCGCTCACGTTATCACACTCCAGAAGGTATGCGCATATCTGGCAAGTTTCAGTTTCTTTAGAAACTCCCGATGTGATTTTTGCCCCATGCTCTTATGACCTTGACGAAGGCCAACATATCATAAGTCACATGTCAAGTTCTACCCGTCATTATCCAGGTTAATTTGAACCCATCCGTACATACCCTTGACGAAGGCCAAAATAGTAGTACGACTGTCCCAAACCAATGCATCTATCTATGCTGCAGAAAAGTAACAAATAGCTACCATACACTACGCCTTGACGAAGGCCAACATACATAGCATGAATACTAAATGCTATCTTTCTGAAATGACGGAGGGCTACGAATGGTTTTTGGCGAAAAACCTTTAACGTAATGAACTTGATATCGTTGAAGGAACTGGATAGCTTTTAAAAATATAGTGACGAAAACTTTTGCTAAAGAGGTCACTCCCGGTGAAGGGATCTCGGCTCTTTCCCCGTAGAATGAGGTGCAGGATATTCCAACTGAATACCACGATGCAAAGCAAAAGGCAAAAGGCTATAGTGAAGTTATTGCCCTGACGCAAACTTCTGTCCAAGGGGTCACTCCCGGTGAAGGGATCTCGGCCCTTGCCTCGTCGACTGAGGAGCTGGATATTCATAACTGAATACCACTGTGCAAAACAAAAGAGAACGCCCTTGCAATAGCAGCTTTTTGAAAAATGTTCCAACAACATCAGAATAGGTTTGTTTAGCTTGCATTGATCCGAATCAACGCAGTCTCATCAATTGATCACACCAATAAAGAACGAAAATAATGATGTACGTATATGCCATCCGCATTCGCCACTGGGTCCCGTCATCACCCGTTAGGTTACTTAACTAACGACAGAGCGGGGACTGGACTAGCGCGGATGCAAAACATATACAACATCTACTAGTATATATATCAATATATAATATCATTCAAGGCGTGATAAAATGCAACATCACAGAAATGTAACCAGCATCACAGAACAATACAGATATCTGGGATCCCCGGGTTTCATAGAGCCGCTACTGAAACCCGACGTTCCTCTGGTCGTGTGGATAGCCCGTGCAATGAAATCCTAGACCCCTACGGGCGCGGCAAGTTACCCGCCAAAACCTGAAGCGAGGCAGCCCCCTTCAGCAACGTGAATGGACCACCCAGCACTTCACGGAATCCGGTAACTTGGGCACCCCTCCTTGGGTCAACTTGTACCCCCTATGAGTGCGGCGAATAGCCCGCCAATTCTAGAGTAAAGCCCCCTCCGTCTCAATGCCATGAGATGCGGGCCCGTTGCCCTCTAGAACTCGGCTATCCGTGCACCCCACCTTGGGGTAATCCTAGTACAGAAAGTAAAATATACATACAACGGGTACATCGACCTCAGCCCGGTCGTGCCCCAAAAGAATAATATACATACAGGCAGTGACGGCAGTCCACATGTCGGACGCTCGCCCCGCAATATCGAATGTACATAAAAAACCAAACTGTACTAACATTGCATCCAGGCTATCCCCCACGACTAATCCGCAACATCACAGCATAACACAGAACATCAACGTGAATGTCACATTCGCAAATCCGGCTATAGCAGTTAGACAGGATTTACCGATCAAATGACATTCACGGTCGCAGATATAATGTAAATACTGTGAACTAACATGTTTAAAATTTTCGATCGATCAAATTTACTGAAGTGGGCCCCAAGCACTACTGTAGCACTCAAAGAAAGTCTGGGCCCAAAAAGAATAGTCCAAAACCCCCATTTCCATGTCATAAAACAACTGTAGAAATTTGGTGCAGAGAGGGGTCAAAGTGGCGGCGGAACCGTGGCCAATGCATGGGTTTGGCCACGGTTCCGCGGTGGAAATATGACTTCATGCGACCAAATTTCTATAGCAGTCTTAGAATTGCCTGCATGATTTTCTGTAATGTACCAAATAATTTTTCGAGCCAAAACAAAATCGACAGAAAACTGATGCACTTGAAATCGGGTTTTCGGAAAATCCATTTGATCGAACTTGTAAACACGTTAGAGCAAGCTAGACTAGGTTAATGGCGTGGCTCTGATACCATTGTAAGTGCACGGCGGCGCCCCGGCCGTCAATCCGACGCCGGAATGCGGAAACGAAACTTTTCTAGAACTTGGAAACCGACACCACTGCGCACAAAAATCCCGGATCGGACCATTAACCTAACTCTAGCAAACTAGAAAATGGGAAGGAAGCTATACCGAGCGATCCGTGTCCTTCGGCCTTCGGCCTCCACTCCGATCTCCTCGCGGAATCTCCGGTCTTCAGCTCCTCGTCGGAACGGGCACCATATTGCCGGGTTCTTTTACGGGCTCCCACCTCTGGACCGAGGCAACTCGGGCACGAAGTTGGCGAGCCAACATGCCCAAGAATTGCTGTAGATAAAGTGTAGAAGGCTTGTCTCATGCGGGTAGTGAAGTTGCCTTTTGAAGATGGAGGAGAGAAAAGAACTTTTGGAGTGAACTAGTATTTTTGTAGTAAGAAGAAAGAGGGATCAATGATTTTTCCTCTACCAAAAATAAAACCCCCACCCCCTCCTAGTAGTGGCCGGCCCTCTTTTGATGATAGAATGAGGGGAGAGAGAAAAAGCATATACCAATATGTGAAGATAATTATCAAATTATCTCACATCAAAAACTTATCAAATCCTAATCAAATCCCATCATCATTAATGCAAAGGAAGAGACTCAAAAAGAATCTCATGATGCTAGTCATATCATAATCCACATATACAAATAACCCCCTCCACAAATGCTAATTTGCACAATTGCAAATTAGCCCTTCCATTGGAAAAGTCCGGCCGGGAAGGAACAAAGGAAAACTGGCCGGAACGGAATGCAAACTGGCAACTGCAGAAAACTGATCCCGTAATAAATTACAGAAAAACCCCGCGACTGTATATACATACCCGCATTTGTATTCCCACTGAATACAAATGCAATGAGACAAAATCTACACTGTACAATACTAGGATCCGGCTTAAACCAAAGCCCGCTAGTATTATCCGTCCGATCATGATCCGTGCAATACCGCACGTATCTGATCGAACCCTGCCATATCTCCATACGGCCTCTACAGCGTTTCGCCCGAAACTTGAGAAGACGGTCTGTGTGGGACTCTAAAGACTCGTCAACACCTTGGTTGTGGATTTAACCACTAGCACGTCAGAGGTATTAGCCATACGTAACGGGCTACCAGGTATTGACCAAAACGGACGTCGATGAGCGAACTCATCCTGACACCCTACTGAGCCTGTCAGTGACAATATCCGTACAGTCTGGTCCGTTCGTCTATGAGCATCGCATGGCGGGCCTAGGGGGTTGGTAAAAGTCAGACCCCCAAAAGCGGTACAAGTCGTGTCGGAGTGTAGCCCATAACACCCTGAGATATTACTGGAATACCTACCAGTAAATCTCCTGCCTTGGCCAAGAACTTCGTGTAATGGCTCTCCTACACACAGCGCGACCTCACCCCCAATACCGGGAGAGACGAACCCCTGAAGATCCGCTCACTGCCTCCATGTGGCTCGGGACTGTACCCAACTAAAACCTGTTTGCACGTCTCCTTTGAGCGTGGTAGGGTAGTAATCAAAGCACAGTGGGAACTTACACGAGACAAATGACGATCTCAGGTCGATGAACTAACCTGTACACATGTCACTAGGGAACTGCTATCTGATGTCAGGTATAAGACCAACTAGCATGTTCCCGGCGAGTCCTGTCCAGTGTACTCATAACCCAATGAGCACCTGTATACATCTTAGGTGAACCAACTGACACCAGTGGCTTGTGAGACCGGCCACCGTCCCTCGCCGGGGTCTCGACTGTATACACTAGTCTACTCTGGAGTATCGATGCCCTGTCTTGAAACTCTCTCGACTAGGGACCATTTAAGGATGTGCTTATAGACCCCAGCTCCCACGTATATGATCGCCGTCATACTGCTGGCAGTCAAGCAAGAATCCTAGGGGCTCTATCAACGTGTAATAGCGTCCTGTAAGGTCACCTAAAACAGTACACGATGATAAAGATAAACCAGATAGCATACTATCAACTTGAGTAAGATTGTCCTACCGGTATAGATCCCCCCTCAATCATTGCAATCACGTGCCTGTGATCCAATAATTGACTCTGAGGGCACTATCTCCAACACGCGTTGGTATTCTGTACAGAAGCAGTACTCCCCCTCGAGATAGAGTTACCCTCTTTATGAGTGGCAGTCCACCACGAGCTGACGGACGAAGAAAATGCTCACTTTCGGCTTGAGGAGCTTGATGCCCTTGATGAAACCCGACTCATAGCGCAACAAAATCTGGAGGCTTATAAAGCAAAGATGACACGCTCATATGAAAGATTGACCCGGCCGAGGACATTCCGCAAAGTCGAACTCGTGCTACTAGTCAAAAGACCCATGATCCCCAGTCACGCTAAGCGGGGAAAATTCGAGCCGAACTATGAAGGCCCGTACATCATAAACAAGGTCTACCAGGGAGGAACCTATCTACTTATGGATATGCACGGTGAAAGGCCTTTCAGGCCAATAAACGGTCGGCTACCATCCGATGCGCTGGGTAGAAAACGGACGGCCGCATGTGGCGAGGGTGCATGGGGAGCGCAAAGCTGCACAGCCGCAATCCCAGGAACCCTACAAAAAAGGTTTTCTCATCTATGCCCGGGACGGCAATTTCTGACAAGGGCATAACGGCGGCGCCGGGGAGATAAAATTCCTTTTGATCATCCTCCGATGTGGGTCGACGGTCCAAGCCGAAGCCAAAAGGGTCATCAAGCTGGGCGAACTTCTCGCTCCGCTCCGATAGAAACTCCGGTCGAATGAAGCGGGCGATAAAATCTGCGAAACTGACTCCCCGGACGCCTGATTCCAGATAGAGCCCTTCATGTATGTCTAGCACCTTCACCAAGCCCGAAAACTGGTGCTGAATAGCGTTCTCCAGCGTCAGATCAAACACTAGCGGCTTGGTGGCAAAGACGCATTCGTCAGGAGGAAGCAGCTCCTCGTAATGCTCCCCCCTCATCGGTAGACCCGAGATTTCAGTGAACTCTTCCAAGGAGATAGAGACTTCCCTGTCCTTCATCAGGAAGGTGTGGGTGGGGATATTCCATTGTTCGATAAAAGCCTTAATCCACCACGTTGGAGGAGAGGGATATTCAAAGAGCGAGATGTAGATTGCCGAATACAAACCAATCTTCATCAGATGAGTCGTCTTCACCGATAAGATGTACCGGGACCACTGCAAATATCCGGCGGATGGTCGCGGAATCAATCCAATGTTATAGGCCTGTCCCCAAGGGCGTGCTTCACCCTGACAGATTCGCCTCCCCAAAATATCTATTGCCGCCGGCGGCTGCACGGGAATAGCACCAATTGCAGGCTGGAGGAGGTCATCCGAATTCCAATTTTTGACCTCCACGGCATACTTCACCGGGGGTTCATCCGCATAGGGGATCGAAAATATGGGCTTAGACGGTATAGCGGAACCGAAGCTTCGGCGACCCTGGATGAACTCGTTATACCACCTACCCCACAGGTGAAGGTTCTTGTGCTTGGGGTCATGATCCTTGATGAGAGTGAGCACCTCTCGGTCCACTGGTGCCTGGGGAAATCCTCCCTCCAAGCGAACAAACAAGAATGATAGGTCAGCAGTCATGTTTCCTATGGAGGGACAAAAATTAGCCGTCGGTGTTGTAATTCCAACGCTTGGCGTTTTAAAATTTATACCACATTGCAATGCAGTGGGTAGGGGACCAAAGGGGGACCCATAAAATCCGGATGACAGTGCATTAGTTAATAAGACAGCCCCATCATTGGATGAGACTGTCAATTAATGAAGAGATCCCCAAAAGAATATTCTCATTAATGGGAAATCCCTAGAGACAAGGAGAAAATCTCCTCTTTCAGAGCAAAGCTCTGTCACAGAGTGACATTTGTCAAACTTTGGTCTCAAGGGAATAAAATTTCCTAAAAAAAGCCTAGCTCTGTAATAATGATGAAAAGATCCATCAAAAGAAAAATTTAACTCTTGAAAAAATTAAAAATTTTGGGATCTTAAAGATCCATGAAAACTCATAGGAGTTCTTCATTTTTCAGATAAAAAAGATCTACATTTGATCCATGAGCAAAGCTCTGTTTATGGGTTAAAACCCATGAAACAAGATCTCTGTAGATTTATGGATTCTTGAGAGCAAGGCTCTGTTGGTGAAACCCTAAAAGGGTTTTCTTTAGATCAAAGATCTATGAGAGCAGGGTTCTGTTAATTAAATTAAATTTAATTAAATTTAAGTTAAATTTTACCTAAGATGTTCTAAAAAGTTGAATTCTGGAGTTCTTGAAAAGAAACGAAAGCAAGGCTCTGAAGTTCTTAAAAACAAGAGCAGGGCTCTGAAAATCAAAGTTCTTGAAAATGGTAACTATTTACTGAGGACCAAGGGTCCTATTTATAGACGCTTGCGCCCTTTCAACTCACCAGTCGATCCAACAGCCAAGATCTTGCCACCGCTGCACTCATGTGTGCGCCACGTGAGCGCAACGGTGGGGGGGCATTTGTTTCCCCCAATAAGAGCAAAGCTCTATTTGAATTTCAAAAATTCAAAAATTGAAGCAACGCTTCAAATTCCTTGCGCTGCGCGCAACGCGCCACGTGTCAAAAACTGATACGTCAGCTGTTGGAGATAGTGCCCTCATAGTCAATTATTGGATCGCAGGTACGTGATTGCAATGATTGCGGAGGACCTATACCGGTAGGACAGTCATACTCGAGATGATAGTATGCTATCTGGTTTGCCTTTATCAGTCGTGTACATGTTCGGGTGACTGATTACATGTTACACTTTGATAGAGCCCTTAGGATCTTGCTTTACCACCAACAATATGATGGCGATCATATACGTGAGAGTTGGGTGGTTTATACGCATATCCTTAATTGTTGTCCCTAGTCGTGGGAGTTTCGAGACAGGGTATCGATACTCCGGAGTAGACTAGTGTGTACAGTCGAGACCCCGACGAGGGGCGGTGGCCGGTCTCACAAGCCACTGGTGTCAGTTGGATCACCTAAGATGTATACAGGTGCTCATTAGGTTATGAGTACACCGGACAGGACTCGCCGGGAACCTGCTAGTTGGTATTATACATATCGTCAGATAGCAGTTCCCTGGTGACATGTGTACAGGTTAGTTCATCGACCTGAGATCGTCATTTGTCTCGTGTGAGTTCCCACTGTGCTTTGATTTCTACCCTAGCACGGCTCAAAGGAGTCGTGCAAACAGGTAGCTTTTGGGTATAGTCCCGAGTCATATGGAGGCACGTGAGCGGATCGGCAGGGGATTCGTCTCTCCCGGTATTGGAGGCGAGGTCATGCTGTGTCTAGGAGAGCCATTACACAAAGTCCATGGCCATGGCAGGAGATTTACTGGTAGGTACTCCAGTAGTATCTCAGGGTGTTATTGGGTTTCACTCCGACACGACTTATACTGCTATTGGGGGTCTGACGTTACTAGCCCCCTAGGCAGATATGCGATACTCATAGACGAACGGACCGGACTGTATATACATTGTCACTGTTAGGCTCAGTAGGGTTTCCGGATGAGTTCGCTCATCGGCCTCCCTTGAGGTCAGTCCATAGGCAGCCGTTACGCATAGCTAGTGCCGCTGACGGTTTGTGGTTAAACCCACTGCCAGGGTACTGACGAGTCATTAGAGTCCCCCACAGACAGTTTCCCAAGTTCGGGCGAAACGTTGTAGAGGCCGTATGGTTTTATGGCAGGGTTCGGAAAATGCACGTGCGTTTACGCACGTGTTATTTTTCGGGCAGATGATACTAGTCGGCTTTGGTTTAAGCCGGATCCGAGTATTATATTGAGTAGATATAATATCTTTGTCTCAGTTGCATTTGTATTCGGTCGTAATACAAATGCGGGTATATTTATACAGTTACGGGGTCATCCTGAAATTCATTTCAGGATCACTTTTGGAAGTTGCCAGTTTCCAGTTTTCTATCAGCCGTCTTTTAACATTCGGTTAAAGACGGATTTATCTTTTCTTGGATGAGGGCGAGTCATGCTTCTAGAAGGTTCTAGAAAGGGTGACTAGGCATGGTGAGTCATTAGTGCTTTAATGGAGCCATTAATGCAATGGTGACTAGGTTAATGAATCACCATTTGCATTAATGAGGTTTTGTTTGCATGAAGGATATTTGTGGTTGATCTTTTCTCTTATGGTCACTCTCCCCTCTCCTACACTCACCTCCCTCCATCTATATATATGGTCGGCCCCTCCCCTCTCTCATTTGCTTACTTGAGTTTTCATTTGCAAAAGATTATGATAGTTTTCGGTGTATGGAATTCACAGCTCATTTCATTCCATCACCCGATCCCCTCGGCAACTTCATTAACCGATCGTCCACGGATTTGGACGAAGTGAGACAAAGTCATCTACTCATTCTCTACATCAACCTTGGTCGTCTCTTTTAGCAAACTTGACGACCGAGTTGCCTCAAGTCAGAGGCGGGAGCCCGTTTAAGGAATCGTTGACGTGGTGCCACCTGGACGAGCAGATCGGAGATCGACGGGATCGGAGCAGCCGCAACGGAGCGTGGGATATGGTTAAAGAACGAAGGACTCGGATCGTTCGGTATAACCTTTCTACACTCTTTACAGTTTGTTAGTTTAGCAATAATGGCAGATCCGGGTTAAAGTATACGATAGCGCCAGTTAAAAAGTTTTTGTTCCGTATTTGGCGTCTGTAGACGGCCGGGGCGCTACCGTAGACTTACAGTGGTATCAGAGCCTCACCATTTTGCTTTACTAACTTGTGCTAACGTGTTTAAAATATCGATCGAACCAGAAATCAAAAACTGCAAAAGTCCAAGTTCACAGTTTTTGTCGATTTTAAATGATGTCCTAAAATTATTCTACATATCACAGAAAGTTGTGCAGGGTTTCAGAAGCACACCGACCAAATTTGAGCATGTGATTCCACCAAACTGCCGCGGAATCGCAGCCAAACCCATGGTTTTGCCGCGCATCCGCGGCCGTTCTATTGAATCAGTGCACCAAATTTGCACAGTGTCTTCTCTGTTGGAATTTGGGGTTTTTGGTATATATCTTTTGGGCCCAGATTTTGTTACTGTTCACCAGTTGTTCGTGGGGCCCACTTTGTGATATTTAGTCGATCGAAATTTAAACATGTTAGATTGCAGTGCTTACATTATATCTCCGACCGGGAATGTCATTTGATCGGTAAACCGCGTCTGATTGCTATAGTTCTTTTAGACGGGTTTGTGAACGTGACATTCGCGTTGATGTTCTGTGTTGTGCTGTGATGTTGCGGATTTGTCGTGGTGGATAGCAGTGTGCAATGGTAGTGCAATTTGGATTTATTTGTACATTTGATATTGCGGGACGAGCGTCCAACTTGTGGACTGCCGTCACTGCCTGTTGTATAATATTCTTTTGGGGCACGACCAGGTTGCGGTCGATGTACCTGTTGTACTATTTTTCATTACTGTACTAGGTTTTGCCCCGCGACGGAGTGCACGGATAGCCGGGTTCTGAGGGGCAACGGGTCCGCATTTCATGGCTTTGAGAGGCAGAGGGGCCTCACTTTAGAATTGGCAGACTATTCGCCGCACTCGTAGGGGGTACAGGTTGACCCAAGAAGGGGTGCTCAAGCTACCGGATTCCGTGAAGTGCTGGGTGGTCCATTCACTATGCTGTAGGGGGCTGCCTCGCTTCAGGTTTTGGCAGGTAACTTGCCGCACCCGTAGGGGTCTAGGTTTCATTACACAGGCTATCCACACGACAGGGGAACGTCGGGTTTCACCAGCGGCTCTGTGAAACCTGGGGATCCCAGATTATCTGTATTGTTCTGTGATGCTTATTATTTTTCTGTAATGTTGCATATTATCACACCAGGAGCGATTATTGTATATTGGTTTGTATACTATTAGATGTTGTATATGTTTTACACCCACGCTAGTCCAGTCCCCGCTCTGTCGTTAGTTAAGTAACCTAACGGGCGATGACGGGACCCAGTGACGAATGCGGATGGCATATACGTACATTTTATTTTCGTTCTTTTCTGGTGTGATTGATTGATGGGACTGCGTTGATTCTGATCAATGCAAAGGAAAACAAACCTGTTTGCAGTTGTTGGAACAAATTTAAAAGATGTTATTGCAAAGACGTTTCCTTTTGTTTTGCATAGCGGTATTCAGTGGAATATCCTGCACCTCATTCGACGGGGCAAGGGCCGATATCCCTTCACCGGGACTGACCCCTTGGGCAGAAGTTTGCGTCAGGGTAATAACTTCAATATAGTCGATTACAAGTTGCTTTGCACCGCGGTATTCAGTGGAATATCCTGCACCTCATTCCATGAGGAAAGAGCCGAGATCCCTTCACCGGGAGTGACCTCTTAAGCAAAGGTTTTCACCACTATATTTTAAAAAGCTATCAGGTTCCTTCAGCGATATCAAGTTCACTACGTTAAAGGTTTTTCGCCAAAAACCAGCCGTAGCCCTCCGTCACTTCTTTTGGGTATTCAGTAGTATTCAATCTATGTATTTTGACCTAACGCCAAGGCATAGTGTTTGGTAGCTGCTGGGTATTCAATTGTTGCATAGATAGATGAGTTGGTTTGGGACAGCCGTTCTGCCATTTTGACCTAACGCCAAAGGCATGTGCGGGTGGGTTCAAATTAACAAGATAGTGACGGGTAGAACTTGGCATGTGACTTATGACATTTTGACCTAACGCCAAGGTTATAAGAGCATGGGGCAAAAATCATATCGGGAGTTTCTAAAGAAACTGAAACTTGCCAAGTATGCGCATACCTTCTGGAGTATGAGTAACGTGGATGCATTCCATCACGTTATCATGCGATGAGAGTTGGATCCCGATTCCCAATGATGAGTTGGTTTACTCTTCGGGTGATCCCGATTGATTCTTCTTTAGGTTTGGAGGAGAATTTGACAGGACAGTGGGAGGTTTCCGGATTAGATAAAGTGATAGCCATTCTGATCTAGGATAGAGTGCACGCAGAGTGTTTCTTTTCTCTCTCTCTTTGGCAGCGACCTTTGACCGACCCTAGACTATGACTCAGTGACCAAGTTGACCGAACCTTCTTAAATACTGGCTTTTGGATTGTTTGAGTTGCATAAGTCATTGCCACTCCTTCTTTTACCCTTTGAATTTCTCAGAACACCCGTATTACTACGGACATCCACTTCCATTGGATAGATCCATCGTATGGTTATATACGAACTCGAAGGGACTTCTTCGAGGATGGATCCAGGTTCAGGAGAAATAGAATTGGTTTATTCAGTTGTCTTTTATTATCACCTTCTTTCAGGTTGCGAGAGCTCCTTGGTTTAGGAGAGTATACCTATTACGCTTATTGGATAGTCTTATTCCAAGCCATAGGCAGATGCCGAAAGGTAGGGAATGAAGAAAACCAATTAGCCTAAGTAGGGTGTGCAGAAGGTAATATGTAAAGACAAAATAAAGGGATTAGAAAGAGGGCAAAGTAAATTGCGACTGTTATTATTCACGACCAAACCGCGTACTTCATCGCCACTCCTATTTCACCTTTAAAAGAATAAGGTATTATTCAGTTGTCTTTTATCATCACCTTCTCTCGAGATGCGAGTACTCCTTGGTTTAGGAGGGTACACCTATTATGCTTACTGGATAGTCTTCTTCCAAATCATAGGCTGGTGTCGAACGGTAGGGAAGGAAGAAAACCATTTAGCCTAACGATGGTGTACAGAAGGTAACGACTAAAGACAAATAAAGGGATTTGGAGAGATGGCAATAAAATATACGGTTAAAGTCATGAATTGGATTATGGAAGAGGCATTGCTATAAATACCAGGATACCCCTACGAAACATTTTCATGTTTCAGTGCATTGTTAAAAGAAAACTGTTTTCCCGATTAGATACTTACTCCTAGGGTATGTATTTACCAGGTTTCATTCTCATATCTGTATGGTTTTACAGATGATGAGTAGGAGTAAGTTATTGGGAATTAGGTGATTATCCTCATTATATCGGAATTCGTTGTAATTGGTGATATTTGAGGAAATCGCCAGGGTACAGTTTTCAACCTACGACGCACAGGTTTTGAGTTGTTTAACTCAGCGGACTTATACAGAGTATTGTATGTTGTCCAGTGTCCATCAGGACAAAGGGGTAGGTCCTCGTACTATGTTCTGTTTACTTATAACTTCTCTAGTATTTAGACAAGTGTTTCGTAGAAATACAAGGTCTAAATTTTAAGAAGTTGTGGGTATAAGAATAAAGTAGAGAACCAGGTGTCACAAGTATCGGGATTCTTCAAAGAGATCGAAGATGTAGATTCTTGTGATTGGTATTCAGATGATAGTAATGGTTTTGAGAAACTTGTTTCTCTTTCAGGTTACTCATAATTGGATGGATTCCTAAGTTGAGTAATGCTGATTAGCCTCTTTCCATTAAGTTGATATGCACTGGAGACAGCTGCATGATTTGAATATGGTTCCAATTAAATAAGTGCCAAAAGTTTCTATATTGGATATAGAATGGATCATACCTTAAAAGATGTTAAGCTACGGGGAGTTGTCCAGCTTATGCTTAAAACCAGACTCTAGATAACTCAGGGCACGTTTCTGTAATGGCTGTTTGTGGGTTGACCCTGGCTATGACGAGGGTTGATATTCTACCATTTGGAAGATCAATAGTGATATTGTTCTTGACCCGCCACAGTTTTAGTAAAATGGATCTTTTTCAGAAAACAGTAGTGGGAGTATGGTAGAACTGGAAGTGATTCTAGAACCGCGAACGATTACGGAAAATTTAATAGGACCTATATATTCAATCAGGTTTGACATTCCAATAGCCACTCCGCAGATATGGTAGGTAACCTCTGACACCCGAGAGGTACTCCGGTAGCCTCAAGGACGGTGACAGGGAGGTTCTTATCTATCCTGACTTGACACTACTGTTGTTCCAGGCTATGAGACCCGGTAGGAGGGTTGTCGTAGTCAGTGGGAGCATCGGAAGCATAGTGGGCAAGTAGCTTATGTCTATTTATAGACTAGAGCTGTTATAGTGGAGATAGATCATCTATTTTTGATGTGACAGTCATGGTTTTGACTTCAATCAGAATAGGGGATGGATCTGTTAAGAAGGTAGTAGGGTGTGATGTCATGGTATTTGGATGACATACAAAGAGTAGGAAGTAAAATTCCTATTCTACGATCGGTTGTACTGTGGTCGTCACACAGTTGTTTCTCCAGACAGGATCTGGATATAATATTTGACATTCTGGTTTCTGGATCTATGGTTTTAGATCTGGATTTGGGTAGTTTCCCAATGTAGGTATTTTAACAGTATTATAATGGTTTTTAGAATAGATGACTCCTAGCATGGTCGTGTACCTGCAGGTGATGGAGTCACCCTCTCTAAAGGTGTCTTACAGACTAAAGGGGAGAGGGAAGGGCATGATTGGCAGATCACTTGCTTAGGCAATTGAGTCAATCATGAGATGTCAAGTACCATACCAGATGTTGTTTTTGCACAAGATGCAATAAGTTTGTATTAATCCAATCCTGGGGAAACATAAGGAAGCAGTTTTAGAACATAAGTACATGTTCTACGAATTTGATGACGGCAGCCTCCTTCGGGAGACGATTATCATTCCAGGCTTCAAAGGTGACATGGTTGACAGAGAGATTGTCAGAGTTATAGTTTTCTCTCTGACGAGGGACAGTATTATGGACAGGTGGTCCAAGAGAATACTGTGGAAGGCATGGTGCCGGATACTGATTAGGTTCAGTGATCGATACAGTCTAAGAAGTTTGGATTTGGAGTTCATTTATGAACTAGGTCCCATCAGATATCCAGACATATTCTAAGACAGGTATTACTCAATTCGGGAGATGGCTTTCTCCGCGAACTTGAGATTTAGAGAGATATAGAAAGAAACATCTAGGCGATTCCACTCACTGAGGCTATTTCTCGAACACAATAGTTTTACAAACGGGCTTTGTGAAACTGATTAGTAGAGGAGTTGGATGTTCGGTTTCACACGGGCTGTGAGTAGTCGGCATCGCAATAATTAGCCTTGAGTGCAAGTGGGAGATTGTTGGAGGTAGTGCCCTCATAGTCAATTATTGGATCGTAGGTACGTGATTGCAATGATTATGGAGGAACTATACCGGTAGGACAGTCTTACTCGAGATGATAGTATGCTATCTGGTTTGCCTTTATCAGTCGTGTACATGTTCAGGTGACTGATTACATGTTACACTTTGATAGAGCGCTTACGATCTTGCTTTACCACCAACAATATGATGGCGATCATATACGTGAGAGTTGAGTGGTTTATACGCATATCCTTAATTGTTGTCCCTAGTCGTGGGAGTTTCGAGACAGGGCATCGATACTCCGGAGTAGACTAGTGTGTACAGTCGAGACCCCGACGAGGGGCGGTGGCCGGTCTCACAAGCCACTGGTGTCAGTTGGATCACCTAAGATGTATACAGGTGCTCATTGGGTTATGAGTACACCGGACAGGACTCGCCGGGAACCTGCTAATTGGTATTATACATATCGTCAGATAGCAGTTCCCTGGTGACATGTGTACAGGTTAGTTCATCGACCTGAGGTCATCATTTGTCTCGTGTGAGTTCCCACTGTGCTTTGATTTCTACCCTACCACGGCTCAAAGGAGTCGTGCAAACAGGTAGCTTTTGGGTACAGTCCCGAGCCATATGGAGGCACGTGAGCGGATCGGCAGGGGATTCGTCTCTCCCGGTATTGGGGGCGAGGTCGTGCTGTGTCTAGAAGAGCCATTACATAAAGTCCATGGCCATGGCAGGAGATTTACTGGTAGGTACTCCAGTAGTATCTCAGGGTGTTATTGGGTTTCACTCCGACACGACTTATACTGCTATTGGGGGTCTGACGTTACTAGCTCCCTAGGCAGATATGCGATACTCATAGACGAACGGACCGGACTGTATATACATTGTCACTGTTAGGCTCAGTAGGGTTTCCGGATGAGTTCGCTCATCGGCCTCCCTTGAGGTCAGTCCATAGGCAGCCGTTACGCATAGCTAGTGCCGCTGACGGTTTGTGGTTAAACCCACTGCCAGGGTACTGACGAGTCATTAGAGTCCCCCACAGACAGTTTCCTAAGTTCGGGCGAAACGTTGTAGAGGCCGTATGGTTTTATGGCAGGGTTCGGAAAATACACGTGCGTTTACGCACGTGTTATTTTTCGGGCAGATGATACTGGTCGGCTTTGGTTTAAGCCGGATCCGAGTATTATATTGAGTAGATATAATATCTTTGTCTCAGTTGCATTTGTATTCGGTCGTAATACAAATGCGGGTATATTTATACAGTTACGGGGTTATCCTGAAATTCGTTTCAGGATCACTTTTGGAAGTTGCCAGTTTCCAGTTTTCTATCAGCCGTCTTTTAACATTCGGTTAAAGACGGATTTATCTTTTCTTGGATGAGGGCGAGTCATGCTTCTAGAAGGTTCTAGAAAGGGTGACTTGGCATGGTGAGTCATTAGTGTTTTAATGGAGCCATTAATGCAATGGTGACTTGGTTAATGAATCACCATTTGCATTAATGAGGTTTTGTTTGCATGAAGGATATTTGTGGTTGATCTTTTCTCTTGTGGTCACTCTCCCCTCTCCTACACTCACCTCCCTCCATCTATATATATGGCCGGCCCCTCCCCTCTCTCATTTGCTTACTTGAGTTTTCATTTGCAAAAGATTATGATAGTTTTCGGTGTATGGAATTCACAGCTCATTTCATTCCATCACCCGATTCCCTCGGCAACTTCATTAACCGATCGTCCACGGATTTGGACGAAGTGAGACAAAGTTATCTACTCATTCTCTACATCAACCTTGGTCGTCTCTTTTAGCAAACTTGACGACCGAGTTGCCTCAAGTCAGAGGCGGGAGCCCGTTTAAGGAATCGTTGACGTGTTGCCACCTGGACAAGCAGATCGGAGATCGACGAGATCGGAGCAGCCGCAACGGAGCGTGGGATGATGGTTAAAGAATGAAGGACTCGGATCGTTCGGTATAACCTTTCTACACTCTTTACAGTTTGTTAGTTTAGCAATAATGGCAGATCCGGGTTAAAGTATACGATAGCGCCAGTTAAAAAGTTTTTGTTCCGCATTTGGCGTCTGTAGACGACCGGGGCGCTACCGTAGACTTACATCAGCGCAGCGCCCAAGGCAGCACGCCCAATCAGAGCAAGGCTCTATTTAAAAACAAAATTAAAAGAAGCAACGCTTCAGATGCGCTGTGCTCTGCGCTGCGCGACACGTGACATGCAGTTGCGCTAGCGCAGTCGCGCTACGCCTTGCGCTGCGCGACACGTGTCAGCGCAGTTGCGCTAGTGCAGTCGCGCTGCGCTCTGCGCTGCGCGACACGTATCAAACGCAGATGCGTTTGCGCCAAACAGAATTAAAATTCCAGTAAGATCTTTCTGTTCTTGTTAAAACAAGAAAATTGTCTTCTGTAAAACAGAAGCCCTTGGATCAAAGATCCAACGATGGGGAAAAATCCCCAAATCACTCAGAGAATGATCTTTTTAACAAATTTAACAAATTAATGGGCACTATATAAAGACCCCTAGACCCCAATTTCAAAACACAACACAGATAGAAAAACAGAGAGAGAACTCAAAAGAATTTTGAGAAGAACTCCAGAAGAAGAAAAAAAGAAGGTAAAACCTTTGAATAAAAAAGAAGAATTTCTTCTGAATAGATCATTGATCTAAGAACAAGATTAAGGATCTTCAATAAAAAAAATAATAATAAATAATATCAAAGGCATTGCTTTTTTTATGAACCATTGGTTCTGAAATCTTAAAGATTCTTTTCTTGAATCCAAAATTGGATCAAGATAATTAAAACAGTGCCTTGCACTTGCAAATCTGCACTGTTGTGCTGTCTGAATTGGCGCAAGCCACCAGAGAGCGCCACGTGTCAGCACCATAACAACTTGCGCTATGCGCTTTTAAGATACAGCATTGCTCTCTGAAATTGGCGCAACTCACCAGAGCGCGCCACGTGTCAGCAGCGCAACAGCGCAGTGCACTGGCGCAGCGCACTGCGTTTGCGCTCACCCGAGCGTGACACGTGTCACCTCCACATGCGCTTGCGCTCAATAATTGGCGCAAAGCGCCTGACAGGCCACATGGCCACTGTCAGTTTGATTAATGCACTGTATTATTTACAGAAAGGCCAAGCCCAATTAAAAAAGAATGCATGCATTATTTTAAAAAGGGCAGAGCCCAAACAAAAAACAGATGCTGTGCATCATTTAAAAGGGACATAGCCCAAATCAAAAAGGCCTAGCAGGCCAAAAGAAAATGCAGTGCATTATTAAACAGGGGCAAAACCCTAGCACAGGCCTAATAGGCCAAAGATAAAAACGTTGAATATTCTCAACTGGACTTAGCCCAATCATGGCCGTAAGTCCTCAAATTAAATTGACTGAGCAAGACTGCTCTCTTAAATCAATTTACATCCGGTTCAAGGGTATATCTCTGAACTCCTCTGACACCTATCGTTGTAATCCTTCAACGACGTCAGAGAGGCGACGGGTCCCGACAACCACACATCCATACGGACTATGGGGTCCTTAAACTCATAGACTTATGCGTCCTTAAACCAAAATACGGACTGTGGGGTCCTTAAACCCATGGACTTATGCGTCCCTAAACTAATGGACTAATGCGTCTTTAAACACATTCATATGGACTATGGGGTCCTTAAACCCATGGACTAATGCGTCCTTAAACTAATATCCGTCCCCAAAACGGGAACGATGGACCCCTATGTCCCTAAACTGGAAATGGACCCCCATGTCCCTAAACTGGAACATGGACCATCATGGCCCTAAACTGGCAATGGACCGCAATGGCCCTAAACTGGCAATGGACCGCAATGTCCCTAAACTGGAACAATAGAGCCCCCAAATGCTCTTTTGTCGGATCCAAACGATCCTGTTAAGTTGATCTTAGTCTCACATTACACTAACGCATCATTAACAAACGTTTAAGTTGATCTTAGCCTTAAATATGGCTAACGTATTCTTAAACCAAAACACCAAACCCAAATCTAAGAAAATACGGATTTGGACTAATCCACGTCTTATAAGCGACGACATAAATTAGTCTCCGTATACAATCCACGGGCAACCACAAACAAAACAAACACACACGACATGAAGTGAAATTTTGGAGAAGGAGAAAGTTGTTACCGCTATGCGGTAGCGTAATTAACTGTAGGGGCTTGCGTCTGCAAGGAAGAGCGTCCCCACAATCAAAAACCCCTCAAGCAAGGGGGAATCTGACGAAGTCTGCTACATCGGCCGCATCCGTCTAAACCTCCGATACACGGTGCCATAAATCAACTTGGCATCTTCGGAGAGGAGGACGGATAAAACCATATAGCATCTGCCCCGAATCTCAGGCAAGACGCCCATGTCGTCGCTGCCATTCGGAGGGGAACATCAAGTTATGTCAAGAAGTGTATTAGGTCATGTCAGGTAGTGCACAAGTATCAAGCGGGTGCTCATAATCAAACTGTAATAAGTATGGGTGCACAAAATCAAGTATGGAGTACTAATATAACAATAAAATGAAATAATGTGACATGGTATGCAAATAGATATAAAATCAATGATATGGATGCACAATTATCGATTAGGGTTATATTTATAGTTCCAATACTAATTAGGATGCACTTTATTAAACATGGGGTGTTAATATCACAGTATTATGTATTAATGTGATCTATAGATACAGTTATATATATTTAAATGAGATGGATGCAAACGGGTATCCGAAAACAGTAAAACTGTAAAATGGTAATGTGGGATGTACAACTAAGCAATATGAGATGTAAATATTCCATTGGGTGCAGTATATTGTAATATAGTATGTAACAAGATAGGTTTGCATGCGCTAGATGTAAAGTAACACGTACGGATGCAGACGGATGTCGAAAAACTGTAAAAGTAAATATGGGGTGCATAATTTGAAATACCAGTATTATATTTATTAAAATAGATGTATATAAAGTAATGTAGCATGTAGCAAGATAAACTTGCCTCGATGGATCAAGAAACGGATATGTACGGTATGTTCGACGTCGGAAAATGTCGTGATGCACGCACGGCACACGGAACGGGTCCAAGTAACACACGAGGGTGATCGCGCAGGTAAGGTACGTCGTCTGGATCGTCGGTGTCAAGCCCGGCTCCGGCGAACTACGGAAACATAGAATTCAAGAATTTAAAGAAAAGAGAAAGAAAAGAAAGAAAGAAAGAAAGAGGAAGAAGAATATGAGAGGGAAGAGGCTCACTAGATTGTGGTGTACAGGGGTCAGGAGACGTGTGCTGGTGTCGAAGAGATGATCGGAGCTCCGGGGATGAGGTTTGGTAGTGCAGGTGGGTTCTTGGGTGCAATGGTGTGCGCAGGTATTGGTGAGGAAGGAGGTGACGGAGGAAGGAGAGGGAGGAGAAAGGAGATAATGATAATGGTTGTGTGAAGCTGGGGTCGCCGGAGGTGAGGGGACGGCGACGGTTTCTGTTGGGTTTGAGGGTGCAGGGTGACGGGAATGGAGGAAGAAGAAGAGGGAGATGGCGAGGAGGAAGGTGAAGTGTATAAGAGGTTGAAGAGATGAAGATGGCTAGGGTTAGGCGAGGGCGAGATCACGGAGGCAGGGAGCTAGGTTAGGGTTAGGGTTTTCGTTGTATGGGTTAACGTGAGGGCTCAAGTTTAAAAATGAAGAAGAGGAGAAAGATAAGGAGGGAGATGAGGAGGAGGAGGTCGAGGGTGATGAGGGGGTTGAGGTGAGGCTGGAAGGCTGAAGCGGCGACGACGAGGTGCGGTGAGAGTAGGGGCATGAGTTCGAAAGAGCTCGGAGGCGGGAAGAAATGAAAATGAAGAAGAAAGGAAAGAGAGAACGTGGGCTGGGGAAGGAATGGGGTTTAATTAATAGGAAAAATGAATATGGTTATTATATAGATGCAGAGAGAGAGAGGGATAGGAGAGAGAGAGAGAGAGAGAGAAAGCAGCGGGGGAGAGAGAGAGAGGGAGAAAAGAGAGAGAAAGAAGAGAGAGGCAGAGATGAATGGTGGGACCAGAAGGCAGAGAGAGAAGGAAAGAGAGAGAGAGAGAGAGCTGCTAATAGGTTTTGATTTTAAGTTTAAAATATTTGTTTGGTTAAATAAATTTTAACTGTTGAATTTAAAATTAGAGATATTATATTTAATAAAATTTGAATTCTGGCGGAATACAAAAATATTCCAAAACACGCCCGGGTCCGATCTAAAAATTCAGTTTTAAAATATGAAAAATATATGCGACGACCAAAATTCGAAATGAAAGCTCGGGTAACGAAAATGTATACCCCCAAGAACGGATGCACGTACGTGCGTGTAGCCATCCAAACAAGTCCGTTTCACTGAACGGGATAAGAACAAGATGCACGGATGCTACCACGGGGTTAGGGGTATCATGCAGGCTATACAATGTATTTTTAAAATATTTTACGTGACTTAAAATGTTATATGGTAAAAGATACAATGCCAGATAAAATACCAGTATGCAGTATTTATGAAAGTGCACATGTCTACGTAACAAGTTAAGATAATTCATAAATGTGAATCAAACAAGTTTCAAGCAAGCGGGTCGGGTTGGATGCAATACAATATCAAAAACACTATTCGACCCAAAACACAGTAAATCAGAAAAATACCATAAATAATGAAATATATGAACTAGAACTGGTATAAATGAACTAGGGTGTTACAGCCTCGGTCCCGTAGCAGAGGCTGAAGGGGGTTTCTCCAGTGGGGGTCTTCTTTGACGTGCGTAGGGCCCATAAGACCCGGGGCAGTTCTTCGACCCAACTGCCTTGTCGCCCTTCTAGGCTTGTCCGGAGACCTCAGAGGACATCTCGGTTAGCGACTTCGGACTGCCCGTTGCATTGGGGATGGGCGACCGCGGCGAACTTCATGAGGATATGGTATTCTTTGCAGAAGTTCTTCACTTTCTCATTCTCGAAGTTCGTCCCGTGGTCGGTGATGATACATCTTGGGATGCTGAATCGGAGTATCAGATTGTTTTGCAGGAACCTGATGGTCATGGCGGCATTCGGTTTCCTGATGGGGACGGCCTCGATCCACTTGGTGAAGTAGTCTTCCGCGACGATGACATATTTGTGCCCGCCCGTACCGGTTAGGAACTGACCAATCATGTCCAATCCCCACTGGGCGAACGACCATGGGGATATTAGGGCGGTCAGATCGGTAGCGGGGAGGCGAGGGATATTGCCGTAGAGCTGGCAACTCTTGCATCTTCTGATTAGCTTCTAGGCGTCCTCGTGAACAGTAGGCCAGTAGTACCCCTGGAGCAACGCCTTTTGGATCAAGGTTCGGGCTCCTTGATGCACACCGCCAACCCCCTCATGGATTTCACGGAGGATGTAGTCGGCTTCGTAGGGGTCGATGCATCGGAGCAGGGGCTGAGTGAAGGATTTCTTATAGAGGTTCCCATTGCTCCAGTGAAGTGACGGGCTTTGGCCCGGTGAGGGCGGGTGGCTCCCCGATTTCTGGGAGCGTACCGTCCTTCAAGAATTCCACGAGGGTCTTCCTCCAATCTTGGTCGCCTTCTTGCGCCGCATATACGTGGAGTATTGTCGCTCCGTCTTCCACACTGGGCTAAGGCAAGGTTTCAAAGAGGATAGACCGCTTATTGTTGGCTGAGTATGACAAAGCCAGCTTGCTCAGGGCGTCGGCTTGGGCATTCAGCTGCCTGGTTATTTGTTCTACTTGGACTTCGTCAAAGTTCCTCCAGAGTTTCCTCACCTCGTCTAGATACTTCATCATCAGAGGCTCCCGAGCTTCAAAGCGGCCGGTCACTTGGCCGACAAGGGCCGAGTCGCTGCGGATTCGAATTGTCTTCAGCCCCAGCCCGGCGGCCATACGCAGTCCAGCCAGGAGGGCTTCGTACTCTACCACGTTGTTCGAGGCTTTGAAACCGAGCTTCAGAGAGTACTCCATTTCTGCCTCGTTCGAGACCCGGATAATGAGGCCAGCACCACAGCCTTCCTTGGTTGAATACCCGTCGACGTAGATGACCCACTCAGGAACCGAACCAGGCCTTTCCGCGATGGGACACTGAGTTGCGAGGGGCGGCGTGGACTCCGGTTCCTTGCTAGGGATGGTGCATTCAACGATGAAATTGGCCAGGGCCTGCGCTTTGATGGTCTGCCTCGGGCGATATTTTATGTCAAACTGAGATAGTTCCCACCTCCACTTTTCTAAGTGGCCCGAGGATTCCGGTGATGCAAGGATAACCCCCAACGGGTGCTCAGTGAGGACGATGATGGTGTGTGCTTGGAAGTAGTGCCGCAGCTTCCCTGATGCCACTACGAGGGCCAAGACAATCTTCTCTATGGCTGGATATCTCGTTTCTGCATCCTTAACTCACATAGTACTTTGGCGTCTGCACTCCACCGACCTCTCGGACGAGTACCAAGCCTGTTGCTTGGTCGGATACCGCCAGATACAACGACAGCTCGTCTCCTTCAACTGGTCGGGTGAGCAGTGGTGGCGCTGCGAGGTGCTTCTTCAATTGGTCGAAGGCGGCCTGGCAATCCTCCGACCACTCGAACCTCGGGATCTTCCTCAGAGATTTGAAGAACGGGAGGCATTTCTCCCCCGACCTGGACATGAAACGGCTCAGAGCAGCGACTCGTCCCGTAAGCCGCATGATCTTGACGTTGGTCTTGGGCACGGCCATGTTGAGGATAGCGTCGATTTTCTCTAGGTTAGCTTCGATTCTACGGTGAGTGACTATGAAACCGAGGAACTTTCCCCCGGTGCCTCCGAATACGCATTTGGCGGGGTTTAGCTTCATCTTAAACTTGCGGAGCACTTCAAAGGTCTCGCCCAGATCCCTGGTATGGTCGGGCGACGAGACGGATTTGACGAGCATATCGTCAACGTAGACCTCCATATTCCTGCCGATCTGTGGCTTGAACATGCGATTGACCAACCGTTGGTACGTGGCCCCGACGTTCTTGAGGTCGAAGGGCATCACCTTATAGCAGTATACCCCCGGTCCGTTGTGAATGCGGTAAGATCTTCATTTTCTAGATTCATAAAGATCTGATTGTAGCCGGAGAAAGCATCCATGAAACTCATCAGCTCGTGGCCGGCCGAGCTGTCGACGAGCTGATCTATCCGAGGGAGAGGATAGTTGTCCTTGGGGCAGACCTTATTGAGGTCGGTGAAGTCGACGCACATGCACCACTTTCCGCTTGACTTCTTCACCAGAACTACGTTCGCCAGCCATTCCGAGTAGGGTATATTCCAGATGAAGTTGGTGGCGAGAAGTCGATCAACCTCATTTTCGATAGCCTTCTGTTTGACCAGGGCGAAGCTTCGCTTTTTCTGTCTGACGGGTCGGGCCGCAGGATCAACCCCGAGATTGTGAGAAATGATTTTGGGGTCGATCCCAGGCATGTCAGCAGGCACCCAGGCGAAGACGTCGGAGTTATTTCTGAGGAAACCGACCAGGTCATCTCGTTGAGTCCCTGTCAGTAGTGATCTGACCTGCACGGTTTTTCCATCGTCCCCCTCTGACAGGGGCACCTCAGTCAGTGGTACGACCGGCGTCCCCCAGACCTCCTTCTGCTCGTCTTGGGTGTCCAGAGAACCCTTGATGTCGTCTTTTACCTCAACGTCATCGGCCTGCTGCTCGGACGAAGATGTTTCGGTAAGGCATACCTTCACGACCCGCTGGTTTCCGTAGACCCGACCTGTCCCGCCCTGATCGAGAGGGAACTTCATCGCCAGGTGGTAGGTCAATATCTGGGCCTGGAGGGAGTTCAGCGTCGGGCGGCCGAGGAGGACGTTGTAGGCCGATGGGACCTTTGCTACGATGAAGTCCACAGGCAACGTATGGGTGCGGCCGGGCTCTTTGACGTTTAATTGCAGGGTGACCACCCCTTCTGCCGGGATGGAGTGGTTGGTGAACTCTGAAAGGACGTGGGAGGTCGGTTTCAAGTCTGCTGGAGTGAGCCCCATGCGCAGAAAGCAGTCATGGAAGAGGATGTCTGCCGAGCTGCCCGAGTCGACAAGTATCCGGTGGACCTCGTACCGGTGGATTCAGGCCGTGATCACCAGAGGGTCGTTGTGGGGCATGGATATGCCGTGGAGATCCCCGTAGCCAAAGGTGATAGGCTCGTGGTCCCTGGCCTTTTTGCTCGGGCGGCCATTGGCCTTCATTGCCGGCGTGGGGTGCTGAGTCTCGCAGGTGCTTATTCATCTCATAATTTTGCATTATTATATTCCCCATTCTTATTCATTTTGCAAATAAATAGGTGCTTTTGATCCATGTCTGCTAAATAGTTGCAGGTTATAGGTTCTCGGAACAATACAGTGAAAAAGATGAAAAGACGCTACAAAAGTGAGACTACGACCAACAAATAGAAGAATTTTTATCATGCCACCTACAGTTTGAGGAAAAAACGAAGATCAGCAAACAGTTTGATTTCACAAAGCACAAAGGCAGCACAAGATTCAAGACTTCAACACGAAGCAAACGGTAAAAGTCCACAATATTATGCACTGTGGAAATCAGGAAGAAACTAGAAGACATTCTGAAGAACCAAGTGAAGGAAAGTCAAGAAAAAAGCAACATGAAATATACCTGAGAAACAGAGCCAAAGACTCCACCATATGGCCGCGGATTCGCGGCCAAACATGGCTTATAGCCGCGGTTCTGCGGCCGTACTGTGCACGTGTCGGTGCAAAATGTCGGTGGGTGGCGGTGCGTTGACCAGGCTTCTCAGGATAGTGTTGTAAATGTAGATAGGGTTCAGATGTAAACCTTAGGGTTTCTATAATCTATAAATAGGAACCCTACAGCTCTTTTTGGAGCATGCCTCTTCTTGTGCCTCTTTTTATTTATCTAATTTAGAATTTTCATCTGTAAATGTTTGAAGAGTGCATCAAATAAAAAAGTAAGTTTTTCTTTATCTTGCCTTAGTTTAATTTCATTTCTGCCCTAGTTATAAATTTTATTTATCTACCGTAGTTATAACTTTTATTTATATGCCGTAGTTGTTAAATTAAAATCATAAAAATGAACTCTTTTATCAATTCCCTAATGAGTGAGTAGTTCCTCACTTGTTAGGGTTAGGTTTGGGGAAGGTTTGAGAGATGAAAATCTCTCACCCCTTTCTTGCCCATTCAACATTTTAAATAGGACTCTAAGCATACACACACACACACACACCGCTCACTACGACACCCTATCCACAAGGTAGCGGTGATACCATAGTTAAAGACCAGTTGTGTGTGTTTTCCATGGAGGTTAGGGTAAGAGTTAAGAAAGGACGGACAAGGACCTAGAGGAAGAAACCTAGTTTCTTCCCGATCGTACTAATTCCCTTTGTTAATTATTACCTTAACACCTAAATAGTTCTTAATTAGGGCATAGAAAGCAGTGAGACATGTTGACTTTCCAAACTTAACCTAAACCTAGCCCTAGCAAGGTTTTAATCATAATCAAACTCATTACAGTTTTTATTGAAAATCAAATCTACCACAATTGGAATTAACTCGTTAGAACAATTAGAAAATACACAAAGTCCCTATGGACCGACCCGTACTCAACCGACTAGCTACCAAGCGACACCGTTCTTGATTGCGGTTAACTATTCTTTGATTTATAACAAATAGCGTAAGCACGTAAAACAAAATAACAATCAAATGGCGCCGTTGCCGGGGATGGCGTAGTTATTTTCTTTTTGTAATTTCGGGTTAATATTGTAGGGTAGCTAGGCATGCGCACAAGGGTCTACGAGGCATCCACCATGCCCGATTAAAAAATTAGCCGTGCCGAACAACCCGAATACGGATCTTTAAACTAGAGATTAGGCGAAAACTAACATGTTAACAACTTTAACACTAAGTGAGAGGGATTACAACCTTTGTAGATCCGGTCCTTCACTTCATATGCTCCGTGTTGTGGTCTGTTCAGTCGATAAAACTGCACATTTGTAGTATATTTTTCCTACCATTTTTATATTAAAAAAGGACTTTATTATAATATATTATACATATAAGGGTTTATTTGTAAAAACATTATTTTCCATGTGTTAATATATTTAATTATCATTTGGTAGGAAAATGTATGCAAATAATATTATTGGTCTAATCCTAGTAGAACAAAGTCTACTAAAATCTTATTTGAGTTGTTGTGCAGATTATTTCCAAGTTGTTATGAAGGATTTAACAAACAAATCAATTTGTTGAAGAAAACTTGCCAAATTAAGAAGCAAACTTGGAGACCAAGTCTGGAAGCAACCGAGAGAATATTTCTGAAATATGAAGATGCCTAGGATTGCCAAATGTCACCAGATGAAAGCACAAAAAAAATCATCAATCAATCCTGTCCCTTGAGCGCGGATCCGCGGCCAAACTCACCCTGGGGCCGCGGATCCGCCGCACTATTGAAGAGTTAGAAGGAAATATTTTGGGAGATTGATCTATGCAATATTTTACCAACTTTTCAACAAAAAGATTCTGGGTTTGCACTATAAAAGGGTACCGAGGGCCTCTTGGAAAAGCTATCAAGCCGAAGAGATCACGAAGTCCCAGACGGCTCACGCATCCAGGCTGATCATCAACGGTTCATCTACCTCCTCGGAAGAGATCGAGAAGCAAACTAGTCTTTGTAATCATTTTCTAAGGAATCAAAGTGTAGATTGTTCAAGTTGATTAATAAAGGTAGTTATTTTATTTAATTCTTTTGCATTTTACATTATGTTTTCCCTCTCTATCTTTTCATCTTCTTTTCCCAACATGCGCGAGTAATTCTCCGCTTGTTAGGGTTCGTAGGATTAGGGTAGGCTAATGGACGATGAAAATAATTAAACCCTTTTTAAGTCCTATAAAGTTTAGGAACTTTATTAAAATAATCATTAACATCCTAATCGGGCGCGCTAGCAATTCCTTGCTAGTTCCGACCGCGATTAGAGATTAGATTAATGATTGTTTTGGTAAAGGCTAGATATGAACGGAGTTCCTTGTCGAGATAAGGGTTACGAGTGGGATTCCTTTTCCCTCCAGAAACCCTAATCTACACGCATCACCGTCGTTCTAGTTCTAAATCTATTAATGGATAAAAAAGGTAATTTTTAATTAATCGTCCATAACTACTAAATCCTAACGAACCCTACAAGACCTCTTATTATATTAATTACATCTTTAAAATAATCTAGATCTATATTTTACATTCTTGTTTAACGTAGATCTAGAAATCTTTCTATAAAATTCTTTCTTCCTCCTCTCTTTTTCAACACATATAAAGTAAGAATAAAAGATTCAACGTTTCCCAGAGGACGATCCGTACTCATCTCGGTCTAGCTACGCGCGACACCGTTATTGATTGCGGTTAAACTACAAAAACACTCTTTCGTATCAATCAAATGGCGCCGTTGCCGGGGAAACGTGCGTAATTTTTTATTTTTACTATTTGTGTTGAATTCTTCGACGAGTCATATCATTATTAAAACAAAACTGCAAATTGTATATTTAACGATTATTGTGTGAATTTTTGCGAGGAAATCTGGTGTCACGGACTTGAGGAAACAGGAGATCTAGGGTTCACACTTCTCTGGTAAGATTCTAACTCCCTTCTCTCTCCTCTAAAATCCAATAAAATCGATTTTCTGCAGGATTCTTTGCAAAATATCGCCGCTCAAAAATCTTTTTGCAAAGTTTTGTTTTTCGGTTTGTTTTTGCATATTTTAATACGGATCTTTAAGGGGCAAAGACCAAATCAAGATTAGGTGGGGATTTCATCACCCTTCCTACGCCCCACAAATCATAAACCTAGCATATAGAACAACCCTTCATTAATTTAAAAAAAATATCTAGACCAGACTCTAAGGACTGTCGAGCTCAATAGGAAAAAGACTAGTATAGGCATCGACCGTTTATCCTAACTGACATTGCGGTGTCTAGGCTAGTGGTTTTTAATTAGGCCCACTGTAGTGGTGGTTCCTTCCCACTTACCTGGCCGTACTTGTCCGTGAAGAGGCGGTTTGAGGTCCTATTTCTAGCCTTAGTTAGGAGCTGTCTAGAGACTGGACCTAGGTAACCATAGTTCTAGGGTTGTGCATTTTTTTTGTGATTTGTCTAAATCCGTCATTTTTCAAAACAAACCAATTACTTTCTCTCCTTTTTACCCCTTCCCCTTTCTTCTCTTCTTATAATGGGTGACCTAAACAGAAGAACACTCGCCGAGCTTTGCTGTCCACAACCAGATATCTCTTGTTTTCGAAATCCCTTCGGTATACCGTCCGGCTCTTCCATGTCCTTAAGAGATCATATAGAACAAGAGGGAAGAAACAGTTGGACACCTCAGTCTAGGTCTTATCAACCATATCCTAATCCTACACCTGTTTCAGTTCATACCCAGAGTGAGGAAGCCCCTAGACGAATGTCCATTGCTGAGCACATAGCTAGGTCTAGAGGCCAAAGTTTCAACCCGGACCAATATCAACCATCACCACCACTGTCCGAAGAAGAGTTTGATATGCGGTTTGTATATAGCCAACCAACCAACCCATATCAATATTCTTCTTATCATAATATTGATCCTACTCCTACCCAAGTTCCGAAACCATTCTATTCCTATCAATCCAATCTGACTTTTCCACCTACTCTAGACAGTTCTTCTAATCAGTCATTTGGGAGTTTTAATTATCCACAGGAATTTCAATCTTATACTGAAACCCCTTATCAGCCCAAGACTAGTCTGGAGCAGACATTAGAAAAATTTATGGAAATGTCAAACCAAATTATGAAGGATTTGGGTAAAAAGACAGAACTGTACCTCCAAACTGAAATCCACAACTCCAGTTTCATAGATTCATCAAGTACACCAAATAGAATGACTGATAAGTTGTGTGACTTTGTAGTGTTTGATTTACCCAACTGTGAAGGGTCCCTTTCAAGTGAAACCATACCCAACCCTTGTGATCTCTACACCTCCACTCTTGAACCAAAACTGATTGAAAACCATACTTTTGATGAGGAGTTTGAGAATTTTAACCTTCACTTGAATGAGGTGATTGACGTTGGGGATATTTTGATTGATGAACCCGAAATTTTGGATGATTTTGGCCCACCAATTCATCAAATCCTTTCACTTCCTTATGGTCATCATCTTGAGCCTTTAATTCTTCCCGAACCCCAAATATGTCTTGAAGTTGATGATAATGGTATACCCGAAGATCAGACCGAAATACAACCTCCATCTTCCACATCTGGTTTAGCAACACTCGACATACCAAATTGTTTACCCATTTCACCTTCTACTTTCTCCGGTTCTTCTTCTGTTCCTATAGTTTCAGTGAGTTTTGATAAATCACAATCTGTTAATTCAAGTTCAATAATACCAGAAATTCAACTTGATTTGGATATTTTTGAAAAAGAGGTAGATGAGTTTTTTGAGTCCTCTACCTCAGTGATTTTTTATGAATCAAGTAGAATAAATTCTGGCATAAAACTCTTTAACAGCAAAATGTTCAATCACACTATTGATAAAAGTTTTGAAGAACTTTTTGCTGACGAACTTGAATTTTTAAACAATACGGATTTTGTGATTGATCAATCTCCACCTCTAGAGGTTGAACCGTCACCATTCCTTCTTTCTAATCATTCACATTCATCCTCATTCTTTCTTTTCTCTAATTTCAAACCCTTTCCAGACTACCTCTTATGCCTTCCCCACTTTTTCTTGAGTCGATACAACACATTCTTCCACCAACCTATACGATATACTGATAAAATCTTTGAATGGTTGGTGTTAACTTTTGGTCTTTGTAAAGCCTTACTTTGACCCAATGACTCACCCCCTCTTAAAATGCTTCATATTGTCTAACTCATGTTTGAGGGGGGGGGTATATTTTTGGCTCTTGAACATAACTTTTGTCCTCAAATTTGTGAGCCAAAAATAAGTTTGGGGGAGGATTTTCACTTTCATATATTCTTGCCCCCATTAATAATTTCCTCCCAAGTCTACAGGTTTTTGAGCTTAACGGATGACATCAGTGAGGACACTGCTGTAAACAGGTTTGGGGGAGGTTTGTGCTTATTTACACATCAATTTGCATCATATTTTGCATAAGCACAATATTTTCAAAAAAAAAAAAATTTATAACAAACGAGTAGAAAGTGAAAAATTACATCCAAAAGATAGGAATAGTTTAAGAAAACCAAGAAAATTAGAAGTTTTCTTATACGAACTAGTAATAAATAGTTATGAGCTGTTGTCCCAAGGGTTAGTAAGATGAAGGAAGTCATTAATCTGAGGATAAAAATAAGTCTGAAAAATAGTTTCTATTCTGGAAGCCAAACATTTGAATGTTGATACCCTACAATATGCACCTACACACGTCTTGAAACTCGGGATAGTAGAGGATACCTTGAAATGCTCTTGTCTAAAAGCCAAAGTATGAAGGAAATAAAAAATTGAAGAAAATATAAAAATGGTGAAAAGAAAAAAATGAACACTGGTTTTGTTATCGCCAAGGCAGCAATAAAAAAATATAGCGAGGGTGCCTCTTCACCTAGTGCCCTAAGGCCAACTGGTCTGGGAGTCACTGCTAAGCCTTAGGTGGTGCAAGACGAGGAAAATATTATCACCTAATCAGCAAGCACAGGAGTAATCGGTTGGTTAGTACCTCAAGAAGTATTAACGGTCGCATGAAAATGTGTGAGCGAATCTTAGTATTCATAAAATTAAAAAGTACTGAGGTAGATGGACAAGAGTATGATAGCTTGAATTGAATTCTCCGAGTGTAGGGATGTCCATTTCACACACGTGGGGTTATATGATCAATGTTTGGATGAAAGGTAGGAATGAAGAATAAAGATGATGTTTTATTGAGGGATGATGTGATTTCTAACATTTTTTCATGACTATTAAGATAGGGCTCATGACAACTGAAAAGCTAGTAGAGTTGGAAACTCTTCTTTTCAAGGCCTTTCTTTTATGGTTCTTAGCTTTATATGTAAATTTCACCATCTTTCTTTTGTTATTGGATTTTGTGGGTGTAATCCACTGAAAACCCTCAGGAGACAACACTCCTCCTACTAGGGACACCTAGAGGTTTAACGGCTTGTTGCACGCGCTCAGTGCAATCGTGTCTGTCTACGAAAGTGTGCTTAGTTTTCTCCTTTCTTTTTCTCCTCTTAAATAAACTAGTTTGCTCGGGACGATCAAAGATAAGTTTGGGGGTATTTGTTCAGTCGATAAAACTGCATATTTGTAGTATATTTTTCCTACCATTTTTATATTAAAAAAGGACTTTATTATAATATATTATACATATAAGGGTTTATTTGTAAAAACATTATTTTCCATGTGTTAATATATTTAATTATCATTTGGTAGGAAAATGTATGCAAATAATATTATTGGTCTAATCCTAGTAGAACAAAGTCTACTAAAATCTTATTTGAGTTGTTGTACAGATTATTTCCAAGTTGTTATGAAGGATTTAACAAACAAATCAATTTGTTGAAGAAAACTTGCCAAATTAAGAAGCAAACTTGGAGACCAAGTCTGGAAGCAACCGAGAGAATATTTCTGAAATATGAAGATGCCTAGGATTGCCAAATGTCACCAGATGAAAGCACAAAAAAAATCATCAATCAATCCTGTCCCTTGAGCGCGGATCCGCGGCCAAACTCACCCTGGGGCCGCGGATCCGCCGCACTATTGAAGAGTTAGAAGGAAATATTTTGGGAGATTGATCTATGCAATATTTTACCAACTTTTCAACAAAAAGATTCTGGGTTTGCACTATAAAAGGGTACCGAGGGCCTCTTGGAAAAGCTATCAAGCCGAAGAGATCACGAAGTCCCAGACGGCTCACGCATCCAGGCTGATCATCAACGGTTCATCTACCTCCTCGGAAGAGATCGAGAAGCAAACTAGTCTTTGTAATCATTTTCTAAGGAATCAAAGTGTAGATTGTTCAAGTTGATTAATAAAGGTAGTTATTTTATTTAATTCTTTTGCATTTTACATTATGTTTTCCCTCTCTATCTTTTCATCTTCTTTTCCCAACATGCGCGAGTAATTCTCCGCTTGTTAGGGTTCGTAGGATTAGGGTAGGCTAATGGACGATGAAAATAATTAAACCCTTTTTAAGTCCTATAAAGTTTAGGAACTTTATTAAAATAATCATTAACATCCTAATCGGGCGCGCTAGCAATTCCTTGCTAGTTCCGACCGCGATTAGAGATTAGATTAATGATTGTTTTGGTAAAGGCTAGATATGAACGGAGTTCCTTGTCGAGATAAGGGTTACGAGTGGGATTCCTTTTCCCTCCAGAAACCCTAATCTACACGCATCACCGTCGTTCTAGTTCTAAATCTATTAATGGATAAAAAAGGTAATTTTTAATTAATCGTCCATAACTACTAAATCCTAACGAACCCTACAAGCCCTCTTATTATATTAATTACATCTTTAAAATAATCTAGATCTATATTTTACATTCTTGTTTAACGTAGATCTAGAAATCTTTCTATAAAATTCTTTCTTCCTCCTCTCTTTTTCAACACATATAAAGTAAGAATAAAAGATTCAACGTTTCCCAGAGGACGATCCGTACTCATCTCGGTCTAGCTACGCGCGACACCGTTATTGATTGCGGTTAAACTACAAAAACACTCTTTCGTATCAATCATGGTCCCTTCGCTGCGATCATCGGGATCCGGACTCTCGAGAGGTTCCACGAAGAGAAAGATACAACCTTTGCTTCCGATCTTCGATACAAAAATAATCTACCTTGAAGTTCCGTTAACACAAGCTAACACTCATGAAATGATGTGAACACTCTCATCTAAAGGGCAAGGGAAGATGAGGATGATGAAGTAGGATTTTAGCTCTCTTTATTTATCTTTTTCTCACATTTATTCATCACTTGAAGAAAATCTAGAAAGCTTTGCATGAAGAACTCAAGGAAGAAGAAGAATAGTGATCCATTTTCTTTTGTGATGAATAATGAAAGGATTAATATGATGAATAATGCAACCATGGTTGACTTAACCATTATAGAGAATTAACCAAGGGCTAGGGTTTGGGTTGGGTTAAGTGTGAGTCATAGATAAAAATCTACACAAATATCTTTATCATGACAAAAGAAAAGCTTCTAGAATCAACTAGAAGTGTTAACCGTAATCCAAACCCTAATCATGTTTAAACTCCATTAAACAAGTTGCATTAGTTATCATATCATGTTACAATATTATATATCACATATATAATATTTATCGTAACAAAATAAAATAATATATTTAACATTTATCGCATATATATCAATGTATTACCCGAGTGAGAAAAAGAATCTTTTAGTGAGCTAATATTAGTTAATGTAATTTAATATATCATATATATTATTATACATTAAATTATCGAATCAACACTTGATCCGACAATCCGGCTATATCGCATATAACCGACTAATATTTATCCGTACCGATTCATCGAATCAACACTTGATCCGATGACCTGGCTGATATCAAATATCGCGAGAATAGAATACAGTATCTCATATCGTATCATCCTCGGTCCCGCACATATCACATATGTGCCCCTACTCCGTTTTGCCTGAGCCAAGAAAGCTCTGTGTAGGACTCTAAAGAATCGTCAATACGCCGGCAGCAGGTGATGATCATATCAAACACCCACAAGCTGCAAACGGTCAGCTAAACGTAACAGCTACCCAGGTATTGAGCGCTCATAAGATCAACAAGCAAGCCTGTACATTCTCCTGTGAATCCAAACAGTAACACTCCCGTACAGTCCGGTCTCGTCGTCTGATATGTTGCATATCTCCCCTAGGGGTGGTAAACGTCAGACCCCAGTAGCTCAATAAGTCGTGTCGATATGAGGTCTATAACAGTTCGAGAAACTACTGATAACACTTACCAGTAAATCTCAGCAACCCTGACCAGGGATTTCCGGTTATAGCCAATCGAACACAGCACAACATCAACTCCCAATGCCGGGAGAGACGAATCCCCTCGTATCGCTCATTGCCTCCATGTGATTCGGGACTGTACCCAAAAGCCACCTTTTTGCACGCCCTCTTGGACGTGGTATGATGGAAATCAAAGCATAGTGGGAATCACACAAGACTCTATGACGATCTCGGGTCAACAGACTACTCTGTACCAGTGTCACCGGAGAACTGCCATCTGACGTGAGGTATAATACCATCTGGGAGTTCTCGGCGAGTCCGTCCAGTGTACCCAGTCTCTACTGAGCACCCGTACACCATCCTTGATGTCAAACACCGATGGATATGGGATCATCCATCGCCCATCATATGGGTCAAGATGCGTATAGGCTAGTCTACTCTGGTGTATCGATGCCCTGTCTCGATACACCCTCGACTAGGAACAGTTATAGGATGTACTCGTCGACTACTGTGGCCCCACTAGTATGATCTCATCATAGTCCCAGTATATCCTAAGGGCTTTATCAATATGTAACATAGAGACAATCAGAGTACATGTTAAGATAAAGTACAACCAGATAGCATACTATCATGTCGAGTAAGAAAGTCCTCCCTATATATGTCCAAGTATCCATTACAATATACATCGTATGTACAGTAATGGCCTCTAGGGCATACATATAACTAACAAATATAAAAATTGAAAAATCATAAAAACTGAAAAATTTTAAAAATATAAAAATTTATCATCTTGTTATTTTTTGAAGGGTTTTCGTTTGAATTGTGCAGGATCGAAAAGATGAACAGATTCAGATCAGGAAAAATCCAGTGAGCAAAACAGCAAACAGCAGATCTGAACCTACAGAGGAGAAGCACAACAGAGAAACAGAAAAAGGTTGGAGATCTGAATGGACGATTGACCGCGGAACCGCCGCATTTCCCTACATTTGACCGCGGAACTGCGGCTCCTTGGTGACGTCAGCCCGTGGAAAACTCTCTGTAAGCATCTTTTCTTCTTCTGAACTCCTGATATCCTCTGAAAATTTTTCCTGCAGGGTTCTTTGCGCAAAAACATCTCTCCCTTCTCCAATAACTTGATCTTGTGCAGGATTCTTTACGCCGCAATAAAAGAATTTTTTTTTGGCAAGTGTGTTTTGTGTGTTTACCGCTTTGCATTCTTAAACTGACTTTTAAGGGGCTTTAACACCAATCCAGATTGGGTGGGGATTTCATTACCCTTCCTAGGACCCCAAAATTCACAAAAAGCATTTTGCATAAACCATCGAGTTAATGAAAAAAGATTAGACTCGGCCTATAAGAACTGTCGTGCTCATTAGGACAAAGGAATAGTTGTAGGTATCGATCGTATATCTAAACCAGATTGTTTCCCCTATCAGAGCAAAGCTCTGTTTGAATTTCAAAATTCAAAAATTGAAGCAACGCTTCAGATCCCTTGCGCTACGTGCAGAGTGCCACGTGTCAAAAGCAGATACGCCAGCACAGGGAGCGCTGCGCCCAAGGCAGCGCACCCCCAATCAGAGCGAGGCTTTGTTTTAAAATTCAAATTTTAAAATAAATGAAGCAACGTTTCAGATCACTTGCGCTCTGCGCTGCGCGCCACGTGTCAAACAGCGGTGCGCTAGCACAGTTGCACTGCGCTCCACGTGTCAAACACAGGCGCGCTAGCGCAGTTGCGCTGCGCTCTACGCTGCGTGACACGTGTCAAGCGCAGGTGCGCTAGCGCCAACTGTGCCAGCACTGGAATTTAAATAATAAATTATTAATTAATTAGAATTAAAATTCTAGAAAGATCTTTTCAATCTTATTAAAATAAGAAGATTGTCTTCTATAAAACAGAGGCCTTAGGATCAAAGATCCAACGGTGGAGAAATATCCCCAGATCAATCAGAGAAAGATCTCTGTAACTAACTTAACAAACCAATTGGTCTTATATAAAGGCCCCTAAACTTCAAGTCTCACATAGACAGACATACAAAAATGAGAGAACCCTCTGAAAAATTTGAAAGGCAAGCCTTTGAAGAAAGAAGATCATCTTCTTTATCTTTGAAGGTAAAGAATTTGATTCTTGAATAACAGAGATGAAAATACCTCATTAAAAAAGAAGAATTCTCTTCTAAAAAGATCAAAGATCTAAGAACGAGATCAAGAGCTTCAATAAAAAGAAAAAAGATCAAAAAGATCTAATTATAAAAGATTAAAAAGAAGTAATTTACTTCATTCTTAGATCTTTTGATCTATATAAAGGCACAGCCTTTTGATGAACCATTGGTTCTTGAATCTTGAGGTAGAACCTCTTTTGAGAAAACAAAGAACCTGTTTTTTTGATCTTAATTGGATCAAGATGCACTCTGCGCTATTGGACAGTGCCCTGCACTTTTGAAATGCGCCTTTGCGCTCCTTGGACTGGCACACGTCACCAGAACGCGCCACGTGTCAACCACAGAACAATCTGCGCTTTGCGCTTCTAAAACAGCGCACTGCGCTCTTGGATTGGCGTATAGCATCAGCGCCACATGTCAGCAGCCCACTAGCGCGGCGCACTGGCGCAGCGCACTGCGCTAACAGACTTGCGCTTAGCAGAGCGTGACACGTGTTACCTCCACATGCGCTAGCGCCTTACGCTCTTTAATTGGCGCAAAGCTCCTGACAAGCCACGTGGCGCACTGTCAGACCACTAAAATGCTATGCTGTCATGACCCGAAATAGCCCGTGACTGGCACTTGAATCATATGAAGTCTATAAGACCCCATCTACTCCAAGTAAGCCGAAAGCCCAGAAATCTAAAACCATTTTAAGGAGTAAATAAAGAAAACTGGTTTTTAAGAAGTAAAGAAAACATGTTTTGAAATCAAAGTTTTTAAATAAGTAGGCCGAATATGCATTTTTAAATCCTCCATATCTTTTCTGCAAATTTCGGCTTCCTTTGTAAATACTGGCCCCGAACAGGGTACAACAAGAATAATAATATAAATATGCAATGATAAAAGGTATCCCCAAGCGGGAGCTAGCTCTTCGTCAATCGACGGTCACAACCACGCAAGCAATAAAAATATACAACGTCGAAGGGCGATGATCAAAACTCAAAAAGGGAAACTCAAATTAGCAAGAAAACTGCAATACTACAACGTGCGACTCTAAGGTCGAAATAATGCATAACTGTTTTTCTAAGTCTGAAACAATATACAAGTTTTGGTTGATGGAATTACTAGATACAACTGAATAATACATGTACAATGGTGGTTCTAATGCAAAAGAACCCACCTACCAAAGCAAGTCACCCGAAAGGGAAGTAATGTGCCAGAAAAGCCGCAATGAAAACCTGTACGGCAAAACCTGCAAGAAACTGTGGCACAACGGGGGTGAGTTGCCAACTCGTGAATAGAAAATATCTACAAGCAGAGATCGAATGTATGACCCAACCTAGGTCAATACGATCAGATATATATAAACCTCAATATGAATAAGTCTGAAGCATACTAAAGTGGCAATGTAACCTCTATACATGAGTGTAGTGCCAAGTGCTCGTGCCAGTGCCTCAGGTAATAATATATCATAAATATGAGGTATGATCAATGTAATCAAATCTGTATGTATGTGGATCCTGTCCACTCGTCACCCAATGACAATAACCATCATGCATGTAAAAATCATAAAGCATATGCATGAAAATATGAGGATATAAACCATCTGTGTCCCTCGCGACACGTCAAAATCATGGAACCAGAGTGTCCAGCATCGACACTCGAAAACATCATGAAAGCTGTGCCCAGTATCGGCATGTAAATCCTCATATATCGGTCTCCGTTAGTCCGGATCAGCCCACGGGCTCCGTCTGCGGAATCGGCCCTTGGCCCTAGCAGTACAGATCGTCCCATATCCATCTATCGACTCTGGTCAGTATCCTCCGGATAACCGCCAGGTCTAACCAATCACCGGTAGGTACTCGCCACCCTACCAGGCTCATCGTCTGCTCCACGAAAAACATTTCTTGCCCCGGGGAACCATATCGGGTCCACCATATACCCGCAATCGGCCTCATCCGCCTCCTCGAATCGGGTTTCACATGTCGCTCTCAGCACCGAGAAAACACATGGTGGACTCACTAAAATATCATATCAAGGGTAACCGGGTTTTTAAAACAATTACATATTCTCTTTTGAAATACCCATGGTTCCCAAATCCAGAAATATCATGGAAACAACATATCTTAATGCGTATAATCAGAAAGCATGATGTATGCGACATGTAAAAGAAATGTAAGAATATCAGTAAGTCATGCAACATGGAATAGTAATGTGCACATGTCGAGGGAAACCGCTCTTTTAAAATGAATCAGTTTTAAAGAATATCTTACGGTTCCCAAATCTCTAATCAAGCCAGAATCATCTATGTATGTGTACAGGTATAAGTATACAATATGCCATGAAAGAATCATATCCTGAATGCAACAGTACTACAGTGTAGTGACATGACAATTATCGATGATGAAGTGTGTGAGCCGGCAAGCAAGTGTACGTGGAACATACGCATTATCGATAATGGTGCTGGTGTCCTAACAGCATGGGTATAATATACAATAAACTCATTTACACATGCAGTGCAATGCGAATAGCATGAAAATGCGGAATCGAATAATCGACGCAACAGTGAAGAATCTACATCAATAATTATATCATGAAGCTTTGCCATTTGAAATAAGACGAATCGGGGGTTTTAATAAAATAAGGGCTACGGTGGTTTAAGAAAAGATGCGTCTTTGAAAGTATCCATAGAGTCCCCTTGCCTATCTTTGAAATTCTACCGATTCGTTAGTTTTTGAAATAGGTATAACTCGGGTCTAGTCTAACATCTACTATGCAAACTACAGATCTAACTATCAAGTTAATCGGGAAGGGTATGGAAACCACCTAAATCTGAGTCAATATATAAAAATATATATATAGTCGGTGATCCCGCCTTAATAGTATCACATACGATACAATATCTCTAATATGACATCCTCAAGTCAAGAGTGTGGATCTATCATCAATATATAGCTCGTATGTAAATCCGTCATACGGCATCCCAAATCTGGGTACGGGTCTATACACATTGGTCTCATCAATTATCTGGTATCCTTATCATCATATCACATGATCTGGGGTACTGATCTAAGTCTAGTACAATCGACACCATCTATATAAATATAAGCGCGTGTGTAAAACACACGTCTCAAGGCCCGCTGAAATCTCGTGTCGTATCCCAAATACGAATCACATCATATCATCTATCTCATGACACTATGCCCAATACCATCGACTCATCTCTAAATATCATCCACAATCCTCATCATCACGGTATGAGTATAGCAATAAGTATGTGTGTGCGTGTGGTGTAAACTTATTCTATGGTTCGCGACTAGGAATTTCACCAGTTCACTTCTAACCCTTATCTAGACCATAGTACACCTAATCTCACATGTCCACGACACACAAAGCTATCGTAAATAGTATATATGTATACTATACCAATATCGGACTGCGGGGGTGCTATACGCCATCCACCCGACTTCCCCCGTAGATATAATCTACTCACCTGTATCCTGCGTGTCGGTGTCGATGTTGCCTTAATCTTCTTCATCGCCTCGGATCGTCGTAGGGGTACCTACATATCACACATATCGCATTGCATTAAAACCAAATCGAAATTAAAACGACACGCGAAAACCAACACGATACGCTAAACGGCCTATAGGTTAGAACCTATGGTTAGCCTTCGCAAAACAACCCGAAATCTCTCGATATAGACGTACAAACGTCACGCGATCGAGATAACGCACAAATATCAAAATCTGGAAATCGAAATACGGAAAACCATAACTCATTTCAAAGCAGCAACCCAAGAAAGTGATCCCAGATTTTGACTCAGGCCAAAACAGGGCAAATAAACAACTCTAGGGTGATGTACAGGGTGCATATGACCTACAGTAGAAACCTGGGCACCTACCCTCACCAAGTGGCCGAGCCCTCTAAAGAGGAAATCCGGCCAGGCTGGCCCAGGGTACTCCAATGGTGCTCGTCTTGCAACAGGGTGTTCCTAGGGTCTCAAATTGGTCTCTGGACTTGTTTATTTTTCCAGCAAAAATCCCAGTCCATTCCAGATTTTCCTGCACACTAAATACCTCACAAATCGACACGAAAGTCCCGTAATTCCGTATTTTTGGGTTTCAGGTTTTGTTAGGTCAGGGTTTTAGCCAATATAGGGTCTAAGGTCACCATTAAAGTCCAATTGCATAGCCACAACTCAAATTTACCCTAACCCTCTCTAGGGTTTTCCAAAGTGCACAAAACTTCGACAAAACGACACTAAACTTTAAAAGAGGCTAAATCACTTGAAATGCTACAAAAATTGTGAAGGGATTACCTCAATAGAGACTCATGAATCTTCCCACGGCACCAAAACACAAAATTTCTTGGTCCACAGGATTGCTTGTGAGCTTGTGCACCTTTTTTGTGAAGAGAAGATGGGGTTTTAATGAGGGAAATGAGATGTTTGTGAGGGTTTGATGAAGAGGGGGATGGGGTTCAGCCATGGGCTGAAGAGGAGAAGAAGTTGAAGAGGAAATAATGAAGGAGGGAAGCTATGATCAAGGTTGACTCCCCCTCACCTTTCTCTCTCATCACCATACCTACTACTATACCATTTTCTATTCAAATTCTTTTCTTTTCTTTTCCAATACCTTCTCTCTCAAATAGTAAACCCAAAGTGATATGGTAGAAATGGACAAGTGTAAAGCAAAAATGATATGTGCATGTTTTGCACAAAAATGCCAAAAATCCAATTAGCGATTTTTAATCGCGATTAGCACTAAATTAGTTGCAAACTAATCATAAAAACTTTAAAATGGCATAATTCCATAAAATACCTTATTTTAGAATTTTCCATAATTTTTCCAAACTTTTTCCCATTTATCTGTATTTAATTATATCGAAATATTGAAATATTTAATAAAATAATATTAAATTATAAAAATTCCCAAAAATAATATTTTATTTTTTTGAAAGTTTACATATGCATTATTAAAAAAGGGTAGAGCCCAAGTAAAGGTCTAACAGACCAAACATAAATGCTATGCATTATTTAAAAGGGCAGAGCCCAAGTATAAATGCTATGCATTACAGAGCCCAATGCTATGCATTAATAAAAGGGCCAAGCCCAAATAAAGGCTAAGCAGCTAGAACAATAAAATGTTCAACTCATATCAACTGAGCCCATATGCTCATAAACCTTCAAACAGACTTTAGTCTCAAATTGGACTATAGATCTCCCAACCAACATTGGTTCAAGGGTACATCTCTGAACTCCTCTGATATTTGTCGTTGTAATCCTTCAACGTCTTCAGAGAGGTGATGGGTCCCGACAGCCATACATTCCACGGACTACAATGGACCACTATGTCCTTAAACTGGTATTGGACCACCATGTCCCTAAACTGGTAATCGACCGCAATGTCCCTAAACTAAACAATAGAGCCCAAATGCTCTTTTGTTGGATCTAAATAATCCTGTTAAGTTGATCTTAGTCTTAAATTAGACTAACGTGTCCTTAACAAACGTTTAAGTTGATCTTAGTATAAAATGAGACTAACGTGTCCTTAAACCAAAACCCCAAACCCAAATCTAAGAAAATACGGTGACTAATCCACGTCCTACGGGATACCACATAAATTAGTCTCCGTATACAATCCACGGGCAACCACAAACAAAACAAACACCTACGACACGAACTGACCAGCTGGAGAAGGAGAAAGTTGTTACCGCGATGCGGTAGCGTAATTAACTGCAGGGGCTTGCGCCTACAGGGAAGAGCGTCCCCACAATCAAAAACCCCTCAGACGAGGGGGAATCTGACTAAGTCTGCTACATCAGCCGCATCCGTTTAAACCTTCAATACATGGTACCATAAATCAACTTGGCATCTTCGGAGTGGTGGACGGATAGCACCAATTAGCATCTGCCCTGAATTTCAGGCAAGACGTACATCGCGTCTCTGTCGCGTCTTCCGGGGGGAAACAGATTCTGGTATGCCCTGTGGGACCTCTTCCTCTTTCCACTCCACACTTCATGTGTCATGTTCGCGAACGAATCGTGGTTTGCTATGGTTGCCTGTGGATTTAAGGTACTTAGATTTGGTGTCTTGCTCCGTGCAGAAAACAGAAGATCAATGGCTTCAAACTGCACTACCTGCAACTGCAACTCTCACTCCGTCCTTGCTGGAGGAGTGACTTACGGGCCCTAAGCGGCTTCCCTTTTCAAGATGTCAGTGGAGCAGGTAACTCAAGCCACCACTGAACTATTCTTCGGGACCATACTCCCACCCATGAGCTTCAACGCCTCTGTACCGTCACAAGAAGCTCCCAAGAAGTTGGTATTCAATCGGCTTACTACTACTGCGGCCCCTCTCAACGGGTCATCCAACTCCACTGCCTCGATTTTTAACAGACTAGGTCAGAGCTCCAACAGGCCCATAAAGAAGCCCGCAATACCAGAAGGCGTTATCTCGAAGCGGATAGCCATCCCTGCTCCCAAAATCGTCAAGGCGGTTTCTCCTGCCAAAGGGTCGGTCTTCACAAGACTGACTATTTCTGCTCCCGTTCCAGGCGAAATCACCAAGGTTGCTTCCCCTACTCGAAAGTCTTCTTTTGATAGGTTGGCTATCCCATTCAACGGACATCGGTCTTTAAAAGGCTGATACCAGTGAATTCTGACCAACACAGGGGGCATGAGGAGGTCACCCTTACGACAAAACCAACTCCAATCGCACGACATGCTCGCCGTCGTCACTGGCGCCGGGTAAGGAAGGCTGGGGGAAACTCCCCCTCTGGGCTAACTCCGCCAGCTCCGATGGTGGAAATCAATGCTGCTGTTCCGACCGGGAATAGCTTTGAACCGCTAAGAAGGGTGCGCAAAAACTCGCCAACTGCCGTATTGAAAAGATCTCCTACACCTGTAGATAATGCCCCAAAGGTGAAGCTGGAGCAGCCCCCTCAACGGCTGTCCTCTAAAATTTACAAGGTCTGGCGTCAAGTCCAAGAATCCGTAATGGATCAAGACTATCTCCGCCGACAGAAAAAGATGAAGGTTCGGCAGGAGAAGGACTACTCTGTCAAGTCAGAAAAAGCAACAGCTACTTGGGTGCCCACTACAACGGCTCCCTCAACTTCGACCGCTCATAAAAGAAGGAGGTCGGAGAAGATTCCTGTGTCTTTGGCAAATCGCAAAGACACTGAATCTAAACTCCCCAAGTCTGGGGGCATGGTGGTGCACACTGTCTATATGGCATCGGGGAAAGAGGATAGCCGCGCTTCGACGAGTCACCGACCGCTCACCCGATCCGTAACAAAGGCCCAGGAGCAGCAACAAAAGTTTCAAGAAATGCTGACGCAAATGGCCACACTCACCGGGCCAAAAAAAAGCCTAGAGGCGTCATCAGAGCAGCGCCGTGAGCAGGAAACTGATGCCGAGTTTCTTCGGAGAATCCTCGAAAAGAAGGACAGAGAAGCAGCAGAACAAGCTGCCAACATAAAACAAATGGCGCTTCTCTTCCAAGACATGGTCGGGATGATGATACAACCGGGCCCTCCAGCCGAAGATCCTCCGATTACCCTTGAAGACGACAGAGGGGAAACGTCGAATCCACCTCCGGCTCTTTCAACGGCCAAAGAGGAAACCATTTCCAAGGCCGTACTGGATGACTATATAGCTCAGCAAATACGAGCTCACCAGGCGAATGAAGCGGCTAGCCGAATTGTCAAGACTGGACGACCCTATCCAGGCTGGTATGACCAAATAAGTTACCCGCCGGGATATACGATCCCTAAGTTCCATGTGTATAGAGGGACGGGGAATCCACATCAGCATGTCGCTCAATTCAGGGCTCTATGCGGCAACACTGGAGGTGACGACAAACTGTTGCTTCGCCAATTCGTCGGCAGCTTAGTGGAAACGGCTTTCGAATGGTATTCGGAGCTACCTAACGACTCTGTCAAAACATTTGCAGAGATGGAGCTGCTGTTTACACAAAGATTTGCAAGCGCCAGCGAGCGCACACCGATCACCGCATTGATCAACGCCAGGGTAAGGCCAGGCGAAACATGGGTTCAATACGCAATACGATGGCGAAACTTATGGTCGAAGTGCGAACAACGCATCGAAGAAGCACCTGCGGTAGGCATGTTCGTGGGCAATCTTGATCCGCAAGCGACCATCTCGCAATTCATGATGTTCTTCAAGCCAACTACTTTCCAGGCCTTGATTGACAAATTTGGCCCAAATGGATCAAATGGGTCATAGATCATCTCCTTCAAAGACGGATCCTCGGAATGAAAAGAGGAAAGGAAAAGCAACTTTCGTCGCTAATACTCAACAACAGCCGAGCAACTCAAAGCCGGTTGTTCGCCAAAACAACGTGCGTCTACGTCCATCCCTCGAGGAGAGACTGGGACGTCCTTACTCGTTTCCGTTGCAGCAACAGACTCATCAATCTGCCAAGTCCAAAACGTCCGTTGCAGCAAGGCGATGTCAACGATCTTAATTACTGCCTTTACCACCAAGCGGTAAGCTATTCAATCGAAGATCGCTTCGTCTTTAAGGGATGGATCGAGGATCAGTACCAACGAGGCAAGTTCGCGTTATCCGAAAACTGGAAGGTGAACCCGCCATAGCCTCACACTCCTAAGAAGACAAACACACCGGAGGCAACGTGCTCTTTTGTTGAGGAAGCTCCATGGGAGGTGGCTCTTTCAGCCAAGACCAAAAGGATGCTGAATGATCTTCAGACATGCCCGGCGATCAGATGGAAGAAACCGTTGGAACCTGAGATCATCAAGGGGATGCTGAAGTCGTGCCCAACTCCAAATATTGGTGGTGATAGCCAAAGCGTTCATACCCAGCCATCAAAATCTTCAAAAAAGAAGAAGAAGAAATCCAAAAAGCCCGTAAAGTCTGGCGACAAGCGCACGGACCTACAAAAGCAGATTGATGCACTGGAAAAGTATAACCAGAAGGCACGGACTCCAATCATGCTCCAAGAGTTCCTCAGCCACGTTTTTGAGGACGGAGATGATGGAGAAGAATCGTCGGACGAATCTGAGGATTACGTAGCAAGTTGCTATGTGATCTCTCATTCATCGCTAGACAATGAAGAGGCTCCTTCCACAAGAAACTGGGGACAGGTCCCAAGCCAAAACTTCTATGGCCGTTAGACGAAGTAATCGACGCCTTCCTGAGTGAAATTCATCTAAAGAGTAAAGCCGATCAGGAGCGTGAGATGGCCATATTTGAAAAGGCCAAACGCCGGCGACTGGATAAAAGGGTCGAAACACTCCCACCAGATCAAAGTACATCCACCGCAAATGAAAGCAGGATCAAGACAAGGAAACGATTCGCCAAAGCCATAACGATGGGGATGAGGCTGCCCTCTTTCAGAGAAAATTCTTCTGGTAGTATACATCTTGATGAAGCGGGAGTACATCCTGACTTCTGCTTATATCATCAGAAGATCGCACATCCTACTGAAGACTGCAACTCCTTTAAGTGTTAGGGGCAAGGATATGTTGCTCACAGGCAACACTTCAACAGGACAAAGCGTGAAGCTCGTAGACAGTGGAAAGATGCGACAGATGAGCATAAAAGAATTGCCGGCAATTTTCATAGGGTTGATCCCGAGGGACCGCGTGTTCTCACCTTCGGGAGCGACTCCGACGAAAAAGTCGCCCTCGGCCCTCTCTTCAAGGAATCCATCTCTAAAACGAAAGAATTGAGGAGTTGCGAGAACATTCAGCCGTGCAATCGCACGCTACCCGGAAAGAATCTCAGACCCGCAAACAAGGGATCGAACAAAAAGGATAAAGGAAAGGGAAAAACGGCCTTCGTCGCCAACACTCAACAACAATCGAGTGGCCCCAGACCGGTTGTTTGCCAAAACAACAAGCGGCAACCCTCTATAAGAAGTTGAAACGTCCTTACTCGTTTTCCCGAGATGAAACATGGAGGCTGTTCGAACTAGCAGTGCGTAACAGGCTTATCACTTTACCGGAGCTGAAACACCAGCTATAACTGAATGGTGTCAACAATCCTAATTACTGCCCTTACCACCAAGTATTGGACCATCCGATCGAAAACTGCTACATCTTCAAAAACTGGGTTGAAGACCAATACCAACAGGGCAAGTTCGCGCTGTCCGAAAACTGGAAGGTGAGCCCGCCACAACCACATGCTCCGAGAAAGACGGATATGCCGAAGGCATCATACTCATTCATAAGGAAAGCCCCATAGACCGAGAAGTCAGTAAACTAGAGATTCGCCTCAAATACGGCAACGACGGACCGAAACGTCCTTAAACTAACAGCGGACCGAAACGTCCTTAAACTAACAACGGACCAAAACGTCCTTAAACTAATGACGGACCACTATATCCTAAAACTAGCTGTTGACCGAGATGTCGATAAACTAAGGTGGATTGCAGCATCCTAAAACTGATACAAAAAAAAAGAAAATAAAAAAAAGAGAGAAAACGGTATGTCCATAAGCAAAATGGGCACGGATGAAAACCCGAAAGGGCTCCGTGAGTAAAAACAGCAGGACTACCGGCGAGTGTTTGTGAAAAACCCGAAAGGGCGCAACCTCGTTAAAAGACACTTACAGGGTCCTCTCAACCTTGTAAGGAGAAACCACCCGCGTGAGATCCTTACGACTCACAAGGGAGAAACACACTTAAGGATCCCCACGATTCCTAAGGAGAAATTACACCTACGGGATCCTCTCGACCCGTAGGGAGAACCCTCTTATGGGACCCTCACTGCTCATAAGATTCAAAAGTCTTAAGTTACAGAGACCTGAACCTGTTCTTAAGCAGCCCCCACAACCTCCAATACTACCCTACAAGCGGCTCAATAATGACCCTTATATACAATCCACGGGCGCGAATAAACATTTCCCTAAAAAAGTCCCATCCGTGACTAGGGATATGTTCGCACGGTGAATAACCGTTGTGAGTCCCCTCGACTTATAAGGAGAAAACTCTCTTGTAAGATCCTTACGACTTACAAGAAGCCATACACTTAGGAGTCCTCACGATTCCTAAGAAGAAAACACACCTACGAGATCCTCACGACTCGCAGGGAGAAATACCTTTATGAGACCCTTACGGCTCATGAAGTCAAAAGCCTTAGTCGACAGGATCCTAACCCTGTTCGCTAAGCCACCTTTGTTCGATATCGACAGAGGCAAATGATGATTCGCTCCTGGCAATATTCCAGTTGTAGCGGTGCTGATGCCGAAATCGGTGTCTAATACCAAGCTTGCAGCGAAAAGCTAGCAAGCCATACATACATACAAAATAGCCGAAATGATGGGGCAACTTGCAACAGAAGCAGCAAGTAAAAAATGTATGAATGCAAAATAGCCGAAATGATTGGGTAACTCGCAATAAAAAGCAGCGAGTAAAAATAAAATAAATAGCCGAAATGATTGGACACCGCGAAAAATAGCCGAAATGATTGGGCAATCGTAACTTTCGCGATATAAAAGCTGAAATGATAGAGCATCGCGGGAAGAAATAAAAAAAATGAAAGAATGAAATTTTTGCCCTACAGGTGATATCACAGCAGTCCCTGTATACAATCCAGGGACGCAAATAAAGAAGGAATCACACTCCTCCTCCCCAGGCTCCATCAGAAAACGGAGCCAAGTCTTGACGGCCACGTCTACAGCCAGGAGACCCACAACAGCGTTCCTCCTCATTCCAGCAGGACTCAGACGCAACATCACCAAACGGAGCCACGGCTTAGTCCCTAGTTCCAAACCTCGATGGTTCGTAGACAACCTAGAGATCATCTCAACATGCGTCTCGTTACAACAGACGTAACGTCAACAACGGCGTTCCTTCGCAAGTCCACCAGGATGCAAATGCAACGTCAACGAAAGACCTCACGGTCAAAACAAAGCGAGTGATGGAAAAATCCCAGCTCCACCTCGACATTCGTCCCGTTACAATAGACGCAATGTCAACTACGGCGTTCCTTCGCAATCCAACAGGATGCAGACGCAGAATTAAAACAAAGCGGAGTGATGGCGAAATCCCAACTCCACCTCAGCATTCGTGTAACACCCGAGCCCAATACTACTATTTTCTGTTACTGCTTGAGCATTAATGTGTTACTCATTTCATTTAGCCTGTCTGTTTGTCACTTACTGTAAATTTTTATCCGGAAAAGTCATTTCTGCATATAACAATTTTCAGCATCTAAAGTGAAATTAAAAATATCTATCTTGGCCTACTCGACACCCCTAGCCTCGTGGTAGCGTCCGTGCATCGAGTTCTCGTCCCGTTCGGTGAAACGGGCGAGTTTGGACGGCTACGCGTGCGTACAGGTGTCCGTCTTGGGGGTATGCTTTTTAATCATAAAACACCTCATTTTAAAATTCGGAACCCGCTTAAAATCCTATTATTTAAATTTCGAATTTTTGGACCCAAGCCGGGTGCGATTTGGAAATGTTTTATTTAGCGCCAAAATCCCAAATTTCTATAATCTTTAAAACCTTATATATTCGTTCATGTTAACCAATTCAAATATTTTCAACAGACTAAATATTGGATGAACAGTATAAATCTTTGCAGTTTTAATTTTCATCCAATCACGAGGCGTTTAAGTTCCCGTGGGCCCCACCTCTGCAACCTCTCTCTACATCTCACATCTCTCTCTCTCTCTCTTTCTCAATCTCTCTCTCTATATATCTTCAGATCTCTTTCTCCCTCTCCCTCATATATATTCCTTCTCCATCACATTTTTTTTTTGGAAAATGAAACCCACCGAGAGCCTGAACCATAGCCGCCTTCACCGTCGCCGCCGCAGCCCTGACGCCGGCGTCAACATCACCGTCACCCTCGCCTCCGCCTCCTCCTCCTCCTCAATACTACCTCCACCCTCCGCCGCCGGAGACCTCCGAAGAGGTCCGAACTCTGTTCGTCGCTGGGCTCCCCGACGACGTTCAGCTTCGCGAGATCTACAACCTCTTCAGGGAGTTCCCAGGGTTTCAGACTTCTCAGCTCAGGAGCGCTGGGACTACTAGGCCCATGCATTTGCTGTTTTCAATGATCAGCAATCTGCAGTCAATGCAATGGTATCCTTGAATGGGCTAGTGTTTGACCTTGAGAAGGAATCAACTCTTTACATTGATCTTGCAAAGTCCAACTCAAGATTTAAACGCTCACGAAATGGTGATGATGTGCCACACTCTCCTGATAAAAAATTCAGGGCACCTGCATACTCAAGGAGCTTTATTGATTCAGGTGTTGGAAGCAATATTCACATGCCTGGAATGGCAAACTACATTCCTCAGAATAATAACCCTTGCTCAACACTGTTTGTTGCCAACTTGGGTCCAGCTTGCTACGAGCAGGAGCTAACTGCAGTATTTCAAGATGCCAAGGGTTCACAAAATTGAAGATGCAAAAGAAAAATGGACTACCTGTTGCCTTTGTGGACTTCAAGAGCACAAATCGAACCCTAGTTGTGACCACGCACCAGATCGCGACTAGACCCGGTACCGTATCGTGACTTGTGCACCAGGCCGCCTGCATCTCGACCCTTGTTCTGAGGCAAGATTTCTTGCTACATGCTACGTTAAACTAATTAAATGTTTGACTCACAAACTTGCTATATTAACTAGTATTGCTACTTATCTCATTGGACGAAATATGATGTATATTATAATACTGCCATCTAAATCGTATTTTGCCACCGTAACCTTAATAACAACTACCTGCTAATCATTTTACTATTTAGAGGATAATAGTCGCACACTTATATCTTTATTGCCTGCTGTTATTAATATTGCGCTACACTGTGATTATTGCACCCTAAGGGTGCTTGAACCTGTTAATAAAAGAATACAAAGCATCACTGTGTTTACATGGAATAATATTGTTATTTGCTGTTCCTGCTGTTGTTCCTTATTCGTTACTATACCTGTTATCAGCATACATTTGATTGCATTACATATTGACCGATCTTGATACACCTGACACATGTACTGATACACCGGACATGTCACCCTGTACATATCGACTCAACCTGTTGAAACGTGACCTGACCTGTTACCTGATTTCATGCCTAATGCCGACAAACCTGACCATTCCTGCTGTCTATCCAGACAGACCTACTTTTACCTGATTTTGTGTTGGCATTAGTCCTTGACTACTGAATACCTGACCTGACATACATAGCTTGGGGGTATGGGGAAATCAAAGGTGAAACCGACTTGTAACTCAACAGTTCGATACTTGTTCTGATCAGTCTTACGGGCTTGGCCAGCCCCGGAGTGGTGATGCTGACATCACTCGCCCATCTTGCTACCTTTTACTGCTTAGCGGCACGTCTCGGATTCAGCCCCGAGGACCTTGACCGTGGTCCCGGGCACGCACGGGATACTATTGAGTTACATCGACGATTCATCAATTGATTTCAAGACTATAGAGTAGAAACCTGATAGGACAGTTTAGTCACCACTGCACATTACCCTGCTCTGTTATTTCTTAGTACTGCTTTATTCATGTTCATACCTGCATTGCTTATTACCATGTTTATATTATATTATTTGGTTGACATGACGCGCTGACGTCTGGGTTTTGCATGGCCCAGATTCCTTACCACTATCGACGACCGAGCAGGAGTACTTCAGCCAGCAGGCTGAACTGTGAGTTCCTTAGGGTTTAGTTTATTTATTTTCATTCCATTTCCAGATGTGAGCCCGCATTATGGGACGTACTGTTTATTTATTGTATTGGATCATTTGCTTCCGCACTCATTGTTTATTGATTCTTGTTATTATGGATTTGGACATGTCTTAGATTAATTTATTATTTTGTTCTTGATATCTCTACAACCGTAATGTGACTGTGGATGGATATTTCCTACCCACAGGTAGCATGGTTGGCTATGTCACGTGCCCAAACTTGAGTCTTATTGTTGGAGCTCATTTATATCAAAGTCCCATGTGTTACCTATAAAAGAAACACTTGAGTATTAGATATAGGATGCGACCATACCAGCACTAAAGCACCGGATCCCATCAGAACTCCGCAGTTAAGCGTGCTCGGGCCAGGGAAGTCTTGGGATGGGTGATCTCCTGGGAAGTGGCCCCTGGTCGGGTCCGGTTCGCTCTAAAGGGAAAAACCGTGCGGCTTCGGCCAGAGCGGACAATACCATCTGTGTTTGGGGGTGGGTCGTGACAAATATGGTATCAAAGCCGGTCCCCTAAAAGTAGGTCTGTGGTTCGAGGACGAACCATTGTTCTAAGTGGAGGGGAATGTAATACCCCAGGTGGAGTTAAGGCTGAATACCACCTACCTCGTGAGAAGTGAGGTGTTATCCGGTATCGAGGTGGGGATGTAAACAATACGGAAACACACGGAGACCCACCGGAACAATGGGGAGTATCGAATTCCATTCCGAAAGAGGGCACGATCTGAACTATAAATGGAATGATACCACTCTTATAACACAGAGGCGCCTTTTGAATGAATCGGAACTCCGGAGTTTGAAAAACTCCGTAGTTAAGCGTGCTTGAGCCAGAGAAATTCTGGGATGGGTGACCTACTGGGAAGTAGCCCCGGGTTCATTCAAAGGGACAAAACTGTGCGGCTTCGGCCAGAGCGGACAATACCATCTGTGTTTGGGGGTGGGTCGTGACAATTCGTCTCAATATAACAAGACGAGATGTTAATAATAGCGTTCCTCCTCATTCCAACAGGACTCAGACGCAATATCACCCAACGGAGCCACGGCAAAATCCCTAGTTCCAAACCTCAACGGTTCACCAACAACATAGAGATAACCGCGACATTCATCTTGATACAGCAGACGCAATGCCAGCAAACGAAGCAAAGGCCAAATTCTTAGCTTCAAAGTCTTGACGGCAACTCATATAAAACCTGAAAGACTATCGGAGATCATCCCACGCCAGCGCGGAGTGGTCATCACCTCGACGTTCGTCTCGATACAGCAGACGAGATGTCACCACAGCGTTCTTCCTCCAGCAGGACTCAGATACGACAATCAAACAACGGAGCCACGGCAAAATCCCTAGTTCCAAACCTTGACGGTTCACCAACAATCTAGAGACAACCGCGACATTCGTCTCGATACAGCAGACGTAATGCCTGCAAATGAAGCGAAGGCCAAATTCCTAGCTTCAGGGTCTTGACGGCAACTCATATAAAACCTGAAAGACTATCGGAGATCATCCCACACTAGCGCGGAGTGGTTATGACTCATCGGGGCTCTCCAAAATGAGCCTAACCTCAAGTAAAAAGCGGCATGGCAAAATTCCTAACGCTTGCTCTTCTGACGGTTAAATTGCCTAAGAAGATTGCTTGAAGGCGTCTTGTCCAGCGCCCGAAGGGATCAGAGACATGACAGTCGCAAGGCTACTCGAACAGCAAGGTTGCCTATCGAGGAATACATCAGCCGACGTGACGGTACGACGGACAAAACCCTAGCACCACAGACCCTAACGGACCTCTATCATAAAGAGCAGAGGTTAACTGTGACGTTAGAATATTCTTGTGAGAAATGCTCGATTCGTCTCGACTCGTGAGGTAAAGCCTTAGGCAGCGGAGATTAAAAAACCTGTTTCCTAAGCACTGGGGCCCTGCAAGTCGGTCCGAAATGGACTCTTGCATACTATTCATGGGTCACACTCTCCAAAGTTGAATCTCGACAAGGAGGGAAACAACCGCTTACGGGTCCTCTCGACTCGTAAGAGGGAAAATTCTCTTATAAGATCCTTACGACTTATAAGGGAAAACGCACTTAGGAATCCTCACGATTCCTAAGGAGAAAATACACCTACGGGACCCTCTCGACCCGTAGGGTGAAAATTCTTTATGAGACCCTCACGGCTCATAAAGTTGAAAAGTCTCAGGTGACAGATCCTGACCCTGTTTTCTAAGCCATTTCCACCCTATAAAAAGCATAAGATTGACAGTTATATACTATCTACGGATCGTACTTGCTAAAATCTCACGGCAAACAACACAGCAAGAAAGAAGAAAGCAGAGAAATGACACAAGACATTATGAAGAACGTATATCTTTTATTCATGAATTCGATTGAGTACAAAATACATCGTGTTAAAGAATAAAAGAAACAAATACATTTTATTCATAATTACAAATAATACAAAATTTTCATGGAGAAGGAAGCGTCTTCAACAAATCTGCAAGTTGCTCTCGCATTTCCTTCAGCGCCTTCTCATGATCGGATGCCGCGGCCAACTCTGCTTCCACCTGGGCTCGCTGCTGCAAGTGGGATGAAAGTTGTTCTTCGACGGCTCGCTGAGCTGCTTCATGACCTTGGGCATCACGCTCAACGGCATGGAGCTTCTGCTTTAATGTTAACCCATCAGAGATACTTTGCAAAAGGCCCTCGAAGATAACGTTCACCCTAGCAGCGTTCGTGTCGACCTCAGCACGCAGTCGAGCAGACTTGCTTGAAGTTTCTTTGCATTCCCTCCGCTTTAAAGCCACTTCTTGTTCAAGATGGCGGAAGTAAGAAGCGCTCTGCTCGATCCATGTCGCCCGTTGAGTGCTCGTGGCCAGAATCTCAGGTGCCGGACGCATAAGTTCAAGCTGATGCAGACAGGCCTCGATCTCCCTGCAATGATTAACCCAAGACTCGACGACGCCTTCATTATGGAAGTTTACAAGCGTCACCAGCATTGGATTAACCTCGGCAGCGAAATCTGCGGCAGATGTGGGAGCTTCTGCGTCAAGCTCCTCAACGCATCCGCTCAGCATACTCAGACTCATCGTAGTGCCCTTAGGGGATGGACGTTTGGAGAATGGGCCTGCCGGCATCATAATGCGAGACTCAAAAGGAACCGGAGTCAGAGTGACAGCTGCAAAACAAATCATAATCAGATGACAGATCTAGGAATATAAAAGATTTGTGAAAAATGGAATTTACTATACCAGCTGCAGCAGGCGGCAAGGCCGGGAGGACCGGTGGCGCAACTGATTTTACATCTCCTCCTTCAATCTGTAGCACTGCAATCAGGGCAAAAGAAGAATCAGAAATAAGTTCATTATCGATAAAAGAAAGAGCATTAAGTGAAAGCTATATTCACCAGCGCCACTGGAAGAAACAAGCTCCGACGGGAAGGAGAAGTGGGGATGCAACACCTGGTATAGGTGATAAAAAAGGACTCCTACAAAGACGCAATAGTACAACGTCAGTACATAAATTATGCAGCCTAAAGATGAAACTGATAAGTCACAAATCCATACCTTCCAGCATCTGCGACGGTACGAAAGAGGGTAGAGATGTGGCCACCGTCAGGACGGTAACTGACGGCGCTCCCTCGGGTAAAGTGGCATCAGCACTAGCCGCACCTGCGTTAGAAACAAAATAAGCCCTGTCAGGAAGGATTGCAGAATAAAAAGGAGGACGATAACCCAGAATTTACCTGAAGAGTCGCCAACCGGAGCCCTAATGAGGGCGTCACTTGATGCAACGGTTGCGTCTCCCTCCTCCATTGGGATGGTCTCATCTCCCGTTGCCTCATCGCCCGACTCTACAGGAGCCGTCGTCACGCTCGCGACGCCGGGAGATGATGAGGAACCGTAAGCAGGGAGAGCGATGATCGGAACGTTGCCCGACTCTTGAGAAAGAGCGGCCATCTCTTGCTCAGCGACCATAGTAGCCGTCTCACCCGCTACCACCTCGGGCTCAGCGGTCGCGACCGTCTCGTCCACCGCTGCCAAAGGCTCGTCCGTAGCAGCCATTTCTTCCACTGCTGCCTCAGGCTCAGCCGTAGCAGCCGTCTCACCCGCCGCCCCCTCGGGCTCGACATCGGCAGCCTTCTCGGGCATAGTAGTCGTGACTGTCTTGTCAGCCACTATCTCGGACCCGGCAACTATGGTTACACCGCCTGCCGTCGCCTCAGGTTCCGCAGCCACCTCCTCCACCGTCCCCTCAGGCTCGACGGTCGCCGCCACCCTTTAAGTGAGACTCGGCCCTGCAGGACAAAATATATAAGAACCGACGGTTTTAAAACTTTGATAACAAAGCCTCGAAAGCACATTACCGGAGACGGATTTACCGTTGGCTTCCCGAGCTGCACGTGCTGCCCGTCTATGAGCAGTAAACAAGGCGACCGGGAGCTCCTCTGAAGGAGTAGCAGCGGGAGTAACGGCGCTTGAGCCCGTTCCCACGGCCAAAGCAGCGCTACGCTTCCTTGCTGCGCGCCTTAGGCGTTTCCTTTCCTCTCGGGCCGTCATGACAGACCTTTTGGAAGCCTCCTTCAGCAAGGCGTCGTCGTCCACGTTCAGGGTTGCCTCCAGAGCCGTCAAGGCTTCCATCATCGGCTTTTTAAGTGGGGCCTCTTGCGGCAATCCCGAAGAAGCCGGGGCTTTGGTAGCAGGCCCAGGGAGAATTCCCGCATCGGTTTGTGGGATAGGTCTCATGGTCCCTGCGATAAGACAAAAAGAGGGTCAGATTACTCATAAGAAATGGAAGGAGAGACATAGTAAACCGAAATGTACTAAAGCCTAAGGATGCTCTGAGTCATTCCTCCTCCTCGAAAGTTTTGAGAGAAGCAGCGATAGCTTCTTCGGTAGAAATGCCTGTTAAAGAAGGAAAATCGTTAGTCAAAAACAATGATAGAGGTACGATGCAATGACGAAAAATACAACTAGTGATTACCTGATTGCGCAAGTTTAGCCAACCACTCATCGCGCCTTGCCAATCACTCAGAAGCTGCGATGGCGGCCGCCAGATCAGTATCGTCTGGCGGCATAAATAAGCCATCGTTGGTCCCGTACTCACCCAAGCCCTCGCTATAAGGAGCATGAGGTTCCTGACCAAATACAACGTCAGCAGAGAGGATCGACTTCTTCTTCCTCTTCTGCGCACGAGCGCCGGTCGTACTCAAAATCATCTTACGCTTCGTGGGCACCTTGGGACGGCGGGTCCCGATATCCGAGCCCATGCCAGATTCGGATGAAACCACGTTCACCGTCTCCACGGGAGCACGGGGCACTGAAGGCACATCCACAGGATCACGGGGCAATCCACGCGTGGGGCTTAGCACATGTGGAGGCTCATATCCAGCATCTCTTCTTAGTGGAAGAGGGACAGTGGTCCTTCGCCTTAGGGGAACGTTGCGATCGCTGGCCGGGGGCGCACCCTTGCGATCAAGTAGCAGCCATTTCTCTTCCCGGATAACAGCACCCATCGCGTACTGATACCAAGCCCCGTACACATTGAGGGCCCTTGGAATGCAAGTCGGCTCGCTAATAAAGAAGTGGGAACCTGTGTTTAACCGCATAAAGTGATGCAGTGCGCTCCGTATTCCCTCCATGGTGGCCGCAGGCTCTTCCAAAAACGCCTCCAGTGGGACCCCCTGATTATAGCTTAGTTGTTGGGAGAACCGATGGGGGTTGTACCTCATAAAAAGTGCCAACTCATTCTGCCTGAACACAAAGAAGCCCGACCGGATGGAGTATAAATGTAGAATCTCCTGAGCTTTCAATACGGAGGCCACGTCCTTGAAATTATCACGCAACGCCAACACCGCCTTGGAGGTCTCCGGGCCGATTATCATGACCTTGTCCGTGAAAGAAATGCCTGCTCCGACCGTGCGCGGATGAAGAAGCAACCCCCTAGCCTCACGCGGAGGCGGATTCATAATAGAGGCGCCAATCAGCCGCAAAACTCTCGGGAGTTTGCACTTCTCGTAAAACGAGGGTCTCTTATGAATACCAAATACCCCGAGCACATGCATTTCCATCCACGAAGTGTAGTGCATCGAGAAATTGGTGGGTTGCACCCCCGGTTCATTTACGTCCGCCGCCACGCTGAGACCATAGTACAGGTGGGCCAACCTGGCAATTCCAATCGAAAATTGTATGCCAGCCACCATCCGATGCGCTGGGTAGAAAACAGACGGCCTCATGTAGCGAGGATGTATGGGGAGCGCAAACCAGCACAGCCATAGACCCAGAAACCCAAGAAATAAAGTCTCATCGTCGATGCCCGAAGCAGCGATTTCCGACAGAGGGATGATTGCGGCATCGGGGAGATAAAGACCCTTTTGATCGGCTTCCAATGCTGGTCGACAATCTAAGCCAAAGCCGAAGGGGTCGTCGAGCTTGGCGAATTTTTCGCCCCGTTGCGATAGAATCTCCGGTCGAAGAAAGCGGGCGATGAAATCTGTAAAACTAACTCCCCGGCCTCTCGATTCCAAGCAAAGACTTTTATACATATTCAGCACCTTTACCAAACTCGGAAACTGGTGCTGAATAGCATTCTCCGGCGTTAGGTCCATCACCAACGGCTTAATGGCGAAGACATATTCATCAAGAAGAAGTAGCTCCTCATAGTGCTCCCCCCTCACCGGCAGACCGAAAATCTCAGCAAATTCTTCTAGGGGGATGAAGACTTCCCTGTCCGTCAGAAGAAAGATATGGGTAGGGATATTCCATTGTTCCACGAACGCCTTAACCCACCACGTCGGAGGAGTAGGGTACTCGAACAACTAGGTGTAGACTGCAGGATACAGACCGATCTTCAGCAAATGCGCCTTCTTCACTGACAAGATGTACCTGGCCCACTGCAAATACCCGGCCGAATGTCGAGGGGTCAATCCAATGTTATAAGGTTGTCCCCAAGGTCGCGACTCACCCTGGCATATGCGCCGCCCCAAAATATCCACGGCTGCCGGCAGCTGCACGGGAATGGCAGCAATGAAGGCTAAAGAAGATCCTCCGAATTCCAATTTACAACCTCCACGGCATAGTTCACCGGGGGTATATTTGCGTACGAGATTGACGAGATTGGATCCGACGGCGTCGCGCAAGAGAAGCTTCGGCGACCTTTGATAATTTCGCTGTACCACCTACCCCACAGATGAAGGTTCTTATACTCCGGGTCGTAGTCCTTAATGAGAGCAAGAACCTCCCGGTCTACTGGTGCCTCAGGGAATCCTCCCTCCGAACGAAAAAACGGGAACGAAAGATCAGCAGACATGTTGCCTACAAGAAAAAGCGAAATTCAATTATCAGTATTATAATTTAATTTTAAAAGCCCAACGCTTGGTACTTTAAAATTTGTACCACACTGCAATGCAGTGGAGAGGGGACCAAAGGGGGACCCACAAAATCCAGATGACAATGCATCAGTTAATAAGACAGCCTCATCATTGGATGAGACTGTCAATTAATGAGGAAATCCTCAAAGAATATTCTCATTAAATAAGAAATCCCTTGAGACAAGGAGAAAATCTCCCTTTCAGAGCAAAGCTCTGTCACAGAGTGACACTTGTCAAACTCTGGTCACAAGGGAATAAAATTCCTTAAAGAGCCTAGCTCTGTAATAATGATGGAAAAATCCATCAAAGAAAAATTAATTCCTAAGAATTAAAGTTCTGGGATCTTAAAGATCCATGAAAAAACTCTTAAGAGTTCTTCATCAAAAGATCAAAAGATCTATACATTATCCATGAGCAAAGCTCTGTTCATGGGTTAAGAAACCCTAAAACAAGATCTCTTTAGATCTATGGATTCTTGAGAGCAAAGCTCTGTTTATGAAACCCCAAAGGGGTTTTCTTTAGATCAAAGGATCTATGAGAGCAAGGCTTTGTTAAAATAAAATTAATTTAATTTAAGTTAATTTTTACCTAAAATTTTTCTAGAGTTTAACTCTTAAAGTTCTTGAAAACGAGAGCAAAGCTCTGAGAAGTAAGATTCTTGAAGGAGATGATAATCATCTGAGGACCAAGGGTCCTATTTATAGGTGCTGAAGCGCCTCTTCAACTCTTGAGTTGATCCAACGGTTCAAATGTTGCCACCGTTGCACTCACGTGTGCGCCACGTGAGCGCAATGGTGGGGGCGCATTTGTTTCCCCTATCAGAGCAAAACTCTGTTTGAATTTCAAAATTCAAAAATTGAAGCAACGCTTCAGATCCCTTGCGCTACGTGCAGAGCGCCACGTGTCAAAAGCAGACACGCCAGCGCAAGGAGCGCTGCGCCTAAGGCAGCGCACCCCTAATCAGAGCAAGGCTCTGTTTTAAAATTCAAATTTTAAAATAAATGAAACAACGCTTCAGATCACTTGCGCTCTGCGCTGCGCGCCATGTGTCAAACAGTGGTGCGCTAGCGCAGTTGCGCTGCGCTCTGCGCTGCGCACCACGTATCAAACACAGGCGCGCTAACGCAGTTGCGCTGCGCTCTGCGCTGCGTGACACGTGTCAAGCGCAGGTGCGCTAGCGCCAATTGCGCCAGCACTGGAATTTAAATAATAAATTATTAATTAATTAGAATTAAAATTCTACAAAGATCTTTCCAATCTTATTAAAATAAGAAGATTGTCTTCTGTAAAACAGAGGCCTCAGGATCAAAGATCCAACGGTGGGGAAATATCCCCAAATCAATCAGAGAAAGATCTCTGTAACTAACTTAACAAACCAATTGGCCCTATATAAAGGCCCCTAGACTCTAAGTCTCACATAGACAGACATACAAAAAATAGAGAACCCTATGAAAAATTTGAAAGGCAAGCCTTTGAAGAAAGAAGATCATCTTCTTTATCTTTGAAGGTAAAAAATTTGATTCTTGAAGAACAGAGATGAAAACACCTCATTAAAAAAGAAGAATTTTCTTCTAAAAAGATCAAAGATCTAAGAACGAGATCAAGAGCTTCAATAAAAAGAAAAAAGATCAAAAAGATCTAATTATAAAAGATTAAAAAGAAGTAATTTACTTCATTCTTAGATCTTTTGATCTATATAAAGGCACAGCCTTTTGATGAACCATTGGTTCTTGAATCTTGAGGTAGAAGCTCTTTTGAGAAAACAAAGAACCTGTTTCTTTGATCTTAATTGGATCAAGATGCACTCTGCGCTATTAGACAGTGCTTTGCACTTTTGAAATGTGCCTTTGCGCTCCTTGGACTGGCGCACGTCACCAGAACGCGCCACGTGTCAACCACAGAACAATCTGCGCTTTGCGCTTCTAAAACAGCGCACTGCGCTCTTGGATTGGCGTATAGCACCAGGGCGCGCCACGCGTCAGCAGTGCACTGCGCTAACAGACTTGCGCTTAGCAGAGCGTGACACGTGTCACCTCCACATGCGCTAGCGCCTTGCGCTCTTTAATTGGCGCAAAGCGCCTAACAAACCACGTGGCGCACTGTCAGACCACTAAAATGCTATGCATTATTAAAAAAGGGTAGAGCCCAAGTAAAGGTCTAACAGACCAAACATAAATGCTATGCATTATTTAAAAGGGCAGAGCCCAAGTATAAATGCTATGCATTACAGAGCCCAATGCTATGCATTAATAAAAGGGCCAAGCCCAAATAAAGGCTCAGCAGCCCGAACAATAAAATGTTCAACTCATATCAACTGAGCCCATATGCTCATAAACCTTCAAACAGACTTTAGTCTCAAATTGGACTATAGATCTCCCAACCAAAATTGGTTCAAGGGTACATCTCTGAACTCCTCTGATATTTGTCGTTGTAATCCTTCAACGTCTTCAGAGAGGTGACGGGTCCCAACAGCCATACATTCCACGGACTACAATGGACCACTATGTCCTTAAACTGGTATTGGACCACCATATCCCTAAACTGGTAATCGACCGCAATATCCCTAAACTAAACAATAGAGCCCATATGCTCTTTTCTTAGATCTAAATGATTCTGTTAAGATGATCTTAGTCTTAAATTAGACTAACGTGTCCTTAACAAACGTTTAAGTTGATCTTAGTATAAAATGAGACTAACGTGTCCTTAAACCAAAACCCCAAACCCAAATCTAAGAAAATACGGATTTGGACTAATCCACGTCCTACGGGCGACCACATAAATTAGTCTCCATATACAATCCACGGGCAACCACAAACAAAACAAACACCTACGACATGAACTGACCAGCTGGAGAAGGAGAAAGTTTTTACCGCGATGCGGTAGCGTAATTAACTACAGGGACTTGCGCCTGCAGGGAAGAGCATCCCCACAATCAAAAACCCCTCAGACGAGAGGGAATCTGACGAAGTCGGTTACATCGGCTGCATCCATTTAAACCTTCGATACATGGTGCCATAAATCAACTTGGCATCTTCGGAGTGGTGGACGGATAGCACCAATTAGCATCTGCCCCGAATTTCAGGCAAGATGTACACCACGTCTTTGTCGCGTCTTCCGGCGGGAAACACATGTTTTGTGGTGTTTAGGCTAGACAAGTGGGGAAAGGTAATTTTAAAAGGCCCGTCTCACGGTGATTCGTGAGCGGATCCCTCCTTTCTTTACTTGTGCTTACCTGGCCACAATTGGCGGTGAAGAGGCGATTTGAGGATCTTACAACTTGCCCTTTGGAACAGTTAGGAGCAGTCTAGTTTACCTAGGAGACCCTAGATCTAGGCTTAAGTGTGCATTTTGTGATTGCTTGAACGTGTGTCTAAGCTTCTTATTAAAAAATCTTTTTGCAAAAAGCTTCTTATAAAAAAAAACACAAAACAGAAAATTTTTACAAAAACTTGCCACTTGTCGCTAAGAAATCCATTGCACCCCACTTGCACCCATTTTCTTCCATTGACGTTTTCCTACCCTCACATTCTGTTTTTACTTTTTGACTACACTACACCTCTTTAGTGTATGTCCAGTTGGACTAGGGACACTAGTGCCCGTTTAGTCCGTGTCTCGTTAGTACCGACTGACGACGCTTTCGACTCCGAAGTCGAAATTCCATCCACTTCTTTACCTTCATCTTCATATTCATCGTCTTCTAAGGAGATGTCGGGATTCAATCCTAACAACTCCTTACCTGCAGGACTGATTCCACCCCCATTGGGTGCGAATAGCCCACCACACCCTCCTGTCGAAGCGCCCCAACGATTCGCGCTCCAGGATCTTTTCTACCCTATCCGCACAGCACTTCCCACTTGTCTTTCACTTCCACCGGCTAATGGGGATAACTTTGAGATAAAACCCCACTTCATCAACATGTTGCCCAAATTTCACGGGATGGAATCCGAAGATGCCTATATCTTCATAAACAAATTCCAGAATGTTTGCGCAATGATGAAGACCACACAACTTTCTGATGATGCTATAAGGCTACGTGTCATTCCATTCACTTTATGTGACCTAGCTGAAAAATGGTTATATAGCACAGCATCACATTCGATAAAAAATTGGGAAGATTTTGTTAAGGCTTTTCTAAAAAAGTTTTACCCACACCACAAGACCGCGAGAATTCGCAACGAAATTATTCAATTTTCCCAGCTTCCTTCCGAACCTTTTTGGAAGTGTTTTGAAAGATTTAAGGATCTCCTTGTTCAGTGCCCTCACCACGGTATCGAGAATTGGCAACTTTGCCAAACTTTATACGAAGGACTGAACCCAGCAACTAAGCAGTTGTTGGAAACCATTTGTCAATGTCACTTTCTTACAAAATCAAGCGAGGAAGCTTGGCAATTTCTCGACGATCTTGCTGAACAAACACTTCAGCGGGAAAGCACTAATACCACCTTATCTACTTCATCTGGTCAGTCTAGGCAGGCATATATCAACTTGATATGTCGATTGCAATGAAGGCCGAAATGGCTGCACTTATGGAAAAGCTAGAAGCAATTGAGAGCAAATTCTCATCGCCTTCTCCTGCCCCTGCTTTACCCCCACGCACTGTTTGTGCTTGTTGTTCGGATCCATCCTATCTTACTGAAGAGTGTCCTTACAATCCACCTGCTCAAGGATAAGATCAAGTCAATGCTGTCTTTCAGCAAAGACAAAGAAATGATCCATACTCTTCAACTTACAATCCTGGTTGGAGGAGCCATCCAAATTTTACTTGGAATCAAAATCAACAACAATTCCAAGGCAACAACAACTTTCAAAGGCCTCCTCCACAACAACAAGCCTCTCAACAAACTCAATATCAGCAATCTTTCCAACCCCAACCTTACCCAAACCAAATGAATAATTTTGTACCCAACAACTCTTATCCTCAAAACAATTTTGTTCAGCCGAATAACGATAAGGTTTCCTCGCTAAAACGAAGTTTGGATGCGTTTTTAAAACAATCTACACAATCCGCAGTAAGGTTGGAGACTTCCATTCAGTCTTTGGTGCAAAACAGTGCTTCACATGATCAGAGCATCAAATCAATTGAGGCCCAAATTGCACAACTAAATGCTGCGTTAAGCGAATGAGAAAAGGGAAAGCTTCCTTCTCAACCATTGCCAAATCCCGGTCACACACACAACGTACATGTTGCTTATGAACAACAAAATCATAATGTAAATGCTGTGACCACGTTGAGATCTGGAAGAGTGTTGCACAATAATGTGGGTATTAGTGATGACACCCCGCCGGTTCTTCTTCTTCATCTTCTTCATCTTCTTCTTCTTCTTCTTCGTCAGAGCCTGTTCTTCATTCTTCACAAAGCTCTACTTCTTCTAATTCGAACGGGCCCACATCTCACTTCACGAAAACACCAACACTGGGATCCGTTCCAACTCCGCAATCTACTCCACAAACATTGGACTCAACAAATTTTCAAAATATTCTATTTCCAAACAGGTTGAGATCCAATAAACCAACTCATTGTGGAGTTATTTAAGCAAGTTAACTTTAATATTCCTCTCTTGGATGCAATCCAACAAGTCCCTTCTTACGCTAAAATCTTGAAGGACTTATGCACCAAGAAGAGGAAGTTTTAGGTACCCAAGAAAGTATTCGTAGCTAGTGCCATGAGCAATGTTATTACCCAACCTTTACCGTTGCCCTAAAAACGAAAGGACTCTGGCTGTCCTACAATTTTAATAACAATTGGGGATAAGAACATAAATCGCGCACTTTTAGATCTTGGTTCCAGTGTTAACTTGCTTCCCTTTTCCGTTTATAAGCAATTAGGCGTTGGAGAGTTGAAACTCACTCATTGTACTCACCAAATGGCCGATCGATCCATCACCCATCCTAGGGGTGAGTTAGAGGATGTGTTGATTAAGGTAGGGGACTTCATATTCCCTGTTGATTTCATTGTTATGGACACACAGCCTGTGGCTAACCCACGGAACCAAATTCCGGTGATCCTCAGTCAACCATTTTTGGCTACTTCCAATGCGTAATCAACTGTCGTAACGGCTCTATGACTCTATCCTTCGGGAAGATGTCAAGTGAGTTCAACATTTACAAGATAGGAAGTCTGCCCTCCGAGCCTAATGCTAGTATACTTGATGTTTGCTCGATCCAAGAGATCATGCAGGAGGACTGTGAGCTCGAAAAATTTCTGTTCGATCACAGCAGTTTTGACGCCACTAGTGCGTTCCTCATTGAATCTGACACAGTTTTCACAACCGATAACGATTACGAGTGTTTCACTTTTTCGGACGATTTTGAAGACTCACCACCCGAGTTTGAGTCCTTTGAATTTTTGGATGAGTTAGTTGAACCATCCGACTCGTTTGCTTACACTCAGTTCGAACCATTGTTGGAATACTTCAAGTTCGAGACAGTTTCACCAATTTTAGCTTCAATTGTTTCGCCTCCAAAACTCGAACTTAAGCTATTGCCGTCTCACCTTACATACGTTTACTTAGGTGAGAATGAGACCCTTCCTGTTATCATCTCAGCCTCTGTAATACCCAGCCCCTTTTATACCAAAATCTATATTTTGTTACTCTATAATTCTATTTATTTTATTTATAATTTTATTTATCCTAAACCAAAAATTCCAAACCCTACCCTATCCCATTTATTCTAATAAATTTACCTCAACCCATTCATTTATTTTCTTAAACTTAATCCATTTTAAACTCAGCCGGTCTATTTCCTTTCCCTTATAATTCTTTTAAATTTTTCACTGGCCCAGAACTCCATTTCATTTTGATTAATTCCTAAAACCCATCCAAATCCTTTTATTTAAATTAATTTCCATTTCAAAACTTTGCCCGGCCCACTTCCTTCAGCCCCATTTCTTTTATTCACTCTAAATTTCCCAGCCCAAACTCCTCGGCCCGCTTCTTATTTTCCCCATCTGAATCCTATGATTTTTCTGGCCCGAGCCCAACCCCATTTTCTCAGCCACTTTCCTTTATTTAAACTCATTTTTCCCCAGGCCCGGCCCAGTGCTCTCTCCAAGCCCACTTCATTTCGCCCGCGCCCGGTTCACCCCCGACCCGACCCACTACCCCAATCATCTTCTCCCCAATGGCTCTCTCTTTCCCGCCCACACCCACGTCTCACTCGACCCGCCTCCTCCGCTCACGCATGCGCCCACGACGCTAACGCCAGCGGCCACGTCGCCCGAGCTTCCCTCGCGGCCGTTTCTCACGCGCGCCCGCGACTCTCGCCAACTGACCCCGGCGACGCGCACCTCCCTTACGACCCGCTCTCCTCAGCATCCCCTCATTCTCGTTCCCACTTCTCTTTCTCTCTCTCTCGCTCACCCACTCTCTCTCTCTGTTCTCGTTCTCACCCCACGTCTCTCTCTCTCTCTGCATTCTTCCTCTCTCTCACCCACTTACACTCTCTCCCCTCTCGCTCTCTCTCCCTCCCTTTTCTTCCCGCGCGCAAGCTCAGACCCACGCCGCGCCCTCGCCAGCCTTGCCGTCGCTCGCACCCACGCCACCGATCTCGTCGTCTCCTTCACCCTCGCCGTCACTCCGTCTCCCTCTCCGACACCATCACCTGAACACCCAAGCACTGAAACCCATCGACCCCAACTACTAACTCGCCGACGAACCCTCCTTCGACGAGCCCGCGACTTCATACTACCACGACCACCCTACAGCTCCCTCCATCGCCTGCATCGAGCCTTGCGACACAACACCACCAGACACCCGAGCTCCGGCTTCTTCGAGCACCAGCTTTTCTTATCTCCAACCGAGCAGCTACAACACCCGGACCCAACCCCCTCATCCCTGCACCTCACCTGAACTCCAACCCCGTCGCCGCTGAACTCATCGCCTGCATACACCCTCGCCAGAGCTCGTCTCACCATCATTCCCGAGCAAGAACCCCGTCGGAAACCCGAGCTCACCCGGAGCTGCTGCCGTCGCCGTGCCAGTTCGTTGTGCGCCCGTGCTGTACTTTGCTGCCGTGCGTCACCAGGCATGTTTTATACTTGCTACATGCTATTTGGTATTTGTTACGAACTGTAATCTTATAAATTCTATACTAAATATCCTCGATAAATTATACGATGCAACTGTTTGATGTGTGATCCCAATGAAATTACTTGTCTAATTTCACGGAACTAGATTGTCTGTCTTGGCCCGTGGAGTGACGAACACCTTGTACAAATTTCGCTGGGAAATATGACCGTTAACGACTAAAACGACTACCCCCAAGTTTATTCATGAAACAGGAATTTTATTGTACTTGAAAACCGTTAAATTCGCCATAAATTATATACACATGGGAATGATGCGCTCGAGGGCTCAAATCGAAGAGAACTCGACGAACTTTAACCTTATACTAGTTTCTAGATATTCCTATACTTAAACTGTGACAATATTTGGATCGGAGTGCGACTCTGGACTGCAGTCCAGAGCGACTCCAATTGTTGCTTGCTGTTCCGTAATGGGTACCACAAGATTTCCTTAACTCGTAGGTTACGGAACTCTGCTGTTTATTATAGGTAAATCTGTTAGCTAGAAAACGCAAGTAGTTTCATCCTATTTCGTTATCGTTTGTTAATTAATCTGTAATTTAAAAGTTGGGAACGTATAACAGTCTCAGCTGAATCAGAACTGACATATTGGTATTGAATAGTGTATAACTCCTAACGTACAGACGCGATTGAGAAACCATCTGTTGCTTTGAAAACCTTACTGAAAACTCTAGAATTCATCCAACTGTAGCATCGCTAAATCTGATCCCAACTGGGATTAAAATGTGTTGCGAAACGGATTTCTGATTCTGAAACCGGATTTCCAGCCGTGAATGCTTAAAATGAAATGGCTATAATTAGTGATCCTGGAACCCGATTGGCGTGAAACTAAATTCGATGGATAGATAACTGAACATACTAATTATTACCTGTTCATCGTCTCACTAAATTGTAACCGTAGGATTTATGATAGATTATGCAAGTGGTAGGTTATTGATTCAGGACATCCTAAACATGCTTTATATACTGTTCACGCATCATATCATACACATGTCACTGCATTGATAACCTAGTGATAACGTGCATTACCCAGTGTTAGGTATTAGTGATGATTGTGGCAAGTGCGTCAGTGTTCGTGTATCAGTGAATAAGTGAAAGTGATACGTACTTGTACACAATCAGTGACCCTATTATTCTATTGCATTGTCGACGTCTGTGGGAGCGTGTACGTGTGACTATAAGTGGTATGGGACACTTATGGAAGCTCTTGCACGGGTGTCATAGATAAGGCACCAGACACTGCCATTTATCTTAGGTATTAGTCGGGACGTGCTTGATGGAGGTCCTGCCTCCAGTTCTCGTGCAGACTTGTCACAGACCGATTGGTGGTATTTAGGGTTATGGTTAGCGTTTGATGTAGACCACGGGGTGTGGGGTAGTTTAAGTGTGAGCTCAACAGAATTTCGGGAGTCCCATGCCTGCTTATATATTTAGGGAGATATATGGAGATTTACGGGGTATGTGATTATTACCGTGATATACATGTTGGGCCCGTGGTCCCTTTCCCTTGGGTTCTACCCTTGGGTGGAGGACACTCGCGAGTGGTTGACTCTCACACTTAGACTGACGATAGGCTTAGTGACCTGTACAGTGAGACTTAGAGACTGATAGGGATACATGCATTGATATACCTTACATACTGTGTTGATATACGTGGCATATCATTCTACTGCTTTTACTGTTCCGCTGCATTGATTACTTTATGTTCATACCCATACTGCCATTGGTCTACAGTTATATATATATCTTTTATCACTGTTAGAATTGTCACATGAATTTATATATTATACTGCTATTGTGTCGCTCTGACGACCTGAGTATGCATGCTCAGTGTGAGGAGAAGATTTAGCTTGGACCAGGACTAGACGTACATCACGGACATCTTAATTAGCTATCCAGAGTTATATTCGTTTGTTTCCCCTCAGGTCAGTTCTTTACATTGTTTCATTCAGTTACTGCATTTCTCATTACCTGCGCATCATTTACTGTTTACCATGAAAAACTAGAAGCCGAAGTGTGACTACGGCAGGACTTTTCCTTGACCGTAGGAGCATGGCTGGCCTTGTCTACCCTTCGTATTCCGTATTTTGGGAAGCGGGGCCTGACATGGTTTAGTTGGTATCAAAGCCAGGTTTTGCTTCGATTTGGATTGCAGTTTTCCGTGTATAGCTTGGCAATCTAAGACATTCCTTGGTCTAGCTTGTAAACTTGTCAATTCTTGATCCATATTCACATCGTGTGTTCAGCTATCCATTCGCTAGGGTTTCAGGTGACTTGGCAAAGTTTCGTGGTTGTAATGGTGAACTACATCACGATTACACTACCATACTCTGTTTAAGTGACTTGGAGTCATACAGTTGATTTTTCCGCTTGTAATAAATTTCATCACATCTCATATTCTTGAATCTTTGTCCAATTCTTATTATATCTGAATCTTATAGCTTGTGCCTTATATCATTTTCAAAATTATTGTTTCAGGATCGTGTCTTTCAACGACTCTTCCTTTATCTCCACTCCCCAGAATCAGACTGTTGAGATCCTGAGTGTACTGCAACGTTTGAAGGAAGCCCAGGAGCGAACAAACGACTTGTTAGCTGAAGGACTGAGAAGGCAGGTGAGTCAGGCACCAGCGAGAGTCTCCAATCATAAAGGGATCCCCGTTAGACGAGGAAAAGAGAAGAAGGTGAAACGCCAATTTGTTTACCCGCGACAGAAGCAGCAGAAGACCCCATGTTGTGGGTATTGTAAGAGGCCAGGACATCTTCAGAGAGATTGTTGCCGCGCCCAAGGGAAATGTCTGATATGCGGGTCCAACAAATATCTCATCAACGGTTTCCCAGAAAGGAAAGAACTATAAGGAGGAGACTCGTCCACACTCCCCACTTCTGCCAAGTGAGGGTTACTGCGTAGTTCGCGCTTCGAGGATAAAACGGACCCAACACAAGATTCAACTCGTGTGACGATGATGCAGCCGTCTAGCAATCAACGAAGAATTTTCATGTTTTCTAATTTCAGTAATAATGTTATCATCCTCTTATAAATATTTCTTTCCGTTTGGAATCTTGTATCCGTCGAACTTTTAGTTGAATGCAATAAAACTTGAATCGTAATATATGTATCTTTCTCTTGTCATTTCCCTATTTATATTATTCATTATCACAGCATTATTATCCTGATTTTTCGGTTCCTGCCACCACATATTTTCCTATACTTCGTACTCTGAGCTATTTTCTTGATATATTCCACTGTCTAATCCTGACTTTTTCTTTTCAGGCCATGACCCATCCGGGAGCAGTGCCGCATTTAGATGAGGATGCACAGTCTTGCGTTTCCTTAGACCACACGCTGGTGAGTTCTGACGATGAGATCAACGGTCCCCAAGTCAATTTCGGAGACCACGATTCAGGGGACGAAGGAGTAGCCGCCCCAGAGTTTGACATGATAGGCGATTCCGACGAAGAGGAAGGAGACCCTGAAGAGAACCCGATAGAGGAAGACCCCGAGGAAGAACCGATAGAAGGAAATCCAGTGGAGGAAAATCCCATGGAAGAGAATCCAGAAGAAGAGAATCACATGGAATCGGACCTCGATGAAGAAGCTCCATCCGAGGAAGAAGGACCAGTAGATCAAGACCCTGCGGTGGAAGAACTCCCAATGGCGATACTCGCGAGGCGCTATGGAAATGGACGCTCCTACCTGAGCGCGCGAGCCTACCGCAACGTGCTGAATCTCCACAACCGCGACTGACGGGATTTCTTTTGATGATTGTCTTATCTAGTCAAATAAATCTGTGTATAGATTAGGGCCACCTTTTATCTTTGAGAATGCTTTGTTTATAATTTTCTAGAATGGAATAAATTGCTGAGTTCGCAAATCCTTCGATCTTCTTAGTTCTCTTGATGCTTGATTATTTCTTCTATACAATTATTTTCCTACAGAGATCTGTTCACCCCTACTCCTTACATTATTCTGACCCTCACCAAGATTAACTAGTACCACGCCCGATCTTTTAGAGGTCCACCCTTCATTCTCCGTCTGTGCCTCGTTTGAGATCTTTCTGGGAGGAGAAAATTTTAGTGAAATTTCCGAGTTCGCCAATCCTTCAAATTTTTGATTCACATGATGTACTGACCAATATCCTCCCCATACATTTTTCTCCTTATAGTCCTTTATTGCTCACCCTTACTTTCTGTGCTGACCCTATCCCAATCTCCTTGATCTTCAGCCTAAAGCCGCCACACACTGACCTTCTGAATGAGCCACACTTCTTTGTAATCATTACCCTAGCTAGCCCTATACCTCTTTTTGTTTTTCTTATTACCCTAAATGTATATATATAGGGACATTATTACTCGAAAATTTAGTTTTTATTATTTTATATTAATCGAAGAGTGTGTTCTATCGACTATTTCCGTTTTACGCATTTCAAGTACTTCACTACTAGCTTTTCCATTATTTTCAGTAGCGCAACCTTACACCGCACATATTTTTGTTCAATGTTTCTTATTTTCACTATATGAGTTTTATAAGTTATTTTAAAATTATTTGATCGATACATTATTCTAAAATGTTTTAACTTACCGACTAATTTTTCATTACTTTATTGTCGGTCTATTATTTTCGAGTATTGTGACTATGTTTAATAATATAAATGATTGTACCTTATACTTTTTTTCTACCGTGCTACCTTTGATATACTTATACGTACACATATTTGAGTTTCGATTTTATCGAGTACGCCTCGAATATCATCGTTCATTATTGTTGTTATTGCTATTCTCATAGGTTGCCTTTGTAGCTGTTCTTGTCATATACTTATTTAAACCTATATTTTCGTATGTGTTCTTACATATATAAACCTTCAAATTTCTTCATCCGCCTATTTTAAGTAAATCTTTACGTGTTAGTTGCAATATAATAGTTTTCACCTATGTTTGTATTATTTATCGTTTATTTTAAATTTCGAGGACGAAATTTTTGTAAGGGTGGTATGATATAATACCCAGCCCCTTTTATACCAAAATCTATATTTTGTTACTCTATAATTCTATTTATTTTATTTATAATTTTATTTATCCTAAACCAAATATTCCAAACCCTACCCTATCCCATTTATTCTAATAAATTTACCTCAACCCATTCATTTATTTTCATAAACTTAATCCATTTTAAACTCAGCCGGTCTATTTCCTTTCCCTTATAATTCTTTTAAATTTTTCACGGGCCCAGAACTCCATTTCATTTTGATTAATTCCTAAAACCCATCCAAATCCTTTTATTTAAATTAATTTCCATTTCAAAACTTTGCCCGGCCCACTTCCTTCAGCCCCATTTCTTTTATTCCCTCTAAATTTCCCAGCCCAAACTCCTCGGCCCGCTTCTTATTTTCCCCATCTGAATCCTTTGATTTTTCTGGCCCGAGCCCAGCCCCATTTTCTCAGCCACTTTCCTTTATTTAAACCCATTTTTTCCCCAGGCCCGGCCCAGTGCTCTCTCCAAGCCCACTTCATTTCGCCCGCGCCCGCTTCACCCCCGACCCGACCCGCTACCCCACTCATCTTCTCCCCAACGGCTCTCTCTTTCCCGCCCACACCCATGTCTCACTCGACCCGCCTCCTCCGCTCAAGCATGCGCCCACGACGCTAACGCCAGCGCCCACGACGCCCGAGCTTCCCTCGCGGCCATTTCTCACGCGCACCCGCGACTCTCGCCAACTGACCCCGGCGACACGCACCTCCCTTACGACCCGCTCTCCTCAGCATCCCCTCATTCTCGTTCCCACTTCTCTTTCTCTCTCTCTCGCTCACCCACTCTCTCTCTCTCTTTTCTCGTTCTCACCCCATGTCTCTCTCTCTCTGCATTCTTCCTCTCTCTCACCCACTTACACTCTCTCCCCTCTCGCTCTCTCTCCCTCCCTTTTCTTCCCGCGCGCAAGCTCAGACCCACGCCGTGCCCTCGCCAGCCTTGCCGTCGCTCGCGCCCACGCCACTGATCTCGTCGTCTCCTTCACCCTCGCCGTCACTCCGTCTCCCTCTTCGACACCATCACCTGAACACCCAAGCACTGAAACCCATCGACCCCAACTACTAACTCGCCGACGAACCCTCCTCCGACGAGCCCGCGACCTCACACCACCACGACCACTGTACAGCTCCCTCTATCGCCTGCATCGAGCCTTGCGACACAACACCACCAGACACCCGAGCTCCGGCCACTTCGAGCACCAGCTTTTCTTATCTCCAGCCAAGCAGCTACAACACCCGGACCCAACCCCTTCGTCCCTGCACCTCACCTGAACTCCAACCCCGTCGCCGCTGAACTCATCGCCTGCACACACCCTCGCCAGAGCTCGTCTCACCATTATTCCCGAGCAAGAACCCCGCCGGAAACCCGAGCTCACCCGGAGCTGCTGCCGTCACCGTGCCAGTTCATTGCGCGCCCGTGCTGTACTTCGCTGCCGTGCATCACCAGGCAAGTTTTATACTTGCTACATGCTATTTGGTATTTGTTACGAACTATAATCTTATAAATTCTATACTAAATATCCTCGATAAATTATACGATGCAACTGTTTGATGTGTGATCCCAATGAAATTACTTGTCTAATTTGACAGAACTAGATTGTCTGTCTTGGCCCGTGGAGTGACGAACACCTTGTACAAATTTCGCTGGGAAATATGACCGTTAACGACTAAAACGACTACCCCCAAGTTTATTCGTGAAACTGGAATTTTATTGTACTTGAAAACCGTTAAATTCTCCATAAATTATATACACATGGGAATGATGCGCTCGAGGGCTCAAATCGAAGCCAACTCAATGAACTTTAACCCTATACTTGTTTCTAGATATTCCTGTACTTAAACTGTGACGATATTTGGATCAGAGTACGACTCTGGATTGCAGTCCAGAGCGACTCCAATTGTTGCTTGCTGTTCCGTAATGGGTACCACCAGATTTTCTTAACTCGTAGGTTGCAGAACTCTGCTGTTTATTATAGGTAAATCTGTTATCTAGAAAACGCAAGTGGTTTCATCCTATTTCGTTATCGTTTGTTAATTAATCTGTAATTTAAAAGTTGGGAACATATAACAGTCTCAGCTGAATCAGAACTGACATATTGGTATTGAATAGTGTATAACTCCTAACGTACAGACGCGATTGAGAAACCATCTATTGATTTCAAAACCTTACTAAAAACTCTAGAATTCATCCAACTGTAGCATCGCTAAAATATGATCTCAACTGGGATTAAAATGCGTTGCGAAACGGATTTCTGATTCTGAAACCGGATTTCCAGCCGTGAACGCTTAAAATGAAATGGCTATAATTAGTGATCCTGGAACCCGATTGGCGTGAAACTAAATTCGATGGATAGATAACTGAACATACTAATTATTACCTGTTCATCGTCTCACTAAATTGTAACCGTAGGATTTATGATAGATTATGCAAGTGGTAGGTTATTGATTCAGGACATCCTAAACATGCTTTATATACTGTTCACGCATCATATCATACACATGTCACTGCATTGATAACCTAGTGATAACGTGCATTACCCAGTGTTAGGTATTAGTGATGATTGTGGCAAGTGCGTCAGTGTTCGTGTATCAGTGAATAAGTGAAAGTGATACGTACTTATACACAATCAGTGGCCCTATTATTCTATTGCATTGTCGACGTCTGTGGGACGCGTGTACGTGTGACTATAAGTGGTATGTGACACTTATGGAAGCTCTTGCATGGGTGTCATAGATAAGACACCAGACACTGCCATTTATCTTAGGTATTAGTCGGGACGTGCTTGATGGAGGTCCTGCCTCCAGTTCTCGTGCAGACTTGTCACAGACCGATTGGTATTTAGAGTTATGGTTAGCGTTTGATGTAGACTACGGAGTGTGGGGTAGTTTAAGTGTGAGCTCAACAGAATCTCGGGAGTCCCATGCCGGCTTATATATTTAGGGAGATATATGGAGATTTACAGGGTGTGTGATTATTACCGTGATATACATGTTGGGCCCATGGTTCCTTGCCTTTGGGTTCTACCTTTGGATGGAGGACACTCGCGAGTGGTTGACTCTCACACTTGGACTTACGATAGGCTTATTGACCTGTACAGTGAGACTTAGAGACTGATAGGGATACATGCATTGATATACCTTACATACTGTGTTGACATACGTGGCATATCATTCTACTGCTTTTACTGTTCCGCTGCATTGATTATTGTATGTTCATACCCATACTGCCATTGGTCTACAGTTATATATATATCTATTATCTCTGTTAGAATTGTTACATGAATTTATATATTATACTGCTATTGTGTCGCTCTGACGACCTGAGTATGCATGCTCAGTGTGAGGAGAAGATTTAGCTTGGACCAGGACTAGACGTACATCACAGACATCTTGATTAGCTATCCAGAGTTATATTCGTTTGTTTCCCCTCAGGTCAGTTCTTTACATTGTTTCATTCAGTTACTGCATTTCTCATTACCTGCGCATCATTTACTGTTTACCATGAAAAACTAGAAGCCGAAGTGTGACTACGGCAGGACTTTTCCTTGACCGTAGGAGCATGGCTGGCCTTGTCTACCCCTCGTATTCCGTACTTTGGGAAGCGGGGCGTGACTGCCTCTCTAGCCCTCGAGCAAGAGAAAGCCCTTTTAATGGTCTTACAAAATAATCGGCAAGCTTTTGGCTGGACTATGGCGGATATCAAGAGAATTAGTCCCCTCATAGTTGAACATTATATACATATGATGGATGATGCCAAGCCAGTAAGGGATCCACAGAGACATCTCGAGGATTTTGTGGTTAATTAACCTCCACCTATAGAAGTTGAACCACCACATTTTCTTCTCATAAAATACGAGAATGCCAATATTCCACTCATTTCTGATCATTCACATTCTCGTTTTTATTTATCATCACCTCTTATCTCCTCACATTCACGTTCACGCAAACCCTTTCCATACCACCACTTATCTCTTCCCCACTTCTTCTTAGCTCTGTATAACATGTTCTTCCACCAACCTATACGTTATACTGATAAATTCTTCAAATGGTTGGTGTTGACTTTTGGTCTTTGCAAAGCTTGATATTAACCAATAATTTTGAACCCCCCTCTTTAAAAGCTTAACATTATTTAACTCAAGTTTGGGGGAGTATAATTTGGCTCTCGAAAATAGCATAAAAAATAAAAATTTGAAAATATTTTTTTGTTTTTTAATAAAATAAAAATAAAAATAAAAAAAGGGGAGTGCCGGCAATTTTTGACCCTCTTGGTGTGGTATGACAGTGAGGACACTGTCAAGTTTAAGTTTGGGGGTGTGCTCGGTAAGTTTTCTTCCTTCGTATTCATATGTATATGTTTGCATTTGCATACTTATTTTAAAAACCCATAAAAATTGAATTTTTTTTGAAAATTATAAAAATTGAAAAATTCAATTTTGGCCATAATTGACTTAAGTTCGACAAGACGGTTAACTAGCTAGGAAAAATTAGATCCTGGACTTAGTAAATTAAAAACCCTAAAAATAACCTTTCTTAAAGTTTAATCTTAGAAAATATATGCCCTTGTAGATTATTTAGAAATAGGAAAATTTTGAGTTCAGTTCCAAGGTTAAGTCAAAATAAGGAAAGTGTATTGATATTTTTACTAAAGTGTAAGTCTGAAAAATAATCTCTAAGCTTAAATCTAAATTCTGAAAATATATACCCTACAACTTGCACAAACACGAACCTTGAAACTTGGAATAGTAGAGGAGACCTTGAAACGCTCTTGTCTAAAATCTTTAGTATGAAGGAAAATAAAATTATAAGTGTGAATAAAGAGATATAAAAAAAAATGAACACTGGTTTTGTAATTACTTAAGACTGCGTAAAATAAAAAAATATATAGCGAGGGTGCTTTATCACCTAGTGCCTTAGACCAACTGGTTTGGGAGTCACTGCTAAAAGCCTTAGGTATTACAAGACGAGGAATTACGCCTTAATGCGCAAACACATTTTGTAATCGGTTGTTAGTACCTCAAGAAGTATTAACGGTCACATGAAGGATGTGTGAGCAATTTCATATAAAAATTCACCAACTAAAAGTACTTTGGACAATAGATAAGAGTATAAGAGCTTGAATTGAATTTCCAAGTGTAGGAGTGATACATACACACACGTAGGGGGTATATGATTGGGGTTTGGATGAGAGATAGGAATGAAAAATAGGACTTATATCTTTAGTAGAGATGATAAAAATTCCTAAGTTAAGATGGAACCTTAGAAAGAAAACTCAAAAGATGCTAAAAGCTAAATAAATTTACAAAACATATACAATTTTAAGTTAAACGATAAGAAAGCGTGAAAAATATGGGTTGATAATTTCTGAGTTGAAGATAATAGAATTTCTTGCTAGAAAACCGAATTGAAAAATGAAAGTCGATAGGCCAAATTGATAGGATTTTGTGGGTAGTATCCGCTGAAAACCCTCATGAGACAACACTCCTCCTACTAGGGACACCTAGAGGTTTAACGTCTTGTTGCACGAGCTCAGTGCAATCGCGTTTCTCTGCGAAAGTGAGGTTAGGTCTTTTTCGAGAATAAACTAGTTTTGCTCGGGACGAGCAAAAGATAAGTTTGGGGGTATTTGTTCATCTCATAATTTTGCATTATTATATTCCCCATTCTTATTCATTTTGCAAATAAATAGGTGTTTTTGATCCATGTCTGCTAAATAGCTGCAGGTTACAGGTTCTCGGAACAATACAGTGAAAAAGGTGAAAAGACGCTACAAAAGTGAGACTACGACCAATAAAAAGAAGAATCTTTATCATGCCACCTACAGTTTAAGGAACAAACGAAGATCAGCAAACAGTTCGATTTCACAAAGCACAAATGCAGCACAAGATTCAAGACTTCAACACGAAACAAACGGTAAAAGTCCACAATATTATGCACTATGGAAATCTGGAAGAAACTAAAAGACATTCTGAAGAACCAAGTGAAGGAAAGTTAAGGAAAAAGCAACATGAAATATACCTGAGAAACAGAGCCAAAGACTCCACTATATGGCCGCGGATCTGCGGCCAAACATGGCTTATGGCAGCGGTTCCACGGCCGTACTGTGCATATGTCGGTGCAAAATGTCGGTGGGTGGCGGTGCGTTGACCAGGCTTCTCAGGATAGTTTTGTAAATGTAGATAGGGATTAGATGTAAACCCTAGGATTTCTATAATCTATAAATAGGAACCCTACGACTCTTTTTGGAGCATGCCTCTTCTTGTGCCTCTTTTTATTTATCTAATTTAGAATTTTCATCTGTAAATGTTTGAAGAGTGCATCAAATAAAAAAGTAAGTTTTTCTTTATCTTGCCTTAGTTTAATTTCATTTCTGCCCTTGTTATAAATTTTATTTATCTGCCGTAGTTATAAAGTTTATTTATCTGCCGTAGTTGTTAAATTAAAATCATAAAAATAAACTCTTTTATCAATTCCCTAATGAGTGAGTAGTTCCTCACTTGTTAGGGTTAGGTTTGGGGAAGGTTTGAGAGATGAAAATCTCTCACCCCTTTCTTGCACATTCAACATTTTAAATAGGACTGTATGCATACACACACACACCGCTCATTACAGCACCCTATTCCACGAGGTAGCGGTGATACCATAGTTAAAGACCGGTTGTGTGTGTTTTCCATGGAGGTTAGGGTAAAAGTTAAGAAAGGACGGACAAGGACTTAGAGGAAGAAATCTAGTTTCTTCCCGATTGTGCTAATCCCCTTTGTTAATTATTACTTTAACACCTAAATAGTTCTTAATTAGGGCATAGAAAGCAGTGAGACATATTGACTTTCCAAACTTGACCTAAACCTAACCCTAGTGTAACAGCTCCATTTTTAATGAATAAAGAATTGATTTAAATTCAATGTACACTTAGAGTATTTATTGCGGCTGATATCTCTTTAAATATTTATTTCACTCCATAATTACAAGAAGGAGCTTGTAGCTCATTGATAATACCTTGCACTACTGAACCAAGCCACCATAGTTCAAATCCCATGCCTCACATTATTTTTGTATTTATTTTGTTTTAATTTTTTTTGAAGTCAACGGTCAAAAGGCCATAACTCATAAAATATGTACAGGACATGAAAAAGTAAATATACAAAATTGTACCCCAGGAAAATCCCCGGCCATTGGAACTATGACTCGGCCCGACTCGGCACCGCCGGCCGGCGAATCGGCCGACTCGATCCGGCGCCGCCGGCCGTACTTGGCTGGACGGCCGAGTCACCAACAGAGAAAAGTTGTGTTCTGACTTAGTCAACCCTCCTGGACACTTATTATGCTTGGATCGGTTATTATTTGGCCAATAAATCCCTTTTACTCCTAGGTTTAATGAGTTTTAATGAATTTTATATAATTTTTATATTTTTTATTAAAAACCCTAACCCTAGCCTAACCCTATATAAACCCCCATACCCTCTACCCTCTCACCCTACATTCCTAAGTCCACTCTCTAAAAATTTCAAGAGAACTTGGTACGTTAGAAAACGAGCGAAAGGCGAAGCGCTGACGAAATCGACGGCGAAATTCCGACGATCGTGCTAGGACCTCTCAACGACGTTTCGACGCACCGGAAAACCCTCTACCTCTCTCTTACTCTCTATCGTTGTCCAAACCCGTAAGTCCCCCTTTTCTACCTTTCTTTTCCTTCATAATAATACGACTTTACAAACCCGACGGAAATCGGAACAAACCGATTTCCGATTCGGTTTTCTATCAAAACTCACTTATCACCAATTCCATTATGCTTAAACATCTTCATGTTGACTACTAATCACTTAAAAATTAATTTGAACAAGTTTTCACACATGAAATGATAGTTTTTGTAATATACCGTATTCTTTCACTTAAATACCACTATGTTTAGTATATCACATTTAACCCCTAAACTTTACTATACCTCAAAATAGATCACGAAGTAATGACCTACCTCCACACACACTCGTATGTAATCATAACATGCTACCTTGAAAACTTAGAATACGATAAAACAAGATTTTACATTAAAATACCATTTTCTTTATAAACCTTTTCTAAAAGTTCTAAGTTGTACACAATTTTAATGCAATATCTTTTAATAGAAAATACGATAAGTTATGGACATTGATCGTTTATCTAAACCTGACTTTGTGGTGTCTAGGTGAGAGTGTCTAAGGCAAGTGGTTACTTAATTAGGGTCATTACTTGTAGTGGAGAGCTTCCCACTTACCTGGCACTTATCTGGCCGCAATTGGCGGTGAAGAGACGATTTGTGGCTTCTTATGACTTGTCGTTTAGACCATTTAGAAATAGGCTAGTTGGCTTAGGAAACCCTAGAATCTAAAATACGGAAATTTACACCTTTTACAAATAAATATCTTATCTTTATAAAACCGTTTTCTAAATGACTAGTATTTATTAAATCTTTGTAAAGCGCCACTACAACCCAACTTTGGGGAACCCGTTAGGGATAGTACGGTTTATCGTGCACCCTTGGACTTAGTAGTGCGAGATTCAGACCTCCGCAAGGAGCATTCGGTCTCGAAAGGTTTAAAATACGACATTTAAGAAAAATGAGATTTTTGGAAAATAAAATATTTATTAAAAATTATTCTTGTATAAACATATGTATATTTATTATTTAAACACCTATTTTATTATAAAATAAAGTTTCCACCTTTTCCTAAAAAAATTAAAAGTTACATTAAAATACCATGAATTTCAAATAAATCAATATTACAAATTAATACCTTTATTTATGAAATTAAGATATTTTCACTCGAAATATCACAAAATAAATCACACTCATTATAACTATAAAGACGAATAATAAATACTTGAGGTGTATCTTGAAAACTATACAAAAGTATTTTTACATAAAACCCCCTCAAGTTTTATAAATTACAATAAGGACCCTAACAAATATAGAACTTCGACTTACATTTCTTTTAGTCTGACTTGGGTTTGAGTCTGATTATTTCCGACTTGAATATGATTCAAGTCAATCATATCCTTGAATATTCCAACTCAATATGAACACATGAATCCCAGAATCCAGTTAACAATCTATACAACTTGACTGAATCAAACCATGATATACATCCATTATTCCGTTATTCCATTTACCTGATTATGTAGTTACAATCTGTTTTCTGATATCATGGTTTTGGTCAGTCATCCAACTTACACAATATAATATAACAATACTATCAAAATACTACGGGGTTTAAGGGGTAGATTGGTACGGAAGGTGTTAAAGGTGGCACGAGGTGGTCAGATTAAGACACCTAACCTATATTCCGTTGCTGTTGTACCGTGGTTTGACGGTTTCTTGTACATTCCGTTTGCCCTGGTCTCAAGCATATAGAGACCCCTCTCGTATACACTGGCATCCTTCTGTACCAAGCTACAAACAACAACGTTAACACAATATTCTACAATATTTTACAATCTCTTTAGAAAATACTCTTATTCTGTCTTTTCTAATTCTTCTTTATCTTTGGGACTTACCGCGCGACCTGTTCGCTGACGACATTCTATTTCTTTCTTCTTTGAATGTCATCAGGTGCTTTGGACCCAGCAGAGATCGAGCCCACCGGTGAAGACTTGGAGCAGTTTCACGAAGACCCCGAGCTCTAGAAATTGTACCTTGTTCTATTCAGTATTTTCATTTCCTGTTATACCACTGTTTTGGCATCACTTTTCATTTCAGTTGTATTTACTTTTCATGCATTGTACAAAAGAATGTTATTAATAAAGTTGATGTTATTTCTATATCTTTTGTCTCTTGTGATTTACTTTTATATTGCTTAGATACGCTTAGCGTATGTACTTCTGAGTACATACATAGCGGACCTCGTCGCGTCTCCTTCGCCGTACTCTGGGAAGCGGGGCGTGACGGGTTTTGTTGGTGGCCCATGCAGGTCAGAGCTGTATGAATCCCTATCATGCAGTTCTGTTCTGCGTGAACAACCTATGCAATCTAACACAAGAACCAGCAACTAAAACATTCTTTACAATTCATGTTTCTTGAATCTTATAAATTTCTATTTCTTGAATTTTATCATTTCATGTATTTGAATCTCTCCTAACCTAAATTTTTCTTCAAGATTATGGATTCCCCGAACAACACCAGCACCAACGTCAACAACACACCTTCAGCACTACCTCTCGCACCAGCTGTTCCTGCACCACCCACCGAGCAAACAGTGCTACTTGAGGCGATTCGCAGCCTTCTTGAGGGACAGCAACAACTCCTGAACCGTCCCGAGACCGACGCACCGGGAGTAAAGCAATTCAGGACTTTACATCCCAAGCAGTTCTCTGGTAAAGGAAGCCCTCTTGAAGCGGAAGAATGGGCACAAAGCATAGAAGACGATCTGGCAGCAGCTCAAGTGCCAGACCTAGCTTGGGTCCGTGTGGCGAAACTACAGCTCACGGATAATGCTCGCAACTGGTGGAAGGCGGAAGAAAGCCGTCTGGTACGCCTATTGAATGGAAGACTTTTCGCGAGAAGTTCGACGCGAAATACTTCCCTGTGACTGCCAGGTTTACAATAGAGCAGCAGTTTATTCATCTACAACAGGGTTCAATGTGGGACAAATCAGTAGATGAATACGACGCTGAATTCACCATGTTAAGCCGGTAAGATATGTCACAACAGTTCAATTTTTAAATATCACATACTACACAGTTAACACAATCTTTAAACAGATTCGCGGCACACTTGATACCGACGGACGAGATCAGAGCCCGTCGCTTTCAACAAGGACTGGACACGGAGATTCAGGCTGCTCTATCCACGGGAAAATTTTTGACTCATGAGAATGCTTTGGAAGCTGCTCGCAGTTATGAGGTAGTGATAAAAGCAAGAGGCAGACCTCAGACTGCAGGAGTCAAACGTCCTGCCAACCAAATGGCAGGTGGAGCCTCGTCCAGGCCACCTTTCGTGCCAAGGCGACCCGAGGTACCGAACCATCATCCCAGCCCAGCCTTTTGCACCTACTGCAAGAGAACTAGACATATGATGAAGGACTGCCGTTGAGCCAACCGCCTTTGCTTAGTCTGCGGCTCAGCTACTCACGATATTGGTTCTTGTCCCCAAAGACAAAACCCAGTTGCTGCACCCAGGCCAGCAATTACTTATCCGCAGCGACCAGCTCTTCAGGCACCTACTCCCAGACCTGCACTACCTGCACCACCCAGAGGACCACAAGCTACACCACCTCCTCGTCAGTTCCATCAAGCTCAAAGGAACGTTCCGAGGAATGCTCCTCAGGCCAGGAGGAATGTACCAAGGCGCCGGGCTTTCACGATATCCGTGGAAGAAGCTGAGGCCACTGGCCAAGTCATCACTGGTAAACTTTTCTTTTCAAATTTTGCTTTTCTATCCTACTACTTAGTTATATATTTTATATACCTAAAACAAATCCCACATACCTTAGGTACAATCTTAGTATCCTCAATCCCTGCACTTGCACTATTTGATACACTGCTTTATGTCGCAACGGTTTGTTCGAACCCATGCGATTCCAGTCTCACCGCTTGTATCCAGCTGGAATGTCAGTTCAGGAAATGGCGTTCTAAAGGCAACTATGGGATACAGCTTGTGTCCAGTCGTCGTCTGCAGTCGAGAGTTTTATGCTGACTTCAAAGTACTGGACATACCGAACTTCGATGTGGTTCTAGCAATGGATTGGCTTGGAACTTTTTATGCTACCATTGACTGCCGTCAAAGAAGGGTAGTATTCGAGATTCCAGACCATCCAGTCTTCTATTTCAAAAGCGGAGACCGTACACTGGAGCCAAGTACCTACAAAGCAAAGCCAAGAAAAGCAGTAGTTGCAGCAGCTCAAGCGGAGGAAGAATCAAGACCAGATGTGGTTCGAGAGTTCGACGGTGTATTTCCTGACGATATATCAGGTTTGCCTCCCGATCGAGCTCTTGAATTCAGTATTGATTTAGTACCAGGAGCACAACCGGTGATCAAAGCACCCTATCGTTTAAGTCCGGAAGGTTTGAAGGAAGTTCGAACACAGTTGGACGAATTACTGGCGAAAGGATGGATTCGTCCCAGCACTTCAAGTTGGGGATCACCTGTACTACTTGTGAAGAAGAAGGAAGGTTCATACAGAATGTGCATCGATTACAGAGCCTTGAACGAAGTCACTATAAAGAACAAGTATCCACTCCCGCGCATCGATGATTTATTCGATCAGCTAAGTGGATTTTGTGTTTTCTCTAAATTAGATCTTCGTTCAGGTTATCATCAAGTAAAGGTCAAGGAAGCTGATATTCACAAAACAGCTTTCAGAACTCGCTATGGACATTACGAAGTTTTAGTGATGCCATTTGGAGTGACCAACGCACCCGCAATATTCATGAACCTTATGAATCAAGTTTTCCGGGAGTACTTAGACAGGTTTGTTGTCATCTTCATCAATGACATCCTGGTGTATTTAAAGAGTCGGAAAGAACATGCAGAGCACCTATGAATTGTCTTAGAAACTCTTCGACAACATCAGCTTTATGCCAAGTACAGCAAGTGCGAGTTTTGGCTAAATCAAGTTGGTTTTCTTGGACATATCGTATCAGGAGAAGGAATCTCTGTGGATCTAGCGAAAGTTTCGGCAGTTAGCGAATGGCCTACACCAAAGTCAGTGAAGGATATTCGAAGTTTCTTGGGTCTAGCTGGATATTACAGAAGGTTTATTGAAGGCTTTTCGAAGATAGCAACACCCCTGACCAAGCTCACACGTAAAGATGAAGAATTTGTGTGGTCAGAAGCATGCGAACAAGCTTTCGTAGAACTCAAGTCACGGTTGACATCAGCACCTATTCTCGTCATACCGGATCAATCTGGAGGATTCGAAGTGCATTGCAATCCATCTGGTAAGGGATTAGGCTGTGTTCTACATCAGCACGGTAAGGTTGTGGCTTATGCTTCAAGACAGCTGAAGATTTATGAGCGCAATTATCCGACGCATGATCTGGAGTTGGCAGCCGTCATCTTTCTCTCAAGATTTGGCGTCATTACCTACTTGGTGAACGAGTGAACATCTACACAGATCATAAGAGCCTAAAGTACGTGTTTACTCAAAAGGAGTTGAATATGCGGCAGAGAAGATGGTTAGAACTCATGGCGGACTTTGACATCAACTTGTAATATCACCCAGGGAAGGTGAATATAGTACCTGGTGCTTTTAGTCGCCAACCATTATCGATAAATCTCACCGCTCAGTGGAAGCTTCAATAAGACTTGCATCAGATGGAGATTGAAGTAATCATGCCAGGTAATGCTTCAAGTTTGATGAATTTACAAGTTCAATCAACCATTGTCAATCAGATCAAAGCAGCTCAAGCAAGTGATGCTATGTTGCAAAAGATCAGAGAACAAGTGGAGAATGGACTCAGAACAGACTTCATCATCCATGAAGACGGATCTTTGAGATACGGCAGCAGATTGTGCGTACCAAAAGGTCCTGTTCGGGAAGAGTTAATGAAAGAAGCTCACAGCTTTCCCTACTCAGTACATCCTGGAGGTACCAAAATGTACAAAGATCTACGTCAGAATTATTGGTAGTATGGAATGAAGCGTGAAGTAGCCAGAAGCGTCGCAAAATACTTGGTGTGTCAGCAAGTAAAGGCTGAACATCACAGGACTGCTGGATTACTTCAACCGTTACCAATCCCGGAATGGAAGTGGCAACATATCACGATGGATTTTGTGACTGCTCTTCCTCGCAACACAAAGGGTAACGATGCTGTATGGGTCATTATGGATCGACTCACAAAGTCGGCTCACTTCATCCCATTTCGAGTTGGCCAATCAACTGAGACACTAGCGAAGAAGTACATGGAGGTAATAATCTAATAAAGATTTAAACTCTTCATAATGTACTATCTCTGATATCCATGAACTCATACAGGAAATTGTGAGACTTCATGGAGTACCAGTCTGCATTGTCTTCGATCGTGACACCGGGTTCCGATCGCAATTTTGGCAGAGTCTGCAAGCAAGCTTGGGAACAAGTCTGAACTTCAGCACGGCTTATCATCCATAAACAGATGGTCAGCCGGAACAAACTATTCAGATCTTGGAGGACATGCTTAGAGCATGTATGCTAGACTTCAAAGGATCGTGGGAAGATCACCTACATCTTGTGGAGTTTTCGTACAACAACAGCTACCAAGCAAGCATTGGAATGGCACCTTTTGCAGTATTGTATGGAAGGAAGTGTCGCTCGCCATTAAGTTGGGACGATATCGGAGATAGGGAACTTCTTGGACCGGAGATGATAGTAGCAACTGTTGATGTGGTTCGTACTATCAGGGAAAGGATGCGCATAGCCCAAGATCGACAGAAGCACTGGGCTGATGTAAAGAGACGACACTTGGAGTTCCAGCCAGGAGATCACGTATTCCTAAAGATATCTCCGAACCGCGGAGTGATCCGATTTGGAAGACGGGGTAAGTTGAGTCCGAGATACATTGGACCGTTCGACATACTCGAACGAGTCGGTGAAGTGGCATACCGCTTAGCGCTTCCACCATCATTTGAAGGAGTGCATAATGTGTTCCACATATCCCAACTCAGAAAATATGTGAGTGACCCCAGCCATGTTCTCAATCATTCCGAGCTCACTATACAGCCTGATTTGTCTTGTGAGCAACAGCCCGTGGAGATCCCAGACAGGAAAGTGAAGACACTTCGGAACAAGGAAGTTAACTTGGTTCGAGTGATGTGGAGGAAAAACACTCCAGGAGAGTTTACTTGGGAAAGGGAGGATGAAATGCGTACTAGATATCCATACCTCTTTGTAAACTAGTCCTCAAATAAAAGTTGTAAATTTCGAGGACGAAATTTTTATAAGGAGGGTAGACTGTAACAACTCCATTTTTAATGAACAAAGAATTGATTTAAATTCAATGTACACTTGGAGTATTTATTGCGGCTGATATCTCTTTAAATATTTATTTCACTCCATAATTATAAGAAGGAGCTTGTAGCTCATTGGTAATACCTTGCACTACTGAACCAAGCCACCAGAGTTCAAATCCCATGCCCACATTATTTTTGTATTTATTTTGTTTTAATTTTTTTTTGAAGTCAACGGTCAAAAGGCCATAACTCACAAAATATGTACTGGACATGAAAAAGTAAATATACCAAATTGTACCCCAGGAAAATCCCCGGCCATTGGAACCATGACTCGGCCCAACTCTGCGCCGCCGGCCGGACTTGGCCGGACGGCCGAGTCACAAACAGAGAAAAGTTGTGTTCTGACTTGGTCAATCCTCCTGCACATTTATTATGCTTGGATCGGTTATCATTTGGCCAATAAATCTCTTTTACTCCTAGGTTTAATGAGTTTTAATGAATTTTATATAATTTTTATATTTTTTATTAAAAACCCTAACCCTAGCCTAACCCTATATAAACCCCCATACCCTCTACCCTCTCACCCTACATTCCTAAGTCCACTCTCTAAAAATTTCAAGAGAACTTGGTACGTTAGAAAACGAGCGAAAGGCGAAGCGCTGACGAAATCGACGGCGAAATTCCGACGATCGTGCTAGGACCTCTCAACGACGTTTCGACGCACCGGCAAACCCTCTACCTCTCTCTTACTCTCTAGCATTGTCCAAACCCGTAAGTCCCCCTTTTTTACCTTTCTTTTCCTTCATAATAATACGACTTTACAAACCCGACGGAAATCGGAACAAACCGATTTCCGATTCGGTTTTCTATCAAAACTCACTTATCACCAATTTCATAATGCTTAAACATCTTCATGTTGACTACTAATCACTTAAAAATTAATTTGAATAAGTTTTCACACGTGAAATGATAGCTTTTGTAATATACCGTATTCTTTCACTTAAATACCACTATGTTTAGTATCATATTTAACCCCTAAACTTTACTATACCTTAAAATAGATCACAGGTAATGACCTACCTCCACACACACTCGTATGTAATCATAACACGCTACCTTGAAAACTTAGAATACGATAAAACAAGATTTTACATTAAAATACCATTTTCTTTATAAACCTTTTCTAAAAGTTCTAAGTTGTATACAATTTTAATGCAATATCTTTTAATAGGAAATACGATAATTTATGGACACCGATCGTTTATCTAAACCTGACTTTATGGTGTTTAGGCAAGTGTGTCTAAGGCAAGTGGTTACTTAATTAGGGCCACTACTTGTAGTGGAGAGCCTCCCACTTAACTGGCACTTACCTGGCCGCAATTGGCGGTGAAGAGACGATTTGAGACTTTTTATGACTTGTCGTTTAGACCATTTAGAAATAGGTTAGTTGGCTTAGGAAACCCTAAAATCTAAAATACGGAAATTTACACCTTTTACAAATAAATACCTTATCTTTATAAAACCGTTTTCTAAATGACTAGTATTTATTAAATCTTTGCAAAGCGCCACTACAACCCATCTTTGGGAAACCCGTTAGGGATAATACGGTTTATCGTGTACCCTTGGACTTAGTAGTGCGAGATTCAGACCTCCGCATGGAGCATTCAGTCTCGAAAGTTTTAAAATACGACATTTAAGAAAAATGAGATTTTTGGAAAATAAAATATTTATTAAAAATTATTCTTGTATAAACATATGTATATTTATCATTTAAACACCTATTTTATTATAAAATAAAGTTTTCACTTTTTCCTAAAAATTACAAGATTAAAAGTTACATTAAAATACCATGAATTTCAAATAAATCAATATTACAAATTAATACCTTTATTTATGAAATTAGGATATTTTCACTCGAAATATCACAAAATAAATCACACTCATTATAACTATAAAGACGAATAATAAATACTTGAGGTGTATCTTGAAAACTATACAAAAGTATTTTTATATAAAACCCCCTCAAGTTTTATAAATTACAATAAGGACCCTAACAAATATAGAACTTCGACTTACATTTCTTTTAGTCTGACTCGGGTTTGAGTCTGATTATTTCCGACTTGAATATGATTCAAGTCAATCTATATCCTTGAATATTCCAACTCAATATGAACACATGAATCCCAGAATCCAGTTAACAATCTAGACAACTTGACTGAATCAAACCATGATATACATCCATTATTCTGTTATTCCATTTACCTGATTATGTAGTTACAATCTGTTTACTGATATCATGATTTTGGTCAGTCATCCAACTTACACAATATAATACAACAATACTATCAAAACACTACGGGGTTTAAGGGATAGATTGGTACGGAAGGTATTAAAGGTGGCACGAGGTGGTCAGATAAAGACACCTAACCTATATTCCGTTGCTGTTGTACCGTGGCTTAACGGTTCCTTGTACATTCCGTTTGCCCTGGTCTCTAGCATATAGAGACCCCTCTCGTATACACTGGCATCCTTCTGTACCATGCTACAAACAACAGCGTTAACAAAATATTCTACAATATTTTACAATCTCTTTAGAAAATACTCTTATTCTATCTTTTCTAATTCTTCTTTATCTTTGGGACTTACTGAGCGACCTGTTCGCTGACGACATTCTATTTCTTTCTTCTTTGAATGTCGTCAGGTGCTTTGGACCTAGCAGAGATCGAGCCCACCGGTGAAGACTTGGAGCAGTTTTACGAAGACCCCGAACTCTAGAAATTGTACCTTGTTCTATTCAGTATTTTCATTTCCTGTTATGCCACTGTTTAGGCATCACTTTTCATTTCAGTTGTATTTACTTTTCATGCATTGTACAAAAGAATGTTATTAATAAAGTTGCTGTTATTTCTATATCTTTTGTCTCTTGTGATTTACTTTTATATTGCTTAGATACGCTTAGTGTATGTACTTCTGAGTACATACGTAGCGGACCTCGTCGCGTCTCCTTCGCCATACTCTGGGAAGCGGGGTGTGACACCTAGCAAGGTTTTAATCCTAATCAAACTCATTACAGTTTTTATTGAAAATCAAACCTACCACAATTGGAATTAACTCGTTAGAACAACTAGAAAATACACAAAATCCCTGTGGACCGACCCGTACTCAACCAGCTAGCTACCAAGCGACACCGTTCTTGATTGCGGTTAACTATTCTTTGATTTATCTTTTAAAAACGCACGCACGCAAAACAAAATAACAATCAGCGCTCGACTGTCCCCTTGTCGTCATGACCATAGTTCTTGATGAGTCTTGGTTCCTTCCGACGAGGTCCTTTCGGCCTCGTGGTGAGGTTGTCTTTGAGCTGCCTTGGCGGGCCTCGTGGGCGCGACCCCGTCGAGGGAAGGGGTGCCGGTCATGCCTAGAAGCAGGCGAGCTGACCGCCACCGCCCTGGTAGGGACATGGTTGCGACGAGGCTCGAGGCGAGGCTCTCCGACGCGGGACCCCGAGATTGACTGGGACGGATCGAGGGATCGGCGACCGCTGGGGTTTGCGAGGCGGTGGCCGGCGGAGGGGTTGATGACATTCGGCGGAGGTTCACCCGCGTCTCCGTTGAGGAGGAGGCGGCGTCGGGTGCTTGGATCTTCAGGGTGATTGTTTGTCATGTGGATGGAGATTGGGAGGCCAACTTTGTTTTTTGTGGAGTTAACTTCCCACAGACGGCGCCAACTGATGGAGGTCCTTTTTCTCTCCGTCAGATGTTTTTTTCTGTCGATCTCCCGGTGGATCTTGGAGGTGATATCCTATTGGTGTGGGTCTCAATGGGTTTTGAGGAGATTGGTGGTTTAGAGGAGTTTGCGCCGAGTACCTTCAAGGAAGTCCCGAGGTGGTTTGGTACCACCGAGGACCCTCCGACGATCAAGTTAGCACGAGATCCGAGCAGAGTAACGGCTAAGTGGGGTCAAAAAAGCTTATTTGACCGCTCTGTGATTGGGGTTTATATAGTGGCAGCAGTGCCCAGTAGCTGGCGCGAGAATCTCGCCGGCAGTTACGCTCCCGACGTCACGCCCGCGTAATAAGCGGATCGCCCATTAATGGGGATCGTGAAGGCGTGGAACGTGGGATGTTGCCGGTGGAGAATCCGCGCATGACGAGATCTGCGGAGCGTCGGTTACGCCGGTGAGTGGTGGTTACGCTGGTGAGTGGTGGAGTTGGTCGGTCGGAGGGACCGAGGAATATGGCCTCGGCGAGGGAGCTCGGGAACGAGCGGGAAGGCCGAGGCTTGCTGGTCCAATCCTCCAATAGGAAGATCGGGAGGTCTATGGTTGTTTTGGGAAACAAAATGCTCACACCCACTCCATTTCTCTTCTAAATCGTCTCGAAATACACAACTTTCACATTGTCCCTTCAGTAGGAAGATCGGGAGATCTATGGTTGTTTTGGGATAATTCCGTCAATATTGCCATCATCCAATCCTCCAAAAACTTCATCATCGATGAAATTACGCCCTCTTAAAACTCTAATCCTTGGATTCTAATGTGCATCTACGGTGAGCCAAATCGAGCTAAAAGGAGACAATTGCTTGTGCTGAGATTACCTATAATTTTGAATGGCCATGGATGTGTTGTGGAGATTTTAAATACCATTTCATCTTGCAATGAGAAAATTGGAGGAGCTCAAGTGATAAATTCAATCCCTTCCTCTTTGAAAATTCCTAGAGTCCTCAAACTTGATTGATCTAGGATATTGTTCAGCAGCATACACCTGGTCACCTGGTCCAACCGCAGAGAACCTCGATTTCATATCTGCGAGAGATTAGACAAAGCTTATGGCAATCCGTATTGGCATCTCCAATTCCCAAACTGCTCGCTGCATCGTTTACCAGCTGCAGAAAGTGACCATTGCCCGATTCTCATACAACTTAATCGACGTTTCAGACCAAAAAGAAGGCTCTTCAAATTCGAAGCAATGTGGACCAAAGATCCCGAATATCACACTTTTCTGGAACAAAATTGGAGCTCAAAAAATAATGGTGGCCCCTCTAATTTTTATCTAAAATCAATTATCTCAAACTGAGCATACACATAAGTTTGGCAACTTGCAGAGTCATATTAAAGCCAACATGGTTTCTCACCCACCTCGGAGTCTATCGCCAAGGAGCAGCACATTCTTTCTAATCTGGATGATCTCCTACTTAAAGAAGAAGCCTTTTGGTACCAACGTGCAAAAGCTCATTGGATCAAAGAGGAAGACCGAAACACCAAATTTTTTCATCTCTCGGTCCTAACTCGTAGAAAGCATAACCAAATTCATTCAATATGTTTACCAGATTACAGTTGGACATCTGACCCTTCTCAGGTGCGTTCTTGTTCTGTGAATTATTTTAAAAATATTTTTGGTTCTTCTTCACCCTCGTCTTTGCCCGCTAGTTTTAATAGTCGTGTGTCGAATGAGGTTGATGTGTGGTTTTTGTGATGCAAAATCATATAAGTCCAAACCCAAGTTCTAGAGTGCTTCTAGAAGAAGTTCTAGAGATCTTCTAGAAATTGTTTTAGAATAGCTCCAGACTTCTTCTAGAACAACTTCTAAACGGTTCTAGAAGATTTTCGGCCCATCGGATTGTGCAATGTTTTCTATAAAATAATGGCAAAGACTCTCGAGAATCGTCTTCAACCTATTATAGGCACACTCATCTCTGATAATCAAAGCGCCTTTGTTCCCGGACGGCACATAGTGGACAATTTTATTATTGCTCAAGAAGCATTCATTGATATCTGCTAAAAAAGGAAGGGATGGCTTCTTTGCTCTTAAGATGGACATGTCATCATGAATTATTGCATTATATATCATCCATTCCTATCCCTTTTATATATAAATAAGTGATATTAACCCTTAACTGCCACATAAGTACACGAAACATGTTTAGAAGTTAAAGAGACGGAAAATTGGGCTAAAACGTCGTATCAGAGTTCGATCGTCAAATACAGGATACAGCCTCTGGTGCCAAGTTACAGATGACATGGCAAAATTTCTCAGGGTTGAAAAAGAGTATCTACATAACAGAAGATTCCAGGTCAAATTCGAGGCCAATTGGTTGCAACTCGACCGTAATTTCACGGTCCGGATAGTTCACTTGGACCGTGGATCCGCGGTCGAGACATAATCGATTGAGCTCGAATTTGGGCCCATGCCTTGTCATCAAACAGTTACTTTCTCAAAACTTCTAGACCCTCGGTGACAAATCTATTAAAGGTGCAGATCTAAAGGGATTGGGGATAGTTTTCATTTCTCTCTTATATTTTTGAATTTTAATTGTAATTTTTAGGATTAGATTTCTTCCTCCTCTTTTGTTAACTTTCTCATAGCTATCAATTGAGCTTGGATCTTTGGTGAGTGGATTTTATCTTCTCCACTTCAAAAATCCATAAAATTGTAATTATATTAGAGATGAAGCCTTGAATTGAAGGTAAATTGATGATCATTGGCGTTCTTCCATCTTTTCTCTCTATTGTATTTAAATACCTTGTGCTTTTACGATGATCTTTTTCTTTTTTTGTTATTGTTTCTTTGTGATGATGAATATAATGAATTGTGAGTAGTTGATACTTGTTGAAGAAATGAGGAGAGTGAGTGGTGATTAAGTAATCCATTTCACACACACACACACACTCTCTTTTAATTATGTAATTGTGATAAAACTCTATCTTGATTGTTTTAATTGATTTTAAATAGACACATCTTCCTCTCTAGTCCTTTCCGAGAGTTGCGAGGCTAGATGATTATGCGATCTATATAGGGATTAATTAATTTTAATGAAATTAGAGGTTAGATCAAGTCTCGGGAATGTTGTTAAAAGTTCTAAGGTGACGCACTTGAACATGGAAGGCTATACCTCCTCATCGAGCAATTCAACCAAAGTCCCTTAACATCATCTTCAAGCATTGATTTAGCATCATCCATCTCAAGAAGGACTTGATTCTAAATGTCTAATTTGACATTCCATGCTCCATCACCCGTTGTGATGCATGATTGATGGTTTGTACCTATAACGTTCAGATTAAGGATAGATTGAGTTTTCACTTTACCAAATGCAATTGATTGGCCATTTGATAGATCATGCTCCACCTCCTTCATGGCGAGTGTTTGATGATCTATACTTTTGGAGATCATTTGTTTTTGTTGAAGAAATTCAAGAGAGGGAGAGTTGAATATATTAACTAGAGATCCTTCATTCGAATCGATTCCTTAACAAATCCCTTCTCTTTGCATTCTCATATTTTACAAAAACGTTCACAAGAATCTTTCAAAACCAAACCCTAATAACTCGCGTTGAAAACATGGCCTTAGCCCTCGATCTCCGTTGGAACGACTCGTGATTAACAATTTTGTTTAAAACGCAAAGTTGCTAGTTGTGAAATACACCACACTACACGATTCCGCTCAAAATCAATTACTGGGAACTGATAGAATTTTTCGAGATTTTTAGCGGGGTTTCCAATCCCCTGGAAGGCATCTATACTTGAAAAATTGGGGTTCATTCGAGAGACCAAAGAATTTCAGTGGTTTGGGTTTCCAAGAATTGCACACCGTTAATGTTTCTCTAATTCTTAAATCATGTTAGCGAATTATTTTCGAACATCATGAGAAATGGTTTCAGGTACTAAAGGCCAAATATTTTCCTTGCACAAATTTCTCCGATGCCTGCGTAAAGGGACTAGCCTTACCATTTTGGAAGGCTATAAGCCAATGCGAAGATCTCATTTTGGACAATGGACTTCGGTCTATTTTCACAGGAGATGAAACTCGTACGTTTGATAACACTTGGTGATTTCCATGCGGCGAGAAGCTTAGTCGACGTCCTTCAATCCCACATGATATATCTATTGATAATAAAGTCAAGGACCTTTTATCTATTGATGGAAGGAAATGGAATTCGTCTCTCGTTCTCCAATTCCTTGATCTTCAAACTGCACAAAAAATCCTTTCGAACCCTATTAATATCTTCGATGATACACGAAGAGATATATTTGTATGGAGACATTCATGCAATGACACTTGCACCTCTAAGTCCGGTTATAGCAAACTTCGAGAGCATACCATTGTCGACGAACAAGGAAACCTTCAAAGTGCAGATCCATTATTCAAGAGAATTTGGAAGATCAATTTCAGCCCACGTGTTATCATGTTTTTATGAAGATGCTTAAGCGGAACAATGGCAACAAATCAGCAAGGGCGGCGCAATTGCCTCAAGTTGATGGCTCATGTCCTAGGGGTTGTAATGATGTGGAAACCATCGAGTATATTTTATTTGAGTGCAATTATGCACGGGCAACATGTTTTGGGTCCTCTCTTGGTGCACGTTTTGTTGTGAAGGATGTCTTGTATATCAAGACTGTCGTAAATCCAGAGAAGGGCCAGACGTATGGAGCAATGAGCTTTAGATGTCTGGAAATAAAGTCCATATTTCCAGAGGAGGCCCAGATGTCTGAGTTATGAACGTCAGATGTCTGGTGGCCATGCTCTGGCCAGACGCGCTAAGGGGCACAGACGTCTGAACCATCATGGTCAGACGTCTTGCAACGCTCTGCTTCTCAAGCAGAGAAAGCGTAGACGTCTGCCATTATAGATTCAGACATCTGCCTTATAGATAAGCGCAAATTTCCAGTTCGACATTTATCTCGAAAAATCAGTTTCTGGGTGGCAGTTTATAATTTTTGGGATCTTATTGTAACTTCGATTTGTATGGGCTATATATTGGATCTTAGGGTTAAAATTTTAAAATATTGGATTGATCATAAAATTAAGGGAGGCGAGAGACGGCTCCATAAGGGATCAATACAATCATAAGGAAAGCTTTGAGAAAGAGAAGAAGATCTCGTTGGAGATCATAAAGGAGAGGCTTATTGTAATTCTCTATAAGGCTTTTTATCGAAAGTTCTAATAAAGTTCTCCTTTCCCCCCCTCAAATCTCTTGTGTTATTTAATTGCGTTTGTTCTAATTTTATTATTCGTTTTTAACGGGATCTTTGTTTAGATCCATAAGGGTTGGTTATCACTCATCCGCTACATGCTCTCAACAACTGGTATCAGAGCTACATTTTGTAGTTTTGTAATTTAAATTTACAGTGGGTGACGATATTTGTGTCCGCTCCTTATCTTCTTAGATTGTTATTATATTCATAGTGGTTTATAAGAATCTGAGAGAAGGTTTCTTCTTCGGAATTAAAGATGATGGATAAAAAAGTAAATAGCACAAAGTTCAAGATGGAGAAATTCAATGGGAAACAGAACTTCTCGATATGGCAGAGAAGGGTTAAGGAACTTCTGGTAAAGGAAGGGCTGTTTAAGTACTTGGCGGTAATAAACCTACCGAAATGACAGATGACGCATGGGCAGAGATGGATCTGAAGGCATGATGCATGATAGAACTTTGTCTAGAGGATAACGTGATGTACAACGTTATGAAGGAGACTTTTGCGACAAGTTTATGGTTGAAGCTAGAGAGCTTGTATATGATAAAGTCGTTGTTAAACAAGTTATACTTAAAGAAGCAACTCTATGGTTTACGCATGATGGAAGGGACTTCTATTCACGACCACCTAAACAGCTTCAACAAGATGGTCAGTGATCTTCTATGCCTTAAAGTAAAGTTAGAGTAGCAGGACCAAGCGCTTTTGCTCCTTTCTTCGTTTCCAAATTGGTATGAACATTTGGTGACAACGATTCTCTATGGAAAGGAGACTCTCGAGATGGAGGAGGTTACATCGATACTTCTCAACAATGAGATCAAGAAGAAATAAAATCCATCGGAGGAGTCATTAGGGTTATTTGTTGGTGAAAGGGAAGCTCGAAGACTAGAGATAGAGTCAAGAGCATAAGGGGGAAATTCAAATCATCCGGGTGGGAGAGCGAACCATGCTTCTTTTGTAAACAGCCAGGGCATATGAAGAAGCAGTGTCACAAGTATAAATAGTGGTTGAAGAAGAGGGTAAAGGTGCTAGTTCAAAGGGTTCGGATCAAGCCAGTGTTGCGACCGAAGCAGAAGAAGATCTGTGTGATGTACTCGCCGTACACATCAGAAAAGAAGATCCGATGCTTGGATCCTTGATTCCAGATGTTCATACCATATGTGCCCGAAGAAGGAGTTGTTCGACGCTTATAAAGAGTTCAATGATAGCAATGTTCTCATGGGAAACAATGTGGCGTGTAAGGCCATTGTCGTAGGGAACATCAAAGTCCGTATGCTTGATGGTGTGGTGCGAACACTTGTGAACATGTGTCACGTTTCGGAACTAAAGAAAAACCTGATTTCTCTAGGAGTATTGGATACAACACGATTCAAGTTCGCCGGTCAAGATGGAGTACTAAAGGTTGTTAAGGGTGCCTTAATGATCATGAAGGGACAACGACTGAAGAATTTGTATTGTTTGGACGGCAGCATGGAGACCTGTGGTGCAGCCGTGGGTACGGAGAAATAGGTGGATGGTACCGCAAAACTATGGCATATGCATCTTGGCCACATGCGTGAGAGGGTGTTTTGTGAGTTGCACAGAAGAGAGTTGCTGAAAGGTATTACCACGTGCAAGCTAGATTTTTGCAAGTATTGCACGATGGGGAAGCAACATAAGGTCAGTTTCAAGCAAACCGTGCACAAGGTCGAAAGACCTCTCGAATTTATTCACTCAGACATATAGGGGTCATCACCAGTTCCATCAAAGGGAGGTGCCATAAATTATGTCATCTTCATTGACGACTTCTCACAAAAGGTATGAGTCTACTTCCTTAAACACAAGTCAGAGGTATTTGCCAGTTTTAAGGAGTGGAAAGCGCCCATGGAGAAGAAAAAAGGGAGATCAGTGATTTATTTGCGGATAGATAATGGAGGTGAATACACCTCGAGGGAGTTTACAGACTTCTACAACAATAGGGCATATAGAGGCAATGAACAGTTTCAGGACGTTGAGAGCAAAACGGGGTAGCGTAGCGTATGAATAGAACACTACTAGAGAGAGCCAAAAGTATGCGGTTGCAATCCAGAATTTCGAAGGACTTCTAGGTAGAGGCGGTAAGTCATGCGTGCTATTTGGTTAATAGGTCTCCATCTACGGCCATGACTTTTTATATCTCAGAAGAAGTATGGAGGGGAGAGCCAGTCGACTATGATCCTTTACGAGTGTTTGAGTTCCCTGCTTACTCGCTTGTGAATCAGAATGATAGGACCAAGCTGGAGTCAAAGTTAAAGAAGAGCATTTTCTTGGGATTCAAACTTGGAGTTAAAAGTTACAAGTTATGGGATCCGGAAAACAGAAGGGTGTTCACCAGCCGAGATGTAATCTTCGATGAGGAATCCATGTTGAAAGACATAGCCAAAGATAATAAGGAGGCAGATGGGGGCATCGGTGACAATGATCCAGTAGAGGTGGAGTTTTCTGGCACTCGTAAGGATACGGAAACTGAAGCGCAATTTCAGCCTATTGATGCGGAGGTAGACGGGCAGAATACAGAGACCGACGGTGAGAACCAACTCCAACTGGACCCATAGACAATGGCGTTAAGGAGATCATCACGTACACATAAAGCATTAGTCGGTATGGTTTTGAAGATATGCTCGCATATGCTTTAGTCATTAAAAGCGAAGATCCCAGCTCTTATCATGAGACCATTAGGCAAAAAGATAGGGATCGATGGATTGTTGCGATGACAGAGAAAATGGAGTCACTTTGAAAGAAAAGTATATGGAATCTGATTAAGCTACTGAAGGGGAAAATGGCTATTAACTGCAAGTGGGTATTCAGATAAAAAGATGATGAGCAATGCAAGGCATGGTTAGTTACGAAGGATTTTGTTCAGAAGGAGGAGGTTGACTACAACGAGATTTTCTCTCCTGTAGTCAAGCATATTTCTATTCAAGTTTTGTTTGTAAAGGTAGATGCTCAGGATTTAGAGTTGGAGCAAATGAACATGGAAATGGCATTTCTGCATGGAGAGTTATAAGAGATAATCTTCATGAAGTAATCTGAAGGATTTGTAGAGCCCGGCAAGAAGGATCATGTATGTGAATTCAAACGGTCTCTATATAGGTTGAAGCAATCTCCCAGGTAGGACAGGCGATTCGATTCTTTTATGAGGAAGACCAAGTACTCTCGATGTGAGTATGACAGCTGCGTGTACTCGAAACGGCTTAAGGATGGTTCGTCGATATATCTACTCCTATATGTCGATGACATGTTGATCGCTGTGAAGAGTATGGAGAAAATAAAGACGCTCAAAGTTTCATTGAGTGTAGAATTTCACATTAAAGGATTTAGGTGAATCAAAGAAGATTCTTGGGATGGACATTATTTGAGACAGGGAGGCTGGAAAGCTGTAGCTATCCCAAAGAAGGTATATTGAGAAGGTGTTGGAGAGATTCAACATGAATGACTCAAGACAGGTGAGTACCCCTATCGCTGGACATTTCAAACTATCCTCCAAGGAGTGTCCGAAATCAGCGGATGAGAAAAAAAGATGTCTCGAGTACCATATGCAAGTATGGTAGGATCATTGATGTACGTTATGGTATGCACACGTCCAGACATATCCTACGTGGTAAGTATGGTTAGACAATACATATCATATCCAGGAAAGCTCCATTGGGAAGCTGTAAAGTGGATACTTCGGTATCTAAAAGGAACTAAATATCTTGATTTATTCTTTCATAAGTCAGAAGATAAATTGAAGTAGTTGTAAGGATACGTAGATATGGATTACGCTGGTGAGTTGGACAAGAGAAGATCTCTTACATGCTATGTATATACAGTTACAGAATATCCAATCATTTGGAAATCGACACTTCAGGATACTGTGGCGCTATCAACTATGGAGACATAATACATGACGGCAGTGGAAGCATCTAAGGAAGCCTTGTGGTTAAAGGGCCTAGTTGGTGAGTTTGGATTCGATAAGGGGTCGGTTCCTTTGTTTTGTGATAGTCAAAGTGCCATTCACTTGGCAAAGAATCAGGTATACTACAGTCGAACTAAGCACATCGACGTGCGGTATCACAAGATAAAGGAGTGGGCCGAAAAGGAGATCGATTTGATCAAAATCGATACTAAGGTGAATCTGGCGGATATGATGACGAAGGTTATTGCTATAGAGAAGTTCAATTCAGCCTTGGCTACTATTCGAGAACTCAAATGTGAGGATGGGAGACCTCGGTAGGAGGGTCGCACTAGTTTCACAGTTCTGGTTAAATACAGTGACAACATGAGTTTCACAGTTCTGGGGAAATATTGTGACAGTATGCGGTTTCAAGGTTCGGAGCTGTGCCAGCGGAAGAAACGGGAAGAACAACTAAGGCAACCCTAAATGATACAAGACGATGGCAACAAGTTTTCAAGGTGGCTATAAGGATATACAAGCAAATATTGAGATTGTTATGAATGATGTCTTGTATATCGAAACTGTCGTAAATCCAGAGAAGGGCCAGACCTATGGAGCAATGAGCTTCAGATGCCGGCAATAGAGTCCAGATTTCTAGAGAAGGCCTAGATGTCTGAGCTATGAGCGTCAAATGTATGGCCATGCTCTAGCCAGACGTGCTAAGGGGCACAGACATCTGAACCATTAAGGTCAAACGTTTAGCAACGCTCTGCTTCTCAAGCAGAGGAAGCACAGACGTCTGCCACTATAGGTTCAGACGTCTGCCAAGTACAAATTTCTAGTTCGAGATTTATATCAAAAAATCAGTTTCTGGGTGGCAGTTTCATAATTTTTAGGATCTTATTGTAACTCAGATTTATATGGGCTATATATAGAATCTTAGGATTAAAGTTTTAAAGTATTGGATTGAGCATAAGGTTAAGGGAGGCGAGAGATGACTCCATAAGGGATCAAGACAATCATAAGGAGAGATTTGAGAGAAAGGAGAGATTTGAGAGAGAGAAGAGGATCTGGTTGGAGATCATAAAGGAGAGGGTATTGTAATTCTCTGTAAGACTTTTTCTCGAAAGTTCTAATAAAGTTCTCCCTTTTCTACTCAAATCTTTTGTGTTATTTAATTGCATTTGTTCTAGTTTTGTTATTCGTTTTTAGGGGATCTTAGTTTAGATCTATAAGGGTTGGTTGTCGCTCATCCGTTGCATGCGCTCCTAACACGTTTTTCTTCGATGAGCTCGAATCTCTATGATGTGATCCAGGTTAGGCTCAACACCCTTAATGATATGAAAGACAATCCTTTAAAATTTTGTGCAACCATATGCTGGTTTTTGTGGAAGTCTAGATGTGACATAGTATTTGTTGGATATAGTGCACTCAAGACAATTATTGTAATTGCAGATAGACGATTTTAATAATTGAGAGAAGACCTATACAGGTAGATCGAGATGTATGCTATCTGGTTTGCCTTTATATTAATGTTTATGCGTTTTATTGGTTATTACGTGTTGCTAATACGTAATGATAGGATTCTTGCTTGACTACAGGTATTATGAGGGCGATCATATATGTGAGAGCTGGGTAGTCCATATGCACATCCTTAAATATCCCTATTCGAGAGAGTATTGAGACTGGGTATTGATATTCCGAAGTAGACTGGTGTATACATTTCTATACCCCGACGAGGGGTGGTAGCATGTCTCACAAGCCATTGGTGTTTTGGTACCTAAGAAAGTATACGGGTGCTTACCGGAGGTGAGTACACTAGACGGACACGTTGAGAACTTTTAGATGGTATTATACCTATCGTCAAATAACAGTTTTCAAGTGACATGAGTATAGGGTAGTCTTTTGACCTATGATCGTCATTTGTCTCATGTGAGTTCCCACTGTACTTAGATTACTACCCTACCATAGCTCAATGAAGTCGTGCAAATAAGTTTTAGTTGGGTATAGTCCCGAGCCACATGGAGGCAGTGAGCGATCGATAGAGATTTGTCTCTCCCGGTATAGGGAGTCGTTGCGCTGTGTTTGGTTTGCCATCACCATAAGCCCCTGGCCAAGGCGAATGAGGTTTACTGATTGGAGATCGGTAGTTTCTCGGTTGGTGATGGACTTGACACCGAAACAACTTATCGGGTTATTAAAGGCCTGATGTTTACGTCCCCTTAGACCAGGTATGCGACACTCTTAGACAAAGAGACCGGACTGTACGTAAATTGTCACATTCAGGCTCAGTAGGGTACAAATAGACTTGATTATCGACCTCCCTTTGGCATATACCTAGGTAGCCGTTACATACAGCTAGTGCCGCTGAAGTGCTTGTTAGGATACTTGTGCTTATGACGCAATACTTGCAGCCAAGGAGGAATTCAAAACAAAAATTTTAAAGAAAGCACAAGCAACCATTACCTAAGAATAAAACCCAAAAGATATCAACTTGAAAACAAAAGAAGCAAACAAATAAACTAGAGTGGGTTTAGGGTTGCTACAACCTTTGTAGCGTGTCCGATCGCCTATCGGAAGACTCAAGCTATACTTGTGAGCTCTTATGTAAGTGTGGACGTCGACCATCCCGCCTAGATGATCCGCGGTGAAAGGAACGCGCCTGAAACTTCATCTCCATCAACGAGTAGAGAAACTCGCTCTTTGAACTCGCTAGGTTAAAGAGGGAGTGATGAAGTGGTATAAAAACTCTCTCTTTATTTCTTTTCCTTTTTCTGACTCAACTTAGAAAAATCAAGAGAGAGAAGAGGAAGAAGAAATCATAATCAATAAAGAATGAGAGAGGATGAAAAAGATAAAGAAAAGGAGATAACATAAACTTTTCTTTCTTCTTTTCTTTTCTTCTCTCTTCTAATCTTTTTCATTGATCTTTGCTCTTTATTATATATATTAAGAGTTTCATAAAATCTTCGCTCATTCCCTCTCCCCCTATTTGTCATTCAAAGAGAGAGAGGGGGGGGGGCCCACATGCACTTTGTGTATATTTCAATAACAAAGAGAATGTATTTGTATCAAAAAATACACAATGTATCAAATACATAACATGTATTATATGCATCAAATACATATAAATGAGAGAGTGTATGTGTATCCATATACATACACTTATATAATCATAAAGAGAAGAATATATGTATCCTATACATAAACAAATCCATCAGTATCATATGCTAATAAGAGAGAAAGAGAGAGTGTGTATTATATATATACACATATACTAGAAACTATGTCATCTATATGGTTATTAAGTCAACACTTGACTTAATATTCCGGTTTATAAATAAACTGGCTAGTATAGCAACCGTCCGATTAAATCATGCGTATCACATACACATATTTAATCAAACCCTCCCACACATCCCCATATGCACGCTACATCATCGTTTCTCCTGGGCAGGCACTTTCGTTGCGGGACTTTAAAGACCTGTCAATATGCTGGCAATAGGCCAAACATGATTATATCCGATTGAATCTGAAACACTTTCAGATTCGATTCCCTCACGGTTTAACCTATAAGCTTGTTAGCGGTACTAGCCGCATGTAACGGCTACCCAGGTATGAACAAGATAAAAGTAGGTCGATGAGCAAACTCATCCGGACCCGACAAAGTTTATAAGTGACGAATACCATACTGTCCGGTCTCTTCGTCAAAGAGTATCATATACCGGGTCTGGGGGTGGAACCGTCAGACCTCTAATAACGCAATAAGTCGTGCTGACATCGAACTCATAACCAACAGAGATACAACTGATAATACTTATCGGTTTATCTCACTTGTTATGGCCACAGACTTATGGTTATATTCATGTCCTGCACTATGCGATATCGACTCCCTATACCGGGAAAGACGAATCCCCTCGATCGCTCACTTCCTCCATGTGCTTCGGGACTATACCCAACTAAAACCTGTTTGTAGAACTTTTTTGAGCCATGATAGAGTAGTAATCAAAGTATAGTGGGAATACACACAAGACACTGTGGCTATCTCAGGTCGAGAGACTACCCTGTACTATCGTCACCAGAGAACTGCTATCTGACATTGGTATAATACTATCTAGGAGTTCTCGGTGAGTTCGTCCAGTGCAACTTATAACCTAATAAGCATCTGTATACAATCCTCGGTGTCAAACACCAATAGCTGTGAGATTAGCTGTCGCCCTCTAACCGGGTCAGGAAACGTATACACTAGTTTAAATTGAAGTACCGATACTCAGTCTCTATACTCTTATAACTATGGACTTTTAAGGATGTGCTTATGAACTATCCAGGTCTCACTAGTATGATCCTTATCATTAATCCTGGTAGTCAACCAAAGATCCTATGGGCTTTATCTCATGTATTAGCGATACGTGATAATGAGTAAAACGCATACACATGAAAGATAATGATAAACCAAATAGCATACTATCATCTCGAGAAAGATTGTTCTCTATATAGGTCCTCCTTCAATTAGTAATTTCCATCTTGCAATTACAATGATTGCCTTGAGGGCACCTATATCCAACAATCTCCCACTTACACTTAAAGACAATTATTGTGGTATCGCACATACCCACATCTCATGTGCTATCGCATACCCAACTTCTCTATTAACAGTTTCGCAAACCGTGTTCGAGAAATAGCCTCAGTGAGTGGATCCGCTATAATGTTTCTAACCATATTTCTCTGTATCTCAACTTCACGGAGATCTACCATCTCACGAACTGAGCGATACCTGCTATAGAATTTGTCTGGATAGATGATGGGACGAAGTTCATAAATGAACAATTATAACCAAAAAATTCTTTGGTTGTATCCTTTGCAGAGTCATAATCAGCATCCAGCGCCACGACTATCTCAGTATCCTGCTTGGAACCCTTTCCAATATACTGCTCCTCCGAAGAGGGTAAACTTATAACTCGCGATAGACTTTGTCATCCATGTCATCTTGGAAGCTGGAATCGGTAATCAGCTTGTGTAGGAGGTTGCCATTACCATACACCAAGAACATCTTAATATGTTCTTTACTGCTATCCCATATATCTTCAGGATTTGACTGATATTCACTGTAGAGTGTTTTTCATCATATCATCAAAACAGATGTTCCAACTCTGCGATGCCTGCTTTAGTCCATAAATGGACTTAAGCAACTTGCATACTTTACCGCTGCTCCCACTCTAAATGAATCCCTCTGGCTGATCCATATAGACGCATTCTTCCAAATTACCATTTAGAAAAGCCGTCTTTACGTCCATCTGCCAGATCTCATAATCGTGGAAGGCAGCAATGGCAAGAAGGACCCGAATGGATTTGAGCATAGCCACTGGAGAAAAGGTTTCGTCATAGTCCAAACCAGGTCTTTGACGAAAACCCTTTGCAACAAGTCTAGCCTTATAGGTTTCAACTTGTCCATCTGCACCAATCTTCTTTCTGAAGATCCATTTGCATCCTACGGGTTTTACCCCATCTGGAGCAATGTCCAAAGTGCATACTTTGTTAGTGTACATGGACTCCATTTCGGTCCGCATTGCATCGAGCCATTTTACCTAGTCGTCGCTCTGAATGGCTTGCTGGAAGCTAGTAGGATCATCATTGTTAATGATGCAATCTTCTCGATCCCAGTCTATGAGAAAACCGTAGTATCTCTCGGGCGGATGAGACTGCCTACTACTTTTTCGGATAGGCGCTGGGATGTCCATTTCTTATGAACCTTCTAGTTCTACCAAACTTTCAGTAACAGCTTGTGGTTCTGGAATTTCTTCCAGTGCTATTGCGCTCCCACTCTTCTGATTTTCTAAAAATTCAGCTTCTAAGAAGTGGGCATGACGAGAAACAAAAACCTTTTGTTTCTCTGTGTAATGGAAATAATACCCCTTGGAGTTCTTTGGATATCCCACAAACTTACACTGTACTGAGCGTGCCTCGAGCTTGTCTGCATGCTGTTTTTTAACAAAAGCTGGACATCCCCATGTCTTCTGGTACTGAAGATAGGGTTTCTTCCCACTCCATATCTGATATGGTGTGGTAGGCACAGTCTTGGTTGGAACCTTGTTCAAAAGATATGCAGCTGATTCTAGTGCATAACCCCAGAAAGATCGCGGTAACTCAGCCTTACTCATCATGGAACGAACCATATCCAATAGGGTTTGATTCCGCCTATCCGATACACCGTTGTGTTGTGGTGTGTATGAAGGAGTAAGCTGAGAGAGAATTCCATTCTCTTTTAAGTAACCCAGGAACTCGGCACTTAAGTATTCACCACCTCGATCAAATCTCAGTGTCTTGATACTTTTGCCTCTTTGGTTTTCCACTTCATTCATGTATTCCCGGAATTTCTCAAAGGCATCGGATTTATGCTTCATCAAGAAGATATGTCCATACCTAGAGAAATCATCCGTAAAAGTAATGAAGTAGGAATAACCACCTCGCGCATGTGTAGAGATTGGACCACACACATCGCTGTGTATGAGTCCCAAAAGCTCGCTCGCTCTTAGTCTGTGTCCAGTAAACGGAGTCTTTGTCATCTTTCCCATGAGACAAGATTCACAAGTAGAATAAGATTGATATTCGAACGGATTCAAATATCCTTCTCTATGTAACTTAGTCAACCGTGTTTCATTGATGTGACCTAGTCTACAATGCCATAAGAAAGCCTGATTTATTTCCAGAGACATTCTTTTAAGTGTGTTCTGGACATTAAAAACCTGAGCTTGATTCAATACGTATATACAGTCATCTAATGTACCGGACCCAGTCAGAACATGATTTAGGTGGATGTGAACCACATCGCTTACGAATGTAAAATCATATCCCTCTCTCGAAAGTGAGGACACCGATATGATATTACAAGTCAAACTAGGTACATACAAACAGTTACGTAGAATCAATATCTGCCCACTTGTCAAACCTAGGCGATATTCTCCCACGGATTCAGCGTCCATGCTCATTCCGTTCGCAACTCTGAAAGACAAATCACCTACCCTGATAACTCTACGGTTTCTCAAAGCATGTAATGAATTACAGATATGAAATCATGCTCCGGTATCAAGTAGGAAGTAGAGTTAATTGACAAACAGTTCTCAATTACCAACACACTCGAGACCGAAGCCACAACATGCTTCGAATCCTGGCCACTGGCTTCCAAAGCCCTGCAATCCTTCTGCCAATGCCCCTTCCCATAACAATAGGAACATCCCTCCTTCTCTACACCAAGTCCCAAAACTTTTGCTATTCTCTTTCCTTCTATTTCACTGACACCGCATATCGGTTTTATAGAGGTCTTCTTCTTTTCACCCTTTATTTTTGTTAGTTATATGTATGCCCGAGAGGCCATTACTGTACATACGATGTATATTGTAGTGGATGCTGGGACATATATAGGGAGGACTTTCTTGCTCGACATGATAGTATGCTATCTGGTTGTACTTTATCTTAACATGTACTCTGATTGTCTCTATGTTACATGTTGATAAAGCCTTTAGGATATGTACTCAACTACTGGGACTATGATGAGATCATACTAGTGGGGCCACGGTAGTCGACGAGTACATCCTATAACTGTTCTTAGTCGAGGGTGTATCGAGACAGGGCATCGATGCACCAGAGTAGACTAGCGTATACGCATCTTGACCCATATGATGGGCGATGGATGATCCCATATCCATCGGTGTTTGACATCAAGGATGGTGTATGGGTGCTCAGTGGAGGCTGGGTACACTGGACAGACTCGCCGAGAACTCCCAGATGGTATTATACCATACGTCAGATGGCAGTTCTCCGGTGACACTGGTACAGAGTAGTCTGTTGACCCGAGATCGTCATAGAGTCTTGTGTGATTCCCACTGTGCTTTGATTTCCATCATACCACGTCCAAGAGGGCGTGCAAAAAGGTGGCTTTTGGGTACAGTCCCGAATCATATGGAGGCAATGAGCGATAGGAGGGGATTCATTTCTCCCGGTTTAGGGAGTTGATGTTGTGCTGTGTTCGATTGGCTATAACCGGAAATCCCTGGCCAGGGTTGCTGAGATTTACTGGTAAGTGTTATCAGTAGTTTCTCGAACTGTTATATACCTCATATCGACACGACTTATCGAGTTACTGGGGTCTGACGTTTACCACCCCTAGGCGAGATATGCGACATATCAGACGACGAGACCGGACTGTACGGGAGTGTTACTGTTTAGATTCACAGGAGAATGTACAGGCTTGCTTGTTGATCTACTGAGCGCTCAATACCTGGGTAGCTGTTACGTTTAGCTGACCGCTTGCAGCTTGTGGGTGTTTGATATGATCATCACCTACTGCCGGCGTATTGACGATTCTTTAGAGTCCTACACAGAGGTTTCTTGACTCAGAAAAAACGGAGTAGGAGCATATATGTGATATGTGCGGGACCGAGGATAATGCGATATGAGATACCGTATTCTATTCTCGCGATATTTGATATCAGCCGGGTCATCGGATCAAGTGTTGATTCGATGAATCGGTACGGATAAATATTAGTCGGTTATATGCGATATAGCCGGATTGTCGGATCAAGTGTTGATTCGATAATTTAATGTATAATAATATATATGATATATTAAAATTACATTAACTAATATTTGCTCACTAAAAGATTCTTTTTCTCACTCGGGTAATACATTGATATATATGCGATATATGTTAAATGTATTATTTTATTTTGTTACGATAAATATTATATATGTGATATATAATATTGTAACATGATATGATAACTAATGCAACTTGTTTAGTGGAGTTTAAACATGATTAGGGTTTGGATTAGGGTTAAGCTTTCTAGATGATTCTATAAGGTTTTGGTTTTGTTTTGTGAAAGATATTTTCAAGTGACTCATGCTTTAACCCAACCCAAACCCTAACCCTAGTTAATTCTCTACATGAGTTTGCTTGACCATGGTTGCATTATTCATCATATTATTTCTTTTTCTATTCATCACAAAACAAATTCAATCATTATTCATCTTCTTCCTCCTTCATTCTTTCATGAAAAAGCTTTCTAGATTTTTTCAAAGTGATGAATAAATGTGCGAAAAAGATAAATAAAGAGAGCAAAAATCCTACCTCATCATCCTCATCTTCCCTTGCCCTTTAGATGAGAGTGTTCACTGAATTTAAGTGAGTGTTAGCTTGTGTTAATGAAACTTCAAGGTAGATCATCTTTGTATCGAAGATCGGAAGCAAGACTGCACCTTTCTCTTCGTGGAGCCTCTCGAGAGTCCGGAGCATGATGATCGCAGCGAAGGGACTTCAACACGGAGCATATGAAGTGAAGGACCGGATCTACAAAGGTTGTAATCCCTCTCACTTAGTGTTAAAATGTTTAGCATGTTAGTTTTCGCCTAATCTCTAGTTTAAAGATCCGTATTCGGGTTGTTCGGCACGGCTAATTTTTTAATCGGGCATGGTTGATGCCTCGTAGACCCTTGTGCGCGTGTCTAGCAACCCTACAGTGGTATCAGAGCCAAGCTAGAGTTTTAGGCAAAGTCTAGACGAAGTTTAAAGTCCGATCGAACGCCGAAACCCCGACACAGAACCCTCTCTGTACATTTTTCAAAAATGTGGTTTTTTCTGAATTAAAAATTCTCAGAAAATTAATCAGGAAAAACTAAGAATTACTGTGAAGTACGGACCTCTAACTCGAAAATTTTACCGCGGAACCGCGGCGAAACCATTGGTTTTGCGGCGGTTCAGCGGCCAAAATTTGACTTAGTCCCTGAAATTTCATGTAATTATTTTTAGGCCCATTCTTGTTAATTTTTTCTGGGAATATTTTAATTCCAATCAAGTGTTGAGTTTTCAAGGGTTGTATTGGGGAATCGTTGATTCGATCGGATAATTTAACTTTGTTTAGTTTGTCCGGATAATTTTAGAAACTGTTAAAAAGTTCGAACGGATATCAATAACTCACTTTTTCCCCTGTCGGAAATTTTTTCAAAAGTTGGATTTTTTCTCGTGTTTAAGAATGTTCTAAGTCATGCAAGTAACGCGGTGGACCCTCTAGAAGACAACAAACCTTAACTCGATTATGTGACCGTCTTGAACTGCCTTTTGAACCTTAGGGTTTGGGGCAGTACGGCGGGCCACATGTGAGGCGTTGGCTTGACCCTTCTACGGCTGGACCATTGGTACTGTGGCATGTGATGGATGTTTTTAAGCTGATTTCAAGTGTTGAGATATATTGGGGAAATCTTGGGTGTTTAATTATTCGATCAGAAAGTTTAACATTGTCTATTTATCTGGAATGTGATACAATATTTGGAATCCACAGGTAGTTATGAGATAATTAATTTGAATGTTATAAACATAGCAGTTTAGTCTCGATGATCGGTTGCTACGGAATTTTGATGTGATCAAAAGTCCGTCGCAATCACGTAGCGTACGCGGATACTCGCCGGGTAAACTTAACAGACAGCCATGCCCCATAGCCCCGACCAAGTGACTGTAGGAGAACCCCGTCGCCAAAAGCATCCGTTCGGGTGCTCGCGGCGACGGTGTTCCGCCTTAGTGCACTTCGTCGACGGCATCGGGGGTGCGGCCGTTTACTAAAGTTTGCGACGAGCTTTCGATTAGGATGTCGGGAATCTTATTGAATTGCCCGACTTGATATTGAAAAGAGTTTTCGATAATGAGACTAAAATGCGGGGTTTATAATAGTTAGGCATGCGATGTCTAAGGAATTCATTTGGTTAGGCATGCGATGTCTAAGAAGGTTGCGGATTCCAACTGTTGTAGTTTTACACTTTCTTTTCTGTGACCGTAAGCGTAGTATGTGGTGTATCACCGGCTTCGTTGCTATACATCAACGACAATCGGGATACGCATACTTGCTTACGTTGATGATATGAGATATTATGTGTTGCTGTGATATGTTATATTGGATCGTCGCGTTTGAATAGCCGGGGGTTTTATGTGAGATGAGAGTTTTTTCTTTTTCATTCATGTAAAATTCAATTGTATGTAATATTCTTATATTGGGGCACTTCCAGGTTGCGGAAGATGTCACCGTTGTATATTATTTACTTTTCCGCATTAGGTAGACCCAAGGCGGGGAGCAGAAGTAACCGGGTTCTAGGGTCCAGTGGGAGACCATCTCGAGGAGTCGAGACCGGGTTTCCTAACCCTAGAATTGGCAGTGTTGCTTGCCGCTCTCGTAGGGGTCTAGGGATGTGGGTTTGGCTATTCATCGCGACCGTGGAATCCGTGTTTTATACAGGCTCGTATTGAAAACACGGACGTCCTAGTATATCCAATATTTCATATATGTTCTTCTGCTGCAATGTTCTGTGATGAGATCAGATTACTGCCTGAGACGAATGTTTATATTAAATATATGAGATATATGTTATATTGCAGATTTCGTTTCAAATAAGATGCTTGTGAAGCATAATAAAATGGGACTTCATTAATGAGATTAATGAAATAAAAGAAACCTAAAGATGTTGTAGAAACTTGTTTAAAAACTGGTAGCTCTAGTTCTTGCTTTGCATAGCGGTGTTCCTTGTAGAACATCCAGCACCTTATTCGATAAGGAAAGGACCGAGATCCCTTCACCGGGAGTGACTCCTTTAGCAATAACTGGTAGATGCTACAAACTCGGTTTGTCTTTTGATTCCTTCTATAGTTCTTGCTTTGCACAGCGGTATATATGATATATCCTGCACCTTATGCGATGAGGAAAAGGCCGACGATCCCTTCACCGGGAGTGACCCCTTTGCAAAACTAGAAAAGCCTCAAAAACATTCCATTTAAAATCACTCGATTCTACAACGATATCAAGTTCATTACGCAAAGGGTTTTCCTAAAAACCTGTCGTAGCCCTCCGTCACTTCAAATAAGTACTAGTTAGTATTAATGCTAAGGTAGTTTGGCATTCGTCAAGGCGTAGTGTGCGGTAGCTAACTAGTATTTATCTGCTTATGCATATGATGCAGATTGGATTAAGGTATTCATACGGCATTGTTTGGCATTCGTCAAGGGTCGTGCGGGTGGGTTTAATTCAATCAAGAAATGTACGGGTTGAACTTGACTAGTGAACTATGGGTTGTTTGGCATTCGTCAAGGTCATAAAACGCTAGGGGTAAAATATTATTGGGAATTTCAAGTGTTGAAATTTGCAATGAGATTGCATACCTTCTATGAGATAGTTGGATCCCGATACCCGCTGCGAGTAAGAGTTACTCCTGGGAGAGTTTTACACATTACAATTAGCCGATCAAGTAGGTGTCTAGAAAGGTGTTAACGGGGTTACGCCCCTGGGAAAACGAGGTTTACTTTAATTAGGTTCGTGCGAAAGCACGGGGGACCTCCCTCAAAGTACCGACACTGGCCTGGCTGAAAGATTGGTGAACTTGTAGCGTGTAATTAATCCCGGCTAATCTTTCCTTTTAGGGTTTGAAGGAAGATTTGATTAAAACAGTGGGAGACATCCTGATTAGGTATATTAGATAACCAATCTAATCTTGCAAGAGCATACGCTAAGTGTTTTCTTCTCTCTCTCTCCAGGTAGCGACTATATCACACCTTAATCAAGATAATAATACGGATATATTTGACCGAACCCGCTTGTTATACTGAGCTGGGGAACGTTGGTCCCGCTCCAACTTATAATTGTTATAAGACAGAGCAGGAAATTGGGGATTACCAGAATTCCCGTGCCGCCCAAACGAAGAAAGTGCATGTTGATGCAACATCTTCGGGTGCGTTCATTACACAGAACTGTTTCTCAGTATCCTTTACGTCCTGGGTATGTGATACCGGATCAGGATCCCGTATATGTAATCTGTTACATGGGCTACAGATAGGTAGAGAACTGAGAACGGGTGATAAGTTTCATGAGACAGAAAACGGTGCAAGTGTTGCAGCCAAGTCTGTTGGTCACTGTCACCCTATATTACCGGAATACATTGATTCTGAACAAATATTATTAGATACCGAACCTGATATACAAAATCATATCAGTCTCTTTATTAGTAAAGAAAGGATATAATTTTGTATTGTTCGATAATGTTTTGAACATTTCCTATATCAAGAGTTGATCGGTTCAGGCACGTTATTTAAAAGCATTGACGTTCTAAAACAAACTACAGTTCTTAGTATAAGGAACATACACAAGAGGAAGAGTTCAGAAATGAATGAATCCTTCTTGAGGTATTGTAGACTAGGTCATATCAATGCGACCTGACTGGCTGAAGTTACATATAGATGCATATTTAAATTAGTTTGAATTTACATCTTGTGAAACTTGCCGGTCATGTCACAAAGATACGATGACCATAGCTCTGTTTATTGGAAACAGAGAAAGAGTTAGTGAACTCTTGGGATTGATACATGCTGATGTATGAAGGTCCCCTGTCTACACATGCCAAGACCGGTTCTTTTTACTTCATTACGTTCTCTGATAATCTCTCAAGATTCAGACATGTGTTCCTATTGAAACATATGTCCGAAGCTTTTGAGATATTCACAGAATATAAGTTAGAAGTAGAGAACCAAAATACAGGTATGAGTATTAGGTCCTTTGATGAGATCAAAGAGGAGAATACTTGAGCACGGAATTCCTGGACTATTCTAAAGGAGAATGAGATTCTCTCTCAGCATTACTCCTCCGAATACACCACAGCACGTCGGTGTATCGGGGCGGAGCATTAGCACCCTATTTGATATGGTGTGCTCTATGCGAGTACTACTGAATTTCCTATTTACTTTGGGGAGTTATGCACTTGAGAAGCTGCATACCTATTGAATAGGGTTCAAATCAAATCAGTTGCCTGCCACTTCATATTTGATATGGAAAGGGAAGAGCCCATATCTTAAGCTTGTTAAGATTTGGGGTTGTCTAGCCTACGTCTAAAAGCAAAATTCGAACAAGCTCGAGGCAAGGACTGTTATGTAGAACTGGAAATGTTCCAGCTATACAAACTACAGCTGATAATTTGGTAGAACCAAAGGATTCAATTGTTTCCAACGAACCTCAGCCTCTTCGCCGATCTAGCAGGGTTTCTCACCCACCTGAGAGATACTTCGGTTTCTCTATGACAGTGAGAGCGAGGATTGCATCATGAGATGATGACCCAACTAGTTTCGAGCTGGCCATCAGGAGTGGGACTCTGTAAGAATGGCTGGATGCTTATCGATCTGAGATGGAATCCTTATACACCAACAAAGTATGGACTTTGGTTGTTTTGTCTGAAGGGTTAAATCCCCATCAGGAGCGAGTATATCTTAAGAAGATTACTTAGTGTACATGGAAAAGTTGAGACTTTCAAAGTTATGCTTAAGTCCATCCAGATCCTACTTGCCACGGCTACATACCATGACTACGATATCTGGTGGTTGGGTGTCATGACCGCTTTTCTAAATGATGTTTTAGAAAAGTGCGTTTATAAGTACACAGCCAGAGAGCTTCGTAGATAGTGGGAGCAGCGAAAACGTGTGCAAGATGTTTTATATGATAAAGCAGGCATCGCGGAGTTGGAACATCTGTTTTGATGTGGTAGTCAAAGAGTTTGACTTCATCAAAATGGTAGATGAACCTTGTATATACAAAAAGGTAGTAGAGAGTATGGTGGTGATCCTCGTAGAGTACGTGGATGACATACTCTTGATAGGGAAGGAGTTTCCTATGCTACGCTCAGTCAATCTCCGCTTATCACAAGGATTCTCCATATAGGATCAAAATGATACCTCATAAATCCTGAGTTTTTGGATCTATGAGATAGATCTAATTGGATGTTAGGATCCTCACTAGTTGTAGTGAGATGGTATCAATCGATCCTGGGGAGAATCACTGGAAAGGTTCCAGGGTGATAAGGACGACTGAATGTCAGTCGCAGGCATTGTCTTTACCCTCAGTGGAGGGACGGTATGTTGGAAGAGTTCCAAGCTAGATACCGTGACATACTAGACGATTAAAGGCAAGATACATCGTTACCAAGGATGCTACCAAAGAGGCAGTCTGGATATATATAAGTTCATGAGATGAACTTCGTTCCTACCATTGCGTGACAATGGAGTTGTGGCTTTAGTCAAGGAACTTCCGTCCCATCAGAAATCCAGATATAATTCTTAGGCAGTATCACCTGATCATGGAGATGGTTGATCTCCAGGGAGATCGAGGTTAGGAGAGCAGACACAGAGGACGACAGCGCGGATCCATTCACAAAGGCCTTTTCCCAGTAGAGACTTTTATGGGATGGTTGAGTATGAGATATTTCAACCGCAGCTAATTGTTGGGTATGCGATACCATAACAGATGGCCCTAGTGCAAGTGGGAGATTGTTAGTTATATGTATGCCCTAGATGCCATTACTGTACATACGATGTATATTGTAGTGGATGCTAGGACATATATAGGGAGGACTTTCTTGCTCGACATGATAGTATGCTATCTGGTTGTACTTTATCTTAACATGTACTCTGATTGTCTCTATGTTACATGTTGATAAAGCCCTTAGGATATGTACTCGACTACTGGGACTATGATGAGATCATACTAGTAGGGCCACGGTAGTCGACGAGTACATCCTATAACTGTTCCTAGTCGAGGGTGTATCGAGACAGGGCATCGATGCACCAGAGTAGACTACCGTACACGCATCTTGACCCATATGATGGGCGATTGATGATCCTATATCCATCGGTGTTTGACATCAAGGATGGTGTACGGGTGCTCAGTGGAGACTGGGTACACTGGACGGACTCGCCGAGAACTCCCAGATGGTATTATACCATACGTCAGATGGCAGTTCTCCGGTGACACTGGTACAGAGTAGTCTGTTGACCCGAGATCGTCATAGAGTCTTATGTGATTCCCACTGTGCTTTGATTTCCATCATACCACGTCCAAGAGGGCGTGCAAAAAGGTGGCTTTTGGGTACAGTCCCGAATCACATGGAGGCAATGAGCGATAGGAGGGGATTCGTCTCTCCCGGTATAAGGAGTTGATGTTGTGCTGTGTTCGATTGGCTATAACCGGAAATCCCTGGCCAGGGTTGCTGAGATTTACTGGTAAGTGTTATCAGTAGTTTCTCGAACTGTTATAGACCTCATATCGACACGACTTATCGAGCTACTGGGCTCTGACGTTTACCACCCCTAGGCGAGATATGCGACATATCAGACGACGAGACCGGACTGTACGGGAGTGTTACTGTTTGGATTCACAGGAGAATGTACAGGCTTGCTTGTTGATCTTCTGAGCGCTCAATACCTGGGTAGCTGACCGCTTGCAGCTTGTGGGTGTTTGATATGATCATCACCTACTGCCGGCGTATTGACGATTCTTTAGATTCCTACACAGAGGTTTCTTGACTCAGGCAAAACGGAGTAGGAGCACATATGTGATATGTGCGGGACCGAGGATAATGCGATATGAGATACCGTATTCTATTCTCGCGATATTTGATAGCAGCCGGGTCATCGGATCAAGTGTTGATTCGATGAATCGGTACGGATAAATATTAGTCGGTTATATGCGATATAGCCGGATTGTCGGATCAAGTGTTGATTCGATAATTTAATGTATAATAATATATATGATATATTAAAATTACATTAGCTAATATTTGCTCACTAAAAGATTCTTTTTCTCACTCGGGTAATACATTGATATATATGCGATATATGTTAAATGTATTATTTTATTTTGTTACGATAAATATTATATATGTGATATATAATATTGTAACATGATATGATAACTAATGCAACTTGTTTAGTGGAGTTTAAACATGATTAGGGTTTGGATTAGGGTTAAGCTTTCTAGATGATTCTATAAGGTTTTGGTTTTGTTTTGTGAAAGATATTTTCAAGTGACTCATACTTTAACCCAACCCAAACCCTAACCCTAGTTAATTCTCTACATGAGTTTGCTTGAACATGGTTGCATTATTCATCATATTATTTCTTTTTCTATTCATCACAAAACAAATTCAATCATTATTCATCTTCTTCCTCCTTCATTCTTTCATGAAAAAGCTTTCTAGATTTTTTCAAAGTGATGAATAAATGTGAGAAAAAGATAAATAAAGAGAGCAAAAATCCTACTTCATCATCCTCATCTTCCCTTGCCTTTTAGATGAGAGTGTTCACTCAATTTAAGTGAGTGTTAGCTTGTGTTAATGAAACTTCAAGGTAGATCATCTTTGTATCGAAGATCGGAAGCAAGACTGCACCTTTCTCTTCGTGGAGCCTCTCGAGAGTCCGGAGCATGATGATCGTAGCGAAGGGACTTCAACACGGAGCATATGAAGTGAAGGACCGGATCTACAAAGGTTGTAATCCCTCTCACTTAGTGTTAAAATGTTTAGCATGTTAGTTTTCGCCTAATCTCTAGTTTAAAGATCCGTATTCGGGTTGTTCGGCACGGCTAATTTTTTAATCGGGTATGGTTGATGCCTCGTAGACCCTTGTGCGCGTGCCTAGCAACCCTACAGTGGTATCAGAGCCAAACTAGAGTTTTAGGCAAAGTCTAGACGAAGTTTAAAGTCCGATCGAACGCCGAAACCCCGACATAGAACCCTCTCTGTACATTTTTCAAAAATGTGGTTTTTTCTGAATTAAAAATTCTCAGAAAATTAATCAGGAAAAACTAAGAATTACTGTGAAGTACGGACCTCTAACTCGAAAATTTGACAGCGGAACCGTGGCGAAACCATGGGTTTTGCGGCGGTTTCGCGGCCAAAATTTGGACTTAGTCCCTGAAATTTCCTGTAATTATTTTTAGGACCTTTCTTGTTAATTTTTTCTGGGAATATTTTAATTCCAATCAAGTGTTGAGTTTTCAAGGGTTGTATTGGGGAATCGTTGATTCGATCGGATAATTTAACTTTGTTTAGTTTGTCTGGATAATTTTAGAAACTGTTAAAAAGTTCGAACGGATATCAATAACTCAGTTTTTCCCCTGTCGGAAATTTTTTCAAAAGTTGGATTTTTTCTCGTGTTTAAGAATGTTCTAAGTCGTGCAAGTAACGCGGTGGACCCTCTAGCAGACAACAAACCTTAACTCGATTATGTGACCGTCTTGAACTGCCTTTTGAACCTTAGGGTTTGGGGCAGTACGGCGTGCCACATGTGAGGCGTTGGCTTGACCCTTGTACGGCTGGACCATTGGTACTGTGGCATGTGATGGATGTTTTTAAGCTGATTTCAAGTGTTGAGATATATTGGGGAAATCTTGGGTGTTTAATTATTCGATCGGAAAGTTTAACATTGTCTATTTATCTGGAATATGATACAATATTTGGAATCCAAAGGTAGTTATGAGATAATTAATTTGAATGTTATAAACATAGCAGTTTAGTCTCGATGATCGGTTGCTACGGAATTTTGATGTGATCAAAAGTCCGTCGCAATCACGTAGCGTACGCGGATACTCGCCGGGTAAACTTAACAGACAGCCATGCCCCATAGCCCCGACCAAGTGACTGTAGGAGAACCCCGTCGCCAAAAGCATCCGTTCGGGTGCTCGCGGCGACGGTGTTCCGCCTTAGTGCACTTCGTCGACGGCTTCGGGGGTGCGGCCGTTTACTAAAGTTTGCGACGAGCATTCGATCAGGATGTCGGGAATCTTATTGAATTGCCCGACTTGATATTGAAAAGAGTTTTCGATAATGAGACTAAAATGCGGGGTTTATAATAGTTAGGCATGCGATGTCTAAGGAATTCATTTGGTTAGGCATGCGATGTCTAAGAAGGTTGCGGATTCCAACTGTTGTAGTTTTACACTTTCTTTTCTGTGACCGTAAGCGTAGTATGTGGTGTATCGCCGGCTTCGTTGCTATACATCAACGACAATCGGAATACGCATACTTGCTTACGTTGATGATATGAGATATTATGTGTTGCTGTGATATGTTATATTGGATCGTCGCGTTTGAATAGCCGGTGGTTTTATGTGAGATGAGAGTTTTTTCTTTTTCATTCATGTAAAATTCAATTGTATGTAATATTCTTATATTGGGGCACTTCCAGGTTGCGGAAGATGTCACCGTTGTATATTATTTACTTTTCCGCATTAGGTAGACCCAAGGCGGGGAGCAGAAGTAACCGGGTTCTAGGGTCCAGTGGGAGACCATCTCGACGAGTGGAGACCGGGTTTCCTAACCCTAGAATTGGCAGTGTTGCTTGCCGCTCTCGTAGGGGTCTAGGGATGTGGGTTTGGCTATTCATCGCGACCGTGGAATCCGTGTTTTATACAGGCTCGTATTGAAAACACGGACGTCCTAGTATATCCAATATTTCATATATGTTCTTCTGTTGCAATGTTCTGTGATGAGATCATATTACTGCCTGAGACGAATGTTTATATTAAATATATGAGATATATGTTATATTGCAGATTTCGTTTCAAATGAGATGCTTGTGAAGCATAATAAAATGGGACTTCATTAATGAGATTAATGAAATAAAATAAACCTAAAGATGTTGTAGAAACTTGTTTAAAAACTGGTAGCTCAAGTTCTTGCTTTGCATAGCGGTGTTACTTGTAGAACATCCAGCACCTTATTCGATAAGGAAAGGACCGAGATCCCTTCACCGGGAGTGACTCCTTTAGCAATAACTGGCAGATGCTACAAACTCGGTTTGTCTTTTGATTCCTTCTATAGTTCTTGCTTTGCACAGCGGTATATATGATATATCCTGCACCTTATTCGATGAGGAAAGGGCCGACGATCCCTTCACCGTGAGTGACCCCTTTAGCAAAACTAGAAAAGCCTCAAAAACATTCCATTTAAAATCACTCAATTCTACAATGATATCAAGTTCATTACGCAAAGGGTTTTCCTAAAAACCTGTCGTAGCCCTCCGTTATTTCAGATAAGTACTAGTTAGTATTCGTGCTACGCTAGTTTGGCATTCGTCAAGGCATAGTGTGCGGTAGCTAACTAGTATTTATCTGCTTATGCATATGATGCAGATTGGATTAAGGTATTCGTACGGCATTGTTTGGCATTCGTCAAGGGTCATGCGGGTGGGTTTAATTCAATCAAGAAATGTACGGGTTGAACTTGACTAGTGAACTATGGGTTGTTTGGCATTCGTCAAGGTCATAGAACGCTAGGGGTAAAATATTATTGGGAATTTCAAGTGTTGAAATTTGCAATGAGATTGCATACCTTCTATGAGATAGTTGGATCCCGATACCCGCTGCGAGTAAGAGTTACTCCTGGAAGAGTTTTACACATTACAATTAGCCGATCAAGTAGGTGTCTAGAAAGGTGTTAACGGGGTTACGCCCCTGGAAAAACGAGGTTTATTTTAATTAGGTTCGTGCGAAAGCACGGGGGACCTCCCTCAAAGTACCGACACTGGCCTGGCTGAAAAATTGGTGAACTTGTAGCGTGTAATTAATCCCGGCTAATCTTTCCTTTTAGGGTTTGAAGGAAGATTTGATTAAAACAGTGGGAGACATCCTGATTAGGTATATTAGATAACCAATCTAATCTTGTAAGAGCATACGCTGAGTATTTTCTTCTCTCTCTCTCCAGGTAGCGACTATATCACACCTTTATCAAGATAATAATACGGATATATTTGACCGAACCCGCTTGTTATACTGAGCTGGGGAACGTTGGTCCCGCTCCAACTTATAATTGTTATAAGACAGAGCAGGAAATTGGGGATTACCAGAATTCCCGTGCCGCCCAAATGAAGAAAGTGCTTGTTGATGCAACATCTTCGGGTGTGTTCATTACACAGAACTGTTTCTCAGTATCCTTTACGTCCTGAGTATGTGATACCGGATCAGGATCCCGTATATGTAATCTGTTACATGGGCTACAGATAGGTAGAGAACTGAGAATGGGTGATAAGTTTCATGAGACAGAAAACGGTGCAAGTGTTGCAGCCAAGTCTGTTGGTCACTGTCACCCTGTATTACCGGAATACATTGATTCTGAACAAATGTTATTAGATACCGAACCTGATATACAAAATCATATCAGTCTCTTTATCAGTAAAGAAAGGATATAATTTTTTATTGTTGGATAATGTTTTGAACATTTCCTATATCAAGAGTTGATCGGTTCAGGCACGTTATCTAAAAGCATTGACGTTCTAAAACAAACTACAGTTCTTAGTATAAGGAACATACACAAGAGGAAGAGTTCAGAAATGAATGAATCCTTCTTGAGGTATTGTAGACTAGATCATATCAATGCAACCTGACTGGCTGAAATTACATATAGATGCATATTTAAATTAGTTTGAATTTACATCTTGTGAAACTTGCCGGTCATGTCACAAAGATACGATGACCATAGCTCTGTTTGTTGGAAACAGAGAAAGAGTTAGTGAACTCTTTGGATTGATACATGCTGATGTATGAAGGTCCCCTGTCTACACATGCCAAGACCGGTTCTTTTTACTTCATTACGTTCTCTGATAATCTCTCAAGATTCAGACATGTGTTCCTGTTGAAACATAAGTCCGAAGCTTTTGAGATATTCACAGAATATAAGTTAGAAGTAGAGAACCAAAATACAGGTATGAGTATTAGGTCCTTTGATGAGATCAAAGAGGAGAATACTTGAGCACGGAATTCCTGGACTATTCTAAAGGAGAATGAGATTCTCTCTCAGCATTACTCCTCCGTATACACCACAGCACGTCGGTGTATCGGGGCGGAGCATTATCACCCTATTTGATATGGTGTGCTCTATGATGAGTACTACTGAATTTCCTATTTACTTTGGGGAGTTATGCACTTGAGAAGCTGCATACCTATTGAATAGGGTTCAAATCAAATCAGTTGCCTGCCACTTCATATTTGATATGGAAAGGGAAGAGCCCATATCTTAAGCTTGTTAAGATTTGGGGTTGTCTGGCCTATGTCTAAAATCAAAATTCGAACAAGCTCGAGGCAAGGACTGTTATGTAGAACTGGAAATGTTCCAGCTATACAAACTACAGCTGATAATTTGGTAGAACCAAAGGATTCAATTGTTTCCAACGAACCTCAGCCTCTTCGCCGATCTAGCAAGGTTTCTCACCCACCTGAGAGATACTTCGGTTTCTCTATGACAGTGGGAGCGAGGATTGCATCATGAGATGATGACCCAACTAGTTTCGAGCTGGCCATCAGGAGTGGGACTCTGTAAGTATGGCTGGATGCTTATCGATCTGAGATGGAATCCTTATACACCAACAAAGTATGAACTTTGGTTGTTTTATCTGAAGGGTTAAATCCCCATCAGGAGCGAGTATATCTTGAGAAGATTACTTAGTGTACATGGAAAAGTTGAGACTTTCAAAGCTATGCTTAAGTCCATCCAGATCCTACTTGCCACGGCTACATACCATGACTACGATATCTGGTGGTTGGGTGTCATGACCGCTTTTCTAAATGATGTTTTAGAAAAGTGCGTCTATAAGTACACAGCCAGAGAGTTTCGTAGATAGTGGGAGCAGCGGAAACGTGTGCAAGATATTTTATATGATAAAGCAGGCATCGCGGAGTTGGAACATCTGTTTTGATGTGGTAGTCAAAGAGTTTGACTTCATCAAAATGGTAGATGAACCTTGTATATACAAAAAGGTTGTAGAGAGTATGGTGGTGATCCTCGTAGAGTACGTGGATGACATACTCTTGATAGGGAAGGAGTTTCCTATGCTACGCTCAGTCAATCTCCGCTTATCACAAGGATTCTCCATATAGGATCAAAATGATACCTCCTAAATCCTGAGTTTTTGGATCTATGAGATAGATCTAATTGGATGTTAGGATCCTCACTAGTTGTAGTGAGATGGTATCAATCGATCCTGGGGAGAATCACTGGAAAGGTTCCAGGATGATAAGGACGACTGAATGTCAGTCGCAGGCATTATCTTTACCCTCAGTGGAGGGACGGTATGTTGGAAGAGTTCCAAGCTAGATACCGTGACATACTAGAGATTAAAGGCAAGATACATCGTTACCAAGGATGCTACCAAAGAGGCAGTCTGGATATATATAAGTTCATGAGATGAACTTCGTTCCTACCATTGCGTGACAATGGAGTTGTGGCTTTAGCCAAGGAACAACCGTCCCATCAGAAATCTAGATATAATTCTTAGGCAGTATCACCTGATCATGGAGATGGTTGATCTCCAGGGAGATCGAGGTTAGGAGAGCAGACACAGAGGACGACAGCGCGGATCCATTCGCAAAGGCCTTTTCCCAGTAGAGACTTTTATGGGATGGTTGAGTATGAGATATTTCAACCGCAGCTAATTGTTGGGTATGCGATACCATAACAGATGGCCCTAGTGCAAGTGGGAGATTGTTAGTTATATGTATGCCCTAGAGGCCATTACTGTACATACGATGTATATTGTAGTGGATGCTAGGACATATATAGGGAGGACTTTCTTGCTCGACATGATAGTATGCTATCTGGTTGTACTTTTTCTTAACATGTACTCTGATTGTCTCTATGTTACATGTTGATAAAGCCCTTAGGATATGTACTCGACTACTGGGACTATGATGAGATCATACTAGTGGGGCCACGGTAGTCGACGAGTACATCCTATAACTGTTCCTAGTCGAGGGTGTATCGAGACAGGGCATCGATGCACCAGAGTAGACTAGCATATACGCATCTTGACCCATATGATGGGCGATGGATGATCCCATATCCATCGGTGTTTGACATCAAGGATGGTGTACGGGTGCTCAGTGGAGACTGGGTACACTGGACAGACTCGCCGAGAACTCCCAGATGGTATTATACCATACGTCAGATGGCAGTTCTCCGGTGACACTGGTACAGAGTAGTCTGTTGACCCGAGATCGTCATAGAGTCTTGTGTGATTCCCACTGTGCTTTGATTTCCATCATACCACGTCCAAGAGGGCGTGCAAAAAGGTGGCTTTTGGGTACAGTCCCGAATCACATGGAGGCAATGAGCGATAGGAGGGGATTCGTCTCTCCCGGTATAGGGAGTTGATGTTGTGCTGTGTTCGATTGGCTATAACCGGAAATCCCTGGCCAGGGTTGCTGAGATTTACTGATAAGTGTTATCAGTAGTTTCTCGAACTGTTACAGACCTCATATCGACACGACTTATCGAGCTACTGGGGTCTGACGTTTACCACCCCTAGGCGAGATATGCGACATATCAGACGACGAGATCGGACTGTACGGGAGTGTTACTGTTTGGATTCACAGGAGAATGTACAGGCTTGCTTGTTAATCTTCTGAGCGCTCAATACCTGGGTAGCTGTTACGTTTAGCTGACCGCTTGCAGCTTGTGGGTATTTGATATGATCATCACCTACTGCCGGCGTATTGACGATTCTTTAAAGTCCTATACAGAGGTTTCTTGACTCAGGCAAAACGGAGTAGGAGCACATATGTGATATATGTGGGACCAAGGATAATGTGATATGAGATACCGTATTCTATTCTCGCGATATTTGATATCAGCCGGGTCATCGGATCATGTGTTAATTCGATGAATCGGTACGGATAAATATTAGTCGGTTATATGCGATATAGCCGGATTGTCGGATCAAGTGTTGATTCGATAATTTAATGTATAATAATATATATGATATATTAAAATTACATTAACTAATATTTGCTCACTAAAAGATTCTTTTTCTCACTCGGGTAATACATTGATATATATGCGATATATGTTAAATGTATTATTTTATTTTGTTACGATAAATATTATATATGTGATATATAATATTGTAACATGATATGATAACTAATGCAACTTGTTTAGTGGAGTTTAAACATGATTAGGGTTTGGATTAGGGTTAAGCTTTCTAGATGATTCTAGAAGGTTTTGGTTTTGTTTTGTGAAAGATATTTTCAAGTGACTCATGCTTTAACCCAACCCAAACCCTAACCCTAGTTAATTCTCTACATGAGTTTGCTTGACCATGGTTGCATTATTCATCATATTATTTCTTTTTCTATTCATCACAAAACAAATTCAATCATTATTCATCTTCTTCCTCCTTCATTCTTTCATGAAAAAGCTTTCTAGATTTTTTCAAAGTGATGAATAAATGTGAGAAAAAGATAAATAAAGAGAGAAAAAAATCCTACTTCATCATCCTCATCTTCCCTTGCCCTTTAGATGAGAGTGTTCACTCAATTTAAGTGAGTGTTAGCTTGTGTTAATGAAACTTCAAGGTAGATCATCTTTGTATCGAAGATCGGAAGCAAGACTACACTTTTCTCTTCGTGGAGCCTCTCGAGAGTCCGGAGCATGGTGATCGCAGTGAAGGGACTTCAACACGGAGCATATGAAGTGAAGGACCGGATCTACAAAGGTTGTAATCCCTCTCACTTAGTGTTAAAATGTTTAGCATGTTAGTTTTCGCCTAATCTCTAGTTTAAAGATCCGTATTCGGGTTGTTCGGCGTGGCTAATTTTTTAATCGGGTATGGTTGATGCCTCATAGACCCTTGTGTACGTGCCTAGCAACCCTACAATTTTCGCCCTGGATGCAGAAGAAGAAGGTCCCCCATTAAGCAGAGCGGGTGTCTCCCTGGTTTCCTTTAGTGTGTAAGTAGAGGGTAGGGACTATGGAAATAAGTCAGCATATGACCTGTTTCCCAACGTGGTCTCCAGGTCCGTGAGCTCATCAATATAGCTAGTCATCATAAGAACGTCGTCCCCTATAGATGACCCGACAGCCAACCTCGCTTGAAGCAATTCGTTCGAGGTCTCATATTTTGCGATACGAGATTGCTCTCCATATAAATCTTTGTTATGGAGGAAAATGGAAACTATGTCCATCTTCTCGTACTGCTTCTGGTATATACCATCAACTGAAGCCAACACGAGGCACTTGGCATTTGCATTTTCCTTTTCCCTTGTCTGACGGATATCCATATCTGCAACGGTGGAAACTGGACCTGGGACAGTGAGGGCTTGAGTAGTAATACGGTGGTCCATCTTGTCATAGGCAATGGACATCTGGAAAGATTTTTGCCAGTCAAATAAGTCAGATTCAGTCAACATGTTATCTAGATGTAGCCTAGTCATGGTCACATTGTCGCTGCAATTAAGAGAGAGAAGAAAACACTTTAGCATGATGCTCTTGCAATTTTAGATTGGTTTTAGTTTATCTAAACTGGATGGCTCCCACCGTTTCTCGAATCCTTCCTCAAACCATAAAATAAGAATTAGTCAGGACTGATCTCACCGAACAATACTTGCTTAACCGTTCAGCTAGGCTAATATTGGTACTTCGAAGGAGGTTTTACGACGCTTTCGCGAAGTTCCTTAATTAAATAACCTCTTTTCCTTGGAGGCGTAGCCCCGCTAACACTGTTCTAGACACCTACTTGGTTTATAGCATTAATCGTTAAGTGACGAATCTCCTGATGAGTAGTGGATACTCACAGTAGGATCAGGATCCAAATATCATCGTGTGATAGTGCTGAAGGAATCCTATCAACATTATCAAACTCTAAATGGTATGCAACACCAGCAAGTTTCAGTTTCTTTAAAAACTCCCGATGTAGATTTTTGCCCCATGCTCTTATGATCTTGACGAAGGCCAACAAATCATAAGTCACATGTCATGTTCTGCCCATCATTATCCCTATTAATTTGAACCTACCCGTACATACCCTTGACAAAGGCCAACAAGGTAATAAGACTGTCCCAAACCAACGCATCTATCTATACTACATATAAATACCCCAGCAGCTACCAAACACTATACCTTGACGAAGGCCAACAAACATAACTTGAATACTACTGACCATCCATAAGAAATGATGGAGGGCTACGACTAATATTGGCGAAACCGTGAACGTAGTGAACTTGATATAACTGAAAGAACCTGATAGCTTTTTAAAAGGAGTGGTTAAAGCTCCGCAATTAAAAATTCTGCTCTTTTAAAATAACTGAGTGGTTTCTTATAAATTTGTTCCAACGATTCAGCTTTGGTTTGTTTTCTTTGCATTAAAATAATGCGTCCCATCGTTTATCCTATCATTGCAGAAAACAACGAAAATACAACGTCCGCTTATGCCATCCGCATTCGCCACTGGGTCCCGTCATTCACCCGTTAGGTTACTTAACTAACGACAGAGCGGGGGCTGGGCTAGCGCGGATGCAAAACATAAGCAACGCCTACTAGATATCATATATAGATATTGTACATTCGTCAGATGCAATAATAGGCATTCTAGATCACAGATAAACATATTGGATATATTAGGAATCCGCGTTTCGTTTGAGTCTGCAACAAAAGACGGATTACACGGTCGTGATGAACAGCCAAACCCCACCCTAGACCCCTACGGGTACGGCAAACTACCCGCCAAGTACCCGAAGTGAAGCGGTCTCCCTCAACGACGTGAGTAGATCACTAAGCACTTCAAAGTATTCGGTAGTTTGTACACCCCACCTTGGGTCTATCCTAAGAACAGAAAACAGTAAATTAAATAATACAACGGTGGCTACAACCCCAACCCGGATATGCCCCACGAAATAATATTACAACAAATTTACAATTTACATTTGAATGAAAGAATGAAAAACCCTCATCTCACATCCTCGGCTATTCATCCACGACAATCCAACAAGTTCCTATATACAAACCGACATGTCCATTACAGAAATATGCAACCCCCAGCTAACCGACATACTAGCAATTAGCGGAGCTTTACGAACACATATAAACATCACCAAGCTTGTAAAGTAACAACGACATTAGAATCCCGCACACAATTAGCAAACACATCCAATTTTCCAAAACCCGAAAATCCAGTGAGCTAAATTTTAAAAGCTGAAAGTTTTGAGCCAATCCGGGAGTCGAAACGAACACGAAACCCGCCCGAATCTTTGTGTAGGCGAAGATACATGATAATACATCGAGGGGGGCCTCGAGAGGTTCCCACCCCTGGGGGCCACCATGAGGTGACCCCCAAAGGGGGACAGACCTGAGAGCCTAGTTTCTGGTTTCTCAGGTCAGCAGTCCCCAAGGCTACCAATTGGTGGCCTTGGGGGATGTTCCCGGCCGTTGGTCCCACCTAGGGTGTCCTCTTGGTATGCACGCTTCACCTCGCGGCTTCTTGGTTCAAACCGTGAGCCCGCGGGGTGCGCAAACAACTCAAAACCTCACTTTTCAAAACTGTTTTTGTCGACAGTTTTCCGGCGATAAAAACAGCGGAATTCTAATATCGCTACAAGCTATCTAAGGTTTGTGAATGGCTCTGATACCACTGTAAGTCGATGTCACGCACCCCACGTATCTGCGGGGAGGCGAAATTAGCAAAAAATGATTTTTACGAGCTTCACAATATCGACCCGAACCAAGGATCGAACACAAACCCTAGCTAGCAAACTACTTGAGGTTTGACTACTCAGATTCGAAGTTATACCTCATGTTATAAGTCCTTCGGGTCTTCATCGCTGTCCTCCATACCTCGTAGGCTCTATGGAACATGGGTACCTCAACGGCCTCCTCGAGTCAAAGACGATCCACCCGAGAGTCTATAGTCCGAGCTCCTATCTCGAATCTGAGATAACTACGGCTTCTAGTTTGCTAATCTAGAAGTCTCAGAGGGTGTAGAGTATTTAGATGGATTACTTAGTCACTTAAACCCTAGGATTCTCAACTCATGAGAGCTTTTAGGGTTTGAGGAAGAAGATGATAACTTGAGGAGAGAGAAAGCTTTTGTGATAATGAAATGAATAATACTCATGCTAGAATAATATGAAGCATAATAATATTATCAAAATAAATATCTATTTAATATTCATCATGCTTCATTTAATTCTAAGGGTGAATCACCTCATGAGTCATTAAGCATTTTAATGTAAATATACACCTCATTCTCCACCTCATTTAGTTTAAATCCTAAAAAGAATTAAACACAAATGAGTCATCTTCTTCTAGAAGCTTCCCGAGAAATTACGAGACTGCCCCTCCCATCCGTATTTCCGAAAAACACGGATAATCTTTGACTGAATAAATCCATCTGTATAATACTAGAATCTGGCTTAAACCAAAGCCCACTAGTATTATCTGCCCGATCATAGTACGTGCACAAGTATACGTAAGCGATCGCGGCCCTGCCGTAAAACCATACGGCCTCTACACCTTTTGCCCAGTGCAGGGAAACTCTCTGTGTGGGACTCTAAAGACTCGACATTACGCTGGCAGTGGGTTTAACCATAGGCCGCAAGCGGTACTAGCTGTACGTAACGGTCCCCAGGAAGATGTCGATAAGAAGGTCGATGAGGAAACCCATCCGAACTCCTACTGAGCCTAATGTGACAATCTCCGTACAATCCGGTCTGTTCGTCTAGGACTATCGCATATCGGGCCTAGGGGGCGGTAAATATCAGACCCCTAATAGCGGTATAAGTCGTGTCGGAGCGAAGCCCATTACACCTTGAGAAACTACTGGAAGCCTACCAGTAAATCTCGTTTGCCCTGGCCAGGGACTTTGCGTAATGGCTCTCTATACAGAGCGCGATATCAACCCCCAATACCGGGAGAGACGAATCTTGTCTAACCGCCACTGCCTCCAAGTGCTTCTGGACTGCACCCAACTACTACCTATTTGCAAGACTCCTTTAAGCTGTGGTAGGGTAGTAATCTAAGTACAGTGGGAATACACCCGAGGCGAAGTAGCAGTGTCAAGTCGACGGACTAAGCTGTACTCATATCACCTGGAAACTGCTATCTGACGATGGGTATAATACCAACCTGCAGTTCCCGGCGAGCCCTGTCCGGTGTACTCGTAACCTAACAAGCACCTGTATACTATCTCCAGTACAACGTACTGATGGCTGTGGGACAGACCATCTCCCCATGCTAGGATGAGAAGCGTATACACCAGTCTACTCCGGAGTATCGATGCCCCGTCTTGATAATCCTACGACCAGGGACCTGTATAGGATGTGCTTATAGACTACCCTGTTTACCCCAATCAGAGCAAAGCTCTGTTCAAATTCCAAGACGGGAGATGAAGCAACGCTTCATCTTCCCCCAATCAGAAATAAAGCTTTGCTTTTAAAAATTAAAACTTTAATGAATGAAGCAACGCTTCAGATTCTTTGCGCTGCGCGCAACGCGCCACGTGTCAGAAGTTGACACGCCAGCACAATGCCCAAGGCAGCGCGTCCAATCAGAGCAAGGCTCTTTAATAAAAAAACAAAAGCAATGCTCAGTTGCGCAAACACAACTGCGCAAGCGAACCGCTGCGCGACACGTGTCTGCGCAGTTGCACAACTGCGCAAGCGCACCGCTGTGCGACGCGTGTCTGCGCAGTTGCGCAGGCGCAACTGCGCGACGCGTGTCTGCGCAGTTGCGCAGGCGCAACTGCGCGACGCGTGTCTGCGCGACGCGTGTCTGCGCAGTTGCGCAGGCGCAACTGCGCGACGCGTGTCTGCGCGACGCGTATCTGCGCAGTTGCGCAAGCGCAAGCGCGCAAGCACTGCGCTGCGCGACACGTGTCTGCGCAGTTGCGCAAGAGCAGTTGCGCAAGCGCTTCATTGTGCGACACGTGTCACTCACTGGGGGAGTTGCGCAAAACAGAATAAATCTTGTTGAAACAAGAAGATTTTCTTGTATAAGGTAGGGGCCTTTGGATCAAAGATCCAACGGTGGAGAAAATTTCCCAAATCACTCAGAGAAAGATCTTTTTAACAAATTTAACTAATTTGTGAGCACTATAAAAAGGATCCCAGACCTCATTTCAAAAGGCATCAAGATCTTACTAAAAAAAAAAGAGAAGAGAACTCTTGAGAACCCTTGAAGAATAAAAGGTAAAAACCTTTAAAAGAAGAGAAAATTCTCTTATGAACAAGATCATAGATCTTCAACAATAAATAAATAAATAAGTAAATAAATCAAATAGTGCCTTGCACTTGTTTTATGAACCATCAGTTCTTGAACCTAAAAGGTTCTTAAATTAATAGTGCTTTGCACTTTTATGAACCTTTGGTTCTCTGAGATAAGAAAATCAAGAAAAAAAAACTTGTTTTTTTCTTAGATCTAAATCAAATAGTGCTTTGCACTTCTTTTATGAACCACCGGTTCTTGAATCTAAAAGATTCTCAAATTAACAGTGCTTTGCACAAATGCAATGCATTACTTAAAGGGCCAGGCCCAAATCAAAATGACCTGACAGGCCAAAATAAATTGCAGGGCAATAAATGGGCAGAGCCCAAATAAATTGATGATTTGCATCCTTTATACAAGGGCGGAGCCCAAATGAAATTGATGCTCTGCATCATTTATAAAGGGCAGAGCCCAAAACAAATTGATGCCCTGCATCTTTTCTGGGCAAAGCCCAAATAAAAATAAAAAAACAAATGCAAATAAAATATTGGACATTTTTAACTGGACTTAGCCCAATCGTGGCCATAAGTCCTTAAACTAAATTAACTGAGCAAAACGGCTCTCCTAAACCAATCCACATCCGGTTCAAGGGTACATCTCCGAACTCCTTTGATATCCGTCGTTGTAATTCCTCAACGACGTCAAAGAGGTGACAGGTCCTAACGACCATACATCAATATTGGACCGAAACGTCCTTAAACTAATATCGGACCGAAACGTCCTTAAACTAATATCGGACCGAAACGTCCCTAAACTAATATCGGACCACCACGTCCCTAAACTGGAATATGGACCACCACGTCCCTAAACTGGCACAATAGAGCCCGAATGCTCTTTTTCGGATCTAAACGGTCCCGTTAAGTTGATCTTAGTCTCAAACTGGACTAACGTATCCTTAACAAACGTTTGAGTCGATCTTAGCCTCAAAAATGGGTAACGTATCCTCCAAACAGATTTTAGTCCCAAATTGGACTATGAATCTCCCAAACTGGAACAATAGAGCCCAAACGCTCTTTTGTCGGATCTAAACGATCACGTTAAGTTGATCTTAGTCTCAAACAGGACTATCGTATCCTTAATGAACGTCTAAGTTGATCTTAGCCGCAACGCGACTAATGCATCCTTAAACTAAAAACACCAAACCCAAATCTAAGTAAATACGGATTTGGACTAATCCACGTCCTACGGGCGACGGCATTACTCAGTCTCCGTATACAATTCACGGGCAACCACGAGCAAAACAAACACCCACGACACGAAGTGAAATTCTGGAGAAGGAGAAAGTTGTTACCGCGACGCGGTAGCGTAATTAACTGCAGGGGCTTGCGCCTGCAGGGAAAAGCGTCCCCACAATCAAAAACCCCTCAAGCGAGGGGGAATCTGACGAAGTCTGCTACATCGGCCGCATCCGTCTAAACCTCCGATACACGGTGCCATAAATCAACTTGGCATCTTTGGAGAGGTGGATGGATAAAACCAAATAGTATCTGCCCCGAATCTCAGCGTCAGGACATCACAGTCCTGTGCGCCGCCATTCGGAGGGGAACAGATTCTAGCACGCCCGGTGGGACCTTTTCCTCTTTCCACTCCACACTTCGTATGTCGTGTTCGCGAACGAATCGCGGTTTACTATGGTTGCCTGTGGATTCGAGGTACTAAGATTTAGTGTCTTGCTCTATGTAGGAAACAGAAAATCAATGGCTTCGAACTGCACCGCCCGCAGCGATAACTCTCGCTCCGTCATTGCTGGAGGAGTGACTTATGGACCCTAAGCGGCCTCCCCTTTCAAAATGCCGGTGGAGCAGGTGGCTCAAGCCACCATTAGACTATCTTTTGGGACCATGCTCCCACCAATGAGCTTCAACGCCCCAATGACATTGCAAAAAGCTCCAAAGAAGTCGGTCTTCGATCGACTTACCACTGCCGTGACCCCTCTCAACGGGTTGTCCAACTCCACTGCTTCAGTTTTTAACGGACTAGGCCAGAGCTCTAACAGGCTCATGAAGAAGCCTGCCATACCAGAAGGCGTTATCCCGAAACGGAGAGCCATTCCAACTCCCGTTCCTGGAAAAATTACCAAGGTTGCTTCCCATGTTCAGAAGTCCGCTTCTGACAAGTTGGTCGTCCCCGTTCAACGGACGTCGATCTTTAAAAAGCTGGTACCAGTATATTCTGACCAACACAGGGGGCATGAGGAGGTCACCCCTATAGCTGAAACAACTCCATCAGCATGACATGCCCGACGTCGCTACTGGCGCCGAGTGAGGAAGGCTGGGGAAAACTCCCCCTCTAGACTTACTCCTCCAACTCTAATGGTGGAGATCGATACTGCTGTTCCAACCAGGAACAGCTTTGAGTTGCTGAACTCGATGCGCAGAAACTCTCCTACTGCGGTGCTAAAGTGAACTCCTTCATCTGTGAAGAATATTCCAGAGAAGAAGCTAGAGCAACCCCCTCAACGGCTGTTCTCTAAAATTTACAAATTCTGGCGACAGGTCCAAGAGTCGGTGATCGATCAAGACTGCCTCTGACAACAGGAAAAGTTGAAGGTTTGGCAGGGGAAGGATTACTCTGTCAAACCACAAAAAGCAAAAGCTACTTGGGTGCCCACTACAACGGCTCCCTTAACTCCAATCATTCAAAAAAGGAGGCCACAAAAAGCCCCTGTGTCTTCGGCAAATCGCAAAGACACCGAACACAAACGCCCCAAGTCTGGGGGCATGGTGGTACACACTGTTTATATGGCTTCTGGAAAGGAGGAAAGCCGCACTTCTATGGGCCACCGACCGCTCACCCGATCCGTGACGAAAGCCCAGGAGCAACAACAAAAGCTTCAGAAAATGATGACTACAATGGCTGCACTCACTGAGCCAAAAGAAAGCTCTGAAACGTCTTCGGATGAGCGTCAAGAACAAGAAACCGACGCTGACTTTTTATGCAGAGTCCTCGAAAAGAGGGACAAAGAAGCTGCAGAGCAAGCGGCTAACATAAAACAGATGGCGCTCCTTTTCCAAGATATGGTAGGGATGATGTTACAGCCGGAACCTCCTACTGAAGATCCTCCGATCGTCCTTGAAGACGACAGGGGAGAAGCGTCAAATCCTCCGCCGGCTCTGTCAACAGCCAAGAAGGAGGCAATCTCCAAAGTTGACCTAGACGAATATATAGCTCAGCAGATCCGGGTTCATCAGGCGAATGAAGCGGCTGGGCAAATTGTTAGAACCGGACGACCGTATCCGAGCTGGTATGACCAAATCAGTTACCCGCCAGGATATACGATCCCTAAATTCCACTTATATAAAGGGACAGGGAATCCGCATCAGCATGTCGCTCAATTCTGGACCTTATGCGGCAATACTGGAGGCGATGATAAATTGTTGCTACGTCAATTTGTTGGCAGCCTAGCAGAAACAGCCTTTGAATTGTATTCGGAGCTACCTAACGACTCTGTCAAAACATTTGCAGAGATGGAACTGCTATTTACACAAAGATTCGCAAGTGCTAGTGAACGCACCCCGATTACAGCACTGATAAATGCCATGATAAGGCCCGGCGAAACGTGGGTCCAATACGCAACACGATGGCGAAACCAATGGTCGAAATGCCAACAACGCATAGAAGAGGCACCTGCGGTAGGCATGTTTGTGGGCACTCTCGATCCGCAGGCGACCATCTCGCAATTCATGATGTTCTTCAGGCGACCACCTTCCAGTTCTTGATCGACAAATTAGCCCAAATGGACCAGATGGGCCATAGACCGTCTCTTCCAAGACCCGATCCCCGAAATGAGAAAGGAAAAGCGATCATCGTCACCAACGCTCAGCAACAGTCGAGCAACTCAAAGCCGGTCGCTCGCCAAAACAACGTGCGTCCACGCCCATCCCTCGAAGAGAGGCTAGGACGTCATTACTCGTTTCCTCAGAATAAAACGAGAAGACTGTTCGAGCTGGCAGTGCGCAACAGACTCATTAATCTGCCGAATCCAAAATGTCTGTCGCAGCCAGGCGATCTTAATAATCCCAATTATTGCCCTTACCACCAAGCGGTAAGTCACCCGATTGAGGATTGTTTCGTCTTTAAGGGATGGATCGAAGATCAGTACCTACAAGACAAGTTCACGCTGTCGGAAAACTGGAAGGTAAACCCACCACAGCCACACTCTCCAAAGAAAACGGACACGCCAGGGGCAACTTGTTCTTTCGTCGAGGATGAAAACGATGGAGAAAACTTATCGGATGAATCCGAAGACTACGTAGCGACTTGTCATGTGATTTCTCATTCACTGACGGATGATGAGGAGGCTCCTTGTGCTGAGAAATCAATGGCGAACCCTGAGCCAGAGATTCTACAGCCATCAGACGAGTTGATCGATGTCTTCCTAAATGAAATTCGTTTGAAAGCAAAACCCAATCAAGAGCGTGAAATGGCCATACTGGAAAAAGCCAAGGCATTCCCGTCAAATCAAAAGCCATACACTGCGGGTAAAAACAAATTCAAGACGAGGAAAAGGTTCGCCAAAGCTCTATCAGTAGGAATGAAGCTACCGCCCTCTGAAGAAAATTCTTTCTCTGAGGTAGAGATGCACCCTAACTTCTGTTTATATCATCAGAAGATCATACATCCTACCGAAGACTGCGAGTCCTTTAACTGTTGGTGGCAAGGGTATGTCGCTCAAAAGCAACACTTTGACAGGACAAAGTGTGAAGCTTGTGGACATCGGAAAAATGCGATATATGAGCGCAAAGGAGCCGCCGCAAACTGTCATATAGCCGACTTCAAGGGATCATATATTGTCACCTTTGGAAGCAACTCTGACGAAGAAGCTATCCCCAACTTTTCCCTCGGGGAATCTATTTCGAAAATAAAGGAATTGAGAAGCTGCGAGAATGTTCAGCCATGTAATCGCACGCTATTCGAAAAAAATCTTGGCCCCGTAAACAAGGGACCGAACAAAAAGAATAAAGGAAAAGGAAAAACGGCCCTCGTCGCCAGCGCTCACCAACAATCAGGTGACCCTAGACCGATTGCTTGCCAAAGCAACAAGCGGCAACCCCTCCAGGAAAAGTTGAAACGTCCTTACTCGTTTCCGCAAGATAAAACAAGGGGACTGTTCGAGCTGGCACTGTGCAACAGACTCATCAATCTGTCGGGTCCAAAACGTCCGTTGCAGCCAGGCGATCTTAATAATCCCAATTATTGCCCTTACCACCAAACAGTAGGTCACCTGATCGAGGACTGCTACGTCTTCAAAAACTGGGTTGAGGACCAATACCAACATGGAGAGTTTGCGCTGTCTGAAAACTGGAAGGTGAGTCCGCCACAACCGCACGCTCCGAAAAAGACGGATACGCTGGGGGCATCACGCTCATTCATGGAGAAGGACTCATAGATCGAAAAGTCAATAAACCAGATATTCACCTCAAATACGGCGACAACGGACCGAAACGTCCTTAAACTAACAACGGACCGAGATGTCCTTAAACTAATGATGGACCGCAATGTCCTAAAACTTGCAAATGACCGAAACGTCTTTAAACTACTACCGCAGCATCCTTAGGCCGACGAGATAAAAAATATATATAAAAAAAAAAAAATAATAATAAATAATAATAAAAAAACGGTATGTCCATAAGCAAAGAGGGCACGGATGAAAACCCGAAAGGGCTCCGTGAGTAAAAACAGCAGGGCTACCGACGAGTGTTCGTGAAAACCCGAAAGGGCGCGACCTTGTAAAAAAAAGAGAAAGAGAAAAAAAAATAAAAGGAATAAAAAGAATAAAAAAAAGGGTAAGTCCATAAGCAAAATGGGCACGGATGAAAACCTGAAAGGGCTCCGTGAGTAAAAACAGCAGGACTACCGGCGAGTGTTTTTGAAAACTCGAAAGGGCGCAACCTCGTTAAGAAACACTTATAGGGTCCTCTCGACCCTGTAAGGAGAAACCACCTGTGTGAGATCCTTACGACTCACAAAGGAACAGCACACTTAGGGATCCCCACGATTCCTAAGGAGAAAATACAATTGCGAGATCCTCACGACTCGTAAGGAGAACTCTCTTGTGGGACTCTTACGGCTCATAAGATTTGAAAGTCTTAAGTTACAGAAACCTTAACCTGTTCTTGAGCAGCCCCCACAACCTTCAATATTGCCCTACAAGCGGCTCATATTGACCCTTGTATACAATCCATGGGCATGAATAAATATTTTCGTAACAAAGTCCCATCCGTGACTAGGGATATGCTTGTACAGCAAACAACACTTGTAAGTCCTCTCGACTTATAAGGAGAAAACCCTTTTGTAAGATCCTTACGACTTACAAGAGAACATGCACCTAGGAATCCTCACGATTCCCAAGGAGAAAACACACCTACAAGATCCTCACGACTTGTAGGGAGAAATACCTTTGTGAGACCCTTACGGCTCATGAAATCAAAAGCCTTAGTCGACAGGACCCTTAACCCTGTTTACTAAGCCACCTTTGTTCGGCATCGACAGAGGCAAATGGTGATTCGCTCCTGACAATATCCCAATTGTAGCGATGCTGATGCCTAAAACGGTATCAAATTCCGAGTCCTTCCAAGGCAAATGATGATTCGCTCCTGGTAATATCCCAGTTGCAGCGATGTTGATGTCTAAACCGGTATCAAATTTCAAGTCCTTTCACGGCAAATGATGATTCGCTCCTGGCAATATTCCAGTCGCAGCGATGCTGATGCCAAGATTGGTATCAGATCCCAAATCCCCTACTCGCAAAAAAAAAAAATCAGCGAGCCCCAAAAAAAATGCATACGAAATAGCCGAAATGATGGGGCAACTTGCAAACAAAATCAGCAAGTAAAAATGTATGCATGCAAAATAGTCGAAATGGTTGGGCAACTCGCAATAAAAAGCAGCGAGTAAAAAGAAAAATAGCCGAAATGATTGGGCACCGTGAAAAATAGCCGAAATGATTGGGCAATCGCGATTTTCGCGATATAAAAAGCTGAAATGATAGAGCATCGCGGAAAGAATAAAAAAAATGAAAGAATGAAACTTTTTGCCCTACAGGTAAAATCACATCGATCCCTGTACACAATCCAGGGGCACAGATAAGGAGGGAACCATACCTTCCCAACAGGCTCCATCAGAAAGCGAAGCCAAATCTCGACGGTTCATAGATAACATAGAGACAACCTCGACATTTGTCACAATATTACAGACACGATGTCAACAAATGAAGCAAACGAAGATCTCGAGCTTCAGGATCTCAACGTCAACATCGACAACTTAGAGATCACCAACGGTGTGCCTCCTCATTCCAGCAGGACACAGATATTACACCATCAAGCGGAGCGATGGCAAAATCCCAGCTTCACCTCAGCATTCATCTCGATACAGTAGACGCAATGTCAACAACAGCGTTCCTCCGCAGTCCAGCCGGAGGCAGATGCAACGTCAACAAAAGACCTCACGGTCGAAACAAAGCGGAGTAACGGCAAAATCCCAACTCCACCTTAGCATTCGTCTCGTTACAGCAGATGCAATGTCAACAACGGCGTTCCTTCGCAGCCCAGCAGGGTGTACATGCAAAGTTAACAAAAGACCCCATGGTCGAAACAAAGCGGAATGATGGCAAAATCCCAGCTCCACCTCAGCATTCGTCTCAATACACCAGACGCAGTGTAAGCAAATGAAGCGAATGCCACATTCCTAGCTTCAACGTCTTTACAGTAACTCACATAAAACCGGAAAGACAATCGGAGATCATCTCGCATCAGCACAGAGTGGCCACCACCTTGACGTTCGTCTCGATACAGCAGATGAAATATCAACCCCAGTGTTCTTCCTCTAACAGGATTTGGACACACCAAAGCAAACGAAGCGAAGGCCATATTATTAACTTCGACGTCTTGACGGTAACTTATATAAAACCGGAAAGACAATCGGAGATCATCTGGCACCAGCACAGAATGGTCACCACCTCGACGTCCGTCTCGATACAGCAGACGAGATGTCACCCTAACGTTCGTCTCGACACAGCATACGCAACGTCATTAAACGAATGGAGCCACGGCAAAATCCCTAGTTCCAAACCTCGACGGTTCACCAGCAACCTAAAGACAATCTCGACGTCTATCTCGATACAGTAGATGAGATGTCACCCTAATGTTCGTCTCGACACAGCAGGCGCAACGTCATTAAACGAATGGAGCCACGGCAAAATCCCTAATTCCAAACCTCGGCGGTTCACCAGCAACCCAGAGACAACCTCGACGTCCGTCTCGATACAGCAGACGAGATGTCACCCCAACGTTCATCTCGACACAGCAGACGCAACGTCATCAAACAAACGGAGCCACGGCAAAATCCCTAGTTCCCACCGCAACATTCGTCTCGATACAGCAGACGCAATACCAGCAAACGAAGCAAAGGCCAAATTCCTAGCTTCAGGGTCTTGACGGCAACTCATATAAAACCCGAAAGACTATCGGAGATCATCCCACACCAGCGCGGAGTGGTTATGACTCATCGGGGCTCTCCAAAATGAGCCTAACCTCAAGTAAAAAGCGGCATGGCAAATTCCTAGCGCTTGCTCTTCCGACGGTCAAACTGCCGAGGAGGATTGCTTGAAGACGTCTTGTCCAGCCCCCGAAGGGATCAGAGACACGGCAGTCGCAGGGCTAACAGCACGATTGCCTATCGAGGACTATATCAGCTTATGCGATCGTACGATGGCCAAAACCCTAAGTACCACCAACCTTAACGGGCTTCTGTCGTAAAGAGCAGAGGTTAAATGCGACGTTAAGATGTTCTTGCGAGAAACGTTCGATTCGTCTCGACTTGTGAAAAATTGTCAAGGCGGCTCGACTCGTGAGATAAAGCCTTAGGCAGTAGGCATAAAAGATGCCTGTTTCCTAAGCACTGGGACCCTGCAAGTTGGCCCAAAACGGTCTCTTGCATACTATCCACGGGTCTCACTCTCCAACATCGAACTTCGACAAGGAGGGAAACAACCGCTTACAAGTCCTCTCGACTCGTAAGAGGGAAAAATTCTCTTGTAGGATTCTTACGACTTACAAGAGAAAACCACACTTAGGAATCCTCACGATTCCTAAGGAGAAAAACCCACCTACGAGATCCTCTCGATCTGTAGGGAGAAAAGTCTCTATGAGACCCTCACGGCTCATAGAGTTGAAAAGTCTTAGGCAGCAGATCTGAACCTGCGGCCTAAGCCCTCGCTATCTCATGAAGAAAACAAGAAGCTTACTCTATTACCTGCTAATTGTGACGACATGCTGAAAAAGAGGAAAAGAAACAGAAAGAGCATCCGATTTACATTTGATCAAGCATTCAAGACACATTCATTCATGCATGGGCAAAGGACTCAGGACAAAAGATATATAATAAAGACAAGCTGGGGTAGAAAAAAAATTTCATTAATATTGCCCAAAATTCTTACAATCATAAAAAGCAATGAAAGAAAAGTATTATTACAATGGAATAACCTCAGATCCGGGGCACGGATTGAGGAATTCAAAAGTAAGGCCATCCAGAGTTCTTCTGGCCTTTCTAATTATTCTTATGCGCAGCCTCTCGCGCTCCTCTGTGTCGATATCATCGGCAAGCCCTTCCGGCCTTCGATAAGCAGCAACTATCGTCGTCTGCTGAAAGATTTGATGTAGGATGTCAATGAGACCGTCCCGCCGTTTCTTCGAGATCAGCCCCGTCAGGTACACTGAATGCACCTTGTCTTCGGCATCATCCAACGCATTGAGCGGTAGGGCCTCATGAAGACCCGGAAGTGCTCTCCATATTGCTCCCAGCACAACCTTTAAGAGAGCCGAACGACGAGGAAGCAGCCAACCACAACTCGCGTTGAGGCGACCCATGACCTCCGCACACTGGGCGTCCGTAAACTCCTGATTCTGTTGACGGCCCTGTACACGGATATCCTCATAAGTGATGAACTCGTGCAAGCTGTATAGACACACCGCCATAATACCTGAAGAAAACAATACAGGGAGATTAACAAACAAGAAAATACAGAAAGTTAAAGGTTAAACTCCTCGAGAGCAATGCTCTGCAGACAGGAGAGACACCAGTCAAAATCAGTTATGAGGAGAATTTGAGGAAAATTCCTTGAGAACATTGAGAGCTTCGCTCTGGGGAAAAAATGATATAATAATAATAATATTATCAAGTGCCATATAATTTGGGAGGAGCAAAGCTCCATTAATTAAGAAGATATAAGAAAAATCTTTTATAGAGCGAAGCTCTATTAATGGAACCCTAACAGGATTCTCCTGAGTTCTCTTTGGACCCCTTTAGAGCAAAGCTCTGCTAAATGAAACCCTAATTGGGTTTTCTTTAGATCAGGGATCTATGGAGAGTAAGGTTCTGTTTATAAAAATTAATCTAATTTAATTTAATCTTAATTTAAATTTTCACCTAAAAAGTTTTAAAGAGTTCAACTCTTGCAGTTCTTGAAAATAAAGAGCAGGGCTCTGAGTTTTGAAAATAAAATTGTGAAGATGAAAATCATCTAAAGTACCAAAGGTCCTATTTATAGGCATCAATTGCCTCTTCAATTGCCAAAAGGTGCCGCGACGGTTCGGATTCTGCCACCGTTGCGCTTGCGTTTGGAGGCCACGTAAGCGCAGCGGTGGGGGGCATTTGTTTACCCCAATCAGAGCAAAGCTCTGTTCAAATTCCAAGGTGGGAGATGAAGCAACGCTTCATCTTCCCCCAATCAGAAATAAAGCTTTGCTTTGAAAAATTAAAACTTTAATGAATGAAGCAACGCTTCAGATTCTTTGCGCCGCGCGCAACACGCCACGTGTCAGAAGTTGACATGTCAGCACAACGCCCAAGGCAGCGCGTCCAATCAGAGCAAGGCTCTTTAATGAAAAAACAAAAGCAATGCTCAGTTGCGCAAACACAACTGCACAAGCGAACCGCTGCGCGACACGTGTCTGCGCAGTTGCACAACTGCGCAAGCGCACCGCTGCGCGACGCGTGTCTGCGCAGTTGCGCAAGCACAACTGCGCGAGCGAACCGCTGCGCGACATGTGTCTGCGCAGTTGCACAACTGCGCGAGCGCACCGCAGCGCGACGCGTGTCTGCGCAGTTGCGCAAGCGCAACTGCGCAACCGCTGCGCGACACGTGTCTGCGCAGTTGCGCAAGCGCATCTGCGCAAGCGCACCGCTGCGCCACACGTGTCTGCGCAGTTGCGCAAGCGCAAGTGCGCAAGCACTGCGCTGCGCGACACGTGTCTGCGCAGTTGCGCAAGAGCTTCATTGTGCGACACGTGTCACTCACTGGGGGAGTTGCGCAAAACAGAATAAATCTTGTTGAAACAAGAAGATTTTCTTGTATAAGGCAGGGGCCTTTGGATCAAAGATCCAACGGTGGGGAAAATTCCCCAAATCACTCAGAGAAAGATCTCTTTAACAAATTTAACTAATTTGTGAGTACTATAAAAGGGATCCCAGACCTCATTTCAAAAGGCATCAAGATCTTGCTAAAAAAAAAAGAGAAGAGAACTCTTGAGAACCCTTGAAGAATAAAAGGTAAAAACCTTTAAAAGAAGAGAAAATTCTCTTATGAACAAGATCATGGATCTTCAACAATAAATAAATAAATAAGTAAATAAATCAAATAGTTCCTTGCACTTGTTTTATGAACCATCGGTTCTTGAACCTAAAAGGTTCTTAAATTAATAGTGCTTTGCACTTTTATGAACCTTTGGTTCTCTGAGATAAGAAAAACAAGAAAAAAAACTTGTTTTTTTCTTACATCTAAATCAAATAGTGCTTTGCACTTCTTTTATGAACCACCGGTTCTTGAATCAAAAAGATTCTCAAATTAACAGTGCTTTGCACAAATGCAATGCATTACGGCTCTATTAAAATATTGGACATTTTTAACTGGACTTAGCCCAATCGTGGCCATAAGTCCTTAAACTAAATTAACTGAGCAAAACGGCTCTCCTAAACCAATCCACATCCGGTTCAAGGGTACATCTCCGAACTCCTTTGATATCCGTCGTTGTAATTCCTCAACGGCGTCAAAGAGGTGACGGGTCCCAACGAACATACATCAATATCGGACCGAAACGTCCTTAAACTAATATCGGACCGAAACGTCCCTAAACTAATATCGGACCGAAACGTCCCTAAACTGGAATATGGACCACCACGTCCCTAAACTGGAATATGGACCACCACGTCCCTAAACTGGCACAATAGAGCCCAAATGCTCTTTTGTCGGATCTAAACGGTCCCGTTAAGTTGATCTTAGTCTCAAACTGGACTAACATATCCTTAACAAACGTTTGAGTCGATCTTAGCCTCAAAAATGGCTAACGTATCCTCCAAACAGACTTTAGTCCCAAATTGGACTATGAATCTCCCAAACTGGAATAATAGAGCCCAAACGCTCTTTTGTCGGATCTAAACGATCACGTTAAGTTGATCTTGGTCTCAAACAGGACTATCGTATCCTTAACGAACGTCTAAGTTGATCTTAGCCGCAACGCGACTAATGCATCCTTAAAATAGAAACACCAAACCCAAATCTAAGTAAATACGGATTTGGACTAATCCACGTCCTACGGGCGATGGCATTACTCAGTCTCCGTATACAATCCACGGGCAACCACGAGCAAAACAAACACCCACGACACGAAGTGAAATTCTGGAGAAGGAGAAAGTTGTTACCGTGACGCGGTAGCGTAATTAACTGCAGGGGCTTGCACCTGCAGGGAAGAGCGTCCCCACAATCAAAAACCCCTCAAGCGAGGGGGAATCTGACGAAGTCTGCTACTCGGCCGCATCCGTCTAAACCTCCGATACACGGTGCCATAAATCAACTTGGCATCTTCGGAGAGGTGGACGGATAAAACCAAATAGTATCTGCCCCGAATCTCAGCGTCAGGACATCGCAGTCCTGTGCGCCGCCATTCGGAGGGGAACATACCCAACCCCTACTAGTGTGACTGCCATCACAACGCTGGTAATCAAGCAAAGATGCTAAGGGCTCTATTAATATGTATAAGCGATATGTTAAAAGAAACATATGCACATATTAAAGTAGAAACAAACCAAGTAGCATACTACCACTTTTAGTAAGATTGTTAATAAAATTGTGAATATCCCAAGCTTCCATTAAGTAATATACAAACTATTATGATATAGTAATGGCCTCTAGGGCATAAACACTAACATAAATTGCACACAAATTCTTTATAGTTTTCTTGAGAGTTTTTGATCAAAATTTTGGAGTGAGGGGTGTGTATTTAGGGGTTGTATTTATAGGCTAGGGTTAGGGTAGGTTAAAGGTTGAAATGAAAAAAATGTGATAAAATGTATTAAAACGTAATAAAATGGAGTAATTGGTGTTTTAAAATGTCTCTGTTACTGGTATGAAGAAATAAAGTATACAGATGTGCAGAGAATGTGAAAAGACAACTTTTTCATGTTGGAGACTCGGCGGTCCGGCCGAGTCCGGCCGGCGGCGGTGGCCCGAGTCGGCCGAGTCGCCGGCCGATTCGGCCGATCCCGGCCGAGTCGGGTGGTCGGAGGGTTCCTTGTCGGTTCATATAGCCTCTGGTACTGTTAGGTTTTCATGTGTAGTGGGGCTTTTGTGAGTTATGCACGTGTAAACCCTTGGTATTCTAAAAATTTAAAATAAAACAATATTAAAAATAATGTGGGTGATGGGATTTGAACTCTGGTGGCTTGGTTCACCAGTGCAAGGTCTTACCAGTGAGCTACAAGCTCTTTCTTGCTATTAAATAACAAATCAAACTTATATCTTGTGCTCAGTAAAAAAAAAAAAACCCTTTCTGTATTTTGAAAAATTTGTACAGAAAGTTGTACAGGAAATTTAGGGTTGTTACATCATCCACTTACAACAGGGTTCAATGTGGACCAAATAGGTGGATGAGTACGATACTGAGTTTACCATGCTCAGTCGGTAAGATATGTCTCATTATTTCAATTTTAAAATATCACATACTACACAGCTAACACAATACTTTAATAGATTTGCGGCACACCTGATACCGACGGATGAGATCAGAGCTCGTCGATTTCAACAAAGGGTTAGATCAGGAGATCCAGGCTGCATTAGCCACAGGAGATTTCCCGACCCACGAATTGGCTCTGAAAGCTGCCCGCCGATATGAGGCAGTGGTGAAGATGAGGGGCATACTTAAGTCTGCCGGGATGAAGCATCCTGCCAACCAGATGGAAGGAGGAGCCTCTTTAAGGCCACCTTTTATGCCAAAGAGATCGGGAGTACCGAACAACCGGCCCAGCCCATCATTTTGCACATAGTGCAGGAGAGATGGACATCTGATGAAAGAATGCCGGCGTGCAAATCGCCTTTGCTTAGTCTGTGGCTCAGCTACTCACGACATTGGGTCCTGTCCTCATAGACACAACCCAAATGCTGCACCTAGGCCAGCAATCACTTACCCGCAGTGCCCAGCATCCAGGCACCTGCTCCGAGACTTGCACTACCTACTCTACCTCTTCGTGGACTAACTGCTCCTCCTCCTCGTCAGTTCAATCAAGCTCAAAGGAACCCACCTCAAGGACTAAGGAACGGACAGAGGAAAGCTCCTCCAGCAAGGAAGAATGTGCCGAGGCGATAGGATTTCACAATGACAGTGGAAGAAGCTGAATTCACCGGCCAAGTCATCACTGGTAACACTCCCCTTTCAAATTCTCTTTCAGTCCATAAGATATATCTATATACATTTCCCCTTATACCTAAAACATATCCAACATAACTTAGGTACAATCTTAATAGCCTCACTTCCTGCACTCGCACTATTCGATACTGGAGCATCTCATTGCTTTATGTCACAACGGTTCGTCCGAACTCATGCGAATCCAGTCACACCTCTTGTATCCAGCTGGAATGTCAGTTCAGGAAATGGCGTTCTAAAGAAAACAGTGGTCGTCTGGACATACCGTACTTCGATGTGGTTCTGGGTATGGATTGGCTAGGAACCATCTACGCTACCATCGACTGTCGTCAAAAGAAGGCTGTATTCGATATGCCATACCATCCGATCTTCTATTTCAAAAGTGGAGACCGTACCCTGGAGCCAAGTACTTACAAGGCGAAACCAAAGAAGGCAGTGATTGCAGCAATTCAAGCGGAGGAAGGATCAAAGCCAGAAGTAGTTCGAGAGTTCGACGATGTATTTCATGACGATATATCAAGTTTGCTTCCCGATCGAGCTCTTGAATTCAGCATTGATTTAATACCAGGAGCACAACCGGTGATCAAAGCACCGTATCGATTAACTCCGAAAGGTTTGAAGGAAGTCCGAACTCAGTTGTACGAATTATTGGAAAAATGATGGATTCGTCCCAGCACTTCAAGTTGAGGATCACCTGTTCTGCTTGTGAAGAGGAAGGAAGGTTCATACAAAATGTGCATCGATTATAGAGCCTTGAACGAAATAACTATAAAGAACAAGTGTCCACTCCCGCGCATCGACAATCTGTTCGATCAGCTAAGTGGATCTTGTGTTTTCTCCAAGTTAGATCTTCGTTCGGGTTATCATCAAGTGAAGGTCAAGGAATCTGATATCCATAAAACAGCTTTCAGAACTCGCTATGGTCATTACAAATTTCTTGTGATGCCATTTGGAGTGACCAACACACCAGCAATATTCATGAACCTGATGAATCAAGTTTTCCGGCAGTACCTAGACAGGTTTGTTGTCATCTTCATCAACAACATCCTAGTGTATTCTAAGAGTCGGAAGGAACACGCCGAACACTTGAGAATTGTCCTGGAAACTCCATGACAGCATCAATTATATTCTAAGTATAGCAAATGCGAATTTTGGCTAAATCAAGTTGGTTTTCTCGGACATATTGTATCGGGCAAAGGAATCTCTGTGGATCCAGCGAAAGTTTCAGCAGTAAGCGAATGGCCGACACAAAAGTCAGTGAAGGACATTCGAAGTTTCTTAGGTCTAGTTGGATATTACCGAAGGTTCATTGAAGGATTTTCGAAGATAGCAACACCTCTGACCAAGCTCACACGTAAAGATGAAGAATTCGTGTGGTCAGAAGCATGCGAGCAAACTTTCATAGAACTCAAGTCAAGGTTGACATCGGCACCAATTCTCGTTATACCGGACCAATCTGGAGGTTTCGAAGTGCATTGCGATACATCCGGAAAGAGATTAGGATGTGTTCTACATCAGCACGGTAAGTGTAACGTTTCAGAAATCGTTTTGCTAATTTTTCCGTTTTAGGGCAAAATAGTCGGTATTTTCCGTTTTAACCCGATTTCGATCAAACTTCCGTAGAAATTTACCGGCACCTGTTTTAGCTAAAATAAAGCTTGCGCGCGAACTTGTATGGTTCCGAGGAAGATCGTGGCCGTACAGCTTAGGCCCAGACTTGTGTGCTAGACGGAGGTCCGCAGATTTTTGGGCTTAGCAGGTTTTTACCGCCGTTTCGTGCAGGATTGCTAGTGTAGTGCTGCACCGTTGACTGAATTGACCGGAATGGAGGTTTCTTTTCTTTGGACCGAGGCATGTGTGCGGAGTTTTCGGCAGTTGAAGATTCGGTTAACAACTGCATCAGTTCTTTTTTTGCTTTCTAGTTCGAGCGTCTTTGTTGTTTAACTGTGACGTTTCGCGAGTGGGGCTCGATTTTGCACTGATGTGGCACTATAGAGTTATTACTTTTGCTTCCCTACATTTGGAGGAAGTACTAGCAGGATATTCCACTCACGATCTGGAGATGGCCGCGGTGGTCTTGCGTTGGAGATTTGGAGACACTACTTGTTCGAGAGTCGTGTCAGATTTTCACGGACTACCAGAGCTTAATGTACATCTTCCTGCAGCGGATTTTGATTGTTGGGATAGTCTTCTGCAGATTTATAGTTCTTGTGCGATCATTGAGTACAGCTTAAGTTCGCCTCTACTGAGGGGACAGCTTGCTCATGTCCGCGCCCGACCACTTTTCCTTAATCGCTTTCGCGAGACACTGCCCGCCGATGCTTGTTCGTCAGAAATACTTGAGCATACTCGGCTGGATAATGATTCGGAGTCCTTGATTTGTGAAAAGGGTGTGCTGAGTTTAGGGATGCGTTTGTGTACCTGATACTATTGGGTAGATACGTGAAATCCTAGAGCAGGCACATCTGTCAACTCTCTGTACTCATTCAAGTTCCACCAGCATTTGAGGTGACTTGTGAGATAGTTACGGGTGGGAAAGGATGTAAAAAGAAGTTTCGGATTTCGTTTCAAGGTGTTGTCTTGTTGTGTGTTTTGGTTGAGCATCTGAGACCGGCTGGAAAGTTGCAACCTTAAACCGTTCCGAAGTGGGAATGGGAGCAGATCTCCATGAATATTCGTTGTGGCGTATACCCAGGTTTAGTCAGGGTGTGACTCCATTCGGATGCTTATTGTCCGGTTATACTCAGTTTGCTCAGTTGTTCTTTGTTAAGTTTGTTTGTTGCACGGAGTTCCTTCATGGGTCGTATCCAATGAAGGCACCCTGTTCGCTTGCCGTCTTGGGCAGGAGCTTCAGGAAACCTTGGGTACTGGTTGAGCTTTAGCTCCGTCTTTCCATCCGCAGGATGATGCTTTTGTGAGAGCGGGCTATACCGACTCTAGAGGTTATACTCGTGCATACGTACTAATTTTTGTCGGCAGTTGGGATCGTCACTTGCCATTGTTAGGACTCTCCTTTGATAGTAGTTATCAGGAGACATTCCAATTGGCAACCTTTAAGTTTTGTTTGTTAGGTGGTGTCGATCTCCAGTCTGTTTTTCTGACTCTGCGTAGTAGAATTTTTGGACCCCAGATAGTCTAGAGACTTCGGAAATGATCCAGTTGTTTCAGGTGAGGATGATGACAGTCCTGTGCGGACAGAGGTCTTATGCCGACCATGGTGATCGCAGGCTCGAGTTCGCAGTGGGAGATCATGTATTCCAACGTATTTTTCCGATGAACGACGTGTTGAGTTTTGGGAAGCTTACCCAGAAGTGTAGGTCCTTTCGAGATCCTTTAAGCGAGTTAGTTCCGTTGCCTTTAATTTGGCACTTCCGCCCAGATTATTGAGTATTCATCGCGTATTCCTTATGTCGATACTTTGCAATTACCTTCATGACCTTTCTAACATGATTCAGCACCAGAACATTTATCTTGGACGTGATCTTTCGTTCACCAGCAGCCAATTGTGTTAATGGCTCGGCGGGTGGAGAAACTTCGGTCAAGGGTCTTGCTATCTATGAAGGGTTTTTCTTGGACGTAGCCGTATAGTGGGGTAATCACTTGGGAGTCTGCGAACGAGATATGAGAGTTTTGTAATCCTCTCTTTGAAGGTACGCTTAGTAAAAATTTTAAATTGGGGACGAATTTTTATAAGGGGGGAGATTGTAACGTTTTAGAAATCGTTTTGCGAATTTTTCCGTTTTAGGGCAAAATAGTCGGTATTTTCCGTTTTAACCCAATTTCGATCAAACTTCCGTACAAACTTACCGGCACCTATTTTAGCTAAAATAAAGCTTGTGTGCGAACTTTGGGGGTATATGAGAGGTTTTGGTTCAGATAGAATTTTTCCCAAATAAAATATTATTTTAAGCGGTATTTTGTGCACGTAAATCGGGAAAATTTTTCTCTTGAGAATAAATTAATTTTTGTCACTAGAAAATTTTGGAAACTTCTTTATAAATATCTAGATATTTTTGGAGTGCAAAAGGATTTATTTTAAAAAGAAAAGAAACGGGGTAAAGGTGACAAAGTGCATTTATTAGCATTTATTACTTAATTTCCTAGCAATTTCCTCACTCAAAATTCACAAAATTAACCCCCATCCCCTCTTTGGCCGAGCCATCCCCAAATCTGCCCAAAAAATTTCCCAAGCTCTTTTCTTTATTATTTCTTCAAAATTCTTCAAGAAAAATTCCTAAAATAACCCACAAAATCCTAAAATAAAATAAAACCATCATTTCCTTCACTAATCCTTCTTGGATTTTCAACAAAGCATGGTTTTTTTGATGCTAAGATAAGGGATTAAATTTCATTTTGGTGTTCTTGAGGAGGTATAATTTCTTACCTTATTTCATAATTAATTGTTTTAATCTTAATCTAGCCATTTTAGTTAGCTAATTATGTGTTTTATATAGCTTTTAAATCATGATTAATTCATTTATATTTGTTTTAAGAAATTCATGTTAAGGTTGAAGTTTGTTTAAGTGATTAATGTTCATTTAAAGTGTTAATTTGTGTTTTGGAAAAGATTATCCTAGTAGAAATGTTAATTATTATTAATAAATACTTTGTTTAATTATGCAATTTTGCTTACTAGGTTTTTGCTAAAATTTATTTAGCAAGTGCTAAAAATTTAGAAATGGTTTAGATAGCTTAGTTAAGCTATTATAAGGTGTTTGTAATCGCTAGATATGCGTTGGCTTGAAACTAGTGCAAAATATTGCGATAAGTTGCTTACTAGGTTTCGGAGTTTTTCCGACGTGAGTTCGATTGGTTGTTGCGGGTTATATCTATTTTATTCCTCGTAATTGTTTGCGTTGTGTTGCACGATCGGGACGATCGGGGTCTAGACTTGGTGTTTTTTAGTTTAGCGACCCCAGTTAGGGTTTTTGGCCGATGTCGTGCGAGATAGATACGCTAAGCGCGCAGTGTAATTTTCCGGGCGTTTTCATCGCGTTTCGTTGTATTTTCGTCATTGTAGGATGTTTTGATTATGTGTTGTGTTTTTGAAATTTTAGGTTAGCAGGCGGGGACTACGGACACTGCTACAAAGGGAAAACAGGTGGTAGGATGCACCTAGCTTGGAGCGTTGGTGAGTAGATTTAACATCTACAGGGGAATCGCCCGCATGGCGTTATGCGTCTGGGCTAGAGATGTTATTTCTGTCACATATTCTATGTCATATTTAGAATTGCGTATTTACCATATTACTTAGGTATTGTTGTGCTTGGACTAGTATCTTTAGGACACTGCACATATTATTGACGATTCATGTTGCACGAGCACTGATTTTATGCTGCACACACCGTCAATAATTGCCATGTCATGCACAACCCACTTATAGATATGATATTGCTTGGTTAGGGACATTGAGACTTTGATTCATATTTCTTTACGCATTGACTTATAGCATACCTGTATACCTATAGAGTATTGTACCATTAGTGATAGGTACATGCACACTTTATGACATAGCTACAGGTATACCTTGCACACCTATTTCACTTATACCCAGGGGGTATACTACATCATTACTTATAGGTAGATAAATATATCTTACTATATCTTTATGTTTTCACATACATCTGGTTATAGCTACATGTTTACCTTTACCTGATGTTATTTTAGAATTGGAGAAAATTAGGAACCGCAAGATATTTATATTAACTTGTTGCAGTTAATTAGCGGCTTTTCCTTTATATGCTTACATTTCCGTTTATGTTGCATATATTATATTCATGGATTTTCGCATTGTGATATGGATTTTTCATGATGTTTTCTGGATTTGGGGACCGTGGGAGTTCATGAAATTATGCATTATTTGAAAAACCCGATTTTCCTTGATTTGATATTTCAGCAGCCACCATGAGATTTATCGGTCCTGATATATATATATACCCCACGCGAGGAAAGGAGGGGTTCGTGTGCGGGTACATGGTGGGGCCTGGAGGTACCCCGGGGCAAGAATGAGGTCGTGGTGCTAGACGATGAGCTAGTGGGGGAACCATACCATCCGATGACATTACCAATGACTCAGCGGTTATCATGGGGATACCGACGGGAGTCATGTACGTATCGATACGTCGAAGGGCGAGGGTCAGAGCTAGGTACTCGTGCTTTCGGGATAGCGTATGATACGTACCTATCAGGGTGCCAGTCGTGGTGACAGCACCTGATAGACCTGTATTTCTATGTCGATGCTTGACACATTGTTTCTTTTTACTCCTTTGTATATATAACAGGGGTTTAGGCCGCTGTTATATATGCCCTTACACCAATATTAGTGGAATGGGACGCTAATATACGTGTATTGACATTAAATTATATACATCATCATATTTATTCATGCAAATATATTTAGGATGTTAGATTTTTACTTGATTATTTGATTTGGGATATAGGTGATTCATTTGATATTGGATACAGGATATTTATGAGATTGCTGATTTGTACATTCAGGATATATGAGATTTATTCGATATTGTACATTCAGGATTTGTGAGACTTATATGATATGAGAGCCAATTTGGGGGCTGATTTGAGGAATTGGGATTTGGATTTGTCTTGATGGATTGTGATCCTACCACGATGTCAGGATTCCATGGAAATGACATATTTCATTCCATATTCCACATTTATTGTTTATGCATTGCTTCATGTATTAGTTGTCCCTGCTAGTGCACCTTTCATGATTATTGCATTCATATGACTTTTTATTGCTATTAATTGCACATGTTAGATTCACGCTGTACGTGCATACTTGCGATTACCTGCATATGTTATTTACTATTCACGAGTTGGCAACTCACCCCCGTTGTACCACAGTTTGTTTTGCAGGATGTTCCCTAGAGTAGTCGAGGCAGGCTATTCTTCTATCATCTTTTGCTACGGATACCGCATCAGCTCACAGTGTGCAGTTTGCTTAGGTGGGTTTTGTGGTTATTCGTTTGTTGTATTGTATATTCGTTGTATCCTTGTACTCTCCATCTACTATATTTTCTTGTTGACTTAGAGACTTGGTGAGGACGATATTGTATATTATTTGTGACTTGTTGTCTTTTTTATAATTTTCTTTCTATCGTCTTTTATTTCTTCGCTTCGACGTCGTATATTTGTTGTGGTAGTCGCTTTCCGCCTTTGGGCGTGTATTTACTCCCGTTTGGGGATGCTTTATTTATATTTATGTTGTACCCATTTTTGGGGCTAGTTTTTACAAAGGAGGTGCTGCCAAAATTTTAAAGAAAGAAAGTTGGACTTTTAAAGAATTTGGGTTGTGATTTCAAAGGCTTTTAAAAATATTTCTTATCTTATCTTATCTTTTATTGGTTTAGATTTCTGGGTTTTGGCTTTCTTTTACTACGTTACGCCTATAGACGTTGCGTAGTATTAGGGCCGTCACGTGCCAATTTCGGGTCGTGACAGTAAGGTTGTGGCTTATGCTTCAAGACAACTGAAGATTCATGAGCGCAATTACCCGACGCATGATTTGGAATCGGCGGCCGTTAACTTTGCTCTTAATATTTGGCGCCGTTATCTTCTTGGTGAATGAATGAACGAACATATACACAGATCACAAGAGCCTGAAATATGTGTTTACTCAGAAGGAGCTTAATATGAGGCATAGACGATGGTTAGAACTCATGGCGGACTTCGACATCAACCTGCAATATCACTCTGGGAAGGTGAATGTAGTACCTGATACCCTTAGTCGCCAACCATTAGTGATGAATCTCACCGCTCAGTGGAAGCTTCAACAAGACTTGCATCAGATAGAGATTGAAGTGATCATACCAGGTAACGCTTCAAGTTTGATGAAATTATAAGTTCAATCTACCATTGTCAATCAGATCAAAGCAGCTTAAGTAAGAGATGCTACGTTGCAAAAGATCAAAGAACAAGTATAGAATGGACTCAGAACAGACTTCATCATTCATGAAGATGGATCTTTGAGGTACGGCAACAGATTGTGTGTACCAAAAGGTTCTGTTCGGGAAGAGTTAATGAAAGAAGCTCACAGCTCTCCCTACTCAGTACACCCTGGAGGTACAAAGATATAAGAGGATCTGCGTCAAAATTACTGGTGGCATGGAATGAAGCGCGAAGTAGCCAGAAGTGTCGCTAAATGCCTGGTGTGCCAGCAAGTAAAGGCTGAACATCACAGAACTGCTGGATTATTTCAACAGTTACCTATCACAGAATAGAAGTGGCAACACATCACTATGGATTTTGTGACTGCTCTTCCTCGCAGCACAAAGGGTAATGATGCGGTATGGGTTATTGTGGATCGACTCACAAAGTCGGCTCACTTAATCCCATTTCGAGTTGGCCAATCTATTGAGACATTAGCAAAGAAGTACATAGAGGTAAGAATCTAAATAAGATTTAAACTCTTCATGAATGTACTATCTCTGATACCCATGAACTCATGTAGGAAATCATGAGACTTCATGGAGTACCGGTTTGCATTTTCTTCGATCGTGACACTAGATTTTGATCGCAATTTTGGCAAAGTCTGCAAGCGAGCTTGAGAACAAGTCTGAACTTCAGCACGGCTTATCATCCACAAATTGATGGTCAGTCGGAGCGAACTATTCAGATCTTGGAAGATATGCTCAGAGTGTGTATGCTAGACTTCGGAAGATCGTGGGAAAATCACCTACATCTTGTGGAGTTTTCATAGAACAACAGCTACCAAGAAAGCATCGAAATAGCATCTTTTGCAGCACTATATGGAAAGATGTGTCGATCACCATTAAGTTGGGACGACATCGGAGAAAAAGAACTTCTTGAACCTGAGATGATAGTAGCAACTGTTGACGTAGTTCGTACTATCAGGAAAAGAATGCGCATAGCCCAAGATCGACAGAAGCACTGGGCTGATGCAAAGCGCCGTCATTTGGAGTTCCAGCCGGGAGATCACGTATTTATAAAGATATCTCCGAACCGCGGAGTGATTCGTTTTTGAAGACGGGATAAGCTAAGCCCAAGGTACATTGGACCGTTCGACATACTCAAACGAGTCAGTGAAGTGGCTTATCGCTTGGCACTTCCACCTTCATTGGAAGGAGTGCACAATGTGTTCCACATATCCCAACTCAGAAGGTATGTGAGTGACCCCAGCCATATACTTGATCACTCTGAACTCACTATACAACAAGACTTATCTTGTAAGCAGCAACCTGTTGAGATCTTGGATAGAAAGGTGAAGTCACTTCGGAACAAGGAAGTCAACTTGGTTCGAGTGATGTGGAGAAAGGACACACCGGGAGAATCAACATGGGAAAAGGAGGTGGAGATGCGTGCAATATATCCTTACTTATTTGTAAACTAGTCCTTAAAACAAATTGTGACTTTCGAGGACGAAATTTTTGTAAGGAGGGTAGATTGTAACAACTCCAAATTTTGTGTACATAAAATTTAGTTAAAGTTAATGTACAATTAGTGTATTTAAAATTCCTTTGAATTCTATAAGTATTTGTTTTGATTTAGAACAGTAAGAAAGCACTTGTAACACATTGGTAAAGCCATGCACTGCTGTGGCGTAGCCCCTGTGATCGAATCCCCCCAGCCACATTATCTTTTTATTTAATTTTCTTTTAACCTTTTAGTAGCCTAAGAGTCTACACGTGCAACACACATAATAGGGTAAGTTACAGAATAATCAAACATGTTAAATAGGCTAGTTGAAGCGTCAGGGACACGTGGCCCCAATCAGAGCCCCCATCTCCAAGATCGGACCGGCGAGAAGCCTCCTAGGATTGGTGCCGCGCGTTTTCCCATGTCCAAACCCTAATTTTTTTTGCCATGGACCCTTGGACTCCTCCTATAACTCCAGTATTATTTTTTTATTCTGCACATTTACAGAGAATATTAAAACCCTTCAAATTCTATTTTAATGCAAAATTTTAATCCATTATTCATTCCCCTTAAACCTTAGATTTCCCTATAAATACCACCCTCATTTAACCCCCTCCCCACTCAAAATTCCCTGCCAAAACTCTCAAGAAATTTCCAAGTTCTTATAGTGTGCAAGTGGAGTTAACGAAGGGCGAAACTCCGACGAAGTTCCGGCAACGACCCAAGGAGTTTCCGGCGACGAAACGATGCACCGGTGCTTCCTCACTCTTACTATTTCTCCCGTCTACCTTATAATCCTGTAAGTCCCATTTCCCCTCTCATCATCATCTTTAAAAAGTTTCATTTTTAAAACCCGACGGAAGCGGAGTTAGTCCGATAAAACTATATTCTCATAGGATGATTAATAAACATTAAAAAACTCAACAAAATAAGTTTCACATCAAAATAATCATTTTTGTGACATTTATCGCATTTTTACATAAAAATACCACAAACTATTCATTTCGACATTATAACCTTTATTCCTTACTATACCTTTAGATAGTTCATGAGGTAATGGCCTACCTCATCACAAAACACATATCTATCATAGAATGGTTGATTTTGGGACAATAGAATATGGGAAATACGATTTACAAATAGATACCCTAAACTTATAAAACCGTTTTCTATACAAAAATTTATTAATCATTTCCATGCAATTGTGCCTCTACAACCCATTTTTAAGGACCTGTTCAGGATGGTACGGATTATCGCACATTTTCGGGCTTGGTAGAGCGAGATACAGACCTCCGCAAGAAGCATTCGATCTCGATGGAATTTTTATACATTTCTCTTTAGAAAATGAGATTTTTACAAGAAAATAAATAAATTTATTTTCGTTAAATATGTATATATAAATATTACCAAAATACTTATTTTAAATATATATATTATTCCATATTTCCAAAATTCAAGAAAAGAATTCAAATATTACATGAAACTACCATGATAATTCAAAACAATATCCATATTACAAATAGATACCATATATTATGAAAATTAGGTGTTTCTCACAAGAAATTTCACATCTATAAAAATATACATCTATGAAAACTCTAAAGACGAAAATTAAATGCTTCAGGAGTATTTTAAAATTATTCCAAAACTATTTTTTACATAAAACCCCATCAAATTATACTAAATTACAATAAAGACCCTAGTAAACATAAGTTTAAGCGGGACCAGTCTCTTGAGCCTCAGGGAGCCGGAGATATGGGTGCTTGCCTATTTAAGGTAGAAAACCTAACAAACGGTGTTATCAATACGGTAATTGTCTTGGAAAAAGACATAAATCCTGCCGTCCATGTGCAGCGGTTACCGATAACATCAGAACTAATTCAGGATTTCAATTTCTTTTCAAAGTGTCTGACTCAGACTGAGTATCAATCTAATCAATCTGACTTGAATGAGATTCAAGTATAAAACCACAATTCAACATAAATCCAGGAATCCATATATTCAAGCTATATCAATCTATACCACTTGACTGAACCGAACCATGGATATACTCCATCTACATGTTCATCCATTATATCCGTTCCATTTACTGATATCATGATTTCGGCAAGTCATCCATCTATACAAATTATAATACAAGACAAGACAAGACAATCCATACAATCAATACAATCAATACATAAACACTACGGGGTTATAAAAGGGTAGACTGGTACGGAACATGTTAAAGGTGGCATGAGGTGGTCACTGAAGACATAATTATATCCATGCCGTTGTTCCGTGGTATTATTGACGGAGCCTTGTACTACGGGTTACCAAAGTCTCTGGTGTAAGTGGGACTCCTCTCGTATACACCGGCATTTTCTGTACCAAGCTACAAACAACTGCGCTAATATTATAATAAAACATTATAAAACTATACTCTCTCTGTCTATTCTACTTCTCCCTCATCTTTGGGACCTACCGAGCGATTGTTTGCTGACGACATTCCTATTTCTCTTCTTCTTTGGAATGTTGTCAGGAGGACCCGACGCTGAAGAGTACGAGACCAGTCAGGAACATTTAGAGCAGGCCCCTGAGCAGTACACCGAAGACCCAGAGCTGTAGCCACTTGTACTTATTCCATTTTCATTTCTGTTATGCCATTGTTTAGGCATTGTTTTCAGTACATGTATTTTCATTTCAGTTGTATTGTAAAAAGAATGTTAATAAATAAAGTTGTTGTTCATTTACATCTTGTCTCTTGTGTATATTTTATTTTTATATTGCTTAGATACGCTTAGCGTGTTTATTTCTGAGTAAATACGTAGCGACCTCGTCGCGTCCTCTGCCCGTACACTGGGAAGCAGGGCGTGACATAACTTGGCGGGGAAATCATTTATTTATGCCCGTGGATTGTATACATGGGCCAATATTGGACCGCCTGTACGGCAACCTGGGGGAATATGACGGCTTAAGAACAGGTTTAGATCTATGTAGCTTAAGGCTTTTGAATCCTATGAGCTGTGAGGGTCTCATAAGGGGAATTCTCCTTACGAGTCGTGAAGATTTTGCAAGTGTAATTTCTTCTTAGGAATCATGAGGATTCGTAAGTGTGTTGCTCCTCTATGAGTCGTAAGGTCTCATGTGGGTATTTTCTCTTCACAAGATCAAGAGGACTTTGCAAGTGCTTATGAATTTTTATTTTATGAGTCCGCGCCCTTTCGGGTTTTCACAAACTCGCCGGCAGTCCTGCTGTTTTTGCTCACGGCGCCCTTTCGGGGTTTTGTCCATGCCCATTTTGCTTGTGGACATACTCTTTTTTTACGAGTTCGTGCCCTTTCGGGTTTTCACAAACTCACCGGCAGTCCTGCTGTTTTTACACACGGCACCCTTTCGGGTTTTCATCCGTGCCCATTTTGCTTGTGGGCATACTGTTTTTTTATGAACGATGGAACTCTCGAAATTAGTTTCACCGCGGGTGACCCATCTATTTACTGGGGGGATTCGTGGGTGGCTTCATCGCTAAAGTAGCTGCTATTCAGTGGGACTTGAGTTGCAACCTCTGTCGTTAAGACTTCGATTGCAATATAGATCTCAAGGAAGCATATCACCGTTATGTGCTAGTTTAGGAATATCTTGGTCCGTTATTGCCATATTTGAGGCGAATTTTTAGTTTAAAGACATCTCGGTCCGTTGCCGCCATATTTGAGGAGCACGATTATCTTAAGGACTCCTAGGTCCGGTATCGCCGTTTTTAGACGAATTTTTAGTTTAAGGACATCTTGGTCCGATGTCGCCATTTTTGAGGCGGAAATTTAGTTTAAGTACATCTCGGTCTGTTATCGCCATGTTTGAGGCGGATATTAGTTTAAGGACTTCTCGGTCCATTGTCGCCGTGTTTCAGGAGAAATTTTAGTTTAAGGACTTCTCGGTTCGTTGTCGCCGTATTTGACCCGAGGTTTTAGTTTAAAGACATCTCGGTCCTTCATTCGGAAACGAGTATTAGTTTAGGGACGTAACGGTCCATCATCGCCTATTTTCGAGGCAACGGATATTTGGATACTACTTTTAGGGTTCTGACTTAAGAAGATAGCGAGCGAACACAAGCGTCGTCATCTATCGTTGACCCAGGTCGTTACCCGTTAGGCTTAGTATTTTTTGAGGAATCGGCCGTTTATTGGCCGGAAGGGTCTTTCGCCATGCATATCTATGAGCAGGCAGGCTCCACCTTGGTAGATTTTGTCTATGATGTACGGGCCTTCATAGTTTGGCTCGAACTTCCCCCGTTTTGCATGATTGGGGATCATAGGTCTTTTGACAATTAGCTCGAGTTCTTCTTGGTGGAATGTTCTCGGCCTAGTCAGTCTTTCATATGATCGTGTCATCCTTGCCTTATAAGCCTCCAGGTTTTGCTGTGCTATAATAAGGGTTTCGTCGAAGGCAATTTCCTCAGGGATTTTTTTCTTTCCCTTTGTCTTTTTTGCTCGAACCCTTGTTTGTAGGTCCGAGTTTCTTTTTAGGCAGCGTGCCGCTACGCAGTTCAATGTTATCACAGTTCTTCTCCGGAGGAGGAGTTTTTGAAGAGAGGGATGAGGGTCATTTCATCCTCAGAATCGCTCCCGAAGGTAAAAACTTGGGGGGTTTTCCTTTCCGGACTGGTATCAACTATATGACAATTGCCAGTCGTTTTTTCACGCGCACTTGCCGCACTTTTTTGCAGTCGACAAGCTTCGCGCTTCATTCTCTTGAAGTGTTTTTTTATGGGCAACATATCCTTGCCACCACTTCTTAAAGGCACTACATTCTTCGGTAGTGTAGGTAATCCTCCGATGATATAGGCAGTAGTTTGGAAGTGAATTCTCTTCGTCGAGGCGTATGACCCTGGGAGTGTTCCCTACGAGTGGTGGCAGCTTCATTCCCACTGAAAGGGCTTTGATGAACCGTTTCTCTTCCTTGATCCTGCTCTTAATTGTGGCAAGTGTGCTTCAGTTTGGTTGGAAGACTTTACGACTCATCATCGCCGCAGCTTTTTTATCCTGACGTTGACGCTTATCCTTTTCGTATATGGATGTTTCGTGTTCTCGGTCGGCTTTGCTTTTCCGAAAGACTTCATTTAACAGCTTATCGATCGGGTCTTCTCTTGGCAGTTCCGAGGATTTTGGCGCCGATCCTGCCCCCAATTCCTCTGTGTTGTTTTCTGATGATGAGGGAGCTTCTTCGTCATTTAACGACGAATGGGAAACCATGTGGAAACTTTCTACATAGTCTTCGGTTTCTGATGAGTCATTTTCCTCATCCTCGTTAATCTCTTTGTTCTCAAGAATATGCTTGAGGAACTCTTCGAGGGTGACTGGTGTCCGCGCCTTCTGGTTTTACTCCTCCAGCGTGTCAATGTACCTTTGTAGGTCTGTGCATTTATCGTCATACTCAGCAGGTTGCACAGGCTTCTGTTAGGGATATGTATGCCCTAGAAGTCATTATTGTACATTGATGTATATTATAGTGGATTCTTGGACATATATTTAGAGGAATTTCTTGCTCGACACGATAGTATGCAATCTGGTTACTCTTTATTTTAACATGTACACTTAGTATTATTATACTGTCTCTCAGATACATGTTGATAAAGTCCTTAGGGTGAAGGCTTGACTACCAGGACTACGATGCGGATCATACTACTGTGATTTGGGTAGTCCACAAGCATATCCTTTAATTGTTCCTAGTTGAGGGTATATCGAGACAGGGCATCGATACAGCAGAGTAGACTAGTGTGTATGTTTCTTGACCCTGAATGGGGGCGATGGTTGATCTCATATCCATTGGTGTTTGATATCAAAGATTGTACACATGTGCTCATTAGAGAATGGGTACACCGAACAGGACTCGCCGAGAAAACCTAGTTAGTACTATACCTATCGTCAGATAGTTGTTCTCTGGTGACACTGGTACAGGTTAGTCTGTAGACCCGAGATCGTTATAGAGTCTTGTGTGGCTCCCACTGTGCTTTGATTTCCTCTCTACCATGGCTCAAAGGAGTCATGCAAACAGATGGATTTTAAGTACAGTCCCGAGTCACATGGAGATAATGAGCGATAGGAGGGGTTTCGTCTCTCCCGGTATTGGGAGTTGATGTTGCGCTATACTCGATTGGCTATAACAGTAAATCCCAGGCCAAGGCTGTTGATGAGATTTACCGGTAAGTGCTATCGGTAGTTTCTCGAACCGTTATGAGCCATACATCGGCACGACTTATCAAGTTACTGGGGTCTGACGTTACCATCCCTAGACTAGATATGCGACAAATCAGACGAAGAGACAGGACTATACGGTAAGTGCTACCTATAGGCTTCATGGGAGTTTGGAAAAGATTGCTTGTTGATCTTCTAATCGCTTAATACCTGGGTAGCCGTTACGTCTAGCAAATTCCGCTGACGGCTTGTGGATGATTGATGTGATCATCACCTATTGCTGGCGTAATGAAGAGTCTTTAGATTCCCACACATAAGTTTCCTGGTTCAAGCAAAATGAAGTTGGCCACATATGCTGATATGTACGGGGGCCAGATTAAATACGAGTATGTGATACCGTATTCTAATCTGGCGGTTATTTGTTATCGGTTAGATTATATGTGATATAACCGGATTATTAAATCAAGTGTTGATTTGATAATGTGATATACAGATAAATGATATTAGTCGGTTATATATGATATAACCGAATTATTAAATCAAGTGTTGATTTGATAATTTGATATATATTATATTTGATATAATTATATATTAACTTATATTATTAGCTCACTAATTATTCTTCATAATATATATATATATATATATATATATATTAATATATATATTGATATATATATATATATATGATATATATTTATATGAGAATAATGAAGGAAAGATGGGAGGGAATTTCCTCCTATGGCGTCGAAAAATACAATCTCCATCGTGTTTTCCGACAATCAGCACCCATAAACTTCATCGTTGTCATCTAAGATGTGGGTATGCCAAATTTCATGTGATTCTTCAACTTTTTCACCGTTGAATTAGTGGGTTAAAAATTAAAGGTTTACCGACAATAGAACTTTTTACATTACTAAATCAACGGTGAAAAATTTATAGAATCACATGAAATTTGGCGTGCCCACATCTTAGATGATAACGATGAAGATGATGGATTCCGATCGTCAGAAAACATGATGGAGGGCGTATTTTTTCGACGCCATAGGATGAAATTCCCTCCTATGGCCTCTTTCCTCCATTATTCTTTCTCTCTCTCTCTCTCTCTCTCTCTCTCTCTCTCTCTCTCTATATATATATATATATATATATATATATATTAAAATAAAGCATGGCGTAGATTTTCTATTTTTAGAAAATAGAAAATGAAAAGAAAAATAGGGTGACTTTTGAGGGCATGGGTGAAGCATGGCTTTGCTCATTTTTTAATTCATTTGCCATCACTATTAAAGCATGGTTGGATTTTTTTAATCCATGCTTCAATAAGTGAGGAGGGGATGAATGAGCTATTAAAACATTTAGCCATTTTTAAGAGCACATTTTTCTTTGCTCTCTACATTTTTCTTCTTCTTCTTCCTCATGCCTCGAAACTCTAACACTCACATGTGATGTGAACCATAGAGTTTTGAACAAATCCTAGTGAGAAAACACAACCCCACTTTACCATCCTACACTTGATTAGCAATCAAGTGTAGTGTGTTTTCTTCACTAAAGATAGTTTAGAGAAGAGGTATCTTGAGCTAGAGAGACTTTGGATGGATTGTCTTTGGCACAAAGATCATGAAGGGAGCTTGTACCATTTTCAAGTGGAGTTACAAGGAGTCATAGGGACTACACCCCGGAGCTTGAGAAGAGAAGGACACGATCTACAAAGGTTATAGTTTCGTTCTCTTAGCTAGTTTTTATGATATCATAGTTAAACCATAATCATTTAGTTTAAGATCTTGGTCAGTGTAGTTTAGCACCCCTAATTTTTAAAAAAGGGCATTCTTGATGCTAATAAAACCCAGTGGTGATGCTAACATACACTTTCATTGTATCAGAGTAAAAAATAAAAGATTATACGATATTTATGGAATTACAAAAATGAAACAACCCCGAAACTGCAAACCCTAGAACCAAGTTTCTGTCGATTTTGAAATGAACTCTAAAATTTTTTTAAACAAGTGCAGAATGTTACACGTGATGTAACTAGAACACCAGAGAAAAAAAGATGCAAAACAAACTTCTTTTGGCTAGCGAGATAAAGAAAAAAACCAGCCTGGCCAGTTTTATCATTACATTTTGCCTCGAGTTTTCTTTTGTGTTCTGTTGGCTTGGTATTGGGGTTTCAGGTTATGTTTATTTAGCCCAGTTTGCATGTGATGTTAACTTTTCTATTAACATTGTTTCGGGTTTAAATTTGATATGTGATACAATACTTGGAATCCGCGGTTAATTAGTTTTGTGAAAACTAGTTAGTGTTTGTAAATCTAGCATGTTAGTTTCTATTGATCGATTGCCACGAAGTTTCGATTCGGATCGAAACTCCATTGCAAACCCGTATCGTACATGAATACTCGCCAGATAACTTTACTAGGTAGCCATGCCCCATACCCCCGACCAAGTCACTTTAGGAGAACCCCGTTGCTAAAAGCATCCACTCGGGTGCTCGCGGCCATGGTGTTCTTCCTAAGTGCACTTGGTCGACGACATCAGGGGTGCGGCCATCTACTAGTTCCCAACGAGTATTCGATCGGGTAGTCGGGAATCTTGTTGAATTATCCGACTAACTTATTGAAAACTGTTTTTGATATGAGACTCAAATGCAAGATTTATAACGTTAGGCATGAAATTCAGCATATGAGATATTCTGGGTATATCATGTCTAAGGATATGCGGATTCTAATTATTGTAGTTTTTCATTTCTTTTCTGTGACCATAAGTGTAAAATGTGGGGTATCCCAAATCTCGTTGCTATATGTCAAGAAATTTGGGATACACGTATTTACATACGTTGATGACATGTGATGTTATGTGTTGCTGTGATATGTTATATTGGATTGTCATGAATGAATAGCCGGGGATTTTATGTGAGATGAGAGTTTTACAATTTTCATTCATGTAAAATTTTGTATGTAATATTCTTTTATTAGGACACTTCCGGGTTGAGGATGATGTCACCATTGATGTATATTATTTACTTTTCCGCATTAGGATTGACCCAAGGTGGGGAGCATAAGTAACCGGATTCTAGAGTCCAGTGGGAGACCATCTCGAGGAGTCGAGACCGGGTCTCTTAACTCTAGAATTGGCAGGGTTTCTTGCCGCTCTCGTAGGGGTCTAGGGATGTGGGTTTGGCTATTCATCAAGACTGTAGAATCCGTATTTTTTATTACTGGTTGAATTTAAAACACGGACCTCCTAGTATATCCAATATTTCATATGTTGACTTTGCTGCTTAGTTCTGTGATGTGATCATATAACCGCGTGACACGAATGCTATATATATGATATATATAATAAACGTTGCTTATGTTTTGCACCTTCGCTAGTCCATCCCCCGCTCTGCCGTTAGTTAAGTAACCTAACAGTGCATGACGCAGTTCCGTGGTGAATGCGGATGGCATAAGCATACGTTCTATTTTCGTTTCATTTTCTTTGATGTTTAGGAAACATTAAATGATGGGAATTCATTAATGTGATTAACGAAAAGAAAAGAAACCTAAAAATGTTGTAAAATCAAAAGTTTTTAAAAAGATAGCTCTAGTTCTTACTTTGCACAGTGGTATTCCTTGATGAATATCCAGCACCTCATTCGATGAGGAAAGAGCCGAGAACCCTTCACCGGGAGTGACCTCTTTAGCAAAACTAGTAAATGGTACAACGCACTCGGTTTATTATCATAGCTTCTGTAGTTCTTGCTTTGCATAGTGGTATTCCTTGATAAATATCCAGCACCTCATTCGATGAGAAAAGAGCCGAGATCCCTTCACCGGGAGTGACCTCTTTAGCAAAAACTAGTAAAAGCTATTCGGTTTGTTTTGAAAACTACTCGATTTTAAAAGCGGAGTTTAAACCACTCCTTTTCAAAATCACTAGATTCTAAAACGATATCAAGTTCATTACGCTAAAGGTTTTCATAAAAACCAACGTAGCCCTCCGTCATTTCAGATAAGTGTCATTTAGTATTCCTGTTGCGTTTGTTGACCTTGTCAAGGCGTAGTGTGCGGTAGCTGATTAGTACTTATCCGCCACATGTGATGCGATTGGATTAGGGTAGTCGTGTGGCCTTGTTGACATTGTCAAGGGTCGTGCAGGGTGGGTTTAATTCAATCAAGAAATGAACGGGTTGAACTTGACTTGCGGTTTATGGTTTGTTGATCTTGTCAAGGTCATAAATCACATGGGGTAAAAACAATTATTGGGAATTTCAAGTGTTGAAATTTGCAATGAGATTGCATAACTTCTATATGATAGTTGGGATCTGGATACCCAGTGCAAGTAAGAGTTACTCCTGAGAGAGTTTTCCACTTTACAATTAGCCGATTCATTAGGAGTCTAAGAAAGGTGTTAACGGGGTTATGCCCTTGCGGAAATGACATTATTTAATTAGTTCCATGAGAAAGCATAGGGAGACTCCCTCGGAGTACCAATACCTGCCTGGCCGAATGATTGGCGAACTTGTAGGGTGTAATTAATCTCGGCTAATCTTACTGTCACGACCCGAAAAGTATGGAACATGACCGGCACTTAAACTATGAAACGTCTCGAGGCGTACCTAATCTAAGTAAGCCAAAACCTAGAAATCCAAACCAAGTAAAGCAGTAGAATGAAGGAAAACCAATTTTTAAAGTAAGAAGTTTAACAACATAAGCCGAAATATGGATTTTTAAAATCTCAAGTCTTTTCTGAAAATTTAGGCAGAGTTTCCTTTGTAAAAACTGACCCCAAACGGGTACAAACCTGATAAAGCATATATAATGAATAAAGGCATCCCCAAGCGGGAGCTAGCTCTTCGTCAATTGACGGTCACAACCACGCAAGCAATATAATATACAACGCCGAAGGGCGAGGATCAAAACTCAAAAGAAAGCCCATATCCACCAGAAAACCATAATAATACAAGCGCGACTCTAAGGTCGAAAGAATATACACTGGTCTTCTAGTTCTATCAAATAAACAAGTCTAGTTGATGGAGCTTTTCTAGAAACAACTGAAATAACAAATATACAATAGTGGTCCTGATGCAAAAGATCCCGCCTACCAAAGCAATCACCCGGAAGGAACAATATTCCAGCAAAGCCGCAATGAAACCTGTACGGCAAAACCTGCAAGGAATTGTTGCACAACGGGGGTGAGTTGCCAACTCGTGAGTAGAAAATATCACAGAGCAGAAATCGAATGTATGACGCTATCCTACGTCATATCAAGTAATATCCTCAAATAAAATCCTGATCCATCTACACATAAGTGCAATACCACGTGCTCGTGTCCGTGCCGCAGATAGCAACATATCAGATATAAGATGTATGAATGTATTACGAATGAAACAGAATACATCATGAATGAGACAACTGTTTTCTTAATTTAATGAGATTTCTGTATGTATATAAATCGCGTATCATCAATGAAATCGACAGATAAAACAGTGTCCAATATCGACACAAAACATAAATCTCAGTATCTCAATACCTCAGGCTCCGGCTATCCGGACTGGCCTATATCATCAAATCTCAATATCTCGGTGTCTCAAGTCTCAATATCTCAGTGTCTCAAATCTCAATATCTCAATACCACGGGCTCCGTTAGTCCGGATCGGCCCATATCATCAATCATAGGACCACGAACGGTATCCTCCGAATATCTGCCGCGCCAGGTAAAATCACCGGTAGGCAGTCTGCCCCTGCCGGGCTCATCGTCTACAACTCGAGCTTCTTGCCCCGGGGTACCTTACCGGGCCCACCATGTATCCGAGATGGTTCATCCAACTCGTCGAATCGGGTCTCGAAAACATCTCAGAACCGAGAAAACACCATGGTGGACAATACTCAACATGTCAAGGAAAACCGCATTTTTCTCTTTAAAATAATTCATCAGTTTACAAAACTTTCACATGTGGTTTCCAAATCCAGAAAATATCAAGAAAAATTCGAAATCATAAAAATCATGCTATCAATAAACAGTGAATACCGGCATAAATCTCCATAATACTGCATGACCAATGAATATATGAATGCATCCGATATCATGCAATAAATGCAATAGTTAAACTAGCATATGAAAGCTATAACATATTGCAACTATCAACTAGCAAGCTATGTCAATGAATAGTATTTTCTAAAGTGTACGTGACATGGCAATTACCGATGATGATGTGTGTGAGCCGGCAAGCAGGTGTACGTGGAACATACGCATCATCGGTAATGGTGCTGGTGTCCTGACAGCAGGGTTTCATGATAATTACAGATAACATATGTACAAGCATGCAATGCGATGAAACATCATGAATATACAGAAAGTGATGTAGTAACAGCAACACTGAAAAATATACTTACCCAATATACGAGTCATACAGTTTGGTATTTAAAATACTCACGATTCTCCACTTTTGAAAATGAGTATGACTCGAGCCCAGTTAAAAGGGTAAGGGAATCCACCTAAGTCTGAGTCGATCTATATATATATATCTAGTAGTCGGTGATCTCGCCTCAATAGTATCACGTACGATACAATAAATAATATAACATCCTCAATTCAAGAGTGCGGATCTATCCTCATAACTATATCTCGTACGGTAAATCTATCGTACGGCATCCCAAATCTGGATACGGATCAAATATCACATTTATCTCATTATTCATCTGGTATCCACCTCATCACATATTGTAAACAGGGGTACCGATCTAAGTCTAGTGCACTACTAATATCATCAACAATATCATGATCTGGCTACTGATCTAAAGCCTCATACAATCCGATATCATCAACACATATTATCATATAAAAGTATATATCGCCCAAGCGATCCATTATAAATATCATAACGTACCTCATCTCATATCTCGATCATATGTCAGCTATCATATATATCATCATTCATATGGTATCGTCGTCCAATGATCCGCTACAACATCATGACATATCTCGGTCACATATTAAATATCTCACGGTATCACGCCCGATCATATCAACTCATTCCTAAGTATCATATAACATCCTCATCATCCAAGCATATGAATACCAATATACATATATCCCCAATACGCACAAAGAAGTAAATGTACGCGAGTATGTGTATGTACGTGTATGCAAATCTTTGCTCTGGGGTTTCATGACTAAGAAATTGACTAAAGTCCTTTCTGCAATTCTCGCTAACACTACCCCCAAATATCCTAAAGCTTTTCTTGCGCACTAACATGTAAAAGTATATTTATATCATATCACATCGTTTCTCACAACATTGCGGGGGTGCTATACGCCATCCACCCGACTTCCCCTATAGATATAATCTACTCACCTGAGCTTAGCTTGCCGATGCTGACGTCGCCACGCGCTTGCTTGTCATCTCGAAGTTCACATGGGATACCTACATGTCACATATAGCATCGTAAATAGAAATCTCGCACGAAAATCAAATTGTCACTAGTATCACACATAGGTTAAAACCAATCGTCTACTTTCGCAATTCAACCAAATAACACTCGATACAGACGTACAAACGTCAAGTGATCGAATACAGTACCAAATATCAAAACTTGAATTCATAAACAACGAGAAAACCAAAACAGCAGCTCATGAAAATGGCCCCAGATTTTACCCTATGTCAAATTGGTCAAAGTTGCACATATGGAGGGTTTAGTTTACGGAGATAGAGCTACAGACGAAACACGAAGCAAAATGCCCCAGGTCTGGCCGCAAATTGCGGCCAGAAGGAATTTTTCTGCGGTCTAGGTAGAAGGTTAGGGGCTAGGGTTTCAGTGGGGGGTCCTAGGTTGCCTGCATGTATCACTGTCTTTGCTAATTAATTTTTCAGGTCCCCGAGTGTTAGCAGATTTCCAATTACCATCATATTTTCAGAGTTTTCCGATGTCGGGGTTTCTAAGTTCGTATTCTGGGTTTATTCTATGGTTTCAGTCCTTGATAAAATCCCTGCAGGGGTCATAAGTTCTCTACTAATCTCAATTATACTTCACAAATTCAAAATTTCTCAAAACCGTCATCTAGAAATTTCTAGGTTCACAAAACCACTCTATATCGATACTAAACATATATGGATGCCTAAAGAATTTAAATACTAATCTAAAGGTACAGAAATTACCTCAATTGGCAACTTAAGAATTTTCTTGAGTTGCCCAAAATTCTCAAAATTTGATTTTTCTTGGTCCAATGCGCTTCCCTTGAGCTTGTGCATACTTTTTGTGAAATGGAGATGGGGTTTTGGGTTTGTTTTGGGGGTGTTTTGAGGCTTGAAGTGGAGGAGGGAGATGGGGGCTGCCATGGGTGAAGAGGGAGAAGAAATGGTGAAGAGATGAAGAGAGGAACAATGAGCCATGCCTAGGTTTGTCCCCTCACCCTCTCTCTCTTATGCCCATCCCTCTTGTCATCATGAAACCTCTTTGACTTTTCTTTTTCTTGTTTTCTTTATCTTTTTTTCATTTAAAAAGCCATGCATGATAAAAATAAGGAAAAAGCCATGATAGAAAAATGTAACAAGTGTGAAAATGATATGGTGCATGTCATGTGCACAAAACACGTTTAATACACGATTAGCGATATTTAATCGCGATTCGCACTAAAATGGTGTATAATAAATCATAAAATTTCATAATTTTTGTAAATTACACAAAGCACCCTCTTTTTAGTAATTTCTATAATTTTCCAAATTTTCCCCAAATTTATCAGTATATAATTTTACCGCCTTATTAAAATATTCAATATAATTATTATTTAGTTATAAAAATTCCCAAAAATAATATTTTATTTTCCTTAAATGTTACAATCTTCCCCTTAAAGAAATTTGGTCCCCGAATTAAATTGAAACCCCTCAAATACTAAAACATTTCAGTAAAAAGTCCATGTCGTCGGGGCTCCGAAATCATCAATACATCAAACGCATCATAGCGCAAAGCATGCGTATGAACAGTGAGCAGATAACTCCAAATCAAAACTGTCAAGCATCCCTCAATCATCGGACTCATGGCGAAGACATCAATGTCAAAGCCCAAAACGAAACCAATCATGATATACATCAAAACCATACTTGTAAACGTCAGAAGGAAATGCATGCCAAACCTTTCATGTTGCTGTGCGATGCGCGTATCGCGGCACTGTGGCGGACGTCTATTGTAAAAAAATAACTATATATATACTTATCCTTTGTTTAATATGTACATCCCACCGTTTTTGAAAATAATTTAGAAGGGTTTCCTTGTTTTAAACATTTCGAGTCATATCAGACACGTAAGTAAATACTAAAACTATAGCTCCCTTTTTAGAACTCCCTTCGATAACTATCAATGCATGCAAAATAAATTCAGGTACTGTCCTCTGACTAGTCCTGCTCAGTACGAAAACAAATAACAAATATCATAAAAACGTACTGCTCCATAAAAAATCAATCCCAAAATGTGCATATGAATGCCATGTGCGTCTGGTGCGCACGGAAATCGAAATCAATAATTGTGCCATACGTATGCACTGAAACAAAATCTAAGCGTAACGGGTGTGCATAAAAACACCTGTCAAGGGAAACGGGTGTGCCTGACAGCAACATCAGGTGCATCTGATGTGCACGAAGAATCCTGATTTAGTGCATCTGGTGTGCACCAAAATCGCATCTAATATCAGACGCCTAACATGCGCGAAAATCCAAGTCAGGTGCATCCATCATGTACGAATAAAATCTAAATCATATACATCCAACATGCACGAAATCACGAAATCCAATATCAAGTGCCGAACATGCGCAAAATCCAATCCAAGCGCGTCAGTCCGTGAAAAGTATCTAGTGCAGTAACATGCATGAAAACGAACATCAAGTGCAGACGTGCACAAAACACAAATCTGGTAACACAAATTCTCAAGACATAGATCGGGTTCAACCAGGGTACGGAGTATATGTCCAGTGCAACTAATGCATAAGATACCTAGCTGGCACAACAAAAGCTCGAAATACGAATCCGGTTCATCTAGTGCATGAAATACCAAATACAGTGCATCCAGTGCACGAAAATGCATCAATAACTCATATGCGTATAAAAACAACACCGAGTGTACCAAGGTGTATAAAATCTAAAAACGCGTGCAAATGCATGCACGAAATACGTATTAATGCACTGTAAGCACATGTAAGCTACACCGAGTGCAAAACCAAATCGAGCGCATACCACCCGCACAAAAATAAAATCAGCTGAATGCAATCCATGAAATCATAAACATGTGCAGCCAAGGAACAAAACCAATATCAAGTGCAATAAATACGCACAAATCATAAATCAACACAACGGTGTACAAAAACATATCTCAAGTGCAATAACTATGCACAAAAACGTAAATACCCAGTAGGTGCACGAAAACAATACCATGAAGCCCAATCATCAAAACTCAAATCCCAGCGATATAAGCATGATACTTGAATCACAAACGCAAATCGCAACAAGTGACATTGAGGTACACTTCCTAAAATATCGAAAAGTGTCGGTACTTCCAAAACTGGAAGAGCAAGAACATCCGCTGCCTCCTACTCACGGTCTGGCGTCTTCTGTCTCTAGGTCCTCATTTCTCTGTGGATTACCGATCTCGCAATCTCTTGGCTCGTTGGCCCAGTCCGATGTACTAACGGAAACGATCCGCTCTAGTACTCCTCTGGTCCTCTCACGGCCAATTAGCATGACCACTCATCAAGCGGCACGTCTCTGGCATCAGTATCTGGTCCTCTGAATATACGTCACACATCTGATCCTCGGTGCAAATCTCATTGCAGTAGTGTCCTGGAAAGTACCTGCTCAGGGTCTCTTCCAATCTCGCCTATGCCGAACTGTACAGAGGCTGGTACTCTTGCATAATGTTTCCTCTTCTTTTAGACATCTGCGTTCTCAGCACAACTCCTCCTCGGAAACTGGTCGTATCTCAACGCTTCTGTATGCATATCAGCTCTCTAATCTCGACGGGGAGTAACGACAGCTCGTCAGCATCTCGCATGAACCTTTTGTTTCACTTTGCTCTAATGTCGACTGATTCGGATTCGTCTCTTCATGGCTGCATGGACTGCGCTCCAACGGCTATACTCGTATCTGGAGTCTCCCAAGCAATGTATTCCATTACGTGATATCCGAATGATGTCGAACTTTTCGATCGATTCGTTAAGGTTCCATAATCCCCCAAGAGCTCAACATCTTGGGTACAGTTTAATAGTATCGAATATATGCCACAGCACCTATGGACCAACCGTAGAAGGGAAAACCCAAGCCTCACTAATGGCACCGCTGAACTACCGCAAACCATAAGGTTCACCGGCGTTCCATGGTTATTATGTCGAGTTAGGGTTTCATTCTTCTAGAGGATCCGTAGAATTACTTGCATTGTTTTCCGAATACTTTAAACTTGGAAAATGGGTTCCTGACATTCGATCGTCTATATCGACTCTCAACGTATCAGCGTGAAGTCGTCTCTAACTAGAATCAATCAATCTGATGACCTCGCATCGGGGTAGGCAATGAATCACATGTCCTAGTCTTTCATCTCTGGTGACTAGCGATCTTCTATCATATCTCAAAATATAACTCGTGCGGCATTAGCTCCAAACATCTGGGGCGATATCTCCTTATTTGCAGCAACAACTGACTCATTCATCCGCACGCTGAACAATACCTCAATCATCAAGTATAATCGGTGCTTTGACGGTCATCACATCCTGGCTGGCCTCTAGCGGTGGCCCAAATCCTCTGGTGCTGATCTGCACGTCCGAGAAACCTTATAGAAGCGATCCGTCAAACGCTCATGGCGCGAAAACACAACTAAACGACGCATCTATGCAAATCGTATGTCCCTGGAATCACGCCCCGGTCAGTACTCGTCCGTAAAGAGCTCGTGCTGACCGCAACTCTAGCCGTAGCTCTCTCTGCCCGTACCACCGTGATAACAAAACCATAAACTGGTACTGATGAGGCTAGATCATAGGAATGAATATAATACTGTGCAAGGAAATGTACATCCTAAGGCTTCTTAAGCGGAGTATCGTATCGTAAGTATGCCGCGGAACATACACGCGGTATGTCACTCTGCTTGAGTTACCTACTCCATCAACCAAGGGTCATCCTACACTCTGAAGGTAAAACTTAACGCTCTGATACCAACTTTGTCACGACCCGAAAAGTACGGAACATGACCGGCACTTAAACTACGAAACGTTTCGAGGCGTACGTAATCTAAGTAAGCCAAAACCCAGAAATCCAAACCAAGTAAAGCATTAGAGTGAAGGAAAACCAATTTTTAAAGCAAGAAGTTTAACAACATAAGCCGAAATATACATTTTTAAAATCTCAAGTCTTTTCTGAAAATTTCGGTAGAGTTTCCTTTGTAAAAACTGATCCCAAACGGGTACAAACTTGATAAAGCATATATAATGAATAAAGACATCCCCAAGCGGGAGCTAGCTCTTCGTCAATTGACGGTCACAACTACGCAAGCAATATAATATACAACGCCGAAGGGCAAGGATCAAAACTCAAAAGAAATCCCATATCCACCAGAAAACTATAATAATACAAGCGCGACTCTAAGGTCGAAAGAATATGCACTGGTCTTCTAGTTCTATCAAATAAACAAGTCTGGTTGATAGAGTTTTTCAAGATACAACTGAAATAACAAATATACAATGGTGGTCCTGATGCAAAAGATCCCACCTACCAAAACAATCACCCGGAAGGAACAGTGTGCCAGCAAAACCACAACGAAACCTGTATGGGAAAACCTGCAAGGAACTGTGGCACAATGGGGGTGAGTTGCCAACTCGTGAGTAGAAAATATCACAGAGCATAAATCGAATGTATGACGCTATCCTAGGTCATATCAAGTAATATCCTCAAATAAAATCCTGATCCATCTACACATAAGTGCAATACCGCGTGCTCGTGTCCGTGCCACAGATAGCAACATATCAGATATAAGATGTATGAATGCATTACGAATGAAACAGAATACATCATGAATGAGACATCACTTTTCTTTATTTAGTGAGATTTTTGTATGTATATAAATCTCGTATCATCAATGAAATCGACAGATAAAACAATGTCCAGCATCGACACAAAACATAAATCTCAGTATCTCAATACCTCAGGCTCCGGCTATCCAGACTGGCCTGTATCATCAAATCTCAATATCTCGGTGTCTCAAGTCTCAATATCTCAGTTTCTCAAATATCAATATCTCAATACCTCGGGCTCCGTCAGTCCGAATCGTCCCATATCATCAATCACACGACCACGAACGGTAGCCTCCGGATATGCGCCGTGCCAGGTAAAATCACCGGTAGGCAGTCTGCCCCTGCCGGGCTCATCGTCTACAACTCGAGCTTTTTGTAAGTGCATGGCGGCGCCCCGGCGGTCAATCCGACGGCCAAATGCGGAAGGGGTGATAAACTTTAATTTTGCGAACTTAGCAAACCGGCACCACCGCGCACTAAACACCCGGATCGGACCATTAAACTAGTTCTAGCTAACTACAAGATGGGGAAGAGATATACCGAGTGATCCGAGTCCTCCGGTCTTCTCGTCGTCGTCCCGATCTCCTGCGGAAACTCCGGTCGTCGCCTCCTCGCCGGAAAGGCACCACATCGCCTGCATCTTTTACGGGCTCCCACCTCCATACCGAGGCAATTCGGGCGCGAAGTTGGCTGGCCGACGCGTCCAAGATTTGCTGTAGAATGTAGTGTAGAGGCTATATCTCATTTGGGGTTTGTGTTGCCTTTGAAGATGATGGAGGAATCAAGACAAGGAAAAATGGTGCTTGCATTTTTCCTAGCATGAAAATGAGATCAAGAAAAATCCACAAGCTCAAAATGAAACTCTCTTCTCTTCTCTCAAGTGTGGCCAACCTCTTCTTGTTAGAATGGTGGAGGAATGAAATATGAATCCATAATAAGAAGGGAGGTGAGTGTAGGAAAAGAGAAAGGGTGACCATATCCAAAACATCATGATAACAATCTCACATCAAACTCTAATCACCTTTAAGTGATGTAAAGAGAATCAAATGATGGTTGAAAAGAAAAGATGCCATCATAATCAATACATTTGCAAGAAACCCCTCCACAATGTGTTATTTGCAAACTTGCATATAACACCCTCCATCAGAAAAGTCCGGCCGGGAAAGAACAAAGGAAAACCGGCCGGAACGGAATGCAAACTGGCAACTCCAGAAAACTGGTCCCGTAATAAATTACAGGAAAAACCCCGATACTGTGCATACACACCCGCATCTGTATTCCGACCGGATACAAATGCAATGAGACAAAATCTACACTGTACTATACTAGGATCCGGCTTAAACCAAAGCCGGCTAGTAATATCCGTTCGATCCTGATCCGTGCAATACCGCACATATCCGATCGAACCTTGCCATATATCTATACGGCCTCTAGTACTAACCATCCTGATCCTGATCCGTGCAATACCGCACGTATCTGATCGGACCCTGCCATATCTCCATACGGCCTCTACAGCGTTTCGCCCGAAAGCTTGAGTAACTGAAAGTGTGGTGGACTCTAAAGACTCGTCAATACTATGGCTGTGGATTTAACCACTAGCACGTCAGAGGTATAAGCCAATACGTGACGGGCCACCAGGTATTGACCAAAAGGGACGTCGATGAGCGAACTCATCCTGACACCCTACTGAGCCTGTCAGTGACAATATCCGTACAGTCCGGTCCGTTCGTCTATGAACATCGCATGTCGGGCCTAGGGGGTTGGTAAAAGTCAGACCCCCAAAAGCGGTACAAGTCGTGTCGGAGTGTAGCCCAGAAAACCCTGAGATACTACTGGAATACCTACCAGTAAATCTCCTGCCTTGGCCGAGGACTTTGTGCAATGGCTCTCCTAGACACAGCGCGACCTCACCCCCAATACCGGGAGAGACGAACCCCTGAAGATCCGCTCACTGCCTCCATGTGGCTCGGGACTGTACCCAACTAAAATCTGTTTGCACGACTCCTTTGAGCTGTGGTAGGGTAGTAATCAAAGCACAGTGGGAACTCACACGAGACAAATGACGATCCCCAGGTCGATGAACTAACCTGTACACATGTCACCTGGGAACTGCTATCTGACGTCAGGTATAAGACCAACTAGTATGTTCCCGGCGAGTCCTGTCCGGTGTACTCATAACCCAATGAGCACCTGTATACATCTTAGGTGAATCAACTGACACCAGTGGCTTGTGAGACCGGCCACCACCCCTCGTCGGGGTCTCGACTGTATACACTAGTCTACTCTGGAGAATCGATGCCCTGTCTCGAAACTCCCACGACTAAGGACCTTTCAAGGATGTGCTTATGGACTCCAGCTCTCACTTATATGATCGCCCTCATACTGCTGGCAGTTAAGCAAGAATCCTAGGGGCTCTACCAACGTGCAATGGCGACCTGTCAGGTCACCTAAAGCAGTACACGATGATAAAGGTAAACCAGATAGCAAACCATCATCTCTAGTAAGACTGTCCTACCGGGATAGGTCCTCCCTCAATCATTGCAATCACGTGCCTGTGACCCAATAATTGACTCTGAGGGCACTATCTCCAACAATCTCCCACTTGCACTCAAGGCTAATTATTGCGATGTCGTATACTCACAGCCCGTGTGATACCGAACACCCAACTCCTTTACTAGTCAGTCTCACAAAACTCGTTTGCGAAACTATTGCGTTTGAGGAATAGCCTCAGTGAGTGGATCCGCCTAGATGTTTCTTTCTATGTCTCTCTATATCTCAAGTTCGCGGAGAAAGCCATCTCCCGAAATGAGCAATACCTGTCTTAGAATGTCTGGATGTCTGATGGGACCTAGCTCATAAATGAACTCCAAATCTAAACTTCTCAGACTGTATCGTCAACTGAACTTAATCAGTATCCTGCGCCATGCCACCCTCAGTATTACCTTGGACCACCTGTCCAAGATACTGCCCCTCGTCAGAAGGAAAACTATAACTCTGACAATCACCCTGTCGTCCATGTCACCTTGGAAGCCTGGAATGATAACTGTCTCCTTAATGAGGCTGTCGTTATCATATCCCTAGAACATTCACTTATGTTTTAAAACTGCTTCCGACTGTTTCTCCAGGATTGGATCAATGTCAACTTATTGCATCTAGTGCAAGAACAACATCTGGTGTGGTACTTGACATCTCATGATTGACTCAATTGCCTGAGCAAGTGATCTGCCAATCATGCACATCCCTCTCCCCTTTAGTCTGTAAGACACCTTTAGAGAGGGTGACTCCATTACCTGCAGGTACACTACCATGCCAGGAGTCGTCCATTCTAAATACTCTTAGAATGCTGTCTAAGTACCCAGATTGGGAAACCACCCAAATCTAGATCTAAAACCATAGATCTAGTAACCAGTATGTCTGATACAAAATCCATTTCTTTTGTGGAGAAACCACTGTGTGACGACCAAAGTATAACCCATCGTAGTATAGGAATATCACTTCCTACTTTGTGTATGTCATCCAAAACCCGGATATCACACCCTACTACCTTCTCAACAGATCCATCCCCTATTCTGATGACGTCAAACCTATGACTGTCACATCAGAAATAGATGATCTATCTTCGCTATATCTGCTTTAATCTATAAATAGACATAAGCCAGATGTCCACCAATGCTTCCGCTGCTCCCACTGACTATGACAACCCTCTGGCAGAGTCATATATACGTACACTTCTAAAGCTAGTTTAGAACGACGCTATACTCATCCTCCTGCCGGGTCTCGCAGCCTGGAACAACAGCAATGGTAAGTGTGGGTAAACAAGAACTTCCCTGCCACCGTCCTTGAGGCTACCGGAGTACCTCTCGGGTGCCTGAGGTTACCCACCGTATCTGCGGAGTGGCCAATGGAATGTCAAATCAGATTGAATCTTTAGGTTCCTTATCAAATCTTCAGTAATCGTTTGCGGTTCTGGAATCACCTCCAGTTCTACCATACTCCCACTACTGTTTTTGAAAAAAAATCCATTTTTATTAAAACTGTGGCGAGTCTAGAACAATATTACTATTGATCTCCCAGATGGTAGATAGTCAACCCTCGTCATAGCCTGGGTCAACCCACAAACAGCCATTACAGAAACGTGCCTTGAGTTATCCAGAGTCTGGTTTTAATCATAAGCCGGACAACTCCCCGTACCTTAACAATGTTAAGATATGAACTGTACTATATCCAATATAGAACCAGAGGCACTAATTTAATTGAACCAGATTCAAATCATGCAGCTATCTCCAGTGCATGTCAACTAAATGGAAGGAGACCGATCAGCGTTACTCAACTTAGGAATACTTCCAATTATGAGTAACCTATAAGAGAAGCAAGTTCTCTTAATCATTACTATCATCTGAATACCATGCACAAATATCTACATCTTCGATCACCTTGAAGAATCCCGATACTTGCAACACCTGGTTCTCTACTCTATTCAAATACCTATAACTCCTCAAAACTTAGACCCTGTGTTTCTATGAAACACATGTCTAAGAACTAGAGAAGTTAAAAGTAAACAGAATATAGTATGAGGACCAAGCCCTCTGTCCTAATGAACACTGGACAACATACAATACTTTGTATAAGTCCGCTGAGTCTAACAACTCTTTCACTGTGTGTCGTAGGTTGAAAACTGTACTTATGGTTAAGAAGAATTACACCGCTGTTTAATGCTCCTTACCTAACCATCCACTGATGTAGGTAAATGTCATCGACATAATATCAAAAGGTATATCTCACTCTATGAAAATAGACGTACAGATATATCAATTTAAAATTGGTGCACAACAGCGGATATTCAAAACCAAATATTTGCCGACCGGCAAACAGCCCAGGTGATCTCCTCAAATATCACTGATTACAACGAATCCCTGTTAGTGTATATGCCCTAGAGGCCATTACTGTATCATACTAGTTTGTATATTACTTAATGGATGCTTGGGATATTCACCTTGTATATACAATCTTGCTCAAAATAGTAGTATGCTACTTGGTTTGTTTCTACTTCAATGTGTACTTGTGTTTATTTCAGTATATCACTTATACGCATTAGTGGAGCCCTTAGGATCTTTGCTTGATTACCAGCGTTGTGATGGCCGTCACACTAGTGGGGCTGGGTAATCCATAAGCACATCCTTATGCAGGTCCCTGGTCGCAGGACTATCGAGACAGGGCATCGATACTCCGGAGTAGACCAGCGCATGCGCTTCTCATCCCAGTGTGGGAGACGGTCTGTCCCACAGCCGTCAGTACGTCGTACTTGAGATAGTATGCGGGTGCTCGTTAGGTTACGGGTACACTGGACAGGACTCGTCGGGAACTGACTAGTTGGTATTATACCTATCGTCAGTTATCAGTTCCCAGGTGACATGAGTACAGCTTAGTCCGCTGACTTGACACTGTCACTTCGCCTCGGGTGTGTTCCCACTGTACTTTGATCACTACCCTACCACGGCTCAAAGGAGTCGTGCAAACAGGTGGTGGTTGGGTGCAGTCCCGAAGCACTTGGAGGCAGTGACGGTTAGACAGGATTCGTCTCTCCCGGTATTGGGGGTTGACATCGCGCTGTGTCTAGGAGAGCCATTACACGAGTAGTCCCTGGCCAGGGCAAACGAGATATACTGGTAGGTTTCCAGTGTTATCTCAGGGTGTTTTGGGCTTCACTCCGGCACGACTTGTACCGCTATTGGGGGACTGACGTTTACCGCCCCCTAGGCCCGCCATGCGATGTATCAGACGAACAGACCGGACTGTACGGAGAATGTCACACTCAGGCTCAGTAGGAGTTCAGATGGGTTTCGCCTCGTCGGTCTTCTTGTCGGCATTACCTGGGGACCGTTACGCACAGCTAGTGCCGCTTGCGGTCTGTGGTTAAACCCACTGCCAGCGTAGTGTCGAGTCTTTAAAGTCCCACACAGAAAGCTTTTCGCCTTTAGGCAAAAGAGTAGAGGTCGCATGGTATTGCGACAGGTCGCATGGTTTTGCGACAGGGTTCGGTCACATCCGTGCACTTGTGCACGTACAGTGTCCGGACAGTTTACACTAGCGGGCTTTGGTTTAAGCCAGATCCTAGTGTACCTTATGGGATTGGATTTATCCAGTTTGCATTCGTGTTCCTCGGAACGCGGATGCGGGTGTGTATGCACAGTTGACAGGGAGGCAGAGGCAGCGGATTCTCATTAGGGTTGTTGACAGTTGACCGTTGACTTTTGACTTTTTGCTCAACCCTAATGAGAATATGATTTGTGATTAACTATTATATTAATTAAGTATTATGGTGATATGGTTGTTGACTTGTTGACTTTTGTTGACTTGTTGACTTTGTTGACTTGTTGACTTTTGTTGACTTGTTGACCGGTTGACTAGGCTTGACTAGTTGACCATCATGATAACCATGGTTATCATTTCATGCCAAAGACTTTTTTCTTGCTTGCTCATTTGAGTAAAATGAGTGCATGACATGATAAGCTTATGGTTGCTTCTAACCATCACCAAAGACTTTTTTGATATGATGAGTTATGATCACTTTGGATTATGAGAGGGTGAAAGGAAAAAGAGTTGCTCATTCTTTCTTGCTCATTCTCTCTCTTGTTCTTGAGCTCTCCTCTTGCTCTCACCCTCAACCTCTTGCTCCCTCTCTTGATCTATGGTTCTCTTGTCTCATGAGTTGAGAATCAAGAACCATAGATAAAATCCCATTCTAGATCATCTCTACTCATTCTAGTTCACTAGGTTTAGCAAACCAAGTGAACTAGTTTCTTTAAAGAACGAAGAAGGAGCTAAAGGTTGGAGCTTTCAAGTGGATCTATCTTCGGCGTACGGAGACGACGACAAGGAGCCATCGGACCACCATCGGAGCTTGAAGAGAAGAAGTTCAAGTTTAGGTATAACCATCTCTATCCGAGTAGCTAAATATCTTTAGCTTAGTATGCTAGTTTTAGTTTAGGTAAAGATCCCGACCTAGCTTAGTCCATGTTGCCTCTTGCGTTAAAATTTTGATTTTATACCGTTTCCGCCTCCCCGTAAGAACCGGGGGTCGCAACGTGGACTTACAATCCCGATATAATGAGGATGATCACCCAATTCCCAATAACTTACTCCCACTCATCATCTGTAAAACCATACAGATGTGAGAATCAAAACTGGTAAATACATACCCTGGAGCAAGTGTCTAATCGGGAAATCAGTTTTCTCTTAACAGTACACAGTTGAACTGAAACATTGAAATGTTTCGATGGGGTATCCTGGTATTCCTAGTAATGCCTCTACCATTATCCAGATTCACAACTATAACCGTATAATTCTTTGCCACCTCTCCAAATCCCTTTATATGTCTTTAGTCATTACCTTCTGCACACCCCTTAGGCCAAATGGTTTTCTTCCTTCCCTACCGTTCGGCACCAGCCTATGGTTTGGAAGAAGACTATTCAATAAGCATAATGGGTGTACTGTCCTAGTCCTAGGAGCACTCGCAATGCGAGAGAAGGTGAAGATAAAAGACAACCGAATAAACCTTATTCCTTTTTCTCCTGAACCAGAATCCATCCCCGAACTGGAACAAGTTCCTTTCAAGTTCGTATATAACCATACGATGGAGTATCCAGTAAACTGTGGATCTTCATAGTGATACGGAGTGTTCTGGAGAAATACAAAGGTGATTTAGGATTGGCGAAGAAATACTTGGTTTCGTCGTGAATATCAGTCGCAATTTACTTTGCCCTCTTACTAATCCCTTGCTTTGTCTTAACTTAATACCTTCTGCACACCATCGTTATGCTAATTGGTTTTCTTCATTCCCCACTGTTCGGCACCAGCCTAAGGTTTGGAAAAAGACTATCCAATTTGCGTAATAGGTGTACTATCTCCTAAACCGAGGAGTACTCACAACTTGAGAGAAGGTAAAAGGGAAAAAACAACTGAATAATCCTATCCGTTTTCTCCAGAACCAGAAACCATCCTTGAATTCCTTCAAGTTCGTATCTAACCATACGATGGTTTTGTCCAATGGAAGTGTAGGGTTCCTAGGCACTCTTGTGAAGGTTCAAAAGGCATCAAACATGCCCGGATAAAAATTTAGACGTGCCGAACAACCCAAAGCCGGGATCTTTGCTAGATTATTAGGGTTTAACATGCAAGATGATAACTTTTATCTAAGTGTGAGGAATTACAACCTTTGTAGTCCGCTCCTTCGCTTCACAAGCTCCGAGTAGAAGTCCCTTTGCCGCGATCCACGATCTCCCGGACTCATGAGAGGCTCCACGACTCGAACGATCCATTCTAGCTTGTCGTATTCCAAATCTCCGATGATCTACCTTGAAGTTGCTACGACTCAAGCTTTCTCACTCTTAAAGAAGTGAACACACTAATCCCATGGGCTAGATGAGATGAGGATGAGGGAGTAGTATTTTTGCTTTCTTTTTATATCATTTTCTCATATTTTATCATCACTTAAGGATTTTCAAGAGAGCTTCTTCAAGAGAGAAGAAGAAGAAGATAATGGAAAATGATAATATGAATTAATCCTTTTGTAATGAATAGAAAATAAAGTATATGATTGATATGTAAACGATGGTCAAGGATGAATGGATAAGAATGAGTAGAGAGTTAACTAGAGTTAGGGTTTGGTTGGGTTAAATGAATGTGTCATTCTAAATATCTTAAGAATGACAAAAGAAGAAAGCTTCTAGAAGGAACTTGAAGCATCCAACCCTAATCAAACCTTAACCTCAATTAATCATCCTTAAACATGTTTAACAATTAATCATATCATGTCACAATAATATATATCACATATATATTATATATTTGCAACAAAAGAAAATAATACAATTAACATATATCGCATATATATCAATGTATCATCCACTGAGAAAATGAAATAATAAAGCGAGCCAATATTAGATAATGTAATACAATATATCATATATATTATTATACATTAAATCATCGAATCAACACTTGAATCGATGATCCGGCTATATCGAATATTACCGACTAATATATCATGTACCGATTCATCGAATCAACACTTGATCCGATGACCCGGTTCATATCCATATATCGCGAGAATATAATACAGTATCCCATATTGCATTATTCTCGTTCCTGCGCATATCACATATGTGCCACTACTCCGTTTCGCCTGAGACAAGAAACCTCTGTGTAAGACTCTAAAGAATCGTCAATACGCCGGTAGCAGGTGATGATCATATCAAACACCCACAAGCTGCAAGCGGTCAGCTAAACGTAACAGCCATCCAGGTATTGAGCGATCAGAAAATCAACAAGCTAGCCTGTGCGTTCTCCTGTGAATCCAACCAGTAACACTCCCGTACAGTCCGGTCTGTTCGTCTGATATGTCGCATATCAAGTCTAGGGGTGGTATACGTCAGACCCCAGTAACCGATAAGTCATGTCGATGTATGGCTCATAACGGGTCGAGAAACTACTAGTAACACTTACCAGTAAATCTCCATATCAGCCCTGGCCAGGGACTTCCAGTTATAGCCAATCGAACACAGCACAACATCAACTCCCTATACCGGGAGAGACGAATCCCCTCCTATCGCTCATTGCCTCCATGTGATTCGGGACTGTACCCAAAAGCCACCATTTTGCACGCCCTCTTGGACGTGGTAAGGTGGAAATCAAAGCACAGTGGGAATCATACAAGACTCCATGACGATATCGGGTCTACAGACTACCCTGTACCTGTGTCACCGGAGAACTGCCATCTGACGTGTGGTATAACACCATCTGGGAGTTCTCGGCGAGTCCGTTCAGTGTACCCAGTCATCACTGAGCACCCGTATACCATCTCTGATGTCTAACACCGATGGATATGGGATCATCCATCGCCCATCATATGGGTCAAGATGCGTATACGCTAGTCTACTCTGGCGTATCGATGCCCTGTCTCGATATACCCTCGACTAGGAACAGTTATAGGATGTACTCATCGACTACCGCGGCCCCACTAGTATGATCTCATCATAGTCCCAATAGTCGAGTACAAGTCCTAAGGGCTTTATCAACATGTGAGAGTAAAACAGTAAACCAATACAAGTCAACATGTTAAGATAAAGTGAAACCAAATAGCATACTATCATGACGAGCAAGAAAGTCATCTCTATATATAACCAAGCATCCATTATAATATACATCATATGTACAACAATGGCCTCTAGGGAATATACATAACTAACAATCTCCCACTTGCACTAAGGCCAGCTGCTGTAGTATCTCATACCTAGCATCCCGAATAATCTCTCAAACTGTATCTGGGGAATAGCCTTCGTGAATGGATCCGCAGTGTTGTCCTTCGTATCTACTCTCCTGACCTCGATCTCCCGGCGATCAACTATCTCCCTAATCAGGTGATACCGCTTCAGAATATGTCTGGACTTTTGATGGGATCTGGGTTCCTTGGCCAATGCCACAGCTCCATTGTTATCGCAATACAGAGGTATTGGATGCTCAATGGATGGAACCACACCAAGTTCACTAATGAAATTCTTGATCCAGACAGCCTCTTTGGCAGCATCGTTGGCAGCGATGTATTCAGCCTCCATCGTTGAGTCTGCAACGGTATCCTATTTGGAACTCTTCCAACATACCGCCCCTCCATTGAGGGTAAAGACAAAACCCGAATGCGACTTAGAGTCGTCCTTATCACTTTGGAAGCTGGAATCGGTAAAGGACTCCACCTGGAGTTCTCCGTTACCATACACCAAGAACATCTCCTTAGTCCTTCGCAAGTACTTGAGAATGTTCTTCACTGCTGTCCAATGACTCTCTCCTGGATCTGCTTGATACCGACTCACTACACTTAGTGAGTATGCTACATCGGGTCTGGTACATAGCATCGCATACATGATAGAGCCTACTGCCGAAGCATAGGGTATCCCTTGCATGCGAGCTCTCTCCAAATCAGTCTTGGGAGACATCTCTTTGGAGAGAGTGAGTCCAGAGATCGTGGGTTGGTTCCCACGCTTGGATTCTTCCATACTAAACCTCTTTAGTATGGTGTCAATGTACCTGGATTGGGACAATCCCAGTATCCGTTTAGATCTATCTCTATAGATCATGATTCCCAATATGCAGGAGGCATCACCTAGTCCTGCTCAGTACGAAAACAAATAACAAATATCATAAAAACGTACTGCTCTATAAAAAATCAATCCCAAAATGTGCATATGAATGCCATGTGCGTCTGGTGCGCACGGAAATCGAAATCAATAATTGTGCCATACGTATGCACTGAAACAAAATCTAAGTGTAACGGGTGTGCATAAAAACACCTGTCAAGAGAAACGGGTGTGCCTGACAGCAACATCAGGTGCATCTGATGTGCACGAAGAATCCTGATTTAGTGCATCTGGTGTGCACCAAAATCGCATCTAATATCAGGCGCCTAACATGCGCGAAAATCCAAGTCAGGTGCATCCATCATGTACGAATAAAATCTAAATCATATACATCCAACATGCACGAAATCACGAAATCCAATATCAAGTGCCGAACATGCGCAAAATCCAATCCAAGCGCGTCAGTCCGTGAAAAGTATCTAGTGCAGTAACATGCATGAAAACGAACATCAAGTGCAGACGTGCACAAAACACAAATCTGGTAACACAAATTCTCAAGACATAGATCGGGTTCAACCAGGGTACGGAGTATATGTCCAGTGCAACTAATGCACAAGATACCTAGCTGGCGCAACAAAAGCTCGAAATACGAATCCGGTTCATCTAGTGCATGAAATACCAAATACAGTGCATCCAGTGCACGAAAATGCATCAATAACTCAGATGCGTATAAAAACAACACCGAGTGTACCAAGGTGTATAAAATCCAAAAACGCGTGCAAATGCATGCACGAAATACGTATTAATGCACTGTAAGCACATGTAAGCTACACCGAGTGCAAAACCAAATCGAGTGCATACCACCCGCACAAAAATCAAATCAGCTGTATGCAATCCATGAAATCATAAACATGTGCAGCCAAGGCAAAAAATCAATATCAAGTGCAATAAATACGCACAAATCATAAATCAACACAACGGTGTACAAAAACATATCTCAAGTGCAAAAACTATGCACAAAAACGTAAATACCCAGTAGGTGCAGCCATGGTGCACGAAAACAATACCATGAAGCCCAATCATCAAAACTCAAATCCCAGCGATATAAGCATGATACTTGAATCACAAACGCAAATCGCAACAAGTGACATTGAGGTACACCTCCTACAATATCGAAAAGTGTCGGTACTTCCAAAACTGGAAGAGCAAGAACATCCGCTGCCTCCTGCTCACGGTCTGGCGTCTTCTGTCTCTAGGTCCTCATTTCTCTGTGGATTACCGATCTCGCAATCTCTTGGCTCGTTGGCCCAGTCCGATGTACTAACGGAAACGATCCGCTCTAGTACTCCTCTGGTCCTCTCACGGCCAATTAGCATGACCACTCATCAAGCGGCACGTCTCTGGCATCAGTATCTGGTCCTCTGAATATACGTCACACATCTGATCCTCGGTGCAAATCTCATTGCAGTAGTGTCCTGGAAAGTACCTGCTCAGGGTCTCTTCCAATCTCGCCTATGCCGAACTGTACAGAGGCTGGTACTCTTGCATAATGTTTCCTCTTCTTTTAGACATCTGCGTTCTCAGCACAACTCCTCCTCGGAAACTGGTCGTATCTCAACGCCTCTGTATGCATATCAGCTCTCTAATCTCGACGGGGAGTAACGACAGCTCGTCAGCATCTCGCATGAACCTTTTGTTTCACTTTGCTCTAATGTCGACTGATTCGGATTCGTCTCTTCATGGCTGCATGGACTGTGCTCCAACGGCTATACTCGTATCTGGAGTCTCCCAAGCAATGTATTCCATCACATGATATCCGAATGATATCGAACTTTTCGATCGATTCGTTAAGGTTCCATAATCCCCCAAGAGCTCAACATCTTGGGTACAGTTTAATAGTATCGAATATATGCCACAGCACCTATGGACCAACCGTAGAAGGGAAAACCCAAGCCTCACTAATGGCACCGCTGAACTACCGCAAACCATAAGGTTCACCGGCGTTCCATGGTTATTATGTCGAGTTAGGGTTTCATTCTTCTAGAGGATCCATAGAATTACTTGCATTGTTTTCCGAATACTTTAAACTTGGAAAATGGGTTCCTGACATTCGATCGTCTATATCGACTCTCAACGTATCAGCGTGAAGTCGTCTCTAACTAGAATCAATCAATCTGATGACCTCGCATCGGGGTAGGCAATGAATCACGTGTCCTAGTCTTTCATCTCTGGTGACTAGCGATCTTCTATCATATCTCAAAATATAACTCGTGCGGCATTAGCTCCAAACATCTGGGGCGATATCTCCTTATTTGCAGCAACAACTGACTCATTCATCCGCACGCTGAACAATGCCTCAATCATCAAGTATAATCGGTGCTTTGACGGTCATCACATCCTGGCTGGCCTCTAGCGGTGGCCCAAATCCTCTGGTGCTGATCTGCACGTCCGAGAAACCTTATAGAAGCGATCCGTCAAACGCTCATGGCGCGAAAACACAACTAAACGACGCATCTATGCAAATCGTATATCCCTGGAATCACGCCCCGGTCAGTACTCGTCCGTGACGAGCTCGTGCTGACCGCAACTCTAGCCGTAGCTCTCTCTGCCCGTACCACCGTGATAACAAAACCATAAACTGGTACTGATGAGGCTAGATCATAGGAATGAATATAATACTGTGCAAGGAAATGTACATCCTAAGGCTTCTTAAGCGGAGTATCGTATCGTAAGTATGCCGCGGAACATACACGCGGTATTTCACTCTGCTTGAGTTACCTACTCCATCAACCAAGGGCCATCCTACACTCTGAAGGTAAAACTTAACGCTCTGATACCAACTTTGTCACGACCCGAAAAGTACGAAACATGACCGGCACTTAAACTACGAAACGTATCGAGGCGTACGTAATCTAAGTAAGCCAAAACCCAGAAATCCAAACAAAGTAAAGCATTAGAGTGAAGGAAAACCAATTTTTAAAGCAAGAAGTTTGACAACATAAGCCGAAATATGCATTTTTAAAATCTCAAGTCTTTTCTGAAAATTTCGGTAGAGTTTCCTTTGTAAAAACTGACCCCAAACGGGTACAAACTTGATAAAGCATATATAATGAATAAAGACATCCCCAAGCGGGAGCTAGCTCTTCGTCAATTGACGGTCACAACCACGCAAGCAATATAATATACAACGCCGAAGGGCAAGGATCAAAACTCAAAAGAAATCCCATATCCACCAGAAAACTATAATAATACAAGCGCGACTCGAAGGTCAAAAGAATATACACTGGTCTTCTAGTTCTATCAAATAAACAAGTCTGGTTGATAGAGTTTTTCAAGATACAACTGAAATAACAAATATACAATGGTGGTCCTGATGCAAAAGATCCCACCTACCAAAACAATCACCCGGAAGGAACAGTGTGCCAGCAAAACCACAACGAAACCTGTATGGGAAAACCTGCAAGGAACTGTGGCACAATGGGGGTGAGTTGCCAACTCGTGAGTAGAAAATATCACAGAGCATAAATCGAATGTATGACGCTATCCTAGGTCATATCAAGTAATATCCTCAAATAAAATCCTGATCCATCTACACATAAGTGCAATACCGCGTGCTCGTGTCCGTGCCACAGATAGTAACATATCAAATATAAGATGTATGAATGCATTACGAATGAAACAGAATACATCATGAATGAGACATCACTTTTCTTTATTTAGTGAGATTTTTGTATGTATATAAATCACGTATCATCAATGAAATCGACAGATAAAACAATGTCCAGCATCGACACAAAACATAAATCTCAGTATCTCAATACCTCAGGCTCCGGCTATCCGGTCTGGCCTGTATCATCAAATATCAATATCTCGGTGTCTCAAGTCTCAATATCTCAGTTTCTCAAATATCAATTTCTCAATACCTCGGGCTCCGTCAGTCCGAATCGTCCCATATCATCAATCACACGACCACGAACGGTAGCCTCCGGATATGCGCCGTGCCAGGTAAAATCACCGGTAGGCAGTCTGCCCCTGCCGGGCTCATCGTCTACAACTCGAGCTTTTTGTAAGTGCACGGCGGCGCCCCGGCGGTCAATCCGACTGCCAAATGCGGAAGCGGTGATAAACTTTAATTTTGCGAACTTAGCAAACCGGCACCACCGCGCACTAAACACCCGGATCGGACCATTAAACTAGTTCTAGCTAACTAAAAGATGGGGAAGAGATATACCGAGTGATCCGAGTTCTCCGGTCTTCTCGTCGTCGTCCCGATCTCCTGCGGAAACTCCAGTCGTCGCCTCCTCGCCGGAAAGGCACCACATCGCCTGCATCTTTTACGGGCTCCCACCTCAATACCGAGGCAATTCGGGCGCGAAGTTGGCTGGCCGACGCGTCCAAGATTTGCTGTAGACAGTAGTGTAGATGCTATGTCTCATTTCGGGTTTTTGTTGCCTTTGAAGATGATGGAGGAATCAAGACAAGGAAAAATGGTGCTTGCATTTTTCCTAGCATGAAAATGAGATCAAGAAAAATCCACAAGCTCAAAATGAAACTCTCTTCTCTTCTTCTCTCAAGTGTGGCCAACCTCTTCTTGTTAGAATGGTGGAGGAATGAAATATGAATCCATAACAAGAAGGGAGGTGAGTGTAGGAAAAGAGAAAGGGTGACCATATCCAAAACATCATGATAACAATCTCACATCAAACTCTAATCACCTTTAAGTGATGTAAAGAGAATCAAATGATGGTTGAAAAGAAAAGATGCCATCATAATCAATACATTTGCAAGAAACCCCTCCACAATGTGTTATTTGCAAACTTGCAAATAACACCCTCCATCAGAAAAGTCCGGCCGGGAAAGAACAAAGGAAAACCGGCCGGAACGGAATGCAAACTGGCAACTCCAGAAAAATGGTCCCGTAAAAAATTACAGGAAAAACCCCGATACTGTGCATACACAACCGCATCTGTATTCCGACCGGATACAAATGAAATGAGACAAAATCTACACTGTACTATACTAGGATCCGGCTTAAGCCAAAGCCGGCTAGTAATATCCGTTCGATCCTGGTCCGTGCAATACCGCACGTATCCGATCGAACCTTGCCATATATCTATACGGCCTCTAGTACTAACCGTCCTGATCCAGATCCGTGCAATACTGCACGTATCTGATCGGACCCTGCCATATCTCCATACGGCCTCTACAGCGTTTCGCCCGAAAGCTTGAGTAACTGAAAGTGTGGTGGACTCTAAAGACTCGTCAATACTATGGCTGTGGATTTAACCACTAGCACGTCAGAGGTATAAGCCAATACGTGACGGGCCACCAGCTATTGACCAAAAGGGACGTCGATGAGCGAACTCATCCTGACACCCTACTGAGCCTGTCAGTGACAATATCCGTACAGTCCGGTCCGTTCGTCTATGAGCATCGCATGTCGGGCCTAGGGGGTTGGTAAAAGTCAGACCCCCAAAAGCGGTACAAGTCGTGTCGGAGTGTAGCCCAGAACACCCAAAGATACTACTGGAATGCCTACAAGTAAATCTCCTGCCTTGGCCAAGGACTTTGTGCAATAGCTCTCCTAGACACAGCGCGACCTCACCCCCAATACCGGGAGAGACGAACCCCTGAAGATCCGCTCACTGCCTCCATATGGCTCGGGACTGTACCTAACTAAAACATGTTTGCACGACTCCTTTGAGCCGTGGTAGGGTAGTAATCAAAGCACAGTGGGAACTCACACGAGACAAATGACGATCCCCAGGTCGATGAACTAACCTGTACACATGTCACCTGGGAACTGCTATCTGACGTCAGGTATAAGACCAACTAGCATGTTCCCGGCGAGTCCTGTCCGGTGTACTCATAACCCAATGAGCACCTGTATACATCTTAGGTGAACCAACTGACACCAGTGGCTTGTGAGACCGGCCACCGCCCCTCGTCGGGGTCTCGACTGTATACACTAGTCTACTCTGGAGAATCGATGCCCTGTCTCGAAACTCCCACGACTAGGGACCTTTCAAGGATGTGCTTATAGACTCCAGCTCTCACTTATATGATCGCCCTCATACTGCTGGCAATCAAGCAAGAATCCTAGGGGCTCTACCAACGTGCAATAGCGACCTGTCAGGTCACCTAAAGCAGTACACGATGATAAAGGTAAACCAGATAGCAAACTATCATCTCGAGTAAGACTGTCTTACCGGGATAGGTCCTCCCTCAATCATTGCAATCATATGCCTGTGACCCAATAATTGACTCTGAGGGCACTATCTCCAACACTTTTTGCCCCGGGGTACCTTACCGGGCCCACCATGTATTCGAGTCGGTTCATCCAACTCCTCGAATCGGGTCTCGAAAACATCTCAGAACCGAGAAAACATCATGGTGGGCAATACTCAACATGTCAAGGAAAACCGCATTTTTCTCTTTAAAATAATTCATCAGTTTACAAAACTTTCACATGCGGTTTCCAAATCTAGAAATATCAAGAAAAATCCGAAATCATAAAAATCATGCTATCAATAAACAGTGAATACCGGCATAAATCTCCATAATACTGTATGACAAATGAATATATGAATGCATCTGATATCATGCAATAAATGCAATAGTTAAACTAGCATATAAAAGCTATAACATATTGCAACTATCAACTAACAAGCTATGTCAATGAATAGTATTTTCAAAAGTGTACGTGACATGGCAATTACCGATGATGATGTGTGTGGGCCAGCAAGCAGGTGTACGTGGAACATACCCACCATCGGTAATGGTGCTGGTGTTCTGACAGCAGGGTTTTTATGATAATTACAGATAACATATGTATAAGCATGCAATACGATGAAACATCATGATTATACAGAAAGTGATGTAGTAACAGCAACACTGAAAAATATACCTACCCAATATACGAGTCATACAGTTTGGTATTTAAAATACTCACGATTCTCCAGTTTTGAAAATGAGTATGACTCGAGCCCAGTCAAAAGGATAAGGGAATCCACCTAAGTCTGAGTCGATATATATATATATATATATATATATATATATCTAGTAGTCGGTGATCTCGCCTCAATAGTATCACGTACGATACAATAAATAATATAACATCCTCAATTCAAGAGTGCGGATCTATCCTCATAACTATATCTCGTACGGTAAATCTATCGTACGGCATCCCAAATCTGGATACGGATCAAATATCACATTTATCTCATTATTCATCTGGTATCCACATCATCACATATCGTGAGCAGGGGTACTGATCTAAGTCTAGTACACTACTAATATCATCAACAATATCATGATCTGGCTACTGATCTAAAGCCTCATACAATCCGATGTCATCAACACATATTATCATATAGAAGTATATATCGTCCAAGCGATCCATTATAAATATCATAACATACCTCATCTCATATCTCGATCATATGTCAGCTATCATATATATATCATCATCCATATGGTATCGTCGTCCAACGATCCACTATAACATCATGACATATCTCGGTCACATATTAAATATCTCACGGCATGCCCGATCATATCGACTCATTCCCAAGTATCATATAACATCCTCATCATCCAAGCATATGAATACCAATATATATGTCCCCAATACGCACAAGGAAGTAAATGTACGTGAGTATGTGTATGTACGTGTATGCAAATCTTTGCTCTAGGGTTTCGTGACTAAGAAATCGACTAAAATCCTTTTTGCAATTCTCGCTAACACTACCCCCAAATCTCCTAAAAATTTTCTTGCTAAGGTTCATATCACACACCAACATATAAAAGTATATTTATATCACATCACATCGTTTCTCACAACTTTGCGGGGGTGCTATATGCCATCCACTCGACTTCCCCCGTACATATAATCTACTCACCTGAGCTTCGCTTGCCGATGCTGACGTTGCCACGTGCTTGCTTGTCATCTAGAAGTTCACATGGGGTACCTACATGTCACATATAGCATCGTAAATAGAAATCTCGCATGAAAACCAAATCGTCACTAGTATCATATATAGGTTAAAACCTATCGTCTACTCTCGCAATTCAACCAAATAAAACTCGATACAGACGTATAAATGTCAAGTAATCGAATACAATACCAAATATCAAAACTTGAATTCATAAACAACGAGAAAACCAAAGCAGCACCTCATGAAAATGGCCCCAGATTTTATCCTATGTCAAATTGGTTAAAGTTGCACATATGGAGGGTTTAGTTTACTGGAGATGGAGCTACAGACGAAACACGAAGCAAAATGCCCCATGTCTGGCTGCAAATTGCGGCCAGCAGGAATTTTTCTACGGCCTGGGTATAGAGTCAGGGGCTAGGGTTTCAGTGGGGGGTCCTAGGTTTCTTGCATGTATCACTGTCTTTGCTAATTAATTTTCCAGGTCCTCGAGTGTTAGCAGATTTTCAATTACCATCATATTTTCAGAGTTTTCCGATGTTGGGGTTTCTAAGTTCGTATTCTGGGGTTTATTCTATGGTTTCAGTCCTTGATACAATCCCTACAGGGGTCATAAGGTCTCTACTAATCTCAATTATATTTCACAAATTCAAAATTTCTCAAAACCCTCATCTAGAAATTTCTAGGTTCACAAAACCACTCGATATCGATACTAAACATATATAGATGCCTAAAGAATTTAAATACTAATCTAAATGTGCAGAAATTACCTCAATTGGCAACTTAAGAATTTTCTTGAGTTACCCAAAGTCCTCAAAATTTGATTTTTCTTGGTCCAATGTGCTTCCCTTGAGCTTGTGCATGCTTTTTGTGAAATGGAGATGGGGTTTTAGGTTTGTTTTGGGGGTGTTTTGAGGCTTGAAGTGGAGGAGGGAGATGGGGGCTGCCATGGGTGAAGAGGGAGAAGAGATGGTGAAGAGATGAAGAGAGGAACAATGAGCCATGCCTAGGTTTGACCCCCCACCCTCTCTCTCTTATGCCCATCCCTCTTGTCATCATGATACCTCTTTGACTTTTCTTTTTCTTCTTTGTTTACCTTTTCTTTTCATTTAAAAAGCCATGCATGATAAAAATAAGGAAAAAGCCATGATAGAAAAATGTAACAAGTGTGAAAATGATATGGTGCATGTCATGTGCACAAAACACGCTTAATGCGCGATTAGCGATATTTAATAGCGATTAGCACTAAAATGGTGTATAATAAATCATAAAACTTCATAATTTGCATAAATTACACAAAGCACCCTCTTTTTAGTAATTTCTATAATTTTTCAAATTTTCCCCAAATTTATCGGTATTTAATTTTACCACCTTATTAAAATATTCAATATAATTATTATTTAATCATAGATATTCCCAAAAATAATATATTATTTTCCTGAAATTTTACAATCTTCCCTCCTTAAAGAAATTCGGTCCCCGAATTAAATTTAAACCCCTCAAATACTAAAACATTTCAGTAAAAAGTCCATGTCGTCGGGGCTCCGAAATCATCAATACATCAAACGCATCATAGCGCAAAGCATGCGCATGAACAGTGAGCAGATGACTCCAAATCAAAACTCCGTCAAGCATCTCGCAATCATCGGAGTCATGGCGAAGGCATCAATGTCAAAACCCAAAACGAAACCAATCATGATATACATCAATACCATATTTGTAAACGTCAGAAGGAAATGCATGCCAATCCTTTCATGTTGCTGTGCGATGCGCGTATCGCGGCACAGTGGCGGACGTCTATTGTAAGAAATAACTATATATATACTTATCCTTTGTTTAATATGTATGTCCTACCGTTTTTGAAAATAATTTAGAAGTGTTTCCTTATTTGAAACGTTTCGTGTCATATCAGACACGTGGGTAAATACTGAGACTATAGCTCTCTTTTTGGAACTCCCTTCGATAACTATCAATGCATGCAAAATAAATCCAGGTACCGTCCTCTGACTAGTCCTGCTCAGTACGAAAACAAATAACAAATATCATAAAAACGTACCGCTCCTTAAGAAATCAATCCTAAAATGTGCATATGAATGTCATGTGCGTTTGGTGCGCACGGAAATCGAAATCAAGAATTGTGCCATATGTATGCACTGAAACAAAATCTATGTGCAACGGGTGTGGACGAAAACACCTGTCAAGGGCAACGAGTGTGCCTGACAGCAACATCAGGTGCATCCAATGTGCACGAAGAATCCCGATTTAGTGCATCTGGTGTGCATCAAAATCGCATCTTATATCATGCGCCCAACATGCACGAAAATCCAAATCAGGTGCATCCATCATGCACGAATAAAATTTAAATCATATGCATCCAACATGCACGAAATCACGAAATCTAATATCAAGCGCCGAACATGCGCAAAATCCAATCCTAGCGCGTCAGTCCATAAAAAGTATCTTGTATAGTAACATGCATGAAACGAACTTCAAATGGACGCGCACAAAACACAAATCTGGTAACACAAATGCTCAAGACATAGATCGGGTGAAACCAGGGTACGGAGTATATGTCCGATGCAACCAATGAACAAGATACCAAGCTAGTGCAACAAAAGCTCTAAATACGAATCCGGTGCATCTAGTGCACGAAATATCAAATACAGTGCATCCAGTGCACGAAAATGCATCAATAACTCAAATGCGTATAAAAACAACACCGAGTGTACCAAGGTGTATAAAATCCAAAAACGCGTGCAACTGCATGCACAAAACACGTACTAATGCACTGCAAGCATATGTATGCTACACTGAGTGCAAAACCAAATCGAGTGCATACCACCCGCACAAAAATCAAATCAGCTGTATGCAATCCATGAAATCATAAACATGTGCAGCGAAGGCACAAAATCAACATCAAATGCAATAAATACGCACAAATCATAAATCAACACAAAGGTGTATAAAAACATATCTCAAGTGCAATAACTATGCACAAAAACGTAAATACTCAGTAGGTGCACCCATGGTGCATGAAAACAATACCATGAAGTCCAATTATCAAAACTCAAATCCAAGAGATATAAGCGTGATACTTGGATCACAAACGCAAATCGCAACAAGTGACATTGAGGTACACCTCCTACAATGTCGAAAAGTGTCGGTACGTCCAAAACTGGAAGAGCAAGAACATCCGCTGCCTTCTGCTCACGGTTTGGCATCTTCTGTCTCTGGGTCCTCATTTCTCTGTGGATTATCGATCTCGCAATCCCTCGGCTCGTCGGCCCGGTCCGGTGTACTAATGGAAACGATCCTCTCTAGTACTCCTCTGGTCCTCCCATGGCCAATTAGCACGACCACTCATCATGCGGCACGTCTCTGGCGTCGGTATCTGGTCCTCTGAATATACGTCACACATCTGATCCTCGGTGCAAATCTCATTGCAGCAGTGTCCTGGAAAGAATCTGCTCAGGGTCTCTCCCGATTTTGCCTATGCCGAACTGTACGGAGGTTGGTACTCTTGCATAATCCTTCCTCTTCTTCTAGACATCTGCGTTCTCAGCACAACTCCTCCACGGAAACTGGTTGTATCTCAACGCCTCTATATGCATATCAGCTCTCTAATCTCGACGGGGAGTAATGATAGCTCGTCGGCATCTCGCACGAACATTTTGTTTCACTTTGCTCTAATGTCGACTGATTCGAATTCGTCTCTTCGTGGCTGCATGGACTGCGCTCCAACGGCTATACTCGTATCTGGAGTTTCCCAAGCAATGTATCCCATCACATGATATCCGAATGATGTCGAACTTTTCGATCGATTCATCAAGGTTCCATAATCCCCCAAGAGCTCAACATCTTGGGTACAGTTTAATAGTATCGAATATATGCCACAATACCTATGGACCAACCGTAGAAGGGCAAACCCAAGCCTCACTAATGGCACCGCTGAACTGCCGCAAACCTTAAGGTTCACCGGCGTTCCATGGTCATTATGTCGAGTTAGGGTTTCATTCGTCTAGAGGGTCCGTAGAATTACTTGCATTGTTTTCTGAATACTTTAAACTTGGAAAATGGGTTCCTGACATTCGATCATCTATATCGACTCTCAATGTATCAGCATGAAGTCGTCTCTAGCTGGAATCAATCAATCTGATGATCTCGCATCGGGATAGGCAATGAATCACATGTCCTAGTCTTTCATCTCTGGTGACTAGCGATCTTCTATCATATCTCAATGTATAACTCGTGCGGCATTAGCTCCAAACATCTGAGGCGATATCTCCTCATTCGCAGCAACAACTGGCTCATTCGTCCGCACGCTGAACAGTGCCTCAATCATCAAGTATAATCGGTGCTTTGGCGGTCATGACATCCTGGCTGGCCTCTAGCAGTGGCCTAAATCCTCTGGTCCTGATTTGCACGTCCGAGAAACCCCGTAGAAGCGATCCGTCAAACGCTCATGGCGCGAAAACACAACTAAACGACGCATCTATGCAAATCGTATGTCCCTGGAATCATGCCCCGGTTAGTCCTCGTCCGTGACGAGCTCATGCTAACCACAACTCCAGCCTTAGCTCTCTCTGCCCGAACCACCGTGATAACAAAACCATAAACTGGTACTGATGAAGCTAGATCATAGGAATGAATATAATATTGTGCAAGGAAATGTACATCCTAAGACTTCTTAAGCGGAGTATCATATCGTAAGTATGCCGCGGAACATACACACGGTACGTCACTCTGCTTGAGTCACCTACTCCATCAACCAAGGGTCATCCTACACTCCGAAGGTAAAACCTAACGCTCTGATACCAACTTTGTCATGACCTGAAAAGTACGGAACATGACCGGCACTTAAACTACGAAACGTCTCGAGGCGTACGTAATCTAAGTAAGCCAAAACCCAGAAATCCAAACCAAGTAAAGCAGTAGAGTGAAGGAAAACCAATTTTTAAAGCAAGAAGTTTAACAACATAAGACAAAATATGCATTTCTAAAATCTCAAGTCTTTTCTGAAAATTTCGGCAGAGTTTCCTTTGTAAAAACTGACCCCAAGTGGGTACAAACCTGATAAAGCATATATAATGAATAAAGGCATCCCTAAGCGGGAGCTAGCTCTTCGCCAATTGATGGTCACAACCACGCAAGCAATATAATATACAATGCCGAAGGGCGAGGATCAAAACTCAAAAGAAAGCCCGTATCCACCAGAAAACCATAATAATACAAGCGCGACTCTAAGGTCGAAAGAATATACACTGGTCTTCTAGTTTTATCAAATAAACAAGTCTGGTTGGTGGAGTTTTTCAAGATACAACTGAAATAACAAATATACAATGGTGGTCCTGATGCAAACGATCCCTCCTACCAAAGCAATCACCCGGAAGGAACAGTGTGCCAGCAAAACTGCAACGAAACCTGTACGGAAAAACCTGCAAGGAACTGTGGCACAACGGGAGTGAGTTGCCAACTCATGAGAATAAAATATCACAGAGCAGAAATCGAATGTATGACGCTATCCTAGGTCATATCAAGTAATATCCTCAAATAAAATCCTAATCCATCTACACATAAGTGCAATACCACGTGCTCGTGTCCGCGCCGCAGATAGCAACATATCAGATATAAGATGTATGAATGCATTACGAATGAAACAGAATACATCATGAATGAGACAACTGTTTTCTTTATTTAATGAGATTTCTGTATGTATATAAATCCGTATCATCAATGAAATCGATAGATAAAACAGTGTCCAGTATTGACACAAAACATAAATCTCAGTATCTCAATACCTCAGGTTCCGGCTATCCGGACTGGCCTGTATCATCAAATCTCAATATCTCAGTGTCTCAAGTCTCAATATCTCAGTGTCTCAAATCTCAATATCTCAATACCTCAGACTCCGTCAGTCCAGATCGGCCCATATCATCAATCATACGACCACGAACGGTATCCTCCGGATATCCGCCGCGCCAGGTAAAATCACCGGTAGGCAGTCCGCCCCTGCCGGGCTCATCGTTTACAACTCAAGCTTCTTGCCCTAGGGTACCTTACCGGGCCCACCATGTACCCGAGACGGTTCATCCAACTCCTCGAATCTGGTCTCGAAAACATCTCAGAACTGAGAAAACACCATGGTGGACAATACTCAACCTGTCAAGGAGAACCGCATTTTTCTCTTTAAAATAATTCATCAGTTTACAAAACTTTCACATGCGGTTTCCAAATCCATAAAATATCAAGAAGAATCCGAAATCATAAAAATCATGCTATCAATAAACAGTGAATACCGGCATAAATCTCCATAATACTGCATGACCAATGAATATATGAATGCATCTGATATCATGCAATAAATGCAATAGTTAAACTAGCATATGAAAGCTATAACATATTGCAACTATCAACTAGCAAGCTATGTCAATGAATAGTATTTTCTAAAGTGTACGTGACATGGCAATTACCGATGATGATGTGTGTGAGCCGGTAAGCAGGTGTACGTAGAATATACGCATCATCGGTAATGGTGCTGGTGTCCTGACAGCAGGGTTTCATGATAATTACAGATAACATATGTACAAGCATGCAATGCGATGAAACATCATGAATATACAGAAAGTGATGTAGTAACAGCAACACTGAAAAATATACCTTCCCAATATACGAGTGATACAATTTGGTATTTAAAATACTCACGATTCTCCACTTTTCAAAATGGGTATGGCTCGAGCCCAGTCAAAAGGGTAAGGGAATCCACCTAAGTCTGAGTCGATCTTTATATATATCTAGTAGTCGGTGATCTCGCCTCAATAGTAACATGTACGATATAATAAATAATATGACATTCTCGAGTCAAGAGTGCGGATCTATCCTCATAACTATATCTCGTACGGTAAATCTATCGTACGGCATCCCAAATCTAGATACGGATCAAATATCACATTTATCTCATTATTCATCTGGTATCCACATCATCACATATCATGAGCAGGGGTACTGATCTAAGTCTAGTATACTACTAATATCATCAACAATATCATGATCTGGCTACTGATCTAAAGCCTCATACAATCCGATGTCATCAACACATATTATCATTCAGAAGTATACGTCGCCCAAGCGATCCATTATAAATATCATAACATACCTCATCTCATATCTCGATCATATGTCAGCTCTCATATATATCATCATCCACATGGTATCGTTGTCCAACGATCCGCTATAACATCATGACATATCTCGGTCACATATTAAATATCTCATGGCAGCACGCCCGATCATATCGACTCATTCCCAAGTATCATATAATATCCTCATCATCCAAGAATATGAATATCAATATATATATATATATATATATATATATATATATATCCCCAATACGCACAAGGAAGTAAATGTACGCAAGTATGTGTATGTACGTGTATGCAAATATTTGCTCTAGAGTTTCATGACTAAGAAATCAACTAAAGTCCTTTCTGCAATTCTCGCTAACACTACCCCCAAATCTCCTAAAGCTTTTCTTGCTAAGGTTCATATCACACACTAACATGTAAAAGTATATCTATATCACATCACATCGTTTCTCACAACTTTGTGAGGGTGCTATACGCCATCCACCTGACTTTCCCCGTAGATATAATCTACTCACCTGAGCTTCGCTTGTCGATACTGACGTCGCCACGCGCTTTCTTGTCGTCTCGAAGTTCACATAGGGTAGCTACATGTCACACATAGTATCGTAAATAGAAATATCGCACGAAAACCAAATCGGCACTAGTATCACACATAGGTTAAAACCTATCGTCTACTCTCGCAATTCAACCAAATAACACTCGATACAGACGTACTAACGTCAAGTAATAGAATACAATACCAAATATCAAAACTTGAATTCATAAACAACGAGAAAACCAAAGCAGCAACTCATGAAAATGGCCCCAGATTTTACCCTATGTCAAATTGGTCAAAGTTGCACAAATGGAGGGTTTAGTTTACTGGAGATGGAGCTACAGACGAAACACGAAGCAAAATGCCCCAGGTCTGGCAGCAAATTACAGCCAGAAGGAATTTTTCTGTGGCATGGGTAGATGGTTAGGGGCTAGGGTTTCAGTGGGCGGTCCTGGGTTGCCTGCATGTATCACTGTCTTTGCTAATTAATTTTTTAGGTCCCCGAGTGTTAGCAGATTTCCAATTACCATCATATTTTCACAGTTTTCCAATGTCGGGGTTTCTAAGTTCGTATTCCGGGATTTATTCTATGGTTTCAGTCTTTGATACAATCCCTACAGGGGTGATAAGGTCTCTACTAACCTCAATTACACTTCACAAATTCAAAATTTCTCAAAACCCTCATCTAGAAATTTCTAGGTTCACAAAACCACTCGATATCGATACTAAACATATATGTATGCCTAAAGAATTTAAATACTAATTTAAAGGTGCAGAAATTACCTCAATTGGCAACTCAAGAATTTTCTTGAGTTGCCCAAAATCCTCAAAATTTGATTTTTCTTGGTCCAATATGCTTCCCTTGAGCTTGTGTATGCTGTTTGTGAAATGGAGATGGAGTTTTGGGTTTGTTTTGGGGGTGTTTTGAGGCTTGAAGTGGAGGAGGGAGATGGGGGCTGCCATGGGTGAAGAGGGAGAAGAAATGGTGAAGAGATGAAGAGAGAAACAATGAGCCATGCCAAGGTTTGACCCCTCACCCTCTCTCTCTCATGCGCATCCCTCTTGTCATCATGATACCTCTTTGACTTTTCTTTTTCTTGTTTTCTTTATCTTTTCTTTTCATTTAAAAAGCCATGCATGATAAAAATAAGGAAAAAGCCATGATAGAAAAATGTAACAAGTGTGAAAATGATATGGTGTATGTCATGTGCACAAAACACGCTTAATGCGCGATTAGCGATATTTAATCGTGATTAGCACTAAAATGGTGTATAATAAATCATAAAACTTCATAATTTGCATAAATTACACAAAACACCCTCTTTTTAGTAATTTCTATAATTTTCCAAATTTTCCCCAAATTTATCGGTATTTAATTTTACCGCATTATTAAAATATTCAATATAATTATTATTTAATTATAAAAATTCCCTAAAATAATATTTTATTTTCCTGAAATGTTGCACTTACCTTTTACGGTTAGAAGGAAGATTTGATAAAAACAGTAGGAGCCATCCTGATTAGATAAGAAAATAACCAATCTAATCTTGCAAAAAGTGCACGATAATGCGTTTCCTTCTCTCTCTATCCAGGTAGCGACCAATAACACGCCTAAATCAAGATAATAATATGGATGTATTGACCGAACCCGCTTATTATACTGGGCTTAGTTCTGCTTTATCTTATGATTGTCATAAGTCCGAGCAAGGAATTGTAGAATACCCAGATTCCCACGCCACCCGAACGAAGAAAGAGCATACTGATGCATCTTCTTCGGGTGTGTCCGTTAACGAGAACTGTTTCTCAGTTTGCTCTATGTCCTAGGTATTGGATACCAGATCATGATCCCACGTATGTAATTTGTTATATGGGCTAAAGAGTGGTAGAGAACTGGGAAAGGATGATAAGTCTCTAACATTAGGGAATGGAGCAATTGTTGCAACCAAGACAGTTGGCGAGTATCATCTAGTGTTACCAACTGGCAACACAAAGATTCTGAATGACTGTTACTACATACCAAAGATGATGTGCAACATTATATCGGGTTCTTTGCTAACTAAAGAAGGATATAATTTCATATTAGAGGATAATGTTATGAACATTTTTCTAAATCAAGTGTTGATTGAGTTTGGAACGTTATGTAATGGTATATACGTTCTAAATCAAATGAAAGTTCTCTAAACGTACAGAACACACACAAGACGAAGAGTTCAGAAATGAACGAGTCCTACTTATGGCATTGTAGACTAGCTCATATCAATGCGACAAGACTAGCTAAGTTACATAAAGATGGATATTTGAATTCATTCGAATTTACATCTTATGAAACTTGCGAGTCATGTCTCAAAAGTAAAATGACCAAAACTCTGTTTACTGGACAAGGAGAAAGAGCTACTGAACTCTTGGGACTGATACATAGTGTTATATGCGGTCCTATGTCTACACATGCTAGGAATGGTTTCTCGTACTTTATTACATCCACCGATGATCTCTCAAGATTCGGACATGTGTTCTTGTTGAAACACAAATCTAAAACTTTTGAGAAATTCAGGAAATATATGTACAAAGTTGAAAACCAGATGGGTAAAAGTATTAAAATCCTTTGATCTGATCTGGAAGGAGAATACTTGAGCACAGAATTCCGTGACTATTTAAAAGAGAATGTGATTCTCTCTCAGTTTACTCCTTCGTATACACCACAACACAACGGAGTATCGGAGTGGAGGAATTGCATCTTATTAGATATGGTGCGCTCTGTGATAAGTACCGCTGAGTTACCTATTTCTTTTTAGGGTTTTGCACTTGAGACATCCGCATACCTATTAAATCAAGTTTCATCAAAATCTGTGCCTAAAACTCCATATGAGATATGGAGTGAAAAGAGACCGTCTCTTAAATGAGTTAAGATATGGGGTTGTCTGGCCTATGTCAAAAAGCAAAATCCGGATAAGCTCGAGGCAAGGTCAGTTCTCTATAAGTTTGTAGGATATCCAAACAATTCGCATGGATATATCTTCTACCATTGTGAGGAACAAAAGGTGTTTTGTTGCTCTACATGCCACCTTTTTGGAAAAGGAATTTCTTGTAAAAGAACTTAGTGGTAATAAGGTATAACTGGAAGAAGTTCTAGCTACACAAACTGTAACTGATGATTTGATGGAACCGGAGGATTCGATTGTCCCCAACGAACCCCAGCCACTCCGCATATTTAGTAGGATTCCTCATCCACCTGAGAGATACTATGTTTTTCTCATTGACGGTGGGAGCGAGGATTGCATCATGGAAGATGATGACCCAACTAGTTTCGAGCAGGCCATCACAAGTGGGGACTCTGTGAAATGGCTGGATGCTATATGATCTGAGATAGAATCCATGTACACCAACAAAGTATGGACATTGGAAGTTGCTCCTGAAGGGGTAAAACCCATCGGGAGTAAGTGGATCTTTAAGAAGAAAATTGGTGTAGATGTAAAAGTTGAGACTTTCAACGTTAGACTTGTTGCAAAAGGGTTTCGTTAATGACCAGGTGTCGATTATGATGAAACCTTTTCTCCAGCAGCTATGCTTAAGTCCATCAGGATCTTACTTGCCATTGCTGCATACCATAACTAAGAAATCTGGCAGATGGACTTCAAGACCGCATTTCTAAATGGTGATTTAGAAGAGAGTGTGTACATGACTCAGCTAAAGGGCTTTGAAGACAGTAGGAGCAGCAGAAGCGTGTGCAAGTTGCTTAAATCAATCTACGGATTAAAACATGCATCGCGGAGCTGGAACATCTGTTTCGATGAAGCTGTCAAAGAGTTTGACTTCATCAAAAACGCAGATGAACCTTGTATCTATAAGAAGGTTATAGAGAGTAAGGTTATCTTCCTTGTATAGTATGTGGATGACATACTCATGATAGGAAATGTTGTTCCTATGCTACATTCGATCAAGCTCTACTTATCACACAAGTTCTCCATGAAAGATCTAAATGATGCCTCCTACATCCTGGGGATTAAGATTTATAGAAATAGATCTAAACAGATGTTGTGATTGTCCCAATCCGGGCACATAGACACCATAATAAAGAGGTTTAGTATGGAAGATTCTAAGCGTGGTAATTTACCCGCTTGCTCAGGAATCACTCTCTCCAAACAGATATCTCCCAAGACTGATTTGGAGAGGGCTCACATGGAAGGGATACCCTATGCTTCGGCAGTCGGGTTAATCATGTATGCGATGTTGTGTACTAGACCGAATGTAGCTTACTCGCTAGGTGTAGTGAGTAGGTATCAATCAGATCCTGGGAAAAACCACTGGACAGCTGTGAAGAACATTCTTAAGTACTTGAGAAGGACTAAAGAAATGTTCTTGGTGTATGCTAACGGTGAACTCCAGGTGGAGTCCTTTACTGATTCGAGCTTCCAGAGTGATAAGGACGATAGTAAGTTGGTCTCGGGTTTTGTCTTTACCCTCAATAGAGGGGTGGTATGTTGGAAGAGATCCAAGCAAGATACCGTAGCAGACTCGACGATGGAGGCTGAATACATCGCTGCCAACGATACTGCCAAAGAGGCTGTCTGGATGGAAAAGTTCATAGCTGAACTTGGTGTGGTTTCATCCATTGAGCATCCAATACCTGTGTATTGTGATAACAATGGAGCTATAGCTTTGGCCAAGGAACATCGGTCCCATCAGAGATCCAGACATATTCTTAGACGGTATTACCTGATCTGGGAGATAGTTGATCGCTGGGAGATCGAGGTTAGGAGAGTTGACACGAAGGACAACGTAGCGGATCTACTCACGAAGGCCCTCCCCCAGATGCAATTCGAGAGAATATTTGGGATGTTGGGTATGAGATACTATAACAACTGGCCTTAGTGCAAGTGAGAGATTGTTAGGGATATGTATGCCCTAGAGGCCATTATTGTACATTGATGTATATTATAGTGGACGCTTGGACATATATATAGAGGACTTTCTTGCTCGACATGATAGTATGCTATCTGGTTACACTTTATCTTAACATGTACACTTAGTATTATTATGTTGTCTCTCAGCTACATATTGATAAAGCCCTTAGGGTGTAAGCTTAACTATGAGGACTATGATGCGAATCATACTACTGGGACCTGGGTAGTCCACAAGCACATCCTTTAATTATTCCTATTCGAGGGTATATCGAGACAGGGCATCGATACATCAGAGTAGACTAGTGTGTATGTTTCTTGACCCTGTATGGGTGCGATGGTTGATCCCATATCCATTGGTGTTTGACATCAAAGATTGTACACAGGTGCTTATTAGAGAATGGGTACACCGAACAGGACTCGCCGAGAACTTCTAATTGGTACTATACCTATCGTAACATAGCAGTTCTCTGGTGACACTGGTACAGGTTAGTCTGTAGACCCGAGATCATCATAGAGTCTTGTATGGCTCCCATTGTGCTTTGATTTCCTCCCTACCATGGCTCAAAGAAGTCATGCAAACAGGTGGATTTTGGGTACAGTCCCGAGTCGCATGGAGGCAATGAGCGATAGGAGGGGTTTCGTCTCTCCCGGTATTGGGATTTGATGTTGCGCTATACTCGATTGGCTATAACGGTAAGTCCCTGGCCAGGGTGTTGATAAGATTTACTAATAAATGTTATCGGTAGTTTCTTGAACCGTTATGAGCCATACATCGGCATGACTTATCAAGTTACTGGGGTTTGACGTTACTACCCCTAGACTAGATATACAACATATCAGACGAAGAAACCGGACTGTACGGTAAGTGTTACCTATAGGCTTTATGGGAGTTTGGACAAGCTTGCTTGTTGATCTTCTAATCGCTCAATACCTGGGTAGCCGTTACGTGCAGCTAGTACCGCTGACGGCTTATGGGTGATTGATGTGATCATCACCTACTGCTGGCGTATTGACGAGTCTTTAGAGTCCCACATAGAAGTTTCATGATTCAAGCGAAACGAAGTTGACCACATATGCTGATATGTGCGGGGGCCAGATTAAATACGAGTATGTGATACCGTATTCTAATCTGGCGGTTATTTGTTATCGGTTAGGTTATATGTGATATAACCGGATTATTGAATCAAGTGTTGATTTGATAATGTGATATACAGATAAATGATATTAGTCAGTTATATGTGATATAACCGGAGTATTAAATCAAGCGTTGATTTGATAATTTGATATATATTATATATGATATAATTATATATTAACTAATATTATTAGCTCACTAATTATTCTTCATAATATATATATTAATATATATATGATATAGATATATATATATATATTAATATATATATATATATATATATATATATTAAAATGAAGCATGGCATGGATTTTCTATTTTTAGAAAATAGAAAATGAAAAGAAAAATGGGAAGACCTTTGAGGGCATGGGTGAAGCATGGTTTTGCTCCTTTTTTTATTCATTTGCCATCAATATTGAAGCATGGTTGGATTTTTTAATCCATGCTTCAATAAGTGAGGAGGGGATGAATGAGCCATTAAAACACTTAGCTATTTTCAAGAGCTCATTTTTCTTTGCTCTCTACAGTTTTCTTCTTTTTCTTCCTCATGCCTCAAAGCTCTAACACTCACATATGATGTGAACCATAGAGTTTTGAACAAATCCTTATAAGAAAACACAATCCCACTTCACCATCTTACACTTGATTAGCAATCAAGTGTAGTGTGTTTCCTTCACTAAACATAGTTTAGTGAAGAGGTAGTTTGAGCTAGAGAGACTTCAGGTGGATCGTCTTTGGCACAAAGATCACGAAGGATGCTTATACCATCTTCAAGTGGAGCTACGAAGAGTCGTAGGGACTACAACCCGGAGCTTGAAAAGAGAAGGACATGATCTACAAAGTTTGTAGTTTCGTTCTCTTAGCTAGTTTTTATGATATCATAGTTAAACCATAATCATCTAGTTTAAGATCTTGGTTAGTGTAGTTTAGCACCTCTAATTTTTAAAAAACGGCATGCTTGACGCTAGTAAAACCCAGTGGTGGTGCTAACATATACTTTCAGTTTCTTGGTCTTCTTCTTTTTCTTTGAAGAATTTGAAGGCTCGACTTGGGGATTTTACCTTTTGTCAACAGTTTTCGGTACGGGACGCGGTTTCAGCATCCCTTCGATGATTTTCGGTCCAAGTGGGCTTCTCCATATGACTGCCGGACATGACTGGAGATCTTTCAGCATTCTTTTGGTTTTAGCTGAAAGAACGACTTCCTATGGGGTTTCTTCCACGAGCGAGCATGATGCCCCCAGTGCATCCACCATTTTGGGATTGTGCTTCTGTGGCGGGTTCACCCTCCGGTTCTCAGAAAGAGCGAATTTCCCCTGTTGGTACTGGTCCTCGAACCAGTTCTCGAAGACGTAGCAATCCTCAATTGGATGGCTCACCATTCTGTGATAGGAGCAGTAGTTGGAGTTGTTGACGTCGCCGAGTTGCGGTGGACGCCGTGGGTCTGGCAATGTGATAAGTTTATTGCGCATTTCCAACTCAAATAGTCTCCTCGTCTTATCGCGGGGAAACGAGTAAGCATGCCCTAGCCTTTCTTCTAGGGATAGGTGTGGACGTGCATTGTTTTAGCGAACCGCCGGTTTTGGGTCACTCGGTTGCTGTTGAGTGTTGGTAACGAAGGCCGCTCTTCCCTTACCCTCGGTATTTTGAGGGTCCATTTTTTAGGAGCAAGGCCCGTGGCCCATCTGGTCCATTTAGACCAGTTTGTCAATCAGAGCCTGAAATGTGGTCGGCTTGAAGAACGTAATGAACTGGGACACAGTCATTTGAGGATCAAGAGTCCCAATGAACATGACCACGGCAGGGGATTCTTCGATGCGCTGTTCACACTTCGACCATAGGTTCTACCACCGGATCGCGTATTGGACCCAAGTTTCTCCTGACTTTACCCTGGCATTGATTAATGCCGTGATTGGGGTGCACTCACTTGCACTGGCGAACTGCTGTGTGAACAGAAGTTCCATTTCTGTGAATTTTCTCATGGAGTCATTTGGGAGCTCCGAATACCATTCGAAGGCCGTCTCTGACAGGCTACCAACGAACTGACGAAGAAACAGTTTGTCGTCGCCTCTAGTGTTACCGCATAAAGCTCTGAACTGAGCGACGTGCTGATGTGGGTTGCCTATCCCTTTGTACACATGGAACTTGGTGATCGTATATTCCGACGGGTACTTGATTTGATCATACCAGTCTGGATACAATCGCCCTGTTCTGACGATTTGGCCAACCGCTTCTCTAGCTTGATGTGCTCGTATTTGTTGAGCAATATAATCATCAAGAACAGCCTTGGAAATTGTTTCCTCTTTGGCCACTGATAGCGTCGGAAGGGGGTTTTATGTTTCCCCTCTGTCGTCCCTTACGATTATCGGTGGATCTTCGGCTGGAGCTTCTAGCTGGATCATCATTCTAACCATGTCCTGGAACAGAAGTGCCATCTGCTTTATTTTAGCAGCTTGTTCCATGGCCTCCTTATCCTTCATTTCAAGCACCCTTCGCAGGAACTCTGTATCGGTCTCCTGCTCCTGGCGCTGTTCAGATGCCGATTCTGGGCTTTCTTTCTGCCTGGTAAGTGCTGACATTTTGATCAGCATTTCCTGGAGCTTTTGTTGTTGCTTATGAGCTTTTGTCAACAACCGAGTTTGCGGCCGATGACCCATGGAAGCATGGCTTTCCTATTTCCCAGAAGTCATGTAAACCGTGTGTATGATCATGCCCCCAGACTTGGGACGTTTGGGTCCATCGCCTTTGGAATTTACCGCAGGAAGTAGGATTTTCTCCGGCATTGTCCTTTTGTGGGAGGTCGAAGTTAAAGGAGTCGTTGTAACATGCACCTGTGTAAAAGACACCCCTCGCTGTATGATGGAGGGATGGTCTTTCTCTTGCCGAGCCTTTAATTTCTTCGGTCGATGAGAGTAGTTTTCGTCGATTACAGAGTCCTGACTTTCCGTCAGACTCTGTGAATTTGGAAGGAAAGCCGTTGATCAGGCCGCTCCTGCTTTTCCTGCACAGGGACCTCAACAGGGGGGGGGTGATTTCTTCAGTACCGCAGTGGGGGATTTTTTTGTGCACCCTCTTCAGTGGTTCAAAACTGTTCCCGGTTGGAACAGTAGCATCGACTTCCACTATTGGAGCTGGTGGGGTAAGTCCAAAAGGGAAGTTGCCCATGGCTTTTCTTACTCGGCGCCAGTAGTGACGTTGAGTGTGCCTTGTTGAAGGGACCGCCTCGATTTCGGAAGCGGTTGCAGCTCGCCTCTGGTTTTGTTGAGGAGCTCCAGCAGTTGCCAGCCTGTTAAAGACCAACGTCCTTGGAAAGATTTGATTGGAGATGGTCAGCCTCTCAAAGACCGATCGCCTGACTGGTGAAGCACTTTTGACGGCTTCATTTGCAGCAGGAATTGGGAGGGCTATCCTTTTTAGGGTAGCCACTTCGGGAATCACGGGATTCTTTGCGGGCCTGCTTGAGCTTTGGATCAACCTATTAAAGAATGGGACCCCCTTTTTGGACAGCTCGTTGAGAGGAGCCGTTGTGGTCGTCAGTCGGTAGAAGACTGACTTCTTTGGAACATCGGGTTGTGGCGTTGAGGCACCGACGCTCATTAGTGGGAGCACGGTCCCGAAGAACAATCCGGTAGTAGCTTGAGGTACTTGCCTCATCGGCATTGAAAAGATTGAGGCCGCATTAGGCTTGTAAGTACTCCTCCAGTTGGGGTAGAGCGGGAGTTACTGTTCCAGTTCGTGCAGTTGGAAGCCATTGATTTTTCTTCTTCTTCTGCACAGGAAGAAGACACCAAATCTTGGTAGCTCAAATTCAAGAACAACCATAACGAACCGCGATTTTGTTCGTGAAACACGACACACGAAGTGTGGAGTGGAAAGAAGAAAAGGTCCCACCGGGGGTGCCAGAATCTATTCACCGCCGAAAGACGAACCGAGACGTCGGGACGTCTGGCCTGAATCCTGGGTGAAGATGCTATTTGGATTTATTCTTCCACCTCTCCGAAGATGCCAAGTTTATTGATGGCACCGTATATCGGAGTTTGGACAGATGCGACCGTTGTAGCAGACTTCGTTAGATTCCCCCTCATTTATGAGGGGTTTTTTATTGTGGGGATGCTCTTCCCTGCAGGCGCAAGCCCCTGCAATTAATTACGTTACCGCATCACAGTAACCACTTTCTCCTGCTACGGAAGTTCACTTCGTGTCGTGTGTGTGTTTTTGTTTCATTTTGGTTGCCCGTGGATTGTATACGGAGACTAATTTATGTCGTCGCCCATAGGGCGTGGATTAGTCCAAATCCACATATATTTTAGATTTGGGTTTGGTTTGATATAAGGATCGTTAATCTAGTTTGAGATTAAGATCAACTTAAATATATGAGCATTTGGGCTCGATTATTTTAGTTTAAGGACATCGCGGTCCATTATCGTCGTGTTTGAGGAGAAATGTTAGTTTTAAGAACATTTCGGTCTTTTATCGCTATTTTAGAGGCGAGTATTAGTTTAGAGACATTTCGGTCCATCATTCACCCTATGTGCACGTGTATTTGTTACGTGGCAGAGTGAACAATGGAGATATAGAATGTGCCCAATTTGGGGCACAACCCGATTTGAGGTATGCATGAAGAAGTTATTGGTCGTCGGGACTTGCCACCTCTCTGAAGACGTTGGAGAATTACAACGACATGTATCAGAGGTGTGAAGAGATATATCCTTGAACCAAATCCCGTATTTGAGGGAAAAAGGGTTTGTTGTGGGCTTAAGAATTTTTGGTCATATTTGAGACCTTGGAAATCGAGAGCATATGGGATCGATTGATTTCTTTGTTAAGGATACGTTAGTCCAATTTGAGACTAAGATCCACTTAACAACATTTTAGAATTTTCTTTATTTAAAACCCAACAACAGAGCATTTGGACTCAGTTGCAAGACTTTATCAACTTAGCCAATTTGGGCTTTAGTCTGCTTAGTCTTCCATTTTTTTCTGAAAAAGTGCTAAGCACTTGTTTGGGCTCTGTTTATTCAGTCTCTCTTTTTTATGCAAAAAGTGTTGAGCACTTATATAAGTTCTGACGCCCACATATAATCATGTGGAGCTTTCAGTCATGAGCATTGTCCAATATGTGTTGAACACTTTACTCGTTTTCTCTTTATATGGAGCGCTAAGCACTCTTTACGGCATCCACATGGGGAACACGTGAGGTGCTGGGCGCTGCCCAATGAGTATTGAACACTCGGCCGTCTTGGGCTACCTGTGGAGTGCTAAGCACTCTTTTCCTCTCTTTTGCGGTGCCTACGTGGGGAGCATGTGAGGCGCTGGGCGCTGCCCAATGAGTATTAAACACTCAGCCTTTTGGCTCTCTTTTTTTATGGAGCGCTGAGCACTTTATAGCGCCTTCGTGATTTTCACGTGCGGCGTCGGGCGCTACCCAATAAATGCTAAGCACCCTTCTTTTTTGTGGCATCCACGTGAGGAGCGCGTGAGGCGCTAGACGCTTTTAGAGGTGTCCATGTGGGAAGCACGTGGAGCGCTGAATTTTTTTCTCCTCTATTGATGGAATTTTTGCCTATTAATGATCACCAGGATCTTTATTTTGAAGATCTAGGATCAAGCTTCATTTTTAAGAACTAAGTTCTTTTTTAAGAATTAGGTTTCTCTTGTATGCTTTTGTTTTCTAGGAACTCAATTTCTGGTTTTTTTCTGAATCTTTGATTCTCAAGAACAAGTTCTTCCCGATGAGAATTAAATTCTCAACTTGTCGGAGACTTGCCTCGTGGATCTCAGATCCAGAGAAAGACTTAAGTTCTTTTAAAAGGGTTAAATTCTTCAATACGTAAATGAGATATCTTGATCTTTATTTTTTTATTTACCTAGAGTTTTTGAGGAGGGAGATCTTCTTCCTCGAGAATTTAATTCTCTGTTCCTTTTGAACCTTTCTGTCTTTTTTTTTAGAAGCTTATCGGGGGGTTCCTCTATATTAGACTTGAAGTCTTTGGTGCTTTATATAGTAAAAGCAATTTGTTAATTAGTTTTGAGGAAATCTCTCATTGAGAGATTCCAATTGATTTGGAAAATTTACCCACCGTTGGATCTTTGATCCAAGGGTTTCTGTTTTACAGAACATATTTGCATGTTTTTTTAACAAGATTGGGGAAATATTTTTCCCTTATGCAGAATTTGTTCTGTAAAACGATGATTTTTAATCATCGTTGGATTTTTTAATCCACCGGTTCTCTATTTTATAGAGAGCAATCTTTCTTATTTTGAAAGGTTGAGGGAATATATTCCCAAGAAATAGAAGTTTATTCTATTGTTGGATCATTGATCCAACCGAAAGTATCCTTCTTATTTAGAAATATTTTAGAGATGTTTTCTCTATTGGATCTTTGATCCAACGACTCTATTTAACAGAGTATATCCCAATCTTTATTGTAGAAATGTAGAATTTAATTCTACAGATAGTAACTTGGGCGTTGATGCTCACGTGTTGTGCACGTGGGTACCGCTTAAGAATTTAATTCTTAAGATGGCCACTTCTGTTCTTTGAACATTGGCAACCGCATGAGGGGCACATGAGGCACCATCATAGGATTTTAATCCTATAAGATTGGCTTTGGCACTGGCGCCCTTGAGGAGAGCACGTGAGGCACTGCCTCATTGAGTTCCAATAGAGCTTTGCTCTTTATTAGGTTAAATATTGGGGAAACAGTACCATATGTTTCTGTAGTGGGGAGTTTGATGTATACGATGGTGAGTATGAAACCTGATATTGCACATTTAATGGTATTTGTTACCTGGTATATGCATAATCCGGAGAAGGGGCATTGAAATGCGGTAGAGTGGATTTTAAGATATTTTAGGGGTATATCTAGTCACTATTTAAGCTTTGGGAGTGACTCTCTAGAGATGCAAGGGTACGTTGATGCAGACTATTCGGGAAATTGAGATAGTGAGAAGAGTGCAACGGGGTACGTATTCAATGTTGGGAGAACAACGATTAATTGGGTCTCTCAATTATAAAAGGTGGTGGCATTGTCAACTACAGAAGCAAAGTACATGGCAATCAAGGAACCCGGTAAGGAGATGATATGGCTTCAAAGGTTACTTAAAGAATTAGGTAAAAAGCAAGAATTAAGCACCTTGTGGAATGACAGCCAAACTGCGATATATTTGGCAAAAAATCTGGCATATCACTCTCGGACGAAGCACATCAAAATGCGATACCACTTCATTCGGATAACGTTTGAAGAAGAGGAGTTGAAATTGCAGAAAATCGCTGGAGAAAAGAATCAGGCGGATATGTTCACCAAGATCGTAAACAGAGATAAGCTGGATCTTTTTTGCAGGTTGGCGAACCTCTCCAGGAAAATATGATGAGAAGAGCATAGAGCAGAGTCTTGTGAAGTCCACTAGTGTCGAGAATCAAGGCTGAAGAATTTCCAATTGGGAGAATATTAGAAATGGTGGAATTTTCTTCAGGACAGACGTCTGCCCCAGAAACAACGGCAGACGTCTGAAGGTGTAAATATCTTCACTACAGACGTCTGGCCAAATCAAGTTCAGATGTCTGGTATCTACACGAGAAAGAACAGAGAAGAAGGCAGACATCTGCAGTTTATCGAGGCAGACGTCTGCAGGAGTCACGAGACCCAATTCAAGACGAAGGCATACGTCTGCCAAAGTGAACTGCAGACGTTTGCCCTCGGCGATTTCTGATGATAACTAACTTTGGAAATTTTGTTTATTTTCTAGTATTGTTGGGATTAGAGTTTGCCTATATAAACCAACCCCTCATATGTATTATTTACAGCCAATTTGTGAGAGACCATTGTATGAGAGGGTGACAGCTAGGGCTAGAGAATTTTGAGAGAAAACTCATACGGTTTGCTCGTGTAATTGATTCAAAGATTATAATGGTGACTTTCAGATTCCGCTTTGCCGGGGAATAGTCATATTATAAATGAACCATGTTAACAAATCTCGTGTCTCTATGTGTTTGATCTCCTATCTTATACTCGCATATTTATATTGTTGTTTTGTCGTTTAATTGCGTAATTGTGGTTGCGTGATTTGGATATCGCCGTGAGCATTGTTCCGCATTTTGATCTCTTCCTGTCGATCCCCAATACAAACATCATGTGAGATGAATGTATATTATAATGAGTTTAATTTTACCCGCAACCCTACTTGTCACGCTTCGCTTCCCAACGTATGAGGAAGGGGACGTGGCGGGCATGCAACGTATTTATTCATAAGTAAACATGCTAAACGTAAATAGGCAATATATATAAATGTACAAGAATGACAAGAGATGTAATATAAACAGCAAATTTTATTAACATTTGTAAATCCCCAGTTTCCATATATATATTTTACCGTATTTTTTCCAGATTTTTTCATTATATATATATATATATATATATATATATATATATATAATTATTTTATTATTATTTTAATTATTTACTTAAACCTAAACTCTAAAACAAATCCTAACCCAAACTACCCCTTACCCGACCTGACTTCCCACGCTTCTTCTTCTTCACCTTCTTTTTTTCCCGCCCATTTTCTTCAACATTCCTCCCCTCTCCTCGTGCTCGTCCGTGAAGACATCACCCACCTCCGCGAGACTCGCGCCCTACTCGCCAACTCCCCGAGATCACCTCCCCCAAATCCTCACTGCTCTCCCCTCTCTCTCCCTCACCGACGCCTCCGCGAGATTCATTTCCCCAACGGCTACGATGATCAAATCCACTCGCCTACCTCCCCGTTATCCTCAATGATCACTCGCCTCTCTCTAGTTCACTCTCTCTCCCCTACCCCTCTCGTTCTCCCTCTCACTCGTCATCACCAATAACCCCACCAAACTCCCCGCTGCCAACCTCCATCTCCTCGAGCCAAGCCTTCTCCTCCGGCTATCACCATCAGCTCCTCCCCAACCCATTACCCATTGCACCCCCACTCATTCGTCAACACCGCCGCCTCCGCTACCCATTACCGATGAGCTTTTCCTCCACCTTCACAGCCGATGAGCTCCTTCTCCTTCATCTCGAGCCCACCAATGCCACGAACCCATCACCACCTTACCGCCTCCATCGACCCATCAAGCCCCTGCATCCATCGCCGCAGCCACCACCAGCTCCACCTCGCCGACGAGCCCTGACCTCCTCATCTCCTCAACTAAATCTCCTCACCCGAGCGCATCCCACCTCGCTGCAAATGCCACCGGAGGTCGGCACCACTGACGCCACCTCCGTCGACTCCACGACTCCTCACCCGAGCCACTGCGAACCCGCCGGCAACCCACTGCCCCGTTGCCGCCGCCACTGCAAACCCACTGCATCGTGCCGAGCCCTCAAGTCCTCACCCGAGCCAGGCGTGTCACGCGTGTATCGTGCCATGACGTCTCCATGCCGTGATCGTGCCCATGTCGTACCTGCCGAGTTGTCGTCTATCGTTAGGAAAGTGGAACCCTCTTCCCTTGCTTACTCATGCTAATAATTATATTAGTAATTGAAATAATATTATTACCTAATATGGTGTATACGTGTCTATGGTTATAGCGATATCGATAATTAATAATCAATTAGTTTCATAGCAAACCACTTTAAGAGATTACCATCCCATGTCAATATCTTTATATCATTCAATTAAATAACCTTAGTTGGATTGATTAATGAGAACGGATGTTTCATGTGATGCTTATACATAACCTGTGTATTTGACACGAAACCCTAAATGAAAACCCTATATAAAAATGACGGAATTTATAGCCCATGAATCCCTTTAATGATAATAGATAACCTGTAAGAAATTGAAGGAAAAATATTGACTTCATGACTATGAATGATACCTCCGCCTAGTTACATCAAATCTGAAATTTTACCGCTCATGTTGCTTTATTAAAATCATTGTAAATTAAATAAAAATTGAAACCTGATGCTCGAGGGTTTTTATCGAAGCCGACTCGATAAGCTAGAACCCTTTATAGTTTACCCTTCAATACTGATAAAGCACTGTAATGAGAATTGACTGGGAATGGGGCGCTGGACTGCAGTCCGGGGTAGCATTCCTCGAGGCTACCCGAATTTAAATACCTGCACATCCCTACATAAAACTGCAAAATGCGTGGAGCCCCATATAGTCACGTATATAATTTAGTTATCTAACACAAGAATCTTGTCCCGTGCAGTTTCACAGTCGTTTCTATATTAATTGAAAGAAAGAAATTCTTATTGGACCCCTTTCGTGATTTCTCTTGCTGACATAGTTGATATTTAGTTTGTATTTTAGAGTACTGATGTGTTATGCAGTTTCTGCAGTGACATTTCTCACACTTTTACATTAAACAGGACATAACTTCTTGTACTGAAACGCTATTATTAAACCGTTTGATTCGTTGGAAACTTAACAGATATAACTAGATTTTAATCAACCGCGGTAACACCTAAATCTGAACACAATCTCTAGTAAACCGCGTGCGAAATTAGACTTTCAGTTCTGAAACTGGAATTGCAGCAACTGATCGCTGATTTAAAATGATGATAAGTCCCTAACCTGAATTCCGTTTGACATGAAACTAATTTTACCGCATAGATAATCAAGTATACATTGTACACCTTTTTTTATTGTTTTTGTCGATCCTATACGTGTGATTTATAGTGATTTTTACAAGTCGCGTGGCGTTGGGTGCCATAATTTAGCGAATATCCGTTCAGTACATTTTTGCCTATTTTTGTGCTTCCTTTATACCTTCTGCATAGTGACTGTTTACATTGAGACCTAGCAATTGTTGTGCATTGTCGATATATAAGTCTTAGTGATTGGCTTGTGGCAAGTACGAAATTGAACCAGTGATTGTAAGTGATAGTGATAAGTGGAAACGTGATTGAAAATGGAAGCGATGCATATTTGTTCACTACCTATCTAATACATATTATAACCTGGGGAATGAGGAAATCAAGGTGGAATTGAACTCGTATTTAGCGAGGTATAGTGACTTAGAGGATGATCATTTGCTATTAGTGACACACACACACACACACACACACACACACACACACACACATTAAGTCGTGGGCCTAACGGCACGGCTGTAGGGTTATGTTCCGAGCAATAGTGGACCGTAGTCTCGGGCATGCACGAGACCTTTGTTAAACACGAGCATCCTTTCCACCAATTGATTTCATTGACTTAGTGATTGATAAGTAGTGACATACATATTGCCTGGTTTACCGACATGATACTTATATCACACTGTTCATATTCATATGATGTTCATTATTCTTATGTTCTGTATTCTGTTGCACCTTTCATGTTTAATGGTATTTTACCCATCATATATATTTATTGCTATATGTGTCGCTTTGACGACCTGAGTGTTCTAGCTCAGAGGACGAAGTGGACCCAGTCAAGAAGCAGGACCTGCCCTTCGAGATCGCGGAGGTTTAGACCGCAACATCAGCGCCATTCCTTTTTTCTCTAAGCATATTGTTTTTCGTTGGTTAGTTATTTTATTCTGCAAAATAAATGTATCTCGAACTCTTTTATTATGATGTAATAAAGTTGTGAACTGTGATTTCCTTTACTCTTATACTGTTTACTGACTACTATGTAATGGTAGAAGCCGAAGTGTGAATACGGCGGGATTATTCCCTGACCGTAGGAGCATAGCTGGCCTAGTCATCCCTCATATTCCGTATTTTGGAAAGCGGGGCGTGACATGGTTTTTTTAGTATCAGAGCCAGGTTTGGATGAAATTACAGTTCCGTCTAGGGATCCCTAGTTTGAGTTATACCCTTGATGCATGCTTTATTACATTTCCTTTCACTTCCTAACCCTCGTTAAATCACCATGAAATCCCTGATTGAATCTGATTTCTTTCTTGATCATCTTTCAGAATATAGACTCCTCGAGTAACTCCTCGGATGCTGGTTCCTATGATCATACCGAGAAGATTCTCAACACACTGACAACCTTAGCCCAGGCTCAAGAGAGGAAGACCGATCTCCTGAACAAGGGTTTGAAGGCGGTACAGGAGACCGCAATTACCGCTCTAGAGAGATCTACGGCTATCTCCGCCGCCCCCGAGGACGCCCTCGTACCGACTACACAGGCTTGGGTTGGTACTGTTTCGGACTTCAGGAGGCTTCATCGACCGGTGTTCACGGGATCAGCAAATCTACTCGAGGCCGAGCAATAGCTCATCAACGTGGAGAACCTTTTGATGGCCACTCGGGTCCCTGACGATGACAGAGTGAACGTGGTGAAGATTCAGCTGGAGGATGAATCTCGCACGCAGTGGTCCGTAGAGGAAAGCCGGCTAGAGAAACCTATCGGATGGGGTACATTCTCCGCATTCTTTCTAGTTCACTATTTCCGGACACTGCCAAGGCCGAGATGGAGGAGAAATTCATCATGTTAAAGCATAATGGACGCTCAGTGGATATCTATGCTGCAAAGTTTAACCGGCTCAGTCATTTCGCACCGTACATTGTAGCCACCGAAGCCGCCAGGGAAAGACGGTTCCAGTAGAGGCTCAATATTGAACTACAGCATCTTATCGCATCTCTCGACCTACAAACCTTCGCTCATGTGTTTAACACTGCTCGAGTACAGGAAAGATTGGCGGAGAAGGCCAAGGGCCAACGATCGGTGGACAGGAGACCCCACATAGTTCCATCATGAACCACCAGTTCTCCACGTGGAGTGTGTAGGGTTCCTAGGCACACTATGGAGGTCTCACAAGGCATCAACCATGCCAATTTAAAATTTTACAAGTGCCGAGAAACCCTAATACGGATTCGTTGACTAGAGTTTAGGCGAAACAGGAAACTAGTTAACGACTTAACTAAAAGTGAGCAGCTACAACCTTTGTAGATCCGGTTCTCCACTTCCCTAGCTCCACGTAGACGTCCTCCCGCTGTCCAAGTCGGATCTCGGACTCTGGCATCGGCTTCATCGGAGAAATGAGCGGACTAGTCATCGGGTACGATGCCGAAGATGATCTACGTCGAGGTTACACAAGATCAAGCTCCAACTTCACCAAGTTGTGAAACTTGTGAGGAAAACACCCTATACTACTTGGCAAGAGGTAGAAGGTGAAGAAATAGGAGGTGGGTTCACTTTAGACTTTGATTTCTCACACTTTTGCTCAACATGCCATTAATGGTGGCAAGCTTTTTCTTTATCTCATGAAGAAGAAGAAGATGAAGATGATTATGATAAGTCATTAAAATGAAAAAGAAAATGAATACTTATCATAATGTAAACCATGGTTAGGTGTAGAGAATTGACTAAGGTTAGATGAATGGTTAGGGTTAAGCATGAAGACAAAATGGTCACTTTGGTCAAAACTTCATGAAGCTTCAACAAGCTTCAAGAATGAAAGCAACCATTTTGTTTTCTTTTGCCATTTCTTTTTAATCCAAATTAAAAAGATAAAAGAATGAATAAATAAAAACCCTAACCATTTACTTAACCAAGGTTTAATTCTTTACACTTAACCAAATGAGCAAGTATCATCAAACATGATACAAACATGTGCACAAAAGTATATCACATATATAACTTGCACATCAAGTGAGAAAATCCATTTAAAGTGAACTAATACTAGTTAATGCAAAGTAATATATCAAATATATAATTATACATTAAATCATTAAATCAACACTTGATTTAACGATCCGGTCATATCGCATATAACCGACTAGTATCCTATGTATCGGCTTATCGAATCAATCCTTGATTCGATATCTAGATTATATCGCATATAACCAATCGATACATTCATCGCGAGAATGGAATACGGTATCACATACATGCATTATTCTCGGTCCTGCACATATCTCATATGCGCTCCTATTTCGTTTCGCTTGAGCCAGGAAACCTCTGTGTAGGACTCTAAAGACTCGTCAATACGCCGGCAGCAGATGATGATCATATCAAGCACCCACAAGCCGCAAGCGGTCTGCTAAACGTAACGGCCACCCGGGTATTGAGCGATCAGAAGATCGACGAGCAAGCCCGCTCATACTCCTGTGAATCCAACCAGTAACACTTACCGTACAGTCCGGTCTGTTCGTCTGATATGTCGCATATCAAGTCTAGGGGTGGTAAACGTCAGACCCCAGTAACCGATAAGTCGTGCAGATGTGAGGCTCATAACGGGTCGAGAAACTACTAGTAACACTTACCAGCAAATCTCTGATCAGCCCTGGCCAGGGACTTCCCTGTTACGGCCAATCGAGCACAGCGCAACATCAACCCCCAATACCGGGAGAGACGAAACCCTTCCTATCGCTCATTGCCTCCATGTGACTCGGGACTGTACCCAAAGACCACCGTTTTGCACGCCCTCATGGATGTGGTAAGGTGGAGATCAAAGCACAGTGGGAATCACACAAGACTCTATGACGATCTCGAGTCTACAGACTAACCTGCACAAGTGTCACCTGAGAACTGCCATCTGACGTGAGGTATAATACCATCTGGGAGTTCTCGGCGAGTCCGTCCAGTGTACCTAGTCTCCACTGAGCACCCGTATACCATCTTTGATGTCAAACACCAATGGATATGGGATCATCCATCGCCCATCTCATGGGTCGAGAAGCGTATACGCTTGTCTACACTGGTATATCGATGCCCCGTCTCGATACACACACGACTAGGAACCTTGAAGGATGTACCTATACACTACCATGCCCCCACTAGTATGATCTGCATCATAGTCCAGGTAGTCAAGTACACATCCTAAGGGCTTTACCAACATGTAACTATAAGACAGTTTAAAGAGATAAGTGTACATGTTAAGATAAAGAGCAACCAGATAGCATACTATCATATCGAGCAATAAAGTCATCTCTATATATGTCCAAGCATCCAATATAATATACATCATCTGTACAATACTGGCCTCTAGGGCATACATACAACTAACAATCTCCCACTTGCACTAGGGCCAGCTGCTGTAGTATCATATACCGAGCATCCCGAAGAGTCTCTTAAACTGTATCTGGGGAATGGCCTTCGTGAGTAGATCCGCCGTGTTATTCTTCGTGTCAACCCTCCTGACCTCGATCTCCCGGCGATCAACTATCTCCCGGATCAGGTGATATCGCCTCAGAATATGCCTGGATCTCTGATGGGACCCGGGTTACTTGGCCTAAGCCACTGCTCCATTGTTATCGCAATACAAAGGTATTGGATGCTCAATGGATGGAACCACTCCAAGTTCAGTAATGAACTTCTTGATCCAGACAGCCTCTTTGGCAGCATCGTTGGCAGCGATGTATTCAGCCTCCATCGTCGAGTCTGCCACGGTTCCTGCTTAGAACTCTTCCAGCTAACCGCCCCTCCGTAAAGGGTAAAGACAAATCCCGACTGCGACTTAGAGTCGTCCTTATCACTCTGGAAGCTCGAATCGGTAAAGGACTCCACTTGGAGTTCTCCGTTACCATACACCAAGAGCATCTCTTTAGTCCTTCGCAAGTACTTGAGAATGCTCTTCACAGCTGTCCAGTGACTCTCTCCAGGATCAGCTTGATACCTGCTCACTACACTTAGTGAGTATGCAACATCGGGTCTGGTACATAGCATCGCGTACATGATAGAGCCTACAGCCGAAGCATAGGGTATCCCTTGTATGCGAGCTCTCTCCAAATCAATCTTGGGAGACATCTCTTTGGAGAGAGTGACTCCAGAGATCGTGGGCAAGTTCACACGCTTGGATTCTTCCATACTAAACCTCTTTAGTATGGTGTCAATGTACCTGGATTGGGACAATCCCAATATCCGTTTGGATCTATCTTTATAGATCCTAATTCCCAATATGCAGGAGGCATCACCAAGATCTTTCATTGAGAATCTTTGTGTGAAGAAGAGCTTGACCGATTGCAGCATAGGAATATCATTTCCTATCAAGAGTATGTCGTCCACGTACAATACGAGGAAGACAACCTTACTCTCTGCCACCTTCTTGTAGATACAAGGTTCATCTGGGTTTTTGACGAAATCAAACTCTTTGATAACAACGTCAAAGCAGATGTTCCAACTCCGCGATGCTTGCTTTAATCCATAAATGGATTTAAGCAGCTTGCACACCTTCCCGCTGCTCCCACTGTCTACGAAGCCCTCTGGCTGAGTCATGTACACGCATTCTTTTAAATCACCGTTTAGAAAGGCGGTCTTAACATCTATTTGCCAGATTTCGTAATCATGATATGCAGATATGGCAAGCATGATCCGGATGGATTTAAGCATAGCCACTGGAGAAAAGGTTTCGTCATAGTTCACACCTGGTCTTTGACGAAAACCCTTTGCAACAAGTCTAGCTTTGAAATTCTCCACTTTCCCATCTACACCATGTTTCTTCTTGAAAATCCACTTGCTCCCAATGGGTTTTACCCCTTCAGGAGCAACTTCCAAAGTCCATACTTTGTTGGTGTACATGGATTCCATCTCGGACCGCATAGCATCCAGCCATTTCACTGAGTCCCTACTCGTGATGGCCTGCTCGAAGCTAGTTGGGTCATCATCCTCCATGATGCAATCCTCGCTCCTACCATCCATGAGAAAACCGTAGTATCTCTCAGGTGGGCGAGGAACCCTACTAGATCGGCGGAGAGGCTGAGGTTCGTCGGGAGCTACTGAATGCTCTGGTTCCACTAAATCTTCTGTTGTGTTTTGTTCAGCTGGAACCTCTTCCAGTTCTACCTCAGAGCCACTAGTTTCTTTTGCAAGAAATTCCTTTTCTAAAAAGGTGGCATGTTGAGCAACAAATACTCTTTGTTCTCACTGTAGTAGAAGATATACCCTCGCGAATGTTTGGGATATCCAACAAATTTACACAAAACAGATCTTGCCTCGAGTTTGTCCGGTTTTTGTCTTTTGACATAGGCCGGGCAACCCCATATCTTTATAAAATTAAGATATGGTCCCTTCCCTTCCCATATCTCATATGGTGTGGTAGGCACAGATTTGGTGGGAACCCTGTCAGTAGGTATGCTGCTGTTTCCAGTGCATATCCCCAGAAGGAAACAGGTAACTCAGCTACACTCATCATAGAGCGCACCATATCTAATAGGGTGCGGTTCCTCCGTTCTGATACACCGTTGTGCTGTGGTGTATATGGAGGAGTTAGCTGAGAGAGAATCCCATTCTCTTTTAGGAAGTCCAGGAATTCGATGCTCAAGTATTCTCCTCCTCGATCAGATCGTAGGATTTTAATACTTTTTCTGGTTTGGTTCTCAACTTCTTGTTTATATTCTCTAAATTTCTCAAAAGATTCTGATTTGTGTTTCATCAGGAACACATACCCGAACCTAGAGAGATCGTCAGTGAATGTAATGAAGTACGAAGAACCATCCCTGGCATGTGTAGACATGGGAACGCATACATCACTATGTATAAGTCCCAAGAGTTCGGTAACTCTTTCTCCGTGTCCCGTAAACGGAGTTTTGGTCATCTTGCCTTTGAGACATGACTGGCAAGTGTCATAAGATGAAAATTCAAACAGATTTAAATATCCATCTTTATGCAACTTAGCCAGTCGTGTCGCATTGATGTGACCAAGTCTACAATGCCACAAGAAGGATTCGTTCAGCTCTGAACTCTTCCTCTTGTGTGTGTTTGTTATGCTCAGAACTGTTGATTGATTTAGAACATAAATGCCATTGCACAACGTGCCTGATCCAACCAACTTTTGGTTACGGAAAATGTTCATAACATTGTCCTGTAATACAAAATTATATCCCTCTTTACTCAATAAAGAAACCGATATAATGTTGCATATCAGGTTCGGCATGTAATAGCATTCGTTCAGAACCAATGTATTACCAGTCGGTAATACAAGGTGATATTCCCCGACAGTCTTAGCTGCAACAATTGCACCATTTCCAACTCTAATGTCTTTATCACCTTCTCCAAGTTCTCTACCTTTCCTGAGCCCATGTAACTGATTACATATATGGGATCCTGACCCGGTATCTAATACCCAGGACGTGGAGCAAATGGAGAAACAGTTCTCTGTAATGAACACACCCGAAGAAAATGCATCATTATGTACTTTCTTCATTCGGGTGGCATGGGAATCCTGGTATTCCCCTATATGCTATTCAGTCCTATAACTCTTATAAGAAAGAACGGAACCAACGTTCCCCAGCACAGTATAACATGCGGGTTCGGTCAATACATCCATATTATTATCTTTATTAGGGCATGAAATGGTCGCTACCTGGAGAGAGAGAGAAGAAAACACTTTAGCGTATGCTCGTGCAAGATCAGATTGGTTATTATCTTATCTAATCAGGATGGCTCCCACTGTTTTTATCAAATCTTCCTTCAAACCCTAAAAGGAAAGACTAGCCGGGATTAATTACACACTACAAGTTCGCCAATCTTTCAGCCAGGCCAGTGTCGGTACTTTGAGGGAGGTCCCCCGTGATTTCGCACGAACCTAATTAATGTAAACCTCGTTTTCCCAGAGGCGTAACCTCGTTAACACCTTTCTAGACACCTACTTGATCGACTAATTGTAATGTGTAAAACTCTCCCAGGAGTAACTCTTACTCGCAGTGGGTGTCGGGATCCAACTATCTCATAGAAGGTATGCAATCTCATTGCAAATTTCAACACTTGAAATTCCCGATAATGCTTTTGCCCCTAGCATGCTATGACCTTGACGAAAGCCAACAAACCACAGCCCGCTAGTCAAGATCAACCCGTACATTTCTTAACTGAATTAAACCCACCCGCACGACCCTTGACGAAAGCCAACAAAGCCGTTCGACTACCCTAATCCAGTCGCATCATATGCAGCAGATAAGCAGCACATAGCTACCGCACACTACACCTTGACGAAAGCCAACAAATGTAGCACGAATACTATATGTAACTTATCTAAAATAACGGAGGGCTACGTCAGGTTTTTCTGAAAACCTATTGCGTAATGAACTTGATATCGTTGTAGAATCGAATGATTTTGAAATGGAGTGTTTTTGAGGCTTTTTCTAGTTTTCCTAAAGGGGTCACTCCCGGTGAAGCGATCGTCGGCCCTTTCCTCGTCGAATGAGGTGCGGGATATATCATATATATCACTGTGCAAAGCAGAAACTATAGAAGCAATCAAAAGACAAACCGAGTGTGTAGTATCTGCCAGTTATTGCTAAAGGAGTCACTCCCGGTGAAGGGATCTCGGTCCTTTCCTCATCGAACAAGGTGCGAGATATATCATATATATCACTGTGCAAAGCAGAAACTATAGAAGCAATCAAAAGATAAACTGAGTGTGTAGCATCTGCCAGTTATTGCTAAAGGAGTCACTCCCGGTGAAGAGATCTCGGTCCTTTCCTCATCGAACAAGGTGCAGGATATATCACATATATCGCTGTGCAAAGCAAGAACTGTAGCTGCCTTTTTTTATTTAAAATTTGATTCTACAACATCGTAGGTTTCTTTTCTTTCATTAATCACATTAATGAAGTCCCATCATTTAAGTCACCTAAACATCACAGATAAATACGACGTACACTTATGCCATCCGCATTCGCCACGATGTCCCCTCGTGCACCGTTAGGTTAGGTAACTAACGACAGAGCAGGGCAGGGCTAGTGCGGGTGCAAAACATAAGTAACGTCTATATAATATATCATATATACTATATACTGTATCTATCACAGAACATCACATGATCACATCACAGATATCGCAGCAGAAGAAACATATGAAACATTTGATATACTAGGACGTCCGTGTTTTCAATACGAGCCAGTATAAAACACGGATTCCACGGTCGTGATGAATAGCCAATCCCACACCCCTAGACCCCTACGAGAGCGGCAAGCAACCCTGCCAATTTTAGGGTTAGGAGACCCGGACTCGACTCCTCGAGATGGTCTCCCACTGGACCCTAGAACCCGGTTACTTGTGCTCCCCTCCTTGGGTCTATCCTAATGCGGAAAAGTAAATAATATACAAAAGGTGACAGCTTCCACAACCTGGAAGTGCCCCAAATAAAAGAATATTACATACAAGTTTATACATGAATGAAAATGAAAAACACTCATCTCACATAAAAACCCCCGGCTATTCGAACACGACGATCCAATATAACATATCCAGCAACACATAACATCACATGTCATCAACGTAAGTAAGTATGCATACCCCAATTGTCGTTGAGGTATAGCAACGAAACCGGCGATATCGACATACTACACTTACGGTCACAGAAAAGAAAGTGTAAAACTACAACAGTTGGAATCCGCAACCTCTTTAGACATCGCATGCCTAATCAAATGAAATACTTAGACATCACATGCCTAACAATTATAAACCCCACATTTTAGTCCCATTATCGAAAACTCTTTTCAATATTAAGTGAGACTAAACCACTAGATTTATAACATTCATTCAGTTATCTCATAACTGTTTGTGAATTCCAATTATTGTATCCCATTCCGGATAAATAGAAAATATTAAACTTTCCGATCGAACATTCGAACACCCAAGTTTTCCCGAAACCGATCAACACATGAAATAAGTTCAAAGACATTCACTTCATGCCTCAGTACCAACGGTCCAGCCGTAGAAGGGTCAAGCCAACACCTCACATGTGGCACTCCGTACTGCCCCAAATCCGAAGGTTCAAAGGGCAGTTCAAGACGGTCATATAATCGAGTTAAGGTTTGTTGTCTTCTAGAGGGACCATCGCGTTACTTGCACTACTTAGAACGTCATTAAACTACGGAAAAGTCCAACAATTGGAAATTTCCCGGCAGGGGAAAGATTGGGTATTTACATCCGGTCGAACTTTTTAACATATTCTAAAATTATCCGGAAAAACACATAGACAAAGTTTGATAATCCGATTGAATTTTCGATTCCCAATACAACCCCAGAAAACTCAACTCTTGAGTCAGATATAAAAATTCCCAGAAAATACAGGAAGAAGATATAAGAGTTACTGTGTAAAAACCAAAAGGAGAAGCGACAAAGTTGCCGCGGAACCGCCGCATTAGGCATACTAATGCCGCGGTTCCGCCGCACTTTAATGGAATCAAGTGGTCGAACTTCACAGTAATTCTTAGATATTCCTTCTTAGTTTTCTGCATATTTTTAATTCTAAAAAATCCCCGAATTTCAAAAATGTACAGAGAGCATTTTAGGGTTTGGGTTTTGGTTCGATCGGGCTTCAAACTTCGTCTACATTTCGCCTAAGGCTCTAGCTTGGCTCTGATACCACTGTAGGGTTCCTAGGCACACTATGGAGGTCTCACAAGGCATCAACCATGCCAATTTAAAATTTTACAAGTGCCGAGAAGCCCTAATACGGATTCGTTGACTAGAGTTTAGGCGAAACATGAAACTAGTTAACGACTTAACTAAAAGTGAGAAGCTACAACCTTTGTAGATCCGGTTATCCACTTCCCTAGCTCCACATAGACGTCCTCCCGCTGTCCAAGTCGGATCTCGGACTCTGGCATCAGCTTCATCGGAGAAATGAGCGGACTAGTCGTCGGGTACGATGCCGAAGATGATCTACGTCGAGGTTACACAAGATCAAGCTCCAACTTCACCAAGTTGTGAAACTTGTGAAAAAAACACCCTATTCTACTTGGCAAGAGGTAGAGGGTGAAGAAATAGGAGGTGGGTTCACTTTAGAATTTGATTTCTCACACTTTTGCTCAACATGCCATTAATGGTGGCAAGCTTTTTCTTTATCTCATGAAGAAGAAGAAGATGAAGATGATTATGATAAGTCATTAAAATGAAAAAGAAAATGAATACTTATCATAATGTAAACCATGGTTAGGTGTAGAGAATTGACTAAGGTTAGATGAATGGTTAGGGTTAAGCATGAAGACAAAATGGTCAGTTTGGTCAAAGCTTCATGAAGCTTCAACAAGATTCAAGAATGAAAGCAACCATTTTGTTTTCTTTTGCCATTTCTTTTTAATCCAAATTAAAAAGATAAAAGAATGAATAAATAAAAACCCTAACCATTTACTTAACCAAGGTTTAATTCTTTACACTTAACCAAATGAGCAAGTATCGTCAAACATGATACAAACATGTGCACAAAAGTATATCACATATACAACTTGCACATCAAGTGAGAAAATCCATTTAAAGTGAACCAATACTAGTTAATGCAAAGTAATATATCAAATATATAATTATACATTAAATCATTAAATCAACACTTGATTTAACGATCCGGTCATATCGCATATAACCGACTAGTATCCTATGTATCGGATTATCGAATCAATCCTTGATTCGATATCTAGGTTATATCGCATATAACCAATCGATACATTCATCGCGAGAATGGAGTACGGTATCACATACACGCATTATTCTCGGTCCTGCACATATCTCATATGCGCTCCTATTTCGTTTCACTTGAGCCAGGAAACCTCTGTGTAGGACTCTAAAGACTCGTCAATACGCCGGCAGCAGATGATGATCATATCAAGCACCCACAAGCCGCAAGCGGTCTGCTAAACGTAACGGCCACCCGGTTATTGAGCGATCAGAAGATAGACGAGCAAGCCCGCTCATACTCCTGTGAATCCAACCAGTAACACTTACCGTACAGTCCGGTCTGTTCGTCTGATATGTCGCATATCAAGTCTAGGGGTGGTAAACGTCAGACCCCAGTAACCGATAAGTCGTGCCGATGTGAGGCTCATAACGGGTCGAGAAACTACTGGTAACACTTACCAGCAAATCTCTGATCAGCTCTGGCCAGGGACTTCCCTGTTACGGCCAATCGAGCACAGCGCAACATCAACCCCCAATACCGGGAGAGACGAAACCCCTCCTATCGCTCATTGCCTCCATGTGACTCGGGACTGTACCCAAAGATCACCGTTTTGCACGCCCTCATGGACGTGGTAAGGTGGAGATCAAAGCACAGTGGGAATCACACAAGACTCTATGACGATCTCGGGTCTACAGACTAACCTGCACAAGTGTCACCTGAGAACTGCCATCTGACGTGAGGTATAATACCATCTGGGAGTTCTCGGCGAGTCCGTCCAGTGTACCCAGTCTCCACTGAGCACCTGTATACCATCTCTGATGTCAAACACCAATGGATATGGGATCATCCATCGCCCATCTCATGGGTCGAGAAGCGTATACGCTAGTCTACACTGGTATATCGATGCCCCGTCTCGATACACCCACGACTAGGGACCTTGAAGGATGTACCTATAGACTACCATGCCCCCACTAGTATGATCTGCATCATAGTCCAGGTAGTCAAGTACACATCCTAAGGGCTTTACCAACATATAACTATAAGACAGTTTAAAGAGACAAGTGTACATGTTAAGATAAAGAGCAACCAGATAGCATACTATCATATCGAGCAAGAAAGTCATCTCTATATATGTCCAAGTATCTAATATAATATACATCATCTGTACAATACTGGCCTCTAGGGTATACATACAACTAACAGAGTGATCCCAGTTCACAAGCTGGGTGTTACGCAGATGAAATGTACTTTCTCACCACAGCAGCCGCAGCGGAGGGCCCTGTTTTGCGATTATTGCCAGAGGCCTGGGCACATGCAGAAAGATTGTCGCAGAGCTAAAGGGCGGTGTTTGCTTTGCGGATCCAGCGAGCACAGGGTCAGAGGATGTCCCCAGAGATCTAAGCTACAGGGAGGGTTCGAGCAACATCAACCGTCATACGTCACATCAGCTAAGAGGCGTCCACCTTTGGTATCCCAGCAGCGGTTATTCGATCAGAGGCATATTGGTACTGGTCGGAATCAGAGGCGGTCTTTCACCCTGTCTGCTGAGCAGGCAGAGACTTCTGGAGAAGTAGTTACAGGTGCCCTCCTTGTTTATTCTGTACCAGCTAGAGTTCTTTTTTATTCGGGTGCTTCGCATTGCTTTATTTCTATGCGGTTTGTTGATACACACTCTATACCTCATGAGCCGTTGACCAAGGGTTGGGAGATACATACGGGTAATGGAATTATCGTGTCCAACTAAGTATAGGTTATGTCCGGTGGTAGTATGCGGCAGGGAATGCTATGCGAATTTCCTTTTAATCGGGACGGGCAGTTATATCACAATTCTAGGGATGGATTGGATGATTACCTTCCATACGATCATCGATTGCCAATCTAGGAAAGTGACTATCCGCATTCCTAATCACCCTAAGTTTGTTTTTGAAGGCGGAAGCGAGTGTTTAGAGCTAGCCAAGTTTAGAGCCAAGCCAAAAGCATTGACGGCTATGGAAATTTATGAAAGTCCAGCCCCAGAAACCATTCCGGATTTTTTTGATGTGTTCCCTAAAGAGTTACAATGTCTACCACCTCCTCGCGTCTTAGGATTCACAATAGACTTGATTCCGGGTACATCACTAGCCTCAAAAGCACTGTACAGAATGGCACCGGTTGAGTTGGCAGATTTAAAGAAGCAGATAGAAGATCTTTTGGACAAGGGATTTATCCGTCCAAGTGCTTCCCCGTGGGGTGCTCCTGTGTTACTGGTTAAGAAGAAGGACGGTTCCTTGCGCATGTGCATTGACTACCGGGAGTTGAACGGGGTGACCGTGAAGAACAAGTATCCCATCTTTCGCATCGACGACTTGTTTGACCAGCTGGGCGGTGCTTGGGTATTTTCTAAACTAGACCTTCAGTCAGGGTATCACCAAATCAGGGTTAAGGCATAGGATATATGCAAGATGGCGTTTTGAACCCGATATGGCCACTATGAGTTTCTTGTGATGCCGTTCGGTGTTACCAATGCACCAGCCATATTTATGGACTTGATGAACAGGGCTTTCTCCAAGTTCTTGGATCAGTTTGTTGTCGTATTCATCGATGACAATCTAGTCTATTCGAAGATTCGAGAGGAGCACGCCGAGCACCTATGAATTGTATTGCAGGTTCTGCGGGAGGAGAAGCTCTATGCTAAGCTAAGCAAGTGCGAGTTTTGGCTTGACAAGGTGCAATTCCTGGGGTATGTCATTTCGAGTGACGGCGTTTCAGTGGATCCGACGAAAATCGAATCTATCAAGACTGGCTAACACCGAAATCAGTTGCTGAGATAAGAAGTTTCTTAGGATTGGCTGGGTATTATCAGCGGTTCGTCCAAGATTTCGCCAAAGTAGCGGAACCCTTAACGTAGCTCACACAGAAGGAGGTGTCGTATGTTTGGTCGGAGGAATGCACCCAAGCGTTCGAGCTATTGAAATTGAAGTTGACCACGGCCCCAATCCTGACTGTGCCAGACACTCGGGTGGCTTGATTGTTCATAGTGATGCGACCGAAAAAGGTTTGGGTTGTGTATTAATGCAGCACGGTCGAGTGGTGGCTTACGCATCTCGTTGGCTGAAAACTCACGAGAAGAACTACACCACGCATGACCTGGCGTTAACGTCCGTTGTGTTCGCCTTAAAGATTTGGAGGCATTACTTGCTAGGTGAAAGAGTGGAGGTGCATACGGATCACAAAAGTTTGAAATACGTGTTCACTCAGAAGGAACTGAATATGAGACAACGCAGATGGTTGAAGTTGATGGCAGACTATGATATTGATCTACAGTATCACCTGGGGAAAGTGAACGTCGTTCCTGATGCTCTCAGCCACACGCCGTCGGATGCATTGCTGACTTGTCAGAAAGGGATTCTCGATGACCTTCAGAGACTCAAGTTGGAGGTAGTTGCACCGGGTGTGCCCGGACAGCTCTGGCAGTTGTAGGTTCAATCATCGCTCATAGATCGAATCAAAGCTGCACAGGCTGGAGACTCTCAGTTGCAGAAGTTCAGAGGGTTAGTCGAGGTTGGTTTGAGGACGAATTTGCAAATCCATGAAGATGGTTCTCTAAGATTTGGCAGTCGGTTGTGTGTTCCAAAGGGGGGTATTCGAGATGAAGTTCTAGCTGAAGCACATAGTTCCGCTTACTCGGTGCACCCAGGTGGTACCAAGATGTACAGAGACTTGAGGCAGCACTTCTGGTGGAACGGAATGAAGAAGGAGATTGCTCGCTTTGTCTCCAAGTGTTTGGTATGCCAACAGGTGAAAGCCGAGCATCAGAGAATAGCTGGGTTGTTGCAACCGCTTCCAGTGCCAGAGTGGAAATGGGAGCACATCACCATGTATTTCATGACGGCACTACCACGAAGTCCAAGGGGCAACAATGTTGTCTGGATTATTGTTGATCGTCTTACGAAGGCAGAACATTTCATACCTTTCTGAGTCGGACAATCGACGGAGTCGCTTGCAGAGAAATATATGCAGGAGATTATGAGACTGCACGGGGTGCCCGTTAGTATCGTGTCTGATCGAGACACCGGGTTCATTTCCTATTTCTAGAAGATCCTGCAGGAGAGTTTGGGCATGCGTCTTAAGTTCAGCACGGTCTATCATCCGCAAACGGATGGGCAATCTGAGCGTACTATCCAGACGCTCGAGGATATGCTGAGGGCATGCATACTTGATTTTCAGGGTTCTTGGAAGGATCACCTCTATCTGGTGGAGTTTTCGTATAACAACAACTACCAAGATAACATCCAGATGGCACCGTTTGACACTCTGTATGGACAGAAGTGTCAATCCCCTATTTGTTGGGATGACGTGGGTGAACGTGGGTTGTTGGGCCCTGAGCTTATAGTACAGACGGTGAGCAAAGTTCAGACGATCAGGCAACGTATCAAGGTGGCTCAGGACCGACAGAAGAGTTGGGAAGATGCCGGCAGAAGGTCGTTGGAGTTTGGTATTAGTGATCACGTGTTTCTGAAGATATCGCCCACTCGAGGAGTGATCAGGTTTGGTAGTCGCGGGAAACTCAGTCCTCGATTCATCAGACCTTTTGAGGTGCTAAAGCGAGTAGGAGAGGTGGCTTATCAACTTTCCTTTCCTCCATCGCTAGCTGGTGTGCACAATACTTTCCATGTATTGCAGTTGAGGCGGTACGTTCGGCATGACAGCCATATTCTGGACCATTCGGAGTTAACGTTGGGCACTGACTTGTCTTACGAGGAGCAGCCTACCACCATTCTCGATCGTCGGGAAAAAGTGCTAATGAACAAAGTCATTCTCTTGGTTCGAGTTTCTTGGGGTGATCGTTCTCCAGGAGAGTCTACCTGGGAACTCGAGGAGTACATCCATCCATGTTTTCCGCACCTGTTTAAGTAGTGTTGTTTGTTCCGTTGTTTTCGTTCTTTAATTTCGAGGACGAAATTTTTTGTAAGGAGGGTATGATGTAAATCCTCAGTTTCCGTATATATATTTTTCTGTATTTTTTCATTATATATATATATTATTTTATTATTATTTTAATTATTTACCTAAACCTAAAGTCTAAAAAAAGCCCTAACCCAGACTACCCCTTACCCGACCCGACTCCCCACGCTTCTTCTTCTTCGCCTTCTTTTTTTCCGCCCATTTTCTTCAACGTTCATCCCCTCTCCTCACGCTCGCCCACGACGACCGTGCCCACCACCATGAGACTCGTTCCCCACTCGCCAACTCTCCGAGATCACCTCCCCCAAATCCTCACTGCTCCCCCTCTCTCCCCGTCGCCGACGTCTCCGCAAGATTCGTTTCCCCAATGGCCACGACGACCAAATCCACTTTCCTACCTCCCCTTTATCCTCGACGATCACTCGCCTTTCTCTACTTCATGCTCTCTCCCCCGACCCCTCCCGTTCTCCCTTTCTCACTCATCATCACCGACAACCCTACCAAACTCTCCGCTGCCAACCTCCATCACCTTGAGCTAAGCCTTCTCCTCCGGCCATCCTCATCAGCTCCTCCCCAACACCCACTGCACCCCCACTCCTTCATCAACACCGCCGCCGCCACTACCCATCGCCGACGAGCTTTTCCTCCACCTTTACAACCGACGAGCTCCTCCTCCTTCAGCTCGAGCCCACCAACGCCACGAACCCATCACCACCTCTCCGCCTCTATCGACCCACCGAGCCCCTGCATCCATCTCCACAGCCACCACCAGCTCTACCTCGCCGACGAGCCCCGACCTCCTCATCTCCTCAACTCCATCTCCTCATCCGAGCACGTTCCACCTCGCTGCAACCGCCACTGGAGCTCGACACCGCTGACGCCACCTTCGTTGACTCCACGACTCCTCACCCAAGCCACTGCGAACCCGTTGGCAACCTACTGCCCCGTTGCCGCCACTACTGCAAACCCACTGCATCGTGCCGAGCCCCTAAGTCCTCACCCGAGCCAGGCGAGTCGTTCGTGTATCATGCCGTGACGTCTCCGTGCTGTGATCGTTCCCGTGTCGTTCCTGCCATGTTTTCGTCTATCGCTAGGAAAGTGGAACCCTCTTCCCTTGCTTACTCATGCTAATAATCATAATAGCAATTGAAATAATAATAGAGAAAAATGGATAAAAGAGGCCATATGAGGGGATTTTCTCCTATAGCGTTGAAAAAGTACGCCTTCCCTCATTTTTTCCGACGATCGGCATCCATAATCTTCATCGTTATCATCTAAGATGTGGGTACACTAAATTTCATGTGATTCTACAACTTTTCCACCGTTGATTTAGCAATGTAAAAAGTTCTGTTATCGGTAAACCGTTAATTTTGAACCCACTAAATTAATGGTGAAAAAGTTATAGAATCACATGAAATTTGGTGTACTCAAATCTTTGATGATAACAATGAAGATGATGGGTGCCGATCGTCGGAAAAAATGAGGGAGGGCATACCTTTTTGACGCCATAAGAGGAAATTCCCTCCTTTGGCATCTTTCCTCTATTATTTTCATAATAATATTACCTAATATGGTGTATACATGTCTATGGTTATAGCAATATCGATAATTAATAATCAATTAGTTTCATAGCAAACCACTTCGAGAGATTACCATCCCATGTCAATATCTTTATAGCATTCAATTGAATAACCTTAGTTGGATCGATTAATGAGAACGGATGTTTCATTTGATGCCTATACATAACCTGTGTATTTGACATGAAATCCTAGATGAAAAACCTATATAAAAATGGCGGAATTTATGGCCCATGAATCCCTTTAATGATAATAGATAACCTGTAAGAAATTAAGGGAAAAATATTGACTTCATCACTATGAATGATACCTCCGCCTAGTTACGTCAAATCTGAAATTTTACCTCGCATGTTGCTTTATTAAAATCATTGTAAATTAAATACAAATCGAAACATGATGTTCTAGGGTTCTTATCGAAGCTGACTTGATAATCTAGAACCCTTTATAGTTTAACCTTCAATACTGATAGACCACTGTAACATGAATTGATTGGGAATGCGGCGCTGGACTGCAGTCAGGGGCAGCATTTCTCGAGGATACTCGAATTCAAATACCTGCACATCTCTACATAAAACTGAAAATGCACAGATCCTGATATAGTTGTGTAGATAATTTAGTCAGCTAACACATGAATCTAGTCCGGTGTAGTTTCATAGTTGGTTTATATTTAGTTTGTATTTTAGAGTACCGATGTGTTCTGTAGTTTCTGCAGTGAGATTTCTTACACCTTTACATTAAATAGGACATAACTTCTTGTAATAAAAGGTTATTACTAATCCATTTGATGCATTGGAAACCTGACAAATAGAACCAGATTTTATTCAAATGGGGCAACGCCTGAATCTGAACACAATCTCTAGTAAACCGCGCGTGAAATTGGTCTTCCAATTCTGAAACTGGAATAGCAGCAACTGATCACAGATTTAAAATGATGATAAGTCTCTAACCTGAATTCCGTTTGACATGAAACTAATTTTACTCCATAGATAATCAAGTATACATTGTATGCTTTTTTTTTTATTGTTTTGATCGATTCTATACGGGTGATTTATAGTGAATTTTTCAAGTCGCATGGCGTTGGGTGCCATAATTTAGTGAATATCCGTTCGGTTCATTTTGCCTATTTTTGTGCTTGCTTTATACCTTCTGCATAGAGATTGTGTCATGACCCGAAAGTACGGAACGTGACTGGCACTTAGATTACGAGACGTCTAAAGGCGTAATGTAACCTAAGTCAGCCAAAGCCCAGAAAAATCTAAATCAAAATCAAAGAGTGAAGGAAACCATTCATGAAAACGACTTTGAAATCAATTAAGTTGCATTGAACACCTTTTTAAAACATCAAAAATTTCCGAAAAATTTTGGCAGAGTCTTCTTTGTAAATTATACCCCCAAAATGGGTACAACAAGATATATAATCTGTAATCACAAAATAGCATCCCCAAACGGGAGTAGCTCTTCGCCCAAGGAGGATCACAACCACACGCAATATATATATATATATATATATATATATATATATATATATAATCTCAAGGAAAAGAGCATAAAGAAATACGAAATATAAGAAAACACAACGTCGGCTCAAGTGAGCTCGACCCAAAAGAACCCACATATACACAAATCTCTCAGTCTCATCACTAGGTCGCATATACACATAAGAAGTGGTAGATGGAGAATACTAGATACAAAAATAGTATAAAAAGAAATAAAAGTGCTCTCACAACCCACCTACGAGTAATGTCGCGAGTCTGAGCAAAAGAAGTCACTAATAAGATAAGCCGTCGCTACAAAGCTGATGAGTCCAACCTGCAAGACACTGTGGCACAACGGGGGTGAGTTGCCAGCTCGTGAGTAGAATATAACATCTAGTAGGGCTATCGTAAGAATGCACGCAAATGCGTCACAGCATGTATGTCCAGATGTGATGTAATACCTCTAGTATGCATACACATGTATACAATATCAATACTAAATCTGTAAGTGTTTTAAATGCTATGAAATCTGCATTCTTAACTTTAGAAAAAGAATATCTGTTTAATAGCTAAATACCATCAAGAAATAATCTGAAACCCATGTTAAACATTGACACCAAATATGAAAAAACATCTGTCCCAATGTCTCACTGTATCAATGTCTCAATACATCGGGCTCCGTCAGTCCGGATCGGCCCATATCATCAAATCTCACGACAACGGTCGGTATCCTCCGGATATCCGCCGCGCCACACATCACCGGTAGGTAGTCTTCCCCTGCTAGGCTCATCGTCTACAACTCGATCTTCTTGCCCCGGGGTACCATACCGGGCCCACCATGTACCGGAGACGGTTCATCCACTTCTCGAATCGGGTCTCGAAATCCAACAGAAAACATGAAAACTCATGGTGGACGACACATACATCACGAGAAAACCGCAACTTTGTTTTAAAAATGATAAATATAAGCTTTTGTTAAATTCTTGCGGTTTTCCCCAAAATCCAGAAATCGCAGCAATACCGAAATCCTCAAGAAAATCATAATGCCCAACATGTTGTATAGGATAAATGTCTATGATATCAAGGTATGCGATGTGATTTGTGGCTAGAAATATATGTAAGTATTATGATGATGCGAGGTATATACATGCTATGCGATTTCATATATCGTGTATAATACAAGTGGTGATACTAAACTAAACGGGTCCTACAGTGCTCGTGGCATGGAAATTACCAAAGGCGTGTGTGTCACATAAATAGTGCACATGCAACAGGAGCCAATGGTAATGGTGTACGTGTCCTACGAAGTGATATCACACATGAGTATATGAATATCCATGCAATCTAGCAGACGATTAGCTATAAGGGTATGCAATGTGAATGGGGGGGTTAGCTAACTAACAATGCAAATCTTGCAAGAAATAAAGTAATCCTAACTAGGGGTGCCTCGCGTCATCCAGACGATTCCCCCATAGATGAATACATCTACTCACCTGAATGCCTCACTAATCCGATCCAACCACCGCCTTGCCTTTGCGCGCCGCGTTAGATATTTCCGCGACTGATCCTAGAATTGCATAATACACAATATAAGATTACAGATTTCTGAAATGATGCAACTCACAATATAAAAAGATCGACGCTCTCGAATTAATCACAACGTGCACTCGATACGCGGAAAATACACGAAAATCGCTAAAACCTTAACTAAAATCGCCGTTTCGGGGCAATCGTCAAAACTAAAACCCGACAAGACAAAACCCCGCATTCGCGCACACTAAAAGTTGTATAAGATGATAATTATATCGCCAATCTACCGCAATTAGATCACCTCCTAAAATTCATAAAAATCTAGTAAGCGTTAGCATACCGATTTCAAAGTAAACATCACGAATTAACGATATCGCGATCGCAACATCGCAAAAATATCCTACCTAATACACTATATGGCTACAATACTAACCTAAACACACTTATTCAACTTCAAACCCTAACTACAATATCACCCCTTTTCTTGAAATTTCATAAACAAGAATTTATAACTAAAATTCACACTTGAACTATTTAATCTAGCAAATTCAACTAGATTAGGATTTATACCTTACAAGAGTTGATTCCTAACTTGCACTTGCCTCCAAGACACCTCTTTTCTTCACTTTTCAAACAAATTAGGGTTAGGGAAGGGATGGTTTAGGGTTTTGGTTTGAATTTCTGAAGGAAAAATGTGAATTTTTATGGATTTTGTTGATTTTTTGTTGATTTTAGAAGCAAGGAAATGGGGAAAAAAAATAGAAGCTGAAGGAGGGGGTCTCGGCCAAAGGCAAAAGGGAGAGGAGAATGAGAGAATGTGTGGAAATTTCTACAAAGAAAATATCATCTAAGTCAATTAATGCATGTTACATCAAAGCTTTTCAAAAAAAAAACATTTTTCTTTTCAATTTTTCCAACCCCTTTTACCAAAAACAACCAAACATGAAATGGTTTGTCAAAATTTTTGTTACACTAAATTTTAGTTTATTATGGTTCCTAATTATGTAATTTACCCAATTAAATTTGTATTTATCACTAATTAAATATATTTTTAAAAGCTTAAAATAATATTAAAAATAATTAATTAAGGAAATTTTTTTAATTAACTAGAAAATTTTAAGTGATATTTTAGTGACCAATTTACGTAATATCTTATCTAAATTTTGTATAATTAGGTCTATAATGAAAAATGCCTATTTTTACTTTTTACGGAAAAGACTGCTAATTTAGCCGATTACCGAAAAACCGCCTAAACGATTTTCGAAGCGTTACAATCTTCCCCCCTTAAAGAAATTCGGTCCCCGAATTTAGAATCTAACTACGCATACCTTCAAAAAGATGGGGATATATCTTCCTCATCTCAACCTCGGTCTCCCAGGTGACCTCCTCGCTGTTCGGGCCACGCCAAAGGACCTTGACGGACGGTATAACCTTCGACCTCAATTTCTTCACCTGCCGATCCAAAATGACCACCGGCTACTCGGTGAATGAAAGATCACGCTCTAGCTGGATCATCTGGTGCTGAATCGCATGGGAAGGATCATGAAGGTACTTGCGGAGCATCGAGACATGGAACACGGAGTGAACATCGGGGAAGCTGGGCGGAAGAGCTAACCGATAAGCGACTGGACCAACACGCTCTAGGATCTCGAAGGGACCAACATATCTAGGACTAAGTTTCCCTTTCCACCCAAATCTCATCACACCCTTTATCGGAGAGACCCTCAGGAAAACATGATCGCTAACAGCGAACTCGAGTCGGCGACGGCGCCTGTCAGCATATGATTTCTGTCTACTCTGTGCCGCTCTCATCCTGTCCCGAATCAGCTGTATCTTTTCGGTCTTCTCCTGTACGATCTGTGGGCCCAAAATACTGCTCTCCCTAAGCTCTGTCCAACACACAGGCGATCGACATCTCCTCCCATATAAAGCCTCAAAAGGTTCCATCTGAATCGTCTCCTGGAAGCTATTATTGTAGGAGAACTCGATCAAGGGCAAATGACGATCCGAGCTACCACCGAAATCTAAAACAAAAGCTCTGAGCATTTCCTCAAGAGTCTGAATAGTACGCTCCGACTGACCGTCAGTCTGCGGATGAAAGGCTGTGCTAAAACTCAATCGGGTGCCCAAAGCTTCCTGAAGTTTCTGCCATAATCGGCTGGTAAACTGGGTGCCCCGGTCGGACACGATGCAAGTTGGAACACCATGCAGTCGCACAATCTCATCAATATAAACCTGGGGGTACTGAGAAAATCCAAAAGTGGTCTTCACTGGCAGGAAGTGAGCCGCTTTCGTCAGTCGATCCACAATCACCCAAATAGAGTCATACCCTCGAATGGTCCTGGGTAGACCCACAATGAAGTCCATGGAGACCTGTTCCCACTTCCACTCAGGGATGGGCAAAGGCTGTAACTCGCAGGCTGGCCTCTGGTGCTCAGCCTTGACTTGCTGACAAGTCAGGCATCTCGACACAAAGTCTGTAACATCCTTCTTCATTCCTTCCCACCAGTAAACCTCTCTCAAATCACGGTACAACTTAGTGGAACCTGGATGCACACTGTATACTGACCTATGTGCCTCCTTGAGGATATCGCACCTCAGTCCTTCAGAATTTGGTACGCACAGTCGAGTCCCAAATCAAAGTATCCCCTGATCATCAATCACGAACTCAGAAACTCTGCCCTGCCGAATCTGCTCAATAATCTCTAAAATACGGGTATCGCCGGACTGTGCCTCACGGATACGGTCAAGTAACTGTAGGCGTGCTCTGAAATGGGCCAGCTGTCCCCCTGTAGGAGTAAACTCAAACTGCACTCTGCTGTCACGTAAAACCTGTCAATCCGCCGTCGACTGCATCTGTACTGCGCTCAAACGAGATAAGCTACCTTCGGGCCTCCTACTCAAAGCATCTGCCACCACATTCGCCTTGCCCGGATGGTATAGAATCTCGCAGTCATAATCTTTCACCAACTCCATCCAACGGCGCTGTCTCAGATTCAGATCTCGCTGCTGAAAGATATACTTCAAACTCTTGTGGTCAGTGAATATCTGGCACGACTCACCGTATAGGTAATGTCTCCAGATCTTAAGTGCAAATACCACTGCAGCCATCTCTAAATCATGAGTGGGGTAGTTCTGTTCGTGTTTCCTCAGTTGCCGAGAAGCATACGCGAAAACTCTGTCGTGATGCATCAATACACAACCCGGCCCCACTCGAGAAGCATCACAATATACCACGAACCCGCCTAATCCTGAAGGCAATGCTAACACTGGTGCAGTAGTCAGACGAGTCTTCAACTGCTGGAAACTATCCTCACATGCCTAGGCCCAATCAAAAGGAGCCCCCTTTCGGGTCAACCCGGTCAACGGTGCAGCAATACGGGAGAAATCCTGGACAAAACGTCGATAATAGCCGGCCAGACCCAGAAAGCTGCGAACCTCTGTAACTGATACCGGTCTAGGCCAACGCTGAACTGCCTCGATCATCTTCGGGTTCAGACAAATACCTTCTCTCATCACCACATGACCCAAGAAGTCGACACTGTCTAGCCAGAATGCGCACTTGGAAAATTTGGCGAACAGCTGATGCTCCCTCAAAGTCTGCAATGTGTTACGTAAGTGCTGCTCATGCTCCTCCCGGCTCCGAGAATAAACCAAGATGTCGTCACTGAACACAATGATGAACTGATTAAGATACGGCCTGAATACACGGTTCATCGAGTTCATAAATGCTGTCGGGGCATTGGTGAGCCCGAACGACATCACCAAGAATTCATAATGACCATATCGAGTACAGAAAGAAGTCTTCGGAATATCCACCTTCCGAACCCGCAACTGGTGATTACCTGACCGTAAATCAACCTTCGAGAAAAACCCTGCACCGTGGAGCTGATCGAATAAGTCATCAATGCGGGGTAGGGGATATCTGTTCCGCAGAGTAACCCGGTTCAGCTGACGATAATCAATGCATAGGCGCATACTTCCGTCCTTCTTCTTAACAAACAGGACGGGAGCACCCCAAGGTGACACACTCGGTCGGATAAGCCCTTTGTCCAGCAAGTCATATAACTGATCCTTCAGCTCTCTCAGCTCTGCCGGGGCCATCCGATAAGGCGGTATAGAGATAGGCCCCGTGCCGGGGATCAAGTTGATACAAAACTCAATCTCGCGCTCTGGTGGCAGACCAGGTAGCTTGCCGGGAAATACATCAGGGAACTCTCTCACAACAGGGACCTGTTCCAACGGAACCTCTGTGGCGCTAGCATCACAAACATAAGCTAAGAATCCCTGACACCCTTTGCATAAGAGCTGACCAGCGCGAAGGGAAGAAATCAAGCTGGGAAGGGTAACGCTACGATCTTCCTGAATAACCAGAACCGTCTCACCAGGAAAAATGAATCTGACTACTTTCTCACGGCAGTCTACGGATGCATAACAGGTAGCTAGCCAGTCCATACCAAGAAGAACGTCAAAGTCTAGCATATCGAGGAGAATCAAATCAACTGAAGAATCTCTCTCCCCGATACGAACGAAACATGATCGATACACGAAACGGGCAGCAAACGACTCGCCTACTGGTGTAATAATGACAAGCGGCTGATCTAATGGAGAAGACTCTCGGCCCAACCTCGGTGCAAAGTACGTGGATACATAGGAATATGTAGAGCCTGGATCAAATAATACCCGTGCATCAAAGGAACATACTGGCAGAGTACCTGTCACGACGGCATTAGATGGCTGTGCATCCTGAGGAGTCAACGCGAACACTCGGGCCTGTCCACCATTAGTAGCTAGCTTTCCTCTGCCTCTACCTCGGCCTCTGCCTCTACCTCGGCCTCTGTCGCCTCGTCCTCTCTGAACCAGACCGCCATGCCCACGACCTCTAGGAGCATCTGGCTTGCATGGAGCCTCATCAGGAGTAGGAAGTAGAGCTCTCTGAGGAGGTGGTGAAGGTGGTAAGGTCACATGCGGGACTGTCGTTGCCCCCTGGCGCCCCATGGTACAGTCTCTGACACGGTGGTACTGACTCCCACACCGAAAACATCCTGGCGACGACTGCTGGGTCTGTGGATATGAACCAAATAACTGACCTCGTCTCAATCCTTTGCCGCCGCCATCTCCCGGAAATAATCTATCGCGGTGTCTACCCATCTGCCTCTGAGCTGGCGTATCAGTACGGATCCTCTTCGGCCCAGAAATGACTGGAGTCTCAGAAATACGCTCCTCTAAAAGTAAGACTGCGTCCATTGCGGCTGCGTATGTATCAAAGTGCTGGGTGCCGATGGCAAGGAATAGCTGTGCATCAACCCCTCGCACAAACCTCATTATTCTCTTCTCTTCTGTGTCTACTAGATATGGAGCATATCGAGACAACTGGATAAACTGTATATCATACTCAGACACCTTCATCCCAGGAGTCTTGCGCAGAGACTCAAAACTACGGGCTCGAGCATCTCGGACACTCTCCGGAAGAAAACGGGCAAGAAACGCAGCCGTAAACTCATCCCAGGTCATAGAAGGTAGACCTGCAGCTCGGCCTCTCTCTACTGAGTTGTACCATGTCTAGGCAAGGCCTTCCAGACGAAAACTCACGAACTCCACCAATCAATCATCAGAACACCTCAAAGAACGGCAAATCCGAGCCATCCTATCAAGAAATGCCTGTGGGTCCTCTGTCGCATCCGTACCGGTAAAAGCTGGAGGTCTCAATCTCATAAACTCCTGTAGTGAAACAGGGATAGTCTCCGTAGTAGCAGGAGCAACCATCTGTGCAGCAGGTACAATCGTGGTCTGTGCGGTGGAAGGAACGTCCTCGGACCTCTGTGCCCGACTGGACACAACTAAAGATCCCATCATCTGTCGCAACTCCTGCATGCCGGCCTCTAATCTGGCAATACGGTCTGGATAAGGTGGATCAACATGACCCTGAGGGGTAGGCGTATCATCCCGCTCGATCCTCGCCTCAGAAGAGCCCGCTCGAATCTCATCCCTAGCGGCAGCCCGCTGAGCTCTCGTAGTCTTTGGCGACATCGAAGCTGGAATAAGAAACATGACCGATAAGAACATTGCAATTGAATCAAGGAATGCAAGGAATAAAGAAAGTAAATACAAGCAATTATGTCCTAAGGTCACTTGGGCGGACTACCATATCGTAAGTATGCTGTGGAACATACCCACGCTACGCCACTCTGCTTAAGTCACCTACTCCATCTACCAAGGTCGTCCTACACTCAGAAAGGTAAAACCTACGCTCTGATACCAACTTTGTCACGACCCGAAAGTACAAAACGTGACTGGCACTTAGATTACGAGACGTCTAAAGGCGTAACGTAACCTAAGTCAGGCAAAGCCCAGAAAAATCTAAACCAAAATCAAAGAGTGAAGGAAACCATTCATGAAAACGACTTTGAAATCAATTAAGTTGCATTGAACACCTTTTTAAAATATCAAAAGTTTCCGAAAAATTTCGGCAGAGTCTCCTTTGTAAATTCTATCCCCCAAAATGGGTACAACAAGATATATAACCTGTAATCACAAAATGGCATCCCCAAGCGGGAGCTAGCTCTTCACCCAAGGCGGATCACAACCACACGCAATATATATATATATATATATATATATATATATATATATATATAATCTCAAGAAAAAGAGCATAAAGAAATACGAAATATAAGAAAACACAACGTCGGCTCAAGTGAGCTCGACCCAAAAGAACCCACATATACACAAATCTCTCAGTCTCATCACTAGGTCGTATATACACATAAGAAGTGGTAGATGGAGAATACTAGATACAAAAATAGTATAAAAAGAAATAAAAGTTCTATCGCAACCCACCTACGAGCAATGTTGCGAGTCTGAGCAAAAGAAGTCACTAATAAGATAAGCCGCCGCTACAAGGCTGATGAGTCCAACCTGCAAGACACTGTGGCACAACGGGGGTGAGTTGCCAGCTTGTGAGTAGAATATAACATCTAGTAGGGCTATCGTAAGAATGCACGCAAATGCGTCACAGCATGTATGTCCAGATGTGATGTAATACCTCTAGTATGCATACACATGTATGCAATATCAATACTAAATCTTTAAGTGTTTTAAATGCTATGAAATCTGCATTCTTAACTTTAGAAAAAGAATATCTGTATAATAGCTAAATACCATCAAGAAATCATCTGAAACCCGTGTCAAACATCGACACTAAATATGAAAAAACATCTGTCTCAATGTCTCACTGTATCAATGTCTCAATATATCGAGCTCCGTCAGTCCGGACGGCCCATATCATCAAATCTCACGACAACGGTCGGTATCCTCTGGATATCCGCCGCGCCAGACATCACCGGTAGGTATTCTTACCCTGCCAGGCTCATCGTCTACAACTCGATCTTCTTGCCCCGGGGTACCATACCGGGCCCACCATGTACCCAAGACGGTTCATCCACTCCTCGAATTGGGTCTCGAAATCCAACAGAAAACATGAAAACTGATGGTGGACGACACATACATCACGAGAAAACCGCAACTTTGTTTTTAAAAATGATAAATATAAGTTTTTGTTAAATTCTTGCAGTTTTCTCCAAAATCCAAAAATCGCAGCAATACTGAAATCCTCAAGAAAATCATAATGCCCAACATGTTGTATATGATAAATGTCTATGATATCAAGGTATGCGATGTGATTTGTGGCTAGAAATATATGTAAGTATGATGATGATGCGAGGTATATACATGCTATGCGATTTCATATATCGTGTATAATACAAGTGGTGATACTAAACTAAACGGGTCCTACAGTGCTCGTGGCATGGCAAGTACCAAAGGCGTGTGTGTCATATGAATAGTGCGCATGCAATGGGAGCCAATGGTAATGGTGTACGTGTCCTACGAAGTGATATCACAGATGAGTATATGAATATCCATGCAATCTAGCAGACGATTAGCTATAAGGGTATGGAATGTGAATGAGGGGGGTTAGCTTACTAACAATGCAAATCTTGCAAGAAATAAAGTAATCCTAACTAGGGGGCGCCTCGCGCCATCCATACGATTCCCCCATAGATGAATACATCTACTCACCTGAATGCCTCGCTAATCCGATCCAACCACCGCCTTGCCTTTGCACGCCGGGTCCGATGTTTCCGCGACCGATCCTACAATTGCATAACACACAATATAAGATTATAGATTCCTGAAATGACACAACTCATAATATGAAAAGATTGACGCTCTCGAATTAATCACAACGTGCACTCGGTATGCGGAAAATACACGAAAATCGCTAAAACCTTAACTAAAATCGCCGTTTCGGGGCAATCGTCAAAACTAAAACCCGACAAGACAAAACCCCGCATTCACGCACACTAAAATTCGTATAAGATGCTAATTATATCACCAATCTACCGCAATTATATCACCTCCTAAAATTCATAAAAATCTCGTAAGCGTTAGCATACCGATTTCAATGCAAACATCGCGAATTAAATATATCGCGATCGCAACATCGCACAAATATCGTACCTAATACACTAGATGGCCACAATACTAACCTAAACACACTTATTCAACTTCAAACCCTAACTACAACATCACCCCTTTTCTTGAAATTTCATAAACAAGAATTTATAACTAAAATTCACACTTGAACTATTTAATCTAGCAAATTAAACAACTAGATTAGGATTTATACCTTACAAGAGTTGATTCCTAACTTGCCTCCAAGACACCTCTTTTCTTCACTTTTAAAACAAATTAGGGTTAGGTAAGGGATGGTTTAGGGTTTTGGTTTGAATTTGTGAAGGAAAAATGTGAATTTTTATGGATTTTGTTGATTTTAGAAGCAAGGAAATGGGAAAAAAAAAATAGGAGCTGAAGGAGGGGGTCTCGGCCAGAGGAAAAAGGGAGAGGAGAATGAGAGAATGTGTGGAAATTTCCACAAAGAAAATATCATCTAAGTCAATTAATGCATGTTACATCAAAGCTTTTCAAAAAAACCCTTTTTCTTTTCAATTTTTCCAACCCCTTTTACCAAAAACAACCAAACATGAAATGGTTTGTCAAAATTTTTGTTACACTAAATTTTAGTTTATTATGGTTCCTAATTATGTAATTTACCCAATTAAATTTGTATTTATCACTAATTAAATGTATTTTTAAAAGCTTAAAATAATATTAAAAATAATTAATTAAGGAAATTTTTTTAATTAACTAGAAAATTTTAAGTGACATTTTAGTGACCAATTTATAGTAATATCTTATCTAAATTTTGTATAATTAGGTCTATAATGAAAAATACCTATTTTGACTTTTTACGGAAAAGACTGCTAATTTAGCCGATTACCGAAAAACCGCCTAAACGATTTTCGAAGCGTTACAGATTGTTTACATTGAGACCTAGCAACTGTTGTGCATTGCCGATATATAAGTGTTAGTGATTATGTTGTGGCAAGTATGAAATTGAACCAGTGATTGAAAGTGATCTTCATAAGTGGAAACGTGATTGAAAGTGGATGCGATACGTATTTGTTCACAACCTATCTAATACATATTATAACATGGGGAATGGGAAAATCAAGGTGGAATTGAACTCATATTAGTGAGATACAGTGACTTAGAGGATGATCATTCGCTATTAGTGATATATATACACATTAGGTCGTAGGCCTAGCGGCACCAGTGCAGGGTTATGTCCCGGGCAATAGTGGACAGTAGTCTCGGACATGCACGGGATCCTTGTTAAACACGAGCTTCTTTTCCACCAATTGATTTCATTGACTTAGTGGCTGATAAATAGTGGCATACGCATTGCCTTGTTTACCGACATGATACTTATATCGAACTGTTCATATTCAAATGATGTTCATTATTCTCATGTTCTGTATTCTGTTACACCTTTCATGTTTAATAGTATTGTACCCATCATATATATTTATTGCTATATGTATCGCTCTGACAACCTGAGTGTGCATACTCAGAGGATGAAGTAGACCTAGTCAAGGAGCAGGACCTTCCCTTCGAGATCGCGGAGGTCTAGACCGAAACATCAGCGCTATTCCTTTTTGCTCTAAGCACATTGTTTTTCATTAGTTAGTTATTTTATTCTGCAAAATAAATGCATCTCAAACTCTTTTATTGTGATGTAATAAAGTTGTGAACTGTGATTCCCTTTACTCTTGTACTGTTTACTGACTACCATATAATTCTAGAAGCCGAAGTGTGACTACGGCGGGATTATTTCCTGACCGTAGGAGCATGGTTGGCAAGTTGATCTTGTTGATCTTGTTCTGCTATTCAGGTTCAGGTTCAAGTATACAGGTTAGAGTTTGGTTTCATGTTTGAATTGTATTCTGGTTTGATATGAATTCAAGTTTGATTTAGACTCAGACTTGAGTCAGACATTTAGAATTGATTTGGATCTTGAATTAAGTTTAGGAGTTATCTGTAACTGCTGCACATGGACGACAGGATTTGTGTCTTTTTCCAAGACAATTACCATTGATAACACCGTTAAGTTTTCTACCTTAAATAGGCAAGCACTCACTTTCTCCGGCTCCCTGAGGCTCAAGAGAATTGATCCCGCATAAACCTATATTTACTAAAATCCTTAATTGTAATTTTATATAACTCGAGTGGGTTTTATGAAAAATATTTTATATACTTTCAAAATAATCTCGAGTATTTATTTATATTATTTAGGGTTTCCATAATTGTAAATTTTAAGAATGTGAGGTATTTTAGTTATAATAGTTTAGCTTGGTTAGTTCAAGGTATTTTACTGTAAAACTTGACTTTTGGATAACTTGAGGGTAATTTGGTGAAACTTGTCATTCTTTTATTTTTTAGAAAACTTAGAATTTTATTATATCTTGAAAATATATGGTTTGATAATATTTATATATTTATAAAAATTAATTTTAGTATTAAATAGAAAATCTCGTTTTTCTTAAAAAATCATATTAAAAATTTTTCAAGACCAAATGGTCCGTAAGGAGGTCTGCATCTCGCTCTACTAGCCCAAGGATGTGCGATAATCCACACCATCCAATAATAGGTTTCCCAAAATAGATTGTAGAGACATAATTGCAAAGAGTTTTGATAATACATTAAAAGAAAACTGGGTTTTTATAGTTAATGGTATTTTAATGAATTGTTGTATTCACCACAAACATATGTTCGAAAAAGTATCGTGCTATGTAAACATGTGTGTATGTAAGGGGTAGGTCATTACCCCGTGATGTTTTCTAGAGGTATGTACAAACGAAGGAATAAAAATGACGTATATAAAGTTCATAGTATTTTCATGTAAAAGTGAGATTTAAGTTATTTAACATGATATTTTAGAGTGAAAGTTGGTTCTAAACATTTATAATATTGATACAAATATTGTGTAAAAGTTGGATGAATAATATGTAAGTAAAAAGGTGTGTTTTTAAGGGTTAAAAGATTTACATCGGTATTAACTCCACTTACTGATATTTGTTTTGAAAAGAGATTTTAGAGAAGAAGAGCGAGGATTAGAAGGGACTTACTTTTGGATTTTGTTAAGAAGAGAGAGAGGAAGGGGTTGAGGTCGTCGCGGGGTCGATGGAACTTGCTCGCTTCCTCGCCGGAAATTGCTCTCTTGCTAACTCCACTTGTACTCTTCTTGTACTTAGAAAAATTTGAGAATTTTGGATAGAATTTTCAGAATGAGGAGGGGTTAGAATATGGGGTTGTATTTATAGTGTGGAATTAGGGTTTTGGAATTGAAAGAATGAATTAAAATGCATTATAATTGGATTTAAAGGTGGAATTGAAGTCACTGTTTAATTTCAAAAAAATAAAACAGTGTAAGGGTGATGGGGGTAAGGAAAACGACACTTGTGGAAAGCCCGGGGACTTTTAGCCACGGGGGGGGCCGTCCCCACCGGCCAAAATACCAATCTCACCGGTCTAAAGAGTGAGGGGAGCCATTGGATTCTCGCCATGTGTCCATGTCGCTGTTAATTCCATTTTACACATGTTTGTTTTCCCTGACTTTTCATTTTCATGTGCATTGCATGTGTAAACTTTTGGGCTTCCAAAATGTTTAAAAGAAAATTCAGAAAAAATAATGTGCCTGATGGGATTGGAATATAGGGGTTACGTCACGGCAGTGCAAGACTTTACTAATTAGCTACAAGTTATTTCTTACTGTTCTTAATCAAAAATAACTTATAAATTGTACTCGGACTTGTGAACTCCATTATGTACATTGTTAGGTCCACGTTACCTCTCCCGGTACTTTCGGGGTTGCGGAAACGGTAAAACAAAGATTTTTCTAAACTTTGTAACATGGACCGTAAAAGCCGGATCTTTGCTAAACAATACACTAGCATCCTAACTAGAGATCTATCTACTCGGTTAGGGGTTATACCTCAACTTGAACTCCTTCTCTTCTTGTTGTTCTTCTCGTTGCTCGCTCCGAGGCTTGATCCGGACTTTGGTCACCTCCGCGGCCTTCTTGAGTCGTAGACGATCCACCCGAGAGATGTGCACCGAGCTCCACCTCGAGCCGAGGTAACTAGGGCAAAGAGATTGCTAATCTAAAAGCCCTAGGTTGTGTAGAAGTGATGAAGGGATGGCTTTGTCTTTGTGAAATCTTTATCTCTCAACACATGAGATCAAAAAATCAAAACAAGAGGAGGAGGAAGAAGGAGGAGCAACAACCATGGTTTATTTCTTTTCTTCTCACTTAAAAAACCAAGAGAGAGAATGAGAAAGAAATTATGATACAAAAGAAAATCAACCATGGTTTATTTCTTTTCTTCTCACTTCAAAAAACCAAGAGAGAGAATGAGAAAGAAAATTATGATACAAAAGAAAATCAACCATGGTTGCAATAATGCAAAAACAACATCATTACTAATCCCATCAAGATAAAGTTGATGGCTACTTTGAAATGACCATTATCATAATCCAAAGAAAAAGGAAAAGAAAAGAAGAGTGTGGAACCCTCTTGAAAGTCAATGGTCAACACGGTCAACCGGTCAACAAAGTCAAGAGAGGTCAACGGGGTCAAATGGTCAATGCAATTAGCCATCATAAGATTATCACTAATAGGATTAGTAAATGATGTTCGCGGCTCATAATGGTTTTGACCAAACGAACTGTCAAAAACCCTAATGAGTCCGCCTCAAAATGGTTTTGACCGAACCAACTGCTAAAAACCCTAATGAGGCACCTCCTCCTTCACCACTCCGGAAAACTGTGCATACACACCTGCATCCGCATTCCGCAGAATGCGGATGCGCAGAAGATAAAACAAATCCATCCGTGCAATACTAGGATCCGGCTTAAACCAAAGCCTACTAGTACTGCCTGCCCGAACACCATACGCACATAAGTGTATGTAAGTGATCGCAGCCCTGCCGTAAAACCATACGGCCTCTACACGTTTCGCTCAGTGCAGGGAAACTCTCTGTGTGGGACTCTAAAGACTCGACACTACGCTGGCAGTGGGTTTAACCACAGACCGCAAGCGGCACTAGCTGTGCGTAACGGTCCCCAGGTAGATGTCGATAAGAAGGCCGATGAGGTAAACCCATCCGAACTCCTACTGAGTCTGTATGCGACAATCTCCGTACAGTCCGGTCTGTTCGTCTGATACATCGCATGTCGGGCCTAGGGGGCGGCAAGCGTCAGACCCCTAATAGCGGTACAAGTCGTGTCGGAGTGAAGCCCAGAACATCCTGAGATAACACTGGAACCTACCAGTATATCTCGCTTGCCCTGGCCAGGGACTACTTGTGTAATGGCTCTCCTAGACACAGCGCGATGTCAACCCCCAATACCGGGAGAGACGAATCCTGTCTAACCGTTACTGCCTCCAAGTGCTTCGGGACTGCTCCCAACTACTACCTGTTTGCACGACTCAGTAGAGCCGTGGTAGGGTAGTAACCAAAGAACAGTGGGAACACACTCGAGGCGAAGTGACAGTGTCAAGTCAGCGGACTAAGCTGTGCTCATGTCACCTGGGAACTGATAACTGACGATAGGTATAATACCAACCATCAGTTCCCGACGAGTCCTGTCCAGTGTACTCGTAACCTAACGAGCACCCGCATACTATCTCAAGTATGACGTACTGACGGTTGTGGGACAGACCGTCTCCCGTGCTGGGATGAGAAGCGCATACGCTAGTCTACTCCGGAGTATCGATGCCCTATCTCAATACTCCCACGACTAGGGACGTGTATAAGGATGTGCTTGTGGATTACCCAGCCCCCACGAGTGTGATCGCCATCACAACGCCGGTAATCAAGTAAAGATCCTAAGGGCTCTACTAACGCGTATAGGTGATATAATAAATAAACACACATGTACACATTAAAGCAGAGACAAACCAAGTAGCATACTACTATATTGAGCAAGATTGTCTGTACAACTGTGAATATCCCAAGCTTCCATCAAGTAATATACATACTAGTATGATACAGTAATGGCCTCTAGGGCATATACACTAACATACATTAACTTAAAAAATTTCGTACAGTAAAATTAGAGTCGTTACATTCTACCCTCCTTAAAAATAATTTCGTCATCGAAATTACTCAAGAAGGATGATGTAAAAGAGAAGGAAATAAGGATAGGATAACGTAGTCATGTATCGTTGTTGCGCTCCATCAGTCGGTATGCTAAGTAAATCGCGATAAGACAACCGGAAAGGCGAGGAGTTTCGAAAATCAGAATAGATGCTATTAAGACAAGCAAGAGTAGTTTTCAAGAAAGCCGTGAGCATGCAATAAAATAGAAAAAACGTAAATTAGAATTGGATTGTCAAGAACGGTACAAAGATATTTAAAATCTAGATAGAATATGAGTTATCAAAGGAGATAGGATTCGATAATTATGGACATATGGTAGAACATAGCTGAATCAAGAGGAAAGAGAATCAAAGGAAAAACTTCAAACCACTCAAGCAGAGTACTGCATTGTAACTATGCTGCAGTTCGTGGTTACAATCACATGATTCCATTTAAGTCACTAAAATTCTACTATCAAAGTCAATGGAATAAAATTTTAAGAAAATAATAAGGAATCGATAAGATTACAAACTAAGATCAAAGGTTCACAGTGTCGAGACAGATTATCGGGAAAAACAAGAAAGGATTCAAAAGAATGCAATCATGTTGCAGGTGTTACAGTCTACCCTCCTTAAAAGAAATTTCATCCTCGAAATTTATAGAAGGAAGTTATAACAGATTCAAGAAAAATTTGATTACAGTGTTGGTGAAAGAATTACTAGTATGGAATCAAAAGTGCAAAAAATATTTGAAAGAACGAAAGGAAGTAAGAATTTGAAAAGGCTGAAAATATGAAAAGGGATTTACTAGTGTTAGCTTGACCTATAGCCTCGGCTTCCACGGCCTCCAAAGTGTAAGCCTGACGTCTCTGTACATTTCTCTGTGCCTACTGGTACATTTCGGACTGACGAGGTAAAAGTGGTCCCTACGAAGGTGGCGTAGTAGGAGCTTGTATAGTCAGTCTTGGTGTGGGGTTTGCGGCTGCCCTGTACTTTGAGCATGCCCTTAGAATGTGTTCAGGCGATCCACAAATCATATAAAGACTGTTAGATCGTCTGCAGTCTTTTACCACATATCTGAGCTTCTTACAATAATTGCAAGTCCTTACTGGCAGTGTCCTTTCCTTCTTCTTGATATAATCATGAGTTGCCCTCAAAGCTGCCTTAGTGTGAACTAGTCCTTGGTGAAGAAGAGCAGACTGCTCCTGCTGTCCCTCAACTAGACTCCTGGTTGTTTCAAAGAACGCCATGGATCTTATCAGTGGTCCTCAACGGTAATGGATAGTGGTAGTGTAGGTGGTGGAGTGTTGCCATTCACGTTGATGCTCATGTTGTTAGGAAAATCCATGACCTTGATAGAAAAGAAAGGGTTAGGATAGATTCAAGGAATTTGTAATGTAAAGAATATATAGTTGCTGAATCTTATAATTCTTATGTATATTTCTTAGGACTTCATGCAGAACTGACTTGTATGGGCTACCGACAAAACCTGTGATGCACCGCTTCCTAGCGTACGAGGAAGGGGATGTAGCGGGCACACGACGTATTTATTAAGAAGTAAACACGCTAAGCGTAAATAAGCAATATATATAATGCACAAGAATGACAAGAGATATAATATAAACAACAACTTTTATTAACATTCATTCTTTACATACAACTGAAAAGAAAAGTATAATGATAGAAAGCAATGCCTAAACAGTGGCATTTGAAATGAAAAGTAAGTACAAGAAAAAACTAGAAATCTGGCTGCTCTGTGAACTGGTCCAAGTCGTCCTGGCTGGGCTCGATCACCTGAGAGTCCGGTCCTCCTGACGAACATTCCAAAGAAAGAATGAGACGGGAATGTCGTCAGCGAACTAGCGCTCGGTAAGTCCTAAAAGTAAGATTGGAATTGAACAAGTAAAAAGAAAGAACTGGTGATTATACTGGTATATATCTGTTATACTAACGTAGTTGTTTGTAGCTTGGTACAGAATATATCAGTGTATACGAGAGGAGTCCAACTATCCCGTGGACTATGGTAACATATAAGTACAAGGCCCTGTTAAAACCCACGGGACAACGGCACGTGAGTTCATGTATGTTTCTTTTAGTGTCTATCATCGTGCCACTTTTAATACATTCCGTACCAATCTACCCCTTTAAAAACCCCGTAATGTATTGTATTGAATTATAGTTATCAGACTTTTCAAGATCATGGATACAAGTTGTTAATGTAATCAAGTTCAGGATGTAGACAAGTAGACATATAATCAAGTCAAGTTATAGCCATCGTTCGGTCAAGTCAAGTCATGTTTGCATGTTAATCTTGTTCTGGTATTCAGGTTCAGGTTCAAGTATACAGGTTAGGGTTTGGTTTCATGTTTGAATTGTATTCTGGTTTGATATGAATTCAACTTTGATTTAGACTCAGACTTGAGTCTGACACTTAGAATTGATTTGTATCTTGAATTAGGTTTGAGAGTTATCGGTAACTGCTGTACATGAACGACATGATTTGTGTCTTTTTCTAAGACAATTACCATTGATAACTGTTAGTGTATATGCCCTAGGGGCCATTATTGTATCATACTTGTATGTATATTACTTAATGGAAGCTTGGGATATTCACAGTTGTATATATAATCTTGCTAAACATGGTAATATGCTACTTGGTTTGGGTCTACTTTAATATGTGCATATATTTCTTGTAACGTATCACATATACATATTAGTAGAGCCCATAGGATCTTTGCTTGATTACCAGCGTTGTGATGGCAGTCACACTAGTAGGGGCTAGATAGTCTATAAGCAACATCCTATACAGGTCCCTGGTCGTTGGATTATCGAAATAGGGCATCGATATTTCGGAGTAGACTAAGTGTGTACGCTTCTCATCCCAGTTGGGGAGATGGTCTGTCCCACAGCCATCAGTACGTCGTACTAGAGATAGTATACAGGTGCTCGTTAGGTTACGGGTACACCGGACAGGACTCGCAGGGGAACTGATTGGTTGGTATTATACCCATCGTCAGTTAACAGTTCTCAGGTGACATGAGTACAGCAGAGTCCGCAGACTTGACACTGCTACTTCGCCTCAAGTGTGTCCCACTGTTCTTAGATTGCTACCCTACCACGGCTCAAAGGAGTCGTGCAAACAGGTAGCAGTTGGGTGCAGTCCCGAGCACTTGGAGGCAGTGGCGGTTAGACAGGATTCGTCTCTCCCGGTATTGGGAGTTGATATCGTATTGTGTCAGAGAGCCATTACGCAAAGTCCCTGGCCAGGGCAAGCGAGATTTACTGGTAGGTTCCAGTAGTTTTCTCAGGGTGTAATGGGCTACGCTCCGACATAACTTATACAGCTATTAGGGGACTGACGCTTGCCGCCCCCTAGGCTTGATATGCGATAGTCTTAGACGAACAGACCGGACTGTACGGAGATTGTCACATCAGGCTCAGTGGGAGTTCGGATGAGTTTCTTCATCGGCCTTCTTATCGACATCTACCTGGGGACCGCTACGTACAGCTAGTGCTGCTTGCGGTCTGTGGTTAAACCCACTGCCAGCGTAGTGTCGAGTCTTCAGAGTCCCACACAGAGAGTTTTCCTGCTCCAGGCGAAACGATATAGAGGTCGTACGGTTCTACGACAAGGGTTCGGACGCGTACCTACGCTTACGCACGTACGACGTTCGGACAGTTTTTACTAGCCGGCTTTGGTTTAAGCCAGTTTCTAGTATCGGGTTATTGGATTTATACGGTCTAAAGTTTTTCCGTGTTTTCACGGATTGGAGGGGTATTCTCGTAATTTGTCGGGAAGCTTCTAGAAGAGTGGTGACTTGGGGGGTTAAGGTGGCATTGCATTAAATGAGATTAGTGACTCATTTGTATGATTCATCCATGTCATTAATGCATCATAAATGCTTAATGACTCATGGAGATGAATCACTCATAGATATTTATGAAGCATGGTTGTTAAATCATTTATTTATTTATTTGATAAATAATAATGCTTCATATATATTATGATAGATCATTATCTCATTCCTTTTATCATGCTCACCTTCTCTCTCCTCAAGCTCATCCTCTCTTGAAACCCTAATCCTCCCCTCTCATGTGTTGAGATCAAGGATTAGATAGACTAATACATCCATAACCTTACTCTATATCCCCTAGAAAGCTTAGATTAGCAATTTGAGCAATCTAGTTATCTTAAGTTAGAGATCAAGCTTGGACAAAGAGCTCTCGGGTGGATCGTCTTTGATTCGAGGAGGTCGTTGAGGTGCCGATATTTCAAGGAGCCTACGAGGAGTGGAGGACAGCGATGAAGACCCGAAGGACAAGTAACATGATGTATAACTTCGAATCCGAGTAGTTAAACCTCCAGCATATAGTTAGCAATGGTTTAGATACGATTCATGCGCTCAAGTCCGTGTTACGAAGCTTTGATAATCGTTTTTCATATATTCCACCTCCCTGCAAGCATAGTGGGGTGCGTGATATGGACTTACAGTGGTATCAGAGCCAACTAAACCATTACTAGCTTGTTAGCAACTAGTTAGATGTTTGATCGACGGAAAACACGAAAACGAAACACCCCGTACCCTAAGTTTCTGTTAATTTTAAAAGTGTCTGAAAAAAGATTTGACATACTTTAAAATTCACAGCAGGGAATTTGATAAATTCTGGGAAAATACGAGCACACAAAACGACAAGACGGCCGCTGATCCACGGCCAAATGGTGCTTTTGGCCGCGGATCCGCCGCTGAGTCAACTCGGTTTTGACTCCGATTTTCTCTGTTATTCCTTTTTTGTGGTATTTTGTTTTCCTGTATATATTGTTTCTGCCCAGGTTACTTCAGTACAGGTTTGCTTTTGGGGTAGACACGAAATATGGTAATCGATCGATATTCTAAGATATTTGCTAATTGGGTTTTTATCTGTAATGTTTAATGTGTTCGTAAACCTCCCCTAACTGCTAGTATATCGGTTGGCTGGGGGTTGCACATTTCTGAAATGTTTACTGTTTGTGTATATGAACTGTGTTGGACTGTTGTGATGATTTGCCGGGGTTTGAGATGTGTTTAATATTCATTCATTCAATGTAAATGTAATATGATGTAATATTCTTTTGCGGGGCACATCCAGGTTGTGGTTGTAGCCACCGTTGTATTATTTCTTTTTACTGTTTTTGCTCCTAGGATAGACCCAAGGTGGGGTACACAAACTACCGGGTACTTTAAAGTGTTTAGTGGCCTACTCACTTTGTTGAGGGAGACCGCTTCAATTCGGGTACTTGGCGGGTAGTTTGCCATACCCGTAGGGGTAATGGCTATTCATCACAACTGTGTAATCCGTCTTTTATTGCAGGCTTAAAGCAAATGCGGATTGCTAGTATATCCAATAAAGTTCATCTGTGATCTGGAATGCTTATTATTGCATCTGACGAATATACAATATCTATATATGATAGCTATTAGATGTCACTTATGTTTTACACCCGCGCTAGCCCAGCCCCCGCTCTGTCGTTAGTTAAGTAACCTAACGGGTGATGACGGGACCCCGTGGCGAATGCGGATGGCATAAGAGGACGTTGTATTTTCGTTGTTTTCTGTAATGATAGGATAAATGATGGGACGCATTATCATAATGCAAAGAAAATAAAACTAAAGTTTAATCGTTGGAACAAATTTAAAAGAAACCACTCGGTTATTTTAAAAGATCAAAATTTTTAAATTGCGGAGCTTTAACCACTCCTTTTAAAAAAGTATCAGGTTCCTTCGATTATATCAAGTTCACTACGTTCACGGTTTTGCCAAAACCAGTCGTAGCCCTCCGTCATTTCATATAGATAGTCAATAGTATTCAAGATGTGTTTGTTTGGCCAAAGTCAAGGCACAGTGTTTGGGAGCTATTGGATATTCATATGTAGCATAGATAGATGTGTTGGTTTGGGACAGTCGTACTACCTTGTTTGGCCAAAGTCAAGGGTATGTACGGGTGGGTTCAAATTAACCTGGACAATGACGAGTAGAACTTGACATGTGACTTATGATTTGTTTGGCCAAAGTCAAGGTCATAAGAGCATGGGGCAAAAATCAATATCGGGAATTTCTAAAGAAACTAAAATTTGCAGAGAGATGCATACCATTTTGGAGTATGATGAATGTTGGTAGGACTCCTTCAACATTATCATACGATGATATTTTGGATCCCGATTCTACTGTGAGTATATACTACTTATCAGGAGATTCGTCACTTAACGATCAATGCTATAAACCAAGTAAGTGTCGAGAAAGGTGTCAGCGGGGCTACGCCCCCAGAGAAAAGAGATTATTTAATTAAGGAACTTCGCGAAAGCGTTGGAAAACCTCCCTCGAAGTATCGACACTGGCCTGGCTGAACGGTTAAGTAAGTATTGTACGGTGAGAATAGTCCTGGCTAGTTCTTCCTTTTTGGTTTGAGGAGGGATTCGAGAAACAGTGGGAGCCATCCTGTTTAGATAAACTTAAAACCAATCTAAACTTGGAACAGCATCATGCTAAAATGTTTTCTTCTCTCTCTCTTAATTGCAGCGACCTTGTGACCACACATAGGTTACATCTAGATTATAAATTGACTGAATCTGACTTATATGACTGGCAAAGGTCTGTCCAGATGTCCATTGCCTATGACAAGCGGGACCACCCTATAACTACTCAAGATCCTGCCGTCCCAGGTCCAGTTTCCACTGTCGCGGATATGGATATCCGTCAGACAAGGGAAAATGATAAAGCAAAAGCTAAGTGCCTCGTGTTAGCTTCAGTTGATGGTGTGTTTCCCTCCGAATGGCGGCGTCGACTGGGCGTCTCGTCTGAGATTCGGGGCAGATGCTAATTGGTGCTATCCGTCCACCTCTCCGAGGATGCCAAGTTGATTTATGGCACCGTGTATCGAAGGTTTGAGCGGATGCGTCCGATGTAGCAGACTTCGTCAGATTCCCTCTCGCTTGAGGGGTTTTTGATTGCGGGGACGCTCTTCCCTGCAGGCGCAAGCCCCTACAGTTAATTAAACTACTGCATTGCGGTAACAACTTTCTCCTTCTCCAGATGGTCACTTCGTATCATGTGTGTTTGTTTTGTGTTTTGTTGCCCGTGGATTGTATACGGAGACTGAGTTATGTCGTCGCCCGTAGGGCGTGGACTAGTCCAAATCCGTATTATCTTAGATTTGGGTTTGGTGTTTTTAGTTTAAGGATACGTTAGTCGTATTGAGACTAAGATCGACATAAACGTTCGTCAAGGATATGTTAGTCCTGTTTTGGACTAAGATCAACTTGACGTGGTGATCCATTTAATATATGGCCGTCGGGACTCATCACCTCTCTAACGTCGTTGAAGGATTACAACGATGGATGTCAGAGGAGTTCAGAGATGTACGCTTGAACCAGAGTTGATTGGAGGGATTCACAGTCCAGCCTGTTTGAGGGTTTAAGGATACGTTAGCCATAATCGAGGCTAAGATCAACTTAAACGGGATCGTTTAGATCTGGAAAAAGAGCATTTGTGGCTCTATTGTTCCAGTTTAGGGACATGGTGGTCCCTCTCCAGTTTAGGGACATAGTGGTCCATTGCTAGTTTAAGGACATTGCGGTCCATGGATAGAAGGACATTGCGGTCCAATGTTAGTTTTAAGACATCTCGGTCAAGGTTAAGGAAGTCGTAGTCCATGGGTTTAAGGACCCCACAGTCCGTTGTTAGTTTTAAGACATCTCGGTCAAGGTTAAGGACGTCATAGTCCATTGGTTTAAGGACCCCACAATCCATTGTTAGTTTTAAGACATCTCGGTCAAGGTTAAGGACGTCGTAGTCCATGGGTTTAAGGACCCCATAGTCCCTTGTTAGTTTTAAGACATCTCGGTCAAGGTTAAGGACGTCGTAGTCCATGGGTTTAAGGACCCCACAGTCCGTTGTTAGTTTTAAGACATCTCGGTCAAGGTTAAGGACGTCGTAGTCCATGGGTTTAAGGACCCCACAGTCTATTGTTAGTTTTAAGACATCTCGGTCAAAGTTAAGGACGTCGTAGTCCATGGGTTTAAGGACACGGTCTATTGTTAGTTTTAAGACATCTCGGTCAAGGTTAAGGACGTCGTAGTCCATGGGTTTAAGGACCCCACAGTCCATATCAATGTGTGATCATCGGGACCCGTCACCTCTTTGAAGACGTTGAGGGATTACAACGCCAAATATCAAAGGAGTGAAGAGATGTATCCTGGAACCGGAGTGGATTAAATAATCTTTGGCCCAATTTGGGATCAAGACCACTTAATTATGTTATGAGCCCATTAGCCCAGTTAATTACGAATTGAGGACTTATGGCCAGCTTGGGCTAAGTCCAATCATGTCTGGGACATCGGCCCTCCTGTTGGTCCCTTGAAGGAGAGGCTTTGCCTCTGGCCATTTAGCCAATTGGGACAATGCCTAGTGTCAAACACTAAAGACCAATCAGTGTTGAACACTGGGAATGAGATTGATAAGTCAGTGTTTAACACCAAAAGATAGTTGGTGCTAAACACCAGCAACAAGGCTTTCAAATTAGTGTTAAACACTAAAACAGATCGGTGTTAAACACTGGCAACAGAAATCTCAAATTAGTGTTAAACACTAAGGTAATCAGTGTCGAACACTGCAAATAAAGTTCTTTGATTAGTGTTGAATGTTGCGCCACGGCAGCGCCCCGGCCGTCTTACTCGAGGCCAAATTGCGGAATCAAAATTTTTCCTTACTCGGAAACCGGCGCTACCGCGGACAAAGAAAATCCGGATCGTTTACCATTAACCTAATGCTAGCAATCAAGAGATGGGAAGAAAAGTATACCGAGTGATCCGAGTCCTCCGGTCTTCTCTTCATCATCCCGATCTCCCGCGGAAAGTCTTGGCTCCACATCGTCGCCTCCTCGCCGGAAAGGGCACCACATCGCCTTCGTCTTTTACGGGCTCCCGCCTCAATACCGAGGCAACTCGAGCATGAAGCCGGCAACTCGACATGCTCAAGATATGCTGTAGGAAGTGTAGTGTATAGGCTATGTCTCATTTGGGGTTTGTTGCCATTTGAAGATGATGGAGGAAAAGAGATAAGAAAAATGGTGCTTGCATTTTTCTAGCATGAATGAGATCAAGAAGATGAAACTCTCAAGAATGAAGAACTCACTTCTTCTTCTCTCTTTCTTTTTCCTCTCCTTCTCACTTATGAAAAACTTATCATCTAAGAATAAAATGGTGGAGGAAAGAAAGTATATGAAGCATGAAGGGAGGTGAGTGTAGGAAGGAACAAGAGGTGACCACAACTCAAGACAAGAAAACATACAAGCATGCTTCATTAGAATCCAACCATACTCATTTCAAATCACCTTTAAAGCAAAAGCATGGATGAAAGATATGAAGCTATCATAATCAATACAATTGCATAAAACCCCTCCACAAAGTGTAATTTGCAAAACTGCAAATTACCCCCTCCATCGGAAAAGTCCGGCCGGGAAAGAACAAAGGAAAAACCGGCCGGAACGGAATGCAAACTGGCAACTCTAGAAAACTGGTCCCGTAATAAATTACAGGAAAACCCCGATACTGTGCATACACACCCGCATCTGTATTCCGACCGGATACAAATGCAATGAGACAAAATCTACACTGTACTAAACTAGGACCGGCTTAAGCCAAAGCCGGCTAGTAAAATCCGTTCGATCCTGATCCGTGCAATACCGCACGTATCAGATCAAACCTAGCCATATAACTATACGGCCACTAGTACAAAACTGTCCGATCCTGATCCGTGCAATACCGCACGTATCTGATCGGACCCTGCCATATCTCCATACGGCCTCTACAGCGTTTCGCCCGAAAGCTGAGTAACTGAAAGTGTGGTGGACTCTAAAGACTCGTCAATACAATGGTTGTGGATTTAACCACTAGCACGTCAGAGGTATAAGCCAATACGTGACGGGCCACCAGCTATTGACCAAAAGGGACGTCGATGAGCGAACTCATCCTGACACCCTACTGAGCCTGTCAGTGACAATATCCGTACAGTCCGGTCCGTTCGTCTATGAGTATCGCATGGCGGGCCTAGGGGGTTGGTGAAAGTCAGACCCCCAAAAGCGGTACAAGTCATGTCGGAGTGTAGCCCAGAACGCCCTGAGATACTACTGGAATACCTACCAGTAAATCTCCTGCCTCGGCCGAGGGCTTTGCGTAATGGCTCTCCTAGACACAGTGCGACCTCACCCCCAATACCGGGAGAGATGAACCCCTGAAGATCCGCTCACTGCCTCCATGTGGCTCGGGACTGTACCCAACTAAAACCTGTTTGCACGACTCCTTTGAGCCGTGGTAGGGTAGTAATCAAAGCACAGTGGGAACTCACACGAGACAAATGACGATCCTCAGGTCGATGAACTAACCTGTACACATGTCACCAGGGAACTGCTATCTGACGTCAGGTATAAGCCCAACTAGCAGGTTCCCGGCGAGTCCTGTCCGGTGTACTCATAACCCAATGAGCACCTGTATACATCTTAGGTGAACCAACTGACACCAGTGGCTTGTGAGACCGGCCACCGCCCCTCGTCGGGGTCTCGACTGTATACACTAGTCTACTAATGGAGTATCGATGCCCAGTCTCGAAACTCCCACGACTGGGGACATTTTAAGGATGCGCTTATAGACCCCAGCTCCCACGTATATGATCGCCATCATACTGCTGGTCGTCAAGCAAGAATCCTAGGGGCTCTATCAACGTGTAATAGCGACATGTCAGGTCACCTAAAGCAGTACACGATGATAAAGATAAACCAGATAGAATACTATCATCTCGAGTAAGACTGTCCTCCTGGGATAGGTCCTCCCTCAATCATTGCAATCACGTGCCTGTGATCCAATAATTGACTCTGAGGGCACTATCTCCAACAATCTCCCACTTGCACTCAAGGCTAATTATTGCGATGTCGCATACTCACAGCCCGTGTGATACCGAACACCCAACTCCTCTACTAGTCAGTCTCACAAAGCTTGTTTGCGAAACTATTGCGTTCGAGGAATAGCCTCAGTGAGTGGATCCGCTGTGATGTTTCTTTCTATGTCTCTCTATATCTCAAGTTCGCGGAGAAAACCATCTCCCGAAATGAGCAATACCTGTCTTAGAATGTCTGGATGTCTGATGGGACCTAGCTCATAAATGAACTCCAAATCCAAACTTCTTAGACTGTATCAACAACTGAACTTAATCAGTATCCTGCGCCATGCCTCCCTCAGTATTGCCTTGGACCACCTGTCCAAAATACTGTCCCTCGTCAGAAGGAGAACTATAACTCTGACAACCTGCTTGTCGTCCATGTCACCTTGGAAGCCTGGAGTGATAACCGTCTCCTAAAAGAGGCAGCCGTTATCATATCCCTAGAACATTCACTTATGTTCTAAAACTGCTTCCGACTGTTTTTCCAGGATTGGATTAATATCAACTTATTGCACCTACTGCAAGAACAACATCTGGTGTGGTACTTGACATCTCATGATTGACTCAATTGCCTAAGCAAGTGATCTGTCAATCATGTGTATCCCTCTCCCCTTTAGTCTGTAAGACACCTTTAGAGAGGGTGACTCCATTACCTGCAGGTATACTACCGCGCCAGGAGTCGTCCATTCTAAATACTCATAGAATGCTATCAAGGTACCCTGATTGGGAAACCACCCAAATCTAGATCTAAAACCATAGATCTAGTAACCAGTATGTCTGATATAATGTCCAAGTCCCATGTAGAGAAAACACTGTGTGACGACCAAAGTATAACCGATCGTAGTATAGGAATATCACTTCCTACTACCTTCTCAACAGATCCATCCCCTATTCTGATGACGTCAAACCCATGACTGTCACATCAGAAACAGATGATCTAACTCCGCTATATCTGCTTTAGTCTATAAATAGACATAAGCATGAAGTCCACCAATGCTTCCACTGCTCCCACTGACTACGACAACCCTCTGCCAGAGTCATATAGACGTGCACTTCCAAAGCTAGTTTAGAACGACGCTATACTCATCCTCCTGCCTGGTCTCGCAGCCTGGAACAACAACAAAGGCAAGTGTGGGTAAACAAGAACTTCCCTGTCACCGTCCTTGAGGCTACCAGAGTACCTCTCGGGTGCCTGAAGTTACCCACCTTATCTGCGGAGTGGCCAATGGAATGTCAAATCAGATTGAATCTTTAGGTTCCTTATTAAATCTTCAGTAATCGTTTGCGGTTCTGGAATCACTTCCAGTTCTACCATACTCCCACTGCTGTTTTTGAAAAATCCATTTTTAATAAAACTGTGGCGAGTCTAGAACAATATTTCTATTGATCTGCCAGATGGTAGAAAGTCAACCCTCGTCATAGCCTGGGTCAACCCACAAACAGCCATTACAGAAACGTGCCTTGAGTTATCCGGAGTCTGGTTTTAAGCATAAGCCGGACAACTCCCCGTACCTTAACATCGTTAAGATATGAACTGTTCTATATCCAATATAGAAACAGAGGCACTGATTCAATTGAACCAGATTCAAATCATGCAGCTGTCTCCAGTGCATGTCAACTAAATGGAAGGAGGCCGATCAGCGTTACTCAACTTAGGAATGCTTCCAATTATGAGTAACCTGAAAGAGAAGCAATTTCTCTTTATCATTACTATCAACTGAATACCATACACAAGTATCTACATCTTCGATCACTTTGAAGAATCCCGATACTTGCTACACCTGGTTCTCTACTCTATTCAAATACCTATAACTCCTCAAAACTTAGACCCTGTGTTTCCACGAAGCACATGTCAAAGAACTAGAGAAGTTGAAAGTAAACAGAATATAGTATGAGGACCAACCCCTCTGTCCTAATGGACACTGGACAACATACAATACTCTGTATAAGTCCGTTGAGTCTAACAACTCTTTCACTGTGCGTCGCAGGTTGAAAACTGTACTTATGGTTAAGAAGAATTACACCGCTGTTTAATGCTCCTTACCTAACCATCCACTGATATAGGTAAATGTCATCGGCATAATATCAAAAGGTATATCTCACTCTATGAAAATAGACGTACAGATATATCAATTTGAAATTGGTGCATAACAGCGGATATTCAAAACCAAATATTTGCCGACCGGCAAACAGCCCAGGTGATCTCCTCAAATATCACCGATTACAACGAATCCCGATATAATGAGGATGATCACCCAATTCCCAATAACTTACTCCCACTCATCATCTGTAAAACCATACAGATGTGAGAATCAAACCTGGTAAATACATACCCTGGAGCAAGTGTCTAATCGGGAAATCAGTTTTCCATTAACAGTACACAGTGAAACTGAAACATTGAAATGTTTCGTCGGGGTATTCAGGTATTCTTAGTAATGCCTCTTCCATTATCCAGATTCACAACTGTAACCGTATATCTCTTTGCCACCTCTCCAAATCCCTTTATATGTCTTTAGTCATTACCTTCTGTACACCCCTTTAGGCCAAATGGTTTTCTTCCTTCCCTACCGTTCGGCACCAGCCTATGGTTTGGAAGAAGACTATCCAATAAGCATAAAGGGTGTACCGTCCTAATCCTAGGAGCACTCGCAAAGCGAGAGAAGGTGAAGATAAAAGACAACCGAATAAACCTTATTCCTATTTCTCCTGGACCAGAATCCATCCCCGAACTGGAACAAGTTCCTTTCGAGTTCGTATATAACCATACGATGGAGTATCCAAATTAACTGTGGATCTTCGTAGTGATACGGAGTGTCCTGGAGAGATACAAAGGTGATTTAGGATTGGCGAAGAAATACTTGGTTTGGTCGTGAATATCAGTCGCAATTTACTTTGCCCTCCTACTAATCCCTTGCTTTGTCTTAATCTTAATACCTTCTGCACACCGTCGTTATGCTAATTGGTTTTCTTCATTCCCCGCCGTTCGGCACCAGCCTAAGGTTTGGAAGAAGACTATCCAATTTGCGTAATAGGTGTACTATCTCCTAAGCCAAGGAGTACTCGCAACCTGAGAGAAGGTGAAAAGAAAAGACAACTGAATAGTCCTATCCGTTTTCTCCAGAACCAGAAACCATCCTCGAAGTCCTTCGAGTTCGTATATAACCATACGATGGTTTTGTCCAATGGAAGTGGACGTTCGTAGTAATACGGGGTGTCCTGGAGAAAAGGGTAAATGTAGGAGTGGCAATGAGGTCTGCAACTCTGACAATCCAAAAGCCAGTGTTAAGAAGGTTCGGTCAACTTGGTCACTGAGTCATAGTCCAGGGTCCGGTCAATGGTCGCTGCCAGAGAGAGAGAGAAAAGAAACACTCAGCGTGCACTCTAACCTAGATCAGAATGGTTATCACTTTGTCTAATCTGGAAACCTCCCACTGTTCCTCAAATTCTCCTCCAAACCTGAAAGAAGAATTAGTCGGGATCACCCGAGGAGTAAACCAACTCATCAGTGGGAATCGGGATCCAACTATCATCGCATGATAACTTGACGGAATCCACTCAAGTCACCACACTCCAGAAGGTATGCGCATGCCTGGCAAGTTTCAGTTCTTTTGAAACTCCCGATGTGATTTTTACCCCAAGCGGTTTATGACCTTGACTAGGTCAACAAACCATAAACCGCCAGTCAAGTTCAACCCGTCATTATTCTGGATTGCATTAAACCCACCCGTACGTGCCCTTGACTAGGTCAACAAGGCCGCACGACTGTCTTAACCAATCCTACTTATGCAACAAACAAGTACCACTTAGCTACCGAACACTACGTCTTGACTAGGTCAACAAACGCAGCACGAATACTAAATAATACCTGTAGGAAATGACGGAGGGCTACGGCTGGTTTTTGGCGAAAAACCTTTAACGTAATGAACTTGATATCGTTGAAGGAACTGCATAGTTTTTATAAAATATAGTGACGAAAGCCTTTGCTAAAGAGGTCACTCCCGGTGAAGGGATCTCGGCTTTTTCCCCGTAGAATGAGGTGCAGGATATTCCAACTGAATACCACGATGCAAAGCAAAAGTAATCGGCTATAGTGAAGTTAATGCCCTGACGCAAACTTCTGTCCAAGGGGTCACTCCCGGTGAAGGGATCTCGGCCCTTGCCTCGTCGACTGAGGAGCAGGATATTCCAAATGAATACCACGATGCAAAACAAAAGTGAACGTCCTTGCAATAACAGCTTTTTGAAAAGTGTTCCAACAACATCAGAATAGGTTTGTTTATCTTGCATTGATCCGAATCAACGCAGTCCCATCAATTGATCACACCACAAAGAACGAAAATATACTGACGTACGTATATGCCATCCGCATTCGCCACTGGGTCCCGTCATCACCCGTTAGGTTAGCTAACTAACGGCAGAGCGGGGACTGGACTAGCGCGGATGTAAAATATATACAACATCTACTAATATATATACCAATATATAGTATTTCGCTCAAGGCGTGGATAAAATGCAACATCACAGAAATGTACAGCATCACAGAACAATACAGATATCTGGAAGCCCCGGGTTTCACAGAGCCGCTGCTGAAACCCGACGTTCCCCTGGTCGTGTGGATAGCCTGTGCAATGAAATCCTAGACCCCTACGGGCGCGGCAAGTCACCCGCCAAAACCTGAAGCGAGGCAGCCCCCTTCAGTACCGTGAATGGACCACCCAGCACTTCACGGAATCCGGCAACTTGGGCACCCCTCCTGGGTCAACCTGTACCCCCTACGAGTGCGGCGAATAGCCCGCCAATTCCAGACTGAAGCCCCCTCCGTCCCAATGCCATGAGATGCGGGCTTGCTGCCCTCCAGAACCCGGCTATCCGTGCACCCCACCGCGGGGCAATCCTAGTACAGAAAGTAAAATATACATACACCGGGTACATCGACCGCAACCAGGTCGTGCCCCAAAAGAATAATACAAACAGGCAGTGACGGCAGTCCACATGTCGGACGCTCGCCCCGCAATATCAAATGTACATAATACAACAAAACTGTACTAGCATTGCATCCAGGCTATCCCCCACGACCGATCCGCAACAACACAGCATAAACATAGAAAATCAACGTGAAAATCACGTTCGCAAATCCGTCTAACCGGGTTATAGCAGTTAGATGGGATTTACCGATCAAGTGACATTCACGGTCGCAGATATAATGTAAATACTGTGAAATAATGTGTTTAAAATATCCGATCGATCAAACAATTAACAAGTGGGCCCCCAACCAATACTGTAGCAGTCACAGAAAACCTGGGCCCAAATTTAATATTCCAAAACCCACAAAATTAGTCCAAAAGCCCACTGAAAAAATCCAACCCACTGATCTCTCCAAACGGCGGCGGAACCGCGGTCCCAAGTAGGGTTCTGCCGCGGTTCCGCGCTACAATGTAGTGAACAGTGTCTCGTATTTTTCCAGGTGTCTTAAAATATCTTGTACATCAGTTTTCTAGAACCTGAAAAAAATTTTGAGCAAGAAAAAATTCAACAGAAAACTGATGTAAGCTAAAACTCGGTTTTTGGAATTTTGGTCGATCGGAAATACAAAACACATCAGAACAAGCTAGGTAAGGTTAATGGCGTGGCTCTGATACCATGTTGCACCACGGCAGCGCCCCGGCCGTCTTACTCGAGGCCAAATTGCGGAATCAAAATTTTTCCTTACTCGGAAACCGGCGCTACCGCGGACAAAGAAAACCCGGATCGTTTACCATTAACCTAATGCTAGCAATCAAGAGATGGGAAGAAAAGTATACCGAGTGATCCGAGTCCTCCGGTCTTCTCTTCATCATCCCGATCTCCCGCGGAAAGTCTTGGCTCCACATCGTCGCCTCCTCGCCGGAAAGGACACCACATCGCCTTCGTCTTTTACGGGCTCCCGCCTCAATACCGAGGCAACTCGAGCATGAAGCCGGCAACTCGACATGCTCAAGATATGCTGTAGGAAGTGTAGTGTATAGGCTATGTCTCATTTGGGGTTTGTTGCCATTTGAAGATGATGGAGGAAAAGAGATAAGAAAAATGGTGCTTGCATTTTTCTAGCATGAATGAGATCAAGAAGATGAAACTCTCAAGAATGAAGAACTCACTTCTTCTTCTCTCTTTCTTTTTCCTCTCCTTCTCACTTATGAAAAACTTATCATCTAAGAATAAAATGGTGGAGGAAAGAAAGTATATGAAGCATGAAGGGAGGTGAGTGTAGGAAGGAACAAGAGGTGACCACAACTCAAGACAAGAAAACATACAAGCATGCTTCATTAAAATCCAACCATACTCATTTCAAATCACCTTTAAAGCAAAAGCATGGATGAAAGATATGAAGCTATCATAATCAATACAATTGCATAAAACCCCTCCACAAAGTGTAATTTGCAAAACTGCAAATTACCCCCTCCATCGGAAAAGTCCGGCCGGGAAAGAACAAAGGAAAAACCGGCCGAAACGGAATGCAAACTGGCAACTCCAGAAAACTGGTCCCGTAATAAATTACAGGAAAACCCCGATACTGTGCATACACACCCGCATCTGTATTCCGACCGGATACAAATGCAATGAGACAAAATCTACACTGTACTAAACTAGGACCGGCTTAAGCCAAAGCCGGCTAGTAAAATCCGTTCGATCCTGATCCGTGCAATACCGCACGTATCAGATCAAACCTTGCCATATAACTATACGGCCACTAGTACAAAACTGTCCGATCCTGATCCGTGCAATACCGCACGTATCTGATCGGACCCTGCCATATCTCCATACGGCCTCTACAGCGTTTCGCCCGAAAGCTGAGTAACTGAAAGTGTGGTGGACTCTAAAGACTCGTCAATACAATGGTTGTGGATTTAACCACTAGCACGTCAGAGGTATAAGCCAATACGTGACGGGCCACCAGCTATTGACCAAAAGGGACGTCGATGAGCGAACTCATCCTGACACCCTACTGAGCCTGTCAGTGACAATATCCGTACAGTCCGGTCCGTTCGTCTATGAGTATCGCATGGCGGGCCTAGGGGGTTGGTGAAAGTCAGACCCCCAAAAGCGATACAAGTCGTGTCGGAGTGTAGCCCAGAACGCCCTGAGATACTACTGGAATACCTACCAGTAAATCTCCTGCCTCGGCCGAGGGCTTTGCGTAATGGCTCTCCTAGACACAGCGCGACCTCACCCCCAATACCGGGAGAGACGAACCCCTGAAGATCCGCTCACTGCCTCCATGTGGCTCGGGACTGTACCCAACTAAAACCTGTTTGCACGACTCCTTTGAGCCGTGGTAGGGTAGTAATCAAAGCACAGTGGGAACTCACACGAGACAAATGACGATCCTCAGGTCGATGAACTAACCTGTACACATGTCACCAGGGAACTGCTATCTGACGTCAGGTATAAGCCCAACTAGCAGGTTCCCGGCGAGTCCTGTCCGGTGTACTCATAACCCAATGAGCACCTGTATACATCTTAGGTGAACCAACTGACACCAGTGGCTTGTGAGACCGGCCACCGCCCCTCGTCGGGGTCTCGACTGTATACACTAGTCTACTAATGGAGTATCGATGCCCAGTCTCGAAACTCCCACGACTGGGGACATTTTAAGGATGCGCTTATAGACCCCAGCTCCCACGTATATGATCGCCATCATACTGCTGGTCGTCAAGCAAGAATCCTAGGGGCTCTATCAACGTGTAATAGCGACATGTCAGGTCACCTAAAGCAGTACACGATGATAAAGATAAACCAGATAGCATACTATCATCTCGAGTAAGACTGTCCTCCTGGGATAGGTCCTCCCTCAATCATTGCAATCACGTGCCTGTGATCCAATAATTGACTCTGAGGGCACTATCTCCAACATTGAACACTAAGGCCAAACAGTGTTTTAACACTGGATTCAGGGGTTCCAATTTAGCGTTTAGACGCTAAGGAAAGAGGGGTCACGTGGTAGCACGTGAGGGCGCCCTCCCTTCATTTGTTCTGCTGAGAATATCACATCTTTTGGAGCATCACGTGCCATCACGTGACGGGTGTTTAAATGGAGTATGTTAAAGCCTCGGCCAAGGGTCACGTGGATCACGTGAGGCACTGCCTCAAAGGGGCTTTTCTGTAGATCTTTTTGGGGGTCACGTGGTGACACGTGACCTTGCCTCTATGTATGTTTTTTTTAGATGATCTGTTAATCCCTTTCAGGAATTAAATTCCTCGTAAGGTTGAACCCTGACAATAATTTCAGAGGAATTAAATTCCTACTTCCTTTTGAAGATTTATATTCTAGAATAGAGTTGAACTCTGAATTTTCTGTAGGAATTAAATTCCTCATGTATGTGAAGAACTGAATAGGGTTAAACCCTAATAAAAACTTTAAGGAATTAAACTCCCACTCTCTGTTAAAGAATTATTCTGGGGAATGAGATTAAGGGAATTAAATTCACGTTGTTTTAACAGAACTAAGTTCTTAACTAGGGTTAAACCCTGATTCATTTCATTCTAAAGGAATTAAATTCCCATAACACAGGGTCAAACCCTAATTTTATTTTAAAGGAATTAAATTCCTATAGTTATGTGAGAATTAAATTCTCGTGCTCCCATTCCCTCTCTATGCTTTGGATCTGCATGGCAGGATCTCAACCCATTGAGAATTAAATTCTCAACTCAATGGGAGATGTGCACTTTACAGATCCTCCACCAAAGAGAGAACTATGTTCTTCTGTTTTATATCAGAGCTAAACTCTATTGAGAATTAAATTCTCTTTTCTTTCAAAAAGCCTTCCCTTTCTTACCTAGGGTTTTCTTTTGCAGAAGATCCAAATTCCTCCCAAGTATCAAGGCTCTCTCTCTTCTCTTCCCTCTGCATATATCTCTCTCTGTGTGTCTCTTGGCTCCTATTTATAGGAGAAGCAGCCGAATCAATTGGTTTTGGTGAATCTTTCATTGAGAGATTTGATTTGCATCCATCATTCGTTTTGGGCCTTTGGATTATTAGGTGAATTTTATTCACCATTGGATTTTAAATCCAGAGATTCTCCTTTGTTATTTCGGTTAGATTTAAAGGGGAAATCTTTCCAAATTCGAGATTTTCCCATACATAGATGATATTTAATCACATTTAAATCTCTAATTTAATCGGTTGCTTTGGAAAGATTTAAGAGGTCTTTTCTCATAATTTAATTTCTGTTAACAGATAGGCTTTGAAAGCTGGTCACGTGTGGCCATGTGACCCTTGGTCACGTGTGGGCACGTGACCCCCTTGGAACGAGCCTTCTTCTTTCTTTCTGCGCTCTGCTTAGCTGTCACGTGCCACCACATGACCCATGGTCACGTGTGAGCACGTGACCCTCGTCTGGAGCCTTTTTCTTGATTCAATCAGGGAATTTATTCTGCCGCTTTTGAGTGTCACGTGCCAACACGTGACCCTGGTCATGTGGGAGCACGTGACCCTTTCTGAAGCCCTTTTCCTCGATGTAGTTGGGAAACTGAATTTGCCTTGCCGATGCTTTTGGAAGTCACGTGCCAACACGTGACTGCTGGTCACGTGTAAGCACGTGACCCTTTTCTGAAGCCTTTTCCGTAAGCTTTCCTGATTTTAAATTGGGAAACAAATGCCCCCACAGCGTTGTTCTCACGTGTCCGCACGTGAGTGCAACGCTGTCACCTTTTGTGACAGTTGGATTCCTCTAGGGATTTGGGGAGATGAAACGTTTCCATCATCTCCTATAAATACTCATGTTTCTTCAGAAGAGCCTTCACTTTGTTCATCTTCTTCCTTTGAGAACTTTTTCCTTTGAGAATTTAATTCTCGTTTCCAGAGCTTAGTTCTCTGTCTCAGACATTTTCCAGAGTTTAACTCTGTTGAAGGATTCCTTTTCCTCAGGTAATAATGTTGAACGGTCGAAGCACCTTTGTTTTAAAAGAACTCTCTGGATTTTAAATCCACATTAAGGGTTTCATAAAGAACCCATTTTTCTTCAATTTCTTTAACCAAATATGAGACCACTTAACCTCCAACAGTAGATCTCTTAGGGTCGGATGATCCTTGGGGAGGTGATGATGGCGGTTCAACTCCATGGAATTTAATTCCATCCAAAAATGTTTCTGGGAATTTAATTCCCTTCTCTTAATAAGGAATTTACTTCCAATGAAGAACTCAGTTTCTTCACACGGAGGCTTCTTGGGGTCTCTCGACCCGAGGTTGTCCTTCTGCAATTAATGAAACAGAAGCTTTGTAATGATGTCTTCTGACCTTTATTTCAGGTATCATGGATGCCCATCTGTATGGTCTTGACGAGATCATTTCCTATGGGAATATTCGTGCACTGGGCCGCAGTCAGAACCAGGAGTTCACCGATGCTCAGTGTGCCGAGATCATGAGCCGCTTTGACGAGTACAACCATCGGCTACTCCCATGTCGCTCTTCCCTTCTGAGGCTGATCGTGTTGGCGATCCGGGAGGCGCTTCCTCTCTTTTGCACCGGCATACCGCTCAGGGCCTTGGACACTGCTGAGGATAAGGTACATTCGATGTACCTGATGGGCTTGATCTCAAAGAGGAGGCGAGATCACCTTATTGATCTCTTGCACCAAGCCTTTCAGTAGTCCGCCATACTTGCCGCCTATCAGAGGGTGGAGGATATTCGTGAGGACCCCGACGCTTGCGACCGCGAGAGGAAGCATACTCGGGAGGTTCCAAATGCTTGGAGAATCTTGGACAAAGTTAATTTTGAGTTTCTCAACCCATGCCCCGCGTCTGAAGTCTTACCATTGTAAACATGTCCTCTTTATCTTGTATGAACTTCTTGAAAGATTCAGTGACAAGTTTTATTATGTCTTTCCATGTTTGCATGCTTTTCTCTGGGATTTTATCACTTTGCTACTGTTGTTGTTGGTGCTTTCAATATGCAGGGTGCTACTCCATTTTTTTTAGTGTACATCAGGTTTAGGCCTCACGTGTTCTGCACGTGGGGTACCTTGATGGGGCTGTTCACAAAATTTTCCCATGCCATATTTTCAGTGCACAATATCAGATGCAGAGAAAGGGCCTTGGAAATAGTTCCATCTCCTTGATTTTCGATGCCTTTCCTTTTTTGGGCCTTGGAAATAGCTTCATCATGCAAGATTTTCCGCGCACATCACTTAATGCACTTCTTTATATATGAGGCTATAGCTTTCTTTTCCCTTCACAGAGAGATTTATATTATATATTTTTTTATTTTGGTGTAACTTGTCTTGAGAAACAAACGAGCGCCATGGCCTGCAATCGCCCTCATGCTCGTCGACAGCCATGGGAAGTTCCTATTGAGGAGATGATCCCCCGCTTTGCTGCTCGGTTGGTGGATCCCCTCCTTACCGACAACGAATGCGACTTAGCCATGCATGAACTCTCGATCCGTAGGGGGTCCCCCCTCCCGATAGGTTCCCTCTGGCTCCGGATGATTCTCACGGCCGTACTTGCCGACATCCCTCCTCACCTGGCGAAGATGACCCTGGCGATGCTTGACGCAGCAGAAGAAAAGCTCGAGGGCTTTCATGAAGCGTGTCTGATTACTCAGGCTTTGAAGGATTGCTCAATTCATCTGCTGAGCCAGATAAAGGCCCGGCGAGCTATTTGTTTGCTTTCGCGGACGAACATGGCACCAATCGATGGGGAGCGACTCCTCGCGAGAACCGTCGCTTTGACGTGCTGGAGAGAGCGGAGAGAGAGATGGAGAACCTTGTTCTTTGTTTTGTTAACCCTTGTGCCATTGATCCCGTGTTTGGTGACCTTTTTCCATTAGCGTAGCATTTTTAAATTAGTCCCTCTTTTTCCTTATGTTTTATGCCGAACTTCTCTGTAGGCATGGTGCTAGAATGTATGTTTCCGCTTGCATAAATAAACTTTGTATTCTTCTTATGAGAACTTTCTTTAATTGCCAATGCTATCATCACTTTCATGCGTATCAGACCTTCTTGGCCCTTATGTTCATACGATTGCAAATGCTATTTTTATTATTATTATTTTTTTTGAATACTCATATGATTGCGAATGCATGCTTGAAATACGTCGGAGATCTTTCTTGTCGCTTTTCACATCAGGTGATGTGAGCGCGTTTTAGATCGATTATTCCCATCAACCGGAAGCCCATTTATACGGTCTTGTAAATGTCTTGTTTCCAAGGTTGCGGTCACGAAAGCGAGCTTACGTGGCCTGATAGAGCGATACGTAGCGAACATATTGTTGTGCGGGAAAAGGGCTCGACCGTAAATTTTCGGAGAGGGAGCTAGCTTCCAAGGCGCTGAGCGAGCTTCGCGCCACTCTTACCGCCAAGGCCAACAAAGCGTATGAACTCTGGCGGGTGCCTTAGGAGTCCATCAAAGAGGTGGTGGCTCTCGACAAAGCTACCGCGTTCACTCGTGAAAGGGTCGAGGCTCATAAAGCCACCGAGAAAGAGCTCGAAGCTCGGCTTGCTTCGTATCAGGCTCAGCAAGCTCAGGCGGAGGCTCGTCTTCTGGAGATCTTGCGTCATGAAGCCGTGGCTCAGCAACAGAACGATGAGCCGGTAAAACTACTGCACCGCCCGCTGGCTTGAGGACTTGTATCTTTTTCCCCTTTTTTGTACATACTCATGGATGAGAGTATCTTTCTTTTTTTTTGTTTCTTTCATGAATTGTACTTTGTATCAATTTCGGTTTATGAATAAAGGATACATTTTTCTTCTCAACGGTGTGTCCCCTTTTTATTGAATGTATTCTGCGGATATTCTATCTTGATCTTCTTGCAGGACAGTGATGGCTTAGGATTCAGGGTTAAGATCTGCTTCCTAAGACTTTTGCATTCTATGAGCCATGAGGGTCTCATAAAGAGTTTTTCTCCCTACAGGTCGAGAGGATCCCATAGGTGTAAGTCCTTCTTAAGAATCGTGAAGATCCTTAAGCAGGTTTTCCCTTGAGAGTCGTAGGTATCTCACAAGAGAGTTTTCTTCCTTACAGGTCGTAAGGGCCTACAAGTGCTGGATTTGGTCGCCCTTGTCCGTGTTTCATGGGGCCAGAAGGCTACTCCAGGTATTGTAGTTTAAAAACGTCGTGGTCAAGGTTAAGAACCTCATAGTCCGTGGATTTAGGGACTCCACAGTCCGATGTTAGTTTTAAGACATCACGGTCAAGGTTAAGGACCTCATAGTCCGTGGATTTAGGGACTCCACAGTCTGATGTTAGTTTTAAGACATCACGGTCAAGGTTAAGGACCTCATAGTCCGAGGATTTAGGGACTCCACCGTCCGATGTTTGGTTGCAGGGACCCGTCACCTCTTTGAAGACGTTGAGGAATTACAACGCCAGGTATCAAAGGAGTGTAGAGATGTACCTTTAAACCAAGGCAGAATCCGTAGGGAATCGGGGTAGTTGATCGTTAGTTTTAAGACATCACGGTCGAGGTTAAGGACATTATAGCCCGTGGATTTTAAGGACTCCACAGTCCGGTATTTGCTCTGGATGCTTCATACGGGTTCACTGCCGTGCTTGGCGAGGACCAGGCTCCGCTCTGGGCGTTTTCCGCGGGGTCAAAAAGTGACGTTATCCGCGTTCCACGTAACCAGGAATTTTGCACTAGATGCTTCATACGGATTCACTGCCGTGCTCGGCGAGGACTAGGCTCCACTCTGGATGCTTCATACGGGTTCACTGTCGTGCTCTGCGAGGACCAGGATCCGCTCTGGACGTTTTCCACGGGGTCAAAGAGTGACGTTATCCGCGTTCCACGTAACCAGGAATTTTGCACTAGATGCTTCACACGGGTTCACTACCGTGCTCGGCGAGGACTAGGCTCCGCTCTGGACGTTTTTCACGGGGTCAAAGAGTGACGTTATCCGCGTTCCACGTAACCAGGAATTTTGCACTAGATGCTTCACACAGGTTCACTGCCGTGCTCGGCGAAGACTAGGCTCCGCTCTGGATACTTCACACGGGTTCATTACCGTGCTCTGCGAGGACCAGGATCCGCTCTGGACGTTTTCCACGGGGTCAAAGAGTGACGTTATCCGCGTTCCACATAACCAGGAATCTTGCACTAGATGCTTCACACGGGTTCACTACCGTACTCGGTGAGGACTAGGCTCCGCTCTGGATGCTTCACACGGGTTCACTGCCGTGCTCTGCGAGGACCAGGATCCGCTCTGGACGTTTTCCACGGGGTCAAAGAGTGACGTTATCCGCGTTTCACGTAACCAGGAATTTTGCACTAGATGCTTCACATGGGTTCACTGCCGTGCTCGGCGAGGACTAGGCTCCGCTCTGGATGCTTCACACGGGTTCACTGCCGTGCTCTGCGAAGGACCAGGATCCGCTCTGGACGTTTTCCACGGGGTCAAAGAGTGACGTTATCCGCGTTTCACGTAACCAGGAATTTTGCTGATTGTATCCGCATTTCACGGGATGGAGGTTTGACTGTTTGCGATATGTATACCACCGAGCCATGGAACTAGGAGTTGTCGCTGTTCCGCTTAGCTTAGAGTTGTATCCGTTGTTACGAGACGAGTGTTGAAACGATCTCCAGGTCTCCTTTAGCTCGTCTAGACTTGGCTTCTTCTGATGAAAACTGGGGGAGAAGTATGATCCCATTCTGTTTACGTCCTTGGATTGTGTACAGGGTGTGATGGAACATCACCTGTAGGGCATAAATTGAAACTTTTTTTTATATTTTATTTCATTTTCCGCGATGCTCTATCATTTCAGCTTTTATATCGCGGAGGTCGCGATTGCCCCATCATTTCGGCTATTTTTCGCGGTGTCCAATCATTTAGGCTATTTATTTATTCTCTGCTCGCTGCTTTTTATTGCGAGTTGCCCCATCATTTCGGCTATTTTTTTATGCATACATTTTTACTTGCTGCTTTTTATTGCAAGTTGCCCCATCATTTGCTATTTCGTATGCATGCGTGGCTTGCTAGCTTTTTCGCCGCAAACTTGGATTTTAGACACCGATTTCAGCATCAGCACCGCTACAACTGGGATGTTGCCAGGAGCGAATCATCATTTGCCTCTGTCGATGTTGAACAAAGGTGGCTTAGTAAACAGGGTTAAGGGTCCTGTCGACCAAGGCTTTTGACTTCATGAGCCGTAAGGGTCTCACAAAGGTATTTCTCCCTACAAGTCATGAGGATCTTGTAGGTGTGTTTTCTCCCTAGGGATCGTGAGGATTCCTAAGTGTATGTTCCTCTGTAAGTCGTAAGGATCCTACAAGAGGGTTTTCTCCTTATAAGTCGAGAGGAATTATAAGGGTTGTTCACCATATGGACACGTCCCTAGTCACAGGTACGACTTTGCTGGGGAAATGTTTATTCGCGCCCGTGGATTGTATACAAGGGTCAGTATTGAGCCACTTGTAAGGCAATATCGAAGCTTGTGGGGGATTTGCTTAAGAACAGGTTTAGATTTCTGTAACTTTAGACGTTCAAGTCTTATGAGCCGTGAGGGTCCCATAAGAGAATTCTCCTTAGAGTCGTAAGGATCTCACAAGTGTATTTTCTCCCTAGGAATCATGAGGATCCCTAAGTGTGTCTTTCCCTTGTGAGTCGTAAGGATCCCACGCGGGTGGTTTCTCCTTACAAGGTCGAGAGGATCTTGTAAGTGTCTTTTAACGAGGTTGCGCCCTTTCGGGTTTTCACAAACACTCGCCGGTAGTCCTGCTGTTTTTACTCACGGAGCCCTTTCGGGTTTTCATCCGTGCCCCTTTTGCTTATGGACATACCGTTTTTTTTCTTTTTCTTTTTTAATTTATATATTTTTTTCTCTTTTTTTTATCTCGTCAGCCTAAGGATGCTGCGGTAGTAGTTTAAGGACGTTTCGGTCCGTCGGTAGTTTAAGGACGTTTCGGTCCGTCGTTAGTTTAAGGACGTTTCGGTCCATCATTAGTTTACGGACGTTTCGGTCCATTCAGGGGAAGGCCGGCTACTGCTTATAAAGTCTGAGCTTAGGAAGATAGCGAGCGGACATAGTCGTCGTCATCTATCATTGACCCAGGCTGTGGCTCATTAAGCATAGTATTTCTTTAAGAAGCGGCCGTTTATTGGCCTGAAAGGCCTTCACCGTGCATGTCCATGAGTAGATAGGCTCCACCCTGGTAGACTTTGTCTATGACGTACGGGCCTTCATAGTTCGGCTCAAATTTTCCCCGCTTGGCAGGATTGGGGATCATAGGTCTTTTGATCACTAGTACGAGTTCACCTTGGCGGAATGTCCTCGACCTGGTCAATGCTCATTAAGCATAGTATTTCTTTAAGAAGCGGCCATTTATTGGCCTGAAAGGCCTTTCACCGTGCATGTCCATGAGTAGATAGGCTCCACCCTGGTATTGTCTATGACGTACGGGCCTTCATAGTTCGGCTCAAATTTTCCCCACTTGGCACGATTGGGGATCATAGGTCTTTTGACCACTAGTACGAGTTCGCCTTGGCGGAATGTCCTCGGCCTGGTCAATCTTTCGTACGAGCGCGTCATCTTTGCTTTGTAGGCCTCTAGATTTTGTTGCGCTATGAGCCGGGTTTCATCGAGGGCATCAAGCTCCTCGAGCCGAAGGTGAGCATTTTCTTCGTCCGTCAGCTCGTAGTGGACTGCCACTCGTAGAGAGGGTAACTCTATCTCGAGGGGGAGCACTGCTTCCGTCCCAAATACCAACGCGTACGGCGTTGTGTTCGTGGTCGTCTTGAACGTAGTTCGATAAGCCCAAAGGACCTCTTGCAGCCTCTCATGCCAGTCCTTCTTATTTCGGGACACCGTCTTTTTTATGATCTTTGTCAAGGTCTTATTGAAGGCCTCGGCCAGACCATTAGCTCGTGGATTGTAAACTGAAGAATATCTCCAGTCTATATTGTGCTGCTGCGCAAAGAGGCTAATCTTATGGTTCCTGTAGGCTGGCCCATTATCGGAGATAATCCGCCGTGGGGTTCCAAACCGATAGATGACGTGCGTCTTGAAAAAGTGGAGGATATTCTCCGTCTTCACTTCCCTCAGCGGTACTGCTTCTGCCCATTTGGAGAAGTAATCAGTTGTCGCCAGGATGAAACGATGTCCCCGGGACGATGCTGGCTCGATGGGGCCGACTATGTCAGTCCCCCACATTTCGAATGGCCAGCTAGCCACCGTTAGGTGTAGTGGATTCGGATGTTGGTGGATAAAGTCTCCATGAATCTGGCACGAGTGGCATTGCTTCGCATACTCGAGGCAGTCTTCGACCATCGTGGGCCAATAATAACCCATTCGTTTGATCTTCAATTTCATCTTCGGGCCTGCTTGGTGATAACCGCAGAGTCCGTCGTGAACTTCCTGAACGACTCTTTCTGCTTCATCAGGTCCTAAGCATCTCAGCCACAGAGAATCAAACGATCTCTTGTATAGAGTGTCGTTGACAAAAGCGAAAAATAGAGCTCGTTTCATGAGCTGATGTCTTGAGGACGATTCTTCGGGCATTCGGTGGAACTTAAAGTAGTCTATGAAGACTTCCCTCCAGTCCTCGGCCTTCTCATGGTCTTTTATTTGTAGGGTCGTCTGCTCAGTCATCCCCTTTTCTTCGTATAATTCCGGAGATATTTCTGCCGGGGCGAGCACTCGACGGCTTTGTACCACGATTCTGACGTCATCGAGGTTCTCGTCAGACAGTTCTTTAGCGAGCTTAGCTAATGCGTCTGCTTTGCTATTTTCCGCACGTTGTATACTTTCCAAAATGTAGGAGGGAATTTGGGTCAATAGTTGTTGCACCTTTTCGCCGTACTTCACCTGCTCCGGTTTGCACGTTTGGTAGTCGCCATTTACTTGACTAACGACCAGTTGAGAATCCCCGTATATAAGGAGGTCTTCAATTCCCATGTCAATGGCGATCTCGAGGCCTGCTATCAAAGCTTCGTATTCGGCCTCATTGTTCGTCCTCGATTCCGTTAAGGAGAAAGCAAAGCGCATTATCCCTCCTTGTGGGGTTACGAAGATGAGGCCTACTCCCGATTTGATTATGGGGGTACATTGTTTGCGCTTCTTCATGGAAGATGCCCCATCAAAATAGAGTTCCCATCGGGTATCACCACCGCCGATCGCATCAAATGCATGTTCGTCCGGCAAATCGCAGTTCAGAGGAGAACCGGCAGGTACTGGATGCTCAGCAAGGAAGTCGGCAATGGCCTGGCCTTTCACTGCCTTAAGAGGTCGATACGTTATCGAGAACTCCATCAGGAGTAGAGCCCATTTAGCGAGTCGACCCGTCAATATAGCCTTTGACATCAAATATTTAAGGGGGTCCACCTTCGAGATGAGACGGACTTCGTGCGCCAATGCATAGTGCCTGAGTTTTGTTATCGCGAAGATTAACGCCAAGCAGTGTTTTTCAATGGGAGAGTAGTTGCTTTCTGCCCTCAGCAGAACTCGACTTAGGTAGTAGAGTGCTCTCTCTTTTCCTTGATTGTTCTCTTGTGCCCATAATGCGCCTAAGGAACCTTCGAGGCCGGTTGTATAAAGAATGAGGGGTTTTCCCTTGACCGGCGTAGCCAACACCGGAGGGTTCTGCAGGTACTGCTTGATCTCGTCTAGTGCATCTTGGCATTTGTGATCCCAAACGAATGGAGTTCCCTTCTTCATCAGGTGGCTGTAAGGACGGCACTTGCCTGAAAGATTGGCGATAAATCGCCGGATGTATGCGAGCTTCCCTTGGAGAGACCACAACTGTTTGAGGGTTCTTGGCGGAGGCATTTCCATGATCGCCTTGATCTTAGATGGATCTATTTCGATACCTCGGTGTCGGATGATGAATCCCAAGAATTTACCCGAGGAGACTCCAAACGCGCATTTGAGGGGATTCATCTTCAAATTATATTGCCGAAGGCATTAAAATACAGTCTCCAGATGCTTCAAATGCTCTTCGTATGACATGCTCTTTACTACATGGTCATCGATATAGCACTCGACGATGTCATGTATGAGGTCGTCGAAGATTTTTGTCATGGCCCTTTGATAGGTAGCGCGGCGTTCTTTAGACCAAAGGGCATAACCCTGTAGCAGAATATACCCAAAGGGGTCCGGAAAGTGGTGTGCTTCTGGTATTCGGGATGCATTTTTATCTGATTGTATCCTGATGAACCGTCCATAAAGGAGAAAACCTCGTGAGTGGACGTGTTATCTATCATTAGCTCGGTTACTGGTACTGGGAAATTGTCCTTTGGACAGGCTTTATTGAGATCCCTGAAATCCACGCATATGCGGACCGTCCCATTTTTCTTCATTACCGGGACGATATTGGCGATCCAGTCGGGATACTGGACTTCTTGGATAAATCCAGAATCAATCAGCTTCTTAACTTCGGCGTTGATGCTCATTTCAAGCTCGAGTCGCATCCTTCTTGGCGCCTGCTTGACTGGCTTGATATCTGGGGATATTGCTAATTTATGCATTGCAATCTCCAGATCCAATCCTGGCATTTCGGAATAGTTCCACGCGAAGCAGTCTTTATGCCGTAGAAGCACGTTCTTTAACGCAGCCACCCTTTCTTCAGATAGCAGCTCGCTGACAAATGTCGGTCGCGGGTCATCCTCCGATCCCAACTCAATCTTCTTGAGGTTATCTGCAGTAGTATGTATGCCATCTTCCAGTTCTTTTGGAGCTGGCGGAAATTCTGAGATCACCTCATCATTGCTGTTCTCAAGGTCATCTATGTTCTTGGGCTCTTCTTTTAATATCGTAATCATGTAACAGGTGCGAATCCGCTTCCAGGACTGAGGTGGATCCGGTTCTGCTCTTGCGGCTTTGGGTTCGTGCTTTTGTGGCGGTGTTACCCTCCAGCTGTCGGATAAAGCGAATCTGCCCTGTTCGTACTGGTCCTCGACCCAGTTCTTGAAGGTGAAACAGTCTTCGGTAGGATGTCCTATGGCTCGGTGATAAGAGCAATAGCTCAGATGAGAAGCCTTGTTAGCTTGCTCAGGGTGCTTAGACTCTAGAAGCGCGATCATTTAATGTTTTATAGCGAGCTCGAGTAACCTTTCCGTCTTGTCTCGGGGGAAGGAATACGCTCGACTCATCTTCTTCATGAGGGACAAATCCGGACCACACAACGCCCGATCACACGACTCTCTAATCCAGCGTCGTTGTTGTCGGCTCCTCTTTCCGCTTTTTGATTTATTTTTGCCTCTGCGTCGGGCCTTTCGTACAACGGGTTGACAGGGATGAGCATCTTTGTCTTTTGTAGCCTGTCAAAACAGACGTTGCGTCTTAGCCTTCTCGTAGATGGCCATCTCGCGGTTGTGGTCTTTCCGAGCCTTTTGACCTGCTTTCCTGATAAGCTTGTCCACTTTTTCTTCAAATAACGGACTCGGCACTTTGATTGCGGGACCTAGTTTTGATGAAGGGTTGGCGTTTCCTGACAGGGCGTCCTCTTCTTCATCAAAGGTATATATGACGTAGCTACTGTGGGCCCGTTCCCGTTTTCCGGCTCTCACGTGTCCAAGCCCAAGTGTTTCCATTTTCCCGTTGGGCAATTTGCGTTGAGTCCCAGGGACATCCCAAATCCTGTTGTAGAACCGAGCTTGTCGAACAGTCTGTTCTAAGGGTACTCCTTGGCGCTTCAGTAACCTCTTTAGTCCATTTGTGTAATATCTGGGCAAACGGATGGGTTGGAGCATGTCGAGTGTAGCATCCGCGCCATGCCATATCTCTTTCTCTACTTTCGTCACTGAAGATCGGTAGAATAAGTTACCTTCTCACCCCTTTTCCTGGGAGGGACGTAAAACGTCTGCAGGTCCCGCACATTGTAAGCTTGAAGTGTGTCGAGCTCCTTGTAGTGTTTTCACGGTACCATGGTGATTTGCAAACTCTGATCATCGCTAGGGGATGCTTGTATTGACGACCGATTGGAGAATACGGCGTTAACCTCATCTTCCGAGTCACTTCCGAAGACCAACATGGGGGCGGACGTCCCCGGGTTGTTGCGTTGAGATGGCCCAGCATAAACTATCTCTTCTTCTCCTTCGGTGTCGCTCCCGAAAACAGGGATGGCGGCGGCGGCTTTGTTCTCCGGCTTGCGACATCTTTCTGTATCCTCGAAATCTGGCAAAAAGTACTTCGCATCTTCGTATTTGCGGACTTCATTCACGGAGAATAGGTTCAGCTCACCTGTTACGGTATACTCGAGACCATCCTTAAAGTACTTTATACACTGATGTTGTGTAGAAGGGATGATGTTGTACTCGTGTAACCAAGGACGACCGAGCAAGGCGTTGTAGCAGGTCTTGGCGTCAATGACATGGAATTTGATGTCTGACGAGTAGTCCAAAGCGTAATGTTAGTATTACAGATCCGAGAGTCCGTGACGATTGAGAATCGAAGCCGGAGATGGTAATTTTGTCACGAGCGAGGTGTTGCACACTCATGCAGATTTCCTTTAACACCCGAACGTTAAGGAGATTGACGGAGGATCCATTATCCACTAGGATCTTGCCTATCTTGATATCATGGCAGTATCCAGAGACATATAGGGGACGGTTGTGGTCGCACGTCCCGAGAAGGAGGTCTTCGTCACAGAAAATGATGTCGGCCGTATGCACTTCCTCCAGTTCATCCTTCATCCTTTCAGTGGCGAGGAAGGCTTGGAATTGCTCAGGTTCTTGTAACGCCTTAATTAGTGAATCTCGCGCTTCTTTTGATAACAGGAGGGCATCGAGAATGCTAAGCTGAGAAGGTAGCTTCCTTAGGTGCGTTAGGATATTGTAGTCCACCTTACCTTTCCTGGGAGGGTATTTGGTAGTCAGTTCTTTTATGACTTGGTCATCTAAAGTGATACCCTAAGTGACCTTTTCCTTTCCCTTATCTTTTCTATTCGCGGGCCCGAGATTCTTTTCTGGGAGTGTGCGATTGTGCAGCTGAATGTTTTCGCATGCCTCCGGTTCCTCCTCTTTTCCTAAAACGGATTCTTTAAAGAGGGGGCCCAGAGCCATTTCTTCATCAGAGTCGCTCCCAAAGGTGAGAACTTGCAACCCTCCGGTGTTAACCATGTAACAGTTTCCAGTAGCTCTGTTGTACCCGTCGGCAGTACTTCTTTGTTCCCAACGAATTTTGCGTTTCATGCGCTTAAAACGTTGCTGACGAGCAACATATCCTTGCCACCATATCCTAAAGGCGTCGCACTCCTCCGTGGGGTGTGAAGTTTTCCGATGATATGCACAATAATCAGGGTGCCTCTCCGCCCCATTGTGCGTGTTTTCTTCCGAGGGTGGTAGCTTCATTCCCATTGACATGGCTTTGGCAAACCTTTTCCTCGTCTTGAATATCTTCTTGTCTGCCTTGGATGCCTTTCGATCTGGCGGGAGTACTTTAACTCTTTCGTTCGGTCTCCTGCATTTGGCTCCTTCCGATGCGGCCATCTCACGCTTCTGATCCGCTTTACTCTTTAGACGAATCTCGTCCAGAAAGGCGTTGATCATTTCATCTGTTGGCCACACAAGATCCGGTTGAGGCTCTGCCCCCAGTTTCTTAGTGCCAGGAGTTTTCTCATCGTCGGTAAATGAGTGGGAGATTACGTTACAACTCGCCACATATCCCTCGGGTTCATCCGACGAGCTCTCTCCATCATCTTCCTCTTGAAAGATGTGGCTGAGGAACTCTTGCAGCGTGACAGGAGTTCGCGTCTTTTGATTGTACTCTTCCAACGCATCGATTTGCTTTTGCAAGTTCGTGTGCTCGTCTCCAGGCTTCACGGGCTTCTTGGATTTCTTCTTCTTTTTCTTTGAAGATTTTGACGGTTGGGTGCGAGTATTTGGGCCATCACCACGAGTCTTCGTAGTTGGGCGCGGCTTCAATATCCCTTCGATAATTTGAGGTTCAAGCGGGTCCTTCCATTCGATCGCAGGGCACGTATGAAGGTCCCTCAGCATTCTTTTGGTTTTAGTTGACAGCACGACCTCCCATGGAGCTTCTTCAATAAAAGAACAGGTTGCCCCCGGTGTATCTGCTTTCTTAGGAGTATGCGGCTGTGGTGGGTTCACCTTCCACTTTTCGGACAGTGCAAACTTCCCCTGAAGGTACTGATCTTCAATCCATCCTTTGAATACGAAGCAATCCTCAATCGGATGACTTACCGTTTGATGATAAGAGCAATAGTTAGGGTTATTCACCTCAGTGGGTTGTGGCGGTCGCCTTGGATTTGGTAGGTTTATAAGTCTGTTGCGTATTGCCAGCTCGAATAATCGTTTCGTCTTGTCTCGTGGGAACGAGTAGGCACGCTTCATCTTCTCATTATAATATCGGCGTCTTTCTTTCAATTGATCCGCCAGCTTCGGGGCGTTAGGTTGCTGCTGGGCATTCACGACGAAGGTTGCCCTTCCTTTACCCTTGTCATTCCGAGGTTCCAACTTCGGGGGAGGTGGTCTATGACCCATCTGGTCCATCTGAGCCAACTTGTCGATTAAAGCCTGGAATGTGGTTGGCTTAAAGAACATCATAAACTGGGAGATGGTTGCGTGAGGGTCTAGAGTTCCCACGAACATGCCCACTGCGGGCTCTTTCTCAATGCGTTGCTCGCACTTCGACCACAAATTTCGCCAGCGTATAGCATACTGGACCCAAGTTTCGCCTGGTTTCACCCTGGCATTAATCAACGCCGTTATTGGAGTGCGTTCGCTGGCGCTTGCGAATCGCTGAGTGAATAGCAGCTCCATTTCAGCGAACGTCTTGATAGAATCGTTCGGGAGTTCCGAATACCATTCGAACGCTGTTTCTGATAAGCTGCCCATGAACTGGCGAAGCAATAGTTTATCATCACCGCCGGTGTTACCGCAAAGGGCCCTGAACTGGGCAACATGTTGATGGGGATTGCCGGTCCCCTTATACACGTGGAATTTTGGTATTGTATAACCCGGCGGGTATTTGATTTGGTCGTACCAGGTTGGATACGGCCGGCCCGTTTTTACGACTTGACCAGCTGCCTCAGTCGCGTGATGGACCCGGATTTGCTGGGCTATATAGTCGACCAAATCAGCCTTAGAGATGGTCTCCTCTTTGGCTGTTGAGAGGGCCGGTGGTGGATTTGACGTTTCTCCCCGGTCATCTTCAAGAACGATTGGGGGATCCTCGGCGGGTGGGTCCTGTTGGATCATCATTCCTATCATGTCTTGGAAGAGAAGGCCCATACGCTGTATGTTGGTTGCTTGTTCAGCAGCCTCTTTGTCCTTCTTCTCCAGTATTTGGCGAAGGAATTCGGCGTCGGTTTCTTCCTCATGGCGTTCGTCCGAGAACGTTTCTGGGTTTTCTTTTGGCCCGGTAAGTGCGGCCATAGCATTCATCATTTCCTGGAGCTTTTGCTGTTGCTCCTGAGCTTTGGTCACCGACCGTGTAAGCGGTCTATGACCTACAGACGCACAGCTGTCTTCTTTTCCTGACGCCATGTATACGGTATGGACCATCATGCCCCCAGATTTAGGGCGTCTGGGCTTAGTGCTTTTAGCTGTCGTTGCAGGCTGGGGGATCTTCTCTGGCTTCCTCCTTTTATGAGCAGTGGGAGCTGAGGGGGCCGTTGAGGCGGGCACCCAGACAACCTTTCGTGGTTTAACCTGGTGACTGGCTTCCGGTTGGATTTTTAGCTTCTTGTGCTGGCGGGAGTAGTTTGGATTGACCATCGAATCTTGGGCCTGCCGCCAAACCTTATAGATTTTAGAAGACAGCCGTTGAGGGGATCGGGGCTGTTCTGACTTTATTTCCGCAACCTTTTTTAGTGGGGGAGGAGACCTCTTTAGCACCGCAGCAGGGGAATTCCTTCGCACCTTATTTAGCATCTCGAAGCTGTTCCCAGTTGGAACAGCAGCATTAACTTCTGCCGTCGGGGCTGATGGAGTTAGCCCAGAGGGGGAGTTGCCCCGAGCCTTCCTTACTCGGCGCCAATGGCGACGTCAAGCGTGTCGAGCGGATGGCGCTGGTTCAGCGGTGAGGATGGCTTGGTCTTGCCCTCTGTGTAGGTGGGGGGTCGTTGCTGGTGTTAGCCTGTCAAAGACCGACGTCCTTTGGATAGCAGGAGCGGGAGATGGAGCCGTCAATCTTGTAAAGACCGATTTTGTGGCAGGGGAAGCCGCTTTGACGACTTCAGGAGTAGGGCCGGTCACTTTCTTAGAAACAGCCTTCTCTGGGATTGTAGGCCCCATCGTGGGTCCACAGGGGTTCTGGCCCAATCTAGAGAAGACCGAGGCGCTGGTGTTGGGCGACCCGTTGAGAGAGGCCGCGGCAGGGGTAAGACGATCAAAGACCGACTTCTTGGGAGCTTCTTTAGTCAGCACCGGAGCGGTGAAGCTTGTCGGCGGGAGCATGGTCTCAAAAAACAACCCTGTGGTGGCTCGAGTGACCTGTTCCACGGGCATTGTGAGTAATGAAGCAGCTTGGGGTCCGTAGGCTATATCTCCTGGCGAGGCAGAGCGTTGGTTGCAATTGCAGTCCGAGCAGTTGGAGCATTTCGCAGAAGTAGAAGCCATCGATTCTTTGCTTTCTGCAATAAGCAAGACACCAAGTCTTAGTATCTTGAAACCCAAGGGAAACCATTAGCGAACCGCGATTGGTTCGTGAATCATGACACACGAAGTGTGGAGTGGAAAGAGGAAAAGGTCCCACCGGGCGTGCCAGAATCTGTTTCCCTCCGAATGGCGGCGTCGACTGGGCGTCTCACCTGAGATTCGGGGCAGATGCTAATTGGTGCTATCCGTCGACCTCTCCGAGAATGCCAAGTTGATTTATAGCACCGTGTATCGAAGGTTTGAGCGGATGCGTCCGATGTAGCAGACTTCGTCAGATTCCTCCTCGCTTGAGGGGTTTTTGATTGTGGGGACGCTCTTCCTTGTAGGCGCAAGCCCCTGCAGTTAATTACGCTACCGCATTGCGGTAACAACTTTCTTCTTCTCCAGATGGTCACTTCGTGTCATGTGTGTTTGTTTTGTGTTTTGTTGCCCGTGGATTGTATACGGAGACTGAGTTATGCCGTCGCCCGTAGGGCGTAGACTAGTCCAAATCCGTATTATCTTAGATTTGGGTTTGGTGTTTTTAGTTTAAGGATACGTTAGTCGTATTGAGACTAAGATCGACTTAAACGTTCGTCAAGGATACGTTAGTCCTGTTTTGGACTAAGATCAACTTGACGTGGTGATCCATTTAATATATGGCCGTCGGGACTCATCACCTCTCTAACGTCGTTGAAGGATTACAACGATGGATATCAGAGGAGTTCAGAGATGTACCCTTGAACCAGAGTTGATTGGAGGGATTCATAGTCCAGTCTGTTTGAGGGTTTAAGGATACGTTAGCCATATTCGAAGCTAAGATCAACTTAAACGGGATCGTTTAGATCCGGCAAAAGAGCATTTGTGGCTCTATTGTTCCAGTTTAGGGACATGGTGGTCCCTCTCCAGTTTAGGGACATAGTGGTCCATTGCTAGTTTAAGGACATTGCGGTCCATGGGTAGTTTAAGGACATTGCGGTCCAATGTTAGTTTTAAGACATCTCAGTCAAGGTTAAGGACGTCGTAGTCCAAGGGTTTAAGGACCCCACAGTCCGTTGTTAGTTTTAAGACATCTCGGTCAAGATTAAGGACGTCATAGTCCATGGGTTTAAGGACCCCACAGTCCATTGTTAGTTTTAAGACATCTCGGTCAAGGTTAAGGACGTCGTAGTCCATGGGTTTAAGGACCCCATAGTCCATTGTTAGTTTTAAGACATCTCGGTCAAGGTTAAGGACGTCGTAGTCCATGGGTTTAAGGACCCTACAGTCCGTTGTTAGTTTTAAGACATCTCGGTCAAGGTTAAGGATGTCGTAGTCCATGGGTTTAAGGACCCCACAGTCCATTATTAGTTTTAAGACATCTCGGTCAAGGTTAAGGACGTCGTAGTCCATGGGTTTAAGGACCCCACAGTCCATTGTTACTTTTAAGACATCTCGGTCAAGGTTAAGGACGTCGTAGTCTATGGGTTTAAGGACCCCACAGTCCATATCAATGTGTGGTCATCGGGACCCGTCACCTCTTTGAAGACGTTGAGGGATTACAACGCCAAGTATCAAAGGAGTGAAGAGATGTACCCTGGAACCGGAGTGGATTAAATAGTCTTTGGCCCAATTTGGGATCAAGACCACTTAATTATGTTATGAGCCCATTAGCCCAGTTAATTACGAATTGAGGACTTATGGCCAGCTTGGGCTAAGTCTAATCATGTCTTGGACATCGGCCCTCCTGTTGGTCCCTTGAAGGAGAGTCTTTGCCTCTGGCCATTTAGCCAATTGGGCCAATGCCTAGTGTCAAACACTAAAGACCAATCAGTGTTGAACACTGGGAATGAGATTGATAAGTCAGTGTTTAACACTAAAAGATAGTTGGTGTTAAACACCAGCAACAAGGCTTTCAAATTAGTGTTAAACACTAAAACAGATCGGTGTTAAACACTGGCAACAGAAATCTCAAATTAGTGTTAAACACTAAGGTAATCAGTGTTGAACACTGCAAATAAAGTTCTTTGATTAGTGTTGAACACTAAGGTCAAACAGTGTTTTAACACTGGATTCAGGGGTTCCAATTTAGCGTTTAGACGCTAAGGCAAGAGGGGTCACGTGGTAGCACGTGAGGACGCCCTCCCTTCATTTGTTCTGCTGAGAATATCACATCTTTTGGAGCATCACGTGCCATCACGTGACGGGTGTTCAAATGGAGTATGTTAAAGCCTCGGCCAAGGGTCACGTGGGTCACGTGAGGCACTGCCTCAAAGGGGCTTTTCTGTAGATCTTTTTGGGGGTCACGTCGTGACACGTGACCTTGCCTCTATGTATTTTTTTTTAGAAGATCTGTTAGTCCCTTTCAGGAATTAAATTCCTCGTAGAGTTGAACCCTGACAATAATTTCAGCGGAATTAAATTCCTACTTCCTTTTGAAGATTTATATTCTAGAATAGAGTTGAACTCTGAATTTTCTGTAGAAATTAAATTCCTCATGTATGTGAAGAACTGAATAGGGTTAAACCCTAATAAAAGCTTTAAGGAATTAAACTCCCACTCTCTGTTAAAGAATTATTCTGAGGAATGAGATTAAGGGAATTAAATTCACGTTGTTTTAATAGAACAAAGTTCTTAACTAGGGTTAAACCCTGATTCATTTCATTCTGAAGGAATTAAATTCCCATAACACGAGGGCAAACCCTAATTTTATTTTAAAGGAATTAAATTCCTATAGTTCTGTGAGAATTAAATTCTCGTGCTCCCATTCCCTCTCTATGCTTTGGATCTGCATGGCGGATCTCAACCCATTGAGAATTAAATTCTCAACTCAAGGGGAGATATGCACTTTACAGATCCTCCACCAAAGAGAGAACTATGTTCTTCTGTTTTATATCAGAGCTAAACTCTGTTGAGAATTAAATTCTCTTTTCTTTCAAAAAGCCTTCCCTTTCTTACCTAGGGTTTTCTTTTGCAGAAGATCCAAATTCCTCCCAAGTATCAAGGCACTCTCTCTTCTCTTCCCTCTGCATATATCTCTCTCTGTGTGTCTCTTGGCTCCTATTTATAGGAGAAGCAGCCGAATCAATTGGTTTTGGTGAATCTTTCATTGAGAGATTTGATTTGCATCTATCATTCGTTTTGGGCCTTTGGATTATTAGGTGAATTTTATTCACCATTGGATTTTAAATCCAGAGATCCTCCTTTGTTATTTCGGTTAGATCTAAAGGGGAAATCTTTCCAAATTCGAGATTTTCCTATAGATAGATGATATTTAATCACCTTTAAATCTCTAATTTAATCGGTTGCTTTGGAAAGATTTAAGAGGTCTTTTCTCAGAATTTAATTTCTGTTAACAGATAGGCTTTGAAAGCTGGTCACGTGTAGCCACGTGACCCTTGGTCACGTGTGGGTACGTGACCCCCTTGGAACGAGCCCTCTTCTTTCTTTCTGCTCTCTGATTTCTGGTCGCTGTTTAGCTATCACGTGCCACCACGTGACCCCTGGTCACGTGTGAGCACGTGACCCTCGTCTGGAGCCTTTTTCTTGATTCAATCAGGGAATTGATTCTGCCGCTTTTGAGTGTCATGTGCCAACACGTGACCCTGGTCACGTGGGAGCACGTGACCCTTTCTGAAGCCCTTTTCCTCGATGTAGTTGGGAAACTGAATTTGCCTTGCCGATGCTTTTGGAAGTCACGTGCCAACACGTGACTGCTGGTCACGTGTAAGCACGTGACCCTTTTCTGAAGCCTTTTCCGTAAGCTTTCCTGATTTTAAATCAAGAAATATGGTGTATACCAGAAGCAGCACGAGAAGATGGACTTAGTTTCCATCTTTTTCCCTAACAAAAATTTATATGGAGAGCAATCTCATATCACTAGATATGAAACCTCGAACGAATTAATTCAAGCGAGGTTGGCTGACGGGTCAACTGTAGAGGACAACATCCTTACAATGACTAGGTGTATTGATGAGCTCCAGGACCTGGAGACCGCGTTGGGAAACGAGTCAGATACTGACTTAATTCTACAGTCTCTGCCTTCTACCCTGAAGGAAACCAGGGAAGTAGAAGGAAAGAGAAGGGCAAAAGTTTCGGGACTTGATGTAGTAAAAGAGGGACGTTCCTATTGTTATGGGATTGGGGATTGGCAGAATGATTGCAGAGCTTTGGAAGCCAGTAGCCAGAATACGAAGCATGTTGTGGCTTCGGCCTCTAGTGTATTTGTAATTGAGAACTGTATGTCAATTAACTCTACTTCTTGGGTACTAGATACCGGAGCAGGATCTCATATCTGTAATTCATTACATGCTTTGAGAAACCGTAGAGTTATAAAGGAAGGTGATTGGTCTCTCAAAGTTGCAAACGGAATGACAGTGAACGCTGAATCCGTGGGAGAATATCGCCTAGGTTTGACAAGTGAGCATATATTGATTTTACGTAACTGTTTATATATACCTAGTATGACTTGTAATATCATATCAGTGTCCTTACTTTCGAGAGAAGGATATGATTTTACATTCCTAAGCGATATAGTTAACATCCACCTGAATCAAGTTCTGATTGGGTCAGGTACATTAGATAACGGTATATACGTATTAAGTCAAGCTCAGGTTTTCAATGTCCAGAACACACTGAAAAGAAAGTCTCCAGAAATGAATCAGGCTTTTTTATGGCATTGTAGACTAGGTCACATCAATGAAACACGATTAACTAAGTTACATAGAGAAGGATATTTGAAACCGTTTGAATATCAATCTTATGTTACTTGTGAATCTTGTCTCATGGGAAAGATGACAAAGACTCCGTTTACTGGACACAGAGTAAGAGCAAGCGAGCTCTTAGGACTCATACACAGTGATGTGTGCGGTCCAATGTCTACACATGCGCGAGGTGGTTATTCCTACTTCATTACTTTTACGGATGATTTCTCTAGGTATGGATATGTCTTCTTAATGAAACATAAATCCGAGGTCTTTGAGAAATTCCATGAATACAATAATGAAGTGGAAAACCAAACAGGCAAAAGTATCAAGACACTGAGATCTGATCGAGGTGGTGAATACTTAAGTACCGAGTTCCTAGGTTACTTAAAAAAGAATGGAATTCTCTCTCAGCTTACTCCTCCATACACACCATAACACAATGGTGTATCGGAAAGAAGGAATCGAACCCTATTGGATATGGTTCGTTTCATGATAAGTAAGGCTCAGTTACCACGATCATTCTGGGGATATGCACTAGAATCAGCTGCATACCTTTTGAACCGAGTTCTAACTAAGACTGTGCCTGCTTCACCATATCAGATGTGGTGTGGAAAGAAACCCTATCTTAAGCATATTAAGATATGGGGATGTCCAGCTTTTATAAAGAAGCAGCATGCGGACAAGCTCGAGGCACGATCAGTACAGTGTAAGTTTGTGGGATATCCAAAGAACTCCAAAGGATATTATTTCTATTATGCAGAGGAACAAAAGATTTTTGTTTCTCATAATGCTCGCTTCTTGGAAACTGAGTTTTTATAAAATCAGCTAAGTGGGAGCGCAATAGAACTGGAAGAAATTCCAGAACCATAAGCTATTACTGAAAGCTTGGTTGAACCAGAGGTTTCAGAAGAAAGGGACATCCCGGCGCCACTCCGTAGGAGTAGTAGGCAGTCTCATCCGCCCGAGAGATACTACGGTTTTCTCATAGACGGGGATAGAGAGGATTGCACTATTGACTATGATGAGCCTACTAGCTTCCAGCAAGCCATTCAGAGCGGTGACTCAGTGAAATGGATGGATGCAATGCGAACCGAAATGGAGTCCATGTACACTAACAAAGTATGGACTTTGGACATTTCTCCAGATGGGATAAAACCCGTAAGATGCAAATGGAACTTCAAAAAGAAGATTGGTGTAGATAGACAGGTTGAAATCTATAAGGCTAGACTTGTTGCAAAGCGTTTCCGTCAAAGACCTAGTTTGGACTATGACGAAACCTTTTCTCCAGTAGATATGCTTAAATCCATTCGGGTCCTTCTTGCTATTGCTTCCTTCCACGATTATGAAATCTGGCAGATGGACGTAAAGACGGCCTTTCTAAATGGTAATTTGGAAGAGAGCGTCTATATGGATCAGCCAGAGGGATTCATTCAGAGTGGGAGCAGCGGTAAAGTATGCAAGCTGCTTAAGTCCATTTATAGACTAAAGCAGGCATCGCGGAGTTGGAACATCTGTTTTGATGATGCTGTCAAAGAATTCGACTTTATCAAAAATCCAGATGAACCTTGCATATACAGTAAGATTGTAGGGAGAGCTGTAGTATTTCTCGTCTTATACGTGGATGACATTCTCCTAATAGGAAATGATATTCCTACGTTACAGTCAGTCAAAAGATTCTTGTCACATAAATTCTCCATGAAAGGCCTGGGTGATGCCACCTACATTCTGGGGATCCGGATCTATCGTGATAGATCAAAGAGCATGTTGGGACTTTCGCAGTCCAGCTACATAGACACCATAGTAAAGAGATTCAGTATGGATGATTCTAAGCGCGGTAATCTACCGGCTTGTCACAGAATCACCCTCTCCAAAGAGATGTCTCCCAAGACTGATTTGGAAAGGGATCGCATGTCGATTATACCCTACGCTTCTGCGGTAGGCTCTATAATGTATGCGATGTTATGTACCAGACCAGATGTAGCATACGCATTGAGCGTTGTAAGCTGGTATCAGGCAAACCCAGGGGAGAATCACTGGAGAGCAGTAAAGAACATTCTCAAGTACCTAAGGAGGACTAATGATATGTTCTTAGTGTATGGCGGAAAAGACCTCCAGATTGAGGCCTTTGCCGACTCCGGGTTCCAGAGTGACAAAGATGACTCCAAGTCCATGTCGGGTTATGTCTTTACCCTCAATGGAGGGGCGTTCTGTTGGAAGAGTTCCAAGCAGGAGACCGTTGCGGACTCAACGATGAAAGCAGAGTACATAGCTGCTTGCGATGCCGCAAAAGAAGCTGTCTGGATGAAGAAGTTCCTCACAGAACATCAGGTGGTTCCTATCAGTGTTGATCCAATACTTCTGTATTGTGACAACAACGGCGCTATAGCTTTAGCGAAGGAACCCAGGTCTCATCAGAAGTCCAGACACATCTTAAGGAGGTATCACCTGATCAGGGAGATCGTCGATCGCCGGGAGATCGTCGATCGCCGGGAGATCGTCGATCGCCGGGAGATCGAGGTGAAGAGAGTAGAGACGGAGAATAACATTGCTGATCCATTCACAAAGGCCCTTCCTCTGACGCAGTTCGAGAGGCTATTCGAGATGATAGGCCTACGATATGCCAGCTCATGGCCCTACTTGTGGGAGATTGTTAGTGTATATGCCCTAGGGGCCATTATTGTATCATACTTGTATGTATATTACTTAATGGAATCTTGGGATATTCACAGTTGTATATACAATCTTGCTAAACATGGTAGTATGCTACTTGGTTTGGGTCTACTTTAATATGTGCATATGTTTCTTGTAACGTATCACTTATACATATTAGTAGAGCCCATATGATCTTTGCTTGATTACCAACGTTGTGATGGCAGTCACACTAGTGGGGGCTGGGTAGTCTGTAAGCAACATCCTATACAGGTCCCTGGTCGTTGGATTATCGAGATAGGGCATCGATATTCCGGAGTAGACTAAGTGTGTACGCTTCTCATCCCAGTTGGGGAGATGGTCTGTCCCACAGCCATCAGTACGTCGTACTGGAGATAGTATACAGGTGCTCGTTAGGTTACGGGTACACCGGACAGGACTCGCAGAGGAACTGATTGGTTGGTATTATACCCATAGTCAGTTAACAGTTCCCAGGTGATATGAGTACAGCATAGTCCGCAGACTTTACACTGCTACTTCGCCTCGAGTGTGTCCCACTGTTCTTAGATTGCTACCCTACCACGGCTCAAAGGAGTCGTGCAAACAGGTAGCAGTTAGGTGCAGTCCCGAGCACTTGGAGGCAGTGGCGGTTAGACATGATCCGTCTCTCCCGGTATTGGGAGTCAATATCGCGCTGTGTCAGAGAGCTATTACGCAAAGTCCCTGGCCAGGGCAAGCGAGATTTACTGGTAGGTTCCAGTAGTTTTCTCAGGGTGTAATGGGCTATGCTCCGACATGACTTATACAACTATTAGGGGACTGACGCTTGCCGCCCCCTAGGCTTGATATGCGATAGTCTTAGACGAACAGTTCGGACTGTACGGAGATTGTCACATCAGGCTCAGTGGGAGTTCGGATGAGTTTCCTCATCGACCTTCTTATCGACATCTACCTGGGGACCGTTACGTACAGCTAGCGCCGCTTGCGGTATGTGGTTAAACCCACTGCCAGCGTAGTGTCGAGTCTTTAGAGTCCTACACAGAGAGTTTCCCTGCTCCAGGCGAAACGATATAGAGGTCGTACGGTTCTACGACAAGGGTTCGGACGCGTACCTATGTTTATGCACGTACGATGTTCGGACAATTTTTACTAGCCGGCTTTGGTTTAAGCCAGTTTCTAGTACCGGGTTATTGGATTTATACAGTCTAAAGTTTTTCCGTGTTTTCACGGATTGGAGGAGCGTTCTCGTAATTTGTCGGGAAGCTTCTAGAAGAGTGGTGACTTGGGGGGTTAAGGTGGCATTGCATTAAATGATATTAGTGACTCATTTATGTGATTCATCCATGTCATTAATGCATCATAAATGTTTAATGACTCATATGGAGATGAATCACTCATAGATATTTATGAAGCATGGTTGTTAAATCATTTATTTATTTATTTGATAAATAATAATGCTTCATATATATTATGATAGATCGTTATCTCATTCTTTTTATTATGCTCACCTTCTCTCTTCTCAAGCTCATCCTCTCTTGAAACCCTAATCCTCCCCTCTCATGTGTTGAGATCAAGGATTAGATAGACCAATACATCCATAACCTTACTCTATATCCCCTAGAAAGTTTAGATTAGCAATTTGAGCAATCTAGTTATCTCAAGTTAGAGATCAAGCTTGGACAAAGAGCTCTCGGGTGGATCGTCTTTGATTCGAGGAGGCCGTTGAGGTGCCGATGTTCCAAGGAGCCTACGAGGAGTGGAGGACAGCGATGAAGACCCGAAGGACAAGTAACGTGAGGTATAATTTCGAATCCGAGTAGTTAAAACTCTAGCATATAGTTAGCAATGGTTTAGATAAGATTCATGCGCTCAAGTCCGTGTTACGAAACTTTGATAATCGTTTTTCATATATTCCGCCTCCCCGTAAGCATAGTGGGGTGCGTAACATGGACTTACAATAACACCGTTAAGTTTTTCTATCTTAAATAGGCAAGCACTCACTTTCTACGGTTCCCTAAGGCTCAAGAGAATTAATCCCGCTTAAACCTATATTTACTAAAATTCTTAATTGTAATTTTATATAACTCGAGGGGGCTTTATGAAAAATATTTTATATGCTTTCAAAATAATCTCGAGTGTTTATTTATATTATTTACGGTTTCCATAATTGTAAATTTTAAGAATGTTAAGTATTTTAGTGATAATAGTTTAGCTTACTTAGTTCAAGGTATTTTACTGTAAAACTTGACTTTTGGACAACGTAAGGGTATTTTGGTGAAACTTGTCATTCTTTTATTTTTTAGAAAACATAGAATTTTATAAAATCTTGAAAATATGTGGTTTGATAATATTTATATATTTATAAAAATTAATTTTATTATTAAATAGAAAATCTCGTTTAACTTAAAAAAATCGTATTAAAAATGTTTCGAGACCGAATGCTCCGTGAGGAGGTATGCATCTCGCTCTACTAGCCTAAGGATGTGTGATAATCCACACCATCCAATAATGGGTTCCCCAAAATGGATTGTAGACGCATAATCACAAAGAGTTTTGATAATACATTCAAAGAAACCCGGGTTTTTATAGTTCATGATATTTTAATGAAATGGTGTATTCGCCACAAACATATGTTCAAAAGAGTATCGCTCTATATAAACATGTGTGTATGTGAGGGGTAGGTCATTACCCCGTGATGTTTTCTAGAGATATGTACAAACAAAGGAATAAAAATGATGTATATAAAGTTCATGGTATTTTCATGTAAAAGTGAGATTTAAGTTATTTAACATGATATTTTAGAGTAAAAGTTGGTTCTAAATATTTATAATATTGTTACAAATATTGTATAAAAGTTGGATGAATAATATGTAACTAAAAATGTATGTTTTTAAGGTTTAGAAGATTTACATCAGTATTAACTCCACTTACCGATATTTAATTTGAAAAGAGATTTTAGAGAAGAAGGAAGAGGATTAGAAGGGACTTACTTTTGGATTTTGTAAAGAAGAGAGAAAGGAAGGGGTTGAAGTCGTCACGGGGTCGCCGGAACTTGCTCGATTTCTCGCCAAAAGTTGGTCTCTTGCTAACTCCACTTGTACTCTTCTTGTATTTAGAAAAATTTGAGAATTTTGGATAGAATTTTCAGAATGAGGAGGGGCTAGGTATGGGGTTGTATTTATAGTGTGGAATTAGGGTTTTGGAATTGAAAGAATGAATTAAAATGCATTATAATTGGATTTAAAGGTGAAATTGAAATCTCTGTTTAATTTCAGAAAAATCAAACTGTGCAGGGTTGATGGGGATAGGGGAAACGACACTTGTGCAAAGCCCGGGGACTTTTAGCAATGGGGGCCCCGTCCCCGCCGGCCAAAACACCAATCTCGCTGGTCCAAAAGAGTGCCATTAGATTCTCGCCATCTGTCCATGTCGCTGTTAATTCCATTTTACACATGTTTGTTTTCTTGACTTTTCATTTTCATATGCATTGCAAGTGTAAACTTTTGGGCTTTCAAAAAGTTTTTTTAAAAAAATCATAAAAAATAATGTGCCCAATAGGATTCGAACACAGGGGTTACATCATAGCAGTGCAAGGCTTTACCAATGAGCTACAAGTTATTTCTTGCTGTTCTTAAACAAAAATAACTTATAAATTGTACTCAGACTTGCAAACTCCATTCTGTACATTAACTTAAAAATTTTCGTACAGTAAAATCAGATTCGTTACACTACTCGTTTACTATCATCCTACCAGGAGTTTAACATAAGAGTTTATGATTGGTGAGGCCTTTCATGCCATCAATCAACCACTCTCTCTCTTTCTTCTCTCTCTGTCTCTCATCACAATATAGTAGCTGATAAGAGAAAATTGACTGCTATAGAAAGTCCCTTGTGTTTCGACATAAAAATCTTTTGATACAATCATTTCGATTATGTATATGATTTTAACCACTTTTATTATAAAGAAAAAGGAGACATTTGTTCTGTTATTTATAGCAAACTAGGTTGCTTCCAATAGAATTGATATCAAATTCTACCCACTTTTTGACTTTTTTGACTGTTAGATTTGGTAATCATTTCCATATTAGTATAAATTAGGCTTTAACAACTGATGTTTTCGCCAAAGAGTGTTCGTTAGAGCGATAATAACACTCCCATACTTGATGAAAAGTCTCGGATTTGAAACTCCCCACTTGCAGTGGTAAGAAGGATTTTCAATCAATTATATAGAGAAAGTTTTCATGGATCAAGAGATTTTTCAACTTAAGTTTGATTCTCTCCCGCAATTACACCTTGATTCTTTTTAAACTTATCCTGGATATTCTCTCCCGCAATTATACCTTGATTTTTCAACTTAACTTTGATCATGGTTTCTCAACCTAATTTAGTGGGAAGTGGCCACAAATTAATGATTTTGGGGCAAATTTGTGGATCCCCTGAATGCTTGATATGTGCTTGTGTGTGGTGTGTGTGGATATGCAGTGTACGTTGTGTGCTTAGGTTAGGGATTACGGGCCAAAACAAATCATAAAAGAAAAACACTTAGATATTCTATTCTCGCCCGCCTTTAAGGCTTGATTTTCAAACCTAACATCGCTGTTCTCGCCCACAAGGTTACTTCTTGATTTTTCAACTTAACCTGGATATTATCGCCTGCCGTTACTCTTTTATTTTTCAAATAAATGTTGGTAAGTTCGCCCTGGCTCTTTTATTAGCCCGCAATGTTGCACCTTCCCTATCTATTTATAGCCCATCTTCCCTTATCCCTCCTGAAACATTATTTATCTTTATGAGTTTCTTCTTTTCTTCTCTTATTTTATTATTTTGCACCTCTCTCTTAGCGGAGATAAATGCCCATCAATCTTAAATGTGCCGTCTAAGTGTTGTTCAATTATCATTGACATATACGATGCGCGGTTAGTAAGTGAGACCGATTATGATAAGCTCTTTGATACTATGTAATTCATGTCTATATCCATGTATGGTATTTCAAGCAAGAGTTCCGATTTAGGAATGAAAGCCAAAAAGATCACATGCTGTCGCGCAGCTTGCTCTAGGTGGATCATTCTCTATTTTATATATTCAATCTTATTGTTGCCTTTCATAAAAGTGATAAATGGGACAAGGATCAACCGCGGCTGCATGTCTGCACTCACCCACCAAAACTAAATCCAGGACCCTGCCTCCCATGTTCTACCTCTAGACATGAGCAACTATAGGTATGGAATCGACCGCAATCTTATATAACTCATTATATACAAGAGAAATGGTTGTTATTTTATTGGATATTTTTGTCTTAGAAAAAAAGGTCTAACTTTAATCATTTTTATTGATTCTTCTTCTTATCTCTGCAGTTAATTCTTCTAGGGTTCTCGCCATAATTTTCAACTGGAGACCTTTTTATCTTGATACTTGTGCAAACATATTACATTAACAACAATTTTATTGCATTAATGGAAACACTTTTTGTAGGAAAGTGCCATGTAATAATTACTCTCCCTTGTCTCCACATGGGCCAAGTAAAACTTGTTGCATTAATGGAAACGGAAATTTTAACCTCGTGCAGTTCTCCCTTTGTCCCTATTCAATAATTTCCGTTCCATTTTGTCCATTTCTTCACTTTCCTCTCTCTATTTAATACCCTTCGATATCCAATTACAAGAACAACACACCAATGGAAAAATGAGTGTAACTCTTTCTTTTTAGTTTCCTCTCTTGTCATTTCTCCAATGTTTTTACTATGCATCTACAACTTCATATCTAAATTTTCAATCGCCGGTGAAATCAATTACGAGAAACTGACAGTGGACGAGAAGTCTCCTGAAATTGATGATTGGGAGACGTTTTGTACGCTAAGCAAAGATGGAGCCATGTTGATATCGCAGTGGCCAAGTTAATAAAAGCGGGCACACGTACGCTAATATATGGCTAAGTCTATCGGCAGCTCTCTGACCATAAATTAATAAAAAGTAACCGTTATTTTATCTACCGTCCAAAATAGCAACCATATCTGGTTTTCTTTGGGTGACATTTATATGATTATGCAATGAATGGTTATGTTTATGATGGAGGACTGATGGATGAGAAAACCATGACCGAGACTGAGAAAGGGAAGGTAGCCTAAAATTATTTGTGCCGATGGAGCGAAACCAGTCCAAACGGCTCCGAGCATGGTTACGAGCCGAGCAAAAAGATTTGATAAAGATTGCGAAAGATTTCATCCGCAGAAAAAGATTGCTGAAAGTTGTCAAATTTGGATAATAGAAGTTATTTGATTGAGAAGAGACATAGCTGATTTTCGGAGAAGATTGATTGAGATTTTATTTGGTTTTATCTGGTTCGATTAGCTTAAATAATTTTGAAAATATTTTAATCAGATTTGATAGATTGAAATTTTATCAAATCTAATTTATCTCATGCCTATATAAAAGGCCTTAATGTATTTTTTGAAATTCTTGTGACTTCTCATATTTGAGAGAAAATTGGTACTAACTAAGCACTCGGTTGGTAAGATTCCTTAATATAATTTTGAAAATTTTATTGCTTTTGAATAAATTTCATAAGTAACCTCAATGGGTTTTTGGAGGAAGAGTTGAGGTGAGAAAGCTGTTGCCGAGTACCTGCAAAGAAGTCCCGGGATGGTTTGGTACCACCAAGGACCCTCCGACGCTCAAGTTAGTGATGAGATCTGAGCAGAGTAACGGCATAAAAGTGTAAAAAGTGGCTCACTTGACCCCTCTGTGATGGGGGTTTATATAGCGGCGGCAGCACACAGCAGCAGGCGCGAGAATCTCGCCGGCAGTTACGCTCCCGACGTCACGCCCGCGTAAAGAGCGGATCGCCCATTGATGGGGATCGTGATGGCGTGGAACGTGGGACGTTGCTGGCGGAGAATCTGCGCGTGGCGAGATTTGCGGAGCGGCAGTTACGCTTGTGAATGGTGGAGTTGGTCGGTAGGAGGGACCGAGGAATACGGCCTCGGCTGGGGAGCTCGGAGACAAGCAAGAAGGCCGAGAGGGCTGAGGAGTCTTGGTCCTGTGGCAGCTCGGGGCGAGCTGAGGGGCCGAGGAGGCCAAGTTGCAGGGGGTCCGAGGAGGGCCAGCTTGCGCTTGTAGGTCGGGTACAAGGGTGGCCTGGTCGGCCTCTGTGGGCCCTTTCTTCTGGGTCTTGGGACACGTCATCCGCCATGTGTCGCGATCTTGGGGATTGCCAATATCGAGCATCATCATTAGCCCCCCACTCTTGTCCCGACCAGCTAGTGGGTCGGGTCAAGAGTGGACTGCCGGGCCGTCTGGGGTAAGCTTCCTCCTAAGGTTTCGTCGGGACGCGTCCCCGGGCTGTCAGCTGTCTTTTCTTCCAGCTTATCTGGGCGAGATCTCTGCATTTAGGGAAGGTGCGCCGGTTGATCTTGGCGAGGGCCTTGACCCCTGGCGTTGCGAGTAGGGAAGCTACTGGCCAGGGATAGTCGAGTCTGGAAGGACTTTGATCCCTGTCTTTGTTGGGTAGGAAGCTACCTGCTGGGATGTGCTGAGTCTGGAAGGACTTTGATCTCGGCGGCCTCTCGAAGAGGGCTTCAGATCCTCATCGTTGGCCAAAACACCAATCTCGCCGGTCCATAAGGGCTACATCATAGCAGTGCAAGGCTTTACCAATGAGCTACAAGTTATTTCTTAATGTTCTTAAACAAAAATAACTTATAAATTGTACTTGGACTTGCAAACCCCATTCTGTATATTAATTTAAAAATTTTCGTACAGTAAAATCAGAGTCGTTACACTACTCGTCTACTATCATCCTACCAAGAGTTTAACATAAGAGTTTATGATTGGTGAGGCCTTTCATCCCATCAATCAACCACTCTCTCTCTTTCTTCTCTCTCTCTCTCTTTCTCATCACAATATAGTAGCTGATAAAGAGAAAATTGACTGCTATAGAAAGTCCCTTGTGTTCCAACATAAAAATCTTTTGATACATTCATTTCGATTGTGTATATGATTTTAACAACTTTTATTATAAAGAAAAAGGAGACATTTGTTCCGTCATTTATAGCAAACTAGGTTGCTTCTAATAGAATTGATATCAAATTCTACCAACTTTTTGACTGTTAGATTTGGTTAATCTTTTCCATATTAGTATAAATTAGGCTTTAACAACTGATGTTTTAGCTAAAGAGTGTTTGTTAGAGCGGTAATAACACTCCTATACTTGATGAAAAGTCTCGGATTTGAAACTCCCCACTTGCAGTGGTAAGTAGGATTTTCAGCGAATTATATAGAGAAAGTTTTCACGAATCAAGAGATTTTTCAACTTAAGTTTGATTCTCTCCTTCAATTACACCTTGATTCTTTTTAAATTTATCCTGGATATTCTCTCCCGCAATTACACCTTGATTTGTCAACTTTGATCATGATTTCTCAACCTAATTTAGGGGGAAGTGGCCACAAATTAATGATTTGTAGGCAAATTCGTGGATCCTTGAATGCTTGATATGTGCTTGTGTGTGATGTGTGTGGATATGCATTGTACGTTGTGTGCTTAGGTTAGGGATTACGGGCCAAACCACAAAACAAATCATAAAAGAAAAACACTTAGATATTCTATTCTCGCCCGCCTTTAAGGCTTGATTTTCAAACTTAACATCGCTGTTCTCGCCCACAAGGTTACTTCTTGATTTTTCAACTTAACCTGGATATTATCGCTTGCCGTTACTCTTTTATTTTTCAAATAAATGTTGGTAAGTTCACCTTGGCTCTTTTATTAGCCCGCAATATTGCACCTTCCCTATCTATTTATAGCCCATCTTCCCTTATCCCTCCTGAAACATTATTTATCTTTATGGAGTTTCTTCTTTTCTTCTCTTATTTTCTTATTTTGCTCCTCTCTCTTAGCGGAGATAAATGCCCATCAATCTTAAATGTGTCGTCTAAGTGTTGTTCAATTATCATTGACATATACGTGCGCGCGATTAGTAAGTGAGACAAATTATGATAAGCTCTTTGATACTATGTAATTCATGTCTATATCCATGTATGGTATTTCAAGCAAGAGTTCTGATTCAGGAATGAAAGCCGAAAAGATCACATGCTGTCGTGCAGCTTGCTGTAGGTGGATCATTCTCTATTTTATATATTCAATCTTATTGTTGCCTTTCATAAAAGTGATAAATGAGATAAGGATCAACCGCGGCTGCATGTCTGCACTCACCCACCAAAACTAAATCCAGGACCCTGCCTCCCATGTTCTACCTCTAGACATGAGCAACTATAGGTATGCAATCGACCACGACCTTATATAACTCATTATATACAAGAGAAATGGTTGTTATTTTATTGGATATTTTTGTCTTAGAAAAAAAAGGTCTAACTTTAATCATTTATATTGATTCTTCTTCTTATCTCTGCAGTTAATTCTTCTAGGGTTCTCGCCATAATTTTCAACTGGAGACCTTTTTATCTTGATACTTGTGCAAACATATTACATTAACAACAAATTTATTGCATTAATGGAAACACTTTTTGTAGGAAAGTGCCATGTAATAATTACTCTCCCTTGTCTCCACATGGGCCAAGTAAAACTTGTTGCATTAATGGAAACGGAAATTTTAACCTCGTGCAGTTCTCCCTTTGTCCCTATTCAATACTTTCCGTTCCATTTTGTCCATTTCTTCACTTTCCTCCCTCTATTTAAGACCCTTCGATATCCAATTACAAGAACAACACACCAATGGAAAAATGAGTGTAACTCTTTCTTTTTAGTTTTCTCTCTTGTCATTTCTCCAATGTTTTTACTATGCATCTACAACTTCATATCTAAATTTTCAATCGCCGGTGAGATCAATTACGAGAAACTGATGGTGGACGAGAAGTCTCCTGAAATTGATGATTGGGAGACGTTTTGTACGCTAAGCAAAGATGGAGCCATGTTGATATCGCAGTGGCCAAGTTAATAAAAGCGGGCACACGTACGCTAATATATGGCTAAGTCTATCAGCAGCTCTCTGACCATAAATTAATAAAGAGTAGCCGTATTTTTATCTACCGTCCAAAATAGCAACCATATCTGGTTTTTTTTGGGTGACATTTATATGATTATGCAATGAATGGTTATGTTTATGATGGAGGACTGATGGACGAGAAAACCATGACCGAGACTGAGAAAGGGAAGGTAGCCTAAAATTATTTGTGCCGATGGAGCGAAACCAGTCCAAGCGGGCCGAGCATGGTTACGAGCCGAGCAAAAAGATTTGATAAAGATTGCGAAAGATTTCATCCGCAGAAAAAGATTGCTGAAAGTTGTCAAATTTCGATAATAGAAGTAATTTGAGTGAGAAGAGACATAGTTGATTTTCGGAGAAGATTGATTGAGATTTTATTTGGTTTTATCTGGTTCGAATAGTTTAAATAATTTTGAAAATATTTTAATCAGATTTGATAGATTGAAATTTTATCAAATCAAATTTATCTCATGCCTATATAAAAGGCTTTATGTATTTTTTGAAATTCTTGTGACTTCACATATTTGAGAGAAAATTGGTACTAAATAAGCACTCGGTTGGTAAGATTCCTTAATGTAATTTTGAAAATTTTATTGCTTTTGAATAAATTTCATAATTAACCTCAAATTGGCTCTATTTCATTGTGTTCCATCTATATCCTAATTCCATTCATTTAATATCCCTTTGGTGTCATTGACATAAAGAGATGTCATTTATAGTATATCTATTTCTATATATGGAAAGTTAAGAAATCATCATATAATAATCAAGAAATTGAAATAGAAAAGAAAAAAAGGAAGGTTTGTGATGATTTTGAAATCTTCTCTACTAGGTAATTTATTATCCTTATGCATGGATAATAAATTCGGTCGTTGTGGTCGGACTCTATTATGGATTTCTGACCACATTCTCCATAGGGCCCTCTTATCTCTTCCTTCTCTGAGCTCGATTTTGAAAATTTTATTGTTTTTGAATAAATTAAAGTTTCTAAAGATTTGTGATCTATTCCTAATGCCTTAGATTTATCTTGGTCACTATAGAATGACATCTGTCTGATCGTCCATAGAACGAAATCTACTTCTTGATGTAAGGTTGGTTTTCTTAGCAATATTAAAATTATAATTGTAACGACTCTAAAATGCGTATACAAAAATTTCTTATTAATGTACATAAGAGAGTACAACAGTCTGTGTAAGAGTTATTCCTTATTTTTGTTAAAAAAAAATAAAAAGCGACTTGTAGCTCTGGTAAAGCCTCTACATTGCTGTGATATAGTTTGAGTGTTTGAATCCCTTCAATTCCAATTATTTTTTAAGATTTTTCTTTTTAATTTTTCGGAAGCCCAAGAGTTGCACGTGCAATTCACGGAGAAATGAAAAGTTTCAGAAAAATCAAACATGCGCAAATAGGAGTAAACCCTGACTACACCACGTGACACGAATCTCGAGACGGATCATCAAGATCCGACCGCTCATTCCCTCAAAAGGGTTAGCGCCGACGGTTCGATTGAGCCCAATTCCCCCGTGCTTTGCACACTTGTCCCTTCGACTCCCCTCAACTCCTCTGCACTGTTTGATTTTCCTGCAATCAAATAGAGACTTTTCAATCCACCATTTAATACCATTTTAATTCTTTTAATCCATATTTTTAATTTCCAAACCCTAGTTTTTCACTATAAATACCACCTCATGCCCTAGCTCTTCCCCATTCTAAAATTTCTAGCAAAAATTCTCTCAAACTCTCTAATTACCAAGTGGAGTTAAGCACCCAAGTGGAGTAGCAAGCCAAACTCGAAAACCGGAGCATCTCCGACGAAACCACAACCCCCGAAAAGTTCTTCTTTTTCTTATTAACGATCTAAGCTAGTAAGTACCCCTTTCTCTCTTTTCATTCATCTTAAATATTTTTTTTAAACATGTCGGTAAAGTGGAGTTATCTCCGATACATATTTATTTAACCTTAGAACTCTCCTCTTTAAAGTAAAATATGTCAAACTAACTTTCTCACATTACTTGTAACCTTGTTTATAATTTTTTAGTTTTTAGTTTAACCAAAATTTTCATGTGAAACAATCATATAATGAATTTTCCATTAAAATACCATGAATTATAGTGTAACATCTTTTTGATATCTAGTATACCCAAACCCTAGAACCTTCACGGGGTAATGACCTACCCCATACGCACACTATGGTTTCATAGCACGATATTCTAAATATAGGGGTAATTCAAGGTAAAAACTTTTCATTAAAATACAACACCTTTTCAAAACGGGTTTTGTAACGACTCTAAATTTACTGTACAAATTTTTTAAAGTTAATGTATGTTGGGATTGGATAACGTCCTGGCCATCTACCGTGGCCGATGCGGAACAAAAATGACATTTAAAAACTTGGCGCTACCAAACCCGTCCTAGAATCGAAACAATAAACCTACACTAGCTAACTACAAGATGTTCTAGCTACTGAGATAGAAGGTTATACTGAATGAACCGTGTCCTTCGGTCATCTACCATCTTCCTTAGCTCATTGATGCGTCCTCGATTGAAATTGGCCGTCGGTCTTTCACCGTCGAAGATGATCCACCCGAGAGATGTAGCTCATGGCTCTAGCTCCATACAAAAGATCAAGTGAAGCAACTAAGGACTCCAGGTTGCTAATCTAGAGTGCCTAGGAGGTAGTGAGGTGTTCAAAGTGTTTATCTACCTCACCTCCTCTCTTGATTCTCAACACATGAGATTATAGAGAGGAGGTTGCAGATGAAGGTGGAGGAACTCAAGAAAACTCAAGAGGAGAGTGAAGCTAATGGTGAGGTGAAAAAAAAAACAATCAACCATCCTTTTTCCTCAAGTGAGAAAAAATAAGTGAATTTTGGTTTTGTAAAACAATATTTTCCAATTTAAAAACCAACACATGCTTGAATAGTTTACACAAATGAATTGTTAATTCATTTATACAACACTATTGAAGCATAGTTATCTCCATACTCCGCTCTCTCTTCCTTTACACCTCATTTTCCATTTATAATAAATGGATAAATCTAAAATGAGGTGTCCACCTTCTAGAATGTTTTCCGTATAAATACGGATTACACTCTACTGTATATGCATACCTGTATTCGTACCAAAATACGAATACCCTAAAAAATAGAATAACACAAAGAACATAATACTAGAATATACATATCGAAATACATATACGTAAATTATTAAATCAATACCTGATTTAATAATCCGGCTCAAACATGAGTCGGCTAGTATTATCAACCGTCCGATCAAAAGTCCGGGTAACTAGTACAATTATTCGATCGGAACCTTACATGTATCCAATACGGTTATTACATTATTTCGCTAGAACTAGGAAAACCCTCTGTATGGGACTCTAAAGACTCGTCAATACTCTGGCAGTGGGTTTAACCATAAGCACGTCAGCGGCACTAGCTGTACATAACGGCTACCCAGATATTGAGCGAAAGGAAGGCCGACGAGCAAACTCATCTGAATCCCTATTGAGTCTGTCAGTGAAAATTTACATACAGTCCGGTCTGTTCGTCTAAGAGTATCGCATATCGGGTCTAGGGGATGGATAAAGTCAGACCCCTAATAACGCGATATTTCGTGTCAGTATGAAGCCTATCACCCATTGAGAAACTACTGATCCAAATCAGTAATTCCCGTCTACCTTGGCCAAGGATTTCTGGTGATGGCCACCCGTGCACCGTGCGACATCAACCCCCAATACCGGAAGAGATGAATCCCCAACGATCCGCTCACTGCCTCCATGTGGTTCGGGACTGTACCCAATTAAAACATGTTTGCACAACTCCTTTGAGCAATGGTAGGATAGTAATTAAAATACAGTGGGAACTCACACGAGACAAATGATGATCTCAGGTCGACAGACTAACATGTACTCATGTCACCCTGAGATCAAAGTAGCATGTTCCCGGCGAATCCGTCCAGTCTACTCATAACCCATTGAGCACATTTATACTATCTTAGGTGACTAACTGACACCAATGGCTTGTGAGACCGGCCACCGCTTCTCGTCGAGGTCTCGATAATTATATACTGGTCTACTCCGGAGTATCGATGCCCAGTCTCGATACTCCCTCAACTAGGAACATTTAAGGATGTGCTTATAGACCACCCAGCTCCCACGTATATGATCACCATCATAATGCTGGTGGTCAAACAAGAATCATATGGGCTCTATCAACATGTAATAGTGATCTGTAATACCACATAATGCATGTACATAATGATAAAGACAAACCAGATAGCATACTATCATTTTGAGTAAGACTGTTCTACCCGTATAGGTCATCCCTCAATCATCACAATCGCGTGTCTGCGATTACAATAATTGACTTGAGGGCATGTTCCCCTCCGAAAGACGACGACGACGTGAGGACGTCTAGCCTGAGATTCGGGGCAGATGCTATATGGTTTTATCCGTCTACCTCTTCGAAGATGCCAAGTTGATTTATGGCACCGTGTATCGGAGGTTTAGACGGATGCGGCCGATGTAGCAGACTTCGTCAGATTCCCCCTCGCTAGAGGGGTTTTTGATTGTGGGGACGCTCTTCCCTGCAGGCGCAAGCCCCTGCAGTTAATTATGCTACCGCATCGCAGTAGCCACTTTCTCCTTCTCTAGAATTTCACTTCGTGTCGTATGTGTTTGTTTTGTTTGTGGTTGCCCGTGGATTGTATACGGAGACTTAGTAATGCCGTCGCCCGTAGGACGTGGATTAGTCCAAATCCGTATTTACTTAGATTTGGGTTTGGTGTTTTTAGTTTAAGAATACGTTAGCCGTGTTGAGGCTAAGATCAACTTAAACATCCGTTAAGGATACGTTAGTCCTGTTTGAGACTAAGATCGACTTAACGCGGTGATCCATTTAATATATGGCCGTCGGGACTCGTCACCTCTCTGACGACGTTGAAGGATTACAACGACAGGTGCCAGAAGAGTTCGGAGATGTACCCTTGAACCAAAGTCGATTTGGAGTTTTATAGTCCATTTGAATATTTAAGGATGCATTAGCCGTGTTTTGGGCTAAGATCAACTTAAATGGGACCGTTTAGATCCGGCAAAAGAGCATTTGAAGGCTCTATTGTTCCAGTTTAGGGACGTAGTGGTCCATGTTCCAGTTTAGGGACGTGGTGGTCCATCGCCAGTTTAGGGACGTGGTGGTCCATAATTAGTTTAAGGACGTTTCGGTCCGTCGCCAGTTTAGGAACGTGGTGGTCCATTATTAGTTTAAGGACGTTTCGGTCCGATATTAGTTTAAGGACGTCTCGGTCCAATCATTAGTTTAAGGACGTTTCGGTCCGATATTAGTTTAGGGACGTGTCGGTCCAATATTAGTTTAAGGACGTCTCGGTCCGATATTAGTTTAAGGACGTCTTTGTCCAATATTAGTTTAAGGACGTCTCGGTCCACGAGTTTAAGGACCCCGCAGTCCATTTTGATGTGTGGTCGTCGGGACCCGTCACCTCTCTGACGTCGTTGAGGAATTACAACGATAGGTGTCAGAGGAGTTCGGAGATGTACCCTCGAACCGGATGTAAATTGATTTAGGAGAGCAATCTTGCTCAGTCAATTTAATTTGAGAACTTACGGCCACAATTGGGCTAAGTCCAATTGAAGATGTTCAACATTTCATTTGCTTTTGCATTGCATTTATTTTTATTTTTATTTGGGCTCTACCCATAAAGGATGCAGAGTATCAATTTGTTTTGGGCTCTGCCCATTTATAAATGATGCAGAGCATCAATTTTACTTAGGCTCTGCTCTTTATTGCTTTGCAATTTAATTTGGCCTGTTAGGTCTTTTTGACTTGGGCTTGGCCCTTTAGCAAAAGAAATGCATTGCATTTCAGTCGCTTTGCGCCAATCAAAGAGCGCGAGCGCTTGTGGTGACGACACGTGTCATGCAAGCGCAGTGCGCTGCGCTAGTACGCTGCGCTTGCGCTGCTGACACGTGGCGCGCTCTGGTGAGTTGCGCCAATTTCAGAGAGCAAATCTCTATTTCAAAAGTGCATAGCGCAAATGGTTCAGATGTTGACACGTGGCGCTCTCCCAAGAGCGCAACAGCGCAGTTTGCAAGTGTAAGGCACTATAAAATTGAGAATCTTTTAGATTCAAGAACCAAAGGTTCATAACAGAAGTGCAAAGCACTGTTTGCTCTCTTGATCTAATTTAGATCAAATAAAACAAGTTTCTCTTGTTTTTCTTATCTCAGAGAACCAGAGGTTCATAAAAAAGTGCAAAGCACTATTTTTATTTTGTTTTTTATTAAAAATCATTGATCTTGTTTTTAGATCCATGATCTGTTCATAAGAGAAATTTCTCTTTTTCTAAAGGCTTTTTATCTTTTTTTTTGTTCTTGAGGATTTCTCTCTAATTCTTCAGAGCTCTCTCTATTTAATTTCTCACAAAATGTTAATGCCTTTGAATTGAGGTCTAGGGTCCTTTTTATAGTGCCCATAAATTAGTTAAATTTGTTAAAGAGATTTTTCTCTGAGTGATTTGGGGAATTTTCCCCACCGTTGAATTTTTGATCCAAGGGCTTCTGTTTTACAGAAGAAAATCTTCTTGTTTTAACAAGAACAAAAAAGATTTCTTTAGAATTTTAATTCTGTTTGGCGCAAATGCCCCAGCGCATGACACGTGTCACGCAGCGCAACTGCGCTGGCGCATCTACGCTGACACATGTCGCGCAGCGCACAGCGCAGCGCAACTGCGCTAACACGTGTCGCGCAGTGCAGTGCTTGCACAACCGAAGCGTTGCTTCCTTTAATAGAGCTTTGCTCTAAATAGAGCTTTGCTCTGATTGGGTGCGCTGCCTTTGGTGCTGCGCTGATGTATCTGCGCCTGACACGTGGCGCGTTGCGCGCAACGCAAAGGATCTGAAGCGTTGCTTCATTTATTTCAATTTTAATTTTCAATACAGAGCTTTGCTCTGATTGGGGGAAACAGAAGCGTTGCTTCATTTCTCGCCTTGGAATTTGAACAGAGCTTTGCTCTGATTGGGGTAAACAGATGCCCCCCCACCGTTGCGCTTATGTAGCCCCAAACGCGAGCGCAACGGTGGCAGAATTCCAACCGTTACGGCAACTTTTGGAAGTTGAAAGAGCACTTAATGTCTATAAATAGGACCTTTGGTCCTACTCAGATGATTATCATCTTTAAAATTTTCTCTTTCAAAAACTTCAGAGCTTTGCTCTTGCCTTCAAGAACTCCTCGAGTTATATTTTCCTAAACAGAAACTATTTAAGTAAGAATTAGTCTTGAATTAAATCAATCTTAATTAATAGAGCTTTGCTCTCATAGATCTTTGATCTCAAGAAAATCCTTTTGGGGTTTCACCAAATAGAGCCTTGCTCTCAGGAATCTGTTTCAGGATTTCTCAACCCATGAATAGAACTTTGCATCTTTGGCAAAACATAGACCTCTTTGATCTAAAAGAAAGATGAACTCTTAGGAGTTCGAATATGGACAGTGAATATTAAAAAATGGACTTTTGTATTTAATGGATCATATCATCTTTTAATAGCAACGATCTCAGAGTTCTCGGGGGATTTCTTTAAATTCTCTCTATTAGGATTTTGGTAGTCAGTCCTGTTTGCAGAGCACTGCTCTCGAGGAGTTTAACTCTCTGTGTATATTTTTTTTATCGCTAATCTTCCTGTGGTATTTGTAAGTCCATGCTACCTCTCCCGGTACTTTCGGGTATGCGGAATTTGGTGAAAAATGATTTTCTTAGAGGTGGTAACATGGACTTAAAACCCGGATCTTTGTTAAACATCTAACTAACAACCTAACTACGAGTTGCTAACTACTCGGTTAGGGGGTTATACCTTTCTTTTTCTCGAACTCCTTCGTCTTCAAGCTTCGATGGTCGTCCGAATCGGCTTCTCCCCGTCGTCTCCTTGCGCCGAAGATAGATCCACCTGAAAGCTTCAACCTTTGGCTCCTTCTTTGAACTTTGAAGAAACTAGTTCACTCGGTTTGCTAAATCTTGTGAACTAGAGTAAGTAGAGAAGAGTTTGTATGGGATTTTATTTATGGTTCTTGGTTCTCAACTCATGAGATAAGTGAACCATAGAATCAAGAGAGGGAGAGCAAGAGGAGGAAGATAAGAGCTCAAGAACAAGAGAGAGAATGAGCATGAAAGAAATGAGAGAAAACTTTTCTCATTTGGCTCTCATAATCCAAAACAATCATAACATATCATATCAATCAAGTATTATGTGATGGTTTAAGCAACCATAGCCATATCATTTCATGCACTCATTTTGCACAAAAGAGCAAGCAAGCAAAAGTCTTTGCCATGAAATGATAGCTATAGTTATCATGATGGTCAACTAGTCAAGCCTAGTCAACCGGTCAACAAGTCAACAAAAGTCAACAAGTCAACAAAGTCAATCCCTCAACAACCATGTCACCATAATACTTAATTAATATAGTTGTTAATCACATATCATATTCTCATTAGGGTTGAGCAAAAAGTCAATAGTCAACGGTCAACGGTTAACAACCCTAATGAGAATCCTCTGCCTCTGTCTCTCCGTCAACTGTGCATACACACCCGCATCCGCGTTCCGAGGAACACGAATGCATACTGGATAAATCCAATCCCAAAAGGAACACTAGGATCTGGCTTAAACCAAAGCCCGCTGGTGTAAACCGTCCGGACACTGTCCGTGCACAAGTGCACGGATGTGACCGAACTCTGTCGCAAAACCATGCGACCTCTACTCTTTTGCCTAAAGGCGAATAGCTTTCTGTGTGGGACTCTAAAGACTCGACACTACGCTGGCAGTGGGTTTAACCACAGACCGCAAGCGGCACTAGCTGTGCGTAACGGTCCCCAGGTAGATGCCGACAAGAAGACTGACGAGGCGAAACCCATCTGAACTCCTACTGAGCCTGAATGTGACATTCTCCGTACAGTCCGGTCTGTTCGTCTGATACATCGCATGGCGGGCCTAGGGGGCGGTAAACGTCAGTCCCCCAATAGCGGTACAAGTCGTGTCGGAGTGAAGCCCAAAACACCCTAAGATAACACTGGAAGCTTACCAGTATATCTCGTTTGCCCTGGCCAGGGACTACTCATGTAATGGCTCTCCTAGACACAGCGCGATGTCAACCCCCAATACCGGGAGAGACGAATCCTGTCTAACCGTCACTGCCTCCAAGTGCTTCGGGACTGCACCCAATTACCACCTGTTTGCACGACTCCTTTGAGCCGTGGTAGGGTAGTAATCAAAGTACAGTGGGAACACACTCGAGGCGAAGTGACAGTGTCAAGTCAGCGGACTAAGATGTACTCATGTCACCTGGGAACTGATAACTGACGATAGGCATAATACCAACTAGTCAGTTCCCGACGAGTCCTATCCAGTGTACTCGTAACCCAACGAGCACCCGCATACTATCTCAAGTACGACGTACCGACGGCTGTGGGACAGACCGTCTCCCACACTGGGATGAGAAGCGCATGCGCTAGTCTACTCCGGAGTATCGATGCCCTATCTCGATAGTCCTGCGACCAGGGACCTGCATAAGGATGTGCTTATAGATTACCCAGCCCCACTAGTGTGACTGCCATCACAACGCTGGTAATCAAGCAAAGATCCTAAGGGCTCCACTAATGTGTACAGGCGATATACTAAAATAAACACATGTACACATTGAAGTAGAAACAAACCAAGTAGCATACTACTATTTTGAGCAAGATTGTATATACAAGGTGAATATCCCAAGCTTCCATTAAGTAATATACAAACTAGTATGATACAGTAATGGCCTCTAGGGTATATACACTAACAATCTCCCACTTATGCTAAGGCCATGTACTGGCGTATCGAAGACCTATCATCTCGATCAGCCGCTCGAACTGAGTCTGGGGCAAGGCCTTGGTGAATGGATCTTGTAGCGTCTTGAAAAGTCGTTTTGGTGTTTTCCTGAAATTCGGTGAAAATTCGGTATTTTTCCGAAAACCGTCTTTCTCGTTATTTTGCAGTTTAGGGCTAATTATACTTAAAATGGATAGGTAATTGCTTGTTTTTAGTAGCTAATGAGTTAATTGTGATATTCTGGTCGTTTAAAAATTTTCCCCAATTTTTCAATTTTTTAATATTATTTTAAGCCGGTAAGAAAATACATTAAATTAGCGCTAAATACAAATTTTTCCGGGCTAATTTTAATCTCTAAAATTATGATAATTAAAATCTAGTGGTAACATAAATTTTTAGTAATTTATTTTGATTTTTAACAAATTTTTATGATATGAAACGAATTTATTGACTTTTAAGCTAAAACTTGCAATTTTGGACTTGTGGGGGGTCTTTTTGCATAAATTTTTTTTCGTGCAACCTCTCACAATTTCCTCACCTCTCTTGGGCTGAGCCCACTACAGAATTTTTCTCCCTCCTCTATCATTTTCTTCAACTCTTTTGTTGGGTGGAATAGATTCAAGTTAGGATTTAAATATATTAATTTGAGGGGGTGTTTTTAGCATGAAAATTTCTATCCAATCATTCACTCATTCTCACCCCTCATTCCAGCCGAGCCCACCTGCAGGAATTTCCCCTCCATTTCTCCATTTCATTTCTTGTGATATATGTATGGGTTGCATTTTTTTATATTAATTAAGTTTGGTGTTAACTTGTCGCTAAATTGTCGATGTTTGCATCAAATTGCAATTTCTAGCTTACTAGGTTTTTATTAAAATATTGTGGCGAATTAATTGCGATATCTAGATTATTTTGTTGGCTTGTCCTACGACTTTTAGGATGCGTGAGTGCGGATTTTTGGGTAGTCGGGTTTTAGTTTTGCCGGGCGACCAAATCGGCGTTTTTTGGCAGTTTTTGCGATTTTCGCGTGTGTTCCGCGCACTTTGTGCACGTTGTACCTAGCTTGTGAACGTTAGTATTTTCGTTTGGGTTTTGCGTCGTTCTTGACATGTAACCTTATGTTTGGTATTGATGTAAATTCCAGGTCCGGTCGCGGAGACGTCAGACGCGGCTCGAAAGGGGAAGCGGTGATTGGACGCAGCTAGCTAGGGATTTCTGTGAGTAGATGTAACATCTACGGGGGACTATCGTTGGATGGCGCAAGCCGCCCGATAGTTTTAGTAATTTAAAAAGATTCTTAGTGATGTTAGTAATTAGGGGTGTAATACTTATATGATTATTTGCTGCATCCATGCCTTATATTGACATACATATGCGAACCCATGTTATAGGACACCTGCACCATTGCCAGGGTTTTTATATGCAGCACCAGCACTATTCATGCTTACACACACGCCCTGGTAATTGCCATGCCACCACACTAGATAACCTATAATTTGAAACCTTTACTAATTGATGCTTAAACCTGTGCTATTGCCTTTAATTCCTTAAAATGAAATCGTAGGATTGCTATTCATGTGCATGTACCTCATCATATTAATTGTTCATGCCTAGTCTATTAATCATGCATTGTAGCTTAATTATTGATACCATATGCATTCATCACCATTGACATATGCACTTATGAGGATTTCTTGAGATTTTATGATATTTCTGGATTTCGGGGGAAAGCCGCAAAATTTCTAAACTTATTATATTTTTAAAATATGTAAATTGCGGTTTTCTAGTGATGTAAGTGTCGTCCACCATGAGTTTGCTATGGTTTTGGAAATCCGTGTCGAGGAGTGGAGGATCCGACACGGGTACATGGTGGGCCCGGTAAGGTACCCCGGGGCAAGAGGAATGTGGTGATGACGTTGAGCCTGGCAGGGGACGGATTACCTACCGGTGACTGTTTGGGACGGCGGATATCCAGAGGATACCGACCGTGGCCGCTAGATGATGAGATATTGATATTTGAGATGGGTCAGCCGGACGGCTGAGGCCAGAGATACATTTATGAGATTTGAGACAGCTTTTGGGTGTCGTTGCTGGACACCGGTTCTCGTCGATTCTTTGAGTATTATGCTGGCATTCTAAAAGAGTTTCAAAAAAAACAAAAGAGATAAATGTTTCTTATATATACCTATTGAGACCTCAGATATTCATGTTGCATACATATTAGTACACTGATGTTGTATACACACCTGCTAGTGCATCCCGTCATACCTGTATTTTAGATGCTTGGATGCTTGTGTGCATGCATACGATAGCCTTTGTAGATGTTATTTATTACTCACGAGTTGGCAACTCACGCCCGTTGTGCCACAGTCTTTTGCAGGTCCGCTCCGTCAGTTCAGTAGCGGCGGGCGCACTTGTTCTTTTGCCTCTTTTGCCTGAGCTCGAGATTTGCTCATAGGTGGGTTATGTTATTATTTTTGTACCACCTTGTATATTCCTTGTATCTAGTGTACTCCATCTACTGTTTCTACCAGATTTATTGTATATTGACCTAGAAATGAGACTGTGAGGATTGTGGACTTTTATGCTGTATTTTGGGGTTGAGCTCACTTGAGTCGACATGATGTTTTCTTATGCTTTATTATGATTATTATGCTTGTTGTCATTTATATTGCGTGGGATTTGTGACCGCCTTGTGGCGAAGAGCTAGCTCCCGCTTGGGGATGCCCTATTTTGTTGGGTTCATGTATATTTTTGTTGTACCCATTTTGGGGGCCAGTATTTACAAAGGAGACTCTGCCGCAATTTTCGGAAAAATTGGTATTGTTTTTAAAAAGGGTTTTACATGACTTATTTGATAAACTTGCTTTCAAATGTTTGGGTTTTCTTCACTCTTTTGCTTAATTGGTTTTGTTTTCTGGGCTTTGGCTTACTTATTTTACGGACGTCTTTAGACTTTTCGTAAACTTAAGTGCCAGTCACGTTCCGTACCCTGCGGGTCGTGACAGATCTGCAGTGTTATCTTCTGAAGCGACTCTCCGAACCTCGATCTCCTGGCGATCCACGATCTCCCTGATCAGGTGATACCGCCTCAAGATGTGTCTGGATCTCTGATGGGACCTGGGTTCCTTCGCTAAAGCTATAGCCCCGTTGTTGTCGCAATACAGAGGTATTAGATCAACAATAGACGGAACCACCTGAAGCTCTTTCAAGAACTTCCTCATCCAGACAGCTTCTTTTGCGGCATCAGATGCAGCGATGTATTCCGCTTCCATCGTCGAGTCTGCAACGGTTTCCTGTTTGGAACTCTTCCAACACACCGCCCCTCCATTGAGGGTAAAGACAAAACCCGACATGGACTTGGAATCATCCTTGTCACTCTGGAAGCTGGAGTCAGCAAAGGCCTCGATCTGGAGGTCTTTTCCGTCATACACCAAGAACATCTCCTTAGTCCTTCTGAGGTACTTGAGAATGTTCTTTACCGCTATCCAGTGTTTCTCCCCAGGGTTTGACTGATACCGGCTTACCACACTCAGTGCATAAGCTACATCAGGTCTGGTACACAACATCGCATACATTATAGAGCCTACCGCAGAAGCGTAGGGTATAATAGACATGCGATCCCTCTCCAAATCAGTCTTGGGAGACATCTCTTTAGAGAGGGTGATCCCGTGACAAGCCGGTAGGTTACCGCGCTTGGAATCTTCCATACTGAATCTTTTCAGTATGGTGTCGATGTACCTGGACTGTGAAAGTCCTAATATCCTCTTGGATCTATCACGATGGATCTGGATCCGCAGGATGTATGAGGCATCACCCAGGTCTTTCATGGAGAACCTTTGTGACAAGAACCCCTTGACAGATTATAGCATAGGAATGTCATTTCCTATTAAGAGAATGTTATCCACGTACAAAACGAGGAATACTACAGTTCTCGCTATAAATCTACAATAGATGCATGGTTCATCTAGATTTTTGATAAAGCCAAATTCCTTGACCGTCTCATCAAAACAAATGTTCCAACTCCGCGATGCCTGCTTTAGTCCATAGATGGACTTAAGCAACTTGCACATCTTTCCGCTGCTCCCACTCTGAATGAAACCCTCTGGTTGGTCCATATAGACACACTCCTCTAAATTTCCATTTAGAAAAGCTGTCTTTACGTCCATTTGCCAGATCTCATAATCGTGGAAGGCAGCAATGGCAAGAAGGATCCGAATGGATTTCAGCATAGCTACTGGAGAAAAGGTTTCGTCATAGTCCAAACCAGGTCTTTGACGAAAACCCTTTGCAACCAGTCTAGCTTTATAGGTCTCAACCTGTCCATCTACACCAATCTTCCTTTTGAAGATCCACTTGCATCCTACGGGTTTTACCCCGTCTGGAGAAATGTCCAACGTCCATACTTTGTTGGTGTACATGGACTCCATTTCGGTCCGCATTGCATCCAGCCATTTTACCGAGTCAACGCTCTGAACGGCCTGCTGGAAGCTGGTAGGCTCATCATAATCTATGATGCAATCCTCTCTATCCCCGTCTATGAGAAAATCGTAGTATCTCTCGGGCGGATGAGACTGCCTACTACTCCTGCGGAGCGGCGTAGGAATGTCCTGTTCTTTTGAACCCTCTGGTTCCACTAAGCTTTCAGTAATAGCTCGAGGTTCTGGAATTTCTTCCAGTTCTACTGTGCTCCCACTTATCTGGGTTTCTAAAAACTCAGTTTCCAAGAAGTAGGCATGACGAGAAACAAGAACTTTTTGTTCCCCTTCGCAGTAGAAGAAATATCCCTTGGAGTTCTTTGGATATCCCACGAACTTACACTGTACTGAGCGTGCCTCGAGCTTGTCCGCATGCTGCTTTTTAACAAAAGCTGGATATCCCCATGTCTTAATATGCTTAAGATAGGGTTTCTTCCCACACCACATCTCATATGGTGTAGTAAGCACAGTCTTAGTGGGAACTCGGTTCAAAAGGTATGCAGCCGATTCTAGCGCATACCCCCAGAATGATCGCGGTAACTCAGCGTTACTCATCATGGACCGTACCATATCCAATAGGGTCCGGTTCCGTCTCTCCGATACACCGTTATGTTGCGGAGTGTATGGAGGAGTAAGCTGAGAGAGAATTCCGTTCTCTTTTAAATAGTCCAGGAACTCGGCACTTAAGTATTCTCCACCTCGATCCGATCTTTGAATCTTGATACTTTTGCCGGTTTGGTTTTCTACTTCATTCTTATATTCCTGGAATTTTCCAAAGGTTTCGGACTTATGTTTCATTAAGAAGACATAACCGTACCTTGAAAAGTCATCCGTAAAAGTAATGAAGTAAGAATAACCGCTTCGCGCATATGTAGACATTGGACCGCACACGTCGCTGTGTACGAGTCCCAAGAGCTTGCTCGCTCTTACTCCATGTCCAGTAAACGGAGTCTTTGTCATCTTTCCTTTGAGACAGGATTGACAAGTGGCATACGATTGATATTCGAACGGATTCAAATATCCTTCTGTATGTAACTTCGTCAACCTTCTCTCATTGATGTGACCCAGTCTACAATGCCACAAGAAAGTCTGATTTATTTCCGGAGACTTTCTTTTGTGTGTATTCTGGACATTGAAAATCTGTGGTTGGTTTAATACGTATATACCTTTGCTCAATGTACCTGACCCAATCAGAACTTGATTAAGGTGAATGTTTACAACATTACTTACAAACGCAAATTCATAACCTTCTTTAGAAACTAAAGATACAGAATAATATTACAAGTTGCGTTGGGTACAAAAAAGCAATTACGCAAAACCAAAACATGTCCATCTGACATTCCCAGGTGATAGTCCCCCACGGCCTTAGCATCCATGCTAGCTCCGTTTGCAACTTTGAGGGTCATGTCATCTGCTTTCAAAACCCTACGGTTTCTCAACGCCTGCAATGAATTACAGATATGAGATCCTGATCCGGTATCCAATACCCAGGAAGTAGAGTTTATTGAAAGACAGTTTTCAATAACATACACACCTGAAGCTGAAGCTGCAACCTGCTTCAATTCCTGTGTTCTGGCCTTCCAGGCCCTGCAATCATTCTTCCAGTGTCCTTTCTTATGACAATAGAAGCATTCTTCCTTATCCACAAGCTTCCCCGCTTTCTTTGTTGCTTTAGCTTTTCCCTTCGTATCCACTTTACTAACACCGCCTCTTGGTTTGATGGGGGCTTTCTTCTTCTTTCCCTTGGCTTTCGCCTTGGACCTAGAAGAAGATGATCCTCCTACAAACAAAGTGGATGTTTCCCTACCTTTCTGTAGGGTGCCCTCTGCGCTCCTCAGCATGTTGAGGAGCTCTGAAAGTTCAACATCTTTTTCTTGTAAATTGAAGTTCAGTATGAACTGGGTGTAAGTGGAAAGAAGGGACTGGAGAACTAAGTCCGTATAGAGCTCACTCTCCAATGTGGTCCCTAGGTCCGCGAGCTCCTCAATGTAGCCGATCATCTTAAGCACGTGTTCTGCTACTGATGATCCGACGGCCATCTTTGCCGAAAATAACTTTTTCGACGCTTCGTATCTTGCGATACGAGATTGCTCTCCATACAGTTCTTTTGTATGAAGAAATATGGATTCCAAGTCCATATTCTCGTGCCTCCTCTGATGTTCATTGTCCATAAAGGCAAGTACGAGGCACTTGGCCTTCGCGCTATCAATCTCCCAAGTCTTACGGATTTCCTTATCCGCGACGCTGGAAGTGGGACCAGGGACAGGGGGAGCTTTGGTGGTAAGAAGATACCCCAGCTTGTCGTAAGTGATTGCCATTTTGACATTCCTGGGCCAATCTTTATAGTTTGGCCCTGTCAGTATGTTTTTATCTAGGAGTAACTTAAGTCCAGTCATGTCGATTGGTCGCTGCAATTAGGAGAGAGAAGAAATACTCAGCATGATACTCTTGCAAGTTTAGAATGGTTTTTAGTTTGTCTAAACAGGATGGCTCCCACTGTTTCTCGAATCCCTCCTCAAACCAAAAAGGAAGAATTAGTCAGGATCAATCTCACCGTACAATACTTGCTTAACCGTTCAGCCAGGCCAGTGTCGGTACTTCGAGGGAGGTTTTCCAATGCTTTCGCGAAGTTCCTTAATTAAATAACCTCTTTTCCCTGGGGGCGTAGCCCCGCTAACACCTTTCTAGACACTTACTTGGTTTATAGCATTGATCGTTAAGTGAGAAATTTCCCGAGGAGTAGCATATACTCACAGTAGGATCGGGATCCAAATATCATCGCGTGAAGAAACTGAAGGAATCCTACCAGAATCATCACACTCCAAATGGTATACAACACTAGCAAGTTTCAGTTCTTTTGAAACTCCCGATGTGGATTTTTGCCCCATGCTCTTATGACCTTGACTTTGGCCAACAAATCATAAGTCACATGTCAAGTTCTACCCGTCGTTCTCCAGGTTAATTTGAATCCACCCGTACCTACCCTTGACTTTGGCCAACAAGGCAGTACGACTGTTCCAAACCAACACATCTATCTATGCTGCTCATGAATACCCAATAGCTACCAATCACTATACCTTGACTTTGGCCAACAAACACAGCTTGAATACTATTGACTATTCATGTGAAACGACGGAGGGCTACGAATGGTTTTGGCGAAACTGTGAACGTAGAGAACTTGATATAATCGATGGAACGAGATATCTTTTAAAAGGAGTGGCTCAAGCTCCGCATTTAAAAGTTAGTTTTGAAAAGAACCGAGTGGTTTTTCGAAAGTGTTCCAACGACTTTTACTTGGTTTATTTTTCTTGCATTAGTTCTTTTAATGCGTGATAATCTTGCATTAGTTCTTTTAACGCGTCCCATCATTTAATCCTACCATTGCAGAAAACAACCAAAATATGACGTACGCTTATACCATTCGCATTCGCCACGGGGCCCCGTCATTACCCGTTAGGTTACTTAACTAACGACAGAGCGGGGGCTGGGCTAGCGCGGCTGTAAAACAAAAGCAACGCCTAAATAATATCATATATAGATATACTGCAATGATAGCCATTTCAGATCACAGATGAACACATTGGATATACTAGGAATCCACAATTCGTACGAGCCTGTAATGAAAAGCAGATTACACGGTCGCGGTGAATAGCCAATACCCCACCCAAGACCCCTACGGGTGCGGCAAACTACCCGCCAAGTACCCGAAGTGAAGCAACCTCTCTCAACCCCATGAGTAGGCCACTCGGCACTTCGGCATACCCGGTAGTTTGTGCACCCCCTCCATGGGTCTATCCTAGGAGCAAAAACAGTAAAAAGAAATTATACAATGACGGCTACAACCCCGACCCGGTTGTGCGGCCATACAAATAATTATTACATCAATTTACAAATTTACATGAATTGAAAGAAAAGAAAACTCTCGTCTCACAACCTCCGGCTATTCACCCGCGACAATCCAATGAATTCATATACACATTCCAATAACATTACAGATCACAGATTTGTATAACCCCCACTAATCGACATATAGCGATTAGCAGACGTTCAATATAAATATCACATCACAGAAAAACCCGTCAGCTAAAATCTTTTAGAAGTTCGATCAAAAATACGGATTTTCAGGACCCCAAAAATAAAATTTTCGTTCTGGAAAATCTGGGCAGAAAATATATATTCCAAAAATCCCAAAACAACTCCAGAAAAACACTGCACCAAACTTGGACCTCGGCCGAGTCAACTCGGCCGCGGATCCGCGGCGGGAGCGTGCTCCCACCGTATTTCCGCGGCGCTTTGACTCGATCGTTGGACAAAATTTGGTGGGTGATCACACAAAAGCCTGAGCCGATTTTTAAGATAAAATTTATCAATTTTTGAACAGAAAAAAAATCGGCAGAAACTTATCATATCGGGTTCGTTTTGCGACTTTTTCTTTGATCGATCTTCTAGCTACTTTGCTAACATGTTAGATAGAGTTTAACCTGTCTCTGATACCACTGTAAGTCCATGCTACCTCTCCCGGTACTTTCGGGTATGCGGAATTTGGTGAAAAACGATTTTCTTAGAGGTGGTAACATGGACTTAAAACCCGGATCTTTGTTAAACATCTAACTAACAACCTAACTACGAGTTGCTAACTACTCGGTTAGGGGGTTATACCTTTCTTTTTCTCGAACTCCTTCGTCTTCAAGCTTCGATGGTCGTCCGAATTGGCTTCTCCCCGTCGTCTCCTTGCGCCGAAGATAGATCCACCTGAAAGCTTCAACCTTTGGCTCCTTCTTCGAACTTTGAAGAAACTAGTTCACTCGGTTTGCTAAACCTTGTGAACTAGAGTAAGTAGAGAAGAGTTTGTATGGGATTTTATCTATAGTTCTTGGTTCTCAACTCATGAGACAAGTGAACCATAGAATCAAGAGAGGGAGAGCAAGAGGAGGAAGATGAGAGCTCAAGAATAAGAGAGAGAATGAGCATGAAAGAAATGAGAGAAAACTTTTCTCATTTGGCTCTCATAATCCAAAACAATCATAACATATCATATCAATCAAGTATTATGTGATGGTTTAAGCAACCATAGCCATATCATTTCATGCACTCATTTTGCATAAAAAAGCAAGCAAGCAAAAGTCTTTGCCATGAAATGATAGCTATAGTTATCATGATGGTCAACTAGTCAAGCCTAGTCAACCGGTCAACAAGTCAACAAAAGTCAACAAGTCAACAAAGTCAATCACTCAACAACCATGTCACCATAATACTTAATTAATATAGTTGTTAATTACATATCATATTCTCATTAGGGTTGAGCAAAAAGTCAATAGTCAACGGTCAACAACCCTAATGAGAATCCTCTGCCTCTGTCTCTCCGTCAACTGTGCATACACACCCACATCCGCGTTCCGAGGAACACGAATGCATACTGGATAAATCCAATCCCAAAAGGTACACTAGGATCTGGCTTAAACCAAAGCCCGCTAGTGTAAACCGTACGGACACTGTCCGTGCACAAGTGCACGGATGTGACCGAACTCTGTCGCAAAACCATGCGACCTGTCGCAAAACCATGCGACCTCTACTCTTTTGCCTAAAGGCGAATAGCTTTCTGTGTGGGACTCTAAAGACTCGACACTACGCTGGCAGTGGGTTTAACCACAGACCGCAAGCGGCACTAGCTGTGCGTAACGGTCCCCAGGTAGATGCCGACAAGAAGACTGACGAGGCGAAACCCATCTGAACTCCTACTGAGCCTGAATGTGACATTCTCCGTACAGTCCGGTCTGTTCGTCTGATACATCGCATGGCGGGCCTAGGGGGCGGTAAACGTCAGTCCCCCAATAGCGGTACAAGTCGTGTCGGAGTGAAGCCCAAAACACCCTGAGATAACACTGGAAGCCTACCACTATATCTCGCTTGCCCTGGCCAGGGACTACTCGTGTAATGGATCTCCTAGACACAGCGCGATGTCAACCCCCAATACCGGGAGAGACGAATCCTGTCTAACCGTCACTGCCTCCAAGTGCTTCGGGACTGCACCCAACTACCACCTGTTTGCACGACTCCTTTGAGCCGTGGTAGGGTAGTAATCAAAGTACAGTGGGAACACACTTGAGGCGAAGTGACAGTGTCAAGTCAGCGGACTAAGCTGTACTCATGTCACCTGAGAACTGATAACTGACGATAGGCATAATACCAACTAGTCAGTTCCCGACGAGTCCTGTCCAGTGTACTCGTAACCCAACGAGCACCCTCATACTATCTCAAGTACGATGTACCGACGGCTGTGGGACAGACCGTCTCCCACACTGGGATGAGAAGCGCATGCGCTAGTCTACTCCGGAGTATCGATGCCCTGTCTCGATAGTCCTGCGACCAGGAACCTGCATAAGGATGTGCTTATAGATTACCCAGCCCCACTAGTGTGACTGCCATCACAACGCTGGTAATCAAGCAAACATCCTAAGGGCTCCACTAATGTGTACAGGCGATATACTAAAATAAACACATGTACACATTGAAGTAGAAACAAACCAAGTAGCATACTACTATTTTGAGCAAGATTGTATATACAAGGTGAATATCCCAAGCTTCCATTAAGTAATATACAAACTAGTATGATACAGTAATGGCCTCTAGGGCATATACACTAACAGTATTTCCTCCAGGCATAATGGCGGTGCGTCTATACAGTTTGCACGAGTTTATCACCTACGACGATATCCGCGCACAGGGCCGTCATCAAAACCAAGAGTTTACGGACGCCCAGTGTGCGGAGGTCATGGTTCGCCTCAACGCAAGCGGTGGTTGGCTGCTTCCTCGTCATTCAGCTCTCTTGAAGGTCGTGCTGGGAGCAATATGGAGAGCACTTCCGGGGTTTCACGAGGCCCTACCGCTCAATGCGCTGGATGATGCCGAAGACAAGGTGCATTCAGTGTACCTGACGGGGCTGATCTTAAAGAAACGGCGGGACAGCCTCATCGACATCCTACATCAAATTTTCCAGCAGACGACGATAGTCGCTGCTTATCGAAGGCTGGGAGGGCTTGCCGAGGATCTTGACATACAGGAGCGCGAGAGGCTGCGCACAAGAATAATCAGAAAGGCCAGAAGAAGTCTGGATGGCCTTACTTTTGACTTCCTCAGTCCGTGCCCTGGATCTGAAGTTATTCCATTGTAATAATATTTCTCGTTTATTGTTTTACGATTGTAAGAATTTTTAGCAATATTAATGGAAAAGTTTTATCCCAGCTTGTCTTATTTTTCGTTCTGAGTCTTTTGCCTATGCATGACTGAGTGTGTCTCGAACGCTTGATCAAATGTAAATCGGATGCTTTTTCCGTTGCTTTCTTCTTTCTCTTATTATCAGCATGCTGTCTTGATAAACATAATTGGAAGATAACTTAATTTTTCCAAAAGATAGCGATGGCTTAGGCCACAGGTTCAGATCTGCCGCCCAAGACTTTTCAACTCTATGAGCCGTGAGGGTCTCACAGAGACTTTTCTCCCTACGGATCGAGAGGATCTCGTAAGTGGGTTTTCTCCTTAGGAATCGTGAGGATTCCTAAGTGTGTTTTCTCTTGTAAGTCGTAAGGATCTTATAAGAGAATTTTTCCCTCTTACGAGTCGAGAGGACCCATAAGCGGTTGTTTCCCTCCTTGTCGAAACTCGACTTTGGAGAGTGAGACCCGTGAATAGTATGCAAGAGACCGTTCTAGATCGACTTGCAGGGTCCCATTATTCAGGAAGCAAGTTTTTTTAATCCCTGCTGCCTGAGGCTTCATCTTGCAAGTTGAGACGATTCGGGAATTTCCCACGGAGACACTGGTTTCTCTGCGAGCCGACGCGAATCAGGGGGCTCTCATCAAGGATTGTTTGTTTTCCTGAGTTGAGGTATTTGCTAAGGATTATTTGTTTCCCTAGCGCCAAGGATTATTTATTTTCCTGGGGTTGAAACGAGTCAAGAATTTTCCACGGAGGCACCGGTTGCTCTGCGAGTCGACGCGGATCAGGAGGCTCTCGTCAAGGATTGTTTGTTTCCCTGAGTTGAGATATTTGCTAAGGATTATTTGTTTCCCTAGCGCCAAGGATTATTTGTTTCCCTGGGGTTGAAACGAGTCGAGAATTTCCCACGGAGGCACTGGTTGCTCTGCGAGCCGACGCGGATCAGGAGGCTCTCGTCAAGGATTATTTATTTCCCTGAGTTGAGGTATTTGCTAAGGATTATTTGTTTCCCTAGCGCCAAGGATTATTTGTTTCCCTGGGGTTGAAACGAGTCGAGAATTTCCCACGGAGGCACTGGTTGCTCTGCGATTCGACGCGGATCAGGAGGCTCTCGTCAAGGATTGTTTGTTTCCCTGAGTTGAGGTATTTGCCGAAGACACTGGTTTCTTCGGAATTGGGATGAATCGTTGAGGTTTGGGTTTGTTTTCTGGCGGAGCCTGTTGGGAAAGTATGGTTCTCTCTTTGTTTGCGCCCTTGGATTGTATACAGGGATCGATATGATCTTAACTGTAGGGCCAAAGTTTTATCATTTTTTTTGTTTTATTTCCGCGATGCTCTATCATTTCAGCTTTTATATCGCGAAGGTCGCGATTGCCCAATCATTTCGGCTATTTTTCGCGGTGCCCAATCATTTCGGCTATTTATTTTACTTTCACTCGCTGCTTTTGATTGCGAGTTGCCCAATCATTTCGGCTATTTTTATGCATACATTTTCACTTGCTGCTTTTTATTGCAAGTTGCCCCATCATTTCGGCTATTTCGTATGCATGTGCGGCCTACTGGCTTTTCACCGTAAACCTGAAATTAAACACCAATTTTGGCATCAGCACCGCTACAACTGGGATATTGCCAGGAGCGAATCATCATTTGCCTCTGTCGATGTCGAACAAGGGTGGCTTAGCGACCAGGGTTAGGGTCCTGTCGACTAAGGCTTTTGACTTCATGAGCCGTAAGGGTCTCACAAAGTTATTTCTCCCTACAAGTCGTGAGGATCTTGTAGGTGTATTTTCTTCTTAGGAATCATGAGGATTCCTAAGTGTTTGTTCCTCTGTAAGTCGTAAGGATCTTACAGGAGGGTTTTCTCCTCATAAATCGAGAGGATTTACAAGGGTTGTTCACCATGCGAACATATCCCCAGTCACGGATGGGACTTGGTTAGGGAAATGTTTATTTGCGCCCGTGGATTGTATACAAGGGCCAGTATTGAGCCACTTGTAGGGCAATATCGAAAGTTGTGGGGGTTGCTTAAGCACAGGTTTAGGTCTCTGTAACTTAAGACTTTCAAATCTTATGAGCCGTGAGGGTCCCATAAGAGAATTCTCCTTACGAGTCGTGAGGATCTCGCAAGTGTATTTTCTCCTTAGGATTTGTGGGGATCCCTAAGTGTGTTGTTCCCTTGTGAGTCGTAATGATCTCACACGGGTGGTTTCTCCTTACAAGGTCGAAAGGACCCTATAAGTGTCTTTTAAACGAGGTTGCGCCCTTTCGGATTTTCACAAACACTCGCCGGTAGTCCTGCTGTTTTTAATCACGGAGCCCTTTCGGGTTTTCATCCGTACCCGTTTTGCTTATGGACATACCGTTTTTTTTATTCTTTTTATTTTCTTTTCCCTATTTTTTTTACGAGGTCGCGTCCTTTCGGGTTTTCACGAACACTCGCCGGTAGCCCTGCTGTTTTTACTCACGGAGCCCTTTCGGGTTTTCATCCGTGCCCTTTTTGCTTATGGACATACCGTTTTTATTTATTATATTTTTCTTCTTCTTTTTTTTCTTTTTTTTGTCTCGTCAGCTTACGGATGCTGCGGTATTAGTTTAAGGACGTTTCGGTCCGCTATTAGTTTAAGGATGTTTCGGTCCGCCATTAAGAAGGCTGGCTTTTGCTTATAAAGCTTGAGCTTAGGAAGATAGCGAGCGGACATAGTCGTCGTCATCTATCATTAACCTAGGCTATGGCTCATTAAGCGTAGTACTTCTTTAGGAAGCGACCGTTTATTGGCCTGAAAGGCCTTTCACCGTGCATATCCATGAGTAGATAGGCTCCACCCTGGTAGACTTTGTCTATGATGTATGGGCCTTCATAGTTTGGCTCGAATTTTCCCCGCTTGGCGCGATTGGGGATCATAGGCCTTTTGACCACTAGCATGAGTTCGCCTTGGCGGAATGTCCTCGGCCGGGTCAATCTTTCATATGAGCGCGTCATCTTTGCTTTTTAAGCTTCCAGATTTTGTTGCGCTATGAGCCGTGTTTCTTCAAGGGCATCAAGCTCCTCAAGCCGAAGGTGAGCGTTTTCTTCATCTGTTAGCTCGTAATGGACTGCCACTCGTAGAGAGGGTATTTCTATCTCGAGGGGGAGTACTACTTCTGTACCGAATACCAACGCATATGGTGTTGCGTTGGTGGCCGTCTTGAACGTTGTTCGATATGCCCAAAGAGCCTCTTGCAGTCTCTCGTGCCAGTCTCTCTTATTTCGGGACACCGTCTTTTTCATGATTTTCGTCAGGGTCTTGTTGAAGGCTTCAGCTAGATCATTAGCTCGCGGATTGTAAACTGAAGAATATCTCCAGTCTATATTATGCTGCTGTGCAAAGCGACTGATCTTGTGGCTTTTGTAAGCTGGTCCGTTATCGGAGATGATCCGTCTTGGCGTTCCGGACCGATATATGACATGCGTCTTGAAGAAGTGGAGGATACTTTCCGTCTTCACTTCTCTTAACGGTACTGCTTCTGCCCATTTGGAGAAGTAGTCAGTCGTCGCCAGGATGAAACGATGTCCCTTGGACGATGCTGGTTCGATGGGACCGACTATGTCAGTTCCCCACATTTCGAACGGCCGGCTAGCCACCTTCGGGTGTAGTGGATTTGGATGCTGATGGATGAAATTCCCATGAATTTGTCATGAGTGGCACTGCTTCGCATACTCAAGGCAGTCTTGAATCATCGTGGGCCAGTAGTAGCCCATCCGTTTAATCTTCATCTTCATCTTTGGGCCTGCTTGGTGAGAACCGCATAGTCCATCATGGACTTCCTGAACGACCCTTTCCGCTTCGTCAGGCCCTAGGCATCTTAGCCATAGAGAATCGAATGACCTCTTGTATAGAGTATCATTGACGAAGGCGAAAGACAGAGCTCGTTTCATGAGCTGATGTCTTGTGGACGCTTCCTCAGGTATTCGGTAGGACTTAAAGTAGTCTATGAAGACTTCCCTCCAATCTTCAGCCTTTTACCGATCTTTTATTTGTAAGGTCGTCTGTTCAGTCGCCCCCTTCTCTTCGGATGATTCCGGAGATATTTCTGTTGGGGCAAGCACCCGACGGCTTTGTACCACGATTCTAACGTCATCGAGGATCTCGTCAGCCAGTTCTTTAGCAAGTTTGGCCAACGCGTCTGCTTTGCTGTTTTCCGCGCGCGGTATGCTTTCCAAAGTATAGGAGGGAATTTGGGTCAACAGTTGTTCCACCTTTTCACCGTACTTTACCAATTCCGGTTTGCACGTTTGGTAGTCGCCGTTTACTTGACTAACGACCAGTTGAGAATCTCCGTATATGAGGAGGTTTTCAATTCCCATGTCGATGGCGATCTCGAGACCTGCAATCAAGGCTTCATATTCGGCTTCGTTATTCGTCCTCGGCTCTGTTAAGGAGAAAGCGAAGCGCATAATCCCTCCTTGTGGAGTTACGAAGATGAGGCCTACTCCCGATTTGATTATAGGGGTACTTTGTTTGCGCTTTTTCATGGAAGATGCTCCATCGAAATAAAGCTCCCATTGGGTATCACCACCGTCGATCGCGTCAAACGCATGTTCGTCTGGCAAATCGCAATTCAGAGGAGAATCGGCGGCTATCGGATGCTCAGCGAGGAAGTCGGCGATGGCCTGGCCTTTGACTGCCTTGAGAGGTTGATATGTTATCGAGAATTCCATCAAGAGCCGGGCCCATTTAGCGAGTCGTCCCGTCAATATGGCCTTTGACATTAAATATTTAAGAGGGTCCACCTTCGAAATGAGACGGACCTCATGCGCCAATGCATAGTTCCTGAGCTTTGTTATTGCGAAGATCAACGCCAGGCAGTGTTTTTCAATGGGGGAGTAGTTGCTTTCTGCCCCCAGAAAAACTCGACTTAAATAGTAGAGTGCTCTTTCTTTCCCCTGATCATTCTCTTGCGCCCATAATGCGCCTAAAGAACCTTCGAGGGCAGTTGTATAAAGAATGAGAGGCTTTCCCTTAACCGGAGCAGCCAACACTGGCGGGTTCTGCAGGTACTGTTTAATTTCGTCCAACGCGCCCTGGCATTTTTGATCCCAGACGAATGGAGTTCCCTTCTTCATCAGGTGACTGTAAGGACGACACTTGCCCGAAAGGTTGGCTATAAATCGCCGTATATATGCGAGCTTCCCTTGGAGAGATCGCAGCTGCTTAAGAGTCCTTGGCGGAGGTATTTCCATAATCGCCTTGATCTTGGACGGATCTATCTCGATACCTCGGTGTCGGACGATGAATCCCAGGAATTTGCCTGAAGAAACTCCGAATGCGCACTTGAGAGGGTTCATCTTCAAGTTGTATTGCCAAAGGCGTTGAAATACAGTTTTTAGGTGCTCGAGATGTTTCTCGTATGACTTGCTCTTAACCACGAGGTCGTCGATATAACATTAGAAGATTTCATGTATAAGGTCATTGAAGATCTTCATCATGGCCCTCTGATACGTGGTACCGGCGTTCTTTAGACCGAAGGGCATCACCTTGTAACAAAATATCCCTAGAGGGGTCCTGAAAGCGGTATGCTTCTGGTCTTCGGGATGCATCTTTATCTGATTATACCTTGATGAGCCGTCCATGAAGGAGAAAATCTCTTGAGTGGACGTATTGTCTATCATCAGTTCGGTGACTGGCACCGGGAAATCATCCTTCAGGCAGGCTTTGTTGAGATCCCGAAAGTCCACGCATATGCGCACCGTCCCATTTTTCTTCATCACCGGGACGATGTTAGCGATCCATTCAGGATATTGAACCTCCTGGATAAAGCCAGAGTCGATTAACTTCTTGACCTCGGCGTTGATGCTCATCTCAAGCTCGAGCCGCATTCTTCTTGGTGCCTGCTTGACTGGCTTGACGTCTTGGGATATCGCCAATTTGTGCACAGCAACTTCTGGATCTAGTCCCGGCATTTCGGAATAGTTCCATGCGAAGCAATCTTTGTGCTGTACAAGGACATCTTTTAACGCAGCCACCATTTCTTCAGAAAGCAGCTCACTGACGAATGTCGGTCGTGGGTCACTTGCCGTCCCCAACTCAATTTTCTTGAGGTTATCTGCAGTGGTATGTATTCCATCCTCCAGTTCTTTCGGAGCTGGCGGAAATTCTGAGATCACCTCATCATTGCTGTTTTCAAAGCACCAGGGAAGGCTGTCCATATTCTCGGGCTCTTCTTTTGATATTGTTATCATGTGACAAGTACGAATTCGCTTCCAATCCCAATGTGGAACTGGTTCTTCTTTCGTGGCCTTAGGTTCGTGTTTCAGTGGCGGCGCTACTCTCCAGTTGTCAAACAGAGCGAACTTGCCAAGCTGATACTGATCTTCAACCCAATTCTTGAAGGTGAAGCAATCTTCAAGAGGATGCCCTATTACTTGATGGTAAGAGCAATAGTTTGGGTCAGAGACTTCGCCTGCTTGTTCGGAGTGCTTGGACTCCGGCAGTGTAAGCATCTGATGTTTTAGAGCAAGATCAAGTATCTTCTTCGTCTTGTCCGGAGGAAACGAGTACGCTCGACCCATTTTCTTCATGAGGGACAGATCAATAACGCTCGACTCCCGCTTGCGTGGCTTCTTAGTCCCGCTTTGTTGCTGTTGAGCGCCTTTTTGGCCTTTCGACTTGTTTCTGCTTCTGCGTCGAGCCTTCTTTATAACAGGTTGACACGGAGTGACACTTTCATTTTTGATGGCCTGTTGAAGGAGGCGTTGCGTTTTGACTTTCTCGTAGATGGCCATGTCGCGGTTATGATCGTCTCGGACATTTTGACCAGCTTCCTTTATAAGCCTGTCCATTTGTTCTTCAAATGACGGACTGGGCATTTTTGCATCAGGATTACTGGTTCAGGATTAGCGTCCTCCTGTTGAGCATCTGCTTCTTCATTGAAGTCACGCACGACGTAACAGTCACGGAGCAGCTCTCGTTTCTTGGGGCGAATGTATCCGAGCCCGATCGTTTCCATCCTCCCATTAGGCAGCTTGTGTTGAGTTTCGGGAACGTTCCAGACCCTGTCATAAAATTTGGCCTTTCTAACGGTCTGTTTGAAGGGTATCCCTTGGCACTTCAACAGCCTCTTCAAGCCTTCTGCATAATATCTGGGTAGACGAATGGGTTGAAGCCTGTCCAACGTAGGATCCGCCCCGTGCCAGATTTCTTTCTCCACTTTATTTTCTTCAGAGCGGTAGAATAGAATTGCCTTCTCGCCTTCTCGTTTGGAAGGGATATAGAACGTCTGCAGCTCCTCTACACTGTCGGTATCAAGCGCATCCAGTTCTTTATAATGTTTAAGCGGCACCATGGCGACTTGCAGACTTTGCTCTTCGTCAGCGGAAGCTCGTATTGAAGGTCGAGCAGAGAATACAGCATGGGCCTCATCCTCCGAATCACTACCAAAGATCAACTAGGAACGGGTGGTCCCGTCTTGGTGTATTGGGGCGGACCCGAATAAACTATCTCCTCTTCCTCCTCGGTATCACTGCCGAAGACAGGGATGGTAGCGTTAGTTTTGTTCTCCGGCTTGTGACACCTTTCCGTGTCTTCGAAACTCGGTAAGAAGTATTTGGCATCTTCATATTTGCAAACTTCGTTTACGGAAAACGGATTCAGTTCTCCCGTTACGGTGTACTCGAGACCATCTTTAAAATATTTCATACACTGATGCTGTGTAGAAGGGATGATGTTGTACTCGTGTAACCATGGTCCGCCGAGCAGAGCGTTGTAGCATGTCTTGGCATCTATGACGTGGAATTTAATGTCCGTGACGAGCAGCCCGAAATGTAGTGTCAGTATCACAGATCCAAGAGTCTTTGACGATTGGGAGTCGAACCCGGAGATGGCGATCTTGTCTCGAGCGAGGTGTTGAACGCTCATGCAGATTTCCTTTAGAACCCGCACATTGAGTAGGTTAACAGATGACCCGTTATCAATCAGGATTTTACCTATCTTTATATCATGGCAGTATCCTGAGACATAGAGGGGGCGATTGTGTTCGCACGTCCCAAGTAGAAGGTCTTCATCGCCAAAAGTGACATCGGCCTTGTGCACTTCTTCCAGTTCATCCTTCATCTTTTCTTCGGCCAGGGAAGCTTGGAACTGCTCCGGGTCCTGTAGTGCCTTAATTAACGAATCTCTTGCCTCCTTTGATAGTAAAAGGGCGTCAAGAACGCTGAGTTGCGAGGGTAGCTTCCTCAGATGCGCTAAGACGTTGTAATCCACCTTATTTTTTTTCGGCGGGTCTTTGGCAGTTAGCTCTTCCATGATTTGGTCATCCAAGGCGATCTCCTCAGAGACCTTTTCTTTCCCTTTGTCTCTTTTGTTTGGGGGTCCGAGATTCTTTTCGGGTAACGTGCGATTACGCAGCCGGATATTTTCACAAATCTTCGGCTCTTCTTCTTTCCCAAAAGTGGGCTCTTTAAAGAGAGGGCCAAGCTCCAACTCCTCATCAGAATCGCTCCCGAATGTGAGTACTTGTGATCCTCCGGCGTTGACCATGTGACAATTGCCGGTAGTTCTATTAAGCCCTTCGGTCGCACTGTTTTGCTCCCGGCGAGTCTTGCGCTTCTCCCGCTTAACCTGTTGTCGGTGAGCAACATATCCTTTCCACCATCTATCAAAAGCTTTGCACTCTTCAGTGGGATGTGAAATCTTCCGATGATATAAGCAATAGGAGGGGTGCATTTCCGCTTCATCAGTAGCGCTTCCCTCAGAGGATGGTAGCTTCATACCCATTGATATGGCTTTAACAAACTTTTTCCTCATCTTGAATTTGCTTTTGTCGGTAGTGGATGTATTTTGCTCCAGCGGGAGCGTCTCAGCCCTTTCATCAAGTCGCTGGCGCTTGGCCCTTTCAAATATGACCGCCTCGCATTCTCGATCAGCTTTACTTTTCAACCGAGCTTCATTAAGGAATGCGTCAATTACTTCATCTGATGGCTCCAGAATTTTTGGTTCAGGATCTGCCCCCAGCTTTTCAGTGCAAGGAATCTCCTCATCGTCCATGAACGAATGGGAAATCACATGACAGCTCGCCACGTATTCTTCAGATTCATCAGATGAACTTTCTCCCTCATCTTCCTCTTGAAAGACGTGATTGAGGAACTCTTGGAATGTAATTGGAGTCCGTGCCTTCTGGTTGTATTCCTCCAGCGCGTCAATTTGTTTTTGCAAGTCCGTGCGCTTGTCGCCAGGCTTCACGTGCTTCTTTGACTTCTTTTTCTTCTTCTTTGAAGATTTTGACGGCTGGTTGCGAGTGCTTGGGCCACTACCATCGGTCTTTGGAGTTGGACGTGGCTTCAACATCCCTTCAATGACCTGCGGTTCCAACGGGTTCTTCCATTTGATCGCTGGGCATGCTTGAAGATCATTCAACATCCTCTTTGTTTTGGCTGATAATACAACCTCCCAAGGAGCTTCTTCAATGATAGAGCATGTTGCCCCCGGCGTATTCATTCCCTTAGAGGTGTGGGGTTGCGGTGGATTCACCTTCCATTTGTCAGACAATGCGAACTTTCCCTGTCGGTACTGGTCTTCAAGCCAATTTTTGAAGACGTAGCAATTCTCGATCGGATGACCCGGTACTCGATGATAAGGACACTAGTTGGGCTCATTGACGTCACTTGGTTGCGACGGACGTTTTGGATCCGGCAGATTTATGAGTCGGTTGCGCAACGCCGGCTCGAATAACCTTCTCGTTTTATCTCGGGGAAACGAGTAGGAACGTCCCATCCTCTACTCAAGGGGTACGTACGGGCGCATATTATTTTGACCAATGACTGGCTTTGGGTTGCTCGGCTGTTGCTGAGCATTAGCAACAACGATCGCTTTCCCCTTCCCCTTCTCATTTCGAGAGTCCGGCTTTGGAAGAGGAGGTTTATGGCCCATCTGATCCATCTGCGCTAGCTTGTCGATTAGTGCCTGGAAGGTGGTCGGTTTGAAGAGCATCATAAATTGCGAGATGGTTGCTTGCGGATCGAGAGTTCCCACAAACATACCCACTGCAGGAGCTTCTTCAATGCGTTGCTCGCATTTTGACCATAAATTACACCACCGTATAGCATATTGGACCCATGTTTTGCCCGGCTTTACCCTGGCATTAATCAATGCCGTTATCGGGGTACGCTCGCTGGCACTCGTGAAACGTTGGGTAAACAGCAGTTCCATTTCAACAAATGTTTTGATAGAGTCATTCGGGAGCTCGGAATACCACTCGAACGCCGTATCTGACAAGCTACCAACGAACTGGCGGAGCAACAATTTATCATCACCGCCAGTGTTGCCGCAAAGCGCCCTGAACTGGGCGACATGCTGGTGAGGATTGCCAGTCCCCTTATACACATGAAATTTTGGTATCGTATAACCTGGTGGGAACTTAATTTGATCGTACCAACTTGGATATGGCCGCCCTGTTTTTACGACCTGGCCAGCTGCTTCGGTCGCATGATGAACCCGTATTTGTTGGGCTATGTACTCGTCCAAATCAGCTTTGGAGATTGTATCCTACTTAGCCGTCGACAGAGCTGGTGGAGGATTTGATGTCTCTCCCCTATCGTCTTCAAGGACGATCGGGGGCTCTTCGGCCGGAGGATCTTGTTGTATCATCATCCCTACCATGTCTTGGAAGAGGAGGCCCATACGCTGTATGATGGCTGCTTGTTCAGCAGCCTCTTTGTCCTTCTTCTCCAATATTCGACGAAAGAATTCGGCGTCGGTTTCTTCCTCTTGGCGTTCATCTGAGGACATTTCAGGATTTTCTTTTGGCCCTGTAAGTGCGGCCATAGCGTTCATCATCTCCTGGAGCTTTTGCTGTTGCTCCTGAGCTTTGGTCACTGACCGCGTGTGCGGTCTATGACCTGTTGATATGCGGCTGTCCTCTTTACCAGACGCCATACAGACGGTATGAACTACAATGCCCCCAGACCTAGGGCGTTTGGGTTCACCTCCTTTGGTATTTACTGCAGGTGTAGGGACTTTCTCTGGCCTCCTTCTCTTATGGGCCGTAGAAGTTGAAGGGGCCATTGCTTCGGTCACCCAAGCGGTCGTCACCTTTCGTTGCTTGACCGGGGGATTTTCTTCTTGCCGACCTTTCGACTTCTTCTGTTGGCGAGAGAAGTTAGGATCAATGACAGATTCTCGGACTCGTCGCCATGTCTTATAGATCCTGGAGGACAGCGATTGAAGAGGCTGCTACGGCTTTTCTGCTTCCACGGCGGTCTCTACCGGTGGAGGAGATCTTTTAAGGACCGCAGTTGGCGAGTTTCTGCGTACCCTATTCAACAGCTCAAAGCTGTTCCCGGTTGGAACAGCAACGTTAACTTCCACCGTCGGAGTTGGCGGAGTCATCCCAGAAGGGGAGTTTCCCCTGGTCTTCCTTACCCGGCGCCAGTGGCGTCATCGGGTGTGACGAGTCGTCGGTATTGTTTCAGAGACAGAAATAGCTTCTTCTTGCCCCCTGTTCAGGTGTGGGGCTGTTGCCGGCGTCAGCCTATTAAAGACTGATGTCTTTTTAGCAGCAGGAGCAGGAGTGGGAGTTGGGACGGTCAGTCTTGTAAAGACCGATCTCTTAGCAAGAGAAGCCTCCTTGACGACTTCAGGAGCAGGTTTGGCTATTCCTTTTGAAATAACCCTTTCCGGGATTGCAAGCTTCATTGTGGGCTCACAGGAGTTTTGGCCCAGTCTGGAGAAGACCGAGGCACCGGTGTTGGGCGACCCGTTGAGAGGGGCCGCAGTAACTGAAAGTCGATCGAAGACCGACTTCTTAGGAGCTTCTTGTATGGGCACGGGGGTGTTGAAGCTTGTTGGCGGAAGCATAGTTCCGAAAAACAGCCCCGTGGTGGCTTGAGTAATCTGCTCCACGAGCATGGTGAACAAAGAGGCCGCTTGGGTCCCATAGGTTATGCCCCCAGTTGAGGCCGGACGCGAGCTGCAGTTGCAGTTGGAGCACTTCGAACAAGTTGAGGCCATCGATGCTTGATTCCTCTTCTGCACCAAGCAAGGGACCAAATCTTAGTAAACTTGAAATCCAAAGGCAAACGTTAACAAATCGCGATTAGTTCGCGAAGATGACACACGAAGTGTGGAGTGGAAAGAGGAAAAGGTCCCACCGGGCGTGCCAGAATCTGTTCCCCTCCGAAAGACGGCGACGACGTGAGGACGTCTAGCCTGAGATTCGTGGCAGATGCTATATGGTTTTATCCATCTACCTCTTCGAAGATGCCAAGTTGATTTATGGCACCGTGTATCGGAGGTTTAGACGGATGCGGCCGTTGTAGCAGACTTCGTCAGATTCTCCCTCGCTAGAGGGGTTTTTGATTGGGGGGACGCTCTTCCCTGCAGGCGCAAGCCCCTGCAGTTAATTACGCTACCGCATCGTGGTAGCCACTTTCTCCTTCTCCAGAATTTCACTTCGTGTCGTGTGTGTTTGTTTTGTTTGTGGTTGCCCGTGGATTATATACGGAGACTGAGTAATGCCGTCGCCCGTAGGACGTGGATTAGTCCAAATCCGTATTTGCTTAGATTTGGGTTTGGTGTTTTTAGTTTAAGGATACGTTAGCCGTGTTGAGGCTAAGATCAACTTAAACATCCGTTAAGGATACGTTAGTCCTGTTTGAGACTAAGATCGACTTAACGTGGTGATCCATTTAATATATGGCCGTCGGAACTCGTCACTTCTCTGACGACGTTGAAAGATTACAACGACAGGTGCCAGAGGAGTTCGGAGATGTACCCTTGAACCAAAGTCGATTTAGAGTTTTATAGTCCATTTGAATATTTAAGGATGCATTAGCCGTGTTTGGGGCTAAGATCAACTTAAACGGGACCGTTTAGATCCGGCAAATGAGCATTTGAAGGCTCTATTGTTCCAGTTTAGGGACGTAGTGGTCCATGTTCCAGTTTAGGGACGTGGTGGTCCATCGCCAGTTTAGGGACGTGGTGGTCCATAATTAGTTTAAGGACGTTTCGGTCCGTCGCCAGTTTAGGGACGTGGTGGTCCATTATTAGTTTAAGAACGTTTCGGTCCGATATTAGTTTAAGGACGTCTCGGTCCAATCATTAGTTTAAGGACGTCTCGGTCCGATATTAGTTTAAGGACGTCTCGGTCTGATATTAGTTTAAGGACGTCTCGGTCCACGAGTTTAAGGACCCCGCAGTCCATTTTTATGTATGATTGTCGGGACCCGTCACCTCTCTGACGTCGTTGAGGAATTACAACGATAGGTGTCAGAGGAGTTCGGAGATGTACCCTCGAACCGGATGTAAATTGATTTAGGAGAGCAATCTTGCTCAGTCAATTTAATTTGAGGACTTATGGCCACAATTGGGCTAAGTCCAATTGAAGATGTTCAGCATTTCATTTGCTTTTACATTGCATTTCTTTTTATTTTTATTTGGGCTCTACCCATAAAGGATGCAGAGCATCAATTTGTTTTGGGCTCTGCCCATTTATAAATGATAAAGAGCATCAATTTTACTTGGTCTCTGCCCTTTATTGCTTTGCAATTTAATTTGGCCTGTTAGGTCTTTTTGACTTGGGCTTGGCCCTTTAGCAAAAGAAATGCATTGCATTTCAGGCGCTTTGCGCCAATCAAAGAGCGCAAGCGCTTGTGGTGACAACACGTGTCATGCAAGCGCAGTGCGCTGCGCTAGTACGCTGCGCTTGCGCTGCTGACACGTGGCGCGCTCTGGTGAGTTGCGCCAATTTCAGAGAGCAAATCTCTATTTCAAAAGTGCATAGCGCAAATGGTTCAGATACTGACACGTGGCACTCTCCCAAGAGCGCTACAGCGCAGTTTGTAAGTGCAAGGCACTATAAAATCGAGAATCTTTTAGATTCAAGAACCAAAGGTTCATAACAGAAGTGCAAAGCACTGTTTGCTTTCTTGATCTAATTTAGATCAAAGAAAACAAGTTTCTCTTGTTTTTCTTATTTCAGAGAACCAGAGGTTCATAAAATAGTGCAAAGCACTATTTTTATTTTGTTTTTTATTAAAGATCATTGATCTTGTTTTTAGATCCATGATCTGTTCATAAGAGAATTTTCTTTTTTTCTAAAGGCTTTTTACCTTTTTTTTGTTCTTGAGGATTTCTCTGTAATTCTTCAGAGCTCTCTCTATTTAATTTCTCACAAAATATTGATACCTTTGAATTAAGATCTAGGGTCCTTTTTATAGTGCCCATAAATTAGTTAAATTTGTTAGAGAGATATTTCTCTGAGTTATTTGGGGAATTTTCCCCACCGTTGGATCTTTGATCCAAGGGCTTCTGTTTTACAGAAGAAAATCTTCTTGTTTTAACAAGAACAGAAAAGATTTCTTTAGAATTTTAATTCTGTTTGGCGCAAATGCCCCAGCGTGTGACACGTGTCGCGCAGCGCACAGCGCAGCGCAACTGCGCTGACACGTGTTGCGCAGCGCACAGCGCTGCGCGACTGCGCTGACACATCTGCGCTGACACGTGTCGCGCAGCGCACAGCGCAGCGCAACTGCGCTGACACGTATCGCGCAATGCAGTGCTTGCACAACCGAAGCGTTGCTTCCTTTAATAGAGCTTTGCTCTAAACAGGGCTTTGCTCTGATTGGGTGCACTGCTTTTGGCGCTGCGCTGATGTATCTGCGCCTGACACATGGCGTGTTGCGTGCAATGCAAAGGATCTGAAGCGTTGCTTCATTTATTTCAATTTTAATTTTCAATACAGAGCTTTGCTCTGATTGGGGGAAACAGAAGCGTTGGTTCGTTTCTCGTCTTGGAATTTGAACAGAGCTTTGCTATGATTGGGGTAAATAGGGCACTATATCCAACAATGTACAGAAGGGAGTTTACAAGCCGGAGTACACTTTATAAATTAATTTTTGTTATGAATAGTAAGAAGCAATTTGTAGCTCATTGGTAAAGCTTTGCACTGCTATGACGTAGCCCCTGTGTTCGAATCCCCTCCGGCACATTATATTTTTTCTGATTTTTCTTTTAAACTTTTTGGAATCCCAAAATTTTACACGTGCAATGCACATAAAAATGAAAAGTCTGGAAAATAAACATGTGCAAAAGGGTATAAATACAGAAGAGTACATGTGCCCAAGATCTGACGGCTCCCCTATACAGAACGACCGGCGAGATTGCCCAAAGGGCCGGCGCCGACGGTCAACCCATCGGCAATGGTGCTCGGGATTTGTACAAATGTCGTTTCCCTTACCCCCATTACCCCTGCACTGTTTGATTACTCTGTAATCAAATAGAGACTCTTCAATTCATAATTTATCATCATTTTAATGCATTTTAATTCATTCTTTCAATTTCAAAACCCTAATTTCATACAATAAATACTAGACCATGTCCTAGCCTCTTCTCATTCTGAAAATTCTAACTAAAACCATCAAATTTTCTCAAGTACAAGTGGAGTAGAAGAGGAGTTTACCAACGACCAACTTCCGGCGAGGAATCGAGGCTATTCCGGAGACCCCGCGACGACCAAGATATCTTCTTCAACCTTTCCCTAAACCTAGTCACTTGTAAGTCCCTCCCAATCTTTCTTTTTCCTCTTTGAAATCTCTTTTCAAAACGAATATCGGTAAGTGGAGTTAATACCGATGTTGATCTTCTAAATCCTAAAAACTCACCCTTTTTCTTACCTATTGTTCATAAAACTTTTACACATTACTTGTAATATTAGTATAAATGTTTCGAATAATTTGTAACCTATAATTCCATGAAAAATAACTTTAATTTAACTTTTTCGTTAAAATACCATGAACTTTACATATCACCTTTTAGTATGTTGTTAATACCATACCTTTAGAAAACTTCACGGGGTAATGACCTACCCCTCACATACTCACATGTTTACATAGCACGATATATCTTGAATATATTTTTGTTACCATATTACATTAAAATACCATCAACTATAAAAAACGGTTTTCTTTGAATTGTATTTCAAATCCTTTACAAATAAGCCTCTACAACCCTCTTTAGGGGACCCACTATTGGATGGTGCGGATTATCACACATCCTTAGGCTAGTGTTCTCCGCCGAAAGATATGATCGGGACGTTAAGACTTCTGGCATGAATTCTGGGGGCAGATGCTATTTGGATTTATCCGTCCACCTCTCCGAAGATGCCAAGTTGATTTATGGCACCGTATATCGGATGTTTGGGAGGATGCGGCCGTTGTAGCAGACTCCGTCAGATTCCCCCTCGTTTGCAAGGGGTTTTTGATTGTAGGGATGTCTTCCCTGTGGGCATAAGCCCCTGCAGTTAATTACGTTACCTCATCGCGATAACCACTTTCTCCTGCTCCGGAAGATCACTTCGTGTCGTGTGTGTTTTTGTTTGTTTGGGTTGCCTGTGGATTGTATACGGGGACTAATTTATGTTGTCGCCCGTAGGGCATGGATTACTCCAAATCCGTATATCTTAGATTTGGGTTTGTTTTATTTAAGGATCGTTAATCTGGTTTGAGATTAAGATCGACTTAAATGTATGTGAGCAGTTGGGGCTCGGTTGGTCTTTTGTTAAGGATACATTAGTCCAATTTGAGACTAAGATCTACTTAACAAGGTTTTAAGATCATTTTTGTTTCAGATCCAACAAGAGAGCATTTAGGCTCTGTTTTCTTGGTTTAGGGATATTTCGGTCCATTATCGCCATTTTGGAGGCGAAGTTCTAGTTTGAGGACATCTCGATCCGTTGATCACCATTTTAAGGTGAGGTTTTAGTTTAAGGTCGTCTCGGTCCGTTGATCACCATTTTGGAGGTGAGATTTTAGTTTAAGGACGTCTTGGTCCGTTGTCGCCATTTTGGAGGCGAAGTTCTAGTTTGTGGAAATCTCGGTCTGTTGATCACCATTTTGGAGGTGAGATTTTAGTTTAAGGACGTTTCGGTCCATTGATCACCATTTTGGAGGTAAGATTTTAGTTTAAGGACGTCTCGATCCGTTGATCACCATTTTGGAGGTGAAGTTCTAGTTTGAGTACATCTCGGTCTGTTGATCACCATTTTGAGGGTGAGATTTTAGTTTAAGGAGGTCTCGATCCGTTGATCACCATTTTGAGGTGAGATTTTAGTTTAAGAATGTCTCGGTCCGTTGATCATTATTTTGGAGGTGAAGTTCTAGTTTGAGGACATCTCGGTCTGTTGATCACCATTTTGAGGTGAGGTTTTAGTTTAAGGACGTCTCGGTCCGTTGATCGCCATTTTGGAGGTGAGATTTTAGTTTAAGGACATCTTGGTCCGTTGTCCATCTTACGTGCACGTGTATTTGTTATGTGACAGGATGAGCAACGAGAATATGGGATGCATCCAGTTTGGGATGTGGTTTGATTTGGGATGTGCACGTCAGTTTGGAAAGTGCACCAAAAAGCAGTTAGTTGTCGGGACCCGCCACCTCTCTGAAGACGTTGAGGAATTACAATGACATGTATCATAGGTGTAGAGAGATGTACCCTTCAACCAATTCCCGTATTTGAGGGGAAAATGGATTAATGATAAACCCAGGAATCATTAGTCGTATTTTGAGACTAAGATTTCCTCAGGGGAATGTGGGACGAATATCGTTTTGGGATATCATCAGTTGGAAGATCGATAGTCGTATTTGGGACTAAAATCAGTTTGGGAAGTAGTGAGCACATGGGCTCGGTTGATCTGAATTAGGGATTTTCTACTCTCAAGGGACCTAACCAACTTGGTCTTGGTCCACTCAGTTTTCTTTTTATTTGAAAAAAGTGCTAAGCACTTGTTTGGGCTCAGTCCCCTTTTTGGTGCAAAAAGTGCTGAGCACTTATATAAGTTCTGACGCTCACACTTTACCCCTTTTGCCTTTATATGTAGTGCTAAGCATTCTTTATGGCGCCCATGTGAGGGGCACGTGAAGTGCTGGGCGCCGCCTACTGAATTCCAAGCACTTTTTATTCTGTGGCGCCCATATGAGGGTCACATGAAGCGCTGGGCAATGGGCGCCGCTTACTGAGTGCTAAGTACTCCTTTATTTTGTAGCGCCCATGTGAGAGGCACGTGGGGCGCTGAGCGCCAGTCACTGAGTGCTAAGAACTTACTTATTTTGTAGCGTCCAAGTGAGGGACATGTGGGGCGCTGGGCGCTGAGCGCCAGTCACTGAGTGCTAAGCGCTCCTTTATTTTGTAGCGTCCACGTGAGAGGCACGTGGGGTCACTGAGTGCTAAGCACTCCTCCCCTTTTTTTATTTACCTAATTTTCCAAGAAGAGAGTTCTTCTTCCTCGAGAATTCAATTCTCTGTTCTTTCTGAAGCTAATGGAGGGGTTCCTTTTTTTGAGACTTTAAGTCTTGGGTCCTTTATATAGTAGATGCAAGTCTGTTGATTAGTTGAAGAAACCTCTCATTAAGAGATTCTAATTGATTTTGGGGATTTTACCCACCGTTGGATCTTTGATCCAAGCACTTCTGTTTTACAGAAGGTATTTTCTTGTTTTAACAAGATTAGGGAAATATTTACTCATACAGAATTTATTCTGTAGATCGGCGATTCTTTAATCACCATTGGATTTTTAATCCAACAGCACTCTGTTTTACAGAGGGTAATCTTTCTTGTTTAGAAAGATTTGGGGAATATTTTCTCTAAACATAAATTAATTCCGCATCCTGATGATTTATCGTCTCCGTTGGATCTTTGATCCAACGGTTCTGCTTAACAGAGCGTAGAATCTAATTCTACAAGGCACCGGCGCTCACGTGCTGTCCACGTGAGGCGCTGCTTAAGATTTTTGTGTGCTTTGCACACGGGCGCTGCTCATATAAGAGTTTTTAACTCTGGCGCTGGCGACCTCATGGAAGGCCGTGAGGCACTGCCTCTTGAGCTTTGAACAGAGCTTTGCTTTCTTATTGGGGAAACAAATGCCCCCCACCGTTACGCTCACGTGGCTCACACGTGAGTGCAGCAGTGGCACGTTTTCCACTGTTTGATCTTCTTGGAAGTTGAACCGTCTTCCTGTGCCTATAAGTAGGGCCTTTGGCCCTTGAGATGACTGTTGTTCATCTTCCCTTCTTCTTTCTCTGAGAATTTAATTCTCTTTTCAGAGCTCAGATCTCTGTTCAGAGAAACTCTCTTTAGAGTCAAAACTCTGCCAAAGTTTTGGTAAGAACCATGACCATATCCTAATGTTTAAGGAATCTCTTCATGTTTTAGGGTTTTAACCCGTTAACAGAGCTCTGCTCTTCTTTTGTAGTGATTAGATCGTAGATCTGAAAATATGTTTTAGGGTTCTTTACTCGTTAATCAGAGCTTTGCTCTTCTTTTATAAAGATCTCTTAGAGTTCTAAGATTTTTCTTACAGATCTTGAAGATCTTAGGATTTAGCTTTACTTTTGAAGGTTCTGGGATGTTATCCCATTGTTCTACAGAGCTTGGCTCTGAAAATTTTTGGGGAATTTTATTCCCTTCTTAATTTTCTTGACAGATTTGAAATATGTTTGCAGAGCAAAGCTCTCGATGGAGTTTAATTCCTCAGTCCAATGATATTTTCTCATTAAATGAAAATCCTTTTGGATTCTATTTTTAACGAGTGACTGCCCCATCATTGATGGGGCGTTACCTTAATTTTATGGTCCCTCTTGTCCCTTTTCTTTTGAACTGTGGTGCAGTACAATTTTTAAGTACCAAAGAGTGTTAGAGTTCTGAACATAGTGTCGATAGCTAAACCTTCTCTTTTTATGCAGGTACTATGGCTTTCGATTCCTCCTTTCCTTTCGTACGTTCAGAGAGCGCTTTTGCTGACGTGCTCGTGGATCGGGAAGTCTTTGCGCTTATTAAGGACCATGACCCAGAGTAAAAATCTCTTCACCTATGGGGGTCATGGTATAGTCAGATTATCCGGGGTCGGCGCAGTTTTTCTTGTGCTGCGCCTTCGGAGCCGATCCCAGATATTCACTATACTGACCCGCCTTAAGTGACTTATGCTGTAGAAGAGGTCAATTGGACCTCGGAAGGTCGTCTTCAGCCTTCAATGGTATCGATACCCGTCCAGCCACCGATGGTCTTGGACATTTTGGAGTGACACATATGTCAAGGCCAGTCGCGCCCTTGGGGGTAAGTTTATATGATAGGATTGACTCCACGTCAATCGGCCGGTTACCTACAGTGGGCTCGGTATATCGTGTCAGCTAAGAAGTCGTTGCTGTTGAAGACCGGGTTATACCCCGCAATCTACGTGTCTCTCTTTTATTACCACGCTCCCCATGTGTGGTGGATCAAGTCTTTTTTGGAACAATAGAATATCCCGACCCATACCTTTCTCTTATGAGATCGGGAAGTTTCGATTTCATTGGAAGAGTTCGCGGAGATCTCCGACTTACCCATCAGAGGGGAGCACTATGAGGAGATACTTCCCCCCAATGAGTACATCTTTACCACCAAGTCGGTGGTAATAGACCTGACCCCGGAGAACGCCATTCAACATAAGTTCCCCAGCTTGATCAAGGTGTTTAACATGTACGAGAATCTATTCCTGGAGTCTGGCGGGCATGGGGTTAGCTTCGCGGATTTTATCGCTCGTTTTCTTCGTCCGGAAGTTCTGTCTAAGCAGGCTACAAAATTCGCTAAACTCGACGACCCGTTCGGGTTTGGTTTAGATAACTTGCCGATGGCGGAAGCGGATCTAAAGAATTTCTTTATTCCACACACTCCAGTTGTCCCCTTTGCGGAGATCGCTACCCCAGGTGTTGACGAAGAGTCGTTCGTTTTGACGTTCATTGGCCTGTGGCTGAGTTGGTTCGCTCTTCCGACACACCCTCGCTACATGAGGCCATTTGTTTTTTATCCGGCTCATCGCATCGTCGCGGGGACACGCCCGGCCGTTGGGATCGTAGGGTTAGCTCATCTATACCACGGCCTGAGTTTAGCAGCTGACACTACTCAGCCGGGGGTAAAGCCCGTGTATCTTCCATTTCATTACTTCACATCATGGATTGAGATGCACGTGCTGGGTGCCTTAGGCGTTCATAAACGACCCCTGTTCTACGAAAGCTACAACTTCCCCTGGGTCATGTACCTAGTTGACGCTTCCGCTCCAGACCTGTCACAGCGAGAGGCTTGGAGATTGCTCCTTCGGCCATGCATGGTTAGGGACAGTATGACCTTTATCGATAGAGTCTAGACTATCGGCAAAGAATCCACCAAAGTGGTCCAACCGTTGCGCGATACTTTCAAAGACGGGGCATCCACGTTAAGGGCTCGGGAGGCTATGCACCTGTATTCTATCAGGTTGGGCTTTCTAGTATTTAGATAGAACGCCTCGGTGCTGTTCATGAGGTACAACCCGCACCGCTTCGCTCAACAGCTGGGTTATAATCAAGGTGTTCCTCTTGAGGCGTTCTTAGTCGAGACGGCTGCTATGGAAGAGGGTATTCGCAGTGCGCTGCATCATTTTATGCGATTAAATACGGGGTCCCATTTCCTTGTCAGCGAGCCGAGCTATGTGCCAAAAGCTTCGAATGCTTACGTGGCATGGTACCAGCATTCGACGGGTGCTGTTATTAGGGAGGAGAGGCGGCTGTTACTCGATCACAAGGATGTCGTCCCAGCTGGTAATCCAGCGGTTCCTTTGAAGCAACGAACAGCCATTCGCCCCTCTTTAAGATAAATCACTACGGCGATAGTCTCACTAGCTTTCCCTGAGAAGCTTCAACCGGATGTTCCTGTGACTACGGTAGCCGTGGCGTCCCCGGAATCGGGCATTGGTTCGGAGATTGGAACCCGCCATCCGAAGATGCCTGTCAAGCGAAAGCTTTTACCGTCGGCTGTTGGTGTCCGTTCGCAGAAGAAGAAGAAATCTCTATTCTCCGCTGATATGGTATTCGTCCCGGATCCTTATGCTCCCTATAGTGAGGGCTTGGGCGAATATGGAACCAATGAGGGTTTGTTTGACACGCCTGCAACCGATACCGATCTTCAGGCTGCCATCGCAGCTTCCAAGCGACTGGCCCGTGAGGAAGCATCGTTGGTCTTCATTGCGGAGTCGGGTATACTTCATTTACATTCTTCTACACCTATCCCTTCTCTCCTATTATACTTTTATTAACACTCTCTTCTTCAATAGGTATTTCTGCCGAAGAGGTTCTCGCGGCTTCTCTCAGGACGTTCGAGGAGGAAGAGAGGCTCTGCGCTTTTTTGGGCCTTGATATAATTTGTTTCATTACACTTTTACTCTTTTTATTCATGATCTGACCATTTTCTTCACCTTATTGCAGTAATTACCATAACCCAAGTTGTTTCAAGTGTAGTTCCAATCCCAAGCGGTGATGCAGCAAAGCTTCCAGAACAACCGATTATGGCCGCGGCCCTCCTAAGGCCACCACAGGAGGCGTTGCTGAAGCAGCCGATGATGGATGCCATAGCGGATCCGGAGGCTGAACTCGATTTGGACGACGACGTCCCCCTGTTGGAAGTGTTAAGGAGATCGGTTCACACGGTCCAGGTCGATAGGAAGCGTAGAAAGCGTGCCGCGAAGGAAAGTGAAGCTGTTTTAGCCGCGGGTGCAGGTTCGAGCAATGTCCCATCTTCTAACATCCCCCTGGTGAACGCTCCTTCCGCTCTGTCTACCGCCCATAGACAGCTTGCGCGTGCAGCTCGGGAGGAAGCTGAACAGCTACATCAAGGTACGTAACGCCCAGTCCCTTATTAGAACTTAGTCCTCGAATCATGACATACGCATTTTCTTTTAAGCAGGGCCGAGTCCTGATGGTGGCATGGCAGGTGAAACGTCGATGATTACAGAGCCCGAAGCGGCCACTCTTTCTCGGGAATCTGGGACTGTCTAAACTGTTGCTCTTTCTCCTTGTGGCTCTTTGGTATTGGCGGGTGTCGCAAGCATTACGACGGCCCTTGTCAAGTCAGGGGATGAAGCTATGGGTGCGGAATCTATCCCCCGAGGGAAAATGAGGAAGCCGTTACACTTGGTGACGCTTTCGGCACGGTTTTGGTCTCTGACCTATCAGGTACTCCTGGGGTTATTATCTTTGAGTTTTTAATCCTTTTAATCCCCTCTAATGATATTTTGTTTGTCTTGAGCGTAGGCGCGGTAAACCCTAAAGCTGTGCCAGCTGAAGAATTATCGCCGGCCGCCACTTTGACGGTCACGATTCCTTCGCTTTCTTCTGTGCCTCCTCAAATTTTGTAATGTAAGGGTTTCCCACTTAGTTGTTTTACTGTAGATACAATTCTCTTTGCATTGACTATATATTGTCGCGACTCTACGGCAATACTTTTCGACCACTTATACCAGGTGCTAAACCCGCATTTTTCCTATCAATCGGAAATCGTTCCACCTTCCGGTATTGGTCAGTATATTCTTCACCTAGTGCTTCTCCTTTTTATGAGTAGACTTCTTATTGCTAAGCCTTCCTTATATTGACCACAGTATCATGGCTCGGAGGAGGAAGCGAAAGAATAGCCACGTCTCCGGTGCTCCCTGTTTTGCCACCTTCAACAACTGGTACGGTAGATCTCGTCCGTCAAGTTTCTTCGTTCAAGTTGAAATCTGACCGTGATTTATTTTGTAGCGAATACACCGACTTCGGATCCTTTTGAGTCTCGCATTTCTATGCCCACGAGGCCCTTCGCTAAACGTCCATCTTCCAGAGGCGCGGTGAATAGCCGGCGAATGTTAAGCGAGTTTATTGAAGATCTCGACGTCGAGGCCCTCACCTCTAGTACGGATTTTGCCGACAAAGTCAATCCAATGCTGGCGACGCTCGTGAATTTCCACAATGAAGATCTCGTCGGTTCTTGGGTTGATTATTGCAGGAAGATCGAGGCTAGCCTGCTTAAGATTGAGCTTAAGCGTTTCGCTCCCAGGGTATTGATTTTGAACTCTCAGCGGGCTGCATGGGTCGAGCAGAGTGTCCCTTTCATTCGATATTTTGAACAAGAAGCGGACCTGAGGCGAAAGGAGCATGAGGCGGCTTCCGGCGAATCCGTCCAATTGCATGCCCAGGTTGAAGCGAATGTTGCGCAGCTGAAAGTTATTTTTGAAAACCTTCAACGATGTATTTCTGACAGGATGGCGCTAAGGCTGAAGCTTGACTTCACTGAGCGGGTCATACAGGATTGCGAAAATGCCAAGCAGGAAATTGATGAGAAGCTTTCATCCTGTTTACAACAATGGGCTCAAATCTAAACGGAGTCGGCCACCGTAGCTGAACGCAAGAAGGAGTTGAGGGGTGCGCGCGAGCGGTTCGTCAGTTTGTTGAAAACGCCTCCTCCTTAATAAGTGTCATTGTACCCCCTTCTTGTACTGATTGTATTTCTTAAGCTTCTGATTCATGAATAACATGTATTCATTTTTATTCCTGACTGAAATGTATCGTGTATTCACTTAAATCCATGAATAAAAGACATATTTTATTTCATACTGGCATTTCTTTTTTCTTCGATGTCTTGATTTGGTGTGAAGTAGTTCATATACTCATTTCGGAGTTTGTAGTTTATTCACTCATCCCGGAGTATCTAGTTTATGGACTCATTTCGGAGTTTGTAGTTTATTCACTCATCCCAAAGTCTCTAGTTTATGAACTCATTTCGGAGCTTGTAATTTATTCACTAGTTCCGGAGTCTCTAGTTTATGAACTCATTTCAGAGCTTGTAGTTTATGGACTCATTTCGGAGTTAGTTTAGTTTACCTCCCTTGGGCTTGTAGGCAAACTTATCCTAACGTTATAGATAATCCCTGCTCTTTGCGGCAGAGGTCCATTAGGTTTTGTGGTACTAGGGTTTTTGCCTGTCGTACCGTCGCGTTGGCTGATGCATTCCCCGATATGCAGTCTTTACGCTGCTGTTCGAGTAGCCCCACGACTGTCGTGTCTCTGATCCCTTCAGGGGCAGGATAAGACGTCTTCAAGTAATCTCCTTAGGCAGTTTGACCGTCAGAAGTGCAAGCGTTAGGAATTTTGCTATGTCGCTTTTTACTTGAGGTTAGGCTCGGTTTGGGAGCCCCGATGAGTCATAACCACTCCGCACTGGTGTGGGATGATCTCCGATAGTTTTTCGGGCTTCATTTGAATTGCCGTCAAGACCCTGAAGCTAGGAATTTGGCCTTCACTTCCTTTGTCGACAATGCGTTTTCTGTAATGAGACGAATGTCGAGCTGATCTCTAGGTTATTTTGTGAACCGTCGAGACTTGGAACTAGGGACTTTGCCATTGCTCCGTTTTGTTTTGACCCTGGGGTCGTTTGTTGACGTCACGTCTGCATCCTTCTAGAGTGAGAAGGAACGCCGTTGTTGACAATATATCTGTTGTAACGAGACGAGTGTCGATGTGGTCTATAGGTTGTTTGTGAACCGTCGAAACTTGGAACTAGGGACTTTGCCATGGATCCGCTTTGTTTCGATCCTAGGGTCTTTGTGTAAGTTCACGGTAGCGCCCCGGCCGTCTAACAGACGCCAAATGCGGAACAAAAACTTTTACAACTGGCGCTATCACGTACTATAACCCGGATCTGCCATTAAAGCTAAACTAACAAACTACAAAGTGGGTAGAAATGTTATACCGAACGATCTGAGTCCTTCGGTCTTCAACCATCATCCCACGCTTTGTTGCGGCTGCTCCGATCTACTGAATCTCCAGTCTCCTTGTCCAGGTGGCACCACGTCGACGGATCTTTAAACGGGCTCCCGCCTATGAACCGAGGCAACTCGATCATCAAGTTTGCTAAAAGAGATGACCAAGATTGATGCAGAGAATGAGTAGAACACTTTGTCTCGCTTCGTCCAAAACTATGGACAGACGGTTAATGAAGTTGCCTTTGGATCGAAATGAAATGAGAAACTTTGCTATCTAATTTTCATGAATCCATAACCTTCATAATCTTTTCAAATGAAAAAAACCCCATCCCACTCCCAAATGAATAGGCCGGCCACTAAAAGAGAGGAGGAGGTGAGTGTAGGAGAGGGGGAGGTGACCACAAGGTGAAAGATCTTATCATCTCACTTAAAGAAAAGAATGAGTCACACAAAACATTAAATGCAAACCAATGAACATTAACCTAGTCACTAAAGCATTTAATGCATCCATGAGTCACCAAATCAAGAAGCTTCAACTCATGACTCACCTCATGACTCACCCAAAAAAGATAAATCCGCCTTTAACCGAATGATATAGACGGGTGATAGAAAATTGGAAACTGGCAACTTTCAAAAGCGATCCTGAAATGAATTTCAGGATAACCCCGTAACAGTATAAACATACCCGCATTTGTATTACGACCGAATACAAATGCAACGGAGACAAAGATATTATATCTACACAGTATAATACTCGAATCCGGCTTAAACCAAAGCCTATCAGTATTATCTGCTCGAAATATGACACGTGCGTAAACGCACGTGCATTTTCCGAACCCTGCCATTAAACCATACGGCCTCTACAACGTTTCACCCGAACTTGGGAAACTTTCTGTGGGGGACTCTAATGACTCATCAACACACTGGCACTGGGTATAACCACTAGCACGTCAGAGGTACTGGCTGTACGTAACGGTTGCCTATGTATCGATTGGAAGAGAAGCTGACGAGCGAACTCATCCAGAAAACCTACTGAGCCTAACAGTGACAATATACATACAGTCCGGTCCGTTCGTCTAAGAGTATCGCATATCGAGTCTAGGGGGGTGGATAAAGTCAGACCCCTAATAACGCGATAATTCGTGACGGTATGAAGCCCATCACCACCTGAAAAACTACTGATCCAAATCAGTAATTCTCCACTACCTCGGCCGAGGATTTCTAGTGATGGCCATCCGTGCACTGTGCGACATCAACCCTCAATATCGGGAGAGACAAATCCCCGACGATCCGCTCACTGCCTCCATGTGGCTCGGGACTGTACACAAAAAAAACTGCTTGCACGTCTCCTTTGAGCGTGGTAGGGTAGAAATCAAAGCACAGTGGGAACTCACACGAGACAAATGACGATCTCAGGTCGACAAACTAACTTGTACACATGTCACCAGGGAACTGCTATCTGACGATATGTATAATACCAACTAGCATGTTCTCGGCGAGTCCTGTCCGGTGTACTCATAACCTAATGAGCACCTGTATACATCTTAGGTGAACCAACTGACATCAATGGCTTGTGAGACTGGCCACCGCCCATTGTCGGGGTCTCGACTGTATACACTAGTCTACTCTGGAGTATCGATGCCCTGTCTCGAAACTCCCACGACTAGGGACACTTTAAAGGATGTGCTTATAGACCCCAGCTCCCACGTATATGATCGCCATCATACTGCTGGCAGTCAAGCAAGAATCCTATGGGCTCTATCATCATGCAATAGTGAACTAAGCATATATACGATGATAAAGATAAACCAGATAGCATACTATCATCTCGAGCAAGACTGTCATATCGGTATAGGTCCTCCCGCAATCATTGCAATCACGTACCTGCGATCCAATAATTGACTTTGAGGGCACTATATCCAACAATCTCCCACTTGCACTTAAGGCTAATTATTGCGATGTCGCATACTCACAGCCCGTGTGATACCGAACATCCAACTCCTCTACTAATCAGTTTCACAAAGCTCGTTTGTAAAACTATTGTGTTCGAGAAATAGCCTCAGTGAGTGGATCCGCCCTGATGTTTCTTTCTATGTCTCTCTTAATCTCAAGTTCACAGAGAAATTCATCTCCCGAATTGTGTAATACCTGTCTTAGAATATGTCTGGATATCTGATGAGACCTAGTTCATAAATAAACTCCAAATCCAAACTTCTTAGACTGTATCGATAACTGAACCTAATCAGTTTCAGCACCATGCCTCCCACAGTATCCTCTTGGGCCAACTGTCTATAATACTGTCCCTCGTCAGAGGGAAAACTATAACTCTGACAATCACTCTGTCATTCAGGTCACCTTGGAAGCCTGGAATGATAACCGTCTCCTCAAAGAGGCTGACATTATCAAATCCGTAGAACATACACTTATGTTCTAAAACTGCTTCCTTATGTTTCTCCAGGATTGGATTAATATAAACTTATCGCATCTAGTGCAAAAACAACATCTGATGTGATACTTGACATCTCACGATTGACTCAATTGTCTAAGCAAGTGATCTGCCAATCATGCACATCCCTCTCCCCTTTAGTCTGTAAGACACCTTTAGAGAGGGTGACTCCATCACTTGCAGGTACATCACCATGCCAGGAGTCATCTATTCTAAAAACCATTAGAATACTGTCAAATTACCCACATTGGGAAACTACCCAAATCTAGATCTAAAACCATAGATCTAGTAACCAGAATGTCTGATATTATATCCATATCCTTTGTGGAGAAACAACTGTGTGACAACCACAGTACAACCGATCGTAGTATAGGAATTTTACTTCCTACTCTGTGTATGTCATCCAAATACCAGGACATCACACCCTACTACCTTCTTAACAGATCCATCCCCTATTCTGATGAAGTCAAAACCATGACTGTCACATCAAAAATAGATGATCTTATCTCCGCTATATCTGCTCAAGCCTATAAATAGACATAAGCTACTTACCCACTATGCTTCCGCTGCTCCCACTGACTACGACAACCCTCTGGCAGAATAATATATACGTACACTTCTAAAGCTAGTTTAGAACGACGCTATACTTATCCTCCTGCCGGGTCTCATAGCCTGGAACAACAGTAGTGTCAAGTCTGGATAAACAAGAACCTCCCTGTCACCGTCCTTGAGGCTACTGGAGTACCTCTCGGATGTCTGAGGTTACCCACCATATCTGCGGAGTGGCTATTGGAATGTCAAACCTGATTGAATATATAGGTCCTATTAAATTTTCCGTAATCGTTTGCGGTTCTGGAATCACTTCCAGTTCTACCATACTCCCACTATAGTTTTCTGAAAAAATCCATTTTACTAAAACTGTGGCGAGTCAAGAACAATATCACTATTGATCTTCCAGATGGTAGATAATCAACCCCCATCAAAGCCAGGGTCAACCCACAAACTGCCATTACAGAAACGTGCCTTGAGTTATCTAATGTATGGTTTTAAGCATAAGCTGGAAAACTCCTCATACCTTAACATCGTTAAGATATGAAGCATTCTATATCCAATATAGAAACTTTGGCACTTATTTAATTGGAACCAGATTCAAAAAACATGCAGCTATCTCCAGCGCATATCAACTTAATGGAAAAAGGAAAATCAGCATTACTCAACTTAGGAATACATCCAATTATGAGTAACCTGAAAGAGAAACAAGTTTTTCAAAACCATTACTATCATCTGAATACCAATCACAAGAATCTACATCTTCGATCTCTTTGAAGAATCCCGATACTTGCGACACCTGGTTCTCTACTTTATTCTTATACCCACAACTTCTCAAAACTTAGACATTGTATTTCTTCGAAACACTTGTCTAAAAACTAGAGAAGTTACAAGTAAACAGAACAGAGTACGAGGACCAACCCCTTTGTCCTGATGGACACTGGACAACATACAATACTCTGTATAAGTCCGCTGTGTCGAATAACTCAAAACCTGTGCGTCGTAGGTTGAAAACTGTACCCAGGCGATTTCCTCAAATATCACAAATTACAACGAATTCCGATATAATGAGGATGATCACCAAATTCCCAATAACTTACTCCCACTCATCATCTGTAAAACTATACAGATATGAGAATGTAACCTGGTAAATACATACCCGGGAGTAAGTATCTAATCGGGAAATCAGTTCTCCTTTAATAATGCACTGAAACATAAAAAAGGTTTTGTAGGGGTATCCTGGTATTCCTAGTAATGCCTCTTCTATAATCCAATTCATGACTATAACCGCATATTTTTTTCCCATCTCTCCAAATCCCTTTATTTATCTTTAGTCGTAACCTTCTGTACACCTTCGTTAGGCTAAATGGTTTTCTTCCTTCCCTACCGTTCGGCACCTGCCTATGGTTTGGAAGAAGACTATCCAGTAAGCATAATAGGTGTACTCTCCTAATCCTAGGAGTACTCGCAACTTGAGAGAAGGTGATGATAAAAGACAACTGAATAATACCTTATTCTATTAAAGGGGAAATAGGAGTGGCGATGAAGTACGCGGTTTGGTCGTGAATGATAACAGTCGTAATTTACTTTGCCCTCTTTCTAATCCCTTTATTTTGTCTGTAGTTATTACCTTCTGTACACCCTACTTAGGCTAATCGGTTTTCTTCATTCCCTACCTTTCGGCACCTGCCTATGGTTTGGAATAAGACTATCCAATAAGCGTAATAGGTGTACTCTCCTAAACCAAGGAGCCCTCGCAACCTGAGAGAAGGTGATAATAAAAGAAAACTGAATAAACCAATTCTATTTCTCCTGAATCTGGATCCATCCTCGAAGAAGTCCCTCCGAGTTCGTATATAACCATACGATGGATCTATCCAATGGAAGTGGATGTCCGTAGTAATACGGGGTGTTCTGAGAAATACAAAGGGTAAAAGAAGGAGTGGCAATGACTTATGCAACTTTAGACAATCCAAAAGCCAGTATTTTAAGAAAATTTGGTCAACTTGGTCACTGAGTCATAGTCTAGGGTCGGTCAAAGGTCGCTGCCAAAGAGAGAGAAAGAAAAGAAACACTCTGTGTGCACTCTAACCTAGATCAGAATGGTTATCACTTTATCTAATCAGGAAAACTCCCACTGTAATCTCAAATTCTAATCCAAACCTGAAAGAAGAATTAGTCGGGATCACCCGAAGAGTAAACCAACTCATCAGTGGGAATCGGGACGCAACTATCATCGCATGATAACTTGATGGAAGCCACTCAAGTTATCACACTCCAGAAGGTATGCGCATGCCTGGCAAGTTTCTTGTATGTTTGAAACTCCTGATATGATTTTTACCTCATGCTCTTATGACCTTGACTTTGGCCAACAAATCATAAGTCACATGTCAAGGTCTACCCATCATTATCCAGGTTAATTTGAACCCACCCGTACATACCCTTGACTTTGGCCAACAAGGTAATACGACTGTCCCAAACCAACGCATCTATCTATGCAACAGATGAATATTCAGTAGCTACCAAACACTATGCCTTGACTTTGGCCAACAAACATAACTTGAATACTACTGACTATCCATAAGAAATGACGGAGGGCTACGACTGGTTTTTGGTGAAAAACCTTTAACGTAATGAACTTGATCTCGCTGAAGGAACTTGATAGCTTTCTATAAAAATATAGTGACGAAAACCTTTGCTAAAGAGGTCACTCCCGGTGAAGGGATCTCGGCTCTTTCCTCGTGGAATGAGGTGCAGGATATTCTAACTGAATACCACTATGCAAAGCAACTTGTAATCGACTATAGTGAAGTTATTACCCTGATGCAAACTTCTGCCCAAGGGATCACTCCCGGTGAAGGGATATCGGCCCTTAGCTCGTCGAATGAGGTGCAGGATATTCCAACCGAATATCACTATGCAAAATAAAAGGAAACATCTTTATAATAACACCTTTTAAAATTTGTTCCAACAACATCAAAAATAGGTTTGTTTTATCCTTGCATTGATAAGAATCAATGCAGTCCCATCAATCAATCACACCAGAAAAGAACGAAAATATAATGTACGTATATGCCATTCGCATTCGCCACTGGGTCCCGTCATCACCCGTTAGGTTACTTAACTAACGACAGAGCGGGGACTGGACTAGCGTGGGTGTAAAACATATACAACATCTAATAGTATATATACCAATATGCAATAATCGCTCCAGGCATGATAATATGCAACATTACAGAAAAGTAATAAGTATCATAGAACAATACAGATAATCTGGGATCCCCGGGTTTCACAGAGCCGCTACTGAAACCCGACGTTCCCCTGGTCGTCTGGATAGCTTGTGCAATGAAACCTAGACCCCTACGGGTGCGGCAAGTTACCCGCCAAAACCTGAAGCGAGGCAGCCCCCTACAGAAAAATGAATGGACCACCCAGCACTTCACGGAATCCGGTAACTTGAGCACCCCTCCTCGAGTCAACCTGTACCCTCTACGAGTGCGGCGAATAGTCTTCCAATTCTAGAGTGAGGCCCCTCTGCCTCTCAAAGCCATGAGATACGGACCCGTTGCCCTTCAGAACCCGGCTATCCGTGCACTCCGTCGTGGGGTAAACCTAGTACATAAATAAAAATATGTACAACGGGTACATCGACCTCTGCCCGGTCGTCCCCCAAAAGAATAATATACAAACAGGCAGAGACGGCAGTCCACATGTTGGACGCTCGCCCCGCAATATCAAATGTACAAATAAATTCAAACTGCACTACCATTGCACACTGCTATCCACCACGACATATCCGCAACAACACACCACAACACAGAACATCAACGCGAATGCCACGTTCGCAAATCCGTCTAAAAGAACTATAGCAATTAGACGCAATTTACCGCTCGAATGACATTCACGGTCGGAGATATAATGTAAATACTGCATACCAACAAGTTTAAAATTTCGATCGACAAAAATTCCCAAAGTAGGCCCACGTACATCTGCTGTACAGTATTAAAATTTGAGCCCAAAAGAAATATACCAAAAACCACAATTTCCACTGAAGAAGCCACTGTACAAATTTGGAGCACTGAACCCACAGACTGGCCGCGGATACGCGGTCAAACCCTAGGTTTGACCGCGGAACCGCGGCGGTCTTATAGGGTCACGTGACCAAATTTCTACAGTTAGCTTAAAAAAATCCTGCTCAATTTTCTGGGATGATCAAAATAATTTTTAGTCCATTTTAAAAATCGACAGAAACTATTGCACAGAAAATTGTAGTTTTGGAAAATCCGTTCGATCGATGTTTTAAACGTGTTAGCACAAGTTAGTAAAGCTTAATGGTGAGGCTCTGATACAACTGTAAGTTCACGGTAGTGCCCCGGCCGTCTAACAGACGCCAAATGTGGAACAAAAACTTTTACAACTAGCGCTATCGCGTACTATAACCCGGATCTGCCATTAAAGCTAAACTAACAAACTACAAAGTGGATAGAAATGTTATACCGAACGATCCGAGTCCTTCAGTCTTCAACCATTATCCCACGCTTTGTTGCGGCTGCTCCGATCTCCTAAATCTACAGTCTCCTCGTCCAGGTGGCACTACGTCGACGGATCTTTAAACGGGCTCCCGCCTCTGAACCGAGGCAACTCGATCATCAAGTTTGCTAAAAGAGATGACCAAGATTGATATAGAGAATGAGTAGAATACTTTGTCTTGCTTCGTCCAAAGTTATGGACGGACGGTTAATGAAGTTGCCTTTGGATCGAAATGAAATGAGAAACTTTGCTATCTAATTTTCATGTATCCATAACCTTCATAATCTTTTCAAATGAAAAAAACCCATCTCACTCCCAAATGAATGGGCCGGCCACTAAAAGAGAGGAGGAGGTGAGTGTAGGAGAGGGGGAGGTGACCACAAGGTGAAAGATCTTATCATCTCACTTAAAGAAAAGAATGAGTCACACAAAACATTAAATGCAAACCAATGAACATTAACCTAGTCACTAAAGCATTTAATGCATCCGTGAGTCACCAAATCAAGAAGCTTCAACTCATGACTCACCTCATGACTCACCCAAAAAAGATAAATAACCGAATGATAAAGACGGGTGATAGAAAATTGGAAACTGGCAACTTTCAAAAGCGATCCCGAAAAGAATTTCAGGATAACCCCGTAACAGTATAAACATACCCGCATTTGTATTACGACCGAATACAAATGCAACGGAGACAAAGATATTATATCTACACAGTATAATATTTGGATCCGGCTTAAACCAAAACGTAGCAGTATTATCTGCCCGAAATATGACACGTGCATAAACGCACGTGCATTTTTTGAACCCTGCCATTAAACCATACGGCCTCTACAACGTTTCGCCCGAACTTGGGAAACTGTTTGTGGGGGACTCTAATGACTCATCAACACACTGGCACCGGGTATAACCACTAGCACGTCAGAGGTACTGGCTGTACGTAACGGTTGCCTATGTATTTGTAAGTCTACGGTAGCGCCCCGGCCGTCTACAGACGCCAAATGCGGAACAAAAACTTTTTTAACTGGCGCTATCGTATACTATAACCCGGATCTTCTATTATTGCTAAACTAACAAACTGTAAAGAGTGTAGAAAGGTTATACCGAACGATCCGAGTCCTTCGTTCTTCAACCATCATCCCATGCTCCGTTGCGGCTGCTCCGATCTCGTCGGTCTCCGATCTGCTCGTCCAGGTGGCACCACGTCAACGATTCTTTAAACGGGCTCCCGCCTCTGACTCGAGGCAACTCGGTCGTCAAGTTTGCTAAAAGAGACGACCAAGAATGATGTAGAGAATGAGTAGATGACTTTGTCTCACTTCGCCCAAAGCCGTGGACGATCGGTTAATGAAGTTGCCGATGGAAATGAAATGGAACAAGAAATGAACTATGAAATTTCCATGCATCCAAAACTTTGGTCTTTTCTTTTTAACAACCATAATCTTTTTCAAGTGAGTAGTGGAGGAGGAGAGAGAGGGCCGGCCACTTTTAAAGGAGGGGGGGTGAGTGTAGGAACCAAGTGGTGACCATAACACAAAGCTTATCATGAAGAAAAGATCTTAACAAAAACAAAATGCATTAATGTAAACCATGACTCACTTAAACCTAGTCATCATATAATAAATGCAATCAAGGGTTCATGAACCTAGTCACCATCCTAGAAACTTCTAGAAACTTCTAGAACCTTCTAGAAACATGACTCACCCTCATCCCAAGAAAAGATAAATCCGTCTTTAACCGAATGTTAAAAGACGGCTGATAGAAAACTAGAAACTGGAAACTGGCAATTTCCAAAAGTGATCCTGAAACGACTTTCAGGATAATCCCGTAACTGTATAAATATACCCGCATTTGTATTACGACCGAATACAAATGCAACTGAGACAAAGATATTATATCTACTCAATATAATACTCGGATCCGGCTTAAACCAAAGCCGACCAGTATCATTTGCCCGAAAACTGACACGTGCGTAAACGCACGTGCATTTTCCGAACCCTGCCATAAAACCATACGGCCTCTACAACGTTTCGCCCGAACTTGGGAAACTGTCTGTGGGGAACTCTAATGACTCGTCAGTACCCTGGCAGTGGGTTTGACCACAAACCGTCAGCGGCACTAGCAGTGCGTAGCGGCTGCCCATGAACTGACCTCAAGGGATGCCGATGAGCGAACTCATCCGGAAAACCCTACTGAGCCTAACAGTGACAATGTATATACAGTCCGGTCTGTTCGTCTATGAGTATCGCATATCTGCCTAGGGGGCTAGAAACGTCAGACCCCCAATAGCAGTATAAGTCGTGTCGGAGTGTAGCCCAATAACACCCTGAGATACTACTGGAGTACCTACCAGTAAATCTCCTGCCACGGCCGTGGGCTTTGTGTAATGGCTCTCCTAGATACAGCACGATCTCACCCCCAATACCAGGAGAGAAGAATCCCCTGCCGATCCGCTCACGTGCCTCCACGTGGCTCGGGACTGTACCCAAAAACTACCTGTTTGCACGACTCCTTTGAGCCGTGGTAGGGTAGAAATCAAAGCACAGTGGGAACTCACACGAGACAAATGACGACCTCAGGTCGATGAACCAACCTGTACACATATCACCAGGGAACTGCTATCTGACGATAGGTATAGTACCAACTAGCAGATTCCCGGCGAGTCCTGTCCGGTGTACTCGTAACCCAATGAGCACCTGTATACATCTTAGGTGATCCAACTGACACCAGTGGCTTGTGAGACCGGCCACCGCCCCTCGTTGGGGTCTCGACTGTATACACTAGTCTACTCTGGAGTATCGATGCCCTGTCTCGAAACTCCCACGAATAGGGACCAAAATCAAGGATATGCATATAAACCACCCAACTCTCACGTATATGATCGCCCTCATACTGTTGGTAGTAAAGCAAGATCCTAAGGGCTCTATCAAAGTGTAGCAGTGATCAGTCACCTGAACCTGTACACGAATGATAAAGGCAAACCAGATAGCATACTATCATCTCGAGTAAGACTGTCCTACCAGTATAGGTCCTCCGTAGTCATTGCAATCACGTACCTGCGATCCAATAATTGACTATGAGGGCACTATCTCCAACAATCTCCCACTTGCACTCAAGGCTAATTATTGCGAGGTCGACTACTTACAGCCCGTGTGAAAACGAACATCCAACTCCTCTACTAATCAGTTTCACAAAGCCCGTTTGTAAAACTATTGTGTTCGAGAAATAGCGTCAGCGAGTGGATCCGCCTATATGTTTTTTTCTATATCTCTCTAAATCTCAAGTTCACGGAGAAAGCCATCTCCCGAATCGAGTAATACCTGTCTTAGAATATGTCTGGATATCTGATGGGACCTAGTTCATAAATGAACTCCAAATCCAAACTTCTTAGACTGTATCGATCACTGAACCTAATCAGTACCCGGCACCATGCCACCCACAGTATCCTCTTGGACCACCTGTCCATAATACTGTCCCTCGTCAGAGGGAAAACTAAAACTCTGACAATCACTCTGTCATCCACGTCACCTTTGAAGCCTGGAATGATAATCGTCTCCCGAAGGAGGCTGCCGTCATCAAATCCGTAGAACATCCACTTATGTTCTGAAACTGCTTCCTTATGTCTCTCCAGGATTGGATTAATACAAACTTATCGCATCTAGTGCAAAAACAACATCTGGTGTGGTACTTGACACCTCACGATTGACTCAATTGCCCAAGCAAGTGATCTGCCAATCATGTACAGCCCTCTCCCCTTTAGTCTATATGACACCTTTCGAGAGGGTGACTCCATCACCTGCAGGTACACTACCATACTAGGAGTCAACTATTCTAAAAACCATTAGAATATCTGTCAAAGTACCCACATTGGGAAACTACCCAAATCTAGATCTAAAACCATAGATCCAGAAACCAGAATGTCAAATATTATATCCATATCCTGTCTGGAGAAACAACTGTGTGACGACCACAGTACAACCGATCGTAGTATAGGAATTTTACTTCCTACTCTGTGTATGTCATCCAGATACCATGACATCACACCCTACTACCTTCTTAACAGATCCATCCCCTATTCTGATTGAAGTCAAACCCTTGACTGTCACATCAAAATTAGATGATCTATCTCCGCTATAACTGCTCAAGTCTATAAATAGATATAAGCGTCTTGCCCACTATGCTTCCGCTGCTCCCACTGACTACGACAACTCTCCTACCGAGTCTCATAGCCTGGAACAACGGTAGTGTCAAGTCTGGGTAGATAAGAACCTCCCTGTCACCGTCCTTGAGGCTACCGAAGTACCTCTCGGGTGTCTGAGGTTACCCAACATATCTGCGGAGTGGCTAATGGAATGTCAAACCTGATTGAATATATAGGTCCTATTAAATTTTCCGTAATCGTTCGCGGTTCTGGAATCACTTCCAGTTCTACCATACTTCCACTACTGTTTTCTGAAAAAATCCATTTTACTAAAACTGTGGCGAGTCAAGAACAATATCACTATTGATCTTCTAAATGGTAGAATATCAACCCTCGTCATAGCCAGGGTCAACCCACAAACAGCCATTACAAAAACGTGCCCTGAGTTATCCAGTGTCTGGTTTTAAGCATAAGCTGGACAACTCCCCGTACCTTAACATCTTTTAAGGTACGAACTATTCTATATCCAATATAGAAACTTTGGCACTTATTTAATTGGAACCATATTCAATCATGCAGCTGTCTCCAGTGCATATCAACTTAATGGAGAGAGGCTAATCAGCATTACTCAACTTAGGAATCCATCCAATTATGAGTAACCTGAAAGAGAAAGTCGTTTCTCAAAATCATTACTATCATCTGAATACCAATCACAAGAATCTACATCTTCGATCTCTTTGAAGAATCCTGATACTTGTGACATCTAGTTCTCTACTTTATTCTTATACCCACAACTTCTCAAAACTTAGACCTTGTATTTCTACGAAACACTTGTCTAAAAACTAAAGAAGTTATAAGTAAACAGAACAAAGTACGAGGACCTACCCCTTTGTCCTGATGGACACTTGGACAACATACAATATTCTGTATAAGTCCGCTGAGTTGAACAACTCATAACCTGTGCGTCGTAGGTTGAAAACTGTACCCTGGCGATTTCCTCAAATATCACCAATTACAACGAATTCCGATATAATGAGGATGATCACCTAATTCCCAATAACTTACTCCTACTCATCATCTGTAAAACCATATAGATATGAGAATGAAACCTGGTAAATACATACCCTTGGAGTAAGTATCTAATCGGGAAAACAGTTTTCGTTTAACAATGCACTGAAACATAAAAATGTTTCGTAGGGGTATCCTGGTATTCCTAGTAATGCCTCTTCCATAATCCAATTCATGACTTTAACCGTATATTTCTTTGCCTTCTCTCCAAATCCCTTTATTTGTCTTTAGTCGTTACCTTCTGTACACCTTCGTTAGGCTAAATGGTTTTCTTTCTTCCCTACCGTTCGGCACCAGCCTATGGTTTGGAAGAAGACTATCCAGTAAGCATAATAGGTGTACCCTCCTAAACCAAGGAGTACTCGCAACTGAGAGAAGGTGATGATAAAAGACAGCTGAATAATACCTTATTCCTTTAAAGGTGAAATAGGAGTGGCGATGAAGTACGCGGTTTGGTCGTGAATGATAACAGTCGCAATTTACTTTGCCCTCTTTCTAATCCCTTTATTTTGTCTTTAGTTATTGCCTTCTGCACACCCTACTTAGGCTAATTGGTTTTCTTCATTCCCTACCTTTCGGCACCTGCCTATGGTTTGGAATAAGACTATCCAATAAGCGTAATAGGTGTACTCTCCTAAACCAAGGAGCCCTCGCAACCTGAGAGAAGGTGATAATAAAAGACAACTGAATAAACCAATTCTATTTCTCCTGAACCTGGATCCATCCTCGAAGAAGTCCCTTCGAGTTCGTATATAACCATACGATGGATCTATCCAATGGAAGTGGATTTCCGTAGTAATACGGGTGTTCTGAGAAATTCAAAGGGTAGAAGAAGGAGTGGCAATGACTTATGCAACTCGGACAATCCAAAAGCCAGTATTTTAAGAAGGTTCGGTCAACTTGGTCACTGAGTCACAGTCTAGGGTCGGTCAAAGGTCGCTGCCAAAGAGAGAGAGAAAAGAAACACTCTGCGTGCACTCTAACCTAGATCAGAATGGTTATCAATTTATCTAATCCGGAAACCTCCCACTGTCCTGTCAAATTCTCCTCCAAACCTGAAAGAAGAATCAATCGGGATCACCCGAAGAGTAAAACAACTCATCAGTGGGAATCGGGATCCAACTCTCATCGCATGATAACGTGATGGAATGCATCCACGTTACTCATACTCCAGAAGGTATGCGCATACTTGGCAAGTTTCAGTTTCTTTAGAAACTCCCGATAAGATTTTTGCCCCATGCTCTTATGACCTTGGCGTTGGTCAAAATATCATAAGTCACATGCCAAGTTCTACCCGTCACTATCTTGTCAATTTTAACCCACCCGCACATGCCCTTGACGTTGGCCAAAATGGCAGAACGACTGTCCCAAACCAACTCATCTATCTATGCAACAATTGAATACCCAGCAGCTACTAAACACTATGCCTTGGCGTTGGTCAAAATACATAGCTTGAATACTACTGAATACCCAAAAGAAGTGACGGAGGGCTACGGCTGGTTTTTGGCGAAAAACCTTTAACGTAACGAACTTGATATCGCTGAAGGAACCTGATAGCTTTTTTAAAATATAGTGGTGAAAACCTTTTGCTAAAGAGGTCACTCCCGGTGAAGGGATCTCGGCTCTTTCCTCGTGGAATGAGGTGCAGGATATTCCACTGAATACCGCGATGCAAAACAACTAGTAATCGACTATAGTGAAGTTATTACCCTGACGCAAACTTCTTCCCAAGGGGTCAGTCCCGGTGAAGGGATATCGGCCCTTGCCCCGTCGAATGAGGTGCAGGATATTCCACTGAATACCGCTATGCATAACAAAAGGAAACGTCTTTGCAATAACATTTTTTAAAATTTGTTCCAACAACTGTAAACAGGTTTGCTTTACTTTGCATTGATCAGAATCAACACAGTCCCATCAATCAATCACACCAGAAAAGAACGAAAATAAAATATACGTATATGCCATCCGCATTCGTCACTGGGTCCCGTCATCACCCATTAGGTTACTTAACTAACGACAGAGCGGGGACTGGACTAGCGCGGGTGTAAAACATATACAACATCTAATAGTATATAAACCAATATACAATAATCGCTCCAGGCGTGATAATATGCAATATTACAGAAAAGTAATAAGCATCACAGAACAATACAGATAATCTGGGATCCCCGAGTTTCACAGAGCCGCTGCTGAAACACGACGTTCCCCTATCGTGTGGATAGCCTGTGCAATGAAACCTAGACCCCTACGGGTGCGGCAAGTTACCCGCAAAAACCTGAAGCGAGGTAGTCCCCCACAGCATAGTGAATGGAACACCCGGCACTTCACGGAATCCGGTAAATTGAGCTCCCCTCCTTGGGTCAACCTGTACCCCCTACGAGTGCGGCGAATAGTCTGCCAATTCTACAGTGAGGCCTCACTGCCTCTCAAAGCCATGAGATGCGGACCCGTTGCCCCTCAGAACCCTGCTATCCGTGCACTCCGTCGCGGGGCAAAACCTGGTACAGTAATAAAAATAGTACAACAGGTACATCGACCGCAACCTGGTCGTGCCCCAAAAGAATATTATACAATAGGCAGTGACGGCAGTCCACATGTTGGACGCTCGCCCCGCAAAATCAAATGTACAAATAAATCCAAACTGCACTATCATTGCACACTGCTATCCACCACGACAAATCCGCAACATCACAGCACAACACAGAACATCAACACGAATGTCACGTTCGTAAACCCGTCTAAAAGAACTATAGCAATCAGACGCGGTTTACCGATCAAATGACATTCCCGACCGGAGATATAATGTAAGCACTGTAAACTAACATGTTTAAATTTCGATCGACAAAATATCATGAAGTGGGCCCCACGAACATCTGTAGAACAGTAACAAAATCTGGGCCCAAAAGATATATACCAAAAACCCTAAATTCCAACAGAGAAGACACAGAGAAAATTTGGTGCACTGATCCCATAGAACGGCCGGGGATGCGCGGCCAAACCATTTAAAATCGACAGAAACTGTGAACATGTAATTTTGCGGTTTTTGATTTCCGGTTCGATCGATATTTTAAACGTGTTAGCACAAGTTAGTATAGCAAAATGGTTAGGCTCTGATACCACTGTAAGTCTACGGTAGCGCCCCGGCCGTCTACAGACGCCAAATGCGGAACAAAAACTTTTTTAACTGGTGTTATCGTATACTATAACCCGGATCTTCCATTATTGCTAAACTAACAAACTGTAAAGAGTGTAGAAAGGTTATACCGAACGATCCGAGTCCTTCGTTCTTCAACCATCATCCCATGCTCCGTTGCGGCTGCTCCGATCTCGTCGGTCTCCGATCTGCTCGTCCAGGTGATACCACGTCAACGATTCTTTAAACGGGCTCCCGCCTCTGACTCGAGGCAACTCGGTCGTCAAGTTTGCTAAAAGAGACGACCAAGAATGATGTAGAGAATGAGTATATGACTTTGTCTCACTTCGCCTAAAGCCGTGGACGATCGGTTAATGAAGTTTCCGATGGAAATGAAATGGAACAAGAAATGAACTATGAAATTTCCATGCATCCAAAACTTTGGTCTTTTCTTTTTAACAACCATAATCTTTTTCAAGTGAGTAGTGGAGGAGGAGAGAGAGGGCCGGCCACTTTTAAAGGAGGGGGGTGAGTGTAGGAACCAAGTGGTGACCATAACACAAAGCTTATCATGAAGAAAAGATCTTAACAAAAACAAAATGCATTAATATAAACAATGACTCACTTAAACCTAGTCATCATATAATAAATGCAATCAAAGGTTCATGAACCTAGTCACCATCCTAGAAACTTCTAGAACCTTCTAGAAGCATGACTCACCCTCATCCCAAGAAAAGATAAATCCGTCTTTAACCGAATGTTAAAAGACGGCTGATAGAAAACTGGAAACTGGAAACTGGAAACTGGAAACTTCCAAAAGTGATCCTGAAACGACTTTCAGGAAAACCCCGTAACTGTATAAATATACCCGCATTTGTATTACGACCGAATACAAATGCAACTGAGACAAAGATATTATATCTACTCAATATAATACTCGGATCCGGCTTAAACCAAAACCGACCAGTATCATCTGCCCGAAAACTGACACGTGCGTAAACGCACGTGCATTTTCCGAACCCTGCCATAAAACCATACGGCCTCTACAACGTTTCGCCCGAACTTGGGAAACTGTCTGTGGGGAACTCTAATGACTCGTCAGTACCCTGGCAGTGGGTTTAACCACAAACCGTCAGCGGCACTAGCAGTGCGTAGCGGCTGCCCATGGACTGACCTCAAGGGATGCCGATGAGCGAACTCATCCGGAAAACCCTACTGAGCCTAACAGTGATAATGTATATACAGTCCGGTCCGTTCGTCTATGAGTATCGCATATCTGCCTAGGGGGCTAGAAACGTCAGACCCCCAATAGCAGTATAAGTCGTGTCGGAGTGTAGCCCAATAACACCCTGAGATACTACTGGAGTACCTACCAGTAAATCTCCTGCCACGGCCGTGGGCTTTGTGTAATGGCTCTCCTAGACACAACACGATCTCACCCCCAATACCGGGAGAGACGAATCCCCTGCCGATCCGCTCACGTGCCTCCACGTGGCTCAGGACTGTACCCAAAAACTACCTGTTTGCATGACTCCTTTGAGCCGTGGTAGGGTAGAAATCAAAGCACAGTGGGAACTCACACGAGACAAATGACGACCTCAGGTCGATGAACTAACCTGTACACATATCACCAGGGAACTGCTATCTGACGATAGGTATAGTACCAACTAGCAGATTCCCGGCGAGTCCTGTCCGGTGTACTCATAACCCAATGAGCACCTGTATACATCTCAGGTGATCCAACTGACACCAGTGGCTTGTGAGACCGGCCACCGCCCCTCGTCGGGGTCTCGACTGTATGCAATAGTCTACTCCGGAGTATCGATGCCCTGTCTCGAAACTCCCACGACTAGGGACCAAAATCAAGGATATGCATATAAACCACCCAACTCTCACGTATATGATCGCCCTCATACTGTTGGTAGTAAAGCAAGATCCTAAGGGCTCTATCAAAGTGTAGCAGTGATCAGTCACCTGAACCTGTACACGAATGATAAAGGCAAACCAGATAGCATACTATCATCTCGAGTAAGACTGCCCTACCGGTATAGGTCCTCCGCAATCATTGCAATCATGTACCTGCGATCCAATAATTGACTATGAGGGCACTATCTCCAACAATATTGATTGGAAGGGAAGCTGACGTACGAACTCATCCAGAAAACCTACTGAGTCTAACAGTGACAATATACATACAGTCCGCTCCGTTCGTCTAAGAGTATCACATATCAAGTCTAGGGGGGTGGCTAAAGTCAGTCCTCTAATAACGCGATAATTCGTGTCGGTATGAAGCCCATCATCACCTGAGAAACTACTGATCCAAATCAGCAATTCTCCACTACCTCGGCCGAGAATTTCTAGTGATGGCCATCCGTGCACTGTGCGTCATCAACCCCCAATACCGGGAGAGACGAATCCCCGACGATCCGCTCACTGCCTCCATGTCGCTCGGGACTGTACCCAAAAAATACCTGTTTACACGTCTCCTTTGAGCTTGGTAGGGTAGAAATCAAAGCACAGTGGGAACTCACATGAGACAAATGACGATCTCAGGTCGACAAACTAACCTGTACACATGTCACCAGGGAACTGCTATCTGACGATATGTATAATACCAACTAGCATGTTCCTGGCGAGTCCTGTCCGGTGTACTCATAACCTAATGAGCACCTGTATACATCTTTGGTGAACCAACTGACACCAATGGCTTGTGAGACCGGCCACCGCCCCTCGTCGTGGTCTCGACTGTATACACTAGTCTACTCTGGAGTATCGATGCCCTGTCTCGAAACTCCCACGACTAGGGACACTTTTAAGGATGTGCTTATAGACCCCAGCTCCCATGTATATGATCTCCATCATACTGCTGGCAGTCAAGCAAGAATCCTATGGGCTCTATCATCATGCAATAGTGAACTAAAGCATATATACGATGATAAAGATAAACCAGATAGCATACTACATCTCGAGCAAGACTGTCATATCGGTATAGGTCCTCCCTCAATCATTGCAATCACGTACCTGCGATCCAATAATTGACTTTGAGGGCACTATATCGAACACTTTGTTGACGTCGCATCTGCATCCTGCTGGAGTGAGAAGGAACATCGTTGTTGACACTATGTTTGCTGTAACGAAACAAGTGTCGAGGTGGTCTCTAGGTTGTTTGTGAACCGTCGAGACTTGAAACTAGGGACTTTACCATGGCTCTACTTTGTTTCGACCCTGGGGTCGTTGGTTGACGTTGCGTCTGCATCCTGCTGGAGTGAGAAGAAACGCCGTTGTTGACACTATGTCTGCTTTAACAAGATGAATATCGGGATAGTCTCTAGGTTGTTTTTGAACCGTCGAGATTTGGAACTAGGGACTTTGCCATAGCTCCACTTTGTTTCAACCCTGGGGTCGTTGGTTGACGTTGCGTCTGCATCCTGCTGGAGTGAGAAGAAACGCTGTTGTTGACACTATGTCTGCTGTAACGAGACGAAAGTCGGGATAGTCTTTAGGTTGTTTGTGAACCGTCGAGACTTGGAACTAGGGTCTTTGACATGGCATCGCTTTGTTTTTGACCCTGGGGTCTTTATTGACGTCGCGTCTGCATCCTGCTAGAGTGAGAAGGAACGTCGTTGTTGACACTATGTCTACTGTAACGAGATGAGTATCGAGGTGGTCTCTAGATTATTTATGAACCGTCAAGACTTGGCTCTCCCTTTGATGGAGCGTGGTGGGAAAATATGGTTCCCCTTTTATTTGTGCCCATGGATTGTATACAGGGGTTGGTGTAGATTCACTTGCAGGGCAAAAATTTCATCCTTTTTTAATTATTTTTTTATTTATTTCTGCGATGCTCTATCATTTCAGCTTTTTATATTGTGAGAGCCGCGATTGCCCAATCATTTCGGCTTTTTATCGCGGTGCCCAATCATTTCGGCTATTCTTTTCTTTTTACTCATTGCTTTTTATTGCGAGTTGTCCAAACATTTCGGCCGTTTTTATACGCATATATTTTGCTCGCTGATTTTCATTGTGAGTTGCCCCATCATTTCAGCTATTTCAGATGCATTTTTTGCTCGCTGATTTTCATTGCGAGTATGGAACTTAAGATCTAATACCAATCTTGGAATCAGCATCAATGCCACTGGGATGTTGCCAGGAGCGAATCATCATTTGCCGTGAAAGGACTTGAAAATTGACACCTGTTCAGGCATCAGCATCGCTGCAACTGGAATATTACCATGAGAGAATCATCATTTGCCGTGAAAAGACTTGGAGTTTGATACCGGTTTAGGCATCAGCATCGCTGCAACTCGGATATTGCCATGAGCGAATCATCATTTGCCTTTTCTGATTTGAACAAAGGTGTCTTAGTAAACAGGGTTAGGATCCTGTCGACTAAGACTTTTCAAATTTATGAGCCATAAGGGTCTCATAAAGTTATTTGTACATGCGAGTCGTGAGGATCTCGTAGGCGTATTTTCTCCTTGGGAATCGTAGGGATTTCTAAGCGTGTGTTCTCTTATAAGTCGTAAGGATCTTACAAGAGTGTTTTCTCCTCATAAGTCGAGAGGACTTAAGTGTCGTTCACCATTGTTAGGACTTGGTGGGGGAAATCGTTTATTTGTGCCTGTGGATTGTATACAAGGGCCAATATCAGACCGCCTGTAGGGCAACTTGGGGAATACAACGGCTTAAAGACAGGTTTGGATCCCTGTAACTTAAGATTTTGAATCGTATGAGCTGTAAGGGTCTCATAGGGGGTTTCTCCTTACCAGTCGAGGGGATCTCGTAAGTGAAAATTTTACGAGAGTGCGCCCTTTCAAGTTTTCACAAGCCCACCGGTAGCCCTGCTGTTTTTACTCACGGCGCCCTTTCGGGTTTTCATCCATACTCATTTTGCTTGTGGATGTACCGTTTTTTTTTCTTTTTTCTTTTAATTTTTTTTCTTTTTTTCCTTATATTTAACAACGAGATTGCGCCCTTTCAGGTTTTCACAAGCTCGCCGGTAGCCGTGCTGTTTTTACTCACGGCGCCCTTTCGGGTTTTCATCCGTGCCCATTTCACTTGTGGACGTACCCTTTTTTTTACTTAGGTTGCAGTCTTTGCCGTTGGAGCTTTGATTGCAACATAGATCCTAAGAGAAGATATCGCCGTATTTGAGACGATGCGCCTATTTGAGGCGGAGCACTAGTTTAGGGACATTTCGGTCCATTGCCAGTTTACGGACGTAGTGGTCCATTGCCAGTTTAAGGACGTAGTGGTCCACTATCACCATTTTTGAGGTGAGGTTTTAGTTTAAGGACATTACGGTCCATTGTTAGTTTAGGTACATCTCGGTCCATTATCGCCGTGTTTGAGGCGACGTTTTAGTTTAAGGACATTACGGTCAGTTGTCGCCATTTTGTAGGCAATGGTTAGTTTAAGGACATTTCGGTCCGTCATCTCCATGTTTGGGGCAGAGATTCTATTGGATACTACTTTTAAAGTTTTGAATTAGAAAGATAGAGAGCGGACACGAGCGTTGTCATCTATCATTAACCTAAGTCGTGACTTGTCAAGCGTAGTATTTCTTAAGGAGCCGGCCGTTTATTGGCTGGAAGGGTCTTTCACCATGCATATCCATAAGAAAGTAGGCCCCACCTTGGTAGACTTTGTCTATGATATACGGGCCCTCATAGTTTGGCTCGAATTTCCCCCGGGTTAGGGATCATAGGTCTTTTGACAACTATCACGAGTTCGCTTTGGCGAAATGTTCTTGGCCTGGTTAGTCTTTCGTATGAGCGCATCATCCTTTCTTTGTAAGCTTCCAGGTTTTGTTGCGCCATGAGACGAGCTTCATCGAGGACATCGAGCTCCTCAAGCCAAAGATAGGCATTTTCTTCATCCGTCAGCTTGTATCGAACTGCCACTCGTAGAGAGGGTAGCTCTATCTCCAAGGGAAGTACCGCTTCCGTGACGAATACCAACGCGTATGGCATTGTATTCGTGGCCGTTTTGAACGTGGTTCGATATGCTCAGAGAGCTTCATGCAGTCTCTCGTGCCAGTCCTTTTTATTTCTGGACACCGTTTTCTTTATGATCTTCGTCAAGGTCTTGTTGAACGGCTCAGCTAGACCTTTAGCTCGGGGATTATAGAATGAAGAGTATCTCCAGTTTATTTTGCGTTGTTCTGCGAAGCAGCTGATTTTATGGCTTCTGTAGGCTGGCCCATTATCTGAGATTATCCGTCATGGAGTGCCGAACTGGTAGATGACATGTGTCTTGAAGAAATGGAGAATATTCTCCATCTTCACTTCCCTTAGTGGTACTGCTTCTACCCACTTAGAGAAGTAATCGGTTGTTGCCAATATGAACCGATGTCCTTTGGACGACGCTGGTTCGATGGGCCCAATTATATCGGTTCCTTACATTTCGAACGGCCAACTAGCCAGTGTTGGGTGTAGTGGATTTGGATGCTAGCGGATGAAGTCCCTGTGAACCTGGCATGACTGACACTGCTTCATATATTCGAGGCAGTCCTGAATTATTGTGGGCCAATAGTAACACATTCTCTTGATCTTCAGCTTCATCTTTAGCCCGGCTAGATGAGAACCGTAGAGTCCGTCATGGGTTTCTTAGACGGCTCTCCTTGCTTCTGCTGGCCCCAAGCACCTTAGCCATAAACCGTCGAATGATCTCTTTTATAGAGTATCATTGACGAAGGCAAAAGACAGAGCTTGTTTCACGAGCTGATATCTTGAAGATGCGTTTTCGGGCGTTCGATGGGATTTGAAGTAGTCTATGAAGTCTTCCCTCCAATCCTTGATCTTTTCTTCGTCTTTTATTTGAAGGACTACCTGTTTAGTCGCTTCCTTTCTTTCAGACGATTCCGGAGATATTTCTACTGGCGCAAGAATTCGGGGCTTTGCACAATGATCCTTACGTCATCGAGGTTCTCGTCGGCATGTTCTTTAGCGAGCTTGGCTAACGCATCTGCCTTGCTATTTTCCGCACGTGGTATGCTTTCCAGGATGTAGGAGGGGATTTGTGTCAGCAGTTACTGTACTCTCCTACCATATTTTATCAACTCTAGTTTGCACGTCTGATAGTCGCTATTTACTAGGCTAACGACTAGCTGGGAGTCTCCATAAATGAGGAGGTTTTCGATTCCCATATCGACAACAATCTCAAGACACGCTATCAAATCTTCGTACTCAGCCTTATTGTTTGTCCTCGGCTCTGTTAAGGAAAGGGCAAAATGCATTATCCCTCCATGCGGAGTCACGAAGATAAGGCCCACCCCAGCTTTGATTAAGGGGGTGCTTTGCTTTCGCTTCTTCAAGGAAGATGCTCTGTCGAAGTATAATTCCCATCGGGCATTATTTCCTTCCTTCTCCCCTTCAATTGCGTCGAACGCATGTTTATCTGGCAATTCGCAATTTAAGGGAGAGTCGGCTGGTATCGGATGCTCAGCGAGAAAGTCAGCGATGGCCTGGCCTTTCACTACCTTGAGGGGTCGATACGTTATCGAGAACTCCAACAAGAGGAGGGCCCATTTGGCAAGCCTTCCTGTTAGTATGGCTCTTGACATCAAATATTTGAGGGGATTTACCTTTGATATGAGTTGGACCTCATGTGCCAAGGCGTAGTGTCTGAGTTTCGTTATCGCGAAGATCAGTGCCAGAAAATTCTTTTCGATGGAAGAGGAGTTATTTTCTGCCCCCAGGAGAACTCAACTCAAATAGTAGAGAGCTTTCTCCTTTCCTTGATCGTTCTCCTATGCCCATAGCGCGCCTAGAGAACCCTCAAGGGCTGTTGTATATAGGATAAGGGGCTTTCCCTTAACCGGAGCGGTCAGTACCGGTGGGTTCTGCAGGTATTGCTTGATTTCGTCTAGTGCATTTTGGTATTTACGATCCCAAACGAATGAGCTCCCCTTCTTCATTAGATGGCTGTAGGGGCGGCATTTGCCGGAGAGGTTGGCTATGAACCGTCGGATATATGCGAGCTTTCCTTGGAGAGACCGCAGTTGTTTAAGAGTTCTTGGCATGGGCATTTCCATAATCACCTTGATCTTTGATGGGTCTATTTCGATGCCTCGGTGTCGTATGATGAATCCTAGGAATTTTCCTGAGGAAACTCGAAACGCGCATTTTAGAGGATTCATCTGTAGATTGTATTTCCGAAGACGCTGGAACACTATGTTCAGATGTTCCCAGTGTTCCTCGTACGATTTTCTTTTCACCACAAGGTCGTCAATATAGCATTCGACAATCTCATGTATGAGGTCATCGAAGATCTTCGTCATGGCCCTTTGGTAGGTAGCGCCTGCGTTCTTCAAACAGAAGGGCATCACTTTATAGCAGAATATGCCTAGCGGAGTTCGGAAGGTGGTGTGCTTTTGGTCTTTCGTATGCAGTTTTATTTTATTGTAGCCTGAAGATCCATCCATGAAGGAGAAGACCTCATGAGTGGATGTGTTATCGATCATCAGCTCGGTAACAGGTACTGGGAAGTCATCCTTCGGACAAGCTTTGTTAAGGTCTCGAAAGTCCACGCAGATGCGCACTATTCCATTTTTCTTCATCGCTGGAACAATGTTGGCAATCTAATCGGGATACTGAACTTCTTGGATGAAGCTAGAGTCAATTAGTTTTTTGACTTCAGCGTTGATACTCATCTCGAGCTTGAGCCGCATTCTTCTTGGCTCCTGTTTGATTAGCTTGACGTCCGGCGTTATCGCCAGTTATGCACTGCTATTTCTGGATCTAGTCCTGGCATCTCGAAATAATTCCATGCGAAGCAATCTTTATATTGTATAAGCACATCCTTTAGTGTGGCCGCCTTCTTTTTAGACAGCGGCTCACTGACGAACGTTGGCCTCAGATAGTTTACCGTGCCCAAGTCAATTTTCCTTAGGCCATGCACCGTGATGTGTATCCCATCTTCCAACTCTTTTTGTGCCAGTTGAAATTTTGAGATCATCTCGTCCTCATTCTCAGAATTTCCAAGCTCGATGTTGATCTGGACTTACCCTCGCAATATAGGTTGCTTTTGGCTCATGCTCTCTTGGTGGGGTCACCCTCCAACTGTCGGATAGAGTAAACCTGCCTTTCTGATACTGGTCTTCGACCCAGTCTTTGAAGGTGAAGCAGTCTTTAAGAGGATGTCCTATTGCTCGATGGTAGGAGCAATAAGCTGGGTGATGGACCTCGTTTATTTGTTCGGGATGCCGAGACTCCGGGAGCGTCATCATTTGATGCTTAATGACAAGGTCGAATAATTTCCTTGTCTTTTCTTGGGGGAAAGAGTATTCCCGACCCATCTTCTTCATTAGCAATGGATTCCAGCTGACTTTTTCTCGATCGCGGGGATTCTTGGATCCACTTCGCTGTTTTCGAACGTCATTCTCGTTCTTCACCTTTTTGTTGCCTCTGCGTCGGGATTTTTCCTTGCCACGAGAGTGTACAGCGGGCTGAGGATGAAGGGCATCATAATCTTCTCTAACCGCAGACTGCTGAGTGAGATGCTGCGTCCTGGCCTTTTCGTAAATGGCCATTTCGCGGTCGTGGTCATCCCGAACCTTTTGACCGTCTTCTCTCATTAGCTTGTCAATTTGTTCTTGGAATGACGGACTTGAAGTCCTTATGACGGGATCTCGCTCTGGTTCAATGTTATGACCATTTGGAAAAACATTCCCTTCTTTACCGAAGCCATTTATGACGTGGCAATCGTAGAATCACTCTCGTTTATTTGACCGAACGTATCCGAGCCCAATCGTCTCCATTCTCCCATTGGGCATCTTTCGCTGAGTCCCGGAGACGTCCCAAATCTTTTTGTAGAACTGGACTTGTCGAGCGGTTATCTTAATAGCCTTTTCAATCTGTCTGTGTAATATCTGGGCAGACGGATTGGTTGAATCCTGTCGAGCACAAAATCGGCGCTGTATCAGACTTCTTTTTCTACCATGGTTTCCGTTCTTTTTCTACCATGGTTTCCGTAGAACGATAGAAGAGAATCTCCTTTTCACCTCTTCGTTTGGGAGGGACGTAGAGAGTCTGCAGCTCTTATATGCCGTAATATCGAGCACATCAAGTTCCCTGTAATACCGCTGTGGAACCATGGTAATTTATAAACTCTGATCAGCTCTAGTGAAGGTCTGCATTGATGGGCGGACAGAGAACACTGCGTTCGCCTCGTCCCCAGAGTCACTGCCGAAGACCAAAATAGGGGTAGATGGTCCGGGCCTGTTGCCTTGGGGCTGCCCCGAGTAGACTATCTCTTCATCCTCCTCGGTATCGATCCCAAAGATCGGGATAGTGGTGACGGCTTTTTTTTATTCTCCGGCTTATGACATCTTTCTGTGTCTTCGAAGTCTGGTAAGAAGTACTTTGCGTCTTCATATTTTCGAACTTCTTTTACGGAGAATGGATTTAGATCCTCCGTGACGGTGTATTCGAGGCCATCCTTGAAATACTTCATACACTGGTGTTGTGTAGAAGGGATGACGTTGTACTCATGTAACCAAGGCCGGCGGAGCAGAGCGTTGTAGCAAGTCTTGGCGTCGATGATATGAAATTTAATGTCAGTGATGAGAAGCCCAAAGCGTAATGTCAATATTACGGACCCCAGCATCCGTGATGACTGTGAGTCGAACCCGGAGATAGTAATTTTGTCCCGGACCAGGTGCTGAACGTTCATACAAATATCCTTTAGCACCTTCACGTTGAGAAGGTTGACGGAGGACCCGTTGTCGACCAGGATCTTCCCTATCTTAATGTCGTGGCAGTACCCGGTGACATATAGAGAACAGTTGTGCTCGCACGTTCCGAGGAGGAGATCTTCATCGCCGAATATAATGTCTGCTGTATGAACCTCTGCCAGCTCGTCCTTCATCTTTTCTTCCGCAAAGAAAGCTTGAAATTTATCGGGCTCCTGCAATGCCTTGATCAGAGAATCTCTTGCTTCTTTGGACAGGAAGAGAGAATCCAATATGCTCAGTTGTGAGGGTATCTTCCTCAGATGTGTCAGGATATTGTAATCCACCTTGTTTTTCTTAGGCGGATCCTTAGCTGCGAGCTCTTTGAAGATTATCATCGAGGGCAATTTCCTCTGGGACTTTTTCCTTCCCCTTATTTCTTTTGTTCGAACCTTTTTTTGTATGCCCGAGATTCTTTTCAGGCAACGTATGGTTACACAGCTGAATATTCTCGCAGCTCTTCTTCTCTTCTTCTTTTCCAGAGGTGGATTGTTTGAAGAGAGGGTCGAGGGTTATTTCTTCCTCAGAATCTCTCCCGAATGTAAGAACTTGAGATTTTTCTTTTGTTGAACTGGTATCAACCATATGACAGTTGCCAGCTGTTCCTTCGCGCTCGTATATCGCACTTCCTTGTTGTCGACGGGTTTTGCGCTTCATCCGCTTGAAGTGTTGCCGGTGAGCAACGTATCCCTGCCACTACTTCTTGATGGCATTGCACTCTTCGGTAGGGTGTGTGACCCTCCGATGGTATAAGCAGTAGTTCGGATGTACATCCGCATCGTTGAAGCACGTACTCCCGGGAGTGTTTTCTATGAGAGGGGACAGCTTCATTCCCATTAACAAGACTTTGGCGAACCGCTTCACCGCTTTGATCCTGCTCTTGTTTGTAGCAGGCGTGCTTTGGCTTGGGTGGAGCACTTTTCGACTCACCCTTACCGCGGCTTCTTCATCCTGATGCCGACGCTTGGCCTTTTCGTATATGGTCATTTCACGTTCTCGGTCAGCTTTGCTCTTTTGAAGGGCTTCGTTTAGCATCTTGTCAAGTGGGTCTTCTGACAGTTCCAGGGATTTTGCGCCGGTCCTTCACCCAGTTCCTATGCGTTGCTTCCCAACGACGAGGGAGTTTCTTCATTATTTAACGACGAATGAGAAACCATGTGGCAACTTTCTACATAATTCTCGGGTTCTTCTGACGAGTCATTTCCCTTATCATCGCCATTATCTCCGTTCTCAAGGATATGGTTAAGAAACTCTTCGAGGGTGACTGAGGTTCGCGCTTTTTGGTTGTACTCTTCCAGCGCATCGATGTACCTTTGCAGTTCCATGCGCTTGTCGTCATACTCGGCAGGATGCACAGGCTTCTTGGTCTTCTTCTTTTTCTTCGAAGACTTTGAAGGCTTGTCCTGGAGGTCTTGCCCATCGTTACCAGTTTTCAGTGTTGGGCGCGGCTTAAGAATCCCCTCAATGATCTTGGGCTCCAACGGGCTTTTCCATTTGATCGCTGGACATGCTTGAAGATCCTTCAGCATTCTTTTAGTTTTAGCTGAAAGGACAACTTCCCAAGGAGCTTCTTCCAAAAATGAGCATGATTCCCCCGGCGTATCCACCTTTTTAGGAGCGTGCCTCTGTGGCGGGTTCACCCTCTAGTTCTTTGACAGCGCAAATTTTCCTTGACGGTACTGGTTCTCGACCCAGTTTTTGAAGACGTAACAATCCTCAATGGGGTGGCCCACTATTCTGTGATAGGAGCAGTAGTTGGGATTGTTGACGTCACCGGGCTGCAGTGGACGTCTTGGATCCAGCAGTGTGATGAGTTTGTTGTGCATTTCCAGTTCGAACAATCTCCTCGTTTTATCATAGGGGAACGAGTAAGCACGTCCTAGCTTCTCTTCCAGGGATTGGCATGGGCGCGCGTTGTTTTGGAGAGCAACTGGTTTTGGGTCACTCGGTTGTTGTTGAGTGTTGGCAACGAAGGCCGCTTTCCCTTGACCATTTGCATTTCGAGGGTCCAATTTTGAAGAGGGAGGCCCGTGGCCCATTTGGTCCATTTGGGCCAGCTTGTCGATCAGAGCCTGGAAGGTAGTTGGCTTAAATAATGTCATAAACTGGGACACAGTCGCCTGAGGATCCAGAGTCCCTATGAACATGCCCACAGCAGGAGCTTCTTCGATGCGTTGTTCGCATTTTGACCATAAGTTCCGCCACCGGATTGCATATTGAACCCAGGTCTCTCCTGGCTTCACCCTGCGTTGATCAACACCGTGATCAGGGTGCGCTCGCTTGCGCTGGCGAACCGCTGTGTGAACAGAAGTTCCATCTCGGTGAATGTTTTGATGGATTCAGTTGGGAGCTCCAAATACCATTCGAATGTTGTTTCCGACAGGCTGCCAACGAAGTAGCGAAGCAGCAATTTGTTGTCGCCTCCAGTATTGCCGGATAGAGCTCTGAACTGAGCGACGTGCTGATGAGGATTGCCTGTCCCCTTATACACATGGAACTTGGAGATCGTATATCCTAGCGGGTATTTGATTTGGTCATACCAACCCGAATACGGTCGCCCCGTTCTGACGACTTGGCCAGCCGTTTCATTTGCCTGATGAGCTCGTATTTGTTAAGCTATGTAATCAACAAAGGCAGCTTTGGAGATCGTTTCCTCTCTAGCTGTTGATAAAGCTGGAAGAGGGTCTGATGTTTCCCCTTTGTCGTTATCGATGATTATCGGCGGATCTTCAGCTGTAGGTTCTGGCTGGATCATCATTCCAACCATGTCTTGGAACAGGAGCGCCATCTGTTTTATATTAACAGCATGTTTCATGGCCTGTAGGGTTCCTAGGCACACTCAAGAGGTCTCACAAGGCATCAACCATGCCAAATTCAAAATTTTCTGGTGCCGAGAAACCCTAATACGGATCATTAACTAGAGAATAGGCGAAAACAAATGCGAATAAACAACTTTACTCTAAAGTAAAAGAGACTACAACCTTTGTAGATCCGGTCCTTCACTTCCTTAGCTTCGTGATAATGTCCCTCCGCTGCGATCATCGGTTCCCGGACTCTAGCGATGGTTTCGTCGAAGAAATGATCGGGCTAGGTCGTCGACTTCAATGCCGAAGATGATCTACGTCGAGGCAACTCAAGATCAAGCTCCAACTTCACCAAGTCATGAAACTTGTGAAGAAAACACCCTATACTACATGGAAAGTGGTAGAGGATGAAGAAATAGGAAGTGGGTTCACTTTGGATTTTGATTTCTCACTCTTTTTCTCATGTTACCATTGAAGGAAGCAAAGTTTCTTCTTCTTGAAAAAGAAGAAGAAGAAGAAAAAGAATATCATAAGTATAATAAAACCAATTGATTAAATATAATAAATCAAGTGATCTTATCATATAGCAACCATGGGTTAGTTTAACAAGTGTAGAGAATCAACTAGGGTTTAAGTAAATGGTTAGGGTTAAGGAAAAAAACAAAATGGTTAAGCTTTCAAAGCTTCATGAAGCTTCAACAAAAAACAAAAGAAGCAACCATTTTCTTTCTTGCCCTTAAAAAATAAATGTATAAAGAAAATAAATAAAACATTTAAAACCCTAACCAATAACCTAAATCATAGTTTAAAAGCAAACACACCCAAGTTTGCATGTATCATCAAACATGATACAATCAAGTGCACAAAAATATATCACATATACAATGTGCACATCAAGTGAGAAAATCCATCTTAAGTGAACCAATACTAGTTAATTCAAAGTAATATATCAAATATATAATTATGCATTAAATCATTAAATCAACGCTTGATTTAATGATCCGGTCATACTGCATATAACCGACTAATATTTAGTGTATCAATGTATCGAATCAACACTTGATTCGGTAACCCGGCTATATCTCATATAACCGTCCAATGATACAAATCGTGAGAATAGAATACAGTATCACATACTGGTATTACTCTCGGTCCCGCACATATCTCATATGCGCTCCTATTTCGTTTCACTTGAGCCAGGAAACCTCTGTGTAGGACTCTAAAGACTCGTCAATACGCCGGCAGCAGATAATGATCATATCAAGCATCCACAAGCCGCAAGCGGTCTGCTAAACGTAACGGCCACCCGGGTATTGAGCGATCAGAAGATCGACGAGCAAGCCCGCTCACACTCCTGTGAATCCAACCAGTAACACTTACCGTACAATCCGGTCTGTTCGTCTGATATGTCGTATATCTCGCCTAGGGGTGGTAAACGTCAGACCCCAGTAGCTCGATAAGTCGTGTCGATATGAGGTCTATAACAGTTCGAGAAACAACTGGTAACACTTACCAGTAAATCTCAGCAACCCTGGCCAGGGATTTCCGGTTATAGCCAATCGAACACAGCGCAACATTAACTCCCTATACCGGGAGAGACGAATCCCCTCCTATCGCTCATTGCCTCCATGTGATTCGGGACTGTACCCAAAAACCACCGTTTTGCATGCCCTCTTAGACGTGGTAAGATGGAAATCAAAGCACAGTGGGAATCACACAAGACTCTATGACGATCTCGGGTCAACAGACTAACCTGTACCAATGTCACCAGAGAACTGCCATCTGACGTAAGGTATAATACCATCTGGGAGTTCTCGGCGAGTTCGTCCAGTGTACCCAGTCTCCACTGAGCACCCGTATATCATCTCTGATGTCAAACACCAATGGATATGGGATCATCCATCGCCCATCTGTATGGGTCGAGAAGGTACACGCTAGTCTACTCTGGTATATCGATGCCCCGTCTCAATACACCCATAACTAGGAACTTTGAAAGATGTACTTATGGACTACCATGTCCCCACTAGTATGATCCGCATCATAGTCCAGGTAGTCAAGTACACATCCTAAGGGTTTTACCAACATGTAACAGAGAGACAATCACTGTACACGTTAAAGTAAAGAGTAACCAGATAGCATACTATCATATCGAGCAAGAAAGTCATCCCTATATATGTCCAAGCATCCACTACAATATACATCCTATGTATAGTAATGGCCTCTAGGGCATACATATAACTAACAATCTCCTACTTGCACTAGGGCCATCTGATAGCAGTGGTTGTAGTATCTCATACTCAACCATCCCATAAAAGTCTCTCTCTGGGAAAAGGCCTTCGTGAGTGGATCCGCCATGTTGTCCTCTGAGTCTACTCTCCTAACCTCGATCCTCTGGAGATCAACCATCTCCATGATCAGGTGATACTGCCTCAGAATATGTCTGGATCACTGATGGGACAGGCGTTCCTAGGCATAAGCCACAACTCCATTGTCTCACAATGGGAGGAACGATGTTCATCTCATGAACTAATATACATCCAGACTGCCTCTTTGGTAGCATCTTAAGTAGCGATGTAACCTGCCTTTATTGTCTAGTTTGCCACGGTATCTAGCTTAGAACTCTTCCAACATACCGTCCCTCCATAGAGGGTAAAGACAATGCCTGTGACTGACATTCAGTCGTCCTTATCACCCTGGAACCTTTCCAGTGATTCTCCCCAGGATCAACTGATACCATCTCACTACAACTAGTGAGTATCCTAACATCCAATTAGATCTATCTCATAGATCCAAAACCCAGGATTTAGGAGGTATCACTTTGATCTTATGTGGAGAATCATTGTGATAAGCGGAGATTGATCGAGCGTAGCATAGGAAACTCCTTCCCTATCAAGAGTATGTCATCCACGTACTCTACGAGGATCGTCACCATACTCCCTACTACCTTTTTGTTTATACAAGGTTCATCTACCATTTTGATGATGTCAAACTCTTTGACTAATACATCAAAACAGATGTTCCAATTCCGCGATGCCTGCTTTATCACATAAAACATCTTGCACACGTTTCCGCTGCTCCCACTGTCTACGAAGCCCTCTGACTGTGTACTTATAGACTCTCTCTTCTAAAATATCATTTGGAAGAGCAGTCATGACACCCAACCGCCAGATATCGTAGTCATGGTATGTAGCCGTGGCAAGTAGGATCTGGATGGACTTAAACATAACTACTTAGAAAAGGTTTCAACAAAATCCATACCTGATCAATGATGCAAACCTTTAACAAGTCTAGCTTTGAAAGTCTCAACTTTTCCAAGTACACCAAGTAATCTTCTCAAGATATACTTGCTCCTGATGGGGATTTAACCCTTCAGATAAAGCAACTAAAGTCCATACTTTGTTGGTGTATAAGGATTCCATCTCAGATCGCTAAGCATCCAGCCATTCTTACAGAGTCCCTACTCTCGATGGCCTGCTCGAAACTAGTTGGGTCATCATCTCATGATGCAATCCTCGCTCCCTCTGTCATCGAGAAACCGAAGTATCTCTCGGGAGGATGAGGAACCCTACTAGATCGGCGGAGAGGCTGAGGTTCGTTGGAAACAATTGAATCCTTTGGTTCTACCAAATCATCAGTTGCAGTTTGTATAGCTGGAACCTTTCCAGTTCTACAGAACAGACCTTGCCTCGAGCTTGTCCGGATTTTGCTTTTAGACATAGCCCGGACAACCCCAAATCTTAACCAACTTAAGATATGGGCTCTTCCCTTATCATATCTAATATGAAGTGGTAGGCAACTGATTTTATTTGAACCCTATTCAATAGGTATGCAGCTTCTCAAGTGCATAACTCCCAAAAGGAAATAGGTAACTCAGTAGTACTCATCATAGAGCACACCTTATCACATAGGGTGCTATTGCTCCGCCCCGATATACCATCGTGCTATGGTGTATACGGAGGAGTAATGCTGAGAGAGAATCTCATTCTCCTTTAGAATAATCCAGGAATTCCGTGCTCAAGTATTCTCCTCCTTGATCGCATCAAAGGACATAATACTTATACCCTTATTTTGGTTCTCTACTTCTAACTTATATTCTGTGAATATCTCAAAAGTTTCGGACTTGTGTTTCAACAGGAACATATGTCTGAATCTAAAGAGATCATCAGAGAATGTAATGAAGTACAAAGAACCGGTCTTGGCATGTGTAGACAGGGGACCTACATACATCAACATGTATCATCCCAAGAGTTCACTAACTCTTTCTCTGTTTCTAGTAAACAGATCTATGGTCATCGTATCTTTGTGACATGACCGGCAAGTTTCACAAGATGTAAATTCAAACTAATTTAAATATGCATCTAAATGTAACTTCAGCCAGTCGGGTCGCATTGATATGACCTAGTCTACAATGCCTCAAGAAGGATTCATTCATTTCTGAACTCTTCCTCTTGTGTGTGTTCTGTATACTAAGAACTATAGTTTGATTTAGAACATTAATACTTTTAGATAACGTGCCTGAACCGATCAACTTTTGATATAGGAAATGTTCAAAACATTATCCAACAATACAAAATTTTATCATTTCTTTACTAATAAAGAGACTGATATGATTTGTATATCAGGTTCGGTATCTAATAACATTCGTTCAGAATCAATGTATTTGGAATACAGGGTGACAGTGACCAACAGACTTGGCTGCAACACTTGCCCCGTTTTCTGTCTCATGAAACTTATCACCCGTTCTCAGTTCTTTACCTTTCTGTAGCCCATGTAACAGATTACATATGCGGGATCCTGATCCGGTATCACATACTCAGGACATAAAGGATACTGAGAAACAGTTCTATGTAACGAACACACCCGAAGATGATGCATCAGCATGCACTTTCTTCGTTTGGGCGGCATGGGAAATCTGGTATTTCCCAATTTCCTGCTCTGTCTTATAACAATTTATAAGTTGGAGCGGGACCAACGTTCCCCAGCTCAGTATAACAAGCGGGTTCGGTCAATACATCCGTATTATTATCTTGATTAAGGCGTGATATGGTCGCTACCTGGAGAGAGAGAGAAGAAAACACTCTGCGTGCACTCTTGCAATAATAGATTGGTTATTATTTTATCTAATCAGGATGGCTCCCACTGTTTTTTATCAAATCTTTCTTCAAACCCTAAAAGGAAAGATTAGCCGGGATTAATTACACGCTACAAGTTCGCCAATCTTTCAGCCAGGCCAGTGTCGGTACTTTGAGGGAGGTCCCCCGTGCTTTCGCACGAACCTAATTAATGTAAATCTCGTTTTCCCAGAGGCGTAACCTCGTTAACACCTTTCTAGACACCTACTTGATCTGCTAATTGTAATGTGTAAAACTCTCCCAGGAGTAACAATTACTCACAGCGGGTATCGGGATCCAACTATCTCATAGAAGGTATGCAATCTCATTGCAAATTTCAACACTTGAAATTCCCGATAATATTTTGCCCCTAACGTCCTATGACCTTGACGCAGGCCAACAAACCATAGTGCGCTAGTCAAGTTCAACCCGTCATTTCTTGATTGAATTAAACCCACCCGCACGACCCTTGACGCAGGCCAACAAAGTTGCACGACTACCCTAATCCAATCTGCATCATATGCATAAGCAGATAAATACTAGTTAGCTACCGCACACTACGCCTTGACGCAGGCCAACAAACGTAGCACGAATACTGAGTAGGACTTATCTGAAATGACGGAGGGCTACGACAGGTTTTTCTGAAAACCTATTGCGTAATGAACTTGATATCGTTGTAGAGTCAAATGATTTTAAAATGGAGTGTTTTTGAGGCTTTTTCTAGTTTTGCTAAAGGGGTCACTCCCGGTGAAGGGATCGTCGGCCCTTTCCTCGTCGAATGAGGTGCGGGATATATCATATATATCGCTGTGCAAAGCAGAAACTATAGAAGCGATCAAAAGACAAACCGAGTGTGTAGCATCTGCCAGTTATTGCTAAAGGGGTCGCTCCCGGTGAAGGGATCGTCGGCCCTTTCCTCATCGAATAAGGTGCAGGATATATCATATATACCGCTGTGCAAAGCAAGAACTGTAGCTACCTGTTTTATTTTTGAAATTCGATTCTACAACATCTTTAGGTTTCTTTTACTTTCATTAATCACATTAATGAAGTCCCATCATTTAAGTTACCTAAACATCACAAATAAATACGACGTACACTTATGCCATCCGCATTCGCCTCGATGTCCCCTCGTGCACCGTTAGGTTAGGTAACTAACGGCAGAGCAGGGCAGGGCTAGCACGGGTGTAAAACATGAGTAACGTCTATATAATATATCATATATACTATATACAGTATTTATCACAACATATCAAATGATCACATCACAGATAACGCGGCAGAAGAAACATATGAAACATTGGATATACTAGGACGTCCGTGTTTTCAATACGAGCAAGTATAAAACACAGATTCCACGGTCGCAATGAATAGCCAAACCCACACCCTTAGACCCCTACGAGAGCGGCAAGCAACCCTACCAATTCTAGTGTTAGGAGACCCGGACTCGACTCCTCGATTTGGTCTCCCACTGGACTCCAGAACCCGGTTACTTGTGCTCTCCTCCTTGGGTCTATCCTAGTGCGGAAAAGTAAATAATATACAAAGGGTGACATCTTCCGCAACCTGGAAGTGCCCCAATAAAAGAATATTACATACAAGTTTTTACATGAATGAAAATGAAAAACACTCATCTCACATAAAAAAAAACCCCGGCTATTCAAAACGCGACGATCCAATATAACATATCCAGCAATACATAACATCACATGTCATCAACGTAAGTAAATATGCCTATCCCAATTGTCATTGACATATAGCAACGAAACCGGCGATATCACATATTACACTTACGGTCGCAGAAAAGAAAGTGTAAAACTACAACAGTTGGAATCCGCAACCTCTTCAGACATCGCATGCCTGACCAAATGAATTCCTTAGACATCGCATGCCTAACAATTATAAACCCCGTATTTTAGTCTCATTATCGAAAACACTTTTCAATATCAAGTCGGGCAATTCAACAAGATTCCCGACATTTTGATCGAATGCTCGTCGCAAACTTTATTAGGCAGCCGCACCCCCGTTGCCATCGACGAAGTGCACCAAGGTGGAACACCGCTGCCGCGAGCACCCTGAACGGATGCTTTCGGCGACGGGGTTCTCCTACAGTCACTTGGTCGGGGCTAAGGGGTGTAGCTGTCTATTAAGTTTACCGGCGAGTATCCGCGTATGCTACGTGATTGCGACGGACTTTTGATCGCATCAAAATTCCGTGGCAACCGATCAAGTGAGACTAAACTGCTATGTTTATAACATTTATTCAGTTATCTCATAACTATTTGTGGATTCCAAATATTGTATCACATTCCAGATAAATAGAAAATGTTAAACTTTCCGATCGAACAGTCAAACACCCAAATTTTCCCGAAACAGCTCAACACATGAAATAAGTTTAAGAACATTCACTTCGTGCCACAGTACCAACGGTTCAGCCGTAGAAGGGTCAAGCCAACGCCTCATATGTGGCATGCCGTACTGCCCCAAACCCTAAGGTTCAAAGGGCAGTTCAAGACGGTCACATAATCGAGTTAAGGTTTGTTGTCTTCTAGAGGGTCCATCGCGTTACTTGCACTACTTAGAACGTCATTAAACTACGGAAAAATCCAACACTTGGAAATTTCCCAACAGGGGAAAAATTGGGTATTTATATCCAGTCGAACTTTTTAACATATTCTAAAATATCCGAAAAAACATAAACGAAGTTAAATTATCCGATCAAATTAACGAGTCCCCAATAAAACCCTAGAAAACTCAACACTTGAGTGGAATTAAAAAATTCCTATATAAAATTGCCAAGAAAGGACCTAAGAACAAATATATGAAATTTCAGGGACTAAGTCAAATTTTGGCCGCGGAACCGCCGCCAAACCCTTGGTTTAGCCGCGGTTCCGCGGTAAAATTATTGACTTAGTAGACCGTACTTCACAGTAATTCTTATTTTTTCCTGCTTGTTTTTCTGAGAATTTTTAATTCACAAAAATCCACTGTTTTGAAAAATGTACAGAGAAGGGTTTTGTCGGGGTTTACGGGTTTGATCGGACCTCTAACTTCGTCTACACTTCGCCTAAAGCTCTAGCTAGGCTCTGATACCACTGTAGGGTTCCTAGGCATACTCAAGAGGTCTCACAAGGCATCAACCATGCCAAATTCAAAATTTTCCGGTGCCGAGAAACCCTAATACGGATCGTTAACTAGAGAATAGGCGAAAACAAATGCGAATAAACAACTTTACTCTAAAGTAAAAGAGACTAAAACCTTTGTAGATCCGGTCCTTCACTTCCTTAGCTTCGTGATGATGTCCCTCCGCTGCGATCATCGGTTCCCGGACTCTAGCGATGGTTTCGTCGAAGAAATGATCGGGCTAGGTCGTCGACTTCGATGCCGAAAATGATCTACGTCGAGGCAACTCAAGATCAAGCTCCAACTTCACCAAGTCATGAAACTTGTGAAGAAAACACCATATACTACATGGCAAGTGGTAGAGGATGAAGAAATAGGAAGTGGGTTCACTTTGGATTTTGATTTCTCACTCTTTTTCTCATGTTACCATTGAAGGAAGCAAAGTTTCTTCTTCTTGAAGAAGAAGAAGAAGAAGAAAAAGAATATCATAAGTATAATAAAACCAATTGATTAAATATAATAAATCAAGTGATCTTATCATATAGCAACCATGGGTTAGTTTAACAAGTGTAGAGAATTAACTAGGGTTTAAGTAAATGGTTAGGGTTAAGGAAAGAAACAAAATGGTTAAGCTTTCAAAGCTTCAACAAAAAACAAAAGAAGCAACCATTTTCTTTCTTGCCCTTAAAAAATAAATGCATAAAGAAAATAAATAAAACATTTAAAACCCTAACCATTAACCTAAATCATAGTTTAAAAGCAAACACACCCAAGTTTGCATGTATCATCAAACATGATACAATCAAGTGCACAAAAATATATCACATATACAATGTGCACATCAAGTGAGAAAATCCATCTTAAGTGAACCAATACTAGTTAATGCAAAGTAATATATCAAATATATAATTATGCATTAAATCATTAAATCAACGCTTGATTTAATGATCCGGTCATACTGCATATAACCGACTAATATTTAGTGTATCAATGTATCGAATCAACACTTGATTCGGTAACCCGGCTATATCTCATATAACTGTCCAATGATACAAATCGCGAGAATAGAATACAGTATCACATACTGGTATTACTCTCGGTCCCGTACATATCTCATATGCGCTCCTATTTCGCTTCGCTTGAGCCAGCAAACCTTTGTGTAGGACTCTAAAGACTCGTCAATACGCCGGCAGCAGATGATGATCATATCAAGCACCCACAAGCCGCAAGCGGTCTGCTAAACGTAACGGCCACCCGGGTAGTGAGCGATCAGAAGATCGACGAGCAAGCCCGCTCACACTCCTATGAATCTAACCAGTAACACTTACCGTACAATCCGGTCTGTTCGTCTGATATGTCGCATATCTCGCCTAGGGGTGGTAAACGTCAGACCCCAGTAGCTCGATAAGTCGTGTCGATATGAGGTCTATAACAGTTCGAGAAACTACTGGTAACACTTACCAGTAAATCTCAGCAACCCTGGCCAGGGATTTCCGGTTATAGCCAATCGAACACAGCGCAACATCAACTCCCTATACCGGGAGAGACGAATCCCCTCCTATCGCTCATTGCCTCCATGTGATTCGGGACTGTACCAAAAAACCACCGTTTTGCATGCCCTCTTGGACGTGGTAAGATGGAAATCAAAGCACAGTGGGAATCACACAAGACTCTATGACGATCTCGGGTCAACAGACTAACCTGTACCAGTGTCACCAGAGAACTGCCATCTGACGTAAGGTATAATACCATCTGGGAGTTCTCGGCGAGTCCGTCCAGTGTACCCAGTCTCCACTGAGCACCCGTATATCATCTCTGATGTCAAACACCAATGGATATGGGATCATCCATCGCCCATCTGTATGGGTCGAGAAGGTACACGCTAGTCTACTCTGGTATATCGATGCCCCGTCTTGATACACCCACGACTAGGGACTTTGAAAGATGTACTTATGGACTACCATGTCCCCACTAGTATGATCCGCATCATAGTCCAGGTAGTCAAGTACACATCCTAAGGGTTTTACCAACATGTAACAGTGAGACAATCACTGTACACGTTAAAGTAAAGAGTAACCAGATAGCATACTATCATATCGAGCAAGAAAGTCATCCCTATATATGTCCAAGCATCCACTACAATATACATCCTATGTATAGTAATGGCATCTAGGGCATACATATAACTAACATGGCCTCCTTATCTTTTCTTTCCAGCACCCTTCGCAGGAACTCTGTATCGGTCTCCTGCTCCTGGCGCTGTTCAGATGTCGATTCCGGACTTTCTTTCTACCCGGTGAGTGCTGCCATTTTCGTCAGCATCTCCTAGAGCTTTTGTTGCTGCTCCTGAGCCTTTGTTAATGACCGAGTTTGCGGCCGATGACCCACGGAAGCATGGCTTTCCTCCTTTCCGGAAGCCATGTAAATCGTGTGCACTATCATGCCCCCAGACTTAGGACGTTTGGGTCCATTTCCTTTGGAATTTGCCTCCGGCGGTGGAAGTTGTTAGTGTATATGCCCTAGAGGCCATTACTGTATCATACTAGTTTGTATATTACTTGATGGAAGCTTGGGATATTCACAGTTGTATAGATAATCTTGCTCAAAATGGTAGTATACTACTTGGTTTGTTTCTACTTTAATATGTGCATGTGTTTCTTTTAGTATATCGCTTATACATATTAGTAGAGCCCTTAGGATCTTTGCTTGATTACCAGCGTTGTGATAGCAGTCACACTTCTGGGGGCTGGGTAATCTATAAGCACATCCTTATACAGGTCCCTAGTCGTTGGATTATCGAGACGGGGCATCGATACTCCGGAGTAGACTAGTGTATGTGCTTCTCATCCCAGCAGGGGAGATGGTCTGTCCCACAGCCGTCAGTACGTCGTACTTGAGATAATATGCGGGTGCTCGTTAGGTTACGAGTACACTGGACAGGACTCGTCGGGAACTGTTGGTTGGTATTATACCTATCGTCAGTTATCAGTTCCCAGGTGACACTAAAAGACACCTACACGAACCCTCATGCCGTTGTCCCATGGGTTTTAACGGGGCCTTATACTTACATGTTACTATAGTCCACGGGATAGTTAGACTCCTCTCACATACACTGCTACCTTCTGTACCAAGCTACAAACAACTATGTTAGAATAATAAACCGATACCTGTATAACTTAACAGTTTCCTTCCACATTACTTGTACTATTCTTTTCTCTCTATTGGGACTTACCGAGTGCTAGTTCGCTGACGACATTCATGTCTTTCTTTCCTTGGAATTTTCGTCAGGAGGACCGGACCTTCAGGAGAATGAGCCCAGCCAGGAGTACTTAGAGCAGATTAAGGCATGACAAGATTTCTAGCTTTTCCTTGTACTTACTTTTCATTTCATATGCCATTGTTTAGGCGTTGCTTTTTATCATTGTACTTTTCTTTTTAAAGCAATGTATTGTAAAGATGAATGTTAATAAAAGTTGTTGTTTATATTATATCTCTTGTCATTTCTTGTGCTTTTCATATATTGCTTATTTATACTTAACGTATTTATTTTTTAGTAAATACGTCATGTGCCTGCCACGTCTCATCTCCGTACACTGGGAAGCGGGGCATGACAGGTTTCTTTTAATCGGTATTTTGTAATCATTGGCAATTACACATCTACAATCCTCGTTAGGGGACCCGCTAATGGATGGTGCGGATTATCGCACATCCTTAGAATAGTAGAGCGAGATGCAGAACTCCTTACGGAGTATTCGGTCTCGAAAGAAAATAAAAAATACGGTTTTTAAGAGATACGGATTTTCTAAATAAATATTAAATTTTGAAAATTATATAAAATTATGAATCCGTATTTTCAATAAAAACAAATTGTGAAAATCGTATTTTAAAATGAAAGATTAAAGTTTTAAATAAAAATACCATCAACTTTTAAAAACTAGGTTTCATCGCTAAAATACCACTAAAAATTAAAATACATGTTCATAAAAACTCTTAATAATATAAATCACACTCGAGATTTATTTTTAAATTATATTAAAGTATGTTTCATAAAAACCCCTCAAGATATGCAAATAATATTTAAGGACTCTAAATTAATATAGGTTTAAGCGGGATCAATTCTCTTGAGCCCCAGAGAGCCGGAGAAAGTGAGTGCTTGCCTATTCAGATTAGACAACTTAACGGAGTTATCAAATGTCAATTATCTTGGAAAAAGACACAAACCCTGCCGTCCATGTGCAGCGGTTGCCGATATCTCCTAAACCTAAGATCTTCACAACTTAAGTCAATTCACAAGAAATATCTATAACTCAAATCCAAACTTGAATCTAAAGTCAAACTCAAACCCCAAACTCAAAACTAGTGTATACGCTTCTCATCCCAGCATGGGAGATGGTCTATCCCACAGCCATTAGTACGTCGTACTGGAGATAGATGCAGGTGCTTATTAAGTTATGAGTTACACTGGACAGGCCTCGTCGGGAACTGCTGGATGGTATTATATCTATCGTCAGGTAGCAGTTCGCAGGTGATATGAGTACAGCTTAGTCCGTTGACTTGACATCGCACTTCGCCTCGAGTGTGATCCTACTGTACTTTGATTACTATCTTACCACGGTTCAAACGAGTCATGCAAACATGTAGTAGTTAGGTGTGGTCCCGAAGCACTTGGAGGCAGTAGCGGTTAGATAGGATTCGTATCTCCCAGTATTTGGGGTAGATATCGCGCTGTGTTCGGAAAGCCATTACACAAAGTCCCTGGCCAAGGCAAGCGAGATTTATTGGTAGGCACTTTAGTAGTTTCTCAGGGTATTTTGGGCTCTGCTCCAGAACGACTTATTGCGCTATTAAGGGTCTGACGTTTACCATCCCCTTAGGCACAATATGCGAGTATCTCAGACAAACAGACCGGACTGTACGGAGATTGTCACAGGCATGCTCAGTAGGAGTTCGGATGAGTTTGCTCATCGTCCTTCTTATCGACAGATACCTGGGTAGCCATTACGTGCAGCTAGTACCGCTGACGTGCTTGTGGTTAAACCCACTGCTATCGTACTGTCGAGTTTTTAGAGTCCCACACAGAGGGTTTCCCTGCTTCGGGCAAAAGATGTAGAGGCTGTATGGATTTACGGCAGAGCTACGATCACATACGTGTACTTGTATACGGATGATGTTCGGGCGGACAATACTAGTGGGTTTTGGTTTAAGCCGGATCCTAGTATTGTATTATTGGATTGTTATCGTCTCAGTGTATTCGTATTTTTCGGAATACGAATACGGGTATGTATATACGGTAAGGGAATTATTGTAATTTCCTCATTATTGATTTATCTATTTTCATAAATAGATTAATGAGGTGGAATTGGGGAGATGTTGAGGTATGGGTGTGAAGCATGGTTCATATATTAGTTTATTGGTTTGGATGCACTATTGAAGTATGGCTATTATTTTCTATGTGAAAATAATGGATAATTAATATGAGTCATTCTCTACACTCACACAACCCTAGTTCATTTCTCATTTTGCTTTCTCTCTCCTAAGTTTCATCTCCTTCTTCCTCAAGCTAAACCCTTACACTCACATGTGTTGTGAAACAAAGGGTTTAGTGAGACAAAACAATCTAATAGCTTCTCTTCATCACCTAGGCTAGTTGGATTAGCGAACCAGTTACCCTAGTTACCTCGGTTTAGTGGTTGGAGCTTGAAGTACGAACTCTCGGGTAGATCATCTTTGACGCGAGGAAGCCGATCATGCAACCTTCATCCCTTCACCGAGGAGCCAAGGAGAGAAAGACAAGAAAACCCGAAAGAACGGTTCTAGGAGGTATAACACTCTTATTGAGTAGCTAAAACTCCTAGATAGTTTAATTAGTTATGGTTCCGTAAAGATCCTGGAGTTTAGTCGATGTTGCGAAGCTCATGAAAATCGTTTTTGAAAATTCTGCCTTCCCGTGAACCCGTGGGGTGCGCGACATCGACTTATAATATGAACTCAAACTCAATCTACTCGAACAAACTTGACTCGAACCAAGATTGAATTTGTCATGACTCACATATTACTCAACTCACTCGACTTCATTCTACACCTTTTGCAATCTATGGTTTCGAATAAGACATGCCATAATCAATCAATCAAATCAACTAAGGCTATCTTACAATTATAATATATATATTATACTCAGGGTGCTTGGGATAGTTTCTTGTATGAATCCAATAGAGCTTCAGGAGTCCCGTATTAACCTTTTTATATTTTACCCAACTATCAATCGGATCGACTCATCCACATCTTAGAGTCCCGATGCTAAAACATGAAATGGTCCCATTTTCCTTGCTCCTGGGGCCCCACTCTTGAGCTCGTGAATACTTCTACAGCTGTGTTGACATTCACACTTGGAATTTAACGTTAACATATTGACCATATAGAGACCTATAGTATATACCTACCCTTGAACATATACTCTTACTCGTCATATATATATATATATTACACTTGTCATTTTCTTTACTCTTACTTTATCCTTGGGACTTACCGAGCGCTAGTTCGCTGACAGGCATTCCACCCACCTTTGTTTTCTTGGAATGTTCGTCAGATACGGTCGAGATAGAGAAAGTGGATGCTGCTGAGGAGGATTACGACCAGATAACTACTCATGACTAGCTCATCTTTACTTTTCTTCAGTTTATATATGACACTTGTTTAGGCATTTCCTTATTATATTTACTTTCCAGCATAAACCCATATACTTGTAAATTTTGGAAGTTGAATGTAAATAAAGATGTTTGTTGAAAATTTTTACATTCTTCATTTATTCTTGCATTATGTATTATTTTTTCATACGCTTAGTATATTTATTTAGGGAATGACCTTCTCTGGATAAATATACCGCGGGCTTGCCACATCATCGTTTTCTGTCTACTGGGAAGCGGGACATGACATATTTTATTGGTGTCCCATGCAGGTCAGTTCTGCATGAAGTCATAAACAATATACCACAAGAATTAATGAGTTCAACAAACATTTACATTCCTTGCAATTCAAATTCCTTGTATCTATCCTCACCTATCTTTTATATTAAGGTGATGGGCTCTCCGAACAATACCAGTACCAACGTCAACGGCAATACTCCACCGCCTATAGTACCACCACCTACCGCTGCAGCTCCTATCAATGTGCAAATGATACTTCTGGAGGCTATCAAGAGCCTATTAGAGGGTTAGCAACAGCAGACTGCTATTCTTTTGAACCGCCCCGAAGCCGAGGCACCCGGAGTTAAGCAGTTTCGGGCACTGCATCCAACGAACTTCTCGGGTAAGGAGAGTCCGCTTGAGGCAGAAGAATGGGCTCAAGCGATTGAGGATGATCTGGCAGTAGCTAAAGTGCCAGATTTAGCCTGGGTGAGAGTTGCTAAGCTGTAACTGATCGATAACGCCAGAGTTTGGTGGAAGGCTGAGGAGAGCCGTCTCACAAAACCCGATAGAATGGAGAACATTCCGAGACCTCTACAATGCCAAATACTTCCCTAAGACTGCCCGCTTTGACATGGAGCAGCAATTCATCCATTTACAATAAGGCTCGATGTGGGTCAAGTCAGTGGATGAATATAATATTGAGTTTACCAAGCTCAGCAGGTAAGATATAATCTCAAATTCAATTTTCTTATCTCACTCACAACACTGCTAACACAATGTCGTAACAGGTTCACTGCACATCTTATTCCCACTGCTGAGATCCGGGCACGACGATTTCAGCAAGAGTTGGACCCTGGAATCCAGGTTGCACTCGCTACAGGGGATTTCCCAACCCATGAGCTTGTTTTGAAGGCTGCCCGACGCTATGAGGCAGTTGTAAAGAAGAAGGACAGGCCACAAACTGCTGGTGTGAAATGTCCTATGCACCAAATCACGGGAGGGGCCTCTTTCAGGCTAGCATTCAATGGACCATCTCGGAGGCCAGTAGGTTCGTTTGCCAACAGCTGGCCAGACTTTTGCACCTACTGCAAAAGAACAGGGCACCTTGTGAAGAACTGTCGCAGGGAAAACAACTTGTGCTTGATCTGTGGGTCTTCTACTCACGCCATAGGAGCATGCCCCCAGAACCGAGGACCTAATAACCCTCCAACTAGACCAGCGATCCAAGCTCCTCTTACCCGGTTACCTCTTCCAGCTCCAACTTCCCGTACCCAGACCGCTCAACCCCAACGCCGAGTGTTTATATAGGCATAGAAGAAAGTGTTGCGATACCAAGCATTCACTATGTTGGTCGAAGAGGCCGAAGCTACGGGTCAGGTTATCATCAGTAAATCTCTTCCTTATTTCCTTTCAAGTTATTTCATATCCTAGTCATCTATAATTGCTATACCTAAACCTATCCCACGCGACTTATGTACAATCTTAGTAGCCACCATACCTGCACTCGAGCTCTTCGACACTAGGGCATCACATTGCTTTATGTCGCAACAGTTCTTCCGAACTCATGCGATTCCAGTTAAACCGCTCGTATCCAGCTGGAACGTTAGTTCGAGGAATGTCGTTCTAAAGGCAACTTTAGGATACGATCTATATCCAGTGGTCATCTGCAGTCGAAAATTCTATGCGGACTTCAAGGTGCTGGACATACCGAATTTCGACGTAGTCTTGGGAATGGACTGGCTGGGAACTTTCTTCGCTACCATCGAATGACGCCAAAGGTGGGTAGTGTTTGAAATACCAGATCACCTAGTGTTCTATTTCAAAAGTGGAGACCGGACCTTGGAGCCTAGCATCTATAGAGTAAAACCAAAGAAGGCAGAGGTTGCAGCGTTTCAAGCGGAACAATCAAAGCCAGAGGTAGTTCGAGAGTTCGAGGATGTATTCCCGGAAGATATATCAGGTTTGCCTCCCGATTGAGCTCTTGAATTCAGCATCGATTTACAACCCGGCGCATAAACAGTAATAAAAGATCCGTACCGATTAAGTCTGGAGGGATTGAAGGAGATCCGCATTCAGTTGGAGAAGAAGGGTTGGATCTGACCAAGTACTTCAAGTTAGGGATCTCCGGTGCTACTGGTGAAGAAGAAAGAAGGTTCCTACAGGATGTGTGTGTTATCGAGCTCTGAACGAAGTGAAAATTAAGAACAAGTATCCACTACCGCGCATCGATGACCTTTTCGATCAGTTAAGTGGATCTTGTGTCTTTTCCGAGCTAGATTTTCGTTCGGGTTACCATCAGGTGAAGGTCAAAGAGTCTGACATTCCGAAGACGGCGTTTAGGACTCGTTATGGTCATTATGAATATCTCGTAATGCCATTTGGAATGACCAATGCACCTGTCATCTTTATGAACCTGATGAACTAAGTTTTCCGAGAGTACTTAGACATGTTTGTTGTTATCTTCATCGACGACATCCTGGTGTATTCAAAGAACCGAAAAGAATACGCCGAGCACTTACGGATTGTCCTAGAGACATTACGACAACATCAGCTCTATGCCAAGTACAGCAAGTGTGAATTTTGGCTAGATCAAGTCGGATTTTTCAGACATATCGTTTCAAGCGAAGGAATCTCTGTGGATCCAGCTAAGGTGTCAGCTGTCAGTGAGTAGCCAACACCAAAGATGGTGAAAGATATAAGAAGTTTCTTGGGCTTAGTAAGATACTACCGACGATTCATTGAAATATTCTCAATGATCGCAGCACCCCTGACCAAGCTCACACATAAAGATGAAGCATTCGTGTGGTCAGAAGCATGTGAAAAGGCTTTTGTAGAACTCACGTCGAGATTAACGTCTGCGCCTATTCTTGTAATACCAGATCAATCTACCGGATTTTGTAAGACTACGGTAGCGCCCCGGCCGTCTTTCTGAGGCCAAAATGCGGAAACGAAAATTTTTCTGAACTTGAAAACCGGAGCTATCGTACGCTTAAAACCCGGATCGAACCATTAACCTACAACTAGCTATCAAGAGAAGGGATAGAAGGCTATACCGATCGATCTGTGTCCTTCGGTCTTTGGCCACCATCCCAAGCTCCTCGCGGCGTCTCCGGTCTCGATCTCCTCATCGGAAAGGGCACCACATCGAGAAGTCTTTTTACGGGCTCCCGCTTCGTCCGAAGCAATTCGGGCGCGAAGTGTGCTAGCCGATGCGTCCAAGGTGTTGTAGAGAATGTTTGTGATCACTTTGCCTCTTGCATCCATGGCATGGATGGAGGTTGAAGGTGTTGCCATTAATGGAAGCTATGAGCTAGAGGAAGAAGAAGAAGAAGAGAAGGCTCTCTTTTCTTTTCTTTTTTTTTTATTGTAATGAGAGTGAGAGAGTGAGTGTATATCAAAAATTACAAGATTAAATCTCCAACCATGGCAGCCCCCCTCTCTCTCCATCTCATTTCAACACACACATCAATCAAAAAATATGACATGTGCACAAGAAATAAGACCATGAATCATCTATATGTCCATGTCACATTTAATGCAATGCATGATGAATTCTAGCTCACAATTTCCATTAACCAAACATTAATCCAAATGTTCCGTCCAACAAAAAGATCCGGCAACATCTAAAGTAAACTCATGACGGATCACAAGGATACCCCTCACCTGTATATACATATCTGCATCCGCATTCCGACTGAATGCGAATGCGATGAGACTAAAGTAATCCAACAAATCTAATACTAGGATCCGGCTTAAACCAAAGCCCACTAGTATGATCCGTCTGATCATGATCCGTGCAATACCGCATGAATAAGATCGAACCCTACCATATATCATACGGCCTATACAACGTTTCGCCCGAAACTTGAGAAACTGTCTGTGGGGGACTCTAAAGACTCATCAATACTTTGGCTGTGGATTTAACCACTAGCACGTCAGAGGTATTAGCCGTACGTAACGGGCTACCAAGTATTGACTAAAAGGGAGGTCGATGAGCGAACTCATCCTGATACCCTACTGAGCCTGTCAGTGACAATATCCGTACAGTCCGGTCCGTTCGTCTATGAGCATCGCATGGCGGGCCTAAGGGGTTGGTAAAAGTCAGACCCCCAAAAGCGGTACAAGTCGTGTCGGAGTGTAGCCAAGAACACCCTGAGATACTACTGGAATACCTACCAGTAAATCTCCTGCCTCGGCCGAGGGCTTTGTGTAATGGCTCTCTTAGACACAGCGCGATCTCACCCCCAATACCGGGAGAGACGAACCCCTGCAGATCCGCTCACTACCTCCATGTTGTTTGTTGTATGTATGCCCTAGAGGCCAGTATTGTACAGATGATGTATATTATATTGGATGCTTGGACATATATAGAGATGACTTTCTTGCTCGATATGATAGTATGCTATCTGGTTGCTCTTTATCTTAACATGTACACTTGTCTCTTTAAACTGTCTTATAGTTACATGTTGATAAAGCCCTTAGGATGTGTACTTGACTACCTGGACTATGATGCAGATCATACTAGTGGGGACATGGTAGTCTATAAGTACATCCTTCAAGGTCCCTAGTCGTGGGTGTATCGAGACAGGGCATCGATATACCAGTGTAGACTAGCGTATACGCTTCTCGACCCATGAGATGGGCGATGGATGATCCCATATCCATTGGTGTTTGACATCAGAGATGGTATACGGGTGCTCAGTGGAGACTGGGTACACTGGACGGACTCGCCGAGAACTCCCAGATGGTATTATACCTTACGTCAGATGGCAGTTCTCAGGTGACACTTGTACAGGTTAGTCTGTAGACCCGAGATCGTCATAGAGTCTTGTGTGATTCCCACTGTGCTTTGATCTCCACCTTACCACGTCCATGAAGGCGTGCAAAACGGTGGTCTTTGGGTACAGTCCCGAGTCACATGGAGGCAATGAGCAATAGGAGGGGTTTCGTCTCTCCCGGTATTGGGGGTTGATGTTGCGCTGTGCTCGATTGGCCGTAACAGGGAAGTCCCTGGCCAGGGCTGATCAGAGATTTGCTGGTAAGTGTTACCAGTAGTTTCTCGACCCGTTATAAGCCTCACATCGGCACGACTTATCGGTTATTGGGGTCTGACGTTTACCACCCCTAGACTTGATATGCGACATATCAGACGAACAGACCGGACTGTACGGTAAGTGTTACTGGTTGGATTCACAGGAGTGTGAGCGGGCTAGCTCATCGATCTTCTGATCGCTCAATACCCGGATGGCCGTTACGTTTAGCAGACCGCTTGCGGCTTGTGGCTGCTTGATATGATCATCATCTGCTACCGGCGTATTGACGAGTCTTTAGAGTCCTACACAGAGGTTTCCTGGCTCAAGCGAAACGAAATAGGAGCGCATATGAGATATGTGCAGGACCGAGAATAATGCGTGTATGTGATACCGTATTTCATTCTCGCGATGGATGTATCGATTAGTTATATTTGATATAACCTAGATATCGAATCAAGGATTGATTCGATAAGCCGATACATAGGATACTAGTCGGTTATATGCGATATGACCGGATCGTTAAATCAAGTGTTGATTTAATGATTTAATGTATAATTATATATTTGATATATTACTTTGCATTAACTAGTATTGGTTCACTTTAAATGGATTTTCTCACTTGATGTGCAAGAAGTATATGTGATATACTTTTGTGCACATATTTGTATCATGTTTGATGATACTTGATCATGTGGTTAAGTGTAAAGGATTAAACCATGGTTAAGAGATGATTAGGGTTTTGCTTTTTCATTTATTTATTTGTTTATTTATTTGGAAAAGATTTAGATAAGAATGGTGGCTATGTTTGTTTCTAGTTGAAGCTTCATGAAGCTTTGACTTCTTAACCATTCTTGTCTTCATGTTTAACCCTAACCCATCCAAGTAACCATGGTCTATTCTCTACACTCTACCCTAGTTAGTTTATGATAAGTATTCATTTATTATTCATTTTAACTCAACACTTATCATAATTCTAGCTTCATAATCTTCTTCTTCAAGATAGAAAGCTTGATGCCATCAATGGCAACTTAAGATCTAAAGTGAGAAATCCAATTCTAAAGTGAACCCACCTCCTATTTCTTCACCCTCTACCTCTTGCCAAGTTGTTTTGGGTGTTTTCTTCACAAGTTTCACAAATTTGTGAAGTCGGAGCTTGAACTTGTGATGCCTCGACGTAGATCATCTTCGGCACGAAGCCGACGACCTAGTCCGCCCATTTCTCCGATCAAGCCGACGATTGAGTCCGGGATTCGAGATGGACATCGAGAGGACGCCTACGTGGAGCTAAGGAAGTGGATATCCGGATCTACAAAGGTTGTAGCTTCTTATCTTTAGTTAAGTTGTTAACTAAATTCGTTTTTCGCCTAAATTTCTAGTTAACGATCCGTATTAGGGTTTCTCGGCACCCGTAAAATTTGAAATTGGCATGGTTGATACCTTGTGAGACCTTTATAGTGTGCCTAGGAACCCTACACATGTGGCTCGGGACTGTACCCAACTAAAACCTGTTTTCACGACTCCTTTGAGCCGTGGTAGGGTAGTAATCAAAGTACAGTGGGAACTCACACGAGACAAATGACGATCTCAGGTTGATGAACTAACCTGTACACATGTCACCAGGGAACTGCTATCTGACGTCTGGTATAAGACCAACTAGCATGTTCCCGGCGAGTCCTGTCCGGTGTACTCATAACCTAATGAGCACCTGTATACATCTTAGGTGAACCAACTGACACCAGTGGCTTGTGAGACCGGCCACCGCCCCTCGTCGGGGTCTCGACTGTATACACTAGTCTACTCTGGAGTATCGATGCCCTGTCTCGAAAACTCCCATGACTAGGGCCCTTTTAAGGATGTGCTTATAGACCCCAGCTCCCACGTATATGATCGCCATCATACTGCTGGCCGTCAAGCAAGAATCCTAAGGGCTCTATCAACGTGCAATAGTGACCTATAAGGTCACCTGAAACAGTACACGATGATAAAGATAAATCAGTACACGATGAAAAAGTTCGACCGGATATAAATACCCAACTTTTCCCCTGCCGAAAAATTTCCAAGTGTTGGATTTTTCTGTGGTTTAAGGACGTTCTGAGTAGTGCAAGTAACGCGATGGTCCCTCTAGAAGACAACAAACCTTAACTCGATTATGTGACCGTCTTGAACTGCCCTTTGAACCTTCGAGTTTGGGGCAATACGGCGTGCCACATGTGAGGCGTTGGCTTGACCCTTCTACGGCTGGACCGTTGGTACTGAGGCATGAAGTGAATGTCTTTGAACCTATTTCATGTGTTGAACGGTTTCGGGAAAACTTGGGTGTTCGAATGTTCGATCGGAAAGTTTAATATATTCTATTTATCTGGAATGGGATACAATAATTGGAATTCACAAACAGTTATGAGATAACTGAATGAATGTTATAAATCTAGCGGTTTAGTTTCACTTGATATTGAAAAGAGTTTTCGATAATGAGACTAAAATGCGGGATTTATAACTGTTAGGCATGTGATGTCTAAGTATTTCATTTTGATTAGGCATGTGATGTCTAAAGAGGTTGCGGATTCCAACTGTTGTAGTTTTACACTTTCTTTTCTGTGACCGTAAGTGTAATATGTGATATCGCCGGTTTCGTTGCTATGTGTCAACGACAATTGGGATGCGCATATTTACTTACGTTGATGACATGTGATGTTATGTGTTGCTGGATATGTTATATTGGATCGTCGTGTTTGAATAGCCGGGGTTTTTTATGTGAGATGAGTGCTTTTCATTTTCATTCATGTAAAAACTTGTATGTAATATTCTTTTATTTGGGGCACTTCCAGGTTGCGGAAGTTGTCACCTTTTGTATATTATTTACTTTTCCGCATTAGGATAGACCCAAGGAGGAGAGCATAAGTAACCGGGTTCTGGGGTCCAGTCGGAGACCAACTCGAGGAGTCGAGTCCGGGTCTCCTAACCCTAGAATTGGCAGGTTTGCTTGCCGCTCTCGTAGGGGTCTAGGGGTGTGGGATTGGCTATTCATCACGACCGTGGAATCCGTGTTTTATACTGGCTCGTATTGAAAACACGGACGTTCTAGTATATCCAATGTTTTATTTGTTTCTTCTGCTGCGATATCTGAGATGTGATCATGTGATGTTCTGTGATAGATACAGTATATAGTATATATGATATATTATATAGACGTTACTTATGTTTTACACCCGCGCTAGCCCTGCCCTGCTCTGTCGTTAGTTACCTAACCTAACGGTGCACGAGGGGACATCGAGGCGAATGCGGATGGCATAAGTGTACGTCGTATTTATCTGTGATGTTTAGGTATTTAAATGATGGGACTTCATTAATGTGATTAATGAAATAAAAGAAACCAAATGATGTTGTAGAATCAGATTTTAAAATAAAACAGGTAGCTACAGTTCTTGCTTTGCATAGCGGTATATATGATATACCCTGCACCTTATTCGATGAGGAAAGGACCGAGATCCCTTCACCGGGAGTGACTCCTTTAGCAATAACTGGCAGATGCTACACACTCGGTTTGTTTTTTGATTGCTTCTATAGTTTCTGCTTTGCACAGTGATATATATGATATATCCCGCACCAGTTAGTTATATGTATGCCCTAGAGGCCATTACTGTACATTGGATGTATATTGTAGTGGATGCTGGGACATATATAGGGAAGACTTTCTTGCTCGACATGATAGTATGCTATCTGGTTACTCTTTACCTTAACGTGTATACTGATTGTCTCTCTGTTACATGTTGGTAAAGCCCTTAGGATGTGTGCTTGACTACATGGACTATGATGCGGATCATACTAGTGGGGACATGGTAGTCCATAAGTACATCCTTCAAGGTCCCTAGTCATGGGTATATCGAGACGGGGGATCGATATACCAGAGTAGACTAGCGTATACCTTCTCGACCCATACAGATGGGCGATGGATGATCCCATATCCATTGGTGTTTGACATCAGAGATGATATACGGGTGCTCAGTAGAGACTGGGTACACTGGACGGACTCGCCGAGAACTCCCAGATGGTATTATACCTCACGTCAGATGGCAGTTCTCTGGTGACACTGGTACAGAGTAGTCTGTTGACCCGAGATCGTCATAGAGTCTTATGTGGTTCCCACTGTGGTTTGATTTCCGTCTTACCACGTCCAAGAGGGCGTGCAAAACGGTGGTTTTTGGGTACAGTCCCGAATCACATGGAGGCAATGAGCGATAGGAGGGGATTCGTCTCTCCCGGTATAGGGGGTTGATGTTGCGCTGTGTTCGATTGGCTATAACCGGAAATCCCTGGCCAGGGTTGCTGAGATTTACTGGTAAGTGTTACCAGTAGTTTCTCGAACTGTTATAGACCTCATATCGACACGACTTATCGAGCTATTGGGGTCTGACGTTTACCACCCCTAGGCGAGATATGCGACATATCAGACGATCAGACCGGACTGTACGGTAGTGTTACTGGTTGGATTCACTGGAGTGTGAGCGGGCTTGCTCGTCGATCTTCAGATCGCTCAATACCCGAGTGGCCGTTACGTTTAGCAGACCGCTTGCGGCTTGTGGGTGCTTGATATGATCATCATCTGCTGCCGGCGTATTGACGAGTCTTTAGAGTCCTACACAGAGGTTTCCTGGTTCAAGCGAAACGAAATAGGAGCGCATATGAGATATGTGCGGGACCGAGAATAATGCGTGTATGTGATACCGTATTCCATTCTCGCGATGAATGTATCGATTAGGTTATATAAGATATACCCTAGTTATCGAATCAAGGATTGATTCGATAAACCGATACATTGGATACTAGTCGGTTATATGTGATATGACCGGATCGTTAAATCAAGTGTTGATTTAATGATTTAATGTATAATTATATATTGATATATTACTTTGCATTAACTAGTATCGGTTCACTTTAAATGGATATTCTCACTCGTGTGTGCGCATTGCATATGCGATATGATTTTGTGCACATGATTGTATCATGTTTGATGATACATGCTTTTTGGTTAAGTGTAAAGTATTAAACTATGGTCAAGTGGATGATTAGGGTTTTTACTTATTCATTTATTTGTTTATTTATTCATTTTTGGCAAAAGAAAAATGGTGGCTAATTTGGATATATGTTGAAGCTTCATGAAGCTTTGACTTAGTCACCATTTTTGTCTTCATACCTAACCTAACCATTCACTTAACTTGAGTTTAGTCTCTACACTTAACCATGGTTGATTATGATAAGTATTCTTTTATTTTCTATTTTCAAAATTAACTTATCATAACAATTTCTATCTTCTTCTTCATCTTGACACATGAAGCTTTGACTTAGTCACCATTTTTGTCTTCATACCTAACCTAACCATTCACTTAACTTGAGTTTAGTCTATACACTTAACCATGGTTGATTATGATAAGTATTCTTTTATTTTCTATTTTCAAAATTAACTTATCATAACAATTTCTATCTTCTTCTTCATCTTGACACATGAAGAAACCTTACTTCATCAATGGTGATTGATGAAAACAAGTGAGAAATCCAATTCTAATGTCTATCCACTTCCTATTTCTTCATTCTCTACCTCTTGCCAAGTAGTAGAGTGTGTTTCCTTCATAAGTTTTCATGGCTTGGTGAAGGTGGAGCTTGATCTAGCGATGCCTCGACGTAGATCATCTTCGGCATGGACATCGACGACCTAGCTCGCCTATTCTCTGATGAAGCCGACGCTAGAGCCCGGGATTTATTTTGGACAGCGAGAGGACTTCATTACGGAGCTATGGATGTGGAGCACCGGATCTACAAAGGTTGTATTTCCGATTCTTATAGTTAAGTGTTAACTAGTTTACTTTTCGCCTAGAAATCTAGCCAACGATCTGTAGTTTAGGGTTTCTCGGCACCGTAAAATTTTAAATTGGCATGGTTGATGCCTTGTGAGACCTCATTAGGGTGCCTAGGAACCCTACAGTGGTATCAGAGCCTAGCTAGAGCCTTAGGCGAAGTCTAGACGGAATTTGAAGTCCGAACGAACCGAAACCCCAAAATTTCCATGCTCTCTGTCCTTTTTTCAAAAACGTGGATTTTTCCAAATTAAAAATTGCTAAAAAATTCAGCAGGGAAATATAAGAATTACGGCGCAAAAAGTTTCCAATGAACAGTATATTCTGCGGCGGAACCGCGGCATAAGCATGGCTTATGCGGCGGTTCCGCGGCCTATTGATGACGTAATCCTCCACTGTTTGCACGGTAACTCTTATTAAATTATGCTGGATTTTATGGGAATTTTTAATATTAATTCAAGAGTTGAATTTTCTGGAGTTGTTTTGGGGATTCGGTGTTTTGATCGGAGTATCAGATTTTGTCTAAGTGGCTTTCCGGATAAATTTTAGAATATGTTAAAAAGTTCGACCGGATATAAATACCCAATTTTTCCCCTGTCGGGAAATTTCCAAGTGTTGGATTTTTCCGTAGTTTAACGACGTTCTAAGTAGTGCAAGTAACGCGATGGTCTCTCTAGAAGACAACAAACCTTAACTCGATTATGTGACCGTCTTGAACTGCCCTTTGAACCTTCGGGTTTGGGACAGTACGGCGTGCCACATGTGAGGCGTTGGCTTGACCCTTCTACGGCTGGACCGTTGGTACTGAGGCACGAACTGAATGTTTTTAGACTTGTTTCATGTGTTGATCTGTATCGGGAAAACTTGGGTGTTTGACTGTTCGATCGAAAAGTTTAACATTTTCTATTTATCTGGAATGGGATACAATAATTGGAATTCACAAGAAGTTATGAGATAACTGAATGAATGTTGTAAATCTAGCAATTTAGTCTCACTTGATCGGTTGCCACGGAATTTTGATGTGATCAAAAGTCCGTCGCAATCACGTAGCGTGCGCGGATACTCGCCGGGTAAACTTAGTAGACAGCCTCACTCCATAGCCCCGACCAAGTGACTGGAGGAGAACCCCGTCGCCGAAAGCATCCGTTCGGGTGCTCGCGGTAGCGGTGTTCCGCCGTGGTGCACTTCGTCGACGGTATCGGGGGTGCGGCCGTCTACTGAAGTTTGCGACGAGTATTCGATCAGGATGTCGGGAATCTTGTTGAATTGCCCGACTTGATATTGAAAAGTGTTTTCGATAATGAGACTAAAATGCGGGGTTTATAATTGTTAGGCATGCGATGTCTAAGTAATTCATTTGGTCAGGCATGCGATGTCTGAGGTGGTTGCGGATTCCAACTGTTGTAGTTTTACACTTTCTTTTCTGTGACCGTAAGTGTAATATGTGATATCGCCGGTTTCGTTGCTATATGTCAACGACAATTGGGATGCGCATATTTACTTACGTTGATGACATGTGATGTTATGTGTTGCTGGATATGTTATATTGGATCGTCGTGTTTGAATAGCCGGGTTTTTTTTATGTGAGATGAGTGTTTTTTCATTTTCATTCATGTAAAAACTTGTATGTAATATTCTTTTATTGGGGCACTTCCAGGTTGCGGAAGATGTCACCCTTTGTATATTATTTACTTTTCCGCACTAGGATAGACCCAAGGAGGGGAGCACAAGTAACCGGGTTCTGGAGTCCAGTGGGAGACCAACTCGAGGAGTCGAGTCCGGGTCTCCTAACTCTAGAATTGGTAGGGTTGCTTGCCGCTCTCGTAGGGGTCTTGGGGTGTGGGTTTGGCTATTCATCACGACCGTGGAATCCGTGTTTTATACTGGCTCGTATTGAAAACACGGACGTCCTAGTATATCCAATATTTCATATGTTTCTTCTGCTGCGATATCTGTGATGCGATCATGTGATGTTCTGTGATGGATACAGTATATAGTATATATGATATATTATATAGATGTTACTTATGTTTTACACCCGCGCTAGCCCTGCCCCGCTCTGCCGTTAGTTACCTAACCTAATGGTGCACGAGGGGACATCGAGGCGAATGCGGATGGCATAAGTGTACGTCGTATTTATCTGTGATGTTTATGTACTTAAATGATGGGACTTCATTAATGTGATTAATGAAATAAAAGAAACCTAAAGATGTTGTAGAATTGAATTTCAAAATTAAAACAGGTAGCTACAGTTCTTGCTTTGTACAGCGGTATATATGATATATCCTGCACCTTATTCGATAAGGAAAGGACCGAGATCCCTTCACCGGGAGTGACTCCTTTAGCAATAACTGGCAGATGCTACAATCCTCGGTTTGTCTTTTGATTGCTTTTAAGAGTTTTTGCTTTGCACAGTGATATATGTGATATATCCCGCACCTCATTCGACGAGGAAATGACCGACGATCCCTTCACCGGGAGTGACTCCTTTAGCAAAACTAGAAAAGCCTCAAAAGCACTCCATTTTAAAATTCATTCGATCCTACAACGATATCAAGTTCATTACGCAATAGGTTTTCAGAAAAACCTGTCGTAACCCTCCGTCATTTCAGATAAGTACAAGTTAGTATTCGTGCTACGTTTGTTGACTATGTTAAGGCGTAGTGTGCGGTAGCTAATTAGTGCTTATCTGCATAAGCATATGATGCGATTGGATTAGGGTAGTCGTGCGACTTTGTTGACTATGTTAAGGGTCGTGCGGATGGGTTTAATTCAATCGAGAAATGACGGGTTGAACTTGACTAGCACTTATGATTTGTTGACTATGTTAAGGTCATATAGCTGCTAGGGGCAAAACATTATCGGGAATTTCAAGTGTTGAAATTTGCAATGAGATTGCATACCTTCTATGAGATAGTTGGATCCCGATACCCGCTGCGAGTAAGAGTTACTCCTGGGAGAGTTTTATACATTACAATTAGCCGATCAAGTAGGTGTCTAGAAAGGTGTCAACGGGGTTACGCCTCTGGGAAAACGAGGTTTACATTAATTAGGTTCGTGCGAAAGCACGGGGGACCTCCCTCAAAGTACCGACACTGGCCTGGCTGAAAGATTGGCGAACTTGTAGTGTGTAATTAATCCCGGCTAGTCTTTCCTTTTAGGGTTTGAAGGAAGATTTGATAAAAAGCAGTGGGAGCCATCCTGATTAGATAAAATAATAACCAATCTATTCTTGCAAGAGCGCACGCTGAGTGTTTTCTTCTCTCTCTCTCCAGGTAGCGACCATATCACGCCTTAATCAAGATAATAATACGGAATATTGACCGAACCCGCTTGTTATACTGAGCTGGGGAACGTTGGTCCCGCTCCAACTTATAATTGTTATAAGACAGAGCAGGAATTTGGGGAATACCAGATTTCCCGTGCCGCCCAAACGAAGAGAGTGCATGCTGATGCATCATCTTCGGGTGTGTTCATTACAGAGAACTGTTTCTCAGTATCCTTTACGTCCTGGGTATGTGATACCAGATCAGGATCCCAGATATGTAATCTGTTATATAGGGCTACAGAAAGGTAGAGAACTGAGAACGGGTGATAAGTTTCATGAGGCAGAAAACGGGGCAAGAGTTGCCGCCAAGTCTGTTGGTCACTGTCACCCTGTATTTCCAATACATTGATTCTGAACAAATGTTATTAGATACCGAACCTGATATACAAAATCATATCTGTCTCTTTATTAGTAAAGAAATGGTAAAATTTTGTATTGTTGGATAATGTTCTGAACATTTCCTATATCAAAAGTTGATCGGTTCAGGCACGTTATCTAAAAGCATTAATGTTCTATATCAAACTACAGTTCTTAGTATACAGAACACACACAAGAGGAAGAGTTCAGAACTGAACGAATTCTTCTTGAGGCATTGTAGACTAGGTCAGATCAATGTGACCCGACTAGCTAGAGTTACATATAGATGCATATTTAAATCAGTTTGAATTTACATCTTGTGAAACTCGCCAGTCATGTCACAAAGATAAGATGACCATAGCTCCGTTTACTGGAAACAGAGAAAGAGTTAGTGAACTCTTGGGATGATACATATTGATGTATGTAGGTCCCCTGTCTACACATGCCAGGACCGGTTCTTTATACTTCATTACATTCTATGATAATCTCTTTAGATTCAGACATATGTTCTTGTTGAAACACAAGTCCGAGCCTTTTGAGATATTCACAGAATATAAGTTAGAAGTAGAGAACCAAAATACGGGTATAAGTATTATGTCCTTTGATGAGATCGAGGAGGAGAATACTTGAGCGCGGAAATCCTGGATTATTCTAAAGGAGAATGAGATTCTCTCTCAGCATTACTCCTCCGTATACACCATAGCACGATGGTATATCGGGGCGGAGCGATCACAACCTATATGATAAGGTGTGCTCTATGATGAGTACTACTGAGTTACCTATTTCCTTATAGGAGTTATGCACTTAAGAAGCTGCATACCTATTGGATTGGGTTCGAATCAAATCAGTGCCTACCACTTCATATGTTATATGGAAAAGGAAGAGCCCATATCTTAAGTTGGTTAAGATTTGGGGTTGTCCGGCCTATGTCTAAAAGCAAAATCCGGACAAGCTCAAGGCAAGATCTGTTATGTAGAACTGGAAATGTTCCAGCTATACAAACTACAGCTGATGATTTGAAAGAACCAAAGGATTCAATAGTTACCAACGAACCTCAGCCTCTCCGCCGATCTAGTAGGGTTCCTCACCCACCTGAGAGATACTTCGGTTTCTCGATGACAGTGGGAGCAAGGATTGCATCATGAGATGATGACCCAACTAGTTTCGAGCTGGCCATCAGGAGTGGAACTCTGTAAGAATGGCTGGATGCTTAGCGATCTGAGATGGAATCCATCTACACCAACAAAGTATGGACTTTGGTTGCTATATCTGAAGGGTTAAATCCCCATCAGGAGCAAGTATATCTTGAGAAGATTACTTGGTGTACATGGAAAAGTTGAGACTTTCAAAGCTAGACTTGTTAAAGGTTTGCATCATTGACCAGGTGTGGATCATGATGAAACTTTTTCTAAGGTTCTATGCTTAAGTCCATCCAGATCCTACTTGCCACGGCTACATACCATGACTACGATATCTGGTGGTTGGGTGTCATGACGGCTTTTCTAAATGATGTTTTAGAAGAGGGAGTCTATAAGTACACAGCCAGAGAGCCTCGTAGACAGTGGGAGCAGCGGAAACGTGTGCAAGATGCTTTATAGGATAAAGCAGGCATCGCGGAGTTGGAACGTCTGTTTTGATGAAGTAGTCAAAGAGTTTGACATCATCAAAATGGTAGATGAACCTTGTGTAAACAAAAAGGTAGTAGGGAGTATGGTGACGATCCTCGTAGAGTACGTGGATGACATACTCTTGATAGGGAAGTAGTTTCCTATGCTACGGTCGATCAATCTCCGATTATCACAAAGATTCTCCATATAGGATCAAAGTGATACCTCCTAAATCCTGGGTTTTGGATCTATGAGATAGATCTAAATGGATGTTAGGATTCTCACTAGTTGTAGTGAGAAGGTATCAATCGATCCTGGGGAGAATCACTGAAAGGGTTCCAGGGTGATAAAGATGACTGAATGTCAGTCGCAGGCATTGTCTTTACCCTCAGTAAAGGGACGGTATGTTGGAAGAGTTCCAAGCTAGATACCATGGCATACTAGTAGATAAAGGCAGTATACATCGCTACTTAAGATGCTACCAAAGAGGTAGTTTGGGTGTATATTGGTTCATGAGATGAACTACGTTCCTACCATTGTGAGACAATGGAGTTGTGGCTTATGCCAAGGAACGCCGGTCCCATCAGTGATCCAGACATATTCTAAGGCAGTATCACTTGATCATGGAGATGGTTGATCTCTAAGGGATCGAGGTTAGGAGAGTAGACTCAGAGGAAAACACGGCGGATCCACTCACGAAGGCCTATTCCCAGAGAGAGACCTTTATGGGATGGTTGAGTATGAGATACTACAACCACTGCTACAGATGGCCCTAGTGCAAGTGGGAGATTGTTAGTTATATGTATGCCCTAGAGGCCATTACTGTACATTGGATGTATATTGTAGTGGATGCTGGGACATATATAGGGAAGACTTTCTTGCTCGACATGATAGTATGCTATCTGGTTACTCTTTACCTTAACGTGTATACTGATTGTCTCTCTGTTACATGTTGGTAAAGCCCTTAGGATGTGTGCTTGACTACCTGGACTATGATGCGGATCATACTAGTGGGGACATGGTAGTCCATAAGTACATCCTTCAAGGTCCCTAGTCGTGGGTATATCGAGACGGGGGATCGATATACCAGAGTAGACTAGCGTATACCTTCTCGACCCATACAGATGGGCGATGGATGATCCCATATCCATTGGTGTTTGACATCAGAGATGATATACGGGTGCTCAGTAGAGACTGGGTACACTGGACGGACTCGCCGAGAACTCCCAGATGGTATTATACCTCACGTCAGATGGCAGTTCTCTGGTGACACTGGTACAGAGTAGTCTGTTGACCCGAGATCGTCATAGAGTCTTGTGTGGTTCCCACTGTGCTTTGATTTCCATCTTGCCACGTCCAAGAGGGCGTGCAAAATGGTGGTTTTTGGGTACAGTCCCGAATCACATGGAGGCAATGAGCGATAGGAGGGGATTCGTCTCTCCCGGTTTAGGGGGTTGATCTTGCGCTGTGTTCGATTGGCTATAACCGGAAATCCCTGGCCAGGGTTGCTGAGATTTACTGGTAAGTGTTACCAGTAGTTTCTCGAACTGTTATAGACCTCATATCGACACGACTTATCGAGCTATTGGGGTCTGACGTTTACCACCCCTAGGCGAGATATGCGACATATCAGACGATCAGACCGGACTGTACGGTAGTGTTACTGGTTGGATTCACTGGAGTGTGAGCGGGCTTGCTCGTCGATCTTCAGATCGCTCAATACCCGGGTGGCCGTTACGTTTAGCAGACCGCTTGCGGCTTGTGGGTGCTTGATATGATCATCATCTGCTGCCGGCGTATTGACGAGTCTTTAGAGTCCTACACAGAGGTTTCCTGGTTCAAGCGAAACGAAATAGGAGCGCATATGAGATATGTGCGGGACCGAGAATAATGCGTGTATGTGATACCGTATTCCATTCTCGCGATGAATGTATCGATTAGGTTATATAAGATATACCCTAGTTATCGAATCAAGGATTGATTCGATAAACCGATACATTGGATACTAGTCGGTTATATGTGATATGACCGGATCGTTAAATCAAGTGTTGATTTAATGATTTAATGTATAATTATATATTTGATATATTACTTTGCATTAACTAGTATCGGTTCACTTTAAATGGATATTCTCACTCGTATGTGCGCATTGCATATGCGATATGATTTTGTGCACATGATTGTATCATGTTTGATGATACATGCTTTTTGGTTAAGTGTAAAGTATTAAACTATGGTCAAGTGGATGATTAGGGTTTTTACTTATTCATTTATTTGTTTATTTATTCATTTTTGGCAAAAGGAAAATGGTGGCTAATTTGGATATATGTTGAAGCTTCATGAAGCTTTGACTTAGTCACCATTTTTGTCTTCATACCTAACCTAACCATTCACTTAACTTGAGTTTAGTCTCTACACTTAACCATGGTTGATTATGATAAGTATTCTTTTATTTTCTATTTTCAAAATTAACTTATCATAACAATTTCTATCTTCTTCTTCATCTTGACACATGAAGAAACCTTACTTCATCAATGGTGATTGATGAAAACAAGTGAGAAATCCAATTCTAAAGTCTACCCACTTCCTATTTCTTCATCCTCTACCTCTTGCCAAGTAGTAGAGTGTGTTTCCTTCACAAGTTTTCATGGCTTGGTGAAGGTGGAGCTTGATCTAGCGATGCCTCGACGTAGATCATCTTCGGCATGGACATCGACGACCTAGCTCGCCTATTCTCCGATGAAGCCGACGCTAGAGCCCGGGATTTGTTTTGGACAGCGAGAGGATTTCATTGCGGAGCTATGGATGTAGAGCACCGGATCTACAAAGGTTGTATTTCCGATTCTTATAGTTAAGTGTTAACTAGTTTACTTTTCGCCTAGAAATCTAGCCAACGATCCGTAGTTTAGGGTTTCTCGGCACCGTAAAATTTTAAATTGGCATGGTTGATGCCTTGTGAGACCTCATTAGGGTGCCTAGGAACCCTACAGCACCTCATTCGACGAGGAAAGGGCCGACGATCTCTTCACCGGGAGTGACCCCTTTAGCAAAACTAGAAAAGCCTCAAAATCACTCCATTTCAAAACTTCATTTGATTCTACAACGATATCAAGTTCATTACGCTCATGGTTTTTTCTGAAAGAACCCGCGTAGCCCTCCGTCATTTCAGATAGATATTATTTAGTATTCGTGCTATGTTTGTTGACTTAGTCAAGGCATAGTGTATGGTAGCTAAATTATGTTTATCTGTAACAACATGAGATGTGATTGGATTAGAGCATTCGCACGGCCTTGTTGACTCAGTCAAGGGTCGTACGGGTGGGTTTAATTCAATCGGGAAATGTACGGGTTGAACTTGACTTGCGATTTATGGTTTGTTGACTTAGTCAAGGTCATAGATCGCTAGGGGCAAAAGCATTATCGGGAATTTCAAGTGTTGAAATTTACAATGAGATTGCATACCTTCTATGAGATAGTTGGATCCCGATACCCACTGCGAGTAAGAGTTACTCCTGGGAGAGTTTTGCACACTACAATTAGCCGATCAAGTAGGTGTCTAGAAAGGTGTCAACGGGTTTACGCCTCTGGGAAAACGAGGTTTACATTAATTAGGTTCGTGCGAAAGCACAGGGGACCTCCCTCAAAGTACCGACACTGGCCTGGCTGAAAGATCGACGAAGTTGTAGGGTGTAATTAATCCCGGCTAGTCTTTCCTTTTAGGGTTTGAAGGAAGATTTGATAAAAACCAGTGGGAGCCATCCTGATTAGATAAGATAATAACCAATCTGATCTTGCAAGAGCATACGCTAAAGTGTTTTCTTCTCTCTCTCTCCAGGTAGCGACCATTTCATGCCTTAATCAAGATAATAATATGGATGTATTGACCGAACCCGCATGTTATACTGTGCAGGGGAACGTTGGACCCGTTCTATCTTATAAATGTTATAAGACTGAACAGGAAACAGGAGAATATCTAGATTCTCACGCCGCACAAACGGAGAACGTGCATGATGATGCACCTTCTTCGGGTGTGTTTGTTATTGAGAACTGTTTCTCAGTTCACCCTACGTCCTGGGTATTAGATACCGGATCAGGATCCCATATATGTAAGCAGTTACATGGGCTACGAAAAGGTAGAGAACTGGGAAAAGGTGATCATTCCGTTCAAGTAGGGAATGGGGCAAATGTTGCTGCCAAAGCAGTTGGCATATATCACCTGGTATTACCAAATGGTGATACACTAGTCCTGAATGAGTGCTATTATATACCGAACATGATGTGCAACATTATATCAGTTTCTTTATTAAGTAAAGAAGGATATAATTTTGTAGTAAAGGATAATGTTATGAACATATTCCTAGATCAAAAGTTGATTGCATCAGGCTCGCTACATAATGGCATATTCATTCTCAATCAAAATACAGTCTTCAATATACAAAACACACACAAGAGGAAAAGCTCAGAAATGAACGAATCCTTCTTGTGGCACTGTAGACTTGGCCATATCAATGAGACACGACTAGCTAAGTTGCATAAGAATGGATATTTGAATTCATTCGAATTATCATCTTATGACACTTGCCATTCATGTCTCAAAGGAAAAATGACCAAAACTCCGTTTACGGGACACGGAGAAAGAGTTACAGAACTCTTGGGACTGGTGCATAGTGATGTATGCGGTCCTATGTCTACACACGCCAGAAATGGTTCTTCTTACTTCATTACATTCACTGACGATCTCTCTAGATACGTGCATGTGTTCCTGTTGAAACACAAGTCTAAAGCTTTTGAGAAATTCAAAGAATATAAGCACGAGGTAGAGAACCAAACGGGCAAAAGTATTAAGATTCTTCAATCTGATCGAGGAGGTGAATACTTAAGCAGTGAATTCCTGGATTATCTAAAAGAGAATGGGATTCTCTCTCAGCTTACTCCTCCTTATACACCACAGCACAACGGTGTATCGGAACGAAGGAATCGCACCCTATTAGATATGGTGCGTTCAATGATGAGCAATGCTGAGTTACCTATTTCCTTTTGGGGATATGCGCTTGAGACAGCCATATACCTATTGAATCTGGTTCCGTCTAAATCTGTACCTACCACACCATATGAGATATGGAGTGGGAAGAGACCATATTTTAAACGAATTAAGATATGGGGTTGTCCGGCCTATGTCAAAAAGCAAAATCCGGACAAACTCGAGGCACGATCAGTCCTTTGCAAGTTTGTGGGATATCCTAAGAATTCTCAAGGATATTTTTTCTACCAAGCTGAGGAACAAAGAGTGTTTGTTGCTCAACATGCCACCTTTTTGGAAAGGGAATTTCTTGCAAAAGAAATTAATGGCAAAGAGGTAGAGCTGGAAGAGGTTCCAGCACCACAAACTGCAACTAATGATTTAGTAGAACCAGAGGATTCAGTGGTGCCCGACGTACCCCAGCCTCTCCGCCGATCTAGTAGGGTTTCTCGACCACCTGAGAGATACTATGGTTTTCTCATTGATGGTGGCAGTGAGGATTGCATCATGGAGGATGATGACCCAACTAGCTTCGAGCAGGCCATCACGAGTGGGGACTCAGTGAAATGGCTGGATGCTATGCGGTCCGAGATGGAATCCATGTACACCAACAAAGTATGGACTTTGGAAGTTGCTCCTGAAGGGGTAAAACCCATTGGGAGCAAGTGGATCTTCAAGAAAAAACTTGGTGTAGATGGGAAAGTGAAGACTTTCAAAGCTAGACTTGTAGCAAAAGGTTTTCGTCAAAGACCAGGTGTGGACTATGACGAAACCTTTTCTCCAGTGGCTATGCTTAAATCCATCCGAATCATGCTTGCCATCGCTGCATATCATGACTACGAAATCTGGCAAATGGATGTTAAGACCGCCTTTCTAAATGGTGATTTAGAAGAGTGCGTGTACATGACTCAGCCAGAGGGCTTCGTAGACAGTGGGAGCAGCGGGAAGGTGTGCAAGCTGCTTAAATCCATTTATGGATTAAAGCAAGCATCGCGGAGTTGGAACATCTGCTTTGACGTCGTTATCAAAGAGTTTGATTTCGTCAAAAACCCAGATGAACCTTGTATTTACAAGAAGGTGGCAGAGAGTAAGGTTGTCTTCCTCGTATTGTACGTGGACGACATACTCTTGATAGGAAATGATATTCCTATGCTGCAATCGGTTAAGCTCTTCTTATCATAAAGATTCTCAATGAAAGATCTTGGTGATGCCTCCTGCATATTGGGAATTAGGATCTATAGAGATAGATCCAAACGGATATTGGGATTGTCCCAATCCAGGTACATTGACACCATACTAAAGAGGTTTAGTATGGAAGAATCCAAGCGTGGGAACTTGCCCACGATCTCTGGAGTCACTCTCTCCAAAGAGATGTCTCCCAAGACTGATTTGGAGAGAGCTCGCATGCAAGGGATACCCTATGCTTCGGCTGTAGGCTCTATCATGTATGCGATGCTATGTACTAGACCCGATGTAGCATACTCACTAAGTGTAGTGAGCAGGTATCAAGCTGATCCTGGAGAGAGTCACTGGACAGCTGTGAAGAGCATTCTCAAGTACTTACAAAGGACTAAAGAGATGCTCTTGGTGTATGGTAACGGAGAACTCCAAGTGGAGTCCTTTACCGATTCGAGCTTCAAGAGTGATAAGGACGACTCTAAGTCGCAGTCGGCCTTTGTCTTTACCCTTTACGGAGGGGCGGTTAGCTGGAAGAGTTCCAAGCAGGAAACCGTGGCAGACTCGACGATGGAGGCTGAATACATCGCTGCCAACGATGCTGCCAAAGAGGCTGTCTGGATCAAGAAGTTCATTACTGAACTTGGAGTGGTTCCATCCATTGAGCATCCAATACCTTTGTATTGCGATAACAATGGAGCAGTGGCTTTGGCCAAGGAACCCAGGTCCCATCAGCGATCCAGGCATATTCTGAGGCGGTATCACCTGATCCGGGAGATAGTTGATCGTCGGGAGATCGAGTTCAGGAGGGTTGACACGAAGAACAACACGGCGGATCCACTCACGAAGGCCATTCCCCAGATACAGTTTGAGAGACTCTTCGGGATGCTCGGTATGCGATACTACAGCAGCTGGCCCTAGTGCAAGTGGGAGATTGTTAGTTGTATGTATGCCCTAGAGGCCAGTATTGTACAGATGATGTATATTATATTGGATGCTTGGACATATATAGAGATGACTTTCTTGCTCGATATGATAGTATGCTATCTGGTTACTCTTTATCTTAACATGTACACTTGTCTCTTTAAACTGTCTTATAGTTACATGTTGATAAAGCCCTTAGGATGTGTACTTGACTACCTGGACTATGATGCAGATCATACTAGTGGGGACATGGTAGTCTATAAGTACATCCTTCAAGGTCCATAGTCGTGGGTGTATCGAGACAGGGCATCGATATACCAGTGTAGACTAGCGTATACGCTTCTCGACCCATAAGATGGGCGATGGATGATCCCATATCCATTGGTATTTGACATCAGAGATGGTATACGGGTGCTCAGTGGAGACTGGGTACACTGGACGGACTCGCCGAGAACTCCCAGATGGTATTATACCTTACGTCAGATGGCAGTTCTCAGGTGACACTTGTACAGGTTAGTCTGTAGACCCGAGATCGTCATAGAGTCTTGTGTGATTCCCACTGTGCTTTGATCTCCACCTTACCACGTCCATGAGGGCGTGCAAAACGGTGGTCTTTGGGTACAGTCCCGAGTCACATGGAGGCAATGAGCGATAGGAGGGGTTTCGTCTCTCCCGGTATTGGGGGTTGATGTTGCGCTGTGCTCGATTGGCCGTAACAGGGAAGTCTCTGGCCAGGGCTGATCAGAGATTTGCTGGTAAGTGTTACCAGTAGTTTCTCGACCCGTTATGAGCCTCACATCGGCACGACTTATCGGTTATTGGGGTCTGACGTTTACCACCCCTAGACTTGATATGCGACATATCAGACGAACAGACCGGACTGTACGGTAAGTGTTACTGGTTGGATTCACAGGAGTGTGAGCGGGCTAGCTCGTCGATCTTCTGATCGCTCAATACCCGTATGGCCGTTACGTTTAGCAGACCGCTTGCGGCTTGTGGGTGCTTGATATGATCATCATCTGCTACCGGCGTATTGACGAGTCTTTAGAGTCCTACACAGAGGTTTCCTGGCTCAAGCGAAACGAAATAGGAGCGCATATGAGATATGTGCAGGACCGAGAATAATGCGTGTATGTGATACCGTATTTCATTCTCGCGATGGATGTATCGATTAGTTATATTTGATATAACCTAGATATCGAATCAAGGATTGATTCGATAAGCCGATACATAGGATACTAGTCGGTTATATGCGATATGACCGGATCGTTAAATCAAGTGTTGATTTAATGATTTAATGTATAATTATATATTTGATATATTACTTTGCATTAACTAGTATTGGTTCACTTTAAATGGATTTTCTCACTTGATGTGCAAGAAGTATATGTGATATACTTTTGTGCACATATTTGTATCATGTTTGATGATACTTGATCATGTGGTTAAGTGTAAAGGATTAAACCATGGTTAAGAGATGATTAGGGTTTTTCTTTTTCATTTATTTATTTGTTTATTTATTTGGAAAAGATTTAGATAAGAATGGTGGCTATGTTTGTTTCTAGTTGAAGCTTCATGAAGCTTTGACTTCTTAACCATTCTTGTCTTCATGCTTAACCCTAACCCATCCAAGTAACCATGGTCTATTCTCTACACTCTACCCTAGTTAGTTTATGATAATTATTCATTTATTATTCATTTTAACTCAACACTTATCATAATTCTAGCTTCATAATCTTCTTCTTCAAGATAGAAAGCTTGATGCCATCAATGGCAACTTGAGATCTAAAGTGAGAAATCCAATTCTAAAGTGAACCCACCTCCTATTTCTTCACCCTCTACCTCTTGCCAAGTTGTTTTGGGTGTTTTCTTCACAAGTTTCACAAATTTTTGAAGTCGGAGCTTGAACTTGTGATGCCTCGACGTAGATCATCTTCGGCACGAAGCCGACGACCTAGTCCGCCCATTTCTCCGATCAAGCCGACGATTGAGTCCGGGATTCGAGATGGACAGTGAGAGGATGCCTACGTGGAGCTAAGGAAGTGGATATCCGGATCTACAAAGGTTGTAGCTTCTTATCTTTAGTTAAGTTGTTAACTAAATTCGTTTTTCGCCTAAATTTCTAGTTAACGATCCGTATTAGGGTTTCTCGGCACCCGTAAAATTTGAAATTGGCATGGTTGATGCCTTGTGAGACCTCTATAGTGTGCCTAGGAACCCTACACATGTGGCTCGGGACTGTACCCAACTAAAACCTGTTTTCACGACTCCTTTGAGCCGTGGTAGGGTAGTAATCAAACTACAGTGGGAACTCACACGAGACAAATGACGATCTCAGGTTGATGAACTAACCTGTACACATGTTACCAGGGAACTGCTATCTGACGTCTGGTATAAGACCAACTAGCATGTTCCCGGCGTGTCCTGTCCGGTGTACTCATAACCTAATGAGCACCTGTATACATCTTAGGTGAACCAACTGACACCAGTGGCTTGTGAGACCGGCCACCGCCCCTTGTCGGGGTCTCGACTGTATACACTAGTCTACTCTGGAGTATCGATGCCCTGTCTCGAAAACTCCCATGACTAGGGCCCTTTTAAGGATGTGCTTATAGACCCCAGCTCCCACGTATATGATCGCCATCATACTGCTGGCCGTCAAGCAAGAATCCTAAGGGCTCTATCAACGTGCAATAGTGACTTATAAGGTCACCTGAAACAGTACACGATGATAAAGATAAATCAGATAGCATACTATCATCTTGAGTAAGACTGTTCTAACGGTATAGGTCCTCGCTCAATCATTGCAATCACAGGCGTGTGATCCAATAATTGACTCTGAGGGCACTATCTCCAACAATCTCCCACTTGCACTCAAGGCTAATTATTGCGATGTCGCATACTCACAGCCCGTGTGATACCGAACACCCAACTCCTCTACTAATCAGTCTCACAAAAACTGTTTGCGAAACTAATGCGTTCAAGGAATAGCCTCAGTGAGTGGATCCGCTCAAATGTTTCTTTCTATGTCTCTCTTTATCTCAAGTTCATGGAAAAAGCCATCTCCCGAAATGAGCAATACTTCTCTTAGAATGTGTCTGGATATCTGATGGGACCTAGTTCATAAATGAACTCCAAATCCAAACTTCTTAGACTGTATCGTCAACTGAACTTAATCAGTATCCTGCGCCATGCCTCCCTCAGTATCCGCTTGGACCACCTGTCCAAAATAATGCCCCTCGTCAGAGGGAAAACTATAACTCTGACAGACAATCTATCATCCAGGTCACCTTGGAAGCCTGGAGTGATAACTGTCTCCCGAAGGAGGATACCGTTATCATATCCCTAGAACATCCACTTGTGTTCTAAAACTGCTTCCGATCGTTTCTCCAGGACTGGATTAATATCAACATATTGCATCTAATGCAAAAACAACATCTGGTGTAGTACTTGACATCTCATGATTGACTCAATTGCCTAAGCAAGTGATCTGCCAATCATGCACATCCCTCTCCCCTTTAGTCTGTAAGACACCTTCAGAGAGGGTGACTCCATCACCTGCAGGTACACCACCATGCCAGGAGTCGCCCATTCTAAAACACTTTTAGAATGCTGTCTAAGTATCCAGATTGGGAAACTACCCAAATCTAGATCTAAAACCATAGAACTAGTAACCAGAATGTCTGATATTATATCCAAGTCCTAAGTGGAGAAGCCACTGTGTGACAACCAAAGTATAACCGATCGTAGTATAGGAATTTCACTTCCTACTCTGTGTATGTCATCCAAATACCAGGACATCACACCCTACTACCTTCTTAACAGATCCATCTCCTATTCTGATGAAGTCAAACCTATAACAGTCACATCAGAAATAGATGATCTATCTCCGCTATATCTGCTCTAGTCCATAAATAGACATAAGCCACTTGTCCACTATGCTTCCACCGCTCCCACTGACTATGACAACTCTTTGGCAGAGTCATATACACGTACACTTCTAAAGCTAGTTTAGAACGACGCTATACTCATCCTCCTGCCGGGTCTCATAGCCTAGAACAACAGTAGTGTCAAATCTGGGTAAACAAGAACCTCCCTATCACCGTCTTTAAGCATACCGAAGTACCTCTCGAGTGCCTGAGGTTACCCACCATATCTGCGGAGTGGCCAATAGAATGTCAAACCAGATTGAATCTTTAGGTTCTTATCAAATTTTCAGTAATCGTTTGCGGTTCTGGAATCACTTCCAGTTCTACCATACTCCCACTACTATTTTCTGAAAAAATCCATTTTTATTAAAACTGTGGCGAGTCAAGAACAATCTCACTATTGATCTTTCATATGGTAGAAAGTCAACCCACGTCATAGCCCGGATCAACCCACAAACAGCCATTACAGAAATGTGCCTTGAGTTGTCCAGTGTCTGGTTTTAAGCATAAGATGGACAACTCCCCGTACCTTAACAATGTCAAGAAATGAACAGTTCTATATCCAATACAGAAACAGAGGCACAGATTTAATTAAACCAGATTCAAATCATGCAGCTGTCTCCAGTGCATTTCAACTAAATGGAATGAGGCCGATCAGCGTTACTCAACTTAGGAGTGCTTCCAATTATGAGTAACCTGAAAGAGAAGCAAGTTCTCTTAACTGAATACCATACACAAGTATCTACATCTTCGATCACCTTGAAGAATCCTGATACTTGCAATACCTGGTTCTCTACTTTATTCATATACCTATAACTTCTCAAAACTTAGACCTTGCATTTCTACGAAACACATGTCTAAGAACTAGAGAAGTCACAAGTAAACAGAATATAGTACGAGTACCATCCCCTCTGTCCTAATGGACACTGGACAACATACAATACTCTGTATAAGTCCCCTGAGTCTAATAACCCATTTCCTGTGTGTCGTAGGTTGAAAACTGTACTTATGGTTAAGAAGGATTACACCGCTGTTTAATACTCCTTACCTAACCATCCACTGATATAGGTAAATGTCATAGACATAATTTCAAAAAGTTATCTCTCACTTTATAAAAATAAACGTACAGATATATCAATTTGAAATTGGTGCATAACAATGGATATTCAAAACCAAATATTTGCCGTCCGGCAAACAACCCAGGCGATTTCCTCAAATATCACCAATTACAACGAATTCCGATATAATGAGGATGATCACCCAATTCCCAATAACTTACTCCCACTCATCATCTGTAAGACCATACAGATGTGAGAATCAAACCTGGTAAATACATATCCTGGAGCAAGGGCTAATTGGGAAATCACTTTTCTTTTAACAATACACAGTGAAACTGAAACATTGAAATGTTTCGTAGGTGTATCCGGGTATTCCTAGTAATGCCTCTTCCATTATCCAGATTCACAATTATAACCGTATATTTCTTTGCCATCTCTCCAAATCCCTTTATATGTCTTTAGTCATTACCTTCTGTACACCCCTTTAGGCTAAATGGTTTTCTACATTCCCTACCGTTCGGCACCATCCTATGGTTTGGAAGAAGACTGTCCAATAAGCATAATGGGTGTACTGTCCTAATCCTAGGAGCACTCGCAACGCGAGAGAAGGTGAGGATAAAAGACAATTGAATAAACCTTATTCCTATTTCTCCTGAACCAGAATCCATCCCCGAACCGGAACAAGTTCCTTTCGAGTTCGTATATAACCATACGATGGAGTATCCAAATAACTGTGGATCTTCGTAGTGAAACGGAGTGTTCTGGAGAAATACAAAGGTGATGTAGGATTGGCGAAAAAATACTTGGTTTGGTCGTGAATAGCAGTCGCAGTTTACTTTGCCCTCTTACTAATCCCTTTATTTGTCTTAACTTATTACCTTCTGTACACCATCATTAGGCTAAATGGTTTTCTTCCTTCCCTACCTTTCGGCACCTGCCTATGGTTTGGAAGAAGACTATCCAATTAGCATAATAGGTGTACTGTTCTAATCCAAGGAGCACTCACAACTTGAGAGAAGGTAAAAGGAAAAGACAACTGAATAGTCCTATTCGTTTTCTCCAGAACCGGAAACCATCCTCGAATAAGTTCCTTCGAGTTCGTATATAACAATATGATGGTTTTATCTAAAAGAAGTGGACGTTCGTAGTAATACGGGGTGTTTTGGAGAAAAGGGTAAAAGTAGGAGTGGCAAAGAGGTTTGCAACTCTGACAATCCAAAAGCCAGTGTTTTAAAACGGTTCGGTCAACTTGGTCACTGAGTCATAGTCAAGGGTCGGGTCATGGTCGCTGCCAAAGAGAGAGAGAAAAGAAACACTCAGCGTGCACTCTAACCTAGATCAGAATGGTTATCAATTTATCTAATCAGGAAACCTCCAACTGTATCGTCAAATTCTCCTCCAAACCTGAAAGAAGAATTAGTCGGGATCACCCGAGGAGTAAACCAACTCATCAGTGGGAATCGGGATACAACTATCATCGCATGATAACGTGACGGAATCCACTCACGTTATCACACTCCAGAAGGTATGCGCATGCCTAGCAAGTTTCAGTTTCTTTAGAAACTCCCGATGTGATTTTTACCCGTAGGACCCAAGTGACCTTGACACAGTCAACAAATCAAAGAGTCCTAGTCAAGTTCAACCCGTCATTATCCTGGATTGCATTAAACCCACCCGTACGAGCCCTTGACACAGTCAACAAGGCCGCACGGCTGTCCTAACCAATCCCATTAATATGCCACAAACAAACACTACTTAGCTACCGCACACTACGCCTTTACACAGTCAACAAACGCAGCACGAATACTAAGTAATACTAGTAAGAAATGACGGAGGGCTACGTCTAGTTTTTGGCGAAAAACTTTTAACGTAATGAACTTGATATCGTTGAAGGAACTGTATAGCTTTTTATAAAAATATAGTGGCGAAAACCTTTGCTAAAGAGGTCACTCCCGGTGAAGGGATCTCGGCTCTTTCCACGTAGAATGAGGTGCAGGATATTTCAACTGAATACCACGATGCAAAGCAAAAGTAATCGACTATAGTGAAGTTATTGCCCTGACGCAAACTTCTGTCCAAGGGGTCACTCTCGGTGAAGGGATCTCGGCCCTTGCCTCGTCGATTGAGGTGCTGGATATTCATAACCGAATACTACTGTGCAAAACAAAAGAGAACGTCCTTGCAATAACAGCTTTTTGAAAATTGTTCCAACAACATCAGAATAGGTTTGTTTAGCTTGCATTGATCCGAATCAACGCAGTCCCATCAATTGATCACACCAATAAAGAACGAAAATACGATGTACGTATATGCCATCCGCATTCGCCACTGGGTCCCGTCATCACCCGTTAGGTTACTTAACTAACGACAGAGCGGGGAATGGACTAGCGCGGATGCAAAACATATACAACATCTACTAATATATATATCAATATATAATAATCGCTCAAGGCGTGATAAAATGCAACATCACAGAAATATAATAAGCATCACAGAACAATACAGATATCTGGGATCCCCGGGTTTCATAGAGCCGCTACTGAAACCCGAAGTTCCCTTAGTCGTGTGGATAGCCTGTGCAATGAAATCCTAGACCCCTATGGGCGCGGCAAGTTACCCGCCAAAACCTGAAGCGAGGCAGCCCCCTTCAACAACGTGAATGGACCACCCAGCACTTCATGGAATCCGGTCACATGAGCACCCCTCCTTGGGTCAACCTGTACCCCCTACGAGTGCGGCGAATAGCCCGCCAATTCTAGAGTGAAGCCCCCTCCGCCTCAACGCCATGAGATGCGGCCCGTTGCCTTCTAGAACCCGGCTACCCATGCACCCCTCCGCGGGGTAATCCTAGTACAGAAAGTAAAATATATACAACGGGTACATCGACCTCAGCCCGGTCGTGCCCCAAAAGAATAATATACAAACAGGCAGTGACGGCAAGCCACATGTCGGACGCTCGCCCCGCAATATCAAATGTACATATACAACCAAACTGTACTACCATTGCATCCAGGCTATCCACCACGACAAATCCGCAACATCACAACACAACACAGAACATCAACGTGAATGTCACGTTCGCAAATCCATCTAAAAGGGCTATAGCAGTTAGGCAGGATTTACCGATCAAGTGACATTCACGGTCGCAGATATAATGTAAATACTATAAACTAACATGTTTAAAATTTTCGATCGACTAAATTTCTCGAAGTGGGCCCCAAGCACAACTGCAGCACTCAAAATAATCTGGGCCCAAACAGAATATACCAAAAAGCCCAATTCCAACACAGAGAGCCCCTGAAGAAATTTGGTGAGATGAAGCCTCATAATGGCGGCGGAACCACGGCCAAAAGGGGGTTATGGCCGCGGTTCCGCGGCGTTACTGTTGAGTCGTGTTACCAAATTTCTACAGTGCTCCTAAAAAACCCAGCCTGATTTTCTGCAATGCACCAAATTATTTTTTGACCACAGAAAAAATTCGACAGAAACTGAACTTTGAAAATGTGGGTTTTTGGAATTTTCGTTCGATCGAAGTTCTAAACACGTTAGAGCAAGCTAGACTAGGTTAATAGCGTGGCTCTGATACCATGTAAGACTAGGGTAGCGCCCCGGCCGTCTTTCCAAGGCCAAAATGCGGAAACGAAAATTTTTCTGAACTTGAAAACCGGCGCTATCGTACGCTTAAAACCCGGATCGAACCATTAACCTACAACTAGCTATCAAGAGAAGGGATAGAATGCTATACCGATCGATCCGTGTCCTTCGGTCTTTGGCCACCATCCAAAGCACCTCGCGGCATCTCCGGTCTCGATCTCCTCATCGGAAAGGGCACCACATCGAGAAGTCTTTTTACGGGCTCCCGCTTCGTCCGAAACAACTCGGGCGCGAAGTGTGCTAGCCGACGCGTCCAAGGTGTTGTAGAGAATGTTTGTGATCACTTTGCCTCTTGCATCCATGGCATGGATAGAGGTTGAAGGTGTTGCCATTAATGGAAGCTATGAGCTAGAGGAAGAAGAAAAACATGAGAAGGCTTTCTCTTTTCTTTTCTTTTTCTTTTTTATTGTAATGAGAGTGAGAGAGTGAGTGTATATCAAAAATAACAAGACTAAAACTCCAACCATAGCAGCCCCTCTCGCTCTCCATCTCATTTCAACACTCACATCAATCAAAAAATATAACATGTGCACAAGAAATAAGACCATGAGTCATCTATATGTCCATGTCACATTTAATGCAATGCATGATGAATTCTAGCTCACAATTTCCATTAACCAAACATTAATCCAAATGTTCCGTCCAACAAAAAGATCCGGCAACATCTAAAGTAAACTCATGACGGATCACAAGGATACCCCTCACCTGTATATACATATCTGCATCCGCATTCCGACTGAATGCGAATGCGATGAGACTAAAGTAATCCAACAAATCTAATACTAGGATCCGGCTTAAACCAAAGCCCACTAGTATGATCCGTCTGATCATGATCCGTGCAATACCGCATGAATAAGATCGAACCCTACCATATATCATACGGCCTATACAACGTTTCGCCCGAAACTTGAGAAACTGTCTGTGGGGGACTCTAAAGACTCATCAATACTTTGGCTGTGGATTTAACCACTAGCACGTCAGAGGTATTAGCCGTACGTAACGGGCTACCAAGTATTGACTAAAAGGGAGGTCGATGAGCGAACTCATCCTGATACCCTACTGAGCCTGTCAGTGACAATATCCGTACAGTCCGGTCCGTTCGTATATGAGCATCGCATGGCGGGCCTAAGGGGTTGGTAAAAGTCAGACCCCCAAAAGCGGTACAAGTCGTGTCGGAGTGTAGCCAAGAACACCCTGAGATACTACTGGAATACCTACCAGTAAATCTCCTGCCTCGGCCGAGGGCTTTGTGTAATGGCTCTCCTAGACACAGCGCGATCTCACCCCCAATACCGGGAGAGACGAACCCCTGCAGATCCGCTCACTGCCTCCATGTGGCTCGGGACTATACCCAACTAAAACCTGTTTGCACGACTCCTTTGAGCCGTGGTAGGGTAGTAATCAAAGTACAGTGGGAACTCACACGAGACAAATGACGATCTCAGGTCGATGAACTAACCTGTACACATGTCACCAGGGAACTGCTATCTGACGTCTGGTATAAGACCAACTAGCATGTTTCCGGCGAGTCCTGTCCGGTGTACTCATAACCCAATGAGCACCTGTATAGATCTTAGGTGAACCAACTGACACCAGTGGCTTGTGAGACCGGCCACCGACCCTCGTCGGGGTCTCGACTGTATACACTAGTCTACTCTGGAGTATCGATGCCCTGTCTCGAAAACTCCCGCGACTAGGGACCTTTTAAGGATGTGCTTATAGACCCCAGCTCCCACGTATATGATCGCCATCATACTGCTGGCCGTCAAGCAAGAATCCTAAGGGCTCTATCAACGTGCAATAGTGACCTGTTGTTAGTGTATATGCCCTAGAGGCCATTACTGTATCATACTAGTTTGTATATTACTTGATGGAAGCTTGGGATATTCACAGTTGTATATACAATCTTGCTCGAAATGGTAGTATGCTACTTGGTTTGTCTCTGCTTTAATATGTTCATGTGTTTCTTTTAGCATATCGCTGATATACATATTAGTAGAGCCCTTAGGATCTTTGCTTGATTACCAGCGTGGTGATGGCGCTCACACTCGTAGGAGCTGGGTGATCTATAAGCACATCCTTATACAGGTCCCTAGTCGTTGGACTATCGAGACAGGGCATCGATACTCCGGAGTAGACTAGCGTATGCGCTTCTCATCCCAGCGTGGGAGACAGTCTGTCCCACAGCCGTCAGTACGTCGTACTTGAGATAGTATGCGGGTGCTCGTTAGGTTACGAGTGCACTGGACAGGACTCGTCGGGGACTGTTGGTTGGTATTATACCTATCGTCAGTTATCAGTTCCCAGGTGACATGAGTATAGCTTAGTCCGCTGACTTGACACTGTCACTTCGCCTCGAGTGTGTTCCCACTGCACTTTGATTACTACCCTACCACGGCTCAAAGGAGTCGTGCAAACAGGTAGTTTTTGGGTGCAGTCCCGAAGCACTTGGAGGCAGTGACGGTTAGACAGGATTCGTCTCTCTCGGTATTGGGAGTTGACATCGCGCTGTGTCTAGGAGAGCCATTACAAGAGTAGTCCCTGGCCAGGGCAAGCGAGATATACTGGTAGGTTTCCAGTGTTATCTCAGGGTGTTCTGGGCTACACTCCGACACGACTTGTACTGCTATTAGGGGACTGACGTTTCACCGCCCCCCTAGGCCCGCCATACGATGTATCAGACGAACAGACTGGACTGTACGGAGATTGTCACATACAGGCTCAGTAGGAGTTCAGATGGGGTTCACCTCGTCAGTCTTCTTATCGACATCTACCTGGGGACCGTTACGTACAGCTAGTGCCGCTTGCGGTCTATGGTTAAACCCACTGCCAGTGTAGTGTCGAGTCCTTAGAGTCCCACACAGAAGGCTATTCGCCTTTAGGCAAAATGAGTAGAGGTCGCATAGTTTTGCGACAGGGTTCGTTCACATCCGTGCACTTGTGCACGTTTGCTGTCCGGACAGCTTATACTAGCGGGCTTTGGTTTAAGCCGGATCCTAGTATATGATTTGGGATTGATTTTTTCTCTTTGTATTCGTGTTCCTCGGATCACGAATACGGGTGCGTATGCACGGTTTCTTGAGACAGAGGGAGAGGACTTTGATTAGGGTTAATGACTATTGTCATTTTTATTAACCCTAATGCTTATGTGTGTATTATGGTTAATTGATATTAGTTTAAATAATTGTGCATGGTTATGGTTGTTGACCATTTGACCTCCTTGACTTGTTGACCTTGGTTGACACTTTGACCATCATCATTTCATTTGGAAGATGCTCTTTGATACTTGCAATTTGCATTAAAAATGAAATGATAATGGTCATGTCTTGATTAACCATGACAATTATCTAGCTAATTATCTAATTACAATAATTCACACATATATGAGAGAATGCTTCATATTTTCTCTCATTCTATTATTTTCTTTCTCTCTCTTGTTCTTCCTCTCCCTCAAGCTCTCCCCTCTCATGTGTTGAGAAACACTTGAGCTTGAGAAAAACCCTTTCTTGATAATCTTTACTCTCATCTAGGGTTCAAGGATTGGCACTTCTTGCACCCTAGTTACTTCTAGCTTGGAGTTAAAGCCAAAGGTCGAGGTTTTCGGGTGGATCTTTCTTCGACGTGAGAAGACGACAAAGGTGACCCCCTTCCACCATTCCAAGGAGCAAGGAGAGAAGGACATAAAGCCCAAGGTATAACCTTTCTAGCACTTAGCTAGTTTCTAGTTAGCTTTAGCTTGCTTTTGTTTAGCAAAGATCCTTCATAGTCTAGTCCATGTTGCCTAAGTTGATAAAAATTCGATTTTTATTCCGTTTTCCGCCTCCCCGCAAGCAACAGGATGGGCAACGTGGACTTACAGTGGTATCAAAGCCTAACTAAACCTAAACTAGCTAGGTAGCAGAGTGTATCGAAGTTCGAATCGGAAAAATCGAAAAACCGAGTTTTCAAAACCCTAAGTTTCTGTTAAAATTTTTTCTGTTCAAAACAAAATAAATCATACTCCAAAAATCATCTCAGGGTTTTGTGAAGAAAGCCACCAAAAACGATCTAGTGATTCGACTAAAGAGCCGCGGTTCCGCGGCAATAGCAAGCTATTGCCGCGCAACCGCGGCCGTCTTGGCTCTTCACTGGGTCGAGTTTGGTGCAGTGTATTTCTGGCTTGGTTTTGGGATTTTTAAGATGGTTTATATGTGCCCAGGTTTTCCAGAATAGAAATTTGTTTTTGGGGGCCTATAAATCCGTATTTTTTATCGAACTTCAATACACTTTGACTAAAAGGTTATATCTGTGATGTTTATATGTATTAAACGTCGGCTAATCGCTATATGTCGATTAGTCGGGGTTATACATATCTGTGATCTGTGTTTGATGATGGTATGTGTATATGAATGTGTTGGATTGTTGCGGGTGAATAGCCGGGATGGATGTGAGATGAGTGTTTCTTTTTCTTTCATTCATTGTAATGTGTAAATTGATGTAATAATATTATTTGTTTGGCCGCACAACCGGGTCGGGGTTGTAGCCGTCATTGTATAATTCTTTTTACTGTTTTTGCTCCTAGGATAGACCCATGGAGGGGATGCACAAACTACCGGGTATCTTGAAGTGCCGAGTGGCCTACTCACGGTGGTGAGGGAGGTTGCTTCGCTTCGGGTACTTGGCGGGTAGTTTGCCGCACCCGTAGGGGTCTTGGGTGGGGTATTTGGCTATTCACCGCAACCGTGTAATCCGCTTTTCGTTGCAGGCTCGAACGGATTGCGGATTCCTAGTATATCCAATGTATTCATCTGTGATCTGTAATGTCTATCATTGCTATATATTTATATATGATAACTATTTAGGCGTTGCTTATGTTTTACAGCCGCGCTAGCCCAGCCCCCGCTCTGTCGTTAGTTAAGTAACCTAACGGTGATGACGGGGCCCCGTGGAGAATGTGAATGGCATAAGCGTACGTCATATTTTGGTTGTTTTCTGCAATGGTAGGATTAAATGATGGGACGCATTAAAAGAACTAATGCAAGAAAATAAACCAAGTAAAAGTCGATTGGAACACTTTGAAAACCACTCGGTTTTTTTCAAAACTAAACTTTTAAACGCGGAGCTTGAACCACTCCTTTTAAAAGCTATCTCGTTCCATCGATTATATCAAGTTCACTACGTTCACGGTTTCGCCAAAACTATTCGTAGCCCTCCGTCATTCCACATGAATGGTCAAAAAGTATTCAAACTATGTATTTTGGCCAAAGTCAAGGCATAGTGATTGGTAGCAATTGGGTATTCATGTGCAGCATAGATAGATGCGTTGGTTTGGGACAGTCGTGCTGCCATTTTGGCCAAAGTCAAGGGTAGGTACGGGTGGGTCCAAATTAACCAGGAGAATGACGGGTAGAACTTGACACGTGACTTATGATATTTTGGCCAAAGTCAAGGTCATAAGAGCATGGGGCAAAAATCCACATCGGGAGTTTCATAAGTACTGAAACTTGCTAGCGCTGCATACCATTTAGAGTGTGATAATTCTGGTAGGATTCCTTCGGTTTTATCACGTGATGATATTTGGATCCCGATCCTACTGTGAGTATATGCTACTCCTCGGGAAAACTCTCACTTAACGATCAATGCTATAAACCTAGTAGGTGTCTAGAAAGGTGTTAGCGGGGCTACGCCCACAGGGAAAAGAGGTTACTTAATTAAGGAACTTCGCGAAAGCATTGGAAAACCTCCCTCGAAGTACCGACACTGGCCTGGTTGAACGGTTAAGCAAGTATTGTACGGTGAGATTGATCCTGACTAATCCATTCTTTACGATTTGAGAAGGGATTCGAGAGACAGTGGGAGACATTCAGTTTAGACAAACTAAAAACCACTCTAAACTTGCAAGAGCATCATGCTAAAGTGTTTCTTTTCTCTCTCCTAATTGCAGCGACCATTCATCATGACCGGACTTAAGTTATTACTAGATAAAAACATATTGACAGGGCCAAACTACAAAGATTGGCTCAGGAATGTCAAGATGGCAATCACTTACGACAAGCTGGGGTATCTCCTTACCACCAAAGCTCCCCCTGTCCCAGGTCCCAAAACCAGTGTCGTAGATGGGGAAATCTATAAGACCTGGGAAATAGATTGCGCGAAGGCCAAATGCCTCGTACTTTCCTCGATGGACAACGAACATCAGAGGAGGCACGAGAATATGGACCTAGAGTCCATATTTCTTCATACAAAAGAACTGTATGGAGAGCAGTCTCGTATCGCCAGATACGAAGTATCGAAGAAGTTGTTTTCGGCAAGGTTGGCCGTCGGATCATCGGTAGCGGAACACGTGCTTAAGATGATTGGCTACATTGAGGAGCTCGCAGAACTTGGGACCACGTTGGAGAATGAGCTCTATACGGACTTGATTCTCCAGTCCCTTCCTTCCACTTACGCCCAGTTCATCCTGGACTTCAACTTACAGGAAAAGGAAGTTGACCTTTCAGAGCTCCTCAACATGTTGAGGAGTGAAGAGGGCACCCTACGGAAAAGTAGGGAGACATCCACTTTGTTTGTAGGAGGATCTTCCTCTTCTAGGTCCAGGGCGAAAGCCAAGGGCAAGAAGAAGAAAGCCTCCGCCAAACCAAGAGGCGGTGTCAGTAAAGTGGATACGAAGGGAAAAGGAAAAGCAACAAAGGTAGCGGGTAAGCTGGTGGGGAAGGAAGAATGCTTCTACTGTCACAAAAATGGTCACTGGAAACAGGATTGCAAGGCTTGGAAGGCCAGAACACAGGATTTGAAGCGAGTTGCGGCTTCAGCTTCAGGTGTGTATGTTATTGAAAACTGTCTATCAATAAACTCTACATCTTGGGTATTGGATACCGGATCAGGATCTCATATCTGTAATTCTTTGCAGGTGTTGAGAAAGCGTAGAATTTTGAAGGCAGGTGACATGACCCTCAGAGTTGCAAACGGTGCGAGCATGGATGCTGAGGCCGTGGGGGATTATCACCTGGGACTGTCAGATGGACACTTTTTGGTTTTGCGTAGTTGTTATTATGTACCAAATGCAACCTGTAATATCATTTCTGTATCTTTATTATCTAAAGAAGGTTATGAATTTGCATTTGTAAGTAATGTAGTGAACATTCACCTTAATCATGTTTTGATTGGGTCAGGTACATTGAACAATGGTATATACGTATTAAACCAACCACAGATTTTCAATGTCCAGAATACACACAAAAGAAAGTCTCCAGAAATCAATAAAACTTTCTTATGGCATTGTAGACTGGGTCACATCAATGAGAGAAGGTTGACTAAGTTACATACAGAAGGATATTTGGATCCGTTCGAATATCAATCGTATGCAACTTGTCAATCCTGTCTCAAGGGAAAGATGACAAAGACTCCATTCACTGGACACGGAGTAAGAGCGAGCGAGCTCTTGGGACTCGTACACAACGACGTGTGCGGTCCAATGTCTACACATGCACGAAGCGGTTATTCTTACTTCATTACTTTTACGGATGACTTTTCAAGGTACGGTTATGTCTTCTTTATGAAACATAAATCCAATGCTTTTGAAAAATTCCAGGAATATAAGAATGAAGTAGAAAAACAAACAGGCAAAAGTATCAAGGCACTGAGATCTGATCGAGGTGGTGAATACTTGAGTGCCGAGTTCCTGGGTTACTTAAAAGAGAATGGAATTCTCTCTCAGCTTACTCCTCCATACACTCCGCAACATAACGGTGTATCGGAGAGACGGAACCGAACCCTATTGGATATGGTACGGTCCATGATGAGTAACGCTGAGTTTCCACGATCGTTTTGGGGATATGCGCTAGAATCAGCTGCATACCTTTTGAACCGAGTTCCAACTAAGACTGTGCCTACTACACCATATGAGATATGGTGTGGGAAGAGACCCTATCTTAATCACATTAAGACATGGGGATGTCCAGCTTTTGTAAAAAAGCAGCATGCGGACAAGCTCGAGGCACGCTCAGTACAGTGCAAGTTTGTGGGATATCCAAAGAACTCCAAGGGATATTTTTTCTATTGCGAAGAGGAACAAAAGGTGTTTGTTTCTCGCCATGCCCACTTTGTAGAACACCAGTTCATAGAAAAAGAATTAAGTGGGAGCGCAATAGAACTGGAAGAAATTCCAGAACCACGAGCTATTACTGAAAGCTTAGTAGAACCAGAGGGTTCGAAAGATCAGGACATTCCCACGCCATTCCGCAGGAGTAGTAGGCAATCTCATCAGCCCGAGAGATACTACGGTTTTCTCATTGACGGGGATAGAGAAGATTGCATCATAGATTTTGATGAGCCTACTAGCTTCCAGCAAGCCATTCAGAGCGTCGACTCGGTAAAATGGCTGGATGCAATGCAGACCGAAATGGAGTCCATGTACACCAACAAAGTATGGACGTTGGACATTGCTCCAGATGGGGTAAAACCCGTAGGATGCAAGTGGATCTTCAAAAGGAAGATTGGTGTAGATGGACAGGTTGAGACCTATAAAGCTAGACTGGTAGCAAAGGGTTTTCGTCAGTGACCTGGCTTGGACTATGACGAAAACTTTTCTCCAGTAGCTATGCTGAAATCCATTCGGATCCTTCTTGCCATTGCTGCCTTCCATGATTATGAGATTTGGCAGATGGACATAAAGACAGCTTTTCTAAATGGACATTTAGAGGAGTGTGTCTATATGGACCAGCCAGAAAGTTTCATTCAGAGTGGGAGCAGCGGAAAGGTGTGCAAGTTGCTTAAGTCCATTTATGGACTAAAGCAGGCATCGCGGAGTTGGAACATCTGTTTTGATGAGACGGTCAAGGAATTTGGCTTTATCAAAAATCCAGATGAACCATGCATCTATTGTAGATTTGTAGCGAGAACTGTAGTATTCCTCGTTTTATACGTGGATGACATTCTCTTAATAGGAAATGACATTCCTATGCTACAATCTGTCAAGGGGTTCTTATCACACAGGTTCTCCATGAAAGACCTGGGTGATGCCTCATACATTCTGGGTATCCGGATCTACCATGACAGATCCAAGAGGATAATAGGACTTTCGCAGTCCAGGTACATCGACACCATACTGAAGAGATTCAGTATGGAAGATTCCAAGCGCGGTAATCTACCGGCTTGTCACGGGATCACCCTCTCCAAAGAGATGTCTCCCAAGACTGATTTGGAGAGGGATTGCATGTCTATTATACCCTACGCTTCTGCGGTAGGCTCTATAATGTATGCGATGTTGTGTACCAGACCGGATGTGGCTTATGCACTGAGTGTGGTAAGCAGGTATCAGTCAAACCTTGGGGAGAAACATTGGATAGCAGTAAAGAACATTCTCAAGTACCTGAGAAGGACTAAGGAGATGTTCTTGGTGTATGGCGGAAAAGACCTCCAGATTGAGGCCTTTGCTGACTCCAGCTTCCAGAGTGACAAGGATGATTCCAAGTCCATGTCGGGTTTTGTCTTCACCCTCAATGGAGGGGCGGTGTGTTGGAAGAGCTCCAAACAGGAAACCGTTGTTGACTCGACTATGGAAGCGGAATACATCGCTGCATCTGATGCCGCAAAAGAAGCTGTCTGGATGAGGAAGTTCTTGAAAGAACTTCAGGTGGTTCCATCCATTGTTGACCCAATACCTCTGTATTGCGACAACAACGGGGCTATAGCTTTAGCGAAGGAACCCAGGTCCCATCAGAAATCCAGACACATCTTAAGGCGGTATCACCTGATCAGGGAGATCGTGGATCGCCAGGAGATCGAGGTTCGGAGGGTTGCTTCAGAAGATAACACAGCAGATCCATTCACCAAGGCCTTGCCCCAGACTCAGTTCGAGCGGCTGATCGAGATGATAGGTCTTCGATACGCCAGTACATGGCCTTAGTGCAAGTGGGAGATTGTTAGTGTATATGCCCTAGAGGCCATTACTGTATCATACTAGTTTGTATATTACTTGATGGAAGCTTGGGATATTCACAGTTGTATATACAATCTTGCTCGAAATGGTAGTATGCTACTTGGTTTGTCTCTGCTTTAATATGTGCATGTGTTTCTTTTAGCATATCGCTGATATACATATTAGTAGAGCCCTTAGGATCTTTGCTTGATTACCAGCGTGGTGATGGCGCTCACACTCGTGGGAGCTGGGTGATCTATAAGCACATCCTTATACAGGTCCCTAGTCGTTGGACTATCGAGACAGGGCATCGATACTCCGGAGTAGACTAGCGTATGCGCTTCTCATCCCAGCATGGGAGACGGTCTGTCCCACAGCCGTCAGTACGTCGTACTTGAGATAGTATGCGGGTGCTCGTTAGGTTACGAGTACACTGGACAGGACTCGTCGGGGACTGTTGGTTGGTATTATACCTATCGTCAGTTATCAGTTCCCAGGTGACATGAGTACAGCTTAGTCCGCTGACTTGACACTGTCACTTCGCCTCAAGTGTGTTCCCACTGCACTTTGATTACTACCCTACCACGGCTCAAAGGAGTCGTGCAAACAGGTAGTTTTTGGGTGCAGTCCCGAAGCACTTGGAGGCAGTGACGGTTAGACAGGATTCGTCTCTCCCGGTATTGGGAGTTGACATCGTGCTGTGTCCAGGAGAGCCATTACACGAGTAGTCCCTGGCCAGGGCAAGCGAGATATACTGGTAGGTTTCCAGTGTTATCTCAGGGTGTTCTGGGCTACACTCCGACACGACTTGTACCGCTATTAGGGGACTGACGTTTCACCGCCCCCCTAGGCCCGCCATGCGATGTATCAGACGAACAGACCGGACTGTACGGAGATTGTCACATACAGGCTCAGTAGGTGTTCAGATGGGGTTCACCTCGTCAGTCTTCTTATCGACATCTACCTGGGGACCGTTACGTACAGCTAGTGCCGCTTGCGGTCTGTGGTTAAACCCACTGCCAGCGTAGTGTCGAGTCTTTAGAGTCCCACACAGAGAGCTATTCGCCTTTAGGCAAAATGAGTAGAGGTCGCATAGTTTTGCGACAGGGTTCGTTCACATCCGCGCACTTGTGCACGTTTGCTGTCCGGACAGCTTATATTAGCGGGCTTTGGTTTAAGCCGGATCCTAGTATATGATTTGGGATTGATTTTTTCTCTTTGTATTCGTGTTCCTCGGATCACGAATACGGGTGCGTATGCACAGTTGCTTGAGACAGAGGGAGAGGACTTTGATTAGGGTTAATGACTATTGTCATTTTTATTAACCCTAATGCTTATGTGTGTATTATGGTTAATTGATATTAGTTTAAATAATTGTGCATGGTTATGGTTGTTGACCATTTGACCTCCTTGACTTGTTGACCTTGGTTGACACTTTGACCATCATCATTTCATTTGGAAGATGCTCTTTGATCCTTGCAATTTGCATTAAAAATGAAATGATAATGGTCATGTCTTGATTAACCATGACAATTATCTAGCTAATTACCTAATTACAATAATTCACACATATATGAGAGAATGCTTCATATTTTCTCTCATTCTATTATTTTCTTTCTCTCTCTTGTTCTTCCTCTCCCTCAAGCTCTCCCCTCTCATGTGTTGAGAAACACTTGAGCTTGAGAAAAACCCTTTCTTGATAATCTTTACTCTCATCTAGGGTTCAAGGATTGGCACTTCTTGCACCCTAGTTACTTCTAGCTTGGAGTTGAAGCCAAAGGTCGAGGCTTTCGGGTGGATCTTTCTTCGACGTGAGAAGACGACAAAGGTGACCTCCTTCCACCACTCCAAGGAGCAAGGAGAGAAGGACATAAAGCCCAAGGTATAACCTTTCTAGCATTTAGCTAGTTTCTAGTTAGCTTTAGCTTGTTTTTGTTTAGCAAAGATACTTCATAGTCTAGTCCATGTTGCCTAAGTTGATAAAAATTTGATTTTTATTCCGTTTTCCGCCTCCCCGCAAGCACCAGGGTGGGCAACGTAGACTTACACCGTAAGGTCATCTGAAACAGTACACGATGATAAAGATAAACCAGCTAGTATACTATCATCTTGAGTAAGACTGTTCTAACGGTATAGGTCCTCCTTCAATCATTGCAATCACAGGCGTGCGATCCAATAATTGACTCTGAGGGCATTATCTCCAACATATTTGATGTGCATTATGATGCGTTAGGTAAAGGATTAGGATGTGTTCTACATCAGCATGGAAAAGTTATGGCTTTTGCATCAAGGCAATTAAAAGTTCATAAGCGCAACTATCCAACACATGATTTGGAATTGCCAGCCGTCATCTTCGCACTCAAGATCTGCCCCCGCTATCTTTTGGGAGAGCGAGTGGATATATACACTGACCACAAAAGTCTGAAGTATGTATTTACTCAGAAGGAACTCAACATGCGGCAGAAAAGATGGTTAGAACTTATGGCGGACTTCGACATCAACCTACAATATCATCCTAGGAAGGTGAACGTAGTTTCTGATGCTCTTAGTGTAAGTGCACGGCGGCGCCCCGGCCGTCAATCCGACGCCGGAATGCGGAAGCGATGCTTTACTTTAACTTTTCAAACCGGCACCACCGCGCACTAAAACCCGGATCGTGCTATTAAACTAGTCCTAGCTAACTACAAGATGGGAAGAGAGATATACCGAGTGATCCGTGTCCTCCGGTCTTCTCGTCGTCGTCCCGATCTCCCGCGGAATGTCCGGTCTCCACCTCCTCGCCGGAAGGGCACCACGTCGCCGGCTTCTTTTACGGGCTTCCGCCTCTGATCCGAGGCAACTCGGGCACGAAGTTGGCGAGTCGACGTGCCCAAGCCTTGCTGTAGAATATAGTGTGGAACTTGTGTCTCATTTGGGGTTTATCAAAGTTGGCCTTTTGTGGAGAAGAATGATATATGGACTTTTGTGGAGGAACTTGGGGATTTTTCTAGCATGAGAGAGCCAAAAATCCCCACTACAAAATTGGGATAGCCCCCAAACTTGGCCGGCCACTCAAGGTGAAGGCGTGAGGGAAAAAACCAAAAGGGAGGGTGTAACCAAACATGAAAGAGAGAGAAAAGAGTGATGAAGTGAAAAAATAATTACTAGCAAAACCAACACTCCAAACCCATCATCATAACCCATTATCATCACCAAAAGCCAAGTCATGATCAACTCAAGAAAGTCAATGGATGGTGCAACCATCATGACTTCACAACATGCAAAAACAACCCTCCAAAATGCTTATTTGCACAAATGCAAATAAGCCCTCCTCCACCAATCTTCGGCCAATGAAAGATACAAAGAAATATGACTGAAACGGAAAGCAAACTGGCAACTCCAGAAAACTGGTCCCGTAATAAATTATAGGAAAACCCCACTACTGGGTATACACACCCGCATTTGTATTCCGACCGAAATACAAATGCAATGAGACAAAGTCTACACTGTACTATACTAGGATCCGGCATAAACCAAAGCCCGCTAGTATAAACCGTCCGATCATGATCCGTGCAATACCGCACGTATCTGATCGAACCCTGCCATATCTCCATACGTCCTCTACAGCGTTTCGCCCGAAAACTTGAGCAACTGAATGTGGGAGACTCTAAAGACTCGTCAATACTATGGCTGTAGATTTAACCACTAGCACGTCAGAGGTATTAGCCATACGTGACGGGCTACCAACTATTGACCAAAAGGGACGTCGATGAGCAAACTCATCCTGACACCCTACTGAGCCTGTCAGTGACAATATCCGTACAGTCCGGTCCATTCGTCTATGAGCATCGCATGGCGGGCCTAGGGGGTTGGTAAAAGTCAGACCCCCAAAAATGGTAAAAGTCGTGTCGGAGTGTAGCCCAGAACACCCTGAGATACTACTGGAATACCTACCAGTAAATCTCCTGCCTCGGCCGAGAGCTTTGTGTAATGGCTCTCCTAGACACAGCGCGACCTCACCCCCAATACCGGGAGAGACGAACCCCTGAAGATCCGCTCTCTGCCTCCATGTGGCTCGGGACTATACCCAACTAAAACCTGTTTGCACGTCTCCTTTGAGCGTGGTAGGGTAGTAATCAAAGTACAGTGGGAACTCACACGAGACAAATGATGATCCTCAGGTCGATGAACTAACCTGTACACATGTCACTAGGGAACTGCTATCTGACGTCAGGTATAATACCAACTAGCAGGTTCCCGGCGAGTCCTGTCCGGTGTACTCATAACCCAATGAGCACCTGTATACATCTTAGGTGAACCAACTGACACCAATGGCTTGTGAGACCGGCCACCGCCCCTCGTCGGGGTCTCGATTGTATACACTAGTTTACTCTGGAGTATCGATGCCCTGTCTCGAAACTCCCACGACTAGGGACCTTTTGAGGATGTGCTTATAGACTACCAGCTCCCACGTATATGATCGCCCTCATACTGCTGGCAGTCAAGCAAGAATCCTAGAGGCTCTATCAACGTGTAATAGTGACCTGTCAGGTCACCTAAAGCAGTACACGATGATAAAGATAAACCAGATAGCATACTATCATCTTGAGTAAGACCGTCCTACCGGGATAGGTCCTCCCTCAATCATTGCAATCACGTGCCTGTGATCCAATAATTGACTCTGAGGGCACTATCTCCAATAATCTCCCACTTGCACTCAAGGCTAATTATCGCGATGTCGCATACTCACAGCCCGTGTGATACCGAACACCCAACTCCTCTACTAGTCAGTCTCACAAAGCTCGTTTGCGAAACTATTGCGTTCGAGAAATACCCTCAGTGAGTGGATCCGCTTTGATGTTTCTTTCTATGTCTCTCTATATCTCAAGTTCGCGGAGAAAGCCATCTTCCGAAATGAGCAATACCTGTCTTAGAATGTGTCTGGATGTCTGATGGGACCTAGCTCATAAATGAACTCCAAATCCAAACTTCTTAGACTGTATCGTTAACTGAACTTAATCAGTATCCTGCGCCATGCCACCCTCAGTATTGCCTTAGACCACCTGTCCAAAATACTGCCCCTCATCAGAAGAAAAACTATAACTCTGACAACCTCCCTGTCGTCCAAGTCACCTTGAAAGCCTGGAATGATAACTGCCTCCCGAATGAGGCTGTCGTTATCATATCCCTAGAACATCCACTTATGTTCTAAAACTGCTTCCGACTGTTTCTCCAGGATTGGATCAATGTTAACTTATTGCATCTAATGCCAAAACAACATCTGGTGTGGTACTTGACATCTCATGATTGACTCAATTGCCTAAGCAAGTGATCTGCCAATCATGCACATCCCTCTCCCCTTTAGTCTGTAAGACAACTTTAGAGAAGGTGACTCCATCACCTGCCGGTACACTACCGTGCCTGGAGTCGTCCATTCTAAAAACTCTTAGAATGCTGTCTAAGTACCCTGATTAGGAAACCACCCAAATCTAAATCTATAGATCTAGTAACCAGAATGTCTGATATAATATCCAAGTCCTATGTGGAGAAACCACTGTGTGACAACCAAAGCATAACCGATCGTAGTATAGGAATATCACTTCTTACTCTGTGTATGTCATCCAAATACCATGACATCACACCCTACTACCTTCTCAACAGATCCATCCCCTATTCTGATGAAGTCAAACCTATGACTGTCACATCAGAAATTGATGATCTATCTCCGCTATATCTGCTTTAGTCTATAAATAGACATAAACCACTTGTCCACCAATGCTTCCGCTGCTCCCACTGACCACGACAACCCTCTGGCAGAGTCATATACACGTACACTTCTAAAGCTAGTTTAGAACGACGCTATACTCATCCTCCTACCGGGTCTCACAGTCTGGAACAACAGCAATGGCAAGTCTGGGTAAACAAGAACTTCCCTGTCACCGTCCTTGAGGCTACCGGAGTACCTCTCGGGTGCCTGAAGTTACCCACCATATCTGCGGAGTGGCCAATAGAATGTCAAACCAGATTGAATCTTTAGGTTCTTATCAAATCTTCAGTAATCGTTTGTGGTTCTGGAATCACTTCCAGTTCTACCATACTCCCACTACTGTTTTCTGAAAAAATCCATTTTTATTAAAACTGTGGCGAGTCAAGAACAATATCACTATTGATCTTCCAGATGGTAGAAAGTCAACCCTCGTCATAGCCTGGGTCAACCCACAAACAGCCATTACAGAAACGCGCCTTGAGTTATCCAGAGTCTGGTTTTAAGCATACGCCGGACAACTCCCCGTACCTTAACATTGTTAAGATACAAACTGTTCTATATCTAATATAGAAACAGAGGCACTGATTTAATTAAACCAGATTCAAATCATGCAGCTGTCTCCAGTGCATGTCAAGTAAATGGAAGGAGGCCGATCATCGTTACTCAACTTAGGAATGCTTCCAATTATGAGTAACCTGAAAGAGAAGCAAGTTCTCTTAATCATTACTATCACCTGAATACCGTACACAAGTATCTATATCTTCGATCTCCTTGAAGAATCCCGATACTTGCAACACCTGGTTCTCTACTTTATTCATATACCTATAACTTCTCAAAACTCAGACCCTGTATTTCAACGAAACACTTATCTAAGAACTAGAGAAGTCATAAGTAAGCCGAATATAGTACGAGGACCAACCCCTCTGTCCTAATGGACACTGGACAATATATAAAACTCTGTACAAGTCCCTTGAGTCTAATAACTCAATCCCTGCGTGTCGTAGTTTGAAAACTGTACTTATGGTTAAGAAGAATTACACCGCTGTTTAATGCTCCTTACCTAACCATCAACTGATATACGTAAATTTCATCGACATAATTTCAAAAAGGTATATCTCACTCTATAAAAATAGACGTACATATATATCAATTTGAAATTGGTGCATTATAACGGATATTCAAAACCAAATATTCGCCGTCCGGCAAACAACCCAGGTGATTTCCTCAAATATCACCAATTACAACGAATTCCGATATAATGAGGACGATCACCTAATTCCCAATAACTTACTCCCACTCATCATCTGTAAAACAATGCAGATGTGAGAATCATACCTAGTAAATACATACCCTGGAGTAAGTTTCTAATTGGGAAATCAGTTTTCCTTTAACAGTACACAGTGAAACTGAAACATTGAAATGTTTCGATGGGGTATCCGGGTATTCTTAGTAATGCCTCTTCCATTATCCAGATTCACAACTATAACCGTATATTTCTTTGCTACCTCTCCAAATCTCTTTATATGTCTTTAGTCATTACCTTCTGCACACCCCTTTAGGCCAAATGGTTTTCTTCCTTCCCTACCGTTCGGCACCAACCTATGGTTTGGAAGAAGACTATCCAATAAGTATAATGGGTGTACTGTCCTAATCCTAGGAGCACTCGCAATGCGAGAGAAGGTGAAGATAAAAGACAACCGAATAAACCTTATTCCTATTTCTCCTGAACCAGAATCCATCCCCGAACTGGAACAAGTTCCTTTCGAGTTCGTATATAACCATACGATGGAATATCCAATAAACTGTGGATCTTCGTAGTGATACGGAGTGTCCTGGAGAAATACAAAGGTGAAGTGGGAGTGGTAATGAAATACTTAGTTTGGTCGTGAATAGCAGTCGCAATTTACTTTGCCCTCTTACTAATCCCTTTCTTTGTCTTTACTTAATACCTTCTGTACACCATTGTTAGGCTAATTGGTTTTCTTCATTCCCTACCGGTCGACACCTGCCTATGGTTTGGAAGAAGACTATCCAATAAGCGTAATAGGTGTACTATCTCCTAAACCAAGGAGTACTCGCAACTTGAGAGAAGGTAAAAAGGAAAAGACAACTGAATAGTCCTATTCGTTTTCTCCAGAACCGGAAACCATCCTCGAATAAATTCCTTCGAGTTCGTATCTAACCATACGATGGTTTTGTCCAATGGAAGTGGACGTTCGTAGTAATACGGGGTGTCCTGGAGAAAAGGGTAAAAGTAGGAGTGGCAATGAGGTCTGCAACTCTGACAATCCAAAAGCCAGTCTTATAAGAAAGTTCGGTCAACTTGGTCTCTGAGTCATAGTCTAAGGTTGGGTCAATGGTCGCTGCAAAAGAGAGAGAGAAAAGAAACACACAGCGTGCACTCTAACCTAGATCAGAATGGTTACCAATTTATCTAATCTGGAAACCTCCCACTGTACCGTCAAATTCTCCTCCAAACCTGAAAGAAGAATTAGTCAGGATCACCCGAGGAGTAAACCAGCTCATCAGTAGGAATCGGGATCCAACTATCATCGCATGATAACGTGACAGAATCCGCTCACGTCATCACACTCCAGAAGGTATGCGCATATCTGGCAAGTTTCAGTTTCTTTAGAAACTCCCGATGTGATTTTTACCCCATGCTCTTATGACCTTGACTTTGGCCAACATATCATAAGTCACATGTCAAGTTCTACCCGTCATTCTCCAGGTTAATTTGAGCCCACCCGTACATACCCTTGACTTTGGCCAAAATAGTAGTACGACTGCCCCAAACCAACGCATCTATCTATGCTGCATATGAATACCCAATAGCTACCAATCACTGTGCCTTGACTTTGGCCAACATACACAACTTGAATACTATTGACCACCCATATGAAACGACGGAGGGCTACGAATGGTTTCTGGCAAAAACCTTTAACGTAATGAACTTGATATCGTTGAAGGAACGGATAGCTTTTATAAAAATATAGTGACGAAAACCTTTACTAAAGAGGTCACTCCCGGTGAAGGGATCTCAGCTCTTTCCCCGTAGAATGAGGTGCAGGATATTCCAACTGAATACCACGATGCAAAGCAAAAGTAATCGGCTATAGTGAAGTTATTGCCCTGACGTAAACTTTTGTCCAAGGGGTCACTCCCGGTGAAGGGATCTCGGCCCTTGCCTCGTCGACTGAGGAGCAGGATATTCCAACTGAATACCACTGTGCTAAACAAAAGTGAACGTCCTTGCAATAACAGCTTTTTGAAAAATGTTCCAACAACATCAGATTAGGTTTGTTTTTAACTTGCATTGATCCGAATCAATGCAGTCTCATCAATTGATCACACCAATAAAGAACGAAAATAATGACGTACGTATATGCCATCCGCATTCGCCACTGGGTCCCGTCATTACCCGTTAGGTTAGCTAACTAAAGACAGAGCGGGGACTGGACTAGCGCGGATGCAAAACATATACAACATCTACTAGTATATATATCAATATATAATATTTCGCTCAAGGCGTGATAAAATGCAACATCACAGAAATGTACAGCATCACAGAACAATACAGATATCTGGGATCCCCGAGTTTCACAGAGCCGCTACTGAAACCCGACGTTCCCCTGGTCGTGTGGATAGCCTATGCAATGAAAATCCTAGACCCCTATGGGCGCGGCAAGTTACCCGCCAAAACCTGAAGCGAGGCAGCCCCCTTCAGCAACGTGAATGGACCAGCACTTCACGGAATCCGGTAACTTGGGCACCCCTCCTGGGTCAACCTGTACCCCCTACGAGTGCGGCGAATAGCCCGCCAATTCTAGAGTGAAGCCCCCTCCGTCTCAATGCCATGAGATGCGGGCTTGTTGCCCTTTAGAATCCGGCTATCCGTGCACCCCTCCACGGGGCAATCCTAGTACAGAAAGTAAAATATACATACAACGGGTACATCGACCGCAACCCGGTCGTGCCCCAAAAGAATAATACAAACAGGCAGTGACGGCAGTCCACATGTCGGACGCTCGCCCCGCAATATCAAATGTACATAATACAACAAAAAACTGTACTAGCATTGCATCCAGGCTATCCCCCACGACCAATCCGCAACATCACAGCACAATCACAGAACATCAACGTGAATATCACGTTCGCAAATCCGTCTAACCGGGCTATAGCAGTAAGACAGGATTTACCGATCAAGTGACATTCACGGTCGCAGATATAATGTAAATACTGTGAAATAATGTGTTTAAAATATCTGATCGATCAAATTTTACCAAGTGGGCCCCAAGGATTACTGTAGCAGACAAAGAAATCTGGGCCCAAAAAATAACATTCCAAAAACCCTATTTTCAAGTCAGGAGGCCTCTGTAAAATTTTGGGGCCATGAACAGTGAAAAGAGCGGCGGAACCGCGGCCTAAGTATAGGATTGGCCGCGGTTCCGCGGTGGTGTAGACTGTTCACGAGACCAAATTTTTCCAGAACTCTTAAAATGCCATGCACATCATACTTCAACAACCTGAAAAAATTTGCGACCCCAAAAAATTTCGACAGAAACCTGATGCTAGGAAAAATACGGGTTTTGGAATTTTGTTCGATTGGAAACGTAAACACATTAGACCAAGCTAGACTAGGTTAATGGCGAGGCTCTGATACCACTGTAAGTGCACGGCGGCGCCCCGGCCGTCAATCCGATGCCGGAATGCGGAAGCGATGCTTTACTTTAACTTTTCAAACCGGTACCACTGCGCACTAAAACCCGGATCATGCCATTAAACTAGTCCTAGCTAACTACAAGATGGGAAGAGAGATATACCGAGTGATCTGTGTCCTCCGGTCTTCTCGTCGTCGTCCCGATCTCCCGCGGAATGTCCAGTCTCCACCTCCTCGCCGGAAGGGCACCACGTCGCCGGCTTCTTTTACGGGCTCCCGCCTCTGATCCGAGACAACTCGGGCACGAAGTTGGCGAGTCGACGTGCCCAAGGTTTGCTGTAGAATATAGTGTGGAACTTGTGTCTCATTTGGGGGTTATCGAAGTTGCCCTTTTGTGGAGGAGAATGATATATGTACTTTTGTGGAGGAACTTGGGGATTTTTCTAGCATGAGAGAGCCAAAAATCCCCACTACAAAATTGGGACAGCCCCCAAACTTGGCCGGCCACTCAAGGTGAAGGGGTGAAGGAAAAAACCAAAAGGGGGGGTGTAACCAAACATGAAAGAGAGAGAAAAGAGTGATGATGTGAAGAAATAATTACTAGCAAAACCAACACTCCAAACCCATCATCATAACCCATTATCATCACCAAAAGCCAGGTCATGATCAACTCAAGAAAGTCAATGGATGGTGCAACCATCATGACTTCACAACATGCAAAAACAACCCTCCAAAATGCTTATTTGCACAAATGCAAATAAGCCCTCCTCCACCGATTTTCGGCCAATGAAAGATACAAAGAAATATGGCTGAAACGGAAAGCAAACTGGCAACTCCAGAAAACTGGTCCCGTAATAAATTATAGGAAAACCCCGCTACTTTGTGTACACACCCGCATTTGTATACCGACCGAAATACAAATGCAATGAGATAAAGTCTACACTGTATTATACTAGGATCCGGCTTAAACCAAAGCCCGCTAGTATAAACCGTCCGATCATGATCCGTGCAATACCGCACGTATCTGATCGAACTCTGCCATATCTCCATACGGCCTCTACAACGTTTCGTCCGAAAACTTGAGCAACTGAATGTAGGGGACTCTAAAGACTCGTCAATACTATGGCTGTGGATTTAACCACTAGCACGTCAGAGGTATTAGCCATACGTGACAGGCTACCAGCTATTGACCAAAAGGGACGTCGATGAGCGAACTCATCCTGACACCCTACTGAGCCTGTCAGTGACAATATCCGTACAGTCCGGTCCGTTCGTCTATGAGCATCGCATGGCGGGCCTAGGGGGTTGGTAAAAGTCAGACCCCCAAAAGCGGTACAAGTCGTGTCGGAGTGTAGCCCAGAACACCCTGAGATACTACTGGAATACCTACCAGTAAATCTCCTTCCTCGGCCGAGGGCTTTGTGTAATAGCTCTCCTAGACACAGCGCGACCTCACCCCTAATACCGGGAGAGACGAACCCCTGAAGATCCGCTCACTGCCTCCATGTGGCTCGGGACTGTACCCAACTAAAACCTGTTTGTACATCTCCTTTGAGCGTGGTAGGGTAGTAATCAAAGTACAGTGGGAACTCATACGAGACAAATGACGATCCTCAGGTCGATGAACTAACCTGTACACATGTCACCAGGGAACTGCTATCTGACATCAAGTATAATACCAACTAGCAGGTTCCCGGCGAGTCCTGTCCGGTGTACTCATAACCCAATGAGCACCTGTATACATCTTAGGTGAACTAACTGACACCAATGGCTTGTGAGACCGGCCACCGTCCTTCGTCGGGGTCTCAACTGTATACACTAGTCTACTCTGGAGTATCGATGCCTTATCTCGAAACTCCCACGACTAGGGACCTTTTGAGGATGTGCTTATAGACTACCAGCTCCCACGTATATGATCACCCTCATATTGCTGGCAGTCAAGAAAGAATCCTAGGGGCTCTATTAACGTGTAATAGCGACCTGTCAGGTCACCTAAAGCAGTACACGATGATAAAGATAAACCAGATAGCATACTATCATCTTGAGTAAGACTGTCCTACCGGGATAGGTCCTCCCTCAATCATTGCAATCACGTGCCTGTGATCCAATAATTGACTCTGAGGGCACTATCTCCAACACTTAGTCGCCAGCCATTAGCAATGAACCTTACCGCTCAGTGGAGACAACTGTAAGAATTGCTTGGATTGGAGATCGAAGTAGTCATGCCAGGTAACACTTCATATCTGATGTAGTTACACGTTCAGTCCACTCATGTAAATCAGATCAAGGCAGCTCAAGTAAATGATGCCGATAACAAGTAGAAAGTGGACTATGAACTGACTTCATAATCCATGAAGATAGATCTTTGCGATATGGAAGCCGTTTATGCGTGCCAGTCGGACTTATTCGATAAGAATTGATGAAAGAAGCTCACAGCTCTCCGTATACGGTACACCTCGGTGGTACAAAGATATACAAGGATCTACGACAACACTACTGGTGGCATGAAATGAAGCGCGAAGTAGTAAGGAGCGTAGCAAAGTGTCTAGTGTGTCAGCAAGTAAAGGCTGAACATCACAGAATTGCTAGTCTACTTTAGTCGTTACCAATCCCAGAATGGAGATGGCAGCACATTACCATAGACTTCGTGACTGCACTCTCTCGAAGCATAAAGGGTAACGACGCAATTTGGATTATTGTGGATCGACTCACCAAGTCGGCTCACTTTATTCCATTCAGAGTTAGCCAGTCAATTGAGACGTTAGCAAGAAAGTACATGGAGGAGATCGTGAGATTACATGGGGTACCTATTTGCATCATCTCCGATCGTGATACGAGATTCCGATCACAGTTTTGGTAGAGTCTGCAAGCTAACGTGGGAACGAGTCTGAATTTTAGCACGGCGTATCATCCACAAACAGATGGACAGTCCGAGCGAACAATTCAGATATTAGAAGATATGCTGAGAGCCTGTATGTTAGAATTCGAAGGTTCGTAGGAAGATCACCTACACCTTGTGGTGTTTTCATACAACAACGGCTATCATGCCAGTATTGGGATGTCACCATTCGCAGCACTCTACGGATGGAAGTGTTGTTCCCCGCTGAGTTGGGACGACATTGAGATCATGAACTCCTTGGGCCAGAGATGATCGTGCCAACTGTAGATGTAGTTCGCATGATCAGGGAAAAGATGTGCATAGCCCAAGACCGACAGAAATATTGGGCAGATGCAAAGCATTGATATCTGGAGTTTCAACCCGAAAAACATGTATTCTTGAAGATCTCTCCAAACAGAGGATTGATAAGCTTTAGCAAGAGGGGTAAATTAAGTCCAAGATACATAAGACCATTCGACATACTCGAATGAGTTGGAGAAGTGGCGTACCGTTTAGCACCACCACCCTCATTGGAAGGAGTGCACAACGTGTTCCACATATCCCAACTACGATGATATGCGAGCGACCACAGCCATATACTTGATCACTCAGAGCTCAAGGTACAGACCGACCTAACTTGCGAGCAACAACCAGTTCAGATCCTGGACCGAAAAGTGAAGACATTACGGAACAAGGAGGTAAACTTGGTCCGGGTGATGTGGAAAAAAGACTCGCCAGCAGAATCGACATGGGAGTGAGAAGATAATATACGTGCATGATACCCTTATCTCTTTAAAAATTAGTCTTTATGTAAATGTAAATTTCGATGACGAAATATTTATAAGGAGGGTAGAATGTAACGACTCTGAAATTCCTGTAAAAAAAATTCTTGTTATTGTACAGAAAAGAGTATTACCGCCTGTGTAAGAGTCATAGCTTATTTTTGTTAAATAAAAGCAAGAAGCGACTTGTAGCTCACTGGTAAAGCCTCTACATTGCTGTGACATAGCCTGTGTGTTCGAATCCTTCAGTCCCAATTATTTTTTAAGATTTTTCCTTTTAATTTTTTGGAAGCCCAAGAGTTGCACGTGCAATTCACGGAGAAATGAAAAGTTTCAGAAAAATCAAACATGCGCCAATAGGAGTAAACCTTGACTACACCACGTGGCACGAATCTCGAGACGGGTCATCAAGATCCGACCGCCCATTCCCTAAAAAGGGCGGGCGCCGACGGTTCGATTGAGCCCAATTCCTCCCGTGCTTTGCACACTTGTCTCTTCGACTCCCCTCAACTCCCCTGCACTGTTTGATTTTCTTGCAATCAAACATAGACTTTTCAATTCACCATTTAATAACATTTTAATTCTTTTAATCCGCATTTTTAATTTCCAAACCATGATTCTTCACTATAAAACCAACCCATACCCTAATTCTTCCCCATTCTGAAATTTCTAGAAAAAATTCTCTCAAACTCTTTAATTACCAACTGGAGTTAAGCACCCAAGTGGAGTAGCAAGCCAAACTCGACGACCGGAATATCTTTAACAAAACCACAACCCCCAAAGGCTTCTTCTCTTTATTGTTAACGATCTAAGCTAGTAAGCCCCCCTTTTCTCTCTTTTCTTTCCTCTCAATTTTTTTTTAAAAACATGTCGGTAAAGTAGAGTTATCTCCCATACATGTTTATTTAAGCTTGGAACTCCCCTCTTTAAAGAAAAATAAGTCAAACTAAGTTTCTCACATTACTTGTAACCTTATTTACAACCTTTTAGTTTTTAGTTTAACCAAAATTTTCATGTGAAATAATCATATAACGAATTTTTCATTAAAATACCATGAACTTTAGTGTAATCTCTTTTCGATATCTAGTATACCCAAACCCTAGAACATTCACGGGGTAATAACCTACCCCACACGTACACTATGGTTTCATAGCACGGTGTTCTAAGTATTGGGGTAATTCAAAGTAAATAAAATACCACACCTTTCAAAACAGGTTTCTTTTAATCGGTATTTTGTAATTCTTGACAATTACGCCTCTACAACCCTCGTTAGGGGACCCGCTAATAGATGGTGCTGATTATTGCATATCTTTGGGATAGTAGAGCGAGATGCAGAACTCCTCACGGAGTATTCGGTCTCGAAAGGAAATAAAAAATACGGTTTTTAAGAAATACGGCTTTTCTAAATAAATATTAAATTTTGAAAATTATATAAAATTATGAATCCGTATTTTCAATGAAAACAAGTTGTGAAAATCATATTTTAAAATGAATGATTAAAGTTTTAAATAAAAATACCATCAACTTTTAAAAACTAGGTTTCATCGCTAAAATACCACTAAAATTTAAAATACATGTTCATAAAAACTCTTAATAATATAAATCACCTTCGAGATTTATTTTTAAACTATATTAAAATATTTTTCATAAAACCCCCTCGATATATGCAAACAATATCTGAGAACTCTAGATTAATATAGGTTTAAGCGGGATCGATTCTCTTGAGCCCCGGAGAGCCGGAGAAAGTGAGTGCTTGCCTATTCAGGTTAAACAACTTAACGGGGTTATCAAATTGCAATTGTTTTGGAAAAAAACATAAATTCTGCCGTCCATGTGCAGCAGTTGTCGATATCTTTTGAACCTAAAATCTTCACAAGTTAATTCAATTCACAAGAAATATCTATAACTCAAATCCAAACTTGAATCTAAAGTCGAACTCAAACTCCAAACTCGAAACTCGAATCTAAACTCGAACTTGAACTCGAATCTAAACTCGAACTTGAACTCGAACTCAATCTACTCGAACAAACTTGACTCGTACCAAGATTGCAATTGTCATGACTCGCATATTACTCGACTCACTCGACTTCATTCTATACCTTTTGCAATCTATGGTTTCGAACAAGACATGTCATAATCAACCAATCAAATCAACTAAGATTATCTTACAATTATAATATATATTATACTCGAGATGCTTGGGATAGTTTCTTGTGTGAATCCAACGGGACTTCAGGAATCCCGTATTAACCTTTTTTTTATTTTACTCGACTATCAATCGAATCGACTCATCCACAACCTAGAGTCCCGATACTAACACATAAAATGGGCCCGTGTTTCCTTGCTCATGGGGCTCTACTCTTGAGCTCGTGAATACTTCTATGGCTGTGTTGACATTCACACTTGGAACTTAACGTTAACATAGTGACCATATAGAGACCTATAGTATATACCTACCCTTGAACATATACTCTTACTCGTCATATATATATATATATATATTACACTTTTCATTCTCTTTACTCTTACTTTATGCTTGGGATTTACCGAGTGCTAGTTCGCTGATGGGCATTCCACCCACCTTTGTTTTCTTGGAATGTTCGTTAGATACGGTCGAGACGGAGGAAGTGAACGCTGCTGAGGAGGATTATGACCAGATAGCTACTCAAGACTAGCTCGGCTTCATTTTTCTTCAGTTTATATATGCCACTTGTTTAGGAATTTTCCTTATTGTATTTACTTTCCAGCATAAACCCATGTGCTTGTAAATTTTGGAAGTTGAATGTAAATAAAGATATTTGTTGAAAAATTTTACAGTCTTCATTTATTCTCGCATTGTGTATTATTGTTTCAATACGCTTAGTATATCTATTTAGAGAATGACCTTCTCTGGATAAATATACCGCGGGCTTGCTACGTTATCGTTTTCCATCTACTGGGAAGCGGGGCATGACAATAATTGTATAGAAGAAAGCAAAAAATTGTTATTTCAAAAGCTTAAAAATAAATATCCTTTTTCTAAGAAAGATTTCGCTATGTGCTTTAATTTGAACACAGGCAATGTGCATAGCGCGGAAGCAGAGAAATGTAGATAAATTATTAATACAACAATATATTCATGTTGTTCAGTAGCAGCGAAACAACAGATATCTATCTGTAGTCACTTTTTAACAGGTTAAAGATCAGGCATTATCTAACGTTTCTAAAGTACTTGGAAATAGACTATACACACACACACACAGGGGGGGAGAGAGGGCATGAGCCGACGACCCTTTTTTAAAATGAGCCATCGCCCCAAAACATACATACTCGTATATTTCATTGATCCAAACCGACCATCTTGATCAACGTGTGATGAAAACCTAATGTACAAAAAATCTCATGATTTAAAGACTTCTAACGCGTTCATCAAGCGACCACAATTTTTCTATACCGATAACCCATTGATTTTTTTCTATCCACTTGAAGAACGCGTTAGAAGTCTTTAATTCCCGACATTTTTTGCATATTGATATGTAAATCAAGATGACCAGTTTGGATCGGTGAATTACAAGGGATATGTGTGTTTTAGGGCGATGGATCATTTTTAAAAATAGGGATGCCGGCTCATATCCATTTTCCTACACACACACATAGGGGAGTGATCTATTGCAAACCTGTCCACGTTTTTTAAAAATGGAAACTCTTGATCAATGACATATTTTAACGATCTGAACCGTTCAAGTTGACCGTCATATCCTTAAATGTATGAGCATGAAAAATCGAAGGATTTAAAGACTTTTAACATACGCATCGATGGGTGCAAAAATAAACGTTTTTCAATTATGCAATATAAATCTCATCCGATGCATATGTTAAAGGTCTTTAAATCTTTTGATTTTTTATGCATATGGCGACCAACTTGAATAAATCGGATCGTTAAAATATATCATATATCAAGAGTTCCTATTTCTAAAAAACACGGGCCGGTTTGCAATAAATCACTCCAATATATACATACTAGTTTTTTGCGCGTGCCACACACGTGGAAAATTATAAAAATAAATTATTTTCTAGCAATTTTAACATCTTAACCAACTCTAACAGATTTATTATTTTTCTATCAACTTAATCTTATGGGTTAATTAAATTTATTTTATTGTTTTTTAAACTCTAAAAAAGAAGAAGAATATACAAAAAAATTATTGTTTTAAAATTATTAGCATATAAATTTAAAAAATGCTACCTTTTTTATATTTTCATAAGAATATAAAGATATAAAAGTATTCTAAAATTGAGTTTTGACACGAGAAGAAAATAAAACGAATGAAAAGTTCAATATTCTTTTAGAGTTGTTATAGATAATTCACTTTTATTTCAATTAAATAGTATTCTAATATGATTTATTATGATAATAATTTGTATTTTATTCAAAAAATTGTTTAGATTTGAAGACTTCAAGCAATTAATTTTAACTAAAATATATTAATAACCATATCGATTTTTTTAAAATAAATAATAAATAAATAATCAAACAATACATAAAAAAGATAGCAGATTAATACAAATAATTAAATATTTATCATTTATTTTTCAAATATTCAAATATTCAAATCACTACTCAAGTATTCAGATCAAATCAGTAAGATTTTAAATTTTGACCTAACCCCGATGCATCTAATTCTGTATAATTCTATCATTTAATTATAAAATCTAACCATATGATATTTTATATAGCAGATCATAAACACATAAATCAAATAATATTCAAACTAAAATTCTTAATAAACTAACTATTGCTTTAAACTTTAATCTAAAGGTATCCAAATTAAATATTCTTCAATCAACAATTCGATGAAGAAAGTAATGAAATCAAATACTCAAATATTTATATCAAATTCAATAAGCTTTTAAATCTTGATCTAGTACTAATATATCTAATCCTGTATAATTGATAAAATCTAACTATACGATTTTTTATATAACTGGAATCATAGATAAATCAAATCCTATTCAAACTAAAATTATCAATAAACTAACTATTCAAGAACGAACTATTAATTTCAAACTAAATATAACTATTAATAAACTAATTATTAGTTTAAACTTTATGATTAACCTAATAATATCCAAATTAAATATTATACAATTAGTTACTATTAATTTCATCTAATCATATTCTACCATTATTCAGACAAATTCTTAGATACATCAATTGTGAAGGATCACATATGCGTTCTTCTCATCAAAAATATAAACGGTTATAATTAGTTTCATATATGTCAATCTCACTCCCAATCATTCATCTTCAATTAAAATAACTGACTGCTTAATCTTTCTAAGTCGCAAATAAATTCATGATTTAGGAGTAAAATAACTCTCTTTTGTTCACTCAGCAAAAATTCATTAATAAGTTTCTATCAACATTCCAACTCTATTCCTTCATTGTTTTCACGCCCTAAAATTCGACAACTAAAATGGAATCAAAACAAGAAAAAGCAAGCAATTACCTCTGCAGATAGTTCCGATCACTTGCCGTTATTAGATGGATCCTGTACTGAAATCATCTATGAGCAAAGAACATAGCAAGAATTTAATTGACTGAAAGATAAAGAATTATCTTTTTACTAAGCTCTTTCTCAAGTTCATTAGTTCATGCAAGAGCTTTCCTTGGTTGTTCATCAGCAACTGATGGAGGTCGTGATCTCCTTCAGATGCTTTCCTCCATCGATCCTGCGATGGCGGCCTTGGACGGCTGAGATTTGGTTTTGGAGTTGTTAAGTGTGGATCTCAAGGGGTTGGTGTTGGATGCCGAGCTACCTGCAAAGAAGTCCCGGGGTAGGTTACCAAAGTAGGACCCTCCGATGATCAAGTTAGAGCCGAGGAATAGGTGCAGAGTAGCGGCGTATTGAGATAAATTTCTGATACCTGAGTCGTCTGAGAAGGGGGTTTATATAGGGGTCGCTTGGAGTGAGCGGGCATGAGATCACCACCATCAGTTACGCCCCCGCGTTATCCTCACCTTTAATGGTGGGATACGCCCATTAATGGAGGGATACACCCATTAATGGAAGGATGCGCCAGTGTGGGACGAGGATCGTGGGGAGGCGGATATCTCGCCCTGGCGATATACGCGGAGCCATTGCGGGGCGCATGGGATCCGCGCTCCTGGTTGATCGGGAAGGCCGAGGAAGCTTGGCACGTCAGGGCTCGGAGAAGAGCTAGGAGGCCGAGGGAGCTCGGCGTGTCAGAGGCTCGGGGACGAGCCGGGAGGCCGAGGAAGCTCGGCATGTCAGAAGCTCGGAGACGAGCCGGGAGGCTAGAAACAAGCTATTGGTAGTTTCCTAGGTGAATCTGGAATGTATTCAGAGAGGTCTCCTGGAAGGACGGATACATTCCCCGAGACGAAATCCCGAGGAACCCTTATAATGCACCTCATTTATTCCGCCTCCGTAGCCTTCGGGACACGTCATCCGCCAAGTGTCGTAATCTTGAAGAGATACTGCTTATAAGCATCATCATTATCCCTCCACTCTCGTTCTGACCTATTCGAGGGTCGGGTCGAGAGTGGTCTGCTCGGTTTTTCTTCTGTTCAATTTGGCGCCAAGAATCATAATGCGGATCGCTTGGGAACGGCACGGCGTTTAGTGGTTGCGTCGTTTCGATCTTTAGGCCCACGTGTCGCCTCGTCGTGCACCTGAATCTTCTCGCGTATCCCCGATGGCGTCAGCAGATCAAATGAAATGATCGCGCTTTAAAGAGGTGGCGCCGTTTCAGTCGATCACCAGTTGGGATACGGGCCACGTGTCGGACGTCGGTTGGCGGAAGTGACAGGCTGTCTCTGACTCTTGCAGTCGAAAAGACGTCCCCAATAGCCGATCGCCACATGGAGCTATGCCGCTCGCAGGGTGCAATGTTTCGTTTTGGCGGGAATCAATCAGGTTCGTTGGATGCTTTCTTTAGAGTGTATAAATAGAAGGGGACCATCCTAGGGCCAACACTTTTACCCTAATTCACTCCCGTTATCAAAGATTGCCCGGCAATCCTTCCCTTTAGATTAGATCACCCGTGATTTTTCCCGGCGAGCCCGTTCCCTTGAATCAGGTTAGATGTCTTCATCTGAGGAGTTTGTAGAGGTAGTTAGGGTAGAGTCGGACGATAAGGCTCCAGTTGTTGAAGCCGAGTCCAGCGGGTCCTCCTCCCCTCCGGCTTTAGATAGCCGAGAGGGTTCTTCTGCTGCGTTATCTGTGTCGGGCTCTCCCCTTGAGCCAGGGTTTCCCGTGTCGTTCGCCATCAGGCGGTGACAAGGGCTTCTAAGGTGCGCATCAGGAACGCCCGCGATGCGCCTTCCGTCTTGATGGATGTGGACGAGCTTACCGAGATTCAGGCTCGATTCCATGTTCCCTCCAACTATTCGCTTCATTTAGCTAGAGAGGGTGAGCGGGCGGACCAGGTGCAGGACAAGAAGATTGCCCTGTATTTGGAAGCATTACGGGACGGAATACGTCTGCCCTTATCAACCGAGGTATGTGGGGAGTTTCGTTGCTTCTATCTCGCCCCGGGCCAGCTAGCGCCAAACTCGTGGAGAATCCTCCTCAGGTTTTTGGTCCGGTTGAAACTTGAAAACATCCCCTTCAGTTTGACCCTCCTCGTTTCCTTCCTCTCTTATAAGAATCACCCTGGCACCAGCAAGGATGAGCCGAGCTGGGTGTATTTTTCCTTTAAAAAGCGTAAAGGCGGGGTGGTCGGGTCGAGTGTGGTAGTCATCCCTTCTTCCATCCATGAATTGAAGGAGAAGTTTGTATTCGTCAGGCCCTACACAGTGGCACAGGGCTGATTGCCCGAGGGCAAAACCTTCATCCTCACCCGAGGCAAGGGTGGTGTCTTTATGGGAGACGATCCAGCGGGCTGACGTCCTGCTTTCTGAGCAGGCCCTGAGCTGGGCTGGGCTCAGCCCCGCACGCTTTCTGGGTAAGTTAAGGCCGTAGACGATCTATTTAGACTTTGATGAATTTTCTTTGCCCTTTTCAGTGTCACTAACTCTCTTTGTGTATTCTCCTTTTTGCAGAGCAAATAGGCCGATCCAAGTTCTTAGCTGCCATGGCCGCGAAGGCCCAAAAGAAGACCGGGGGCGGAAGTTAGTCCTGACCTGGTCCAAGCTAGGCCCTGAGGCCTACCCCGCCAAGCAAGCCTTCAGCTGCGTCACCCTGAGTCCCTGAAGAGCACCGTGGAGGGGGGGCAGAAGCATGCGCGGGATCCGGCGCCCCAGGCGAGGGGGGAGGAGGAGGAGGCCGAGCCCACTAACGTCCCCCTAAAAAGGCACAAAAAGACGATTTCTCGGGCGCCTTATACCGGGATCTCAGTGCAGGAGGGGGACTTCTGCTTCGAGGTTCCCTCGGGGCTCTCCGTCGCCGACAGCTTGCTCTCCAACATGGAACAAGCAGCTGGGGGCAAGATTCCCCGCGGGACCCTGAAGGCCCATGTGGCCGCCATCGCTCAGGAGGCAGTTCAGGTCGGTATCTGTTTTCCTTTAAGAATCTTCTTAAGTATTTTTTCAGTTTGAACATTTCTAACTCCTTTTGCTGCTTTCCTCAGGCCTTCCACCACTGCGGCTTCATTGTCAATATGGAATCCGAGGAGATAGCCCCGGCCATGAAGAAAGCGGGTGAATCGTCCTCGCGGGAGCAGGATCTGCGCCTTCATCTGCAGCAGGCGTAGGAGAAGATAGCTGCCTTCAAAGCTCGAGTGGTCCCCGAGGAGATGAAAAATTCCAGATACAAGTAGTCTCACCGAATTCTGAGTGAATCCAACCAGGCCATCCAGGCTAAGTTGGAGGAGGTTGGAAACCTCTATAACACAATGAAGAAGTCGAAGGATGCCAGCAGGAAGGATGCTCGGGTGGCGCACGAGGCGGTGAAGCTTGCCGAGATCCGAGCGGTGAAGTCCGTGGAGAGGTATAAGGCATCCGACCAGTTCTACGCCAACCTTGCCGAATCCTCGGCCATTGTTTGGCACCAGGCTCTTGACGCCGTCAAGACATTGATGCCGGAGTTTGTCGACAGTGAGTTCCGGGTCCATTACCCTCTCTCCGAGGATGCGTCGCAGGTGGAAGTTGTCGGGCAGCCTCTGGGGGTAAGGCTGCCAGTGGAAGCGCCGACCCAGAGGTCGTCGTTTTGGTCCCCGACGCTGGCGTTGAGCAGGGCGAGATCTTCCCCGAGCCAACGACCTATGCTTTCCTTCCTTAGGGATTTTTTCTTTTTTTCAAAATTTTATAAGCATCCGGGCGTTTTTGTAAGGCTGAGGAGCCCAAAATACCTTGTATTTATTTTCGGATCATACATAAAGTGCACATTTTTCTTCATTGTCCAAATGTTTGCTCACTGTGCAAGTGCCTTTAGCTCGTATAATTTTGTTTGTATCTTCGTTCTGCAAGTATATTTAGCTCGTCAATAGTCTCATCCCGCGAGTGTAAGCTCATGGGTTTGTGTCCGGCCTTTTTATGTGACGATCATGCGTCGAGTGTAAGTCGAGTAACAGCCAAGTGTAGGAAGGTCGTTACCCTCCTGATTGTTAGAGATTCTGCGTGTTCAAGTTTAGTTAATTACCGCAATCAAAACGGTTTCGCTTGTAGCTAGCCGGTTGAGTACGGGTCGTCCGCAGGGAGATGGGAATCTTTTTCTATGTGCTTTAACGAGTTAAGTCCGAAAGTCCAGATTTGTTTGTGATTATCTAAGTGTTAAAATGATATGTAAAGAGAGCTTGTTAGGGTTAGGATTAGGTTAGTTTGAGTTAGGAGTTGCTCACTTCTTTTGTTGCCACTCTTAATATCGGTGTTGCGGTAATCGGCAACAACGGGGATTAGCACGACTAGGAAGGAACTTGCGAGTATAAGCTAGGCTTTCCAACGCTTAAGTTTTTCCTTTTGGTGCTTGTCCGTCCGTTCTTGGCTCTTAGCCATAACCTCCGGTTAATTCAACCACAACCGGTCTCACTACGGAATCACCGCTATCATGTAGGATAGGGTGCCGTAGGGAGCGGATTGTGGTTCAATTAACGGGAGTCGATTTAAGATGTTGGGCAAGAAAAGAGTGAGAGAGATTTCCTTCTCTCAAACTTCCCCTATCCTACCCTAACAAGTATGGAAACTACTCACACATCATAACGAAAAGAAAAGAAAACAAAAGAGGAAGATAGAAAGAAGGAGATTAGAAGATAACAACTAGCTATTTGCGACCTCACCTCGGCAAGGATCAAGCGTAAGCATCATGGTTGTTTTTAAGGATTAAGGAAAAGAGACAAGAAAGAAACAACAAGAAATAACAACAACTAAGTTAACAAATGAAAATTACAAGTATTTAACATAAGAGCAAGACAAGTATGATAATGAAATGAACTTCTTTATTCATCATTCTTCACTCACAAAAGCTCACTACAAATTTTTCAATGGAGAAGAGATGAGAAGAGGAAGAAGAACAAGTATTCTAAAACCTAGAAAAATACAAGATTATACACCTTTGGCTTCACAAGGTTCTTGGCTATTTATAGACAGTGAACTGAAAATCTAGGGCAAAATTCTGCCTCAATATAAAAAGACCAAAATAACCCTGAAGTTTCGTCAACTGAGGAGGCCGTACGGCCGCGGTTCCGCGGCCTAAGCCTGCTATTGACGCGGAACCGCGGCACTTTAGAGGAATTGGGTCTTCATTTTTTGGTGGTTTTTCCTAGTTTGCTGTGCCCTTTATTCTGGTATATGTATTTTCTCAGATTTTCTTCACGATTTTTCCAGAATTTCTGTTGAGCAAAATGTGATTTGATGTGGATCTTTTTGTCATGATTTTCTCGAGCTCCGTGTAGATTTCTTGGATCTTGTGTTGCCATTGAGCCTTGTGCATGAAAACGACATTGATTTGCCATTTTGTCTCTTAAACTGGTGTGTGGCAACAGACGGATAAAGAGCGGAGATCCGTGTTTTATCTGTGGTTGGCAGGAACCCGAGTTTTGTCGTGTTTTTTCCATGAATTTCACCGTTTAGAGCCGAGAACCTGTATCCTGCAATTGACTAGCAAACACGGCTCAAAAGTACCTACCGATATGCAATGTGATAAAAATTGGGCGGTATGAAAATGCAAAAATCTGATATGAACAAATACCCCCAAACTTATCATTTTCTCGTCCCGAGCAAAGCCAATTTGTTCACAAAAAATTTCCTAACCTCACTTTCGTAGGGAACGCGATTGCACTGAGCATGTGCAACAAGCCGTTAAACCTCTAGGTGTCCCAAGTAGGAGGAGTGTTGTCTCCTGAGGGTTTTCAGCGGATACTACCCACAAAATCCGGTCAAACTAGTTTTGTAAAATAACTAAGATTCAAACCCTAAAGTTTTGTTTCAGAAAATAACAATTCTATTATCCTAAGTCTAGACTATCGAACCTTTATTTTTCACACCTCGCTTCTTATTTAACTACAGATTTTATATGTCTTTACGTGCAGTGCAAATAGTGTCGTTCAGTTTCAGAAGGATCGAATAAAGTCATCATATCACATACTAAAGCCTAGATAAGAATTTTGAAAGGATCACATAAGTTTTATAAAGAGTTAAGCATTTTTCAAGTTTCGTTTTCCAGTAAAGTTTCAACTTTAGAATTTCTATCTTCCTTAACAGGAAACTAGTCTTATATTTCACTCCACCTTTTTCTTGTTTTCATTTCATACACACCTCTGTGAACGTGCAATAGTCTTTATCATAGAATAAAACCTTCATATCTCCGCTAAAATTTTTATAAAAGCCTGTCTTTTATCAAGATTATTCTCACACAAAGAACCGTTAGGAATTTTAACTCGGAGAGAACACTTGCTTGACTTTGTTTTAATCTGGACTTTCTAGGCTTCTTAACGAGCTTTGGGCCAATGCACCCAAACCAGTTGGCTTTAGGGCATTAGGTGTAGAAACACTCCAGCGGACTTAATTACTCAAGTTACCTAGGTCCAAAAACAAAAGACAGTTTGGCGTGAAAATCATGATGATTCAATACGAACGGAGACATAACCGGCAGTTCAATTATTTTTTTGGATAAAAGACGTGTTTTAGTGGGTTCGGTGTGTAATCATTCCAATCAAGTTTCAGATGGGTTATTTTTCATATTTAGTTCCAATTAAGGCATCAATAATATCCCTTCATATTCACTTCACTTCATAAACTATTCTTGACATTACTTATTTCAGAACAAACCTATTTGATCCTCAGAAAATCATTTATCCATTTAAAAGTTTTTAGACATAAAAGACTTGTCATCTAATTTCCAAAACTCACGACACGTGTAGTATGATGTAAAGATGTATATCAGCTATAGTTAACTTCAAAGGAGAGTTATCTTTCAGGTTTTCAAAATCTAAAAATAAGATTTAGTTATTTTTATTTTATCAAACAAAACCGTCGAAATGTTGAATCAGAGTCCTCCCACTAGCTAACTTGACAGAAAAGTTTTTATGTTTTTAGGAAATTTTCTGATTTTTTTGGATTTTATGGAATTAAAAATGCAGATGCAAAATATACATATGAATGCGAAGGTAAGAAATGCGTACCGAGCGTACCCCCAAACTTAAACTGGACAGTGTCCTCACTGTCATTGCATGAAGAGATCATTTGAAGGGTCAAAATTTGTCGGTTAGCTATACACACATTTTTTTTGTTTTTAAAGAAAAGAAAAGAAAAGCAAAAATGGAAAAGAATATCCACAAAAATGTACAAAATGGTATATACATACCCCCAAACTTATTTGGAACAGTGTCCACTTGTTCTTGGCTGGATAACCGAAGTTTGGAGGTAGGCAGAGGAAGATTATGCAGGGTAAACCGGCTCCTGTAAGAACAGGAGCTCCTCTGTTGGTTCGGCGCTAAGGTACGGTTTAAGTCGGTGTCCGTTCACTTTAAAAAATGAACCGTCCTTTGGATTCTCCAAATCCACAGCGCCATGCGGATACACATTCCGCACAAAATACGGCCCTTTCCAGCGAGATCTGAGCTTTCCTGGATGGAAGTGTAGTCGGGTGTCGTAAAGCAGTACCTGTTGACCAGGTACGAAAGTTTTGCGCAAAAGGTGTTTATCGTGAAACACCTTCGTTCGGTTCTTAAGGACAACCGCGTTATCGTAAGCCTCATCCCTAAGCTCGCTTAATTCGTTCAACTGCAGCTTCCGATGGCTGCCCGCATCTTCTAGAGACAGATTCAGCTCCTTTATCGCCCAAAATGCGCGATGCTCTATTTCGACAGGTAGGTGGCAATCTTTTCCGTACACAAGCCGATAGGGAGACATGCCAAGATCGGTCTTATAAGCGGTTCGAAATGCCCAAAGGGCATCAGTGAGTTTCAACGACCAATCCTTACGGTTCTTGGAAACCGTCTTCTCCAGTATCTGCTTGATTTGCCGATTTAAAACTTCGGCCTGCCTGCAGGTTTGGGGGTGGTAGGGCGTAGAGAGCTTATGATTAATGGAATATTTCCGCATCAAGGCCTCGAAAGTCTTGTTGCAAAAATGACTTCCATTGTCGCTAATGATCGCTCGGGGGTGCCCAAAACGGGAGAAAATGTTTTCTTTAAGAAACCTAACGACAACCTTGTTGTCGTTAGTCCGGCTGGGCACAGTCTCGACCCATTTAGAGACGTAATCAACAGCGAGAAGAATGTACAAGTTCCCGAAAGAGCTGGGAAACGGCCCCATGAAATCTATCCCCCAAACGTCGAAAATCTCCACAACCAAGATCGGTTGGAGCGGCATCTCGTTCCTCCGGGATATCCGGCCCAAGTGTTGGCACCGAGAGCAAGTCTTGCAATAGTCATGAGCGTCTTTGAAGAGTTGTGGCCAGTAGAAACCACATTGCAAGATCTTCTCAGCTGTCTTTCTGGGGCCAAAATGCCCGCCACATGCTTGATCGTGGCAAAATGACAGCACACTCTTGAATTCTTCGTCAGGGACACACCGACGAATAATCTGGTCGGGACAGTACTTGAATAAATAGGGTTCATCCCAGTAAAAGTGTTTTACTTGGGATAAGAAGCGAAGTCTGTCCTGACTTGACCATTCAGTCGGTAGTAATCCCGTGGCCAAATAGTTCACAATATCTGCGAACCAGGGTTCGCAAGATACTGTCAAGATGCAGGGATCCTAGGCACTCTAGTGAGGTCTCCCAAGCCATCAACCATGGCAATTTCAAAAATTATGGTGCCTACAAACCCTAAAGTACGGATCGTTTGCTAGATATCTAGGCGAACAAGAACTAGTTAACAGTTAACTAAATAAAATACGGAAATACAACCTTTGTAGATCCGGTGCTCCACCTCCATAGCTCCGCAATGAGGTCCTCTCCGCTGTCCAAATCGAATCTGGGCTCTAGGATCGGCTTCGTCGGAGAATGGGCAAGCTAGGTCGTCGATGTCCATGCCGAAGATGATCTACGTCGAAGCATCGATGAATCAAGCTCCACCTTCACCAAACCGTGAAAAGTTATGAAGGAAACACACTCTACTACTTGGCAAGAGGTAGAGGATGAAGAAATAGGAAGTGGGTAGACTTTAGAATTGGATTTCTCACTCATTTCCAACAATCACCATTGATGGACCTTGCTTTTCTTCACTTGAAGAATGAAGAAGAAGAAGAAAAACATTATGATAAGTTAATAGAAAATGAAAAGAAAATGAATTCTTATCATAATATTAACTAGAGTTAAGTGTAGAGAATGAATCATGGTTAGTGGGAATGGTTAGGGTTAAGGATGAGATAAGTATGGTTGACTTGAACAAAGCTTCATGAAGCTTCAACTAAAGAACAAAAGAAGCCACCATTCTTTTCTCATTTTCATTTATTCATTTATCAAAAATAAAAAGGATAAATAAATAGATAAATGAATAACAAATAGGAAACCCTAAACTATTTCATTAACCAAGGTTTAATCTTTACACTTGAACCCTAGCATGACATGTATCATCAAACATGATACAAGCAAGTGCACAAAAGTATATCGCATATACAATGCGCACATCCGAGTGAGAAAATCCGTCTAAAGTGAACCGATACTAGTTAATGCAAAGTAATATATCAAATATATAATTATACATTAAATCATTAAATCAACACTTGATTCAATGATCCGGTCATGCGCACATAACCGACTGGTATCTAATATATCGGCTTATCGAATCAACGCTTGAATCGATAACTAGGTTATATCGCATACAACCTTTCGATATATTTATCGCGAGAATAGAATACGGTATCACATACACGCATTATTCTCGGTCCCGCACATATCTCATATGCGCTCCTATTTCGTTTCGCTTGAGCCAGGAAACCTCTGTGTAGGACTCTAAAGACTCGTCAATACGCCGGCAGCGGATGATGATCATATCAAACATCCACAAGCCGCAAGCGGTCTGCTAAACGTAACGGCCACCCGGGTATTGAGCGATCTGAAGATCGACGAGCAAGCCCGCTCATACTCCAGTGAATCCGACCAGTAACACTACCGTACAGTCCGGTCTGATCGTCTGATATGTCGCATATCTCGCCTAGGGGTGGTATACGTCAGACCCCAATAGCTCAATAAGTCGTGTCGATATGAGGTCTATAACTGTTCGAGAAACTACTGGTAACACTTACCAGTAAATCTCAGCAACCCTGGCCAGGGATTTCCTGTTATAGCCAATCGAACACAGCGCAACATCAACCCCCATATACCGGGAGAGACGAATCCCCTCCTATCGCTCATTGCCTCCATGTGACTCGGGACTGTACCTAAAAACCACCGTTTTGCACGCCCTCTTGGACGTGGTAAGATGGAAATCAAAGCACAGTGGGAACCACACAAGACTCTATGACGATCTCGGGTCAACAGACTACTCTGTACCAGTGTCACCAGAGAACTGCCATCTGACGTGAGGTATAATACCATCTGGGAGTTCTCGGCGAGTCCGTCCAGTGTACCCAGTCTCTACTGAGCACCCGTATATCATCTCTGATGTCAAACACCGATGGATATGGGATCATCCATCGCCCATCTATATGGGTCGAGAAGGTACACGCTAGTCTACTCTGGTATATCGATGCCCCGTCTCGATACACCCACGACTAGGGACTTTGAAGGATGTACTTATGGACTACCATGTCCCCACTAGTATGATCCGCATCATAGTCCAGGTAGTCAAGTACAGATCCCAAGGGCTTTACCAACATGTAACAGAGAGACAAACAGTATACACGTTAAGGTAAAGTTCAACCAGATAGCATACTATCATGTCGAGCAAGAAAGTCCTCCCTATATATGTCCCAGCATCCACTACAATATACATCCTATGTACAGTAATGGCCTCTAGGGCATACATATAACTAACAATCTCCCACTTGCACTAGGGCCATCTGTAGCAGTGGTTTGAAGTATCTCATACTCAACCATCCCATAAAAGTCTCTCTCTGGGAACAGGCCTTTGTGAGTGGATCCGCTGTGTTGTCCTCTGAGTCTACTCTCCTAACCTCGATCACCCTGGAGATTAACCATCTCCATGATCAGGCGATGCTGCCTTAGAATAAGTCTGGATCACTGATGGGACCGGCGTTCCTTGGCATGAGCCACAACTCCATTGTCTCACAATGGTAGGAACGTAGTTCATCTCATGAACCATTATACACCCAAACAGCCTCTTTGGTAGCATCTTAAGTAGCGATGTATCGTGCCTTTATCGTCTAGTATGTCACGGTATCTAGTTTGGAACTCTTCCAACATACCGTCCCTTTACTGAGGGTAAAGACAATGCCTGTGACTGACACTCAGTCATCTTTATCACCCTGGAACACTTCCAGTGATTCTCCTCAGGATCGATTGACACCATCTTACTACATCTAGTGAGTATCCTAACATCCATTTAGATCTATCTCATAGATCCAAAATCCAGGATTTAGGAGGTATCAATTTGATCCTATATGGAGAATCATTGTGATAAGCGGAGATCGATCGAGCGTAGCATAGGAAACTCCTTCCCTATCAAGAGTATGTCATCCACGTACTCTACGAGGATCGTCACCATACTCCCTACTACCTTCTTGTATATACAAGGTTCATCTACCATTTTGATGATGTCAAACTCTTTGACTAATTCATCAAAACAGATGTTCCAACTCCGCGATGCCTGCTTTATCCTATAAAGCATCTTGCACACGTTTCCGCTGCTCCCACTGTCTACGAAGCTCTCTGGCTGTGTACTTATAGACGCACTCTTCTAAATCATCATTTAGAAAAGCAGTCAAGACACCCAACCACCAGATATCGTAGTCATGGTATGTAGCCGTGGTAAGTAGGATCTGGATGGACTTAAGCATAGATCCTTGAAAAGGCTTCATCATGATCCACGCCTGGTCAATGAAGAAAACCTTTAACAAGTCTAGCTTTGAAAGTCTCAACTTTTCCATCTACACCAAGTAATCTTCTCAAGATATACTTGCTCCTGATGGGGATTTAACCCTTCAGATATAGCAACTAAAGTCCATACTTTGTTGGTGTACATAGATTCCATCTCAGATCGCTAAGCATCCAGCCATTCTTACAGAGTCCCACTCCTGATGGCCAGCTCGAAACTAGTTGGGTCATCATCTCATGATGCAATCCTCGCTCCCACTGTCATAGAGAAACCGAAGTATCTCTCAGGTGGGTGAGGAACCCTACTAGATCGGCGGAGAGGCTGAGGTTCGTTGGTATCTACTGAATACTTTGGTTCTATCAAATCATCAGCTGTAGTTTGTATAGTTAGAACCTTTCCAGTTTTACATTACAGTCCTTGCCTCGAGCTTTTCCGGATTTTGTTTTTAGACATAGGCCAGACAACCCCAAATCTTAACTAGCTTAAGACATGGGCTCTTCCCTTTCCATATCACATATGAAGTGGTAGGCAACTGATTTGATTCGAACCCTATTCAATAGGTATGCAGCTTCTCAAGTGCATAACTCCCAAAAAGGAAAAAGGTAACTCAGTAGTACTCATCATAGAGCACACCTTATCATATAGGGTGTGATTGCTCCGCCCCGATATACCAACGTGCTATGGTGTATTCAGAGGAGTAATGCTGAGAGAGAATCACATTTTCCTTTAGAATAGTCCAGGATTTCCGTGTTCAAGTATTCTCCTCCTTGATCACATCAAAGGACATAATACTTATACCCGTATTTTGGTTCTCTACTTCTAACTTATATTCTGTGAATATCTCAAAAGGTTCGGACTTGTGTTTCAACAGGAACATAGGTCTGAAACTCGAAAGATCATCAGAGAACGTAATGAAGTATAAAGAACCATTCCTGGCATGTGTAGACAGGGGACCTTACATACATCAACATGTATCATCCCAAGAGTTTACTAACTCTTTCTCTGTTTCCAATAAACAGAGCTATGGTCATCTTATCTTTGTGACATGACTGGCGAGTTTCACAAGATGTAAATTCAAACTGATTTAAATATGCATCTATATGTAACTCCAGCCAGTCGTGTCGCATTGATATGACCTAGTCTACAATACCTCAAGAAGGATTCGTTCATTTCTGAACTCTTCCTCTTGTGTATGTTCTGTATACTAAAGAACTGTAGTTTGATTTAGAACATTAATGCTTTTAGATAACGTGCCTGAACCGATCAACTTTTGATATAGGAAATGTTCAAAACATTATCCAACAATACAAAATTTTATCATTTCTTTACTGATAAAGAGACTGATATGATTTTGTATATCAGGTTCGGTATCTAATAACATTCGTTCAGAATCAATGTATTGGTAATACAGGGTGACAGTGACCAACAGACTTGGCTGCAACTCTTGCCCCGTTTTCTGCCTCATGAAACTTATCACCCGTTCTCAGTTCTCTACCTTTCTGTAGCCCTATGTAACATATTACATATCTGGGATCCTGATCTGGTATCATATACCCAGGACGTAAAGGATACTGAGAAACAGTTCTGTATAATGAACACACCCGAAGATGATGCATCAGCATGCACTCTCTTCGTTTGGGCGGCACGGGAAATCTGGTATTCCCCAAATTCCTGCTCTGTCTTATAACAATTATAAGTTGGAGCGGGACCAACGTTCCCCAGCTCAGTATAACAAGTGGGTTCGGTCAATATTCCGTATTATTATCTTGATTAAGGCGTGATATGGTCGCTACCTGGAGAGAGAGAGAAGAAAACACTCAGCGTGCGCTCTGTCAAGAATAGATTGGTTATTCTTTTATCTAATCAGGATGGCTCCCACTGCTTTTTATCAAATCTTCCTTCAAACCCTAAAAGGAAAGACTAGCCGGGATTAATTACACACTACAAGTTCGCCAATCTTTCAGCCAGGCCAGTGTCGGTACTTTGAGGGAGGTCCCCCGTGCTTTCGCACGAACCAAATTAATGTAAACCTCGTTTTCCCAGAGGCGTAACCCCGTTGACACCTTTCTAGACACCTACTTGATCGGCTAATTGTAATGTATAAAACTCTCCCAGGAGTAACAGTTACTCGCAGCGGGTATCGGGATCCAACTATCTCATAGAAGGTATGCAATCTCATTGCAAATCTCAACACTTGAAATTCCCGATAATATTTTGCCCCTAACGTGCTATGACCTTGACGAAAGCCAACAAACCATAGCCCGCTAGTCAAGTTCAACCCGTACATTTCTTGATCGAATTAAACCCACCCGCACGACCCTTGACGAAAGCCAACAAAGCCGCACGACTACCCTAATCCAATCGCATCGTATGCTAGCAGATAAGCAGCATATAGCTACCGCACACTGCACCTTGACGAAAGCCAACAAATGCAGCACGAATACTATATACAACTTATCTGAAATGACGGAGGGCTACGACAGGTTTTTCTGAAAACCTATTGCGTAATGAACTTGATATCGTTGTAGGATCGAATGAATTTTTGAAATGGAGTGTTTTTGAGGCTTTTCTAGTTTTGCTAAAGGAGTCACTCCCGGTGAAGGGATCGTCGGTCCTTTCCTCGTCGAATGAGATGCGGGATATATCATATATATCACTGTGCAAAGCAAAAACACTTAAAAACAATCAAAAGACAAACCGAGTGTGTAGTATCTGCCAGTTATTGCTAAAGGAGTCACTCCCGGTGAAGGGATCTCGGTCCTTTCCTTATCGAATAAGGTGCAGGATATATCATATATACCTCTGTGCAAAGCAAGAACTGTAGCTACCTGTTTTATTTTGAAATTCGATTCTACAACATCTTAGGTTTCTTTTATTTCATTAATCACATTAATGAAGTCCCATCATTTAAGTACCTAAACATCACAGATAGATATGACGTACACTTATGCCATCCGCATTCGCCTCGATGTCCCCTCGTGCACCGTTAGGTTAGGTAACTAACGGCAGAGCAGGACAGGGCTAGCGCTGGTGTAAAACATAAGTAACGTCTATATAATATATCATATATACTATATATGTATCTATCAAAGAACATCACATGATCACATCACAGATATCGCAGCAGAAGAATCATATGAAATATTGGATATACTAGGACGTCCGTGTTTTCAATACGAGCCAGTATAAAACACGGATTCCACGGTCGTGATGAATAGCCAAACCCACACCCCTAGACCCCTACGAGAGCGGCAAGCAACCCTACCAATTCTAGAGTTAGGAGACCCGGACTCGACTCCTCGAGTTGGTCTCCCACTGGACCCCAGAACCCGGTTACTTGTGCCCTCCTCCTTGGGTCTATCCTAGTGCGGAAAAGTAAATAATATACAAACGGTGACTACTTCCGCAACCTGGAAGCGCCCCAATAAAAGAATATTACATACAAGTTTTTACATGAATGAAAATGAAAAACACTCATCTCATATAAAAACCCCCGGCTATTCAAACACGACGATCCAATATAACATATCCAGCAACACATAACATCACATGTCATCAACGTAAGTAAATATGTCCATCCCAATTGTCGTTGACATATAGCAACGAAACCGGCGATATCACATATTACACTTACGGTCACAGAAAAGAAAGTGTAAAACTACAACAGTTGGAATCCGCAACCTCCTCAGACATCGCATGCCTGACCAAATGAATTACTTAGACATCGCATGCCTAACAATTATAAACCCCGCATTTTAGTCTCAAAATCGAAAACACTTTTCAATATCAAGTCGGGCAATTCAACAGGATTCCCGACATCCTGATCGAATGCTCGTCGCAAACTTCAGTAGACGGCCGCACCCCTCACGCCGTCGACGAAGTGCACCAAGGCGGAACACCGCTACCGCGAGCACCCGAACGGATGCTTTCGGCGACGGGGTTCTCCTACAGTCACTTGGTCGGGGCTATGGAGTGAGGCTGTCTATTAAGTTTACCCGGCGAGTATCCGCGTACGCTACGTGATTGCGACGGACTTTTGATCACATCAAAATTCCGTGGCAACCGATCAAGTGAGACTAAACTGCTACGTTTATAACATTCATTCAGTTATCTCATAACTTTTGTGAATTCCAATTATTGTATCCCATTCCAGATAAACAGAAAATGTTAAACTTTTCGATCGAACATTCTAACACCCAAGTTTTCCCGATACAGATCAACACATGAAACAAGTCTAACAACATTCCGTTTGTGCCTCAGTACCAACGATCCAGCCGTAGAAGGGTCAAGCCAACGCCTCACATGTGGCACGCCGTACTACCCCAAACCCGAAGGTTCAAAGGGCAGTTCAAGACGGTCACATAATCGAGTTAAGGTTTGTGTCTTCTAGAGGGACCATCGCGTTACTTGCACTACTTAGAACGTCGTCAAACTATGGAAAAATCCAACACTTGGAAATTTCCCGACAGGGGAAAAATTGGGTATTTATGTCCGGTCGAACTTTTTAACATATTCAAAAATTTATCCGGAAAGCCACACAGACAAAATTTGATATCCCGATCGAAACACCGAATTGCCAAATCAACCCAGAACATTCAACTCTGGAATAAATATTAAAAATTCCCAGAAAATCCAGCATTAATAATTATGAGATACTGTGTAAAAAGCACTGAACAAACAGGCCGTACCGCCGCGCAACCGCCGCACGAGGCTAGCTCGTGCCGCGGAAGCGCGGCAAGATAATGGAATTATGGGTACGAATTTCACAGTATTTCATATATTCACCTGCTGATTTTTCTGAACATTTTTAATGTGGAAAAAGACCAGATTTTAAAAATTGGACAGAGAGCAATTTTCCGGGTATGGTTTCGGTTCGATCGGACTTCAAATCGCATCTGGACTTCGCCTAAGGCTCTAGCTAGGCTCTGATACCACTGCAGGGATCCTAGGCACTCTAGTGAGGTCTCCCAAGCCATCAACCATGGCAATTTCAAAAATTATGGTGCCTACAAACCCTAAAGTACGGATCGTTTGCTAGATATCTAGGCGAACAAGAACTAGTTAACAGTTAACTAAATAAAATACGGAAATACAACCTTTGTAGATCCGGTGCTCCACCTCCATAGCTCCGCAACGAGGTCCTCTCCGCTGTCCAAATCGAATCTGGGCTCTAGGATCGGCTTCGTCGGAGAATGGGCAAGCTAGGTCGTCGATGTCCATGCCGAAGATGATCTACGTCGAAGCATCGATGAATCAAGCTCCACCTTCACCAAACCGTGAAAAGTTGTGAAGGAAACACACTCTACTACTTGGCAAGAGGTAGAGGATGAAGAAATAGGAAGTGGGTAGACTTTAGAATTGGATTTCTCACTCATTTCCAACAATCACCATTGATGGACCTTGCTTTTCTTCACTTGAAGAATGAAGAAGAAGAAGAAAAACATTATGATAAGTTAATAGAAAATGAAAAGAAAATGAATTCTTATCATAATATTAACTAGAGTTAAGTGTAGAGAATGAATCATGGTTAGTGGGAATGGTTAGGGTTAAGGATGAGATAAGTATGGTTGACTTGAACAAAGCTTCATGAAGCTTCAACTAAAGAACAAAAGAAGCCACCATTATTTTCTCATTTTCATTTATTCATTTATCAAAAATAAAAAGGATAAATAAATAGATAAATGAATAACAAATAGGAAACCCTAAACTATTTCATTAACCAAGGTTTAATCTTTACACTTGAACCCTAGCATGACATGTATCATCAAACATGATACAAGCAAGTGCACAAAAGTATATCGCATATACAATGCGCACATCCGAGTGAGAAAATCCGTCTAAAGTGAACCGATACTAGTTAATGCAAAGTAATATATCAAATATATAATTATACATTAAATCATTAAATCAACACTTGATTCAATGATCCGGTCATGCGCACATAACCGACTGGTATCTAATATATCGGCTTATCGAATCAACGCTTGAATCGATAACTAGGTTATGTCGCATACAACCTTTCGATATATTTATCGCGAGAATAGAATACGGTATCACATACACGCATTATTCTCGGTCCCGCACATATCTCATATGCGCTCCTATTTCGTTTCGCTTGAGCCAGGAAACCTCTGTGTAGGACTCTAAAGACTCGTCAATACGCCGGCAGCGGATGATGATCATATCAAACATCCACAAGCCGCAAGCGGTCTGCTAAACGTAACGGCCACCCGGGTATTGAGCAATCTGAAGATCGACGAGCAAGCCCGCTCATACTCCAGTGAATCCGACCAGTAACACTACCGTACAGTCCGGTCTGATCGTCTGATATGTCGCATATCTCGCCTAGGGGTGGTATACGTCAGACCCCAATAGCTCAATAAGTCGTGTCGATATGAGGTCTATAACTGTTCGAGAAACTACTGGTAACACTTACCAGTAAATCTCAGCAACCCTGGCCAGGGATTTCCTGTTATAGCCAATCGAACACAGCGCAACATCAACCCCCATATACCGGGAGAGACGAATCCCCTCCTATCGCTCATTGCCTCCATGTGACTCGGGACTGTACCCAAAAACCACCGTTTTGCACGCCCTCTTGGACGTGGTAAGATGGAAATCAAAGCACAGTGGGAACCACACAAGACTCTATGACGATCTCGGGTCAACAGACTACTCTGTACCAGTGTCACCAGAGAACTGCCATCTGACGTGAGGTATAATACCATCTGGGAGTTCTCGGCGAGTCCGTCCAGTGTACCCAGTCTCTACTGAGCACCCGTATATCATCTCTGATGTCAAACACCGATGGATATGGGATCATCCATCGCCCATCTATATGGGTCGAGAAGGTACACGCTAGTCTACTCTGGTATATCGATGCCCCGTCTCGATACACCCACGACTAGGGACTTTGAAGGATGTACTTATGGACTACCATGTCCCCACTAGTATGATCCGCATCATAGTCCAGGTAGTCAAGTACAGATCCCAAGGGCTTTACCAACATGTAACAGAGAGACAAACAGTATACACGTTAAGGTAAACTTCAACCAGATAGCATACTATCATGTCGAGCAAGAAAGTCCTCCCTATATATGTCCCAGCATCCACTACAATATACATCCTATGTACAGTAATGGCCTCTAGGGCATACATATAACTAACACAAGAGCTGTTCATCCGGGAAAACGTCGTTGATCGGAATTGGAAGCGAAGGCGAAGAAGGAAGTCGTGAGAGATGGTCGGCAACTACGTTTTCACATTCTCGTTTGTCCTTAATGAAAAGGTCAAACTCTTGAAGCAAGAGGATCCAACGTATTAACCGAGATTTTGCATCTTTCTTCGCAAAAAGATGGTGCAGAGCAGAATGGTCTGTGTAGACAATGACTGAAGAGCCAATAAGGTAGGGACTGAACTTCTCTGAAGCAAATACAACAGCTAAGAATTCCTTCTCAGTTGTTGTATAATTTAATTGGGCGTCGTTCAGGGTTCGGCTCGCATAATAGATTACGTGCGGCATCTTGTTTATGTGTTGTCCAAGGACAACACCAATGGCAAAGTCGGATGCATCGCACATAATCTCAAATGGGTGCGTCCAGTCAGGCGAAGAAAGAACGGGAGCAGAAGTGAGTGAGCTTTTCAATGACTCGAATGCAGTCACACAACTCGAGTTGAAGTCGAATGGCGTATCCTTGGCCAGCAAAAGAGTCAGGGCCTAGCAATCTTGCTAAAGTCCTTGATGAACCGTCTATAGAAACCAGCATGGCCAAGGAAGGCTCGGATATCTCTGACGCATCGGGGAGGAGGGAGATTGGAAATGACCTCAATCTTCACTTTGTCAACCTCTATGCCATTTTACGAGATGATATGTTCTAAGACAATACCTTCGCGCACCATGAAGTGGCATTTCTCCCAATTCAAAGTGAGATTCTTGTCCTTACATCGGGTAAGGACAGCGTCAAGATGCAGCAAGCACTCGTTGAAGGAATCGCCGAAGATGGAGAAATCGTCCATGAAGATCTCCAGAAATTTTTCCACCATGTCTGAGAAGATTCCCATCATACACCGCTGGAAGGTAGCGGGCGCATTGCATAACCCAAAGGGCATGCGACGATATGCAAACGTGCCGATAGGACAAGTGAATGTGGTCTTGTCCTGGTCTTTTTCGGCGATGGGAATCTGATTATAGCCGGAGTAGCCATCAAGAAAGCAGTAGTACTCGTGTCCGGCCAATCGTTCAAGCATTTGGTCAATGAAAGGTAGCGGAAAGTGGTCCTTCCGCGTTGCGGCGTTGAGTTTTCTGTAATCGATGCATACTCGCCACCCAGTTTGGGTGCGAGTAGGGATTAACTCGTTCGCCTCGTTAGTGATGACCGTTATACCTGATTTCTTGGGGACAACGTGAATGGGGTAACCTACTGGCTATCAGAGATAGGGTAAATGATACCACTATCCAGACATTTTACGATTTCCTTCTTCACACCCTCGTTCATGACTGGATTGAGACGTCTTTGTGGATCCCGCGCTGGTTTGGCATCATCCATCAGATGAATGTGATGTTCAACGATCAGGGGACTAATCCCCTTGATGTCCGCCATGGACCAGCCAAAAGCTTGCATGTTGCTGTGCAAGACCGCGAGAAGGGCTTTCTCTTGCTCTGGAGCTAGAGAAGCCGAGATGATGACAGGGAGGGTCTCGTTCTCACCTAAGTAAGCGTACTTAAGGTGAGACGGCAAAGGCTTGAGTTCGAGCGTTGGAGGTGAAACGATGGAAGGCAAGATTGGTAAAGCGGTCTCGAACTCAAAGGACTCCAGCAAAGGTTCAAAACGAGTGTAAGCGACCGAGTCGGATGGTTCAGGTAACTCATCCGGAAATTCGAAGGATTCAAACTCGGGTTGCGAGCGGCTAAGATCGTTCAAGAACGTGAAACACTCGTAGTCGTTGTCGGGCGCAGAAACAGCAGCAGGTTCAAGGAGGAACGCACTAGTGGCGTTAAGGTTATCATGATCGAACAAAAATTCCTCGAATTCACACTCTTCAGGGGTGATCTCCTGGATCGAGCAGGCGTCCAGTATATGAGCATTAGGTTCGGAGGGCTGATTCCCCAACCAAAAAATGTTGAGTTCAATTGTCATGTTTCCAAAAGAGAGGTTCATCGAACCATTGCGACAATTGATCACAGCATTTGAGGTTGCAAGGAATGGGCGACCGAGTATCACCGGAATTTGATTCCGGGGGTTAGCTACAGGCTGTGTGTCTAATACAATGAAGTCAACGGGGAATATGAAGTCCCCGACTTTGATTAACACATCCTCTAGCTCACCCCTAGGATGGGTGATCGATCGGTCGGCCATTTGGAGAGTACAGTGTGTGGGTTTCAGCTCTCCTACGCCTAATTGCTCGTATACTGAGTACGGAAGCAAGTTAACACTGGCATCAAGATCTAATAGTGCGCGGTTGATGTTCTTATCCCCAATGGTAATAGAAATCGTAGGACAGCCAGGGTCCTTCCGTTTTTGTGGTAAAGATTGGGTAAGAGCATCACTCACAGCACTAGCCAAGAAAACTTTCTTTGGTACTTGAGACTTCCTCTTTTTCGTGCACAAGTCCTTTAAGATTTTCGCGTAGGATGGGACTTGTTGGACGGCATCTAAAAGAGGAATGTTAATATTAACCTGCTTAAATAACTCCAGAATCTTCTCCATTTGAGGATTTTGTTTATTAGACCTCAACCGGTTTGGAAATGGGACGTTTTTAAAATTGGTTGAGTCTAATGCTTGTGGAGGAGATTGTGGAGTCGGAACGGATCCCAGAACAGGTGTTTTCGTGGAGTGAGAAACGGGTCTGTTCATAGCAGAAGAAGAGGAAGGAGAGCCTGTTGAAGAGCGGAGAATAGGCTCAGAAGACGACGAAGCAGAAGAAGAAGAAGAAGAAGAAGAAGAAGAAGAAGAAGAAGAAGCGGCCGAGGTGTCATCGTTGATCCGTGTGCCAATGTTGTTTTGCAGCATCCTTCCCGATCTCAATGTGGTCACGGCACTCACATTATGGTTCTGTTGTTCAAGAGCAACATGTGCATTCTGTGGGTGACCGGGATTTGGGAGTGGCTGGGACGGGAGCTTCCCCTTCTCTCACTCGCTTAAGGCCGCATTCAGCTGTGCAATCTGGGCCTCGATGGTCTTGATGCTTTGCCCGTGAGCGGCAGTGTGTTGCACTAAGGATTGAATGGAATACTGGATGTTGGCGGTGGATTGAGTCGATTGTTTAACGAACGCCTCCAGACTTCGTTCGAGCGAGGAAACCTTATCGTTGTTTGACGGAACAAAATTGTTTTGGGGAAAAGAATTGTTGGGTGCAAAGTTGTTCGTCTGATTTTGAAAAGGTTGGGGTTGGAAGGGCTGCTGAAATTGATGTTGAGTTTGTTGTTGCGCTTGTTGTTGCGGCGGAGGGGGCCTTTAGAAATTGTTGCCTTGGAATTGATTCTGATTCTGATTCCAGGCGAAATTGGGGTGGTTCCTCCAACCGGGATTGTAGGTGGAAGAGTATGGATCATTCCTCGGTCTTTGCTGGAATGCAGCATTAACCTGATCATGTCCTTGCGATGGTGGATTGTAAGGACACTCTTCGGTTAAGTAAGAAGGATCGGAACAACAAGCGCAAATGGTGCGAAGGGGGAGAACAGGGGTAGGAGCAGGAGAAGAAAATTTGCTCTCTATCGCTTCAAGCTTTCTCGTTATCGCAGCCATTTCAGCTTTCATCGCAATAGAGACGTCAGTTGGTGAATTCCTACCCTAGACTGACCGGTAGAAGTGGAGGTAGAAGAAGAAGAAGTCGGTCTGGTGCTCTCCCATTGTAGCGTTTGCTCCGCAAGATCGTCAAAGAATTGCCATGCTTCCTCGTCAGATTTCGATAGGAAGTGGCCCTGACAGATGGTTTCCAACAACTGCTTCGTTGCTGGGTTCAGGCCCTCATATAAGGTTTGGCAAAGTTGCCATTTCTCTATACCGTGGTGAGGACACTGAACAAGAAGGTCTTTGTACCGGTCAAAGCACTTCCAGAAGGGTTCAGAAGGAAGCTGAGAGAATTGGTTGATTTCATTGCGAATCCTTGCGGTTTTATGATTCGGATAGAATTTCTTTAGAAACGCTTTTACAAACTCGTCCCAACTGGTTATGGAATGGGAAGAGGTGCTATACAGCCATTTTTCAGCAAGATCGCATAAAGTGAACGGAATGACCCGTAGACGTATAGCATCGTCCGACAGTTGGGTAGTTTTCATCATGGCACAAACGTTTTGAAATTTATTGATGAAGATATAGACATCTTCAGATTCAAGCCCATGAAATCGTGGAAGCATGTTGATGAAGTGGGGCTTAATTTCAAAATTATCCCCATTGGCCGGTGGAAGAGAAAGGCAGGTGGGAAGTGCAGAACGGGTGGGATAGAAACGATCCTGGAGCGCGATTCGCTGCGGCGCTACAACAGGCGGTGGTGGTGGGTTATTGGTCTCCGTAGGAGGTGGAGCCAATCCAGGGGTAGTCAAGGAGATGTTTGGATTAAATCCTGACATCGCGGAAGAAGAAGTTGGTGATGGTGAAGGTGAAGATGTATGAACAGAATTCCGGTCAACGTCGGAGTTGGCCGGCAAAGGTAAAGGTGAAAGAGGAGTGGACGGAGTTTCGACGTCTGAGTCGATCGCGTAGTCGGTAGAGACTAACGTAACGCGGACTAGGCGGGCGCTAGTGTCCCGAGTCCAAGCGGACATACACTAAACGAGTTTAGTATAGTCAAAGCGGAGAAGGTGAGGGTAAGAAAACGTCAATGGAGAAAGGCGATGGGTGGTGGGTGAAAAATGGATTTTGGCGACAAAGGGCAAGTTTTTATAAAAGTTTTTGATTTTTTCCTTTTTTTTTTATTTTTAGAAAGAGCTTTACAGAAATATGTACGGACTTACGGTTTTAAGCAATCACAAACAAGATATGCACAATCACACCTAGATCTAGGGTCACCTAGGTCTGCTAGACAGCTCCTAACTGTTCCAGAGGGCTAGAAATAGGACCTCAAACCGCCTCTTCTCCGTCAATTGCGACCAGGTAAGTGCCAGGTAAGTGGGAGGTTATCCAACGCTTTCGCGAAGTTCCTTAATTAAATAACCACTTGCCTTCGACACACTTTCCTAGACACCGCAAAAGTCAGATAGGATAAACGGCCGATGCCTGTAACTAGTCCTCTGTCCTATTGAGCGCGAAGTCCTTAGGGCTGAGTCTAGTATTTTTTTTAATTTAACAATGGTCAATGCATATGCTTTTTATGATTTCTGGGGTCCTGGGAAGAGTGATGAAATCCCCACCCAATCTGAATTGGTTTCAAGCCCCTTAAGTCCGTATTAATGAATGCACAGTGGTAACAAATCAACTGCAAACAATTTTTATTTTTTAGCGCGGCGCAAAGAATCCTGCACAAGAACAGTTTATTGGAAGGGGGAAGAGAATTTGCGCAAAGAATGCTGCAGAAAACACAGTTTATTGGAGTCCAGAGGAGTGGGAGAAGAAGAGAAAGACTCACAGAAAGTTTTGCACCATGAAGAAGCCAAAAGGCCGCGGTTCCGCGGTCTAAGCTTGCTTATGCCGCGGTTCCGCGGCAGAAAGGTGGGATTGGGCCTTCAAAAATTTTAGGTGTTCTGCTGTGGTTGTCCTCTGCTTGTCTGGAGTTGCTGAATCTTTATTTGCTTACTGTATCTGCTCTAGATTTTTACAGTAGACCGGTTGCTTCGTTTTGATCCGTTGCGGTGTAGCCGCGAAATATGGGTCTATCTTCCCACGTCTTTGGCACTGAACTTGAACTTCGAATATCCCACGTCTTTGGCACTGAACTCGAATTCCGTATTATCCTGCACACTTGCACAAAAACTAATCAAAAATAACAATATGGGTTTTTTTTTTTACAATGTATATTTTTTTGTTTTGTTTTTGGATTAGATTTATATTCACAAGTTAACCCGAAATTACACAAAAAAATAAACTACCGTCTCCCCAGCAACGGCGCCATTTGATTGTTAGAGATTCTGCATGTTCAAGTTTAGTTAATTACCGCAATCAAAACGGTTTCGCTTGTAGCTAGCCGGTTGAGTACGGGTCGTCCGCAGGAAGATGGGAATCTTTTTCTATGTGCTTTAACGAGTTAAGTCCAAAAGTCCAGATTTGTTTGTGATTATCTAAGTGTTAAAATGATATGTAAAGAGAGCTTGTTAGGGTTAGGATTAGGTTAGTTTGAGTTAGGAGTTGCTCACTTCTTTCGCTGCCACTCTTAATATCGGTGTTACGGTAATCGGCAACAACGGGGATTAGCACGACTAGGAAGGAACTTGCGAGTATAAGCTAGGCTTTCCAACGCTTAAGTTCTTCCTTTTGGTGCTTGTCCGTCCGTTCTTGGCTCTTAGCCATAACCTCCGGTTAATTCAACCACAACCGGTCTCACTACGGAATCACCGCTATCATATAGGATAGGGTGCCGTAGGGAGCGGATTGTGGTTCAATTAACGGGAGTCGATTTAAGATGTTGGGCAAGGAAAGAGTGAGAGAGATTTCCTTCTCTCAAACTTCCCTTATCCTACCCTAACAAGTATGGAAACTACTCACGCATCATAACGAAAAGAAAAGAATACAAAAGAGGAAGATAGAAAGAAGGAGATTAGAAGATAACAACTAGCTATTTGCGACCTCACCTCGGCAAGGATCAAGCGTAAGCATCATGGTTGTTTTTAAGGATTAAGGAAAAGAGACAAGAAAGAAACAACAAGAAATAACAACTAAGTTAACAAATGAAAATTACAAGTATTTAACATAAGAGCAAGACAAGTATGATAATGAAATGAACTTCTTTATTCATCATTCTTCACTCACAAAAGCTCACTACAAATTTTTCAATGGAGAAGAGATGAGAAGAGGAAGAAGAACAAGTATTCTAAAACCTAGAAAAATACAAGATTATGCACCTTTGGCTTCACAAGGTTCTGGGCTATTTATAGGCAGTGAACTGAAAATCTAGGGCAAAATTCTGCCTCAATATAAAAAGACCAAAATAACCCTGAAGTTTCGTCAACTGAGGAGGCCGTACGGCCCCGGTTCCGCGGCCTAAGCCTGCTATTGCCGCGGAACCGCGGCACTTTAGAGGAATTGGGTCTTCATTTCTTGGTGGTTTTTCCTGGTTTGCTGTGCCCTTTATTCTGGTATATGTATTTTCTCAGATTTTCTTCACGATTTTTCCAGAATTTCTGTTGAGCAAAAGGTGATTTGATTTGGATCTTTTTGTCATGATTTCCTCGAGCTCCGTGTAGATTTCTTGGATCTTGTGTTGCCATTGAGCCTTGTGCATGAAAACGACATTGATTTGCCATTTTGTCTCTTAAACTGGTGTGTGGCAACAGACGGATAAAGAGCGGAGATCCGTGTTTTATCTGTGGTTGGCAGGAACCCGAGTTTTGTCGTGTTTTTTCCATGAATTTCACCGTTTAGAGCCGAGAACCTGTATCCTGCAATTGACTAGCAAACACAGCTCAAGAGTACCTACCGATATGCAATGTGATAAAAATTGGGCGGTATGAAAATGCAAAAATCTGATATGAACACCTTCCGTTCCCCAGAGTCAAAGTGGCGATCGTTCATTTAGCATGAATTGAAAAATAGCTAAGTTAGAATATGTCGTTGTTGACTAATTCTTCCTTGACGAGGGCATTGGATCCATCTTTTCTTAGGGCAGGAACCTACCCCACATAGACGAGCCGAACAGGAGTATGCTCGGTGGCCTCTTAGCGAGGGCTTTAGATCCTTAGCATTGATGGCTAGAAAGCTACCCGTTAGGGATGGACCGGGCCGGAAACTGCTCGGTGGCCTCTTTATGAGGGCTTTAGATCTACAGCGTTGTTGGGTAGGAATCTACCCGCTGCAGATGGACCAGCAGGAAATTTCTTGGCGGCCTCGCGATGAGGGCTTTAGATCCTTAGTATTGTTGGGTAGGAAGCTACCCGCTAGGGATGGACTGGGCAGGAAACTGCTCGGTGGCCTCTCTATGAGGCTTCAGATCCACGGCATTTGTTGGGTAGGAATCTACCCGCTGCAGATGAGTCAGCAGGAAATTTCTCGACAGCCTCGCGTTGAGGGCTTTAGATCCTTAGCGTTGTTGGATAGGAAGCTACCCGCTAGGGATGGACCGGGCAAGAAGCTTCTCGGCGGCCTCGCGATGAGGGCTTTAGATCATTTGCGTTGTTGGGTAGGAAGCTACCCGCTAGGGATGGACCGGACAGGAAGCTACCCGCTAGGGATGGACCGGATAGGAAGCTGCTCGGTGGCCTCACGATGAGGGCTTTAGATCCTTAGCGTTGATGGGTAGGAGGCTACCCGCTAGGGATGGACCGGGCAGGAAACTGCTCGGTAGCCTAGCGATGAGGGCATTGGATCCTTAGCGTTGTTGGGTAGGAAGCTATCCGCTAGGGATGGACCGGGCAGGAAGCTGCTCTGTGGCCTCGCGATGAGGGTTTTAGATCTTTAGCATTGATAGGTAGGAAGCTACCCGCTAGGGATGGACCGGGCAGAAAACTGCTCGGTGGCCTCACGATGAGGGCTTTGGATCCTTAACGTTGTTGGGTAGGAAGCTACCCGCTAGGGATGGACCGGGCAGGAAGCTGCTCGGTGGCCTCGCGATGAGGCCTTTAGATCCTTAGCGTTGATGGGTAGGAAGCTACCCATTAGAGACGGACCAGGAAGGAAACTGCTCGGTGGACTCGCGATGAGGGCTTTCGATCCACAGCATTGTTGGGCAGGAATCTACCCGCTGCAGATGGACCGAGCAGGAATCTACTCGGCCGCCTCGTGAGGAGCGCTTTGAGATTCTCGTGGGCCCTCGTGGGGTGTCGTTCAAACTTTCATGGGCCGCTTTGGCGGGAGTGAGGGCGTCGTTCAACATTCCGTAGGCCACAATGGCGGGAGTAAGGGCATTGTTCAACCTTCTGTGGCCCGCATAAGCGGGCGGCAACTGGCATGGCCAACATGTGGCAGTTCTTTATCAGGAAACTGAGATATCCCGTGATTCGTGTCGCTGCGTGAGTAAGTTTCGGCCGTTGGAAGATTTTGTTGAGACTATAAATAGTGAAGGCATGTTAGTTTCCTTTCAATCTTGCATTCCCTCGAAGATGTCTGGGCGTATATTCCTCATCAGGGAGATCATCTCTCGTAACTACTTGCATCTTTACTGCTTCGATCGATCCCAGCAGACATACGAGGCGGTAATAGATCGCGTAGAGGGCCACTTTGGTCGCCTACTTCCCCGGCGATCTGCCATCTTCTAAGTTCTTATGTACGCGATGTGGAGGATGTCCCCGTGTCTACACAATGTCATGTCTCCGCAGCTGAGGGAAGAGGCGCTTGACAAGGTGCACACGCTCTACCACCTCGGCCTGATCTCGCAGAGCAGGAGGGAGCGATCGGTGGGCCTTCTTCTGGAGAATTTCCAGAAAAGGCATATCATCGCCTCTTTTCCAGCAGATAGGGGCCCTGGTGCTTCCATGGTATCTGGGGTCCACGGGCACCGTCAGAGGGAGCGTGTTGAGGAAGCTAGGGCTCAGCTGCAGGAGATTTCCTCAGAGTACCATCAAGAGTGATTCCTTGATCCCTGCCCCCCTCTATTGTAATATTGTAAGGCTGAGGAGCCTATAATACCATTTTAATGAATAAAGTTCTTCTTTTTTTATACGTATTGTCTTTTTTTATCCCCTCGGTATATTTTACACAATTTCTAAAACAAACCTAGGGGTCTCGGGACCGAGAAAAGAAACAAAAGTTGTGCAGAAGGTCTCCTTTATGAAAGGACCTAGCTCAGAAGATTTAATACAATGTCAATAACAATTACATTGTTTCAAAAGAAGAATACATGCTTATTTGTACAATTTGAGTTTTTCGATGTTGTAGGGCCGAAGAAACTTACGCCCCCGGGCGTCTTGTAAGCGATACGCTCCACCGGGCAATACTTCTGCTAGGAGGAATGGTTTGTCCTATTTCAAGGAGAATTTATGCAGCCTTGCTTGGTCCACAAACTCGTTCCTTTGTAGAACCAGATCTCCTATCTTGAAGGCCCGATGTTCAACTCGGACGTTGTAGTAGCGAGCGGTTTGCTGTTGATAGATGGCTACTTTGATCTGCGCTCGATCCCGCTTTTCCAATAATACGTCCAAGTTGGTCCGGAGTGCCGAGGTGTTCGCTTCATCGTCAAAGCGTTCGACTCTATAACTGGGCAGTCCGATCTCAGCCGGGACCATCGCCTCGGTGTCGTAGCAGAGGCTGAACGGGGTTTCTCCCGTGGGTGTTTTCTTCGAGGTCCGCAATGCCCATAGCACCCGCGGCAATTCCTCGACCCAGCTGCCATGTCTTCCTTCTAAGCGAGCCCTGAGTCCGCGTATGACTCCTCGGTTTGCTATCTTGGCTTGTCCGTTGCATTTTGGATGCGCCACCGTGGCAAACTTCATTAGTATGCGGTAGTCGCTGCAAAATTCTTTGACTTTGTCATTTCCGAAGTTGGTCCCGTAGTCGGTAACGATGCACCTCGAGATTCCAAATCAAAAGATGATGTTGTTATGCAGGAACTTTATAGTAGAGGCAGCATCTGGCTTTCTGATGGTCATGGCTTCTGTCCACTTTGTGAAGTAGTCTACCGCGATAAGGATGTATTTGTGTCTGTCCATGCCGGTGGGGAGTTGGCCCACCATATCCACCCCCATTATGCAAACGACCAAGGGGAACTGAGGGGCGTTAACTCGGTAGCGGGAAGACGAGGTACGCTGCCGTGGAGTTGGCAGTTCTTGCATCTTCTAACGAGCTTCTCGACATCCTGGTGTATCCTCGGACAATAATATCCTTGGAGCAGCGTCTTCTAGACCAGGGTGCAGGCCCCTTGATGCGCTCCCCCGACCCCTTCATATATCTCTCGTAGAATGTAGTCGGCTTCGTGGAGGTCGACACATCGGAGCAGGGACTGAGTGTATAACTTCTTGTAGAGGTTTCCATTGCTCCAGATGAAATGACGAGCTTTTGCCCGAAGGCGGCGAGCCTCCCCTCAGTCCTTTAAAAGTATAACATCTTTTAGGAACTCCACGAGGGGCTTCCTCCAATCTTGGCCTTCCTCCCGAATAGCATATACTTCGAGCGTTACCTTCCCATCTTCCAGATGGGCCATGGCAAGATTTCGAAGAGGATGTTTCTTTTATGGTCGGCGGTATAGGAAGAAGCGGGCTTGCTTAAGGCGTTGGCTTGAGTGTTTAGGGTCCGGGGAATCTGCTCTACCTGGACTTCGTCGAAATTTTTTCGAAGTCTTTTTACCTCGGCTTGATATTTGATCATGAGTGGTTCTCGGGCCTTGAATTACCCGGTTACTTGGCCGACGACCAATGCCGAATAGCTGCGAATTCGGATTGTCTTTAGCCCTACCTCGGAGGCAATTCGCAATCCGGCTAACAAAGCCTCGTATTCCGCTGCATTGTTCGAAGCTCCGAACCCTAGATTCAAAAAGTATTCCATCTCCGCTTCGTCCGAGCCTCGGATGATCAGGCCAGCCCCGCTCCCTTCCTCGATAGAGGATCCGTCCACGTAGAGCACCCAGTCAGGGACGGAGTCAGCTACTTCCTCGACCGAGGGACGTGGTTTGGGGCCCCATGCTGCCGCTTCTTCTTTAGTGGGAATAGTGCATTCGAGCACAAAGTCTGCTAGGACCTGCGCTTTGATGGCCTACTTGGGGCGGTACTTGATGTCAAATTGAGATAATTCCCACCTCCATTTCTCTAATTGTCCTGATGATTCAGGGGAATCGAGAATATTCTATATAGGTCGCTCGGTGAGGACGGGGATGGTGTGCGCCTGGAAGTAGTGCCGTATTTTTCTTGAGGCGACAACAACTGCCAAGGCTATCTTTTCTATGGCTGGGTATCTTGTTTCCGCGTCCTTAAAAACGTGGCTTATGTAGTAAACCGGCTTCTGTACACTATCGAATTCCCTGACGAGCACTGATCCTGTAGCTTGATCAGAGACCGAGAGGTATAATAATAGCTCGTCGCCTTCGACAGGTCGAGTGAGCAGAGGGGGAGTTGATAGGTGCGCTTTGAGCTATTCGAAAGCGTTCTGACACTCCTCCGACCATTCGAACTTAGGAATTTTTCTTAAGGCTTTGAAGAACACGAAGCACTTCTCCCCGGATCTTGACATAAAGCGACTCAGGGCAGCCACCCTCCTTGTGAGCAGCATGATCTCAACATTGCTCTTCGGTGTGGCCATGTTGAGAATGGAGCTGATCTTTTCTGGGTTCGCTTCGATTCCTCGATGGGTGACCATGAACCCGAGGAATTTCCTACTGGTGATTCCGAACGCACACTTAGTTAGATTCAGCTTCATTTTGTACTTGCACGGGACGTCGAATGTCTCCCCGAGATCTTTAGCGTGTCCGTCTGATGAGGTTGATTTTTTGAGCATGTCATCGACGTAGACTTCCATGTTCTTCCCGATCTGCGGTTTGAACAGTTTGTTGACGAGGCGCTAATACGTGGCCCAAGTGTTCTTAAGTCCGAAGGGCATCACTTTGTAGCAGTATACCCCCTGGTCAGTGGTGAAGGCGGTAAGTTTTTCGTCGGCCGGGTTTATGCTGATCTGATTGTAACCCGAGAAGGCGTCCATGAAGCTCAATAGTTCATGGCCGGTCGAGCTGTCTACAAGCTGGTCTATCCGAGAGAGGGAATAGTTATCTTTGGGGCATACCTTGTTTAATTCCATGAAATCGACGCATATACGCCATTTCCCGTTGGCCTTCTTGACCATGACTACATTTTCCAGCCAATCAGAGTAGTCCAGGTTCCTGATAAAGTTAGCGGCAAGCAGTCGATCCACTTCGTCTTCTATTGCCTTTTGCTTGGCCGGCGCAAAGCTTCTTTTCTTTTGTCGGACATGTTTTGCTTTCGGATCGATCCTGAGCTTGTGGGAGATCACTCTAGGGTCAATTCCGGGCATGTCCGCTGGCACCCAAGCGAAAACGTCTGAGTTATCTCGGAGGAACCGGATCAGTTCTTCGCGGCGATCCATAGTCAGGAAAGAGCCGATATGGACCGTTCGGTCGTTAACCCCTTCTTGGAGTGGTACTTCCGTTAATGCTTCTACTGGGGCACCTCTGACTTCTATTTGGTCGTCGCGTGTATCTAAAGACCCCTGGAAGTCAGGTATGCCATCAAAATCGTCACTTTGATCTCCTTCAATGGACGTCGTGGTAAGGCAAATCCTAGCGGTATGCTGGTCTCCGTAGGCCCGGCCTATTCCCCCTTGATCTAAAGGAAACTTGATCGCAAGGTGATGAGTTGAGATCTGGGCTCGGCGAGCGTTTAAGGTCGGACGTCCTAGGAGAATGTTGTAGGATGAAGGGACTTTGGCGACGAGGAAATCCACAGGTACGGTCCGTGTATGTCCCGCTTCCCCAATGTTGAGTAGGAGGGTGACCAATCCCTTAGTAGGGACGAAGTGATTGGTGAACCCCGAGAGGACATGGGAGTTAGGTCAAAGGTCGAATGGTCCTAACCCCATACGCTGGAAGCAGTCGTGGAACAGGATATCCGCCGAGCTCCCTGAGTCGACCAAAATCCTCTGGACCTCGTAACGGTGGAATCTGGCCGTTATTACGAGTGGGTCGTTGTGAGGCAAGGATATACCATGGAGGTCTTCATCGGTGAAGATGATGGGCTCGTCCTTCCTGCACTTCTTCTGGGGTGGATCGCCTACACCTTCGACCGGGAGGAGGCGGTGGTTTCCGCCAGCTTCCCGAGTAGGATTCGAGGTAACGACCATGATTTTCCCGATCATTAGCTCCCCGGGAGGAGGCTGGTTCTTTTGCTCCCATTCTGCCCGCCGCTTGTCCTGCAAGTACTTCACCAGGTGGCCGGAGAGGATCAACTTCTCGATGTAGCCACGAAGTTGTTTGCAGTTTTCGATCAGGTGACCCTGCGACCTGTGGAAGGCGCAGTACGGGCCTCAGAGACGCTTGCCCGCCCTTTGGGTTACTGGCGGGAGCTTGAAGACCTCTCCCCCTTAGCTTCCTCCAACAGCTCGGTCTGGAAGATGTTTAGGGGAGTGTACTCCTGAAACCTCAGGGAGTAAGGTTTCGGACGATCGGCTTTCTTTTTCTCCTCCCGGTCCCTTTTCTTTCTGTCTGGCTAGTCTGCCCGGGGCAGGTTTGAGTTCACCTCGAACTCGAGATGGATTTCTCGCTCGGTCCAGGCTTTCACTTCGGCCATGGTCTTAGGTTGTGCTAATGCAAAAGAGCAGAGCCACTCTTTGTGCCTAAAACCTGACCTCGGCGTGGTGATGACCGTTTCATCATGATGCTCGGGGACCTCGAGAAGCGCGTTGTAGAAGTGGGTGAGATATCCTTTGAAGGATTCTTTTTCTCCGCTCTTGACGGTGAACAGGTAGTCGGCCGTCCTCTTCTGTCACCGATTTCTGACGAAGTGACCAAGGAATTGGGAGGCCGTCTTGTCGAAAGTCAAGATAAAGTGTGGAGTAAGTCCTCAGAACCAGTCCCGACCAGCCCGGATGAGGGTGGTGTGGAAAGCTCAGCATTGAGCCACGTCGGAGTTATCTTAGAACTCATGCCCACAGTAAATGCGTCCAGGTGGTCCTTCGGGTCTGATTTCCCGTCGAAGAGGACCATCTTGGGCGGTTTGTTCCTGGACGAGACGTGCTGGGCCAGCAGCACTTCTTTAAAGGGCTTCGTCAGTGAATCGGCGGAGTATCTGGCCCCTTCGCCGGACGCATGGTCGTCGCGTCATATGCCCTCGATTTTCTTCTCGAGGGCTTCGAGTCAGTGGTGGTATCCCGAGGATTCTGCATAGTCAGAGTGGTGGGTACCCCCGCTCCGAGTCTGCACCAAGGTGCGGCTTCGATTTTGCTCTATCAGGTGTCTCAAATCCTCGGGCGAGGCCCTTCTCGGGTAGTTTCTGCGCTCGTCGTTCGCGCGGTCCCGGCGAGAGTGGGGGCGTCGGTCATGCCTGGAAGCAGGCGAGCTAACCGACACCTCCTTAGAGGGAGAGAACGCACGACGGGCATCGAAGCGACGACCCAGTCTTCCCTGGGACCGCGGCGTGGAGCTTTCCGGCGCCCAGCGGGTCATGGAATCAATCGCCACGTGTGGGTTAAGGTGGCCGGAGTCGACCCGCCAGCGCTCGGTAGCACTGTGACGAGGGTGAGGTAGATCGAGGGCTTGAGTGTGCCCGTCCGTCCTTCTGCGGACGTCGTTATCCCGGGGAAAGAGAGCCGCGGTCTGGTAGGTAGGGCCCGCTGCTTGAACACGGACGAGGGCATCTACCGGCGATGTGAGCCTGTCTATCCGGGCATATAAGGCGTGGATGGCATTAGGAGGAGGAGGCGAGCCGCTCCCGCCTCCGTTGTGGCGGCTCGTATTCGGATCGTTGCGGTCGTCTCTCGCCATTGGATCAAAGATGGAAGATCAACTTTTATGGTGGAACAAAAAAATCTTTAGTTCCCACAGACGGCGCCAACTGATGGAGGTCATGATCTTCTTCAGATGCTGTCCTCCGTCGATCCTGCGATAGCGGTCTTGGATGGCTGAGATTTGGTTTTGGAGTTGTTGAGTGTGGATCTCAATGGGTTTGTGTTGGACGCCGAGCTACCTGCAAAGAAGTCCCAGGGTGGGTTACCATCGTAGGACCCTCCGACGATCAAGTTAGAGCCGAGGAATAGGTGTAGAGTAGCGGCGTATTGAGATAAATTTCCGATACCTGAGTCGTCTAAGAGGGGGGTTTATATAGGGGTCGCTTGGAGCGAGCGGGCGCGAGATCACCGCCGTCAGTTACGCCCACGCGTTATCCTCGCCTTTAATGGCGAGATGCGCCCATTAATGGAGGGATACGCCCATTAATAGAGGGATGCGCCAACGTGAGACGCGGATCGTGGGGAGGCGGATATCTCGCCCTGGCGATATACGCAGAGCCGTTGTATGGTGCATGGGATCCGCGCTCCTGGTTGATCGGGGAGGCCGAGGAAGCTCGGCACGTCAAGGCTCTGAGACGAGCCGGGAGGCCGAGGGAGCTCGGCGTGTCATGGGCTCGGAGATGAGCCGGGGGCCGAGGAAGCTCGGCATGTCAGGGGCTCGGAGACTAGCCGGGAGGCTGGAGACGAGCTATTGGTAGTTTCCTAGGTGAAGATGGAATGTATTCAGGAAGGTCTCCAGGAAGGCCGGATACATTCCTCGAGACGAAGTCCCGAGGAACCCTTATAATGCACCTCATTTATTCCACCTCCGTAGCCTTCGGGACACGTCATCCGCCATGTGTCGTAATCTTGAGGAGATACCGCTTGTGAGCATCATCAGCAACTAAATACCCATTTCTACAAACCATCGGAATATATAATTCGTTGGTATTAAAAATTACCAATCCCAGAAGCTAATTTCCTTATACAATATAATCTTAGTAGAAGTAATTCGACCTCGGTTTGTAATGCAGCAATGCCTGCTGATTTTTCATGAATAACCTTTTCAATACAGAGATACCGTCTGATTATATCAAATCCAAAACCCTAACATGTGTGTATTACATCAAAAATCCAAAATAAAACCCCCAAAAAGTCCAAAAAAATTTAAGTTGAGATATTAAAAGTTTTATATAAAATCTAATGGAGAAATAGTATTCGGATAATAAAAGTTATTTTGTATATTTGAGTTCTCTATGTATATAAATTGCTGAATTTGGTAGTTATGACTACATAACAGCATACTTCAAAGAAAACTGTATATTAAAATTGTAATAACACCTAAAATTTACTTCAAAAACATGAAAATTGCAGTTTCTTACTATATAATATGAAACTTTGTTCCTGCCATGTTGATCCTTTATCTATGGCTTATACAAGCTGGATCCACAATCGTAATGAGGAATTTGTCACTCTCCATAACTGGCGCTTAAAAATTCTGGCATATAATTAGGATTATAGTAAGCTCAGTAAGAGGTTAATAATGTATACATCTATACTAATTCATTGAAATCCCCTAATCAAAATCAAAATCAGGGTATATAATACAATTGCATTAATTTGGAACTTCACAAACCAAAAGAAAAATCAATCAAAACCCTAACTCAAATTTATATTGTCAATAATTTTTTAAATTTGGAAATAAAGCTAGGGTTTTCAAAATTCTCACATTTGGTATTTGATCAAAATCCGACCGAATAAGGATCACCACCTGCAAAAAATATAAAATCCAAGAAAACAATTTCTTATATAAAATCCCAAAACGCTAACATAGTGATGAATGAAACAAGCAGCAAAGCATAGATTTTTACTTGGTTCGCTGACCAGAAAAGAATCGATGAATCGTCAAAAACCCTATAACTTGGAACTCAATCTTCTAAAAAGAAAAAAGAAAAGCATTGGGATCAAATTCTTATAAGAGTAGTTTCATATATACCTAATTTTATTTTTGATGCCAATGTTTTAATAAAGAGTATGGAGAATCTAGAGAAGAAGTAATGAATCTGAGATAGCGGAGGATCCGGAGAATCTAGTGGAGAAATAGCGAGATAACGAGGATCGCATTAAGAGAGAGAAGTTGAGATAGCAAGGATCGCTGAGAGATAAAGATATTTAACAGAAAAACACGGACCAAAACTTTTAGCAATTTGTTTATAGGAATAAGTATAGACAGATATAAAAATATATTCCTATGCAATAGAAATTATTCTTGAAGCGGATCAATAATTTTTTTCTAACATTTTATTCACATGCATTTATCGATGTAAGTTTTAAGAATGTTTGATCAAAATATCAAAAGTTGCCCCCACCTCTCACCCCCCACCCCGACCCCGAGATGTGAACAGAGTATTAAGGAGGCTTTTTATGAGCAATTAGCATGTAAACACATATTTTGTAAAGCAATATAAGCTCTTCATAGCTCAGGATCAGTGTTCATCTTCCAAATTGAAGTAAATTTTTATACAATTCTATTTAATTTATTAATCTGCCAGTTGACCGCAGGGGTGAAAGTCGGGTTGGGTTTGATCTGAATTTGAACTTGATCTGACCCGATTTTTCTGAGTATTTTAGACATATTATATCCGTCTGAACCCGATTGGACGGGTTGAAAATTAGATGAAAAAGTTTCGGGTCGAGGATGGGCTTTGCATTAAACCCTCCCGAACCCTGACCTTGACCCGATCTAAACCTGCTTTCTATATCCGATCCGATCCGATCCGATATATTACATAGCATTTAATTCTAAATTTTCTAATATACATATTATACATTATGTATGGTACCTAATTAGTGCAATTCTCAAGTGCAATCTACTATCACACATAATACATATAAGTTTGTCAAAACATAATTCTGCTTCTATATAATTGATAGAACTTTCCTCAAATAATATAATTTCAATTTTTTAATAAATTATAATGGGTAAAGCCCGTAAAACCCGCAACAACCGATTAGCCCGCCTAATACAGAAACCCATCTAACCACTCCGAAACTCGAAGTTGCAGTGGATTTAGCACGTTATTATTGAAATTGATTGCAAATTCGAAACCCGACATCAAGAGCCTAAAATAGTGAGTACATGCAATGCACGTGGTGGGATTTAAATTAATCATTAATTTAAATCCTAAGATTATCTTTAAGGATACCTCATGAAATATATATTAAATCTTTAAGATATCTCAATTAGTTTTGGATTTAGATAGTTGAGATAATCCGGTAATTTAAATGCATGCATATCTCTCGTATATCCTTAGCCTATATATTGATTGAAGTTGGCTGCAATTAATTGAAAATCCACCAAAAGCACTTAAAAGTCTGCAGCCATTAACGGGCCTGCGGGACAAACAAAAAACTCCAGAAAGGCTTTTTTTATTGAAGTGAGAGAGAGAGAGAGATTTGTAGCGGTGAGATTTTTTTTTGTATCTGGACGGTGATCGGAGAGAGCGTTCTCGTGTAATACTTTCTTAATAGTGGAAGTTTTCGTCGTCGGGTAAATTTTGTGTTTGCGTTGCTTGTTGTGTACTTCTGATAATTTGTATTGTTTTGGTAGATTGTCCGGTTAGTCTTTTTCAAGTAATTTGTTTGCACGCGATCTTGATAGATTATTTTTTCCGCTGCGATTCTTGGTGTGTTTTATGATTCCTTGGATCAAGGATATAGAAAATTCACAACAAGTGGTATCAGATTCAGTGTTTTCGGATTATTTGGGGAGATGAAATCTACACATTACAAGGCTGTCAAGTTTGATGGGCGGAACAACTTTAGCTTTTGGAGGTTGAAGATAAACGCTATTCTCATGCAGTAAGGGGTTTACAAGATTGTCTTTGTAAAAGACAGTATTCCAGAGACGTCCACGGCTGATAAGAAAGAAGAGATGGAGGGTAAGACCTTCAGTTTGATACAGTTAGATACAGTTTCAGTTGACTGACGAAATTCTTTACGAGATTGTGCAGCAGATTTATGGAGATATTGCTAGACCTTTTACTAGTTTAGGTGGTTCAGACTCTGTCAAAGTGTGGCATCCACGATTGGGCCATAGTGGCGAGACGAGTTTAGAAGGGTCTCGAAAGAGGCAATCACTTGGAAGTGTAGATATCTGGATGAAAGATCTTCAGGAGGACTGTATTCAAGGAAACCAAACAGAGATGGTTACGGTACCGGTTTGTTCTCAAGATGGAGTCAGACATCATGGTTTCTTCATTGACGACTTCTCAAGAAAGTTGTAGGTGTATATTGTTGAGCCGAAGGCGGAGAATTTTCATATTTTCAGAAAGGCTGTTATGGAGAAGCGGTTAGAGAAGCGTGTGAAGGTTCTTCGTTTCGATCATGGTGGAGGGTTCTGCTAGTCAAGAAAGATCGAGTATCATGCCACTTTTGATCATAGGTATATTGGCGGAGCAGAGCGGATGGTTTGGAAGGTGTTTGGGAAGAACATGTATTCACGGTTTATGGCTGCAGTTCCGAGGGAGTTTCAGGCGGAGGCCTTATCTACTACCGAGTACCTCATCGGTCGGTCACCATCGACGGCAGTAGACTGGATAATTCCCAAGGAGGTATGGACTGGAGGGGCTGGGAATTACTCAGGGCTTTGTAATTCTAGAAGCGAAGCAAAAGGATACAGGTCGTAGTGTCTGTTGGGTTACGGCAGCGCTCTAGCTGTCGAACCGTGACCGGATGCGGAACAAAAATTTATGAAACTGGCGCTACCACAACCCCAAATACGAATCGACCATAAACCCTAAAAACTACCAAGCTAAAAAGAGAGTTGAGATATTATACCGAATGATCCGTGTCCTTCGGTCTTTAACAAGCTACCCAAGCTCATAGTGGCCACCATGATCTAGTTTGGTCGCCGGTCTCCCTCCATCGAAGATAATCCACCCGAGAGTTTATGAATCGAGCTCCTACTCCAAAACCGAAGTAACTAGGGTATCTAGTTTGCTAAACTTGTTAGCTTAGGAGATATAGAGTCCAATGAGAGATTAATTTGTCTCTAAACACCCTAAGTTTCTCAACACACGAGAGGGTTAGGGTGAAGGAAGAAGAAGATGTCATGGGAGATGAGTGTGTGAAGCTAGAAGCAACTCAAGAAAAATGAAGCTTGGAGCAGCTTGGAGCAAAGCAACAAAAGAAGTGGCTGCCTTTTTGTGTGTGTGTGTTGTGAGAGTGAGAGTGAGTAAAATAGAATAAAAGCAACTCAAGAAATAATATCTCAACTCAAAAAATATCTCACACCACTCACAACAAATATCAAGCATAAGTCTTACCTTGAACCATGCTTCAATCACATCACACTCATCTCTCCACCTCATTAACCTTTAAACTAAAAGGTAAAAACAAAATGAGTTTAGCAACTTCTAAAAGATAATCTTGTAATAAATTACAAGAATGCCTCTTATCCGTATATACATACCCATATCCGTATTCCGAAGAATCCGAATACAATGAGATGAAAATAATCTAACAATATAATACTAGGATCGGGCTTAAACCAAAACCCGCTAGTATTATCCGTCTGAACCATGATACGTGCACAAGTGCACGTATATGATCGAATCCTGCCGTAAAACCATACTGCCTCTACATTGTTTCGCCCGAAACAAGGAAACCCTCGGTGTGGGACTCTAAAGACTCGTCAATACACCAGCGGTGGGTTTAACCACAAACACGTCAGCGGCACTAGCTGTACGTAACGGCTACCCAGGTATTGAGCGAAAGGAAGGCCGACAAGCAAACTCATCCTGACCCCTACTGAGCCTGTCTGGTGACAATATTCGTACAGTACGGTCTCTTCATCTAAAAGTATCACATATCGAGTCTAGGGGGTAGATAAAGTCAGACCCCTAACAACGCGACATTTAGTGTTGGTATGAAGCCCGTTACAAACTGAGAAACTACTGATCCTGGATCAGTAATTCTCGACTACCTAGATCAAGGGTTTTTGGTAATGGCCACCTGTGCACAACGCGACATTAACCTCCAATACCGGGAAAGATGAATCCCCAACGATCCGCTCACTGGCTCCATGTGGCTCGGGACTGTACCCAACTAAAACCTCTTTACACGACTCCTTTGAGCCATGGTAGGGTAGTAATCAAAGCACGGTGGGAACTCACACGAGACAAATGACGATCTCAGGTTAACAGACTAATTTGTACACATGTCACCTTGGAACTACTATCTGACAATAGGTATAATACCAACTAGCATGTTCCCGGCGAGTCCGTCCAGTGTACTCATAACCCAATGAGCACCTGCATACTATCTTAGGTGAACAAACTAACACCAATGTCTTGTGAGACCTGACACCGCCCCTCATCGGGGTCTCGATCAGTATACACTAGTCTACTCTGGAGTATCGATGCCCAGTCTCACTACTCCCACGACTAGGGACATTTAAGGACATACTTATATACTACCCAGCTCCTACGTATATGATCACCATCATAATACCGGTAGTCAAGTAAGAATCCTATGGGCTCTATCAACATGTAATAGTGAACTGTAATGCCACCTAAAGCATGTACATGATGATAAAGATAAACCAGATAGCATACTATCATTTTGAGTAAAACTGTTCTACCTGTATAGGTCCTCCCTCAATCATCTAATCGCGTGCCTGCGATTACAATAATTGACTTGAGGCACTATAACCAACAATCTCCCACTTGCACTTAAGGCTAATTATTGCGGTGTCACACTCACAGCCTGTGTGATACCGAGCACCCAACTTCTCTACTAATCAGTTTCGCAAAGCCTGTTTGTGAAACTATTGTGTTCGAGAAATAGCCTCAGTGAATGGATCTTCTCCAATATTTCTTTCTATATATCTTTATATCTCAACTTCGTGGAGAACCACTATCTCCCGAAATGAGCAATGCCTGTCTTAGAATTGTCTGGATATGTGATGGGACTTAGTTCACAAGTGAACTCCAAATCCAACAAACTTCTTAGATTGTATTATCCATTGAATTTAATCAGTATCCTGCACCATGCCTTCCTCAGTATCCGCTTGGACCACCCGTACAACATACTGCCCCTCAAAAGAGGAAAAACTATAACTCAGACAGTCTCTCTGTCATCCAGGTCACCTTGGAAGCCTGAACTGATAACCGCTTCCCGAAGGAGGCTGCCGTTACCAATTACCAAAGAATATTCACTTGTGTTCAAAACTGTTTCCCTACGTTTCTCCAGGATTGGATTAATATATACTTTTTTCAACCTGTGCAAAAACAATATATGGTGTTGTACTTAACATTACATGATTAACTCAATTGCCTAAGCAAGTGATATACTAATCATGCAAATCCCTCTCCCCTTTAGTCTGTAAGACATCCTTTAGAGAGGGTGACTCCATCATCTGCAGGTACACCACCATGTCAGGAGTCGTCCATTCTAAAACACCCTTAGAATAATGTCAAAGTACCCAGATTGGGACACTTTTCAAATCTAGATCTAAAACCATAGACCTAGTTACCAGAATCCTGATATTTTATCCAGATTTTATATGGAGAAACACTTTGTGACAACCACAATATAACCGATAGTAGTATAGGAATATCTCTTCCTATTTAGTGCATGTCATCCAAAAACCAGGACATCACACCCTACTACCTTCTTACCAGATCCATCTATTTTTCTGATGAAGTCAAACTCTATGACTATTACATCAAAATAGATGATCTATCTCCGCTATACCTTCTTTAGTCTATAAATAGACATAAGCCACTTGCCCGCTATTCATCCGCTGCTCCACTGACTACAACAACCCTCTGGAAGAGTCATATATACATGCACTTCTAATGCTAGTTTAGAACGACACTATACTCATCCTCATGCCGGATCTTATAGTCTAGAACAACAGTAGAGGCAAGTTTGGGTAAACAAGAACCTCCCTGTCACCGTCCTTGAGGAGACCGAAGTACCTCTCGGGTGTATGAGATTACCTACCAAATCTGCGGAGTGGCTAATGGAATGTCGAATCCAATTGAATTTTTAAGTCCTACTAAATTTTCAGTAACCGTTTGTGGTTCTGGAATTACTTCCATTTCTACCATACTCCCACTAATATTTTCTGAAAAGAATCCATTTTACTAAAACTGGTGGCGAGTTAAGAACAATATAACTATTGATCTTCCAGATAGTAGAAAGTTAACCCTCGTCAAAACCCGGGATAACCCACAAACTGCCATTACTGAAACGTGCCTTGAGTTTATCCGGATTCTGGTTTTAAGTATAAGTCGTACAACTCCATATACCTTAACATAGTTAAGATATGAACCATTCTATATCCACTATAGAAACAAGAGCACAAATTTAATTGGAACCAGATTCAAAATCATGCAGATGTCTCCAGTGCATATCAACCACATGGAAGGAGGTCAATCAATATTACTCATCTAGGAGTGCATCCACATATGAGCAACCTGAAGGAGAAACAAGTTCTCAAAACTATTACTATCAACGGAATACCTAGCACAGGTATCTACATCTTCGACCACCTTGAAGAATCCTGATACTTTGCAACACATGGTTCTCTACTTTATTCTTATACCTATAACTTCTCAAAACTTGGACCCTGTATTTCTACGAAATACTTGTCTAAAACTAGAGAAGTCACAAGTAAACAGAATATTGTACGAGTACCAACCCCTTTGTCCTAATGAACACTGGACAACATACAATAATTTGTATAAGTCCCCTGAGTTTAACAACTCAGACCCTCTGCGTCGTAAGTTGAAAAGTGTACTATTGTTAAGAAGAATTACACCTCTGTTGAATGCTCCTTACCTAATCACCAACTGATATAGGTAAATGTCACAGACATAATTTCAAAAAGTTATATCTCACTTTATAAAATAAATGTACAGATATATCAGTTTGAAATTGGTGCATAATAAGAGATATTCAAAACCAAATATTTGCTGTCAGGCAAAAACCCAGGTGATTTCCTAAAATATCACCAATTACAACGAATTCGGATATAATGAGGATATAATCACCTAATTCCCAAAATTCTACTCCCACTCATCATCTGTAACACTATACAGATGTGAGAATCAAATTTGGTAAATACATACCCTGGAGTCGAAATCTAAAAGGGAAATCAATTTTCAATTAACATTGTACAGTGAAACTGAACATGAAATGTTTCGAAGGGGTATCCGGGTATTCCTAGTAATGCCTCTTCCACTATCCTGATTCATGACTATAACCGTATATTTGTTTGCCATCTCTCCAATCCCTTTATATGTCTTTACATATTACCTTCAGTACACCGCACTTAAGCTAAATGGTTTTCTTCTTTCCATACCTTTTGGCACCAGCCTATGGATTGGAAGAAGACTATTAATAAGCGTAATAGATGTACTCTCATAATCCTAGGAGCTCACTCAACCTGAGAGAAGGTAAAGGGGAAAAGACAACCTGAATAATCATATTCGATTTCTCCTGAACTGGAAACCATCCTCGAACTGGAACAAGTTCCTTCGAGTTCGTATGTTACTATACGATGGTGTATAAATAAATGTGGATCTTCGTAGTGATACGGAATGTTCCGGAGAAATACAAAAGTTGAAGTAGGAGTGGCGATGATATACGCGGTTTCGTCGTGAATGATAGCAGTCGCAATTTCTTTTTCCTTCTTTCTAATCCTTTTATATGTATTTTCTTATTACCTTCTATACACCACACTTAGGTTAATTGGTTTTCTTCTTTCCCTACCTTTCGGCACCTGCCTATGGTTTGGAAGAAGACTATCCAATAAGCGTAATAGGTGTACACTCTTAAATACCAGGAGCCCTCGCAATCTGAGAGAAGATAAATAGAAAAGACAACCGAATAGTCCTATTCTATTTCTCCAGAACCAGAAACCATCCTCGACCTGAAACAAGTTTCATCGAGTTCGTATCTAATTATAAGATGGTCATATCCAATAAATGTGGATCCTCGTAGTGATACGGGGTGTTCCAGAGAAATGCAAAGGATAATATAGGAGCGGCAATGATATATGCGACTTTGACAATCCAAAAGCCTAAGTGTTTTAAGAAGGTTCGATTAACTTGGTTAATGAATTTTAGTTTAGGGCAGGTCAAAGTAGCTGCCAAAGAGAGAGGGAAAAGAAACACTCGGTGTGCACTCTAAACTAGATTAGATTGGTTATCTATTTATCTAATCAGTATGTCTCCCACTGTTTCCTCAAATTCTCCTCCAAACCCAAAAGAGAATTAGTCGGGATCATCTAAAATCAACTGAGGAGTAACACCTACTCATCAGTGAGAATCGGGATCCAACTATCATCGCATGATAACTTGATGGAATCCACTCAAATCACCACACTCCAGATGGTATGCGCATGCCTGGCAAGTTTCATGTATGTTTGAAACTCCCGATATAATTTTTACCCCTAGGACCCAAGTGACCTTGACACGGTCAACAAATCAAAGTGTCCTAGTCAAGTTCAACCCGTCATTATCTTAATTGCATTAAACCCACCTGCACGAGCCCTTGACACAGTCAACAAGGCCGCACGACTGTCCTAACCAATCCACATATCCATGTGCTACAAACAAGCACCACTTAGCTACCGCACACTACGCCTTAACACAGTCAACAAACGCAACACGAATACTAATTACTACTCGTAGGAAATGACAGAGGGCTATGACTGGTTTTTGGCGAAAAACCTTTAACGTAATGTACTTGATCTCGTTGAAGGAATCAAAGTGGTTTTAGAAATATATAGTGACGAAAACTTTTGTTAAAGAGGTCACTCCCTGTGAGGGAATCTCGGCACTTTCCTCGTCGAATGAGCTGCAGGATATTCCAAACTGAATACCACGATGCATAGCAAAAGAATCGACTATAGAAAAGTTATTACGTTGACGCAAACTATTGCTCAAGGGGTCACTCCCGATGAAGGGATCTCGCCCTTGTCTCGTCGAATGAGGTGCTGGATATTCATAACCAAATACCACTGTGCAAAACAAAAGCAAATGTCTGTAATGTCTGTTTTAAAAAACTTGGTTCCAAAAATATCAAATAGGTTTGTTTTATCTTTGCATTGATCAGAATCAACGCAGTCCCATCAATCAAACATATCATACAAGATAAAGGAACGAAAATATGATGTACGTATATACCACCCGTATTCGCCACTGGGTCCCGTCATCACCCGTTGGGTTACTTAACTAACGGCAGAGCGGGGACTGGACTAGCATGGGTGCAAAACATATACAACATCTACTAATATATATATATATATATATATATAACAATCATCCCAGGCATGATATAAAGTAACATCTCAGAATCTCAGCCAAGCAACACAGAGTGGTGGATAATCCTGGAGCCCCGGGTTTCATTTGAGCCGCAAATGAGACCCGACATTCTCTGTCGTGTGGATAGCCTCTGCAATGAAAACCTAGACCCCGACGAGTGCGGCAAGTTACCCGCCAATCCCAGAAGCGAGGAAACCCCAATCAACAACGTGAATGGGCCACCCAGCACTTCACAGAATCTGCTAACTTGAGCACCCTACCTTGGATCAACCTTACCCCCTACAAGTGCGGCGAATAGCCCGCCAATTCTAGAGTAAGGTCCCCTCCATCTCAACTCCATGAGATGTGGACCCGTTGCCCTCTAGGACCCGGCTATTCGCGCACTCCACCGCGGGGTAATCCTAGTACAGAAAAGAAAATATATGTACAACGGAGATATCGACCTCAACCCGGTCGTGCCCCAAACAAATAATATACAAACGGGCAGTGACGACAGTCCACAAGTCAGACGTTCGTTCCTCAATATCAAATGTACAAATGAAAATAAATTATACTATCATTGCACCACCTGGCTATCCCCACGACAATCCAACCACAACCACAGTACAACACAGAACATCAACATGAATGCCATGTTCGCAAACCCATCTAAAAGACATATAGAAATTAGACGAGTTGTACCGCTCTAATGACATTCACGGTCGCAGATAGTAATGCATGTACTGTAAATATTTAAACAGTGTTAAAATATCGACTTTGAAAACACTCCGAAATTCCCCCAAACTATAGATAATACTATATCCAAAACTGGGCAAAACAAACAATACTAAAAACCATAATTTCTAGACCCCAGAACAACCCCAAAATTCTAAGTTCAAACTCACATAGAAAACCAGCCAGGCCGAACTTTTTGAAGATCTCACCGGGTCAATTTTTGCAATTTGGGCTCATATTTTAAGGGTGTTCTAGTTGTCACAATAATAGTCTTCTGCATTTTTTAAAATAATTTTTGAAGACTAGTTTAAATTCGACAGAAACTGGAAAGTATATGGTATTGTTTCGGAGTTGTTTCGATTTCGATACTTTAAACGTTGTTTAAACCGCTAGATTAGAGTTTATAGGTTGGCTCTGATACCATGTTGGGTTACGGCGGCGCCCTGGCCATCGAACCGTGGCCGGATGCGGAACAAAAATTTATTAAACCGCCGCTACCACAACCCTGAATACGGATCGACAGTAAACTCTAAACCTAGCAAACAAGTAAAAGAGTTAGGAATGTTATACCGAATGATCCATATCCTTCGGTCTTTAACAGGCTTCCTAAACTCCTAATGGCCACCATGATCTAGTTTGGTCGCCATTCTCCCTCCATCGAAGATGATCCACCCGAAAGTCTATGAATCGAGCTCCTATTCCAAAACCGAAGTAACTAAGGTATCTAGTTTGCTCGACTTGATAGCCTAGGAGATATAGAGTCTAATGAGGGATTAATTTATCTCTAAACACCCTAGGTTTCTCGACACATGAGAGGGTTAGGGTGGAGGAAGAAGAAGATGACATGGGAGATGGGTGTGTGAAGCTAGAAGCAACTCAAGAAAAATGAAGCTTGGAGCAAAGCAACAAAAGAAGTGGCTGCCTTTTTTGTGTGTGTTGTGAGAGTGTGAGTGAGTAAAAAAGAATAAAAGCAACTCGAGAAATAATATTTCAACTCACAAAATATCTCACACCACTCATAACAAATATCAAGCATGAGTCATGCCTTGAACCATGATTCAACCAATGCACATCACACTCATCTCTCCACCTCATTAACCTTTAAACTAAAAGGTTAAAACAAAATGAGGTTAGCAACTTCTAAAAGATAATCATGTAATAAATTACAAGAATGCCCTTCATCTGTATATACATACTCTTACATGTATTCCTAAGAATCCGAATACAATGAGAAGAAAATAATCCAACAATATAATACTAGGATCCGGCATAAACAAAAGCCTGCTAGTATTATCCGTCCGAATCATGATACGTGCACAAGTGCACGTATATGATCGAACCCTGCCATAAAACCATGCGGCCTCTACATCGTTTCTCCCAAAGTAGGGAAACCCTCTGTGTGGGACTCTAAAGACTCGTCAATACGCCGGCAATGGGTTTAACCACAAGCACGTTAGTGGCACTAGCTGTACGTAACGGCTATCCAGGTATTGAGCGAAAGGAAGGCCAACGAGCAAACTCATCCTGACCCCTACTATGCCTGTCTGGTGACAATATCCGTACAGTACGGTCTCTTCGTCTAAGAGTATCGCATATCGAGTCTACGGGTTGGATAAAGTCAGACCCCCAACAACACGACATTTAGTGTCGGTATGAAGCCCATCACAAACTGAGAAACTACTGATCCTGGATCAGTAATTCTCGACTACCTTGATCAAGGGTTTCTGGTGATCGCCACCTGTGCACAACGCGACATCAACCCCCAATACCGAGGGAGACGAATCCCCGAAGATCCGCTCAATACCTCCATGTGGCTCGGGACTGTACCCAACTAAAACCTATTTGCACGACTTCTTTGAGCTGTGGTAGGGTAGTAATCAAAGCACAGTGGGAACTCACACGAGACAAATGACGATCTCAGGTCAACAGACTAATCTGTACACATGTCACCTGGGAACTACTATCTGACAATAGGTATAATACCAACTAGCATGTTCCCGGCGAGTCCATCCAATGTACTCATAACCCAATAGGCACCTGCATACTATCTTAGGTGAACAAACTAACACCAATGGCTTGTGAGACCGGCCACCGCCCCTCGTTGGGGTCTCGATCAGTATACACTAGTCTACTCTGGAGTATCGATGCCCAATCTCGATACTCCCACGACTAGGGATATTTAAGGACATGCTTATAGACTACCCAGCTCCCACGTATATGATCGCCATCATAATGCTGCTAGTCAAGTAAGAATGCTATGGGCTCTATCAACATGTAATAGTGAACTGTAATGCCACTTAAAACATGTACATGATGATAAAGATAAACCAGATAGCATACTATCTTTTTTAGTAAGACTGTTCTACCTGTATAGGTCCCCCCTCAATCATCTAATCGCATGCTTGCGATTACAATAATTGACTTGAGGGCACTATAGCCAACTGTGTCCTGTACTAAGGGTAGAGTAATCAGCCAAAATATAATAATCAATGAGTCTGCGATTTTTCGGAGAAAACAGACTCAGTCAGATGGTGAGCAGAGAATAGGATCACAGAGCCAGGTGATGTTCGAGGCTTCAGTCTATGTTATAGATGAGGTGGTCGATACTTCGATTCCATAACAACCCTAAACTTTCTGTACAAAATTTTTCTAAAATACAGAAAGGAATAGCTAAGCCTGAGCACAAGTTATAAATTTGATTTGCTTTTGAACAGCAAGAAAGCACTTGTAGCTCATTGGTAAAGCCTTGCACTGCTATGACTTAGCCCCTGTGTTCGAATCCCCCCCAGCCACATTATCTTTTTGTTGATTTTTCTTTTAATCTTTTAGAAGCCCAATAGTTTACACGTGCACTACACATAAAATGAAGAGTCACGGATTAAACAAACACGTGCACTGAGTTATACCTAACGACAGGGACACGTGGCCAAATCCCACACACACATCGCCGGATCTCGACCGGTGAGATAGTTCTTGGTGACCGGCACCGCCGGGCACCCCGTAGGGGATGCTCTCCAAACTTCAACCTCTGAACCCCTTGGCCTTCCCCACTATCCCCATACTGTTTGATTTCTCTGCACATTTCCAGAGAATTAAAAATGGGTATTAAACCAAATTTTTAATGCAAATTTTAATTCTATTCTTCATTACCCTAAACCTAATTTTCCCTATAAATACCACACCACATTTCACCCCTCCTCACTCAGAATTTCATTACAAAAACTCTATAAAATTTCCAAGTCCCAAGTTGTACAAGTGGAGTTAGCAAAGGTCAAAATTCCGGCGAAATTCCGAGGAGAATCCAGCGACGAAATGACACCCCGACGGTTCCAATAGCTTTCTCTCTCTCTCCTCTTGTTTTCTAACCTGAAAGTTCCCACTCCCTTTCTCCATCTCTATTCTAAAACTTCACTTTTTCAAAACACGTCGGAAGCGGAGTTATTCCGACTTCCGATTCGTTTTTCTTTAAAAACTCTATTTTTCTTAAACAATAAAATACCATATTCCCTCATAATGATCAACAAACATAAGTAATGACATTCGAACAAGTTTCATCTCAAAATAATAAGTATTGCAATTTCTATTTCACTTTTACAGTAAAATACCATCATGTTTACATACGGCTTTTATTTAATGTTTTACCCTATTACCTTTAGAAAATCATGAAGTAATGACCTATCTCATCACAACACACATTTTTGACATATCACGATAACTCTTGGGACATTAGTTTATGGGATAATACGAGTTTACACTTAAATACCATGAACATTCAAAAAAAGTTTTCTTTAAAAAGTGTGTTATTTAATTTTGTGCAATTGAGCCTCTACAACCTATTTTGGGGAACCCCAATCGGGATGGTATGGGTTATCACGCATTCTCGGGCCTAGTAGAGCGAGATGCAGACCTCCGCAAGGAGCATTCGATCTCGATGGAATTTTTGATGCAATTTTTAAGAAAATGAGATTTCTACAAAATAAATAAAATTTACTTTTATTAAATATATATATATATATATATATATATATATGTGAATATTATCAAATGATCTATTTTAAAATATATTATATAAATATTCCATGTTTTCTAAATCAATGGAATCATAGTTTCATGAAACTACTGTTACAATTCAATTCAAATTCCAGTATTTCTTTAAAATACCATATACAATGAAAACTAAGTTCTACCCATTAGAAAATTTCAATTTTATAAAAACCACATCTATGAAAACCCTAAAGACGATAATAAAATACTTGAGGTGTATTTTGAAATTATATCAAAGCAATTTTTACATAAAACCCCTCAAGTTATATTAATTTACAATAAAGACCCTAGTAAACAAAGGTTTAAGCGGGACCAGTTCTCTTGAGCCTCAGGGAGCCGGAGAATCTGGGTGCTTGCCTATCTAAGGTAGACAACCAAACAACAGTGTTATCAACACGGTAATTTTCTTAGAAATAGACACAAATCCTGCCGTCCATGTGCAGCAGTTACCGATAACTCCAAAACAATCAGGACTCTAATTCTGTTTAAAAGTCTGACTCGGTTCGTGTCATGGTCAAATCTGAATACAATCTGACTTAAATTCAATTCAAGTATAACTATAATACAACATGAATCCATGATTACCAGAATACAATCCATATCAACATGAACTTGACTGAACCGAACCATGGATATATTCTGATTACATGACTATCCATTTATATCCATTCCATTTACTGATATCATGGTTTCGGCAAGTCTTCCATTTACTACAAGACAATACAATACAATCAGTGCAATCAATACAATCAATAAAATAAACATTACGAGGTTTATAAAGGGGTAGACTGGCACAGAACATGTTAAAGGTGGCACGAGTTGGTCACTAAAAGACGATATTATATCCATGTCGTTGTTCCGTGGTATTTTCGATGGAGCCTTATACTACGGGTTACTAAAGTCCATGGTTTAAGTTGGGGTCCTCTCGTATACACTGGCATATTCTTTACCAAGCTACAAACAACTACGTTAACATTAAAATCAAACATTATTAGTTATACTCTTTTATCTGTCTACTCTATTTCTATCATTCTTTGGGACTTACCGAGCGATTGTTCGCTGACGGCATTCCTATTTCTCTTCTTCTCTGGAATGTTGTTAGGAAGACCCGACTCTGAAGAGTTCGAGACCAGCCAGGAACACTTGGAGCAGACCCCTGAGTAGTATACTGAAGACCCCGAGCTATAGTCACTTGTACATATTTCCTTTTCAGTTCATGCCATTGTTTAGGCATTGCTTTCCATCCATGTATTTACATTTCCAGTTGTACCTGTAAAAGAATGTTTAATAAATAAAGTTGTTGTTCATTATATTCATGTCTCTTATGTACATTTTACTATATATTGCTTAGATACGCTTAGCGTGTTTACTTCTGAGTAAATACGCAGCGGACCTCGCCACGTCCCCTCCCCGTACACCGGGAAGCGGGGCGTGACGGGTTTTGTTGGATGCCCATGCAAGTCAGTTCTGCATGGACATGCAGGTCAATGCTGCATGAAGTCCTAAGTAATATAACACAAGAATCAACAACTAAAAACATGCTTTACATTTCACATTACTTGAATCTTACAATTTCATATTCTTTGAATCTATCCTAACCCTATTTTTATTTCAAGGTTATGGATTCTCCAAACAACACCAGTACCAACTTCAACAACACACCACCACCTCTACCGCTTATGCCTACCATTGCTGCTCCGATCAATGAGCAGACGGTACTGCTTGAGGCAATTCGAAGCCTCCTGGAAGGACAGCAGCAGCAGACTGCTATATTAATGAACCATCCAGAAGCGGAAGCGCCCGCAGTGAAGCAATTCCGAGCTTTGCACCAAAGCAATTTTCGGGAAAGGAGAGCCCCCTGGAAGCTGAAGAATGGGCTCGGAGTGTTGAGGATGATATGGCGGCAGCACGTGCCAGAGATCTCTTGGGTACGGGTTGCAAAAATGCAACTCATCGACAACGCCCGAGTTTGGTGGAAGGCGGAAAAAACCCGTCTTGACCAGCCGATCGAATGGAGGACTTTTCGCGACTTGTTCGATGTGAAGTACTTCCCTGAGACTGCTCGATTTGACATGGAGCAGCAATTCATCCATCTACAACAGGGTTCGATGTGGACCAAATCAGTGGATGAGTATGATGCTAAGTTTACCATACTCAGTAGGTAAGATATGTCTCAATATTCGATTTTCTAATACCACATACTACACAACTAACACAAGACCGCAACAGGTTCGCGATACACTTGATACCGACTGCTGAGATCATGCCCAGACGATTTCAGCAAGGGTTAGACCAGGAAATCCAAGCTGCCTTAGCTACAAAAGATTTCCTAACCCACAAACTGGCTCTGAAAGCTTCCCGCCGATATAAGACAGTGGTGAAGAAGAAGGGCAAACCCCAATCTGCCAGAGTGAAACGCCCTGCCACTCAGATGGCAGGAGGAGCCTCTTCAAGGCCAACTTTTGAACCCAGGAGACCGGAAGAAACAGATAACCGTTCAAGTCCAGATTTTTGCTTCTACTGCAAGAGAGATGGACACCTATGGAAGGCCTGTAGGTGCGCAAAAGGCCTGTGCTTAGTTTTTGGCGTATCAAATCATGGAATTGGAACATGTCCTTATAGGCGCAACACAGTTCCAACTCACAACACTTATCCACAGCGACCAGCTATCCAGGCTCCTACACCTTGTCTTGCTCTTCCAGCTCCACCTCCACATGGACCTTCTGCACAGCCTAATCGCCAATTCTATCAGGTACTGAGGAACATGCCTCGAAGGCAGAGTAACATGCCCCAAGGACAGAGGAATGTGCCTCCAGCTGGAAGAATGTATCTCGGCATCAGGTTTACACTTTAGTAGCCGTAGAAGCCGAGACTGTAGACCAAAGTAACCCTGGTAATTCCCCCACATCTTTTTTTTTCAATCCTACCAAAACATTTGCATTCTTTCGTTCTTCCAAATATTTTTATTCATTATCACTAGTTCTATTACAAAACTTTTCTTGAATCTGTTACACTTTCCTTATAAAAAATTCGATGACGAAATTTTTATAAGGAGGGTAGAATGTAACAACCCTAAACATTCTGTATAAAAATTTTCCAAAATACAGAAAGGAATAGCTAAGCATGAGCACAAGTTATAAATTTGACTTGCTTTTGAACAGCAAGAAAACACTTGTAGCTCATTGATAAAGCCTTGCACAGCTATGACATAGCCCATGTGTTCGAATCCCCCCAGCCACATATTGTTGATTTTTCTTTTAATCTTTTAGAAATCCAACAGTTTACACGTGCACTACACGTAAAATGAAGAGTCACAGATTAAATAAACACATGCACTGAGTTATACCTAGCGAAGGGGACACGTGGCCAAATCCTACACACGCATCGCCGGATCACGACCGGCGAGATGCTTCTTGGTGACCGGCACCGCCGGGCCCCCCGTAAGGGATGCTTTCCAAACTTCAACCTCTGAACCCCTTAGTTTACCCCACTACGCCCATACTGTTTGATTTCTCTGCACATTTCCAGAGAATTAAAAATGGGCATTAAACCAAATTTTTAATGCAAATTTTAATTCTATTCTTCATTACCCTAAACCCTAATTTTTCCTATAAATACCACACCATATTTCACCCCTCCTCACTCAGAATTTCATTACAAAAACTCTATAAAATTTCCAAGTCCCAAGTTGTGCAAGTGGAGTTAGCAAAGGTCGAAGTTCCGACGAAGTTCCGAGGAGGATCCGGCGACGAAACGACGCCCCGACGGTTCCAATAGCTTCCTCTCTCTCTCTCTCTACTCTTGTTTTCTAACCTGTAAGTTCCCACTCCCCTTCTCCATCTCTATTCTAAAACTTCTCTTTTTCAAAACACGTCGGAAGCGAAGTTATTCCGACTTCCGATTCGTTTTTCTTTACAAACTTCATTTTTCTTAAACAATAAAATACCATATTCCCTCATAATGATCAACAAACATAAGTAATTGTAACAACCCTAATTTTTCTATACACTTTTCTATACATTTTTTTTTCAAAATCCATAAAGAAGTATTTTAACCTGAGCACAATATATAACTAATTATTTTGTTTTTAAATAACTCCATTTTTAGTGTACATAAAATTATTTTAAAATTAAAGTATACTTGGGGTATTTAATATTGTTGTTACCATTTTAAGTAATTATTTCACACCATAATTACAAGAAGGAGCTTGTAGCTCATTGGTAACACCTTGCACTGCTGAACCAAGCCACCAGAGTTCAAATCCCCTGCCCCACATTATTTTTATATTGTTTTTGTTTTAAATTCCATGGAAGCCCAACAGTCCAACAGCCATAACTCCAGAAAACCCCACTACCTATAAAAAGTTAGATGCTCCAGTGGCTACCCCCGGCGACTCTCCATCTTCCGCCACTCCGACTCGGGCCGACTCGGGCCGGCGCCGCCGACCGGACTTGGCCGGTCGGCCGAGTCACCAACAGAGAAAAGTTGGCTTTTCATCTTCTGACCTCCCATGCATACTCTAAATTCTGTAATAATTTCCAAAGAGCACATTAACTCTCATTCAATCCATTTTTAATACATTTTTCCTTTTTTTTTTACAATTTTTTTTAATTAAAAACCTTTCACCTACCCTACCCTATAAATACACCTCCTACCCTCTACCCTCTCATCCCAAAACTCTAAGCTCACTCTCTCAAAAATTTTCCAAGAGTTGTGTAATTTGGAAACAAGTGCGCGGCGAAACTCCGACGAAATTCCAGCAGAAATTCCGGCGACGTTTTTAGGAACAACCGGCGACGAAGCAATGCCTCGGCAACCCCTCTAGTCCCCCCTTCACTCCTTTTCTTAATCGAAACATGTAAGTCCCATTCTATCTCTCTTTCTTATTCTCTAAAATACGAAATTACAAAACCCGACGGAATCGGAACAAATCTGATTTCTGATTCGGTTTTCTATAAAATTCCACTTCTCACCAATACATTCATGCTTAAACATCTTTATGTTGAATATTAAACATTTAACAAACAATTTGGACAAGTTTCATCACATGAAATGATAGCCTTTCTAATTTATCTTATTTTTCACTTAAATACCACAATGTTCCGATTTCACATTTAACCCCTTAATCTTACTATACATTTAAAGTAGAGCACGAGGTAATGACCTACCTCCACACACATGCAAATACAACCCTAAACGACATCAAAAAAAACTTTGAATACGATAAAACAATACTTTCATTTAAATACCATATTCTTAATAAAATCAATTCTAAAAGTTTAGTTTTGATACACTTTTAAATAAATACCTCTTATTAGGAAAACACGATAAGTTGTGGATATCGATCGTTTATCTAAACCTGACTTTGTGGTGTCTAGGCTAGGCAAGTGAGCAAAGATAACTTTAAAAGGACCGTCTCACGATTCATGAGCGGATATCTCCTTTCCTCATTTGTACTTACCTGGCCACAATTGGCGGTGAAGAGGCGATTTGAGCCTTCTAACGACTTGTCGTTTAGATCATTTAGAAATAGGCTAGTTGGCTTAGGAAACCCTAGAATCTAAAATACGGAAAATTACACTTTGCAAATAAATACCTATTACTTTATAAAACCGTTTTCTAAAGGATTAGTATTTTACAATCTTTGTAAAGCGCCGCTACAACCCATTTTTGGGGAACCCGTTCGGGATTGTGCGGTTTATCGCGCACCCTCGGGCTAGTCGTGCGAGATTCAGACCTCCGCGAGGAGCATTCGGTCTCGAAAGGTTTAAAATACGACGTCTTAAGAAAATGAGATTTCTGGAATATAAAATATTTATTAAAATTATTTTTGTATAAACATATGTATATTTATCATTTAAATATCTATTTTATTATAATATAAATTTTCCACCTTTTTCTAAAAATCACAAGAATAAATTTACACTAAAATACCATGAATTTCAAATAAATCAATATTACTGATAAATACCTTTATAAAACTAGGATATTTTCACTAGAAATGTCACAATATAAAATCCACCCTCATTACAACTCTAAAGACGAACAATAAATACTTGAGGTGTATTTTGAAAAGTATATAAAAGTATTTTTTACATAAAACCCCCTCAAGTTTTATAAATTACCCTAAGGACCCTAACAATTATAAGACTTCGATTCACATTTCTGTTTGTCTGACTCGAGTTTGAGTCTGATTATTCTGACTTGAATATGATTCAAGTCAATTTATAAACTACAAGATTCCAATTCAATAAGAACACATGAATCCATGAATACAATTATCAATTTATACAATTTGACTGAACCGAACCATGGATATATATTCCTTTTACATAATTCTCAGTATTCCATTTACATGACTCTACGGTTACAACCATTTTCTGATATCATGGTTTTGGTCAGTCAGTCAATCAATCTTACAATCAATACAATTTACAAGATAACAATACAAATAAGACATCGCGGGGTTTAAGGGGTAGATTGGTACGGAAGGTGTTAAAAGTGGCACGAGACGGTAAGATTAAGACACCTAACATGAATCCAGTTGCTGTTGTACCGTGGCATAAACGGTTCCTTGAGTTCCTGATGCCTTAGTCTCCGGGGCAAGTGAGACTCCTCTCGTATACACTGGCATCCTTCTGTACCAAGCTACAAACAACAGCGTTAACACAATATTACAACAATATAACAATATAATACAACTGTAAAAGCAACTCTCTACCTCTCTCTCTCTCTTTCTCTCTCTCTCTCTCTTACTCTCTGTCTATTCTATTCCTCCCTTATTTTTGGGACTTACCAAGCGACCTGTTCGCTGACGACATTCTATTTCTTTCTTCTTTGAATGTCGTCAGGTGATTCAGACCCGGCAGAAATCGAGCCATCTGCAGAAGACTTGGAGCAGTTTGCCGAAAATCCAGCACTTTAGTTTCATTGTACACTTTTCCTTTCTGTACTTTTCATTTCCTGTTATGCCACTGTTTTGGCATCTTTTTACTTCAGTTGTATTTCTTTTCATGTATTGTGCAAAGAATGTTAATAAATAAAAGTTGTTGTTCTTTTTATTATCCTTGTCTCTTGTGTATTTATTTTATATTTCTTAGATACGCTTAGCGTATGTACTTCTGAGTATATACGTAGCGGACCTCGTCGCGTCCCCTTCGCCGTACACTGGGAAGTGGGGCGTGACAGGTTTTGTTGGTGGCCCATGCAGGTCAGAGCTGTATGGAATCTTAAGCAATATAAAATACAAGAACCAGCAACTAAAACATTCTTTACAATCATGTTTCTTGAATCCTTTCTTTCATATTCTTTGAATCATATACTTTGAATCTGTCCTAACCCAAAATTCTCTCACCTCTTTTACAATTTTATCAAAACCTTCGCATTCTTTCATTCCTTCACACATTCTTCACATTTTTAAAATCCTTGCACCACCATGTTATTTTTCACATATTGTCAGTACACCAGCACCAAATTTTCCTTGGATTTGTTACACATTGCTTCTACAAATTTCGAGAACGAAATTTTTATAAGGAGGGTAGAATGTAACAACCCTAATTTTTCTATACACTTTTCTATACAATTTTTTTTCAAAATCCATAAAGGGGTATTTTAACCTGAGCACAATATATAAGTAATTATTTTGTTTTTAAATAACTCCATTTTTAGTGTACATAAAATTGTTTTAAAATTAAAGTATACTTGGGGTATTTAATATTGCCGTTACCACTTTAAGTAATTATTTCACACAATAATTACAAAAAGGAGCTTGTAGCTCATTGGTAACACCTTGCACTGCTGAACCAAGCCACCAGAGTTCAAATCTTCTGCCCCACATTATTTTTATATTGTTTTTGTTTTAAATTCCATGGAAGCCCAACAGTCCAACAGCCATAACTCCAGAAAACCTCACTACCCATAAAAAGTTAGATACTCCAATGGCTACCCCCGGCGACTCCCCATCTTCCGCCACCCCGACTCGGGCCGGCGCCGCCGGCCGGACTTGGCCGGTCGGCCGAGTCACCAATAGAGAAAAGTTGGCTTTTCATCTTCTGACCTTCCCTGCATACTCTAAATTCTGTAATAATTTCCAGAGAGCACATTAACTCTCATTCAATCCATTTTTAACACATTTTTCCTATTTTTTTACAATTTTTTTTAATTAAAAACCTTTCACCTACCCTACCCTAGCCTACCCTATAAATACACCTCCTACCCTCTACCGTCTCATCCCAAAACCCTAAGCTCACTCTCTCAAAAATTTTCCAAGAGTTGTGGAATTTGGAAACAAATGCGCGGCGAAACTCCGGCGAAATTCCGGCGGAAATTCCGGCGACGTTTTTAGGAACAACCGGCGACGAAGTAACGCCTCGGCAACCCCTCTAGTCCCCCCTTCACTCCTTTTCTTAATCGAAACCTGTAAGTCCCATTCTATCTCTCTTTCTTATTCTCTAAAATACGAAATTACAAAACCCGACGGAATCGGAACAAATCCGATTTCCGATTCGGTTTTCTATAAAATTTCACTTATCACCAATACATTCATGCTTAAATATCTTTATGTTGACTATTAAACATTTAACAAACAATTTGGACAAGTTTCATCACATGAAATGATAGCCTTTCCAATTTATCGTAATTTTTACTTAAATACCACAATGTTCCGATTTCACATTTAACCCCTTAATCTTACTATACATTTAAAATAGAGCACGACGTAATGACCTACCTCCACACACACGCAAATACAACCCTAAACGACATCAAAAAAAAAAACTTAGAATACGATAAAATAATACTTTAATTTAAATACCATATTCTTAATTAAATCAATTCTAAAAGTTTAGTTTTGATATACTTTTAAATAAATACCTCTTATTAGGAAAACACGATAAGTTATGGACATCGATCGTTTATCTAAACCTGACTTTGTGGTGTCTAGGTTAGGCAAGTGAGCAAAGATAACTTTAAAAGGCCCGTCTCACGATTCGTAAGCGGATCTCTCCTTTCCTCATTTGTACTTACCTGACCACAATTGGCGGTGAAAAGGCGATTTGAGCCTTCTAACGACTTGTCGTTTAGACCATTTAGATATAGGCTAGTTGGCTTAGGAAACCCTAGAATCTAAAATACGGAAAATTACACTTTGCAAATAAATACCTTTTACTTTATAAAACCGTTTTCTAAAGGATTAGTATTTTACAATCTTTGCAAAGCGCCGCTACAACCCATTTTTGGGGAACCCGTTCGGAATTGTGCGGTTTATCGCGCACCCTCGGGCTAGTAGTGCGAGATTCAGACCTCCGCAAAGAGCATTCGGTCTCGAAAGGTTTAAAATACGATATCTTAAGAAAATGAGATTTCTGGAATATAAAATATTTATTAAAATTATTTTTATATAAACATATGTATATTTATCATTTAAATATCTATTTTATTATAATATAAATTTTCCACCTTTTTCTAAAAATCACAAGAATAAATTTACACTAAAATACCATGAATTTCAAATAAATCAATATTACAGATAAATACCTTTATAAAACTAGGATATTTTCACTAGAAATGTCACAATATAAAATCCACCCTCATTACAATTCTAAAGACGAACAATAAATACTTGAGGTGTATTTTGAAAAGTGTATAAAATTATTTTTTACATAAAACCCCCTCAAGTTTTATAAATTACCCTAAGGACCCTAACAATTATAAGACTTCGATTCACATTTCTGTTTGTCCGACTCGAGTTTGAGTTTGATTATTCTGACTTGAATATGATTCAAGTCAATCTATACACTACAAGATTCCAATTCAATATGAACACATGAATCCATGAATACAATTATCAATTTATACAATTTGACTGAACCGAACCATGGATATATATTCCTTTTACATGATTCTCATTATTCCATTTACATGACTCTACGGTTACAACCGTTTCCTGATATCATGGTTTCGGTCAGTCAGTCAATCAATCTTACAATCAATACAATTTACAAGATAACAATACAAATAAGACATCGCGGGGTTTAAGAGGTAGATTGGTACGGAAGGTGTTAAAAATGGCACGAGACGGTAAGATTAAGACACCTAACATGAATCCAGTTTCTGTTGTACCGTGGCATAAACGGTTCCTTAAGTTCCCGATACCTTAGTCTCCGGAGCAAGTGAGACTCCTCTCGCATACATTGGCATTCTTCTGTACCAAGCTACAAACAACAGCGTTAACACAATACTACAACAATATAACAATATAATACAACTGTAAAAGCAACTCTCTACCTCTCTCTCTCTCTCTCTCTGTCTATTCTATTCCTCTCTTATCTTTGGGACTTACCGAGCGACCTGTTCGATGACGATATTCTATTTCTTTCTTCTTTGAATGTCGTCAGGTGATTCAGAACCGGCAGAGATCGAGCCATCTGCAGAAGACTTGGAACAGTTTGCCGAAGATCCAGCACTTTAGTTTCATTGTACACTTTTCCTTTCTGTACTTTTCATTTTCTGTTATGCCACTGTTTATGCATCTTTTTACTTCAGTTGTATTTCCTTTCATGTATTGTACAAAGAATGTTAATAAATAAAAGTTGTTGTTCTTTTTATTATCCTTGTCTCTTGTGTATTTATTTTATATTGCTTAGATACGCTTAGCGTATGTACTTCTGAGTATATACATAGCGGACCGCGTCGCGTCCCTTTCGCCGTACACTGGGAAGCGGGGCGTGACAGTAATGATATTAGAACAAGTTTCATCTCAAAATAATAAGTATTGCAATTTCAATTTCACTTTTACAGTAAAATACCATTATATTTACATACAGCTTTTATTTAATGTTTTAACCTATTAACTTTAGAAAATCACGAGGTAATGACCCACCTCATCACAACAAACATTTTTGACATAGCACGATTACTCTTGGGACATTAGTTTATGGGATAATATGAGTTTACACTTAAATACCATGAACATTCAAAAACAGTTTTTTTTTAAAGTGTGTTATTTAATTCCGTGCAATTGAGCCTCTACAACCCATTTTGGAGAACTCCGATCGGGATGGTGCGGGTTATCGCACATCCTCGGGCCTAGTAGAGCGAGATGCAAACCTCCGCAATGTGCATTCGATCTCGATGGAATTTTTGATGCACTTTTTAAGAAAATGAGATTTCTATAAAATAAATAAAATTTATTTTTATTAAATATATATATATATATATATATATGAATATTATCAAAGGATTTATTTTAAAATATATTATATAAATATTCCATGTTTTCTAAATCAATGGAATCACAATTTCATGAAACTACCGTTACAATTCAATACAAATTCCAGTATTTCATTAAAATACTATATACAATGAAAACTAAGTTCTACTCAATAGAAAGTTTCACTTTTATAAAAACTATATCTATGAAGATCCTAAAGACGATAATAAAATAGTTGAGGTGTATTTTGAAATTATATCAAAACTAATTTTACATAAAACCCCCTCAAGTTATATTAATTTACAATAAGGACCCTAGTAAACATAGGTGTTCCCTCATAAAATATCAAGAAAAACCCTAATGGGGCATCATGTTCCCACACGTGACCAAGGGTCACGTGCTGACACGTGATGGTTTCCTGGGGACTCTGTTATAATAGAATAAATTCTAATCAAACAAGCAATCAAAGGGATCACGTGCCAACACGTGACGGGCCTTTCAACCCCCTGAAAGAAAAGATTAAAAGATATAATACAACGGCAAGGAATATCCCAATAGGGCATCACGTTCCCACAAGTGACCACAGGTCACGTGTAGACACGTGATGGGTTCCTAAGTTCTCTGGCTAATAAGAATTAAATTATAACAATGGGGTCACGTGACAACACGTGATGAGCCTCTTAAACTCACTGAAAAGAATTAAAAAGTATAATAAAACTGCAAGGAAAGATCCCAATGGGGCATCACGTGTCTACACGTGACCAAGGGTCACGTGCTGACATGTGATGATTCCTTAGTTCTTTAAAACAGCAGAAATAAATTCTGGTTAAAAGCTTATTCAGTGGGTCACGTGCTAACACGTGATAGGCTCTTAAACCTTCTGAATTAATAGAATTAAATTTTAATTAAGGGAAATCAAAATCCTAATATTTCCTTAGATTTTTCCAAACAAAAAGATTGCGCTCTGTAAGTGGAGCACCGTTGGATTAAAAATCCAATGGTGATTAAAAATCACCAATTTATAGAAAGATTCTATACAAGGAAAGATTTCGCTGAAATTCACCAAGAATAACAAACAGAATATCTTTTGGATTAAAAATCCAATGGTGAATAAAATTCACTGAGTGATCTAAAAGATCATGTTGGTTACAAAATCAATTGAAATCTTTCAATGAAAGATTGACTAAAAAAACTGATTCTTTTCTTTCTCCTATAAATAGGAGTCAAGAAGAGAAAAGGGGGATCAATTTCTGGTTTTAGATAGATACAACAACAGAGAGAAAAAAGAAAGGAGAATTTAATTCTCAAGAGAGAAAAGAAGATTTCTTCAGAAGAGAAAAGAAACCCTAAGTGAGAAAGGGGAAAGATATCTAAGCTCTATAAAACAAAAAAGAATTTAATTCTCAAATTAAGAGTTTAACTCTTCTGAATAAGAACTTAGTTCTTCGTTTGGTCGAAGATCTGCAGAAGCAGATCTCCCCAAAAGTTGAGAATTTAATTCTCATCGGAGAGATTCTGCCATACAGATCCAGAACTTAAAGGGAGAAGCTAAATTTAAAGAATTTAATTCTTCCAAATTCATAGGAATTTAATTCCTCCAAAGAGAATTAGGGTTTAACCCTATAAAAGAATTTAATTCTTCCAAATACATAGGAATTTAATTCCTCCAAATGAAACTAGAGTTTAACCCTACATAAGAATTTAATTATTCCAAATTCATAGGAATTTAATTCCTCCAAATGAAACTAGGGTTTAACCCTAAAAAAGAATTTAATTCTCAAACAAAGGACTTAAATTATCCATGCACGTAAACCTGGTCACGTGGCAACATGTGACCCTTTCTTCAATGATCAGAAAAGAACGAATGAGATATGGTCACGTGCCCCCACGTGCCCCTTAAACAGACTCCTCAGAATGAGAAAGAAAAAGCTTGGAGGCAATGCCTCACGTGCTTAAACGTGACCCTCAAAACTAAACGGAATAAAGCCAAAGGCAGTACTGATCTAGGGCGCCTCACGTGTCCCCACGTGACCCCTGACAAACACCCTTTCCAAGAGAATAAAATAGGGGAGGACAGAGGAATTGATGCCCAACGCAGAGGCATTGTCACATGTCCACACGTGATGATTTCAAAGACTAAAAGTGTTTAACACTTATTTGAATATTCTGAGAACAAAATAAAGGAAGTCTGGCCCCATCTTCAGATGCCTCACGTGACCCCACGTGACCAATTCAATTTTAGTGTTTTACATTATTTTAAGCGCTTCGTCCTTAGTGTTTAACACTATTTTCAGCACATCACGTGGGAGCACGTGATCGCCAAATATTCTCTAGTGTTTAACACTATTTTAAAGCCAAGTTTAGCCCAAAATGGCTAAGTTTTCCAGAGGCAAATCTCCCCTTCAACTGAACCTTAAAATCCAGAGCTATAATGATTGGTTAATGCTCAGCCAAAGACAAAATGTTGTTAGAGCCCCCCCAAACCCCTGTTTAGCATTGCTAGATAATGGGGAGGCTGAACCCAGAAAAATGTTTAACAGTCCAAACAAAGGTCCAACATTTTAAATCTAATTGGAATTAGCCCAAGTTGGCCATAAGTCCTTAATTCAGATTAAACTGAGCCCATGTGCTCATAATCTAATTAATTGATCTTAGTCGTAAATTGGACTACAGATTTCCCAAACAACTTTGGTTCAAGCGTACATCTCTTCACTCCTTTGATATTTGTCGTTGTAATCCTTCAACATCTTCAGAGAGGTGACGGGTCCCGATAACCAATTATTCCATGGACTGTGGGGTCCTTAAACTCATGGACTATGATGCCCTTAAACTTTATAGACTATGACGTCTTTAAACTACGGACTGTGGGGTTCCTTTAAACCCACGGACTATGATGTTCTTAACCTCGGACTGTGGGGTCCCTATAAACCCACGGACTATGATGTCCTTAACCTCGGACTGTGGGGTCCCTTTAAACCCATGGACCGTAATGTCCTTAAACTAATTATGGACCACTATGTCCTTAAACTGGTAATCGACCGCAATGTCCCTAAACTAAACAATAGAGCCTAAATGCTCTTTTGTTGGATCTAAACGATCGCGTTAAGTTGATCTTAGTCTGAAATTAGACTAACGTATCCTTAACAAACGTTTAAGTTGATCTTAATCTCAAATGAGACTAATGTATCCTTAAACCCAACCCCCAAACCCAAATCTAAGAAAATTCGGATTTGGACTAATCCACGCCCTACGGGCGACGACATAAATTAGTCTTCGTATACAATCCACGGGCAACCAAAAACAAAACAAACACCCACGACACGAAGTGACCATCTGGAGAAGGAGAAAGTGGTTACCGCGATACGGTAGCGTAATTAACTGCAGGAGCTTGTGCTTGCAGGGAAGAGCGTCCTCACAATCAAAAACCTCTCAATGAGAGGGAATCTGACGAAATCTGCTACATCGGCCTCATCTGTTTAATCCTTCGATACATGGTATCATAAATCAACTTGGCATCTTCGGAGAGGTAGACGGATAGCACCAATTAGCATCTGCCCCCAAATTCAGGCAAGACGAACCTACGCGGTTCCATCTCTGTGTTTCGGAGGAGAACAGATTCTGGCATGCCCGGTGGGACCTTTTCCTCTTTCCACTCCACACTTCGTATGTCGTGTTTCGCGAACGAATCGCGGTTTGCTATGGTTGCCCCTGGATTCGAGGTACTAAGATTTGGTGTCTTGCTCCGTGCAGAATACAGAAGATCAATGGCTTCAAACTGCACTAACTGCAAAAACTCTCGCTCCGTCACGTCCGGAGGAGTGACCTACGGGCCTCAAGCGGCCTCCGTTTTCAAGATGCTAGTGGAGCAGGTGAGTCAGGCTACCACCGAGCTGTTCTTCGGGACCATGCTCCCACCGATGAGCTTTAACACACCACTGCCATCGCAAGAAGCTCAGAAGAAGTCGGTCGGCTTACCACTACTGCGGCCCTTCTCAACGGGTCGTTCAAATCCAGTGCTTCAGTTTTGGACAGACTGGGCCAGAACGCCAACAAGCCCGCAATACCTGAAGCAGCCATCCCAAAGCGGATAGCCATCCCGGCTCAGGTGGACGAAATCATCAGAGAGGCTTCTTCTGCCAAGAAGTTAGTCTTCACGAGGCTGGCCACTCCGGCTCCCGCTCCAGATGAAGTCACCTCTGCCCAGAGGTCTGTATTCGATAGATTGGACACTACTTCTCGGCGAATGTCAGTCTTCAAAAGGCTGACACCGGCGACAACACTCCACCAAGACAGGGGGCATGACGAAGCCATCCCCATAACAGAACCAATACCTTCTGCGCGACATGCTCGCTGTCATCACTGGCGCCGAGTAAGGAAGTCTGGGGGCAGCTCTCCGTCTGGACTTACTCCACCAGTTCCAACGGTGGATGTAACAACCCTAATTTTTCTATACACTTTTCGATACAAATTTTTTTCAAAATCTATAAAGGAGTATTTTAACCCGAGCATAATATATAAGTAATTATTTTGTTTTTAAATAACTCCATTTTTTGTGTACATAAAATTGTTTTAAAATTAAAGTATACTTGGGGTATTTAATATTGCTATTACCACTTTAAGTAATTATTTCACACCATAATTAAAAGAAGGAGCATGTAGCTCATTGGTAACACCTTGCACTGCTGAACCAAGCCATCAGAGTTCAAATCCCCTGCCCCACATTATATTTATATTGGTTTTGTTTTAAATTCCATGGAAGCCCAACAGTCCAACAGCCATAACTCCAGAAAACCCCACTACCCATAAAAAGTTAGATGTTCCAGTGGCTACCCCCAGCGACTCCCCAGCTTCCGGCACCCCGACTCGGGCCGGCGCCGCCTGCCGGACTTGGCCGGTCGGCCGAATCACCAACAGAAAAAATTTGGCTTTTCATCTTCTGACCTCCCCTGCATACTCTAAATTCTGTAATAATTTCCAGAGAGCACATTAACTCTCATTCAATCCATTTTTAATACATTTTTCCTATTTTTTTACAATTTTTTTAATTAAAAACCTTTCACCTACCCTACCCTAGCCTACCCTATAAATACACCTCCTACCCTCTACCCCCTCATCCCAAAACCCTAAACCCACTCTCTCAAAATTTTTCCAAGAGTTGTGTAATTTGGAAACAAGTGCGCGGCGAAGCTCCGACGAAATTCCGGCGGAAATTCCGGCGACGTTTTTAGGAACAACCGGCGACGAAGTAACGCCTCGGCAACCCCTCTAGTCCCCCCTTCACTCCTTTGCTTAATCGAAACCTGTAAGTCCCATTCTATCCCCCTTTCTATTTCTCTAAAATACGAAACTACGAAACCTGGCGGAATCGGAACAAATCCGATTTCCGATTCAGTTTTCTATAAAATTTCACTTCTCACCAATTCAATCATGCTTAAACATCTTATTGTTGACTATTAAACATTTAACAAATAATTTGAACAAGTTTTCTCACATGAAATGATTGCCTTTCCAATTTATCGTATTTTTCATTTAAATACCACAATGTTTCGATTTCACATTTAACCCCTTAACTTTGCTATACATTTAAATTAGAGCACGAGATAATGACCTACCTCCACACACACGCAAATACAACCCTAAACGATATCATCAAAATTCAGAATACGATAAAACAAAACTTTCATTTAAATACCATATTCTTAATAAAATCATTTCTAGAAGTTTTAGTTTTGATACACTTTTAAATAAATACCTCTTATTAGGAAAACACGATAAGTTGTGGACATCGATTGTTTATCTAAACCTGACTTTGTGGTGTTTAGGCTAGGCAAGTGAGCAAAGGTAAGTTTAAAAGACCCGTCTCACGATTCGTGAGCAGATCCCTCCTTCCTCATTTATACTTACCTGGCCACAATTGGCGGTGAAGAGGCGATTTGAGGCTTCTAACGACTTTTCGTTTAGACCATTTAGAAATAGGCTAGTTGGCTTAGAAAACCCTAGAATCTAAAATACGGAAAATTACACTTTGCAAATAAATACCTTTTTCTTTTTATTAAAACTGTTTTCTAAAGGATTAGTATTTACAATCTTTGTAAAGCGCCGCTACAACCCATTTTTTAAAAACCCGTTCGGGATTGTGCGATTTATCGCGCACCCTCGGGCTAGTAGTGCCAGATTCAGACCTCCGCAAAGAGCATTCGGCCTCGAAAGGTTTAAAATACAACATCTTAAGAAAATGAGATTTTTGGAATATAAAATATTTATTAAGATTGTTTTTTGTATAAACATATGTATATTTATCATTTAAATATCTATTTTATTATAATATAAATTTTCCACATTTTCCTAAAAATCACAAAGAATAAATTTTACACTAAAATACCATGAACTTCAAATAATCAATATTACAGATAAATACCCTTATTTATAAAACTAGGATATGTTCACTAGAAATGTCACAACATAAAATCCACCATCATTACAACTCTAAAGACGAACAATAAATACTTGAGTTGTAGTTTGAAAAGTATATAAAAGTATTTTTACATAAAACCCCCTCAAGTTTTATAAATTACCCTGAGGACCCTAGCAATTATAAGACCTCGATTCACATTTCTCATTGTCTGACTCGGCTTTGAGTCTGATTAATCTGACTTGAATATAATTCAAGTCAATCTATAATCTACAAGATTCCAATTCAATATGAACACATGAATCCATGAATTCAATTATCAATTAATACAACTTGACTGAACCGAACCATGGATATATATTCCTTTTACATGATTCTTAGTATTCCATTTACATGACTCTACGGTTACAACCGTTTCCTGATATCATGGTTTCGGTCAGTCAGTCAATCAATCTTACAACCAATACAATTTACAAGATAACTATACAAACAAGATATCGCGGGGTTTAAGGGGTAGATTGATGCGGAAGGTGTTAAAAGTGGCACGAGACGGTAAAATTAAGACACCTAACATGAATCCAATTGCTGTTGTACCGTGGCATAAACGGTTCCTTGAGTTCCGATACCTTAGTCTCTGGGGCAAGTGAGCCTCCTCTCGTATACACTGGCATCCTTCTGTACCAAGCTACAAACAACAGCGTTAACACTAAATACAATAATATAATAATTTAATACAACTGTAAAAACTACTCTCTCTCTCTCTCTTTCTTACTCTCTGTCTATTCCTTCCTTATCTTTGGGACTTACCGAACGAGCTGTTCGCTGACAACATTCTATTTCTTTCTTCTTTGAATGTCGTCAGGTGGACTCGGCAGAGATCGAGCCATCTGCAGAAGACTTAGATCAGTTTGCTGAATAACCAGAGCTCTAATTTTATTGTACATTTTCCTTTCAGTACTTTTCATTTCCTGTTATGCCATTGTTTAGGCATCTTTCTATTTCAGTTGTATTTCCTTTTCATGTATTGTATAAAAGAATGTTAATAAATAAAAGTTGTTGTTCCTTTTATATCTTGTCTCTTGTGTATTTATTTTATATTGCTTAGATACGCTTAGCGTATGTACTTCTGAGTATATACGTAGCGCACCTCGTCGCGTCCCCTTCGCCGTACACCGGGAAGCGGGGCGTGACCGTGGAAATCGATGCTGCTGTTCCAACTGGGAACAGTTTTGAACTGCTTAACAGGGTGCACAGGAATTCGCCAACTGTCGTGCTAAAAAGGTCTCCTACACCTGTTGAAAAGCTTACAAAGGCGAAGCCAGAACAGCCCCCTCAGCGGCTGTCCTCCAAAATTTATAAAGTTTGGCGACAGGTACAAAACTCAGTGATTGACCAAGACTCTCGCCGACTAAAGAAGATTAAAGTTTGGCAAGAGAAGGACCACCCTGTCATGTCATAAGAAATGTCATCTGTCTGGGTGCCCGCTGCAACGACTCCCTCAACTTCAATCGCTCATAATAGAAGGAGGCCGGAGAAAGCCCCTGTGACCGCGGCGAACCGCAAGGACGCTGAATCTAAACTCCCCAAGTCTGGGGGCATGGTAACGCATACCGTTTATATGGCTTCCGGAAAAGAGGAAAGCCGTGCTTCTACGGGTCATCGACCGCTTACCCGATCGATAACAAAGGCTCAGGAGCAACAGCATCAAAAACTTCAGGAGATGCTGACTGCAATGGCCGCACTTACTGGGCCGAAAGAAAATCCAGAAACCTCAGAGCAGCGTCAGGAATAAGAAACCGATGCCGAATTCCTTCAAAGAATGCTCGAGAGGAAAGAAAAAGAGGCTGCAGAACAGGCGGCCAACATAAAACGAATGGCTCTATTGTTCCAAGATATGGCCGGGATGATATTATAGCCAGAACCTCTAGCTGAAGGCCCCCCGATTATCATTGAAGACGACAGAGGGGAGTCATCGAACTCCTCCGGCTCTTTCAGCAGCCAAGGAGGAGATCATCTCTAAGGCCACTCAAGATGATTACATTGCTCAGCAAATACGAGCTCACCAGGCGAATGAAGCGGCTGGGCAAATTATTAAAACTGGATGACCCTATCCGGGTTGGTACGACCAAATAAAGTACCCACCGGAATACACGATCCCTAAATTCCATGTATATAAAGGGACAGGCAATCCCCACCAGCATGTCACCCAGTTCAGAGCTCTATGTGGCAACACTAGCGGTGACGATAAACTGCTACTTCGCTAGTTCGTCGGCAGCTTGTCGGAGACAGCGTTCGAATGGTACTCTGAACTCCCGAATGACCCTGTCAAGACATTTGCAGAGATGGAGCTACTATTCACCCAGCATTTCGCCAGTGCTAGTGAATGCACCCCAATCACGGCATTGATCAATGCCAGGGTGAAGCTTGGAGAAACGTGGATGCAATACGCAATACGGTGGCGGAATTTATGGTCGAAGTGCGAGCAGCGCATTGAAGAAGCGCCTGCAGTGGGCATGTTCGTGGGTACTCTTGATCCGCAGGCAACTATTTTGCAATTCATGATTTTCTTCAAGCCAACTACTTTCCAGGCCTTGATTGACAAGCTAACCCAAATGGATCAGATGGGTGATAGACCATCCCCTTCGAAACTGGAATCTCGAAATGAAAAAGGGAAAGTGAAAGCGACCTTCGTCGCCAATACTCAACAACAGCCGAGCAACTTAAAGCCGGTTGTTCTCCAAAACAACGCGCGTCCACGCCCATCTCTCGAGGAGAGACTGGGACGTCCTTACTTGTTTCCCCAAGATAAGACAAGGAGAGTGTTCGAGCTGGCAGTGCGCAACAGACTCATCAATCTGCTGGATCCAAAACGTCCGTCGCAGCCAGGCGATGTCAACAATCCTAATTACTGCCCTTACCACCAAGCAATAAGCCATTCAATCGAGGATTGCTTCATCTTCAAAGGCTGGATTGAAGACCAATACCAACAAGGCAAGTTCGCATTATCTGAAAACTGGAAGGTGAACCCGCCACAACCTCACGCCTCTAAAAGGGTGGACATGCCTGGGGCATCGTGCTCATTCATAAAGAAAGCCACATGGACCGAAAAGTCCGTAAACTAGAAATTCGCCTCAAATATGGTAACGATGGACCAAGATGTCCTTAAACTAACGACGGACCGAAACGTCCTTAAACTAACGATGGACCGAAAAGTCCGTAAACTAGAAATTCGCCTCAAATATGACAACGACGGACCGAGATGTCCTTAAACTAACGACGGACCGAAACGCCCTTAAACTAACGATGGACCGAAAAGTCCGTAAACTAGAAATTTGCCTCAAATATGGCAACGACGGACCGAGATATCCTTAAACTAACGACGGACCGAAACGACCTTAAACTAACGATGGACCGAAAAGTCCGTAAACTAGAAATTCGCCTCAAATACGGCAACGGCGGACCGAGATGTTCTTAAACTAACGACAGACCGGAACATCGCTAAACTAACAATGGACCACTATGTCCTAAAACTGGCCATTGACCGAGACGTCGATAAACTACTACGGACCGCAGCATCCCAAGGCTGACAAAAAAAAAAGGAAACGGCATGTCCATAAGCAAAATGGGCACGGATGAAAACCCGAAAGGGCTCCATGAGTAAAAACAGCAGGGCTGCCGGCGAGTTTTGAGAAAACCCGAAAGGGCGCAATCTCGTTAAAAGACACTCGCAAGGTCCTCTCGACCTTATGAGGAGAAAATACCTACGTGAGATCCTTACGACTCACAAGGGAGCAACACACTTCGGAATCCCGACGATTCCTAAGGAGAAAATTACAATTACGAGATCCTCACGACTCGTAAGGAGAATTCTCCCTATGAGACCCTCACAGCTCATGGGATTCAAAAGCCTTAAGCTACAGGGATCTGAACCTGTTCTTAAGCCATCACAATTCCCAGATTGCCCTACAAGTGTGTCAATGCTGACCCTTGTATACAATCCATGGGCACGAATAAACATTTCCCTAAAAAAGTCCTACCAACGACTGGGGATATGCTCATACGATGAACGACCCTTGTAAATCCTCTCGGCTTATAAGGAGAAAATACTCTTGTAAGATCCTTACGACTTACGAGAAGCCACACACTTAGGAATCCTCACGATTCTTAAGGAGAAAACGCACTTACGAGATCCTCATGACTCGTGGGGAGAAATGCCTTACGTCTTATGAAGTCAAAAGCCTTAGTCGACAGGATCCTAACCCTGTTTACTAAGCTACCTTTGTTCGACATCGACAGAAGCAAATGATGATTCGCTCCTGGCAATATCCCAGTTGTAGCGATGCTGATGCCTAAAATGGTATCAAATCCCAAACTCGCAGCGAAAAGTCAGCGAGCTACAAATGCATATGAAATAGCCGAAATGATGGGGCAACTTGCAACAAAATCAGCAAGTAAAATATATGCATACAAAATAACTGAAATGGTTGGGCAACTCGCAATAAAAAGCAGCGAGTAAATAAAAATAAATAGCTGAAATGATAGAGCATCGCGGAAAGAAAAATATATAAAATGAAACCTTTTGCCCTACAGGTGAGATCACATCGATCCCTGTATACAATCCAGGGGCACAAACAAAGAGAGAATCATACCTTACCCCAGGCTCCATCCGAAATAGAGCCAAGTCTCGATGATTCACAGAAAACCTAGAGACCGTCTCGACATTCGTCACATTACAGCAGACGCAATATCAACAACGGCGTTCCTTCGCAGTCCAGAAGGATGCAGATGCAACGTCAACAAAAGACCCCATGGTCGAAACAAAGCGGAGTGACGGCAAAATCCCAGCTCCACCTCAGCATTCGTCTCGTTACAGCAGACGCAATGTCAACAACTGCGTTCCTTCGTAGTCCAACGATGCAGATGCAACGTCAATGAAAGACTCCATGATCGAAACAAAGCGGAGTGACGGTAAAATCCCAGCTCCACCTTAGCATTCGTCTCGTTACAGCAAACGCAATGTCAACAACGGTGTTCCTTCACAGTCCAGCGATGCAGATGCAACGTCAACGAAAGACTCCATGATCGAAATAACGCGAAGTGATGGAAAAATCCTAGCTCCACATTAACGTTCGTCTCGATACAGCAGACGCGATGTCATCCATGCGTTCTTCCTCCAGCAGGATTCAGACGCGACAATCAAACAACGGAGCCACAGCAAAATCCCTAGTTCCAAACCTCAATAGTTCACCCGCAATCTAGAGACAACCGCGACATTCGTCTCGTTACAGCAGACGCAATGCCAGCAAACGAAGTGAATGCCAAATTCCTAGCTTCAGGGTCTTGATGGCAACTCATATAAAACCTGAAAGACTACTGGAGATAATCCCACACAGGCACAGTATGGTCACCACCTCGACGTTTGTCTCGATACAGCAGACGAGATGTCACCACAGCGTTCTTCCTCCAGCAGGATTCAGACGCGACAATCAAACAACGGAGCCACGGCAAAATCCCTAGTTCCAAACCTCAACGGTTCACCCGCAACCTAGAGACAACCGCGACATTCGTCTCGTTATAGCAGACGCAATGCCAGCAAAAGAAGCAAAGGACAAATTCCTAGCTTCAGGGTCTTGACGGCAACTCATATAAAACCTGAAAAACTATCGGAGATCATCCCACACCAGTGCGGAGTGGTTATGACTCATCGGGGCTCCCCAAACTGAGCCTAACCTCAAGTAAAAAGCGGCATGGCAAAATTCCTAACGCTTGCTCATCCGACGGTCAAACTGCCTAGGAAGATTGCTTGAAGACATCTTGTCAAGCCCCCGAAGGGATTAGAAACACGACAGTCGCAAAGCTACTCGAACAGCAAGATTGCCAATCGAGGAATACATCAGCCAACGCGACGGTACGACGGGCAAAACCCTAGAACCACAAACCCTAACGGACCTCTGTCGTAAAGAGCAGAGATTAACTTTAACGTTAGGACATTCTTGCGAGAACTTTGTGATTCGTCTCGACTCGTAAGGAAATTAGTGTCTTTGCGAGAACTTCTCGATTCGTCTCGACTCGTAGGGAAAAGCTTTAGGCAATGGGGATAACGACCTGTTTCCTAAGCACTGGGGCCCTGCAAGTCGGTCCAAAATGGACTCTTGCATACTATTCACGGACCACACTCTTCAAAGTCGAATCTCGACAAGAAGGGAAACAACCGCTTACGAGTGCTCTCGACTTGTAAGAGGGAAAATTCTCTTGTGAGATCCTTACAACTCTCAAGAGAAAGCATCCTTAGGAATCCTCACGATTCTTAAGGAGAAAATACACCTACGAGATCTTTTCGACTCATAGGGAGAAAAGCCTTTATGAGACCCTCACGGCTCATAAAGTTGAAAAGTCTTAGGAGGCAGATCTTAACCCTAACTCCTAAGCCATCGCTGGCCTGCAAGGAGATCAAAATAGATTATCCACAAAATGCATTTATTATAAGGGACACACCATCATGAAACAAAATATGTCTCTTATTCATGAATCAAAATGAATACAAAGTACAATTTTTGAAAGAATAAAAAAATACTCCCATTCAGGAGTATGTACAAAAGAAGAATAAAAAATATACAATTCTTCAAGCCGGCGGACGATTCAATAGGTTTGCCAGTTCATCCTTTTTCCGCTGGGCCTCAGCTTCATGATTTATTATTATTAAGAGACGGGCCTCCGCTTGAGCCTGTTGGGCCTGGTACGAGGCAAGCCGACTTTCAAGCTCATTTTCGGTAACCTTATGAGCTTCGACCATTTCGCGAGTGAAAATGACGGCTTTATCAATGGCTACCACCTCCCCGATGGCTTCTTGAAGCACCCGCCAAAGTTCATATGCCCGAATGGTCTTGGCCGTAAGATTAGCTTGAAGTTCCCTCAGCGCTTTGGAAGCCAACTCCCTTTCGGAAAACTTTCGGCTGATTCTCTTCTCGCATGATAGCATATTCGCAGCGCACCGCTCAATCAGCCCCCGTAAGCTCGCCTTTGCAGCCACAACCTCTGAAGGAAGGCGTGTACATTCAAGAATATGCAAGCAAGCCTCCACCTGACGACAGAACTCAACCCAGACTTGCACTAATGTTTCACTATGGTAAGTATCAAGAAAGGGAAGAGAACCGTTGGCTTCAGCGGCAAATGCTTCGGCCGTGATCAGACTGTCAGCATGAAGGTCTTCAATCAGAGCTGACAAGGAGTGAAGGCTTAGCTTTGCCATCCGTTCCGAGGCACGTAGAGCATAGGGGCCAGGCGGCATCACGATGCGGGATTCCAGCGTGGTAAGAACTGGCAAAGCTGGTAAGATTCATAGAAAACAATCAGCGAGACTCGCAAGTAAAGAGCAGGTTGAACAACATTAAAACTTTACTTACCCATGGTCATGCAAGAAGGGTCTGAAGGATCCCTAAGCCCGTCAAGAATCTCAACTTCGTCATCAGCTTCCAATACTACAGAAGGCATCAATATCGTTATACAAAATAATAATAATGCCGTGAGGAGAAGGCAAATAACACTAACCCTGCCCGGAAGAGAGGACGATGCGTTGAGGAGATATCGCCTGCGGAGCAGCCATCTCTAACAGGCGCTGAAAAGACTTCCTGGGGGATAAGTCCACGATGGACGCCGCCAATCCTCGTAGTTCTGAAAAGACAAGAAGGTTCAGATAATAAAAAGATCATTAAAATAAAAGATATAAGAATACCTTCGATACTCTTCCCACTATGGACTGGAGGGATAGCAGCTTCGGCGGCCTCCTCCGTGCACCCAGGCACATCATTGGGGACGTGGGCCGGTATAACAACTTCCAATTGAGGAGAAATGGTCACCACTGCAGGTTCTAATGAAAGGAAGATATCCTCGACTACCTTCCCCACAGCCTCTGGGCCGTCCCCAGAAAGATCCATTGATTCCGCGGCCAATGAAGATGCCTCTTCCGGGAGGGCAAGCACCGGGGGAATGGAAATCGCCGATGGGAGCTCCGTGGCAGGAACAACAGTTGTATCGACCCCCTCTACACTTACTAGTGTCTCATCGGGGATACTTGCAGAGTCCATAGTCAAGGCGCGACTCGAACTCAGATCCTCTGCCATTGCCGAAGTCCCTGCAAAGTTTTCACGAAGATAAGGATATATATATATATATATATGAATATAAGCAGTGCAAAATACTACAAAAAAAATATAAATATACCAATGCGCAAAGGAGCTTCTAGTATGGCTTTTTCAAGCCGACGTTCTTTTATGAGGAGGTATGCTCACCGGGGTTCAAGGGTAGAATCGTGGCCACCGGTCCACAACGAAAGCGCATCCTCGGTATCGGCCGAGATAGGTTGTTTAAGAGCTATCTCGCCTCCATCTTCCAAAGGACCTATAAATATCCACCGTATCGATGGAGGATCTCTGTAGAAGATGACGGCAGGATAAGGCCTCTTAGGGATTCTTACATTCTCAGTCTCATCCTGAGAGCGTCTTATAACCTCAACCAATTGTGTGGCTTCCTCGGCAGATGAACCCGGAAAAAGAAGACCACTGTCTGGCTCTTGCATGGCTAGTGGTTCATCTTGAAAGATAGGCTCTGATTCCACTAAAAAGTCGAGCAGATTGGTGACCGTCTTCTTTCGCCTCTTGGACCCAGAGCTAACTGCAGAAGACGATCGCTTCATTCCCCTCGGTGCTTTAGTGCGACATTGGCCCACTTCGCCTTCAATATCTTCTCTCGGCGGTGCTACTGACGAGGACACTGCCATTATTGACGGCGCAACTGATGATACTGCTACTGGCGCCTTATTGGACCTTGATTGAGCTCTAGTGCGCAGCGGCATACCAGCTGTGGGAGTTAGATCCACTTCTGCAGCCTCAGGAATAAGCACGACACCAGTATCTCTCAAGGGAGGGCGAACCACTGCCTGCGGTCGCGGCGGAACTCCCGTAGCCTGGATTGGAGTGGGAACCCTATATCCAAGGAGCATCCTCCTCTGCTCAACAATAACAGGACTGAATCGGTGGAGGTACCAGCCCGTGAAATCCCCCACACATCGAGGAATGTAGTCAGAATCAAGAATCACGAAGCGAGAGCCGGTGTTCAGCCGCATGAAGTGATGAGCAGCGTCACGAACAACTTCCGACGACGGGTTGGGATCCACTGTAAACGCCTCAAAGGGGACACCCTGGTCATATCCCAGTTGCCGAGCAAAGCGGTGTGGGTTGTACCGCATAAAAAGGGCCGCACCGTTTTGACGAAACACCAGGTAACCTGGTCTGATTGAATATAAATGCATGGCTTCCTTGGGCTTCAGGGAGGGTACTCCCTCTTTCGACGAGTCGAAAAGCTGTTGAATTGGTCTTGAAGGAGCAGAGAGGACTCGATCGTTAAATACCATCCCGCCCATATTAGCATAGGTATTAAGCAGCACACGAATAGCTCCGGACTGAGTCGGATCAGGGGCCGAAGCGTCCACCAACCTCATGAGCCGCGGAAAAGTATAGGCATCATAAAAGTTAGGTCTCTGATGCGCGGCAAATGCCCCAAGCACATGCATCTCAATCCATGACGTAAAATAATGGAGAGAGAAATTCACCATGTCCATGCCTGGTGTTGAGGTATTGGTTGCGGCAATTAACCCATGGTACAAATGCGCTAGCCCCGAAATGCCCATAGCTAGTCGCGTCCCTCCGGCAATGCGATAAGCAGGGTAGATCACCGAAGATCTCATGAATCGACGGTCCGTTGGAATAACAAACCAACTAAGCCAGACGCTGATAAAACCCACGAAGAAAGTCTCTTCATCTATGCCGGGAGCTGCGATCGACTCAAAAGGTACAGCCAACAGGATTGGAATGTAGAACTGCGGCAAATTCTCTTCTTTAACCGGCAGCTTATTTAAACTGAACCCGAAGGGGTCGTTAATACTCGCAAACTTCAGAGCCGTCTTTGATAGAACATCACCGCGAAGGAAGCAAGCGATAAAGCTTTTGAAAGTGACGCCCTGCTCCTCTGACTCTGTGAATAGTTTCTCAAAAACGCCCAGAGCCTTGATTAAACTTGGGTGCTTGTGGCGGACGGCATTTTCAGTCGACAAGCCATTAAGCATAGCAGGCTCAGTTTCGAAAACATACTCATCAGGAGGCAGCAGTTCTTCATAGAGCGTCCCTCTGATCGGCAACCCCGAGATCTTGCGAAACTCTTCCAGAGAAATTGAAACTTCACGGTCCCCTAGTAAGAAGGTGTTGGTGGGAAGATTCCATTGATTTAGGAAAGCCTTAACCCACCAGACGTGAGGGGACTGATAGTGGAAGAGAGACGCGTACACCGCCTGGTAGAGCCCAACCCTCTGCAGTCGCGCACAATGGGCAGACAGAATGTAACGAGCCCAGAGAAGGTAGCATGTGGGATGTCGAGGAGTAAGCCCTATTTTGTAAACCTGTCCCCAGGGCTGGGCTTCACCTTGGAAGATACGACGCCCTAAGATGTCTATATCTGGCACAGGGTGGTTTGGAATTCCAGTTGTTGACGGCTCAAGCCGTCCCGTAGGGATCCAATTCGACATCTCCACAGCAAAGGCAGTGAGTGGACGATCCATCGACAAAAATGGGTAGGTAGGCTCTGTTGGTATCTCGCAAAGAAAGCTGCGGCGGCCCCGAATGATATGCCCATACCAGGTCCCCCATAAAAGCAAGCTGGTGCAATTAGGGTCGTGAGGTCTAATCATCGCCATCATCTCCTCATCAGACGGTGACTGAGGAAAGGCAACCTCGGAGCGGGTGAAAGGGAAGTATGGAAGAGAAGCCATTGTTCCTGAAACAAAGGAAAGGAAACAATAAAATACCATATTCCTTCATAATGATCAACAAACATAAGTAATGATATTAGAACAAGTTTCATCTCAAAATAATAAGTATTGCAATTTCAATTTCACTTTTACAGTAAAATACCATCATATTTACATACAGCTTTTATTTAATGTTTTAACCTATTAACTTTAGAAAATCACGGGGTAATGAGCCACCTCATCACAACAAACATTTTTGACATAGCACGATAATTCTTGGGACATTAGTTTATGGGATAATACGAGTTTATACTTAAATACCATGAACATTCAAAAATAGTTTTTTTTTAAAAAGTGTGTTATTTAATAACGTGCAATTGAGCCTCTACAACCCATTTTGGAGAACCGCGATCGGGATAGTGCGAGTTATCGCATATGCTCGGGCCTAGTAGAGTGAGATGCAAACCTCCGCAATGAGCATTCGATCTCGATGGAATTTTTGATGCACTTTTTAAGAAAATGAGATTTCTACAAAATAAATAAAATTTATTTTTATTAAATATATATATATATATATATGAATATTATCAAAGGATTTATTTTAAAATATATTATATAAATATTCCATGTTTTCTAAATCAATGGAATCACAATTTCATGAAACTACCGTTACAATTCAATACAAATTCCAGTATTTTATTAAAATACCATATACAATGAAAACTAAGTTCTACTCAATAGAAAGTTTCACTTTTATAAAAATTACATCTATGAAAACCCTAAAGACGATAATAAAATACTTGAGGTGTATTTTGAAATTATATCAAAACTATTTTACATAAAACCCCCTTAAGTTATATTAATTTACAATAAGGACCCTAGTAAATATAGGTGTTCTCTCATAAAATATCAAGAAAAACCCCAATGCGGCATCACGTGCCCACACGTGACCAAGGGTCATGTGCTGACACGTGATGGTTTTCTGGGGATTCTGTTATAATAGAATTAAATTCTAATCAAACAAGCAATCAAAGGGATCACGTGCCAACACGTGACGGGCCTTTCAACCCCCTGAAAAAAAGATTAATAGATATAATACAACAGTAAGGAATACCCCAATAGGGCATTACATGCCCACACGTGACCACAGGTCACGTGCAGACACGTGATAGGTTCCTAAGTTCTCTGGGTAATAAGAATTAAATTCTAATAATGGGGTCACGTGCCAACACGTGATGGGCCTATTAAACTCACTGAAAAGAATTAAAAAGTATAATAAAACTGCAAGGAAAGATCCCAATAGGGCATCACGTGTCTACACGTGACCAAGGGTCACGTGATGATTCCTTAGTTCTTTAAAACAGCAGAATTAAATTCTGGTTAAAAGCTTATTCAGTGGGTCACGTGCTAACACGTGATAGGCTCTTAAACCTTCTGAATTAATAGAATTAAACTCTAATTAAGGGAAATCAAAATCCTAATATTTTCTTAGATCTTTCCAAACAAGAAGATTGCGCTCTGTAAAGTGGAGCACCGTTGGATTAAAAATCCAGTGGTGATTAAAAATCACCAATTTCTAGAACGATTCTATACAAGGAAAGATTTCCCTGAAATTCACCAAGAATAACAAACAGAATATCTTTTGGATTAAAAATCCAATGGTGAATAAAATTCACTGAGTGGTCTAAAAGATCATGTTGGTTACAAAATCAATTGAAATCTATCAATGAAAGATTGACTAAACAAACTGATTCTTTTCTTTCTCCTATAAATAGGAGCCAAGAAGAGAAGAGGGGAATCGATTTATGGTTTTTGGAGAGATACAACAATAGAGAGAAAAAAGAGAGGAGAATTTAATTCTCAAAAGAGAAAAGAAGATTTCTTCAGAAGTGAAAAGAAACCCTAGGTGAGAAAGGGGAAAGATATCTAAGCTCTATAAAAGAAAAGAGAATTTAATTCTCAAATTAAGAATTTAACTCTTCTGAATAAGAACTTAGTTCTTCCTTTGGTCGAAGATCTGCAGAAGCAGATCTCCCCACAAGTTGACAATTTAATTCTCATCGGGGAGATTCTGCCATGCAGATCCAAAACTTAGAGAGAGAAGTTAAGTTTAAAGAATTTAATTCTTCCAAATTCATAGGAATTTAATTCCTTCAAACAAAATTAGGGTTTAACCCTATAGAAGAATTTAATTCTTCCAAATACATAGGAATTTAATTCCACCAAATGAAACTATGGTTTAACCCTACATAAGAATTTAATTCTTCCAAATTCATAGGAATTTAATTCCCCCAAATGAAAATAGGGTTTAACCCTACAAAAGAATTTAATTCTCAAACAAAGGACTTAAATTATCCATGCACGTAAACCTGGTCACGTGGCAACACATGACCCTTCCTTCAATGATCAGAAAAGAAAGAATGAGATATGGTCACGTGCCCCCACGTGACCCTTAAACAGACTCCTCAGAATGAGAAAGAAAAAACTTGAAGGCAATACCTCACGTGCTCACACATGACCCTCAAAACTAAAGGGAATAAAGCCAAAGGCAGTACTGATTTAGGGCGCCTCACGTGTCCCTACGTGACCCCTGACAAACACCCTTTTCAAGAAAATAAAATAGGGGAGGACAGAGGAATTGATGCCCAACGCAGAGGCATTGTCACGTGTCCACACGTGATGATTTCAAAGACTAAAAGTGTTTAACACTTATTTGAATATTCTGAGAACAAAATAAAGGAAGTCTGGCCCCATCTTCAGATGCCTCACGTGACCCCACGTGACCAATTCAATTTTAGTGTTTAACACTATTTTAAGCGCTTCGTCCTTAGTGTTTAACACTATTTTCAGCACATCACGTGGGAGCACGTGATCGCCAAATATCCTCTAGTGTTTAACACTATTTTAAAGCCAAGTTTAGCCCAAAATGGCTAAGTTTTCCAGAGGCAAATCTCCCCTTCAACTGAACCTTAAAATCCAGAGCTATAATGATTGGTTAATACTCAGCCAAGGACAAAATGTTGTCAGAGCCCCCCCAAACCCCTGTTTAGCATTGCTAGATAATGGGGAGGCTGAACCCAGACAAATGTTTAACAGTCCAAACAAAGGTCCAACATTTTAAACCTAATTGGACTTAGACCAAGTTGGCCATAAGTCCTTAATTCAGATTTAACTGAGCCCATGTGCTCATAATCTAATTAATTGATCTTAGTCCTAAATTGGACTACATATTTCCCAAACAACTTTGGTTCAAGGGTACATCTCTTCACTCCTTTAATATTGGTCGTTGTAATCATTCAACGTCTTCAGAGAGGTGACGGGTCCTGATAACCAATTATTCCATGGACTGTGGGGTCCTTAAACTCATGGACTATGATGTCCTTAAACTTTATAGTTTATGACGTCTTTAAACTACGGACTGTGGGGTCCCTTTAAACCCACGGACTATGATGTCCTTAACCTCGGACTGTGGGGTTCCTATAAACCCACGGACTATGATGTCCTTAACCTCGGACTGTGGGGTCCCTTTAAACCCATGGACCGTAATGTCCTTAAACTAATTATGGACCACTATTTTCTTAAACTGGTAATCGACCGCAATGTTCCTAAACTAAACAATAGAGCCCAAATGCTCTTTTGTTGGATCTAAACAATCCCGTTAAATTGATCTTAGTCTGAAATTAGACTAATGTATCATTAACAAACGTTTAAGTTAATCTTAGTCTCAAATGAGACTAACGTTTCCTTAAACCCAACCCCCAAACCCAAATCTAAGAAAATATGGATTTGGACTAATCTACGTCCTACGGGCGACGACATAAATTAGTCTCCGTATACAATCCACGGGCAACCAAAAACAAAACAAACACCCACGACACGAAGTGACCATTTGGAGAAGGAGAAAGTGGTTACCGCGATGAGGTAGCGTAATTAACTGCAGGGGCTTGCGCCTGCAGGGAATAGCGTCCCCACAATCAAAACCCCCTCAATCAGGGGGAATCTGACGAAATCTGCTACATTGGCCGTATCCGTTTAAACCTTCGATATATGGTGTCATAAATCAACTTGGCATCTTCGGAGAGGTGAACGGATAGCACCAATTAGCATCTGCCCCCAAATTCAGACAAGACGAACCTACGCGGTTCCGTCTCTGTGTTTTGGAGGAGAACAATAGGTTTAAGCGGGACCGGTTCTCTTGAGGCTCAGGGAGCCGGAGAATATGGGTGCTTGCCTATCTATGGTAGACAACAAAACAACGGTGTTATCAACACGGTAATTGTCATGGAAAAAGACACAAATCCTGCCGTCCATGTGCAGAAGTTACCGATAACTCCAAAACAATCGGGACTCCAATTCTGTTTAAAAGGTTGACTCAGTTCGAGTCATGGTCAAATCTGAATACAATCTTACTTGAATTCAATTCAAGTATAACCACAATACAACATGAATCCATGATTACCAGAATACAATCCATATCAACAAGAACTTGACTGAACCGAACAATGGATATACTCTGATTACATGACTATCCATTTATATCCATTCTATTTACTGATATCATGGTTTCGGCAAGTTTTCCATTTACTATAAGACAATACAATACAATCAGTGCAATCAATACAATCAATACAATAAACATTACGGGGTTTATAAAGGGGTAGACTGGCACAGACATGTTAAAAGTGGCACGAGGTGGTCACTAAAAGACGTTATTGCATCCATGTCGTTGTTTCGTGGTATTTTCGACGGAGCCTTGTACTACGGTTTACCAAAGTCCACGGTGTAAGTTGGACTCCTCTCGTATACACTGGCATATTCTGTACCAAGCTACAAACAACTACGTTAACATTAAAATCAAACATTACTAGTTATACTCTCTTATCTGTCTACTCTATTTCTATCTCTCTTTGGGACTTACCGAGCGATTGTTCGCTGACGAATTCCTATTTCTCTTCTTCTTTGGAATGTTGTCAAGAGAATCCGACTTTGAAGAGTTCGAGACCAGCCAGGAATACTTCGAGCAGACCCCTGAGTAGTACATTGAAGACCCTGAGCTATAGTCGCCTGTATATATTTGCTTTTCAGTTCATGCCATTGTTTAGGCATTGCTTTCCATCCTTGAATTTACATTTCCAGTTGTACCTGTAAAAGAATGTTTAATAAATAAAGTTGATGTTTATTATATTCATGTCTCTTGTGTACATTTTACTGTATATTGTTTAGATACGCTTAGCGCATTTACTTCTGAGTAAATACGTAGCAGACCTCGCCGCGTCCCCTTCCAGTACACCGGGAAGCGGGGCGTGACTAATTCAGACGGAGAGTCCGGTACAGCCAGTTGTGCGGAGGCCTGTGGTATTTAGGAGCACGAGGGAGGCTTGGGCTGAAGCTCCGAGGATATGGGATCGGGAGTTCGACAGAAAATCTGCATGCGAGATTCATGACATGGATATTGTCATGGATGGGGAGTTACATTTTTTGCAGTGGTAAATTGAGAAGGTTCTCGCTTGTTATGGGAAAGAGACTCAGCCCGTGTCTTCTCAGTTAGAGGCGCACTTCGGATTGGTATCATCATTAGGTATAGCTGGCGATAAGGACAGTTAGAGGTCAAGGACGGGTTACAAGGACACGAATGCAGTGTCAGGTAGATTGATGTTTCAGATTGTTAGCGCGGTATCAACAGGGAAGTCAGGATTGTTGACTATCTTGGAGGCAGTTAAGGAGACCGGGTATTTACGGAGATTGTTGGTTTTGGGTATTCCACAGGATGTAAGAGTATTCTTCTTGGAGGATGGGAAGACGGTTGTGGCGCTTACAAAGGTTGGTACCTATGTGAGTTCGACAGTTACATTTACGAGGATGGTTCCGGATTTCGAGTTCAAGCAGTGTTTGGACTTGATCTGCCTAGTTGATTGATGAGGCACGATGACGACGAGAGCGGGAGTTTCAAGTTTTTTAAGAAAATATCGAGATTGTGATGAATTTGATCAAGGTGGAGATTGTTGAAATTGATTGCAAATTCGAAGTCCGAGATCAAAGCCCAAAATAGTAAGTATGTGCAGTGCACGTAGTGGGATTTAAATTAATTATTAATTTAAATTCTAAGATAACCTTTAAGAATATATCATGGGGATATATATTAAATCTCTAAGATACCTCTATTGGATTTGGATTTAGATAGTTGAGATAATCCGGTAATTTAAATGCATGCATCTCTCTCGTATATCCTTAGCCTATATATTGATTGAAGTTGGCTACAATTAATTGAAAATCCACCAGAAGCACTTAAAAGTCTGCAGCCATTAACAGAGGGGCTTGCGGGACAGATAATAAACTCCTGAAAGGCTTTTTTATTGGAGGCTACAGTTAATTGAAGCCGGAGAGAGAGAGAGATTTGTATCGGAGAGATTTTTCTTTGTGTTTGGACAGTGATCAAAGATGGCGTTTTCGTATAATACTTTCTTAATAGTGGAAGTTTTCATCGTCGGGTAAATGTTTTGTTTGCGTTGCTTGTTGTGTGCTTCTGATAATATGTATTGTTTTGGTAGATTGTCCGGTTAGTCTTTTTCATGTAGTTTGTTTGCACGCGGTCGTGAAAGATTATTTTTTCCGCTGCGACTCTTGGTATGTTTTGTGACTCCTTAGAGGATCACGGATATAGAAAATTTACAATAATTACAAACCCATCAATTTCGGACAGGTTTAGATTTAGGTTTTAACTTTCATGTCGAGCACAAAATTTATCAAAACCAGCCCAACAGACCCATTTTCACCCCTAATTGACAGAGTATGACCAAAAAATTACTCCTAATGTCAAATTTCTAACTTGCAACCACTAATTATATATACCAATTTTTCATTGTCGTCGTCCTTTTATTCTCCTCTTATTCTTCTTTTCCTATTTCATTTCTCAAAATTTTCAATGGCTAGTCCAGTGCTGCAGTACTCTCATCCATTGCGGATGTGATCCAGAGGGGTATTTTAAAATTAACCCTCCTGGACCCATCCGCAATAGATGACACCATTGTAGCCTGTAGGCCCTTTGTAACTGTATTAAAATGAGGATCCTCCTAAAGAATTGATTCATAGTATGTATATATATATATACATGAGGTTAATGGAGGAAATGTGTGATAGGAGAAAATTCGCTTCTATGGCATCTTTCCTCCATTAACCTCTATATATAGAGAGAGAGAGAATAATGGAGGAAAGATATCATAGGAGGGAATTTCCTCCTATGGCGTCGAAAAAATACACCCTCTCATTTTTTCCGACGATCGGCACCCACCATTTTCATCGTTATCATCTAAGATGTCGGTACGCCAAATTTCATGTGATTTTAGCAATGTAAAAAGTTCTATTGTCGGTAAACCATTAATTTTGAACCCATTAAATCAACGGTGAAAAAGTTGTAGAATCACATGAAATTTGGTGTACCCACATCTTAGATGATAACGATGAAGATGGTGGGTGCCGATCATCGGAAAAAAAATGAGAGAAGGTGTAATTTTTCGACACCATGGGAGGAAATTCCTTCCTATGCCCTCTTTCCTCCATTAACCCAATATATATATATATATATATATATATATATATATATATTAGCTAGACTTTTTTATTGCTTCCTTAACATCATTCAAGAAGCTGGCCATTGAAGTGCTGTGAAGAATGTTTCGTATTTGTTGAAGACCACGAAATCGAAGAAGGGACAGACGTCTGCCGCAAAAGGACAGATGTCTGGTATTTAAGATCCAGGGCCCAGAACAGGCACCCGACGTCTTCTACAGAGGAACAGACGTCTGGCTGAGCCTTTGAAAGTTGTGGCTAATTGGGCCAGACGTCTGCCACTGAGGGACAGACGTCTGGCAGTATAATTGACTTTCTGTCAAAAGTGCAGACAGATGTCTGCTCTAGAGGGATAGACGTCTGTTCAACGATAACCGCGAATCTCAGGTCGAGTTTATCTCGAAAATTCAGTTATTAAGTGGCAGTTTTGTAATTTCTGAGATCTTATTATAATTTAAATTGTATAGGTTATATATAGGATCTTAGGATTATTAATTATGGTCAACTTTGGAGGGTTTTAGATCATAAAGTAAAAGGAGTAGACGGCGTCTCCATAAGGGATCTAAACTATCGAAGGTGAAAGAGAAATTGTATAAGGAGAGAGATCTCATTGGAGATAATAAGGAGATGGTGTAATAACTCTTGTAAGATTTTCTTTTTCTCAAGTTCTAATAAAAATTCTCTCCATTTCCCCCTCCAAATCTCTTGTGTTAGTTTTATTACGGTTTGCATCTTATTTCTTTCTTATTTTGTGGTAACAACAATTAGTATCAGAGTTTTGTTCCGTATTTTTGCGATTTAAGTTTACGGCAGGTGACGTCGCTTGTGTCTGCCCCTATCTTCTTAGATCATGATTATATTGATAGTGGTTCGTAAGGATCCGAGGGAATGGTATTTTTTTTGGAATTAAGGATTACGAATAACAAAGTAAATAGCACAAAGTCTGAGGTGGAGAAGTTTAATGGGAAACAAAACTTCACGATGTGGCAGAGAAGGGTGAAAGCATTTCTAGTAAAGGAAGGGCTGTTCAAGATACTTGGCGGTAGTAAACATACCGACATGACCGATGCTGCGTGAGCAGAATTAGATCAGAAAGCAAAATGCACGATAGAACTTTGTTTAGCGGATAACGTGATGTATAACGTTACAAAAGAGACTTCTGCAATAAGTTTGTGGTTGAAGCTAGAGCGCTCGTACAAGACAAAGTCTTTATCAAACAAATTGTACCTAAAGAAGCAACTCTACGGACTACGCATGAAAGAAGAGACTCTCATTCAAGACCACCTAAACAGCTTCAACAAGATGATGAGTGATCTTCTATGCCTTGAAATCAAGTTAGAAAGGGAGGAGCAAGCGCTATTGCTTCTTTCTTCGCTTCCTAATTCGTATGAACACTTGGTGACAACGATCTTTTATGGGAAGGAGACTCTTGAAATGAAGGGGCTTACAACGACCCTTTTAAACAATGAGATCATGAAGAAATCAAATCCATCAGAGGAGTCATCGGAGTTGTTTGCCGGTGAAAGGGTAAGATCAAAGAATAAAGACGGACACAAGAGCATAAGGGGGAAATCCAAATCATCCGGGTAAGAGAGCGGACCGTGCTTGTTTTGCAAACAGGCAGTACATCTGAAGAAGCAATGCCAAAAGTATAAGCAGTGGTTAGAGAAGAAGGGTAAATGCGCCAATTCAAAGTGTTCGGATTAAGCCAGTGTTGCGATCGAAGCATAAGAAGATCCATGTGATATAGTAGTTGTACATACAAGGGAGGCAAATTATGATGCTTGGATTCTTGATTTCGGATGTTCATACCACATGCGCCCGAAGAAGGAGCTTTTCGACACCTATAAAGAGTTCAATGGCAACCGTGTTCTTTTGGGGAATAATGTGGCGTACAAGGCCATTGGCATAGGAAACATCAAAGTCCGCATGTTTGATGCGGTGGTGTGAACGCTTGTGAACGTGTGAAACGTTCCAGAACTAAAAAAACCTGATTTCTATTGGAGCATTAGATGCGGCAGGATGCAAGTTCGTTGGTCAAGATGAAATATTAAAGGTTGTCAAGGGTACCCTAGTGGTTATGAAGGGACAACGACTAAAGAATTTATATCGTTTGGACGACAGCACAGTGATTGGCGATGCAGCCGTAGCTACGAAGAAACAGGTGGAAGATACCGCAAAGCTATGGCATATGCGTCTTGGCCACATGAGCGAGATGGGGTTTCATGAGTTGCATAAAAGAAAGTTATTGAAAGGTGTTATCTCTTGCAAACTAGATTTCTGCAAATTTTGTATGATGGAGAAGCAACATAAGGTTGGATTCAAGCATGACGTGCACAAGACTAAAATACTTCTCGATTACATTCACTCACACGTATGGGGGCCACACTTATGGGGGCCAAACTGGTTGCATCAAAGGGAGGTGCCATGTATTATATCACCTTCATTGATAATTTCTTATGGAAGATATGGGTCTATTTACTCAAACAGAAATCATATGTGTTTTCCAGCTTTAAGGAGTGGAAAGCAGCTGTAGAGAAGCAAATAGGAGACCGGTGAAGTATTTGCCGACAGATAATGGAGGTGAATACACCTTAAAGGAATTTCAGTATTTTTGTAAAGAACAAAGCATACAACGGAAATGGACTGTTTCAAGATAGCCAGAGCATAATGGGGTAGCGGAGTGCATGAACAAAACAATATTAGAGACATTCAGAACTATATGGTTGCAATCTAGACTTTCGGAGGACTTTTGGGCAAATGTAGTGAGTTATGCGTGCTATTTGGTCAACGGGTCTAGATCAACGGTCATAAATTTTCAGATCTCAGAAGAAATATGAAGAGGAAAGCCAGTCAGTTATGATTCTTTACGGGTGTTTGGATGCCCTGCCTACTCGCTCGTGAATCAGAAAGATAGGTCCAAGCTAGAATCAAAGTCTAAAAGGTGTGTTTTCTTGGGATTCAAACTTGTTGTTAAAGGCTACAAGTTACGGGATCTCGAAAACAAAAGAGCATTCACTAGCCGAGATAGGATCTTCGATGAGGATTCCATATTGAAAGACGTAGATGGAGATAATAAAGAGGCGTGTTGAGTGTCAATGATTCGGTAGAGGTCGAGTTAGCTGGAGTTCATAAGGATACGGACACCGAAGCATAAATTCGGCCTATTGATGCGTAGGTGGACGGGAGGATTATGGAGACAGAAGGTGAGGTCCAACCCCAACAGGACCCACAGACAATGGCATTAAGGAGATTGATACATACTCATAAGGCACCGGTCGGATACGGTTTCGAAAATATGGTTGCATTTGCTTAAGTCACCGAAAGCAGATATCCTAGCTCTTATCAAGAGGCCACTGGGCAAGAGAATGGTGATCAATGAATTATGGAGATGACAGAGAAGATAGAGTCATTTTGAAAGAACAGTACATGGAGATTGACAAAGCTACTGAAAAACAAAAAGGCCATTGGCTGCAAGTTGGTGTTCAAGAAAAAGACGACGAGCAATACAAGGCACATTTAGTTGCGAAAGGTTTTACTCAGAAGGAGGGGGTTGACTACAACGAGATTTTCTCGCCAGTAGTCAAGCATAAGTCTATTCGAGTGTTGTTGGTAAAGATAGTTACTAAAGATTTTGAATTGGAGCAAACAGATATTAAAACGATATTTCTACATTGGGAGTTGGAAGAGACAATCTTCATGAAGCAACCTGAAGGATTTATAAATCCCAGCAAGAAGGATCATATATATGAACTCAAGCGGTCTTTATATGGGTTGAACAAGTCTCCTGGAAAATGGTACAAGCATTTCGATTCGTTCTTGAGGAAGACCAATTACTCTCGATGTGAGTATGACAGCTGCGTATACTCGAAATGGCTTAAGGATGGGTCGTCAATATATCTACTCTTATATGTCGATGATATGATGATCGCGGGTAAGAGTATGACAGAAATAAATGCGCTCAAAGTTTCATTGAGTGCAGAATTTGACATGAAAGACTTAGGTGAAGCGAAAAAGATTCTTGGGATAGAAATTATTCGAGACATAAAGGATGGAAAGCTGTGACTATCCCAAGTCAGATATATTGAAAAGGTGTTGGAGAGATTCAACATGAAGGGTTCAAGACAGGTGAGTATCCCTATCGCCGGTCATTTCAAGTTATCCTCTAAGGAGTGTCCAATATCAGCGGAGGAGAAGGAAAAGATATCTCTAGTACCATATGCAAGTGCAGTGGGATCGCTGATGTATGCTATGGTATGCACACGTCCAGACATATTCTATGCAGTAAGTCTGGTTAGTCGGTACATGTCAAATCCAGGAAAGCTTCATTGGGAAGCGGTAAAGTGGATACTTAGGTATCTAAAGGGAACTAAAGAGCTCGGTTTATTCTTTCACAAGTCAGAAGACAATCGAGCTAGTTGCAAGGATATGTAGATGCGGATTACGCTGGGGAATTGGACAAGAGAAAATCTCTTACAGGCTATTTATATACAGTTGCAGAATCTCCTATTAGTTGGAAGTCGACACTTCATGATACCGTGGCGCTCTCAACAATGGAGGCAGAATACATGGCGGCAGTGGGAGTATCTAAGGAGGCCTTGTGGTTAAAGGGCCTAGTTGGAGAGTTCGGGTTCGATAAGTGATTGATTTCTTTGTTTTGTGACAGTCAAAACATCATTCACTTGGCGAAGAATTATGTATACCACAGTCGAACTAAGCATATCGAAGTGCAGTATCACAAGATAAGGGAGTGGGCCGAAAAGGAGATCGACTTGATAAAGATCGATACTGAGGTGAATCAGGCGGACATGCTAATGAAGGTCATTCCTCCGGAGAAGTTAAAGACTGCATTGACTTCTATTTAAGTACTCAAATATGAATAAAGGCGATCTCGGTAGGAAGACCGCAAAGCAGTTTCTTAGTTCTAGTTAAAAATAGTGACAACATCAGTTTCACAACAAGGGGAAAGGGGGAGAACAACTAAAGCAGCCTTAAAATATACAAGACGAAGGGCAATATATTTTTAAGGTGGTTATAAGGAAATATGAGTTAAGGTGGAGATTGTTGTGAAGGATCTCTCATATTTGTTCAAGACTGTGAAGTCAAAGAAGGGACAGACGTCTGCCTCAAAAGGACAGACGTCTGGTATTTAATGTTCAGAGCCCAGAATAGGCACCAAACTTCTCACATAAAGAGACAAATATCTAGCTGAGCCCTGAAAAATCGCGGCCAATTGGGTCAGATGTCCGCCACGGAGGGATAGACGTCTGGCAGCACAATTGACTTTCTGTCAAAGGTGCAGGCAGACGTCTGCCCCATTGGAACAGATGTATGCTCGACGATAACCGCGAATCTCAGGTCGAGATTTATCTCGAAAATTTAATTATTTGGTGGTTATTTTGTAATTTCTGGGATTTTCTTATAACTTAAATTGTATATGATATATCTGATCTTAGGGTTATTAATTAGGGTTAATTTTGAAGAGTTTTAGATCATAAAACAAAAGGAGTAAACGACATCTCCATAAGAGATCTAAGTTATCGAAGATGAAGGGGAATTTGTAGAAGGAGGGAGATCTTGATGATGCTCTATATTGGCGATCTCCCAGATCGGGACACGTGGCAGATGACGTGTCCTAAAGCTCAGAAGAAAGGGCCCACAGGGGCCGACCAGGCCACCCCTGTACCCGACCTGTCAGCACAAGCCAGATCTCCTCAAAACCACCAATCTCCTCAAAACCCATTGAGACCCACACGCAACAGGAGATCACCTCCAAGATCCACCGGAAGATCGACGGAAGACAACATCTGACGGAGAGCCGAAAAGGACCTCCATCAGTTGGCGTCGTCTGTAGAAAACTAAACTCCACAAAAAACAAAGTTGGCCTTCCGATCTCCATCCACATAGCAAGCGATCACCCTGAAGATCCAAGCACCCGCCGCCGCCTCCCCCTCAACGGAGGCGCGGATGAACTTCCGCCGAATGTCATCAACCCCTTCGCCGGCCACCGCCTCGCAGACTCCAGCGATCGCAGGTCCCTCGATCCGTCCCATTCAACCTCAGGGTCCCATGTCAGAGATCCTCGCCTCGAGCCTCATCGCACCCCTGTCCCTACCAAGGCGGTGGCGGTCAGCTCGCCTACTTCCAGGGATGACTGGCACCCCCTCCCTCGACGGGGTCGCGCCCACGAGGCCCGCCAAGGCAGCTCGAAGACAACCTCACCACGGGGCCTAAGGGACCTCGCCGGAAGGAACCGAGGACCATCAAGAACTATGGTCATGACGAAAGGGGGTCAGTCGAGCGCCTGCGAGACTCAGCACCCCACGCCGGCAACGGAGGCCAACAGCCGCCCGAGCAAAAAGGCCAGGGACCACGAGCCTATCACCTTTGGCGAAAGGGATCTCCACGGCATATCCATGCCCCACAACGACCCTCTGGTGATCACGGCCCAAATCCACCGATAAGAGGTCCACCGGATACTTGTCGACTCGGGCAGCTCGACAGACATCCTCTTCCACGACTGCTTTCTGCGCATGAAGCTCACCCCAGCAGACTTGAAACCGACCTCCCACGTCCTTTCAGGGTTCACCAACCACTCCATCCCGGAGGAAGGGGTGGTCACCCTGCAGTTCAACATCGGGGAGCCCGGCCGCACCCGTACGTTGCCTGTGGACTTCATCATAGCAAAGGTCCCATCGGCCTACAACGTTCTCCTTGGCCGCCTGACGCTGAACTCCCTCCAGGCCCAGATATCGACCTACCACCTGGCGATGAAGTTCCCTCTCGATCAGAGCGGGATAGGTCAGGTCTACGGAGACCAGCGGGTCGCGAAGCTATGCCTTATCGAAACATCTTTGTCCGAGCAGCCGGCCGATGACGCTGAGGTAAAAGGCGACATCAAGGGTTCCCTGGACACCCAAGACGAGCAGAAGGAGATCCGGGGGACTGATTGATCATCTTCGTGTGTATGGAAAAGTTTTAATCACAACCAAAGAAACATCTCAGTGGACACCGTTAATCTTGAATCAATTTTCTTGCAATTTTCTTTTATCTTTTCATTTCGACTCATCTAAAACAAATATAGATCAAAACACACATCTCAGTGGACGATCCGTATTCATTAACGCGCTACATCGACACCGTTAATTGATTGCGGTATAAATGATTTTAAAAAACATCAAGAAAATAGTAGATCTAGAATCAAGAATCAAGAAATGTCCCAATCACTTTGATTTATCAAGATAATGAAGAATAGCTTGTGGGATTCGATTGAGTCAATAGTTAATGATGAATCTAAAAATTCCTAATCTTATCTATTGATAATTTGTAGCTAGATTGATGATGATGAATGAAGATTAGGGATCTACTGAAGAAACTAGGGTTTCTCCTTCTATCCCTTGTCTTTTCAATCATGATCATTCGGATCTAGCCTCTAGCAAAGAAAATCATCAATCATTTGATCCCTAATTTGCAACGAAATTCGCAAGAATGTGATCTCGATCCAAATTAGGTCATTGATGATTGTTTTTCCTAGAGTTCACAAATCTCATAAGACTTAAAATTAGTATTAAGATTTGATCATCATTAGATCTATCAATTCTCTCGAATCCTCCACAAGCGGAGATTTACTCAAACATTATGAAATTAAATGAATCAAAGATCAAGAAACTCCACAATGCAGGAATGTAAAGAAAGTAAGAATAAAGATCTTCACCTTTTATTATCCAACGTTTCGTTACAATTCACTCAAAGACTACAAGAATTGAGGAAAGAACTCGATCGTCGAATTTAGCTTCGCATCGTCTTCATGAGTCGCGGATCGTCTTGGATCTCTTGCTCGGATGAAGATCGGCGTTACTTCAAAAGGCTCGTTGGATGCTTGCTCGATGTGGTACTCGATGAATCTTGATTTGGCTCTTTTGAATTTGGATTTGGGGCTAGGGTTTTTAATTACATGTTGTGTCACTCAACTTGTAGAAATTTGGCTCAATATTCAACAACCTCCAACCCTAGATCTAGATCTCTTTCTATAACCATCTTATTTGAATCTTCCCTCCAAACCTAGGTTGTTAGAGAGAGTCTTCTAGAAGAAGTTTGTTAGAGCGAATATTCTAGAATAAGGTATATTCTAGGATAAGGTTGTTAGGCCGAGCCTTCTGGATGAAGCCACGTGGTCTTTTAGAGTCTTCTGGAAGCTGAGGTCGTTACAAGAATTCATGTAGGGAAAATTGAGATGCTGGTGTGTCCAAATAGCCGCGGATCCGCGGCGGATAGGCCAACTTGGCCGCGGATCCGCGGCCTGTTGGTGAAGTTGCTGCATGAAGTTTCTGGGCTGTTCTGTGTTGGCTTTTTGGCACTTCATGGGATGATTGGAATCTTTTTATTCTTTCAGAATCATTGCCAGATTACAAGTCTTGGACTTGATGTATTTTATCAGCACTTTGAGCAGTTCCGGCTCTTTCTTTCTTGAAATTTCCTGCACAAAATCTCGAGACAAGTGTTGCGATATACAAAAGATTATGCGTGCAATAATAAACATACAATTTCCCTCAAAATGCAGGTTATAATGTATAACACATGTTATTTGATATTTTACAGACAAATTGCTAATATGTGCTTTATTCATACCGAACACCTTTAGATGATTGCAAATAGTAGGGAAATTGATGATTTAAAAATGCAATATTTTTGACTGATCAAATTTCCCCAATCTTAATTTTGGTCGTCTCGAGAAAATTTGTTTTATTAGAAAGAGAAGGAGAAAATAAAGAAAAAGAAAAACTAACTAGCACATTTTCATAGGCAACACGATTGCACTGAGCACGTGCAACAAGCCTTTAAACCTCTAGGCGTCCCTAGTAGGAGGAGTGTTGTCTCCTGAGAGTTTTCAGCGGATTGCACCCACAAAATCCAATAATAAAAGGATGACCGTGAAAATTACATATAAAGATAAGAATTATAAAATAAAGACTTTGAAAATTAGAGTTTCCAACTAATACTAGCTTTTCAGTTGTCATGAGCCCTATCTTAATAGTCATGAAAAGATGTTAGAAATCACATCATCCCTCAATAAAACATCGTCTTTATTCTTCATTCCTATCTTTCTTCCAAACATCGATCATATAACCCTACGTGTGTGTAAAAACCATCCCTACACTCGGAGAATTCAATTCAAGCTATTATACTCTTGTTCATCTACCTCAGTACTTTTTAATTGATGAATATTTAGATGGACTTGCTCACACATTTTTCATGCGACCGTTAATACTTCTTGAGGTACTAACCGACCGATTACTCATGTGATCTCTTATATGGTGTATTTAGTATTTTCCTCGTCTTGCACCACCTAAGGCTTAGAAGTGACTCCCAAACCAGTTGGTCTAAGGTACTAGGTGATGAAGCACCCTTGCTATATTTTTTTATTGCTGTCTTGGCGATAACAAAACCAGTGTTCATTTTTCTCACACCGTTTTATTTTTTATTTTCCATTTATTATTTCCTTCATACTTTGGCTTTTAGACAAGAGCATTTCAAGATATCCTTTACTATTCCGAGTTTCAAGATGTGTGTAAGTGCATAAAGTAGAGTATCAACGTTCAAATGTTTGGCTTTCAGAATAGGAACTAATTTTTTAGACTTATTTTTATTCTCAGATTAGTGACTTCTTTTATCTTACTAACCCTTGGGACAACGGCTCATAACTACTTATTACTAGTTTCGTTTAAGAAAACTTTTAATTTTCTAGGTTTTCTTAAATTTTTCTAATCTCTTGGATGTAATTTTTCACTATCTAATCTTTTATTATCTTATTTATGTAAAAAAAAAAATTGTGTTTTGTGCTTATGCAAAGTATGATGCAAATGATGCGCAAATAAGCACAAACCTCCCCCAAACTTGTTTTCAACAGTGTCCTCACTGTTGGCTTCTGCTAAACCTCAAAAACCTGTAGGCTTAGGAAGAAAATTTATTAGCGGGGACAATAATATAAGATCGTGAAAATCCTCTCCCAAACTTATTTTTGGCTCACAATTTTTGAGGACAACATTTATTTTTAAGAGCCAAAAATATAACTCCCCAAACTTGAGTTAAACAATGTTAATCTTTTAAAATCATAAGAGGGGGGTAAAGTTACCGGTCAATACCAAGCTTTGCAAAGACCGAAAGTCAATACCAACCATTCAAAAATTTTATCAGTGTAGTGCACCGGTTGGTGGAAAAGAGCCAAGAAGAAGTGGGGAAAAGATAAGTGGTATAAAAGAATGTGTTTGTGTCTCGTTTTGGAGAGACGACATAGTGATTGTGATGGATAACTCGCATTCTTGTGAATGTCAAAATGTAGGGGTGGAGGTTCAATTTCTTTGTTTTGAAGATGATTCATCTCAACACCCGTGTTTGCTAAGAATGCAAGTCTATTAGCGAAGCTTTTATCGATATCCCGAAGAATAATGTCATTGGCAAGAACGGGATGATACTCAGGCTCCAGAAAATGTTCATAATCGACGTTAGATGTTAACCCGGACAACTCGAAAGAAGGGTCCGTATGTATATGATACATATCTGGGTCAAACAACAACGTATAAAGGAAGTCTGGATCTGTATTGTAAAGCTGATCAAATTCGCTGCTGTCGACATCCATTAATTCGACAGAACATACTTGAGTATGAGGATCGGAGTGTTGACTTCCCAACTTGTAAATGTTGAGCTCAATTGACCTATTCCCGAAAGATAGAGAGCCGTTTCGACAATTGATTATAGCGTTGGAAGTAGCCAAAAAGGGACGACCTAGAATCACCGGAATTTGGTTCCGTGGGTTCGCTACAGGCTGTGTATCAAGAACAATGAAGTCCACAGGGAATACAAATTCCCCGATTTTTATCAACACATCCTCAAGTTCTCCCCTAGGTTTGGTGATTGATCGGTCTGCCATCTGGAGAGTTATGTTCGAGGGCTTTAACACTCCGATACCTAGTTGCTCATAGACTGAATATGGAAGCAAGCTAATACTAGCGCCAAGGTCAAGTAAAGCACGGTTAATGTATTTATCCCCAATAGAAATAGAAATAGTAGGACAGCCAGGGTCCTTACATTTCCTTAGTAATTGTTGGGGAAAAGCCGTGTCTACAGTACTTGACATGAAAACTTTTTTAGGCACTTGAGTCTTCCTCTTCCTAGTGCACAAGTTCTTAAGAATTTTCGCATAGGACGGAACTTGTTGTATAGCATCTAGGAGAGGGATGTTGATTTTAACTTCCTTAAACATGTTCACAAGCTTCTCCATTTGGGCATTGGGTTTGTTTGGCCTCAACCTTTCCGGAAATGGAGCTCTATCAATAAGTGTTGGGTCCAACATTTGTGGAGAAGTTTGTGGGGGTGGAAAGGATGAGGTAGGTGGATGGTTCGAGCCTTTGGGAAAACGGAGAATAGGGTCGGAAGAAGAAGAAGGTAAATTGGACGAAATAGGGTAAGAAGTAGAAGTGGGAGTGGAAGTGGAAGTAGAAGCCGGGGTGTTAATGATCAATTCATCATTATCAATTTGTTCACCTACATAATTATCTAGCACTCTTCCAAATCTTAACGTGGTAAGTGCATCCACATTAGTATAATGTGAAGGTCCAGGATCAGGTAGGGGTTGAGCTGGAAAATTCTCTTTCTCTCTAGCACTCATTCTGGCAGTCAGTTGTGCAATTTTTGCTTCTATCGATTTGATACTCTCACCGTGGAAGACAGTGTTTTGCATTAACGTTTGGATAGAAGACGTTAAAATGTCATTTGTTTTCATGAACTGTGTAATGAACATGTCGAGTGCAGAGGGTGAAGAAGTACCGGCAGAAGAAGGATCAAAGTTGTTGGCCGGGTTTTGAAAAGGTTGTGATTGAAATGGATGCTGACTCATTTGTGGTGGTTGTTGTTGCTGTGGAGGGACCCATTGAAAGTTATTCTGGTTTGGATCCGTGTATTGAGTTTGGTGTTGGATCCAAGAAAGATCAGGGTGATTCCTCCAATCTTGATTATATGAGGAAGAAGAAGGATCGTTTCCAGGTCTTTGCTGAAATGCAGCATTAGTGTGACCTTGAAACGGTACATTCAAAGGACATTCTTCCGTCAAATGTGATGGATTTGAACAACATCCACACACGTTCTTGGGAAGTGTGTATTGGTTTAGGGAGGCTGAAGAGATTTTGTTTTCTATAGCGTCGAGTTTTCTTTGTATTGCAGCCATTTCGGCTTTCATTGTGACGGAAACATCGAGCTGATTGATATCTTCCCTAGACGATGGTGGTCTAACACTTTCCCATTGTAATATTTCTTGAGCTAAATCTTCTAGGTATTTCCAAGCTTCACCATCATCTTTAGATAGGAATTGGTAATGACACGTAGTTTCAAGCATCTGTTTAATCGTGAGATCAATACCCTCATAGATAACTCGACACAAATCCCATCTGGGGATTCCATGATGAGGGCATTGTAAAAAAAGATCCTTGAACCGTTCAAAGCATTTCCAAAATGGCTCATTGTGAAGTTGGATAAATTTGAAGATTTCGCTTCGAACACGGGCGGTCTTGTGATTGGGATAAAATTTCTTAAGGAATGCTGCAACGAACTCATCCCATGTTGAAATAGAATGTGCGGGTGTGTTGTAAAACCACTTCTCGGCTAAATCGCACAAAGTGAATGGGAGAAAACGTAAACGCATAGCATCCATAGATAGTTGTGAATTACCCATCAAAGCGCATACGTTTTCAAATTTAGTGATAAAAACGTATGCGTCTTCAGACTCGAGCCCGTGAAATTTGGGTAAAAGTTGTATGAATTGGGGTTTAATTTCGAAATTGTCCCCATTAGCTGGTGGTATAGAAAGACAGGTGGGAAGGGAAACACGTGTAGGATAGCATCTCTCTTGGAGAGAAATGGGTGGAGAATTCTGCACACCTGCAGGCGGTGGTAGAGTGGTGTTATAGTTTGATGGATATCCGTCCATCGCGGTGGTGGTGGGTGGTGGGAAAGAAGACGAAGAATTACCGAATTTGGGGTCGATAAAAGAAACGCGGACAAGACGGGAAATGGAATCCCGTGTCCAGCCTAACATGTGCTAAATGGTTGTAGCACAAGTGGCAACGTTGGTGATAATTAGAGGAAAAGTTGGTTTGGTGTTTGTTTTGAAAAAAAAAATACGGTTTTTGAAAAATCAAATCACAAAAAATGCATACACCACCCTAGATCTAATGGTCACCTAGGTCAAGTCACTAGACCGCTCCTAGACTTCCAGAAGAAAAATCGCAGGAGAAATCATCTATTACCTCTTTGCCCCTTCTGTAACCAGGTAAGTGCCAGGTAAGTGGGAGGTTCTCCACTATGTAAGTAGTGGGCCTAATTAAGTAACCACTTGTCTTAGACACGCTTGCCTTAGACACCACAAAAGAAATGCGGATAAGCAATAGATTACCCACGACCTCCTTCTGTCCTAATTGAGCGCGGCGGTCCTTAGAGTCTTGTCTAGATTTCTTTTAATTAATGAGCATGATGCGGATGCAAGTTTGTGATTTTCGGGGCTTAGGAAGGGTAATGAAATCCCCACCTAATCTGAATTTGGTCTTTACCCCTTAATTTCTGTATTAAAATATGCAAACAACCAATTTCAAAACACGCAACAATTTTTCTTTTAGCGGCGCTGCGAATTTTGCAAAGAATCCTGCAGAAAAATGGTTAATGGAGAAGATCGGAGAGGAGATAAGAAAGTCAGAGAGATACCTGAGAAATCTGGAACAGTGAAGCGCCTAAACGGCGGTGGTTCCGCCGCAAAAACACTCCTATAGCCGCGGTTCCACGGTGATAAGGAGGAATTAGGACTTCAAACTTTTTGAGTTGCTTTCTGTACTTCTCTGGACTTTGTAAAACTTCTCTGAATCTTGATTTCCTCAGTACAATGATTCTAGATTCCCTCGCAAAATTCAAACGCTAAAGTTAAGCACACGACGCGAATCTTGAATTAAAATTGGATGGAATAATAAGTTTTCAACTCAAATAACAAAAACGAACAAAATAGCACACATCCCTGGCAACGGCGCCATTTGATTGATCATCTTCGTGTGTATGGAAAAGTTTTAATCACAACCAAAGAAATTTATACCGCAATCAATTAACGGTGTCGATGTAGCGCGTTAATGAATACGGATCGTCCACTGAGATGTGTGTTTTGATCTATCTTTGTTTTAGATGAGTCGAAATGAAAAGATAAAAGAAAATTGCAAGAAAATTGATTCAAGATTTGTATGATTTGATTTTAAGAAACGTCAAGAAAATAGTAGATCTAGAATCAAGAATCAAGAAATGTCCCAATCACTTTGATTTATCAAGATAATGAAGAATAGCTTGTGGGATTCGATTGAGTCAATAGTTAATGATGACTATAAAAATTCCTAATCTTATCTATTGATAATTTGTAGCTAGATTGATGATGATGAATGAAGATTAGGGATCTATTGAAGAAACTAGGGTTTCTCCTTCTATCCCTTGTCTTTTCAATCATGATCATTCGGATCTAGCTTCTAGCAAAGAAAATCATCAATCATTTGATCCCTAATTTGCAACGAAATTCGCAAGAATGTGATCTCGATCCAAATTAGGTCATTGATGATTGTTTTTCCTAGAGTTCACAAATCTCATAAGACTTAAAATTAGTATTAAGATTTGATCATCATTAGATCTATCAATTCTCTCGAATCCTCCACAAGCGGAGATTTACTCAAACATCATGAAATTAAATGAATCAAAGATCAAGAAACTCCACAATGCAAGAATGTAAAGAAAGCAAGAATAAAGATCTTCACCTTTTATTATTCAACGTTTCATTACAATTCACTCAAAGACTACAAGAATTGAGGAGAGAACTCGATCATCGAATTTAGCTTCGCATCGTCTTCGTGAGTCGCGGATCGTCTTGGATCTCCTGCTCGGATGAAGATCGGCGTTGCTTCAAAAGGCTTGTTGGATGCTTGCTTGATGTGGTACTCAATGAATCTTGATTAGGCTCTTTTGAATTTGGATTTGGGGTTAGGGTTCTTAATTACAAGTTGTGTCACTCAACTTGTAGAAATTTGGCTCAATATTCAACAACCTCCAACCCTAGATCTAGATCTCTTTTTATAACCACCTTATTTGAATCTTCCCTCCAAAGCTAGATTGTTAGAGAGAGTCTTCTAGAAGAAGTTTGTTAGAGCGAATATTCTAGAATAAGGTATATTCTAGGATAAGGTTGTTAGGCCGAGCCTTCTGGATGAAGCCACGTGGTCTTTTAGAGTCTTCTGGAAGCTGAGGTCGTTACAAGAAGGCATCTGGGGAAAATTGGGATGCTGACGTGTCCAAATAGCCGTGGATCCGTGGCGGATAGGCCAACTTGGCTGCGGATCCGCGGCCTGTTGGTGAAGTTGCTGCATGAAGTTTCTAGGCTGTTCTGTGTTGGCTTCTTGGCACTTCATGTGATGATTGGAATCTTTTTATTCTTTCAGAATCATTGCCAGATTACAAGTCTTGGACTTGATATATTTTATCAGCACTTTAAGCAGTTCCGGCTCTTTCTTTCTTGGAATTTCCTGCACAAAATCTCGAGACAAGTGTTGCGATATACAAAAGATTATGCGTGCAATAATAAACACACAATTTCCCTCAAAATGCCGGTTATAATGTATAACACATGTTATTTGATATTTTACTGACAAAATGCTAATATATGCTATATACATACCGAACACCTTTAGATGATTGCAAATAGTAGGGAAATTGATGTGTTAAAAATGCAATATTTTCGACTGATCAGGGACACCGGTCGAACCACTGACCGAGGTGCCCCTGACAGACGGGGGCGAAGAAAAAACCGTCCAGGTCGGATCACTCCTGACAGGAACTCTGCGAGATGACCTGGTCGGTTTCCTCAGAAATAACTCCGACATCTTCGCCTGGGCGCCTGCTGACATGCTTGGGATCGACCCCAAAATCATTTCTCACAAGCTCGGGGTTAATCCTACGGCACGACCCGTCAGACAGAAAAAGTGAAGTTTCGCCCCGATCAAACAGAAGGCTATCGAAGACGAGGTTGATCGACTTCTCGCCGCCAATTTCATCCGGAATGTACCCTACTCGGAGTGGCTGGCGAACGTAGTTCTGGTCAAGAAGTCAAGCGGGAAGTGGCGCATGTGCGTCGGCTTCACCGACCTCAATAAGGCCTGCCCCAAAGACAACTATCCTCTCTCTCGGATAGATCAGCTCGACAGCTCGGCCGGCCACGAGCTGTTGAGTTTCATGGATACTTTCTCCGTTTACAATCAGATCCGTATGAATCCGGAAGATGAAGATCTTACCGCATTCACAATAGACCGGGGGGTATACTGCTACAAGGTGATGCCCTTCGGCCTCAAGAACGCCGGGGCCACGTACCAACGGTTGGTCAATCGCATGTTCAAGCCACAGATCGGCAGGAATATGGAGATCTACGTTGATGATATGCTCATCAAATCCGTCTCGTCGGCCGACCACGCCAAGGATCTGGGCGAGGCCTTCGAAGTGCTCCGCAAGTTCAAGATGAAGCTAAACCCCGCCAAATGCGCATTCGGAGTCACCGGGGGAAAGTTCCTCGGTTTCATGGTCACTCACCGTGGAATCGAAGCTAACACAGAGAAAATCGACGCTATCCTTGTTCCCCTCCGAACGGCGGCCAAGACGTGAGGACGTCTTGCCTGAGATTCGGGGCAGATGCTATTTGGTTTTCTCCGTCCACCTCTCCGAAGATGCCAAGTTGATTTATGGCACCGTGTATCGGAGGTTTAGACGGATGCGGCCGATGTAGCAGACTTCGTCAGATTTCCCCTCGCTTGAGAGGTTTTTGATTGTGGGGACGCTCTTCCCTGCAGGCGCAAGCCCCTGCAGTTAATTACGCTACCGCATCGTGGTAACAACTTTCTCCTTCTCCAGAAATTTCACTTCGTGTCGTGTGTGTTTGTTTTGTTCGTGGTTGCCCGTGGATTGTATACGGAGACTAAGTTATGCCGTCGCCCGTAGGACGTGGATTAGTCCAAATCCGTAGTTACTTAGATTTGGGTTTGGTTTTTAGTTTAAGGATACGTTAGCCATATTGAGGCTAAGATCAACTTAAACGTTCGTTAAGGATACGTTAGTCTGATTTGAGACTAAAATCGACTCAACGGAAATTGCATTTAGGAGGCTCTGGTGTTCCAGTTTAGGGACGTACTGGTCCATTTAATGTATATGGTCGTCGGGACCCGTCGCCTCTCTGACGTCGTTGAAGGATTACAACGATAGGTGTCAGAGGAGTTCAGAGATGTACCCTTGAGCCAAAGTTGTTTGGAGGATCTATAGTCCAGTTTGGGACTAAAGTCTGTTTGAAAGTTTAAGGATACGTTAGCCATTTTTGAGGCTAAGATCAATTTAAACGGGATCGTTTAGATCCGACAAAAGAGCATTTGGGCTCTATTGTTCCAGTTTAAGGACATAGTGGTCCATAGGTAGTTTAGGGACATTGCGGTCCATTGGTAGTTTAAGGACATTGCGGTCCATTGGTAGTTTAAGGACGCATAAGTCCATGGGTTTAAGGACCCCACAGTCCATATGGGTGTGTTTAAGAACGCATTAGTCCGTTAGTTTAAGGACGCATAAGTCCGCGGGTTTAAGGACCCCGCAGTCCGTATCTTGGTTTAAGGTCGCATAAGTCCATGAGTTTAAGGACCCCACAGTCCATGTTGATGTGTGGTTGTCGGGACCCGTCACCTCTCTGACGTCGTTGAAGGATTACAACGATAGGAGTCAGAGAAGTTCGGAGATGTACCTTCGAACCGGATGTAAATTGATTTAAGAGAGCAGCTGTGCTCAGTCAATTTAATTTGAGAACTTACGCCCATGATTGGGCTAAGTCCAGTTGAAAAATGTTCAACACTTTTATTTGTTTTTGGCATATTAGGCCTATGCTAGGGCTTGGCCCCTTTTAAATAATGCATAGCATTAATCTTGGTCTCTGTTGGACCTTTATTTGGGCTCTGCCCCTTTTAAAATAATGCATTGCATTATTTATTATTTTGTTTGGGCTCTGCCCATTTATAAATGATGCAGAGCATCACTTTTGTTTGGGCGCTGTCCCTTTTTATTGCATTGTAATTTAATTTGGCCTGCTAGGCCTTTCTGATTCGGGCCTGGCCCTTTAGTAAAAGAAATGCATTGCATTTGTCAAGCACTTTGCGCTAATCACTGAGCGCAAGCGCTTATGGTGATGACACGTGTCACGCTCTGGTGAGCGCAAGCGCAGTTAGCGCAGTGCGCTGCACCAGTGCGCTGCGCTGCTGCGCTGCTGACACGTGGCGCGCTCTGGTGAGTTGTGCTAATTTCAGAGAGCAAGGCTCTATCAAAAGCGCATAGCGCAAGTGGTTCAGATGCTGACACGTGGCGCGCTCTAGTGGCTTGCGCCAACCCAGGAGCGCAGCAGTGCAATTTTTTTTGCAAGTGCAAGGCACTATTTCAATATCTTGAGAATCTTTAAGATTCCAGAACCAATGGTTCACAAGTGCAAAGCACTTATTATTATTTATTTTTCTTTTTATTTAAGATCATTGATCTTGTTCTCAGATCAATTATCTGTTCATGAGAGAATTTTCTCTTTTTTCTAAAGGTTTTTACCTTTTTCTTCTTGAAATTTCTTCAGAGTTCTCTCTGTTTGAAGTTCTTGATCTCTCACAATGTTGATGATTTGATTTGGGGTCTAGGGGCCTTTATATAGTGCCCATAAATTTATTAAATTTGTTAAAGAGATCTTTTTCTGAGTGATTTGGGGAATTTTCCCCACCGTTGGATCTTTTTGATCCAAGGGCTTCTGTTTCACAGAATGCAATCTTCTTGTTTTAACAAGAACAGAAAAATCTTGCTAAAATTTTAATTCTGTTTGGTGCCGATGTACCAGCGCTTGACACGTGTCGCGCGGCGCAGAGCGCGGCGCAACTGCGCCCGCGCAACTGCGCTGTCGCGTGTCGCGCGGCGCAGAGCGCGGCGCAACTGCGCTGCCGCGTGTCGCGCGGCGCAGAGCGCGGCGCAACTGCGCTGCCGCGTGTCGCGCGGCGCAGAGCGCAGATTATCTGAAGCGTTGCTTCCTTTTAATTTTTGTTTTAAATAGAGCTTTTCTCTGATTGGTGGTGCTGCCTTGGGCGCCGCGCTCCTTGCGCTGGCGTGTCTGATTTTGAGACGTGGCGCGTTGTGCACAGCGCAAAGAATCTGAAGCATTGCTTCACCCTTTGAATTTGAAATTCAAACAGTGCTTTACTCTGAAAGGGAGATTTTCTCCTTTATTATTTATTTATTTATTTATTTATTTATTTATTTATCCCTTTTTATTGTTTTTATTTTATAAGGAGCGGGTTTTGAGCCAAAATTTTAGCGGGAACAAATGCCCCCCACTATTTTGCCCACGTAAGTATGTGCGTGGGTGAATTAGTGCAAAGTAAAGCATGGCTATGGAATCGAGGGCTTAGGAGACAGGTTTAAGGTCCTTATAGCATAAGACTTTTCAGCTTTTATGAGTCGTGAGGGTTTCACAAAGAATTTTCTCCCTGCGGATCGAGAGGATCTCGTAGGTGTATTTTCTCCTTAGGCGTCGTGAGGACTCTTAAGTGTGTTTTCTCTTATAAGTCGTAAGAATCTTATAAGAGAATTTTCCCTCTTATGAGTCGAGAGGACCCGTAAGCGGTTGTTTCTCTCCTTGTCGAGATTCGAGTTGGGAGAGTGAGACCCGTGAATAGTATGCAAGAGACCGTTTTGGGCCAACTTGCAGGGTCCCAGTGCTTAGGAAACAAGGTTTTTAATCCTTACTGCCCAAGTCTTTATCTTACGAGTCGAACCGCATCAAGAAGTTCTCGCAAAGACATCAATTTCTTCACATGTCGAGACGAATCGAGCATTTCTCGCAAGAATATCCTAACGTCACAGTTAACCTCTGCTCTTTACGACAGAAGTCCGTTAAGGTCTGTGGTACTTAGGGTTTTGGCCGTCGTACCGTCACATAAGCTGATATATTCCTCGATAGGCAATCATGATGTTCGAGTACCCCTGCGACTGTCGTGTCTCTGATCCCTTCGGGGGCTGGACAAGACGTCTTCAAGCAATCCTCCTAGGCAGTTTGACCGTCGGAAGAGCAAGCGTTAGGAATTTGCCATGCCGCTTTTTACTTGAGGTTAGGCTCATTTTGGAGAGCCCCGATGAGTCATAACCACTCCGTGCTGGTGTGGGATGATCTCCGATAGTCTTTCAGGTTTTATGTGAGTTGCCGTCAAGACCCTGAAGCTAAGAATTTGGCCTTTGCTTCGTTTGTTGGCATCGCGTCTGCTGTATTGAGACGAACATTGCGGTTGTCTCTAGGTTGCTGGTGAACCGTCGAGGTTTGGAACTACGGATTTTGCCGTGGCTCCGTTTGTTTGATTGTCGCGTCTGAATCCTGCTGAAGGAAGGACGCTGGGATGACCTCTCGTCTGCTGTATCGAGACGAACGTCGCGGTTGTCTCTAGGTTGCTGGTGAACCGTCGAGGTTTGGAACTAGGGATTTTGCCGTGGCTCCGTTTGTTTGATTGTCGGGTCTGAACCCTGCTGGAGGAAGAACGCTGGGGTGACATCCCGTCTGCTGTATCGAGATGAACGTCACGGTTGTCTCTAGGTTGCTGATGAACCGTCAAGGTTTGGAACTAGGGATTTTGCCGTGGCTCCTTTTGGTGATGTTGCGTCTGCTGTATCGAGATGAACGTCGAGGTGGTGACCACTCCGCGCTTGTGCGAGATGATCTCCGATTGTCTTTCAGGCTTTACATGACTTGCCGTTAAGACCCTGAAGCTAGGAATTTGGCCTTTGCTTCATTTGCTGGCATTGCGTCTGCTGTATCGAGATGAATGTCGTGGTTGTCTCTAGGTTGCTGGTGAACTGTCGTGGTCTGGAACTAGGGATTTTGCCGTGGCTCCTTTTGGTGATGTTGCGTCTGCTGTATCGAGACGAACGTCGAGGTGGTGACCACTTCGCGCTTGTGCGGGATGATCTCCGTTTGTCTTTCGGGCTTTATATGACTTGTCGTTAAGACGTTGAAGCTAGGAATTTGGCCTTCGCTTCGTCTGCTTTGTCATGTGCGAATCCTGTTGGAGGAAGAACGCTGTAGTGACGTTTTGTCTGCTGTAACGGGACGAATGCTGAGGTGGAGCTAGGATTTCGCCGTCACCTCGCTTTGCTGACCATGGGGTCTTTCATTGACGTTAAATCTGCATCCTGCTGGACTGCGGAGGAACGCTGTCGTTGACATCTCGTCTACTGTATCGAGACGAATGCTGAGGTGGAGCTGGGATTTTGCCGTCACTCCGCTTAATTTCGACCATGAGGTCTTTTGCTGACGTTGCATCTGCATCCTGCTGGACTGCGAAGGAACGCCATTGTTGACATCTCGTCTGCTGTAACGAGACGAATGCTGAGGTGGAGCTGGGATTTTGCCGTCACTCCGTTTGATGGTGTAACATCTGTGTCCTGTTGGAATGAGGAGGCACACCGTTGTTGGTCTCCAGGCTGTAGATGTTGCCATTGAGATTTAGAACTAGGGACTTTGCCATGGTTCCATTTCGTTGCGACTCTGAGGTCGATTGTTGACGTCACGTCTGTATCTGGTTGGAGTGCGGAGAAACGCCGTTGGTGATCTCTAAGTTGTCGATGTTGACGTCGAGACCCTGAAGCTAGGGATCTTCCTTTGCTTCCTTTGTTGACATTGTGTCTGCAATATTGCGACAAATGTCGAGATTGCCTCTAGGTTGTCTATAAACCGTCGAGATTTGGCTTCGTTCTCTGGTGGAGCCTGTTGGGAAGGTATGGTTCCCTCTCTGTTTGTGCCCCTGGATTGTATACAGGGATCGATGTGATCTCACCTGTAGGGCAAAAGTTTCATTCTTTCATCATTTTTTATTCTTTCCGTGATGCTCTATCATTTCAGCATTTTATATCGCGAAAATCGCGATTGCCCAATCATTTCGGCTATTTTTCGCGGTGCCCAATCATTTCGGCTGTTTTTGTATGCATTTATTTTTACTTGCTGATTTCGTTGCAAGTTGCCCCATCATTTCGGCTATTTCATATGCATTTTTAGCTCGCTGATTTTTTTTTATCACGAGTGTGGAACTTGGAATCTGGTGCCAATCTCATCATCAGTATCGCTACAACTGGAATATTGCTAGGAGCGAATCATCATTTGCCATGGAAGGACTCGAAATTTGATACCGTTTTAGGCATCAGCATCGCTACAACTGGAATGTTGCCAGGAGCGAATCATCATTTGCCTCTGTCGATGTCGAACAAAGGTGGCTTAGCGGACAGGGTTAGGATCCCGTCGACTAAGGCTTTTGACTTCATGAGCCGTAAGGGTCTCACAAAGGTATTTCTCCCTACAAGTCGTGAGGATCTCGTAGGTGTGTTTTCTCCTTAGGGATCGTGAGGATTCCTAAGTGTATGTTCCCCTGTAAGTCGTAAGGATCTTACAAAAGGGTTTTCTCCTTATAAGTCGAGAGGACTTACAAGGGTTGTTCACCATATGGACATATCTCTAGTCACGGGTGGGACTTGGTTAGGGAAATGTTTACTCGCGCCCGTGGATTGTGTATAAGGGTCAGTATTGACCCACTTGTAGGGCAATATCGAAGGTTATGGGGATTGCTTAAGAACAGGTTTAGGTCTCTGTAACTTAAGACTTTCAAATCTTATGAGCCGTGAGGGTCCCATAAGAGAGTTCTCCTTACGAGTCGTGAGGATCTCGCAAGTGTAATTTCTCCTTAGGAATCGTGAGGATCTCGCAAGTGTAATTTATCCTTAGGAATCGTGAGGATCCCTAAGTGTGTTGCTCCTTTGTGAGTCGTAAGGATCTCACGCGGGTGGTTTCTCCTTGCAAGGTAGTGAGGACCCTGCAAGTGTCCTTTAACGAGGTTGCGCCCTTTCGGGTTTTCACAAACACTCGCCGGTAGCCCTACTGTTTTTACTCACGGAGCCCTTTCGGGTTTTCATCCGTGCCCATTTTGCTTATGGACATACCGGTTTTTTTTCTTTTTTTTTATTCTTTTTATTCTTTTTTCTAACGAGGTCGCGCCCTTTCGGATTTTCATGAACACTCGCCGGCAGCCCTGCTGTTTTTACTCACGGAGCCCTTTCGGGTTTTCATCCGTGCCCATTTTGCTTATGGACGTACCGTCTTTTTTTTTATATATTTTTTTTATTCTCTTTTTTTTATCTCGTCAGCCTTGAGGATGCTGCGGTAGTAGTTTAAAGACGTTTCGGTCGTCAGCTAGTTTTAGGACGTAGTGGTCCGTCATTAGTTTAAGGACGTTTCGGTCCGCCTTCGCCGTATTTGAGGCGAACATCTAGTTTATTAACTTTTCGGTCTATGGGGATTTCCTTATGAATGAGCATGATGCCCCCAGCGTATCCATCTTTTTCAGAACGTGCGGTTGTAGCGGGTTCACCCTCCAGTTTTCGGAGATGACGAACTTGCCCTGTTGGTATTGGTCTTCAACCCAGTTTTTGAAGACGTAACAGTTTTCGATCAGATGGCCCAATACTTGGTGGTAAGGGAAATAATTAAAACTGTTGATATCATCCAGTTATAGTTGGTGTTTCGGCTCCGGTAGAGTGATAAGCTTGTTATGCACTGCCACTTCGAACAGCCTCCTTGTTTCATCGTGGGGAAATGAGTAAGGACGTCTTAGCCTCTCCTCGAGGGATATGCGTGGACGCATATTGTTTTGACGAACAACCGGTCTAGGGCCACTCGACTGTTGTTGAGTGTTGGCGACGAAGGTCATTTTCCCCTTTCCTTTATCCTTTTTGCTTGATCTTTTGTTTGCGGGGCCGAGATTTTTTTCAAGTAGCGGGCAATTGCACGGCTAAATGTTCTCGCAACTCCTCAACTCTTTCATTTTTGAAATGGATTCTTTGAGGAGAGGGTTGAGGGCAATTTCTTCGTCAGAGTCGCTTCCAAAGGTGATAATTTGCGATCCCTTGGAGTCAGCTATATGACAGTCGTCGACGGCTCTTTTGCGCTCATCTATCGCATTTTTTCGATGTCTACGAGCTTCACACTTTGTCCTGTTGAAGTGTTGCTTTTGAGCGACATATCCTTACCACCAACACTTAAAGGAGTCGCAGTCTTCGGTAGGATGTATGATCTTCTAAGGATATGAGCAGAAGTTAGGATGCATCTCTACTCCGTCGAGAGTATTTTCTTCAGAAGGTGGTTGCTTCATTCCCACTGATAGGGCTTTGGAGAACCTTTTCCTTGTCTTGAATTTGTTTTTATCCGCGGCGGATGACTTTGGATTTGACGGAAGTGCCTCGACTCTTTGGTCTAGTAGTCGGTGTTTGGCTCCTTCCAGTATGGTCATCTCACGCTCTTGATTGATTTTAACTTTCATACGAATCTCATTCAGGAAGGCATCGATCAACTCATCTGACGGCCGCGGAATTTCTGGTTCAGGGTCCGCCCTCGGTTTCTCGGCGCAAGGAGCCTCTTCATCATCCGCAAATGAGTGAGAGATCACATGACAAGTCGCTACGTAGTCTTCGGATTCATTTGATGAGTCTTCTCCATCGTTTTCGTCCTTGACAAAAGAACAAGCTGCCCCTATCGTGTCCGTCTTCTTTGGAGTGTGCGGTTGTGGTGGGTTTACCTTCCAGTTTTCAGACAGCGCGAACTTTCCTTGTAGGTACTGATCCTCGATCCATCCCTTAAAGACGAAACAATCCTCGATCGGGTGACTTACCGTTTGGTGGTAAGGGCAATAATTGGGATTATTGAGATCGCCTGGCTGCGACAAACGTTTTGGACTTGGCAGATTGATGAGTCTGTTGCGCACTGCCAGCTCGAATAGTCTTCTCGTTTTATTCTGAGGAAACGAGTAAGGACGTCCCAGTCTCTCCTCGAGGGATGGGCGTGGACGCACGTTATTTTGGCGAACGACCGGCTTTGAGTTGTTCGGCTGTTGTTGAGCATTGGCGACGACGGTCGCTTTCCCTTTTCCTTTCTCATTTCGAGAGTCTGGTTTTGGAGGAGACGGTCCATGGCCCATCTAATCCATTTGGGCCAGCTTGTCAATCAAGGCCTGGAAAGTGGTCGGCCTGAAGAACATCATGAATTGTGAGATGGTCGCTTGCGGATCAAGAGTGCCCACGAACATGCCTACCGCAGGTGCTTCTTCGATGCGTTGTAAGCATTTCGACCACAGATTCCGCCATCGTGTTGCATATTGAACCCACGTTTCGCCTGGCCTTATCCTGGCGTTGATGAGCGCTGTTATCGGGGTGCGTTCGCTGGTGCTTGCGAAACGCTGGGTAAACAACAGCTCCATTTCTGCGAAGGTTTTGATAGAGTCGTTTGGGAGCTCGGAGTACCATTCGAATGCTGTATCCGATAAACTACCAAAGAACTGGCGAAGCAGTAATTTATCATCACCGCCGGTGTTGCCGCAGAACGCTCTGAACTGGGCAACATGCTAGTGGGGATTGCCAGTCCCCTTATAGACATAGAATTTCGGTATTGTATAGCCCGGCGGGTACTTGATCTGGTCATACCAGCTCGGATATGGCCGTCCCGTTTTTACGACCTGACCGGCTTCCTCAGTCGCCAGATGAACCCGGATCTGTTGAGCTATATAGTCGTCCAAGTCAGCTTTGGAGATTGTCTCCTCCTTAGCTGTTGACAGAACTGGTGGAGGATTTGACGTTTCTCCCCCGTCGTCTTCAAGGATGATCGGAGGATCTTCAGCAGGAGGATCTTGTTGAATCATCATTCCTACCATGTCCTAAAACAGGAGGGCCATTCGCTTTATGTTGGCTGCTTGTTTAGCAGCCTCTTTATTCTTCTTCTCCAATACCCGACGAAGGAATTCAGCGTCAGTTTCTTGCTCCTGGCGTTGATCAGATGACGCTTCGGGGCTTTCTTTTGACCCAGTGAGTGCGTCCATCGCGTTCATCATTTCCTAAAGCTTTTGCTGTTGCTCCTGAGCTTTGGTCACTAACCGTGTCAGCGGCCTATGACCTGTAGATTCACGGCTGTCCTCCTTTCCCGACGCCATGTATACAGTATGAACCACGATGCCCTCGGACTTAGGGCGTTTAGGTTCACTGCCTTTGACATTTGCCGCAGGCGTGGGAATTTTCTCCGGCCTCCTTCTCTTATGGGCCGTTGAAGTTGAGGGGGCCGTTGCAGTGGGTACCCTGGTGACTGTCGTCCTTTACTGTTTTTCCGGACGGTTCTTTTCTTCCATCACTTTTGCCCTTTTTTGTTGACGATAGTGATCTTGGTCAATTACGGAGTCTTGCACCCTCCACCAGACCATGTATATTTTGGAGGACAGCCGTTGAGGGGGCTGCTCCAGCTTCGTTTCCGAAACCCTCTCCGCAGGTGGAGGAGATCTTTTCGGTGTAGCAGTTGGAGAGTTCTTACGTACTCTTCTAAGTGGTTCAAAGCTGTTCCCAGTTGGAACAGCAGCATTAACTTCCACTACTGGAGCAGGTGGAGTTAGCCCTGAGGGGGAGTTGCCCCCTGCCTTCCTTACTCGTTGCCAATGGCGACGTCGAGCATGACGAGCCGTTGGGGCTGGCTTGGCGATAGAGACAGCTTCTTTTTGTCCCCTGTCTGGATGAGGCGCCGCTGGTGTTAGCCTCTTGACGACGGAGGTTGTCCTTTGAGGAGCGATATTCAATCTGTCAAAGACAGATCCTCCAGCAGAAGCAGGAGCCGGAATAGTCAGCCTTGAAAAGACTGACTCTTTGACAGGAGAAGCCTCCTTGGCGACTTCAGGAGCAACCTTTGCTTCCTTCCTCGGGACAGCCACTTTAGGGTTCATGGGCTTCCTGGCGGGCCCATCAGGGTTCTGGCTCAGTCTGGCGAAGACAGAGGCTGCTGATTTGATATTGGACGACCCGTTGAAGGGGGCCATTGTAGCAGTGAGCCGGTCAAAAACCGACTTCTTGTTCGCTTCTGGTGCGGGCATTGGCATGGTGAAGCTTGCAGGCGGGAGCATGGTCCCGAAAAACAGGCCGGTGGTGGCCTGGGTCACCTGTTCTACCGGCATGGCAAGGATGGAGGCCGCGTGAGGCCCATATGCTACACCTTCAGATGAGGTGGAGCGTCGGTTGCATTGGCACTTCGAGCAGTTCGAGCAGTTAGAGGCCATTGATGCTTGATTTCTGCACCATGCAAAAGACCAAATCTTAGTAACTTGAAACCCAAAGGCAACCATTAACAAACAGTGATTCTTTCGCGAAGACGACACACGAAGTGTGGAGTGGAAAGAGCAAAAGGTCCCACCGGGCGTGCCAAAATCTGTTCCCCTCCGAACGGCGGCCAAGACGTGAGGACGGCTTGTCTGAGATTCGGGGCAGATGCTATTTGGTTTTATCCGTCCACCTCTCCGAAGATGCCAAGTTGATTTATGGCACCGTGTATCGGAGGTTTAGACGGATGCGGCCGTTGTAGCAGACTTCGTCAGATTCCCCCTCGCTTGAAGGGTTTTTGATTGTGGGGATGCTCTTCCCTACAAGCGCAAGCCCCTGCAGTTAATTACGCTACCGCATCGCGGTAACAACTTTCTCCTTCTCCAGAAATTTCACTTCGTGTAGTGTGTGTTTGTTTTGTTTGTGGTTGCCCGTGGATTGTATACGGAGACTAAGTTATGCCGTCGCCCATAGGACGTGGATTAGTCCAAATCCGTAGTTACTTAGATTTGGGTTTGGTTTTTAGTTTAAGGATACGTTAGCCATATTGAGGCTAAGATCAACTTAAACGTTCGTTAAGGATACATTAGTCTGATTTGAGACTAAGATCGACTCAACGGAAAGAGCATTAAGGAGGCTCTAGTGTTCCAGTTTAGGGACGTAGTGGTCCATTTAATGTATATGGTCATCGGGACCCGTCGCCTCTCTGACGACGTTGAAGGATTACAACGATAGGTGTCAGAGGAGTTCAGAGATGTACCCTTGAGCCAAAGTTGTTTGGAGGATCTATAGTCCAGTTTGGGACTAAAGTCTGTTTGAAAGTTTAAGGATACGTTAGATCAATTTAAACGGGATCGTTTAGATCCGACAAAAGAGCATTTGGGCTCTATTGTTCCAGTTTAGGGACATAGTGGTCCATAGGTAGTTTAGGGACATTGCGGTCCATTGGTAGTTTAAGGACATTACGGTCCATTGGTAGTTTAAGGACGCATAAGTCCATGGGTTTAAGGACCCCACAGTCCATATGGGTGTGTTTAAGGACGCATTAGTCCGTTAGTTTAAGGACGCATAAGTCCGCGGGTTTAAGGACCCCACAGTCCGTATCTTGGTTTAAGGTCGCATAAGTCCATGAGTTTAAGGACCCCACAGTCCGTGTTGATGTGTGGTTGTCGGGACCCGTCACCTCTCTGACGTCGTTGAAGGATTACAACGATAGGAGTCAGAGAAGTTCGGAGATGTACCTTCGAACCGGATGTAAATTGATTTAAGAGAGCAGCTGTGCTCAGTCAATTTAATTTGAGGACTTACGACCATGATTGAGCTAAGTCCAGTTGAAAAATGTTCAACACTTTTATTTGTTTTTGGCCTATTAGGCCTATATTAGGGCTTGGCCCCTTTTAAATAATGCATAGCATTAATCTTGGTCTCTGTTGGACCTTTATTTGGGCTCTGCCCCTTTTAAAATAATGCATTGCATTATTTATTATTTTGTTTGGGCTCTGCTCATTTATAAATGATGTAGAGCATCACTTTTGTTTGGGCTCTGCCCCTTTTTATTGCATTGTAATTTAATTTGGCCTGCTAGGCCTTTCTGATTCGGGCCTGGCCCTTTAGTAAAAGAAATGCATTGCATTTGTCAAGCGCTTTGCGCTAATCACTGAGCGCAAGCGCTTATGGTGATGACACGTATCACGCTCTGGTGAGCGCAAGCGCAGTTAGCGCAGTGCGCTGCACCAGTGCGCTGCGCTGCTGCGCTGCTGACACGTGGCGCGCTCTGGTGAGTTACGCTAATTTCAGAGAGCAAGGCTCTATCAAAAGCGCATAGCGCAAGTGGTTCAGATGCTGACACGTGGCGCGCTCTAGTGGCTTGCGCCAACCCAGGAGCGCAGCAGTGCAATTTTTTTTGCAAGTGCAAGGCACTATTTCAATAATCTTGAGAATCTTTAAGATTCAAGAACTAATGGTTCACAAGTGCAAAGCACTTATTATTATTTATTTTTCTTTTTATTGAAGATCATTGATCTTGTTCTCAGATCAATGATCTGTTCATGAGAGAATTTTCTCTTTTTTCTAAAGGTTTTTACCTTTTTCTTCTTGAAATTTCTTCAGAGTTCTCTCTGTTTGAAGTTCTTGATCTCTCACAATGTTGATGATTTAATTTGGGGTCTAGGGGCCTTTATATAGTGCCCATAAATTTATTAAATTTGTTAAAGAGATTTTTCTCTGAGTGATTTGGAGAATTTTCCCCACCGTTGGATCTTTAATCCAAGGGCTTCTGTTTTACAGAAGGCAATCTTCTTGTTTTAATAAGAACAGAAAAATCTTGCTAAAATTTTAATTCTGTTTGGCTCCGATGTACCAGCGCTTACACGTGTCAATCAGCGCACGTGTCGTGCAGCGTAGAGCGCGGCGCAACTGCGCTGCCACGTGTCGCGCAGCGCGGAGCGCAGATTATCTGAAGCGTTGCTTCCTTTTAATTTTTGTTTTAAATAGAGTTTTGCTCTGATTGGTGGCGTTGCCTTGGGCGCTGCGCTCCTTGCGCTGGCGTGTCTGATTTTGACACGTGGCGCGTTGTGCACAGCGCAAGGAATCTGAAGCATTGCTTCACCCTTTGAATTTGAAATTCAAACAGTGTTTTGCTCTGAAAGGGAGATTTTCTCCTTTATTATTATTATTATTATTTATTTATTTATTTATTTTTCCCTTTTTATTATTTTTATTTTATAAGGAGCGGGTTTTGAGCCAAAATTTTGGCGGGAACAATCCTTAACATGGCCGCGCCCAAGACCAATGTCGAGATCATGCGGCTCACGGGACGAGTCGCTGCTCTGAGCCGTTTTATGTCCAGGTCAAGGGAGAAATGCCTCCCGTTCTTCAAAGCTCTGAGGAAGATCCTGAAGTTCGAGTGGTCGGAGGAGTGCCAGGCCGCCTTCGACTAATTGAAGAAGCACCCCGCGATGCCACCACTGCTCACCCGACCAGTTGAAGGAGACGAGCCGTCGTTGTATCTAGCGGTATCCGACCAAGCAGCGGGCTCGGTGCTCGTCTGAGAGTTCGGTAGAGTGCAGAAGCCTGTGTGCTATGTGAGCCATGTATTTAAGGACGCAGAAACAAGATATCCAGCCATAGAGAAGATTGTCTTGGCCCTCGTGGCGGCCTCAAGGAAGCTACGGCACTACTTCCAAGCACACACTATCCTCGTCCTCACTGAGCGCCCGTTGGGGGCTATCCTTGCATCACCGGAATCTTCGGGCCGCTTAGAGAAATGGAGGTGGGAACTATCTCAGTTTGACATAAAATATCGCCCGAGGCAGGCCACCAAAGTGCAGGCCCTGGCCGATTTCATCGTTGAATGCACCAACCCTAGCAAGGAACCGGAGTCCATGCCGACCCACGCAACTCAGTATCCCATCGCGGAAAGGCCTGGCTCGGTTCTTGAGTGGGTCATCTACGTCGACGGGTCTTCAACCGAGGAAGGCTGTGGTGCCGGCCTCATTATCCGGGGCCCGAACGAGGAAGAAATGGAGTACTCTCTGAAGCTCGGTTTCAAAGCCTCGAACAACGCGGCAGAGTACGAGGCCCTCCTGGCTAGACTGCGCATGGCCGCCGGGCTGAGGCTGAAGACAATTCGAATCCGCAGCGACTCGGCCTTAGTCGTCGGCCAAGTGACCGGCCGCTTTGAAGCTCGGGTGTCTCTGATGATGAAGTATCTGGACGAGGTAAGGAAACTCCGGAGGAACTTTGACGAAGTCCAAGTGGAACAAATACCCAGGCAGCTGAATGCCCAAGCCGACGCCCTGAGCAAGCTGGCTTCGTCATACTCGGCCAACAATAAGCGGTCTATCCTCTTCGAAACCTTGCCTCAGCCCAGCGTGGAAGACGGAGCATCAACACTCCACGTATATGCGGCGCAGGAAGGCGACCAAGATTGGAGGAAGCCCCTCGTGGAATTCCTAAAAGACGGTACACTCCCAGAAGATCGGGGAGACGCCCGCCGTCTCCGGGCCAAAGCCCGTCACTTCATCTGGAGCAATGGGAACCTCTATAAGAAATCTTTCACGCAGTCCCTGCTCCATTGCATTGACCCCCACGAAGCCGACTATGTCCTCCGTGAAATCCATGAGGGGGTTGGCGGTGCGCACCAAGGGGCCCGAACCTTGATCCAAAAGGCGTTGCTCCAGAGGTACTAATGGCCCACTGTTCACGAGGACGCCCAGAAGCTAGTCAGAAGATGCAAAAGTTGCCAACTCCACGGCAGCATCCCTCACCTCCCCGCTACCGAGCTGACCGCCCTAACATCCCCATAGTCGTTCGCCCAGTGGGGATTGGACATGATCGGCCAGTTCCCTACCGGTACAGGCGGGCACAAATATGTCCTTATCGCGGTAGAATACTTCACCAAGTGGATCGAGGTCGTCCCCATCAGGAAACCGGATGCCGCCATGACCATCAGGTTCCTGCAAAACAATCTGATACTCCGGTTCGGCATCCCAAAGTGTATCATCACCGACCACGGGATGAACTTCGAGAACAAGAAATTGAAGGACTTCTGCAAGGAATACCATATCCTTATGAAGTTCGCCATGGTCGCGCATCCCCAATGGAACGGGTAGGCCGAAGTCGCTGATCGAGATATCCTCCGAGATCTACGGACCCGCCTGGAAGGGCGACAAGGCAGTTGGGTCGAAGAACTGCCCCGGGTCTTATAGGCCCTGCGCACGTCAAAGAAGACCCCTACCGGGGAAACCTCTTTCAGCCTCTGCTACGGGACCGAAGCAATGGTCTCAGCGGAGATCGGGCTACCCAGTCATCGGGTCGAGCACTTCGACGACGATGCGAACACCTCGACGCTACGGACCAACCTGGACATCTTGTTGGAGAAGAGAGACCGGGCTCAGATCAGGGCTGCCGCTTATCAATAATAAACAGCCCGATACTATAACGCTCGGGTCAAGCGCCGCTCCTTCAAGACCGGAGATCTGGTCCTACGGCGGAACGAGTTCATCGATCAAGGCAGGCTACACAAGTTCTCCCCAAAGTGGGACAGTCATTTCCACGTCTCTGAGGTACTCCCCGGCGGAGCCTATCGCCTACAAGACGCGGACGGACGCAAGTTCCCGCGATCTTACAACGCCGAGAAGATCAAGCTATACCATTGAGGGAACGTCAGAACATTGCAAATAGAGTTCTGTCTTTGTGATCCGAAACCCTTACAAAAGAGGCAACCGCGCAGCTTCACTGCCCGGTTATCCTTAGCAGGCCTCCTACGGCCTTCCAACGCTAAGGGTCAAAGTCCTCCCTAGAGGCAGCCGAGCGGCTACCCTGCTCGGCTATCCCTGGTCGTTAGCTTCCCTACACGCAACGCCGGGGATCAAAGCCCTCGCCAAGAGGCAACCGTGCAGCTTCACTGCCCAGTTATTCTTAGCAGGCCTCTTATGGCCCTCCAACGCTAAGGATCAAAGTCCTCCTTAGAGGCAACCGAACAGCTACCCTGCTCGGCTATCCCTGGCCGGTAGCTTCCCTACTCGCAACGCCAGGGATCAAAAGCCCTCGCCAAAAGGTAACCGCGCAGCTTCACTGCCTGGTTATCCTTAGCGGACCTCCTACGGCCCCTCCAACGCTAAGGATCAAAGTCCTCCCAGAGGCAGTCGAGCCCGACCCTCGCTCGGCTATACCCGGCTGGTAGCCTCCTACCACAACCGACAGGGATCAAAAAGTCCTCCCAGAGGCAGTCGAGCCCGACCCTCGCTCGGCTATCCTTCAGGACAAAAGCCCTCACCAAGAGGCACCGGGCAGTAACCCTACTCGGCCAAGGGTCCTTGGTAGGCTTCTTACAGCCCCTCCCGCGCTAAGGACCAAAGTACTCCTTTGAGGCAGTCGAACTCGACCCTTGCTCGGCTATCCCTGGCTGGTAGCTTCCTACCACAACTGACAGGGATCAAAATCCTCACCATGAGGCACTGGGCAGTAACCCTGCTCGGTCCCCGTCCTGAAGGATCAAAACCCTCGCAAGAGGCAACCGAGCCCGACCCTTACTCGGTCATCTCCGGCCGGTAGCTCCCTACCCATGACGCCAGGGATCAAAGCCTTCGCAAGAGGCATCTGAGTGGCTACCCCTCTCGATCATCCCAGGCTGGTAGTTACCTATCCACGACGCCAGAGATCAAAGCCCTCGCCCAGAGGAAACCGCGCAGCTTCACTGCCCGGTTATCCTTAGTAGGGTTCTTACAGCCCCTCCCGCGCTAAGGATCGAAGCTCTCTTTAGAGGCAGCTGAGCAGCTACCCTGTTCGGTCATCTCCGGCTGGTAGCTCCCTACCCATGACGCCAGGGATTAAAGCACTCGCAAGAGGCATCTGAGCGGATACCCTGCTAAGCTATCCCCGGCTGGTAGCTTCCCACCACAACCGACAGGGATCAAAACCCTCGCCAAGAGGCAACCGAGCAGCTTCCAGCGGGTGTCCTCCTGCCCACCAGACGCTGCTGGTTTGAAGCCCTCATAACGAGGCCACTGAGCTCCCTTCTGCTCGGCAAATCTGCGGCGGGCAGCATGCTGCTCATCAAATGCCGCAGACCCGAAACCCCATTGAGAGACATCAGGTCTGTTCAAGTCTGAGCGATCCCCCCTCGACTCCGGGGCCATGGGGATACCTCCTTCTCAGCAGCACTCGGCACGCTTGACAAGTGATCGAAATCAACTCAACGTACGATCGCCTGACATGGAAGCCCAACAGTGCAAGCAAGGATATTCTACGAATACTCTTCACATCCAAAAGATAAAGTGCAAAGCAATGAAACAGCAAGAGTTTTACTCGCACAAGCAAAATGTTTTTACAGGGGTATTGGGGGCTCCATAGCTTTACAAAGTTCCGGACGCTTACAAAAGAGAGACGAGGAAATATCAAAAAGGTCGCTTCCCTCATCACTATCATCGCAGTCTGCCGGAGGCTTCACCACCGGAGGCTTTGCCACCAGGGGTACGCCTCGCTTCCCTCATCGCTGTCTGCCGGAGGCTTTGCCACCGGGAGTGGGACCCGAGCACGGAGCTCGCCATCGGCGAACTCAGGAAGCTGCTCCTTCACGGCATCTAGAGCCTTATTCCATACGACGGCGGAATGCTCGCCAAGCTCGGCGTGAAATTGCTCTGACACCTTGTAATCGGCCACAGCCTTCCTAGCCCGAATCTCGGTAATCCCGGCCGCCCGAAGCGCCGCCTCGGAATACCCCCTGCTGGCGTTTCTCTCCTTCTCCATGGCCGCGAAACGATCGGCCAGATCCGCCAGCTTCGCCTCAACAACTCGGTGGGATGCACTCAGGCGATGATAGGCACCCCGGTTCGCTGAGATGGCGAGCTCCGCAACCTCCGCTCGGGCTGCCAAGACATCGATCCTCGCCCTCTCCAGACGCAGGTCACGTCGCAGGACCTCGACCTCTAAAGGAAACGCTTCTACCGGCCTCGGTGCGTGGAACACCCCCTCGGCCTCCATACGAGTAACGAGGGCGCAGTGTTGAAGGACCCGACGGGAAATGGATAAGAAACTTGGAGACGCTCGAGCCAAAGAAAGGAAGGTCAAAAAACAATGCGTGTAGGAGTTCATACCTGGACCACCCCTTGGGTTATGGCCTCCCCCCAGCCGACTCTTCCATTCCGGCGAGCAGGCCGGCAGCGACGGAAATCCCAGATGGAGCCATGAAGACGGCATCCCCCTCCTGCACGGGAATCCCCTCAGGGACCCTCGACGGCAGCGCACGAGAGATTGTCATTTTCCTCTTAAGGGGGACGCCGTCCTCACCCTCCCCTGCGTCCCTTGTCTGGGGCTCGGATGACCATGGACGTCTCTGGCCGCCGCCGGAATAATCACCAGGAGCCCTCAGCGAAGCGGAAGGCCCTGCCGCCGGCGGAACATTCGGCGCAGGGCACGAGCCAGCCGGGGGCACGGCCGCACCGCTGTCCTCCCTCCGGAACGAGAAACCCCAAAGAGTGGGAACGAACCATGTATCCAATCCAAAAGAGGAAGAGCGCCAAGCGGCCAAGACATAGAAGGAAGAAAAATATGAAGAAATAGGGGCCCTGGGGTGGGCTACACCTCTATTTATCACCGCAATCGCCCTCATCCAACGGCGCCCTTCATCTTCCGCCAAAGCGCCTCCTCGCGTCCAACGGCTCCGATCGCTCCGCTTGTCGTTCCCACACTGGGCCGCATTGTCACGTCCCGAAAGTACGGAATATGACCGGCACTTAAACTACGAACGTCTCGAGGCGTACGTAATCTAAGTAAGCCGAAAACACAGAAATCCAAACCAAGAAAAGTAGTAGAGTGAAGGAAAACCAATTAAAACAAGTGGTTTCAATAGCATAAGCCGAATTATGCGGTTTAAAAAAAATCAAACATTTCCCGAAAATTTCGGCAGAGTCTCCTTTGTAAAAACTGGCCCCCAAACGGGATACAACATGAATAGTATACGAAATCAATAAAAAGGCATCCCCAAGCGGGAGCTAGCTCTTCGTCAATCGACGGTCACAACCATACAAGCAATATAATATACAACGCCAAGGGCGAGGATCAAAACTCAAAAGGAAACTCAAAACAGCAAGAAATCCATAGAAATACAACGCGCGACTCTAAGGTCGAAAGAATAACATCACTGGTCTCTATCTCAAAGTAAATACATGTTTGGTTGATGGAACTTCTAGATACAACAGAATAATGATATACAAGATAAATAATGGGGGTACGATACAAGTAAATCCACCTACTAGCAAATCACCCGAAAGAAACTATGCCCGCAAAGCCGTAATGAAACCTATACGGCAAACCTGCAAGAAACTGGGGCACAACGGGGGTGAGTTGCCAACTCGTGAATAGAAAAACATCTACGAAAAGAAATCGCATAAATAACGCAATCCTAGGTCAATGATCATAATATATAATCCTCAAATAAAACCAGCAGTCTATAACAATGACTAGGGTAAATATCTAATCCAAGTGTAATTTCCATGGGCCCGTGTCAGTGCCTCAGGTAGCAATATATCATATGGATGATGTATGAATGCATGAAACAGAATGCATGTACTGAAGAAAACTGCTTTCATAAATTAGTGAGATTTCTGTATTTTTAAAATGAGGTATCATAATGAAATCAGCATAAAACAGTGCCTAGCATCGGCACAAAACGTAATCCCAATATCTTGATATCTCTGTATCACAGTCTCTGTACCTCAATATCTCGAAATCTCAATGTCTCAATCACAATATCTAGGACGCCGTCAGTCCAGACCGGCCCCTACCATCCATCTCAAGACCACGACGGTATCCTCCGGATATCCGACGCGTCGGGTAATATCACCGGTCGGTAGTGCTCCCCTGCCAGGCTCAACGTCAACAACACGATCCTCTTGCCCCGGGGTACCGCACCGGGCCCACCATATACCCGAAACGGTTCCTCCACTCCTCGAATCGGGTCTCGAAATCCATCAGCAAACTCATGGTGGACGACTCATACATCATGGGAAAACCGCACTTTTTATTTTAAAAGAGAGAAAAGGTTTATTTATGTTTTTTGCGATTTTCCTCCAAATCCAGAAAATCTCATGAAAATCCGAATCCAAAACCTCAATAACACGTAAAATAGTGAATATATGCATGAGAATCCATGAATGCGGCATAACAATGAATAACAGTATGCATGAAATAGCAGGTAATAACTACAATGTCTAAACTAACATATAAGGCAAGTACGCTAATATCATGTCTAAACTATTAGCTAACAGGCCATGTCAAGCAATAATATTTTCTAAGGTGTACGTGACATGGCAATTATCGATGAAGATGTGTGTGAGCCGGCAAGTAAATGTACGTGGTACATACGCATCATCGGTAATGGTGCTGGTGTCCTAACAGCATGATATCAATAATGGAGTATGAAACATAATATAAGCATGCGATGCGAAGCGAACCACAATAATGAGCGGGAGCTGAATACTAGACGCAACTATAACTAATCTGCATTAATCTAATATAAGTCCTACAAATGGTGCCTTTTGAAATAACACGAATCATGGGGTTTTGAAAATAGGGGCTACGGTGTTTTTATGAAAAGATACGTCTTTTGAAATATCCATAGGATCCCTTGGGCTGTCTTTTAAAATACCCACGATTCGTTAGTTTTTGAAATAGGTAAGAATCGAATCTAATCTAACAACTAAACTAAACTAAAGGGCTAAGCTAACAAGCTGGACTACAGGTAAGGAAACCGCCTAACATCTGAGTCGATACATATACATACCTGTATATATATTAGTCGGTGATCCCGCCTCAATAATATCATATCCGATACCATATCTATAATCAGACATCCCAAGTCAAGAGTGCGGATCAATCATCAAAATATAGCTCGTACGTAAATCCGTCGTACGGCATCCCCAAATCTGGGTACGGGTTAATATCATATTCATCACACTATTCATATGGTATCCTCTTTATCCAAGATCATAGTTCAGGGTACTGACCTATGTCTAGTACAATACTAATATCATCAATATAGTCATGATCTGACTACTGATCGACAGTCTCGTACAAACCGATATCATCAGCACATATCATCATCAAGGGGTATACATCGCCCAATACGGCCTAGTATCAATATCCTAGCATATCATATCTCATATCACGATCACATGTCGACCATTTTATTTGTAGCACTATTCACCCGTATCGTCGTTCAAAGACCCGCTAACATCAGGACGTATCTCAAATACGAATCCTGCCATATCACCGATATCACAACCTCAACACAAATCTCATCGACTCATCTCAAACTCAAGTATCATCCTCAAATCCGTATGTGAACACATAGTCCCATACCCATGTGAACACATAACTATATATACCCGAATAAGCACAAATGAAAGAAGAAAGTATGCAAGTATGGGTGGTTGTATGCATGTGTGGTGCGACCACTACTCTAGGGTTTCGCGACACTAAATCATCCAAGAACACCAAATATCCATATTATCATCAATATACTCAAACAAAATATAATCAATATATATATGTGTATACGTATTCGTATACATCACCACGAACTGCGGGGGTGCTATACGCCATCCACCCGACTTCTCCCCGTAGATATAAATCTACTCACCTGGTCCTCTCTCGCCGGTGCCGACGTCGCCACCCGCTTGCTTGTCGTCTCGAAGTCCACATGGGTACCTACATATCATAACGCACCGTATCGCATTAAAATCCGACTCATGATCAAAACAACACACGAAACCCACATAGGTCAAAACCTATGGTTGCTTTCACAAAAACCCAAAATTCACTTTAAAAGCCATTTTTTCCGAAAATCTAGCAAGCACAAATTACCCGTTTTAGTACAAAACTCGACGTTTGAACAAATTTAATGGCCATAATACTTATTAAACAATTTAAATAAGTCATAAAAACCATTTCCATTATTTAATCTCATTAAATTTCTTTAGCCCCAAAATTCTAGTTTACAATATACCCAAATTTTAACAATTTTATAGCAAAAATGCACAAACAACAATTTAGCTAGAATTTCCATGAACTAAATACATTAAACCACACTTAATAATATTAATGAAGTCAAGAAAAACCTAATTACATTTTTCTCTTAATCAAATTCAAGGTTTACAAAAACCTAGTTTGCAATTTAAGCAATTTGGACAAATTACATATAACAAGTGCAATTTAATCAACCAAACTAGGTTTTACATACATTAAGATGTTAAACTAAACCTTGCATCCCTAATGATATGATAAAAACCCTAATTGAAATCACAAACCCTTACTATATTTTTTAAAACATTCAATTAATCCCAAACTATTAACTAATTATGCTAGATTTAAAGTATCCAAACAACAATTAGACATAAGGTTAAGAATTTACCCCCACAATCATCTTGAAATCTAGCACAAATCTAGCCTCCCAACATGCTTTCCTTCACCAAGATCCATACTAGAATGGTCAAGTAAAAATGGGTAGGAATTAGATTTTGATTTTGTGGAATTTTTGAAGCATTTTGGATGATTTTTTGATGGAATTTTGAAGAGAAAAGAGAAGAAGAAATGGAGGGGGGGCTGCTGCTGCTGGTTTCAGCAGAGGAAGAGGGGGAAAAAGGTGAGGGGATGATGCCAAAAGATCCAAGTCAAAACCCCTCCCAATTACCATAATACCCCCACCTACTTTACTATATATAAAACCTTATTTTAACCCATTTCTCACATGATTTAAAGTCAAAAAAAGGGAAATAAAATTCTTGGGCTGCTACAATAGTGTGAGGCCGGCCAAGGGGAGTGAGGGTGAGTGTGAGAGACTTTATAAAAAAATTCTATGCAAAAAGGGCCCCCACAATACCATATTTGCAAGTTTTAGTTCAAAATAACTATATTTTTGTTTTCCATAAAATAAATCAATTAAAACTTGAAATAAAATACTAAAAAATTATATTACAACTAGATTTTAATTAACATGATTTTAAAGATTAAAATTAGCCCATTTAAATTTATATTTATCGCTAATTTAATGTATTTTCTTACCGGCTTAAAATAATTTTAAAATAATTAATTTCGGAAAAATTTTCTGAAAATTTGAAATTTCAGCAGTGGCTCAATAAACACCAAATACTAGCAATTACATAGCTAGAATATGTATATTTAATTTTATAATAAAGATATTTGCATTTTGACTTTTTACAGAAAACCCCCTTATTTTACCGTTTTTTCGAAATTTCACCGAAACGATTTTCAAAACGTTACACGCATCCCATCAGACGCCGCAGGTCTGCACATGTCGCGTCGGCCAACCGACGCTTGATACGTAGACCGTCGCTTCAGTGACAGGATGCACGAACCGGCGCACCTTCCTTAAATGCAGAGATCTCGCCCTGATTCGCTAGCAGAAAAGACACCTGACAGCCCGGGGACGCGTCCCGACGAAATCTTAGGATGGAGCTCATCCCGGGCGGCCTGGCAGCCCACTCTTAACCCGACCCGCCAGCTGGTCGGGACAAAAGTAGGGGGCTAATGATGATGCTCTATATTGGCGATCTCCCAGATCGGGACACGTGGCAGATGACGTGGCCCAAAGTTCAGAAAAAAGAGCCCACAGGGGCCGGCCGGCCCTGTATCCGACCTGCCAGCACAAGCTGGCTCTACTCAAAACCACCAATCTTCTCAAAACCCATTGAGACCCACACGCAAGAGGAGATCACCTCCAAGATCCACCGGAAGATCGACGGAAGACAACATCTGATGGAGACCCGAAAAGGACCTCCATCAGATCTCGTTGGAGATCATAAGGAAATGGTGTAATAACTCTTGTAAGATTTTCTTCTTCTCAAGTTCTAATAAAGTTTCTTCCCGTTCCCACTCCCAAATCTCTTATGTTATTTTTATTACGGTCGACATCTAGTTTCTTTGTTCTTTCGTCATAAAGGGTTTCTGCTGCGCTGATTGATCTTGTGGTAACAAGACGAAGAAGCTCGTGAGATTCAAGAAAAAGTTTGTATGGGATGGAATCTTTGAATCGTGCTCTTTTTTCAAGGGAAAAAAGTTTCCTACTATAATATTCTAACTTAAATTGGCTTGCTCAATGATCTACTTTTAAATCTGAGATTTTTTACTAGGTGTTCGAATTACCTTTTATTTAAAGATATTTTTCTATTGTAAATTGAAAATATTAATCCGAATTTATAATTATCCCATCTTACAAAGTTAGAATATCTTAAGATTTTATACATGCAAAATCAAACTTTATTTTTATAAAAAAAATGATTTAGGTAAAAACTATTGAAGTTAGTCAAGCGGTCTGAACACGAGGCTGGATGCAAAAAAGAAAAATCTTTTAAATGTGAGATTTCCCCCCTAATTTTTCTACTTATTTCTTATAAAATTTTCTTCTACGTAAACACCGACTCTATACCGTGGTATGCTTGTCTGCTGCTACATCTTAAATTTTCAACATAACACACATTGGTATCGTCATCTGCCGTTACATTAACATTGGTGTCACGCCTCTCGCCGTTACACCTTGACTTTTCTATTAAATTTTGTCACGCAATGCCGTTACACTTCATTTATTCTTTGTGTTTTATTCGCCTGGCCCCGTCTATATATATCTTATCTTTCTTCATCCTTCCCTAAACATTATTCATCTCTATCTTTATAAATGATTTACTCAAGGTTTCTTCTTTTCTTCTCTTACAATGTTATCTTTATTTCTTATTTTGCTGCAGTCACTCAGTGGAAATGGGTTTTCATCGCTCTTAAAGACGAGATCTGAGGGTTTTATGATTGGCAAGGACCTATATGTGTTGTTAGTCGGTGAGATCAATTACGAGAAACTATTTAAAGTTCTGATGAAATAGGTATATCCGTGTATATTGTTTTATACTAATTTCGTTTAATATTAACCATTTATATAATCTTGAAATTGGGGTGCCAGTTCAAAACAGAATTAAACCTCAAAATTAAAAAAAAAAGACCAAAATTATTTCATTAATGAAATAATTCACATAAAGAAATAAATAGAAACTCATGAGGCAATTTTTAAATTTTTTTTTTTGGAATTGATCCTATGAGATGAGTTAGTAAACATATTTATCCTACCATAATTTGTTTACCCAAATGTTTCACATAAATAAATAAATAAAATAAAAAGTCTAATTATTTCTCTAAAATAATTCAAAAGAATAAGAAAACAAAATACTTTCCTACCATTTTAACCCCATTAATGTTCATTACTTTCTTGGTATTTGAATAAATATGAAACTGGATAAGGAATTTATTGTGAGTTAGTTTAGAAAATCAAGTAGTAAAAGTGTCTTGGTAATGAAAATTGGTTCTTGATATTTGTAGAAAGACTAAAATTTTGAACAAAAAAAAGATTAAAAAAATTACATTTTGAAACGGAGTATTACATTATTGTACCTTTTTGGTTAAATAACTAATTTGATTTGGACTCTTCAAATTATTTCAAAACAGCATGTCCTAAATGAAATATCATTATGATTTTTTTTTTATTTTGTAGGTATCAGGAAAGTGCCATGTAATAATTACTCTCCCTTGTCTCCACATTAAAACTTGTTGCATTAATGGAAACGGAAATTTTAACCTAGTGCAATTCTCCCGTTGTCCCTATTCAAAACTTTCCGTTTCATTTTGTCCATTTCTTCACTTTTCTCCCTCTATTTAAGAAAAAATTACTCCATGTACCGGCCGCATACATCAGGACAAGAGAGAGAAGAAACACAAATTGACAATGGACGAGAAATCTCCTGAAATCGATGGTTGGGAGATGTTTCATATGCTGAGCCCTTCATTTAACTTGGCATGTTCGAGCAAAGTTGGAGCCGAGTTGTTGATATCCCAATGGCCAAGTTAACAAAAGTGGGCACATGTAGGCCGAAACAGGGCCGGCCAAGTCAATTAACGGCTCTCTAAACCAAAATTAATGAATTGTAACCGTTTTTCGTCTACCGTCCAATATAGTCAAATTCCGTATGATATGATGCTTGAATCGGAGGGAGGATTTGTATCTAGTGGCAAAATAATGCATTAATTGTTATCTTCTATCAGAATTATAGGGTTTTTTTGGTGACTTTTATATGATTATGCAATCGAAAGGTTATGTTTTTCTTAGCAATATTAAAATAATAAATGTATGGAAGGGATTAACAAACTGTAAATTCCAAAGTTCAAAAAGAATTATCTTTTTTTTTTTTGAAGAAAAATTTCACTGTGTGCTTTCATCTGAATGCAGGCATTGTGCATAGCATCGGACCGGAGAAGCACAGAGCAATCATTAATACAAAGATATAATCATGTTCATTAATACAAAGAATTAAAAGATAACATAATTGGTAAATAGTGTTTTGATTTACTAAATAGTGTTATAATTGCTTATACCTTGAAAATGGGCAAAGTTGGTATTTGTGAAAAAATTAATCGTTAGAATACTTTTGGGCTTGAAGCATTCATGTTTTCTAAGTATTGGTTTTTTTTAACAATTTTGAAAATGCGGGTTTTAAATAAGTTCTTTTTGTCAAAATGGGTCTGGAAACAACTTTTCCTAAAAAATTTCACGCCTATAGCTCAACTTTTGATGCGTTTTAGATCTGAATCATGTTTCTCTTTGGCGGTGTTTGGTTGAGTGTAGTTGGTGAAAACCCGCGGAAGCTCACACCAAATAATCTTGGAAAGAGGGAGAGGGGCGCGCCGGGGGGGGGGGATGAAAAGTGCTATGCTAACTATACATCCAAATTAAAAATTCTAACAAGCACTTACTAAAATAAATCATAATTGTAAAGGGATATGATATCAAGCAATACAACAATTGTGAATAAAGAGCATATAGTAAGCAAGAGTAATATCAAGTATAAGCAATGAGCATAAAGAGTATATAGAGAACAAGCATGCAATTGAGCAATTTCTAAGTTATGAAACTAAAACTAGAGAGTAAGAAATTGCAAATACAATCAATCGCAAGCACGCAAGGTTTTTAGAGTGGTTCGGAAGGTCTCTTGGTCCATTTTCTGTAGACGCACTCGTTCCACTAACTCACGTCTTTTTGGGAGACACATTGCCCACCCGCAACCAACAACCCCGCTTCCGGTGGAGGCTTAACCAACACATCTTCTCAAAAGACTACACGTTGTTCGCTACTACGAATAACACTTCTTACATGCGCGTCGCTCTTCTCTCTACAAAGATGTTCTTCTCTTTTACAATGGCAATTTTGCACTCAAGATCCCAAATATAAAGAAGGAAGGGATTACACTTGAAGTACAATACTCTCAAAAGAGTTTACAATTTAGCTCAACTAATACTCAAGAAAATAGATATCAAAATATAGCTCTTGAGTGTGTGTATGTTAAAGACTTAGATAAGCAAATCAAAAACTATTTTGAACTCTCACAAGATGTGGGATTTTTCCCTCTTGATCACTTAGAAATTTTGCAAACTGAAATATTGAGTGATTAAAACTCAAAAAATTAAAACCAATCCAAAACTCTTTTATAACTCCACATAAAAAAAACTAGCCGTTATAAATCAAATCAGCATTTTTTAGTAAGAACATACGTCTGAAGAACAATAGGACAGACGTCTGAACATTTAACAAAATAAAACCCAACGGTTATATTTTTAAAAATTCCTACTGCAAACGTCTGTCGGATATATGTTCAAGCGTCTGCCATGAATTTTCAAAGATGGCCAAACAAAGTACAGAGAATAAACCGACATCTGAAAAACATGAGACAAACGTCTGAATAAGAAATGGTTTTCATTGATTTTGAACTGTAGATGTTTGTTACCTATATAGACTTTGTTTTTTAAAAAATATTCATTCTAATGTAAACATAGAGAACAAACAGACGTCAGAAGAAGTAAGGAACAGACATTTGTATCTCATAAAAATAAGCCATACGAGAACACAGAGAAAAGACAGACATCTGAATAAACAAGAGACAGACCACTGAAGCACAAAACGTATGAAAATTCATATTGCTGACATTTATGGTTTTTGTAAAAACACAGAAAGACGACAGACATCTGAAGCACATGGGGACAAACGTCTGAAATGTAAAATCTTATAAACTTGTGTTTTTGTTGGGGTTGAAATTTTCACCCCATTGACCAAAGGTCAAAATCAAAGTCAAACCGTGGACAAGTAAGCAGGCCCTACTATCGAACAGAAGGTGGGCCTATGCCTGAACCCATGACGGGGCCACGCCATAACTCAAGACGGGCCCACACCCAAACCCAAGTGTAAGCAGGTGGGCCCAAGTCCAGACCGGTCCATACCAAGAAAATATAACAAATAAATATAATATTTAAATAAATAGGCAAAAAGCCAAATTTTTATGAAGCTCATAGCTCATGGGAAAAAAGAAATAAGCACATGATATATGGGATGGGCAAAATACCATTTTGTAAAGCCTAAGGGGCTATGCATAAATTTGTAAATCTATATAAAGCAACATCACGAAGAAACAAAAAAAAAGAATCCATTCTCCATAAAATCTATAGGGTTTGTACCTCCATCCTCTTTTTCTCAAGTTCTACATTCTTTTCATTTTCATTTAAGTCAAGAGCTTAGCTTTTTTTTTCAAAACTAAATAAAGTTTCACCATAAACCCATCGAAAAAGAGTTTATCTCTCACATCAAATCCCAAAAAACAAAGATTTTTACTATCTTCTTTTTTATCCTCAAGATCCAATTTGAGAGAGGGAGAAAAAGAGAAACCCACCTTCCAAGGCTCTTTCAAGAGAAGAAAAGAGATTTCTTTTCATCACCCAAAATCCAAATCTCGGAGTTTCAAGAGAACCCATTTGGGTTTCTTCTTAAAAGAGAAAGGAGAAAATCTTTTGGAGTTTAACACTATGATACAAATTCTTTTAGAGCTTAACTCCATGATAAAATTTCTTTTGGGAGTTTAACTCTATGAAAAAAATTTGGGAGTTCAACTCCACGTTTTAAGATCTTTTGAAATTTAACTCCATAATAAAAATTCTTTTGAGAATTTAACGCTTTTAAAAAAATTTGGGAGTTCAACTCAACGTTTTAAGATTTTTTGGAGTTTAATTCCATCTAAAATTTTTTGGAGTTTAACTCCATAATAAAAATTCTTTTGAGAGTTTAGCTCCATTAAAAAAATTTGGAAGTTCAACTCCATATTTTAAAATCTTTTGGAGTTCAACTCTATAATAAAAATTTCTCTTGAAGTTTAACTCCATTTAAAAATGTTTTAGAGTTTAACTCCATAATAAAAAAAATTTGAGAGTTTAACTCTATAAAAAAAAATTTGGGAGTTCAACTCCACGTTTTAAAATCTTTTGGAGTTTAACTAAATAAAATAAATTTCTCTGAGAGTTTAACTCCATTTAAAAAGAAAATTTGAAGTTTAACTCCATAATAAAAAATTTTAGGAGTTCAACTCCAAATCCGAAAGCACGAGCTTCTCCTTTTTTTGACCGCTTCACGCTCCCCCTCCCGTGAGGAGGTTCCCTTTCCCTCACATGAGGAGTGGGAGCTCCCACCCATATGAGGGGGAGTCCCTCTTTCCCTCATGTAATGGAGGAGCTCCCACTCCCACCCATATGAGGGGAGGGGAAGGGGTGAGCCCCCACTCTCCTTCATGTGAGTGGGTCCCCCCACTTTCTTCACGTGAAGAGGAGGATCCCACTAAGTAGGAGCTTCCCCCTGTTATTAATAAATAAATAAATAAAACAAAAAAATGACTAAAATAAAACAATTTTTTTTTTAAATTCAAAATAAAATAAAATTTAAAAAATGTGTTTCTTTGTGAGAGAAAATATTTTGTCATAAATAGAATAAAAAAATTAAATGAACATATCCCTATACTTTTTTTTAATAAATACCAACATCTCAAATTGAGTTTGCATGATCAGTTTGACATATCAATCGGAACTTCTTTCGTTGCAAAACTTAGGGGTAATTAACGAGAGTTTAGGCAGGGGGAATCTGTACGACGCCTGACAAGCGACACGCATTCCTATCTCAATAGAATGACGAAAAACACTCTACAGATTCTGGCACGCCTGGTGGGACGTTGTCTCTCCTCCTATAATTCGGATTAAACATTTATGCAAACTTAATCAATATTTATATCGATTGCTTGTACTGAAATCATTCTTCCTTTTGCAGGTTAACAGTTTTCAATTGCAATCTCGAAATCAGCAGCCATCTCCCAAGACGAGCTTCATTTCTGATGCAACTCCGTGACCTACGTGGTCAAGACAAATGCACACGTGATCCTCTCGGCAAGTCTCATGAAGCAATGAGAGGAGCTGTTGGGTCTCCTTAGCACCTAATCTAGGGTTTGGAAGAATCACACATGGCACTTCAAAATTTTAGGGAGGTACTAAGCAAACTCACCATCATGAATGTTAACTACAATATTTAGGGTAACAACAAAAGTATCACATACAACAAACTATTTATCACTAAGTGAAGAAATTACAACCTTTGAAGACTTCCCTTTGTGACTCTTTGGACTTTTGAGAGTTTGAAACGGATCGCTAGAGGCCTTCCTAGTTCACGATGATCCACCCGAAGTCTCTTTGCCCAAGCTCCTAGCTCTACTTGATCAAGGATGAAGATGAAGCTAACACTCTAAACTAATTTGCTAGATTAATGTAGAATGATGATGTGGTTTGTATTCTCACTTCAAAATCATATCTTTGTCACTATCTCACTCACTAGAAATTTCAAGAGAGCAAGAGAAATGAGGAAGAAGATGATGGCAAACTCAAGAGCTCAAAATTGTGATAAGCATAAAAGAAAATGAGAATGAGTAATAATATATATTAAATCATTCTCACAATTAACCATGGGTTAATAAATATCTAGATATTTATTTTGGAGTAATATCATCCATATAAAATTAACTCATGGTTTAAGTGAGGTGAAGTGTAGAATGAAGAATAATTCTCAACCATGAATTAATTCTATTTGTTTTAACTCATAAATAAATATATAGATAATTACTACCATATAAGTCTTACATTGCCACCATTTGTGTATCAACAACCATGATACACAAGAATGTATGCATGTATGTGTGCATGCACATGATCATGTGCATCAACATAAACATATGCATACATGCATGCATACAATAAAGGAAAGGGTTTAACAAAGTGAGATATAAAGTCAATGTTAAATCAACACTTGATTTAACAAACCAGTCATATCACAAACGACCCAACCAATAGTAAAACGCCTGATCAATATACGGTATCACATACTCGCATTTTATCGGGTCCCCGTGCATATCTCATATGCACACCACATCGTTTTGCCTGAGCTAGGAAACTCCTGTTTGGGACTCTAAGACTCGTCAATACGCCGGCAGTAGGTGATGATCATATCAAACACCCACAAGCCGCAAGCGGTCAGCTAAATGTAACGGCCACCCGGGTATTGAGCGATCAGAAGAAAACAAGCGAAGCTTTCAAAACTCCCGTCGAGCCAACTAGCAATACTTACCGTACATTCTGATCTCTTCGTCGAATATGCTGCATATCGAGTCTAGGGATGGCATCATCGATCACAATAACTCAATAAGTCATGCCGGTGTATGGCATAACAGATCGAGAAACTACTGATAACACTTATCAGTAAATCTCAGCAACCCTGACCAGGAACTTCTTGTTATAGCCAATCGAGCATTGCACAACATCAACCCCCAATACCAGTAGAGACGAAACCCCTCCTATCGCTCATTTCCTCCATGTGCCTCGGGACCGTACCTAAAATCCACATGTTTGCACGACTCGGTAGAGCCGTGGTAGGGTGGAGATCAAATAACAGTGGGAGGACACGCAAGACTCTATGACAATCTCGGGTCTATAGACTAACCTGTATCAGTGTCACCTGAGAACTGCTATCCGACGATAGATATAATACCAAATAAGAGTTCTCGGCAAGTCCGTTCAGTGTACCCAGTCTCCACTGAGCACCCGCATACAATCTTTGGTGTCACCACACCAGATGGATATGGGATCATCTATCTCCCATCATATGGGGCAAGAATGGTATACGCTAGTCTACACTGGAATATCGATGCCCTGTCTCGATACACCCATGACTAGGAACAGTTTAAGGATATGCTTATAAACTACACGTGTCCCACTAGTATAATCTGCATCATAGTCGCAGTAGTTAAGCAAATATCCTATGGGCTTTATCAACATGTACCAAATGAGTAAAATGCATGATCAAATGAACATGTCAAGATAAAATAAACCAGATAGCATACTATCATGTCGAGCAAGAAAGTCATCTATATACATATATATATGTCCAAGCATCCACTATACATATAATGGCCTCTAGGGCATACATATATCCAACAATCTCCCACTTGCACTAAGGCCAGTTATTGGCGTATCTCATACCCAACATCTTAAAAAGACGCTCATGTTGCGGCTGTGGAAGGGCCTTGGTGAGTGGATCCACGGTGTTATTCTTTGAATAGTTGGAACTACTCCTAGTTCCGCGACGAACTTTCTCATCCAGACGGCTTCCTTGGTAGTATCATTTGCAGCAATATGCTTAGCTTCTATCGTGGAGTCTGCAACGGTATCCTGTTTGGAACTTTTCCAACTAACCGCCCCTCCGTTGAGGGTAAATACAAACCCTGAGATATATTTGTTGTCATCTTTATCACTTTGGAAGCTGGAATCAGTAAAGGCATCCATTTGGAGATCCCTATTACCATTCATCAAGAACAATTCTTTAGTCATTCGCAAGTACTTAAGAATTTTCTTCACTGCCATCCAATGTTTCTTCCCTGGGTTGGATTGATACCTGCTTACTACTGCTAGTGCATAAGCTACATCAGGGCGAGTACATAACATCGCATATATTATAGATCCTACGGCTGAAGCGTAGGGTATAATGCTCATGCGAGCTCTCTCTTCATCAGTTTTCGGACAGAAGTCTGTTCCCCTCCGAATGGCGGCGGAGACGACGTGAGGACGTCTTGCCTGGGATTCGGGGCAGATGCTATATGGTTTTATCCGTCTACCACTCCGAAGATGCCAAGCTAATTTATGACATCGTGTATCGGAGGTTTAGACGGATGCGGCCCATGTATCAGACTTCGTCAGATTCCCCCTCGCTGAGAGGTTTTTGATTGTGGGGACGCTCTTCCCTTCAGGCGCAATCCCCTGCAGTTAATTACGCTACCGCATCGCGGTAGCCACTTTCTCCTTCTCCAAAATTTCACTTCGTGTCGTGTGTGTTTGTTTTGTTTATGGTTTCCCGTGGATTGTATACGGAGACTGAGTAATGCCGTCGCCCGTAGGACGTGGATTAGTCCAAATCCGTATTTACTTAGACTTGGGTTTGGTGTTTTTAGTTTAAGGATACGTTAGCTGTATTAAGGCTAAGATCAACTTAAACGTTCGTTAAGGATACGTTAGTCTCATTTGAGACTAAGATCAACTTAACGTGGTGATCCATTTAATCTATGGCCGTCGGGACTCGTCGCCTCTCTGACGTCGTTGAAGGATTACAATGATAGGTGTCAGAGGAGTTCAGAGATGTACCCTTGAACCGAAGTTGATTAGGGAATATGGAGTCTGTTGAAATGCTTAAGGATACGTTAGCCTTGTTTGGGGCTAAGATCTTCTTAAGCGGGATCGTTTAGATCCGACAGAAGAGCGTTTGAAGGCTCTATTGTTCCAGTTTAGGGACGTGGTGGTCCATGTTCCAGTTTAGGGACGTGGTGGTCCATCGCCAGTTTAGGGACGTGGTGGTCCATCATTAGTTTAAGAACGTTTCGGTCCACGAGTTTAAGGACCCCGCAGTCCATATCGATGTGTGGTCGTCGGGACCAGTCACCTCTCTGACGTCGTTGAAGGATTACAACGATAGGTGTCAGAGGAGTTCGGAGATGTACCCTCGAACCGTTTGTAAATTGATTTAGGAGAGCAATCTTGCTCAGTCAATTTAATTTGAGGACTTACGGCCACGATTGGGCTAAGTCCAGTTGAAAAATGTTCAACACTTTTATTTGTTTTTGTTTGGGCTCTGCCCATAAAGGATGCAGAGCATCAATTTATTTTGGGCTCTGCTCATTTATGAATGATCAATTTTACTTGAGCTCTGCCCTTCTATAAAAGATGCAGAGCATCAATTTTACTTGGGCTCTTCCCTTTTTATAGCTTTGCAATTTATTTTGGCCTGTTAGGTCTTTTTGACTTGGGCCTGGCCCTTTAGCAAAAAAAATGCATTGCATTTTCAGGCGTTCTGCGCCAATCAAAGAGCGGAATCGCTTGTGGTGACGACACATGTCGTGCAAGCGCAGTGCGCTGCGCTAGTACGCTGCGCTTGTGCTGCTGACACGTGGCGCACTCTGCTGAGTTGCGCCAATTACAGAGAGCAAAGCTCTATCTTAAAGAGTATAGCGCAAGTGGTTCGGATGCTGACACGTGGCGCTCTCTGGTGGCTTGCGCCAACTCAAGAGCGCAACAGTGCAGATTTACAAGTGCAAAGCACTATTAATTTGAGAATCTTTTAGATTCAAGAACCAAAGGTTCATAACAGAAGTGCAAAGCACTGTTTGCTTTCTTGATCTAATTTAGATCAAAGAAAACAAGTTTCTCTTGTTTTTCTTATCTCAGAGAACCAGAGGTTCGTAAAAAGTGCAAAGCACTATTTTTATTTGTTTTTTTTATTGAAGATCATTGATCTTGTTCTTAGATCAATGATCTATTAGAAGAAATTCTTCTATCTAAAAGGTCTTTTACCTTTTTCTTCAAATTTCTTCAGAGTTTTCTCTGTTTGAAATTCTTGATTTCTCACAAATGTTGATACCTTTGAATTGAGGTCTAGGGTCCTTTTATAGTGCCCATAAATTAGTTAAATTTGTTAAAAAGATCTTTCTCTGAGTGATTTGGAGAATTTTCCACACCGTTGGATTTTTGATCCAAGGGCTTCTGTTTTACAGAAGGCAATCTTCTTGTTTTTAACAAGAACAGAAAGATCTTTTTAGAATTTTAATTCTGTTTGGCGCAAGCGCCCCAGCGCGTGACATGTGTCACGCAGCGCACAGCACAGCGCAGCTACGCCGGCGCATCTGCGCGGACACGTGTCGCGCAGCGCAGCTGCGCCGGCGCATCTGCGCGGACACGTGTCGCGCAGCGCAGTGCTTGCGCAACTGAAGCGTTGCTTCCTTTAATTTTGCTTAAAATAGAGTTTTGCTCTGATTGGGCGCGCCTTCTTGGACGCTGCGCTGATGCATCTGCGCCTGACACGTGGCGCGTTGCGCGCAGCGCAAAGGATCTGAAGCGTTACTTCATTTATTAAAGTTTAAATTTTCAAAGCAAAGCTTTGCTCTGATTGGGGGAAGATGAAGCGTTGCTTCATCTCCCGCCTCGGAATTTGAACAGAGCTTTGCTCTGATTGGGGTAAACAAATGCCCCCCACCGTCGCGCTTACGTGTCCCCAAACGTGAGCGCAACGGTGGCGGAATTCCAATCGTTGCGGCAACTCTCGGATGTTGAAAGGGCGCTTGGTGCCTATAAATAGGACCTTTGGTCCTCAAGAGATGATTATCACCTTCAAAAAATGTTTTTCTTCAGAGCTTTGCTCTTGTCTTTAAGAGCTCTAAGAATTAGAATTTCTTAGAACTTTTGAGGTAATTAATTTAAATTAAATTAAGTTAACTTTAATTAACAGAGCCTTGCTCTTAATAGATCCCTGGTCTAAAGAAAACCCATCAGGGATTTCACTTGGCAGAGCTTTGCTCTATAGGTCTTAAAGGGATCTAAAGAGAACTAAAGGGGACCCTATTAGGGTTCCATAGAGCTCTGCTCTCTGAAAAACTTTCCTTGGATTTTCTTAATTCATTAATGGAGCTTTGCTCCTTCCAAATCATACAACAGGACTTTTAGGAGTTTTTCATTGATCTTGAAGTTTAAAGATGGCATTTTATTCCTCAGTGCATTATATCGTTTTGCTTAATCAGTCTTTCTGATCATTTTGTTGATTTTCTTTCACAGAAACAATGGACGCCCATATGTATGCTCTTAACGAGATTATCTCTTACGGTGACATCCGCCGACTTGGCCGTTCTCAAAATCGAGAGTTCACAAACGCGGAGTGTGCTGAAATCATGAGCCATTTCGACGCATACAACGGTCCGCTGCTTCCCCGACGTTCCTCTCTCCTTAAGCTTATCGTGGGAGCCATCTGGGAAGCACTTCCCCTATTCTGTTCCGGTGTGCCACTTGGGGCGTTGGATGCCGCCGAGGATAAGGTGCACTCGGTGTATCTGATGAACCTTATCTCGAAGAGACGGCGAGACAGTCTCGTCGATCTCTTGCACGAGGTCTTTCAACAGTCTGCCATCCTCGCTGCTTATCGGAGGGTGGAAGACATCAGGGGGGATCCTGACGCTTGTGCTCGCGAAAGAAAGCATACCAGGATGGTCCGCGAGGCTTGGAAAGTCATAGATAGGGTCGCTTTCGAGTTTCTCATTCCATGTCCTGGGTTCGAGGTTATACCTTTGTAAACATTTTAATAATGTTATTATCCATTTCTCCGTGATTGTAAGAACCCCTTTTTATGATATGAATAGAAAATTTCCATTTCAGCTTGTCTTATTCCTCATTCTGAATCTTTTGTATATGCATGGATGAGTGTTTCTTGAACGCTTGATCAAATGTAAATCGGATGCTCTTTTTATCGCTTTCTTCTTTCTCTTATTCTCAGCATGCTGTCTTAATAAACACAATTGACAGATAACTTAGTTCTCCTAAAAGATAGCGATGGCTTAGGCCGCAGGTTCAGATCTGCCGCCTAAGTCTTTTCCACTCTATGAGCCGTGAGGGTCTCATAGATACTTTTCTCCCTACGGATCGAGAGGATCTCGTAGGTGTATTTTCTCCTTAGGAATCGTGAGGATTCCTGAGCGCGTTCTCTTGAAAGTCGTAAGGATCTTATAAGAGAATTTATTCCCTTGCGAGTCGTGAGGACCCGCAAGTGATGGGTGAAGTTGTCCTTATCCGCATTTCACGGAGTCAGGAGTTGCTCTGGATTCTTCCCACGGGTTCACTGCCATGTTCGGCGAGGACTAGGCTCCGCTCTGGATGCTTCGCACGGGTTCACTGCCGTGCTCTGCGAGGACCAGGATCCGCTGTGGACGTTTTTCACGGGGTCAGGATTGACATAAGCCGCTTTCCACGTAGCCAGGAATTTTTGCTCTGGATGTTTCACACGGGGTCAGGATTGACATAAGCCGCGTTCCACGTAGCCAGGAATTTTTGCTCTATATGCTTCCCACGGGTTCAATGCCATGTTCGGCGAGGACTAGGTTCCGCTCTGGATGCTTCGCACGGGTTCACTGCCGTGCTCTGCGAGGACCAGGATCCGCTCTGGACGTTTTCCATGGGGTCAGGATTGACATAAGCCGCTTTCTACGTAGCCAGGAATTTTTGCTCTGGATGTTTCACACGGGGTCAGGATTGACATAAGCCGCGTTCCACGTAGCCAGGAATTTTTGCTCTGGATGTTTCACACGGGGTCAGGATTGACATAAGCCGCGTTCCACGTAGCCAGGAATTTTTGCTCCGGATGTTTCACACGGGGTCAGGATTGACATAAGCCGCGTTCCACGTAGCCAGGAATTTTTGCTCTAGATGCTTCCCACGGGTTCAATGCCGTGTTCGGCGAGGACTAGGTTCCGCTCTGGATGCTTCGCACGGGTTCACTGCCGTGCTCTGCGAGGACCAGGATTCGCTCTGGACGTTTTCCACGGGGTCAGGATTGACATAAGCCGCTTTCCACTTAGCCAGGAATTTTTGCTCTGGATGTTTCACACGGGGTCAGGATTGACATAAGCCGCGTTCCACGTACCCAGGAATTTTTGCTCTAAATGCATCCCACGGGTTCACTGCCGTGTTCGGCGAGGACTAGGTTCCGCTCTGGATGCTTCGCACGGGTTCACTGCCGTGCTCTGCGAGGACCAGGATCCGCTCTGGACGTTTTCCACGGGGTCAGGGTTGACATAAGCCGCGTTCCACGTAACCAGGAATTTTTGCTCTGGATGTTTCACACGGCGTCAGGATTGACATAAGCCACGTTCTACGTAGCCAGGAATTTTTGCTCTGGATGTTTCACACGGGGTCAGGATTGACATAAGCCGCGTTCCACGTAGCTAGGAATTTTTGCTCTGGATGTTTCACATGGGGTCAGGATTGACATAAGCCGCGTTCCACGTAGCCAGGAATTTTTGCTCTAGATGCTTCTCACGGGTTCACTGCCGTGTTCGGCGAGGACTAGGTTCCGCTCTGGATGCTTCGCACGGGTTCACTGTCGTGCTTTGCGAGGACCAGGATCCGCTCTGGACGTTTTCCACGGGGTCAGGATTGACATAAGCCGCTTTCCACGTAGCCAGGAATTTTTTGCTCTGGATGTTTCACACGGGGTCAGGATTGACATAAGCCGCGTTCCACGTAGCCAGGAATTTTGCTCTAGATGCTTCCCACGGGTTCACTGCCGTGTTCGGCGAGGACTAGGTTCCGCTCTGGATGCTTCGCACAAGTTCAGTGCCGTGCTCTGCAAGGACCAGGATCCGCTCTGGACGTTTTCCACGGGGTCAGGATTGACATGAGCCGCGTTCCACGTAGCCAAGAATTTTTGCTCCGGATGTTTCATACGGGGTCAGGATTGACATAAGCCGCGTTCCACGTAGCCAGGAATTTTGCTCTAGATGCTTCCCACGGGTTCACTGCCGTGTTCAGCGAGGACTAGCTTCCGCTCTGGATGCTTCGCATGGGTTCATTGCCGTGCTCTGCGAGGACCAGGATCCGCTCTGGACGTTTTCCACAGGGTCAGGATTAACATAAGCCGCGTTCCACGTAGTCAGGAATTTTTTTATTGTATCCGTATCTAATGGAATGAGGGTTTGACTCTGGGTGATTTGTATATCGCCGAGCCATGGAACTGGGAGTTGCCGCTGTTCCGCTTCGCTTGAAGTTGTATCCGTTGTTACGAGACGAGTGTCGAGATGATCTCTAGGTCATTTGCGACCCGTCGAGATTTAGCTTCTTCTTATGATGAAACCTGGGAGAGGAGTATGATCCCTTCTTTGTTTACGCCCTTGGATTGTATACAGGGTTTGATGTAACATCACCTGTAGGGCATAAATTTTATTTTTCATTTTGTTTCTTTTTCTGCGATGCTCTATCATTTCAGCTTTTATATCGCGAAGGTCGCGATTGCCCTATCATTTCGGCTATTTTTCGTGGTGCCCAATTATTTCGGCTATTTATTTTATTTTTACTCGCTGCTTTTTATTGCGAGTTGCCCCATCATTTCGGCTATTTCATGCATACATTCTTACTTGCTGATTTTTATTGCAAGTTGCCCTATCATTTCGGCTATTTCGTATGCATGTGCGGCCTACCGGCTCTTCACCGTAATCTTGCAATTAGACACCGATTTCGGCATCAGCACCGCTACAACTGGGATATTGCCAGGAGCGAATCATCATTTGCCTCTGTCGATGTCGATCAAAGATGGCTTCGCGAACAGGGTTAAGGTCCTGTCGACTAAGGCTTTTGACTTCATGAGTCGTAAGGATCTCACAAAGTTATTTCTCCCTACAAGTTGTGAGGATCTTGTAGGTGTATTTTCTCCTTAGGAATCGTGAGGATTCCTAAGTGTTTTGTTCCTCTGTAAGTCGTAAGGATCCTACAAGAGGATTTTCTCCTCATAAATCGAGAGGATTTACAAGGGTTGTTCACCATGTGAACATATCCCCAGTCACGGATGGGACTTGGTCAGGGAAATGTTTATTCGCACCCGTGGATTGTATACAAGGGCCAGTATTGAGCCACTTGTAGGGCAATATCGAAAGTTGTGGGGGTTGCTTAAGCACAGGTTTAGGTCTCTGTAACTTAAGACTTTCAAATCTTATGAGCCGTGAGGGTCTCATAAGAGAGTTTTCCTTACGAGTCGTGAGGATCTCGCAAGTGTATTTTCTCCTTAGGAATCGTGGGGATCCCTAAGTGTGTTGCTTCCTTGTGAGTCGTAAGGATCTCACACGGGTGGTTTCTCCTTACAAGGTCGAGAGGATCTTGTAAGTGTCCTTTAACGAGCTTGCGCCCTTTCGGGTTTTCACAAACACTCGCCGGTAGTCCTGCTGTTTTTACTCACGGAGCCCTTTCGGGTTTTCATCCGTGCCCGTTTTGCCTATGGACATACCGTTTTTTTTTGTTTTTTTTAACGAGGTCGCGCCCTTTCGGGTTTTCACGAACACTCGCCGGTAGCCCTGCTGTTTTTACTCACGGAGCCCTTTCGGGTTTTCATCCGTGCCCTTTTTGCTTATGGACATACCGTTTTTTTTATATTTTTTTTATTTTTTTTATTTTTTTTATTTTTTTTTAACGAGGTCGCGCCCTTTCGGGTTTTCACGAACATTCGCCGGTAGTCCTGCTATTTTTACTCACGGAGCCCTTTCGGGTTTTCACGAACATTCGCCGGTAGTCCTGCTGTTTTTACTCATGGAGCCCTTTCGGGTTTTCATCCGTGCCCATTTTGCTCATGGACATACCGTTTTTTTTTTGTCAGCCTGAGGATGTTGCTGCAGTAGTTTAGAGACGTTTCGGTCGTTTGCAAGTTTTAGGACATTGTGGCCCACCGTTAGTTTAAAGACGTTACGGTCCGCCATTAGTTTAAGGACGTTGCGGTCCACCGTTAGTTTAAAGACGTTGCGGTCCGCCGTTAGTTTAAGGACGTTGCGGTCCGCCGTCGCCGTATTCGAGGTGAATCTCTAGTTTACTGACTTTTCGGTCCATTGGGCTTTCTCTATGACTGTACATGATGCCCCCGGCATATCCATCTTTCTCGGAGCGTGCGGTTGTGGTGGGCTCACCTTCCAGTTTTCGGACAGCGCGAGTTTGCCCTATCGGTACTGGTCTTCAATCCAATTTTTGAAAACGAAGCAGTCCTCGATCGGATGACTTACTGCTCGATGGTAGGGGCAGTAATTAGGATCGTTGACATCTCCCGGCTGTAGCGGACGTTTCGGATTCGGCAGATTGACGAATCCGTTGCGTACTGCCAGTTCAAACAGTTTCCTCGTTTCACCTTGGGGAAATGAGTAAGGACGTCCCAGTCTTTCCTCGAGTGATGGGCGTGGGCGTATGTTGTTTTGGCGAACAACCGATTTTGAGTTGCTCGGCTGTTGTTGAGTATTGGCGACGAAGGTCATTTTTCCTTTTCCTTTATCCCTTTTGTTCGCTCCGTCGTTTGCGGGTCCGTGATTCTTTCCGGGTAGTACGCCCTTGCACGGATGAATGTTCTCATGACTCTTCAATTCTTCAGAGACGGATCCCTTGAAGAGAGGGTTGAAGGCTGTTTCTTCATCGAGGTCGTTCCTGTGGCAATTGCCGGCGACTCTTTTATGCTCATCTGTCGTATTTTCCCGCCGTCTACGAGCTTCCTGCTTTGTTCTGTTGATGTAATGCCTATGAGTGACATACCCTTGCCACCAACACTTAAAGGAGTCACAGTCTTCAGTAGCGTGTGCGATCTTCTGATGATATAGGCAATAATTAGGATACGTCTCTATTCCACCGAGAGTGTTTTCTTCAGAGGGTGATAGCTTCATTCCCAATGATAGGGCTTTGGCGAACCTTTTCCTCGTCTTGAATTTGTTTTTATCGGCAGCGGATGTCTTTTGATTTGATGGGAGTGCCTCGACTCTTTCGTCTAGTCGGCGGTGTTTGGCTCCTTCCAGTATGGCCATCTCACACTCTTGATTGGCTTTTACTTTCAGACGAATCTCATTCAGGAAAGCATCGATCATCTCATCTGACGGTCGCAGAATTTCTGGTTCAGGGTCCGTCCCTATCTTCCCAGCGCAAGGAATTTCCTCGTCGTCTGTAAACGAATGGGAAATCGTATGACAGCTCGCCACGTATTCTTCAGATTCATCCGACGAGCTGTCTCCCTCATCTTCTTCTTGAAAGGCGTGGTTGAGGAACTCTTGGAGTGTAATGGGAGTCCGCACTTTCTGGTTGTATTCCTCCAGCGCGTCAATTTGTTTTTGTAAGTCCGTGCGCTCGTCGCCAGGATTCACGGGCTTCTTGGATTTCTTCTTCTTCTTCTTCGAAGATTTTGACGGCTGGTTATGAGTGCTTGGGCCACTACTATCGATCTTTTTAGTTGGACGCGGCTTCAACATTCCCTCAATGATTTGAGGTTCCAACAGGTTCTTCCACCTAATCGTTAGGTATGCTTGAAGATCGTTCAGCATCCTCTTTGTTTTAGGTGACAGCACAACCTCCCATGAGGTTTCTTCGACGAGAGAGCACGTTGCCCCCGGCATATTCATCCTCTTAGAGGCGTGAGGTTGCGGCGGATTCACCTTCCACCTATCGGATAGCGCGAACTTGCCCTGTTGGTACTGGTCTTCGAGCCAATTTTTGAAGACGTAGCAATCTTCGATCGGATGACCCAGTACTCGGTGATAGGGGCAGTAGTTGGGATCGTTGACATCATTTGGTTGCGACGGACGTTTTGGATCCGGCAGATTTATGAGTCGGTTACGCAACGCCAGCTCGAATAATCTTCGCACCTTATCTCGGGGAAATGAGTAAGGACGTTTCAACCTCTCTTCGAGGGATGGGCATGGTCGTAGATTGTTTTGGCGAACAAACGGTCTAGCGCCACTCGATTGCTGTTGACTGTCGGCCTCGAAGGCTGTTTTTTCCTTTCCTTTATCTTTTGTGCTCGATCCTTTGTTTACAGGGCCGAGATTTTTTTCGAGTAGCGTGCGATTGCACGACTGAACGCTCTCGCAACTCCTCAATTCTTTCATTTTCGAAATAGATTCCTTGAGGAGAGGGTTGAAGGCAGCTTCTTCCTCAGAGTCGCTTCCAAAGGTGATAATTTGCGATCCCTTGGAGTCGGCTATATGACAGTCGGCGGCGGCTCTTTTGCGCTCATCTATCGCATTTTTTCGACGTCTACGAGCTTCACACTTTGTCCTGTCGAAGTGTTGCTTTTGGGCGACATACCCTTTCCACCAACAGTTAAAGGATTCGCAGTCTTCAGTAGGATGTATGATCTTCTGATGATATAAGCAGAAGTTAGGATGCATCTTTACTCCACCGAAAGTATTTTCTTCAGAGGGTGGTAGCTTCATTCCCGCTGATAGAGCTTTGGCGAACCTTTTCCTCGTCTTGAATTTGTTTTTTTCTGCAGTGGATGGCTTTTGATTTGACGGGAGTGTCTTGGCTCTTTCCAGTATGGCCATCTTACGCTCTTGATTGGCTTTTGCTTTCAGACGAATTTCATTTAGGAAGATATCGATCAACTCGTCTAACGGCCGTAGAATTTCCGGATCAGGGTTCGCCCTTGGTTTCTCGGCGCAAGGAGCCTCTTCATCATCCGCCAGTGAATGAGAGATCACATGACAAGTCGCTATGTAGTCTTCGGATCCATCTGATGAGTTTTCTCCATCGTTTTCGTCCTTGACAAAAGAACAAGCTGCCCTCATCATTTTCGTCTTCTTTGGAGTGTGCGGCTGTGGTGGATTTACCTTCCACTTTTCAGATAGGGCAAACTTGCCTTGTAGGTATTGATTTTCAATCCATCCCTTGAAGACGAAGCAATCCTCAATCGGATGGCTTGCCGTTTGATGATAATGGCAATAATTGGGGTTATTCGCCTCGTTGGGTTGTGGCGGTTGTCTTGGATTCGGCAAGTTGATAACCCTGTTGCGCACAGCCAGCTCGAACAGCCTCTTCGTCTTATCCCGCGAGAATGAGTAGGGGATCCTCATTTTCTCCATATAGAACTGCCGTCTCTCTCCTGATTGATCCGCTAGCTTTGGGGTGCTGGGTTGCTGCTGAGCATTCGCAACGAAGGTTGCCTTCCCTTTACCCTTGTCGTTCCGCGGTTCTGGCTTCGGGGGAGAAGGTCTGTGACCCATTTGATCCATCTGGGCCAGCTTGTCGATCAAAGCCTGGAATGTGGTCGGCTCAAAGAACATCATGAACTGTGAGATAGTGGCATGAGGGTCTAGGGTACCCACGAACATGCCCACCGCGGGCGCTTCTTCAATGCGTTGTTCTCATTTCGACTACAAGTTTCGCCAGCGTATAGCGTACTGAACCCACGTCTCGCCCGGCCTTACCCTGGCATTAATCAACGCTGCTATCGAGACCCGTTCGCTGGCGCTCGCGAATCGCTGAGCGAATAGCAACTCCATTTCAGCGAACGTCTTGACAGAATCGTTCGGGAGTTCGGAATACCATTCGAACGCTGTTTCTGACAAGCTGCCGATGAATTGGCGAAGCATCAATTTATCATCGCCTCCAGTATTGCCGCATAAGGCCCTGAATTGGGCGACATGCTGATGCGGATTCCCCGTCCCTTTATATATGTGGAACTTAGGTATCGTATAGCCCGGCGGGTACTGTACCTGATCATACCAGCCCGGATATGGTCGTCCTGTTTTGACGATCTGACCGGCTGCCTCAGTCGCATGATGCACCCGTATCTGCTGGGCTATATATTCGTCCAGGTCAGCTTTGGAGATTGCCTCCTCCTTGGCCGTTGACAAAGCCAGTGGAGGATTTGACATTTCTCCCCTGTCGTCTTCAAGGACAACCGGAGGATCTTCAGTAGGAGGATCCTGCTGGATCATCATCCCTACCATGTCTTGGAACAGGAGGCCCATACGCTTTATGTTGGCTGCTTGTTCAGCAGCCTCTTTATCCTTCTTCTCCAATATTCGTCGAAGGAATTCGGCGTCGGTTTCTTGTTCTTGGCGTTCATCTGAAGATGTTTCAGGGCTTTCTTTTGTCCTAGTAAGTGCGGCCATTGCGTTCATCATCTCCTGGAGCTTTTGCTGTTGCTCCTGAGCCTTGGTCATTGACCGTGTGAGCGGCCTATGACCCGTGGATGCACGGCTGTCCTCCTTTCCTGACGCCATGTATACTGTATGAACTGTTATGCCCCCGGACTTAGGGCGTTTAGGTTCTTCATCTTTGGCATTTGCCACGGGCATGGGGGTTTTCTCCGGCTTTCTTCTTTTGTGGGTCGTTGAAGTTGAAGGGGCCGTTGCAGTGGGCACCCTAGTGATTATCGTCCTTTGCTGTTTAATAGGACGGTCCTTTTCTTTTTGTACTTTCGTCTTATTCTGTTGACGAGAGTGATCTGGGTCGATCACGGAGTCTTAAATTCTTCGCCAAACCCTGTATATTTTTGAGGACAGCCGTTGAGGGGGCTGTTCTTGCTTTGTTTCCGGAACTCTCTCCGCGGGCAGAGGAGATCTTTTCAATGTAGCGGTTGGAGAGTTCTTACGTACCCTCCTCAGCAGTTCAAAGTTGTTCCCAGTTGGAACAGCAGCGTTGACCTCCACCACTAGAGCCGGTGGAGTTAGCCCTGAGGGGGTGTTGCCCTCTGCCTTCCTCACTCGTCGCCAATGGCGACGTCGAGCATGACGAGCCGTTGGGACTGGCTCGGAGATAGAGACAGCCTCTTTTTTCCCCTATCTGAATGAGGCGCCGCTGGTGTTAACCTCTCAAAGACTGAGGCTGTCCTTTGAGGGGTGATATTCAACCTGTCGAAGACAGATCCTCGAGCAGGGGCAGGAGCAGGAATAGTCAGTCTTGAAAAGACTGACTCTTTGACAGGGGAAGCCGCCTTGACGACTTCTGGAGCAGCGGCTATTGCCTTCCTTGGGATAGCCATTTTAGAGTTCATGGGCTTCCTAGCGGGCCCCTCAGAGTTTTGAGCTAGCCTGTCGAAGACGGAGGCTGTTGGTTTGGTAGTGAACGACCCGTTGACAGGGGCCGTCGTAACAGTGAGCCGGTCGAAGACCGACTTCTTGTTCACTTCCGGTGCAGGTATTGGCATAGAGAAGCTTGAAGGCGGGATCATGGTCCCGAAAAACAGGCCGGTGGTGGCCTGAGCCACCTGTTCTACCGGCAGAGCGAGGAAGGAAGCCGCTTGGGGCCCATATGCTACACCTCTAGGTGAGGTGGAGCGTCCATTGCAGTGGCACTTCGAGCAGTTGGTGCAGTTAAAAGCCATGGATGCTTGAGTTCTGCGCCAGACAAAAGACCAAATCTTAGTAACTTGAAAATCCAAAGGCAACCGTTAATAAACCGCGATTAGTTCGTGAAGACGACACACGAAGTGTGGAGTGGAAAGAGGAAAAGGTCCCACCGGCGTGCCAGAATCTGTTCCCCTCCGAATGGCGGCGGAGACGACGTGAGGACGTCTTGCCTGGGATTCGGGGCAGATGCTATATAGTTTTATCCGTCTATCTCTTTGAAGATGCCAAGTTGATTTATGACATAGTGTATCGGAGGTTTAGACGGATGCGGCCGATATAGCAGACTTCGTCAGATTCCCCCTCGTTAGAGAGGTTTTTGATTGTGGGGACGCTCTTCTCTGCAGGCGCAAGCCCCTGCAGTTAATTACGCTACCGCATCGCGGTAGCCACTTTCTCCTTCTCCAGAATTTTACTTCGTGTCGTGTATGTTTGTTTTGTTTGTGGTTGCCCGTGGATTGTATACGGAGACTGTGTAATGCCGTCGCCCGTAGGACGTGGATTAGTCCAAATCCGTATTTACTTAGACTTGGGTTTGGTGTTTTTAGTTTAAGGATACGTTAGCTGTATTAAGGCTAAGATCAACTTAAACGTTCGTTAAGGATACGTTAGTCTCATTTGAGACTAAGATCAACTTAACGTGGTGATTTATTTAATCTATGGCCGTCGGGACTCGTCGCCTTTCTGACGTCGTTGAAGGATTACAATGATAGGTGTCAGAGGAGTTCAGAGATGTACCCTTGAACCGAAGTTGATTAGGGAATATTGAGTCTGTTGAAATGCTTAAGGATACGTTAGCCTTGTTTGGGGCTAAGATCTACTTAAGCGGGATCGTTTAGATCCGACAGAAGAGCGTTTGAAGGCTCTATTGTTCCAGTTTAGGGACGTGGTGGTCCATGTTCCAGTTTAGGGACGTGGTGGTCCATCGCCAGTTTAGGGACGTGTGGTCCATCATTAGTTTAAGGACGTTTCGGTCCACGAGTTTAAGGACCCCGCAGTCCATATCGATGTGTGGTCGTCGGGACCCGTCACCTCTCTGACGTCGTTGAAGGATTACAACGATAGGTGTCAGAGGAGTTCGGAGATGTACCCTCGAACCGGTTGTAAATTGATTTAGGAGAGCAATCTTGCTCAGTCAATTTAATTTGTGAACTTACGGCCACGATTGGGCTAAGTCCAGTTGAAAAATGTTCAACGCTTTTATTTGTTTTTGTTTGGGCTCTGCCCATAAAGGATGCAGAGCATCAATTTATTTTGGGCTCTGCTCATTTATGAATGATCAATTTTACTTGAGCTCTGCCCTTCTATAAAAGATGCAGAGCATCAATTTTACTTGGGCTCTCCCCTTTTTATTACTTTGCAATTTATTTTGGCCTGTTAGGTCTTTTTGACTTGGGCCTGGCCCTTTAGCAAAAGAAATGCATTGCATTTTCAGGCGCTCTGCGCCAATCAAAGAGCGGAATCGCTTGTGGTGACGACACGTGTCGTGCAAACACAGTGCGCTGCGCTTGTGCTGCTGACACGTGGCGCACTCTGCTGAGTTGCGCCAATTACAGAGAGCAAAGCTCTATCTTAAAGCGCATAGCGCAAGTGGTTCGGATGCTGATACGTGGCGCTCTCTGGTGGCTTGCGCCAACCCAAGAGCGCAACAGTGCAGATTTACGAGTGCAAAGCACTATTAATTTGAGAATCTTTTAGATTCAAGAACCAAAGGTTCATAACAGAAGTGCAAAGCACTGTTTGCTTTCTTGATCTAATTTAGATCAAAGAAAATAAGTTTCTCTTGTTTTTCTTATCTCAGAGAACCAGAGGTTCATAAAAATTGCAAAGCACTATTTTTATTTGTTTTTTATTGAAGATCATTGATCTTGTTCTTAGATCAATGATCTATTAGAAGAAATTCTTCTATCTAAAAGGACTTTTACCTTTTTCTTCAAATTTCTTCAGACTTTTCTCTGTTTGAAGTTCTTGATACCTTTGAATTGAGGTCTAGGGTCCTTTTATAGTGCCCATAAATTAGTTAAATTTGTTAAAGAGATCTTTCTCTGAGTGATTTAGGGAATTTTCCACACCGTTGGATCTTTGATCCAAGGGCTTCTGTTTTACAGAAGGCAATATTCTTATTTTTAACAAGAACAGAAAGATCTTTTTAGAATTTTAATTCTGTTTGGCGCAAGCGCCCCAGCGCGTGACACGTGTCACGCAGTGCATAGCACAGTGCAACTGCGCCAGCGCATCTGCGCTGACGCATCTGCGTGGACACGTGTCGCGCAGCGCAAAGCGCAGCGCAACTGCGCCAGCGCATCTGCGCTGACAGGTGTCGCACAGCGCAGTGCTTGCGCAACTGAAGCGTTGCTTCCTTTAATTTTGCTTAAAATAGAGCTTTGCTCTGATTGGGCGTGCCTTCTTCGGCGCTGCGCTGATGCATCTGCGCCTGACACGTGGCGCGTTGTGCGCAGCGCAAAGGATCTGAAGCGTCGCTTCATTTATTAAAGTTTAAATTTTCAAAGCAAAGCTTTGCTCTGATTGGGGGAAGATGAAGCGTTGCTTCATCTCCCGCCTCGGAATTTGAACAGAGCTTTGCTCTGATTGGGATAAACAAAGTCCTTAGAGAGAGTGGTTCTATGACAAGCGGGCAAGGCACCACATTTGGAATCTTCCATACTAAACCTTTTTAGGATGGTGTCAATGTACTTTGATTGGGACAATCCCAATAACTTCTTGGATCTATCTCTATAGATTCTTATGCCCAAAATGCACGAGGCATCACCCAGATCCTTCATGGAGAACCTTTGCGATAAGAATAGTTTGACCGATTGTAGCGTAGGAATATCATTTCCTATCAAGAGAATGTCATCCACGTACAATACGAGGAATGTGACAGTGCTCCCTACAATTTTCTTATAAATGCATGGTTCATCTATATTTTGACAAAATCAAACTCTTTGATTGTATCATCAAAACAGATGTTCCAGTTCCGTGAGACCTGCTTTAATCCATAAATGGATTTAAGCAACCTACATGTCTTCCCGCTGCTCCCTCTATCAATGAAGCCTTCTGGCTGATCCATATAAACGCATTCTTCTAAATTACCATTTAGAAATGCAGTTTTAACGTCTATTTGCCAGATTTCATAGTTGTAGTGAGCAGTAATAGTAAGTAGGATCTGAATGGATTTAAGCATTGCTACTGGAGAGAAAGTTTCATCATAGTCCAATCCTGGTCTTTGATGAAAACCTTTCACTACAAACCTTGCTTTATAAGTCTCTACTTGTCCATCTACACCAATTTTTCTTTTAAAAATCCATTTGCACCCTACGGGTTTTATCCCAAGAGGTGCAACGTCCAAAGTCCATACTTTGTTGGTGTACATAAACTCCATTTTGGATCTCATGGCATCCAGCCACTTCACTGAGTCACTACTCGTGATAGCTTGCTGAAAACTAGTAGGGTCATCATCATCCATGATGCAATCTTCTCTATCACCATCAATGAGAAACCCATAGTATCTCTCTGGTGGACGAGAAGTTCTACTAGATCTCCGGAGCGACTGAGGTTCCTGAAGTTCTACTGCAACATCGGTTTCAACCAATTCGTCATGAGCAATTTGTGTCTCTAGAACCTCATCTAGTTCTACCGCATTGCCATCAGTACTATTTGTAAAAATTTCATTTTCCAAAAATGTGGCATGTTGAGAAACAAATACCTTTTGTTCCTCCTTGTGATAGAATAGATATCCATATGAATGTTTTGGATATCCCACAAATTTATACATGACCGATCGTGTCTCGAGTTTGTCTGGATTCTACTTTTTGACAAAAGCCGGACAACCCCATATCCTAACTCTTTTAAGAGACGGTCTCTTTCCATACTATATCTCATATGGAGTGGTAGACACGGTCTTGGTTGGAACTTTATTTAACAGATACATTGCTGTCTGCAATGCATGTCCCCAAAAGGAAAGCGGTAACCCAGCATCACTCATCATGGATCGTATCATATCTAATAGGGTGCGATTCCTCCGTTCTGACACACCGTTGCGCTGTGGTGTGTAAGGGAGAATGAGCTGAGAGAGAATCCCATTCTCTTTTAAGAAGTCTGAAAACTCTGTACTCAAATACTCTCCACCTCGATCCGATCGAAGTTTCTTGATGCTCAAACCTGTTTATTTTTCTACTTCAAGTTTATACTCCTTGAATTTCTTGAAAGCTTCGGATTTATGCTTTAACAAAAACACGTGTCCGGATCTTGAGAAATCATCAGTAAAAGTAATGAAATATAAAAAACCACCTCTAGTATGTGTAGACATTGGTCCGCATACATCACTATGTATGAGGCTTAAGAGCTCCTCAACTCTTTCTCCGTGTCCAGTAAACGGAGTTTTGATCATTTTATCTTTGATGCAGGATTGACAAGTCGCATAAAATTTATATTCAAAAGGATTTAAATATCCATCTTTATGTAGCTTGTTTAATCTTGTTTCATTAATATGACCAAGTCTACAATGCCAAAGAAAAGCTTCATTTATATCTGAAAATTTTCTTCTATTAGTATATTGTATATTGAAAACTGTGTGTTGGTTCAGGACGTAAATACCGTTATTTAGTATACCATACACAATCAACTGTTGATTCAAGTTAATGTTCATAACATTATTTTGCAACACAAAATGATATCCTTCATTGTCTAACAAAGAAACGGATATTATATTACATAGCATACTAGGTACATAATAACAAGGGTTCAAAACCAAAATACAACCCGTAGGCAACCCCAGATGGTACTCTCCTACGGATACAGCATGTACATTGGAACCATTTCCAACCCGAAGAGTATGGTCACCAGTCTTCAAAACTCTATTGTTTCTCAATCCCTGCATACAATTACAGATATGAGAACCAGAACCGTTATCTAATACCCAAGATGCAGAGTTTATAGAAAAACAGTTTTCAATTACAAACACACCTGAAGCGGAAGTATCAGTATGCTTCTTCTTCTTGAGATCGGCAAGATACAGAGCACAATTGCGTTTCCAGTGTCCCGACTTGTGGCAGTAAAAACATTCTCTTTTTCCACTTCCCGTGGCCCCGGATTTGTCTTTCCCCTTTGCCTTTACAACTCCACATTTCGGTTTCGTGGGTTTCTTCTTCTTCTTTCCCTTTGCCTTGGCTTTTGGGACGGAAGAGGAAAACGGCCCAGCAAACAGAACGGGAGTTTTCGCTGTCTTAAGCACACTCTCTGCACTTCTCAACATATTGAGAAGTTCAGGAAATGATTTCTCCAAATCGTTCATATTGAAATTTACAATGAACAAAGCAAAAGCAGGGGGGAGAGACTGTAGAACAATATCACTATATTGCTCATTATCCATGGTCCATCCCAGGTCCTCAAGTTCTTCTATAAGACCAATCATCTTTAAGACATGTTCTCCCACTGATGTGCCAGGGGCCATCCGCATCTGAAACAGCTTTCGAGATGCCTCGTATCATAAAGTCCGAGATTGCTCTGCATACAACTCCTTTGTATGAAGAAAGATAGATTGAACATCCATCTTCTCGTGCTGCTTCTGATGTATACTGTCCATAGAAGCAAGCGCGAGGCAATTGGCCGTGTCACAATCAATATCCCATGTTTTTTGGATCTCTCTATCCGAAACAGATGATTCAGGACCTGGGACGGGTGGGGATTTTGCAGTGAAGACATATGATACTTTATCATATGTGAGTGCAATGTTCAGGTTCCTCAACCATTCTTTATAATTCAGTCCTGTCAGTTTGTTTTTCTCTAAAAGAAGCTTAAGTCCCGTCATCAGGTATCTGTCATTAGGAGAGAGAAAAGAATACACTCAGCGAAATGCTCTTGCAAAGATTTAGATTGGTCATTATCTTAACTAATCGATATCTTCCACTGCTTTTATAAAAATTTCTTTCAAATCCTAAAAAAAGAAAACTAGCCAGGATTAATTATATTCTACAGTTTCGCTAATCGGTCAGCCAGGCCAGTGTCGGTATTTTAAGGGAGGTTCCCCGTGCTTTCGCACGGACCTAATTAAAATAAACCTCGTTTTCCCAGAGTTCAAACCCTGTTGACACCTTTCTAGACACCTACTGGATTAGCTAATTGTAAAGTGCAAAACTCTCCTGGGAGTAACTCTTACTCACAATGGGATCGGGATCCAACTATCATATAGATGGTATGCAATCTCATTGCAGATTTCAACTCTTGAAACTCCCGACATGGTTTTTACCCCTAACTGCTTATGACCTTGGCTATGGTCAACATATCATAAGCACTAGTCAAGTTCTATCCGTCATTTCGTGATTAACCAGACCCACCCATATGACCATTGACTATGATCAACATAATCATATGAATGTCTTAACTGATCGTATCATATGCTTTGTAGAAAGACATCACTTAGCTACCGTACACTACGTCTTGACTATAATCAACATACGTAGTACGAATACTAAGTACTCTGCTTCCTAAAATGACGGAGGGTTGCGGATGGTTTTAACTTTTAACGTTTTGAACTTGATCTCGTTGTAGAATCTAAATAGTTTAGAAAAGGAGTGGCTTAAGCTCCGCATCCTTTGAAACTTGTATTTTTCATTAAAAAAAAGGCCGAGTGAATTTCAAATCCGATTCTACAATATCTTTAGGTTTCTTTTTCTTTACATTAATCTTATTAATGTAGTCCCATCATTTAAGTTCCTAAGCCATCACAGAAAAGAAACGAAAATAGAACGTACACTTATGCCATCCGCATTCGCCACAGTGCCCCGTTATGCACCATTAGGTTACTTAACTAACGGCATAGTGGGGCGGGACTAGCGCGGGTGTAGAATATAATCAAAGTTTATTATATATCATATATATAATAATAATAATAATAATAATCTCATCACAGAATATCAACTGCAGAAGCACATATGAAAATAAAGGATATCTAGGAGGTCCGTATTTTGTATTTAACCAACAGTAGAAAATACGGATTCTACGGTCGCGATGAATAGCCAAGCCCACATCCCTAGACCCCTACGAGAGTGGCAAGTGACCCTACCAATTCTAGAATTTAGGAGACCCGGTCTCGACTCCTCGAGATGGCCTCCCACTGAACCCTAGAACCCGGTCACTTATGCTCCCTACCTTGGGTCTATCCTAATGCGGAAAATTAAATAATATACAATAATGGTGACATCATCCTCAACCCTAAAGTGCCCCAAATAAAAGAATATTACATACAATTAATATTTACATGAATGAAAATAAAGACTCTCATCTTACATAAAACCCCCGGCTATTCAATCACGACAATCCTGCACATCATATCACAGCAACACATAATATCGCATATCATCAACGTAAGTAAGTATGCGTATCCCGATTGTCGTTGATGTATAGCAACGAAACCAGCGATATATCATATACTACGCTTACGGTCGCAGAAAAAAATGAAAAACTACAACAATTGGAATCGTAACTGCCCTTAGATTACATAAACCCGAGATATCACATATCCAAGATTTCATGCCTAACAATGTAAAGCTCGCATTTAGGTCTCACCCATGAAAACACTTTTTCAAAATAAGTCGGATAATTCAACAAGATTTCCGATTACACCCGAGACCGAAATGTTAGATTTACACGCAACAAACAAATTTGTAGATTCCAATTATTGTATCACATTCTCATATACTAGGCACAGTTAAAACGTTTGATCGAATGATCAATCATCCAAAGAATTCTCAGAAAGTTCAACACTTGACCAGATTTAAAATATACCAAAGACTGCTATTGGCACATATGGGCCAGCATATGAAGGCACAATCCAAGCCTCACCAACGGCCCCGTGGAACAGCCGCAAAAAGACCCTTTCGCCCGAGGTTCCGCGGTCGTTGTGTCGAGTTAGGGTTTCGTTCTTCTTGTGGATCCATATAATACCCTGTACGATTTTATGAGTATTTTTAATGTGAAAAAATCCAACTTTTTGAAAAATTTCCAGTGAGCATCATTCGGGTGTCGAGTTTCGTTCGTTCGAGATTTTTAACGTCGTCTGGCTTACTCTAAAGCTCTAGCTTAGCTCTGATACCACTGTTGGATCTCCTTAGCACCTAATCTAGGGTTTGGAAGTATCACACATGCCACCTTAAAATTTTAGGGAGGTGCTAAGCAAACTCACCATCATGAATCTTAACTAGAATATTTAGGGTAACAACAAAAGTATCACATACAACAATCTATTTATCACTAAGTGAAGAAATTACAACCTTTATAGACTTCCCTTTGTGACTCCTTAGACCTTTGAGAGTTTGAAATGGATCGCTAGAGGCCTTCCTAGTCCACGATGATCCACCCGAAGTCCCTTTGCCCAAGCTCCTCGCTCCACTTGATCAAGGATGAAGATGAAGCTAACACTCTAAACTAATTTGCTAGACTGGTGTAGAATGATGATGTGTTTTGTATTCTCACATCAAAACCCTATCTTTATAACTAGCTCACTCACAAGAGATTTCAAGAGACCAAGAGAAATGAGGAAGAAGATGATGGCAAACTCAAGAGCTCAAAGTTGTGATAAGCATAAAAGAAAATGAGAATGAATAATAATATATATTAAATCATTCTCACAATTAATCATGGCTTAATAAATATCTAGATATTTATTTTGGAGTAATATCATCCATATAAAATTAACTCATGGTTTAAGTGAGGTGAAGTGTGGAATCAAGAATAATTCTCAACCATGAATTAATTCTATTTGTTTTAACAAATAAATAAATATATAGATAGTTACTACCATGTGAGTCTTGCGTTGCCACCATTTGTGTATCAACAACCATGATACACAAGAATGTATGCATGTATGTGTGCATGCACATCATCATGTGCATCAACATAAACATATGCATACATGCATGCATAAAACAAAGAAAAGGGTTTAACAAAGTGAGATATATAGTCAATGTTAAATCAACGCTTGATTTAACAAACCGGTCATATCACATACGACCCGACCAATAGTAAAACGCCCGATTAATATACGGTATCACATAATCGCATTTTATCGGGTCCCCTGCATATCTCATATGCACACCACATCATTTTGCCTGAGCTAGGAAACTCTTGTGTGGGACTCTAAGACTCGTCAATAAACCGGCAGTTGTCGATGATCATATCAAACACCCACAAATCGCAAGCGGTCAGCTAAACGTAACGGCCACCCGGGTATTGAGCGATCGGAAGAAAACAAGCAAAGCTGTCAAAACTCCCGTCGAGCCAACTGGCAACACTTACTGTAACATTTCAGAAAAATATAAAATATTATTTTTGGAGTTTAATATTAAAATAATATATTTTCCGAAAACTGCCCGATTTGCGAAATTGGGGTTTTCGAAAAAGGGTATAAATATATACCAATAATTTTGAGATAATTGGAAATTAAAATGATTTGCTCATTTAAAAATATATTTATCGGATTTGGCATTTTTGAGATTTATTATATGCAGTTTGGATAAAAACCGATCAGTGCACTGCTAATCGCGATTTGGCCAAATCCGTATTTCTATAGTTTTCCATGGCTAGTGCACCATGTCATGTTGCATTTGGTTGCATATGGTTCATTTGTGTTGTTGGTTTCATATTGTATTTGGGTTGTAAAAAGAAAAGAAAAAGAGAAAAGAGTTAAAGTTTAGAATGATTGGAGAGAGAGAGTGGGTGAGTGACAATAAGTGAGAGGGGGGGCTGCTGCCATACTCTTTCCCCCATCCTTTTATTCTCCCTCTTCATCTTCCTCAAGCTCACATCCCTCCACTTCTATCCCTAGATCCATCTCCAAATAATCACCAAAACCTTATACTCCCTTCACAAAAATTAATCCCCACCTTTTCCTCTATACAATGGACCAAGCAAAGTGGGATTTTGATAACATTGGGAATCTAGGGTCTCTTGAGTTTCATCCATAAGGTATAATCCCTTCCATTTAGTTAGTTTTGAATTTTCTTGTATTTTTGATAGTTTAGAAGTTGAATTGGTATGGTGGTTGTGAGGATAGAAATCCCTAGAGAGGGTTTAGGTTTAAAAAGTGGATTTGGTGAAATCTTGTGGCTGTTACAAGACCTGGGTTTGAGTATAAAAACCAAAATACGGATTTAGGAATTCATTGTGTCGGTTTTGTGTTCAATTGTGAGGGTATATGGGAATCTAGAGTGATCCGGAGACACTAAAAATTATTTAGCGAATACTAGGAGTCGTGCAGGCAATCTGGAGTGTACCCTGAAGACCTGAGCCCCAACTCTTGTATTGTGGCCGCAAAAATAAGCATTCTGACCGCAAATTACAGCCAGATTAGGCGGGATGGCTGTGGGGTTTTGTCGGGTGTTATCTTCTATATATTTAGGGCCCTTTGTATATGCAACTTTTCTTAGTTTGACCTGAGTCAAAATCTGTGAGCACTTTGGTGTGATTTTGGCTATGTTTTCCGTATTTTGAAATGCTATGTTTTGATTTTGTTATTGTTTTTGGTTGTTTAATGCTCGTACATCAACGACAAAGGATAATTGGTTGGTTTTGCATGCGTGGCCTATAGGTTCTAACCTATAGGCGATCCGTGTACCGTTTTGGTTTCCGGATTCGATTTTAATAGCGATTGCGACTATGTATTATTGTAGGTACGTTCGCGTGGATTCCGAGGCGACGAAGCGTGGCGTCACCGACTTCGGCAAGTAAGGATCAAGGTGAGTGGATCTATATCCACGGGGGAAGTCGGGTGGATGGCGTATAGTACCCCCGCAAGTTTTTGATGGAAACTGATTCATAGTAAATGGTTTAGGAAACCTTTAATAGAAAACTATAGATAGAGTTAAAAGATAGTTAGAAAAACTACATTAGGAACTAAAGGATAGTTAGAAGTGATATGATACGGCTAATATGTGATGACGGGATTTGAGGATGATGTTTGATGATATTGCCGTTTAGGGTACTATAAGACTAGATAGCCGACGTAAATGTGTCATCCGAACTATACCTATTTCCAAATTGAAGAATCGTATGCATCTTTTAAACAGATACCTTGAGGGACGTTACGGATTTTCAAATGATATCTTTTCCTTAAAAACACCGTAGCCCCTACTTTCAAAACTACAATTCGCTTCTTTTAAAAACTGATTGTATGGATCGGGTGTGTATGTTAGATTAGATACGTATGCTTATAGCAAAGGTAGAATGTATATGTAAAATTGACTTGATGTGTGATATAAATGCGATGAAAAGGATATACGATGTGATATGATGACTTGATGATATGTCGGTATACGAATGCGAGTCGATTGTGATGATTGATACCTTTGCCGGTCCCCTGATATGAGTCGGTTATGGATGTGACCTGGGACATAGGTATATAGTTTTATATAAATGTTGTGAATCATGAATGATAGGCCATATGTGACATTAGGTCGTACCCTCATTGTCATATAGGTTGATAGGATCCCTATTGGTTTATGCCGTCATACGATGATTTTCCGCACTTGATGAGTTTGACTTGATGATTGATCCATACCCTTGACTAGAGAATGCCGTACGATGGATTATACCATACGTGATGCTGTGAGGCTGGATGCCGACTGAAAGATTCACCGACTCGATCATGTTAGATACGTATACATTATAGCTTTTAGCTAATGATTTATCTTATGCTGCATTCATGTTATTCTCATTGCATTGCTTATATCTGTGCTAGTACACTTACACCATTATCGATGATGCGTATGTTACACGTACACGGATTTGCCGGCTCACACACTTCATCATCGATAATTGTCATGTCACTACACAGTAGAATTGCAGCATCATGATATGACTCCTTGTATAAATAACTTGCTATAGTTGCATATGTACCTTTATGCGATGTTGCATTGGACCTTGGAGAATTTGGGAACCGCAGGATATTTTAAAACTGGATTCATTTAAAAGAGTGGTTTTCCCTCGATATGTGCATATTACTATTCCATGTTGCATGATATACGGTTATGCTTGTTAGTGTATATGCCCTAGAGGCCATTACTGTATCATACTAGCTTGTATATTACTTAATGGAAGCTTGGGATATTCACCTTGTATATACAATCTTGCTCAAAATAGTAGTATGCTACTTGGTTTGTTTCTACTTCAATGTGTACATGCGTTTATTTTTGTATATCGCCTATACACATTAGTGGAGCCCTTAGGATCTTTGCTTGATTATCAGCGATGTGATGGCCGTCACACTAGTGGGGCTGGGTAATCTATAAGCACATCCTTATGCAGGTCCCTGGTCGCAGGACTATCGAGACAAGGCATCGATACTCCGGAGTAGACCAGCGCATGCGCATCTCATCCCAGTGTGGGAGACGGTCTGTCCCACAGCCGTCAGTACGTCGTACTTGAGATAGTATGCAGGTGCTCGTTAGGTTACGGGTACACTGGACAGGACTCGTCGGGAACTGACTAGTTGGTATTATGCCTATCGTCAGTTATCAGTTCCCAGGTGACATGAGTACAGCTTAGTCCGCTGACTTGACACTGTCACTTCGCCTCGAGTGTGTTCCCACTTTACTTTGATTACTACCCTACCACGGCTCAAAGGAGCCGTGCAAACAGGTAGTAGTTGGGTGCAGTCCCGAAGCACTTGGAGGCAGTGACTGTTAGACAGGATTCGTCTCTCCCGGTATTAGGGGTTGACATCGCGCTGTGTCTAGGAGAGCCATTACACGAGTAGTCCCTGGCCAGGGCAAACGAGATATACTGGTAGGCTTCCAGTGTTATCTCAGGGTGTTTTGGGCTTCACTCCGACACGACTTGTACCGCTATTGGGGGACTGACGTTTACCGCCCCCTAGGCCCGCCATGCGATGTATCAGACGAACAGACCGGACTGTACGGAGAATGTCACATTCAGGCTCAGTAGGAGTTCAGATGGGTTTCGCCTCGTCGGTCTTCTTGTCGGCATTACCTGGGGACCGTTACGCACAGCTAGTGCCGCTTGCGGTCTGTGGTTGAACCCACTGCCAGCGTAGTGTCGAGTCTTTAGAGTCCCACACAGAAATCTTTTCGCCTTTAGGCAAAAGAGTAGAGGTCGCATGGTTTTACGACAGGTCGCATGGTTTTACGATAGAGTTCGGTCACATCCGTGCACTTATGCACGTACAGTGTCCGGATAGTTTACACTAGCGGGCTTTGGTTTAAGCCAGATCCTAGTGTACCTTTTGGGATTGGATTTATCCAGTATGCATTCGTGTTTCTCGGAACGCGGATGCGGGTGTGTATGCACAGATGACGGGGAGACAGAGGCAGCGGATTCTCATTAGGGTTGTTGACAGTTGACCGTTGACTATTTGACTTTTTGCTCAACCCTAATGAGAATATGATATGTGATTAACTATTATATTAATTAATTATTATGGTGACATGGTTGTTGACTTTTGTTGACTTTGTTGACTTGTTGACTTTTGTTGACTTGTTGACTTTGTTGACCGGTTGACTAGGCTTGACTAGTTGACCATCATGATAACCATAGCCATCATTTCATGGCAAAGACTTTTGCTTGCTTGCTCATTTGTGCAAAATGAGTGCATGAAATGATATGGTTATGGTTGCTTCAACCATCACATAACACTTGATTTGGTATAATGAGTTATGATGGTTTTGGATTATGAGAGGGTGAAAGACAAAAGGCTTGCTCATTCTTTCTTGCTCATTCTCTCTCTTGTTCTTGAGCTCTCTTGCTCTTGCTTTCACCCTCTTCCTCTTGCTCCCTCTCTTGACTCTATGGTTCACATATCTCATGAGTTGAGAATCAAGAACCATAGATAAAATCCTATACAAACTCTTCTCTACTCATTCTAGTTCACAAGGTTTAGCAAACCGAGTGAACTAGTTTTTTCAAAGTTCGAAGAAGGAGCCAAAGGTTGGAGCTTTCAGGTGGATCTATTTTCGGCGTACGGAGACGACGGGAAGAAGCCAATCCGGACCACCATCGGAGCTTGAAGACGAAGGAGTTCAAGACAAGCAAGGTATAACCCCCTAACCGAGTAGTTAGAAACTCGTAGTTAGGTTGTTAGTTAGATGTTTAACCAAGATCCGGGTTATAGGTCCATGTTACCACCTCTATAAAAATCGTTTTTTACCAAATTCCGCATGCCCGAAAGTACCGGGAGAGGTAGCATGGACTTACAGTGGTATCAGAGCCAGGTTAAACTCTATCTAACATGTTAGCAAGTAACTAGAAGATCGATCAAAGAAAAAGTCCCGAAAACGAACCCGAGAATTTCAAGTTTCTGTCGATTTTTATACAGTTCAAAAGTTGATTATTTTCATCTCTAAAATCGGCTCAGGGTTTTATTAGAATAACCACCAAAAATGGTCCAACGATCGAGTCAAAGCGCCGCGGAAACGCGGCGGGAGCACGCTCCCGCCGCGGATCCGCGGCCGAGTTGACTCGGCCGAGGTCCATCTTTGGTGCAGTGTTATTCTGAGGGTATTTTGGGATTTTTGATATATGTGTTTTCTGCCCAGATTTTCCAGAACGAAAATTTTATTTTTGGGGTCCCGAAAATCCGTATTTTTGATCGAACTTCTAAAAGACTTAAGCTAACGGGTTTTTCTATAATTTGATATTTGTATTGAACGTCTGCTAATCGCTATATGTCGATTAGTGGGGGTTATACAAATCTGTGATCTGTAATGTTGCTGGAATGTGTATATGAATATGTTGGATTGTCGCGGGTGAATAGCCGGGGGTTGTGAGACGAGAGTTTTCTTTTCTTTCAATTCATGTAAATTTGTAAATTGATGTAATAATTATTTGTATGGCCGCACAACCGGGTCGGGGTTGTAGCCGTCATTGTATAATTTCTTTTTACTGTTTTTGCTCCTAGGATAGACCCATGGAGGGGGTGCACAAACTACCGGGTATGCCGAAGTGTCGAGTGGCCTACTCATGGAGATGAGGGAGGTTGCTACGCTTCGGGTACTTGGCGGGTAGTTTGCAGCACCCGTAGGGGTCTTGGGTGGGGTATTGGCTATTCACCGCGACCGTGTAATCTGTTTTTCGTTACAGGCTCGTGCGAATTACAGATTCCTAGTATATCCAATGTATTCATCTGTGATCTGAAATGTTTATCATTGCAGTATATCTATATATGATATTATTTAGGCGTTGCTTATATTTTACAGACGCGCTAGCCCAGCCCCCGCTCTGTCGTTAGTTAAGTAACCTAACGGGTAATGACGGGGCCCAGTGGCGAATGCGAATGGCATAAGCGTACGTCAAATTTTGGTTGTTTTCTGCAATGGTAGGATTAAATGATGGGACGCATTAAAAGAACTAATGCAAGAATATCACGCATTAAAAGAACTAATGCAAGATAATAAACCAAGTTAAAGTCGTTGGAACACTTTCGAAAAACCACTCGGTTCTTTTCAAAAACAACTTTTAAATGCAGAGCTTGAGCCACTCCTTTTAAAAGCTATCTCGTTCCATCGACTATATCAAGTTCACTACGTTCACGGTTTCGCCAAAACCATTCGTAGCCCTCCGTCGTTTCGTATGAATATTCAATAGTATTCAAGCTGTGTTTGTTGACCTTCGTCAAGGCATAGTGATTGGTAGCTGTTGGGTATTCATATGTAGCATAGATAGATGCGTTGGTTTGGGACATTCGCATTACCTTGTTGACCTTCGTCAAGGGTATATACGGGTGGATTTAAATTAACCTGGATAATGACGGGAAGAACTTGACATGTGACTTATGATTTGTTGACCTTCGTCAAGGTCATAAGAGCATGGGGCAAAAATCCACATCGGGAGTTTCATAAGTACTGAAACTTGCTAGATTTGCATACCATTTGGAGTGTGATGATTCTGGTAGGATTCCTTCAGTTTCGTCACGCGATGATATTTGGATCCCGATCCTACTGTGAGTATATGCTACTCCTCGGGAAATTTCTCACTAAACGATCAATGCTATAAACCTAGTAGGTGCCTAGAAAGGTGTTAGCGGGGCTACGCCCCCAGGGAAAAGAGGTTCTTTAATTAAGGAACTTCGCGAAAGCGTTGGAAAACCTCCCTCGAAGTACCGACACTGGCCTGGATGAACGGTTAAGCAAGTATTGTGCGGTGGGATTGATCCCGACTAATTCTTCCTTTATGGTTTGAGGAGGGATTCGAGAAACAGTGGGAGCCATCCTGTTTAGACAAACTAAAAACCACTCTAAACTTGCAAGAGCATCAAGCTGAGTGTTTTCTTCTCTCTCCTAATTGCAGTGACCAATCGACATGACTGGACTTAAGTTACTTCTAGATAAAAACATACTGACAGGGCCAAACTACAAAGATTGGCTCAGGAATGTCAAAATGGCAATCACTTACGACAAGCTGGGGTATCTTCTTACCACCAAAGCTCCCCCTGTCCCTGGTCCCACTTCCAGTGTCGCGGATAAGGAAATCCGCAAGACTTGGGAGATTGATAGCGCGAAGGCCAAGTGCCTCGTACTTGCCTCGATGGACAATGAACATCAGAGGAGGCACGAGAATATGGACCTGGAATCCATATTTCTCCATACAAAAGAACTGTATGGAGAGAAATCTCGTATCACAAGATACGAAGCGTCGAAAAAGTTATTTTCGGCAAAGATGGCCGTCGGATCATCAGTAGCCGAGCACGTGCTAAAGATGATCGGCTACATTGAGGAGCTCGCGGACCTAGGGACCACATTGGAGAGTGAGCTCTATACGGACATAGTTCTCCAGTCCCTTCCTTCCACTTACGCCCAGTTTATACTGAACTTCAACCTACAAGAAAAAGAGGTTGAACTTTCAGAGCTCCTCAACATGCTGAGGAGTGCAGAGGGCACCCTACAGAAAAGTAGGGAAACATCCACTTTGTTTGTAGGAGGATCATCTTCTTCTAGGTCCAAGGCGAAAGCCAAGGGAAAGAAGAAGAAAGCCCCCGCCAAACCAAGGGGCGGTGTTAGTAAAGTGGATACGAAGGGAAAAGCAAAAGCAACAAAGAAAGCGGGGAAGCTTGTGGATAAGGAAGAATGCTTCTATTGTCATAAGAAAGGACACTGGAAGAATGATTGCAGGGCCTGGAAGGCCAGAACACAGGAATTGAAGCAGGTTGCAGCTTCAGCTTCAGGTGTGTATGTTATTGAAAACTGTCTTTCAATAAACTCTACTTTCTGGGTATTGGATACCGGATCAGGATCTCATATCTGTAATTCTTTGCAGGCGTTGAGAAACCGTAGGGTTTTGAAGGCAGGTGACATGACCCTCAGAGTTGCGAACGGAGCTAGCATGGATGCTAAAGCCGTGGGGGACTATCACCTGGGAATGTCAGATGGACATGTTTTGGTTTTGCGTAATTGCTTTTTTGTACCCAACGCAACTTGTAATATCATTTCTGTATCTTTAGTTTCTAAAGAAGGTTATGAATTTGCGTTTGTAAGTAATGTTGTAAACATTCACCTTAATCAAGTTTTGATTGGGTCAGGTACATTGAGTAATGGTATATACGTATTAAACCAACCACAGATTTTCAACGTCCAGAATACACACAAAAGAAAGTCCCCGGAAATAAATCAGACTTTCTTATGGCATTGTAGACTGGGTCACATCAATGAGAGAAGGTTGACTAAGTTACATACTGAAGGATATTTGAATCCGTTCGAATATCAATCGTATGCCACTTGTTAATCCTGTCTCAAAGGAAAGATGACAAAGACTCCGTTCACTGGACACGGAGTAAGAGTGAGCGAGCTCTTGGGACTCGTACACAGCGACGTGTGCGGTCCAATGTCTACGCATGCGCGAAGCGGTTATTCTTACTTTATCACTTTTACGGATGACTTTTCAAGGTACGGTTATGTCTTCTTAATGAAACATAAGTCCGAAGCCTTTGGAAAGTTCCAGGAATATAAGAATGAAGTAGAAAAACAGACCGGCAAAAGTATCAAGATTCTAAGATCGGATCGAGGTGGAGAATACTTGAGCGCCGAATTCCTGAATTACTTAAAAGAGAATGGAATTCTCTCTCAGCTTACTCCTCCATACACTCCGCAACATAACGGTGTATCGGAGAGACGGAACCGGACCCTATTGGATATGGTACGGTCCATGATGAGTAACGCTGAGTTGCCGCGATCATTCTGGGGATATGCACTAGAAGCAGCTGCGTATCTCTTGAACAAGGCTCCCACCAAGACTGTGCCTACCACCCCATATCAGATGTGGACTGGGAAGAAACCATGTCTTAAGTATCTTAAGGTATGGGAATGTCCAGCTTTTGTAAAAAAGCAGCATGCGGACAAGCTCGAGGCACGTTCAGTACAGTGTAAGTTTGTGGGATACCCAAGGAACTCCAGGGGGTATCTTTTCTATTCTGCTGAGGAACAAAAGGTTTTTGTTTCTCAGCATGCCCGCTTCTTGGAAACTGAGTTTTTGGAAACCCAGATAAGTGGGAGCACAATAGAACTGGAAGAAGTTCCAGAACCACAGACTATTACTGAAAGCTTAGTGGAACCAGAAGGTTCAACAGAACAGGACATTCCTACGCCGCTCCGCAGGAGTAGTAGGCAGACTCATCCGCCCGAGAGATACTACGGTTTTCTCATAGACGGGGATAGAGAGGATTGCATCATAGATTATGATGAGCCTACTAGCTTCCAGCAGGCCGTTCAGAGCGTTGACTCAGTGAAATGGCTGGATGCAATGTGGACCGAAATGGAGTCCATGTACACCAACAAAGTATGGACGTTGGACATTGCTCCAGACGGGGTAAAACCTGTAGGATGCAAGTGGATCTTCAAAAGGAAGATTGGTGTAGATGGACAGGTTGAGACCTATAAAGCTAGACTTGTAGCAAAGGGTTTCCGTCAAAGACCTGGCTTGGAGTATGACGAAACCTTTTCTCCAGTGGCTATGCTGAAATCCATTCGGATCCTTCTTGCCATTGCTGCCTTCCACGATTATGAGATCTGGCAAATGGACGTAAAGACCGCTTTTCTAAATGGAAATTTAGAGGAGTGTGTCTATATGGACCAGCCAGAGGGTTTCATTCAGAGTGGGAGCAGCGAAAAGGTGTGCAAGTTGCTTAAGTCCATCTATGGACTAAAGCAGGCATCGCGGAGTTGGAACATCTGCTTTGATGAGACGGTCAAATAATTTGGTTTTATCAAAAATCCAGATGAACCATGCATCTATAGTAGATTTGTAGCGAGAACTGTAGTATTCCTCGTTTTATACGTGGATGACATTCTCTTAATAGGAAATGACATTCCTATGCTACAATCTATCAAGGGGTTCTTATCACAGAGGTTCTCCATGAAAGACCTGGGTGATGCCTCATACATCCTGGGGATCCGAATCCATCGTGATAGATCCAAGAGGATATTAGGACTTTCACAGTCCAGGTACATCGACACTATACTGAAGAGATTCAGTATGGAAGATTCCAAGCGCGGTAACCTACCGGCTTGTCACGGGATCACCCTCTCTAAAGAGATGTCTCCCAAGGCTGATTTGGAGAGGGATCGCATGTCTATTATACCCTACGCTTCTGCGGTAGGCTCTATAATGTATGCGATGTTGTGTACCAGACCAGATGTAGCTTATGCACTGAGTATGGTAAGCCGGTGTCAGTCAAACCCTGAGGAGAAACACTGGATAGCGGTAAAGAACATTCTCAAGTACCTGAGAAGGACTAAGGAGATGTTCTTGGTATATGGCGGAAAAGACCTCCAGATCGAGGCCTTTGCTGACTCCAGCTTCCAGAGTGACAAGGATGATTCCAAGTCCATGTCGGGTTTTGTCTTTACCCTCAATGGAGGGGCGGTGTGTTGGAAGAGTTCCAAACAAGAAACCGTTGCGGACTCGACGATGGAAGCGGAATACATCGCTGCATCTGATGCCGCAAAAGAAGCTGTCTGGATGAGGAAGTTCTTGAAAGAACTTCAGGTGGTTCCGTCCATTGTTGATCCAATACCTCTGTATTGCGACAACAACGGGGCTATAGCTTTAGCGAAGGAACCCAGGTCCCATCAGAGATCCAGACACATCTTGAGGCGGTATCACCTGATCAGGGAGATCGTGGATCACCAGGAGATCGAGGTTCGGAGAGTCGCTTCAGAAGATAACACTGCAGATCCATTCACCAAGGCCCTACCCCAGACTCAGTTCGAGCGGCTGATCGAGATGATAGGTCTTCGATACGCCAGTACATAGCCTTAGTGCAAGTGGGAGATTGTTAGTGTATATGCCCTAGAGGCCATTACTGTATCATACTAGCTTGTATATTACTTAATGGAAGCTTGGGATATTCACCTTGTATATACAATCTTGCTCAAAATAGTAGTATGCTACTTGGTTTGTTTCTACTTCAATGTGTACATGTGTTTATTTTTGTATATCGCCTATACACATTAGTGGAGCCCTTAGGATCTTTGCTTGATTACCAGCGATGTGATGGCCGTCACACTAGTGGGGCTGGGTAATCTATAAGCACATCCTTATGCAGGTCCCTGGTCGCAGGACTATCGAGACAGGGCATCGATACTCCGGAGTAGACCAGCGCATGCGCTTCTCATCCCAGTGTGGGAGACGGTCTGTCCCACAGCCGTCAGTATGTCGTACTTGAGATAGTATGCGGGTGCTCGTTAGGTTACGGGTGCACTGGACAGGACTCGTCGGGAACTGACTAGTTGGTATTATGCCTATCGTCAGTTATCAGTTCCCAGGTGACATGAGTACAGCTTAGTCCGCTGACTTGACACTGTCACTTCGCCTCGAGTGTGTTCCCACTGTACTTTGATTACTACCCTACCACGGCTCAAAGGAGCCGTGCAAACAGATAGTAGTTGGGTGCAGTCCCGAAGCACTTGGAGGCAGTGACGGTTAGACAGGATTCGTCTCTCCCGGTATTGGGGGTTGACATCGCGCTGTGTCTAGGAGAGCCATTACACGAGTAGTCCCTGGCCAGGGCAAACGAGATATACTGGTAGGCTTCCAGTGTTATCTCAGGGTGTTTTGGGCTTCACTCCGACACGACCTATACCGCTATTGGGGGACTGACGTTTACCGCCCCCTAGGCCCGCCATGCGATGTATCAGACAAACAGACCGGACTGTACGGAGAATGTCACATTCAGGCTCAGTAGGAGTTCAGATGGGTTTCGCCTCGTCGGTCTTCTTGTCGGCATTACCTGGGGACCGTTACGCACAGCTAGTGCCTCTTACGGTCTGTGGTTGAACCCACTGCCAGCATAGTGTCGAGTCTTTAGAGTTCCACACAGAAAGCTTTTCGCCTTTAGGCAAAAGAGTAGAGGTCGCATGGTTTTGCGACAGGTCGCATGGTTTTGCGACAGAGTTCGGTCACACCCGTGCACTTGTGCACGTACAGTGTCCGGACAGTTTACACTAGCGGGCTTTGGTTTAAGCCAGATCCTAGTGTACCTTTTGGGATTGGATTTATCCAGTATGCATTCGTGTTCCTCGGAACGCGGATGCGGGTGTGTATGCACAGATGACGGGGAGACAGAGGCAGTGGATTCTCATTAGGGTTGTTGACAGTTGACCGTTGACTATTTGACTTTTTGCTCAACCCTAATGAGAATATGATATGTGATTAACTATTATATTAATTAATTATTATGGTGACATGGTTGTTGACTTTTGTTGACTTTTGTTGACTTTGTTGACTTGTTGACTTGTTGACTTTGTTGACCGGTTGACTAGGCTTGACTAGTTGACCATCATGATAACCATAGCCATCATTTCATGGCAAAGACTTTTGCTTGCTTGTTCATTTGTGCAAAATGAGTGCATGAAATGAGATGGTTATGGTTGCTTCAACCATCACATAACACTTGATTTGGTATAATGAGTTATGATGGTTTTGGATTATGAGAGGGTGAAAGACAAAAGGCTTGCTCATTCTTTCTTGCTCATTCTCTCTCTTGTTCTTGAGCTCCCTTGCTCTTGCTTTCACCCTCTTCCTCTTGCTCCCTCTCTTGACTCTATGGTTCACATATCTCATGAGTTGAGAATCAAGAACCATAGATAAAATCCCATACAAACTCTTCTCTACTCATTCTAGTTCACAAGGTTTAGCAAACCGAGTGAACTAGTTTCTTCAAAGTTCGAAGAAGGAGCCAAAGGTTGGAGCTTTCAGGTGGATCTATCTTCGGCGTACGGAGACGACGGGAAGAAGCCAATCCGGACCACCATCGGAGCTTGAAGACGAAGGAGTTCAAGACAAGCAAGGTATAACCCCCTAACCGAGTAGTTAGAAACTCGTAGTTAGGTTGTTAGTTAGATGTTTAACCAAGATCCGGGTTATAGGTCCATGTTACCACCTCTATAAAAATCGTTTTTTACCAAATTCCGCATGCCCGAAAGTACCGGGAGAGGTAGCATGGACTTACAGTGCTTACATTTCTGTTATATGTCGCATACATCATGCTTTACGATTATACGCATTGAGATATGATGTTTTCATGAGATTTCTGAATTTGAGAACCGCGATCATTTTAAAAAGAAAGTATGCATTGTTTAAAAATCTGGTTTCTCTTGATATGATATTTCAGTGCGTCCACCATGCGTTTTCTCGGTCCTGAGACGTGTGACAGTGATACCCGATTCGAGGAGTTGGATGAGGCCGATTGCGGGTACATGGTGGACCCGGTATGGTATCCCGGGGCGAGAACGGATCTGCTGTGCAGTAGACGGTGAGCCTGGCAGAGAGACTACTAGCTACCGGTGATTGGTTGGACCTGGAGGATATTCAGAGGATACCAACCGGAGTCGAGAGATGATATGGGCTGATCTAGACTGACGGAGCCCGTGGGCCGATCCGGACTGACGGAGCCTGAGAGATATGAGGATTTACGTGTCGATGCTGGACACGGGTTTCATGATGTTTCGAGTGTCGATGCTGGACACTCAGGTTCCGTGATTTTGATGTGTCGCGAGGGATACACGTTGATTTATATCCTCATATTTTCATGCATATGCTTTTATGATATATACAGAAATTGATTATATGGTTGGACGAGATCCACATGCATTCATACATTGATTATATTGTTGGATGATATCCATATGCTTATAGGCATTGATTACCCTATTGGCACATATATAGATACGGTCACCCTAGATATCATAGTATTATCTTTATGATATAGTTGACCTAGGAGTCGTTGTTTATTCGATTTCTATCTGTAGATGTTTTTCTACTCACGAGTTGGCAACTCGCCCCCCTTGTGCCACAGTTCTTGCAGGTTGACAGCATGGATCAGTAGCGACATCGCTGGCACACAGTTGCTTTCGGGTGATTGCCTTGGTAGGTAGGACATTTGTATCGTACCCACTCTTGTATTTATATTTCATATTGTATCTAGTCAACCCCATCAATCAAATTTAGTAATTGTATAAGTAATGAGACTTAGCAAGACTTATAGTTGCGGGACTTGAGCGATGGGTTTTATGTTCGCATTTTGGGTTGATGTCTTGCTTATTTATTTATCTTTTGTGGTGAACTTCGCTGTTGGGCGTCGTATACTTATATATACTGTCTTGCGTGGTTGTGATCCGCCGGTTGGCGAAGAGCTAGCTCCTGCTTGGGGATGCCATTATTCTTGTTATCTATTTGTGGTTTTGGATCAAAAAACACGAAGAAGGTGCTACCCAATTTTTTTAAAAAAAAGACGAAACACGTTTTCAAACTAGTAAATTTCACTTGCATTTTTATGTTCCTTTTTTATGTATTAAGAAAACTTGATTTCATTATACCTTTATTTCAAAACTTCACCTCTTTTATTTCCTTAAAAAGGTTTAGATTTCTGGGTTTCAGCTTACTTGAATTACGTTACGCTTTTAAACGTTACGTGATTTAAGTGCTGGTCACGAGCTAATATTTTAGGTCGTGACACTTACCGTACAGTCCGGTCTCTTCGTTAGATATGCTGCATATCGAGTCTAGGGATGGTATTGTCGACCCCAATAACTCAATAAGTCATGCCGGTGTATGGCTCATAACAGATCGAGAAACTACTGATAACACTTATCAGTAAATCTCAGCAGCCCTGGCTAGAGACTTCCTGTTATAGCCAATCGAGCATTGCACAACATCAACCCCCAATACCGGTAGAGACGAAACCCCTTCTATCGCTCATTACCTCCATGTGCCTCGGGACTGTATCCAAAATCCACCTGTTTGCACGACTCAGTAGAGCTGTGGTAGGATGGAGATCAAAGTACAGTAGGAGAACACACAAGACTCTATGACGATCTCGGGTCTACAACCTAACCTGTACCAGTGTCACCTGAGAACTGCTATCCGACGATAGATATAATACCAAATAGGAGTTCTCGGTGAGTCCGTTCAGTGTACCCAGTTCCACTGAGCACCCGCATACAATCTTTGGTGTCACCACACCAGATGGATATGGGATCATCCATCGCCCATTATATGGGGCAAGAATGGTATACGCTAGTCTACTCTGGAATATCGATGCCCTGTATCGATACACCCACGACTAGGAACAGTTCAAGGATATGCTTATAAACTATACGTGTCCTACTAGTATGATCTGCATCATAGTCGCAGTAGTCAAGCAAATATCCTATGGGCTTTATCAACATGTACCAAATGAGTAAGATGCATGATCAAATGAACATATCAAGATAAAGTAAACCAGATAGCATACTATCATGTTGAGCAAGAAAGTTGTCTATATACATATATACATGTCCAAGCATCCACTATACATATAATGGCCTCCAGGGCATATATATCCAACAGGAGCTTCCACGCCAATTTAGTTCCGTCATCATCTACCCCGCCGGAAGCGCTCATTTAGTGAAGATCCCGGCAAACCAAATGGCCAAACCGATCTTAAAGGGCAGGAGGCCGAATGTGGTGATCGCAAGGGCACCACAATTCAAGCGCAAGTCGGTGTTCGAACGGATTTCAATGGCCCCAGCTACGGGTGCACTGACTCTGATTTTACTGTACAAATTTTTTTCGTTAATGTACAGAATGGAGTTTGCAAACCTGAGTAAACTTTATAAGTTATTTTTGTTTAAGAACAACAAGAAATAACTTGTAGCTGATTGGTAAAGCCTTACACTATTATGACGTAGCCCCTGTATTCGAATCCCCTCAGACACATTATATTTTTCTGGATTTTTCTTTTAAACTTTTTGGAAGCCCAAAAGTTTACATGCGCACTACACATAGAAATGAAAAGTCAGGGAAAACAAACATGTGTATAACGTTATTAACAGCGACATGGACATGTAGCCAAGATTCGACGGCTCCACACAATAAGATGGCCGGCGAGATTGGTGTTTTGGAGCACGGGGATTGGCCCCCCGTGGGTAAAAGTCCCCGGTCCTTGTACACAAAACCCTTGGCCTACCCTCATCACCCCTGTACTGTTTGATTTTTCTGTAATTAAAAAGAGACTTCAATTTCACCTTTAAATCCTATTTTAATTCATTCTTTCAATTTCAAAACCCTAATTCCACACTATAAATACAACCCCATACCCTAGCCCCTCCCCATTCTGAAAATTTTAACCAAAATTCTTAAATTTTTCTGAGTACAAGAAGAGTACAAGTGGAGTTAGCAAAAGATCAACTTCCGGCGAGGAATCGAGCAAGTTCCGGCAACCCAGCGATGCCACGACAACTACACCCTCTTCTTCTACCTCATCTTCATCTTTCTAGCTTCTAAGTCCCCTCTCTTCATCCCCCTTCTTCTCTAAAATCTTTTTTCAAAACAAATATCGGTAAGTGGCGTTAGTACCGATGTAAATCTTCTAAACTATAAAATCTCACTTTTTAATTACGTATTGTTCATCCAATTTTTACATAATATTTGTAACACTATTATAAATGTTTAGAACTAACTTTCACTCTAACACATCATGTAAAATAACTTAAATCTCACTTTTATATGAAAATACCATGACTTTATATACGTCATTTTTATTCCTTTGTTTGTACATACCTCTAGAAAACATCACGGGATAATGACCTACCCCTCACATACCCACATGTTTACATAGCATGATACTCTTTCGAACATATGTTTGTGGCGAATACAACATTTCATTAAAATACCATGAACTATAAAAATCCGGTTTTCTTTGAATTGTATTATCAAAACTCTTTGCGATCATACCTCTACAACCCTTTTTAGGGAACTCGCTAATGGATGGTGCAGATTATCACACATCCTTGGGCTTGTAGAGCGAGATGCAGACCTCCTCACGGAGCATTCGGTCTCGAAAGATTTTTAATACAATTTTTTAAGAAAAACGAGATTTTCTATTTAATAATAAAATTAATTTTTATAAATATATAAATATTATCAAACCACATATTTTTCAAGATATAATAAAATTCCATGTTTTCTAAAAAATAAAAGAACGACAGGTTTTACCAAAATACCCTTAAGTTATCCAAAAGACAAGTTTTACACTAAAATACTTTGAACTATCCAAGCTAAACTATTATCACTAAAATACTTCAAATTCTTAAAGTTCACAATTATGGAAACCCTAAATAATATAAATAAATACTCAAGATTTATTTTGAAAGTGTATAAAATATTTTTTAATAAAACGCCCTTAAGTTATATTAAGTTACATTTAAGGACTTTGGTAAATATAGGTTTAAGCGGGATCAATTCTCTTGAGCCTCAGGGAGCAAGAGAAAATGAGTGCTTTCCTATTTAAGATAGAAAAACTTAACGGTGTTATCAATGGTAATTATCTTGGAAAAAGACACAAATCCTGCCGTCCATATGCAGCAGTTACCGATAACTCCCAAACCTAATTCAGAATTCAAATCAGTTTATAAGTGTCTGACTCAATTCTAAGTATAAATCAAATCTGAGTCTAACTCAAATCAGAGTCCAATTAAACATGAATCCAATATACGAAACATGAACACTTGAACCTGAACCTGAATACCAGAACAAGATCAACCTGCAAATATGACTTGACTTAACCGAACCATGGCTATAACTTGACTTGATTACATACCTACTTATTTACATCCTGAACCTGATTACATAAACAACTTGTATCCATGGTCTCCGAAAGTTTGATAACTATAATTCAATACAATACATTACGGGGTTTTAAAAGGATAGATTGGTACTGAATGTATTAAAAGTGGCACGATGATGGACACTAAAAGACACCTACTTGAACTCTCGTGCCGTTGTCACGTGGGTTTTGACAGGTCTTTGTACTTACCTATTACCATAGTCCACGGGATAGTTGGACTCCTCTCGTATACACCGATACCTTTTATACCAAGCTATAAACAACTATGTTAGTATAACAAATATATACCCGTATAATTACCAGTTCTTTCTCTTTACTTGTTCTATTCCATTCTTACTTTTGAGACTTACCGAGCGCTAGTTCGCTGATGAAATTCATGTTTCTTTCTTTCTTTTGAATGTTCGTCAGGAGGACTAGATCTTCAGGAGACCGAGCCCAGCCAGGAGTATCTGGAGCAGATTGAAGTACAACCAGACTTCTAGCTTACTTGTACTTACTTTCCATTTCATATGCCACTATTTAGGCATTGCTTTCTATCATTGTAGTTTTCTTTTCAGTTGTATGTAAAGAATAAATGTTAATAAAAGTTGATGTTTATATTACATCTCTTGTCATTCTTGTGCATTTATTTATATTGCTTATTTACGCTTAATGTATTTACTTCTGAGTAAATATATCGCATGCCTCGCCACGCCTCCGCCTCCGTACACCGGGAAGTGGGGCATGACAGATTTTGTTGGCGACCCATGCAGGTCACTTCTTCATGAAAACCTAAGCAATATATATCACAAGAATTATAAGATTCAAAAACTATACATTCTTTACATTACAAATTCCTTGAATCTATCATAACCCTTTTTTTCTATCAAGGTCATGCATTTTCCCAACAACACGAGCACCAACGTGAATGGCAACACTCCACCACCTACACAACCACCACCCATTACCGTTGAGGACCTACTGATAAGATCCATGGCGTTCCTTGAAACAACCAGGAGTTTAGTTGAGGGACAGCAGGAGCAGACTGCTCTCCTTCACCAAGGACTAGTTCGCACTAAGGCGGCTTTGAGGGCAGCTCATGGTTATATTAAGAAGAAGGAAAGGATACCGCCAGCAAGGACTTTCAATTATTGTAAGAAGCTCGGACATGTGGTAAAGGACTGCAGACAAGCTAATGGTCTTTGTATAATTTATGGATCGAACACATTCTAAGGGTCTGCTCAAAGTACAAGGCAGACACAAACCCCATACCAAGACTGACTATACAAGCTCCTACTACTGCACCACCTTCGCGATGACCACTTTTACCTCGTCAGTCCGAAATGTACCAGCAGGCACAGAGAAAAGTGCCAGGAGGCCAGACATCCACGATGTCGGTTGGAGAAGCCGAAACCACTGGCCAAGCTATTACTGGTAAATCCCAATCCTTTCATCTTTTCAAATCCCTGTATATCTCTATATTTTTCGCTGTATCTAAAACCAACCTCACACAACTTAAGCACCATACTAGTAGCCACTATTTCTGCACTTGCACTGTTCGACAAGGGAGCGTCATATTGCTTCATGTCGCAACGATTCGTGAGAACACACACGATTCCCGTGAAACCACTCATTTGAAACTGGAAATGTTAGTTCCGGGAATGGAGTCTTGAAAGCAATTTTAGGATTTGATCATTGTCCAGTTGTAGTTTGCGGGCGAGAATTTCACACGAATTTCAAAGTACTGAACATTCCAAATGTTGTGTTAGGAATAGACTGGCTGGGAGTTTTCTATGTTACAATTGATTACCGTCAAAGGAGGGTAGTATTTGAGACATCAGATCATCCAGTCTTTTATTTCAAGAGTGGAGATAGAACGTTGGAGCCAGGGAAATACCGTGCTAAACCGAAGGATGCAGAAGTGTTTTCTCTGCCGGCGGTACCAAAATGTATAAGGATCTATGGAATGAAGCGCGAAGTATCCAGAAGAGTAGCCAAGTGTTTGGTGTGTCAGCAAGTAAAGGTTGAACATCATAGAACTGCTGGTCTACTTCAACCATTACTAATCTCAGAATGGAAATGGCAGCACATTACCATGGACTTCGTGACTGCCCTTCCTCGCACCACGAAGGGTAACGATGCAGTATGGGTTATTGTGGATTGACTCACCAAGTCAGCTCACTTTATTCCCTTTTGAGTTGGCCAATCTACTGAGACATTAGCAAGGAAGTACATGGAGGAGATCGTGAGATTACATGGAGTATCAGTTTGCATCGTCTCCGATCGAGATACCAGATTTCGATCACAATTTTGGCAGAGCCTGCAAACTAGCCTGGGAACGAGTCTGAACTTCAGCACGGCTTACCATCAACAAACAGATGGACAGTCTGAGCAAACAATTTAGATTCTAGAAAAACATGCTAAGAGCTTGTGGAGTTTTCATAAGAAGATCACCTACACCTTGTGGAGTTTTCATACAACAATAGCTAACAGGCGAGCATTGGAATGGCACCATTTGCAGCACTCTACGGAAGAAAATGTCGATCACCACTAAGTTAGGACGACGTTGGAGATTGTGAACACCTTGGACCAGAAATGATCGTGGCAATTGTGGATGTAGTTCGCATGATCAGGGAAAGAATGCGCATAGCCCAAAACCGACAGAAGCATTGGGCTGATTCAAAGCGCCTGTTGGGTTATGCTAGCACCCTGGCCATCAATCCGTGGCCAAATGCGGAACAAAAATTTAATAAACCAGTGCTAACGGAACCTGATTTCCAGGATCGACCATTAACCCTACACTAGTTATCTATAAAGGAGTTTAGAGAGGTTATACCGAATGATCCATGTCCTTCGGTCTTCAACCTTCATTCCAAGCTCCTCATGGCTTCCTTTATCAAGTTTGATCTCCGGTCTCCCCCCATCGAAGACGATCCACCCGAGGGTATGTAGTTCGAGCTCCAACCTCAAATCCGAGGCAACTCGAGTACCTAGTTCGCTACGCTAGATAGCCGAGATGAAGTAGAGGGTGAGTAGGATTAGATTGTCTCAATATATCCTAGGTTTCTCAACACATGAGATATACAGGGTGGACGTAGAAGAAGATGCCAAGAGAGGAGAGTGTTAGGCTAAGGAAAAACTAAGTGAAGAAAGTGGATTGTGTTTTGTGTGGGTTATATGCGTTGTGAGTTTTTAGAAACTAAAGAAAGCCTCTCCCTAGAAAAGATCTGCCTTCTCACCACTACAAATATCTCATACACAAAAAACCAAGCATGAGTCACCACATGACTCATGTCCATGAGTCACCAAGTGCACATGCATGAATCAATGCAAACAATGAGTCACACTCTCCACAATATTAAACATTTAACCTAAATGTTTAATAGCAAAAAGAAATGGCAACTTCTAAAAGTAATCTTGTAATAAATTACAAGAATACCCCTCATCCGTATATACATACCTGCATCCGTATTCTAAAAGAATACGCATACAACGAGTCGAAAATAATCCAACAATATAATATTAGGATCCGGCTTAAACCAAAGCCCACTAGTATTATCCGTCCGAGTCATGATCCATGCACAAGTGCACGTATATGCTCGAACCCTTCTATAAAACCATATGGTCTCTACAACGTTTCGTCCGAAACAGGGAAACCCTCTGTATGGGACTCTAAACACTCGTCAATACGCTAGCAGTGGGTTTTACCACAAGCAAGTCAGCGGCACTAGCTGTATGTAACGGCTACACAGGTATTGAGTGAAAGGGAAGCCAACAAAAAAACTTATCCTGAAATCCCTACTGAGCTTGACAGTGATAATATTCATACGGTCCGGTCCATCCGTCTATGAGTATCGTATATCGAGTATAGGGGGTGGATAAAGTCAGACCCCTAATAACTTGACATTTCGTGTCTGTATGAAACCCATCACCGCCTGAGAAACTACCGATCTTAGATCAGTAATTTCTGACTACCTTGGCCAAGGATTTCTGGTGATGGCCACCCGTACACAACGCGACATCAACCCCCAATACCGGGAGAAACGAAACCCCTGACGATCCGCTCACTGCCTCCATATGGCTCGGGACTGTACCCAACTAAAACCTATTTGCATGACTCTTTTGAGCCATGGTAGAATAGCAATTGAAGCACAGTGGGAACTCATACGAGACAAATGACGATCTCAGGTCGATAGACTAACCTGTACACATGTCACCAGGGAACCGCTATCTGACAATAGGTATAATACCAACTAGTAGGTTCCCGGCGAGTTCGTCCGGTGTACTCATAACCTAATGAGCACCTGTATACATCTTAGGTGAACAAACTTACACCAATGGATTTTGAGACCGGCCATCGCCCCTCGTCGGGGTCTCGATCAGTATACACTAGTCTACTCTGGAGTATCGATAACCAGTCTCGAAACTCCCACGACTAGGGACATTTAAGGATGTGCTTATAGACCCCCAGCTCCCACGTATATGATCACCATCATACTGCTGGTAGTCAAGAAAGAATCATATGGGCTCTATCAACATGTAACAGTGATCTGTAAAGCCATCTGAAGCAAGTACATAATAATAAAGACAAACCAGATAGTATATTATCATCTCGAGTAAGACTGTTCTACCCGTATAGGTCCTCCCTCAATCATTGCAATCAGGTGCCTGCGATCCAATAATTGACTTGAGGGCACTATACCAACAATCTCCCACTTGAACTTAAGGCTAATTATTGCGGTGTTGCATACTCACAGCCCGTGTGATACCGAACACCCAACTTCTCTACTAATCAGTTTCACAAATCTCTTATGTGAAACTATTGCGTTCGAGAAATAGCCTCAGTGAGTGTATCCGCTCCAATATTACTTTCTATATCTCTCTTTATCTCAAGTTCGAGGAGAAAGCCATCTCCCGAAATGAGCAATACCTGTCTTAGAATATGTCTGGATATCTGATGGGACCCAGTTTACAAATGAACTCCAATTCCAGCAAACTTCTTAGAATGTATTGTCCACTGAATTTAATCAATATCCTGCACCATGCCTCCCTCAGTATCCGTTTGGACCACTTGTCCAAACTACTACCCCTCAAAAGAGGGAAAACTATAACTCTGACAGTCACTCTGTCATCCAGATCACCTTGGAAGCCTGGAATGATAACTGTCTCCTGAAGGAGGCTGTCGTTATCAAATCCCTAGAACATCCACTTATGTTCATAAACTGCTTCCGAACATTTCTCCGAGATTGGATTAACATATAAACTTATTGCAACTAGTGCAAAAACAATATCTGGTGTGGTACTTGACATCTCATGATTGATTCAATTGCCTAAGCAAGTGATATTCCAATCATACACATCCCTCTCCCCTTTAGTCTGTAAGACATCTTTAGAGAGGGTGACTCCATCATCTGCAGGTACACCACCATACCAGGAGTCGTCCATTCTAAAACACCTTTAGAATAGTGTCAAAGTACCCAGATTAGGAAACTACCCAAATCTAGATCTAAAACCATAGATCTAGTAATCAGAATGCCTGATATTATATCCATATCCTATGTGGAGAAACAACTATGTGACAACTACAGTATAACCGATCGTAATGTAGGAATTTCACTACCTACAAAGTGTATGTCATCCAAATACCAGGGCATCACACCCTACTACCTTCTTAACAGATCCATCTCCTATTCTGATGAAGTCAAAGCCTATGACTATGACATAAAAAAATAGATGGTCTATCTCCGTTATACTTGCTTTAGTCTATAAATAGACACAAGCTACGTGTCCACTATGCTTCCGCTGCTCCCACTGACTATAACAATCCTCTGGCAGAGTCATATACACGTGCACTTCTAAAGCAAGTTTAGAACGACGTTATACTCATCCTCCTGTCGGGTCTCATAGTCTAGAAAAGCAGTAATGACAAGTCTGGGTAAATAAGAACCTCCCTGTCACCGTCTTTGAGGATACCAAAATACCTCTCGGGCGCCTGAGATTACCCACCATATCTGCGGAGTGGCTAATGGAAGTCAAACTTGATTGAATTTTTAGGTTCTATTAAATTTTCAGTAATCGTTTGTGGTTCTGGAATCACTTCCAGGTCTACCATACTCCCACTATTGTTTTCTGAAAAAGTTCATTTTTCAATTTGATTTGGATAAATCAAATCAAAAAATTTTACTAAAATTGTGGCGAGTCAAGAACAATATCACTATTGATCTTCCAGATGGGAGAAAGTTAACCCTCGTCATAGCCCGGGATAACCCACAAACTGCCATTACAGAAACGTGCCTTGAGTTATCCAGAGTCTGGTTGTAAGCATAAGCCGGACAACTCCATATACCTTAACATTGTTAAAATATGAACCATTCTATGTACAATATAGAAACAGAGGCACTGATTTAATTAGAACCAGATTCAAATTATGCAGTTGTCTCCAGTGCACGTCAACTAAATGGAAAGAGCCCGATCAACATTACTCAATTAGGAGTGCATCCAGATATAAGTAACCTGAAAGAGAAGCAAGTTCTCAAAACCATTACTATCAACTGAATACCAAACACAAGTATCTATATCTTCGATCACCTTGAAGAATCCTGATACTTGCAACACATGGTTCTCTACTTTATTTTTGTACCTATAACTTCTCAAAACTTAGACCTTGTATTTCTACGAAATACTTGTCTAAAACTAGAGAAGTCACAAGTAAACAGAATATAGTACGAGCACCAACCTCTTTGTCCTAATAGACACTGGACAACATACAATATTTTGTATAAGTCCGCCGAGTTGAATAACTCAAACCATGTGCGTCGTAGGTTGAAAACTGTACTATAGTTAAGAAGAATTACACTGCTGCTTAATGCTCCTTACCCAATCATCAACTGATATAAGTAAATGTCATGGACATAATTTCAAAAAGTTATTCTCACTTTATAAAATAAACGTACAGATATATCAGTTTGAAATTGGTGCATAACAACGGATATTCAAAACCAAATATTTACCGTCAGGCAAAACCCAGGTGATTTCCTCAAATATCACCGATTACAACGAATTCCGATATAATGAGAATATAATCACCTAATTCCCAATAACTTACTCCCACTCATCATCTGTAAAACCATACAGATGTGAGAATCAAACCTAGTAAATACATATTCTAGAGTAAGGATCTAATTGGGAAATCAGTTTTCAATTATCAACACATAGTGAAACTGAAACATGAAAATGTTTCGAAGGGGTAACCGGGTATTCCTAATAATGCCTCTTCCATTATCCAGATTCATGACTGTGACCGTATATTTCCTTGCCATCTCTCCAAATCCCTTTATTTGTCTTTACTCATTACCTTTTGTACACCACTCTTAGGCTAAATAGTTGTCTTCCTTCCCTACCGTTCGGCACCAGCCTATGGTTTGAAAGAAGACCGTCACGTCCCGCTTCCCAATATACGGGCAGAGGACGCGACGAGGCCGCTACGTATTTACTCTGAAGTAAACACGCTAAGTGTATCTAAACAATATAAGAAAAATGCACAAGAGACAACGTCAAAGGATATAATTGAAGAACAATTTTATTTATTAAACATTCTTTTTACAATACAACTGAAAAGTAAATACATGGAATGGAAGCAATGCCTAAACAGTGGCATAACAGAAATGAAAATACAGAATGTTAATGTGTACAATGAATCTAAAGCTCCGGGTCGAAAGCTAGCTGGTCCAAATCCTCGCCGGTAGGCTCGATCTCTAGTGATTCCGAATCACCTGACGACATTCCAAAGAAGAAGAAGAAAGAGAATGTCTTTAGTGAACAAATCGCTTGGTAAGTGTAACGTTTTAAAAAAAAACCGTTAAGGTAATTTTCCGATAATCGGTAAATAATTTGTAATTTCCGTAAAACGTAAAAATAATTATTTTTCAATATAGGCCTAATTATACCTAATTTAGATATGTAATTGCTAGTAATTGGTAATTAATTAGTCACTTATAAATTTCTAGTTATTTAAATATTTTTCGTTAATTAATTATTTTAAATATTATTTTAAGCTTTTAAATACACATTAAATTAGTGATAAATACAAATTTAAATGGGTTAATTACTCACATAGGAAACATGTCAAACCAAAACCTAGTTGTAACATAAATTTCTTTTCAAGTTAACCCCAAGTTCTAGTAGGTTCTAGGGTTGCAACTATAGAAATTTAAAACAAAGTAAAATGGGAATAGAAATGGGTTTAATTGCAAATGACACATGTATGTTTTTATTAGCCTAGAACATTCCACACACACACATCAACCCATCCCCTTTTCTGGCCGAGATTTTGCAACTGGAAACCCCTTCATTTCTCTATCTCTTTTCTACTCTAAATCATCACAAATTCATTCCAAAAATCCAAGCTAAAATTCACAATTTCAAAGCCAATTCTTCTCCAATTTTTCCTTAGCCTATTCAAGAATGGATCTTGGTGTATGAAACCATTTTGGAGGCAAGTTTCAAGTTAGATCTCAAAGAAATTGTGAGGTAAAATTCATAACCTAATGGCCAATTTATTGTTTAATTATGCTAATCTAATTTATTCAAGTGTTAATTTGATTTAATTTGTTAGTTTAAGATTTTCTAGAAAGGGTTTGATTTTGAGTTACAGTTTTTATCATCACAACTAGGTTAGCTAAGTGTAGTTGCAATCTAGTTGGTTTAGTTTGGATGTTTACTCGAGATTGTGGCTACTAAATTGCTAATCCACGATATTTGCACCGAATTTCCAAATTGGGTGCTTACTAGGTTTTTAGAACTAATGGGGTTCAATTTAGTTTGGGGATATACAATCCATTTTCTATAATAATTAAGATTGTGTTGAATGTGCGACCGGCACGATCGAATTCTTGGCTTGGTAGTTATCTTGTTTAGCGATCTTAGTTTAGGTTGTGGCAATGTCGTGTACGTTTTGTGCATCAAGTGCACAATGTGTCTAACTTGTGAATGATTATTCTTGCGTTTCGTGTCTTTGTGTCGTCTCTGGATATTTAGCCTTATGTTTTGGGTTTGTGCAAATTTTAGGATCGGTTGCGGAAGTATCGGACGCGACGCGCAAAGGCAAAGTTGTGGTCGGAGCAGATTAGCGAGGTGTCCGGGTGAGTAGATGTGCACATCTACGCGGGGGGGGGGGGTCGTCTGGATGGCGCGAGGCGCCCAATATTTAGGGTTGCTAGTAGTAGTTGCATTCATATGCATAGTTTTCTAGTTATTCATCTCCTAGCATCGCATCGTTATCTCTATACATATGTGTGATATCACCTCTTAGGACACTTGCACCATTACCATTGGCTTATATTGCACGTGCACTATTCATGTGAACACACACACACCTTTGGTAATTGCCATGCCACGAGCACTTTAGAACCTGCTTAGTTCAGTACCAAAAACTTGCATCATACATGATACATTGGATTGCAAAGCATGTATATACCTTACTTCATTATCATTCTTATATAGATTCCTAGTCATAAATCACATTGCATAATATCGATATCATAGGCATCTATCATTTACAACATATCAGATATTATGATTTCTTAAGGATTTTAATATTGATGAGATTTCTAAATTTTAGGGGAAAACCGCAAGAATTTAACAAGAACTATTATCATTTTAAAATATAAGTTGCGGTTTTCTCGTGATGTATGTGTCGTCCACCATGAGTTTTCATATTTCCTGTTGGATTTCGAGACCTGATTCGAGGAGTGGAGGAACCATCTCGGGTACATGGTGGGCTCGTTACGGTACCCCGGGACGAGAGTGTTTTTGTGGGGATAACGGTGAGCCTAGCTGGGGAAAACTACGTATCGGTGATGTCTGGCGTGGAGGATATCTGGAAGATACCGACCGTTGTCGTGAGATTTGATGATTTAGGGCCGATCCGGACTGACGGAGCCCGAGATATTGAGACTATATATATTGAGACATTGATATATCCATATTTTGTGTCGATACTGGACATGGTTTTCTGATGATCTCATTGATGATACCTTAGCTATTTTACAGATATTTTTCTAAGTTATGAATGCAGATATCATCGTTCTAAACATTTAAAGGTTTCTTATTGAATTTGCATTCATGTGCATACATATTAGTGGCATCGCATCATATCTAGATTATAGGTTGTGATGCATTTGCATGCATACTTACGATGGCCTTATTAGATATTACTTACTACTCACGAGTTGGCAACTCACCCCCGTTGTGCCACAGTGCCTTGCAGGTCGGACCCGTCAGCATTGTAGCAGCGGGCGTGTTTATCTTGGTTTTTTTTGCTCAGACTCGCGACATTGCTCGTAGGTGGGTTGCGAGGACACTTTTGTCTCCATTTTGTACTATCATTGTATCTAGTATTCTCCATCTACCACTTCTTCTATTGTATATACGACCTAGTGATGAGACCGAGAGATTTGTGTATATATCGTTTCTCTGGGATCGAGCTCACTTGAGCCGACGTTATGCTTTCTTACTTTGGTTTCTTTATGCTCATTTGCTTGATGTTATATATATATATATATATATATATATATATATATATATATATATATATATTGTGTGTGTGGTTGTGAATCCGCCTTGAGCGAAGAGCTAGCTCCCGCTTGGGGATGCCATTATTCATTACAGGTTTATATATTCTTGTTTGTACCCATTTGGGGGCCAGTATTTACCAAGGAGACTCTGCCGAAATTTTCGGAAAATTTTGATATTTTTTTATGTTTAAAGTAACTTATTTGGTTTTAAAATTTTGTTTTTGAAAAGTTTTTCCTTCACTCTAATTGTTTAAGGTTTAGATTTTCTGGGCTTTAGCTGACTTAGGTTTCGATACGTCTTGAGACGTTTCGCAATCTAAGTGTCAGTCACTTTTTCCGTACTTTCGGGTCGTGACAAAGTTGGTATCAGAGCGATAGGTTTTACCTTTCCTAGTGTAGGACAACCCTTGGTAGATGGAGTAGGTGACTTAAGCAGAGTGGCGTAGCGTGTGTATATTCCGCGGCATACTTACGATACGGTACTCTGCCTAGGTGACCTTAGGACATAATTGCTTGTATTTCCTTTCTTGATTCCATGCATCCCTTGATTCAATTGCAATGTTCTTATCAATCCTATTTCTATTCCAGCTTCTATGCCGCCGAAGACTACGAGGGCTCAGAGGGCTGCCGTCAGAGATGAGATTCGAGCAGGCTCGTCGGAGACGAGGGCCGATTAGGGCGGTACGCCTACCCCTCAGGGATAGATTGATCCACCTTCCCCAAGCCGTATTTCCAGGCTAGAGGCCGGTATGCAGGAGTTGCGACAGATGATGAGATCTTTAGTTGAGGCCAGTCAGGCATAGAGATCTGAGGATTCCATCGCACAGACCATGATTGTACTCGCTGCCTAGACAGTTGTTCCTGCTCCTACTGCGACTATCCCCGTATCATTACAGGAGTTTATGTGGCTGAGACCTCCAGCCTTTACCGGCACGGATGCGACAGAGGACCCGCAGGCATTTCTCGATAGGATGGCTAGGATTTGCCGCTCGTTGAGGTGTTCTGATGATAGATGGGTGGAGTTTGCGAGTTTTTGTCTGGAAGACCTTGCTCAGACGTGGTACGAGTCAGTAGAGAGATGTCGAGCTGCAGGTCTACCTCCTATGACTTGGGACGAGTTCACAGCTGTATTTCTTGCCCGTTTTCTTCCGGAGAGCGTCAGAGATGCTCGAGCTCGTAGTTTCGAGTCTTTGTGCAAGACTCCTGGGATGACAGTGTCCGAATATGATATCCAGTTTACTCAGTTGTCCCAATATGCTCCTTACTTGGTAGACACTGAAGAGAAGAGGATAAGAAGGTTTGTGCGAGGACTTGACACACAGTTATTTCTTGCCATCGGTGCCCAGCACTTTGACACATATGCAGCCGCGATGGATGCAACCTTACTTTTGGAGGAGCGCATTTCTGAAACTCCGGTCATTCCTGGACCGAAGCATATCCGTACCGATATACTAGCCCAGCGGCAGATGTATAGACGCCGCGGTAGGCCCCCTCCAGGCTGTGGTGATGGCGGAGGCTCGAGACCAGGACAGTTATACAATACTTATCCATAGGGACAGCGGCCGTCATTAGGATGTTTTCGATGTGGGATCTTGTATCACCGTATTAGAGACTGTACTGTGAGGCGCCAGGGTGTGGCGACAGTTCCACATGTGACCTTACCACCTTCACCACCTCCTCAGAGAGCTTTACTTTCTACCCCTGATGACGTTCCACGCCTGACAGATGCTCCTAGAGGTCATGGGCGTGGCAGTCCTGTTCAGAGAGGATGGGGCAACAAAGGCAGAGGCGGAGGCAGAGGACAGCCAGTTATTAATGGGGGACAGGCCCGAGTGTTCGCTTTGACTCCTCAGGATGCGCAGGCATCCAATGCCATTGTGACAGATACTCTGCCAGTATGTTCTTTAGATGTGCGAATATTGTTCGACCCAGGATCCACACATTCTTATGTATCTACATACTTTGCACCGAGGTTGGGCCGAGAGTCGTCTTCTTTAGATCAGCCGCTCGTTGTTATTACTCCGGTAGGCGAGTCGTTTGTCGCTCGGTTTGTGTACCGATCGTGTCCAATTCGTATCGGGGAGAGGGATTCTTCAGTTGATTTGATTCTCCTCGATATGCTAGAATTTGACGTTCTTCTGGGCATGGACTGGCTAGCCACCTGTTATGCATCCATGGACTGTCGTGGGAAGGCAGTCAGATTCAATTTTTCTGGTGAGCCGGTTCTTGTTATTCAAGGAGATCGTAGCGCCACCCTTCCCAGCTTGATTTCTTCTCTTCACGCTGGTCAGCTCTTGCGGAAAGGGTGTCAGGGATTCTTAGCCTATGTTTGTGATAGTAGCGCCGCAGAGATCCCGCTGGACCAGGTTCTAGTTGTGAGAAAGTTTCCTGATGTATTCCCTGACGAGCTGCCTGGTCTGCCTCTAGAGCGCGAGATTGAGTTCTGTATTGACTTGATCCCTGGCACGGGGCCTATTTTTATACCGCCTTATCGAATGGCCCCGGCGGAGCTTAGAGAGCTGAAGGATCAGTTGCAGGACTTGCTGGATAAAGGGCTTATCCGACCGAGTATGCCTTGAGGTGCTCCCGTCCTGTTTGTTAAGAAGAAAGACGGCAGTATACGCTTATGCATCGATTATCGCCAGCTGAACCGGATTACTGTGCGGAACAGATATCCCCTACCTCGCATTGATGACTTATTTGATCAGCTCTAGGGTGAGGTGTATTTCTCGAAGATTGATTTACGGTCGGGGTATCACCAGTTGCGGGTTCGGGAGGATGATATTCTGAAGACCACTTTCCGTACACGATATAGTCATTACGAGTTCTTGGTGATGTCATTCGGGCTCACCAATGCCCCAGCAGCATTTATGGACTTGATGAACCGTGTATTCAGACCGTATCTTGATCAGTTCATCATTGTTTTTATTGACGACATCCTAGTATATTCTCAGAGCCGGGAGGAGCACGAGCAGCACGAGCGTATCACATTGCAGACTTTGAGGGAGCATTAGCTGTTCGCAAAATTTTCCATGTGCGTATTCTGGATTGACAGTGTCGACTTCTTGGGTCATGTGGTGACGAGAGATGGTATTTGTGTGGACCCGAAGAAGATCAAGGCCGTTCAGCGTTGGCCCAGACCGGTATCAGTTACAGAGGTTCGCAGCTTTCTAGGTCTGGCCGGCTATTATCAACGTTTTGTCCAGGATTTCTCCCGTATTGCTGCACTGTTGATCGGGTTGACCCGGAAGGGGGTTCCTTTTGATTGGACCGAGGCATGCGAGGATAGCTTCCAGCAGCTGAAGACTCGTCTGACTACTACACCAGTGTTATCATTGCCTTCGGGATCGGGCGGTTTTGTGCTTTATTGTGATACTTCTCGAGTGGGGTTGGGTTGTGTATTGATGCAGCACGACAGGGTTATCGCGTATGCTTCTCGGTGGTTGAGGAAGCACGAGCAGAACTACCCCACTCATGATTTAGAGATGGCTGCAGTGGTGTTTGCACTAAAGATCTGGAGAAATTACCTATACGGCGAGTCGTGCTAGATATTCACAGACCACAAGAGCTTAAAGTATACCTTTCAGCAGCGAGATCTAAATCTGAGACAGCGTCGTTGGATGGAGTTGGTGAAAGACTATGACTGAGAGAATCTATACCATCCGGGCAAGACGATTGTGGTGGCAGATGCTTTAAGTAGGAGGCCCGGAATTAGCTTATCTTGTTTGAGCGCAGTACAGATGCAGTCGACGGTGGATTAGCAGGTGCTATGTGATAGCCGAGTACAGTTTGAGTTTACTCCTACCGAGAGACAGCTGGCCCATTTCAGAGCACGTCCACAGTTACTTGACCGTATCCGCGAGGCACGGTCCGGTGATGCCCGTATTTCAGAGATTATGGGGCAGGTTAGACAGGGCAGACATTCCGAGTTCATGATTGATGATCAAGGGATACTTAGATTTGGGACTCGACTGTGCGTACAAGATTCTGAGGGACTGATGCATGATATTCTTGAGGAGGCACATAGATCAGTATACATTGTTCATCTAGGTTCCACCAAGATGTACCGTGATTTGAGAGATGTTTACTGGTGGGACGGGATGAAGAAGGATGTCACGGACTTTGTATCGAGATGCCTGACTTGTCAGTAAGTCAAGGCTGAGCACCAGAGGCCAGCCGACGAGTTACAGCCTTTGCCCATTCCTGAGTGGAAGTGGGAACAGATCTCCATGGACTTTGTTGTGGGTCTTCCCAGGACCAGTCGAGGGTATGACTCTATTTGGGTGATTGTCGATCGATTGACGAAAGCGGCTCACTTTCTACCAGTGAAGACCACTTTCGGATTTGCCTAGTATGCCCATTTTTATATTGATGAGATTGTACGACTGCATGGCGTCCCGACTTGCATTGTGTCCGACCGAGGCACCCAGTTTACCAGCCGACTATGGCAGAAATTTCAGGAGGCTTTGGGCACCTGATTGAGTTTTAGCACAGCTTTTCATCAGCAGACCAACGGTCAGTCAGAGCGGACTATTCAGACTCTTGAGGACATGCTCAGAGCTTGCGTTCTAGATTTTGGTGGTAGCTGGGATCGTCATTTGCCCCTGATAGAGTTCTCCTACAATAATAGCTTTCAGGAGACGATTCGGATGGCACCTTTCGACGCTTTATATGGGAGGAGATGTCGATCGCCCATCTATTGGACAGAGCTCAGAGAGAACAGTATTTTGGGGCCGCAGATCATTCAGGAGACGACCGAAAAGATACAGCTGATTCGGGACAGAATGAGAGCGGCCCAGAGCAGGCAAAAATCATATGCTGACAGACGACGTCGTAGACTCGAGTTCGACATTGGCAATCGTGTTTTCGTGAGGGTCTCTCCAATGAAGGGTGTGACGAGATTTGGGAGGAAAGGGAAGCTGAGTCTAAGATATGTGGGTCCCTTCGAGATCCTCGAGCATGTCGATTCGGTGGCTTAACGGCTAGCTCTTCCGCCCAGCTTCCCAGATGTTCATCCCGTGTTCCATGTTTCGATGCTCCGCAAGTACCTTCATGACCCTTCTCATGCGATTCAGCACTAGACGATTCAGCTGGAGCGCGATCTTTCATTCACCGAGCAGCCGGTGGTTATTCTGGATCGGCAGGTGAAGAAATTGAGGTCAAAGGTTATACCGTCCGTCAAGCTTCTTTGGCGTGGCCCGAACAACGAAGAGGTGACCTGGGAGACCGAGGACGAGATGAGGAAGAAATATCCCCATCTCTTCGAAGGTACACGTAGTTAAATTTAAATTCGGGGACCGAATTTCTTTAAGAGAGGAAGATTGTAACGTTTAAAAAAAATTTAAAAAAAAACCGTTTAGGTAATTTTCTGATAATCGGTAAATAATTTGTAATTTCCGTAATACGTAAAAATAATTATTTTTCAATATAGGCCTAATTATACCTAATTTAGATATGTAATTGCTAGTAATTGGTAATTAATTAGTCACTTATAAATTTCTAGTTATTTAAATATTTTTCCTTAATTAATTATTTTAAATATTATTTTAAGCTTTTAAATATACATTAAATTGGTGATAAATACAAATTTAAATGTGTTAATTACTCACATAGGAAACATGTCAAACCAAAACCTAGTTGTAACATAAATTTCTTTTCAAGTTTACCCTAAGTTCTAGTAGGTTCTAGGGTTGCAATTATAGAAATTTAAAATAAAGTAAAATGGGAATAGAAAAAGGTTTAATTACAAATGACACATGTATGTTTTTATTAGCCTATAACATTCCACACACACACACACATCAACCCATCCCTTTTCTGGCCGAGATTTTGCAGCAGGAAACCCCCTCATTTCTCCATCTCTTTTCTACTCTAAATCATCACAAATTCATCCCAAAAATCCAAGCTAAAAATCACAATTTCAAAGCCAATTCTTCTCCAATTTTTCCTTAGCCTGTTCAAGAATGGATCTTGGTGTATGAAACCATTTTGGAGGCAAGTTTCAAGTTAGATCTCAAAGAAATTGTGAGGTATAATTCCTAACCTAATGGCTAATTTGTTGTTTAACTATGTTAATCTAATTTATTCAAGTGTTAATTTAATTTAATTTGCTAGTTTAAGATTTTCTAGAAAAGGTTTGATTTTGAGTTAGGGTTTTTATCATCACAACTAGGTTAGCTAAGTGTAGTTGCTATCTAGTTGGTTTAGTTTAGATGTTTACTCGAAGTTGTGGCTACTAAATTGCTAATCCACGATGTTTGCACCAAATTTCCAATTTGGGTGCTTACTAGGTTTTTAGAACTAATGGGTTTCAATTTAGTTTGGGGATTTTAATAGTATACAATCCATTTTCTATGATAATTAAGATTGTGTTGAATGTGCGACCGGCACGATCGAATTCTTGGCTTGGTAGTTATCTCGTGTAGCGATCTTAGTTTAGGTTGAGGTGATGTCGTGTACGTTTTGTGCATCAAGTGCACAATGTGTCTAACTTGTGAATGATTATTCTTGCGTTTCATGTCTTTGTGTCGTCTCTGGATATTTAGCCTTATGTTTTGGGTTTGTGAAAATTTTAGGATCGGTTGCGGAAGTATCGGACACGGCGCGCAAAGGCAAACCTGTGGTCGAATCAGAATAGCGAGGCGTCTGGGTGAGTAGATGTACACATCTATGGGGGATCGTCTGGATGGCGTAAGGTGCCCGATATTTAGGGTTGCTAGTAGTAGTTGCATTCATATGCATAGCTTTCTAGTTATTCATCTCCTAGCATCGCATCGTTATCTCTATACATATGTGTGATATCACCTCTTAGGACACTTGCACCATTACCATTGGCCCATGTTGCACGCGCACTATTCATGTGAATACACACGCCTTTGGTAATTGCCAGGCCACGAGCACTTTAGAACCTACTTAGTTCAGTACCAAACACTTGCATCATACATGATACATTGGATTGCAAAGCATGTATATATCTTACTTCATTATCATTCTTATACAGATTCCTATTCATAAATCACATTGCATAATATCAATATCATAGGCATCTATCATTTACAACATGTCAGATATTATGATTTCTTAAGGATTTTAATATTGATGAGATTTCTGGATTTTGGTGGAAAACCGCAAGGATTTAACAAGAACTAATATCATTTTAAAATATAAGTTGCGGTTTTTTCGTGATGTATGTGTCGTCCACCATGAGTTTTCATGTTTTCTTTTGGATTTTGAGACCCGATTCGAGGAGTGGAGGAACCGTCTCGGGTACATGGTGGGCCCAGTACGGTACCCCAGGGCGAGAGTGTTTTTATAGGGATGACGATGAGCCTGGCTGGGGAAGACTACCTACAGGTGATGTCTGGCACGGCGGATATCCGGAAGATACCGACCGTTGTCGTGAGATTTGATGATTTTGGGCCGATCCGGACTGACGGAGCCCGAGATATTGAGACTATATATATTGAGACGTTGATATATCCATATTTTGTGTCGATACTTGACACGGTTTTCTGATGATCAAATTGATGATACCTTAGCTATTTTACAGATATTTTTCTAAGTTATGAATGCAGATATCATCGTACTAAACATTTAAAGGTTTCTTATTGATTTTGCATTCATGTGCATACATATTAGTGGCATCGCATCATATCTAGATTATAGGTTGTGACGCATTTGCGTGCATACTTACGATGGCCTTATTAGATATTACTTACTACTCACGAGTTGGCAACTCACCCCCGTTGTGCCACAGTGTCTTGCAGATCGGACCTGTCAGCATTATAGCAGTGGGCGTGTTTATCTTGGTTTCTTTTGCTCAGACTCGCGACATTGCTCGTAGGTGGGTTGCGAGGACACTTTTGTCTCCATTTTGTACTATCATTGTATCTAGTATTCTCCATCTACCACTTCTTCTATTGTATATGCGACCTAGTGATGAGACCGAGAGATTTGTGTATATGTCATTTCTCTGGGATCGAGCTCACTTGAGCCGACGTTATGCTTTCTTACTTTGGTTTCTTTATGCTCATTTGCTTGATGTTACATATATATTGTGTGTGGTTATGAATCCGCCTTGAGCGAAGAGCTAGCTCCCGCTTGGGGATGCCATTATTCATTACAGCTTTATATATTCTTGTTTATACCCATTTGGGGGCCAGTATTTACAAAGGAGACTCTGCCGAAATTTTCGGAAAATTTTGATATTTTTTTTGTGTTTAATGTAACTTATTTGGTTTTAAAATCGTGTTTTTGAAAAGTTTTTCCTTCACTCTAATTGTTTAAGGTTTAGATTTTCTGGGCTTTGGCTGACTTAGGTTACGATACGCCTTGAGATGTTTCGTAATCTAAGTGTCAGTCACATTCCATATTTTCGGGTCGTGACAGTAAGTCCCAAAGAATGAGAGAAGTAGAATAGATAGAGAGAGTATATTTTTATAATGTTGTATTTAGTTTAACGCTGTTGTTTGTAACTTGGTACAGAAGAGGCCAGTGTATACGAGAGGAGTCTCACTAGACCAGAGGCTACGGTATATAGAGTATAAGGCTCTATCGATAATACCCGGAATAACGGAGATTGAATTCAGGTTAGTTGTCTTATGGTTGCAGTCTCGTGCCACTTCTAACACCTTCCGTACCAATCTACCTCTTATAAACCCTGCGATATCTTGATTGTATTATTTGTATTGTATTGTCTTGTAAATTGAATTGCATAGATGGATGACTTGCCGAAACCATAATATCAGTAAATGGATGTAACTGGAGGATCATGTAGATGGATGTATATCCATGGTTCGGTTCAGTCAATATAGATTGATTAGATTGAATAGAAGGATTCATGAATCCATGTTGTATTGAAGTTTGATACTTGAATCATATTCAAGTCAGATTAATTATATTGAGACTCAGTCTGAGTCAGACAATTAGAAAAGAAATTGAATCCTGAATTAGGTTTTGGTGTTATCGGTAACCGCTGCACATGGACAGCAGGATTTGTGTCTTTCAAAGACGATTACCGTGTTGATAACACCGTTTGTTAAGTTGTCTATCTTAAATAGGCAAGCACCCATATCGCCGGCTCCCTGAGGCTCAAGAGACTGGTCCCGCTTAAACTTATGTTTACTAGGGTCCTTATTGTAATTTAGAATAACTTGAGGGGATTTTATGTAAAAATAATTTTGTATCATTTTCAAAATACACCTCAAGTATTTTATTATCGTCTTTAGAGTTTTCATGGATGTATATTTTATCAATATGACTTTTCTAGTGAATAAAGCCTAATTTCATAATATAGGGTATTTATTTGTAATATTGGAATTATATGGTATTTTCTTATAAATGAGGTGTTTTCTTGAATTTTGGAAATGTGGAATATTATAAATATTAAAAATAGATATTTTGATATTAATTACATATATATATATTTATTTAAAATATAAGTTTTATTTATAATAGAAATCACATTTTCTAAAGAATATTGTATTTTTAAATCTTTCGAGACCGTATGCTCCTTGCGGAGGTCTACATCTTACTCTACTAAGCCCGAGGATGTGCGATAATCCACACCATCCCGAACGGGTTCCCCGAAATGGGTTGTAGAGACGCATTTGCAAAGATTTGTTAAAATACATTTCTTGTAGAAAAAGGTTTTTATAAGTCGGAGTTAGTTATGTGTAAATCGTATTTTTTTCAGATCTATGTTCCCAAATTCCATCGTGCTATGTTACATATGAGTGTTGTGAGGAGGTAGGTCATTACCTAGTGAGTTTTCTAAAGCTAGCATGGTTAAAAGGTATAAACATGTCGATATAAAATATAAAGGTATTTTAATGTATAATTGAAATAAAACTGGCTATGGTTATCATTTTAATGTCAAACTTGTTCTATTGTCTTAGTTAATGAGTATTAAACAAGATAGAAAAAGTTGTAGGTTTGTTATTAAGAAAATATTGTATTTTTGAAAGAAAAGAGAATCGGAAGACGGATAACTCCGCTTCCGACACGTTTTAAGAATTAAGAATTTGAGAATAGTAAAAGAGAAAGAGAAGGGGGACTTACTGGGTTAGGGTCAAGAGAGGAGGAAGAGGAAGTTTGGGGAAACATCGGTGTGTCGTTTCGTCGCCAGAAACTCCTCAGATCGTCATCGGAAGTTCGTTGGAGCTTCGCCATTTGCTAACTCCACTTGCATACAAAAAACTCGAGATTTTTCTTGAGAGTTTGGGCAGAGATTTGAGAGTGAGGAGGGGTGATTTTAGGTGTGGTATTTATAGGAAAAATTAGGGTTTAGGGATGTGAAAAGGTGTATTAAAAATTTGTATTAAAATGGTTTAATTGGGTGTTTTAAATTGCTCTGTAAATGTGCAGGGAAATTAAATATTACAGAGGTTATGGGGATTTAAAGAGTCGCACAAAAAATCAAAGAATTTAGGGTTTCGGCCGAGTCAAGCCGGCTGCGCCGGCCGAGTCGTCGGCCCGAGTTGGCCGAGTCAGGCCGCGTCTCCTTACCACGTGTCCCCGAAATTTGGTCTGCTGTAGTGGACTCGTTTGTTTTATGTGTGACTCTTTAGTTTACGTGTTGTGCTCGTGTAAACTCTTGGGCTTCTAAAATATTAAAAGAATTTAAAATAAAAAGAATATGTGGCTGATGGGATTTGAACTCTAGTGCTTTGGTTCAGCAGTGCAAGGCCTTACTAGTGAGCTACAAGCACCTTCTTCCTGTTCAAAAGCAAATCAAACTTATAACTTGTGCTGAGGTTCAAGTACCCCTTTCTGTATTTTTGAAAAAAATTGTACAGAAAGTTTATGGTTGTTACAAAGACTATCCAATAGCGTAATAGGTGTACTCTCCTAATCCTAGGAGCCCTCTCAACCAGAGAGAAGGTAAAAATAAAAGACAACTGAATAATCCTTATTCTATTTCTCTTGAACCAGAATCCATTCTTGAACTGGAACAAGTTACTTGGAGTTCGTATGTAACTATACGATGAATTATCCAATAAATGTGGATCTTCGTAGTGATACCGGGTGTTCTAGAGAAATTTAAAGCTGAAGTAGGAGTGGCGATGATATACGCGGTTTCGTCATGAATGATAGCGGTCGCAATTTACTTTGCCCACTTTCTAATCCCTTTATTTGTTTTTACTTATTACCTTCTGTACACCATACTTAGGCTAATCGGTTTTCTTCCTTCCATGCCTTTCGGTACCTGCCTATGGTTTGGAAGAATACTATCTAATAAGCACAATAGGCATACTTTTCTCTTAATCCTAGGAGTCCTCGCAACCTGAGAGAAGGTAAAAGGAAAAGACAACTGAATAGTCCGATTCAATTTCTCCAGAACCGGAAACCATTCTCGAATCTGAAACAAGTTTCTTCGGGTTCGTATGTAACTATACGATAGTCATATCCAATAAATGTGGATCTTCGTAGTGATACAGAATGTTCCGGAGAAATGCAAAGTGTAAAAGAAGGAGTGGCAATGATATATGCAACTCTGACAATCCAAAAGCCAATATGTTTTAAGAAGGTTCGGTTAACTTGGTATATGAGTTCTAGTCTAGGGTCGGGCCATGGTTGCTGCCAAAGAGAGAGAGAAAAGAAACACTCAGCGTGCACTCTAATCTAAATCAGAATGGTTAATCACTTTATTTAATCAGGATGCCTCCCACTATATCCTCAAATTCTCCTCCAAACCTGAAAGAAGAATTAGTCGGGATCATTTAAAGTCACCTGAAGAGTAAACCAACTCATCAGTGGGAATCGGGATCCAACTATTATCGCATGATAACCTGATGGATTCCACTAAAGTTATCACACTCCAGAAGGTATGTGCATGCATGGAAAGTTTCCTGTATGTTTGAAACTACCGATGTGATTTTTACCCCATGCTCTTATGACCTTGACGAAGGCCAACAAATCATAAGTCACATGTTAAGTTCTACCCGTCATTGTCCAGGTTAATTTGAACCCACTTGTACTCGCCCTTGACGAAGGCCAACAAGGCTGTACGACTGTCCCAAACGCATCTATCTATGCAACAGAAAAGTAACAAATAGCTACCATACACTATGCCTTGACGAAGGCCAACAAACATATCATGAATACTAAGTGCTACCCGTCTGAAAGGACGGAGGGCTATAAATTGTTTTTGGCGAAGAAAACATTAACGTAATGAACTTGATATCGTTGAAGGAACCGGATAGCTTTACAAATATATAGTGACAAAAACCTTTGCTAAAGAGGTCACTCCCGATGAAGGGACCTCGGCTCTTTTCTCGTGGAATGAGGTGCAGGATATTCCCAACTGAATGCCTCGATGCAAAACAAAAATAATCGACTATAGTGAAGTTATTACCATGACACAAACTTCGGCCCAAGAGGTCACTCCCGGTGAAGGGATCTCGGCTCTTTCCTCGTGAAATGAGGTGTTGGATATTCATAACCGAATACCGCTTTGAAAACAAGAGAAAACGTCCTTGTAATAATAGCTTTTGAAAATTGTTCCAACAACATTGAATATGTCTGTTTTCGTTGCATTGATCAGAATCAACGCAGTCCCATCAATTAATCACACCAGAAAAGAACGAAAATATGATGTGCGTATATACCATCCGCATTCGCCACTGGACCCCGTCATCACCCGTTAGGTTACTTAACTAACGACAGAGCGGAGGCTGAACTAGCGCGGGTGCAAAATATATACAACATCTACTAGTATATATATAAATATATAATAATCATTCCGGGCATGATATATGCAACATCACAGAATAGCGAAAAGTATCACAGAACAATTCTGATAATCTTGGAGCCTCGGGTTTCCTTTGAGCCGCTAGTGAAACCCGACGTTCCCCTGGTCATGTGGATAGCCTGTGCAATGTAAACCTAAACCCCTATGAGCGCGGCTAGTTACCCGCCAAAACCAGAAATGAGGCAACCACTTCATCAAAGTGAATGGGTCACCCGGCACTTCACGGAATCCGGTAACTTGAGCACCCCTCCTTGGGTCAACCTATACCCCCTACGAGTGCGGCGAATAGCCCGCCAATTCTAAAGTGAGGCCCCCTCCATCTCAACGCCGTGAGATGTGGGCCCGTTGCTCTCTAGAACCCGGCTATCCGTGCACTCCATCGCGGGATAATCCTAGTACAGAAAAGAAAATATGTACAACGGTGACATCGACCTCAACCCGGTCGTGCCCTAAATAAATAATATACAAACAGGCAGTGACGGCATTCTACATGTCGGACTCTTGCCCCGCGACATTAAATGTACAAATGAAACTAAACTGTACTAACATTGCACCCAAGCTATCTACTACGACGATTCCGCCACAACCACAGCACAACACAGAACATCAACATGAATGTCACGTTCGCAAACCCGTCTAAAAGACATATAGAAAATAGACAAGTTGTACCACTCTAATGACATTCACGGTCGCAGATAGTAATGTATGTAATGTAAACTTTTAAACAGTGTTAGCAATATCGACTTCGAAATACCCTAAATTGCCTCTGAACAAATTATAACACTATAGCTAAACTGGGCAAAACAAACAATACCACTTAACCAATATTCCAGAGACTAAACCACACCAAAAATTCCAAACCCAAACCCCAATTCCAGACCGGCTAGGCCGGATTTTTTTCCCATTGTGGCCAGGTTAAAACAGGTGGTTTTGGCTCGTTTTTGGGGTATGTTCTAGTTGTCTCACAAATTTCTTCTGCAATTGTTTAAAAAAAATTAGTAGACTCGAAAAATATTGACTGAAACTGGAAAACATCGAGTAATGTTTTGGAGTTCTTTCGGTTTCGATACTTTAACATCGTCTAAAACAGCTAGCAAGGGGTTAATGGGTTGGCTCTGATACCATGTTGGGTTATGCCAGCGTCACGGCCATCAATCCATGGCCAAATGCGGAACAAAAATTTAATAAACCGGCACTAACGGAACTCGATTTTCTAGATCGACCACTAACCCTACACTAGTTATCTATAAAGGAGTTTAGAGAGCTTATACCGAATGATCCCTGTCCTTCGGTCATCATGTTGGATATATGTACGCCCTAGAGGCCATTATTTGATAGTGGATGTATCAGTATGTGTGTGTGTGTGTGTGTTCAGAGGACATTTTTTCTCGACATGATAGTATGCTATCTGGTTGTTCTTTATCTTGACATGTTCACTTGATCATGCATATTACTCTTTTGGTACATGTTCATAAAACCCTTAGGATATTTGCTTAACTACTGGGACTATAATGCAGATCATACTAGTGGGACATGTGTAGTTTATAAGCATATCCTTGAAATGTTCCTAGTCGTAGGTGTATCGAAATGGGGCATCGATATTTCAGAGTAGACTAGCGTTTACGGTTCTTGTCCTATATGATGGGCGATGGATCCCATATCCATTAGTGTGGTGACACTAAAGATTGTATACGGGTGATCAGTGGAAACTGGGTACACTGAACGGACTCGCCGAGAACGCTTATGTGGTATTATATCTATCGTCGGATAGCAGTTCTCAGGTGATACTGGTACAGGTTAGTCTATAGACCCGAGATCGTCATAGAGTCTTATGTGTCCTCCCACTGTACTTTGATCTCCACCCTACCACGGCTCTACTAAGTCGTGCAAATAGGTGGATTTTGGGTATAGTTCCAAGGCACATGGAGGCAATGAGCGATAGGAGGGGTTTCGTATCTCCCGGTATTGGGGGTTGATGTTGCTCTATGCTCGATTGGGTATAACAGAAATTCCCTGGCCAGGGCTGATGAGATTTACTAATAATTGTTATCAGTAGTTTCTCGATCTGTTATAGGCCAAATACCGGCATGACTTATTGAGTTATTGAGGTCGACGATACCATCCCTACACTCGATATGCGGCATATCTGACGAAGAGACCGGATTGTACGGTAAGTGTTGCCAGTTGGCTCGACGGGAGTTTTGACAGGTTCGCTTGTTTTTCTTCTGATCGCTCAATACCTGGGAGACGTTACGTACAGCTAGTGCTGCTGACGGTTTGTGGGTATGTGATATAATCACTGTCTACTGCTAACGTATTGATGAGTCTTAGAGTCCCACAGAAGGGTTTCTTCGCTCAGGCGAAATGATGTGTGGTGCATATGGGATATGCGCGGGAGCTCGATTAAATGCGTATATTTGATACCGTATTTTAATAGGGCGTTTTCTATTGGTCGGGTCGTATGTGATATGACTGGATTATTAAATCAAGTGTTGGTTTAATATTATCGAATTTTAGCTCATTTATTCAAAACCTTTTCTTTATGATGTATGCATGAATGTATGTATATATATATATGTTGATATGAATGCACACATGGATGCATACATGTGTCATGGTTGATGATACAATGGAGATGGCAATGCAAGACTCACATGGTAAAATATTTATATATATTTTGTTTATTGAGAAAAAGAAAAATGGGAATAAATCATGGCTAAGTTTCTACACTCTTCATTACTTGACCTAGGATTAACCATAATCTATTCTCTCTTTGTTCTTTAACTCAATATTAAAAATATCTAGATATTTTATAACCATGGTTGTGGGTGAGTGTGACTCTCTCAAATTTATTTTCTTTTCTCATTTTATTATCATGAGAATTATCAAAAGAGCTCAAGATTAGCCATTCTCTTTCTTCTTCCTCATTCAAGCTCTTTAGCTTTTTCAAGTGAGTGAAGAATATTAAAAGAAAGGTTTTTTAAGTGAGATCCAAACCCACATCATCAATCTATATTAGTCTAGCCCACTAGTGTAGGTTGTTTGCTCCACTTCCATTTAGATCAAGTGAAGCTAGGAGCATGAGCCATAGGACTCTGTGGTGGATCGTCGTAGACTTCGAAGGTTTCGAGCGAACCCGTTCAAACACCAAGTAGTTCCAAGGAGTCACAAGAGAAGATCTACAAAGGTTGTATTACTCACCTCTTAGTGTTAGACACTTGTTAGTATGTGATACTAGTTCTTTGCTACCCTAATTTTCTAGTTCGATTCATGGTTGGTATTGTTTAGCGCCCCTAAATTTTTATTATAACATGTTTGATGCAAGCCAAACCCTAGGCATGGTGCTAGAGAATCCCTACACTTCAATCTTCATCCCAAGCTCCTCGTGGATTCCTTGATCAAGGTTGATCTCCGGTCTCCCCCCATCGAAGACGATCCACCCAAAAGTATGTAGTCCGAGCTCCAACCTCAAATTCGAGGCAACTCGAGTACCTAGTTCGCTATGCTAGATAGCCGAGATGAAGTAGAGAGTGGGTAGGATTAGATTGTCTCAATACACCCTAGGTTTCTTAACACATGAGACATATAGGATGGGGGTAGAAGAAGATGCCAAGAGAGGAGAGTGTGAGGCTAAGGAAAAACCAAGTGAAGAAAGTGGCTTGTGTTTTGTGTGAGTTATATGTGTTGTGAGTTTTTAGCAACTAAAGAAAGCCTCTCCCTAGAAAAGATCTTCCTCCTCACCACTATAAATATCTCACACAAAACAAAACCAAGCATGAGTCACTACATGACTCATGTCTATGAGTCACCAAGTGCACATGGATAAATCAATGCAAACAAAGAGTCATACTCTACACAATATTAAACATTTAACCTAAATGTTTAATAGCAAAGAAATAGCAACTTCTAAAAGTAATCTTGTAATAAATTACAAGAGTACCCCTCATCTGTATATACATACCTACATGCGTATTCCGAAAGAATACGAATACAATGAGACGAAAATAATCCAACAATATAATACTAGGATCCGGCTTAAACCAAATCCCACTAGTATTATCTGTCCGAGTCATGATCCATGCACAAGTGCTCGTATATGCTCGAACCCTGCCATAAAACCACTACAAAGTTTCGCCCGAAGTAGGGAAACCCTCTGTGTGGGACTCTAAAGACTCGTCAATACGCTGGCAGTGGGTTTAACCGCAAGCACGTCTGTGGCACTAGCTGTACGTAACGGCTATCCAGGTATTGAGCGAAAGGGAGGCCGACGATCAAACTCGTTCTGAAACTCTTACTGAGCCTGACAGTGATAATATCCGTACAGTCCGGTCCGTCCGTCTATGAGTATCGCATATCGAGTCTAGGGGGTGGATATAATCAGACCCCTAATAACTTTACATTTCGTGTTGGTATGAAACCCATCACTGCCTGAGAAATTACCGATCCTAGATCAGTAATTCCCGACTACCTTGGCCAAGGATTTCTGGTGATGGACACCCATGCACAACGCGACATCAACCTCCAATACCGGGAGAGATGAAACCCCTGACGATCCGCTCACCGCCTCCATGTGGCTCGGGATTGTACCCAACTAAAACCTATTTGCATGACTCCTTCAAGCCGTGGTAGGGTAGTAATCAACGCACAGTGGGAACTCATATGAGACAAATAACGATCTCAGGTAGATAGACTAGCCTGTACACATGTCACCAGGGAACTGCTATCTGACAATAAGTATAATACCAACTAGCAGGTTCCCGGCGAGTCCATCCGGTGTACTTATAACCCAATGAGCACCTGTATACATCTTAGGTGAACAAACTGACACCAATGGCTTGTGAGACCGGCCACCGCCCCTCGTCGGGGTTTCGATCAGTATACACTAGTCTACTCTGGAGTATCGATATCCAGTCTCGAAATTCCCACGACTAAGGACATTTAAGGTTGTGCTTATAGACCCCCAGCTCCCACGTATATGATCGCCATCATACTGCTGGTAGTCAAGCAAGAATCCTATGGGCTCTATCAACATTTAATAGTGATCTGTAAAGCCACCTAAAGCAAGTACATAATGATAAAAATAAACCAGATAGCCTACTATCAACTCAATTAAGATTGTTCTACCCGTATAGGTCCTCCCTCAATCATTGCAATCACGTGCCTGCGATCCAATAATTGACTTGAGGGCACTATAGCCAACGGCGCCGACATCTGGAGTTCCAACCTGGAGATCATGTTTTCTTAAAGATCTCTCCAAACCGTGGAATAATCCGTTTTGGCAAGAGGGGTAAGCTCAGTCCGACATATATAGGACCGTTCGACATTCTCGAACGAGTAGGATAAGTGGCATACCGTTTGGCACTACCCCCTCATTGGAAGGAGTGCACAACGTGTTCCACATATCCCAGCTTCGAAGATTTGTAAGCGACCCCAGCCACATCCTTGATCACTGTGAGCTCAATGTACAGATGGACCTAACTTGTGAGCAGCAACTCGTTGAAATCCTGGACCAAAAGGTAGAGTTATTGAGGAACAAGGAAGTAAATTTGGTTCGAGTGATGTGGAGAAAAGATTCGCCAGGAAAATCAATGTGGGAACTGTTGGGGTCAAAATTTGCACCCCGGTTGACCGAGTCAAAGTCAAGGTCAACCCCAAGCCAGGTAGGCCCAAGCCCAGGTCAAGCGGGCCCATGCCCGAGTCGAGCCCGCGGCCAGCCACCTCCATGCCAAAATATAGATCGTGTAATAAATAATTTTTATGTAATTTTTTCTGCATGAATGTATGCAAAATGGGCATAAAGCCAATATTTTGTAAGCCCATGGCTTATGTGCAAAAAAGAAATGGCACATGAGCCATGGGATGAGCAAAATGCCATTTTGTAAAGCCCAAGGGGCTATATGTAAATATGTAAGCCTATATAAGGCAATATGATGATGAATAAAGGATAGACTTTTTCATTCCCCTCTAAATTTAAGGTTTGTGCCTCTTTCTCCTTCCTCAAGGTTCTAAAACCTTCTTCTTTCCTTTGAATTAAATCAAGAGTTTTACTCTTCCTTTTTCAAAACTAAATAGTTTTTCACCAAAAAACCCACAATGGGGAATTTGGATCTACCATTAGATCTCAAAAAGGGGAGATTTTTAAGTCTCACCCCCTTTTTTCAAGATCCGGCCAAACGACAGGAAGAAGAAGGAGACCCATCTCCAGAAACCCCACTTTGGGGAAGAACTAGGGCTCAAGGGGAGCAGCCCCCTTCATCAGCTTCAAAACATCCTAAGAGTTTAACTCCACATATATATATATATATATATATAGAGAGAGAGAGAGAGAGAGAGAACAATAAGTGCTCCTTTCTGGGAGTACAACTCCCATTGCAGGGACCAAGTCCCTTTTGCGCTCAGAGCGCTAGCGCCCAAAGCGCTAGCGCCCAAGCGCCCACGTGCTGACACGTGGTGCACTAGCACTCAAAGCGCTAGCGCTCTTGCGCCCAAAGCGCTAGCGTCCAAGCGCCCACGTGCTGACACGTGGTGCGCTGGCGCTCAAAGCGCCAGCGCTCTAGCTCCCAAAGCGCTAGCGCCCGAGCACCCACGTGCTGACACGTGGTGCGCTCGCGCTCAAAGCGCCAGCGCTCTTGCGCTTAGAGCGCTAGCGTCCAAAACGCTAGCGCCCGAGCGCCCACGTTCTGACACGTGGTATGCTAGCGCTCAAAGCGCTAGCGCTCTTGCACTCAGAGCACTAGCGCCCAAAGCGCTAGCACCCGAGTGCCCACATGCTGACACGTGGTGCGCTAGCGCTCAAAGCGCTAGCACCCTTGCCCTCAAAGCGCTGGCACTTTTCCCACGCATCCTTTGGATTCCCTTTCTTTTTTTTATTTTATATATATATATGTATACACACACACACATACTATACAACACTATCCCTCCTAAAAAAAAATTTGGGCCAGGGCGCTGCCCCGCACCTCGTAAGGGAGCTGCTAGCCCCCTTGATCCAGAGCCTGCTATCCGGGTAGCGGGACCCCCGTAAAAACTCTGCGTGACTCCCGATATATCCAAAACCTCTCCAAAACACGACACTGCACATTGAGTTCACATGACCAGTTTAACCCGTTAATCGGAGGTCCCCTCGCCCCAAAGGTGAGGGGTAATTAACGGCAGCTTAGTTCGCGGCTGCCGGAGATTCGGATCCCCACAATCAATAAACCCCCGCCTACCCTAGGCAGGGGGAATCTGTAGTACGCCTGACAAGCGCGCGCATTCCCATCTCAATGGGGTGACGAAAAACACCCTACAGATTCTGGCATGCCCAGTGGGACCAATCTCTCCTCCCATATTTCGGGTTAAACGTTCATGCGAACTCAATCAATATACATATCGATAATTATACAAAAATAATGCTCTTTCATGCAGGACTTCAAGCGATCAAGCCTCAACCATGTCTCCAAGGATCAGCCCAGCTCTCGACATAGCTCCCATCTCCTACATGATGAAGATGGACGCCAGGACGGTCCTTCCGGACAGTCTTGGGCGACAATGGGAAGAGTCGCCGCTACCATTCGGCTCTATTCTGTTCGTGTCAGCTAACGCCATCCTAGCTCCTCAAGCTCCTGTAACATACAAGCCAGTCTCAAAAGGCAAGAAGCCAAATGTGGTGGTCTCGAAGGCGCCCCAACTCAGACGCAAGTCGGTGTTTGAGCGGCTCTCCTTGGCCCCATCTGGGGGCCAGGACATCAACACCAACAAGGCAACAAGGCATCTCGAGCAAGCTCCGGCGGTGCCCCTGACAACTGCTCGATCGGGTGTCTTCTCTAAGCTCCCCGCTAATCGACTCACGGTGGCTTCCCAGGAAAAAGATGCTCGCCAAGCCCTTAAAATTGAGAAGTTAAGGCAGAAAAGGCTCAGATATAGAGCCAACCAAAGGGCTAGGGCTCCTGCTAGGCTGAACTTCATGTGGTTCAAAGAACAGGGTTACCCCGCCGATGATGAGGAAATGGATGGATATGTGGTCCACACTGTCTACACGGTGGGCACGCGCAGCAAGAACAAGGATGGGGCCACCACATCTCAAATCCAATCTGGCTTGAATGTGGCTGCCGCTTCCCAAGAACAGCCACCTCCGCTGGATGATGAAAACCCACTCGACGAGGATGATAGGCAGAAAGACCCCTCAGTCCATGTAGAGTCAAGCTCGGACAGCGAGGAAGAGCCGACTTTCCACCTCAGGACCGCGGAGCAATAGCTGCTTCAAGAGCTCCGAAAGCAGCTCAGGAACAAAAACAAGAAGATGGCCAAGCTCTACTCAAAAATTGACGACTTGACAAACGTTGTCTTACAGCTCACGGCCTAACGTGCCTCTCAGCCGCCCAATCAGGTTCAGGGCTTTCATGAACCGGGAAACGGTGTCCCGAAACAGCTGACGCCCGTTCCCTCAAATCCAAAAGTAGGCGGACCGCATGAAAATCAGTCGCATCCTATCTCGGGAAATGTCTTGGCTGCCGATGACAGTAGCCTGCTAACTCAAGATCAAATCATGGATTTGGTTGCCAACAAAGTCAAAACATTGGTGGCCGAAGCCGAAGCGCAAAAAGATATCAGCAGTAGTGGGAGACCATATCCTGCTTAGTATGATCTGGTAGAATTTTATAGCGGCTATGTCATCCCCAAATTCTGAAGATTTGATGGGACGGGAAATGCGAATCAGCACATCGCCCACTTTAAAGCCTCATGCGGGAATACTGGGGGCAATGATGCGCTTCTCCTCCGCCAGTTCGTTAATAGCTTGGCCGATGTTGCTTTCGACTGGTACGCGAGCATACCGGATGGCTCCGTTATAACTTTCGTCCAAATGGAGTCTCTGTTTCGGCAGAGGTTCATGAGCGTTAGCGATAAGATCACCATCGCTGACCTCGTAAGGACCAAGCCAAAGAACAACGAAAGTAGCACGGATTTTATAACCCGGTGGCACAATCTCTCCGTCAAATGTGAACCGCCGATAGAGCATGACTAATCTGTCAGTCTCCTCATTAAAAATCTCAACAATTGGATGACCCCGTTTCTATGCACCACGGGTCTCAAAATATTCCAAGAGCTGACCAGGAAAGTCCAGATATTGGAACGCTCAAAGCAGGAGTCCTCTTCTGACTCCCAAAATAACAATAGGTCCTGGAGAAACCGAAAGGACGAAAATCTCAAAGGCGGAAATTCCGACGATACTGAATCTTTCAGTGCCTCAGCTAACCGAAATAAGCAAGGGTCGAGCGGGCCTAATGCCAACCAGCTTCGGAAGCCGATGTTTGGAGAGGGAGGAGAATCTCCACTGAAAGAGAAGATGGAAAAGGTCTATTCCTTCAGAAGGGACAAAATCCGTAAAATATTCAAAGACGCCCCGAGGAACGGTCTACAACTGCCATAGTCAAAAAGACCGCAGGAAGCGAATAGGACCGACGAACCCAAATACTGCCCCTATCACAGAGTGATAGGTCATGCCATTGAGGACTGCTTCATTTTCAAAGATTGGGTCGAAAAGCAATACAAGGCAGGAGAGATAGAACTGTCTAAAGGCGTGTTAACAAACAGTCCAGCCGCGACCGCCAATTTCATACAAACGGAGACCGAAGTTCTTCGTGAAACTGATTCTCTCAGACATTTGCCTTTGTCTGAAAACAATCGACCACCACGTCATTAAACTGGGAACAGTAGACCTCTAAGTCTTTAAACTGGGAACCGATAACCACCACGTCGTTAAACTGGGAACAATCGACCTCTAAGTCGTTAAACTGGAAATGTAAAAAAAACATGTGTAAATAAAAAAAAAGAATGTGTAAATAAATAAATAAAAAGAAAAGCCGAAATGATGGTGCAACTCGCAATAAAAATCAGTGAGTAAAAATAAAAATGAAAATAAAGCCGAAATGATGGGGCAACCGCGAATAAATAGCCGAAATGATAGGGTAATCACGACCTTCGCGATAAGAAAAGATGAAATGATAGAGCAATCGCGGTAAAACAAAAACAAAAACAAAAAATCAAACAAAACAAAGGCGAATGATGAGTCGCTCCTGGTACCATATTCCAGTGCAGCGATGCAGACGCCAACAAAAATTCAAATTTCCAAAATTCACCCCGCCCTACGGCCAGTCCCCAAATTGACTGCCATATACAATCCACGGGCTCAAATAATTCTCGTCATACCCATGCCCCACCACAATCACCAGTTACGCGGCTGGTCTCCGCCTTTGGAATTATGCTCCATTTAGAAGACCCACTCATGTGTCCTCACGATACATGAGGAGAACAAACCTTTATAGGATCCTTACAACTCATAAAGAAAAAACACATTTAGGAGTCCTCACGACTCCAAAGGAGAAAATACACCTGCGGGATCCTTACGACTCGTAGGGAGAAAATGCTTTTATGGGACCCTCACAACCTATAAAATTGAAAAGCCTTAGGCGATGAGGATCTAAACCTGTCTCCTAAGTCATCGCTCCCCAATCCCCAAGTGGCGAATGATGAGTCGCTCCTGGTACCATATTCCAGTGCAGCGATGCAGACGCCGGCCAAAATCCAAATCCCCAAGTGGCGAATGATGAGTCGATCCTGGTACCATATTCCAGTGTAGCGATGCAGACGCCAACCAAATTCCAAATCCCAATCCCTAAATGGCGAGTGATGAGTCGCTCCTGGTACCATATTCCAGTGCAGCGATGCAGACACCAACAAAATCTCAAAATTTTTCCGGCCCTACGGTCTGGATCATACATCCTGCAAAACCGTATACAATCCACGGGCGTAAAACGATCCCAATCTCTCCCAAGTCCTACCGGAGAGACCACATTCAAAATCCCACCGGCGGGGAAGATTCAAAAAAAAAAGAGAAGAAAAAAAGAAGATATGTGCACAAGCAAAATGGGCACGGATGAAAACCCAAAAGGGCTCCGTGAGTAAAAACAGCAGGACTGCCGGCGAGATTGTGAAAACCCGAAAGGGCGCAAACTCATGAAAAAGTGATGAAATGCACTCACAAAGTCCTCTCGACTTTGTGAGGAGAAAATTCCCGCGTGAGATCCTTACGACTCATAAAAGAGCAACACACTTAGGAGTCCTCATGGCTCCTGAGCAGAAAATACACCTACGGGATCCTTACGACCCCGTAGGGAGAAAATGCTTTGTGAGACCCTTACGGCTCACAAAATTGAAAAGTCTTAGGTGATAGGGACCTAAAACCTGTCTCCTAAGCCATCGCTTCCTGATAAGCAAGCGCAAATGATGATTCGCTCCTAGTACCATATTCCAGTGTAGCGATACTGATGCCAAGTAAAAACCAATTCCCAAATCCTCCCGGGGTAAATGATGAGTTACTTCTGGCATTATTCCAGTGTAGCAATACAGATGCTAAACCAAAACCAATTCCTAAATCCTCTCATGAAAAATGATGATGCGCTTCTGTTACCATATTCCAGTATAGCGATGCTGATGTTAACCCAAATCAAATCAAGCCAACAATCTCTGCGGCGGAATCATGCTCAGACCCAGAATTTACCTCGTGTCGAAATCATGCTTCGCCTCAGGATATCTACCTTCCCTGCCGGAATTATGCTCCGCCTCGGAATCAAATCAACCAACCAGTTCTGCGTCGGAGTCATGCTCCATCTCAGAGTGTACCCCGCATCAAAATCAAGCTTCGTCTCGGTGTATCTGCCTTCCCTGTCGAAATTATGCTTCGGCTCGGAATCAACCAACGACCTCCTCGTCGGAATTATACTCCGCCTCGGAATCAAATCAACCAGCAAGCTCTGCATCGGAATCATACTCCGTCTCAGAGTGTACCCCATGTTGAAATCAAGCTTCGCCTCGGTGTATCTGCCTTCCCTGTCGGAATTATGCTTCGGCTCGGAATCAACCAACGACCTCCTCGTCGGAATTATGCTCCGCCTCGGAATAAAGTCAACCAGCAAGCTCTACTTCGGAATCATGCTTCGTCTCAGAATGTGCACCCCGTGTCGAAATCATGCTTCGCCTCGGTGTATCTGCCTTCCCTGTCGAAATTATGCTTCATCTCGGAATCAAGTCGGCCAACAAGCTCTGCGCCAGAATCATGCTCCGTCTCAGAATGTACCCCGTGTCGAAATCATGCTTCGCCTCGGAGTATTTGCCTTCCCTGTCGGAATTATGCTTCTCCTGGGAATCAACCTCTGCATTGAAATTATGCTTCGGTCAGAATGTATGCCGCTCGTCGGAATGATGCTTCGATCCCTGAAATCATGCTCCGCTCTTCGGAATGATGCTCTGATCCCTCTGGAATGATGCTCCGCTCTTCGGAATAATGCTCTGATCCCGGAATTATGCTCCGACTCTTTGGAATGATGCTTCGATCTTTGGAAACATGCTCCGCTCTTCGGAATGATGCTCCGATCTTTGGAATCATGCTCCACTTCGGAATGATGCTCCGATTCCCGGAATTATGCTCCGACTCTTCGGAATGATGCTCCGATCCTTGGAATCATGCTCCACTCTGGAATGATGCTACGATCCCCGGAATTATGCTCCGACTCTTCGGAATGATGCTCCAACCTTAGAATTATGTTCCGCAAATCAGAATAATACTCTGATCCCCGGGAATCATGCTCCTCGAGGGATACTCCGACCCGGGAATCATGCTCCCTGAGGGATACTCCGACCCTGGAATTATACTCCGCAAATCGAAATGATGCTCAGATCCCCCGGAATCATGCTCCCCGGGATGATGCTCCGCCCCTGGAATGATGTTCCACCTCGAAGTCCAACTTCAAGATCCATCAATTTCGTGCACACAACTCATGCATGTGGTGTGCATTCATTGATGGGGGGCACTTTGTTGGGGCCAAAATTTGCATCCCGGTTGACCGAGTCAAAGTCAAGATCAACCCCAAGCCAGGTGGGCCCAAGCCCAGGTCAAGCGGGCCCATGCCCATGTCGAGCCCGCGGCCAGCCTCCTCCATGCCAAAATATAGATCATGTAATAAATAATTTTTATGTAATTTTTTATACATGAATGTATGCAAAATGGGTATAAAGCCAATATTTTGTAAGCCCATGACTTATGTGCAAAAAAGAAATGGCACATGAGCCATGGGATGAGCAAAATTCCATTTTGTAAAGCCCAAGGGGCTATATATAAATATGTAAGTCTATATAAGGCAATATGATAATGAATAAAGGATAGACTTTTTCATTCCCCTCAAAATTTAGGGTTTGTGCCTCTTTCTCCTTCCTCAAGGTTCTAAAACCATCTTCTTTCCTTTGAATTAAATCAAGAATTTTACTCTTCCATTTTCAAAACTAAATAGTTTTTCACCACAAAACCCACAAAGGGGAACTTGGATCTACCATTAGATCTCAAAAAGGAGAGATTTTTAAGTCTCACCCGCTTTTTTTTCAAGATCCGGCCAAACGACAGGAAGAAGAAGGAGACCCATCTCCAGAAACCCTACTTTGGGAAGAACTAGGGCTCAAGGGGAGCAGCCCCCTTCATCAGCTTCAAAACATCCTAGGAGTTTAACTCCTCATATCTCTCTCTCTCTATATATATATATATCTATATATATATATATATATATATATATATATATATACAAAGAACAATAAGTGCTCCTTTCTGGGAGTACAACTCCCATTACACTCCCATTGCAGGGACCAAGTCACTTTTGCGCTCAGAGCGCTAGCGCCCAAAGCGCTAGCGCCCGAGCGTCCACGTGCTGACACGTGGTGCGCTAGCGCTCTTGCGCTCAGAGCGCTAGCGCCCGAGCGCCTACATGCTGACACGTGGTGTGCTCGCGCTCAAAGCGCCAGCGCTCTTGCGCTGAAAGTGCAAGCGCCCGAGCGTCCACGTGCTGACACGTGGTACGCTAGCGCTCAAAGCGCCAACGCTCTTGCGCTCAGAGCGCTAGCGTCCAAAGCGCTAGCGCCCGAGCGCCCATGTGCTGACACGTGGTACGCTAGCGCTCTTGCACTCAGAGCGTTAGCGCCCAAAGCGCTAGCGCTCGGGCGCCCACGTGCTGACACGTGGTGCGCTAGCGCTCAAAACGCTAGCGCCCATGCGCTCAAAGCGCTGGCGCTTTTCCCACGCATTCTTTGGATGCCCTTTTCTTTTTTTATTATATATATATATATATTTATATATATATATGTATGTATGTATGTATGTATGTATACACACACACACACACATACTCTACAACACTATCCCTCCCAAAAAAAATTTTGGGCCGGGGCGCTGCCCCGCACCTCGCAAGGGGCTGCTAGCCCCCTTGACCCCCAGCCCGCTATCCGGGTAGCGGGACCCCTGTAAAAACTCTGCGTGGCTCCCGAAGGGACCCCCGCATGACCAGTTTAACCCGTTAATCGGAGGTCCCCTGGCCCCAAAGGCGAGGGGTAATTAACGGCAGCTTAGTTCGCGGCTGCTAGAGATTCGGATCCCCACAATCAATAAACCCCCGTCTACCCTAGGCAGGGGGAATCTGTAGTACGCCTGACAAGCGCACGCGCATTCCCATCTCAATAGGGTGACGAAAAATACCCTACAGGAACAAGAAGACGACATGCGTGCAAGATAACCCCATTTAATTGTAAATTAGTCCTTATGTAATTGTAAATTTCGAGAACGAAAATTTTATGAGGGTAGAATGTAACGATTTGATTTTACTGTACGAAAATTTTTAAGTTAATGTATAGAATGGAGTTTGCAAGCCTGAGTATACTTTATAAGTTATTTTTGTTTAAGAACAGCAAGAAATAACTTGTAGATCATTGGTAAAGACTTGCACTGCTGTGACGTAGCCCCTATGTTCGAATCCCCTTAGGCGCATTATATTTTTTTTGATTTTTCTTTTAAACTTTTTGGAAGCCCAAATGTTTACACGTGCACTACACATAGAAATGAAAAGTGGGGGAAAACAAACATGTGCATAATGTTATTAACAGCGACATGGACACGTGGCCAAGATCCGACGGCTCCCCACCATAAGATGGCCGGCGAGATTGGTGTTTTGGCCGGCGGGGACGGGCCCCCCGTGGGTAAAAGTCCCCGAGCCTTGCACACAAAATCCTAGGCCTACCCCATCACCCCTGCACTGTTTGATTTTTCTGAAATTAAACAGAGACTTCAATTTCATCTTTAAATCCAATTTTAATGCATTTTAATTCATTCTTTCAATTTTAAAACCCTAATTCCACACTATAAATATAACCCCATACCCAAGCCCCTCTTCATTCTGAAAATTCTATCCAAAATCCTCAAATTTTTCTAAGTACAAGAAGAGTACATATGGAGTTAGCAAAAGATCAACTTCCGGTGAGGAATCGAGCAAATTCTGGCAACCCCGCGACGCCACGACAACTACACCCTCTTCTTCTACCCCATCTTTATCTTTCTAACTTGTAAGTCCCCTCTCATCATCCCCCTTCTTCTCTAAAATCTCTTTTCAAAACAAATATCGGTAAGTGGAGTTAGTACCGATGTAAATCTTCTAAACTATAAATCTCACTTTTTAATTACATATTGTTCATCTAACTTTTACATAATATTTGTAACACTATTATAAATGTTTAGAACTAACTTTCACTCTAACACATCATGTTAAATAACTTAAATCTCACTTTTACATGAAAATACCATGAAAATATACGTCATTTTTATTCCTTTGTTTGTACATACCTCTAGAAAACATCACGGGGTAATGACCTACCTCTCACATACACACATGTTTACATAGAATGATACTCTTTCGAACATATGTTTGTGGCGAATACAACATTTCATTAAAATACCATGAACTATAAAAACCTGGTTTTCTTTGAATTATATTATCAAAACTCTTTGCGATTATGCATATACAACCTTTTTTAGGGGACCCGCTATTGGATGGTGCGGATTATCGCACATCCTTGGGCTAATAGAGCGAGATGCAGATCTCCTCACGGAGCATTCGGTCTTGAAAGATTTTTAATACAACTTTTTAAGAAAAACGAGATTTTCTATTCAATAATAATATTAACTTTTATAAATATATAAATATTATCAAACCACATATTTTCAAGATATAATAAAATTTCATGTTTTCGAAAATATAAAAGAATGATAAGTTTCACCAAAATACCCTCAAGTTATTCAAAAAACAAGTTTTACACTAAAATATCTTGAACTATCCAAGCTAAACTATTATCCGTAGAATACTTCAAAATTTTTAAAATTCACAATTATGGAAACCCTAAATAATATAAATAAATACTCTAGATTTATTTTGAAAGTATATAAAATATTTTTTCATAAAACCCCCTCGAGTTATATAAAATTACATTTAAGAACTTTAGTAAATATATGTTTAAGCAGGATCAATTCTCTTGATCCTCAGGGAGCCGGAGAAAGTGAGTGCTTGCCTATTTAAGGTAGAAAAACTTAACGGTGTTATCAATGGTAATTATCTTGGAAAAAGACACAAATCCTACCGTCCATGTGCAGCAGTTACCGATAATTCCCAAACCTAGTTCAGGATCCAAATCAGTTTATAAGTGTCTGACTCAATTCTGAGTCTAAATCAAATCTGAGTCTAACTCAAATCAGAGTCCAATTCAACATGAATCCAATATACCAAACATGAATACTTGAACCTGAACCCGAATACCAGAAAAAGATTAACCTGCAAACATGACTTGACCTGACCGAACCATGGCTATAACTTGACTTGATTACAAGCCTACTTGTTTGCATCCTGAACCCGATTACAAGAACTTGTATCCATGGTCTCGGCAAGTCTGATAACTATAATTCAATACAATACATTACTGGGTTTTAAAGGGGTAGATTGGTACGGAATGTATTAAAAGTGGCACGATGATGGACACTAAAAGACACCTACTTGAACTCTCGTACCGTTGTCCCGTGGTTTTGAAGGGGCTTTTTACTTACTTGTTACCTTAGTCCACAGGATAATTGGACTCCTCTCGTATACACCGATACCTTATGTATCAAGTTACAAACAACTACGTTAGTATAACAAATATATACCTGTATAATCCCATGGTGAGGGCATTGAACAAGTAGGTCTTTGAATCTTTCAAAACACTTCCAAAATGGTTCGGAAGGAAGCTGGGTAAATTGTATTATCTCATTGCGAATTCTCGCGGTCTTGTGATGAGGATAAAACTTTTTAAGAAAAGCTTTAACAAACTCGTCCCAATTTCGAATTGAATGTGATGCTGTGCTGTATAGCCACTTCTCGGCTAAGTCACATAAGGTGAAAGGAATGACGCATAGCCTTATAGCATCATCGGATAATTGGGTTGTTTTCATCATGGCACAAACGTTTTGGAATTTATTGATAAAGATATAGGCATCTTCGGATTCCAATCCATGAAATTTTGGCAGCATATTGATGAAGTGGGGTTTTATTTCAAAATTGTCCCCATTTGCCGGTGGGGGTGAAAGACAGGTAGGTAAAGAGGTGCGGACAGGGTAGAAGAGATCCTGGAGCGCGATTCGTTGGGGCGCTACAACAGGCGGGAGATTCGGGTTATCCGCACCTAACGGAGGTGGAATCAGTCCTGTGGGTAAGGTGTTGTTGGGATTATGTCCCGACATACCTTTGGAAGAAGAATTTGAAGGTGGAGGTAAAGAAGTGGAAAGGATTTCGACTTCGGAGTCGAAAGGTTCATCGGTCGGTACCAACGAAACACGGACTAATCGGGCGCTAGTGTCCCTAGTCCAACCGGACATACACTAAAGGGTTAGTGCAGTCAAAAAGGTGAAAGACAGAATGTGGAGGTAAGAGAATGTCAATGAGAGGAAGTGGTGAAGCGCAAAGATTTCTTTAGCGACAAGTTGCAAGATTTTGAAAAGATTTTTCCTTTTTCATTTTATTTAGAACTGTTAGCAAAAAGATTTTCGATAAAAGATATGCAAAACAGAAAAGATCACTTGCAATCAAATCTTTTTATTTTATGCGCGGCGCAAAGAATCCTGCAGAAAATCAATTATTGGAAGGGGGAAGATTTTTAAGCGCAAAGAATACTGCAGAAGATTTGGCAAAAGATATATGGAGATTGGCAGAAGAGAGAGAGAGAGAACAAACAGTGCAAAATTCGCGTGCTGAAGTCATCAGGGGACCGCGGTTCTGCGGCTTTGATAGGGTTATGGCCGTGGTTTAGCGGCGGGATGGAGGGATCATGCCTTTGAAAAAATTCTGTAGCTCTGCTATTCCAATCCTCTTCTGTTCTGTTGTACCAATTTCTGTTTCGCCTTCTGGATTATTCCAGATCCGTCGATCCTGCAGAGATTCACAAAAAAATACCCTTCAAACAGTAAATGATAAATTTTTTATATTTTTGATCTTTTAGATTTTTTAGATTTTTATATTTTATATTAACCCGAAATTACAAAAAGGAAATTTTACGCCATCCCCGGCAACGGCGCCATTTGATTTAGAGAGATTTTATAGATCAAAAATATATTTACCGCAATCAAGAACGGCGTCGCTTGGTAGCTAGCCGGTGAGTACAGGTCGGTCCACAGGGATTTTGTAAATTTCCTAAATGTTCTTACGAGCTAATTCAAAGGGTGTTGGATCTTTTAATTAAATTTAAAAACTAAGTTGAGTTATACTAGGATTAGGAAACTAAGATTATCTAGATCTAAGTCTTGCTAGGGTTAGGTCTAGGGTAAGTTGAGAGATTATAGGTTTCCTCACCGCTTTCAATGCCCTAATTTAGGTCTATTAGATGTTATGGTAATTATCAATAAAGTGGATTAGAATCATTTGGGAAGATATTTCTTCCTCTAGGTTCTTGTCCTTCCTTTATCGATCCTTACGCTAACCTCTATGGAAAATACGCGCAACCGATCCTTTATACTACGATATCACCGCTACCTCGAGGGGTAAGGTGCCGCAGGGAGCGGTGTGTGCATGTATGCATGGAGTTCTAATTCTTATGTGAGATGGGGCAAGAAAGGGGAGAGAGATCTCATCTCTCAAATCTTTCCCTAAAGCTAACCCTAACAAGCGAGGAGACTACTCGCTCATTAGGGAATTAAAAGACATTCTAAATTAGCTTTGTGGGCTGCTTCTGGGCTTTTGGGGCTTCCTTATTCTTTGGTTGTTTCTTTAAAATAGCTTCTGGTTCTTTTCCAGATTTTCCAGTGAATAATTGTGGTGGACTTTAACCGTGGCTTTGTAATCTTGGACCTTGCATTGCCTCGTACTGATCTTTTGTGTAGGCTTGATTAAGATACTTCTATTTGTTGGTCAAAGTCCCACTTTTGCATCGTCTTTTATCTTTTTCACTGTTTTTGCTCCAAAGAACCTGTAACCTGTAACTAAGTAGCAGACATGGGTCAAAAGCACCTGTTTATTTGTAAAATGCATGAGAATGGGGAATATAATATTGCAATATTATGGTATGAACAAATACCCCCAAACTTATCTTTTGCTCGTCCTTGAGCAAACTTAGTTTTATTCTCGACAAAAAATCTAACCTCACTTTCGCAGGGAAACCGCGATTGCACTGAGCTTGTGCAACAAGCCGTTAAACCTATATGTGTCCCTAGTAGGAGGAGTGTTGTCTCCTGAGGGTTTTCAGCGGATACTACCCACAAAATCCTATCAATTCGACCTTTCGACTTTTATTCTCCAATTAGGTTTTCTAACAAGGAATTCTATTATCGTCGACTCGTAAATTATCCACCCATATTCTTCACACTTCTTCATCATTTAACTTAAGATTATATATGTTCTGCAGACCTATTTAGCTTTTGGCATCTCTTAAGTTTTCCTTCTAGGGTTCCATCTCCACTTAGGAATTTCTATCAACTCTATTAAAGATACAAGTTCTATTCTTCATTCCTCTCTTTTATCTAAATCCCAATTACATACCCCTACGTGTGTGTGTATATCACCCCTACACTTGGAAATTCAAATCAAGCAATCATACCCTGTCCGTTGTCCAAAGTACTTATTAATTGGTGAATTTTTAGATGAATTTTGCTTACACATCTTTCATGCGACCGTTAATAGTTCTTGAGGTACCAACGACAGATTACAAAATACGTTTGCACTTTAAAGCGTAATTCCTAGTCTTTCAACACCTAAGGCTTTTAGCAGTGACTCCCAAACCAGTTGGTCTAAGGCACTAGGTGATGAAGCACCCTCGCTAAATATTTTTTCATTAATGCAGCCTTAAGTAATCACAAAAACCGGTGTTCATTTTTTTTTTCTCTTTATTCACTTTTTTCTTTTATTTTCTTTGTACTAAGGACTTTAGACAAGAGCATTTCAAGGTCTCCTCTACTATTCCAAGTTTCAAGGTGCGTGTTTGTGCAATTTGTAGGGTATACATTTTCAGAATCTAGACTTAAGCTAGGAATTATTTTTCAAATTTATACTCTAATAACAATATCAATACTTTTCCTTCGTTTCGACTTAGCCCAAGAAGTGAACTCAAAATTTGCCTATTTCTAAATAAACTACAAAGACATATACTTTCTACCGTTAAATTTTAAGGAAGCTTATTTTTAGGGTTTTTAATTTACTAAATCTAAGATCTAGTTGTTCCTAGACAGTTAACCTATTTGTCAAACTCAAGTCAAATAAGGCCAAAATTGAACATATTAATTTTTATAATTTTTGAAATTTTTCAATTTTTTATGGGTTTTAAAATAAGTATGCAAATGCAAAAATATATACAAATGAATGCGAAGGAAGAAGACTTACCGAGCATACCCCCAAACTTAAACTTGACAGTGTCCTTACTGTTATGCTACACCAAGAGGGTCAAAATGTCGGCACTCCCCTGTTTATTTATTTTTAAAAAAATTATTTTTTTATTGTTAAAAGAAAAACAAAATTATATACAGAAAGGCTCTCCCCAAACTTCATTGAAACAATGTTAAACGTCATTGCCAAACTTTGCAAAGACTAAACGTCAACACCAACCATTCGAAAAATTTATCTGTAAAGAGTATCGGTTGGTGGAAGAACATGTTGTACCGATCCAAAAAGAATTGGGGAAGATAGAAGTGGTGGGATGGAAAGTGTGGAAGTGAATAGATATGATGTGGTGATGAATCAAAACGAGAATGTGAATGATCAGCAATCAGTGGAATATTGGCATTCTCGTAGCTTATTAAAAGAAAAGGGGGTGGTTCAACTTCTAAAGGAGGAGGTTGACTAACCACACTATCCCCAAGATATTTCTGTGGATCCATTATCGACTTGGCATTATCCATCATATGCATATGATATTCAATTATGAGGGAACTAATCTCTTCGATGTCCGCCATAGTCCAGCCGAAAGCTTGTCGCCTATCTTGTAAGACCATTAAAAGGGTGTTCTCTTGCTCGAGGGCTAGAGAGGCCAATATGATAACGGGAAGGTCTCATTCTCACCTATGTAAGCATATTTAAGGTGAGACGGCAAGGGCGTGAGTTCAAGTTTCGGAGGCGAAACAATCATAGGTAAAATTGGGGAATCTACCTCGAACTCAAAGGACTCCAACACAGGTTCGAAATCACTGCAAACAACCGATTCGGATGGTTCAACTAACTCATCCAAAAATTCAAAAGACTCATATTCGAGCGGTGAGTCGTCAAAATAATCCGAAAAAGTGAAACATTCATAATCAATATCGGTTGTATTAACTGTGGTAGATTCGAGGAGGGACGCACTAGTGGCGTCAAAACTGTTTTCATCAAACAAAAATCTTTCAAGCTCGCAGTCCTCCTGCATGATTTCGTGAATAGAGAAAACTTCTCGTGTACTAGTTTTATACATAGGGGGCAGACTTCCTAACTTGTAAATATTGAACTCACTAGACATCTTCCCGAAGGATAGAGTCATGGAGCCATTGCGACAATTTATTACGGCATTGGAAGTGGCCAAAAATGGTCGACCGAGGATCACCTGGATTTGGTTCCGTGGGTTAGCAACAGGTTGTGTGTCCATAACAATAAAATCAACGGGGAATATGAAGTCCCCAACTTTGATCAACACATCCTCTAGCTCACCCCTAGGATGGGTGATTGATCGATCAGCCATTTGGAGAGTACAACGAGTGGGTTTCAACTCTCCAACCCCTAATTGCTCGTACACGGAGTAGGGAAGCAGGTTAACACTGGACCCAAGATCTAAAAGTGCTCGATTAATTTTCTTATCCCCAATTGTTATTGAAATCGTAGGACAGCCGGGGTCCTTTCGTTTTTGGGGTAAGGGTTGAGGTTGGTTAATAGCATTGCTCACTGCACTAGCCACTAGCACTTTCTTGGGTATTTGAGATTTTCTCTTCGAAGAGCATAAGCCCTTTAAGATTTTCGCATACGAAGGGACTTGTTGGATTGCATCCAAGAGAGGTATATTTATGCTAACCTGTTTAAATAACTCCACAATCCTCTCCATTTGTGGAGTTGGTTTATTGGGACTCAACCTGTTTGGAAATAGAGCATCTTGAAAATCTGTTGAGTCTAAAGTCTGTAGAGTAGAATGTGGAGTTGGAACGGATCCCAGTATGGGTGTGTTCGTGAAGTGAGAAATGGGTCCGTTCGGATTAGAAGAAGAAGAGCCTTTTGAAGAATGAAGAATAGGCTCTAGCGGAGAAGATGAAGGTGAAGAAGAGGATGGAGAAGAAGAAAGAGGAGGAGGAGAAGAAGGAGAAGAAGGAAAAGAACCACCGGCGGGGGTGTCATCACTAGTACCCACATTATTTTGCAACACTTTTCCAGATCTCAACGTGGTCACCGCATTTACATTGTGATATTCATGTGCGTTGTGTGTGTGACCGGGATTTGGCAATGGTTGAGATGGAAGCTTTCCCTTTTCTCTCTTGCTCAACGCAGCAGTTAATTGTGCAATTTGTGCCTCAATAGATTTAATGCTTTGATCGTGTGAAGCATTGTTCTGCACCAAAGACTGGACGCAATTTTCCAATCTTGCTGCGGATTCTGTAGATTGCTTGAGAAACGCATCTAGACTTTTTTCTAGCGAGATAACCTTATCATCATTTGGTTGAACCAAATTGTTCATTTGATTAGGATAAGGTTGTGTTTGGAAAGGTTGCTGGTATTGAGTTTGTTGGGGTGCTTGTTGTTGTGGAGGAGGAGGCCTTTGAAAGTTGTTGTTTCCTTGGAATTGCTGATTTTGATTCCAAGCAAAATTTGGGTGACTCCTCCAACCCGGATTGTAGGTCGAAGAGTAAGGATCATTTCGTTGTCGTTGCTGAAAGGCAGCATTGACTTGATCTTTTCCTTAAACAGGTGGATTGTAAGGGCACTCTTCGGTAAGGTGTGATGGATCCAAACAACAAGCACAAACAGTTCGGGGGGGTAAAGCAGTGGCAGGAGAAGACGATGAGATTTTGGTCCCAATGGCTTCTAGCTTTTTCATAAGTGCGGCCATCTCGGCCTTCATAGCAATCGACATATCTACTTGATGTATGCCTGCCCTAGGTTGACCAATAGAAGAAGATGAGGTGGTCTTTGTGCTCTCCCACTGATTGTTTGTTCACTAAGATCCTCGAGAAACTGCTATGCTTCCTCACTAGATTTGGTTAGAAAGTGACCTTGACTAATGGTTTCTAGCAACTGCTTCATTGCCGGGTTCAATCCCTCGTATAATGTTCGGCAAAGTTGCTAATTTTCGATCCCATGGTGAGGGCATTGAACAAGTAGGTCTTTGAATCTTTCAAAACACTTCCAAAATGGTTCGGAAGGAAGCTGGGTAAATTGTATTATCTCATTGCGAATTCTCGCGGTCTTGTGATGAGGATAAAACTTTTTAAAAAAAGCTTTAACAAACTCGTCCCAATTTTGAATTGAATGTGATGCTGTGCTGTATAGCCACTTCTCGGCTAAGTCACATAAGGTGAAAGGAATGGCGCTTAGCCTTATAGTATCATCGGATAATTGGGTTGTTTTCATCATGGCACAAACGTTTTGGAATTTATTGATAAAGATATAGGCATCTTCGGATTCCAATCCATGAAATTTTGGCAGCATATTGATGAAGTGGGGTTTTATTTCAAAATTGTCCCCATTTGCCGGTGGGGGTGAAAGACAGGCAGGTAAAGAGGTGCGGACAGGATAGAAGAGATCCTGGAGCGCGATTCGTTGGGGTGCTACAATAGGCGGAAGATTCGGGTTATTCTCACCTAACAGAGGTGGAATCAGTCCCGTGGGTAAGGTGTTGTTGGGATTATGTCCCGACATACCTTCGGAAGAAGAATTTGAAGGTGGAGGTAAAGAAGTGGAAAGGATTTCGACTTCGGAGTCAAAAGGTTTGTCGGTCGGTACCAACGAAACACGGACTAATCGGGCGCTAATGTCCCTAGTCCAACCGGACATACACTAAAGGTTTAGTGCAGTCAAAAAGGTGAATGGCAGAATGTGGAGGTAAGAGAATGTCAATGAGAGGAACTGGTGAAGCGCAAAGATTTCTTTAGCGACAAGTTGCAAGATTTTGAAAAGATTTTTCCTTTTTCATTTTATTTAGAACTGTTAGCAAAAAGATTTTCGATAAAAGATATGCAAAACAGAAAAGATCACTTGCAATCAAATCTTTTTATTTTATGCGCGGCACAAAGAATCCTGCAGAAAATCAATTATTGGAAGGGGGAAGATTTTTAAGCGCAAAGAATACTGCAGAAGATTTGGCAAAAGATATATGGAGATTGGCAGAAGAGAGAGAGAGAACAAACAGTGCAAAATTCACGCGCTGAAGTCATCAGGGGACCGCGGTTCTGCGGCTTTGATAGGGTTATGGCCGCGGTTTAGCGGCGGGATGGAGGGATCATGCCTTTGAAAAAATTCTGTAGCTCTGCTATTCCAATCCTCTTCTGTTCTAATGTACCAATTTCTATTTCGCCCTCTGGATTATTCCAGATCCGTCGATCCTGCAGAGATTCACAAAAAAATATCCTTCAAACAGTAAATGATAAAAAATTTATATTTTTGATTTTTTATGATTTTTATATTTTATATTAACCCGAAATTACAAAAAGGAAATTTTACGCCATCCCCGGCAACGGCGTCATTTGATTTAGAGAGATTTTATAGATCAAAAATATATTTACCGCAATCAAGAACGGCGTCGCTTGGTAGCTAGCCGGTGAGTACGGGTCGGTCCACAGGGATTTTGTAAATTTCCTAAATGTTCTTAGGAGCTAATTCAAAGGGTGTTGGATCTTTTAATTAAATTTAAAAACTAAGTTGAGTTATACTAGGATTAGGAAACTAAGATTATCTAGATCTAAATCTTGCTAGGGTTAGGTCTAGGGTAAGTTGAGAGATTAAAGGTTTCCTCACCGCTTTCAATGCCCTAATTTAGGTCTATTAGATGTTATGGTAATTATCAATAAAGTGGATTAGAATCATTTGGGAAGATATTTCTTCCTCTAGGTTCTTGTCCTTCCTTTATCGATCCTTACGCTAACCTCTATGGAAAACACGCGCAACCGGTCCTTTATACTACGGTATCACCGCTACCTCGAGGGGTAAGGTGCCGCAGGGAGCGGTGTGTGCATGTATGCATGGAGTTCTAATTCTTATGTGAGATGGGGCAAGAAAGGGGAGAGAGATCTCATCTCTCAAACATTTCCCTAAAACTAACCCTAACAAGCGAGGAGACTACTCGCTCATTAGGGAATTAAAAGATATTCTAAATTAAATTAAACTAAGGCAAAGAAATAAAAGAACTTACTAATTTTTATTGATGGCTCTCTCCAAACATCAACACAGAACAGATCTGAATTTATGAAATGAAAAGAGGCATGAAAAAATACAATGAATTGGGTCTCTATTTATAGAACATAGAAAACCCTAGGTTTACAATTGCCGCACGTCTGCATTTACCAAAATACCCCTAGGTTGACCAGTCAAAGCCGCCACAAATTTTGGTAAAAAATTATTTAGCTCCGGGCTCTAGATGGCCGCGGAACCGCGGCCGCAGCAGAGGTTGGGCCGCGGTTCCGCGGCCCAATAAGAAGGTCATCTGTTGAATCTTTGTGGGCCGCTTCTGGGCTTTTGGGGCTTCCTTATTCTTTGGTTGTTTCTTTAAAATAGTTTCTGGTTCTTTTCCAGAATTTCCAGTGAATAATTGTGGTGGACTTTAACCGTGGCTTTGTAATCTTGGACCTTGCGTTGCTTCGTACTGATCTTTTGTGTAGGCTTGATTAAGATCCTTCTATTTGTTGGTCAAAGTCCCACTTTTGCATCGTCTTTTATCTTTTTCACTGTTTTTGCTCCAAAGAACCTATAATCTGTAATTAAGTAGCAGACATGGGTCAAAAGCACCTGTTTATTTCTAAAATGCATAAGAATGGGGAATATAATAATGCAATATTATGGTATGAACACTTGTTCTATTCCATTCTTACTTCTGGGACTTACCGAGCGCTAGTTCGCTGACGACATTCCTGTTTCTTTCTTTCTTTGGAATGTTCGTCAGGAGGACCAGATCTTCAGGAGACCAAGCCCGGTCAGGAGTACCTGGAGCAGATTGAAGCATAGCCAGACTTCTAGCTTACTTGTACTTACTTTCCATTTCATATGCTGCTGTTTAGGAATTGCTTTCTATCACTGTACTTTTTTCCAGTTGTATGTAAAGAATGAATGTTAATAAAAGTTGTTGTTTATATTACATCTATTGCCATTCTTGTGCATTTATTTATATTGCTTATTTATGCTTAAAGTGTTCATTTCTGAGTAAATACGTCGCATGCCTCACCACGCCTCCGCCTCCGTACACTGGGAAGCGGGGCGTGACAGGGGGAATAGCTGTCGGAACAAAAGAATTCGCCAGATGTCGCGGGCAAGCTCAGGAGATGCCTTCGGCAAGTGCGCAAGCGGATGTCTTTTCATGTCTTTTTACCAGCCGACCCACCGCGGCTTCCTGAAGAGCAGAAGCCTGGCAGACGCTCAAAACAGAGAAGTTGAGGAAAAAGCCACTCAGATATAGAGCCAACAAAAGGACCAGGTCTCCGGACAAGTTAAATTTTGTGAAGTTCCAAAGCCCGAACTGCTCCGCGACCACAGCCGCGTCAGCCATGAGAACCCGCAATTCTTTTGAACCCTTAAAGTGGGTCCAGAAGAATGAGATGTCTACCAAGATTAAGAAAGCCGCAATTCAAAATGTGCTATGAAGAGATGTGTCCATGCTCCAGCATAAAAGTCTTGACATCCTCTCTTCAGAAGTCTACCAAGCATTTCATGGAGCGCGAAAGAAGCAGAGAAAAACCAGAAAAGAAGCGTCGGCACCACCCAAAGACCCATCCAGACCAACCGTCTTCAGTCGCTTATCCTTTCCCGAAGAGGAAGGGCTAAAACGACAGTCCGAAAGATCAGCCGCTAGAGATAAAAAGATGGCTGGATATGTGGTCCACACCGTCTACATGGCGGGCACACACAGCAAGAGCAAGGATAGGGCTGCCACATTTTAAATTCAATCTGGTTTGAATATGGCCGCAACTTCCCAAAACCAGCCTCATCGGGAAGATAATGAAAACCCTTCCAGTGAGACTGATAAGCAGAGAGATCCTTTAGTTCATGAAGAGTCGGGCTCGGAAAGCGAAGAGAAGCCAATCTTCTTTCCCAAGACTACATAGCAGCAACTTCTCCAGGAGCTCCAAAATCCACTTAAAATCAAAGACAAGGAGGTGGCCAAGCTTTACTCAAAGATTAACGACTTGACAAATATCGTTTTACAGCTTATGGCCTAAGTTGTCTCTCAGTCGCCCAATCAAGCGCAGAGCTCTGCTCATGAACTGGGAAACGGTATCCCGAAGCAGCCGACACCTGTTCTCTTAAATCTAAAGGTGGGTGAGCCGCATGAAAGTCGACCACATTCTACCACAAAAAATGTCTTGACTGCCGATGACACCCGCCCGCCAACGCAGGATCAGATCATGGATTTGATCACCAACAAAGTCAAAATATTGGTGGCCAGGGCTGAGACGCAGAAAGTCGTCGGCAGCAGTGGGAGACTATACCCTGCACAATACGATCTTGTGGAATTTCCCAGTGGCTATGTCGTCCCCAAATTCGAAAGGTTCGATGGGATGGGAAATGCGAACTGGCATATTGCCCAATTAAAGCATCATGCATGAATACTGGGGGCAATGATGCGCTCCTTCTCCGCCAGTTTGTCAATAGTTTTACCGATATTGCTTTCAATTGGTATTTGAGAATACTGGATGACTAAATCACGATGTTCGCTCAAATAAAATTCCTGTTCAAGTAACGGTCCATGAGTGTCAGCAACAAAATCACCATTGCCGACCTTGTAAGGACCGAGCCAAAGAACAGCAAAAGCGGCACAGATTTTATAGTCTGATGGCGCAATCTCTTTGTTAAGTATGAACCGCCATTGGAGGAAGTCCAATCCGTCAGTCTTCTTATAGAAAATCTAAACAACTGAATGAAACCTTTCATGTGCACCGTATTGGAGAATTGTGCTCACTCTATTTTGAAGTAGAGAGGCGGAATGCACAAAATTTAAATTTTTAAACAAGTACAACCAACTTATCCCAAGTTATCAAACCATAACTCTAAACTAGCAACCACTAGAAGTTTTATCTACTATAAGAGAAGGTTATACCAGAAGATCCATGTCCTTCGGATCTTCACTCTTCTTCTTAAGCTCCCAGGGATCTCATAGATCAACCTTAATGGACGGTCTCTACGGTCCTAGATGATCCACCCGAGTGTTTGTAATCCAAACTTAGCTTCACTAATGAAGCAACTCAATAACCTAATTTGCTAATCTAGGTTGCCAAGATGATGTAGTGAGTTTTCTAGTTTATTTCTATCTCTCTTCCTCCCTTGATTCTCAACTCATGAGATAGTAGAGAGGAAGATGAAGAAGAAGAAGGTGGAGGAACTCAAGAAAGTTTAGAAAGGAGAGAGAAACTCATGGTGACAATGGAAAAATCATCACTTGAAACAATAATGCAATCATGGTTTTATAAAACATATTTTGCAATATGAATATATCAACCATACTTGAATAGTTTGCAAAAATGAATTATAAATTCATTTTTCAATGCTATTCAAGCATGGCTCTCACCATTTCTCTCCTTATTACCTTTACACATCATTTCCATTTAAAAGAATAAATGAATAAATAAAAAATGAGGTGTCCACCTTCTAGAATGTTTTCCGTATAAATACGGATTACATTCTACCGTATATAAATATCCGTATTCGTATCCAAATACGAATACCCAAGAGATAGAATAATACCACTAATATAATATAGCATTAAATCAATATCAGATTTAAAAAACAGGCTTAATCCTAAGGCTGCTGGTATTATCAGCCATCCGATCGAAAACTGGATAACACTAGAATATCCATATCGAAATATGTATATGTAAATTATTAAATCAATACCTGATTTAATAATCCGGCTTAATCCTAAGCTGGCTAGTATTATCATTCGATCGGAACCCTGCTCGATCGCAAAATCTGGATGTCACCGGAATATACATATCGAAATGTGTATATGTAAATTATTAAATCAATACTTGATTTAATAATCCGGCTTAATCATAAGCTGGCTAGTATTATCATTCAATCGAAACCCTGCACATATAAATATACGGCCACTACATCGCTTCACCTGAACCAGAGAAACCCTCTGTGTGGGACTTTAATGATTCAACGGTACGCTGGCAATTGGTTTAACTACAAGCACGTCAGCGACACTAGCTGTACGTAACAGCTACCTAAATACCTGTCGAAAAGAAGGCCGACAAGCAAGCTCATTCGAACCCCTACTGAGCCTATCCGTGACAATCTTCGTACAGTCCAGTCTTTTCGTCTAAGAGTATCGTATACCGGGTCTAGGGGATGGTAAACGTCAGATCCTTACTGACCCGATAAATCGTATCGATTTGGCTCAAGGCCAATCCGAGAAACTACTGATCTAACCATTAATAAATCTCAACTGTCTTGGCCAAGATCTTATGGTTCTAGCCAACCGGACAAAGTACGATATCGACTCACAATACCGGAAGAGATGAATCCCTGACAATCACTCATTGCCTCCATATGGTTCAGGACTGTACCCAACAAAAATCTGTTTACACGACTTAGTAGAGCTGTGGTAGGGTAGTGATCAAAGCACAGTGAGAACTCACACAAGGCAAATAATGATCTCAGGTCCTAAGACTAATCTGTACTTATGTCACCTGAGAATCGCTATCTGACGATAGATATAATACCATCTAGAAGTTCTCGGCGAGTCTGTCTAATATACTCACCCCCAGTGAGCACCTGTATACAATTTTAGGAGATCACACCAATGGCTATGGAACCCACCACCGTCCATCGTCGGGGTCTAGAGACGTATACACAAGTCTACTCTGGAATATCGATGCCTTGTCTCGATATTCCTACTGTTGGCTACAGTGCCCTCAAGGAAATTATTGTAATCACAGGAAGATGATTATGATGATTGAGGGAGGACCTATACGGATAGAACAGTCTTACTCAAAATGATAGTATGCTATCTGGTTTGCCTTTATCATCATGTACATGCATTATATGTGGTATTACAGATTACTATTACGTGTTGATAGAGCTCATAGGATTCTTTCTTGAGTACCAGTATTATGATGGCGATCATATATGTGGGAGCTGGGTGGTCTATAAACACATCCTTAAATGTCCCTAGTCGCGGGAGTATCGATACTGGGCATTGATACTCCGGAGTAGACTAGTGTATACTTATCAAGACACCGACAAGGGGCGGTGGTCGGTCTCACAAGCTATTGGTATCAGTTACTTACTTAATATAGTATACAAGTGCTCATTGGGTTATGAGTACACTAGACGGACTCGTTGGGAACATGCTAGTTGGTATTATACCTATTGTCAGATAGTAGTTCACAGGTGACATGTGTACAGGTTAGTCTGCCGACCTGAGATTGTCATTTATCTCGTGTGAGTTCCCACTGTGCTTTGATTACTACCCTACCACGGCTCAAATGAGTCGTGCAAATAGGTTTTAGTTGGGTACAGTCCCGAGCCACATGGAAGCAGTGAGCGGATCGTCGAGGATTCGTCTCTCCCAGTATTAGGGGTTAATGTCGCGCGGTGCACGGGGGCCATCACTAAAAATCCTTAGCCAAGGTAGATGAGAATTACTGATTTGGATCAGTAGTTTCTCAGTTGGTGATGGCCTTCCTACCGACATGAAATATCGCGTTATTAGGGGTCTGAATTTATCCAACCCATAGACCCGATATGCGATACTCTTAGAAGAATAGACCGGACTGTACGGAGATTGTCACGGACAGGCTCAGTAGGGGTTCGGATAAGTTTGCTCGTCGGCCTTCGTTTTGCTCAATACCTGGATAGCCATTACGTATAGCTAGTGCCGCTAACGTGCTTATGGTTAAACCCACTGCCAGCGTATTGACGAGTCTTTAGTGTCCCACACAGAGAGTTTCCCTGCTTCGGGCGAAATGATATAGAGGTCGTATGGTTTTACGGCAGGGTTCGATCATATACGTGCACTTGTGCACGTATCATGATTCGGACGGATTATACTAGTGGGCTTTGGTTTAAGCCAGATCCTGGTATTAGATTATTGGATTATTTTTGTCTCTTTGTATTCGTATTTTTTCGGAACACGGATACGGGTATATATATACGGTGAGGGGTATTCTTGTAATTTATTACAAGGGTGCTTCTAGAAGAAGACACTACATTTAGTTTTTAACCGTTTTGTTTAAATGGTTAATGAGGTGGAGGGATGAGGTGTTATTGGCTTTAAATGAAGCATGGCTTTATGGTGACTCATGGTTGCATTATTGAAGCATGCTTGATATTTTTGTGTGGTGAATTATTGAAGTGGATGCTTCATTCTTTAGTTCACAAGACTTAGCCATTTTTTGATGGTTGCTTCACACATCACTCTCATCTCCTCATGCTTGCTTCTTCTACCTGAAAGGTTATGATAGCGCCTAAGCCATCTCCCGAGGCCGTTTGCGAAACAAATTTTTTTTCAACGAACAAAACCAAGCGCTAGAATAATCTATAACCGGATCTTTATCATAAACCTAACTAGCAAACCATGAAGCTCTATCTACTATGATAGAAAGTACACCTAAAGAAAACAAGTCCTTCGGGTCTTTGATCCTCTCCCTGGGCTCCTCACAGGATGTACGGATGGCGCTTGAACTTCGGCTTCCTTCCGTCAAAAAAGATCCAGCCGAGAGTTCCGACTTTGAGCTCCTACCTCCAAAACAAGGTAACTAGGTTACTTAGCTTGCTAATCTAAGTAGCCTAGAGTGTGTAGAGTGTGAAGATGGATTAGTTTGTCTCTTAGAACCCTAGGATTTTCAACACATGAGAGGTTTAGGGTTTTGAGGAAGAATAAGGAGCTTGAGGAAGAGCAAGTGAAGAAAAGGGATTGTATGAAGAATAAATGGCTCAAGTGAGATAAATAATATCTATGAAGCATAAAATAATTGATGAGATAAATATCTCTTCAAAAAATCAAGTATGCTTCACAAATATCTATTTTGCCAAGCTATGTGTCATGCTTCATCCAAAAATATCTCCACCTCATTTCCTCCACCTCATTAATCTTTAATCTTTAATCAAAAGATTAAAAATGAAACCCTAATGAGGTGTCTCATTCTAGAAGCTTTTTCGAGTGAATTACGAGAATGCCCCGCATCCGTATATACATACCCGTATCCGTATTCCGAAGAATACGAATATAATGAGACGAAAATAATACATCAATATAATACTAGGATCCGGCTTAAACCAAAGCCCACTAGTATTATCCGCCTGAACATCATGCGTGCATAAGTACATGTGTGTGATCGAAGCCCTGCCGTAAAACCATACGGCTTCTACATCGTTTCGCCTAAAGTAGGGAAACCCTAATCTAAAGACTCGACAGTACGCTGGCAGTGGGTTTAACCATAAGCACGTCAGCGGCACTAGCTGTACGTAACGGCTACCCAGGTACCTGTCGAAAAGGAAGGCCAACGAGCAAACTCAACCAAACTCCTACTGAGCCTATCCGTGACAATATCCATACAGTCCAGTCTCTTCGTTAAAGAGTATCGCATACCGGTTCTAGGGGGTGGTAAACGTCAGACCTTAATAACCTGATAAGTCATGCTGATTTGACTCAGGACCAATCTGGAAAACTACTGATCAACCTACCAGTAAATCCCAACTGTCTTGGCCAAGGTCTTATGGTCCTGACCAATCGAACACTGTGCGATATCGACTCCTAATATCAGGAGAGACGAATCCCCAACAATCACTCACTGCCACCATGTGGCTCGGGACTGTACCTAACCAAAACCTATTTGCATGACTCAGTAGAGCCATGGTAGGGTAGTAATCAAAGCACAGTGGGAACTCATACAAACAAATGATGATCTCATGTTCGAAGACTAACCCTTACACATGTCACTTAAGAAATTCCATCTGACGATAGGTATAGTACTATCTGGATGTTCTCCGTGAGTCCGTTCAGTATACTCACACCCAGTGAGCTCCTGTATACGATCTTAGGTGCATTGACCTATGGCCATGGGACCAATCATTGCCCCTTGTCGGGACTAGAAACGTATACACTAGTCTACTCTGGAGTATCAATACCCAGTCTCGATACTCACACGACTAGGGACCATTTAAGGATGTGCTTATGGACTACCCTGCTCCCATAAGTATGATCGCCATCACAACACAGGTAGTCAAGCAAGATCCTGCGGGCTTTATCAACATGTAACCACAATATGTAATAACATGTATAACATATGCTATGTTAAGATAAAGTCAAACCATAATAGTATAATACTTTATCAAGTCTTTATCAATATGTGTAAGCTGGATAAAGCATGAATAAAAACAAATACACATATCCTGATAAAAGATAACTGAAACAATATACTATATAACTGAGCAAGAATGTCCTGTATATACATATCCCTAGCATCCACATGTATGCATATACAATAATGGCCTCTAGGGCATACATATCCAACAATCTCCTACTTGCACTAAAGGCCAGTAATTGGTGTACCGAATACCCAACGTCTGCACTAAGACCAGCTGCTGGCGTACCGCATACCCAATAGCTAAAAAAGTCGCTCAAACTGCACTTGAGGGAGGGCCTTTGTAAATGGATCCTCCGTATTTTCTTTAGTGTCCACTCTCCGCACATCGATCTCCTGGCGATCAATGATCTCCCTGATCAGGTGATACCGCCTTAAGATGTGTCTAGATTTTTAATGGGACCGTGGTTCCTTCGCTAAAACTATAGCCCCATAGTTATCGCAATACAAAAGTATCGGATCAACAATGGACGGAACCACCTGAAGTTCAGCAATGAACTTCTTTATCCAGACCGCTTCTTTTGCGGCATCGCTGGCAGCAATGCATTCAGCCTCCATCGTCGAGTCTGCGACGGTGTCCTGTTTAGAACTCCTCCAACACGCCGCCCCTCCGTTGAGGGTAAATACAAAACCCGAGACAGACTTGCTGTCATCCTTGTCACTCTGAAAGCTGGAATCGGAAAAGGACTCGACCCTTAGGTCTCCATTACTGAAAACCAAGAATATCTCCTTAATCCTTCTCAGGTACTTGAGAATGTTCTTCACTGCTGTCCAGTGGTTCTCACCTGGTTTCGACTGACACCGGCTCACCACGCTTAGTGCGTAAGCTACATCTAGTCTTGTACATAGCATCAAATACATTATAGATCCTACCGCCAAAGCGTAGGGTATAGTGCTCATATGAATCCTCTCCTCGTCAGCCTTGGGAGACATCTCCTTGGAGAAGGTGATTCTGTGCAATACGGTATGTTACCGCGCTTGGAATCTTCCATACTAAATCTCTTTAGTACGGTCTCTATGTACCTAGACTTTGAAAGTCCCAATAATCTCTTGGATCTATCTCTGTAGATCTTGATCCCCGAAATGTACGATGCATCACCCAGGTCCTTCATGGAGAACTTTTGTGACAAGAATAGCTTGACCGATTGTAGCATAGGAATATCATTTCCTATCAAAAGAATGTCGTCCACGTACAAGACTAGGAATACGACAGTTCGTCCTACAATCTTCTTATAAATACATGGCTCATCCTCGTTCTTGATAAAGTCAAATTCCTTGACCGTTTCATCAAAACAGATGTTCCAACTCCGCGATGCCTGCTTCATCTATAAATAGATTTGAGCAACTTGCACACCATCCCACTGCTCCCACTGTCTACAAAACCTTTTGACTGATCCATATAAACGTACTCTTCCAAACATCCGTTTAGGAAAGCCATTTTTACGTCCATCTGCCAGATTTCATAGTCATGGAAGGCGGCAATGGAAAGTAGGATCCGAATGGATTTGAGCATAGCCACTGGAGAAAAGGTTTCATCATAGCCCACTCCTGGTCTTTGACGAAAACCTTTTATAACGAGTCTAGCCTTATAAGTTTCCACCTGCCCATTTACACCAAGTTTCCTTTTGTAGATCCATTTGCATCCAATGGGTTTTACCCCAGGTGGAGTAATATCTAAGGTCCACATTTTAATGGTGTACATGGACTCCATTTCGGATCGCATAGCATCCAGTCACTTATCAGAGTCCCTACTGATAATGGCCTACCTGAAACTAGTAGGATCATCTTCTTCCAAGATGCAATCCTGTCGATCCCCGTTTATTTTTGCGCCGCGGCAGTGCCCCGGCCGTCTACTCGAGGCTAAAATGCGGAATCAAAAATTTCTTAACTTTAAACCGGCGCTACCACGGACAATAAACCCTGATCGTAACCATTAACCTAATCCTAGCAAACAAGAGAATGGGGTAGAGAAGTATACCAAGCGATCCGTGTCCTTCGGTCTTCGTCTCCACTCCGATCTCCCGCGGAATCTCCGTCCGTCACGTCCTCGTCGGAAAGGGCACCACGGAGCCGATTTCTTTTACGGGCTCCCACCTCTGGACCGAGGCAACTCGGGCGCGAAGTTGGCTAGCCGACGCGTCCAAGGTTTGCTGTAGATGTAGTGTAGAAAAGCCTTGTCTCATTTGGAGTTTAGTTGCCTTTGATGTGAAGGGAAGAAGAACTTTGGAGAGATGAGCAATGTCGTTTTTTTAGCAAGCAAAAATGAGAACCACACTAGATGAAATTTCCTCTCATCTCACCCCTCAAGTGTGGCCGGCCTCTCAAGTGATGGGGTGGGGAAAAAGAATGGATTATTATCAAGAGAAGAAAAGGAATAAATATATGAGAAAATGGTCACACCAATTTCAAGCTCACATCCTTTCACCAACCATCATAAAGAAAGCAATGGATGAGATAGAAAAAGAATCTCATGATTATGAAGGCACAAATGCAAGAAACCCCTCCACAAATAAGTTATTTGCAAACTGCAAATAACCCCCTCCATCAGAAACTCCGGCCGTGAAGGAACAAAGGAAAACCGGCCGGAACGGAATGCAAACTGGCAACTTCAGAAAACTGATCCCGTAATAAATTACAGGAAAACCCCACTACTGCATATACATGCCCGCATTTGTATTCCCACTGAATAAAAATGCAAAGAGACAAAATCTACACTGTCTAATACTAGGATCCGGCTTAAGCCAAAGCCGGCTAGTAAAAACCGTCCGATCACGATCCGTGCAATACCGTACGTATCGGATCGAACCCTGCCATATCTCCATACGGCCTCTACAGCGTTTCGCCCGAAACCTGAGTAACTGAGTGTGGTGGACTCTAAAGACTCGTCAATACTATGGCTGTGGATTTAACCACTAGCACGTCAGAGGTATCAGCCATACGTGACGGGCCACCAGCTATTGACCAAAAGGGACGTCGATGAGCGAACTCATCCTGACACCCTACTGAGCCTGTCAGTGACAATATCCGTACAGTCTGGTCCGTTCGTCTATGAGTATCGCATGGCGGGCCTAGGGGGTTGGTAAAAGTCAGACCCCCAAAAGCGGTACAAGTCGTGTCGGAGTGAAGCCCAGAACACCCTGAGATACTACTGGAATACCTACCAGTAAATCTCATGCCTCGGTCGAGGGCTTTGTGTAATGGATCTCCTAGACACAGCGCGACCTCACCCCCAATACCAGGAGAGACGAACCCCTGCAGATCCGCTCACTGCCTCCATGTGGCTCGGGACTGTACCCAACTAAAACCTGTTTGCACGACTCCTTTGAGCCGTGGTAGGGTAGTAATCAAAGCACAGTGGGAACTCACACGAGACAAATGACGATCTCAGGTCGATGAACTAACCTGTACACATGTCACCAGGGAACTGCTATCTGACGTCTGGTATAATCCCAACTAGCAGGTTTCCGGCGAGTCCTGTCCGGTGTACTCATAACCCAATGAGCACCTGTATACATCTTAGGTGAACCAACTGACACCAGTGGCTTATGAGACCGGCCACTGCCCCTCGTCGGGGTCTCGACTGTATACACTAGTCTACTCTGGAGAATCGATGCCCTGTCTCGAAACTCCCACGACTAGGGACCACTTTAAGGATGTGCTTATAGACTCCAGCTCTCACGTATATGATCGCCCTCATACTGCTGGTAGTCAAGCAAGAATCCTAGGGGCTCTATCAACGTGTAATAGCGACTCGTAAGGTCACCTAAAGCAGTACACGATGATAAAGATAAACCAGACAGCATACTATCATCTCGAGTAAGACTGTCCTACCGGTATAGGTCCTCCCTCAATCATTGCAATCACGTGCCTGTGATCCAATAATTGACTCTGAGGGCACTATATCCAACAATCTCCCACTTGCACTCAAGGCTAATTATTGCGATGTTGCATGCTCACAGCCCGTGTGATACCGAACACCCAACTCCTCTACTAGTCAGTCTCACAAAGCTCGTTTGCGAAACTATTGCGTTTGAAGAATAGCCTCAGTGAGTGGATCCGCTTTGATGTTTCTTTCTATATCTCTCTATATCTCAAGTTCGCGGAGAAAGCCATCTCCCGAAATGAGCAATACCTGTCTTAGAATGTCTGGATGTCTGATGGGACCTAGTTCATAAATGAACTCCAAATCTAAACTTCTTAGACTGTATCGTCAACTGAACTTAATCAGTATCCTGCGCCATGCCTCTCTCAGTATCCGCCTGGACCACCTGTCCAAAATACTGCCCCTCGTCAGAGGGAAAACTAAAACTCTGATGGCCACTTTGCCGTCCAGGTCACCTTGGAAGCCTGGAATGATAACCGTCTCCTAAAGGAGGCTGTCGTTATCATATCCCTAGAACATCCACTTTTGTTCTAAAACTGCTTCCGACTGTTTCTCCAGGATTGGATCAATATCAACTTATTGCATATACTGCAAAAACAAACATTTGGTGTGGTACTTGACATCTCATGATTGACTCAATTGCCTAAGCAAGTGATCTGCCAATCATACACATCCCTCTCTACTTTAGTCTATAAGACACCTTTAGAGAGGGTGACTCCATCACCTGCAGGTACACTACCGTGCCAGGAGTCGTCCATTCTAAATACTCATAGAATGCTGTCAAAGTACCCAGATTGGGAAACCACCCAAATCTAGATCTAAAACCATAGATCCAGTAACCAGAATTTATAATATCCAAGTCCTATGTGGAGAAACCACTGTGTGACACCCAAAGAATAACCGATCGTAGTATAGGAATATCACTTCCTACTCTGTGTATGTCATCCAAATACCAGGACATCACACTCTACTACCTTCTTAACAGATCCATCCCCTATTCTGATGAAGTCAAACTTATGACTATCACATCAGAAATAGATGATCTATCTCCACTATATCTGCTTAAGTCTATAAATAGACATAAGCCTCTTGCCCACTGTGCTTCCGTTGCTCCCACTGACTACGACAACCCTCTGGCAGAGTCATATAGACGTACACTTCTAAAGCTAGTTCAGAACGACGCTATACTCATCCTCCTGTCGGGTCTCACAGTCTGGAACAACAGCAATGGCAAGTCTGGGTAAACAAGAACCTCCCTGTCACCGTCCTTGAGGCTACCGAAGTACCTCTCGGGTGCCTGAGGTTACCCACCATATCTGCGGAGTGGCCAATGGAATGTCAAACCAGATTGAATCTTGAGGTTCTTATCAAATCTTCAGTAATCGTTTGCGGTTCTGGAATCGCTTCTAGTTCTACCATACTCCCACTACAGCTTTCTGAAAAAAAATCCATTTTTGTTAAAACTGTGGCGAGTCAAGAACAATATCACTATTGATCTTCCAGATGGTAGAAAATCAACCCTCGTCATAGCCCGGGTCAACCCACAAACAACCATTACAGAAACGTGCCTTGAGTTATCCGGAGTCTGGTTTTAAGCATAAGCCGGACAACTCCCCGTATCTTAACAATGTCAAGATATGAACTGTTCTATATCCAACAGAGGCACTGATTTAATTGAACCAGATTCAAATCATGCAGCTGTCACCAGTGCATGTCAACTAAATGGAAGGAGGCCGATCGGCATTACTCAACTTAGGAATGCTTCCAATTATGAGTAACCTGAAAGAGAAGCAAGCTCTCTTAATCATTACTATCAACTGAATACCATACATAAGTATCTATATCTTCGATCACCTTGAAGAATCCTGATACTTGCAACACCTAGTTCTCTACTCTATTCTTATACCTATAACTTCTCAAAATTCGGACCTTGTGTTTCTACGAAACACTTGTCTAAAAACTAGAGAAGTCATAAGTAAGCCGAATATAGTACGAGTACCTACCCCTCTGTCCTAATGGACACTGGACAACATACAATACTCTGTATAAGTCCCTTGAGTCAAATGACTCATTCACTGTGTGTCGTAGGTTTAAAACTGTACTTATGGTTAAGAAGAATTACACCGTTGTTCAATGCTCCTTACCTAACCATCCACTGATATAGGCAAATGTCATAGACATAATTTCAAAAAGATATATCTCACTCTATAAAAATAGACGTACAGATATATCAATTTGAAATTGATGCATAACAACGGATATTCAAAACCAAATATTTGCCGTCCGGCAGACAATCCAGGTGACTTCCTCAAATATCACCAATTACAACGAATTCCGATATAATGAGGATAATCACCTAATTCCCAATAACTTACTCCCACTCATCATCTGTAAAACCATACAGATGTGAGAATCATACCTGGTAAATACATACCCTGGAGCAAGGGCTAATTGGGAAATCAGTTTTCTTTTAACAGTACACAGTGAAACCGAAACATTAAAATGTTTCGATGGGGTATCCTGGTAATCCTAGTAATGCCTCTTCCAATATCCAGATTCACAACTGTAACCGTATAATTCTTTACCACCTCTCCAAATCCCTTTATATGTCTTTAGTCATTACCTTCTGTACACCCTTTTAAGCCAAATGGTTTTCTTCCTTCCCTACCGTTCGGCACAAGCCTATGCTTTGGAAGAAGACTATCCAATAAGCATAATGGGTGTACTGTCCTAATCCTAGGAGCACTCACGATGCGAGAGAAGGTGAAGATAAAAGACAACCGAATAAACCTTATTCCTATTTCTCCTGAACCAGGATCCATCCCCGAACTGGAACAAGTTCCTTTCGAGTTCGTATATAACCATACGATGGATTATCCAATAAACTTAGGATCTTCGTAGTGATACGGAGTGTCCTGGAGACATACAAAGGTGATTTAGGATTGGCGAAGAAATACTTGGTTTGGTCGTGAATAGCAGTCGCAATTTACTTTGCCCTCTTACAAATCCCTTTATATGTCTTTACTTAATACCTTCTGTATACCATCGTTAGGCTAATTGGTTTTCTTTATTCCCTACCGGTCGGCACCTGCCTATGGTTTGGAAGAAGACTATCCAATTTGCGTAATAGGTGTACTATCTCCTAAACCAAGGAGTACTCGCAACCTGAGAGAAGGTAAAAGGAAAAGACAACTGAATAGTCCTATTCGTTTCCTCCAGAACCGGAAACCATCCTCGAATAAAAACCTTCGAGTTCGTATATAACCATACGATGGTTTTGTCCAATGGAAGTGGACGTTCATAGTAATACGGGGTGTCCTAGAGAAAAGGGTAAAAGTAGGAGTGGCAATGAGGTCTGCAACTCTGACAATCCAAAAGCCAATGTTAAGAAGGTTCGGTCAACTTGGTCACTGAGTCATAGTCTAGGGTCGGGTCAATGGTCGCGGCCAAAGAAAGAGATAAAAGAAACACTCAGCGTGCACTCTAACCTAGATCAGAATGGTTATCACTTTATCTAATCTGGAAACCTCCCACTGTAACCTCAAATTCTTCCCCAAACCTGAAAGAAGAATTAGTCGGGATCACCCGAGGAGTAAACCAACTCATCAGTGGGAATCGGGATCCAACTATCATCGCATGATAACGTGACGGAATCCACTCACGTCACCACACTCCAGAAGGTATGCGCATGCTTGGCAAGTTTCGGTTTCTTTAGAAACTCCCGATGAGATTTTTACCCCTAGGACTCAAGTGACCTTGACACAGTAAACAAATAAAAGAGTCCTAGTCAAGTTCAACCCGTCATTATCCTGGATTGCATTAAACCCACCCGTACGAGCCCTTGACACAGTCAACAAGGCCGCACGACTGTCCTAACCAATCCCATTAATATGCTACAAACAAACACTACTTAGCTACCGCACACTACGCCTTGACACAGTCAACAAACGCAGCACGAATACTAAGTAATACTGGTAAGAAATGACGGAGGGCTACGTCTAGTTTTTGGCGAAAAACTTTTAACGTAATGAACTTGATATCGTTGAAGGAACTGCATAGTTTTTATAAAAGGTATAGTGACGAAAACCCTTTGCTAAAGAGGTCACTCCCGGTGAAGGGATCTCAGCTCTTTCCCCATAGAATGAGGTGCAGGATATTCCAACTGAATACCACGATGCAAAGCAAAATGTAATCGGCTATAGTGAAGTTATTGCCCTGACGCAAACTTCTGTCCAAGGGGTCACTCCCGGTAAAGGGATCTCGGCCCTTGCCTCGTCGACTGAGGAGCAGGATATTCCAACTGAATACCACTGTGCAAAACAAAAGAGAACGCCCTTGCAATAACAGCTTTTTGAAAAATTTTCCAACAACATCAGAATAGGTTTGTTTATCTTGCATTGATCCGAATCAACGCAGTCCCATCAATTGATCACACCACAAAAGAACGAAAAAAATGGCGTACGTATATGCCATCCGCATTCGCCACTGGGTCCCGTCATCACCCGTTAGGTTAGCTAACTAACGACAGAGCGGGGACTGGACTAGCGCGGATGCAAAACATATACAACATCTACTAGTATATATATAATATATAATTTTCGCTCAAGGCGTGATAAAATGCAACATCACAGAAATGTACAGCATCACAAAACAATACAGATATCTGGGATCCCCGGGTTTCATAGAGCCGCTACTGAAACCTGACGTTCCCCTGGTCGTGTGGATAGCCTGTGCAATGAAAATCCTAGACCCCTACGGGTGCGGCAAGTTACCCGCCAAAACCTGAAGCGAGGCAGCCCCCTTCAGCGACGTGAATGGACCACCCAGCACTTCACGGAATCCGGTAACTTGGGCACCCCTCCTGGGTCAACCTGTACCCCCTACGAGTGCGGCGAATAGCCCTGCCAATTCTAGAGTAAAGCCCCCTCCGTCTCAATGCCATGAGATGCGGGCTCGTTGCCCTCTAGAACCCGGCTATCCGTGCACCCCTCCGCGGGGCAATCCTAGTACAGGAAGTAAAATATACATACAACGGGTACATCGACCGCAACCTGGTCGTGCCCCAAAAGAATAATACAAACAGGTAGTGACGGCAGTCCACATGTCGGACGCTCGCCCCGCAATATCAAATGTACATATAAAAAAAACTGTACTAACATTGCATCCAGGCTATCCCCCACGACCGATCCGCAACATCACAGCACAAACACAGAACATCAACGTGAATGCCACGTTCACAAATCCGTCTAACCGGGCTATAGTAGTTAGACAGGATTTACCAATCAAATGACATTCACGGTCGCAGATATAATGTAAATACTGTGAACTAGCATGTTTAAACTTTTCGATCAAACAAATTTATCGAAGTGGGCCCCAAGCAGTACTGTAGCACTCACAAAAAATCTGGGCCTAAAAAGAATATCCCAAAACCCCTATTTCCAATTCAAAAGCCTACTGGAAAAATTTTGTGCAATGAAGACACATTCCCACCGCGGAACCGCGGCCAAACCAGAGGTTTGGCCGCGGAACCGCGGTCATACTAAAGGATCACTGCATCAAATTTTACCAGAATTCTTAGAATTTCCTGCTTGTGTTTCTGCAATGACCTGAAAAAATTTTGGAGCTGAAAAAATTTCGACAGAAACATGAAGCATTGGAAAATACGGCTTTTGGGGATTTTTGTTCGATCGAGTTCTAAACACATTAGAAAGCTAGACTAGGTTAATGGCGTGGCTCTGATACCATGTTGCGCCACGGCAGCGCCCCGGCCGTCTACTCGAGGCCAAAATGCGGAATCAAAAATTTTCTTAACTTTAAACCGGCGCTACCGCGGACAATAAACCCGGATCGTAACCATTAACCTAATCCTAGCAAACAAGAGAATGGGGTAGAGAAGTATACCAAGCGATCCGTGTCCTTCGGTCTTCGTCTCCACTCCGATCTCCCGCGGAATCTCCGTCCGTTACGTCCTCGTCGGAAAGGGCACCACGTAGCCGATTTCTTTTACGGGCTCCCACCTCTGGACCGAGGCAACTCGGGCGCGAAGTTGGCTAGCCGACGCGTCCAAGGTTTGCTGTAGATGTAGTGTAGAAAAGCCTTGTCTCATTTGGGGTTTAGTTGCCTTTGATGTGGAAGGAAGAAGAACTTTGGAGAGATGAGCAATGTCATTTTTTTTAGCAAGCAAAAATGAGAACCACACTAGATGAAATTTCCTCTCATCTCACCCCTCAAGTGTGGCCGGCCTCTCAAGTGATGGGGTGGGGAAAAAGAATGGATTATTATTAAGAGAAGAAAGGGAATAAATATATGAGAAAATGGTCACACCAATTTCAAGCTCACATCCTTTCACCAAGCATCATAAAGAAAGCAATGGATGAGATAGAAAAAGAATCTCATGATTATGAAGACACAAATGCAAGAAACCCCTCCATAAATAAGTTATTTGCAAACTGCAAATAACCCCCTCCATCAGAAACTCCGGCCGTGAAGGAACAAAGGAAAACCGGCCGGAACGGAATGCAAACTGGCAACTTCAGAAAACTGATCCCGTAATAAATTACAGGAAAACCCCACTACTGCATATACATGCCCGCATTTGTATTCCCACTGAATACAAATGTAAAGAGACAAAATCTACACTGTCTAATACTAGGATCCGGCTGAAGCCAAAGCCGGCTAGTAAAAACCGTCCAATCACGATCCGTGCAATACCGCACGTATCGGATCGAACCCTGCCATATCTCCATACGGCCTCTACAGCGTTTCGTCCGAAACCTGAGTAACTGAGTGTGGTGGACTCTAAAGGCTCGTCAATACTATAGCTGTGGATTTAACCACTAGCACGTCAGAGATATCAACCATACGTGACGGGCCACCAGCTATTGACCAAAAGGGACGTCGATGAGTTAACTCATCCTGACACCCTACTGAGCCTGTCAGTGACAATATCCGTATAGTCCGGTCCGTTCGTCTATGAGTATCGCATGGCGGGCCTAGGGGGTTGGTAAAAGTCAGACCCCCAAAAGCGGTACAAGTCGTGTCGGAGTGAAGCCCAGAACATCCTGAGATACTACTGGAATACCTACCAGTAAATCTCCTGTTTCGACCGAGGGCTTTGTGTAATGGCTCTCCTAGACACAGTGCGACCTCACCCCCAATACCGGGAGAGACGAAACCCTACAGATCCGCTCACTGCCTCCATGTGGCTCGGGACTGTACCCAACTAAAACCTGTTTGCACGACTCCTTTGAGCCATGGTAGGGTAGTAATCAAAGCACAGTGGGAACTCACACGAGACAAATGACGATCTCAGGTTGATGAACTAACCTGTACACATGTCACCAGGGAACTGCTATCTGACGTCTGGTATAATCCCAACTAGCAGGTTCCCGGCGAGTCCTGTCCGGTGTACTCATAACCCAATAAGCACCTGTATACATCTTAGGTGAACCAACTGACACCAGTGGCTTGTGAGACCGGCCACTGCCCCTCGTCGGGGTCTCGACTGTATACACTAGTCTACTCTGGAGAATCGATGCCCTGTCTCGAAACTCCCACGACTAAGGACCACTTTAAGGATGTGCTTATAGACTCCAGCTCTCACGTATATGATCGCCCTCATACTGCTGGTAGTCAAGCAAGAATCCTAGGGGCTCTATCAACGTGTAATAGCGACTCGTAAGGTCACCTAAAGCAGTACACGATGATAAAGATAAACCAGATAGCATACTATCATCTCGAGTAAGACTGTCCTACCGGTATAGGTCCTCCCTCAATCATTGCAATCACGTGCCTGTGATCCAATAATTGACTCTGAGGGCACTATATCCAACATCTATGAGAAAACCGTAGTATCTCTCGGGCGGATGAGAAATCCTACCAGATCTGCTGAGTGGCTGAGGTTCTTCTGGGACTACTGAATCTAGCGGTTGTACCAAATCTTCAGTTACATTTTGTGGTTCAGAAATTTCTTCCAATTCTACCGTACTCCCACTAACTTCTTTTGCAAGAAACTCCCTTTCTAAAAAGGTAGTGTGGCGAGATATAAACACCTTCTATTCCTTAGTGTGGTAGAACAGATATCCTAGTGAATCCTTAGGATATCCCACAAATTTACATAGAACTGAACGTGCCTGAAGTTTGTCCGGTTTTTTGTGTTTTCACATAGGCCGGACAACCCTATATCTTAATAAATTTAAGACATGGTTTTTTACTACTCCATATTTCATATGGAGTTTTAGGCACGGATTTGGATGGAACTTGATTCAAAAGATATGTCGCTGTCAAAAGCGCATGTCCCCAAAATGAAATAGGCAACTCGGCATTACTCATCATGAGTGAACCATGTCCAATAGGGTACAGTTCCTCCGCTCCGATACACCGTTGTGCTGTGGTGTATATGGAAGAGTAAGCTGAGAGAGAATTCCATTCTCTTTTAGGTAATATAGGAATTTCGTGCTCAATTACTCCCTTCCTCTATCAGACCGGAGGATCTTGATACTTTTGCCAATCTGGTTCTCTACTTCATTTCTGAATTCTTTAAATTTCTTAAAAGCTTCAGATTTTTATTTCAAAAGATACATATATCCAAACCTAGAGAGAATGTCAGTGAATGTGGTAAAGTATGAGAACCCACCCTTTGCATGGATAGGCATTGGACCACACACATCACTGTGTTTGAGTCCCAAGAGCTCTGTCGCTCTTTCTCCGTGTCCGGTGAACGAAGATTTAGTCATCTTTCCCTTGAGACAAGACTGTCAAGTTTCATAAGATGAAAATTCGAATGTATTCAAAACTCCATCTTTATGCAACTTACTTAGTCTTTTCTCTCTGATATGACCAAGTCTACAATGCCACAAGTAGGATTCATTCGTTTCTGAACTCTTCCTCTTGTATGTGTTTTGTATATTGAAAACTGCGTTTTGATTTAGAACATAGATACCATTAAACAGTGTACCTTCTGCAACCATTACCTTATCAAGGTAAATGTTCATGATATTTCTATCAAGAACAAAGTTATATCCATCTTTATTAAGTAAAGAAACTGATATTATATTGCAAACTGATTGATTCGTTTCCGTGTCGTGTTTAAAAATGTTTCACAACCAAAGAAATTTATACCGCAATCAATTAACAGTGTCGATGTAGCGCGTTAATGAATACGGATCGTCCACTGAGATGTGTGTTTTGATCGATTTTGTTTTAGATGAGCCAAAATGAAAAGATAAAAGAAAATTGCAAGAAATTTGATTCAAGATTTGTGAAATTTAGTTTCAAGAATCATAAAGAACTAGATCTAAAATCAAGAAATACTAAAGATCAAGAAAATGTCCAAATCGTTTGGATTATCAAGATTTGTAAAGAGTCTTATAGGAATCGATCCAATTGATAGTGATGATGAATACATATAATTACAAATTCTTATCTATTGAAAATTGTTGCTAGATCGATGACAATCAACGAGGTTTAGGGATCTATTGAAGAAACTAGGGTTTCTCCATCCTCATCCCTTGTCCTTTCGTTAATTAGCATTCAAATTCTAGCCTCTAGAAAATTCAATAATCGATCGTTGATCTCTAATTTAGAGCGAAAACATTCAAGAAAGCATCTCGCTCAAAACTAGGTCGTCGTTGATTCAATTTCTTAAAGTTTACAAAACTCATAAGACTTAAGAATCGTTCAAGAATTTAATCATCATTATCTATCTATTTTCTCGATTCCTCCACAAGCGGAGTTTTCACTCAAACATCAAGAAAAAGAAAACGATCAAGAATTGATAACTCTTCATAATGCTCAAATGTAAAGAAAAGCAAGATCAAGAATTTTCACCTTTCATAAATCAATGTTTCGTTACAATTCACTCAAAGATTACAAGATTTTGAGGAGAAAACTCAATCGTCGAAACTAGCTTCGTATCGTCTTCTTGAGTCGCGGATCGTCGTGGATCTCTTGCTCAGATAAAGATCGGCGTCGCTTCAAAAGGCTCGTTGAAGGCTTGATTTGGCTTGGTACTCGGTGGATCTTGATTTAGATCAAATTGTGTCACTCAATTTGATTTAGAATTGATTTGGATCTCACTATAATTCTTTTAACACTCAAAATGATTTCCCTCCAAATTCAACAACCTCCAAACCCTAGATCTAGATCCATTTTTATAACCACTCATTTGAATCTTCCCTCCAAAGTTAGGTTGTTAGAGAGAGCCTTCTAGAAGGAGTTTGTTGGAAGGAATATTCTAGAATAAGGAATATTCTAGGGTAAGGTTGTTAGGCCGAGCCTTCTGGATAAAGCCACGTGCTCTTTGGGAGTCTTCTGGAAGCTTGACCGTTACAAGAAGCCACGTGGAGAAATTTGTCACGCTGAAGTGTCCAACTAGCCGCGGATCCGCGGCGGATCGGCCAACTCGGCCGCGGATCCGCGACCATGTTGGTGAGTCACTGCATGGTATTCTCAGGGTTTGTTTCATGTTGCTTTTTGGCACTTTCTTGATATCTGGAATATTTTTATACTTTCTTGGTTACTGCCAGATCACAAGTCTTGGACTTGACGTATTTTATCAGGACTTTTTAGCATTTCCGGCTCTTTTACCTGGAGAATTTCCTACACACAATCTCGAGACAAGTGTTGATTCACAAAAGATCATATGTGTAGTAATAAACACTCAATTTCCCTCAAAATGCTGGTTATAATGTATAACACGTGTTATTTGGTATTTTACAGACGAATTGCTAATATGTGATATATTTATACCAAACATCTTTAGATGATTGCAAATAGTAGGGAAATTGATGTGTTAAAAATGCAATATTTCCGTCTGATCAAATTCCTCCAAACTTAATTTTGGTCGTCTCGAGCAAACTTGTTTTATTAGATAGAATGAGAAAATATAAGAAAAAGAAAAACTAACTAGCACACTTTCGTAGGCAACACGATTGCACTGAGCACGTGCAACAAGCCTTTAAATCTCTAGGTGTCCCTCGTAGGAGGAGTGTTGTGTCCTGAGGGGTTTCAGCGGATTGCACCCACAAAATCCAATAATAAAAGGAGACCGTGAAAGTTACATGTAAAGATAAGAATTATAAAAGAAAGACTTTGAAAATTAGAGTTTCCAACTACACTAGCTTTTTGGTTGTCATGAGCCCTATCTTAATAGTCATGAAAAGATGTTAAAAATCACATCATCCCTCAATAAAACATCGTCTTTATTCTTCATTCCTATCTTTCTTCCAAATATCAATCATATACCCCTACGTGTGTGTAAAAGACATCCCTACACTCGGAGAATTCAATTCAAGCTATCATACTCTTGTCCATCACCTCAGTACTTTTTAATCAATGAATATTTAGATGGATTTGCTCACATATTTTTCATGCGACCGTCAATACTTCTTGAGGTACTAACCGACCGATTACTCATGTGCTTGCTTATTAGGTGTATTAGTAGTTTCCTCGTCTCACACCACCTAAGGCTTAGCAGTGACTCCCAAACCAGTTGGTCTAAAGCACTAGGTGATGAAGCACCATCGTTATATTTTTTTATTGCTGCCTTGGCGATAATAAAACCAGTGTTCATTTTTTTCTTAACACCATTTTATATTTTATTCATTTTTTATTTCCTTCATACTTTGGCTTTTAGACAAGAGCATTTCAAGGTATCCTCTACTATCCCGAGTTTCAAGACGTGTGTAAGTGCGTATAGTAGGGTATCAACGTTCAAATGTTTGGCTTCCAGAATATGAACTATTTTTCAGATTTATTTTTATCCTCAGATTGGTGACTTCTTTCATCTTACTAACCCTTAGGACAACGGCTCATAACTACTTATTATTAGTTCGTTTAAGAAAACTTCTAATTTTCTTGGTTTTCTTAAATTTTTCTAATCTTTTGGATGTAATTTTTCACTATATAATCTTTTATTATCTTATTTATGTACAAAAAAAAATTTATTATATGTTTTGTGCTTATGAAAATTATGCGAAATGATGCGTAAACAAGCACAAATCTCCCCTAAACTTGTTTTCAACAGTGTCCTCATTGTTGCTATCTGTTGGATCACAAAAACCTGTAAGCTTGGGAGGACATTATTAATGGGGGAAAAATATATTAAAGTGAAAATCCTCCCCCAAACTTATTTTTGGCTCACAATATTGAGGACAACGGTTATTTTCAAGAGCCAAAAATACAATCCCCCCCTCAAACATGAGTTAGACAATATTAAGCATTTTAAGAGGGGGTAAGTCATTTGGTCAAAATAAGACATTACAAAGACCAAAAGTTAATACCAACCATTCAAAGATTTTATCAGTGTAGCGTATAGGTCGGTGGAAGAATATGTTGTATCTAGTCAGGAAAAAATGGGGAAGAGATAAGTGGTGGTCTGGAAAGGGTTTTAGTTTTAAATTAGAAAAATGAAAGAATGAAAATGAATGTGAATGATTAGGAAGGAGTGGTGGTGGTTCAACTTCCATAGGTTGAGGTTGATTAATCACAAAATCCGTGTTGTTTAGGAATGCAAGTTCGTCAGCAAAAAGTTCTTCAAAACTTTTATCAATGATGTGATCGAATATTTTGCTGTCAATAAATTTGTGTTAGATTTTACCATACTTGATTTGTCAAAATACATAGAGGTAGAAGACTCGAAAAACTCATCTACCTCATTTTCAAAAATATCCAAATCAAGTTGGCTTTCTGGGATTGTCGAACTTGAACTATCGGATTGTGATTCATCAAAACTCACTATCATTACCGAAACAGAAGAAGAACCAGAAAGAGTGGAAGATGAAATGGATAAACTTATTGACGTGTCGAGTGTCGCTAAACCAGATGTGGGAGATGAAGGCTGAATTTCGGTCCGATCTTCGGTTATACGATTATCATCAACTTCAAGACGCATTTGGGGTTCAGGAAGAATTAAAGGCTCAAGATGATGACCACAAGGAAGTGAAAGGATCTGATGAATTAGTAGGACAAACTCATCCAAAATTTCGGGTTCATCAATCAATATATCCCCAACGTCAATCACCTCATTCAAGTGAAGGTTAAAATTCTCAAACACCTCATTCAAAGTATGGTTTTCAATCAATTTTGGTTCAAGAGTGGAGGTGTAGAGATCACAAGGATTTGGCATGGTTTCACTCGAAATGGACCCTTCACAATTGGGTAAATCAAACACTGCATTATTACACAACTTCTCATACATTCTATCGTCCATTGGTGAATCATTTGGTGTACTCAATGAATCTATGAAACTGGGGTTGTGGATTTCAGTTTGGAAAGGGAAGGTTTGATTAGGAAAGGTGTATAGTTCTCTCTCACTACCCAAATTCTCATTTTGTCCTATGCCCGAATTATATACTGAAAATTTTTGGGCTGGTTTGAAATTACTTGCTTGTCCCCACTCTGTCATTTCCTTCCTAATTTGGTTCAGAAATTTTTCTAATGTCTGCTCCAGACTAGACTTGGGTCGATAAGCGGTTTCCGTATAAGATTGAAATTCTTGTGGACAATTAAAACTCCCAAATGACTGATTAGAAGGACTGTCTAGAGAAGATAGAAAAGTCGGATTGGATTGATAGGAATAGAATGGTTGCGAAAATTGGGTAGGAGTCAAGTCAACATTATGATAAGAAGAATATTGATATTGGCTGGTCGGTTGGCTATTGGACATTATACATGCCAAAAACCGATTATGAAATTCTTCTTTAGAAAGTGGAGGTGATGGTTGATATTGGTCCGGGTTGAAACTTTGGCATTTAGCCCTAGCTATATGCTCAGCAATGGACATGCGTCTAGGGGCATCCTCACTCGGAGTATCAACTGAAACGGATGTAGAATTAGGATACGGTTGATATTGGTTCGGATTGAAACTTTGGCCTCTAGCCCTAACTATATGCTCAGCTATGGACATGCGTCTAGGGGCATCCTCACTCGGAGTATCAACTGAAATGGATGTAGAATTAGGATACGGTTGATATTGGTTCGGATTGAACCTTTGGCCTCTAGCCCTAGCTATATACTCAGCAATGGACATGCGTCTAGGGGCATCTTCACTCGGAGTATCAACTGAAACGGATGTATAATTAGGATACGGTTGATAAGACCTAGACTGAGGTGGCCAACTGTTTCTACCTGCTTGTTCTATCCGATCTCTTAAGGACATGGGAGAGTCGGACGGTATACCGAAGGGATTACGAAAACAAGAAATATCTGGTTTTGGACAGCAAAGCTCGGCAAGAGTTCTTCTATTTGGCTCACCCATTATAAGAAGAGAAGAGGGGGGAAAGGGTAAAAGGAGAGAAAATAATTGGTTTGTTTTGAAAAAGGACGGATTTATGAAAATTCACACAAATACGCACAAGCAACCCTATATCTAATGGTCACCTAGGTCAAGTCTCTAGACCGCTCCTAGACTTCCAGAAGACAAATCGCAGGATAAATCCTCTACTACCTATTTGCCCCTCCTCTGGCCAGGTAAGTGGGAGGTTCTCCACTACGTAAGTAGTGGGCCTAATTAAGTAACCACTTGCCTTAGACACACTTGCCTAGACACCACAAAAGAAACGCGGATAAGCAATAGATTACCCACGACCTTCTTCTGTCCTAATTGAGCGCGACGGTCCTTAGAGTCTTGTCTAGATTTCTTTTAATTAATGAAGGGTGATGCGGATGCTAGTTTTGTGATTTTCGGGGCTTAGGAAGGGTAATGAAATCCCCACCTAATCTGAATTCGGTCTTTGCCCCTTAATTTCCGTATTAAAATATGCAAACAACCAATTTCAAGAATCGTAACAAATTTTTTTTTTTTTAGCGGCGCTGAATTTTTGCAAAGAATCCTGCAAGAAATTGATTATTGGACAAGATCGGAGAGGAGAGGAGGAAACAGAGAGCAAACCTGAGAAATTTGGCACTGTACAAACCCTAAACGGCAGCAGTTCCGCCGCAAAAACACCATAATGGCCGCGGATCCGCGGCTCTAAGGGGGAATTAGGGTTTGAAATTTTCTCTGTAGGTCCCTATACTTCTTTAGATTCTCAAGATCTTCTCTGAATCTTGATCTCACTACTGAAATGATTTCAATTCCCTCACAAAAATTCAAACACTAATCGTTAAGCACTTGAAGCGAGTCTTGGATGAAAATTTGATGGAATAATAATTTTTCAACTCAAATAACAAAAACGAGTTTAGGGATCTATCGAAGAAACTAGGGTTTCTTCATCATCATCCCTTGTCCTTTCGTTGATTAGCATTCAAATTCTAGCCTCTAGGAAATTCAATCATCGATCGTTGATCTCTAATTTAGAGCGAAAACATTCAAGAAAGCATCTCGCTCAAAACTAGGTCGCCGTTGATTCAATTTCCTAAAGTTTACAAAACTCATAAGACTTAAGAATCGTTCAAGAATTTAATCATCATCATCTATCTATTTTCTCGATTCCTCCACAACCGGAGTTTTCACTCAAATATCATGAAAAAGAAAACAATCAAGAATTGATAACTCTTCATAATGCTCAAATGTAAAGAAAAGCAAGATCAAGAATTTTCACCTTTCATAAATCAACGTTTCGTTACAATTCACTCAAAGATTACAAGATTTTGAGGAGAGAACTCAATCGTTGAAACTAGCTTCGCATCGTCTTCTTGAGTCGCGGATCGTCGTGGATCTCTTCCTCAGATAAAGATCGGCGTCGCTTCAAAAGGCTTGTTGAAGGCTTGCTTTGGCTCGGTACTCGGTGGATCTTGATTTAGATCAAATTGTGTCACTCAATTTGATTTAGAATTGATTTGGATCTCACTATAATTCTTTTAACACTCAAAATGATTTCCCTCCAAATTCAACAACCTCCAAACCCTAGATCTAGATCCATTTTTATAACCACTCATTTGAATCTTCCCTCCAAAGCTAGGTTATTAGAGAGAGTCTTCTAGAAAGAGTTTGTTGGAGGGAATATTCTAGAATAATAAATATTCTAGGGTAAGGTTGTTAGGCCGAGCCTTCTGGATAAAGCCACGTGCTCTTTGGGAGTCTTCTGGAATCTTGACCGTTACAAGAAGCCATGTGGAGGAATTTGTCACGCTGACGTGTCCAACTAGCCGTGGATTGGCGGCGGATCGGCCAACTCGGCCGCGGATCCGCGACCATGTTGGTGAGTCACTGCATGGTATTCTCAGGGTATGTTTCATGTTGCTTTTTGGCACTTTCTTGATATCTGGAATATTTTTATACTTTCTTGGTTACTGCCAGATCACAAGTCTTGGACTTGACGTATTTTATCAGCACTTTTTAGCATTTCCGGCTCTTTTACTTGGAGAATTTCCTGCACACAATCTCGAGACAAGTAATGATTCACAAAAGATCATGCGTGTAGTAAAAAACATTCAATTTCCCTCAAAATTCTGGTTATAATGTATAACACATGTTATTTGGTATTTTACAGACGAATTGCTAATATCTGCTATATTTATACCAAACACCTTTAGATGATTGCAAATAGTAGGAAAATTGATGTGTTAAAAATGCAATATTTTTGACTGATCACAAACCATGAAAGGTACATAATAGCAATTGTTCAAAATCATAGTATTGCCTTTTGGCAATACTAGGTGATATTCACTAACAGCTGCGGTATCAACTTGTGCTCCGTTCTCTACTCTGAGGGACATATCACCAGGTCCAACTATCCTACTTTTTATCAGTCCCTGCAATAAATTTCAGATATGAGATCCTGATCCGGTATCTAGTACCCAGGAGGTAGGACTGACCAAAAAGCAATTTTCAATTACAAGAACACCTAAAGGAGATGCAATAGTATGCTTCTTCTTCGTTGGGGTCATCAAGGAATTCATGCAATCTTTTTTCCTCTTCTCATACTCATGACGGCGGTCATAAGTTAGAGCAAAACCGACATTCCCCAGCCCCAAATAAGAATTCGATCGGTCAAGCTATACATTTTATTATCTTGATTAGGGCATGAAATAGTTGCTACCTGGAAAGAGAGAAAAGAAACACTTAACATGCACTCTTGCAAGATTAGATTGGTTATTAATTTATCTAACCAGGATGGCTCCCACTGTTTTCTCGAATTCTTCTTCAAACCTTAAAAGAAGAACTAGTCAGGATTAATCGTACACCACAATACTTTCTTAACCTTTCAGCCAGGCTAGTGTTGGTACTTCGAGGGAGGTTTTCCAACGCTTTCGCGAAGTTCCTTAATTATGTAAGCTCTTTTTCCTGGAGGCGTAGCCCCGGTAACACCGTTCTAGACACCTACTTTGTTTATAGCATTGATTGTTAAGTGAAATAATCACCCGAGAGTAATCCTACTCATCAGTGGGATCGGGATCCAACTATCATTGTGTGATGACCTAGATGGAATCCACTCTAGTCACCACAATTCAGAAGGTATGCTAAATCTGCAAGTTTTCTGTATGTTTGAAACTCCCGATGTGTTTTTTGCCCCTAGGACCCAAGTGACCTTGACAAATAATCAACAAATCAAAAGGTCCTAGTCAAGTTCAACCCATCGCTGTCCTGATTGCATTACACCCACCCGCATGATCCTTGACGAATAATCAAAAAAATCATGTGACCCTCCTAACCAATCGCATCTATCTATGCAACAGAGAATCATTAATCAGCTACCGTTCATTGTGCCTTGACGAATAATCAACAAACACAGCACGAATAATAAGTATTAATTTTCTGAAACGACGGGGGACTACGGTTGGGTTTTTGGCGAAAAACTCGTTAACGTAATAAACTTGATATCGTTGAAGGAACCTGATAGCTTTGAAAAAGAGTAGTTTAAGCTCCGCATTTTGAAAATTTCTGGTTTTGAGAAAAAACCGAGTAATCTACAGTATAGTCTTTTGCTCAAGAGGTCACTCCCCGTGAAGGGATCTCGGCTCTTGCCTCGTGGAATGAGCTGCAGGATATTCTCGACCGAATACCACTATGCAAAGCGAAAGAATATAACTATAGTTTTTCGAAATTTGTTCCAACAACATCTTTTAGGTTTCTTTTCTTGCATTAATCAAAATTAATGTGGTCCCATCAATTAACCTATCACACCAGAAAAACACAAAAATATGATGTACGTATATACCACCCGCATTTGCCTCTGGGCCCCGTCATCACCCGTTAGGTTACTTAACTAACGGCAGAACGGAGGCTGTACTAGCGCGGGTGCAAAACATATACAACATCTACTAGTATATATAAATATATATAACATTCGTCCCAGTCATAATAATAAGCAATATCATAAAGTCTCAGCCAACAATACAGAGTGGTGGATAATCTTAGAGCCTTGGGTTTCATTTGAGCCACAAATGAGACCCGACGTTCTCGGTCGTGTGGATAGCCTGTGCAATGGAAACCTGGACCCCTACGAGCGCGGCATGTTACCCTCCAATACTAGAAGTGAGGCAATCCCAATCAACAAAGTTAATGGGCCACCCAGCACTCGATGGAATCCGGTAACTTGAGAGCCCCACCTTGGGTCATCCTATACCCCCTATGAATGTGGCGAATAACCCATCAATTCTAGAATGAAGCCCCTCCGTCTCAACGAAATGAGATGCGGGCTTGTTGCCTTCTAGAACCCGGCTATTCGTGCACTCCACCACGGGGTAATCTTTAGTACAGAAAATGAAATAAATATGTACATTGGTGACATCGATCTCAACCACGGGATCTCAACCACGGGGTCATCTTAGTACCAGGAGCGACTCATCATTCGCCACTTGGGGGTTGGGGAGCGATGGCTTAGGAGACAGGTTTAGATCCCTGTCACCTAAGACTTTTCAATTTTATGGGCCGTGAGGGTCCCATAAAAGCATTTTCTCCCTACGAGTCGTAAGGATCCGGCAGGTGTATGTTCTCCTTAGGAGTCGTGAGGACTCCTAAGTGTGCTTTTCCTTTGTGAGTCGTAAGGATCCCACAAAGGTTTGTTCTCCTCATGTATCGTGAGGACACATGAGTGGATTTCCCTCGTTCCCAGTTTAATGACTTAGAGGTCAACTGTTTCCAGTTTAACGACTTAGAGGTCATCTGTTTCCAGTTTAACGACGTGGTGGTCATCTGTTTCTAGTTTAACGACTTAGAGGTCTACCGTTTCCAGTTTAAAGACTTAGAGGTCTACTGTTTCCAGTTTAACAACTTGGTGGTCATCTGTTTCCAGTTTAACGACGTAGAGGTCGTCTGTTTCCAGTTTAACGACGTAGAGGTCGTCTGTTTCTAGTTTAACGACTTGGTGGTCATCTGTTTCCAGTTTAGAGACTTAGAGGTCTATCGATGGCGAGCTTGGAATTTTGGGGTAGAGGCCGGCATCAGCGTTGCTAACAATGAAGCACATGTGCCGGGATACATAAGTGGGTCTTCCCAATGGAGCATAATTCCGAGGGCGGAGACCAACCGGTGGACTGGTGATTGCAGTGGGATATGGGTATGATGAGAATTATTTGAGCCCGTGGATTGTATACGGTAGTCAATTTGGGGACTAACCGTAGGGCCGGAAGAATTTTGGGAAAGTGGATTTTGGTCGGCGTCTGTATCGCTGTACTGGAATATGGTACCAGGAGCGACTCATCATTCGCCTTTTTTTTGTTTGTTTTTTTTTCGTTTTCGTTTTTGTTTTACCGCGATTGCTCTATCATTTCAGCTTTTATTATCGCGAAAATTGCGGTTGCCCTATCAGTTCGGCTATTTATTTGCGATCGCCCCATCATTTCGGCTTTTCTTTATTTTTCTTTTATTTACACTTTTTTTTATTTAAATTTTTTTTTACATTCCCAGTTTAACGACTTAGAGGTCGATTGTTCCGAGTTTAATGACGTAGCGGTCGATTATTTCCAGTTTAAAGACTTGGTGGTCTGCGGGTGTTCCCATTTTAACGACGTGGTGGTCCTTTTTGCTTATCCCAGCTCCTTGAATTTTGATCTTGGCGGAGCTGTGTTGATGACCTAGCTCTGTGGCTTGCCGATACATCCGAGGATTGTGAGGTTTTTCCAAGCTTATATTGGTCCTCTGCCCAATCTTTGAAAATATAGCAGTCTTCGATGGTATGACCCACCACTCTATGATATGGGCAGTATATGGGATTGCCGGTCATGTTTATTTCCTGTGGCCTTTTTGGAACAGGCGGTTGCAAATCGTTCTTCAAGGCGACCATGAATATTTTGCAGACTTCATCCCTCCTGAAGGAGTATACCTTCTTTTTTCTCTCCATTGGAGTACGTGCCTTTACTGATGCTGGTCCTCGAGGCACATGTCTGGGAGGATTAGGTTCCTGAAAGGCTTCGGTCTCCATTTGCATGAAATCGGCGGTCGTAGCTTGACTGTTTGCTAACGCGCCTTTAGACAGTTCTATCACTCCCGTCTTGTATTGCCTTTCGACCCAATCTTTGAAGACGAAGCAGTCCTCAATAGCATGACCTATCACCCTGTGATAGGGGCAATATTTTGGGTCGTCGGTTATATTCTCTTCTTGCGGTCTCTTTGATTCCGGCAGTTGTAGACCGTTTCTTAGGGCGTCCCTGAATATCTTGTGAACCTTTTCCCTCTTGAAGGAATAGACCTTTTCCAGCTTCTCTTTCAGAGGCGATTCCCCCCCGGCGTATGTATCGGAGGGACTGGAGGTTGATTGCGGTCGTTTTTCGCGAAGGCGCTCCTCTTTTAGGTTGAAAGGGATATCAGTTGGCTGCCTCCGGGTATCAATCCCTAGCTCATGAGCCAAAATTTGATTCTGCTGTAATTGCAATCGGGCGACTTGGGTCACAAGATCTACCACGACATTTGCCAGCTCGTCGACTTTGGAATAGACCTCGGCCATCTTCTCATCCCTGTCCTGAAATTGCCTTTGAAGCCATTGGAATAATGCTTGTTCTGTAGTTCCGGCTATGACAACCGGGTAATCTTTATTGCCTGAGCTCAATTCCGTAGGAACCACGGGCTCCTCTGGCTTATCGGTCTGAGCGGGCTCTTCATCATTTGGATCGAGCCGATGCTGGGTAGCGTCAACCATATCATCACCATGGCAGTGAAGCGTAGGCGGGTTCGTTTCTTCATGTCCGACCATATAGACAGTGCGGAACACATACCCAGCCATCTCTTTTTCTTTGGCGGCTGATTTCGCAGAGCGGTCCGGACTTTGGAAATTCATAAATTTTAACATGGCCAGAGCCCTAGCCCTTTTGTTGGCTCTATATCTGAGCCGCTTCTGCCTCAGCTTCTCTGTCTTAAGTGCTTGGCAGGCTTCTGCTCTTCGGGAAGCCGCCATAGGCCGAGCGATGGGGATGCTTGAGAAGACATCTGCCCGCGTGTCCGTCGAAGGTATCGCCTGGGCTTGCCCACGACGTCTGGCAACTTCTTTTGTTCCGATGGCTTTGCCCCCAGTTGGGGCCATGGAAAGCCGTCCAGACACCGATTTGCATTTGGGTTGGGGCGCCCTCGAGATTACCACATTCGGTCTCCTGCCTTTCGAGACCGGTCTGTCTGTTGCTGGAGCTTGAGGAGCCGGGATGGCGTTAGCTGACACGAACAGGATAAAGCCGAATGGTAGTGGCTCCTCCTCCCATTGTCGCCCGAGACTGGCCGGAAGGACCGTCCTGGAGTCCATCTTCATCGTGTAGGAGACGGGAGTCGTGCTGAGAGCTGAGATCGTCCTTGGAGACATTGTTGGAGAGTGATTGCTTGAAAACCTGCATAAAAAAGCATTATTTTAGTTTAAATATAGGTATGTATATTGATTGAGTTCGCATGAACGTTTAACCCGAAATATGGGAGGAGAGATTGGTCCCACCGGGCGTGCCAGAATCTGTAGGGTGTTTTTCGTCACCGCATTGAGATGGGAATACGCGCGCGCTTGTCAGACGTATACTACAGATCCCCCCTGCCTAGGGTAGGGCAGGGTTTATTGATTGTGGGGATCCGAATCTCCGGCAGCCGCAGACTAAGCTGCCGTTAATTACCCCTCGCCTTTGGGGCGAGGGAACCTCCGATTAACGGGTTAAACTGGTCATGCGAACTCAATGTGCGGTGCGCGTGTGTTGTGTTTTAAAAGGGGGTTTTGGATATATCGGGAGCCACGCAGAGTTTTTACGGGGGTCCCGCTACCCGGATAGCGGGCTGGGGGTCAACGGGGCTAGCAGCCCCCTTGCGGGGTGCGGGGCAGCGCCCCGTTAGAAATTTTTTTCTAACAGGGACAGTGTCGTGGAGCACGTGTGTGTGTGAATATGTATACATATGTATATGCATATATATGTACATAAAAGTAGGGGAAAAGGCATCCAAGGGATGCGTGGGGGCAGCACCTTGGGCGCTGTGCGCCTAGGTGCTGTGCGCTCAGGCGCTAGAGTGCCATGTGTCGGCACGTGGGCGCTCTGCGCTTGAGCGCAAGCGCGCCACGTGTCGGCACGAGGGCGACTTGCGCTCGAGCGCAAGCGCGCCACGTGTCGGCACGCGGGCGCTCTGCGCTTGAGCGCCGACGAGAAAATGAGGCTTTTAGCCTAAGAAACAGAAGCTAGGCTTCAGAAAGGAAATATTTATTATGTATATATGTATGGAGTTAAACTCCTAGGATGTTTTGATGCTGATGAAGGGGGTTCTTCTTCTTCCTCCTGTTGTTTGGCCGGATCTTGAAGATCAAGAAGTAGGAGATTTTAAAAATCACTCCTTTTTGAGATCTGATGGGAGGTCTGAGTTCCCCTTTGCGGGTTTTGTGGTGGAAAACTACTTAGTTTTGGAAAAAAAAAGAGTAAAACTCTTGATTTAATTCAAAAGAAATGAGAAGGTTTAGAACCTTGGAGAAGGAGCAGGAGGCACAAAGAACCCTAGTTTTGGGGGGAATGAAAAGTATATGCTTTATTCATCATCATGTTGCCTTATATAGGCTTACATATTTACATATAGCCCCTTGGGCTTTACAAAAATGGCATTTTAGCCATCCTATGGCTCATGTGCCATTTCATTTTTGCACATAAGCCATGGGCTTACAAAATATTGGCTTTATGCCCATTTTGTTTACATTCATGCATAAACAATTACATAAAAATTATTTATTATATGATTTTGTTGTTGGCATGGGGAGGCTGGCTGCGGGCTCGACTTGGGCATGGGCCCGCTTGACCTGGGCTTGGGCCCACCTGGCTTGGGGTTGACTTTGATTTTGACTTGGTCAACCGGGGTGTAAATTTTTACCCCAACAGCGCCCGAGTTGCCTCGGTCCAGAGGTGGGAGCCCGTAAAAGAATTTGGCTACAAGGTGCCCTTTCCGACGAGGAGGTGACGGACGGAGATTCCACGGGAGATCGGAGTGGAGACGAAGACCGAAGGACACGGATCGCTTGGTATGATTCTCTACTCCTTTTCTTGTTTGCTAGTAGCTAGGTTAATGGCCCGATCCGGGATTTTTGTGCGCGGTGGTGCCGGTTTGCTAGTTCGCAAAGTTTTTCGTTTTCGTGTTTCCGGCGTCGGATCGACGGCCGCGGCGCCGCCGTGCACTTACATTGGTATCAGAGCCACGCCATTAACCTAGTCTAGCTTGGTCTAACGTGTTTACATTTCCGATCGATCAAAAGTCCCAAAAACCGTATTTTTCCTTGCATCTGGTTTCTGTCGAAATTTTTTTAGCTCCAAAAATTTTTCAGGGTGCTGTAGAAACACATGCAGGAAATTCTAAGAATTCTGGGAAAATTCGATGCAGTGATCCTTTAGTACGACCGCGGAAACGCGGCCAAACACCTGGTTTGGCCGCGATTCCGCGGTGGGAAAGTGTCCTCATTGTACCAAAATTTTCCAGTAGGCTTATGGGTTAGAAATAGGGGTTTTGGAACATTCTTTTTTGGCCCAGATTTTCTGTGAGTGCTACAGTAGTGCTTGGGGCCCACTTCGATAAATTTGATCGATCGAAAATTTTAAATATGCTAGTTCACAGTATTTACATTATATCTGCGACCGTGAATGTCATTTGATCGGTAAATCCTGTCTAACTGCTATAGCCCGGTTAGACGGATTTGCGAACGTGACATTCACGTTGATGTTCTGTGTTGTGCTGTGATGTTGCGGATTGGTCGTGGGGGATAGCCTGGATGCAATATTAGTACAGTTTTGTTTTATATGTACATTTGATATTGCGGGGCGAGCGTCCGACATGTGGACTGTCGTCACTGCCTGTTTGTATTATTCTTTTGGGGCACGACCGGGTCGAGGTCGATGTACCCGTTGTATGTATATTTTATTTTCTGTACTAGGATTACCCCGCGGGGGGGTGCACGGATAGCCGGGTTCTAGAGGGAAACGGGCCCGCATCTCATGGCATTAAGACAGAGGGGGCTTCACTCTAGAATTGGCGGGCTATTCGCCGCACCCGTAGGGGGTATAGGTTGACCCAGGAGGGGTGCCCAAGTTACCGGATTCCGTGAAGTGCTGGGTGGTCCATTCACGTTGCTGAAGGGGGCTGCCTCGCTTCAGGTTTTGGCGGGTGACTTGCCGCGCCCGTAAGGGTCTAGGATTTCATTGCACAGGCTATCCACACGACCAGAGGAACGTCGGGTTTCAGTAGCGGCTCTATGAAACCCGGGGATCCCAGATATCTGTATTGTTCTGTGATGCTGGTTACATTTCTGTGCTGTTGTTTTTTTATCACGCCTTGAGCGAATATTATATATTGATATATATACTAGTAGATGTTGTATATGTTTTGCATCCACGCTGGTCCAGTCCCCGCTCTGTCGTTAGTTAAGTAACCTAACGGGTGATGACGGGACCCAGTGGAGAATGCGGATGGCATATACGTACATCATTATTTTCGTTCTTTTGTGGTGTGATCAATTGATAGGACTGCGTTGATTCGGATCAATGCAAGCTAAACAAACCTATTCTGATGTTGTTGGAACATTTTTCAAAAAGCTGTTATTGCAAGGACGTTCACTTTTGTTTTGCACAGTGGTATTCAGTTGGAATATCCTGCTCCTCAGTCGACGAGGCAAGGGCCGAGATCCCTTCACCGGGAGTGATCCCTTGGACAGAAGTTTGCGTCAGGGCAATAACTTCACTATAGCCGTTTACTTTTGCTTTGCATCGTGGTATTCAGTTGGAATATCCTGCACCTCATTCTACGGGGAAAGAGCCGAGATCCCTTCACTGGGAGTGACCTCTTTAGCAAAGGTTTTCGTTACTATATTTTTAAAAAGCTATCCGTTCCTTCAACGATATCAAGTTCATTACGTTAAAGGTTTTTCGCCAGAAACCATTCGTAGCCCTCCGTCGTTTTATATGGATAGTCAATAGTATTCAAGCTGTGTTTGTTGGCCAAAGTCAAGGCACGGTGTTTGGTAGCTGTTGGTTATTCATATGCAGCATAGATAGATGCGTTGGTTTGGGACAGTCGTATAGCCTTGTTGGCCAAAGTCAAGGGCTTGTGCGGGTGGGTTCAAATCAACCTGGAGAATGACGGGTAGAACTTGACATGTGACTTATGATTTGTTGGCGAAAGTCAAGGTCATAAGAGCATGGGGCAAAAATCACATTGGGAGTTTCTAAAGAAACTGAAACTTGCCAGATATGCGCATACCTTCTGGAGTGTGATAACATGAGCGGATTCCGTCACGTTATCATGCAATGATAGTTGGATCCCGATTCCCACTGATGAGTTGGTTTACTCCTCGGGTGATCCCGACTAATTCTTCTTTCAGGTTTGGGGAAGAATTTGACGTTACAGTGGGAGGTTTCCAGATTAGATAAAATGATAACCATTCTGATCTAGGCTAGAGTGCACGCTGAGTGTTTCTTTTCTCTCTTTCTTTGGCAGTGACCATTGACCAGACCCTAGACTATGACTCAGTGACCAAGTTGACCGAACCTTCTTAAACATTGGCTTTTGGCTTGTCAGAGTTGCAAACCTCATTGCCACTCCTGCTTTTACCCTTTTCTTCAGGACACCCCGTATTACTACAAACGTCCACTTCCATTGGACAAAACCATCGTATGGTTATATACAAACTCGAAGGAATTCGAGAATGGTTTCCGGTTCTGGAAAAAACGAATAGGACTATTCAGTTGTCTTTTCCTTTTACCTTCTCTCAGGTTGCGAGTACTCCTTGGTTTAGGAGATAGCACACCTATTACGCAAATTGGATAGTCTTCTTCCAAACCTTAGGCTGGTACCGAACGGTGGGGAATGAAGAAAACCAATTAGCATAACGATGGTGTACAGAAGGTATTATGTAAAGACAAAGAAATGGATTAGTAAGAGGGCAAAGTAAATTGCGACTGCTATTCACGACCAAACCAAGTATTTCTTTACCACTCCCATTTCACCTTTGTATTTCTCCAGGACACTCCGTATCACTACGAAGATCCACAGTTTATTGGATACTCCATCGTATGGTTATATACGAACTCGAAAGGAACTTGTTCCAGTTCGGGAATGGATTCTGGTTCAAGAGAAATAGGAATAAGGTTTATCCGGTTGTCTTTTATCTTCACCTTCTCTCGCATTACGAGTGCTCCTAGGATTAGGACAGTACACCCATTATGCTTATTGGATAGTCTTCTTCCAAACCATAGGCTGGTGCCGAACGGTAGGGAAGGAAGAATACCATTTGGCCTAAAGGAGTGTACAGAAGGTAATGACTAAAGACATATGAAGGGATCTGGAGAGATGGCAAAGAAATATACGGTTATAGTTGTGAATCTGGATGATGGAAGAGGCATTACTAGGAATACCAGGATACCCCATCGAAACATTTAAATGTTTCAGTTTCACTGTGTACTATTAATAGAAAACTGATTTCCCAATTAGCCATTGCTCCAGAGTATGTATTTACCAGGTTTGATTCTCACATATGTATGGTTTTACAGATGATGAGTGGGAGTAAGTTATTGGGAATTGGGTGATCATCCTCATTATATCGGAATTCGTTGTAATTGGTGATATTTGAGGAAATCGCCTGGGTTGTTTGCCGGACGGCAAATATTTGGTTTTGAATATCCGTTGTTATGCACCAATTTCAAATTGATATATCTGTACGTCTATTTTTATAGAGTGAGATACACCTTTTTGAAATTATGTCTATGACATTTACCTATATCAGTGGATGGTTAGGTAAGGAGCATTAAACAGCGGTGTAATTCTTCTTAATCATAAGTACAGTTTTCAACCTACGATACACAGTGAATGAGTCACTACACTCAGGGGACTTATACAGAGTATTGTATATTGTCCAGTGTCCATTAGGACAGAGGGGTTGGTACTCGTACTATATTCTGTTTACTTATGACTTCTCTAGTTCTTAGACATGTGTTTCGTAGAAATGCAGGGTCTAAGTTTTGAGAAGTTATAGGTATAAGAGTAAAGTAGAGAACCAGGTATTGCAAGTATCAAGATTCTTCAAGGTGATCGAAGATGTAGATACTTGTGTATGGTATTCAGTTGATAGTAATGATTAAGAGAACTTGCTTCTCTTTCAGATTACTCATAATTGGAAGCACTCCTAAGTTGAGTAATGTTGATCGGCCTCCTTCCATTTAGTTGACATGCACTGGAGACAGCTGCATGATTTGAATCTGGTTCAATTAAATCAGTGCCTCTGTTTCTATATTGGATATAGAACAGTTCATATCTTGACATTGTTAAGGTACGGGGAGTTGTCCAGCTTATGCTTAAAACCATACTCTGGATAACTCAAGGCACGTTTCTGTAATGGCTGTTTGTGGGTTGACCCGGGCTATGACGAGGGTTGACTTTCTACCATCTGGAAGATCAATAGTGATATTGTTCTTAACTCGCCACAGTTTTAACAAAAATGGTTTTTTTCAGAAAACAGTAGTGGGAGTATGGTAGAACTGGAAGTGATTCCAGAACCGCAAACAATTGCTGAAGATTTGATAAGAACCTAAAAATTCAATCTGGTTTGACATTCCATTGGCCACTCCGCAGATGTGGTGGGTAACCTCAGGCACTCGAGAGGTACTCCGGTAGCCTCAAGGACGGTGACAGGGAGGTTCTTGTTTACCCAGACTTGTCATTGCTATTGTTCCAGACTGTGAGACCCGGCAGGAGGATGAGTATAGCGTCGTTCTAAACTAGCTTTAGAAGTGTACGTCTATATGACTCTGCCAGAGGGTTGTCGTGGTCAGTGGGAGCAAAGGAAATATGGTGGACAAGTAGCTTATGTCTATTTATAGACTAAAGCAGATGTAGCGGAGATAGATCATCTATTTCTGATGTGACAGTCATAGGTCTGACTTCATCAGAATAGGGGATGGATCTGTTAAGAAGGTAGTAGGGTGTGATGTCCTGGTATTTGGATGACATACACAGAGTAGGAAGTCATATTCCTATACTACGATCGGTTATTCTTTGGTTGTCACACAGTGGTTTCTCCACATAGGACTTGGATATTATATCAGACATTCTGGTTACTGGATCTATGGTATTAGATCTAGATTTGGGTGGTTTCCCAATCTGGGTACTTAGACAGCATTCTATGAGTATTTAGAATGGACGACTCCTGGCACGGTAGTGTACCTGCAGGTGATGGAGTCACCCTCCCTAAAGGTGTCTTACAGACTAAAGTAGAGAGGGATGTGCATGATTGGCAGATCACTTGCTTAGGCAATTGAGTCAATCATAAGATGTCAAGTACCACACCAGATGTTGTTCTTGCAGTAGATGCAATAAGTTGACATTGATCCAATCCTGGAGAAACATTCGGAAGCAGTTTTAGAACATAAGTGGATGTTCTAGGGATATGATAACGGCAGCCTCCTTCGGGAAACGGTTATCATTCCAGGCCTCCAAGGTGACATGGATGACAGAGTGGCTGTCAGAGTTATAGTTTTCCCTCTGACGAGGGGCAGTATTTTGGACAGGTGGTCCAGGTGGATACTGAGGGAAGGATGGCGCAGGATACTGATTAAGTTCAGTTGACGATGCAGTCTAAGAAGTTTCGATTTGGAGTTCATTTATGAGCTAGGTCCCATCAGACATCCAAACATTCTAAGACAGGTATTGCTCATTTCGGGAGATGGCTTTCTCCGCGAACTTGAGATAAAGAGAGACATAGAAAGAGACACCAAAGCGGATCCACTCACTGAGGCTATTCCTCGAACGCAATAGTTTCGCAAACGAGCTTTGTGAGACTGACTAGTAGAGGAGTTGGGTGTTCGGTATCACACGGGCTGTGAGTATGCGACATCGCAATAATTAGCCTTGAGTGCAAGTGGAAGATTGTTAGATATAGTGCCCTCAGAGTCAATTATTGGATCACAGGCACGTGATTGCAATGGTTGAGGGAGGACCTATACCGGTAGGACAGTCTTACTCGAGATGATAGTATGCTATCTGGTTTATCTTTATCATCGTGTACTGCTTTAGGTGACCTTACGAGTCACTATTACACGTTGATAGAGCCCCTAGGATTCTTGCTTGACTACCAGCAGTATGAGGGTGATCATATACGTGAGAGCTGGAGTCTATAAGCACATCCTTAAAAGGTCCCTAGTCGTGGGAGTTTCGAGACAGGGCATCGATTCTCCAGAGTATACTAGTGTATACAGTCGAGACCCCGACGAGGGGCGGTGGCCGGTCTCACAAGCCACTGGTGTCAGTTGGTTCACCTAAGATGTATACAGGTGCTCATTGGGTTATGAGTACACCGGACAGGACTCGCCGGGAACATGCTAGTTGGTTTTATACCTGACGTCAGATAGCAGTTCCCTGGTGACATGTGTACAAGTTAGTTCATCGACCTGGGGATCGTCATTTGTCTCGTGTGAGTTCCCATTGTACTTTGATTACTACCCTACCACGCTCAAAGGAGACGTGCAAACAGGTTTTAGTTGGGTACAGTCCCGAGCCACATGGAGGCAGTGAGCGGATCTGCAGGGGTTCGTCTCTCCCGGTATTGGGGGTGAGGTCGCGCTGTGTCTAGGAGAGCCAGTACATGAAAAGTCATTGGCCAAGCCAGGAGATTTACTGGTAGGTATTCCAGTAGTATCTCAGGGTGTTCTGGGCTACACTCCGACACGACTTGTATCGCTATTGGGGGTCTGACTTTTACCAACCCCCTAGGCCCGCCATGCGATGCTCATAGACGAATGGACCGGACTGTACGGATATTGTCATTGACAGGCTCAGTAGGGTGTCAGGATGAGTTCGCTCATCGACATCCCTTTTGGTCAATAGCTGGTAGCCCGTCATGTATGGCTAATACCTCTGACGTGATAGTGGTTAAATCCACAGCCATAGTATTGACGAGTCTTTAGAGTCCACCACACACAGTTACTCAGGTTTCGGGCGAAACGCTGTAGAGGCCGTATGGAGATATGGCAGGGTTCGATCATATACGTGCGGTATTGCACGGATCGTGATCGGACGGATTTTACTAGCCGGCATTGGTTTAAGCCGGATCCTAGTATTAGACAGTGTAGTTTTGTCTCTTTGCATTTGTGTTCAGTGGGAATATAAATGCATGCATGTATATGCAGTCGCGGGGTTTTCCTGTAATTTATTACGGGATCAGTTTTCTGAAGTTGCCAGTTTGCATTCCGTTCCGGCTGGTTTTCCTTTGTTCCTTCACGGCCGGACTTTCTTGTGGAGGGGGTTATTTGCAAGTTTGCAAATAAGTTATTGTGGAGGGGTTTCTTGCATTTGTGGCTTCTTCATCATGAGATTCCATTTTAATCTCATCACTTGCATTTATTATGATGGATTGAGATAGGATTGAGTTGGATGTTGAGTTGATTTTGTAATGACCATTTTCTCATTATCTTTTCACTTCTCCTCTTGAATTATTCCATGGTTCTTTTGATCTCCTCCATTCTAATTAGAGGCCTAGCCACTTTGAGGGGTAGAGAGGAGAGAGGTTCATTTGGTGTAGCATTTTCTTCATCTCATTTTCTTTGCTAAAAATAGTGAGCACCATTTTCATCCAAAGCATTTTTCTCTCTTCTCCATCATGGCAACTTCTATAACCTCAAGAGACAAAGTGTTATGCACTACACCTACAGTACCCTTGGACGCGTCGGCTTGCCAACTTCGCGCCCGAGTTGCCTCGGTCCAGAGGTGGGAGCCCGTAAAAGAATTTGGCTACGTGGTGCCCTTTCCGACGAGGAGGTGACGGACGGAGATTCCACGAGAGATCGGAGTGGAGACGAAGACCGAAGGACACGGATCGCTTGGTATGATTCTCTACTCCTTTTCTTGTTTGCTAGTAGCTAGGTTAATGGCCCGATCCGGGATTTTTGTGTGCGGTGGTGTCGGTTTGCTAGTTCGCAAAGTTTTTCGTTTCCGCGTTTCCGGCGTCGGATCGACGGCCGGGGCGCCGCCGTGCACTTACAGAACCCTCTCCTCATCAGTCTTGGAAGACATCTCTTTGGAGAGGGTGATTCCGTACAATGCGGGTATATTACCACGCTTGGAATCTTCCATACTAGATCTCTTTAGTATGGTCTCTATGTACCTAGACTGTGAAAGTCCCAACAGTCTCTTGGATTTATCTCTATAGATCTTAATCCCCATAATATAGGAGGCATCACCCAGGTCCTTCATGGAGAACTTTTGTGGCATGAATAGCTTGACCGATTGCAGCATAGGAATGTTATTTCCTATCAAGAGAATATCATTCACGTACAGGACGAGGAACACAACATTTCTCCCTACAATCTTCTTGTAGATACGAGGCTCGTCCTTATTTTTTGATGAAGTCAAATTCCTTGACTGTCTCATCAAAACAGATATTCCAGCTCTGCGACGCTTGCTTCAATCAATAAATAGATTTAAGCAACTTGCACACCTTCCCGCTGCTCCCACTGTCTACGAATCCCTCCGGCTGATCCATATAAACGCACTCTTCAAAACTTCCATTTAGAAAAGCCGTTTTAATGTCCATCTATCAGATATCATAGTCATGGTAGGCAGCAATGGCAAGTTTGATCCGAATGGATTTCAGTATAGCCACTGGAGAAAAAGTTTCGTCATAGTCCACTCCTGGTCTTTGACGAAAACCTTTTGCAACAAATCTAGCCTTATAGGTTTCCACCTGTCCATCTACACCAATCTTGTTTTTGATGATCAACTTGCATCCAACGGATTTTACCCTACATGGACCAACTTCTAAAGTCCAAACTTTGTTGCTCCATTTTGGATTTCATAGCATTAAGCCATTTTACAGAGTCCCTACTGTTAATGGTCTGCTTGAAACTAGTAGGATCATCTTCTTCCAAGATACAATCCTCTCGATCCCCATCCATAAGAAAACCGTAGTATCTCTCGGGCGGATGAGAAATCCTACTAGATCTATGGAGTGGCTGAGGTTCGTCTGGAATTATTGAATTCTGAGGTTCCACCAATTCTTCAGTTTCAGTTTGTGGTGCCAGAATTTCTTCCAATTCTACCGTACTCCCACTAATTTCTCTTGCAAGAAATTTCCATTCTAAAAAGATGGTGTGACAAGAAACAAAAACCTTATGTTCCTCGGTGTAGTAAAACAGATACCCCCGTGAATACTTGGGGTATCCCACAAACTTACATAGAACCGAACGTGCCTCCAGTTTGTCTGGATTTTTCTTTTTAATATAAGCCGGACAACCCCATATCTTAATGAATTTAAGACATGGTTTCTTACCACTCCATATTTCATATGGAGTGGTAGGCACGGATTTGGTCGGAACTATATTCAATAGATATGTCGTTGTCTCAAGTGCATATCCCCAGAAAGAAAGAGGCAACTCGGCATTACTCATCATGGAAAGAACCATATCTAATAAAGTACGATTCCTTGGCTCCGATACACTATTGTGTTGTGGTGTGTATGGAGGAGTAAGCTGAGAGAGAATACCATTATTGTTTAGAAAGTCACGGAATTCCGTACTCAAGTACTCCCCTCCTCGATCTGATCGAAGGATCTTGATATTTTTTCCTGTCTGGTTCTCTACTTTGCTTTAAATTCTTTGAATTTCTCAAAAGTTTTAGATTTGTGTTTCATGAGAAATATATATCCGAATCTAGAGAGATCATTAGTGAATATAATGAAGTACAAGAACCCATCCCTTGCATATATAGATATCGGACCACATACATCACTGTGTATGAGTCCCAAGAGCTCTGTAGCCCTATCTCCGTGCCCGGTGAATGGAGTTTTAGTCATCTTTCTTTTGAGACAGGACTGACACGTTTCATAAGACGAACATTCAAACAAATTCAAATATCCATCTTTATATAACTTAGATAGTTTTTTCTCATTGATATGACCAAGTCTACAATGCCACAAGTAGGCTTCGTTCGTATTTGAACTTTACCACTTGCGTGAGTTTTGTATATTGAAGACTGTGTTTTGATTAAGAATATAGATACCATTACACAGTGTACCTTCTGCAACCAATACTTGATTAAGGTAAATGTTCATGATACTTCTATCTAGAACAAAATTGTATCCAACTTTATCAAGTAAAGAAACTGATATGATGTTGTAAAGCATGGAAGGTACATAGTAGAAATTGTTCAAAATCATAGTTTTGCCGCTTGGCAATATTAGGTGATATTCGCCAATGGCAACAATATCAACCTGTGCTCCGTTATCTACTCCGAGGAACATATTGTTGGGGTCAAAATTTGCATCCCGGTTGACCGAGTCAAAGTCAAGGTCAACCCCAAGCCAGGTCAACCCCAAGCCCAAGTCGAGCCCGCGGCCAGCCTCCCCATGCCAACAATAAAGTCATATAATAAATAATTTTTATGTAATTTTTTATGCATGAATGGGCATAAAGCCAAATTTTTGTAAAGCCCATGGCTTATGTGCAAAAAGAAATAGCACATGAGCCATGGGATGGGCAAAATGCCATTTTGTAAAGCCCAAGGGGCTATATGTAAATTTGTAAGCCTATATAAGGCAACATTATGATGAATAAAACACATACTTTTCATTCCCCAAAAATTAGGGCCTGTGCCTCTTTCTCCTTCCTCAAGGTTCTAAAACTTTCTTCTTTCTTTTAAATTAAATCAAGAGTTTTACTCTTCCTTTTCCAAAACTAAATAGTTTTTCACCACAAAACCCACAAAGGGGAACTTGGATCTTCCACTAGATCTCAAAAAGGGGAGATTTTTAAGTCTCGACCCCTTTTCCAAGATCCGTTCAAACGACAGGAAGAAGAAGGAGGCCCATATCCAGAAACCACACTTTGGGGAAGATCCAGGGCTCAAGGGGAGAAGCCCCTTCATCAGCCTCAAAATAGGAGTTTAACTCCTCATACACACACACACACACACACACACAAAATAATAAGTGCTCCTTTCTGAGAGTACAACTCTCATTGCAGGGACCAAGTCTCTTTTGCCTCCCGAGCTCCCAAAGCGCTAGCGCCCGAGCGCCCACGTGCCTGGCACGTGGGGCGCTAATGCCCAAAGTGCTAGCGCCTTCGCGCCAAAGCCCAAGCGCTCTTGCGCTCAAAGTGCTAGCACCCAAAGTGCTAGCGCCTGAGCGCCCACATGCCTAGCACGTGAGGCGCTAGCGCCCAAAGCGCTAGCGCCTAAAGCGCTAGCGTCCGAGCGCCCACGTGCCTAGAACGTGAGGCGCTAGCGCCCTGGCGCCCAAAGCGCTAGCACCCAAGCGCTTTCTCCCACGCATCCCTTGGATGCCCCTTTTTCCCTTATTCACACACACACACACACACACACACACACACACACACTCCACGACCCCCGTAAAAGCTCTGTGGGCTCCCGATATATCCAAAACCCCTCCAAAACACACCACTGCATATTGAGTTCGCATGACCAGTTTAACCCGTTAATCGGAGGTTCTCTCACCCCAAAGGCAATGTAACGTTTTAAAAAAATTTAAAAAAAATTAAAATCAATAAAACCCTTTAAGTGAATTTTCTGATTTTCGGTAAAATAAAACGTATTTTTCGTAAAACTTAACCATAATTATTTTCATTATAAATTTAAAAAGACCTATTTTAATCATGTAATTACTAGTAAATGGTGTTTATTTAGTCACTTATAAATTTTTAGTTTAATGAAATATTTTTCCTAAATTAATTATTTTAAATATTAACATAAGCTTTTAAATATACATTAAATTAGTGTAAATTACAATTTGCAATGGGTTTATTTTTCAAAAGTGAACCATGACATATTAGAATTAGGTTTTTAGCATGCTAATCTCTTGTTAAATTGTGTTTAAAATTCTAGAGTTTTCTATGATGAATTGAATTAAGAAAATTAATAAAATAAAGAAATTTATGCAAAGACATAAAAGGTGTATTTCTTTGGATAATGTTCTACACTATTCATCATTCCTTCTTCCTCTCTTTTCCTCACCTCATAGCCGGCCTCACCTCCATGGGCAGCCCCAAAATTTTCCCCCATCATTTTTGCATTAAAAATCATCAAAATTCATCAAAAATTCCAAAAATAAACCTCAAAAATCAACATTCAACCTCTACCATTTTCCTTTGACCTATTTAGCATGGAATTTGGAGTTGGAAACCATTATTTTGGAAGCATATTTTCATATTTGGATCTCATGCTTTGAAGGTATAATTTTTATTCTTATGATTAATTGTTGTTAAATACTTTTATTTAGCATATTTAGATTTTCTTAATTAATTCTATTTGCAAGTTTAAAATTCAAGATAGGGTTTCTAAAATCAAGTTAGGGTTTTTATTAATTAAGTGGGGTTATAATAAGTAGCTTAACATTTTTAGAAGGGAAAAATCTAGCATGGTTGATTTATTATAATTTGTGCATTCAAAATTGTTTAAATTAAGCAATTTTGCTAACTAGATTTTTATAAATTATATATATTGGTGTGTTAAAATTCTAATTAAAGTTTTTATCATTATATTGTAGTTTTAATGAGAATATTAACATGCTAAAGGAATGAAAGACCTAATCTAATTATTAGTTTCAAATTGTTAGTTAATATAATGTGATAAATATGCTATTTCGGTAAACTAGGTTTTAGAAATTAATTTAAAATGTAGTATTAGAAATCTAATTAGGGCTTTAGCTCATTCTTAAGGTTTCATGGAGTGGTTTAACACCTTAATATATGCAAAATCAAGTTTAGTAGTGGAATTGTGAATTTTTGCTTAACAAGTGTTAATTTTGGCTAATTTGCAAACTAGAAATTTTAAATTAAGACAAAATGGTGTGAGAAAAATGTAGTAATGGTTTCTATAATCTAGTTATGTTGTTTAATGAATATTATGACCATTAGTTTCATTTAAACATTGAGTTTTGAAGTAAAACGGTAAATTGGCGTTTTCAGGTTTTTACGAAATCGGACGATTTGATCGATTTTAGGGTTTCGATGATTTAAACCATGTTTTATATTATAAATAATGAGTTTTGAAACTACAAGTTGTTTGTTGGTGTTTTATCTCGATCAATCGGCGTTTGTACGCCGATATCGAGCGATAATGGTTCCTTTGCATGAGCGGGTCATAGGTTTTAACCTATGCGCGTTTCGTAAGTCATTTTGGTTTTATCCGTGATTCAGTTACGAAATTATATATGTTTGCGTATAGGTACCCTCACGTGGACTTTGGACGAGGAAGAAGAGGAGGGCGACATCGTCTTCGGCAGACAAGGACCAGGTGAGTAGATGTATATCTACGGGGGAAGTCGGGTGGATGGCGTTTAGCACCCCCGCAAACGTAGAATAGGAATATTTCTTATTGTCATTAGAAAGTCGGACGTGACCTTAGATTCATGGCGAGTAGGACCCTATTAAAGACCTTAGGTTGGACTAGACTGATTTAGATAGACTTTACCAGAGGATGAATGTCTTGGAGGAAATTCGTAGGTTTCAGGTAGACACACACACACGCACACACAGAAACTTGACTTGGGGTATATGTGTATGTGTATATATATAGGACTGTGTGTAGCTATATATATGCACAACATGTATATGTGATATAAAGTTGTGATATGATACATGGGGGATGAGACAATATAACTAATCTTGATGTCGTGATCTCTTGGCTATACAGCCATATTATGATCTTAGCGGATCATTGGAAAATGAAAGAATGGATATGTATACATAAACGATAATAGATGATGATGACATTGAGATATACGAGACTCTAGAATAGAACCCGGACCGTAACCTGTGACTTGATTACGATATGATATATGTGTGACTTGGTTATGATATGATATATGTGTGACTTGGTTACGATATGATATATGTGTGACTTGATTACGATATGATATATGTGTGACCTGATTACGATATGATATATATGACATGATATTTCTGAGGAACAATTGACGACGTATATGTTCCCAGACAATGATATATGATTGATGATATTGGGATGTATGCGATTACAGTATAGTACCTTTGATCATGACATTATTTGATGATGATATTATACGAATGGTGATGTACGTAGGTGATACTTGACCCGTACCCCGATATTGCGATGCCGTACGATGGATTTTACCGTACGAGGCATAGATGCGATGACTGATCCGCACTCTTGATTCGAGGAAGTCGTACTATGTACGTGAGCTATTGAGACTGGATCGCAGACAATTAGAGATATGGACTCAGACCCTAGGTGGATCCTTATTTCTGATCGACTAGTTTCTTTAGTTTAGTTTCTTAGGGGGTTAAATAGATACTAGTTTAGGCTCGAGTCATTTAATTGTAGTTAGACATGTATATTACCAATGAGTGGTTAATAAACATTCATCTTTACTTTCAGATTGTAATCATCAAGTTGCATGTTCATACATATGTTTCTTTAGTCAGTATGAAACTCTGCCTGTTAGGACACCAGCACCATTACCGATGATGTGCATATTCCACGTATACTTATTTGCCGGCTCACACACATCAGCATCGGTAATTGCTATGTCACATACACTTTAGAACATATTATCTTTTATTGATAGAATCAGCGAAAGGCTAGATCAATATAGTATTGTGATTACTCTCAGGTGTTAGTCTAGACATTGCATTTATTACTTAGACATTTCATGCATTCACATTTTCATGTTATCATGCAGTATTATGGGGTTTATGCCGACACTTACCATTTACTTACTAATGATTTTGGGATTTTGGATTTCTCTAAGATTTCTGGATTTCGGGGAAAACCGTAAGAATATATATAAAAACTTCTCTCTCTTTCTCCCTCTCTTTTTAAAATATAAGTTGCGGTTTTCTCGTGATATATGTGTCGTCCACCATAAGATTTCATGTTTTCTGTTGGATTTCGAGACCCGATTCGAGGAGTGGATGAACCGTCTCGGGTACATGGTTGGCCCGGTATGGTACCCCGGGGCAAGAAGATCGAGTTGTAGATGATGAGCCTGGCAGGGGAAGACTACCTACCGGTGATGTCTGGCGCGGTGGATATCCGGAGGATACCGACCGTTGTAGTGATATTTGATGATATAGGCCGATCCGGACTGACGGAGCCCGAGATATTGAGACTATAAGATATTGAGACTATGATGTATTGAGACTTGAGATTTGCCTGTTTTGTGTCGATGCTTGACAGAGATTTCCATGGATTTCATCGATGATATTTCAGATTTCTATAAGAGAATGAAATCGTCTCTCGTTCAACTAATATTCCATTCTTTATATTAAATGACTTAGACGAACTTCATTAGGCAAATTTTACCAGGATAAAAGTTAAAGATTTCTTATACAGAAATATCCAGATTTCAGGATTGATTGTTTTACATTCATGGTGCATGCATACTCATTCACATGACATATACTATTTGAGGCACTGACACGAGCACGGAGCATTTGCACATACGCGTAGTTTATTACCCTGCACTACTAGATGACTAATGATATATTAGTATATTATTATGACCTAAGACAGCGTTGTGCATTCGATTTCTTTTCGTAGATGTCTTCTACTCACGAGTTGGCAACTCACCCCAGTTGTGCCAAATTTTATTACAGGTTCGATGTACAAGTTTCCTTGGCAGTTTGCTGGCACATCATTTCATTCAGGGTGATTTGCTTGGAAGGTTGGTTCACTTGTATCAGGAACGTCGTTGTACTTTTATTATTTTATTGGTATCTAGTAAGCTCCATCAACCAAACTTGTATTACTTGATAGTTTAGAGGACCAGTTGTTTATTTCGACTTAGAGTTGCGCTTGTGTTATTATAGTATCAGGTGGATTTGTTTTCTTTTGAGTTTTGACTCTCGCCCTTTGGCGTTGTATATTTTATGCATGGTGTGGTTGTTTCCGCCTGTTGGCGTAGAGCTAGCTCCCGCTTGGGGATGCCTTTTACTGTTTGTATATATATGATACTTGTTTGTACCCGTTTGGGGTCAGTTTTTACAAAGGAGACTCTGCCGAAATTTTTGAGAAAATTTGATGTTACTTTTAAACTTGTTTTCCTTTACTTCTTCTTTTATATGGTTTAGATTTCTGGGCTTCGGCTTACTTAGATTACGTGCGCCTCTAGACGCTTCGTAATTTAAGTGCCGGTCACGTTCCGTACCATCGGGTCGTGACAAAGTTGGTATCAGAGCGCTAGGTTTAACCTTTGTATAAGTCTAGGGTGACCCTTGGTTGATGGAGTAGGTGACTTAGGTAGAGTGACGTAACGTGGGTATGATCCGCGGCATACTTACGATACACTACTCTGCTTAAGAAGCCTTAGGATTTACATTTCTTTGCACCGTATTTCATTCGTTCCTTTGATCTATCTTCGTCGATATCGGATGATGTTTCTGTTACCACGATCGCACGGGCAGAGGGAGCTGCGGCTCGAATGCGATAACCCTTAGGGTATCGTTTATTCTTGAGGATTGAAGCATTGTTTAGCGTGCGGACGAAGGGTATTCACATGTCATCCAGACGAAGTTAAAGGATTCGAACGATTGTCAGAAACCCATTTTCCCAAGTTTAAGGTATTCGGAAGAACATGCAGGTATTTCTATGGACCCTCTAGGAGAATAAAACCCTAACTCGACATAATGACCACGAGAACGCCTTTGAACCTTAGGGTTTACGGCAATTCCGCGGTGCCATTAGTGAGGCTTGGGTTTGCCCTTCTACGGCTGGTCCGCAGATGCTGGGGCACGTACTGGATACTTTTAAACTGTACTTGAGTGTTGAGCTTTCGGGGAATTATGGGATTTTGATGAATCGATCGAAAAGTTTAACGTAGTCCGGATATCAGGTGAAGGGATAGATTACGTGGGAGGCTCTCGATATGAGCATAGCCGTTTGCAGCGCAGTCAGCACCGCGATGAGGAGACGAGTCCGAATCAATTGACATTAGAAAGGCGCACATTGACGATAGTGTTTACGATTGCGGTTTGGTGATTTAAATTTCATATTTCCGTTGTTTGGATTTTGGTATTTTGAGAATTTTGTTCTACGATTGGTATTTCTTATGTGTACATTCATTACACTCTATTCGTGTTTCATATGTCAGTTGTATTGATGTTGTTTTGTACATACCCAGTGCACTCGATTTGGTTTTATACCTTTTGAGATATTGATTTGGTTTCGTGCATATGGGTTGCACATGATTTTGACGTATGCTTCGACATAGTTTTCATGCATTTTTTTTTCGTACTGTGATTTCGATTTTTATATTCGGTGTATGTTTTTCATACACCATGTGCACTTGATTAAGATTCTTGCGCACACTTGGCGCACTTGATGCGATTTTGTGCACACCAGATGCACTAAATCGGAGTTTTGTGAAGATTAGATGCACCTGATATTATTGTCGTGCACGCCCGTTGCACCTGACAGATGTTTTTGGTGCACACCTGTTGCACTCAGTTTTGTTTTGTGCGCATTCGAGGCATCTGTATTTGGTTTCGGTTTTCGTGCGCACCGAACGCACATGATATTTTTATACTGTGATTGGGATTGATTTCATTTTGAACAGTACGTTTTTATAATGATTACTATTTGGTTTAGTAACCAGGCGGGACGTGTAGGTTAATTAAAAGATATATATATGTATTGCTATTTTTTAAAATAAACACCCGCTACTTATGCCGTGACACGTGCATCGCACGACGATTTTAAAAAGAGGTTTTTGCATGCTTCTTTATTAAGATGTTTAGACGATTTTACTACGATGCGCACTATATTTAAGTTATAGATTTGATGTATATTATGTTGGTTTTCGTATTGGACTTGGATATTCTATTTTCACCAGAACTCCGATGATTGCGTTATGCTTGACGGAGTTGAGTTTTGTTATGTTTTGATGATTTCGGAGCCACGATGATTTGAGTGTTTTGGCTGAATGTTTTAGTAATTAGGGGGAGTTTTAATTTAAATTCGGGGACCGAATTTCTTAAAAGGGGGAAGATTGTAACGTTTTAAAAATAATTTTAAAAAAATTAAAATAAATAAAACCCTTTAAGTGAATTTTCTGATTTTCGGTAAAATAAAACGTATTTTTCGTAAAAGTTAACCATAATTATTTTCATTATAAATTTTAAAAAACCTATTTTAATCATGTAATTACTAGTAAATGGTGTTTATTTAGTCACTTATAAATTTTTAGTTTAATGAAATATTTTTCCTAAATTAATTATTTTAAATATTAACATAAGCTTTTAAATATACATTAAATTAGTGTAAATTACAATTTGCAATGGGTTTATTTTTCAAAAGTGAACCATGACATATTAGAATTAGGTTTTTAGCATGCTAATCTCTTCTTGAATTGTCTTTAAAATTCTAGAGTTTTCTATGATGAATTGAATTAAGAAAATTAATAAAATAAAGAAATTTATGAAAAGACATAAAATGTGTATTTATTTGGAGAATGTTCTACACTATTCATAATTCCTTCTTTCTCTCTTTTCCTCACCTCATGGCCGGCCTCACCTCCATGGGCAGCCCCAAAATTTTCTCCCCATCATTTTTGCATTAAAAATCATCAAAATTCATCAAAAATTCCAAAAATAAACCTCAAAAATCAACATTCAACCTCTACCATTTTCCTTTAACCTATTTAGCATGGAATTTGGAGTTGGAAACCATTATTTTGGAAGCATATTTTCATGTTTGGATCTCATGCTTTGAAGGTATAATTTTTATTCTTATGATTAATTGTTGTTAAATACTTTTATTTAGCATATTTAGATTTTTTTAATTAATTTTATTTGCAAGTTTAAAATTCAAGATAGGGTTTCTAAAATTAAGTTAGGGTTTTTCTTAATTAAGTGGGGTTATAATAAGTAGCTTAACATTTTTAGAAGGGAAAAATCTAGCATGGTTGATTTATTATAATTTGTGCATTCAAAATTGTTTAAATTAAGCAATTTTGCTAACTAGATTTTTATAAATTATATATATTGGTGTGTTAAAATTCTAATTAAGGTTTTTATCATTATATTGCGGTTTTAATAAGAATATTAACATGCTAAAGGAATGAAATACCTAATCTAATTATTAGTTTCAAATTGTTAGTTAATATAATGTGATAAATATGCTATTTCGGTAAACTAGGTTTTAGAAATTAATTTAAAATATAGTATTAAAAATCTAATTAGGGCTTTAGCTCATTCTTAAGGTTTCATGGAGTGGTTTAACACCTTAATATATACAAAATCAAGTTTAGTAGTGGAATTGTGAATTTTTGCTTAACAAGTGTTAATTTTGGCTAATTTGCAAACCAGAAATTTTAAATTAAGACAAAATGGTGTGTGAAAAATGTAGTAATGGTTTCTATAATCTAGTTATGTTGTTTAATAAATATTATGACCATTAGTTTCATTTAAACATTGAGTTTTGAAGTAAAATGGTGAATTGGCGTTTTCAGGTTTTTACGAAATCGGACGATTTGATCGATTTTAGGGTTTCGATAATTTAAACCATGTTTTATATTATAAATAATGAGTTTTGAAACTACAAGTTGTTTGTTGGAGTTTTATCTCGATCAATCGGCGTTTGTACACCGATATCGAGTGATAATGGTTCCTTTGCATGAGCGGGTCATAGGTTTTAACCTATGCGCGTTTCGTGCGTCATTTTGGTTTTATCCGTGATTCAGTTACGAAATTATATATGTTTGCGTATAGGTACCCTCACGTGGACTTTGGACGAGGAAGAAGAGGAGGGCGACATCAGTTTCGGCAGACAAGGACCAGGTGAGTAGATGTATATCTACGGGGGAAGTCGGGTGGATGGCGTTTAGCACCCCCGCAAACGTAGAATAGAAATATTGCTTATTGTCATTAGGAAGTCGGACGTGACCTTAGATTCTTGGCGAGTAGGACCCTATTAAAGACCTTAGGTTAGACTAGACTGATTTAGATAGACTTTACCAGAGGATGAATGTCTTGGAGGAAATTCGTAGGTTTCAGGTAGACAAACACACACGCACACACAGAAACTTGACTTGGGGTATATGTGTATGTGTGTGTATATAGGACTGTGTGTAGCTATATATATGCACAACATGTATATGTGATATAAGGTTGTGATATGATACATGGGGGATGAGACAATATAACTAGGCTTGATGTCGTGATCTCTTGGCTATACAGCCATATTATGATCTTAGCGGATCGTTGGAAAATGAGAGAATGGATATGTATACAAAAACGATAATAGGTGATGATGACATTGAGATATACGAGACTCTAGAATAGAACCCGGACCGTAACCTGTGACTTGATTACGATATGATATATGTGTGACTTGGTTACGATATGATATATGTGTGACTTGATTACGATATGATATATGTGTGACCTGATTACGATATGATATATGACATGATATTTCTGAGGAACAATTGACGACGTATATGTTCCCAGACAATGATATATGATTGATGATATTTGGATGTATGCGATTACAGTATAGTACCTTTGATCATGACATTATTTGATGATGATATTATACGAATGGTGATGTACGTAGGTGATACTTGACACGTATCCCGATATTAGGATGTCGTACGATGGATTTTACCGTACGAGGCATAGATGTGATGACTGATCCGCACTCTTGATTCGAGGAAGTCGTACTATGTACGTGACGCTATTGAGGCTGGATCGCCGACTATTAGAGATATGGACTCAGACCCTAGGTGGATCCTTATTTCTGATCGACTAGTTTCTTTAGTTTAATTTCTTAGGGTGTTAAATAGATACTAGTTTAGGCTCGAGTCATTTAATTGTAGTTAGACATGTATATTACCAATGAGTGGTTAATAAACATTCATCTTTACTTTCAGATTGTAATCATCAAGTTGCATGTTCATACATATGTTTCTTTAGTCAGTATGAAACTCTGCCTGTTAGGACACCAGCACCATTACCGATGATGTGCATATTCCATGTACACTTATTTGCCGGCTCACACACATCATCATCGGTAATTGCTATGTCACGTACACTTTAGAACATATTATCTTTTATTGATAGAATCAGCGAAAGGCTAGATCAATATAGTATTGTGATTACTCTCAGGTGTTAGTCTAGACATTGCATTTATTACTTAGACATTTCATGCATTCACATTTTCATGTTATCATGCAGTATTATGGGGCTTATGCCGACACTTACCATTTACTTACTCATGATTTTGAGATTTTGGATTTCTCTAAGATTTCTGGATTTTGGGGAAAACCGCAAGAATATATGTAAAAACTTCTCTCTCTCTCTCCCTCTCTTTTTAAAATATAAGTTGCGGTTTTCTCGTGATGTATGTGTCGTCCACCATGAGATTTCATGTTTTCTGTTGGATTTCGAGACCCGATTCGAGGAGTGGATGAACCGTCTCGGGTACATGGTGGGCCCGGTATGGTACCCCGAGGCAAGAAGATCGAGTTGTAGAAGATGAGCCTGGCAGGGGAAGACTACCTACCGGTGATGTCTGGCGCGGTGGATATCCGGAGGATACCGACCGTTGTCGTGAGATTTGATGATATGGGCTGATCCGGACTGACGGAGCCCGAGATATTGAGACTATGAGATATTGAGACTATGAGGTATTGAGACTTGAGATTTGCATGTTTTGTGTCGATGCTTGACACAGATTTCCATGGATTTCATCGATGATATTTCTAATTTCTATACAAATTTTACCAGGATAAAAGTTAAAGATTTCTTATACAGAAATATCTAGATTTCAGGATTGATTGTTTTACATTCATGGTGCATGCATACTCATTCACATGACATATACTATTTGAGGCACTGACACGAGCACAGAGCATTTGCACATACACGTAGTTTATTACCCTGCATTACTAGATGACTAGTGATATATTAGTATATTATTATGGCCTAGGACAGCGTCGTGCATTCGATTTCTTTTCGCAGATGTCTTCTACTCACGAGTTAGTAACTCACCCCGTTGGGCCAATTTTTATTACAGGTTCGATTTACAAGTTTCCTTGGCAGTTTGCTGGCACATCATTTCATTCAGGGTGATTTGCTTGGAAGGTTGGTTCACTTGTATCAGGACCGCCGTTGTACTTTTATTATTTCATTGGTATCTAGTAAGCTCCATCAACCAGACTTGTATTACTTGATAGTTTAGAGGACCAGTTGTTTATTTCGACTTAGAGTTGCGCTTGTGTTATTATAGTATCTGGTGGATTTGTTTTCTTTTGAGTTTTGAGCCTCACCCTTTGGCGTTGTATATTTTGTGCATGGTGTGGTTGTTTCCGCCTGTTGGCGTAGAGCTAGCTCCCGCTTGGGGATGCCTTTTACTGTTTGTATATATATGATACTTGTTTGTACCCATTTGGGGCCAGTTTTTACAAAGGAGACTCTGCCGAAATTTTTGAGAAAATTTGATGTTGCTTTTAAACTTGTTTTCCTTTACTTCTTCTTTTATATGGTTTAGATTTCTGGGCTTCGGCTTACTTAGATTATGTTGCGCCTCTAGACGCTTCGTAATTTAAGTGCCGGTCACGTTCTGTACCTTCGGGTCGTGACAGGCGAGGGGTAATTAACGGCAGCTTAGTCCACCGCTGCCGGAGATTCGGATCCCCACAATCAATAAACCCTAGCCTACCCTGGGCAGGAGGAATCTGTAATGTGCCTGACAAGCGCGCGCGTATTCCCATCTCAATGGGATAACGAAAAACACCCTACAGATTCTGGCACGCCCGGTGGGACCATCTCTCCTCCTATATTTCGGGTTAAACATTCATGCGAACTCAATCAATATACACATCTATATTTATACTAAAATAATGCTCTTTCATGCAGGACTTCAAGCGATCAAGCCTCGACCATGTCTCCAAGGACCAGCTTAGCTCTCAACACGGCTTCCATCTCCTACACGATGAAGATGGATGCCAGGACGGTCCTTCCGGCCAGTCTCGGGCGACAATGGGAAGAGCTGCCGCTACCATTCGGCTTTATTCTGTTCGTGTCAGCTAACACCATCCCAGCTCCTCAAGCCCCGGTGACAGACAAATCGGTCTCGAAAGGCAAGAGGCCAAATGTGGTGGTCTCGAAGACGCCCCAACTCAAACGCAAGTCGGTGTTTGAACGACTCTCCTTAGCCCCAGCTGGGGGCAAGGCCATCAACACCAATAAAGCAACAAGGCCTCTCGAGCAAGCTACGGCGGTGCCCCTGACAACTGCTCGATTGGGTATCTTCTCTAAGCTCCCCGCTGATCGACTCACGGTGGCTTCCCAGGAAATGGATGCCCGCCAAGCCCTTAAAATTGAGAAGCTAAGGCAAAAAGGCTCAGATATAGAGCCAACAAAAGGGCTAGGGCTCCTGCTAGGCTGAACCTCATGAAGTTCGAAGAACAGGGTTACCCCGCCAAAGATGAGGAAATGGCTGGATATGTGGTCCACACTGTCTACATGGTGGGCATGCACAGCAAGAGAAGGACGGGGCCACCACATCTCAAATCCAGTCTGGCTTGAATGTGGTTTCCGCTTCCCAAGAACAGCCGCCTCCGCTGGATGATGAAAACCCTCTCGATGAGGATGATAGGCAGAAAGACCCCTCAGTCCATGTAGAGTCAAGCTCGGACAGCGAAGAAGAGCCGACTTTCTGCCCCAGGACCACGGAGCAAGAGCTGCTATAAGAGCTCCGAAAGCAGCTCAGAAACAAAGACAAGGAGATGACCAAACTCTACTCCAAAATTGACGACATGATGAATGTCGTCTTGCAGCTTACGGCCCGACTTGCCTCTCAGCCGCCTAATCAAGCGCAGGGCTCTGCTCATGAACCGGGAAACGGTGTCCCAAGGCAGCCGACGCCTATTTCCTCAAATCCAAAAGTAGGCGGACCGCACGAAAGCCAGTCGCATCCTATCTCAGGAAATGCCTTGGCTACCAATGACAGTAGCCCGCTAACTCAAGATCAAATCATAGATTTGGTTGCCAACAAAGTCAAAACGTTGGTAGCCGAAGCCGAAGCGCAAAAAGATATCAGCGGTAGTGGGAGACCATATCCTGCTCAGTATGATCTGGTAGAATTTCTTAGCGGCTATGTCATCCTCAAATTCGGAAGATTCGATGGGACGGGAAATGCGAATCAGCACATCGCCCACTTTAAATCCTCATGCGGGAATACTGGGGGCAATGATGCGCTTCTCCTCCGCCAGTTCGTTAATAGCTTGGCCGATGTTGCTTTCGACTGGTACGCGAGCATACCGGATGGCTCCGTCACAACTTTCGTCCAAATGGAGTCTCTGTTTCGGCAGAGGTTCATGAGCGTCAGCGATAAGATCACCATCGCCATCCTTGTAAGGACCAAGCCAAAGAACAACGAAAGCAGCACGGATTTTATAACCCGATGGCGCAATCTCTCCATCAAATGTGAACCGCCGATAGAGCAGGACCAATCTGTCAGTCCTTGTCGGAAATCTCAACAATTGGATGGCCCCGTTTCTATGCACCGGGTCTCAAAACATTCCAAGAGCTGACCAGAAAAGTTCAAATGTTGGAACGCTCAAAGCAGGAGTCCTCTCCGGATTCCCAAAATAACAATAGGTCCTGGAGAAACCGAAAGGACGATAATCGCAAAAGGCGGAAATCCTGACGATTCTGAATCTTTCAACATTTCGGCTAACCGAAATAAACGAGGGATGAGCAGGCCTAGCATCAACCAGCCTCGGAAGCCAGTCTTCGGAGAGGGGGGAGAATCTCCACTGAAAGAGAAGCTGGATAAGGTCTATTCCTTCAGAAGGGAAAGAATCCGTAAAATATTCAAAGACGCCCTGAGGAATGCTCTACAACTGCCAGAGTCAAAAAGACCGCAGGAAGCGAATATGACCGACGACCCCAAATACTGCCCCTATCACAGAGTGATAGGTCATGCCATTGAGGACTGCTTCATCTTCAAACATTGGGTCGAAAAGCAATACAAGGCAGGAGAGATAGACTTGTCCAAAGGAGTGTTAACAAACATTCAAGCCGCGACCGCCTATTTCATACAAACGGAGACCGAAATCCTTCGTGAAACCGATTCTCTCAGACATCTGCCTATCTCTGAAAGTAGCTGACCACCATGTCATTAAACTGGGAGTAATCGACCTCTAATTCGTTAAACTGGGGATGTAAAAATGTGTAAATAAAAAAAAAGTGTAAGTAAAAAAATGTAATATTAAAAAGCCGAAATGATGGGGCAACTCGCAATAAAAATCAGCAAGTAAAAATAAAAATGAAAATAAAGCCGAAATGATGGGGCAACCGCGAATAAAAAGCCGAAATGATAGGGCAATCGCGACCTTCGCGATAAGAAAAGCTGAAATGATAGAACAATCGCGGTATAAAAAAAATAAATGGCGAATGATGAGTTGCTCCTGGTACCATATTCTAGTGCAGCGATGCAGACGCCAACCAAATTCCAAATCCCAATGGCGAATGATGAGTCGCTTCTGGTACTATATTCCAGTGCAGCGATGCAGACGCCAACCAAATTCCAAATCCCAATAGAGAATGATGAGTCGCTCCTGGTACCATATTCCAGTGCAGCGATGCAGACGCCAACCAAATTCCAAACCCCATACCCCAAGTGACGAATGATGAGTCGCTCCTGGTACCATGTTCCAGTGCAGCGATGCAGACGCCAACCAAATTCCAAATCCCATATCCCAACGGCGAATGATGAGTCGCTCCTGGTCACATATTCCAGTGCAGCGATGCAGACGCCAACAAAGTCCCGAAATTTTTCCGGCCCTACGGTCTGGATCATACATCCTGCAAAACCGTATACAATCCACGGGTGTAAAATGATCCAAATCTCTCCCAAGTCCTATCGGCGAGACCACATTCAAAATCCCACCGGCGATGAAGATTCAAAAAAAAAGGTATGTTCACAAGCAAAATGGGCACGAATGAAAACCCGAAAGGGCTCCATGAGTAAAAACAGCAGGACTGCCGGCGAGTTTGTGAAAACCCGAAAGGGTGCAAACTCGTGAAAAAGATATGAAATGCACTCGCGAAGTCCTCTCGACTTTGTGAGGAGAAAATTCCCGCGTGAGATCCTTACGACTCACAAAGGAGTAACACACTTGGGAGTCCCCACGACTCCTAAGGAGAAAATACACCTACGGGATCCTTTCGACTCGTAGGGAGAAAATACTTTTATGGGACCCTTACGGCCCATAAAATTGAAAAGCCTTAGGTGATAGGGATTTAAACCTGTCTCCTAAGCCACCAATTTCCAAATCCTCCCGGGGCAAATGATGAGTTTCTCCTGGCATTATTCCAGTGCAGCAATGTAGATACCAAACCAAAACCAATTCCAAAATCCTCTCATAGCAAATGATGATTCGCTTCTGGTACCATATTCCAGTATAGCGATGCTGATGTCAACCCAAATTAAATCAAACCAACAACCTCTGCGACGGAATCATGCTCTGTCCCAGAAATTACCCCGTGTCGAAATCATGCTTCGCCTCGGGATATCTACCTTCCCTGCTGGAATTATGCTCCGCCTTGGAATCAAATCAACCAACCAGCTCTGCGTCGGAGTCATACTTCGTCTCAGAGTGTACCCCGCGTCGAAATCAAGCTTCTCCTCGGTGTATCTGCCTTCCCTGTCGGAATTATGCTTCGGCTCGGAATCAACCAACGACCTCCTCGTCGGAATTATGCTTCGCCTCGGAATCAAGTCAACCAGCAAGCACTACGTCGGAATCATGCTTCGTCTCAGAATATGCACCCCGTGCCGAAATCATGCTTTGTGTCGGTGTACCTGCCTTCCCTGTCGAAATTATGCTTCACCTCGGAATCAAATTAACCAACCAGCTCTGTGTCGGAATCATACTTCGTCTCAGAATGTACCCCATGTCGAAATCATGCTTTGCCTCGGAGTATTTGCCTTCCCTGTTGGAATTATGCTTCTCCTGGGAATCAACCTCTGCATCGAAATTATGCTTCGGTCAGAATGTCTGCCGCTCAACGGAATTATGCTTTGACCCCCTTTGGAATCATGCTCCGCTCTTCGGAATGATGCTCCGATGCCTGGAATCATGCTCCGCTCTTCGGAATGATGCTCCGATGCCTGGAATCATGCTCTGCTCTTCGGAATGATGCTCCGATGCCTGGAATCATGCTCCGCTCTTCGGAATTATGCTCCGATCCCTGGAATCATGCTCCGTTCTTCGGAATGATGCTCCGATCCCCTGGAATCATGCTCCGCTCTTCGGAATGATGCTCCGATCCCCTGGAATCATGCTCCGCTCTTCGGAATGATGCTCTGGTCCCTGGAATCATGCTCCGCTCATTGGAATGATGCTCCAATCCCTGGAATCATGCTCCACTCTTCGGAATTATGCTCCGATCCCGAAATTATGCTCTAACCCTCAGAATTATGCTCCGACTCTTTGGAATGATACTCCGACCATGGAATTATGCTCCGCAAATCGGAATGATGCTCCGATCCCCGGGAATCATGCTCCCCGAGGGATTCTCCGCCCCCGGAATGATGTTCCACTTCGAAGTCCAGCTTCAAGATCCATCAATTGCATGCACACAACTCAAATGTGCAGTGTGCATTTATTAATGGGGGCACTTTGTTGGGGTCAAAATTTGCACCCCGGTTGACCGAGTCAAAGTCAAGGTCAACCCCAAGCCAGGTGGGCCTAAACTCAGGTCAAGCGGGCCCATGCCCAAGTCGAGCCCGCGGCCAGCCTCCCATGCCAACAATAAGGTCATGTAATAAATAATTTTTATATAATTTTTATGCATGAATGGGCATAAAGCCAAATTTTTGTAAAGCCCATGGCTTATGTGCAAAAAGAAATAGCACATGAGCCATGAGATGGGCAAAATGCCATTTTGTAAAGCCCAAGGGGCTATATGTAAATTTGTAAGCCTATATAAGGCAACATGATGATGAATAAAACACATACTTTTCATTCCCCAAAAATTAAGGCCTGTGCCTCTTTCTCCTTCCTCAAGGTTCTAAAACCTTCTTCTTTCTTTTGAATTAAATCAAGAGTTTTACTCTTCCTTTTCCAAAACTAAATAGTTTTTCACCACAAAACCCATAAAGGGGAACTTGGATCTTCCATTAGATCTCAAAAAGGGGAGATTTTTAAGTCTCACCCCCTTTTTCCAAGATCCGGCCAAACGACAGGAAGAAGAAGGAGACTCATCTCAAAAAACCCCACTTTGGGGAAAATCCAAGGCTCAAGGGGAGAATCCCCTTCATCAGCCTCAAAATATCCTAGGAGTTTAACTCCTCACACACACACACACACAAAAAATGTTCCTGGCACGTGGGGCACTAGCGCCCAAAGCACTATCACCTTGACGCTCAAAGCGCTAGCGCCCGAGCGCCCACGTGCCTAGCACGTGAGGCACCGGCGCCCAAAGCGCTAGCACCCGAGCGCCCACGTGCCTGGCACGTAAGGCGCTAGCGTCCAAAGTGCTAGCGCCCTGGCGCTAGCGCCCGAGCGCCCACGTGCCTGGCACGTGAGGCGCTAGCGCCCGAGCTCTTTCTCCCACGCATCCCTTGGATGCCCCTTTTCCCTTACACACACACACATACACACACACACACACACACACATACTCCATATATATATAGACACACACACACACACATATTCCACGACACTGTCCCTGTTAGAAAAAAATTTCTAACGGGGCGCAGCCCAGCACCCCGCAAGGGGGCTGCTATCCCTCTTGACCCCCGGCCCGCTATCCGGATAGCGGGACCCCCGTAAAAGCTCTGCGGGCCCCCCGGTATATCCAAAACCCCTCCAAAACACACCACTGCACATTGAGTTTGCATGACCAGTTTAACCCGTTAATCGGAGGTTCCCTCGCCCCAAAGGCGAGGGGTAATTAACGACATCTTAGTCCGCGGCTTCCGGAGATTCGGATCCCCGCAATCAATAAACCCTAGCCTACCCTGGGCAGGGGGAATCTGTAATGCGCCTGACAAGCGCGCGTGTATTCCCATCTCAATGGGGTGACGAAAAACACCCTACACATATCACCCGGTCCAACCATTCTACTTTTTCTCGGTCCTTATAATAAATTACAGATATGAAATCTTGATCCGGTATCTAATACCCAGGAGGTAGGGTTGACCGAAAAACAGTTTCAATAACAAATACACCTGAAGAAGATGCATTAGAATGCTTCTCCTTCAATAGGGTCATATGGAATTCCTTACAGTCCTCTTTCTCTTGCCCATACTCATGACAGTTGTCACAAGTTAGAGCCGAACCGACGTTCCTCAGCCCAGTGTAATAAGCTGGTTCGGTCAAGTCAAAAAATTTATTATCTTGATTAGGGCGTGACATGGTTGCTACCTGGATAGAGAGAAAAGAAGCACTCAGCATGCGCTCTTGTAAGATTAGATTGGCTATTGGTTTATCTAATCAGGATGGCTCCAACTGTTTTCTCGAATTCTCCTCCAAATTTTAAAAGGAGAACTAGTCAGGATCATTTGCACCTTACATATTCGCTAACCGTTCAGCCAGGTGAGTGTTGGTACTCCGAGAGAGGTTCCCCATGCTCTGGCACAGACCTAATTAAAATAAATCTTGTTTTCGCAGAGACGTAGCCCCGTTAACACTTTTCTAAACACCTAATAGATTAGCTAATTATGAAGTAAAAAATATCTCCCAAGAGTAATCCTACTCATCAGTGGAATCGAGATCCAACTATTATCGTGTGATAAGCTAGATGGAAGCCACTCTAATTACCGCACTCCATAAGGTATATAACACTAGCAAGTTTCCTGCATATTTGAAACTCCCGATATGGTTTTTGCCCCTAACACTTATTGTGATTGATGTCAAGACAGCACCTTTGTCAAGATGATCTTTACGTACCAACATATCATAAGTCGTTAGTCAAGTTCAACCCGTCATTATCCTGGATTAATTTAGACCCACCCGAACAAGTCCTTGACGTAGGCCAAAATAACTGTACGACTGTCCTATATAATCGCATATCTATGCAGCAAACAAGTATTACCCAGCTACCATTCACTATGCTTTAATGTAGGCCAGCATACATAGGATGAATATTAGGTAATACTTGTAAGAAATGACGGAGGGCTACGGCGGGGTTTTTGGAGAAAAACCTTTTAACGTAATGAACTTGATAGCGTTGAAGGAACCGAGTAGTTTTGAAAATGAGTGGTTTAGGCTCATCTTTTGAAAACTAGTGGTTTTGAAGAAAATCGAGTAATCTATAGTAAGATAAACTTTTACTCAAGAGGTCACTCCCTGTAAAGGGATCTAAGCTCTTGTCTCCTCTAATGAGGTGCTAGATATTCCTAACCGAATACCACTGTACAAAGAGAAAGAATATGACTACAGTTTTTCAAAATTTGTTCTAACAATATCATTTAGATTTCTTTTTCTTGCATTAATTAAAAATCAATGTGGTCCAATCAATTAAAACCTATCACAATAGAAAAGAACGAAAATAAAATATACGTATATGCCATCCGCATTCTCCATGGGGCCCCGTCATGCACCGTTAGGTTACTTAACTACTGGCAGAGCGGGGCCAGGAATAGCACGGATGCAAAACATATACAACATCTACTAGTATATATAAATATATATATATATATAACCATTCATCCCAGACATGATAAAAGCAACATCACAGAACATCAACAAGCAATACAGAATAACGGATAATGTAAGAGTCCCGGGTTTCATTTGAGCTGCAAATGAAACCTGACGTTCCCCGGTCGTGTGGATAGCCCGTGCAATAAAAAACCTAGACCCCAACGAGTGTGGCAAGTTACCCGGCAATTCCAGAAGTGAGGCAACCCCAATCAACAAAGTAAATGGGCTACCCAGCACTTCACGGAATTCGGTAACTTGAGCACCCCTCCGTGGATCATCCTATACCCCCTACGAGTGCGGTGAATAGCCCGTCAATTCTAGAGTAAGGCCCCCTCCGTCTCAACGCCATGAGATGTGGACCCGTTGCCCTCTAGAACCCGGCTATTCGAGCACTCCTCTGCGGGGTAATCCTAGTACAATATATATATATATATATATACATATGTATGTATATATATATATATATGTATATATATATATATAAACGGAGACATCGACCTCAAGCCGGCTGTGCCCCAATAAAAGAATATACAAACAGGTAGAAATGGAAGTCCACATGTCGGACGCTCGTCCCGCAATAATGAATATACAAATGAATCAATACTATACATCTACCATTGCACTATAGGCTATCCACCACGACAATCCATCCATAATATCAGTGCAACATAGAACATCAACGCGAATATCATGTTCATAAACCAGTCTGATTGTACATATAGCAACCAGTCAGATTATATCGCGCTATGATATTCACGATCGCAGAAACAAATGCTCAGTTTTTAAACAACTTTAAAATTCAAACAGCAAGGAGTGATTTGGAAATGTGATTCGGAAAGTTTCGTCGATCGAAACTCTAAATTAGTGCAAACTAGTCTAGTTAAGATTTATGGAGTGGCTCTGATATCATGTTGGTGAGTTGTGCTCACTCTACATCGAAGTAGAGAGGCGGAATGCACAAAAATTAATTTTTTAAGCAAGCATAACCAACTTATCCCAAGTGATCAAACCATAACCCTAAACTAGCTACTATTAGGAGTTTTATCTACTGTGAAAAAAGGTTATACTAGAAGATCCATATCCTTCGGGCCTTCACTTCTCTTCTTAAGCTCCTGGGGATCTCCTAGATCAACCTTGATGGCCGGCCTCCTCGGTCCTAGATGATCCATCCAAGAGTTTGTAATCCAAACTTAGCTTCACTAATGAAGCAAATCAACAATTTAGTTTGCTAATTTAGGTTGCCAAGATGATGTAATGAGTTTTCTAGTGTATTTCTATTTCTCTTCCTCTCTTGATTCTCAACTCATGAGATGGTAGAGAGGAAGATGAAGAAGAAGGTGAAGGAACTCAAGAAAGTCTAGAAAGGAGATAGAAGCTCATAGTGAGAATGAAAAAATCATCACTTGAAACAATAATGCAATCATGGTTTTATAAAACATATTTTGCAATATAAATATATCAACCATACTTGAATAGTTTGCACAAATGAATTATAAATTCATTTTTCAAGACTATTCAAACATGGTTCTCACCATTTCTCTCCTTACTAGCTTTACACCTCATTTCCATTTAAAAGAATAAATGGATAAATAAAAAATGGGGTGTCCACCTTTTAGAATGTTTTTCATATAAATACGGAATACATTCTACCGTATATACATACCCGTATTCATACCAAAATACGAATACCCAAGAGATAGAATAATACCACTAATATAATACTAGCATTAAATCAATATCTGATTTGACAAATCGGCTTAATCCTAAGCCCGCTAGTATTATCAACCGTCCAATTGAAAACCTGAATAAGACTAGAATATACATATCGAATATATATATATGTAAATTATTAAATCAATACCTGATTTAATAATTCGGTTTAATCCTAAACCGGCTAGTATTATCATTCGATCGGAACCCTGCTCGATCGAAAACCTGGATGACACCAGAATATACATATCGAAATGTGTATATGTAAATTATTAAATCAATACTTGATTTAATAATCCGGCTTAATTCTGTAGGGTTCCAAGGCACCCTAGTGAGGTCTCACAAGCCATCTACCAAGGCCGTTTCAAAAAATACGGTGCCGAGAAACCCTAAACTACGGATCGTCGGCTAGATGTCTAGGCGAAAAACTAACTAGTTAACACTTAACTAATGAGAAAACGGAAATACAACCTTTGTAGATCCGGTGCTCCACCTCCATAGCTCCGCAACGAGGTCCTCTCCGCTGTCCAAATCAAATCCGGGCTCTAGGATCGGCTTCGTCGGAGAATGGGCAAGCTAGGTCGTCGATGTCCATGCCGAAGATGATCTACGTCGAAGCATCGCAAAATCAAGCTCTCACTTCACCAAGTCAAGAAACTTGTGAAGTAAACACACTCTACTACTTGGCAAGAGGTAGAGGATGAAGAAATAGGAAGTGGGTAGACTTTAGTTTTGGATTTCTTACTCATTTGCTCAATTCACCATTGTTGAAGCAAGCTTTCTTCTTGAAGAAGAAGAAGAAGAAGATGATAAATCTTATGATAAGTTCATAAAAAATAATAGAAAAACAAATACTTATCATAATGTTAACTAGAGTTAAGTGTAGAGAATGAATCATGGTTAGTGGGAATGGTTAGGGTTAAGGATGAGATAAGAATGGTTGACTTGATCAAAGTTTCATGAAGCTTCAACTAAACTCCAAATTAAGCCACCATTCTTTTCTCCTCTTTTCCAAAATGAATAAACAAATAAATAAATGAATAAATGAAAGGAAATGAAACCCTAACCATTCTTTTAACCATGGTTTAATTCTTTGCACTTAACCAAGTAAACATGTATCATCAAACATGATACAATCAAATGCACAAAAACATATCGCATATGTAATGCGCACATCCGAGTGAGAAAATCCATTTAAAGTGAACCAATACTAGTTAATGCAAAGTAATATATCAAATATATAATTATACATTAAATCATTAAATCAACACTTGATTCAATGATCCGGTCATGTCGCACACAACCGACTAGTATTCAATATATCGGCTTATCGAATCAACGCTTGAATCGATAACTAGGTTATATCGCATACAACCATTCGATATATTTATCGCGAGAATAGAATACGGTATCACATACACACATTATTCTCGGTCCCGCACATATCTCATATGCGCTCCTATTTCGTTTCGCTTGAGCCAGGAAACCTCTGTGTAGGACTCTAAAGACTCGTCAATACGCCGGCAGCGGATGATGATCATATCAAACACCCACAAGCCGCAAGCGGTCTGCTAAACGTAACGGCCACCCGGGTATTGAGCGATCTGAAGATCGACGAGCAAGCCCGCTCACACTCCAGTGAATCCGACCAGTAACACTACCGTACAGTCCGGTCTGATCGTCTGATCTGTCGCATATCTCGCCTAGGGGTGGTAAACGTCAGACCCCAATAGCTCAATAAGTCGTGTCGATATGAGGTCTATAACTGTTCGAGAAACTACTGGTAACACTTACCAGTAAATCTCAGCAACCCTGGCCAGGGATTTCCTGTTATAGCCAATCGAACACAGCGCAACATCAACTCCCTATACCGGGAGAGACGAATCCCCTCCTATCGCTCATTGCCTCCATGTGACTCGGGACTGTACCCAAAAACCACCGTTTTGCACGCCCTCTTGGACGTGGTAAGATGGAAATCAAAGCACAGTGGGAACCACACGAGACTCTATGACGATCTCGGGTCAACAGATTACTCTGTACCAGTGTCACCAGAGAACTGCCATCTGACGTGAGGTATAATACCATCAGGGAGTTCTCGGCGAGTCCGTCCAGTGTACCCAGTCTCTTCTGAGCACCCGTATATCATCTCTGATGTCAAACACCGATGGATATGGGATCATCCATCGCCCATCTGTATGGGTCGAGAAGGTATACGCTAGTCTACTCTGGTATATCGATGCCCCGTCTCGATACACCCACGACTAGGGACTTTGAAGGATGTACTTATGGACTACCATGTCCCCACTAGTATGATCCGCATCATAGTCCAGGTAGTCAAGTACAGATCCTAAGGGCTTTACCAACATGTAACAGAGAGACAAACAGCATACATGTTAAGGTAAAGTGCAACCAGATAGCATACTATCATGTCGAGCAAGAAAGTCCTCCCTATATATGTCCCAGCATCCACTACAATATACATCCTATGTACAGTAATGGCCTCTAGGGCATACATATAACTAACAATCTCCCACTTGCACTAGGGCCATCTGTAGCAGTGGTTGCAGTATCTCATACTCAACCATCCCATGAAAGTCTCTCTCTGGGAACAGGCCTTTGTGAGTGGATCCGCTGTGTTGTCCTCTGAGTCTACTCTCCTAACCTCGATCACCCTGGAGATCAACTATCTCCATGATCAGGTGATACTGCCTTAGAATATGTCTGGATTACTGATGGGACGGGCGTTCCTTGGCATAAGCCACAACTCCATTGTCACACAATGGGAGGAACTAAGTTCATCTCATGAACCAATATACACCCAAACAGCCTCTTTGGTAGCATCTTAAGTAGCGATGTATTCAGCCTTTATCGTCTAGTATGTCACGGTATCCAGCTTGGAACTCTTCCAACATACCGTCCCTATACTCAGGGTAAAGACAACGCCTGTGACTGACACTCAGTCGTCTTTATCACCCTGGAACCCTTCCAGCGATTCTCCCCAGGATCGGTTGATACCGTCTCACTACTACTAGTGAGATACCTAACATCCAATTAGATCTATCTCATAGATCCAAAATCCAGGATTTAGTAGGTATCACGTTAATCCTATATGGAGAATCATTGTGATAAGCGGAGATTGATCGAGCGTAGCATAGGAAACTCCTTCCCTATCAAGAGTATGTCATCCACGTACTCTACGAGGATCGTCACCATACTCCCTACTACCTTTTTGTTTATACAAGGTTCATCTACCATTTTGATGATGTCAAACTCTTTGACTACTTCATCAAAACAGACGTTCCAACTCCGCGATGCCTGCTTTATCCTATAAAGCATCTTGCACACGTTTCCGCTGCTCCCACTGTCTACGAAGCCCTCTGGCTGTGTACTTATAGACGTACTCTTCTAAAACTTCATTTAGAAAAGCAGTCATGACACCCAACCACCAGATATCGTAGTCATGGTATGTAGCCGTGGTAAGTAGGATCTGGATGGACTTAAGCTTAGATCCTTAGAAAAAGTTTCATCATGATCCACACCTGGTCAATGATGTAAACCTTTAACAAGTCTAGCTTTGAAAGTCTCAACTTTTCCATGTACACCAAGTAATCTTCTCAAGATATACTTGCTCCTGATGGGGATTTAACCCTTCAGATATTGCAACCAAAGTCCATACTTTGTTGGTGTATAAGGATTCCATCTCAGATCGCTAAACATCCAGCCATTCTTACAGAGTCTTACTCCTGATGGCCAGCTCGAAGCTAGTTGGGTCATCATCTCATGATGCAATCCTCGCTCCCACTGTCACAGAGAAACCGAAGTATCTCTCAGGTGGGTGAGGAACCCTACTAGATCGGCGGAGAGGCTGAGGTTCGTTGGTATCTACTGAATCCTTTGGTTCTATCAAATCATGTGCTGTAGTTTGTATAGCTGGAACATTTCCAGTTCTACATAACAGACCTTGCCTCGAGCTTGTCCGGATTTTGCTTTTAGACATAGGACGGACAATCCCTAAATCTTAACTAACTTAAGACATGGGTTCTTCCCATTCCATATCACATATGAAGCGGTAGGCAACTGATTTGATTGGAACCCTATTCAATAGGTATGCAACTTCTCAAGTGCATAACACCCAAAAGGAAACAGGTAACTCAGTAGTACTCATCATAGAGCACACCTTATCATATAGGGTGTGATTGCTCCGCCCTGATATACCATCGTGCTATGGTGTATACGGAGGAGTAATGCTGAGAGAGAATCTCATTCTCCTTTAGAATAGTCCAGGATTTCCGTGCTCAAGTATTCTCCTCCTTGATCGCATCAAAGGACATAATACTTATACCCGTATTGGTTCTCTACTTCTAACTTATATTCTGTGAATATCTCAAAAGGTTCGGACTTATGTTTCAACAGGAACGTATGTCTGAATCTTGAGAGATTATCAGAGAATGTAATGAAGTAAAAGAACCGGTCTTGGCATATGTAGACAGGGGACCTACATACATCAACATGTATTATCCCAAGAGTTTACTAACTCTTTCTCTGTTTCCAGTAAACGGAGCTATGGTCATCTTATCTTTGTGACATGACTGGCGAGTTTCACAAGATGTAAATTCAAACTGATTTAAATATAAATCTTTATGTAACTCTAGCTAGTCGGGTCACATTGATCTGACCTAGTCTACAATGCCTCAAGAAGAATTCGTTCATTTCTGAACTCTTCCTCTTGTGTGTGTTCCGTATACTAAGAACTGTAGTTTGATTTAGAACATCAACGCTTTTAGATAACGTGCCTGAACCGATCAACTTTTGATATAGGAAATGTTCAAAACATTATCCATCTATACAAAATTTTATCATTTCTTTACTAATAAAGAGATGGATATGATTTTGTATATCAGGTTCGGTATCTAACAACATTCGTTCAGAATCAATGTATTGGTAATACAGGGTGACAGTGACCAACAGACTTGGCTGCAACACTTGCCCCGTTTTCTGCCTCATGAAACTTATCACCCGTTCTCAGTTCTCTACCTTTCTGTAGCCCTATGTAACAGATTACATATCTGGGATCCTGATGTGGTATCACATACCCAGGACGTAAAGGATACTGAGAAACAGTTCTTTGTAATGAACACACCCGAAGATGATGCATCAGCATGCACTCTCTTCGTTTGGGCGGCACGGGAAATCTGGTATTCCCCAATTTCCTGCTCTGTCTTATAACAATTATAAGTTGGAGCGGGACCAACGTTCCCCAGCTCAGTATAACAAGCGGGTTCGGTCAATATTCCGTATTATTATCTTGATTAAGGCGTGATATGGTCGCTACCTGGAGAGAGAGAGAAGAAAACACTCAGCGTGCGCTCTGTCAAGAATAGATTGGTTATGATTTTATCTAATCAGGATGGCTCCCACTGCTTTTTATCAAATCTTCCTTCAAACCCTAAAAGGAAAGACTAGCCGGGATTAATTACACACTACAAGTTCGCCAATCTTTCAGCCAGGCCAGTGTCGGTACTTTGAGGGAGGTCCCCCGTGCTTTCGCACGAACCTAATTAATGTAAACCTCGTTTTCCCAGAGGCGTAACCCCGTTGACACCTTTCTAGACACCTACTTGATCGGCTAATTGTAATGTATAAAACTCTCCCAGGAGTAACTCTTACTCGCAGCGGGTATCGGGATCCAACTATCTCATAGAAGGTATGCAATCTCATTGCAAATTTCAACACTTGAAATCCCCGATAATGTTTTGCCCCTAGCGTCCTATGACCTTGACGGAGGTCAACAAACCATAGGCTACTAGTCAAGTTCAACCCGTCATTTCTTGATCGAATTAAACCCACCCGCACGACCCTTGACGGAGGTCAACAAGGCCGCACGACTACCCTAACTCAATCTGCATCATATGCATAAGCAGATAAATACTGGTTAGCTACCGCACACTGCGCCTTGACGGAGGTCAACAAACGCAGCACGAATACTAAACAGCACTTATCTGAAATGACGGAGGGCTACGACAGGTTTTTATGAAAACCTATTGCGTAATGAACTTGATATCGTTGTAGAATCAAATGATTTTAAAATGGAGTGCTTTTGAGGCTTTTCCAGTTTTGCTAAAGGAGTCACTCCCGGTGAAGGGATCGTCGGTCCTTTCCTCGTCGAATGAGGTGCAGGATATATCTCATATACCGCTATGCAAAGCAAAAACACTTAAAAGCAATCAAAAGACAAACCGAGTATGTAGCATCTGCCAGTTATTGCTAAAGGAGTCACTCCCGGTGAAGGGATCTCGGTCCTTTCCTCATCGAATAAGGTGCAGGATATATCTCATATACCGCTGTGCAAAGCAAGAACTGTAGCTACCTGTTTTATTTTGAAATTCGATTCTACAACATCTTAGGTTTCTTTTATTTCATTAATCATATTAATGAAGTCCCATCATTTAAGTACCTAAACATCACAGATAGATATGACGTACACTTATGCCATCCGCATTCGCCTCGATGTCCCCTCGTGCACCGTTAGGTTAGGTAACTAACGGCAGAGCAGGGCAGGGCTAGCGCGGGTGTAAAACATAAGTAACGTCTATATAATATATCATATATACTATATACTATATCCATCACAGAAACATCACATGATCTCATCACAGATATCGCAGCAGAAGAAATATATGAAATATTGGATATACTAGGACGTCCGTGTTTTCAATACGAGCCAGTATAAAACACGGATTCCACGGTTGTGATGAATAGCCAAACCCACACCCCTAGACCCCTACGAGAGCGGCAAGCAACCCTACCAATTCTAGAGTTAGGAGACCCGGACTCGACTCCTCGAGTTGGTCTCCCACTGGACTCCAGAACCCGGTTACTTGTGCTCTCCTCCTTGGGTCTATCCTAGTGCGGAAAAGTAAATAATATACAAACGGTGACAACTTCCGCAACCTGGAAGCGCCCCAATAAAAGAATATTACATACAAGTTTTTACATGAATGAAAATGAAAAACACTCATCTCACATAAAAACCCCCGGCTATTCAAACACGACGATCCAATATAACATATCCAGCAACACATAACATCACATGTCATCAACGTAAGTAAACATGCGCATCCCAATTGTCGTTGACATATAGCAACGAAACCGGCGATATCACATATTACACTTACGGTCACAGAAAAGAAAGTGTAAAACTACAACAGTTGAAATCCGCAACCTCCTCAGACATCGCATGCCTGACCAAATGAATTACTTAGACATCGCATGCCTAACAATTATAAACCCCGCATTTTAGTCTCAAAATCGAAAACACTTTTCAATATCAAGTCGGGCAATTCAACAAGATTCCCGACATCCTGATCGAATGCTCGTCGCAAACTTCAGTAGACGGCCGCACCCCCGTTACCGTCGACGAAGTGCACCAAGGCGGAACACCGCTACCGCGAGCACCCGGACGGATGCTTTCGGCGACGGGTTTCTCCTACAGTCACTTGGTCGGGGCTATGGAGTGAGGCTGTCTATTAAGTTTACCCGGCGAGTATCCGCGTACGCTACGTGATTGCGACGGACTTTTGATAACATCAAAATTCCGTGGCAACCGATCAAGTGAGACTAAACTGCTACGTTTATAATATTCATTTAGTTATCACATAACTATTTGTGAATTCCAATTATTGTATCCCATTCCAGATAAATAGAAAATGTTAAACTTTCCGATCGAACAATCGAACACCCAAGTTTTCCCGATACAGATCAACACATGAAATAAGTCTAACAACATTCAGTTCGTACCTCAGTACCAACGGTCCAGCCGTAGAAGGGTCAAGCCAACGCCTCACATGTGGCACGTCGTACTGCCCCAAACCCGAAGGTTCAAAGGGCAGTTCAAGACGGTCACATAATCGAGTTAAGGTTTGTGTCTTCTAGAGGGACCATCGCGTTACTTGCACTACTTAGAACGTCGTTAAACTAGGGAAAAATCCAACACTTGGAAATTTCCCGACAGGGAAAAAATTGGGTATTTATATCCGGTCGAACTTTTTAACATATTCAAAAAATTATCCGGAACGACACATAGACAAAGTTTGACAATCCGATCGAATATATGAATTCCCAATACAACCCAAAATACTCAACTCTTTATTTCAGATTAAAAATTCCCAGGAAAACCAGCACTGAAAAATAGGAGTTACTGTGTAAAATTGAGTGCCTAATAAGACAAAACGGCGGCGGAAGGGCCGCATTAGCACGCTAATGCCGCGGTTCCGCCGCACTTTTGAGGGATCATTAGGTAATTTTTGCATCGTAATTCTTAGATTTACCTGCTGATTTTTCTGCATATTTTTAATTCTCAAAAATCCACGAATTTCAAAAATGTACAGAGAGCATTCTAAGGTTTGGGTTTCGGTTCGATCGGACTTCAAACTCCGTCTACGCTTCGCCTAAGGCTCTAGCTAGGCTCTGATACCACTGTAGGGTTCCAAGGCACCCTAGTGAGGTCTCACAAGCCATCTACCAAGGCCGTTTCAAAAAATACGGTGCCGAGAAACCCTAAACTACGGATCGTCGGCTAGATGTCTAGGCGAAAAACTAACTAGTTAACACTTAACTAATGAGAAAACGGAAATACAACCTTTGTAGATCCGGTGCTCCACCTCCATAGCTCCGCAACGAGGTCCTCTCCGCTGTCCAAATCAAATCCGGGCTCTAGGATCGGCTTCGTCGGAGAATGGGCAAGCTAGGTCGTCGATGTCCATGCCGAAGATGATCTACGTCGAAGCATCGCAAGATCAAGCTCTCACTTCACCAAGTCAAGAAACTTGTGAAGTAAACACACTCTACTACTTGGCAAGAGGTAGAGGATGAAGAAATAGGAAGTGGGTAGACTTTAGTTTTGGATTTCTTACTCATTTGCTCAATTCACCATTGTTGAAGCAAGCTTTCTTCTTGAAGAAGAAGAAGAAGAAGATGATAAATCTTATGATAAGTTCATAAAAAATAATAGAAAAACAAATACTTATCATAATGTTAACTAGAGTTAAGTGTAGAGAATGAATCATGGTTAGTGGGAATGGTTAGGGTTAAGGATGAGATAAGAATGGTTGACTTGATCAAAGTTTCATGAAGCTTCAACTAAACTCCAAATTAAGCCACCATTCTTTTCTCCTCTTTTCCAAAATGAATAAACAAATAAATAAATGAATAAATGAAAGGAAATGAAACCCTAACCATTCTTTTAACCATGGTTTAATTCTTTGCACTTAACCAAGTAAACATGTATCATCAAACATGATACAATCAAATGCACAAAAACATATCGCATATGTAATGCGCACATCCGAGTGAGAAAATCCATTTAAAGTGAACCAATACTAGTTAATGCAAAGTAATATATCAAATATATAATTATACATTAAATCATTAAATCAACACTTGATTCAATGATCCGGTCATGTCGCACACAACCGACTAGTATTCAATATATCGGCTTATCGAATCAACGCTTGAATCGATAACTAGGTTATATCGCATACAACCATTCGATATATTTATCGCGAGAATAGAATACGGTATCACATACACACATTATTCTCGGTCCCGCACATATCTCATATGCGCTCCTATTTCGTTTCGCTTGAGCCAGGAAACCTCTGTGTAGGACTCTAAAGACTCGTCAATACGCCGGCAGCGGATGATGATCATATCAAACACCCACAAGCCGCAAGCGGTCTGCTAAACGTAACGGCCACCCGGGTATTGAGCGATCTGAAGATCGACGAGCAAGCCCGCTCACACTCCAGTGAATCCGACCAGTAACACTACCGTACAGTCCGGTCTGATCGTCTGATCTGTCGCATATCTCGCCTAGGGGTGGTAAACGTCAGACCCCAATAGCTCAATAAGTCGTGTCGATATGAGGTCTATAACTGTTCGAGAAACTACTGGTAACACTTACCAGTAAATCTCAGCAACCCTGGCCAGGGATTTCCTGTTATAGCCAATCGAACACAGCGCAACATCAACTCCCTATACCGGGAGAGACGAATCCCCTCCTATCGCTCATTGCCTCCATGTGACTCGGGACTGTACCCAAAAACCACCGTTTTGCACGCCCTCTTGGACGTGGTAAGATGGAAATCAAAGCACAGTGGGAACCACACGAGACTCTATGACGATCTCGGGTCAACAGATTACTCTGTACCAGTGTCACCAGAGAACTGCCATCTGACGTGAGGTATAATACCATCAGGGAGTTCTCGGCGAGTCCGTCCAGTGTACCCAGTCTCTTCTGAGCACCCGTATATCATCTCTGATGTCAAACACCGATGGATATGGGATCATCCATCGCCCATCTGTATGGGTCGAGAAGGTATACGCTAGTCTACTCTGGTATATCGATGCCCCGTCTCGATACACCCACGACTAGGGACTTTGAAGGATGTACTTATGGACTACCATGTCCCCACTAGTATGATCCGCATCATAGTCCAGGTAGTCAAGTACAGATCCTAAGGGCTTTACCAACATGTAACAGAGAGACAAACAGCATACATGTTAAGGTAAAGTGCAACCAGATAGCATACTATCATGTCGAGCAAGAAAGTCCTCCCTATATATGTCCCAGCATCCACTACAATATACATCCTATGTACAGTAATGGCCTCTAGGGCATACATATAACTAACAAATTCTAAGCCGGTTAGTATTATCATTTGATCGAAACCCTGCACGTATAAATCTATGGCCACCACATCATTTTACCTGAACCAAAGAAACGCTATGTGTGGGACTCTAAAGACTCGATGGTATGCTGGCATTGGGTTTAACCACAAGCACATCAGCGGAACTAGCTGTACGTAACGGCTACCCAGGTACCTATCGAAAACAAGGCCAACAAGCAAGCCCATCCGAACCCCTACAGAGCCTATTAGTGATAATCTCCGTACAGCCCGGTCTCTTCGTTTAAGAGTATCGCATACCGGGTCTAGGGGATTGTAAACGTCAGACCCCTACTGACCCGATAAGTCGTGTTGATTTGGCTCAGGACCAATTCGAGAAACTACTGATCTAACCATCAGTAAATCTCAACTGCCTTGGCCAAGGTCTTATGGTTCTAGCCAACCGGACATAGTGCGATATTGATTCCCAATACCAAGAGAAATGAATCCCTGACAATCAATCGCTGCCTCTATGTGGTTCGGGACTGTACCCAACCAAAACCTGTTTTCACGACTCAGTAGATCCGTGATAGGGTAGAGATCAAAGCACAGTGAAAACTCACACGAGAAAAATGATGATCTCAGGTCCTAAGACTAACTTGTACTCATGTCAGCTGAGAACCACTATCTGACGATAGGTATAATACCATCTAGAGGTTCTCAGCGAGTCCATCCAGTATACTCACCCCCAGTGAACACCTGTATACAATCTTAGGTGATCACACCAATGGCTGTGGGACTAACCACCGCCCCTCGTCGGGGTCTAAAGATGTATACACAACTCTACTCTGGAATATCGATGTCCGGTCTCGATATTCCTGCGACTTGGGACCTTTAAGGATGTGCTTATGGGCTACCCAACTCCCACAAGTATGATCGTCGTCATAACGCTGGTAGTCAAGCAAAATCCTATGGGTTTTAGCAACATGTATCCGCCATATATGATATAAAGTATAACGTATGCACATGTTAAGATAAAGACAAACCAAAATAATATGCTAATGTATCGAGTCTTTATCAATATGTGTAAACAATATAAAGCAGCAAGAGAAAGAAATACACATACTAAGACAAAGATAACTCAGATAATATACTATATACAACTGAGCAAGATCCTGTACATACATATCCCTAGCATCCTATACAATACAGGCCTCTAGGGCATATATATCCAACACACCACAGGCCTCAAAACATTCCAAGAACTGACTAAGAAGGTCCAAATATTGGAACGCTCAAAGCCCGAGTCCACTCAGGATCTCCAATTCAGACCGAGACATCGGAGGGATGACAATCGGAAAGGTGAAAGTTCCAACAGCACTAATTCTCTCAATAAGCAGAGAGCGGGCGGAATGAAAACTAACAAACCCCGAGAGCCAACTTTGGAGGAAAGGAGAAATAAGATCTACTCTTTCAGAAGAGACAAGGTTCACAAAATACTCAAAGATGCTCTGAAGAATGGCCTGCGGCTACCAGAACCAAAAAGGTTAAGTGAAGCGAACAGAGCTGATCATCCCAATTATTGTCCATACCACCGAGTGTTGAGACACACTATCTAAGACTGTTACATTTTCAAGAATTGTGTCGAGAAACAATACAATGCGGGAGAAATATCGCTGTCCCCTGGCGTGTTGACAAACGATCAATCCTCGGCCGCCAATTTTATACAAATAGAAACCGAGGTATTTCAGGAACCGACCGCTCTCAATTGTTCATCCTTCCCTGAGAGGGGAAAGCCACAGCGACAATCCAAAGGTCCAACGAGTAACGTTGACAATGAGGTGGCAACGGACAAATGCGCGATACATACAGTCTACATGGTTGGTCCTGGAGAAACGAACCCTCCTACACTTCACAGCCATGGTGATGATATGGTTGACGCCGCCCAATACTGGCTCGGTTCAGATAATGATGAGGACCCTGCTCAAGCTGCTAAGCAAAAAGAGCCCATGGTTCTTGGGGAATCAAACTCGGGCGATAAAGATTGCCCGGTCGTCCCCAAAACTACAGAACAAGCGTTATTCCAATGGCTTCAAGAGCAATTTCAGGACCATGATAGGAAGTTGGCTAAGATCCGTTACAAAGTCGACAATCTGGTAAATGTTGGGGCAAATCTCGCAACCCGAGTCCTTCAAATGCAATCACAATAAAATCAAAATTTAGTCCATGAATCATGGATTGATGTCCCAAAGCAGCCAACGAATATTCCCTTCGGTCTAAGAGCAGAATACCTTCATGAAAGTCGACAGCAGCTAGCCTTCAGGAAAGTCCTGAAGTATGACTGCGACCAGTTGACACGGAACAGAATCAAAGGAAAATTGTCATCGGATCCCGAAACTCTTCAGGACTTACTTAAAAGAGTTCAGATGTTGAAACATGCAATTCATGAATCTCTTCCAAACTTCCAATATAACAGCAAGTCCAAATATCCGGAGAATGACAACCGCAAAGGTAGGCCTCCCAAGGACATTGAATCATCTAATGTATCTACCGACCAAAGTAGGCAAGGACCATGCATGCCCAATGCCGACCAGCCTCGAAAACCAGTGTTGGGAGGGAGAGGGGAAACGTCCCTGGAAGAGAAATTGAATAAGATCTAATCTTTCAGAAGGGACAGAGTCCGTAAAATATTCAAGGACGCCCTGAGAAACGGTCTGCAATTTCCGAAATCAAAAAGACCACATGAAACAAACATGACTGATGATCCCTTCTACTACTCATATCACAGAATGGTGAGTCATACTATCGAAAACGGCTTTGTTTTCAAGAATTGGGTTGAAAAGCAATACAATGAGGGAGTGGTCTTATTGGCCAAAGACGTGTTAACAGAAAACCGAGCTATGATCATCCGCTCCATTCGAACAAAGAACAAAACCCTCTGGGGGCAGACGGCTCAATCTCCCGCTCTAGAAAATGACCCGGTCCACCACAGTTTCTACGGGACACACGTACACGTCTCTCCAAAAAGACAAATAGAGCATTGAAGCACCGTGAAATAGCTATGACCTCTAAGTCGTTAAACTGGGAAATAAAAGAAAAACAATGTAAATAAAAAAAACAAAAAAAGGTATGTCCACAAGCAAAACGAGCACAAATGAAAACCCGAAAAGACTCCGTGAGTAAAAACAGCAGGACTACCGGCGAGTTTGTGAAAACCCGAAAGGACGCAAACTCATGAAAAAGAGACGAAATACACTCGCAAATTCCTCTTGACCTTATGAGGAGAATATTCCCGCGTGAGATCCTTACGACTCACAAACGAGAAACACACTCAGGAATTCTCATGACTCCTAAGGAAAATATTCACCTGCGAGATCCTCTCGACTCGTAGGGAGAAATGGTTTTATGAGACCCTTATGGCTCATAAAATTGAAAAGCCTTCGGTGATAGGGATCTAAATCAGTCTCCTAAGCCATCACTCCACCAACAGGCAACGGCAAAACAAAAATCCCCAAATTCTCTAATTGCAAGTGATGATTCGCTTATGGTACCACATTCCAGTGTAGCGATGCTGATGCCAAACCAAAACCAAATTCCAAATCCTACGCTGCAATGCCTCAAATTCAAAAGTCCAGCAAAACAAAGCAGGAACCGGACAAATCAAACTAAAGTCCTACCCGGAAGCGCTTCCAAGCTCGAAAGTCCCTCGGACAGATTGGAACCTCCCCAAAACAAATCAAACCAACCAATTCCAACAACGATCTCTACGCCAAAAACAGTGACACTCCGCCTCGGGGATACGTCGATCAGCGACACTCCGTACCGGGGACACGTCAACCAGCGACACTCCGTACCGGGAAAACATCAAACAGGCATTCCATCTCAGGTAAATGTCAAACAGACACTCCGTGCCGGGGATACATCGACCAGCGACACTCCGTGCCGGGGATACGTCAAACAGTGACACTCCATCTCGGGGATACGTCATAAACCGACACTCCGTCTCACGGAATGTCAAATAGACACTCCATCTTGGAGATACGTCAACCAGCGACCCTCCGTGTCAGGGATACGTCAACCAACGACACTCCATTTTGGGGAAACGTCAGACAGTGACACTCCATCTCGGGAAAACTTCAAACAGACACTCCGTACCGAGGATATGTCAAAGAGCAGACACTCTTTCTCGAGGAGACGTCATACACCGACACTCCATCTAAGGGGAAACGTCAAACAGACACTCCGTGCTGGGGACACGTCAACAAACAAATACTCCGTCTCGGAGATACGTCAACCCGTGACACTCCGTCTAGGGGAAACGTCAAACAGTGACACTCCATCTTGGAGAAATATCAAACAAACACTTCATCTTAGGGAAATGTCAGAAAATGACACTCCATCTCAGGGAAACATCATACAGACACTCCGTGCCAGGGATACGTCAACAAGCAGACACTTCGTCTCAGAGATACGTCAACCAGCGACACTCCGTCTCGGAAAAACTTCAAACAGAGACACTCTGTCCCAGGGAAACGTCAAAGTGACACTCCGTCTTAAGGAAACATTATACAGACACTCCGTGCCATGGATATGTCAATAAAAAGACACTCCGTCTCAAAGATATGTCAACCAGAGACACTCCATCTCGGGAAAACGTCAAACAGCAGACACTCCGTCTCGAAAATACGTCAAGTATCGACCATCCATGTCATAAAAAGGGCAGTGACCACCTCCCAAAAGCAGGAACCAAATCAAGTCACACTACACGAAAAAAATCTATCAATTTTATATACATGACCCATATATATAGTATGCATTCATTGATGGGGGGAACTTTGTTGGGGTTGAAATTTGCACCCCCATTGACCAAAAGTCAAAGTCAAAGTCAAACCGTGGACAAGTAGGTGGGCCCTACCGTCGAACAGAAGCCGGGCCCCACACCCGAACTCAAGCCGGGCCTACGCCCAAACCTAAGTGCAAGCAGGTGGGCCCAAGCCCAGACCGGTTCCATACCAAGAAAGTACAACAAATAAATGTAATATTTAAATAAATAGGCAAAAGGCCAAATTTTTATAAAGCCCATGGCTTATGGGCAAAAAGAAATAAACACATGAGATATGGGATGGGCAAAATACCATTTTGTAAAGCCCAAGGGGCTATGTGTAAATTTGTAAGCCTATATAAGGTAACATCATGAAGAAATAAAAAAAAAAGAATCCATTTCCTATAAAACCTCTAGGGTTTGTGCCTTCATCCCCTCTTTCTCAAGTTCGTCTATTTTCTCTTCATTTCCAATTAAATCAAGAGGTTAGCTCTCTTTTTCTCAAATCTAAGTAAAGTTTCAGTATAAACCCATTGAAAGAGAATTTAACTCTCATATCAAATCCAAAAAAGGGAAGATTTTTGCTAGAACCAATTTGAGAGAAGGGAAAGAAAGGAAACCCACCTCCTAAGGCTCCATTAAGAGAAGAAAAGAGATCTTTTTTCATCACCCAAAATTCAAATCTCGAAGTTTCAAGAGAATCCATTTGGGTTTCTTCTCAAAAGAGAAAGAAAAAAATCTTTTGGAGTTTAACTCCATAATAAAAATTCTTTTAAGAGTTTAACTCCATAAACAAAATCTGGGAGTTCAACTCCACGTTTTAAGATCTTCTGGAGTTTAACTCCATTAAAAAAATTTAGGAGTTCAACTCCACGTTTTAAGATTTTTGCACTCCATAATAAGAATTTCTTTGGGAGTTTAACTCTATCTAAAAATATTTTGGAGTTTAACTCCATAATAAAAGAAATTTGGAAGTTTAACTCCATTAAAAAAAATATGGGAGTTCAACTCTACGTTTTAAAATCTTTTGGAGTTTAACTCTATAATAAATATTTCTATGGGAGTTTATCTCCATCTAAAACTCTTTTGGAGTTTAATTCTATAATAAAAATTCTTTTGGGAGCTTAACTCCATTAAAAAAATTTGGGAGTTCAACTCCGCGTTTTAAAATATTTTGTAGTTTAACTCCATAATAAAAATTTCTTCAGGAATTTAACTCCATTTAAAAAAAAACTTTGGAGTTAAACTCCTTAACAAATATTTTTAGGAGTTCAACTCCAAATCCGAAAGTATGAGCTCCACCATTTTTTTGCTGCCTCTCGCTTCTCCCCGAGTGAGAGGGTTCCCTTTCCTTCACGTGAAATGGAGAGCTCCCACTTAGTGCGAGCTCTCACCCACATTAAGGGGAGTTCCTCCTTCCTCCCCACTAAGTGAAAGAGCACTCACGTGAGATGAGTGGGAGCCCCCACTCCCCCTCTCATGAGAGGGGAGGGGAGGCTCCCCTCATATGTGTGGGAGCCCCCACTCCCTTAAGGGGAGGCTCCCACTAAGTAGGAGCTTCCACCCTTTTCAAAAAAAATAAATAAATAAAACAAAAAAAATTAATAAAACAAAATAAAATAAATTTAAAAAATGTGTTTCGTTGAGGGGGGGAAATATTTTGTCACAAATAGAATAATATAATTAAATGAACATACCCGTATGCTCTTTTTTTTTTGATAAATACCAACACCTCAAATTGAGTTCGCATGACCAGTTTGACCTGTCAATTAGAAGTTCTTTCGCTCTAAAAGCGAGAGGTAATTAACAGCAGTTTAGTCCTCAGCTGCCGGAGAGTGGAATCCCTACAATCAATAAACCCCAGCCTACCCTAAACAGAAGGAATTTGTACGACGCCGACAAGCGACGCGCATTCTTATCTCAATAGGGTGACGAAAAACACTCTACGGTTTTATGATGAAAATCAATTACAAATCGAAAGCCCCGATGTTCATGCAATGTAAAACGTTTATGCTAACGTGTGTGATTATTCAAGAGCTCTAATTGATGTAACCATAATTTATAGAGTACTTACAAGATTCCTATGTCAATATCGCAAATTCTTCGAATTATTGAATTTTTTTCGTCTCGAGCTCTCGAACTTTGATGTGCGCTTGAACTTGACTTTATAGCTTCATAGCTTCAAACTTGGACACGTCACTCAAAAGCGTTGGTCGATGAATTTTCAATTTGAATTCGACTCATAACACTTCAAACTAGGACTTCGCTTCTTGATGCAACCCTTAATTTAGATACGCGATTTTGGGTCCCTAAACGATGGAATTTTGCGATTCCGAGAGACGTCAATGAAATGTTTCTATTTGGCTGATGGAATACGCAACCCCAATCAATGGCATATCTATTGACCTAGAAGATTTTGTGAGATCTTCGATTTGGCTGATGGAATACGCAAATCGGACAAGATTTGACAGTTCGGGTTGCATCACTTCTTAGCTATTCGTAGTTTGATCTTGACAAATTGAGAAGTACTCGTCCGTATCCTCCAAGCTCCATTAGATATGTCATTTATGCTCAATTTCCTCCATCCTCTATTATACGCTTGTGTCGTGAGATATCCGATATCCTGAAAAGCAATCTCAAAACGACCAAGCTCATCATATACAGTGTTATGAAATATAAGTAAGTTAATAAATACAAGTATATGAACATTCATTGTTTTAATATCACAATCATGACTAGTATCTCAATATCATGATATAATTCAAACTCAAAGAATGAGATATTGATATACTAACTATATATACATGGTATAAAAGAAGTAAGATATAGATCACATGTATAGACAAATTCATATTGTGAATTACCAAAATAAATGAATGAGAGTAATATATCGATATTAAGAATATAACACAAGTATAGCATGATATATATTGATATATTACTCGGTATACACAAGATATAGGATAAGCAAGCTAAACATGAAGTGCATACGAGTTTAGTGTCGATATGATAGGCAAGATAAGCAAGTGATACTAAACGAACTATTCATGTTTACGCTATCATCAAAACTAAATAAATGGATGATCGAAATCCATAAGCTATTAGTTGGAGCCTCATGCAGTTCCAACTACACGGAATCATAAAATCAAGTGTTTGGTTCAAGTAGTTGCTACTTCAACTTGTAGTTGGAAAAACAAATTATGTTAAAAATCATGTAGTTGCAAGTAAGCTCAAATTGAACACTTTTTCAACTACATGAGTTTGAATGCAAAATAAAATAGAAAAGTTTCTTATTGTTGTAATACCCAGTCCCTTCGTATACCAATATCCGTATTTTTGTTACCCTAAAATTTATTTATTTTATAATTATTATTTTTAGTATTTTAACATCCCTTTTCCCTTTCGTATTTTCTTCCCTCTTATTAGCCGAGCCACTTCCCTATATCTATTTTCGATTTTTAATTTATTTCCTTTAAACCCAAACCCTATTTCACCTCATTTTTATTTCCCATTTTTCTAAGTCGTTTCCCTTTTAATCCAACCCAACCCAACCCATATTCTTATCATACCCAAATAAATTCCCCAGCCCAAAACAATAAATATTAAAACCCTCAGCCCAGGAACTCCCCTCCTCAGCCCAAAGGGAATTTCTATTAAGTTTGAATATTTAACCCCCGGGCCAGCCCAGCCCAGCAGCCAACTCCATAACCCTACCCGAGCCCGCTTCCCCCGATCCGACCCGCTCAAACCCCTCCTTCTTCTCCCCACCTTCTAAACTTTCCCGCCCATTTTCTTTCTCCTCGCGTCGTGCCCACGTCGCGCGCACCCACGTCGCCAACGCCGCGTCGTCGCCCACGACCTCAACCCCGACCCCACGAGCTCCTCAAACTCCTTCTCTCCTCCCTCTCTCCCCTTCTCCCCACTCCTCTCCTCCTTTCCCTCACTCCCGCTCTCTCTCTCCCTTCACATGCCCACTGCACCTCAACACCTCCCCCGACGACGACGCAGACGACTCCCCTCATCATCCCTCCCTCGCTCCCTTCTCTCCATAACTCGCCCCTCAACCGAGCCACCTCCCTACGTTACTCCACCCTCTCCAACTACCGAGCTCCCCTGCACGCCTTCCGCCACCGAGCCCACTGCACCCAATATCGCCAGCGAGCCCAACTGCCCTGAACCGCCTCTGTCGACCCCCATCGTCACCAAGGGAATCTCTCTTCCTCTCTCTATCTCCCTGAATCTCATTCTCTCTCTCTAAATTTCTCTCTCTCTCTCCCTCTGCAACCCCTCTCCACCGGTCTCGACAGCACCAGTGACCCCGAGCCCCGGCACCCCCTCACTGCATCCCTAGCCGCCGCGTTCGAGCCCCAGCATTTCGTCAAAAATCTACAGTGATCGTCGATCGCCGCTATTCCAACCGTCATCGTCGCCGAAAAAGCCATGGCTTCAATCTCTGCGTCCATCATCATCAGCAAGGTTGTAACCGTCGCAACGCCAACGCACGTCTGTCGCACCCACCGAGACATCGAGTCCAAGAGCCCAAGCTCGAGCCGAGACCGCGAACCCTAGCCGCGCCGTTCGTCGCGCGTTCGTACCGTTGCCGCTGCCGTACATCGCCAAAGCGTCTCCAGGCAAGTACGCTACTTGCTATATGCTACATTATTTCCCGTTATAATTCAAACCACATTAATTCCCTGTTTGCGATTCATGAAAACCTTATATAACATAAGTGTTCGACGCAAGATCTGAATGAAAACCTTTCCTTAATTTGACGGAACTTGTTTGCATATTGTGGCCTGTCTAGCAATGAACCTGGTGTAGGAATTTCACTGAAAAATATGACTGTTAACGACTTAAACGATCACCCCCAATTACACCCGTAATAGCTGGGAATTTCCCGCACCTGAAAATTGTTAAAATCACAATAAATTATGTACATATCTAAATGAGGTGTTCGAGGGCTCAAATTGAAGCCGACTCAACGACCTGTAACCCTGTATAAGTTCTTAATTATTTATGTACTGAAATTATGGCGAGACTTGGTTCGGAGAGCGGCTCTGGACTGCAGTCCAGAGCAACTCTGGTTATTGTTTTCAGTCCCGTAATGTTTACTACTTTGTTTCCTGAACTCGTATGTTGCGGAACCCTACACCTTATTGAAGATGAATCTGTTAGCTAAATAACACAAGTGATTTCACCCTGTTTCACTATCGTTTACTATTTAAAATGCAATTTAAAAGATCGGGACATATAGCAGTCCCAAACAGAACCAGAACTGACACCCTAGTGTTGAATAGTGTATAATTCCTGACGTACAGACGCGATTGAGAATACGTATTTTGCGTTGAAAACCTTACTGAAAACCCTAGATTTCATTCAACTGTAGCGTCGCTAAATTCTGATCCCAACTGGGATTAAAATGCGTTGCGAAACGAACTTCCGATTCTGAAACCGGATTTCCAGCAGTGAACGCTTAAAATGAAATGGCCATATCTAGTGATCCCGAAACCCGATTGACATGAAATCAAATTTTCTGGTTAGATAATCAAACACACTACTTATCCCTTGTTCATTGTTTCGCTAAATTTGGCATGTATGATTTATGATAAATTCTGTAAGTGGTAGGATACCGACATATGACATCTTAATCATGCTTTACATACTGTTTTCTCATCACATCATATATATGTGTGTGTGTGTGTGTGTGTGTGTGTGTGTGTGTGTCATTGCATTGGTAACCTAGTGATCATGTGCATTACCCAGTGTCAGGTATTAGTGGTGATTGTGGCAAGTACGTTAGTGTTCGTGCATGAGTGGATAAGTGAAAGTGACACGTACTTGTACACAATCAGTGGACCCTGGTGTTCTATTGCATTGTCGACGTTTGTGGGGCGCGTATAAGTGTGACTATAAGTGGTATGGGACACTTATGGAAGCACTTGTATGGGTGTCACAGGTAAGGCACCAGACACTGTCCATTTATCTTGGGTATCAGTCGGGACGTGCTTGATGGAGATCCCGTCTCCAGTTCTCGCGCAAACTTGTCATAGACCGACCGGTATTTGAGGTTATGGTTGGCGTTTGATGTAGACCACGGGATGTGGGGTAGTTTGAGTGTGAGTTCAACAGAATCTCGGGAGTCCCGTGCCGGCATATATATATGGAGATATATGGAGATTTACAGGGATATTACATGATTATTACCGTGAGTTATATTTTGGGCCCATGGTCCCTTGCTCTTGGTTTCTACCCTTAGATGGAGGACACTCATGAGTAGTTGACTCTCACACTTAGACTGACGATAGGCTTAGTGACCCATACAGTGAGACTTAGAGACTGATAGGGATAGTGACATTGACATGCATTACTTACTGTATTGACACACCTGACATACTACTTTACTGCTTTACTGTTCACCTGATCTATTAGACACCGCACCGGTTACTCCATGTTCATGTCTTTGCTGTCTTGATTTACTGTTATATATCTACTATCACTGTTCGAGTTACCACTTGCATATATATATATATATATATATATATATATATATATATATATATATATATATATATGCTATCGTGTCGCTCTGACAACCTGAGTATGCATGCTCAGAGTGAGAATATTGCTATCGTGTCGCTCTGACGACCTGAGTATGCATGCTCAGAGTGAGAAATGGATCTAGCCTGGACCAGGACCCGACGTACCTCGAGGATATCGCGGACATCTCGATCAGCTATTCAGGGCTATACCCTCTTGATCTCCTTCTGGTTAGTTCCTTTGTACTTGTTTTGATTTGGTTACTGCATTTCTCATTACCTGTGCATTGATTACTGATTACCACGTAAAGCTAGAAGCCGAAGTATGACTACGGAAGGATATTTCCTCGACCGTAGGAGCATGGCTGGCCTTGTCCACCCCTCGTATTCCGCATTTTGGGAAGCGGGACGTGACATGGTTTTGTTGGTATCAGAGCCAGGTTTTGCTTCGATTGGGATTGCAGTTTTCCGTGTAGAGCTTGACAATCTAAGACATCCCTCGGTCTAGATTGTAAACTTGTTATTCTTAATCCTTATTCACATTGTGTGTTCTGCTATCCATCCGCTAGGGTTTCGGGTGACTTGGAAGAGTTACGTGGTTGTAATTGTGAACTACATCATAGTTACAATAATGTACTCTGTTTAAGTGACTTAGAGTCCTACAGTTGATTTCCACTTGTAAATAATTTCATCACACCCGATATTCTTGATTCCTTGCCCAATCCATATTGTATTTTAATTCTTATAGCTTGTGCCTTATATCGTTCTCAAAATTGTTGTTTCAGGACCATGCCTTCCAACGACTCTCCCCCTACCTCCACTCCCCAGAATCAGACCGTAAAGATTCTGAATGTATTGCAAGGTCTGAAGGAAGCCCAGGAGCGAACAAACGACCTGTTAGCTGAAGGATTAAGAAGGCAGATGACTCAGGCACCAGTGGAAGTCTCAAATCGTAAAAAGGCCCCTGTTAGACGAGGAAAAGAGGTGAAGATGAAGCGCCCATTTGTTTTCCCACGACCGAAGCAGCAGAAGACCCAATGTTGTGGGTACTGCAAGAGGCCAGGACACCTTCAGAGTGATTGTCGCCGCGCCAAAGGGAAATGCCTGATTTGCGGATCCAGCGAACACTTTATCAATGGTTGCCCAAAAAGGAAGGAGATACAAGGAGGAGATTCGTCCACACTCTCCACTTCTACTAAGTGATGGTTATTTCGTAATTCGAGCTTCGAGGATAGTGCGGACCCCGCGCAGGATTCAACTCGCGAGACAAGAATGCAGCAGTCCAGAAATCAAAGAAGAATTACCACGTTTTCTACTTTCAATAAAGATGTTGTCGCTCTTTTGTAAATATTTCTTTTCGTTTGAATCTTGTATCCGTCGAACTTTTAGCTGAATGCAATAAAACTCTGAGTTGTAATGTATGTATCCTCCTCTTGCCTCTCAATTTCCTTATACTATTCATTGCATCAGCATCTTTACACTTTAATTTTCCGTCCCTGCCTCCAGCATATCCTCCCTGTGCCACTGTATCCTTGGATATCTTCCTAACGTGCCCCACTGTCTAATCACGACTCTCTCTTTTCAGGTCATGGCCCACTTTGGAGAAGCACTGCCTCTAAATGAGGACACACGATCGTGCGTTTCCTCGGACTACATGCTGGTAGGATCAGATGACGAGATCAACGGCCCACAGATTACTTTCGGAAACAGCGATTCCGAGGGTGAAGGATTCGCAGCCCTAGAAGTCAACGTAATCAGCGACTCTGACGACGATGAGGTGGACCCCGAAGAGAACCCGATAGAAGAAGATCCCGAGAAAGATCCCGAGGAGGACCCGATAGAAGGAAATCCAGTGGAAGAAAATCCTATGGAAGAGGATCCGGCAGAAGAAGATCACGTAGAAGCAGATCTCGATGAAGAAGCTCCCGCCGAGGAAGAAGAACCAGAAGAAGAAGACCCCATGGCAGAAGAACTTCCAGTGGCGATCCCTGCGAGGCGATATGGAAATGACGCCCCTATCTGAACGCGCGAGCCTACCGTAACCTGCTGAACCTCCACGACCGCGACCGACATGATTGAGCTTTTGTCTCCTCTAGCCAAATAAAATCTGTATATAGTTTAGGGCTATCTTTTTCGCCGTGGATGCCTTGTTCGGGCTTTTCTGAAACGCAGTAAATTGCTGAGTTCGCTAATCTTTCAATCTTTTCGGTTCACGTGATGCCTGACTGTTTCCCCTATACATCTACTTTCCTCCTGAGATCTCTGACTGTCCACCACTGCACCTTGTGCTGTTTTGACCCTCGTTTAGATTAAAAGGTACCGCACCCCGATCTTTTGAATGGGCCACCATTCATCCTTCGTATGTGCCTCGTTTGTGGTCCTTCTGGAGGAGAAATTTATAGTGAAATTTCCGAGTTAGCTGACCTTTCGGATTTTTGATTCACATGATGTATCGACCGTTTTCCTTCCCATACATCCCTTTTTCCCCTGTGGTCCTTTGCTGCTCACCCTTACTTCCCGTGCTGACCCGACCCCAATCTCTTTGACCTTCAGTCTAAAACCGCCACACTCCGACCTTTTGAGTGAGCCATACTCCATTGTAACCCCTACCCTAGATAGCTCTATACATTTTGTGCTATTTTCCTATTACCCTAACTATATTTAGGGACATCGTTATTCAAAAATTTAGTTTTCATTATTTTATGTCCATCGAAAAGTGCATGTTATTAACTATTTCCGTTTTATGCATTTTAAATACACTACTAATCTCCCATTATTTTCGACAGCACAACCATATATTACACATATTATTTGATGTTATGTTTCTTATTTGCACAATGTGGATTTTCTAAGTTACTTTAAGATTTGTTTTTCTTTTTGATCGATACATTACACTAGGGTGTTTTAACCTATCGACAAATCCTTCACAATTTTAATATTGTTATTTTAGTTTTCTCGGGTATTATACTTATAGGTTGCTATTATAGATGGTTATGTCTGATGCTATTATCTTAGCTGCGCTGGTTCGATATACATATGTATACATACATTTTGGGTTTCGATTTTATCGAGCACGCCTCGAATATTATTGTTCGTTATTGTTATTTTTATTCTCGTATACATGTAGTTTGCCTTTATGATTGAGTCTGCCTTGTACTTACTTAGACCTATCCTTTATTACGTTAGTTTTATACTTAGATAGACCTTCAAAATTCTTCTATCTAAACTTTTTGTAAACCACTATGCACTAGTGTTCGAGGTAGTAGCTTTTCGCTTATGATTTTATAGCTTATCGTTTATTTTAAATTTCGAGGACGAAATTTTTGTAAGGGTGGTATGATGTAATACCCAGTCCCTTCGTATACCAATATCCGTATTTTTGTTACCCTAAAATTTATTTATTTTATAATTATTATTTTTAGTATTTTAACATCCCATTTCCCTTTCGTATTTTCTTCCCTCTTATTAGCCGAGCCACTTCCCTATATCTATTTTCGATTTTTAATTTATTTCCTTTAAACCCAAACCCTATTTCACCTCATTTTTATTTCCCATTTTTCTAAGCCGTTTCCCTTTTAATCCAACCCAACCCATATTCTTATCATACCCAAATAAATTCCCCAGCCCAAAACAATAAATATTAAAACCCTCAGCCCAGCAACTCCCCTCCTCAGCCCAAAGGGAATTTCTATTAAGTTTTAATATTTAAACCCCTGGGCCGGCCCAGCCCAGCAGCCAACTCCATAACCCTACCCGAGCCCGCTTCCCCCGACCCGACCCGCTCAAACCCCTCCTTCTTCTCCCTCCCCCTTCTAAACTTTCCCGCCCATTTTCTTTCTCCTCGCGTCGTGCCCACGTCGCACGTACCCACGCTGCCAACGCCGCGTCGTCGCCCACGACCTCAACCCCGACCCCACGAGCTCCTCAAACTCCTTCTCTCCTCCCTCTCTCCCCTTCTCCCCACTCCTCTCCTCCTTCCCCTCGCTCCCACTCTCTCTCTCCCTTCGCACGCCCACTGCACCTCGCCACCCCCCACACGACGATGCAGACGACTCCCCTCATCGTCCTTCCCACGCTCCCTTCTTTCCAGAACTCACCACTCAACCGAGCCACCTCCCTACGTTACTCCACCCTCTCCAACTACCGAGCTCCCCTGCACGCCTTCCGCCACCAAGCCCACTGCACCCAATATCGCCGGCGAGCCCCACTGCCCTGAACCGCCTCTGTCGACCCCCATCGTCACCGAGGGAATCTCCCTTCCTCTCTCTATCTCCCTGAATCTCATTCTCTCTCTCTAAATTTCTCTCTCTTTCTCTCTCTCTGCAACTCTCTCTCTCCCCCCTCCCTCTGCAACCCCTCTCCACCGGTCTCGACAGCACCAGCGACCCCCAGCCCCGGCACCCCCTCACTGCATCCCTAGCTGCCGCGGTCGAGCCCCGACATTGCGTCGAACATCTACAGCGATCGTCGATCGCCGCTATTCCAGCCGTCATCGTCGCCGAAAAAGCTGTGGCTTCAATCTCTGCGTCCGTCATCATCAACAAGGTTGTAACTGTCACGTCCCGAAAATACGGAATATGACTGACACTTAGACTACGAAACGTCTCGAGGCGTACGTAATCTAAGTAAGCCGAAAACCCAAAAATCCAAACCAAGAAAAGTAGTAGAGTGTAGGAAAAACCATTTTAAATCAATTAGTTGCAACATATGCCGAAATATGCATTTAAAAACCACAAGTCTTTTCTTAAAAATTTCGGCAGAGTTTCCTTTGTAAAAACAGACCCCAAACGGGTACAAAACCTGATAAAGCATATATAATGAGAAAAATGCATCCCCAAGCGGGAGCTAGCTCTTCGTCAATCGACGGTCACAACCACACAAGCAATAAATTATACAACGCCTAAAGGCGAGGATCACAACAGAAAAGGAAACTCAAACAACAAGAAATCCACAGAAATATAACGCGCGACTCTAAGGTCGAAAGAATAAACATCACTGGTCTCTATCTCAAATAAATACATGTTTGGTTGATGGAACTTCTAGATACAACTGAAATATAATATACAATGTATAATGATGGGTACGATACAAATAAACCCACCTACTAGCAAGTCACCCGAAAGAAGCAGTGCCAGCAAAGCCGTAATGAAACCTGTACGGCAAAACCTGCAAGAAACTGAGGCACAATGAGGGTGAGTTGCCAACTCGTGAGTAGAAAAATATCTACGAACAGAAATCACATGTATGACGCAATCCTAGGTCATACGATCATAATACATAATCCTCAAATATATAACCAGCAGCCTATACAATGGCTAGGGTAAATATCTAACCCAAGTGTAATCCCATATGCCCGTGTCAATGCCTCAGGTAGCAATGTATTATATGGATGATGTATGAATGCATGAAACAGAATGCATGTACTGAAGAAAACTGCTTTCATAAATCAGTGAGATTTCTGTAATTTAAAAATGAAGTATCATAAATGAAATCAGTATAAACAGTGCCTAGCATCGGCACAAAATATAAATCCCAATATCTCGATATCTCTGTGTCACAATCTCTGTACCTCAATATCTCAAAATCTCAATGTCCCAATCTCACTATCTAGGGCGCCGTCAGTCTAGACCGGCCCCTACCATCCATCTCAAGACCACGACGGTATCCTCCGGATATCCGACGCGTCGGGTAAAATCACCGGTCGGTAGTGCTCCCCTGCCAGGCTCAACGCCATCTCCTGCGATCTTCTTGCCCCGGGGTACCGCACCGGGCCCATCATGTACCCGAAACGGTTCATCCGCCTCCTCGAATCGGGTCTCGAAATCCATCAGCAAACTCATGGTGGACGACTCATACATCATGGGAAAACCGCACTTTTTATTTAAAAAGAGAGAAAAGCAGTTTATATAAGTTTTGCGGTTTTTCCCCAAATCCAGAAAATCTCATGGAAATCCGAATCCAAATCATCAATAGCATGTAAAACCATGAATATAGGCATGAGAATCCATGAATGCGGCATAATAATGAATAACAGTATGTATGAAGTGACAAGTAATAACTACCATATCTAAGCTGGCATATAAGGCAAGTACACTAATATCATATCAAACTACTAGCTAACAAGCTAAATCAAGCAATAATATTCTCTAAGTGTACGTGACATGGCAATTACCGATGAAGATGTGTGTGAGCCGGCAAGTAAATGTACGTGATACATACACATCATTGGTAATGGTGCTGGTGTCCTAACAGCATGACATCAATAATGGAATATGAATTACAATAAGTATGCGATGCGGAGCGACAACAATAATGTGCGGGAGCTGAATACTAAACACAATGATAGCTAAACTGCATCTAATGTCATAAGAGTCATAAAGCTACACCAACTATAGGGCTGAGCTAAAAGGCTAACTGAAGGTAAGGGAAACCGCCTAACCTGTGAGTCGATATATATATATATATATATATATATATATATATATATATATATTAGTCGGTGATCCCGCCTCGATAATATCCCATCCGATACCATATCTATAATCAGGTATTCCCAAGTCAAGAGTGCGGATCAAATATCAATATATATAGCTCGTACGTAAATCCGTCGTACGGCATCCCCCAAATCTGGGTACGAGTCAATATCACATTCATCATATCATTCAGCTAGTATCCTCTTTATCAAAGATCACAATTCGGGTACTGACATACGTCTAGTACAATACTAATATACTCAATCTAATCATGATCTGACTGCTGATCTACAGCCTCATACAAACCGATATCATCATCATATATCGTCAATATAATCATAATCTGACTACCGATCGACAGCCTCAAGCAAATCGATATCATTAGCACATATCAGCATAAAGAGGTATACATCGCCCAAAGCGGCCTATCATAAACATCTTATCATATCATATCCTATCTCATATCACAATCACATGTTAACCATTTTATATATATATATCACTATTCACATGGTATCGTCATCCAAAGATCCGCTAAAACATCAGGACGTATCTCAAGTACGAATCCTGCCATATCACCGATATCATAATCTCAGCTCAAATATCATCGACTCATCTCAATCCCAAGTATCATCCTTAAATCCGTATGTGAACACGTGGTCCCATACCCATGTGAACATATAACTATATAGAATCCCGTATATGCACATATGAATAAAGGAATGTATGCAAGCATGGGTGTGTGTGTGCATGTGTGGTGCGACCACTACTCTAGGGTTTCGCGACACTAAATCAATCCAACACACCAATATCCATATTTACCATCAATAACCTTAACAACTTATAATAAATAAAGGTGTGTATACGCATCCGTATACATCACCACGAACTGCGGGGGTGCTATACGCCATCCACCCGACTTCTCCCCGTAGATATAAATCTACTCACCTTACTTCTCGTGTGCCGATACCGATGTTGCCATCTTTATCTCCAACGCCTCGACGTCACGTGGGGTACCTACAAGGATATCACAAACGCTAAAGCACATGAAAATCACATCGGTAACCAAAACGGCACACGCTACGCCCATAGGTAAAAACCTATAGCCTCGCGTGCAAAAACGACCAATAACCCTCTGCCGTTGACGTTCAAACGCCACCCGACAGAAACGAATCACCAAATACCAAAACTTAAATCTATAAACATCATGAAAAACATGGCAGCAACCCAGAAAAGTGGTCCCAGATTTCTGTTCAGGTCAAAACAAGGCAATTAAACAACTCTGGGGTGATGTACAGGGTAAATATGACCTACTGAAGCAAATTGGGCACCTAACTTTACAGGGGGGCTGGCCACATACCCCTAAAAACCGGCCAGGCCGGCCCTACAAGGGATTTGGGCTCTCGTCTGCAGAGGGTGATCTTCTGGTGGTCTATCTAAGCCCCTAATATTGTTTACTTTTCTAGTATTGGCCCCGGATCACTCCAGATTCACCTGCACGCTCCAATTCCTCACAAACCGACATGAAAAGTTCTATAAATCCGTATTTTGGGTTACACACTCAATTCCAGCTCTTGAATCCAGTCCCTAAGGTTTGTAACATCCACTACACACCTCAAGTATATACAAACACCCAAACCCTTCTCTAGAATTTCCCAACATCAAAATTTCACGCTAAGACGACTTCTAAACTAAACTAGAATATAACAAACTAAAAACTAAACTAAATGGTAGAGATTATACCTCAAGAGATCCTAGGATGTAGGAGAAGAGAAGAAGAAGGAGGAGGAAGGGTTGTTGCTGCTGCTGGTGTTGTTCCTGGTGTTGCTATTGCAGCTGTTGTTTTGCTGCAGTTTTGCTTGGTGCTGCTGCTGCTTCTCAGGCTGCTGCTGCAGCTGTTATTTTTTGTTGCTGAGCAGCAGCTACTGTTGTGGCTGTTGTGTTTTTGTTGTTTGTAGTGGTGGTGGTGATGTTGTAGTGGAGTGTGAGAGTGAGAGATGTGAGGGAAGATGTGATCAATGAGAGGGAGTGATATGAGTGAGAGGGAGTGTGAAAAAACACAAAGGATTAAGACATAACCTCAAGTTAACCCCATCACCCTTTCTCTACATTAAATGCTAGCATGCCCAAAACCATCATGGCTCTCTCTCTCTCTCTCACCTACCAACTAATCAACCCCTACCCTAATCAAATTTAAAAAACTAAAACCCTAATCACCTTTAAACAAAACCAAAACCCTTAATTAAACCCAATCAACATAACCAAAGGGTTTAATCCACCATGCTCATTTAAACATGGTAACCCTAGACTATCATGAATCCAAAACATGAAACAAGTGTGACAAGTGTGGAAAATGATATGTGCACATTTTTGCACAAAAGCCAAAAATTCAATTAGTGATTTTTTTCAATCGCGATTAACACTAAAATAGCATATACATAACCATAAAAACTTAAAAATGACATATTTGCATAAAATACCCTATTTTAGAATTTCCAGAATTTTCCCCATTTATCGGTATTTAATTATACCGAAATATTAAAATATTCATTAAAAATTAATATTAAATTATGAAAATTCCCAAAAATAATATTTTATTTTTTTGAAATGTTACAGTAACCGTCGCAACGCCAACGCACGTCCGTCGCACCCACCGAGACATCGAGTCCAAGAGCCCAAGCTCGAGCCGAGACCGCGAACCCTAGCCGCGCCGTTCGTCGCGCGTTCGTACCGTTGCCGCTGCCGTATATCGCCAAAGCGTCTCCAGACAAGTACCCTACTTGCTACATGCTACATTATTTCCCGTTATAATTCAAACCGCATTAATTCCTTGTTTGCGATTCATGAAAACCTTATATAACATAAGTGTTCGACGCAAGATCTGAATGAAAACCTTTCCTTAATTTGACGGAACTTGTTTGCATATTGTGGCCCGTCTGGCAATGAACCTGGTGTAGGAATTTCACTAAAAAATATGACTGTTAACGACTTAAACGATCACCCCCAATTACACCCGTAAAAGCTGGGAATTTCCCGCACCTGAAAATTGTTAAAATCACAATAAATTATGTACATATCGAAATGAGGTGTTCGAGGGCTCAAATCAAAGCTGACTCGACGACCTGTAACCCTGTACAAGTTCTTAATTATTTATGTACTGAAATTATGGCGAGACTTGGTTCGGAGAGCGGCTCTGGACTGCAGTCCAGAGCAACTCTGGTTATTGTTTTCAGTCCCGTAATGTTTACTACTTTGTTTCCTGAACTCGTATGTTGCGGAACCCTACACATTATTGAAGATGAATCTGTTATCTAAATAACACAAGTGATTTCACCCTGTTTCACTGTCGTTTACTATTTAAAATGCAATTTAAAAGATCGGGACATATAGCAGTCCCAAACAGAACCAGAACTGACACCCTAGTGTTGAATAGTGTATAACTCCTGACGTACAGACTCGATTGAGAATCCATATTTTGCGTTGAAAACCTTACTGAAAACCCTAGATTTCATTCAACTGTAGCGTCACTAAATTCTGATCCCAACTAGAATTAAAATGCGTTGTGAAACGGACTTCCGATTCTGAAACCGGATTTCCAGCAGTGAACGCTTAAAATGAAATGGCCATATCTAGTGATCCCGAAACCCGATTGACGTGAAATCAAATTTTCTGGTTAGATAATCAAACACACTACTTATCCCCTGTTCATTGTTTCGCTAAATTTGGCATGTATGATTTATGATAAATTCTGTAAGTGGTAGGATACCGACATATGACATCTTAATCATGCTTTACATACTGTTTTCTCATCACATCATATATATATGTCATTGCATTGGTAACCTAGTGATCATATGCATTACCCAGTGTTAGGTATTAGTGGTGATTGTGGCAAGTACGTTAGTGTTCGTGCATGAGTGGATAAGTGAAAGTGACACGTACTTGTACACAATCAGTGGACCCTATTGTTCTATTGCATTGTCGACGTCTGTGGGGCGCGTATAAGTGTGACTATAAGTGGTATGGGACACTTATGGAAGCACTTGTATGGGTGTCACAGGTAAGGCACCAGACACTGTCCATTTATCTTGGGTATCAGTCGGGACGTGCTTGATGGAGATCCCGTCTCCAGTTCTCGCGCAGACTTATCCTGGACCGACCGGTATTTGAGATTATGGTTGGCGTTTGATGTAGACCACGGGGTGTGGGGTAGTTTGAGTGTGAGTTCAACAGAATCTCGGGAGTCCCATGCCGGCATATATATATGGAGATATATAGAGATTTACAGGGATATTACATGATTATTACCGTGAGTTATATTTTGGGCCCGTGGTCTCTTGCCCTTGGTTCTACCCTTGGGTGGAGGACACTCACGAGTGGTTGACTCTCACACTTGGACTGACGATAGGCTTAGTGACCCGTACAGTGAGACTTAGAGACTGATAGGGATAGTGATATTGACATGCATTACTTACTGTTTTGACACACCTGACATACTACTTTACTGCTTTACTGTTCACCTGATCTATTAGACACCTCACTGGTTACTCCATGTTCATGTCTTTGCTGTCTTGATTTACTGTTATATATCTACTATCACTGTTCGAGTTACCACTTGCATATATATATATATATATATATATATATATATATATATATATATATATATATATTGCTATCCTATCGCTTTGACGACCTGAGTATGCATGCTCAGAGTGAGAAGTGGATCTAGCCTGGACCAGGACCCGACGTACCTCGAGGATATCGCGGACATCTCGATCAGCTATTCAGGGCTATACCCTCTTGATCTCCTTCTGGTTAGTTCCTTTGTACTTGTTTTGATTTGGTTACTGCATTTCTCATTACCTGTGCATTGATTACTGATTACCACGTAAAGCTAGAAGCTGAAGTGTGACTACGGAAGGATATTTCCTCGACCGTAGGAGTATGGCTGGTCTTGTCGACCCCTCGTATTCCGTATTTTGGGAAGCGGGGCGTGAAAATTGTATTGCAATTATATCCAAACAAGCATATGTTTTGCAAAGTATGTAGTTGCAGCTACATTCTAACTAAATAAAGAAATAAAGTTGCAACCGCCGTATTTGCATATACATGTAGTTGTAAATACATTATTCTTCTAACTACAAGCAACCAAAACGGCCCCTTGTTGTTTTTGTTGTTATCGTCTTGATAGAAAAGGTTAATCTTTTAAGGCTTTTACCTAATACCCTATTTCTTTTCTATTATATTTGCAAGCCTTTTTTATTACTTCCCTAGCGGTTAGCATCATTTAAGAAACTGGCCATTCAAGAAGTTTTTGGAGATTCAATAAAAAGTTTGTATGGGACAGACTCATTTTGAGTCTTGCTCTCTCGCGAGTGTGTGTAAAGGTTTATAATACAATATTCTAACTTAAATTGGCTTTCTCTATGATCTATTTATAAACCTGAGATTTTTTATTTGATGTACGAACCAATTTTTATGTAAAGTTTTTTTATTATTGTAAATCAACTATGTTAATCTGAATTTATAATTATATCATCTTACAAAATTAGAATATCTTACAATTTTATATGATTTTATACATGCAAAATCCTACTTTATTTTTATAAGTGAAAATGATTTAGGTAAAACTATTGAAGTTAGTCAAGAGAAGTGAACATGAGCTTGGATAAAAAAAAAGGAAAGTTCTTTGGATGTGAGATTCTTTTCCTAATAATTTTTTATTCCTTAAAAAAAATTTGTCCTACATAAACGCCAATTCCACACTTTGGTATTCTTCTGTCGTTACATCTTAAATTTTCAACATAACACGTGTTGGCATCCTCATCTACCATTTCATTTTGTTTAACACGCCCTCATAGCCAGGTTTTACATTTTTTCAACTTTGATGGTCATATCTCTAGCCGTTACGCAATCATTTTTCTATTACTTTTTTATATCCATGCCTTCATTCGGTCTTTTTGTTCTATCCGTCTGCCCCCATCTATACCTATCTCTCTTCGTCCTTCCTCAAACATTATTCATCTCTATCTTTGTAAATGATTCGCTTGAGTTTCTTCTGTTCTTCTCTTAAAATGTTGTCTTTATTTCTTATTTCGTTCCTCTCTTTTAGTGGAAATAGGTTTTCATATTGCTCTTAAAGGAAAGATCTGAGTGTTTTACAATTGTCAAGGACCTAAATATGTTGTTAGTTGGTGGGATCAATTAGAAGAAACTATCTAATGTTACGACACCACAGGTATATTCATGTAAATTGCTTTATATTAATTCCATTTAACATTAGCCATTTATATAATCTTAAAAGTGAGATCTGAGCTCGAGACTGAATAAAACCTCAAAATTTAAAAAGACCAAAATTAATTAGTGTAGCTAGCGCGTTTAATTTCGCAGATTATGATTTGAGTTTGTGTAATTATTTATAACTTTGGATTTGGAGGGTGGGTGGGATTGATTGAAATAGAATTGCGCCAGACTTGAAGAATTTTTCATATAGTGTAAGGGTTGTATTGTTTATATTCAAAACAATGTTGTTTTTGTGTTGATTTGGAGTGTTTTTCATGTCGTTGGACGTATTGTACTATTTATTACGATTGTAGTTCATATGTGTGTTGTTGAGATAGTTAACTTGTTGGATATTGGAGCTTGTATCGTTTCTATATTTGATTTGTGATCGAACGCTATTTTTACTTTATTATATTGTAATTAAATGTATTATTGTATGCAACTTGGGATTTTCTGTAATTTTTTTCACGGTAAAAGGGTATTAGAAACCGTATAAGCTACAGTAACGGTCGCTAATATCCCCATTAGCGACCGTAGTTTACAGTTAAATTTCGTTGCAATGCCATGTGTCCATACATTGGGGACCGTGTGATACGGTCGCTAACAGCCCTATTAGCGACCGTATTTTTTAGCGACCGTTTAAAAACGGTTGCTAATACACCTTTTAGCGACCATCTTGTCAGTGACGGTGTATTAGCGACTGTTTTATTAAAAAACGGTAGGGACCGTATACTTATCTTTAGATACCGTTTTAAACTGTCTCTAATGCATACGGTATGGAGTAGTGAATTAAACCAGCGACAATTCATTTTGGAGAGAAAAGTTATCCTATTCCCAATTAATTAATATGCTATCCTTCCTTTGCGCAATATTAAACTTAGCTATGATGTAACTAAATCAATAGTTCACACAATATATCATTCAAGACATCTTCTCAATCTATGAATTATCTGAAATGAAAAAGAATGAAAAAGAAAAAGAGTCATTGAGAGAAGAAGATAACCTGAGAATACTTTTCTTTATGATATGTGTGTTGTTGAGATAGTTAACTTGTTGGATATTGGAGCTTGTATCCTTTCTATATTTGATTTGTGACCGAACGCTACTTTTACTTTATGATATTGTAATTAAATGTATTATTGTATGCAATTTGGGATTTTCTGTAATTTTTTTCACAGTAAAAGGGTATTAGAAACCGTATAAGCTACAGTAACGGTCGCTAATATCCCCATTAGCGACCGTAGTTTATAATTAAATTTCGTTGCAATGCCACGTGTCCATACATTGGGGACCGTGTGATGCGGTCGCTAACAGCCCTATTAGCGACTGTATTTTTTAGCGACCGTTTAAAAACGGTTGCTAATACACCTTTTAGCGACCATCTTGTCAGTGACGGTATATTAGCGACTGTTTTATTAAAAACGGTAGGGACAATATACTTATCTTTAGATACGTTTTAAACTGTCTCTAATGCATACGGTATGGAGTAGTGAATTAAACCAGCTATCATTCATTTTGAAGAGAAAAGTTATAGCATATGATCCTATTCTCAATTAATAAGCTGTCCTTCCTTTGCGCAATATTAAACTTAACTATGATGTAACTAAATGACAATAAAGACATCTCCTCAATCAATGAATTATCTGAAATGAAAAAGAAAAATAGTCATTGAGAGAAGAAGATAACCTGAGAATAATTATGATATTTTCAAGTCTCAGTCAACAAAAGTAACTATTTCAGATTAGAGAATGTAAATTTATGCGCAAGGAATATGATTCAAGAAATCAATTTTAGCAAGGATTTGTGGCATATATTGATATTTATGATTTTCACTGTAGTTGGAAAATAACCAGCACATTGAACAAGACCAATATATGAACCAATGGATGTTCAGGCTATTAATTTTGTTAAATATATTAATTAATTTATTAGATTATGATTACAGTCGATCACCATTATACAAAATCGTATAAGATATCTAAGCTAAAATAAATAGTTTTTTCAAGTCGGTGCATGCTCCGTGCATAAGCTAGTGACAAAATAAAACCCAAGTAAGGATATCGATATAATATCTAAAGTCGACTGATTGATGGATGGCAATTGAAATATTATGATATTATATAAGAAATCTAAAATATGTGATAACATGCAAATGGAATATGAAATAAATGTCAGGAATACGAACAAAAACCATGAGTAAGTAACCTAATAGATATATATCTACTACGACTTGTGAACCAATGACCGGCTTATCACTTACACACCAGTGATCGATTAAGCCTGCCTACGGTAACAAATACCCTCATGGCCTACAGGATGCTGGCATGACTAAATCCCTACCCATAGTCTATAATTTATCAATTAAACAAATCATGAATCATGGTAATTTGAATAATCAATAATAATCATAAAGCCAAGTCTATGATCATCAACCTTGATTACAAACAAATGGTAACCCAATAGGATGCTTGACAACATATGCAACTATTGTAATAAATCATGTGAAATATTTCATGTTACAAGTTAAAATAATCAACACTGTAATTTAAATTAACTTATCCCTTTATGAAATATTTATAAATTTAAGTTTTCTAATAAAATATTCAAACTTAAATTAGCTTCCAGTATATATGAAATATTTAAGATTCTGTGATTTTTCATTTGATGTATGCTAAATTTATATTTGATTTTTTTTTCAATTGTAAATTGATTATATTAACAGAATTTATAATTATATTACCTTACAAAGTAAGAATATCTTACAATTTTATACATGCAAAAATCTATTTTACTTTTATCAATAAAAACGATTTAGGTAATAGCTATTAAAGTTGGTCAAGTGGAAAGAACATGAGTAGGAGGCAAAAAGCAAAATTCTCTTAGATATATATGAGATTCTTTTCTTATTTTTCCTTAATCCTCATAAAATTCTGATTTTTCAACTTAAGTTTGGTTCTACGCCTTTCGTCGATAAAATTATGAGATTCTTTTCACTTGAAAATATATATGAGATTCTTTTCTTATTTTTCCTTAATCCTCATAAAAGATTAATCCTCATGTATATTTTGATAGATACCTTCCATCATCTATATTACATTATTGTACTTTTTTAGGTTAAATAAATAAAAAAAATTAACCTTTTATTTTATTTTTTTGGTCCTATTAATTTTTTCCCTTATTCTTCGATCTTTTTTGTCCTATTAAACGACTTTACTATGGTTGGATTAAAAGTTGTTTTTCCCTAAAGATTTCAAGACATACCCAATTTATATAATTGATGAGTTAAATCTTTTATTTCCATGTATCCGCGTGCCATATTCAATGTGCGCTCGCTGGAATGATATCAAATTTCTCATTATAGAATGAATGAATGAATTGTTTAGCTCAACATCAAGTATATCTAACTTTCTTCTTCAAAATAAGAGGACGCCCGGCTAGATAATTGTTGTTCTAAGATGCTAGAATTTTTCATATTATTTACCTGCGGTAACAATTATTCTTTTTGTTACTGACGTCTTTTGTTGCTATACAATAACAGAGGACAAAGCCTGACAAGGGAAGCCATGCTATGGCATCGAAATAAGACAGCCCTTCATCATTTTTCTTGATGGTTGGCATCATCTATCTTAGTCTTCATTGTTTAAGATATAAAATTTTCATGTAATTCTAGCGTCATTTGACAGTTCGTTTAGTAATTAAAATGTTCTATTATTGAAAAACCGTTAATTTTGTACCAATTAAATCAATGGTGATGTGTTAAAATCACATGAAATTTTGTATCTCAATATCTTAGATGATATATATAAAGAATAACGATTGTCAAAAGAAATGATGGAGGGTTGGCTTTTGACCAACACCATAAATTTAGAAAAAAGCATATATATTGAAGAAACGGGCATGGTCGTTACAGGATTTCACAAACATCGTTCTTAAATGTTATAGAATCAACATAGAGGACATAGGATGCAGATAATTACGAATACACCTTGCTTGATGAAAGAAGTCGATGTGCCGGACTTTGAACAGTGGCAAATTCTATTTTATATATATATATATATATATATATATATATATATATATATGCTACTCAATCTCAAAATAGCAAGTTCTAATGTACTCTAAAGTTGATTTGATAAGAGAGTTCATGGAAATATGTTATTTGTGTGTCATTATCAAGCATGAAGAACTAAATACTAAGCATCAATAATTTACAGCAAGTGCATAAAAGCAAATCAATAATCATTTGAAGAAACAATTCTTGTGTGTGGCCAGGCCATATATGTCCGTTCATGACTGAGAAGAAATAGAACCACGGGTCCCACCAAGCTGACATATTCGGATGTATTACATCCGGTATACCAAATAATTTAATCAAATATAGGAATGCTAAGATGCCATGAATTCAGTAAAGAATTCGGCAAAGGTTTGAAATAAGAAACAAGCACCAAGAGAAATTATTAATGTATTTAGATATCCAAATGAAGAAACATCTTAAGAAACAAAGAAACTAAGACGTTCTTAAAATTGAATAACAAATACTTTTATCAGATATATTTGTACAAGCTTTAAAACAAATATTTTTATTAAAAAAATGAATTTAGACCACAGACATTTCAAGTAAAAGAGCAAAGTAACACTAACCACAGAGAGGAGCCATTCAAATTCCTGCATGTGAACCTTCGAGGGACTCTAAGAAGAGCAGCATGTCGTCTTTTGGCCTACAGGCTGTCCGCGGATTTGCACTGTAGGAGGTCGTGCATTGTTCATCGCCGGTTGGCTCGCCATCCTGATACCACCAAAAACATAAACACTTAGGGTGTTTTTTGGTTGGGCGCAAATGGTACCAAGTTCCACATTTACTGCACCATTTAATGAAAGCATCAAGTTCAACATTTGTCGCATTATTTGTCGCGAGCAAGTTGATACGTTGCATTCTATCTTTGTTCCAAAGGCTTTTTATTCTATATATAATAATCAGAAACTCACCTAGTATCCATTAAAGAGAGGCTAATGAACAACAAAAGTCTGTACAACCAAGATTACAGTAAGGCCAACATCCTGGCAAATAGATACAATCACCCCACATCTAATAAATGAAGCATAGAATCAAAAAACTTAGTCTTATAATAATACATTCAAAAGCAGAAAAGGCTTTTGAATGTAGAAGGTAGGTAATAGAAGATGAATTCTTTTGTTTTAGGAACTTTGAGGTATAAGATGACATTAAGGTTTAATTAATTAGGGCTTTGATGGTTAATGTACTGGTGGAAGCCTAAATGGGGGTAATTTAAATGTTGAAGGGGGTAACAAGTAAATATCAAGAGTCAGTGGTTAATACAATAGTTTAAAAGTTTTGGGACACCAAAAGTAAAAACAGGCCACAAAATAAATTAACTTTAGTACATATAATTATTGCGAAATTGGAAAAGCAAGTCTGCGTTGTTATCAAGTGATTGTCATAGCATTAGTTACAATTTATGGCTGCAAAAATAACAATTGCTACATTATATTCCATTTTACTTGTCCTTTTGTCCCGTTCTTTCTTTTCTTTTTCTTTTTTCTTTATTCTATTTTTTTTCTTCCAGCAATCCAAAAATGTAACACAAGTTTCTACATTTGTTGCTGAACCAAGTTTGATAGATGGAGCATGTTGCATTGAGGGAACAAAAGTAATGAAAAATGCCCCTTCACTAACCTGTTCTTGATCGAAGCAGCCATCGCCATGAAGGCCTGTTCCACATTAGTTGCATTCTTGGCGCTAGTCTCCATAAATGGGATGCCGATTTCATCAGCAAATGCCTACATTATTTTAAAGAAAATCAGCATTCAATTCTCATCAGAAACACAAACAAAGTTGGTAAAATATCACCTTGGCTGTTTCGTAGGATACGACTTTCTTAGCCGTAAGATCACACTTGTTTCCAACTAGAAGTTTGTTGACACTTTCACTTGCGTAACGGTCAATCTCATTTAACCATTGCTTCACATTGTTGAAGCTTTCTTGGTCTGTGACATCATAAACCACCTGCACAATGCAAAGGCTAATTGAGAGTGTTCTTGATACCCTTTCAACGTAAATTAGAGAGAAAAGGAGGAAGCCGTTAAGATACAAACAAATACTTACAATAATCCCATGAGCACCTCGGTAGTAACTGCTGGTGATTGTCCTGAAACGTTCTTGACCAGCAGTATCCCACTGAAGTAGATAGAAAAATCGCATCATTTATAGCAAAATTATAATCCATAATCGAAAATATGAATTACTCAGCGTAAATTTTGGCTATGAATTTAATTGCTTTCACATGAATTTGGAAGAACATCTAGATAACCATTAATTGTACATAAAATTAGGCAATATTAAACAGATGAAAGCTTTCTCCCTCTGAAGAATAAGTCAATACTAACTCGAGTAACAACACCCAACAAAACAATTTTGCGCAAAAGAACTTGTAAAATCCCAAATATGGGTGAGATTTACAGGCCTCCAAAGGCTAAACACAATGTAGAATTTTATTAAATTCGTGCAATTGGGACAGGGTAGAATTTTATTTAAATAAAAAGTGTCTTCGACGATATCAAATTGAAGTGGTCGAAATACTTGATTTCTAATTAAATGAAACAACATTTTCATCGGGAAAAAATTTGAATGCAACAACATATCATTTGTTCTAAAAGAGGTGCTCCATAAACGCTAACTAAAATCGGTAAGTCGGTAATAATTTGGAAACTCACAATCTGAAGTTTGATGGTCTTCTCATCCTGCTCCACTGTCCGTATTTTCTAATAATACATGAGTTTTATAAGTACACAGATGCTTCAGCTAGAACCAAACTAACAAAATTTTACTCACAAAATCAACTCCAATGGTACTGATGTAACTCTCCAGATATGAATCATCCTGATAACAAAGAGATAATAATAAACAAGGTTACAAGCAATAGTGAAATATTTAATATTGAATGTGACGGCCAAAAATGAAACTGTTCTTACCAAAAATATTCAATGGATGAAAAAAAATTTGAAAAAAAGAAAGAAAGAAACAGCCTAAATTGAGAATAGCACACATGCATTTCGCAAAAAAGCGCATTTGTCCATCATTGACATCACTATAACAGAAAATATGATAAAAGGCAAATGTTAATTCCTTACCGCAAACCTCAGGAGAAGGCAAGATTTTCCAACTCCAGAGTCACCAATAAGCAAAAGTTTGAACAGATAATCACTGCAGAAGGAAAAGGACAATATTTAAAGGTACAGTTGTTTGTGTTTTTAGCTTCAACATCAAGACGGAAGTTGAATAACACACTGCCAACATTTACTACACTAGCAGATGGCCCAGCGCAAATGTGTGGGTGGTTGACCGAAGAAAAAATGCTTTAACTATAATTATTATCCTAAATTGATATTGTGATGGACATAAATGAGCATAAATAAGTCATACAACAAGATATTGCATTTATTAAAAACAAATAACAATTACAAGTTTACAACAACACGACAAAATTAAGTGGAAGATCGACAACATCAGATATTGACAACCACATAACATGTAGTGTTAACAAAATATACCCCAAAAGTCTCACAAAACATAATATTGCAATAATTTCAAAATGACAAAAAAATTTGGTTGCAACTCCAAGATAACTGTGAGAAAGGAAAAACATGAATAAATAGAGATATTCAACAGTGACAATAATATTCATAATGAAGCAAGTTCGGTAGCGATCAGAGCAAAATATTACAGTTATCAATATCAATTGTGTAAATCATAATTAAGTTTGTTTTGTATATGACTATTAGTAATTCTAATATGAATTTCTTAAAAATCTATTTTATATAGTTAGTAAATATTATTAAACCATTTAGATAAATTGTAATCATATTTGTAGAGGCAGATCAATATATCGGTCAAAATTGGTATTTCATGTGTTAAATAAATCAAAAACATCTCTAACCGGGAAAATATAGAGGGGGTTTTGTCACATCTAACCACATTGTGGTTGTTGATTTTAACAATATTTTAGTTCTTTTCCAGTATTTTGAGAAGTCGTATTATCCTTCCTTTACACGAATAAATTCAATCCACGGTACAGTTGAACATAATTTAACATATGTTCAATAAAACTATATTAATTCTACATTTGTTGCCATGGTAAACCGCTGAGGAAAGTTGCACGGACACGACACAACACAAGGAATACAGGATACAAAGGCACAGCCACACACACAACAACAACAATAACACCACCACCACTATTGAAGGATTCCAATGCATCTCCACCAAGTGTCTTAGAAAACTTTGATTCTCATTCTTCAAATTGCATGAAGCATCAAAGATAGAAGATGGAGGTTGGACACACATAGAACACATGTCTCTTATAAAAAGTATTAGCATTCAATTAGACACATCACAAGATAACGATAACATACTGAAGACGTATATAAGACATATAAGACACGCATACAGCACAAATACGATGTGCTAACATGTATACGGTGTGTTTGACGAATACAAGTCAATGTCCATGCAACCTAGCCCCTCAGAATTAATTCATGATCACATAATTTCTAACGGTAAATTTCACTAAAATACCCTGAACATTCAATGTTTTTAATAAACTACTATTAACTCACTTTACTATTAGTAACCATCCTCAGGAGACTTGGGCAAAGTTGAACAATTTTTGTGGTAGCTACAAAGAATAAAGTACGTTAAGGGTAATTAACCGGAAAACACTGAAAGTTCAAGGTAATTTAGTGAAATTAACCCTTTTTTAATAACCAAATTAAAATATCCAAACATTTTGTTCAATAAAACAATATTGATTCCATATTTTCTGCTATGGAAAACTACCAGAAGTTAATTAATAATCATATAATGTCAAATAAATCGAAAAAGTGCCTAATAATTTGTAGTTTATAAGGAGTCATTTAAAGCATGAATCTAGAGTTTTGTTGATATATATTGTAAAAGATTATAGGGTGTCTTCTTTAAAGAGTTGTCTCAAATTAAAAGCAAAGGCCACACCTCGTTTTCTACCCCCCTCTTTACGAATGTTGCCTCCCATCAATAGAGCACATGTGCATACAAAGAAAAGGGAGGTGGCAGGTTATAATTTCCTGCACAATTGATTCCCAAGGGCTCTGAGGATGGGGCAGGTTGCAAATTCAAATTAAATAGAGGAAATGAGATTAATTCTACAGCACAGACGTCAAGTGAAGAGACGGGAATAATCCTGTGAATATTATGCCTTGTGACTTTAGTGTGTGTGCGTGCGCGTGTGCGTGCTCTTCCGACATTTAATAGATTGCTCTATATTTACAATTCGTGCAAAGATCCAAGTGCTGAGGATAGTCTTTAAAAAAGGCACCAACCAAGAACTGTACCCTCAACTAAAACTGAAACACACCTTTACTACCATGACAAAAGGGTGCAAGTAATGATGAAAGGAAAAGGGGGAAAAAGAGAGATTTCACTAGTAAATATCAGGATTGGCAATGTTGTAAGGGATAAAACGGGTTGAACTATAATCATATAATTTAACAACCACCAAATCAGAATATGCAAAATAACAGCGTAAAAATATTGCGAATAAACAAGACACCAATTTTATGTGGAAACCCTTTCAGGGGGAAACCACAGAACAATGGTCCAATTCCGAGTTCCACTATATCTAAATAATATGATACATAAGAAAATAATTTGAGGCTCGCAACTTCAAGAGAACACTCTCTGATCAACTTAAACACAAATCATCATAGTCGAAGGTGGATATCATCTCTCTCTCTCTCTCTCCCCCTCCAGATACATACATACATATATATGTATTTATAAACATACATACATATGTATGTGTAAAACTCGGTTTGGGCCCACAACACATGGCCCACACATAAATGCACATGGGCTTTCAATATAGTGGGACTCCATCCAAAAGACTCAAGTCTTATGGAGGTTTATCCCAATTTGTATTTTATACCCATATGCATCCCACAAATTTCCTGAAGTGGGACTATGTTCACCACATTCTCAACACTGCCCCTCACGTGCAACGTGCAATAAGGAATTCACGTGGGAGAACTCAAACCTCATGTGCAACGTGGACAAACAAACAAACACCCGAGCTCTGATACCATGAAAAACTCGATTTGGACCCATAACACATGGATGCATATGGGCTTTCAATATAGTGGGACTCCATCCAAAAGACTCAAGCCTTATGGAGTTTTATCCCAACTTGTATTTTACACCCATATGCATCCTACAAATTTCACGATGTGAGACTATATTAACCACATTATCAACAGTATGTATGTATGTACATACATGTATGTATGTATGTACATACATGTATGTATGTATGTACATATATATTAAAGAGCTTTTGAAAACTCTTTGCTATTGCTTTTGCTATTGCTATTGTTGTGAACTGGAGTAAATGAAGAGCCTATTTATAGGCTAAAGATATAAAAAATAGAGTATCCATCACATAGGATGTCGGCCAAGTTGGCTGCTAGCATAGAGCTAAGCTCTTTGCAAAATTAGCTCTATGCAAAGGCCATAGGCAAATGGCTAATTAAGGGTGTGAAAGGATCCTCTCACATGTGTTTATACTGCGCTCCAGACTCATAGGAAACTTCTGCTAGCCCGTCTTTTCTCAGTAAAATGACTAGCCTCCCTTTAGGCAACAGCTTAGTCATCATATCTAATCTATTCTCAGCAGTATGGATTTTCACAGAATATGAGAGCTTCATCTCCAGCATGTCACGTATCCAATGATATCAAACATCAATATATATAGACTTCAAAAAAAAATCCTGGATTCTTGCTGAGATGGAAGACCGTTGATTATCACAATGGACAACTTTCTTCTCTAGTTCCACACCAAGCCCTTTTAGAAATCATTTCAACCACAAAACTTCCTTGTAGGCTTCCACTGTTGCGACACTTCGACTGCTCCCTCTACAAAGATTATCAAGTATCCATATGTAGACTTTTAGAGTCGATATCACTTACTATATTTGCAACTGTATAACAATCTAACTAGGGCCTTGCGCCGCCAAAGCACAAACACGTGGGATGCCAAAGATACCTAAGCATCCACTTCACTGTGGCCCTATGTTTTTTGCCAGGGTTAGAGAGGAACCAGTTGAGGCAACCAATTGCATAAGCGATATCTGCCTTATGCATACCATAGCGTACATCAAAATACCGAATGCGGAAGCATAAGACACAGTGTTTATTTCTTCTTTAGTTTAATTTCTTGTAGGGCATTGTTTCGAAGTGAGCTTGGAATAGCCTGCAAGTGAATAACTGTCTTTAACATGATCATACAGAATCTTTTTAACACCTTTTTTATATCTTTTTTGTGATGACAAAAGTTTACCATTCTGCCTATGACGAGATTTATATGTCAAGAATTTGTTTTGTCGGTCCCAAGTCTTTCATCGCAAAAGACTTGCTCAACTCTCTTTTCAACTTATCAATCTTACTAGAATCGTGGCCAATGATATCATCAATATAAAAGCAAGAGGATGATGAAGTTATCAACGGCAAATCATTTAATGAACACATAATAGTCAGGATTGGTTATGCTATAACCACTATTTAGCATGAAGGAATCGAACTTCATGTAAGTCTCCATGCCTACTTGAGGCCATACAATCTCTTATTTAACTTGCATACACGGTTCTCTAAGTTTGGTTCTCAGAATCCTTCTAGTTGCTCCATATAGATCTTTTCATATAAATTGGAATGGAGGAATGCGATCTTCACGCCAAGTTGTACAACCTTTAAATCCAAACTTACGGCTAAACCCAAAACAACTCGGATCGAACATATCTTCACTACTGGACAAAAAATCTCAACAAAATCGATACTTTTTGCAGACCAAATCCTTACATAACAGATCACGTCTTGTACCCTGGTTGTGAGGAATTCTCTCGAGTTTTTATTCGATAGACCACGTATGACTTTATAAGACTGTCCAAGGACAAGAAGGCACTGAATAAAAACTTAGGAGAATACCTCACAACCAAGGTACAAAACTTGATAGGTTGTGAAAGGATTTGGTCAAAAAAAATGGGTCGATTTCAATGGGATTTTATCTCATGTAGTAAATGTTCGTTGTAGGAACACATGTGGAGAGACCTCTTCACATCCTCAATTGGCCATTGTCCATAGCCTTTAGCAAGATTCAAGATCTATGCTAGCAGCCCATCCTATATAATAGATAATGTATTTTATTATCTAATTAACCTATCTCTTCATTTGCATGAGTTCACAACAGCAGCATAAGCAACAACAAAGAGCTTCCAAAAGCTTTCTAACATTTAGAGGGTAAGGGAATAGAGAGAAAGAGAAGAATTTAAGAATTGGTCCATTTTTGCCAGAGATCGGAATAGATTCTCGATGAAACCATTCCCAAAATGGTAAAATAATTTAACTCTACCCCTGCCAAGCCCCGATCAAAACCAACATGTGAAGTCTACTAACAAAGAAATTTGGTGCAAATCCATGTTACAAGTAAAATTTCCAAAAAATGAAAAGGTCCTAATAAGGTATCAAACAAAACATACTCCTTTCAAGGAGCTTTTAATGCCTCTTGATGATAAATTATTTTCATGATCGGCCTAAATAATTTGTTGATTTTAGGCCTTTCAATATTTAATTGGTGTCCACATTAATGCCGGCTCTATCTGAAAATAAATAGAAAAATTGAGCATATATCATAAGATCTAAGTGGGGGAAATAACAGATGATAATCACAATAAAAATTGTTGATTCCAATGAAATGATGATGATAAAAGGGGTCAGATCATGTGAGATCAAAGCATAAGCACAACAATTTCAACCAAATTTCACAAAATATTATCCAGAATTAAAAGCTAAGAACAACTGATATTGACCAAAATCGTAGCAATTTTGCAATTACGACATGAAATCGCAAGAAATTTTTTTTATAAAAAAAAGTGATTTTTGGAACTTACTACTCTGTATTCATTGATGAAGAATCGAGATCGTCGAGATCGAGGAATGATTTTGAGAGAGAGAGAGAGAGGGGAGGAGGAGGAAAATAGAATTTTGAATCTGCGATGCGAACGAGTCAATAAAAGATTCAAACGACTTTTTATCAGTTGTATTAATTTTCGATTTGACATCATAAATCATTGTGTGTTTTTATATTATAGCTCATCCCCAAAACTTCGGTATTTGTAAATTACATATATTTCTAAATTGAGCATAAAAACAATAAATAAAAAATAAGTTATTTATATTCCGCCAAAATTAAACTTGGACAGTTTGTTTTATCCCGGGACTTGTCACAGGTATGTTGTCTCTTTCCATAGACATTTGAAACTCTATATCACTATTTTTTTTGGAGGTGTCCAAATTGATTTAAGGACCGCAATTTGCTCTGCATCAACACAAAACTTTATCTAATGAAAAGCCTTGTCTTGGAAATTCCCTTAACTAAGATGATTGTCGAGAACGATTCTGTTTTTTATCGGTCCCTTAAAGTACTTGACTAATAGAATAATCTTATGAGATGCTAAGTAAAGCTAATCGCAAACAGCTTTCGGAAAACTTAACATTTTAAGAGGTGAAATTTAGAAGTATGAACCTCTGTGGGTGACCTTACAAATATGGAAATTTCAACGGAGACATTTAAAAAAATGCCATTACTTTTTTGCCATGAACCTGAATACATTGCTTGTTGAATATTCCCCAAGTTTTACCATTTCGTTTTAGTGCATCATACATATGTTTAGAGAGTTAACTTTTTTTTTATACTAGCGGTATCCATGTTTTCATTTGTATATTTGAAAGCAAAATAAAAAAAATCAATTAAGCAACATTTTCTCAATGCAGCCGCAGTAAGCCGCGAATTAAAAAAATTTCATGAGCACCAAAATAATCAGAATACATCCAAATGGTTTAATATCTTAACGGTATTTTAATGGATTTTTGTATTACAGGAGTTTACTTGCAAAATTTTGAAACCATGATAAAATTTTGAAACTGAAGGGCTTGCCTACAATTTTCCGTTAGATAACAAAAAAGATATTGAAAATTGCATTTGAAAGGAAAATGAACAGTGCATTAAGCAACGATTTTCTAATATACCGTGGTAAGTCACAAATTAAAAAATTTCCATGAACACCAAAATAATCAAAATACATCCAAATGGTTTAATATCTCGACGGAATTTTAATAGATTTTCTTCAAGTGTATATCTGGAGTTTAGTGGCAAAATTTTGCAACCATGACAAAATTTTGAAATTGAGGGGCTTACATGCAATTTTCCATTAGATGACAAAAAGGGCCTTGTAAATTGCAAATTAGCTTTACACACACACAGAGTACGGATCCGTTAGGATGGATTCGCTTTTTAAATTCACAAACCTGAATAACAGTTGTTGGATCTATCTTTTACTTTCAACGGCTCCGATTAAAACAAATTAATATAATGATTAAATAACAAAGTAAATATTTCCTTACCTAATTTTTTGGATCCATGCATATCTTTATTCATTTATTTTGGGTAATATGGATCATGAAATATTTTGGGTAATGTTTTAGAATCATGGGGATTGAATTTTTTAGATATTTTGATATTTTATTTTTCGGTTCATTAAAAATATTTTGGGTAATATTAATAAGGATCACGAGATCGGAATTATATAATCATAGATCCCAAAAATTAGGTTAAAGAATATTTACTTTGTTATTTAATAGATTTATTAATTTGTTTTAACTCAAGTCCGTAGTTTTAAATTTTTGCGCAAGACTCCGGACATGACGGTAGCCGAGTATGTGTTGGGCCTCGGGCCTTGCATGGAATAAAGCGCCATACGGAACAATGTATCATGCCAAAAGGCATGGGCCACCTCTTGAATCCGTGGGGGCCACCACTTGAGTTCGTGGAACCCACTGTAGAATAATGGGAAATTTTCGGGATATATTCTGAAAGAGGGTAGATCAGAACTATTAATGAAATGATACCACTCTTATAATACAGAGGCGCCTTTTAAGTGAACCTGCACTACAGGAGCTTGAGAACTCCGTAGTTAAGCGTGCTCGAGTCAAGGAAATTCTGAGATGGATGACCTCCTGGAAGTGGTCCCTGGTCGGATCCGGTTCGCTCCGAATGACCCATCTAGAACAATAGGTAATCAGAGCTATAAATGGAATGTTCCTATAATTCTGGGATGAATGAGAATATTTCGCAACATTCTTTGTATTTAATTCAGTTGAATTCTTCTGAATAGGAATTCATATTCAGTTTTCTGATTAGAATAGAACTACAAGTAGTTCTATATTTCTATTCAGTTTTCGACGAATTAAAAGTAGTTCAGTTTCAGTCTTCGACGAACTACAAGTAGTTCAGTTTCAGTTCTCTAGAACTATAAAAATATTTCTTTGTTCTTAGAACTATGGAAATAGTTCTCTGCCTTTCACTTTTTCAAGTAAATCCCCTCTCTGGCTTGAGCGCTCTATATATAGAGCTCTCAGACTTACCCAAGGGTCTCATCAGTTACAACTCTTTGTAACTGATGGCCAGCCCAACAGTCTCCATTCAATCAGCTCGAGCTGTCCAAAGTATCTCAATAGCCCCAATGCTCCTGCGAAGCAGCCTGCGAAATAACCACATGACGTCCAACTAGGCCACGGTGCACACGTGCTAAATGCAAAGTGTTGTGCGCCCGTAAGCCCTAACCTGTTCCATGGTCCCAGACATACGACTACGGCCACGGCCCGGTCCGGTCCCCTACCCGAGCCTGAGCCACTAATATTACTTGTGGTTGATTGATTGATTGATTGATCTTGCCTACGGCAAGATTTGAACCGCCGACCTCTTGTGTGGCAACACGTGCAAACCATCCGGGCTACCGGAGTCTTTTATTATTATTCAAAATAAATAGCATATAACATATAGTTTGAAATTTCATCCAATGTTTTCATATAAAACACCCATAAGATCCAACAATCCCCCATAAGTTTCTAACTAATATACAGGTCTTAGTCACAGCGCATAGTAAAGATGTCACATGGACTTGAATCCCACTTAGACCAACTAAGCTGAAGTTAGGTGCATGGTGAACTAAGTCTTGAACCACCACTTCATTAACAGCTCGACGATCACACTATGACTAAACCAAACTATACAATAGTGGACTGTGCCTTAAACTATTGCTTATTTTCTGAGTCATAGCACATTAATGGCCCTGTGCCTTATCCAAATTTCTGCTAGAGCTTTAAGAATTTGCCTCAAGATTCTATAGGAGTCAGCCAAAACTCCTTTAGTATAGGTGAGTTCCTTAGACGTGTCTGCCATCAAGCACCCTACATCCCGGATGCGCGGAACTCATTAAGGCTTCAAGCCATCCTTATTTTAATGTGTTCTTCATGCATGTTAGTTATCAAGCATCCAACATTCTAGATGTATAGAACTCATTAAGGCTCCAAATCTGTCCGTCTAGTTTACATGATTTTTGAACCAACAATCTCATTAATAGAAGCATAGTTTTGAACTAATAATATGATTACATGGTAAATATATAATAAACTTGCATAGACTTATGACCCATACAAGCGGAAGTCTTATCAATTAGATCCTTTTTCAAACCCTTTATTAAGGCGTCTGCCACATTCTTTGAAGATCGGACGTCAATCACCGAGATGACTCCACGGGTTATCAACTCATTTAGATACCCATGCTTTAGACGAATAGTTCGCTCCTTTCCATTGAATAACGGGTTTACTGTTACAACACTCATTACCTAGTTTTCACAATAGATAGTGATCACTGCTCCTTGAAGTTCCTTCAATGGAAGGTCCCTCAGAAAATAACTGAGCCATTAAATTTCATCTCTTACAATAACCAAAGCGTAGAACTCGGATTTCATTGATGACTGTGTGATCATAGTTTGTTTCTTTGACTTCCAGGAGATATCCACTCCTCCCATTATGAAGACAAACCCTCCAGTTGATCTGCATTCGTGTGGTTTCGAGCACCAACTTGCATCAGAGAAGCCTTCAAGAGTTGCTGGCTCAGCTTCAAAGTTCCTTTCAGGTACCTCATCAGCCTCTAGATCTCATCCGAGTGTGCTTTCCCTCGGTTGCTTGTAAACTTACTAAGCATCCCAGCGGCGAAAGCACCATCAGGCCTTGTGCAGCTCATAGCGTGCATCAAACTTCCGATAACTCGTGCATACTCCGGCTATTTCATCGGTCTTCCAGTGTTAGGTTGAAACTTCTTGTTGTGGTTATAAGGAATGGCTAATTCTGGCTGATCGAAATAATCATACTTCTTAAGCATGCTCTCTATATAGTGAAACTGAGATAAGTACAAGCCGTGCTCAGTTCTCAGAATTCTGATTCCCAGAATCTGCAACTCCAAGATCCTTCATATTGAATCGGGCCGAAAGAAACTCCTTCGTAGAAGTGACTATCTGCAGGTCGGTCCCAACAATCAACATGTCGTCAACATACAGGCAGATCACAACTTCGTTATGTTCGACGATCTTTACATACAAGCACTTTTCAGATTCGCTGACCCGGAATCCATCGCTCAGAATGATTTTACTGAACTTCTCATGCCACAACTTCGGAGCTTTCTTCAATCCATATAAAACTTGATTAATTTGAAGATTTTATTGTTCAAGACATCAACAATAAATCCTTCTGGTTGATTCATATAGATTTCTTCTGTAAGATCACCATTCAGAAAGGCGATCTTTACATCCATCTGATGAATGACATGACCCTGGTTCACGGTCCATATAATCAGAACACGGATGGTGGTCATTCGGCAAACTGGACCACATATGTCAAAGAAATCGATTCTTTCTTTTTGAGTGAATCATTTGGCCACCGACCTTACTTTGTACTTCTCTATAGTACCATCTGCCTATAGCTTCCTCTTGACTATCCATTTGCACCCAATCGGTCTTGCCCCTTAAGGAAGATTCGTTAGTTCCTAAGTATGGTTCTGAATCAGTGAATCCATCTCATCATCCATAGCTTCTTTCCAAAAAATAGTTTGTCTAGATTTCATCACTTCTTCGAAATATTGCGGATCTTATTCAACATTGAAAGTGATGAAGTTGTCTCCGAAGGTTTTAGCTTTTCTGAGATGCTTAAGAGGAGGTGGTTCTGCAACTTCAAGAGCAACTTTGTTATTTTCTACTTCGGGAAGTACAGCTCTTTCTTGTATCAAAGACGGCTCAAGTACGACTTCTTCTTGTATAGGAGGCGGCTCTTCGACTTGAGTATTCTCGTAAGAGTTCTTGAGATATATGTTCTTATCTTTGATGAACTTATCCTCAAAGAATTCCGCATCACGAGCTTCAATGATTGAGTTGGTACCTAAATCTAAGAATCTACCTGCATCACTATCTTTAGAATATCCCAGAAATACACACTTGTTTGCCTTCGGTCCCAACTTTGGCCTTCTGATATCTGCCACTCTAACATATGCTCGACACCCCTACACTTTGAATGTATCCAAGAAATCAGGATAGCCCAAGAAAAGTTCATGTGGAGTGGAATTGGTTTTTGCATAAGGAACCCGGTTCAAGATCCAATTGGCCATCAGAAAAGCCTCTCCCTAATAGCAGTTCGGAAGCCCCAATGTGATCAGCATCGAATTTACCATCTCAATCAGTGTGCGATTCTTCCTCTTTGCAATCTCATTCGACCACGGAGAATAAGATGTAGTGGTTTCAGCAATTATACCATGCTCTTTAAAATAAACTTATGTTTCTTTAGAACGATATTCACCTCCTTGATCGCTCCTGAGTTTCTTTACTGGTCTACCAAGTTGCTTCTCTACCCAAGTTCGAAACTCTTTGAATTTGTTGAATATTTTATCTTTAGACTTCAGCAGATATACATGGCAGAAACGAGAGTGATTGTCGATGAAGGTGATGAAGTATTTCATCTTTCCTCTTGTTACGAAGTTTTTGAAGTCACAGGTGTCGGGATGTACTAAGTCTAACAGCTCGGTGCTTCGGGTGACACTGAGAAAAGGCTTTCGAGTGATTTTGGCTTGAACAAAAATCTCACATTTTCCCGGTTTATCACCACCACAATTTGGTATTAAACCTAACATTTTCATGTTACTCATTTTCTTAAAGTTAACATGACCAAGTCTGTGATGCCAAAGAGCTGACGAGTAATAACTAACAGATATTTCATTGATAACTGAAGGATACAAAATACTTAGTTTGTACATTCCATTAACAAGAAAAGAGTTTCCAAAATACTCTTTCTTGAAAGACAATACAGTTTTCCCTCCCTGAAAATCCAGTCGCATTCCTGCACCGCAAAGCAAGCTTCTTGAGACGAAGTTCTTAGCGATCGAAGGAACATACTTCACATTCTTCAAAATCAAAGTCTTCCTCGATGTCGGGGGAAGGAAAACTGTGTCGATCCCATGAACCACAGTGATGGAGTGATCGGCCATCTCTACAAGCTCCTTAGCCGGCACATAGGAGGTGAGAGGTCCCTATTGGAGCATACATGACAGGTAGCCCCGGTATCAGGTCACCAGTCTTTGTTGGAGGAGTGCTTTGTCGGAACAATCATCACAAAAAATTTTGAACCCGCGTGACCTAATTATCGTTCTTTTTCTTGTCCTTCTTAAACCCTTTGCAGTCTCTAGCGAGATGACCCGGCTTGCTGTATTGAACCAACCGTCCTTCTTGAAGTCTTTCTTCTGAACATTCAGATTGAAAGTCTTCTTGCTCTTGTTCTTGAAGTTCTTCTTTTTCTTCTTGAATCCAGTTTGGAAGAAACCGGATTTGTTGATGCCTTCTGCTTGGTAAGCAACTTGTTTTTAGAACAAGTTCGAACTTCATCTTCAATGCAGATATACTGCTTGAGGTCCTCCAAGGAAACCTGCATTTTCTTTCTATGCATGTCGGTTGAAAACAACATCCATGAAGGAGGAAGCTTGTTGATGACAGCACCTGCAATAAAAGTATTGACTAATACAATTTTTTCATCTTTTAATTTCATTATAAGTTTTTCAAGTTCTTTAACTTGAGACAGCGGTTCTTTATCATCTTCCAAATTATGGTCGAGAAACTTATCGATGAAATGAATTTTCGATAATTTCTCCTCGTTCTTGTACTGTTTCTCCATCGAGTTCCAAATCTCCTTTGCAAAAGACTGCGAGAATAGGTGTCGGCGAGACAATTGAGGAGGTTGCTCACACAGAAATGGTTATGCGATTCCATTTCTCTTTGGCCTTCTCATCCTCGTCATCATCAAAATTCGGAGGCAATATAAAAAATATTTAGGAGTTACATCCCAAATATTGTTTTGTGACGCCAGACGTTGAAGTTGCTTCCATTGAAACTCTCGAGTTTCAAGCATTCAAGGTCCATCGTTCTTGCAGCGTCCATTTCAGATGTTCGAAATTTGCTTTAAGATTGTTGGAGTAGGTGAGAAAATGGACGGTTAAATTTAAAAAAATTCTGCAAGGTTAAATATCGAAAGCTGCTGCGTGTTTCACAAACGCGGAGCTTATAGCAGATTCAGTTTACTTCGGTGCAAGGATCACAAAGCCAATCTACCCTAAGAACAACAACTATGAATTCTGGTGTGCACCAACCAGCAATTCAGTTCTGGCCGTGGTGAACTATCCGATGGAGCACGAGTAAAGCTCTCTGGTTCTGGGCTGATTGAATTCAACGAAAGTATTTTGCAATACTTTTAGGAGTTCTGAAACTAGAATATGTAATATTCTATAAGATTCTGAATCGAGATCAGCAAGAATATTTCGCAATGTTCTCTGTCCTCAATTAAATTGAATTCTTCAGAATAAGAATTCCTATTCAGTTTTCTAATTAGAATAGAACTACAAGTAGTTCTATATTTCTATTCAGTTTTCGATGAACTACAAGTAATTCAATTTCAGTCTTCTAGAACTACTTTTATATTTCTATTTGGTTTTCGATGAACTACAAGTAGTTCAATTTCAGTCCTTTAGAACTATAAAAATAGTTCTCTGTTTTTAGAACTATGGAAATAGTTATCTGCCTTTCACTTTTTCAAGTAAGTCATCTCCATCTGGCTTCAGCTCACGTGTTGTGCACCCGTAAGCCCGAACCCGTTTCTTGGCCCTCGGCCGACGAGCCCGAGCCCGAGCCACTAGTACTACTTGTGGTTAATTAGTTAGTTAATTAATTGACCTTGCCGTATAATCGCTGACCTCCTTTGTGGCAAACACATGCAGACCAATTGGGCTACTAGAGTTTTTTGTTATTATTCAAAATAGATAAGATATAACATATAGTTTGAAACTTCACCAATGTTTTTACATAAAACACCTATGAGATTATCAGCTAGGTAGTTTATATTAAACCGTCAGTTAGCCTATTATACAGCCCAATCTGACTATCAAATTGATGATCCGCTCTGGCCATCTTGTTCTACACATAGAGTAATCTATGTGTATAAAATTTTAATCACTTTGATACTATCTATGTTTTGGATCAAGTGTGAAAGTGTTTTATTAGCACCACCACTGGGTTTTACTAGCATCAAGCATACCAATTAAAAAAATTTCGGGGTGCTAATGAACACTAACTAAGATCTTAAACTAGATGATTAGGGTTTAACTATGATATCATAAACTATACTAAGAGATAGATGGCTACAATCTTTGTAGACCGCGTCCTTCTCTTCTAAAGCTCCGGGTTGTAGTCCCTACGACTCCATTAGGCTCCACTTGAAGAATGAACAAGCTTCCTTCGATGACCTTCGTGCCGAAGATGATCCACCCGAAGCTCCACTAATCCAAACTACCTCTTCACTAAACTCTTTAGTGAAGGAAACACACTACACCAAAGCACTAATTTATTGTAGGATGGTGAAGTAGGGGTGTTTGCTCACTAGGGTTCTCACAAGCTCAAGCTTTCACAACTCATGTGAGTGATTGAGCTTGGAGGAGAAGGTGAAGAAAATGAAGAGACCTAGAGAGCAAGGAGCTCAAGTGAGAAAAAATAACTCAAGTAAAGAATGAAGTGTAGAATGGCTCTTCATTAGCTCACCCATTATTGAAGCATACAATTTTCAACCATTAAAAATTGTAGCCATGCATCAATAGTGCAAGCAAATAAATATAAAAAAGAATAAGCCATGCTTTTCTCCATACCACAAAAAGTCTCCCCATTTTCCACCTCATTTTCTATTTTCTAATAATAGAAAATCCATGCCATACTTCATATAATATATATATATATATATATATATATATATATTATGAAGAGTAATTAGTGAGCTAATAATATTAGTTAATATATAATTATATCAAATATAAATATATATCATATTATTAAATCAACACTTGATTTAATAATCCGGTTATATCACTTATAACCGACTAATATCATTTATCTGTATATCACATTATCAAATCAACACTTAATTCAATAATCCGGTTATATCACATATAACCTAACTGATAACAAAAAACAGCCAGAATAGAATACGGTATCACATACTTGTATTTAATCAGGCCCTCACACATATCAACATATGTGCCCTACTTCGTTTCGCTTGAACCAGGAAACTTCTATGTGGGAATCTAAAGACTCGTCAATACGCCAGTAGTAGGTGATGATCACATCAGTCACCCACAAGCCGTCAGCGGTACTAGTTGGATGTAACGGCTACCCAAGTATTGAGCGAATAGAAGATCAACAAGCAAGTTTATCCAAACTCCCATGAAGCCTATAGGTAACACTTACCGTACAGTCTGGTCTCTTCGTATGATATGTCACATATCGAGTCTGAGGATGGTATCGTCAGACCCCAATAACTTGATAAGTCATGCCGATGTATGGCCTATAACGGTACGAGAAACTACTGATAACACTTACCGGTAAATCTCTTCAACAGCCATGGCCAGGGACTTCCTGTTATGGCCAGGGACTTCCTGTTATAGCCAATCAAGCATAGCGCAACATCAACTCCCTATACCGGGAGAGACGAAACCCCTCCTATCGCTCATTACCTCCATGTTGTAAGTCGATGTGCAATACCCTAATACTTGTGGGGAGGCGGAAATATGAAAAACGATCTTGTTCTATGCTTAAACATCGACTAACCGTATGCATCGTTTGCTAAACAATACTTAACAAAAGCTATAGAGTTCTAAGCTACTATGTTAAAAGATTATATCAAACGGTTCTAGTCCTTCGTCTTTACGTTATCTACGGCCTCTTTGGATCTCCACGTCCTCCTCGGCTTCCTTCCGTGATAGACGATCCACCCGAGAACCCTAATCCAAGCTATAACCTCTAAACTTGAGGTTACTTAGTTTCTCTAGTTGCTAATTAGAGTAGCTAAGGTGATGTAGAGATAGGTTATGGAGTGATTAGTCTTTCCTAATCCTTGTTCTCAACTCATGAGTGGTAGGATTAGGGTTTGGTGAAGGAGAGAGAGCTTGAGGAGAGAGAATGAGAAGATGCTAATGATGATAATAATAATAATGATATTGCTTCTCACTTGATATATGAAGCATAATGAATTAAAAAGAAATGAATAATATAAGATTATTCATCATGCTTCATAAATGCAAGTGGGTGATTCATTATGTGAGTCATTAAGCATTTAATAATGCATTAATGACATGATGAATCACTCACAATGAGTCACAAGATCATTAAATAACAATGCCACCTCACCCTCCAAGTCACCACCTTCTAGAAGCTTCTCGGAAATTACGAACGCCCCTCGAATCCGTGAAAACACGGAAAAACTTTAGACTGTATAAATCCAATAACCTGATACTAGAATCTGGCTTAAACCAAAGCCGGCTAGTAAAAACTGTCCGAATGTCGTACGTGCGTTTAAACACGTATGCGTCCGAACCTTTGTCGTAAAACCATACGACCTCTATATCTTTTCGCCTGGAGTTGGCAAATCTCTGTGTGGGACTCTAAAGACTCGACTACTATGCTGGCAGTGGGTTTAACCACAGACCGCAAGTGGCACTAGCTGTACGTAACGGTCCCCAAGTAGTTGTCGATAAGAAAGCCGATGAGGTAACCCATCCGAAATCCTACTGAGCCTGTCCGTGACAATATCCGCGCAGTCCGGTCTGTTCGTCTAAGAGTATCGCATGTATGGTCTAGGGAGGTGGTGGACGTCAGACCCCTAATAACCGTACAAGTCGTGTCGGTATGGCTCTATCACCATCCGAGAATCTACTGATCAATCTATCAGTAATTCTCAATCAGCCCTAGCCAGGGACTTATGGTAATGACCAACCGATCACCGTGCGATATCAACTCCCTATACCGGGAGAGACGAATCCCTAACAGTCACTCACTGCCTCCACATGGCTCGGGACTGTGCCCAACTAAAACCTGTTTGCACGACTCCTTTGAGCCATGGTAGGGTAATAATCAAAGCACAGTGGGAACTCACACGAGACAAATGATGACTTTAAGTCAACGGACTATCTGCACACATGTCTCCTGAGAACTGCTATCTGACGTTAGGTATAATACCATCCAGTCAGTTCTCGGCGAGTCCTGTCCGGTGTACTCACATCCAGTGAGCATCTGTATACAATCTTAGGTGCACTCCACCAATGGCTGCGGGACCAATCCATCGCCCCTCCTCAGGGTCTAGATATGTATACACTAGTCTACTCCAGAGTATCAATGCCCAGTCTCGATACTCCTACGACCAGGGACATCTAAGGGTGTGCCTATTGACTATCCAGCTCCCACTAGTATGACTGCCATCACAACGCCGGTAGTCAGACAAACACCCTATGGGCTTTATCAACATATATATATATATATATATATATATATATATAAACACCAAGTAAAATATATCATACGTTAAGATAAAGACAAACCAAATAGCGTACTATCATATCAAGCAAGACTGTCATGTACATACATATCCCAAGCATCCTATACAATGTAGGCCTCTAGGGCATATATATTCAATAATCTCCCGCTTGCACTAAGGCCTATAATTGGTGCAATGAGTACCCACTGTCTCTACCAGATCCAGTTGCTAGCGTACCGCATGCCCAACATCTCAAACAGCCTCTCGAACTACACTTGAGGGATGGCCTTGGTGAATGGATCTGCCGTGTTGTCTTTTGTGTCTTCTCTCCGTATCTCGATCTCCCGACGATTCACGATCTCCCTGATCAGGTGAAACCGCCTTAAGATATGCCTGGATTTTTGATGGGACCTTGGTTCCTTCGCTAAAGCTACAGCGCCATTGTTATCACAATACAAAGGTGTTGGATTGGCAATGGAAGGAACCACCTGAAGTTCAGAAATGAACTTCCTCATCCAGACAGCCTCTTTTGCGGCTTCACTAGCAGCTATATACTCAGCCTCCATAGTTGAGTCTGCGACGGTATCTTGTTTGGAACTCTTCCAACATACTGCCCTCCATTGAGGGTAAACACAAAACCCGAAATGGATTTAGAATCATCTTTGTCACTTTGGAAGCCGGAGTCGGTAAAAGCCTCTACCTGGAGGTCCCCATTACCGTAAATCAAGAACATCTCCTTAGTCCTTCTTAGGTACTTGAGAATGTTCTTTGCTGCTATCCAATGTTTCTTACCTGGGTCAGACTGATACCTGCTTACCACACTAAGTGCGTAAGCTACATCCGGTCTGGTACATAACATTGCATACATTATTGATCCTACCGCCGAAGCGTAGGGTATAATGCTCATGCGAGCCCTCTCTTCATCAGTCTTTGGAGACATCTCTTTGGAGAGGGTGATTCCATGACAAGCGGGCATATTGCCACGCTTGGAATCTTCCATACTAAATCTCTTTAGTATGGTGTCAATATACCTGGACTGTGAAAGTCCCAACATTCTATTAGATCTATCACGATGGATCTTAATGCCCAGAATGTATGATGCATCTCCCAAGTCTTTCATAGAGAATTTCTGTGACAAGAAGAGCTTTACTGATTGTAGCATAGGGATATCATTCCCTATTAGTTGTATATCGTCGACGTACAAAACGAGGAAGACTACTGTTGTTTCTACAATCTTCCTATAAATACATGGTTCATCTACATTTTTGATAAAGTCAAACTCTTTGACTGTCTCATCAAAGCAGATGTTCCAACTCCGCGATGCTTGCCTTAATCCATAAATGGATTTAAGCAACTTGCAGACTCTTCCGCTGCTCCCACTGTCTAAGAAACCTTCTGGTTGATCCATATAAACACTCTCTTCTAAATGTCCATTTAGAAAAGATGTTTTTACGTCCATCTGCCAGATTTCATAGTCATGGAAGGCAGCAACCGCAAGCAGGATCCGAATGGATTTAAGCATAGCTACAGGTGAAAATGTTTCATCATAGTCCAATCCTGGTCTTTGATGAAAACCTTTTGCTACAAGTCTAGCTTTGTAAGTTTCCACTTGTCCAAATGCACCAATCTTCTTTTTGAAGATCCATTTGCATCCAACTGGTTTTACTCCAGGAGGAGCAACTTCTAAAGTCCATACTTTATTGGTGTACATGGATTCCATTTCGGATCTCATAGCATCCAGCTATTTCATCGAGTCACTACTCGTAATAGCCTGCTGAAAACTAGTAGGCTCATCATCATCGATGATGCAATCCTCTCGATCTCCATCTAGAAGAAAACCATAGTATCTTTCAGGAGGATGAGAAAGCCTACTAGATCTGTGGAGTGGCGTTGGTTCGTCATGTTCTATTGAAATATGAGGTTCTACTAAGTCCTCGGTAGCAGTTTGAGGTTCTGGAATTTCTTCCAGGTCTACCGCGCTCCTACTAATTTCTTTTGCAAGAAATTCGCTTTCTAAGAAGACAATATGACGAGCGACAAACACCTTTTGTTCTTTAGTGTGGTAGACCATATACCCCCTTGAATGCTTGGGGTATCCTACGAACTTGCATAAAACCGATCGTGCCTCGAGCTTGTCCGGATTATGCTTCTTAACATATACCGGACACCCCCATATCTTGATATACTTGAGATATGGTCTCTTCCCGCTCCACATTTCATATGGAGTGGTAGGCACAGATTTAGTTGGAACTCTATTCAATAAGTATGCTGCTGATTCTAGAGCAAATCCCCAGAAGAAAAGTGGCAACTCAGCACTACTCATCATTGAACGCACCATGTCTAACAGAGTGCGATTCCTCCTTTCTGATACACCATTATGCTGAGGTGTATAAGGCGGAGTAAGCTGAGAGAGAATTCCATTCTCTTTTAAGCATTCAAGGAAACTGGTACTTAAGTATTCTCCACCTCGATCAGATCGAAGTGTCTTGATGCTTTTACCAGTCTGTTTCTCTACTTCATTTTTATACTCCTTAAACTTCTCAAAAACCTCGGATTTATGCTTCATTAAGAACACATGTCCATACCTAGAGAAGTCATCAGTAAAAGTGATGAAGTAGGAGTGGCCACTTCGTGCATGCGTAGACATCGGACCACATACATCACTGTGTACAAGTCCCAAGAGTTCAGCGGCTCTTTCTCCGTGTCCGGTGAACGGAGATTTGGTCATTTTTCCTTTGATACATGATTGACAAGTTGCATATGATGAATATTCAAACGGATCTAAATATCCATCTTTATGTAACTTAGTCAACCTTGTTTCATTTATATGACCAAGTCTATAATGCCATAGGAAGGCTTGATTCGAATCTGGAGCCTTTCTTTTACGCGTGTTTTGAATATAGAAAATTTGAGGTTGATTAAGTATGTATATGCCGTTTTCCAGTGTGCCATACCCAATCAGTTCTTGATTTAGGCGAATGTTCATAACATTTCTTTCAAGCGCAAACTATATCCTTCATTCGATAACAAAGATACTGATATAATATTACACAACATACTGGGAATACAAAAACAGCTGTACAACACCAAAATGTGTCCACTAGTCAACCCTAGGTGATATTCCCCTATTGCAATTGCATCTACATGCATTCTATTGCCCATCCGAAGAGTCATATCACCTGTCCCCAGCACTCTACTATTTCTCAGATCCTGCAATGAATTACAGATGTGAGAACCAGAACCGGTATCAAGTACCCATGATGTAGAGTTAACTGAAAGACAATTTTCGATTACAAACACACCTGAAGTTGAAGCAACTACTTGCTTCATGTCCTTGGCTTTGAAGGCCTGACAATCCTTCTTCCAGTACCCTTGCTTGTGACAATAGAAGCACTCGTTCTTTTCTGTCTTCACCCTTCCTGCCTTGTTCGTTCCCTGTACCTTCTTGACCCCACCTTTCGGTTTGGTGGCTTTCATCTTCTTCTTCCCTTTAGCTTTCGCTTTAGATTTAGAAGAAGATGATTGGCCAACATACAGAACGGGGGTCTTTTCCTTTTTCAAGAAGGTCTCTGCTACCCTCAATATATTGAGGAGCTTTGGAAGATCCGCTTCCATTTCGTGTATGTTGAAGTTCAGCACGAACTGAGAGAAGGTGTGGGGAAGGGACTGCAAAATCAAGTCGATATACAGATCGTTCTCTAGCACGCATCCCAGGTTTGCGAGTTCCTCAATAAGGATGATCATTTTGAGGACGTGCTCTCCTACAGGCGATCCTGGAGCTAACCTCATCTGGAAAAGTTTTCTTGAGGTTTCGTACTTCGCGATACGGGAGTTCTCCCCATACAATTCTTTGACATGGAGAAAGATAGATACAATATCCATACTTTCGTGCTGTTTCTGGAGTTCATTGTTCATGGACGCCAGCACGATACACTTAGCTCACTCACAATCTAGATCCCAGGTTTTGCGGACTTCCCTGTCCACAACTGAGGAATCTGGTCCAGGGATAAGGGGAGGAATAGCGGTGGTAACATATGCTACTTTGTCATAAGTCAGTGCAATATTGACGTTCCTTAGCCAATCTTTATAGTTCTGCCCGGTCAGTATATTTTTTTCGAGTAATAGTTTTAAACCAGTCATGGTAGCTGCCAGAAAGAGAGAAAAGAAAACAGTCAGCATATGCTCTTGCAAGTTTAGATTGGTTTATTAATTTATCTAAACAGGATGGCTCCCACTGTTTCCTCAAATTCTTCTTCAAAACCTTAAAAGAAGAACTAGTCAGGATTTAATCACACATCACAATACTTGCTTAACCTTTCAGCCAGGCTGGTGTTGGTACTTCGAGGGAGGTTTTCCAACGCTTTCGCGAACTTCCTTAATTAAATAACCTCTTTTCCCTGGAGGCGTAGCCCCTCTAACACCTTTCTAGTCACCTACTAGGTTTATAGCATTGATTGTTAAGTGAGAAAAATTCCCGAGAGTAATCCTACTCATCAGTGGGATCGGGATCCAACTATCATTGCATGATGCCCTAGATGGAAGCCACTCTAGTCACCACACTCCAGAAGGTATGCTAAATCTGCAAGTTTCCTTTATGTTTGAAACTCCCGATGTGATTTTTACCCCAAGCTCTTATAGACCTTGACGTAGGCCAACAAGTCATAAGACGCAAGTCAAGTTCTACCCGTCGTTGTCCTGATCAATTTAAGGATATCGTACAAGCCCTTGACGTAGGCCAACAAGGTGTACGTCTGTATTAAACTAATGCATCTATCTATGCAACAAATAGGCACACACACTGCTACCATACACTATGCCTTGACGTAGGCCAACAAGCATAGCATGAATACGATGTGCTGTCTATCTGAAACGACGGAGGGTTACGGCTGGTTTTTGGCAAAAACCGTTAACGTAATGAACTTGATATGATCGAAGGAACAGAGATAGCTTTTATTTAAAAGGAGTGGTTTAAGCTCCGCATTTAAAATTTTCTTTTTCAAGAAAACCGAGTGGTTTTAGAAATTGTTCCAACGATTCAGTTTAGGTTTTATTTTCTTTGCATTAAAATAATGCGTCCCATCTTTAACCTATCATTACAGATAACAACGAAAATACAACGTCCTCTTATGCCATCCGCATTCGCCACGGGGTCCCGTCATCACCCGTTAGGTTACTTAACTAACGACAGAGCGGGGGCTGGACTAGCGCGGGTGTAAAACATAAGTGACGTCTAAATAGCTATCATATATAGATATTGTACATTCGTCAGATGCAATAATAGGCATTCCAGATCACAGATAAACAATATTGGATTTGCAAGCAATCCGCATTTCTTTTGAGCCTGCAATGAAAGACGGATTACACAGTTGTGATGAATAGCCATTTCCCCACCCCAGACCTCTACGGGTACGGCAAACTACCCGCCAAGTACCAGAAGTGAAGCAGTCTGCCTCAACACTTCAAAATACCCAGTAGTTTGTGTACCCCACCTTGGGTCTATCCTAGGAGCAAAAAACAGTAAAAAGAAATAATACAACGGTGGCTACAACCGCAACCTGGATGTGCCCCGCAAAATAATATTACAACTTATTACATTTACATCGAATGAATTAATACAATAACCCATCACAAAACCCGGCTAATCACTACAACAGTCCAATACAGTTTATATACACAAACAGTTATATATAACATCACAGATATATGCAACCCCCTGCCAACCGACATACTAGCAGTTAGGGGAGGTTTACGAACACATAAAACATTTCACAGATATAATCAAACAAGCAAACACCGTATAATTTCGATCGATTAAACACATTTAATTTTGCTCCAATACTTCTCTGTAAATCTGAAACCTGAGCAAAAAATTAAAAATACCAGAAAATCCCAAATATCACAAAGAAGGCACAGAAGAAAATTGGGCTAAATCGGCCCCAACTCGGCGGCGGAACCGCGGCTGATCGGTGGGATCGGCCGCGGTTCCACGGCGCTTTGGCCGATTCAGGAGCCCATTTTTCTTGTGTGTTCTTATATTTTCATGTGGGTCATTCTGGAGGTCCCTGAAAAAATTTTGGACTTCATTTAAAATTCGACAGAAATAACAAGATATTGGGGTTTTTCCGGTTTGTTTTTCCGTTCGAAATTCATACAATTTTGCAAGTGTGTTAATTATTGTTTAGTGAGGCTCTGATACCACTGTAAGTCAATGTCCAACACCCCAATACTTGTGGGGAGGCGGAAATATGAAAAACGATCTTGTTCTATGCTTAAACATCGACTAACCGCATGCATCGTTTGCTAAACAATACTTAACAAAACCTATAGAGTTCTAAGCTACTATGTTAAGAGATTATACCAAATGGTTCTAGTCCTTCGTCTTTACGTTATCTACGGCCTCTTTGGATCTCCACGTCCTCCTCGACTTCCTTCCGTGATAGACGATCCACCCGAGAACCCTAATCCAAGCTATAATCTCTAAACTTGAGATTACTTAGTTTCTCTAGTTGCTAATTAGGGTAGCTAAGGTGATGTAGAGATAGGTTATGGAGTGATTAGTCTTTCCTAATCCTTGTTCTCAACTCATGAGTGGTAGGATTAGGGTTTGGTGAAGGAGAGAGAGCTTGAGGAGAGAGAATGAGAAGATGATAATGATGATAATAATAATAATGATATTGCTTCTCACTTGATATATGAAGCATAATGAATTAAAAAGAAATGAATAATATGAGATTATTCATCATGCTTCATAAATGCAAGTGGGTGATTCATTATGTGAGTCATTAAGCATTTAATAATGCATTAATGACATGATGAATCACTCACAATGAGTCACAAGATCATTAAATGACAATGCCACCTCACCCTCCAAGTCACCACCTTCTAGAAGCTTCTCGGAAATTACGAGAACGCCCCTCGAATCCGTGAAAATACGGAAAAACTTTAGACTGTATAAATCCAATAACCTGATACTAGAATCTGGCTTAAACCAAAGCCGGCTAGTAAAAACTGTCCGAATGTCGTACGTGCGTTTAAACACGTATGCGTCCGAACCTTTGTCGTAAAACCATACGACCTCTATATCTTTTCTCCTGGAGTTGGGAAATCTCTGTGTGGGACTCTAAAGACTCGACTACTACGCCGGAAGTGGGTTTAACCACAGACAGCAAGCGGCACTAGCTGTACATAACGGTCCCCAGGTAGTTGTCGATAAGAAAGCCGATGAGGTAACCCATCCGAAATCCTACTGAGCCTGTCCATGACAATATCCGCGCAGTCCAATCTGTTCGTCTAAGTGTATCGCATGTATGGTCTAGGGAGGTGGTGGACGTCAGACCCCTAATAACCGTACAAGTCATGTCGGTATGGCTCTATCACCATCCGAGAATCTACTGATCAATTTATCAGTAATTCTCAATCAGCCCTGGCTAGGGACTTATGGTAATGACCAACCGATCACCGTGCGATATCAACTCCCTATACCGGGAGAGACGAATCCCTAACAGTCACTCACTGCCTCCACATGGCTCGGGACTGTGCCCAACTAAAACCTGTTTGCACGACTCCTTTGAACCGTGGTAGGGTAATAATCAAAACACAGTGGGAACTCACACGAGACAAATGATGACTTTAAGTCAACGGACTATCTGCACACATGTCATCTGAGAACTGCTATCTGAAGTTAGGTATAATACCATCCAGTCAGTTCTTGGCGAGTCCTGTCCGGTGTACTCACATCCAGTGAGCATCTGTATACAATCTTAGGTGCACTCCACCAATGGCTGCGGGACCAATCCATCGCCCCTCCTCAGGGTCTAGATATGTATACACTAGTCTACTCCGGAGTATCAATGCCCAGTCTCGATACTCCTACGACCAGGGACATCTAAGGGTGTGCCTATTGACTATCCAGTTCCCACTAGTATGACTGCCATCACAACGCCGGTAGTCAGACAAACACCCTATGGGCTTTATCAACATATATATATATATATATATATATATATATATAAACACCAAGTAAAATATATCATACGTTAAGATAAAAACAAACCAAATAGCGTACTATCATATCAAGCAAGACTGTCATGTACATACATATCCCAAGCATCCTATACAATGTAGGCCTCTAGGGCATATATATCCAATACATGTGACTCGGGATTGTACCCAAAATCCATCTGTTTGCACGACTCCTTTGAGCCGTGGTAGGGAGGAAATCAAAGCACAGTGGAAACCACACAAGACTCTGTGACGATTTCGGGTCTACAGACTAACCTATACCAGTGTCACCAGAGAACTGCTATCTGACGATAGGTATAGTACCATCTAGGAGTTCTCGACGAGTCTTGTTCGGTGTACCCATTCTCTAATGAGCACCTGTGTACAATCTTTGATGTCAAACACCAATGGATATGTGATCAACTATTGCTCCATACAGGGTCAAGAAACGTACACACTAGTCTACTTTGGAATATCGATACCCTGTCTCGATATTCTCTCGAATAGGAACAATTGAAGGATGTGCTTGTAGACTACCCAGGTCCTAGTAGTATGATCCGCATCATAGTCCTAGTAGTCAAGCCAAGATCCCAAGGGCTTTATCAACATGTATATGAGAGACAGTATAATAATACCAGTGAACATGTTAAGATAAAGACAACCAGATAGCATACTATCATGTCGAGCAAGAAAGTCCTATATATATATGTCCAAGCATCCACTATATCATACAATAATGGCCTCTAGGGCATACATATCACTAACAATCTCCCACTTACATTAAGGCCAGTTGTTGTAGTATCTCATGCTCAACATCCCAAAAAGTCTCTCGAATAGCATCTGGGGGAAGGCCTTCGTAAGTGGATCCGCTGTGTTATCCTTCGTGACAACTCTTCTGACCTCGATCTCCTGGGGATCTGCTATCTCCCTGATCAGGTGATACTGCCTAAGAATATGTCTGGATCTCTGATGGGACCGGGGTTCCTTGGCCAAAGCAACAGCTCCATTGTTATCACAATACACAGGTATTGGATGCTCAATGGATAGAACCACACCAAGTTCAGCTATGAACTTGTTCATCCAGACAGCCTCTTTGGCAGCATCGTTGGTAGCGATATATTCAGCATCCATCGTCGAGTCTGCTATGGTATCTAACTTGGAACTCTTCCAACATACCACCCCTTTTATTGAGGGTGAAGACAAAACCCGAGACCGACTTACTGTCGTTCTTATCACTCTGGAAGTTCGAATTGGTAAAGGACTCCACCTGGAGTTCATCGTTACTATACACCAAGAATGTTCTTTACAGCTGTCCATTGTTTCTTCCCTGGATCTGATTGATATCTACTCACTACACCTAGTGAGTAAGCTACATCTGGTCTGGTACATAACATCGCATACATGATAGACCCGACTGCCAAAGCATAGGGTGTCCCTTGCATGCGAGCCCTCTCTAAATCAGTCTTGGGAGACATCTCTTTGGAAAGAGTGATTCCTTAACAAGCGGGTAAACTACCACGCTTAGAATCTTCCATACTAAACCTCTTTAGTATGGTGTCAATGTACTTGAATTGGAACAATCTCAACATCCACTTAGATCTATCTCTACAGATCTTTATCCCTAAGATGTAGGAGGCATCAACTAGATCTTTCATGGAGAACTTGTGTGATAAGAAGAGCTTGACCGAGTGTAGCATAGGAACATCGTTTCCTATCAATAGTATGTCATCCACGTACAATACGAGAAAGACAACCTTACTCTCTACCACCTACTTGTATATATATGGTTCATCTACATTTTGATGAAGTCAAACTCTTTGACAACTTCATCGAAACAGATGTTCCAGCTCCGCGATACCTACTTTAATCCGTAGATTGATTTAAGCAGCTTGCATACGCTTCCGCTGCTCCCACTGTCTACGAAGCCCTCTGGCTGTGTCATGTACACGCTTTCTTCTAAATCACCATTTAGAAAAGCGGTCTTGACGTCCATCTGCCAGATTTCATAGTTATAGTATGCAGCAATGGCAAGTAGGATCCTGATGGACTTAAGCATAGCCACTGGAGAAAAGGTTTCATCATAGTCGACACCTGGTCGTTGACGAAAATCTTTTGCTACAAGTCTAGCTTTGAAAGTCTCAACTTTCCATCTACACCAATTATCTTCTCAAGATCCACTTGCTCCCGATGGGTTTTACCCCTTCAGGAGTAACTTCCAAAGTCCATACTTTGTTGGTGTACATGGATTCCATCTCAGATCACATAGCATCCAGCCATTTCACAGAGTCTCCACTTGTGATGGCCTGCTCGAAACTAGTTGGGTCATCATCTTCCATTATGAAATCCTCGCTCCCACTGTCTATGAGAAAACCGTAGTATCTCTCAGGTGGGTGAGGAATCCTACTAGATCTGCGGAGTGGCTGGGGTTCGTTGGGGACGATTGAATCCTCCAGTTCCACTAAATCGTCAGTTATAGTTTGTGTAGATGAAACTTCTTCCAGTTCTACCTCATTACCACTAATTTCTTTCACAAGAAATTCCTTTTCTAAAAAGGTGGTATGTTGAGAAACAAACACTTTTTGTTCCTCAATGTAGTAGAAGATATACCCTCGCAAATGTTTGGGATATCCTACATACTTGCACAGCACTGACCTTGCCTTGAGCTTGTCCGGATTTTGCTTTTTAACATAGGCCGGACAACCCCATATCTTAACTCGTTTAAGAGATGGTCTCTTCCCATTCCATATCTCATACGGAGTGGTAGGCAACGGATTTAGTCGAGACTTTATTTAATAGGTATGGAGCTAGTGCATAACCCAAAAGGAAATAGGTAACTCAGATACACTCATCATAGAGCGCACCATATCTAATAGGGTGTGATTCCTTCGCTCCGATACACCATTGTGCTATGGTGTGTATGGAGGAGTAAGCTGACAGAGAATCTCATTCTCTTTTAAATAATCCAGGAACTCTGTGCTTAAGTATTCTCCTCCCCGATCAAATTGAAGGATTTTAATACTTTTACCCGTCTGATTCTCAACTTCGTACTTACATTCCTTGAATTTCTCAAAAGATTCAGATTTGTGTTTCAACAGGAACACATGTCCGAATCTTGAGAGATCATCGGTGAATGTAATAAAGTACGAGAAACCATTCCTGGCATGTGTAGACATAGGACCGCATGCTTCACTATGTATCAGTCCTAAGAGTTTAGTAGCTCTTTCTCCGTGTCCAGTAAACAGAGTTTTTGGTCATCTTGCCATTGAGACATGACTCGCAAGTTTCATAAGATGTAAATTCTAACGGATTCAAATATCCAACCTTATGCAACTTAGCCAGTCTTGTCGCATTGATATGACCTAGTATACAATGCCATAAGAAGTTTTTGTTCATTTCTGAACTGTTTCTCTTGTGTGTGTTCTGTATACTTAGACTGTTTTGTGATTTAGAACGTATAACCCGTTATACAACGTACCATACCCAATCAATACTTAATTTAGGAAAACATTCACAATATTTTTGGTACGAAATAACAGTCGCTCAGCATCATTGTGTTACCACTTAGTAAGACAATGTGATATTCGCCAACTGCTTTGGCTGCAACAATTGCACCATTCTCTTCTCTGAGGGACATATCATCTTTTTCCAGTTCTCTACCTCTCTGTAGCCCATGCAACAAATTACATACGTGGGATCCTGATCCGGTATCCAATACCCAGGACGTAGAGTAAACTAAGAAACAGTTCTCGGTAACGAACACACCCGAAGAAGATGCATCAACATGCTTATTCTTTGTTTGGATGGCGTGGGAATTCTGATTGTAACAACCCTGAACTTTCTGTACAGAATTTTTTTCAAAATACAGAAAGGAATACCTTAGCCTAAGCACAAGTTATAAATTTAATTTGCTTTAGAACAGGAAGAAAGCACTTGTAGTTCATTGGTAGAGCCTTGCACTGCTGTGGCGTATCCCCTGTGTTCAAATCCCCTCAGCCACATATTATTTTTATTAATTTTTCTTTTAAACTTTTAGAAGCTCAAAAGATTTTGCGTGCACTACATGTAAAATGAAAAGCCACTGAAAAATCAAACATGTGCAAAACAGTATTTATACAGACCCTGACACGTGGCATCAATCCAAGCACCTCCACCTCTAAGATGACCGGCAAGATGCTGCTTGGGGCCGGCGCCGCCGGGCCTCCCGTGGCAAATGCTCCCAAAATTTAACCCTGGCACCCCTTGGCCTACCCCACTACCCCCATGTTATTTGATTTCTCTGCATTTATGCAGAGAATGATAAATCCCTTCTTTAATCCATTTTAATGCATATTTTTAATTCATTCTTCAATCCTTAAAACCCTAATTTCTCTTATAAATACCATACTACACCATAGCCCTCCTCATTCAGAATTTCATTGCCAAAACTCTCTAAAATTTCTAAGTCCAAAAGTTGTACAAGTGAAGTTAGCTCAAGGCAAAGTTCCAGCGATGTTTCGGGACAAATTCGGCGACGAAACGACTCCACGATGCTTTCGTAATTTCCCACTACCTCTTACCTCTTCTTTCAATAAGTAAGTCCCCTCTCCTCTCCTCTCCTTCTATTAAAAGACTTCTTTTTTCAAAACTCGTCGGAAGTGGAGTTAATCCGACTTCCGATTCTAATTTCTTTAAAAACTCAATTTTTCTTAACCACATAATAACCATCTCTTTATATCTTGTCTAATAAACATAAAACAATATCTACAACAAGTTTCAATTCAAAATATAATTTTAAACAACTTTTATTTAACTTTTACGGTAAAATACCATCTAGTTTACATACGACATTACTTTATAGTTTGACCCATATTACCTTAGAAAACTCACGAGGTAATGACCTACCTCATCACAACACTCATCTTGACATAGCACGATGACTTTTGTAATAATTTCTGCGGGACAAAATTCAATATTTATATTAAAATGCCTTAAACTATCAAAACCCGTATTCTTTAAATTGTTTTAATTAATTTCTTGCAAATAAGACTCTACAACCTATTTTGGGAAACCCGATCGAGATGGTGCGGGTTATCGCACGTCCTCAGGACTGGTAGAGAGAGATGCAGACCTCCTCATGGAGCATTCGATCTCAATAGAATTTTTATTACAATTTTTAAGAAAACATGATTTCTATTTAATAAATAAATTCTATTTTTTTATAATTATATATATATAAATATTATCAAAATATCTATTTTAAATATAGTATATATTCCATGTTTTCTAATCAAAGGAAAAGAATCACAAAAGATCATGAAAATATCATCACATTCAATACAAGTCAAATTACAAGAAAATACCATATACTATTAAAACTTAGGTTTATATCCACTAGAATATTTCATTTTATAAAAATTACAATTATGAAAACGCTAAAGACAATAAATAAATACTTGAGGTTTATTATGAAAATATATCAAAACTATTTTTCATAAAACCCTCTCAAGTTATACTAATTTATAATAAGGACCCTGATAAACATAGGTTTAAGCGGGACAGGTTCTCTTGAACCTCAGGGAGCCGGAGAATTTGGGTGCTTGCCTATCTAAGGTAGACAAACTGAAAACGATGTTATCAATACGGTAATTGTCTTGGAAAAAGACACAAATCCTGCCGTCCATGTGCAGCAATTACCGATAACATCAAAACTAATTCAGGACTTCAATTTGTTTTAAAGTGTCTGACTCAGACAGAGTCTCAGTCTAATCCGAATCAATCAATCTACTTGAATATGATTCAAGTACAACTCCAATTCAACATGAATCCATTTATATCAGAATTCAATATATATCAACATGACTTGACCGAACCGAACCATGGATATACTCTATTTACATGACTATCCATTTATATCCTTTCTGTTTACATGAACTACTGATATCATGATTCCGGCAAGTCGTACATCTATTAAAAAAAATAATATACATCAATACATAATACATTATGGGGTTTTAAAGGGGTAGACTGGCACAGAATGTGTTAAAAGTGGCACGAGATGGTCATTAAAAGACATAACTATACATCCATTGCCGTTGTTCCGTGGTTTTATCGACAGAGCCTTGTACTATGGGTTACCAAAGTCCACGGTGTAAATTGGACTCCTCTCGTATACACTGGCATATTCTGTACCAAGCTACAAACAACTGCGTTAACATAACAATCAAACAGTATACGGTTATATTCTTTCCGTCTATTCTATTTCTATCTCTCTTTGGGACTTACCGAGCGATTGTTCGCTGACGACATTCTTATTTCTCTTCTTTCTTTGGAATGTTATCAGGATGACCCGACTCTGAGGAGTTTGAGACCAGCCAGGAGCATTTGGAGCAGAATACCGAGCAGCACGACTACTAGGCTTTAGTTGTACTCACTTTTACTTTCAGTTCATGCCATTGTTTAGGCATTGCTTTCCATTCTTGTATTTACATTTTCAGTTGTATTATAAAGAAATGTTTAATCAATAAAAGTTGTTGTTCATTTACATTTCATGTCATTTTCTTGTGTACTTTATTATATTGCTTAGTTACGCTTAGCGTGTTTACTTCTGAGTAAATACGTAGCGGGCCAGTCGCGCCTCCTTACCCGTACACTGGGAAGCGGGGCATGACAGGTTTCGTTAGCGGCCCATGTCGGTCAGTTTTGCATGGAACCCTACCATGCAGGTCAGTTCTGCATGGACATGCAGGTCAATTCTGCATGAAGTCCTAAGCAATGTAACACAAGAATCAGCAACTAAAAACATTCTTTACATTTCATATTCCTTGAAACTTACAATTTCATATTCTTTGAATCTATCATAACCCTATTTTTCTTTCAAGGTCATGCATTCTCCAAACAATACCAGTACAAACTTCAACAACACACCACCACCTCTTCAACTTACGCCTACCGTTGCAGCTCTGATCAACGAGAAAACGGTATTGCTTGAGACAATCCGAAGCCTCCTGAAAGGACAGCAGCAGTAGACTGCTATCTTATTGAACCGTCCAGAAGTGGAACCACCCGGAGTGAAACAATTCCGGGCATTGCACCCGAAGCAATTTTCTAGGAAAGAGATTCCTTTAGAAGCGGAAGAATGGGCTCAGAGTATCGAAGACGACCTGGCAGCAGCACAAGTGCCAGAGATTGCCTGGGTTAGAGTTACAAAGCTGCAACTCACAGATAACGCCAGAGTTTGGTGGAAGGCGGAAGAAAGCCGTCTTGACCAACCGATCGAATGGAAGACTTTTCGCGAGATGTTCGACGCGAAATATTTCCCTGAGACTACCCGATTTGACATGGAGCAGCAATTCATCCACCTGCAACAAGGTTTGATATGGACCAAATCTGTGGATGAGTATGATGCTGAGTTTACCATGCTCAGTAGGTAAGATATGTCTCAAATATTCGATTTTCTTATATCACATACTACACAGCTAACACAAGACGGTAACAGGTTCGTGATACATCTTATTCCGACATCTGAGATCAGGTCCAAACGATTTTAGTAAGGGTTGGACCAGGAAATCCAAGCTGCTCTAGCTACAGGGGATTTCCCAACCCACGACCTGGCACTGAAATCTGCTCGTCGATACTAGGCAGTAGTAAAGAAGAAGGGCAGATCTCAATCTGCCGGTGTGAAGTGCTCTGCCACTCAGATAGCAGAAGGAGCCTCTTCAAGAACACCTATTGAACCAAGGAGACCGGAAGAAACAAATAACCGGCCAAGTCCAGACTTTTGTTTTTACTGCAAGAGGGATGGACACCTGTGGAAGGACTGTAGGAGCGCAAAAGGCTTGTGCATAGTTTGTGGCGCATCCACTCTTGGAATTGGAACATGTCCTTATAGACGCAACCCAGTTCCAACTCACAACACTTATCTGCAGCGGCCAGCTATCCAAGCTCCTGCATCTCGTCTTGCTCTCCCAGCTCCACCTCCACGTGGACCTCCTACACAGCTTAATCGCCAATTCCATCAGGCAATGAGGAACATGCCTCGAGGGCAGAGGAACATGCCCCAAGGACAGAGGAATGTGCCTCCGGCTAGGAGAAATGTACCCCAGCGTCAGGCTTACACATTAGCGGCCGTAGAAGCTGAGGCTGTAGACCAAGATAACCCTGGTAATCCCCTTACATCTTTTTCAATCTTTCCAAAACTTTTGCATTCTTTCGTTCTTCCAAATATTTTTTTCATGCACCATCAATAGTTCTATCACCATCACCATCATCAAACTTTTCTTGAAACTGTTACACTTTCCTTCTATAAATTTCGAGGACGAAATTTTTATAAGAAGGTAGAATGTAACAACCCTGAACTTTCTGTACAGAATTTTTTTCAAAATACAGAAACGAATACCTTAGCCTGAGCACAAGTTATAAATTTAATTTGCTTTAGAACAGCAAGAAAGCACTTGTAGCTCATTGGTAGAGCCTTGCACTGCCGTGACGTAGCCCCTGTATTCAAATCCCCCCAGCCACATATTATTTTTATTGATTTTTCTTTTAAACTTTTAGAAGCTCAAAAGATTGCACGTGCACTACACGTAAAATGAAAAGCCACTGAAAAATCAAACATGTGTAAAACAGTATTTATACAGACCCTGACATGTGGCATCAATCCAAGCACCCCCACCTCTAAGATGACCAGCGAGATGCTGCTTGGGGCTGGCGCCGCCGGGCCCCCCGTGGCAAATGCTCCCAAAATTTAACCCTAGCAACTCTTGGCCTACCCCACTACCCCCATGCTGTTTGATTTCTCTGCATTTATGCAGAGAATGATAAATCCCCTCTTTAATCCATTTTAATACATATTTTAATTCATTCTTCAATTCTCAAAACCCTAATTTTTCCTATAAATACCACACTACACCATAACCGTCCTCATTCAGAATTCCATTACCAAAACTCTCTAAAATTTCTAAGTCCAAAAGTTGTACAAGTGGAGTTAGCTCAAGGCAAAGTTCCGGCGACGTTTCGGGACAAATCCGGCGACGAAACGACTCCACGATGCTTTCGTAAGTTCCCTCTACCTCTTACCTCTTCTTTCAATCAATAAGTCCCCTCTCCCCTCCTCTCCTTCTATTAAAAACACTTCTCTTTTCAAAACTCGTCGGAAGTATAATTAATCCGACTTCCGATTCTAATTTCTTTAAAAACTCAATTTTTCTTAACCACATAATAACCATCTCTTTATCTTGTCTAATAAACATAAAACAACATCTACAACAAGTTTTAATTCAAAATATAATATTAAACAATTTTTATTTAACTTTTACGGTAAAATACCATCTAATTTACATACGACATTATTTTATAGTTTGACTCATATTACCTTAGAAAACTCACGAGGTAATGACCTATCTCATCACAACACTCATCTTGACATAACACGATGGCTTTTGTAATAATTTCTGTGGGACAAAATACAATATTTACATTAAAATACCTTAAACTATTGTTTTAATTAATTCCTTGCAAATAAGCCTCTACAACCCATTTTGGAGAACCCGATCGGGATGGTGCAGGTTATCGCACGTCCATGAGACTAGTAGAGCGAGATGCAGACCTCCTCACGGAGCATTCGATCTCGATGGAAATTTTTATTACAATTTTTAAGAAAATGTGATTTCTATTTAATAAATAAATTCTATTTTTTTATAATTATATATATAAATATTATCAAAATATCTATTTTAAATAAATTATATATTCCATGTTTTCTAATCAAAGGACAAGAATAAAAAAAGATCATGAAAATACCATCACATTCAATACAAGTCAAATTACAAGAAAATACCATATACTATTCAAACTTAGGTTTATATCCACTAGAATATTTCCTTTTATAAAAATTACAATTATGAAAATCCTAAAGACGATAAATAAATACTTGAGCTTTATTTTGAAAATATATCAAAACTACCTTCTCAAGTTATACTAATTTACAATAAGGACCCTAGTAAACATAGGTTTAAGCGGGACAGGTTCTGTAATATTTCAGAAAATATAAAATATTATTTTTGGAATTTAATATTAAAATAATATATTTCACGAAAACTACCGATTTGCGAATTTGGGGTTTTCGTAAAATGGTATAAATGTATATCTATAATTTTGAAATAATTAGGAGATTAAAATAATTTATTCATTTAAAAATATTGTGGTGATAGAATTTGTTAGCATTCTTTTTTGGCCAAAATTCTTTTTGATGTGCTTTGCTTGCAATTTCGTGAGCAGCTTGGGACAGCATGGGTTCTTTCGGTGAGTCATTGGTTTTTTTTTGCATTAATTGGGCATGGGCTCATTTGCAGTGATTCACCTCTTTGCTTTAATTGCTTTTGGTTTTGCTAAGCATATTTTGTGATGGATATTTGTGTGGCTATCCTTACGCTCACCACTCGCTTCCTTATGGTCACCTCTCCCAATAAAACTCCCCAGTGAAGACTTCCACAATGGACGAGCACCATATTGGCCGAGCCCAATTTGGTGTGAGCTTGATATTTTCCTCCATGCAAAATTCTAATGCTCACTTCTTCACAATTTCTCCATTGGAAACTTCATTCACCTCCACCCAAATACTTGGATGCCTTGAGACAAAATATCACACACCGTCTCTACTTCGTCTTGGGTATCTAGGCTAGCAAACTGGATGCCCGAGTTGCTTCGGTTTAGAAGCGGGAGCCCGTATAATGAATCCTTAACGTGTGTCCTCTTCGACGAGCGTGACCGGGGAGCGAACTTCGTCGAGGCAGCTGCAACATACTAAGGGCAGAGATTGAAGGCCAAAGGACACGGATCGATCGGTATAATCTTTTAAACCACTTTATAGTTTACTAGTATAGAGTTGTTTGGTACGTTTGGGTGTTAGGCTTGGGGTTTTCACGAACAACGACCCTAGTTAGAGTTTTTGGCTATATTTTCCGGTATTGGGATTCTTGGTTTTGAGATTTGATATGGTATTTGGTCGTTGGACGTTTGTACGTCAACGACGAGGGTTGTTTGGTTGTTTTGCATGCACAGGCTATAGGTTCTAACCTATGAGCACACCGCGTGCCGTATTGGATTTCAGAACTTGATTTTAATGGTATTGCGATACGTGTTGATATTGTAGGTACTTTCGCGTGGATTCCGAGATGACGAAACACATCGACTACGGCTAAGCGAGGAGTTTAGCAGGTGAGTAGATTTATATCTACGGGGAAAGTCGGGTGGATGGCGTATAGCACCCCCATAAACATTGATATGGAAGATCGTTTGATTATTCTATCCTGATAAATGATATGCGACGGACATGATTATAGGATTTACCAAGGATAATATGATAGAAGTTGAAACTAATGAACATATTGACATATGAGAATATGAAATGAGAAGTGAATCATGATAGGTACGAATTGAAAGAGAACATGTATGACGCTATTTAATGTGATGCGAGATATTAATATGATGAACGAGTATACGATGTGATATGATGACTTAGTGTGATATGTCGTTATATGGATGCGAGTCGATATGAGATTGCTGATACCTTTGTCGGTCTCCTGATACGAGATTGATACGGACGTGACCTGAGAGAAAGGTATATATATATGGATAATGATGTGCTTAATGAGTAGTATGCTGTACGAGACTTAGATCCGTACCCCCGTTATTGTACAGATTGATAAAATTCCTAATTGTTTAATGCCGCCTATTCCCGCCAAAAATTTTTGCGCAAAAGAGCCCAAGGTATCAAATGGCAGCGACACGCTTAAGAAAATGCGAACCGGTATTTTCCGGGCTGTATTTTGACAAACTCCCGAATGAGAAACAGCTAAATTTTGATGGTATCGACAGCATCTCGAAAAAACCTTCGATTTGATATATTATGGGGCCTTATAACTCATCCGGGATCAAAAGTTATGAGCAAATGGGCTATGCACGTGTAATCTAAGGAAGAAAATGCGAACCCGTATTTTCCGGGATGTATTTTGAAAAACTACCCAATGAGAAACAACTAAATTCTGATGGTATCGAAAGTGTCTCGAAATATCCTTCGATTTGATATATTATGGGCCTCATAATTCATCCGGGATCAAAAGTTATGAGCAAATGTGCTACGCACGTGTAATCTAAAGTAATGCTCTACTACATGGGAAATGCATTTTTAGTCCCACATCGGGAAAAAGATAGATCCTTTCTCTACCACTCCCATATAAATAAGAGGGGATACCTCTTAGAAAAGTAGGATTATTCCATAATACTCAAAGGAGATTATTTCTCCATAGGAGCTTGCTCCCCCCCATAATGCGCAAATGCGCAAACGCCATGTGCGCCCGCCACATGCGCGCCACGTGCAACGCATGTGAGCCAAACACGTGCAACGCACGTGGGAGTATTCCATAATACTCAAAGGAGATTATTTCTCCGTAGGAGCTTGCTCCTCCCATAATACGCATATGCTCAAGCGCCATGTGCGTCACGTGCAATGCATTGCGCCCATCACATGTGCGCCATGTGCAACGCACATGAGCCAAACACGTGCAACGCACGTGGGAGTATTCCATAATACTCAAAGGAGATTATTTCTCCATAGGAGCTTGCTCCCCCCATAATGTGCATATGCGCAAGCGTCATGTGCGCCACGTGCAATGCACATGCGCCCGCCACATGCGCGCCACGTGCAACGCACGTGAGCCAAACACGTGCAACGCACGTGAGAGTATTCCATAATACTCAAATGAGTTTAGTTCTCCATAGGAGCTTGCTCCCACCATAATGCGTATACGCGCAAGCCCCATGCGCGCTACGTGCAAACATGTGTGCCCAACACGTGCGACGCACGTGCGCCCAACACATGTTGGATATAGTGCCCTCAGAGTCAATTATTGGATCACAGGCATGTGATTGCAATGATTGAGGGATGACCTATACCGGTAGGACAGTCTTACTCAAGATGATAGTATGTTATCTGGTTTATCTTTATCATCGTGTACTGCTTTAGGTGACCTTATAGGTCACTATTACACGTTGATAGAGCCCTTAGGATTCTTGCTTGACGGCCAGCAGTATGATGGCGATCATATACGTGGGAGCTGGAGTCTATAAGCACATCCTTAAAAGGTCCCTAGTCGTAGGAGTTTCGAGACTGGGCATCGATACTCCATTAGTAGATTAGTGTATACAGCCGAGACCCCGACGAGGGGCGGTGGCCGGTCTCACAAGCCATTGGTGTCAGTTGGATCACCTAAGATGTATACAGGTGCTCATTGGGTTATGAGTACACCGGACAGGACTCGCCGGGAACATGCTAGTTGGTATTATACCTGACGTCAGATAGCAGTTTTCTGGTGACATGTGTAAAGGTTAGTTCATCGACCTGAGATCGTCATTTGTCTCGTGTGAGTTCCCACTGTGTTTTGATTACTACCCTACCACGGCTCAAAGGAGTCGTGCAAACAGGTTTTAGTTGGGTACAGTCCCGAGCCACATGGAGGCAGTGAGCGGATCGGCAGGGGTTTCGTCTCTCCCGATATTGGGGGTGAGATCGCACTGTGTCTAGGAGAGCCATTACACGAAGTCCTTGGCCAAGGCAGAAGATTTACTGGTAGGTATTCCAGTAGTATCTCAGGGTGTTCTGGGCTACACTCCGACACGACTTGTACCGCTTTTAGGGGTCTGACTTTTACCAATCCCCTAGGCCCGACATGTGATGCTCATAGACGAACGGACCGGACTGTACGGATATTGTCACTGACAGGCTCAGTAGGGTGTCAGGATGAGTTCGCTCATCGACCTCCCTTTTGGTCAATACCCGGTAGCCCGTTACGTACGGCTAATACCTCTGACGTGCTAGTGGTTAAATCCACAGCCAAAGTATTGACGAGTCTTTAGAGTCCCCCACAGACAGTTTCTCAAGTTTCGGGCGAAACGTTGTAGAGGCCGTATGATATATGGCAGGGTTCGATCATATACGTGCGGTATTGCACGGATCATGATCGGACGGATCATACTAGTGGGCTTTGATTTAAGCCGGATCCTAGTATTAGATTTGTTGGATTACTTTAGTCTCATCGCATTCGCATTCAGTCGGAATGCGGATGCAGGTATGTATATACAGGTGAGGGGTATCCTTGTGATCCGTCACGAGTTTACTTTAGATGTTGCCGTATCTTTTTATTGTTGCAAACATTTGGATTAATGTTTGTTAATGGAAATTATGAGCACAAAATCATGATTAAGATCATTAATTGTGACACATGCACAAGTGATGACTCATGGTCTCTTTTCTTGTGCATGTGTCACATTATATGATGGATTTGTGAGTTGATTTGATGAGAGGAGAGAGAGGGGCAGCCAAGGGCAAGGTTGGCTCTTGTATTATTCTCTTCTTTCTCTCTTTTTATCATATGAAAACACAAAAGAAAGATAGCCTCTTCTTCTTCTTCTTCCTCTAGCTCATAATCTCCATTAATGGCAACACCTCTAACCTCCATCCAAATCAATGGATGCAAGAGACAAAGTGATCACAAACATTCTCTACAACATCATGGACACGTCGGCTAGCACACTTCGTGCCCGAGTTGCTTCGGATGAAGCGGGAGCCCGTAAAAAGACTCGAAGATGTGGTGCCCTTTCCGACGAGGAGATCGAGACCGGAGATGCCGCGAGGAGCTTAGGATGATGGCCAGAGACCGAAGGACATGGATCGATCGGTATAGCTTTCCAACCCTTTCTCTAGTTGCTAGTTGTAGGTTAATGGTTCGATCCGGGTTTTAAGCATACGATAGCGCCGGTTTCTAGTTTGAAAAAGTTTTCGTTTCCGCAATTTGGCCTCGGACTGACGGCCGGGGCGCTACCGTAGACTTACAATACGTGCGACGCACGTGTGTGAACGCAAAAAAACCTTTTTCAGCAAAGAGAAGCTTAAGCTACAGCCTGTTTTTTTTCCCTGATGAGTGGTACATTGGTTCAAAGGGTATATCCCTCCACACTTTCGATATATGGCGCTGTATCTCCCAGTGTCGTCGGAGAGGTGGTGGGTCCCAACGACCAATGATCCTTCTTTACAAAAAAAAAAGAAAGAAGAAGAAAGGAAGAAACTCCCCATAAGTTTCACACATGGAGAGACCTCCCCATAAGCTTTCAAATCGAAAGAGAAAAAGAGAGAGGAATCCCCCATAAATTTTGAGAAATTTCAAAGAGAAGAGCAAGCTCTCAGCGGAAGAATAATTTTTCAAGGTAAAATAAAGAGATTAAAGCATCTCATCAGAAAAAGAACTTAGTTCTTATGCCAGATCATAGATCTATAAGACAAATTGTCTTTCAAAAAAGAGATCATAGTATCTCATTATAAAAAGGGGGGAGAATAATTCAATTCTCTTAGGATCATAGATCCATAAAGGCAGAGTCTTTCACCAAAAACATAAGAGATTGAAATATCTCTTATAAAAAAAAAGAACTTTGTTCTTAGATCCATGAGACAAAGTCTCTTATAAGAGAGAGAATTTAATTCTCAGGGCGCAAAGCTGCCTAAAAAGAGCCTTAGCGCTCTAATTAAAAGGAGCGCCTCAGCGCTCCAAATCTAGCGCATAGCGCTGCAGAGCCTTAGCGCTCCAAATTTCACAAGAAGCGCTCTGCGCTCATTGACTAGTGATCAGTGCCAAGCTCGTCACGTGCTCCTCACGTGTGCGCTATTTCACAAGAAGCGCTCTGCGCTGGTTGACTGGCGATCAACGCCAAGCGCGCCACGTGCTCCTCACGTGTGCGCTATTTAACAGAAGCGCTCTGCGCTCATAGACCGACGATCAACGCCAAGCGTGCCACGTGCTCCTCACGTGTGCGCTATTTCACAAGAAGCGCTCTGCGCTCATTGACTGGCGATCAGCGCCAAGCGCGCCACGTGCTCCTCACGTGTGCGCTATTTAACAGAAGTGCTCTGTGCTCATAGACTGGCGATCAGCACCAAGCGCGCCACGTGCTCCTCACGTGTGCGCTTTTTAACAGAAGCGCTCTGCGCTCATCAAATGGCGCACAGCGCCAAGCACGCCACGTGCTTCTTACGTGTGCGCTAAGAGAACATAAACTGTTCTATAAATAAAAGCCCAGAGCTATGATTAGTGCTCAACATTCAATAAAAGACAAAAAGATTGTCAGAACTCAAACCAATGCTCAGCATTGTTAAATGTTTAACATTTTAACTGAATGGGACGAGCCCAAGTTGGCCACAGATCCCTAATTCGGATTAATTGAGCCCACATGCTCATAAATCTTTGATCTTAGTCCCAAATTGGACTACAGATCTCCCAACCAATATTGGTTCAAGGGTACATCTCTTCACTCCTCTGATATTTGTCGTTGTAATCCTTCAACGTCTTCAGAGAGGTGACGGGTCCCGACAACCAGACATTCCATGGACTGTGGGGTCCTTAAACTCATGGACTATGATGTCCTTAAACTTTACAGACTATGACGTCTCTAAACTACCATGGACTATGATGTCCTTAAACTTCACGGACTGTGGGGTCCTTAAACTCATGGATTATGATGTCCTTAAACTTTATGGACTGCGAGGTCCTTAAACTCATAGACTATGATGTCTTTAAACTTTACAGACTATGATATCTTTAAACTGGACCGCAATGTCCCTAAACTAAACAATGGAGCCCAAATGCTATCTTGATGTATCTAAATGATCCCGTTAAGTTGATCTTAGTCTAAAATTAGACTAACGTATCCTTAACAAATGTTTAAGTCGATCTTAGTCTCAAATGAGACTAACGCATCCTTAAACCCAACCCCAAACCTAAATCTAAGAAAATACGGATTTGGATTAATCCACGCCCTACGGGCAACAACATAAATTAGTCTCCGTATACAATCCACGGGCAACCAAAAACAAAACAAACACACACGACACGAAGTGACCATCTGGAGAAGGAGAAAGTGGTTACCGCGATGCGGTAGCGTAATTAACTGTGGGGGCTTGCTCCTGCAGGGAAGAGCATCCCTACAATCAAAAATCTCAACGAGCGGGAATCTGACGAAGTTTGCTACATCGGCCGCATCCGTTTAAACCTTCAATACATGGTGTCATAAATCAACTTGGCATCTTTGGAGAGGTGGACGGATAGCACCAAATTGCATCTGCTCCCGAAATTCAGGCCGGACATCCCAACGTTCCGGTCGCGTCTTTCAGCGGAGAACACCGCCGTACGATAGATTACCGTACGCGATGAGTTTATCTGATGATTGATCCATACCCTTGACTAAAGGATATTGTACGATAGTTTGTATCGTACGTGATGTTGTGAGGCTGGATGCCGATTGATAGATTCACCGACTCGGTTATATTGTAGACACGTATACCTTATAGCGTTTCGCTTATGATGTACTTTATGCTACGCTCATGTTATTCGCATTGCATTGCATATACCTGTGCTAGTATACCCACACTATTATCGATGATGTGTATGTTACACTTACACAGATTGCCGGTTTACACACTTTCATCATCGATAATTGCTATGTCACTTACACAGTAGAATTGCTGCATCATACTATGATATATTGCTATGCTCACATCATTATGCTACGTTGCATGGCATACCTTACTATAGCTACATGTACATCATGCATACATACTTACATGTACACCCACACATCTTGCTATAGCTACATGTACACCTCATATGATGTTGCACTTGATTTCGGAGGAATTGGGAACCACATGATATATTTAATAACTTGATGTATTTAAATAACGTTTTTCCCTTGATATGCTCATATTACTGTTCTATGTCGCATACATCATGCTTTATGATTTTACGCATTGAGATATGCTGTTTTCATGAGATTCTGGATTTGAGAACCGTGGTTATGTTTCAAAGGATGTATGTATTGTTTAAAAAACCCGGTTTCTCTTGATATAATATTTCAGTGCGTCCACCATGTATTTTCTCGGTTCTGAGATTGATATGTAAAACCCGAGGCGAGGAGTGGACAAGGCCGTTTGCGGGTACATGGTGGACCCGGTATGGTACCCCGAGGCAAGAAAGGTATGTCGATGGATTTAGCCGATGAGCCTGGCAGGGGAAGTGAACTGCCTATCGGTGATAGTATTTGGACTCGGCGGATATCTGGAGGATACCGACCGGAGTTATGAGATGAGATAAGCCGATTCGTACCGCCGGAGCCCGCGGGCCGATCCCGCAGATGGAGCCTATGGTTTCATGATGTTGCGAGTGTCGATGTTAAACACTCAGGTTCCATAAGACATACAGATTTGAGGGCCGATCTGAGGATACGGTGCCTGAGATATGAGTATTTACGTGTCAATGTTGGACACGAGTTTCATGATGTTTTGAGTGTCGATGTTGGACACTCAGGTTCCATGATTTTGATGTGTCACGAGGGACACACGTTGATTTATATCCTCATATTTACCTGCATATGCTTTCATGATATTTGCATGCATGACGTTGTTGTGTTATTGGTTGACACGTAGATGAGATCCACATGCATACAGGCATTGATTATATGGTTGGATGAGATCCACTTGCTGATAGGCTTTGTTTATGTTGTTATCACATATGCAGATACGGTCACCCTAGATATCATAGTATTACCTTTATGATATAGTTGACCTAGGAATCGTTATTTATTTCGATTTCTACCTGATGATGTTTTCTACTCACGAGTTGGCAACTCACCCCCATTGTGTCACAGTTCTTGCAGGTTGCCGCATGGATCAGTAGCGGCATCGCTGGCACACAGCTGTATTCAGGTGATTTGCTTTAGTAGGTGGTACATGTTGGATCGTGCCACTCTCGTATTATTATTCTTGTTGTATCTAGTTAACTCCATCAAATCAGAAACTAGTATTTATATAAGCAGTAAGACTTAGCAAGACTTTAGTTGCGAGACTTGAGCGAGGGGTTATATGTTCGCTTGGTGGGTTTGGTGTCTTGCTTTACATTATTCCTTGTGTTGATCTTCGTCGTTGGGCGTCGTATACATATATATGCTTGTGGTGGTTGTTTCCGCCGTTGGGCGTGATTTGCTCCCATTTGGGAATGCTTTATTTATATTCTATGGTGTACCCGTTTCGGGGCTAGTCTTTACAAAGGAGGTGCTGCCGAAATTTTTAAGAAGGTAAATTTAAGTTTAAAGATTTTTTTTTACTTGAGATTCCCGAAGATTTTTAACAATGTTTCTTCACTTATTCCTTTGGAGGTTTAGATTTGCTGGGCTTCGGCTTACTTAAGTTACGTTACGCCTATAGATGTTGCGTGATTTAAGTGCCGGTCACGAGCTAATATTTCGGGTCGTGACAAAGTTGGTATCAGAGCGTTAGGTTTAACCTTAGTTTGAGTTTAGGTTTAACTATGTGGAGTCTGGGGCGTAATCTATTTCGGAACCTAGGCTTGACCTTACGGAACTTAGACTTGAACAGGGGGTATTAGACCCGAACTTTCGTTACATAGGCTGACCCTGATTGATGGAGTAGGTAGCTTGAGTAGAGTGACGTACCGTACGTATATTCTGCGGCATATTTACGATACGATACTCCACTTAAATGACCTTAGGATGTACATATCTTGAGACTTGTGATTCTCTTCGTCCCATTGATTATACATCCATTTGAGATCCTTGATTCTATTTGTTTCCATGATCATACTCTCATTGATTCTGTTCCTCCTTATGATCATGTATTCATTCTGGATCTGTTGATTCATTTCATCCCTTTGATCTATTTTCATCGATACATGATTGAGGTTCCTGTCACCATGGTTTGAGCATAGTTTGAGCTGCTACTAGTGGTGCGGTCAAGGCGAGCTCATTGTGGACGAGAACTGACCATCGTGTTTTCTGGTGACATGGGAACGTATCGATGTAGTGTTGTGTTGTGACCTCTCGTTTGAGACGAGTGTGCAGTTTTATACCGGATGATCGGGCCATTGTTAGAGGCTGCCTGTTGTGTGAGGACTGTTGATGTACAGCATACCTTAGAGATTGTGATGTCATCTACCGTGCAGACAGATGACCCAGCTATTGCTGAGATTGATGTGATGTCACTTCCAGAGCTTACGAGCTGAGATCGCAGGAGCTTCCAGGCAGAGATGCGACAGGTGATAGCTAGTCTATCTTGAGTTAAGAGACGAAGGTGATTCGTCAGATTCGACGCGCCGACGCAGGCCCTGTTGAGTTGAAGATTTCCAGTGTGGAGAATCATACTCAGCTCTAGATGATGTTGTTCGTTGGATGATCCGATAGGAGATTAGTAAGTGGACCAGCTTCAGATAGAGGACCTCACCCAGATGGGTTATGAATTGATCGAGAACGGATGAATATGGAGTATTCCTCCGATGATTGGGATGAGTTCCCGAGGACGTGTTTGGCTAGATATATTCTACAGAGTGATGAAGATACCAAGTTCGTGATTTCGAGTTCGTGCGAGAGATTCCGGATTGACTGTAGCCGAGAACATCTACCGTACGCAGATAGCATGACGTGACGTCAAGTGGACGATAATAAGGACGAGTGGAACAAGAGGTTCGTGTGTGATGCTGACGAGCTGTTGTTACTCCCCGTTGAGATTAGAGATCTGATATGTATGCAGAGGCGTTGGAATACGGCCAGTTCCTGAGGAAGTGTGTGCTGAGAACGCAGATGTCCAGAAAACGAGAAAAAATTATGCAAGAGTACCAGCCTCCGTATAGTTCGGCATTGGCGAGATCGGAAGAGACATTGAGAAGGTGCCTTCCAGGACACTGCTGTGATAAGATTTGCATCCAGGATCAGTTGTGTCACGTGTGTTCAGAGGGCCAGAGGCCGACGCCAGTGACGTGCTGCTTTACGAGTGGTCATGCTAATTGGACGAGAGATGACCAGAGGAGTGCCAGAGCGGAATCGTTTCCGTTAGCACACCTGACCGGGACGATGAGCCGATAGATTGCGAGATTTGTAATCCGTAGAGAAATGAGGACCCAGACACAGAGGACGCAAGACTGTGAGCAGGAGGCAAGCAGATGTTCTTGCTCTGCCAGTTTCGGGCGCACCGACTTTTTTCGACATTGTAGGAGGTGTACCTCATTGTCATTTGTTACGATTGCGTTAGTGATCCGAGTATCACGCTTATATCGCTTGGATTTGAGTTTTGATGATTGAGTTTCATGATATTGTTTTTGTGCACCATAGCTGCACCTACTGGGTATTTACATTTTGTGCATAGTTATTGCACTTGATATACGTTTTACACACCGTTGTGTTGGTTTATGATTTGTGCATATTTATTGCACTTGATATCGGTTTGTACCTTGGCTGCACGTGTTTATGATTTCGTGGATTTCGTACGGTTGATTTGACATTGTGCATGTGTTACACACTCGATTTGATTTCTGCACTCGGTATAGCTCACGTATGCTTGCAGTGCATTGATACGTGTTTTATGCACGCAGTTGCACACGTTTATGATTTTTATACACCTTGGTACACTCGATGTAGTTTTCATACGCATTTGAGTTATTGATGAGTTTCCATGCAGTTGTGCACCGGATTTGATATTTCGTGCACTCGATGCACATGATTTGATATTTCATGCACTGGATGCACCCGATTTGTATTTTTGGCATTTGTTACACCGGATTCGTATTTCGTGTATTGGTTGCACTAGATTTATACTCCGTACATTGGTTGCACTCGATTTATGTCTTTGAGCATTCGTCTTACCAGATTTGTGTTTTCGTGTGCGTGTGTACTTGATGTTCGTTTTCGTGCATGCTACTGCACTAGATGCTTTTTATAAACCCGACACGCTTGGGTTAGACTTTTGCGCATATTAGGCGCTTGGTATTGGATTTTGTACGCATCGGATGCACTTGAGTGAGATTTTATTCGTGCATGTTGGATGCCCTTGATTTAGATTTTATCCGTGCATATTAAATGCGATTTTATTCGTGCATGTGGGATGCACTTGATTTCGATTTCATTCATGCATGACGGATGCACTTGATTTGGACTTTCTCGCACGTTGGGCGCGTGATATGATTTTGTGCACACCTGATGCACTCGATTTGGGATTTTTGTTCGTGCATGTTAGTTGCACTAGATCGAGATTTTCGTGCACTATAGATGCACTAGTTGTTGTTTTCGTGCACACCAGTTGCATTGGACAGATGCTTTCGTGCACACTCTTTGCACTTAGTTTTACCTTTGTGCATATTGGCAACTGTATTTGGATTTGATTTCCGTGCGCACCAGACGCACATGATTGTTGGATACGCCTTTTGAGGCTGATTTTTGCTCTTGAGCCCTTTGTTTTCATGGTAGGTACTATACTATGTATTAGCCGAACAGGACTGATCTGAGGACTTGACTGAACCGAACCATGGATATACTTTATTTACATGACTATCCATTTATATCCCTTCCGTTTACATGAACTACTGATATCATGGTTCCGGCAAGTCGTAAATCTATTAAACAAAACAATATACATCAATACATAATACATTACGGGGTTTTAAAGGGGTAGACTGGCACAGAATGTGTTAATAGTGCACGAGATGGTCATTAAAAGACATAAACTATACATCCATTGCCGTTGTTCCGTGGTTTTATCGACGGAGCCTTGTACTACGGGTTACCAAAGTCCACGGTGTAAGTTGGACTTCTCTCGTATACACTGGCATATTCTGTACCAAGCTACAAACAACTACATTAACATAACAATCAAACAGTATACAGTTATATTCTTTCTGTCTATTCTATTTCTATCTTTCTTTAGTACTTACCGAGCGATTGTTCGCTAACGACATTCCTATTTCTCTTTTTTCTTTGGAATGTTGTCAGGAGGACCCGACTCTGAGGAGTTCGAGACCAGCTAGGAGCACTTGGAGCAGACCACTGAGCAGCACGACTACTAGGCTTCACTTGTACTCACTTTTACTTTCAGTTCATACCATTGTTTAGGCATTGCTTTCCATTCTTGTATTTACATTTTCAGTTGTATTGTAAAGAAATGTTTAATCAATAAAAATTGTTGTTCATTTACATTTCATATCATTTTCTTGTGTACTTTATTAAATTGCTTAGTTACGCTTAGCGTGTTTACTTCTGAGTAAATACATAGTGGGCCAATCGCGCCTCCTTACCCGTACACTAAGACGCGGGGCGTGACAGATATTCACCTATTCCTTGCTCAGACTTATGACAATCATAAGATAGAGCGGAACCTAACCCAGTATAATAAGCGGGTTCAGTCATTACATCCATATTATTATCTTGATTAAAGCGTGTCATTGGTCGTTATCGGGAGAGAGTGAAGGATAATCACTTTTGCGTGCGCTCTTTGCAAGATTAGATTGGTTATTATTTTATCTAATCAGGATGGCTCCCACTGTTTTTATCAAATCTTCCTTCAAATCTTAAACGGTAAGATTAACCGAGATTAATTACACCCTACAAGTCCGCCAATCGTTCGGTCAGGCACGTATTGGTACTCCGAGGGAGTCTCCTCATGCTTTCGCATGGAACTAATTAAATAATCTCGTTTCCGCAGGGGCATCGCCCCGTTAACACCTTTCTTAGACACATAATGGATTGGCTAGTTGTAAAGTGGAAAACTCTCCTAGGAGTAACTCTTACTCGCAGTGGGTATCAGGATCCAACTATTATATAGAAGGTATGCAATCTCATTGCAAATTCCAACATGAAATCCCAAAATTTGATTTTTCCCTAGCTTCTTATGACGTTGACGAAGGCCAACAAACCATAGGCCGCTAGTCAAGTTCAACCCGTTCATTTTTTGATTGAATTAAACCCACTCATACGACCCTTAACTATGGTCAACAAAGCCGTACGTGTTAGTTATATGTATGCCCTAGAGGCCATTATTGTACATGTGATGTATATTATAGTGGATGCTTGGACATATATATATATATAAGACTTTCTTGCTCGACATGATAGTATGCTATCTGGTTAATTTTTATCTTAACATGTTGACTTTTATTCTTTACTGTCTTGCTCTCACAGGTTGATAAAGCCTTTAGGATATGTACTTGACTACCAGGATTATGATGAGATCATATTAGTGGGGCTAGGGTGGTCCACAAGTACATCCTTTAATCAGTTCCTAGTCGTGGGAATATCGAGACCAGGGCATCGATGTTCCAGAGTAGACTGGTGTGTACGTTTCTTGTCCCTTAGAGGGCGATGGTTGATCCCACAACCATTGGTGTGTGACATCAAAGATTGTACACAGGTGCTCATTGGAGAATGGGTACACCGAACAGGACTCGCCGAGGAATCCTATGTGGTAGTATACCTATCGTCAGATAGCAGTCCTCTGGCGACACTGGTACAGATTAGTCTGTAGACCCGAGATCGTCATAGAGTCTTGTGTGGCTCCCACTGTGCTTTGATTTCCTCCCTACCACGACTCAAAAGAGTCATGCAAACAGGTGGATTTTGGGTACAGTCCCGAGTCATATGGAGGCAATGAGCGATAAGAGGGGTTTCGTCTCTCCCGGTATTGGGGGTTGATGTTGCGCTATGCTCGATTGGCTATAACTGGAAGTCCTTGGCCAGGGCTGCTGCTGAGATTTACTGATAAGTGTTATCAATAGTTTCTCGAACCGTTATAGGCCAGACATTGGCATGACTTATCACGTTACTGGGGACTGACGTTTACCACCCCTAAACATGATATGCGACATATCAGATGAAGAGACCGGACTGTACGGTAGTGTTACTGATAGGCTTCATAGAGAGTTTGTATGAGCTTCCTTGTTGATCTTCATATTGCTCAATACTGTAAGTCGATGTAGTACACCCCAGTACTTGTGGGGAGGCGGAATTTTCAAAAACGATCAAGTTTAAAGAACGAACATCGACTAACCGCTTAAATCGAAGCTAAACAACTAATAACCTAACACAAAGCTATACTAAACTATAGTGTTAAGGGATTATACCTATCGATACTAGTCCTTCGTCTTTACGATCTCCTTGTTCTCCTCGGCCTTCTCTAGGTAGTAGACGATCCACCCGAGAGCAAAACTCCAAGCTAAACCTCTAACTTGAGGTAACTAATCAACTTTGATTGCTAATCAAAGATGAAAGGATGATGTAGAGTGATGGTTATGGATTGTTTAGTCTAACTAATCCTTTGATCTCAACTCATGAGGTGTAAGGATTAGGGTTTGAAGATGAGAGCTTGAGGAGAGAGAATGTGAGATATGATAATGAGATGAGAGAGAGTGTATCATAATATATTATGAAGCATTCTTATTTTTAGAATAATGAATAATAGAAATGAATAAGCATGCTTCATAAAATATCTAGTGGTGATTCATTAGCATGAGTCATTAAGCAATAAATGTGCATTTAATGAAATGAATGAATCACCACCATGACTCACAACCTCATTTAATGAATATGACACATAACCCTCCTTAGTCACCATCTTCTAGAAGCTTCTCGAACAATTACGAGAACGCCCTCCGATCCGTAAAAATACGGAAAAACTTTAGACTGTAAAAATCCAATAACCGGATACCAGTAACTGGCTTAAACCAAAGCCGACTGGTAAAAACTGTCCGAAAGTCGTACGCGCGTAAACGCACGTATGCGTCCGAACCCTTTGTCGCAAAACCATGCAACCTCTATATCGTTTCGCCTGGAGTAGGAAACTCTCTGTGTGGGACTCTAGAGACTCGACTACTACGCTGGCAGTGGGTTTAACCACAGACCGCAAGCGGCACTAGCTGTACGTAACGGTCCCCAGGTAGTTGTCGATAAGAAGGCCGATGAGAAAACCCATCCGAACTCCTACTGAGTCTGATGTGACAATCTCCATACAGTCCGGTCCGTTCGTCCAAGACTATCGCATATCGGGCCTAGGGGGGCGGCAAGCGTCAGTCCCCTAATAGCGGTATAAGTCGTGTCGGAGGGAAGCCCATTACACCCTGAGAAACTACTGGAACCTACCAGTAAATCTCGCTTGCCCTGGCCAGGGACTTTGCGTAATGGCTCTCTGACACAGCACGATATCTACTCCCAATACCGGGAGGGACGAATCCTGTCTAACCGCCACTGCCTCCAAGTGCTCGGGACTGCACCCAACTGCTACCTGTTTGCACGACTCCTTTGAGCCGTGGTAGGGTAGCAATCTAAGAACAGTGGGACACACTCAAGGCGAAGTAGCAGTGTCAAGTCTGCGGACTACGCTGTACTCATGTCACCTGGGAACTGTTCACTGACGACTGGTATCAAACCAACCAACAGTTCCCTGTGAGTCCTGTCCGGTGTACCCGTAACCTAACGAGCACCTGTATACTATCTCCAGTACGACGTACTGACGGCTGTGGGACAGACCATCTCCCCAACTGGGATGAGAAGCGTACACACCAGTCTACTCCGGAGTATCGATGCTCTGTCTCGATAATCCAACGACCAGGGACCTGAATAAGGATGTGCTTGTAGACTACCCAGCCCCCACTAGTGTGACTGCCATCACAACGCTGGTAGACAAGCAAGATCCTAAGAGCTCTATCAATACGTACACTCACATATTAAGATAGAAAAACCAAGTAGCATACTACCATGTTTAGCAAGACTGTTATATACATGTGAATATCCCAAGCTTCCATTAAGTAATATACAAGCTAGTATGATACAGTAATGGCCTTCTAGGGCATAAACACTAACAATCTCCCACTTGCACTAGGGCCATGTACTGGCATATCGCAGACCGATGATCTCGAGTAGCCTCTCGAACTGAATCTGAGGTAGGGCCTTCGTGAATGGATCAGCAATGTTCTCTTCAGTAGCAACTCTCCGAACCTCGATCTCCCGACGATCAATGATCTCCCTGATCAGGTGATACCGCCTCAAGATGTGTCTGGACTTCTGATGGGACCTTGGTTCCTTCGCTAAAGCTATAGCTCCGTTGTTGTCGCAATACAGAGGTATTGGATCAACTATGGTAGGAACAACCTGAAGTTCTGTTAGGAACTTCTTCATCCAGACTGCTTCTTTTGCGGCATCGCAAGCAGCTATATACTCCGCTTCCATCGTCGAGTCAGCAACGGTGTCCTGCTTGGAGCTCTTCCAGCACACCGCCCCTCCATTGAGGGTAAAGACATAACCCGACATGGACTTGGAATCGTCCTTATCACTCTGGAAGCCGGAATCAGCAAAGGCCTCCAACCTGAGGTCTTTAGCGCCGTAAACCAAGAACATCTCCTTAGTCCTCCTCAGGTACTTGAGAATGTTCTTTACTGCTATCCAGTGTTTCTCCCCTGGGTCAGACTGATACCGGCTTACCACGCTCAGTGCGTAAGCTACATCTGGTCTGGTACACAACATCGCATACATTATAGAGCCTACCGCAGAAGCGTAGGGTATAATAGACATGCGTTCCCTTTCCAAATCAGTCTTGGGAGACATCTCTTTGGAGAGGGTGATTCCGTGACAAGCCGGTAGATTACCGCGCTTAGAATCTTCCATACTGAATCTTTTCAGTATAGTGTCGATATACCTGGACTGCGAAAGTCCCAACATCCTCTTGGATCTATCACGATAGATCCGGATCCCCAGAATGTACGAGGCATCACCCAGGTCTTTCATGGAGAACCTGTGTGACAAGAATCCTTTGACAGATTGTAGCATAGGAATGTCATTTCCTATCAATAGAATGTCATCCACGTACAAGAAGAGGAATACGACACTTCTGGCCACAACTTTACTATATATGCACGGTTCATCTGGATTTTTGATAAAGTCATACTCTTTGACTGTCTCATCAAAACAGATGTTCCAACTCCGCGATGCCTGCTTTAGTCCATAAATAGACTTAAGCAGCTTGCATACTTTCCCGCTGCTCCCACTCTGATTGAAACCCTCTGGTTGATCCATATAGACGCTCTCTTCTAAATTTCCATTCAGAAAAGCCGTCTTTACGTCCATCTGCCAGATTTCATTATCATGGAAGGCAGCAATAGCAAGAAGGATCCGAATGGATTTGAGCATAGCCACTGGAGAAAAAGTTTCGTCATAGTCCAAACCAGGTCTTTGACGAAAACCCTTTGCAACAAGTCTAGCCTTATAGGTTTCCACCTGTCCATCTACACCAATCTTTTTCTTGAAGATCCATTTGCATCCTATGGGTTTTACCCCATCTGGAGCAAAGTCCAAAGTCCATACTTTGTTGGTGTACATGGACTCCATTTCGGTCCGCATTGCATCTAGCCATCGTACCGAGTCGCCGCTCTGGATGGCCTGCCGGAAGTCAGTAGGTTCATCATCATCTATGATGCAATCCTCTCTATCCCCATCTATGAGAAAACCGTAGTATCTCTCAGGCGGATGAGACGGCCTACTACTCCTGCGGAGGGGTGCGGGAATGTTCTGTTCTTCTTGAACCTCTGGTTCTACCAAACTTTCAGTAACAGCTTGTGGTTCTGGAATTTCTTCCAGTTCTACTTCGCTCCCACTCTTCTGATTTTCTAAAAATTCAGTTTCTAAGAAGTGGGCATGACGAGAAACAAAAATCTTTTGTTCCTCTGCGTAATAGAAATAATATCCCTTGGAGTTCTTTGGATATCCCACAAGCTTACACAGTACTGAGCGTGCCTCGAGCTTGTCCACATGCTGCTTTTTTACAAAAGCTGGACACCCCCATGTCCTAAAATGTTTTAGACAGGGTTTCTTCCCACTCCACATCTGATATGGTGTGGTAGGCACAGTCTTGGTTGGAACCTGGTTCAAAAGATATGCCGCTGATTCTAGCGCATAACCCCAGAAAGATCGCGGTAACTCAGCATTACTCATCATGGATCGTACCATATCCAATAGGGTTCGATTCCGTCTCTCCGATACACCGTTATGCTGTGGAGTGTATGGAGGAGTAAGCTGAGAGAGAATTCCTTTCTCTTTTAGGTAACCTAGGAACTCGGCACTTAAGTATTCTCCACCTCGATCAGATCTCAGTGTCTTAATACTTTTGCCTGTTTGGTTTTCCGCTTCACTCTTGTATTCCTTGAATTTCTCAAAGGCTTCGGATTTATGCTTCATCAAGAAGACATGTCCAAACCTAGAGAAATCATCTGTAAAAGTAATGAAGTAGGAATAACCACCTCTCGCATGTGTAGACATTGGACCGCATACATCGCTGTGTATGAGTCCTAAGAGCTCGCTCGCTCTTACTCCTTGTCCAGTAAATGGAGTTTTTGTCATCTTTCCTTTGAGACAGGATTGACAAGTGTCATAAGATTGATATTCGAACGTGTCCAAATATCCTTCTCTATGCAACTTAGTCAACCTTCTCTCATTGATGTGACCCAGTCTACAATGCCATAAGAAAGCTTTATTTAGATCTGGAGACTTTCTTTTTAGTGTGTTCTGGACATTGAAAATTTGGAGTTGGTTTAACACATATATGCCGTTATTTAGAGTACCGGACCCAATCAAACCATGATTAAGGTGGATGTTAACAACATCTCTTACAAACGTGAAATCATAACCTTTATTTGACAACAAGGAAACTGATATGATATTACACGTTAAGCTTGGTACAAAATAACAGTTATGCAAAACCAAAATATGTCCACTCGTCAATCCTAGGTGATAATCCCCGACGGACGCAGCTCCCACGCTAGCTCCGTTAGCAACCCTGAGGATCATATCACCTTCCTTCAGCACCCTACGGTTTCTCAGTGCCTGCAATGAATTGCAAATATGAGATCCTGATCCGGTATCCAATACCCAGGAAGTAGAGTTGATTGACAGACAATTCTCAATTACAAACACACCTGAAGTCGAAGCCACAGCTTGCTTCGGTTCCTGGTTCTTGGCGATCCACGCCTTGCAATCCTTCTTCCAGTGCCCTTTCCTGTGACAATGGAAGCACTCATCCTGGCCAACTATCGGTACTGCTATCTTTTTCTTTCCCTTCTTTCCCACCTTACTAACACCTCCTCTAGGTTTGGGTGCGGCCTTCTTCTTCCTTCCTTTGGCCCTAGCCTTGGACCCTGAAGAAGATGAACCGCCAACAAACATAGCGGGTGTTTCCCTTACCTTCTGTAAGGTGCCCTCTGCACTCCTTAACATGTTCAGGAGTTCCGCAAGTTCAACTTCTTTTCCTTGAAGGTTGAAGTTGAGGATAAACTGGGCGTAGGTGGGAGGAAGGGACTGGAGAATAAGGTCTGTATAGAGCTCATTATCCAAAGTCGTCCCAAGGTCTGCGAGCTCCTCAATATAGCCGATCATCTGTAGGACATGTTCACCTACCGATGACCCGACAGCCAACCTCGCTCGAAATAATTTCTTAGAGGTCTCGTATCTTGCTATACGAGATTGCTCTCCATAAAGTTCCTTTGTATGGAGAAATATGCCATCTAGGGACATATCCTCGTGCCTCCTCTGATGTTCATTGTTCATCGAGGCAAGCACGATGCACTTGGCTCTCGCGCAATCTAAATCCCAGGTTTTGCGGATTTCCTTATCCGCATTGCTGGATTTGGGACCAGGGACAGCAGGTGCCGTAGCGGTGAGGACGTACCCCAATTTGTCATAGGTCAAGGCCATCTTGACATTCCGCAGCCAATCTTTATAGTTTGGCCCCGTCAGTATATTTTTTTCTAAAAGTAACTTAAGTCCAGTCATTTTCAGGGTCGCTGCAATTAGGAGAGAGAGAAGAAAACACTTTAGCATGATGCTCTTGCAAGTTTAGAGTGGTTTTTAGTTTATCTAAACTGGATGGCTCCCACTGTTTTTCGAATCCTTCCTCAAACCATAAAAGAAGAATTAGCCAGGACTATTCTCACCGTACAATACTTGCTTAACCGTTCAGCCAGGCTGGTGTCGGTACTTCGAGGGAGGTTTTCCAACGCTTTCGCGAAGTTCCTTAATTAAATAACCTCTTTTCTCTGGGGGCGTAACCCCGCTGACACTTTTCTGGACACCTACTAGGTTTATAGCATTGATTGTTAAGTGACGAATATCCTGATAAGTAGCATATACTCACAGTAGGATCGGGATCCAAATATCATCGTATGATAATGTTGAAGGAATCCTACCAACATTCATCAAACTCCAAATGGTATGCATCTCTTTGCAAATTTCAGTTTCTTTAGAAATTCCCGATATATATTTTTGCCCCATGTTCTTATGATCTTGACTAAGGGCCAACAAATCATAAGTCACATGTCAAGTTCTGCCCATCATTATCCTGTTGATTTGAACCCATCCGTATATACTCTTGACTAAGGGCCAAACAAAGTAATACGACTGTCCCAAACCAACACATCTATCTATATAACAAATGAATACCCCAGCAGCTACCAATCACTATGTCTTGACTAAGGGTCAAACAAACATAGCTTGAATACTACTGACCATTCATAAGAAATGACGGAGGGCTACGACTGGTTTTGGCGAAACCGTGAACGTAGTGAACTTGATATAACCGAAGGAACCTGATAGCTTTTAAAAGGAGTGGTTAAAGCTCCGCATTTAAAAATATCTGTTTTAAAAATAACCGAGTGGTTTTCTTTTAAATTGTTCCAACGATTTAAACTTGGTTTATTTTCTTTGCATTATAGATAATGCGTCCCATCATTAACCTATCATTGCAGAAAACAACGAAAATATGACGTCCTCTTATGCCATCCGCATTCGCCACGGGGTCCCGTCATCACCCGTTAGGTTACTTAACTAACGACAGAGCGGGGGCAGGGCTAGCGCGGGTGTAAAACATAAGTGACGTCTAAATAGCTATCATAAATATAGATATTTTACATTCGTCTGACGCAATGATATACATTCCAGAACACAGATAAACAATATTGGATTTGCAAGCAATCTGTATTTCTTTTGAGCCTGCAAGAAAAGACAGATTACACAGTTGTGATGAATAGCCATTACCCCACCCTCGACCCCTACGGGTACGGCAAACTACCCGCCCGGCAGTTTGTGTACCCCACCTTGGGTCAGTCCTAGGAGCAAAAACAGTAAAATGAAATAATACAACGGTGGCTACAACCGCAACCTGGAAGTGCCCCGCAAAAATAATATTACAACAATTTACATTTACAACAAATGAATTAAACAATAACCCATTGCAAACCCCGGCTATACACCACAACAGTCCAATACAGTTTATATGCACAAACAGATATAACCATTTCAGAAATGTGCAACCCCCTGCCAACCGACATACTAGCAGTTAGGGGAGGTTTACGAACACATTAAACAATCACAGATATAATCCATATGCAAATACTGTACAATTTCGATCGAATAAACAACATCAATATTGCTCCAAAATCTGCTCTGTTAAACAGTAACCTGAGCAATAATTAAATATTCCAGAGAACCCCAAACACCAGAAGGGACCCACCCAAAAAGAACGAGTTCCTGACTCGTCAACTCGGCCGCGGTTGCGCGGCGGATCGGTGCGATCCGCCGCCCTTCCGCGGCACTTTAGACGAATCAGAAGCCCAAATTTTTTGGGTGTTCTCCTGGACTCTTTTCTAGCTTTCTGAGCTTACCTGAAAAATTTTAGGACTTCATTTTAAGTTCGACAGAAACTGAACAGAATTAGGGTTTTCCGGCTTTGTTTTTCCGTTCGAAATTCGTACAAATTTGCAATTAAGTTATTTAGTGTTTAGCGAGGCTCTGATACCACTGTAAGTCGATGTAGTACACCCCAGTACTTGTGGGGAGGCGGAATTTTCAAAAACGATCAAGTTTAAAGAACGAACATCGACTAACCGCTTAAATCGAAGCTAAACAACTAATAACCTAACACAAAGCTATACTAAACTATAGTGTTAAGGGATTATACCTATCGATACTAGTCCTTCGTCTTTACGATCTCCTTGTTCTCCTCGGCCTTCTCTAGGTAGTAGACGATCCACCCGAGAGCAAAACTCCAAGCTAAACCTCTAACTTGAGGTAACTAATCAACTTTGATTGCTAATCAAAGATGAAAGGATGATGTAGAGTGATGGTTATGGATTGTTTAGTCTAACTAATCCTTTGATCTCAACTCATGAGGTGTAAGGATTAGGGTTTGAAGATGAGAGCTTGAGGAGAGAGAATGTGAGATATGATAATGAGATGAGAGAGAGTGTATCATAATATATTATGAAGCATTCTTATTTTTAGAATAATGAATAATAGAAATGAATAAGCATGCTTCATAAAATATCTAGTGGTGATTCATTAGCATGAGTCATTAAGCAATAAATGTGCATTTAATGAAATGAATGAATCACCACCATGACTCACAACCTCATTTAATGAATATGACACATAACCCTCCTTAGTCACCATCTTCTAGAAGCTTCTCGAACAATTACGAGAACGCCCTCCGATCCGTAAAAATACGGAAAAACTTTAGACTGTAAAAATCCAATAACCGGATACCAGTAACTGGCTTAAACCAAAGCCGACTGGTAAAAACTGTCCGAAAGTCGTACGCGCGTAAACGCACGTATGCGTCCGAACCCTTTGTCGCAAAACCATGCAACCTCTATATCGTTTCGCCTGGAGTAGGAAACTCTCTGTGTGGGACTCTAGAGACTCGACTACTACGCTGGCAGTGGGTTTAACCACAGACCGCAAGCGGCACTAGCTGTACGTAACGGTCCCCAGGTAGTTGTCGATAAGAAGGCCGATGAGAAAACCCATCCGAACTCCTACTGAGTCTGATGTGACAATCTCCATACAGTCCGGTCCGTTCGTCCAAGACTATCGCATATCGGGCCTAGGGGGGCGGCAAGCGTCAGTCCCCTAATAGCGGTATAAGTCGTGTCGGAGGGAAGCCCATTACACCCTGAGAAACTACTGGAACCTACCAGTAAATCTCGCTTGCCCTGGCCAGGGACTTTGCGTAATGGCTCTCTGACACAGCACGATATCTACTCCCAATACCGGGAGGGACGAATCCTGTCTAACCGCCACTGCCTCCAAGTGCTCGGGACTGCACCCAACTGCTACCTGTTTGCACGACTCCTTTGAGCCGTGGTAGGGTAGCAATCTAAGAACAGTGGGACACACTCGAGGCGAAGTAGCAGTGTCAAGTCTGCGGACTACGCTGTACTCATGTCACCTGGGAACTGTTCACTGACGACTGGTATCAAACCAACCAACAGTTCCCTGTGAGTCCTGTCCGGTGTACCCGTAACCTAACGAGCACCTGTATACTATCTCCAGTACGACGTACTGACGGCTGTGGGACAGACCATCTCCCCAACTGGGATGAGAAGCGTACACACCAGTCTACTCCGGAGTATCGATGCTCTGTCTCGATAATCCAACGACCAGGGACCTGAATAAGGATGTGCTTGTAGACTACCCAGCCCCCACTAGTGTGACTGCCATCACAACGCTGGTAGACAAGCAAGATCCTAAGAGCTCTATCAATACGTACACTCACATATTAAGATAGAAAAACCAAGTAGCATACTACCATGTTTAGCAAGACTGTTATATACATGTGAATATCCCAAGCTTCCATTAAGTAATATACAAGCTAGTATGATACAGTAATGGCCTTCTAGGGCATAAACACTAACAATTACCCTGGTAGCCGTTACGTCCAGCTAGTACCGCTAACGGCTTGTAGGTGATTGATGTGATCATCACCTACTGCTGACGTATTGACGAGTCTTTAGAGTCCCACACAGAAGTTTCCTGGTTCAAGCGAAACGAAGTAGGGCACATATGTTGATATGTGCCTGGGACTAATTAAATATGAGTATGTGATACCGTATTGTAATGTGGCAGTTATCTATTATCGTTTTGGTTATATGTGATATAACCAGATTGTCGAATCAAGTGTTAATTTGATAATGTGATATACAGATGAATGATATTAGTCGGTCATATGTGATATAACCAGATTATTAAATCAAGTGTTGATTTAATAATGTGATATTTATTATATGTGATATAATTATATCTTAACTAATATCATTAGCTCTCTAATTATTCTTCATTATATATATTAATATATATATAATAATGAAGCATGGCAAACCCACCGTTGCCGGTCCCAAGTCCGGATGAGAAAGGGTGAGGGTTGTGGTAGGCTTGTGACAGCCAACGTAAAACTTTGTCACATTCTATGACATGAACCAGAATCAGAATATCGTTGGGGCGTCCCCTACTCAGCGACGCGCTACATCGGATCCCGGATGTAGTGTTAAATATGCAAGGGCTTGGTCGTCGTCCAGATGCGGCGCGCTACATCGGACCCCGGGTGTAGTGACAAATAAGCAAGGGTCGTCGTCCAGAGACGGCGCGCTACACCGGACCCCGGGTGTAGTGACAAATAAGCAAGGGTCGTCGTCTACAGACGGCGCGCTACATCGGACCCCGGGTGTAGTGACAAATAAGCAAGGGTCGTCGTCCAGAGACGGCGCGCTACATCGGACCCCGGGTGTAGTGACAAATAAGCAAGGGTTTCATAGGATCCGTCTAGCTTCCTGGAATATAGGTTCCCTTACGGGTAGACTAATAGAATTAGTGGAGGTGATGATTAGGAGGAGAGTTGGTATTATGTGTTTGCAAGAAACTAAGTGGGTAGGTGAAAAGAGTAGAGTCATAGAGCCTTGGGGTTATAAGCTTTGGTATACGGGTAGAGATAAAAATCATAATGGGGTAGGTATAATCATAGATAGACGGTTGCTTGAGGATGTAGTTGAGATTAGGAGAAAAGATGATAGAATTTTACTGGTTAAGCTTATTCTAGGTGGAGAGATCTTTAATGTTATTAGTGCTTATGCACCACAGATAGGTCTTGATGACGCTAGTAAGCGTCTATTCTGGGAGGATTTAGACGAGGTGGTGCAAAGTATACCCAGTGGAGAGAAGTTATTTATTGGTGGTGATCTTAATGGACATGTAGGTACTAGTCGTAGTGGGTTTGATACTATCCATGGAGGTTTTGGTTTCGGACAAAGGAATGAAGTAGGTGACTCGATTCTAGATTTTGCTTTATCTTATGACTTGATCTTAGCAAACACCTGGTTTAGGAAAAGAGAGTCCCACCTTATCACTTTTAGGAGCGGATCAAATGCTAGTCAAATAGACTTTTTTCTGACGAGAAGAATAGATAGAGGTTGTTGTATCGACTGTAAGGTAGTGCCAGGTGAGAGTGTAACTACTCAACATAGACTTTTAGTTTTAGATTTTCGATTTAGAAGAGAACCTAGGAAGATTAGACGTAAGGTAGAGCCTAAAATTAAATGGTGGCGATTGAAAGAAGGTAATCAAAAGGCTTTTATAGATCGTGTAGTACAAGAAGCGGATTGGCAGTCGGAAGATGATCCAGACAAAACATGGAACAAAATGGCTAGTTGTATCAAGAAAGTAGCTAGAGATCTACTTGGTGAGTCGAGAGGTGGTGCTCCACCATCTAAGGACATATCATGGTGGAATGAAGATGTAAAGGCTGCTATTAAAATTAAAAGAGATTCTTATAAAGATTTGAAGAAAAGTAGAGATGTGGAGCGATTTGAGAAGTACAAAATGGCTAAAAAGGAAGTTAAGAAAGCTGTTCGGGAAGCTAAATCTAAGGTCTACAAGGAGGTGTACGAGAAATTAGACACTAAAGAGGCTGCAAATGATATATACCGGATTGCTCGAATGCGGGAAAGGAAGACTAGAGACTTATGTGCGGTGAAGTGTGTCAAAAATGAAAATCAGAAGGTTTTAGTTCGAGATGAGGATATCAAGGAAAGATGGAGAGATTATTTTGACAAATTGTTCAATGAGAGCTTTACTAAGAATTTGGATGGACTTGTCATTCAATCTCAAGATATAAATCGTGATTTCATGCGTAAAATAAGACTTACTGAGGTTAAAGAAGCTTTGAACAGAATGGGTTTAAGAAAAGCGGTTGGTCCTGACGGGATTCCTATCGAGATTTGGAGATGCTTAGGAGAAATAGGCGTTAAATGGCTGACAGATCTGTTTAATAAGATTTGGCAGACAAAAAAGATGCCAAATGAATGGAGGAAAAGTATCCTTGTACCTATCTACAAGAATAAGGGTGACATTCAAAGTTGCTCAAACTACCGTGGAATAAAACTAATGTGTCACACCATGAAACTTTGGGAGAGAGTGATTGAACACAGGCTAAGGAAGGATATTAAGATAACAGAGAACCAATTTGGTTTCATGCCTGGACGATCGACGACAGAGGCGATCCATTTGCTTCGTCAACTTGTCGAGCGCTTTCGAGAGAGGAGAAGAGATTTGCATATGATATTTATTGATTTAGAAAAAGCGTACGACAAGGTACCTAGAGAGGTATTATGGGGGACAATGATGAAAAAGGGGGTCCCCGTCAAGTATATTGACATAATCAAGGATATGTACGACGGAGTAGTGGCAAATGTCAGAACTTGCGGTGGCTTAACAAGTGATTTTCCGATTACTATTGGTTTACATCAAGGATCTGCATTAAGTCCTTTCCTGTTTACCATCGTGATGGATGAGCTTACTAGAACTATCCAAGATGAGGTCCCTTGGTGTATGCTATTCGCTGATGATATTGTTCTAGTAAATGAGACGAAAGCAGGGGTTAATGCAAAATTGGAATTATGGAGACAAACATTGGAATCTCGGGGATTCAGATTGAGCAGGTCCAAGACAGCATATATGCACTGCAAATTTAGTAGCCAGAGAAGTCAAAACCATATTGGTATAACATTGGAAGGGCAAGAGATATCACCGAGCGACCAGTTTAGATATCTAGGTTCCATCATCCAAAGGAATGGGGAGATCGATAGTGATGTTAATCAAAGGATCCAAGCTGGTTGGTTGAAATGGAGGAGTGCAACAGGGATTTTGTGTGATCGTAACTTTCCGTTAAAATTGAAAGGGAAGTTTTATCGGAGCGCTATTCGGCCTGCCTTATTATATGGTACAGAATGCTGGGCTCCTAAGAAGCATCATACACAGAAGATGCACGTAGCGGAGATGCGCATGCTTCGTTGGATGTGCGGTAACACTAGAAAAGACAAGGTGCGAAATGAGGATATTCGTGCAAAAGTTGGTGTAGCACCCGTGGAGGAGAAGATGCGGGAAAACCGGCTTAGATGGTTTGGTCATGTGCGACGCAGACCTATGGAAGCACCGGTTCGACGAATAGATACTCTCGATATGGGTAATGGCAAAAGGGCAAAAGGGAGACCGAAGAAAACATGGATGGAGGTGATACGAAACGATATGGTTGCCAAAGGACTCAATGAAAGTATATTGTTCGATAGAAGTGAGTGGAGACAGAGGATTCATGTGCTGGACCCGGCGTGATTCTCATGTTGGTTCATGTAGCCTACCCCATATGCTTGGGATAAAAGGCTCAGTTGTTGTTGTATAATAATGAAGCATGGCATGATTTCTATTTTTGAGAAAAATAGAAAAGAGGTGGAAAATGAGAGCATGGTTGCAAGCATGGGCTTTATTCATAGTTTATTCATCTTGACTCACTATTCAAGCATGGTTGCAATTTTATATTGTAAAAATTACATGCTTAAATGAGTGGGGGTCAAGAGTTGCCATTCATTCTAGTCACATTCTCAATACTTAGCCATTTTCTTGAGTTGCTCCCATGGTTGCTCTCTAGCTTCATCTTCTTCCTCAATTGCCATGGTTCAAGCTTCAACCCTCACATGAAATGTGAATCATGAAGCTTGAATACAATCTTGTGAGCTTTTAACATCCCCTACTTCACCATTCCACACCAAACTAGTAATTTGGTGTGGTGTGTTTGCTACACTAAAGGAGTTTAGTGTAGAGTTAGCTTGGGCTAGAGAAATTTCGGGTGGATCGTTTTTGGCACGAAGATCACGAAGGAGGTTCATTCAACTCGAAGAGGAACCTAGTAGAGTCGCATGGAATTCAACCTGGAGCTATAGAATAAAAGGACTCAAACTACAAAGGTTGTATACTCTTTTCTTCTCTTGAGTTAATCACATCACAAAGACTAACCCTAATAATCTTGTTGGTCTAACTTAGCACCTAATAAAAATTAAAATGTGGCATGCTTGATTCCTTTAGAACCTCATGGTGGTGTTAAGGTAGACTTTCATGGTATTAGAGCAAAGCTAGAACATTAGGGTAACTTGTAGCGACGTCAGAAATCCACCGTTTTGGTCGCGCAAAAACTGCCGATAAAAACAGCTTTCAAAATTGATATTTTGAGTTGTTTGCACACCCTCACGGGCTCACGGTTTGAACCGAGAAGTCACGGGGTGGAGCGTGCGCACCCCGGGGACACCCTGAGGGGACCAGAGACCGGACCCACGCCCCAAGACCACCACAAGGTGGCCTTAGGGGTGGGTGACCCGAGAGCACCCCATATGGGTGCTCTCGGGTCTGCCAACCCTAGGGGGCCACTTCGTGGTGGCCCCTGGGGGTGGGTACCCTCTTGAGGCCCACCATTCGATACTTCTTTTTGGGTCTTCTCCCCTGTGAAGATTCAGGCGGGTTTCGAGTTCATTTCGACTCCCGGATTGCTTAAAACAATCGGTTTTGGAACTTTAGCTCACTGGATTTTTCAAGTGTTGAAAAATTGGTTTAGTTTGCTAATTACGTGCGGAATTATAATGTCGTAGTTACTTTACAAGTTTTGTGATGTGTGTGATACAGTTATTAGAATCCGGATTAATTAGTTTTGTGAAAACTAGTTAGTATATTATAAACCTAGCCGTTTAGTCTCAATTGATCGATTGCCACGAAGTTTTGATTCAGATCAAAACTCCGTTACAATTGCGTATTGTACGCGATCACCAAGTCGGGAATCTTTTTGAATTATCTAAAAACAAATTGAAAAGAGTTTTCAATTTGAGACTAAAATGCAAGTTTTATAAGTTAGGCATGAAATTCGGAATATGAGATATTCCGGGTTTATGATGTCTAAGGAGATTGCGGATTCTAATTATTGTACTTTTCTATTTTCTTTTCTGCGACCGTAAGTGTAATATGTGGGGTATCCCAATCTCATTGCTATATGTCAACAAGTTTTAGGGATACGCATATTTTCTTACGTTGATGATATGTGATATCATGTGTTGTTGTTGATATGATTTATTGGATCGTCGTGAAAGAATAGCCGGGGGTTTTATGTGAGATGGGGGTTTTTATTTTCATTCATGTAAAATCTGTATGTAATATTCTTTTATTGGGACACTTCCGGGTTTAGGATAATGTCACCACTATTGTATATTATTTACTTTTCCGCATTAGGATAGACCCAAGGCAGGGAGCACAAGTAACCGGGTTCTAGAGTCCAGTGGGAGACCATCTCAAGGAGTTGAGACCGGGTCTCCTAACTCTATAATTGGCAGGGTTACTTGCCGCTCTCGTAGGGGTCTAGGGATGTGGGTTTGGCTATTCATCACGACTATAGAATTCGTGTTTTACATTATTGGCTAAATTTAAAACACGGACATCCTAGTATATCCAATGTTTCATATGTTGCTTTTGTTGCTTGTTTCTGTGATGTTGATCATATAACCGCGTGAGACAAATGTAATATTATATATATGATATATAATAAACGTTGCTTATATTTTGCACCCGCGCTAGTCCAGCCCCCACTCTGCCCGTAGTTAAGTAACCTAACGGTGCATGACGGGGCCCCGTGGCGAATGTGGATAGCATAAGCATACGTTATATTTTCGTTTCATTTTTCTGTAATGTTTAGGAAACATTAATTGATGCGACTTCATTAATGAGATTAATGAAAAGAAAGAAACCAAAAGATATTGTAGAATCAAATTTTCAAAAATGGTAGCTCTAGTTTTTGCTTTGCATAGTGGTATTCCTTGATGAATATCCAGCACCTCATTCGATGAGGAAAGAGCCGAGATCCCTTCACCGGGAGTGGCCTCTTTAGCGAAACTAGCAAATGCTATAACTCACTCGGTTTTGTTTTTGATAGCTTCTCCAGTTCCTGCTTTGCATAGTGGTATTCCTGAATATCCTGCACCTCATTCGATGAGGAATGAGCTGAGATCCCTTCACCGGGAGTGACCTCTTTAGCGAAACTAGAAAAAGCCTCAAAAACACTCCTTTTCAAAATCACACGATTCTGCAACGATATCAAGTTCATTACGCAAAAGGTTTTCTTAAAAACCTGTCGTAGCCTTCCGTTATTTCAGATAAGTAGTATTTAGTATTCGTGCTACGTTTTTTGGCTTTCATCAAGGCGTAGTGTGCGGTAGCTACTTACTGCTTATCTGCTGCATATGATGCGATTGGATTAGGGTAGTCGTATGACTTTGTTGGCTTTCATCAAGGGTCGTGCGGGTGGGTTTAATTCAATTATAAAATGTACGGGTTGAACTTGACTAGCGGACTACGGTTTGTTGGCTTTCATTAATGTCATAGGACGCTGGGTGCAAAATATTATCGAGAATTTCAAGCGATGAAATTTGCAATGAGATTGCAAACCTTCTATGAGATAGTTGGATCCCGATACCCACTGCGAGTAAGAGTTACTCCTGGGAGAGTTTTACACATCATAATTAGCCGATCAAGTAGGTGCCTAGAAAGGTGTTAACGGGGTTACGCCCCTGGGAAAACGAGATTTATTTTAATTAGGTCCTTACGAAAGCACGGAGAACCTCCCTCAAAGTACCGACACTGGCCTGGCTGAAAGATTGGCGAATTTGTAGGGTGTAATTAATCACGGCCAGTCTTACCTTTTAGGATTTGAAGGAAGATTTGATAAAACTAGTGGGAGCCATCCTGATTAAATAAGATAATAACCAATCTAATCTTGCAAAGAGCGCACGCAAAGTGATTATCCTTCTCTCTCTCCTGGTAGCGACCAATGAAATGCCTTAATCAAGATAATAATATGGATGTTTTGACCGAACCAACTTATCATACTGGGCTAGGTTCCGCTCTACCTTATGATTATCATAAGTCTGAGAAAGGAATAGGGGAATATTCGGATTCCCACGCCACCCAAATGAAGAAAAAGCATGTTGATGTATTGTCTTCGGGTGTGTTCATAACCAAGAACTGTTTCTCAGTTACCTCTACGTCCTGGGTATTGGATACCGGATCAAGATCCCACACATGTAATTTGTTACATGGGCTATAGAAAGGTCGAGAACTGGGAAAAGGTGATATGTCTCTAGTAGTAGAGAATGGTGCAATTGTTGCAGTCAAAGCAGTAGGCAAATATCACCTAGTGTTACCAACTGGTAATACATTGATTCTTAACGACTGTTATTTCATACCAATAAATATTGTGAATATTTTTCTAAATCAAGTGTTGATTGGGTAAGGTATGTTGTATAACAGTGTACACATTTTGAATCAAACTACAGTTCTAAACGTACAGAACACACACAAGAGGAACAGTTCAGAAATGAACGATGTCTTCTTGAGGCATTATAGACTAGGTCATGTCGATAAGACAAGACTAGCTGAAGTTCCATAAGGATGCATATTTGAATCCGTTCGAATTTATATCTTATGAAACTTGCCGGTCATGTCTCAAACACTAGGTGACCAAATCTCCGTTTACTGGAAACGGAGAAAGAGCTACTGAACTCTTGGACAGATACATAGTGATGTATGCAGTCCTATGTCTACACATGCCAGGGATGGTTCAGCGTACTTTATTACACTCACCGATGTTCTCTCAAGATACGGACATGTGTTCTTGTTGAAACACAAAACTGAATCTTTTGAGAATTTCAAGGAATATAAGTACGAAGTTGAGAACCAGATGGGTAAAGGTATTCAAATCCTTCGATATGATCGGGGAGAAGAATACTGGAGCATGGAATTCCGAGACTATTTAAAATAGAATGAGATTCTCTCTCAGTTTACTCCTCCGTATAAACTACAGCACAACGGTATATCGGGGTGGAGGAATCGCACCCTATGAGATATGGTGCGCTCTATGATGAGTACTGCTGAGTTGCCATTTCCTTTCAGGGACATGCACTTGAGAAGTTGCATACCTATTAAATAGAGTTCCGATCAAATCTGTTGCCTACCACTCTATATGAGATATGGAATGGGAAGAGACCATCTCTTAAACGAGTTAAGATATAGGGTTGTCCGGCCTATGTTGAAAAGCAAAATCTGGACAAGCTTGAGGCAAGGTCAGTTATGTGCCAGTTTGTAGGATATCCTAAACATTTGCGAGGGTATATCTTCTACCACACCGAGAAACAAAAGATGTTTTGTTTCTCGACATGCCACCTTTTTAGAAAAGGAATTTCTTATGGAAGAAATTAGTGGCAATGAGGTAGAACTGGAAGTAGTTCCAGCAAACACAAACTATAACTGACGATTTGTTGGAACCGGAGGATTCAATAGTCCCTGACAAACCGAAGCCACTCCGCAGATCTAGTAGGGTTCCTCATCCACCCGAGAGATACTATGGTTTTCTCTTAGACGGTGGGAGGATTGCATCATGGAGATGATGGCCCAACTAGTTTCGAGCAGGCCATCACAAGTGGAGACTATGTGAAATGGCTGGATGCTATACGATCTGAGATGGAATCCATGTACACCAGCAAAGTGTTGACTTTGCATGTTGCTCCTGAAGGGGTAAAACCCATCGGGAGTAAGAGGATCTTTGAGAAAGATAATTTGGTGTAGATGGAAAAGTTGAGACTTTCAAAGCTAGACTTGTCGCTAAGCTTAAGTCCATCAGGATCCTACTTGCCATTGCTGCATATCATGACTACGATATCTGGCAGACTGCATGTCAAAACCGCTTTTCTAAATGGTGATTTAGAAGAGAGAGTGTATATGACACTGCCAGAAGGCTTCGTAGACAGTGGGAGTAGCGGAAGCATGTGCAAGCTGCTTAAGTCCATCTACGAGTTAAAGCAGGCATCGCGGAGATGGAACATCTGTTTTAATGAAGCTGTCAAAGAGTTTGACTTCATCAAAAAGATAGATGAACCATGTATAAATAAGAAGGTTTTAGAGAGTATGGTTGTCTTCCTCGTATTTTACGTGGATGACATACTCTTGATAGGAAAGGGTGTTCCTATGCTACACTCGGTCAAGCACCTCTTATCACATAGGTTCTCCATAAAAGATCTAACTGATGTCTCCTACATCCCGGGGATATAGATCTATAGAGATAGATCTAAATGGATTTGGGATTGTCCCAATCCAGGTACATAGACACCATGCTAAAAGGGTTTAGGATGGATGATTCTAATCGTGGTAATGTACCCGCTTGTTCAGGAATCACTCTCTCTAAAGAGATGTCTCTCGAGACTGATTTGGAGAGAGCTCGCATACAAAGGATACCCTATGCTTTGGCAGACGGGTCAATCATGTATGCGATGTTATGTACCAGACCAGATGTAGCTTACTCACTAGGTGTAGTGAATAGGTATCGAAAAGTTCTTTAGGAAAACCACTGGACAGCTGAAGAACATTCTTAAATGCTTGAGAAGGGCTAAAGAGATGTTCTTGGTGTATGGTAATGGTGAACTCCAGATGGAGTCCTTTACCGATTCGAGCTTTCAGAGTGATAAGGATGACTGAAAGTCAGTCTCGGGTTTTGTCTTTACCCTCAGTGGAGGGATGGTATGTTGGAAGGGTTCCAAGCTATATACCGTAAGCAGACTCATTGATAGAGGCTAATTACATTGCTACCAACGATGCTACCAAAGAGGTTGTCTGGATAAATAGAGTTCATGAGATGAACTAGGTTCCTACCATTGGGCATCCAATACCTATGTATTGTGATGACAATGAAGCTGTGGCTTTGGCCTAAGAACCCCGGTCCTGTCAGCGATCCAGACATATTCTTAGACAGTATCACATGATCAGGGAGATAGTTGATCTCCAGAAGATCGAGATCAGGAGAGTTGAAATAGAGGATAACACAATGGATCCACTCACCGAGGCCATCCCTCGGATGCAATTCGAGAGACTTTTAGGGCGTTGGGTATGAGATACTACAACAACTGGCCTTAGTGCAAGTGGGAGATTGTTAGTTATATGTATGCCCTAGAGGCCATTATTGTACATGTGATGTATATTATAGTGGATGCTTGAACATATATATATAGAGGACTTTCTTGCTCGACATGATAGTATGCTATCTGGTTAATTTTTATCTTAACATGTTGACTGGTATTCTTTACTGTCTTTCTCTCACATGTTGATAAAGCCCCTAGGATATGTACTTGACTACCAAGATTATGATGAGATCATACTAGTGGGGCCAGGTTGGTCTACAAGTACATCCTTTAATCAGTTCCTAGTCGTTGGAATATCGAGACCAGGGCATCGATGTTCCAGAGTAGACTAGTGTGTATGTTTCTTGCCCCTTAGAGAGCGATGTTTGATCCCATAACCATTGGTGTGTGATATCAAAGATTGTACACAGGTGCTCATTGGAGAATGGGTACACCGAACAGGACTAGCCGATGACTCTTATGTGGTAGTATACCTATCGTCAGATAGTAGTCCTCTGGCGACACTGGTACAGGTTAGTCCGTAGACCCGAGATCGTTATAGAGTCTTGTGTGGCTCCCACTGTGCTTTGATTTTCTCCCTACCACGGCTCAAAGGAGTCGTGCAAACAGGTGGATTTTGGATATAGTCCCGAGTCACATGGAAGCAATGAGCGATATGAGGGGTTTCGTCTCTCCCGGTATTGGGGGTTGATGTTGCGCTATGCTCGATTGGCTATAACTGGAAGTCCCTGGCCAGGGCTGCTGCTGAGATTTACTGATAAGTGTTATCAGTAGTTACTCGAACCGTTATAGGCCAGACATCGGCATGACTTATCACGTTACTGGGGACTGACGTTTACCATCCCTAGACATGATATGCGACATATCAGACGAAGAAACCGGACTGTACGGTAGTGTTACTGATAGCCTTCATGAAGAGTTTGGATGAGTTTGCTTGTTGATCTTCATATCGCTCAATACCCGGGTAGCCGTTATGTCCAGCTAGTACCGCTGATGGCTTGTAGGTGATTGATGTGACCATCACCTACTGCTGGCGTATTGACTAGTCTTTAGAGCCCCACACAAAAGTTTCCTGGAAAATGAGAGCGTAGTTGCAAGCATGGGCTTTATTCATAGTTTATTCATCTTGACTCACTATTCAAGCATAGTTGCAATTTTATATTGCAAAAATTACATGCTTGAATGAGTAGGGGTCAAGAGTTCCAATTCATTCTAGTCACATTCTCAACACTTACCCATTTTCTTGAGTTGCTCCCATGGTTGCTCTCTAGCTTCATCTTCTTCCTCAATTGCCATAGTTCAAGCTTCAACACTCACATGAGATGTGAATCATGAAGCTTGAATATAATCTTGTGAGCTTTTAACATCTCCTACTTTACCATCCCACACCAAACTAGCAATTTGGTATGGTGTGTTTGCTACACTAAAGGAGTTTAGTATAGAGTTAGCTTGGGCTAGAGGAACTTCGGGTGGATCGTCTTTGGCGCGAAGATCACGAAAGAGGTTCGTTCAACTCGAAGAGGAGCCTAGTAAATCCGCGTGGATTTGAACCCGGAGCTATAGAAGAGAAGGACTCGAACTACAAAGGTTGTATGCTCTTTTCTTCTCTTGAGTTAATCACATCACAAATACTAATCGTAATAATCTAGTAATGATCTTGTTAGTCTAACTTAGCACCTAATATAAATTAAAATATGGCATGCTTGATGCCTCTAGAACCTCATGGTGGTGTTAAGATAGACTTTCAATACGACTACCCTAATCCAATCGCATCTTATGCTGTAGATAAGCACTAATCAGCTACCGCACACTACGTCTTGATGAAGGCCAACAAACGTAGCACGAATACTAAATAGTACTTATCTAAAATGACGGAGGGCTACGGCTGGTTTTTAAGAAAACCTTTAACATAATGAACTTGATATCGTTGTAGAATCTAGTGATTTGAAAAGGAGTGGTGTTTCTCCCAATCAGAGCAAACCTCTGTTTTGAATTTCAAAATTCAAAAATTGAAGCAACGCTTCAGATCCCTTGCGCTGCGCGCCACGTGTCAAAAGTAGACACGACAGCGCCAGGAGCGCTGCGCCCTAGGCAGCGCACCCCCAATCAGAGCAAAGCTCTGTTTCAAAATTCAAATTTTAAAATTGAAGCAACGCTTCAGATCCCTTGCGCTCCACGCTGCACGCCACGTGTCACATGCAGGCGTGCTAGCGCAGTTGCGCTGCGCTCTGCGTGTCAAACGTAGGCGCGCTAGCGCAGTTGCGCTGCGCTCTGCGCTGCGCGCCACGTGTCAAACAAGGCGCACTAGCGCAGTTGCGCTGCGCTCTGCTCTGCGCCCCACGTGTCAAACACGTGTGCGCTAGCACAGTTGCGCTGCGCTCTGCGCTGCGCGCCACGTGGCGAATGAAGGTGCGCTCGCGCAAAGTGCGCCAGCGCAAAGTGCGCCAGCGCTGGAATTAAAAGAATTCCCCACCGTTAGATCAAAAGATCTAATAATAATAAATTATTAATTAATCAGAATTAAAATTCTGTTATGGAAAGATTTTTCAATCTTATTAAAACAAGAAGATTATCTTCTGTAAAACAAAAGCCTTAGGATCAAAGATCCAACGGTGGGAAATATTCCAAGATCAATCAGAGAAAGATCTCTCAAAACTGATTTAACAAATCAATTGGCCCTATAAAGGCCCCAAGACTTCAAGTCTCTGGAAGAAGAGAAAAAAAAACCCTCTGCAAATTTTGAGAGAAGAACTCAAAGAGAAAGAAAGGCAAGCCTTTGAAGAAAGAAGATCATTTTCTTCATCTTTAAAGGTAAAGAATTATATTCTTGAAAAAAGAACAGAGATGAAATCATCTCATTAAAAAAGAAGAATCCTCTTCTAAAAAGATCAGAGATCTAAGAACAAAATCAAGGTCTTCAATAAAAAAGAAAAAGATAAAAAAAAAGATCTAATTATAAAAAGATTTAAAGAAGTACTTTACTTCATTAACAGATCTTTTAATCTATAAAGGCAGAGCCTTTTGACGAGACTAAGAACCTTGGTTCTTGGATCTTAAGGCAAGGCCTCTTTTGAAGAACAAAAAAACTTGTTCTTTTATCTTAAATTGATCAAAATGCGCTCTGCGCTATTGGACAGTGTTTTGCACTCTTGAATTGCGCCTTTGCGCTTATTGGACTGGCGCACTGCGTCAGAACGCGCCACGTATCAACCACAGAATAGTTTGCGCTTTGCGCTTCTAAAAATATCGCATTGCGCTCATGGACTGGCGCACAGCGCCAGAGCACGCCACGTGTCACTCACTGGCGCACCCATAAACTGGTGCAGCGCACTCATAAAGCGCAGTGCACTAACGAACCAGCGCTTAGCGCTAAGCGACACGTGTCACCCTTATGTGCGCTAGCGCAATGCGCTCTTTAATTGGCGCAAAGCGCCTGATGCGCCACGTGGTGCGCTGTCAGAACATACCTTGTTCTGATAAATGCTATGCATTATTAAAAGGGCAGAGCCCAAACAAAGGCCTAACAGGCATAACAAAAATAAAATGTTAAACATTTTTAACTGGAATTAGCCCAATTCTGGCCATAAGTCCTCAATTTAAATTGAACTGAGCACATCTGCTCTTCTAATCAATTTACACCCGGTTCGAGGGTACATCTCTTTACTCCTCTGACATCCGTCGTTGTAATCCTTCAACGTCGTCAGAGAGGTGACGGGTCCCGACAACCATACATTGCTACGGACTGTGAGGTCCTTAAACTCATGGACTATGATGTCCTTAACCTTGACCGTGATATCTTAAAACTAACATTGGACTGTGGAGTCCTTAAGTCCATGGACTATGATGTCCTTAACCTTGACCGTGATGTCAACATCGGACTGTGGAGTCCTTAAATCCACGGACTATGATGTCCTTAACCTCGACCGCAATGTCTTAAAACTAACAATGGACCGTAATGTCCTTAAACTAATTATCGACCGCAATGTCACTAAACAAAACAATAGAGCCCAATTGCTCTCTTGTCGGATCTAAACGATCCCGTTAAGTTGATCTTAGTCTAAAATTAGACTAACGTGTTCTTAACTAACGTTTAAGTTGATCTTAGCCTCAAATGAGGCTAACGTATCCTTAAACACAAACCCCCCAAACCCAAATCTAGGAAAGATACGGATTTGGACTAGTCCACGCCCTACGGGCGACAACATAACTCAGTCTCCGTATACAATCCACGGGCAACCAAACACAAAACAAACACCCACGACAAGAAGTGACCAACTGGAGAAGGAGAAAGTTGTTACCGCGATGTGGTAGCATAATTAACTGCAGGGGCTTGCACCTGCAGGGAAGAGCGTCCCCACAATAAAAAACCCCTCAAACGAGGGGGAATCTGACGAAGTCTGCTATATCGGCCGCATCCGTTTAAACCTTCGATACATGGTACCATAAATCAACTTGGTATCTTCGGAGAGGTGGACGGATAGCACCAATTAGCATCTGCCCCGAATTTCAGGCAAGACGGACCTGCGCGGTCGCGTCTCCGTGATTCGGCGGGGAATAGATTTTGGCACGCCCGGTGGGACCTTTTCCTCTTTCCACTCCACACTTCGTGTGTCGTGTTCGCGAACCAATCGCGGTTTGTTAATGGTTGCCCTTGGGTTTCAAGTTACTAAGATTTGGTTCCTTGCTTGGCGCAGAAAGAAAGCAAAACAGCAATGGCATCAACCTGCACAAAGTGTTCTACATGCAGCTGCAACTTGCGTCCTGCCTCAACTGGGGGCATAACCTACGGACCCCAGGCGGCTTCCCTGTTCACGATGCCCGTAGAGCAGGTCACCCAAGCCACCACAGGGCTGTTTTTCCGGACCATGCTCCCGCCAGCAAGTTTCACTACTCCTATTCCCGTACCAGAAGCTCCCAAGAAGTCGGTCTTCGATCGACTTACAGCTACTGCGGCCCCTCTCAACGGGTCGTCCAGCACCGGTGCCTCGGTCTTCTCCAAATTAAGCCAAAATTCCTGTGAGCCCACAATGAAGCCTGCAATTCCAGAGAAGGTTATTCCGAAGAGAGTAACCAACCATGCTCCTGAAGTCGTCAAGACGGCTTCTCCTGCCAAGGGGTCGGTCTTTACAAGACTGACTATCCCAACTCCCGCTCCTGCTACTCAAAGGACATCAGTCTTCAACAGGCTGACGCCAGCAATGGCCCCTCACCTGAACAGGGGGCAAGACTGTTGGAGATAGTTCCCCCAGAGTCAATTATTGGATCACAGGCACGTGATTGCAATGATTGAGGGAGGACCTATGCCGATAGGACAGTCTTACTCAAGATGATAGTATGCTATCTGGTTTATCTTTATCGTCGTGTACTGCTTTAGGTGACCTTACAGGTCACTATTGCGCGTTGATAGAGCCCTTAGGATTCTTGCTTGACGGCCAGCAGTATGATGGCGATCATATACGTGGGAGCTGGGGTCTATAAGCACATCCTTAAAAGGTCCCTAGTCGTGGGAGTTTTCGAGACAGGGCATCGATACTCCAGAGTAGACTAGTGTATACAGTCGAGACCCCGACGAGGGGTGGTGGCCGGTCTCACAAGCCACTGGTGTCAGTTGGTTCACCTAAGATGTATACAGGTGCTCATTGGGTTATGAGTACACCGGACAGGACTCGCCGGGAACATGCTAGTTGGTTTTATACCTGACGTCAGATAGCAGTTCCCTGATGACATGTGTACAGGTTAGTTCATCGACCTGAGATCGTCATTTGTCTCGTGTGAGTTCCCACTGTACTTTGATTACTACCCTACCACGGTTCAAAGGAGTCGTGCAAACAGGTTTTAGTTGGGTACAGTCCTGAGCCACATGGAGGCAGTGAGTGGATCTGCAGGGGTTCGTCTCTCCCGCTATTGGGGGTGAGGTCACGCTGTGTCTAGGAGAGCCATTACACGAAGTCCTTGGCCAAGGCAGGAGATTTACTGGTAGGTATTCCAGTAGTATCTCAGGGTGTTCTGGGCTACACTCCGACACGACTTGTACCGCTTTTGGGGGTCTAACTTTTACCAACCCCCTAGGCCCGCCATGTGATGCTCATAGACGAACGGACCGGACTGTACGAATATTGTCACTGACATGCTCGGTAGGGTGTCAGGATGAGTTCGCTCATCGACGTCCCTTTTGGTCAATACCTGGTAGCCCGTTACGTATGGCTAATACCTCTGACGTGCTAGTGGTTAAATCCACAACCAAAGTATTGACGAGTCTTTAGAGTCCCCCACAGACCGATTCTCAAGTTTCGGGAGAAACGCTGTAGAGGCCGTATGGAGATATGGCAGGGTTCGATCATATACGTGTGGTATTGCACGGATCATGATCGGTCGGATTATACTAGCGGGCTTTGGTTTAAGCCGGATCCTAGTATTGTACTGTGTAGATTTTGTCTCATTGCATTTGTATTCGGTCGGAATACAAATGCGGGTATGTATATACAGTCGCGGGGTTTTCCTGTAATTTATTACGGGATCGGTTTTCTGAAGTTGCCAGTTTGCATACCGTTTCGGCCATTTTCCTTTGTTTCCTTTCTTTGGCTGAAAATTGGTGGAGGGGGTTATTTGCAATTGTGCAATTAACAAAGGAGAAGACTTTTTGTGGCACATGGTTGCTTCATGATTGTGCACCATCCATTGACTTCATTGGTTCAGCATTGCTTGACTTTGCTTGATGAGATGGTTGATGTGAAGGAGACTTTGTTGTGATGATTATGTTCTCATCATCACTCATCATTCTTTCTTGCATGACACTCACACACCCTCCTCTCTCTTGTGCTCACCCCCCCTTTGAGACTTTTCCTCCTCTTGATGTATGGCCGGCCACATGAAAAGGGTAGGGGCTGTCCCATTTTTGGGTGTGGGATTGTTCTCATTTTGTTTGCACAAAAATCCCTTTGTTCATCCAAAAAACTTGCATCTCATTTCTCCACAAAAAACCATGGCAACTTCAACCCCAATAGAGACATATAGTTCTACACTATCCTACAGAATTCTTGGACACGTTGACTCACTAACTTCATGCTCAAGTTGCCTCGGTCCAGAGGTGGGAGCCCGTAAAAGAACCCGGTGATGTGGTGCCCTTCCGACGAGGAGATGAAGACCGGAGATTCCGCGAGGAGATCGGGACGACGACGAGAAGACCGAAGGACACGGATCGCTCGGTATATCTCTCTACCCCTTCTCTAGTTAGCTAGAAGTAGGTTAATGGCCCGATCCAGGATTTTAGTGCGCGGTGGTGCTGGTTTACAAGTTTTGTAAAAGTTTCATTTCTGCATTCCGGCGTCGGATTGACGGCCGGGGTGCCGCCGTGCACTTACACTGGTATCAGAGCCACGCCATTAACCTAGTCTAGCTTGCTCTAACGTGTTTACAAGTTCGATCGAACGAAAATTCCAAAAACCGCGTTTTCATGCATCAGTTTTCTGTCGAATTTTTTTTGGCTCGAAAAATTATTTGGAGCATTGCAGAAATACGTGCAGGCAATTCTAAGAGTTCTGCAAAAGGCTTGACTTTACTGTTCCACCGTGGAACCGCGGCCAAACCCATGCATTGGCCGCGGTTCTGCGGCCGTAGTGACTCCTTGTAGCACCAAATTTTTACAGAGGGTCTTGGACTTGGAAATGGGGTTTTTGGTATGTTCTGTTTGGGCCCAGATTTTTTTTGAGTGCTACAGTAGTGCTTGGGGCCCACTCCGGAAAATTTAGTCGATCGAAAATTTTAAACATGTTAGTTCACAATATTTACATTATATCTGCGACCGTGATTGTCATTTGATCGGTAAATCCTGTCTAACTGCTATAGCCCTTTTAGACGGATTTGCGAACGTGACATTCACGTTGATGTTCTGTGTTGTGCTGTGATGTTGCGGATTGGTCGTGGGGGATAGCCTGGATGCAATGGTAGTACAGTTTGGTTGTTTATGTACATTTGATATTGCGGGGCGTGCGTCCGACATGTGGACTGCCGTCACTGCCTGTTTGTATATTATTCTTTTGGGACACGACCGGGCTGAGGTCGATGTACCCGTTGTATGTATATTTTAATTTCTGTACTAGGATTACCCCAAGGAGGGGTGCACGGATAGCCAGGTTCTAGAGGGCAACGGGCCCGCATCTCATGGCGTTGAGACGGAGGGGGCTTCACTCTAAAATTGGCGGGCTATTCGCCGCACTCGTAGGGGGTACAGGTTGACCCAAGGAGGGGTGCTCAAGTTACCGGATTCCGTGAAGTACTGGGTGGTCCATTCACGTTGCTGAAGGGGGCTGTCTCGCTTCAGGTTTTGGCGGGTAACTTGCCGCACCCGTAGGGGTCTAGGTTTTCATTGTACAGGCTATCCACACGACCAGGGGAACGTCGGGTTTCAGTAGCGGCTCTGTGAAACCCGGAGATCCCAGATATCTGTATTGTTCTGTGATACTTATTACATTTCTGTGATGTTGCATTTTATCACGCCTTGAGCGAATATTATATATTGAAATATATATACTAGTAGATGTTGTATATGTTTTGCATCCGCGCTAGTCCAGTCCCCGCTCTGTCGTTAGTTAAGTAACCTAACGGGTGATGACGGGACCCAGTGGCGAATGCGGATGGTATATACGTACATCATTGTTTTCGTTCTTTATTGGTGTGATCAATTGATGGGACTGCATTGATTCGGATCAATGCAAGTTAAACAAACCTATTTTGATGTTTTTGGAACATTTTTCAAAAAGCTGTTATTGCAAGGACGTTCTCTTTTGTTTTGCACAGTGATATTCAGTTATGAATATCCAGCACCTCAGTCGACGAGGCAAGGGCCGAGATCCCTTCACCGGGAGTGACCCCTTGGACAGAAGTTTGCGTCAGGGCAATAACTTCACTATAGTCGATTACTTTTGCTTTGCATCGTGGTATTCAGTTGGAATATCCTGCACCTCATTCTACGGGGAAAGAGCCGAGATCCCTTCATCGGGAGTGACCTCTTTAGCAAAGGTTTTCGTCACTATAGTTTTATAAAAGCTATTCGGTTCCTTCAACGATATCAAGTTCATTACGTTAAAGGTTTTTCGCCAAAAACCATTCGTAGCCCTCCGTCATTTCAGACGGGTAGCACGTAGTATTCATGCTATGTTTGTTGGCCTTCGTCAAGGCACAGTGTATGGTAGCTGCTTATTACCTTTCTGCTGTATAGATAGATACGTTGGTTTGGGACAGTCGTATAGCCTTGTTGGCCAAAGTCAAGGGCTTGTACGGGTGGGTTCAAATTAACCTAGATAATGACGGGTAGAACTTGACATGTGACTTATGATATGTTGGCCTTCGTCAAGGTGATAAGAGCATGGGGCAAAAAAAAAATCACATCGGGAGTTTCTAAAGAAAATGAAACTTGCCAGATATGCGCATTCCTTCTGGAGTGTGATAACGTGAGCGGATTCCGTCACGTTATCATGCGATGATAGTTGGATCCCGATTCCGACTGATAAGTTGGTTTACTCCTCGGGTGATCCCGACTAATTCTTCTTTCAGGTTTGGAGGAGAATTTGACGGTACAGTGGGAGGTTTCCTGATTAGATAAAGTGATAACCATTCTGATCTAGGTTAGAGTGCACGCTGAGTGTTTCTTTTCTCTCTCTCTATGGCAGCGACCATGACCCGACTCTTGACTATGACTCAGTGACCAAAATTAACCGAACCTTCTTAAACACTGACTTTTGGATTGTCAGAGTTGCATACCTCATTGCCACTCCTACTTTTACCCTTTTCTCCAGAACACCCCGTATTACTATGAACGTCCACTTCCATTGGATAAAACCATCGTATGGTTATATACAAACTCGAAGGAATTTATTCGAGGATGGTTTCTGGTTCTGGAGAAAACGAATAGGACTATTCAGTTGTCTTTTCTTTTTACCTTCTCTCAGGTTGCGAGTGCCCCTTGGATTAGGGGATAGTACACCCGTTACGCCTATTGGATAGTCTTCTTCCAAACCTAAGGCTGGTGCCGAACGGTATGGAATGAAAAAAGCCGATTAGCCTAAGTGTGGTGTACAGAAGGTATTAAGTTAAGACAAATAACGGGATTAGTAAGAGGGCAAAGTAAACTGCGACTGCTATTCACGACCAAACCAAGTATTTCTTCGCCAATCCTATATCACCTTTGAATTTCTCCAGAACACTCCGTATCACTACAAAGATCCACAGTTTATTGGATATTCCATCGTACGGTTATATACGAACTCGAAAGGAACTTGTTCCAGTTCAGGGATGGATTCTGGTTCAGGAGAAATAGGAATAAGGTTTATTCAGGTGTCTTTTATCTTCACCTTCTCTCACATTGCGAGTATTCCTAGGATTAGGACAGTACACCCATTATGCTTATTGGATAGTCTTCTTCCAAACCATAGGCTGGTGCCGAACGGTAGGGAAGGAAGAAAACCATTTGGCCTAAAGGGGTGTAGAGAAGGTAACGACTAAAGACATATAAAGGGATTTGGAGAGATGGCAAAGAAATATACGGTTACAGTTGTGAATCTGATAATGGAAGAGGCATTACTGGGAATACTCGGATAACCCCACGAAACATTTCAATGTTTCAGTTTCACTGTGTACTGTTAAAAGAAAACTGATTTTCCAATTAGACACTTGCTCCAGGGTATGTATTTACCAGGTATGATTCTCACATCTGTATGGTTTTACAGATGATGAGTGGGAGTAAGTTATTGGGAATTAGGTGATCGTCCTCATTATATCGGAATTCGTTGTAATTGGTGATATTTGAGGAAATCACCTGGGCTGTTTGCCGGATGACAAATATTTGGTTTTGAATATCCGTTCTAATGCACCAATTTCAAATTGATATATCTGTACGTCTATTTTTATAGAGTGAGATATACCTTTTTGAAATTATGTCGATGACATTTACCTATATCAGTTGATGGTTAGGTAAGGAGCATTAAACAGCGGTGTAATTCTTCTTAACCATAAGTACAGTTTTCAACCTACGACACACAGAGAGTGAGTTATTAGACTCAAGGGACTTGTACAGAGTATTGTATGCTGTCCAGTGTCCATTAGGACAGAGGGGTTGGTCCTCATACTATATTCGATTTACTTATGACTTCTCTAGTTTTTAGACAGGTGTTTCGTAGAAACACAAGGTCCAAGTTTTGAGAAGTTATAGGTATAAGAATAAAGTAGAGAACCAGGTATTGCAAGTATCAGGATTTTGCAAGGTGATCGAAGATGTAGATACTTGTGTATGGTATTCAGATGATAGTAATGAATATGAGAACTTGCTTCTCTTTCAGGTTACTCATAATTGGAAGCATTCCTAAGTTAAGTAATGCTGATCGGCCTCCTTCCATTTAGTTGACATGCACTGGAGACAGTTGCATGATTTGAATCTAGTTCCAATTAAATCAGTGCCTCTGTTTCTATATTGGATATAACGGTTCATATCTTAACGATGTTAAGGTACGGGGAGTTGTCTGGCATATGCTTAAAACCAGACTCCGGATAACTCAAGGCACGTTTCTGTAATGGCTGCTTATGGGTTGACCCGGGCTATGACGAGGGTTGACTTTCTACCATTTGGAAGATCAATAGTAATATTGTTCATGACTCGCCACAGTTTTAAGTAAAATGGATATTTTCAGAAAACAGAAGTGCGAGTATAGTAGAACTGGAAGTGATTCCAGAACCGCCAACGATTACTGAAAATTTAATAAGAACCTAAAGATTCAATCTGGTTTGACATTCCATTGGCCACTCCGCAGATATGGTGGGTAACCTCAGGCACCCGAGAGGTACTCCGGTAGCCTCAAGGACGGTGACAGGGAGGTTCTTGTTTACCCAGACTTGACACTACTGTTGTTCCAGGCTATGAGACCCGGCAAGAGGATGAGTATAGCGTCGTTCTAAACTAGCTTTAGAAGTGTACGTCTATACGATTCTGCCAGAGGGTTGTCGTAGTCAGTGGGAGCAGCGGAAGCAAGGTGGACAAGTGGCTTATGTCTATTTATAGACTAAAGCAGAGATAGCGGAGATAGATCATCTATTTCTGATGTGACAGTCATAGGTTTGACTTCATCAGAATATGAGATGGATCTGTTAAGAAGGTAGTAGGGTGTGATGTCCCGGTATCTGGATGACATACACAGAGTAGGAAGTGATATTCCTATACTACGATCGGTTATACTTTGGTTTTCACACAGTGGTTTCTCCACATGGGACTTGAATATTATATCAGATATTCTGGTTACTAGATCTATGGTTTTAGATCTAGATTTGGGAAGTGTCCCAATCTGGGTACTTAGACAGCATTCTAAAGGTATTTAGAATGGATGACTCCTGGCACGGTAGTGTACCTGTAGGTGATGGAGTCACCCTCTCTAAAGGTGTCTTACAGACTAAAGGGGAGAGGGATGTGCAAGATTGGCAGATCACTTGCTTAGGCAATTGAGTCAATCATGAGATATCAAGTACCACACCAGATGTTGTTTTTACAGTAGATGCAATAAGTTGATATTGATCCAATTCTGGACAAACATTCGGAAGCAGTTTTAGAACATAAGTGGATGTTCTAGGGATATGATAACGACAGCCTCATTCAGGAGACAGTTATCATTCCAGGCTTCCAAGGTGACCTGTATGACAGGGTGGCCGTCAGAGTTATAGTTTTCCCTCTGACGAGGGGCAGTATTTTGGACAGGTGATCCAAGCAGATACTGAGGGAGGCATGGCACAGGATACTGATTAAGTTCAGTTGACGATACAGTCTAAGAAGTTTGGATTTGGAGTTCATTTATGAGCTAGGTCCCATCAGACATCCAGACACATTCTAAGACAGGTATTGCTCATTTCGGGAGATGGCTTTCTCCGCGAACTTGAGATTAAGAGAGACATAGAAAGAAATATCAAAGCGGATCCACTCACTGAGGCTATTCCTTGAACGCAACAGTTTTGCAAACGAGCTTTGTGAGACTGATTGGTAGAGGAGTTGGGTGTTCGGTATCACACGGGCTGTGAGTATGCGACATCGCAATAATTAGCCTTGAGTGCAAGTGGGAGATTGTTGGAGATAGTGCCCTCAGAGTCAATTATTGGATCACAGGCACATGATTGCAATGATTGAGGGAGGACCTATGCCGATAGGACAGTCTTACTCAAGATGATAGTATGCTATCTGGTTTATCTTTATCATCGTGTACTGTTTTAGGTAACCTTACAGGTCACTATTGCGCGTTGATAGAGCCCTTAGAATTCTTGCTTGACGGCCAGCAGTATGATGGCGATCATATACGTGGGAGCTGGGGTCTATAAGCACATCCTTAAAAGGTCCCTGGTCGTGGGAATTTTCGAGACAGGGCATCGATACTCCAGAGTAGACTAGTGTATACAGTCGAGACCCTGACGAGGGGCGGTGGCCGGTCTCACAAGCCACTGGTGTAAGTTGGTTCACCTAAGATGTATACAGGTGCTCATTGGGTTATGAGTACACCGGACAGGACTCGCCGGGAACATGCTAGTTGGTCTTATACCTGACGTCAGATAGCAGTTCCCTGGTGACATGTGTACAGGTTAGTTCATCGACCTGAGATCGTCATTTGTCTCGTGTGAGTTCCCACTGTACTTTGATTACTACCCTACCACGGCTCAAAGGAGTCGTGCAAACAGGTTTTAGTTGGGTACAGTCCCGAGCCACATGGAGGCAGTGAGCGGATCTGCAGGGGTTCGTCTCTCCTGCTATTGGGGGTGAGGTCGCGCTGTGTCTAGGAGAGCCATTACACGAAGTCCTTGGCCAAGGCAGGAGATTTACTGGTAGGTATTCCAGTAGTTTCTCAAGGTGTTTTGGGCTACACTCCGACACGACTTGTACCGTTTTTGGGGGTCTGACTTTTACCAACCCCCTAGGCCCGCTATGCGATGCTCATAGACGAACGAACCGGACTGTATGGATATTGTCACTGACTGGCTCAGTAAGGTGTCAGGATGAGTTCGCTCATTGACGTCCCTTTTGGTCAATACCTGGTAGCCCGTTACGTTTGGCTAATACCTCTGACGTGCTAGTGGTTAAATCCACAACCAAAGTATTGACGAGTCTTTAGAGTCCCCCACAGACCGATTCTCAAGTTTCGGGGGAAACGCTGTAGAGGCCGTATGGAGATATGGCAGGGTTCGATCATATACGTGCGGTATTGCACGGATCATGATCGGACGGATTATACTAGCGGGCTTTGGTTTAAGCTGGATCCTAGTATTGTACTGTGTAGATTTTGTCACATTGCATTTGTATTCGGTCGGAATACAAATGCGGGTATGTATATACAGTCGCGGGGTTTTCCTGTAATTTATTACGGGATCAGTTTTCTGAAGTTGCCAGTTTGCATTCCGTTTCGGCCATTTTCCTTTGTTTCCTTTCTTTGGCTGAAAATTGGTGGAGGGGGTTATTTGCAATTGTGCAATTAACAAAGGAGAAGACTTTTTGTGGCACATGGTTGCTTCATGATTGTGCACCATCCATTGACTTCATTGGTTCATCATTGCTTGACTTTGCTTGATGAGATGGTTGATTTGTAGGAGACTTTGTTGTGATGATTATGTTCTCATCATCACTCATCATTCTTTCTCGCATGACACTCACACACCCTCCTCTCTCTTGTGCTCAGCCCCCTTTTGAGATTTTTCCTCCTCTTGATGTATGGCCGGCCACATGAAAGGGGTAGGGGATGTCCCATTTTTGGGTGTGGGATTGTTCTCATTTTGTTTGCACAAAAATCCCTTTGTTCATCCAAAAAACTTGCATCTCATTCCTCCACCAAAAACCATGGCAACTTCAACCCCAATAGAGACATATAGTTCTACACTATCCTATAACATTCTTGGACACATCGACTCGCCAACTTCGTGCTCGAGTTGCCTCGGTCCAGAGGTGGGAGCCCGTAAAAGAACCCGGCGATGTGGTGCCCTTCCGAGAAGATGAAGACCGGAGATTCCGCGGGGAGATCGGGACGACGACGAGAAGACCGAAGGACACGGATCGCTCGGTATATCTCTCTACCCCTTCTCTAGTCAGCTAGGAGTAGGTTAATGGCCCGATCCGGGATTTTAGTGCGCAGTGGTGTCGGTTTACAAGTTTTGTAAAGGTTTCGTTTCCGCATTCCGGCGTCGGATTGACGGCCGGGGCGCCGCCGTGCACTTACAAAGACAAGGCCATCCCCGTCACCGAGCCAACTCCATCAGCTCGACACGCTCGACGTCGCCACTGGCGCCGAGTGAGGAAGGCCGGAGGCAACTCCCCTTCTGGGCTAACTCCACCAGCCCTGACGGTGGAAATTAATGCTGCTGTTCCAACCGGGAACAGCTTTGAGCTGCTGAGTAAGGTGCGTAGAAATTCTCCTACCGCCGTACTGAAAAGATCTCCTCCTCCGGTAGAGAATGTTGCGGAAACAAAGCCAGAACAGTCCCCTCAGCGACTGTTCTCCAAGATCTACAAAGTCTGGCGGAAGGTCCGGAACTCAGTGGTTGATCAAGATTACCCTCGCCGACAGAAAAGGGCGAAGGTCCAACAAGAAGAAAGCCATCCTGCCAAGCCACGGAAAGCTATCTGGGTGCCCACCGTGATGGCCCTCACAACTTCGACCGCTCATAAGAAACGAAGGCCGGAGAAGATCCCCGTACCTACGACAAATGTCAAAGGCACTGAGTCCAAACGCCCTAAGTCTGGGGGCATGGTGGTCCATACTATTTACATGGCATCCGGAAAGGAAGATAGTCGCGCTTCTATGGGACACCGACTACTCACTCGATCCATCACAAGAGCCTAGGAACAACAGCAGTAGAAGTTCCAGGAATGCTGACTGCGATGGCCGCACTCACCGGGCCAAAAGAGAGCCTGGAGGCGTCATCAGAACAACGTCGCGAACACGAGACTGATGCTGAATTCCTTCGGAGAATGCTCGAAAAGAAAGACAAGGAGGCTGCGGAATAAGCGGCCAATATAAAGCAAATGGCTATTCTGTTCCAGGACATGTTGGGTATGATGATCCAGCCGGATCCCCCAGCTGAAGATCCTTCGATTATCCTCGAAGACGACAGAAGAAAAATATCAAATCCACCACCGGCTCTTTCAACAGCCAAAGAGGAAACAATCTCTAAAACTACCCTGGATGACTATATTGCTCAACAAATACGAGTTCACCAGGCAAATGAAGCGGCTGGCCAGGTCGTGAAGACTGGGCGACCGTATCCGGGCTGGTATGATCAGATAAAATACCCGCCGGGCTACTCGATCCCGAAATTCCATGTCTACAAGGGGACAGGCAATCCCCATCAACATGTCGCCCAATTCAGGGCTCTTTGTGACAACACCGGCAGCGATGATAAGCTCTTGCTTCGCCAATTCGTCGGCAGCTTATCGAAGACGGCGTTTGAGGGGTACTCCGAGCTTCCAAACGACTCCGTCAAAACTTTCGCAGAGATGGAATTGCTATTTACCCAGCGATTTGCGAGCGCCAGCAAACACACCCCAATAACGGCGTTGATCAATGCAAGGGTGATGCCGGGCGAAACTTGGGTTCAATATGCAATCCGATGGCGGGACTTGTGGTCGAAGTGCAAACAGCGTATCGAAGAAGCACCAGCGGTGGGCATGTTCGTGGGCACCCTAGACCCTCATGCAACGATTTCACAGTTCATGATGTTCTTTAAACCGACCACGTTCCAGGCTTTAATCGATAAGCTAGCGTAGATGGATCAAATGGGCCACAGACCGTCTCCCCCGAAGCCGAAACCACGGAACGACAAGGGTAAAGGGAAGGCAACCTTCGTTGCGAACACCCAGCAGCAGCCCAGTGCCCCAAAGCTAGCAGATCAACTGGAGGAGAGACGGCGCTATTACAATGAGAAAATGAAGCGTCCTTACTCATTCCCACGGGATAAAACGAAGAGGTTGTTCGAGCTGGCGGTGCGCAATAGGCTTGTCAATTTGCCGAATCCAAGGCGACCACCTCAACCTAACAAAGTGAATAATCCCAATTATTGCCCTTACCACCAAACGGCGAGCCATCCAATCGAAGATTGCTTCGTCTTTAAGGGATGGATCAAGGATCAGTATCTACAAGGCAAGTTTGCGCTGTTTGAGAAGTGGAAAGTAAACCCACCACAACCGCACACTCCTAAAAAGACGGATACACCAGGGGCAACGTGCTCTTTTGTTGAAGAAACTCCATGGGAAGTGGCCCTTTCGGCCAAAACCAAAAGGATGCTGAATGATCTCCAGACATGCCCGGCAATCAGGTGGAAGAATCCGTTAGAACCCCAGATCATCGAAGGGATGCTGAAGCCATGCCCAATTCCAAAAATTGGTGGTGATAGCCAAAGCTCGCACACCCAGCCATCGAAATCTTCGAAGAAGAAGAAGAGATCCAAAAAGCCCGTGAAGCCTGGCAACAAGCGCACGGACCTACAAAAACAGATTGACGCGCTGGAAGAGTATAACCAGAAGGCGCGGACTCCAATCACGCTCTAAGAGTTCCTCAGCCACGTTCTTGAGGACGAAGATGATGGAGAAGACTCGTCAGATGGATCTGAGGATTACGTAGCAAGTTGCCATGTGATCTCTCATTCATCGCTAGACAATGAAGAAGCTCCTTGCACAGAGAGACTGGGGGTAGGTCCCGAGCCGGAACTTTCAGGGCTATCAGATGAGATAATTGACGCATTCCTGAACGAAGCTCTTCTGAAAAGTAAAGCCAATCGGGAGCGTGAGATGGCCATATTTGAAAGAGCCAAACGCCGGCGACTAGACGAAAAGGTCGAGACACTCCCGCCGAATCAAGGAACATCCGTCGCGGATAAAAACAAGTTCAAGACGAGGAAAAGGTTTGCTAAAGCCATATCAATGGGAATGAAGCTACCACCCTCTGAAGGAAACACTCCCGGTGAAGCAGAGATGCATCCTAGCTACTGCTCATATCATCGAAAGATTTCGCACCCTACCGAAGAATGCGACGCTTTTAAAAGATGGTGGCAGGGATATGTTGCTCACCGGCAGCATTTTAAGCGGATGAAATGCAAAACTCGTCGGGAGCGAAGAAACACGACCGAGGAACTTGGAAGAACTGCCGGCAACTGTCGCAAGGTTAATGCTGGTGGATCGGAAGTCCTCACGTTCGGGAGTGACTCCGATGAAGAGATGACCCTTGGCCCTCTATTCAAGGAATCCACCTCGGGAATGGAGGGAGAATCGAAGACCTGTGAAAATATCCAGCTGCGCAATCGTACGTTGCTTGAAAAGAATCTCGGACCCGCGAACAGAAAAAATAAGGGAAAAGAGAAGGTCTCTGAAGATATCGCCATAGATGACCAAGTCATGAAAGAGCTGACCGCCAAAGATCCACCAAAGAAGATTAAGGTGGACTATAACGTTCTGGCGCACTTGAGGAAGTTACCCTCGCAGCTCAGTATTCTCGACGCCCTTCTACTATCTAAAGAAGCGAGGGATTCATTGATCAAGGCGCTATAAGAGCCAGAGCAATTCCAAGCTTTTCTCTCCGAAGAAAAGATGAAGGACGAGCTAGAGGAAGTACACACAGCTGATATCACCTTCGGCGATAAAGACCTCCTTCTTGGGACGTGTGAGCACTACCGTCCCCTCTATGTCTCGGGATACTGCCACGATATAAAGATAGGCAAAATCCTGGTCGACAATGGGTCTTCCGTAAATCTTCTCAACGTGCGAGTATTGAAGGAAATCTGCATGAGCGTCCAGCATCTCGCTCGTGATAAAATCACCATCTCCGGTTTTGACTCCCAGTCATCGCGGACTCTCGGGTCTGTGATATTGACATTACGATTCGGGTTACTTGTCACGGATATTAAATTTCATGTCATTGACGCCAAGACATGCTATAACGCTTTGCTCGGCCGACCTTGGTTACACGAGTACAATATCATCCCTTCTACACAACATCAGTGTATGAAATACTTTAAGGATGGTCTCGAGTATACCGTAACAGGAGAGCTAAACCCATTCTCCATGAACGAAGTCCGTAAGTACGAAGACGCAAAATACTTCTTGCCAGATTTCGAGGACATGGAGAGATGTCATAAACCGGAGAACAAAGATATCACCACCATTCCAGTCTTCGGGAGTGATACTGAAGAAGAGGAAGTGATAGTTTATTCAGGTCCACCCTAGCACAACAAGCCAGGACCGTCCGCTCCTATGTTGATGTTTGGCAGCGACTCGGAAGACGAGGTCTGTGCTATATTCTCCGCTCGGCCTTCAATACAAACATTCACCGATGAAGAGCAAAGTCTGCAAGTTGCCATGGTTCCGCCCAAACATCATAAAGAACTAGACGCACTTGATACCTACAGTGTGGAAGAGCTGTAAACGTTCTCGTCCCTCCCAGGTGAGAAGGCGAAAAGGTGATCCTATTCTACCGTTCCGGGGAAACCAGAGTGGAGAAAGAAATCTGGCACGGTGCGGATTCTACACTTGACAGGCTCCAGCCCATCCGTCTGCCTAGATATTATACAGAAGGCTTGAAAAGGATGTTGAAGCGCCAAGGGATACCCTTCAAACAGACCGCTCGAAAAACTAAGTTCTATAACAAGATCTGGAACGTTCCCGGAACTCAGCGCAAGTTGCCCAACGGGAGAATGGAAGCGATCGGGCTTGGATACGTTCGGTCCAAGAAACGGGAGCTACTCCGCGACTGCTATGTCGTACATGACTTTGATGAAGAAGGAGATGCTCATTGGGAGAATGCTAACCCTGAATCAGAAAGAGCCCCCGACGTGAAAATGCCCAGTCCGTCGTTCGAAGAACAAATGGACAAGCTTATAAGGGAAGCTGGTCAAAAAGTTCGAGACGACCATAATCGCGAAATGACCATCTACGAGAAAGCCAGGACACAGCGCCTTCTCCAACAGGCTGCGAAAAATGAAGATGCCCCTCCATGTCAATCTGTTGTAAAAAAGGCCCGACGCAGAGGCAGAAACAAGTCAAAAAGCGGAAAAGGCATTCAGCAACGACAAAGCGGGACCAAGAAGTTACGTGAGCGGGAATCGAGCGGTCCGGATTTGTCCCTTATGAAGAAGATGAGTCGAGCATACTCTTTTCCTCAAGACAAGACAAAGAAGATACTTGATCTTGCCATAAGACATCAAATACTTACACTCCCGGAGTCCAAGCACCCCGAGCAAGCCAACGAGGTCTCTCACCCAGACCATTGTTCTTATCACCAAGCGATAGGACATCCTCTCGAAGACTGCTTCACCTTCAAGAACTGGGTTGAAGACCAATATCAGCTCGGCAAGTTCGCTCTATCCAGCAGTTGGAGGGTAACACCGCCGCAGAAATATGAACCCAAATCCGTGAGAGTAGAACCAGATCAACATCGGTCGTGGAAGCGAGCTCGTACTTGTCATATGATAACACTATCAAAAGAAGACCCTGAGGATAGGGATGACCTCCCCTGGTGCTTCGAGAACAATGATGACGAGGTGATCTCAGAGTTTCCACCGGCGCCAAAAGAGCTGGAAGATGGAATACATACTACTGCAGATAACCTCAAGAAGATTGATTTGGGGACGGCAAGTGACCCGCGACCTACATTCATCATTGAGCTGCTATCTGAAGAAAGGGTAGCTGCATTAAAAGACGTGCTTATGCAGCATAGAGATTGCTTCGCATAGAACTATTCCGAAATGCCAGGATTAGATCCAGAGATTGCTGTCCATATATTGGCAATATCCCCGGACGTCAAGCCAATCAAACAAGCACCGAGAAGAATGCGGCTCGAGCTTGAGATGAATATCAACACCGAGGTCAAGAAATTAATCGACTCTGGCTTCATCCAAGAGGTTCAGTACCGTGACTGGATCGCCAACATCGTCCCGGTGATGAAGAAAAATGGGACAGTGCGCATATGTGTGGACTTTCGGGATCTCAATAAAGCTTGCCCAAAGGACGACTTCCCAGTACCGGTCACTGAGCTGATGATAGATAACACATCCACTCACGAAGTTTTCTCCTTCATGGACGGCTCGTCAGGATATAATCAGATAAAGATGCATCCTGAGGACCAGAAGCACACCGCTTTCCGGACCCCTTTGGGAATATTTTGCTACAAAGTGATGCCCTTCGGTCTAAAGAACGCTGGTGCCACCTATCAGAGGGCCATGACGAAGATCTTCGATGACCTCATACATGAAATCGTCGAATGCTATATGGACGACGTCGTGGTGAAAAGCAAATCATACGAGGAACATCTCGAGCATCTGAAGATCGTATTTCAACGCCTTCGGCAATACAACTTGAAGATGAACCCTCTCAAATGCGCATTCGGAGTATCCTCGGGCAAATTCCTAGGATTCATTGTCCGACACCGAGGCATCGAGATAGATCCGTCAAAGATCAAGGCGATCATGGAAATGCCCCCGCCAAGGACTCTCAAGCAATTGCGGTCTTTCCAAGGAAAGCTCGCGTATATCCGGCGATTTATAGCCAATCTCTTTGGCAAGTGCCGTTCTTATAGCCACCTAATGAAGAAGGGAGCCCCGTTCGTCTGGGATCACAAATGCCAAAGCGCGCTGGACGAAATCAAGCAATACCTGCAGAATCCGCCGGTGCTAGCCGCTCCGGTCAAGGGAAAGCCTCTCATTCTTTATACGACAGCCCTCGAAGGTTCGTTAGGCGCATTATGGGCATAAGAGAACGACCAAGGGAAAGAAAGAGCTCTCTATTACTTGAGTCGAGTTCTACTGGGAGCAGAAAGCGACTACTCCCCCATTGAAAAACACTGCCTGGCGCTGATCTTCGCGATAACGAAACTCAGGCACTATGCATTGGCACATGAAGTCCGTCTCATATCGAAGGTGGATCCTCTCAAATATTTGATGTCAAAAGCCATATTGACAGGACGGCTCGCTAAATGGGCCTTGCTCTTGATGGAGTTCTCAATAACTTATCAGCCTCTTAAAGTAGTGAAAGGCCAAGCCATCGCCGACTTCCTCGCCGAGCATCCGATACCTGCCGATTCTCCCTTGAACTGCGAATTGCCAGACGAACATGCGTTTGACACGATCGACGGAGATGATAGCCGGTGGAAACTTTACTTCGATGGAGCATCCTCCATGAAGAAGCGCAAACAGAGCGCGCCTATAATCAAATCAGGGGTAGGCCTTATCTTCGTGACCCCATGTTCAGTTGATAAAACTGCACATTTGTTATTACATTTTTCCTACCATTTTCATATTAAAAAAGGTCTTTATTATAATATATCATACATATGAGGGTTTATCTGTAAAAATAATATTTTCCATGTGTTGATATATTATAATTAGCATTTGGTAGGAAAATGTATGCAAATAATATCATTGACCAAATCTTAGTAGAACAAAGTCTACTAAATATTATTTGAGTTGTTGTGCAGAATTTTTCCAAGTTGTGCAGAATTTTTCAAGACTAAAATCAAGGAAATCAAGTTGTTAAAGAAAACTTGCCTAATTAAGAAAGCAAAACTTGGAGATCAAGTCTGGCAGCAACTACGAGAAGATTTCAAAGATCTAAAGCTTCCAAAGATTGCCACATGTCACAAGGATCTACCCACAGAAAAATTAACAAAAGATCTCAACCCTTGGCCGCAGATCCGCGGCCAAACCCCCCTGTTGGCCGCGGATCCGCGGCAAGATTGGGGAGTTAGATGTTGCTATTTTTGTGGGAGAATCTCTACTACTTGCTTCCAAATTAGGAAGCTAAATTTCTGGCTTTGGGACTATAAATAAAGACCGAGAGCCTCTTGGAAAAATTATCAAGCCGACGCGATCACGAAGTCCAAGACGGCTCACGCATCCAGGCTGGTCATCAACTGTTCGTCTACCTCCTTAGAAGAGATCGAGAAGCAACTAGAAATTGTAATCATTTTCTAAGGATTCAAGTGTAATGAATATTGTTGATTAATAAAGATAGCTTTCTTTTTCTTATTCTATTTCTTCGTAGTTTAATTATGCAATTTCTTTCCATCTCTTTTTCTCCCAACATGTGCGAGTAATTCTCCGCTTGTTAGGGTTCGTAGGATTAGGGTAGGCTAATGGATGATGAACATCCCTAAACCCTTTTTAAGTCCTGTAAAGTTTATGAACTTTATCAAAAGAATCATTAACATCCTAATCGGGCGCGCTAACAATTCTTTGTTAGTCCCGACCGCGATTAGAGATTAGATTAATGATTGTTTTGGTAAAGGCTAGATATGAACGGAGTTCCGTGTCGAGATAAGGGTTAAGAGTGGGATTCCTTTTCCCTCCAGAAACCAATCTACACGCATCACCGTCGTTCTAGTTTTAAATCTATTAAAGGATAAAAAGGGTAACTTTTAATTAATCGTCCATAACTACTAAATCCTAACGGACCCTACAAGCCCCCTTATTATATTAACTACATCCCTAAAATAATCTAGATCTATATTTTTGCATTAGTGCTTAACGTAGATCTAGAAACCTTTGCACAAAATTCTTTATCCCTCCTCTCTTTTTCAACACATCTAAAGTAAGAATAAAAGATTCAACGTTTCCCAGAGGACGACCCGTACTCATCTCGGTCTAGCTACACGCGACACCGTTCTGATTGCGGTTAACTATACACACACTTTTTCGTATCTATCACCCCACAAAGAGGGATAATGCGATTCGCCTTCTCCTTGACAGAGCCGAGGACGAACAATGAAGCCGAATACGAAGCTTTGATAGCAGGCCTCGAGATCGCTATCGACATGGGAATTGAAAACCTCCTCATTTACGGAGACTCCCAACTGGTCGTTAGTCAAGTAAACGGCGACTACCAGACGTGCAAGCCAGAGCTGGTGAAGTATGGAAAAAGAGTACAGCAACTGCTGACTCAAATTCCTTCCTACACCTTGGAAAGCATACCGCGTGCGGAAAATAGCAAAGCGGATGCATTAGCCAAGCTCGCTAAAGAACTGGCCGACAAGAACCTCGATGACGTGAGGATCGTTGTGCAAAGCCGTCGGGTTCTTGCGCCGGTGGAAATATCTCCGGAGTCATCCGAAGAAAAGGGAGCGACCGAGCAAATGGCTCTACAAGTAAATGACCAAGAAAAGGTCGAGGATTGGAGAGAAGTCTTTATAGACTACTTCAAATCCCGTCGAATGCCTGAAGACGCGTCCTCAAAACATCAGCTCATGAAGTGAGCCCTATCTTTCGCCGTCGTCAGTGATACTCTGTACAAGAGGTCGTTTGATTCTCTGTGGTTGAGATGCCTGGGACCTAAAGAGGCGAAAAGATTCATTCAGGAAACTCACGACGGACTCTGCGGCTCTCACCAAGTAGGCCCGAAGATGAAGTTGAAGATTAAACGGATGGGTACTTATTGGCCCACGATGATCCAGGACTGTCTCGAGTATGCGAAGCAATGCCACTCATGCCAGATTCATGGGGACTTCATCCACCAGCATCCAAACCCACTACATCCGACGGTGGCTAGCTAGCCATTCGAAATGTGGGGAACTGACATAATCGGCCCCATCGAACCGGCATCGTCCAGAGGACATCGTTTCATTTTGGCGACGACTGATTACTTCTCCAAATGGGCAGAAGTAGTACCGCTGAGGGAAGTGAAGACGAAGAATATCCTCCATTTCTTCAAAACGCTTGTTATTTATCGGTTTGGAACTCCGCGACGAATCATCTCCGATAACGGGCCAGCCTACAGAAGCCACAAGATCAGCCGCTTCGCACAACAGCACAACATAGACTGGAGATACTCCTCAGTTTATAATCCCCGAGCCAACGGTCTAGCGGAGGCTTTCAACAAGACCTTGACGAAGATCGTGAAGAAAACGGTGTCCCAAAATAAGAAGGACTGGCACGAGAGACTACATGAAGCTCTCTGAGCATATCGAACTACGTTCAAGACGGCCACGAACACAACGCCGTACGCGTTGGTATTCGGTGCAGAAGCGGTACTCCCCCTCGAGATAGAGTTACCCTCTCTACGAGTGGCAGTCTATTATGAGCTAATGGACGAAGAGAATGCTCACCTTCGGTTTGAGGAGCTCGATGCCCTTGATGAAACTCGGCTCCTAGCGCAACAAAATCTGGAAGCTTATAAAGCAAAGATGACGCGCTCATATGAAAGATTGACCAGGCCGAGGACATTCCGCCAAGGAGAACTCGTGCTAGTGGTCAAAAGACCTATGATCCCCAATCGCGCCAAGCGGGGAAAATTCGAGCCGAACTATGAAGGCCCGTACATCATAGATAAGGTCTACCAGGGTGGAGCCTATCTACTCATGGACATGCATGGTGAAAGACCTTTCAAGCCAATAAACGGTCGCTTCCTGAAGAAGTACTACGCTTGACGAGTCACGGTCTAGGTCAATGATAGATGACGACGACTATGTCCGCTCGCTATTTTCCTAAGCCCAAACTCTATAAATAGTAACCGGCTTACTTTACAACGGACCGAAATGTCCTTAAACTAACAGCGGACCGAAACATCCTTAAACTAACGACGGACCACTATGTCCTAAAACTAGCTGTTGACTGAGATGTCGATAAACTACGGTGGATTGCAGCATCCCAAAGCTGATACAAAAAAAAAGAATAAAAAGAAAGAAAACGGTATGTCCACAAGCAAAATGGGCACGGATGAAAACCCGAAAGGGCTCCGGGAGTAAAAACAACAGGGCTACCGACGAGTCTTGTGAAAACCCGAAAGTGCGCAACCTCGTTAGAAAAAAAAGGAAGAATAAAAAAAAGAAAACGGTATGTCCATAAGCAAAATGGGCACGGATGAAAACCCAAAAGGGCTCCGTGAGTAAAATCAGCAGGGCTACCAGCGAGTGTTTGTGAAAACCCGAAATGGCGCAACCTCGTTAAAAGACACTTACAGGGTCCTCTCGACCTTATGAGGAGAAACCACCCGCGTAAGATCCTTACGACTCACAAGGGAGCAACACACTTAGGAATCCTCACGATTCCTAAGGAGAAATTACACTTGCGAGATCCTCACGACTCGTAAGGAGAATCCTCTTATGAGACCCTCACGGCTCATAAAATTTGAAAGTCTTAAGCTACAGAGACCTGAACCTGTTCTTAAGCAACCCCCACAACCTCCGATACCGCCCTACAAGCGGTGCAACACTGACCCTTGTATACAATCCACGGGCACGAATAAACATTTCCCTAACCAAGTCCCACCCGTGACTAGGGATATGTTCGCACGGTGAACAACCCTTGTGATTCCTCTCGACTTATAAGGGGAAAACTCTCTTGTAAGATCCTTACGACTTACGAGAAGCCATACACTTAGGAGTCCTCACGATTCCTAAGGAGAAAACACACCTACAAGATCCTCACGACTTGTAGGGAGAAATATCTTTGTGAGACCCTTACGGCTCATGAAGTCAAAAGCCTTAGTCGACAGAATCCTAACCCTGTTTACTAAGCCACCTTTGTTCGACATCGACAGAGGCAAATGATGAGTCGCTCCTAGAAATATCCCAGTTGTAGCGGTGCTGATGCTGAAATCGGTGTCTAATCCCAAGCTTGCGGCAAAAAACTAGCGAGCCACGCATGCATATGAAATAGCCGAAATTATGGGGCAACATGCAACAAAATCAGCAAGTAAAAATGTATGCATGCAAAATAGCCGAAATGATCGGGAAGCTCGCAATAAAAAGTAGCGAGTAAAAATAAAATAAATAGCCGAAATAATTGGGCACCGCGAAAAATAGCCGAAATGATTGGGCAATCGCGACCTTCGCGATATAAAAGCTGAAATGATAGAGCATCGCGGAAAGAATTGAAAAATAAAAATGAAATTTATGCCCTACAGGTGATATCACATCAATCCCTGTATACAATCCAGGGGCGCAAACAAAGAAGGAATCACACTCCTCCTCCCCAGGTTTCATCGAAAAAAGAAGCCAACCCTCGACGGTTCACAAATAGCCTGGAGAGCATCTCAGCATTCGTCTCATTACAACACACACAACATTAAGCAAAACGGAACAGAGGCAACTCCCAGTTTCATGAATCGGCGGTGTACAGATGACCGAGAGTCAAATCCCGACTCCGTGAAATGCAGATAAAGTCAACCTTTCCTGGCTACGTGGAATGCGGATTATGTCACTTCTGACCCAGTGGAAAACGTCCAGAGCGGATCCTGGTCCTCGCAGAGCACGGCAGTGAACCCGTGTGAAGCATCCAGAGCGGAGCCTAGTCCTCGCCGAACACGGCAGTGAACCCGTGGAAAGCATCTAGAGCAAAATTCCTGGCTACGTGGAACGTGGATTATATCACTTCTGACCCCGTGAGAAACATCCAGAGAGGATCCTGGTCCTCGCAGAGCACGGCTGTGAACCCGTGTGAAGCATCCAGAGCGGAGCCTAGTCCTCGCCGAACACGGCAGTGAACCCGTGGGAAGCATCTAGAGCAAAATTCCTGGTTATGAGGAACGCGGATAACATCACTTCTGACCCCATGGGAAACGTCCAGAGCGGATCGTGGTCCTCGCAGAGCACGGCAGTGAACCCGTGTGAAGCATCCAGAGCAGAGCCTAGTCCTCGCCGAACACGGCAGTGAACCCGTGGGAAGCATCTAGAGCAAAATTCCTGGTTACGTGGAATGCGGATTATGTCACTTCTGACCCCGTGGAAAATGTCCAGAGCGGATCCTGGTCCTCGCAGAGCACGGCAGTGAACCCGTGTGAAGCATCCAGAGCGGAGCCTAGTCCTCACCGAACACGGCAGTGAACCTATGGGAAGCGTCTAGAGCAAAATTCCTGGTTACGTCGAACGCGGATAACGTCACTTCTGACCCTGTGGGAAACGTCCAGAGTGGATCCTGGTCCTCACAGAGCACGGCAGTGAACCCGTGTGAAGCATCGAGAGCGGAGCCTAGTCGTCGCCGAACATGGCAGTGAACCCGTGGGAAACATCTAGAGCAAAATTCCTAGTTACATGGAATGCGGATTATGTCACTTCTGACCCCGTGGAAAACGTCCAGAGCGGATCCTGGTCCTCGCAGAGCACGGCAGTGAACCCGTGTGAAGCATCCAGAGCGGAGCCTAGTCCTCGCCGAACACGGTAATGAACCCGTGGGAAGCATCTAGAGCAAAATTCCTGTCTACGTGGAACGCGGATTATGTCACTTCTGACCCCGTGAGAAATGTCCAGAGCGGATCCTGGTCCTCGCAGAGCACGGCAGTGAATCCGTGTGAAGCATCCAGAGCGAAGCCTAGTCCTCGCCGAACACGGCAGCGAACCCGTGGGAAGCATCTAGAGCAAAATTCCTGGTTACGTGGAACGCGGATAACGTTACTTCTGACCCCGTGGGAAACGTCCAGAGCGGATCCTGGTCCTCGCAGAGCACGGCAGTGAACCCTTGTGAAGCATCCAGAGCGGAGCCTAGTCCTCGCCGAACACGGCAGTGAACCCGGGGGAAGCATTTAGAGCAAAATTCCTGGCTACGTGGAACGCGGATTATGTCACTTCTGACCCTGTGAGAAATGTCCAGAGTGGATCCTGGTCCTCGGAGAGCACGGCAGTGAACCCGTGTGAAGCATCCAGAGCAGAGCCTAGTCCTCGCCGAACACGGCAATGAACCCGTGGGAAGCATCTAGAGCAAAATTCCTGGCTACGTGGAACGCGGATTATGTCACTTCTGACCCCATGAGAAACATCCAGAGTGGATCCTGGTCCTCGCAGAGCACGGCAGTGAACCCTTGTGAAGCATCCAGAGCGGAGCCTAGTCCTCGCCGAACACGGCAGTGAACCCGTGGGAAGCATCTAGAGCAAAATTCCTGGTTACGTGGAACGCGGATAACGTCACTTCTGACCCCGTGGGAAACGTCCAGAGCGGATCCTGGTCCTCCCAGAGCACGGCAGTGAACCCGTGTGAAGCATCCAGAGCGGAGCCTAGTCCTCGCCGAACACGGTAGTGAACCCGTGGGAAGCATCTATAGCAAAATTCCTAGCTACGTGGAACGCGGATTATGTCACTTCTGACCCTGTGAGAAACGTCCAGAGCGGATCCTGGTCCTCGCAGAGCACGGCAGTGAACCAGTGTGAAGCATCCAGAGCGGAGCCTAGTCCTCTCTGAACACGGCAGTGAACCCGTGGGAAGCATCTAGAGCAAAATTCCTGGTTACGTGCAACGCGGATAACGTCACTTCTGACCCTGTGGAAAACGTCCAGAGTGGATCCTGGTCCTCGCAAAGCATGGCAGTGAACCCGTGTGAAGCATCCAGAGCGGAGCCTGGTCCTCGCTGAATACGGCAGTGAACCCGTGGGAAGCATCCAGAGCAAACATCGGACTGTGAGGTCCTTAAACTCACGGACCATGATGTCCTTAACCTTGACCGTAATTTCTTAAAACTAACAATCAACCATAATGATTTTAAGCTGAATGCACCTTGGTTAAAGGGTACATCTCGTCACTCCTTTGATATTTGTCGTTGTAATTCCTCAACGTCTTCAAAAAGGCGACGGGTCCCGGCAACCACGCGTAACATTGGACTGTGGAGTCCTTAAATCCACGGACTATGACGTCCTTAACCTTGACCGTGATGTCTTAAAACTAACATTGGACTGTGGAGTCCTTAAATCCACGAACTATCATATCCTTAACCTCGACCGTGATGTCTTAAAACTAACATTGGACTGTGAGGTCCTTAAACTCATGGACTATGATGTCCTTAACCTCGACCGCGATGTCTTTAAACTACGGTGTCCTGGAAAACATCCAGAGCGGAGCCTGGTCCTCGCTAAACACGGCAGTGAACCCGTGGGAACCATCCAGAGCAACCCCTAACTCCGTGAAATACGGATAAGGACAACTTCACCCATCACTTGCGGGTCCTCACGACTCGTAAGGGAGTAACTTCTCTTGTGAGATCCTTACGACTTTCAAGAGAAAACACACTTAGGAATCCTCACGATTCTTAAGGAGAAATTACACCTACGGGATCCTCTTGACCGGTAAGGAGAAAATTCTTTATGAGACCCTCACGACTCATAAAGTCGAAAAGTCTTATGTGACAGATCCTAACCCTGTTTTCTATGCCATCACCACTCTACAATGAGCCCAAGACTGACAGCTATATGCTATCTACAGACCGCACTTGATAAAGTCACAAGGCAAACAACACAGCAAGAAAAAAGAAAGCAGAGAAATGACACAAGACATTACGAAGAACGTGCATCTTTTATTCATGAATTCGACTGGGTACAAAATACATCATATGAAAGAATAGAAGAACAAATAAATTTTATTCAAAATTACATATGGTACAAAATTTTTATTGAGAGGAAAGCTCTTTCAGTAGTCCAATCAGCCGCTCGCGCACTTCTCTCAGCCCCTCTTCCTGATCGGCTGCCGCGGCCAACTCTGCTTCGACCTGGGCTCGCTGCTGCAAGTAAGATGAGAGCTGTTCCTCGACGGCCCACTGAGCTGCTTCACGATCTTATGCATCCCGCTCAATGACATCGAGCTTCTGCTTCAATGTTTACCCATCAGAGATACATTGCAGAAAGCCCACGAAGATAACTTTCACCTGGGCAGCGTTCGCGTTGACCTCAGCATGCAGTCGAGCAGACTCGCTTGAAGTTTCTTTGCATTCCCTTCGCTTTAAAGCCACTTCTTATTCGAGATGGCGGAAGTAAGAAGCGCTCTGCTCGATCCACGCCGCCCGCTGAGTTCTCATAGCCAAAATTTCAGGTGCCGGACGCTTAAGCTCAAGCTCATGCTAGCAAGCCTCGATCTTCCGGCAGCGATTAACCCAAGATTCAACGACGCCCTCACCATGAAAGTTCATGAGCGTCGCCAGCATAGGGTTAACCTCTGCGGAAAAATCCGCAGCAGATGTGGGAGTCTCTGCATCAAATTCCTCGATATACTCGGTCAGCATGCGTAAGCTGGTCACAACACCTTTGGATGATGGACGCCTGGAAAAGGGCCCGGACAACATTATAATACGAGACTCGAATGGGGTTGGAGTCGATGTGATCGCTGCAAAATAGATCATAATCAGATGTCGGCTCAGGAAATAAAGAAAACAAGAAAAAAGTAGAGTCTACTATACCGGCTGCAGCAGGGGGCAAAGCTGGGAGTACTGGTGGCACAACGACAACATCGTTCCCTCCTTCAATTCGTAAGGCTACAAACAATATAAAGAAGGTTTAGAAATAATGCGACTGCCCGTCAAAGAAGAGGACGTCGTTTAGAGAAAATACTTACCGACACCAGCAGGTGGACTAATTTTTGACAAGAAGGAGAAGTGTGGGTGCAACACCTGGTACAGATGGTCAAGAAGGACTCCTACAAAGACACAATAATGTAGCGTCAGTACATAAATTATACAGCCTAGAGATAAGACCGGTGAATCACAAATCCATACCTTCCAGCATCTGAGACGGTGCGAGAGAAGGAAGAGAAGTGGTCACCGTCAAAGCGGTAACTGACGGCGCTCCCTCGGTAACGCGACATCAGCACTAGCCGCACCTGCGTTAGAAACAAGATAAACCCTGTCAAGAAGGATTACAGAATAAAGAAAGAAGGGCGGTGACCCAAGATTTACCTGATGAGTCGTCGGCCGGAGCCATAACGAGGGCGTCCCTTGATGCAACGGTGGCGTCTCCCTCCTCCATTGGGATGGTCTTACCTCCCGTTGCCTCATCGCCTGACTCTACAGGAGTCGTCGTCACGCTCGCGACATCGAGAGACGACAAGGAACCGTAGGCAGGGAGAGCGATAATCGGAGCGGTGCCCGACTCTTGAGAAACAGCGGCCATCTAGTGCTCAGCGATCATGCTCGTTTCTCCCGTTACCACCTCGGGCTCAGTGGTCGCAACCGCCTCATCCATCACTGCCGTAGGCTCATCAGTAGCAGCCGTTTCATCTACTGCTGCCTCAGGATCAGCCATAGCAGCTATCTCACCCGCCGCCACCTTGGGCTCGGCATTGGTAGCCATCTTGGGCATAGCAGTCGTGACTGTCTTGTCAGCCACTATCTCGAGCCCGGCAACTATGGTTACATCGCCTACCGTCGCCTCGGGTTCCGCAGCTACCTCCTCCACCACCCCCTCAGGCTTGGTGATCGCCGCCACTCCTTCAGTAAGACTCGGCCCTGCAGGACAAGATATATAAGAACTGATAGTTTAAAACTTTGACAACAAAGCCTCAAAAAACACATTACCTAAGGTGGAATTACCGTTGGCTTCCCGAGCTACACGTGCCGCCCGTCTATGAGCAGTAGACAAGGCGACCGGGAGCTCCTCTAAAGGAGTAGCAGTGGGAGTAACGGCACTTGAACCTGCTCCCGTAGCCAAAGCAGCGCTACGCTCCCTTGCTGCACGTCTCAGGCGCTTCCTTTCCTCCCGGGCCGTCACGACAGACCTCTTGGAAGCCTCCTTCAGCAAGGCGTCGTCGTCCGCATTCAGGGTTGCCTACAGAGCCATCAAGGCTTCCATCATCGATTTTTTAAGTAGGGCCTCTTGCGGCAATCCCGAAGAGGCTGGGACTTCGGTAGCTGGCCTGGGGAGAATTTCCGCATCGGCTTCCGAGGTAGGTCTTGTGGTCCCTGAGATAAGGCAAAGAGAGGGTCAGATTACTCATAAGAAATGGAAGCAGAAACATAGCGAACCGAAATGTACCAAGGCCTAAGGACGCTCTAAGTCGTTCCTCCTCCTCGAAAGTCTTAAGAGAAGCGGCGAGGGCTTCTTCGGTAGAAATGCCTGTGAAAAAAGGAAAAGCGTTAGTCAAAAACAACGGTAGAGGTACGATGCAATGACGAAAAATACAACTAGTGATTACCTGATTGCGCGAGTTTAGCCAACCACTCGTCGCGCCTTGCCAATCGCTCAGAAGCTGCGATGGCGGCCGCCAGATCAGTGTCATCTGGCGGTATAAATAGGCCCTCGTTGGTCCCGTACTCACTCAAGCCCTCGTTATAAGGAGCATGAGGTTCCTGACCAAACGCAACATCGGCAGAGAGGATCGACTTCTTCTTCCTCTTCTGCGCGCGAACTCCGGTCGCACCCAAAATCAGCTTACGCTTCGTGGGCACCTTAGGACGGTGGGTCCCGATATCCGAGCCCATGCCGGATTCGGGAGAAACCACGTTGACCGTCTCCACGGGAGCACGGGACGCTGAGGGCATGTCCACAGGATCACGGGGCAATCCACGCGTGGGGCTTAGCATATGTGGAGGCTCAACTCCAACATCTCCTCTTAGTGGAGGAGGGACAGGGGTCCTTCGCTTTAAGGGGACGTTGCGATCGCTGGCGGGGGGCACACCCTTGCGATCAAGCAGCAGCCGCTTCTCTTCCCTGATGACAGCGCCCATCGCGTGCTGATACCAAGCCCCGTATACGTTGAGGGCCCGTGGAATGCAACTCGGCTCGCTAATGAAGAAGTGGGAGCCTGTGTTTAACCGCATAAAGTGATGCAGTGTGCTCCGTATTCCCTCTCTGGTGGCCGCAGGCTCTTCCAAAAACGCCTCCAGTGGAACCCCCTGGTTATAACTTAGCTGCTGAGCAAAACGATGGGGGCTGTATCTCATAAAAAGTGCCGCCTCATTTTGCCTGAATACGAGGAAGTCCGGCCTGATGGAGTATAGATGTAGAATCTCCCGGGCTTTCAACACGGAGGCCCCGTCCATGAAATTATCGCGCAACGCCAGCACCGCCTTGGAGGTTTCCGGGCCGATTGTCAGGACCTTTTCCGTAAAAGATATACCAGCTCCGACCGTGCGCGGACGAAGAAGCAACCCCCTAGCCTCCCGTGGAGGCGGATTCACGATAGAAGCACCGATCAGCCGCATAACTCTCGGGAATCTGTACTTCTCGTAAAATGAGGGTCTTTTATGAATATCAAATACCCCGAGCACGTGCATTTCCATCCACGAAGTAAAGTAGTGCATCGAGAAATTGGCAGCTTGCACCCCCGGTTCAGTTGCGTCCGCCGCCACGCTAAGACCATAGTACAGGTGGGCCAACCCGGCAATCCCGATGGCCAATTGTATGCCAGCCACCATTCGATATGCTGGGTAGAAGTCAGACGGCCTCATATAGTGAGGGTACATGGGGAGCGCAAACCAGCACAACCATAACCCAGAAACCCGAGAAAGAAAGTCTCCTCGTCGATACCCGGAGCAGCGATTTCCGACAAAGGAATGGTTGCGACATCGGGGAGATAAAAGCCTTTTTGATCGGCTTCCAGTGCTAGTCGAAGATCTAAGCCAAGGCCGAAGAGGTCGTCAAGCTTGGCAAATTTTTCGCCCCGTTGCGATAGAATCTCCGGTCGAAGAAAGCGGACAATGAAGTCTGCGAAACTAACTCCCCGGCCTCCCGATTCCAAGAAAAGACTTTCATACATATTCAGCACCTTTATCAGACTCGGAAACTGGTGCTGAATAGCGTTCTCCGGCGTTAAGTCCATCACCAACGGCTTGGTGGCAAAAACGTATTCGTCCGGAGGAAGTAGCTCCTCATAGTGCTCCCCCCTCACCGGCAGACCGGAAATCTCAGCAAATTCTTCTAGAGAGATGGAAACTTCCCTGTCCATTAGAAGAAAGGTATGGGTGGGGATGTTCCATTGCTCCACGAACGCCTTAATCCACCATGTCGGAGGAGCAGAATACTTGAACAGCGAGGCGTAAACCGCAGGGTACAGACTGATCTTCAGCAAATGCGCCTTCTTCGCTGACAAAATATAGCTGGGCTACTGCAAATACCCGGCCGAATGTCGAGGAGTCAATCCAATGTTGTAGGGTTGTCCCCAAGGGCGCGACTCGCCCTGGCATATGCGCCGCCCCAAAATATCCAAGGCTGCCGGCAGCTGCATGGGTATGGCAGCAATCGAAGGTTGAAGAAAACCCTCCGAAGTCCAGTTAATGACCTCCACGGCATAGTTCACCGGGGGTATATCTGCGTACGAGATCGATGAGATCGGATCCGATGGCGTCGTACAGGAGAAGTTTTGGCGACCTTTGATTATTTGGTCATACCACCTACCCACAGGTGATGGTTTTTGTACTCCGGGTCATAGTCCTCAATGAGAGCAAGAACCTCCCGGTCTACCGGTGCTTCGGGGAATCCTCCCTCTGAGCGGAAAAACGGGAACGATAGATCAGAAGACATGTCGCCTGCCAGAAAGAACGAGATTCAATTATCAGTGTCATAATTTAATCTTAAAAATCCCGACGCTCGGTACTTTAAAATTTGTACCACACTGCAATGCAGCGGGAAGGGGACCAAAAGGGGACCCACAAAATCCAGATGACAATGCATCAATTAATAAGACAGCCTCATCATTGGATGAGACTGTCAATTAATGAGGAAATCCCCAAAGAATATTCTCATTGAAAGAGAAATCTCTCGAGACAAGGAGAAAATCTCCCTTTCAGAGAAAAGCTCTATAACAGAGTGACACTTGTCAAACTCTGGTCACGAGGGAATAAAATTCCTTAAAGAGCCTAGCTCTGTAATGATGATGGAAAATCCATCAAAAGTTAATGAAAATTAATTCCTGAGAATTAAAATTCTGGGATCTTAAAGATCCATGAAAAAACTCTTAAGAGTTCTTCATCAAAAGATCAAAAGATCTATATTGTCAAAAGAGCAGAGCTCTGACCCAAGGGCTAAGAAACCCTAAGGAAGGATCTATTTAGATCTATGGGTTCATAAGAGCAAGGCTCTGTCTATGAAACCCTAAAGGGGTTTTTTCTTTAGATCAAAAGATCTCTGAGAGCAAAGCTCTGATCAATGGGTTAGAATTAATTTAATTTAATTTTTACCTAAATCTAGTAAAGTTCTAACTCTTGAAAGTTCTTAGAAAGAAGAGCAAGGTTCTGAAATAAAATTCTTGAAGAGAAGATGATAATCATCTGAGGACCAAGCGTCCTATTTATAGGCGCTGAAGCGCCTCCTCAACTTCTAAGTTGATCCAAGGACTCAGATGTTGCCACCGCTGCACTCACGTGTGCGCCACGTGAGCGCAACGGTGGGGGGGGGCATTTCTTTTCCCCAATCAAAGCAAAGCCCTGTTTTGAATTTCAAAATTCAAAAATTGAAGCAACGCTTCAGATCCCTTGCGCTGCACGCTGCGCGCCACGTGTCAAAAGCAGACACGCCAGCGCCGAGAGCGCTGCGCCGTAGGCAGCGTACCTCCAATCAGAGCAAAACTCTGTTTCAAAATTCAAAATTAAAAATTGAAGCAACGCTTAAGATCTCTTGCGCTCCGCGCTGCGCGCCATGTGTCACACGCAGGCGCGCTAGCGCAGTTGCGCTGCGCTCCGCGCTGCGCGCCACGTGTCAAACGCAGGCGCGCTAACGCAGTTGCGCTGCGCTCCGCACTGCGTGCCACATGGAGAATGAAGGTGCGCCAGCGCTGGAATTAAAAGAAATCCTCACCGTTAGATCAAAAGATCTAATAATAATAAATTATTAATTAATCAGAATTAAAATTCTGTTATAGAAAGATTTTTCAATCTTATTAAAACAAGAAGATTATCTTCTGTAAAACAGAAGCCTTAGGATCAAAGATCCAACGGTGGGAAATATTCCCAGATCAATCAGAGAAAAATCTCTCAAAATTGATTTAACAAATCAATTGGCCCTATATAAAGGCCCCTAAGGCTTCAAGTCTCAGGAAGAAGAGAAAAAAAAACCCTCTGCAAACATAGAGAGAAAAACTCAAAGAGAAAGAAAGGCAAGCCTTTGAAGAAAGAAGATCATTTTCTTCATCTTTAAAGGCAAAGAATTATATTCTTGAAAAAAGAACAGAGATGAAATCATCTCATTAAAAAAGAAGAATCCTCTTCTAAAAAGATCAGAGATCTAAGAACAAGATCAAGGTCTTCAATAAAAAAGAAAAATATCTAATTATAAAAAGATTTAAAGAAGTACTTTACTTCATTAACAGATCTTTTGATCTATAAAGGTAGAGCCTTTTGACGAGACTAAGAACCTTGGTTCTTGGATCTTGAGGTAAGGCCTCTTTTGAAGAACAAAAAAACTTGTTCTTTGATCTTAAATTGATCAAAATGCGCTCTGCGCTATTGGACAGTGCTTTGCACTCTTGAATTGCGCCTTTGCGCTTATTGGACTGGCGCACTGCGCCAGAACGCGCCACGTGTCAACCAAAGAATAGTTTGCGCTCTGCGCTTCTAAAAATAACGCACTGCGCTCTTGGACTGGCGCACAGCGCCAGAGCGCGCCACGTGTCACTCACTGGCGCACCCATAAACTGGCGCAGCGCACTCATAAAGAGCAGTGCGCTAACGAACCAGCGCTTAGCGCTAAGCGACACGTGTCACCCTTATGTGCGCTAGCGCAATGCGCTCTTTAATTGGCGCAAAGCGCCTGATGCACCACGTGGTGCGCTGTCAGAACATACCTTGTTCTGATAAATGCTATGCATTATTAAGAGGGCAGAGCCCAAACAAAGGCCTAACAGGCATAACAAAAATAAAATGTTAAACATTTTTAACTGGACTTAGCCCAATTCTGGCCATAAGTCCTCAATTTAAATTGAACTGAGTGAATCTGCTCTTCTAATCAATTTACACCCGGTTCGAGGGTACATCTCTTTACTCCTCTGACATCCGTCGTTGTAATCCTTCAACGTCGTCAGAGAGGTGACGGGTCCCGACAACCATACATTGCTACGGACTGTGAGGTCCTTAAACTCATGGACTATGATGTCCTTAACCTTGACCGTGATGTCTTAAAACTAATATCGGACCGTGGAGTCCTTAAGTCCACAGATTATGATGTCCTTAACCTTGACCGTGATGTCTTAAAACTAACATCGGACAGTGGAGTCCTTAAATCTACGGACTATGATGTCCTTAATCTCGACCGCAATGTCTTAAAACTAACAATGGACCGTAATGTCCTTAAACTAATTATCGACTGCAATGTCACTAAACTAAACAATAGAGCCCAATTGCTCTCTTGTCGGATCTAAACGATCCCGTTAACTTGATCTTAGTCTAAAATTAGAATAACGTGTCATTAACAAACGTTTAAGTTGATCTTAGCCTCAAATGAGGCTAACGTAAGCTTAAACACAAACCCCCCCAAATCCAAATCTAAGAAAGATACGGATTTGGACTAGTCCACGCCCAATAGGCGACAACATAACTCAGTCTCCGTATACAATCCACGGGCAACCAAACACAAAACAAACACCCACGACACGAAATGACCATCTGAAGAGGGAGAAAGTTGTTACCGTGATGCGGTAGCGTAATTAACTGCAGGGGCTTGCGCCTGCAGGGAAGAGCGTCCCCACAATCAAAAAACCCTCAAACGAGGGGGAATCTGACGAAGTCTGCTACATCGGCCGCATCTGTTTAAACCTTCGATACATGATGCCATAAATCAACTTGGCATCTTCGGAGAGATGGACGGATAGTACCAATTAGCATCTGCCCCGAATTTCAGGCAAGACGTCCGCCGCGTCTCCGCCGCGTCTTTCGGAGGGGAACAAGTGGTTTAAGCTCCGCTTTTAAAATTGAGTAGTTTTCAAAAACAAACCGAATAGCTTTTACTAGCTTTTTCTAAAGAGGTCACTTCCGGTGAAGGGATCTCGGCACTTTCCTCATCGAATGAGGTGCTGGATATTCATCAAGAAATACCACTATACAAAATAAGAACTAGAGAAGCTATTAAAACAAAACCGAGTGGGTTGTAGCATTTGCTAGTTTTGCAAAAGAGGCCACTCCCGGTGAAGGGATCTCGGCGCTTTCCTCATCGAATGAGGTGCTGGATATTCATCAAGGAATACCACTATGCAAAAAAAAAAACTAGAGCTACCTTTCTAAAATTTCGATTCTACAACATCTTTAGGTTTCTTTTCTTTTCATTAATCTCATTAATGAAGTCCAATCATTTATGTTTCTCTAAACATCACATAAAAATAAATGAAAATAGAACGTATGCTTATGCCATCCGCATTCGCCACAGGGCCCCGTCATGCACCGTTGGGTTACTTAACTAATAGCAGAGCGGGGGCTGGACTAGCGCGGGTGCAAAACATAAGCAACGTTTATTATATATATCATATATATATATAGCATTCGTCTCACGCAGTTGTTCTCCACCGAAAGACGCGACCGGAACGTTGGGACGTCTGGCCTGAATTTTGGGGGCAGATGCTATTTGGTTTTATCTGTCTACCTCTCCGAAGATGCCAAGTTGATTTATGGCACCGTGTATCGGAGGTTTAGATGGATGCGACTGTTGTAGCAGACTTCATCAGATTCCCCCTTGCTTGCGAGGGGTTTTTGATTGTGGGGACGCTCTACCCTGCAGGCGCAAGCTCCTACAGTTAATTACGCTACCGCATCGCGGTAACCACTTTCTCCTGCTACAGAAGGTCACTTCGTATCGTGTGTGTTTGTTTTATTTTTGGTTGCCCATGGATTGTATACGGAGACTAATTTATGTTGTCGCCCGTAGGGCATGGATTAGTCCAAATCCGTATTTTCTTAGATTTGTGTTTGGGTTGGTTTAAGGATCGTTAATCTTGTTTTAGATTAAGATCAACTTAAATGCTTGTTAAGGATACGTTAGCCTAATTTTAGACTAAGATCTACTCAACAAGGTTTTAGGATCATTTAGATCCAACGAAAGAGTATTTGGACTCTATCGTTTTAGTTTAGGGACATTGCGGTCCATTGGGTTTAAGGACAGCGTAGTCCATGAGTTTAAGGACCTCATAGTCCGTAAGGTTTAGAGACATCATAGTCTGGTTTTAAGACATCATAGTCTGTACGGTTTTAAGACAGCATAGTCTGTAGAGTTTCTGTTTGTCGGGACTCGCCACCTCTCTAAAGACGTTGAAGAATTACAACGACACATATCAGAGGTATGAAGAGATGTACCCTTGAACCAATATTGGTTGGAAGATCTATAGTCAGGTTTGGGACTAAGACCAAAAAATATTGCAAGCACATGGGCTCGTTTAATTTGAATTGGGGACTTATGGCTAACTTGGGCTCAGCCCACTCAGTTTTGAATAAAATGTTGAACATTTGTTTGGGCTCAGTCCCTTTTTTATCCAACAATACTGAGCATTGATTTGGGTTCTGACACCCCTTTTTCTTTTTGTCTTTTACTGAGTGTTGAACACTCTTTATTATGGCGCTGGGTTCTATGTGATGAATGTAGAGCACTCTATGTCAAGAAGCACCCACGTGAGGAGCATGTGGCGCGCTTGGCGCCAACCAATGAATGCAGAGCGCTCCTTATAAAAACAGAGCCCACATGAGGAGCACGTGGCACTCTTGGCGCTTGGCGCCTACCAATGAGTGCAGAGCGCTCCTTATAAAATAGCGCCGACGTGAGGAGCACGTGGCGTGCTTGGCACTTGGCGCCAACCAATGAGTGCAGAGCGCTCCTTATAAAAACAGCGCCCATGTGAGGAGCACATGGCACGCTTGGCACTTGACGCCAACCAATGAGTGCAGAGCGCTCCTTATAAAAACAGCGCCCACGTGAGGAGCACGTGGAGCGCTTGGTGCTGAGCGCCAGACTTGGAGCGCTGAAGCGCTTCTTTGGCAGTTCTGGTTAATTCTGTGCTCTGAGAATTAAATTCTCGTTTATAAGAGACTTTGTCTCATGGATTTAAGAACTGAGTTCTTCTTTATGAGGAGATATTATGATCTCTTTTGTTTTTCTGTATGAGAGACTTTGTCTCATGGACCGAAGAACTAAGTGTAGGGTTCCTAGGAACACTAGTGAGGTCTCACAAGGCATCGATCATGCCAATATAAAATTTTACGGTGCCTACAAACCCTAAACTACGGATCGTTTGCTAGATTTCTAGGCGAAAAGCATAACTAGTTAACACTTAACTAAGGGATACGGATATACAACCTTTGTAGATCCGGTCCTCCACCTCCACGGATCCGAGATGAGGTCGTCTCCGCTGTCCAAATCAAATCCGGGCTCTAGCGTCGGCTTCTTCGGAGAATGGGCAAGCTAGGTCGTCGATGTCCATGCCGAAGATGATCTACGTCGAGGCATCGCTAGATCAAGCTCACAACTTCACCAAGTCATGAAACTTGTGAAGTAAACACACTCTACTACTTGGCAAGAGGTAGAGGATGAAGAAATAGGAAGTGGGTAGACTTTAGTTTTGGATTTCTCACTCTTTTCCAACAATCACCATTGATGGAGCTTGGTTTTCTTCACTTGAAGAATGAAGAAGAAGAAGGAAATAGTTATGATAAGAATTATTTAAAATGAAAAGAATAATCCATTCTTATCATAAGTGAACCATGGTTAGTTGTAGAGAGTTAATCATGGTTAAAGGAATGGTTAGGGTCAAACTAGAGACAAAATGGTCACTTAGTCAAAAGATCAAGAAGCTTCAACTAGAATCCAAAATTAGCAACCATTTCATTTCATTTTCTTTTATTCATTTATCACAAATAAATGGATAATTAAATAAGATAAATGAATAACAAATAATAAACCCTAACCATCATCTTAACCTTTGTTTAATTCTATACACTTAACCAAAAACCATGTATCATCAAACATGATACAAACATGTGCACAAAATCATATCGCATATTTAATGCGCACATCCGAGCGAGAAAATCCAATTAAAGTGAACCGACACTAGTTAATGCAAAGTAATATATCAAATATATAATTATGCATTAAATCATTAAATCAACACTTGATTTAACGATCCGGTCATATCGTATATAACCGACTAGTATCCAATGTATCGGTTTATCGAATCAATCCTTGATTCGATAACTAGGGTATATCGCATATAACCTAATCGATACATTCATTGCGAGAATGAAATACGGTATCACATACACGCATTATTCTCGGTCCCGCACATATCTCATATGCGCTCCTATTTCGTTTCGCTTGAACCAGGAAACCTCTGTGTAGGACTCTAAAGACTCGTCAATACGCCGGCAGCAGGTGATGATCATATCAAGCACCCACAAGCCGCAAGCGGTCTGCTAAACGTAACGGCCACCCGGATATTGAGCGATCTGAAGATCGACGAGCAAGCCCGCTCACACTCCAGTGAATCCAACCAGTAACACTACCGTACAGTCCGGTCTGATCGTCTGATATGTCGCATATCTCGCCTAGGGGTGGTAAACGTCAGACCCCAATAGCTCGATAAGTCGTGTCGATATGAGGTCTATAACACTTCGAGAAACTACTGGTAACACTTACCAGTAAATCTCAGCAACCCTGGCCAGGGATTTCCTGTTATAGCCAATCGAACACAGCGCAACATCAACCCCCTATACCGGGAGAGACGAATCCCCTCCTATCGCTCATTGCCTCCATGTGACTCGGGACTGTACCCAAAATCCACCGTTTTGCACACCCTCTTGGACGTGGTAAGATGGAAATCAAAGCACAGTGGGAACCACACAAGACTCTATGACGATCTCGGGTCAACAGACTACTCTGTACCAGTGTCACCAGAGAACTGCCATCTGACGTGAGGTATAATACCATCTGGGAGTTCTCGGCGAGTCCGTCCAGTGTACCCAGTCTCTACTGAGCACCCGTATATCATCTCTGATGTCAAACACCAATGGATATGGGATCATCCATCGCCCATCTGTATGGGTCGAGAAGGTATACGCTAGTCTACTCTGGTATATCGATGCCCCGTCTCGATATACCCACGACTAGGGACTGTGAAGGATGTACTTATGGACTACCATGTCCCCACTAGTATGATCCGCATCATAGTCCAGGTAGTCAAGTACACATCCTAAGGGCTTTACCAACATGTAACAGAAAGACAAACAGTATACACGTTAAGGTAAAGAGCAACCAGATAGCATACTATCATGTCGAGCAAGAAAGTCCTCCCTATATATGTCCCAGCATCCACTACAATATACATCCTATGTACAGTAATGGCCTCTAGGGCATACATATAACTAACAATCTCCCACTTGCACTAGGGCCATCTGTAGCAGTGGTTGTAGTATCTCATACTCAACCATCCCATAAAAGTCTCTCTCTGGGAACAGGCCTTTGTGAGTGGATCCGCTGTGTTGTCCTCTGAGTCTACTCTCCAAACCTCGATCACCCTGGAGATCAATCATCTCCATGATCAAGTGATACTGCCTTAGAATATGTCTGGATCACTGATGGGACCGGCGTTCCTTGGCATAAGCCACAACTCCATTGTCACACAATGGGAGGAACATAGTTCATCTCATGAACCAATATACACCCAAACAGCCTCTTTGGTAGCATCTTAAGTAGCAATGTATCCTGCCTTTATCGTCTAGTATGTCACGGTATCTAGCTTGGAACTCTTCCAACATACCGTCCCTCTACTGAGGATTAAGACAATGCCTGCGACTGACATTCAGTCGTCTTTATCACCCTGGAACCCTTCCAGTGATTCTCCTCAGGATCGATTGACACCACCTCACTACATCTAGTGAGTTTCCTAACATCCATTTAGATCTATCTTATAGATCCAAAATCTAGGAGTTAGTAGGTATCATTATGATCCTATATGGAGAATCATTGTGATAAACGGAGATTGATCGAGCGTAGCATAGGAAACTCCTTCCCTATCAAGAGTATGTCATCCACGTACTCTACGAGGATTGTCATCATACTCCCTACTACCTTTTTGTTTATACAAGGTTCATCTACCATTTTGATGATGTCAACTTCTTTGACTTATCCATCAAAACAGACGTTCCAACTCTGCGATGCCTGCTTTATCCTATAAAGCATCTTGCACACGTTTCCGCTGCTCCCACTGTCTATGAGGCCCTCTGGCTGTGTACTTATAGACGCATTCTTCCAAATCATCATTTAGAAAAGCAGTCAAGACACCCAACCACCAGATATCGTAGTCATGGTATGTAGCCGTGGCAAGTAGGATCTGGATGGACTTAAGCATAGCTACTTGAAAAGGTTTCATCATAATCCACTCCTGGTCAATGACGAAAACCTTTAACTAGTCTAGCTTTGAAACTCTCAACTTTTCCATCTACACCAAGTAATCTTCTCAAGATATACTTGCTCCTGATGGGGATTTAACCCTTCAGATATAGCAACTAAAGTCCATACTTTGTTGGTGTACATGGATTCCATCTCAGATCGCTAAGCATCCAGCCATTCTTACAGAGTCTCACTCCTGATGGCCAGCTCGAAACTAGTTGGGTCATCATCTCATGATGCAATCCTCGCTCCCACTGTCATAGAGAAACCGAAGTATCTCTCAGGTGGGTGAGGAACCCTACTAGATCGGCGGAGAGGCTGAGGTTCGTTCGTATCTACTGAATCCTCTGGTTCTACCAAATCATCTGATGTAGTTTGTATAGCTGGAACTTTTCCAGTTCTACATAACAGACCTTGCCTCGAGCTTGTCCGGATTCTGCTTTTAGACATAGGCCGGACAACCCCAAATCTTAACTAACTTAAGACCTGGGCTCTTACCACACCATATCACATATGAAGTGGTAGGCAACTGATTTGATTCGAACTCTATTCAATAGGTATGCAGCTTCTCAAGCGTATAATACCCAAAAGGAAAAAGGTAACTCAGTAGTACTCATCATAGAGCACGTCTTATCATATAGGGTGTGATTGCTCCGCCCCGATACATCATCGTGCTATGGTGTATACAGAGGAGTAATGCTGAGAGAGAATCTCATTCTTCTTTAGAATAGTCCAGTATTTCCGTGCTCAAGTATTCTTCTCCTTGATCACATCAAAGGACATAATACGTATTTTGGTTCTCTACTTCTAACTTATATTCTGTGAATATCTCAAAAGGTTCGGACATGTGTTTCAACAGGAACATATGTCTGAATCTCGAGAGATTATCAGAGAATGTAATGAAGTATAAAGAACCGGTCTTGGCAAGTGTAGACAGGGGACCTTTATACATCAACATGTATCATCCCAAGAGTTCATTAACTCTTTCTCTGTTTCCAATAAACGGAGCTATGGTCATCTTATCTTTGTGACATGACTGGCGAGTTTCATAAGATGTAAATTCAAACTGATTTAAACATGCATCTATATGTAACTCTAGCTAGTCGGGTCACATTGATCTGACCTAGTCTACAATACCTCAAGAAGAATTCGTTCATTTCTGAACTCTTCCTCTTGTGTGTGTTCCATATACTAAGAACTGTAGTTTGATTTAGAACATCAATGCTTTTAGATAACGTGCCTGAACCGATCAACTTTTGATATAGGAAATGTTCAAAACATTATCCAACAATACAAAATTTTATCCTTTCTTTACTAATAAAGAGACTGATATGATTTTGTATATCTGGTTCGGTATCTAATAACATTCGTTCAGAATCAATGTATTGGTAATACAGGGTGACAGTGACCAACAGACTTGGCTGCAACACTTGCCCCGTTTTCTGCCTCATGAAACTTATCACCCGTTCTCAGTTCTCTACCTTTCTGTAGCCCTATGTAACAGATTACATATCTGGGATCCTGATCTGGTATCAAATACCCAGGACGCAGAGGATACTGAGAAACAGTTCTGTATAATGAACACACCCGAAGATGATGCATCAGCATGCACTCTCTTCGTTTGGGCGGCACGGGAATTCTGGTAATCCCCAATTTCCTGCTCTGTCTTATAACAATTATAAGTTAGAGCGGGACCAACGTTCCCCAGCTCAGTATAACAAGCGGGTTCGGTCAATATTCCGTATTATTATCTTGATTAAGGCGTGATATGGTCGCTACCTGGAGAGAGAGAGAAGAAAACACTCAGCGTGCGCTCTTGCAAGAATAGATTGGTTATTTATTTTATCTAATCAGGATGGCTCCCACTGCTTTTTATCAAATCTTCCTTCAAACCCTAAAAGGAAAGACTAGCCGGGATTAATTACACACTACAAGTTTGCCAATCTTTCAGCCAGGCTAGTGTCGGTACTTTGAGGGAGGTCCCCCGTGCTTTCGCGCGAACCTAATTAATGTAAACCTCGTTTTCCCAGAGGCGTAACCCCGTTGACACCTTTCTAGACACCTACTTGATCGGCTAATTGTAATGTATAAAACTCTCCCAGGAGTAACTCTTACTCGCAGCGGGTATCGGGATCCAACTATCTCATAGAAGGTATGCAATCTCATTGCAAATTTCAACACTTGAAATTCCCGATAATATTTTGCCCCTAACCTCCTATGACCTTGACAAAGGCCAACAAACCATAGGATGCTAGTCAAGTTCAACCCGTCATTTCCTGATTGAATTAAACCCACCCGCACAGCCCTTGACAAAGGCCAACAAGGTCGCACGACTACCCTAACTCAATCTGCATCATATGCATAAGCAGATAAGCACCAGTTAGCTACCGCACACTGCGCCTTGACAAAGGCCAACAAACGCAGCACGAATACTAACTACTACTTATCTGAAATGACGGAGGGCTACGACAGGTTTTTCTGAAAACCTATTGCGTAATGAACTTGATATCGTTGTAGGATCGAATGAATTTTGAAATGGAGTGTTTTTGAGGCTTTTCTAGTTTTGCTAAAGGAGTCACTCCCGGTGAAGGGATCGTCGGTCCTTTCCTCGTCGAATGAGGTGCGGGATATATCATATATATCACTGTGCAAAGCAAAACACTTAAAAGCAATCAAAAGACAAACCGAGTGTGTAGCATCTGCCAGTTATTGCTAAAGGAGTCACTCCCGGTGAAGGGATCTCGGTCCTTTCCTCATCGAATAAGGTGCAGGATATATCATATATACCACTGTGCAAAGCAAGAACTGTAGCTACTTGTTTTATTTTGAAATTCGATTCTACAACATCTTAGGTTTCTTTTATTTCATTAATCACATTAATGAAGTCCCATCATTTAAGTTACCTAAACATCACAGATAAATACGACGTACACTTATGCCATCCGCATTCGCCTCGATGTCCCCTCGTGCACCGTTAGGTTAGGTAACTAACGGCAGAGCGGGGCAGGGCTAGCGCGGGTGTAAAACATAAGTAACGTCTATATAATATATCATATATACTATATACTGTATCTATCACAGAACATCACATGATCACATCACAGATATCGCAGCAGAAGAATCATATGAAATATTGGATATACTAGGACGTCCGTGTTTTCAATACGAGCCAGTATAAAACACGGATTCCACGGTCGTGATGAATAGCCAAACCCACACCCCTAGACCCCTACGAGAGCGGCAAGCAACCCTACCAATTCTGGAGTTAGGAGACCCGGACTCGACTCCTCGAGTTGGTCTCCCACTGGACTCCAGAACCTGGTTACTTGTGCCCTCCTCCTTGGGTCTATCCTAGTGCGGAAAAGTAAATAATATACAAACGGTGACTACTTCCGCAACCTGGAAGTGCCCCAATAAAAGAATATTACATACAAGTTTTTACATGAATAAGAATGAAAAACACTCATCTCACATAAAAACCCCCGGCTATTCAATCACGACGATCCAATATAACATATCCAGCAACACATAACATCACATGTCATCAACGTAAGTAAATATGCGCATCCCAATTGTCGTTGACATTTAGCAACGAAACCGGCGATATCACATATTACACTTACGGTCACAGAAAAGAAAGTGTAAAACTACAACAGTTGGAATCCGCAACCACCTCAGACATCGCATGCCTGACCAAATGAATTACTTAGACATTGCATGCCTAACAATTATAAACCCCGCATTTTAGTCTCATTATCGAAAACTCTTTTCAATATCAAGTCGGGTAATTCAACAAGATTCCCGACATCCTGATCGAATGCTCGTCGCAAACTTCAGTAGACAGTCGCACCCCCGATACCGTCGACGAAGTGCACCAAGGCGGAACACCGTTACCGGGAGCACCCGAACGGATGCTTTCGGCGACGGGGTTCTCCTACAGTCACTTGGTCGGGGCTATGGAGTGAAGCTGTCTATTAAGTTTATCCGGCGAGTATCCGCGTACGCTACGTGATTGCGACGGACTTTTGATCACATCAAAATTCCGTGGCAACCGATCAAGTGAGACTAAAGTGCTATGTTTATAACATTCATTTAGTTATCACATAACTCATTGTGAATTCCAATTATTGTATCACATTCCAGATAAATAGAAAATGTTAAACTTTCCGATCGAACAATCGAATACCCAAGTTTTCCCGATACAGATCAACACATGAAATAAGTCTAACAACATTCAGTTCGTGCCTCAGTACCAACGGTCCAGCCGTAGAAGGGTCAAGCCAACGCCTCACATGTGGCACGCCGTACTGCCCCAAACCCGAAGGTTCAAAGGGCAGTTCAAGACGGTCACATAATCGAGTTAAGGTTTGTTGTCTTCTAGAGGGACCATCGCGTTACTTGCACTACTTAGAACGTCGTTAAACTACGGAAAAATCCAACACTTGGAAATTTCCCGACAGGGGAAAAATTGGGTATTTATATCCGGTCGAACTTTTTAACATATTCTAAAATTTATCCGGAAAGCCAAACAGACAAAATTTGATACCCCGATCGAAACACCGAATCCCCAAAACAACTGCAGAAATTCAACTCTTGAAAAAATATTAAAAATTCCCAGGAAAACCAGCATACAAAATTAAGAATTACTGTGCAGAATGATACGCACAAAACGACAAAGCTGCCGCGTTTCCGCCGCACGAGACAGGCTCGTGCCGCGGAAACGCGGCTCAATGATGGAATCAGGAAGTCGAATTTTGCAGTATTCCTTAAAATTTCCTGCTGATTTCACTGAATATTTTTAATATGGAAAAATGCACTGTTTTGAAAAAAGTACAGAGAGCAAGTTTAGTTTAGGGTTCCGGGTTCGTTCGGACTTCAAATTCCGTCTGGACTTCGCCTAAGGCTCTAGCTAGGCTCTGATACCACTGTAGGGTTCCTAGGCACACTAGTGAGGTCTCACAAGGCATCGATCATGCCAATATAAAATTTTACGGTGCCTACAAACCCTAAACTACGGATCGTTTGCTAGATTTCTAGGCGAAAAGCATAACTAGTTAACACTTAACTAAGGGATACGGATATACAACCTTTGTAGATCCGGTCCTCCACCTCCACGGCTCCGAGATGAGGTCGTCTCCTCTGTCCAAATCAAATCCGGGCTCTAGCGTCGGCTTCGTCGGAGAATGGGCAAGCTAGGTCGTCGATGTCCATGCCGAAGATGATCTACGTCGAGGCATCGCTAGATCAAGCTCACAACTTCACCAAGTCATGAAACTTGTGAAGTAAACACACTCTACTACTTGGCAAGAGCTAGAGGATGAAGAAATAGGAAGTGGGTAGACTTTAGTTTTGGATTTCTCACTCTTTTCCAACAATCACCATTGATGGAGCTTGGTTTTCTTCACTTGAAGAATGAAGAAGAAGAAGGAAATAGTTATGATAAGAATTATTTAAAATGAAAAGAATAATCCATTCTTATCATAAGTGAACCATGGTTAGTTGTAGAGAGTTAATCATGGTTAAAGGAATGGTTAGGGTCAAACTAGAGACAAAATGGTCACTTAGTCAAAAGATCAAGAAGCTTCAACTAGAATCCAAAATTAGCAACCATTTCATTTCATTTTCTTTTATTCATTTATCACAAATAAATGGATAATTAAATAAGATAAATGAATAACAAATAATAAACCCTAACCATCATCTTAACCTTTGTTTAATTCTATACACTTAACCAAAAACCATGTATCATCAAACATGATACAAACATGTGCACAAAATCATATCGCATATTTAATGCGCACATCCGAGCGAGAAAATCCAATTAAAGTGAACCGACACTAGTTAATGCAAAGTAATATATCAAATATATAATTATGCATTAAATCATTAAATCAACACTTGATTTAACGATCCGGTCATATCGTATATAACCGACTAGAATCCAATGTATCGGTTTATCGAATCAATCCTTGATTCGATAACTAGGGTATATCGCATATAACCTAATCGATACATTCATCGCGAGAATGAAATACGGTATCACATACACGCATTATTCTCGGTCCCGCACATATCTCATATGCGCTCCTATTTCGTTTCGCTTGAACCAGGAAACCTCTGTGTAGGACTCTGAACACTCGTCAATACGCCGGCAGCAGGTGATGATCATATCAAGCACCCACAAGCCGCAAGCGGTCTGCTAAACGTAATGGCCACCCGGGTATTGAGCGATCTGAAGATCGACGAGCAAGCCCGCTCACACTCCAGTGAATCCAACCAGTAACACTACCGTACAGTCCGGTCTGATCGTCTGATATGTCGCATATCTCGCCTAGGGGTGGTAAACGTCAGACCCCAATAGCTCGATAAGTCGTGTCGATATGAGGTCTATAACACTTCGAGAAACTACTGGTAACACTTACCAGTAAATCTCAGCAACCCTGGCCAGGGATTTCCTGTTATAGCCAATCGAACACAGCGCAACATCAACCCCCTATACCGGGAGAGACGAATCCCCTCCTATCGCTCATTGCCTCTATGTGACTCGGGACTGTACCCAAAATCCACCGTTTTGCACGCCCTCTTGGACGTGGTAAGATGGAAATCAAAGCACAGTGGGAACCACACAAGACTCTATGACGATCTCGGGTCAACAGACTACTCTGTACCAGTGTCACCAGAGAACTGCCATCTGACGTGAGGTATAATACCATCTGGGAGTTCTCGGCGAGTCCGTCCAGTGTACCCAGTCTCTACTGAGCACCCGTATATCATCTCTGATGTCAAACACCAATGGATATGGGATCATCCATCGCCCATCTGTATGGGTCGAGAAGGTATACGCTAGTCTACTCTGGTATATCGATGCCCCGTCTCGATATACCCACGACTAGGGACTGTGAAGGATGTACTTATGGACTACCATGTCCCCACTAGTATGATCCGCATCATAGTCCAGGTAGTCAAGTACACATCCTAAGGGCTTTACCAACATGTAACAGAAAGACAAACAGTATACACGTTAAGGTAAAGAGCAACCAGATAGCATACTATCATGTCGAGCAAGAAAGTCCTCCCTATATATGTCCCAGCATCCACTACAATATACATCCTATGTACAGTAATGGCCTCTAGGGCATACATATAACTAACACTAAGTTCTTCTTTTTATGAAGGGAGACTTTGTCTCATGGATCTAAAAACTAAGTTCTTCTTTTTATGAAGAGAGACTTTGTCTCATGGATCTAAGAACTAAGTTCTTCTGATGTGAGAGTTAAACTCTCAAATATGGAGGAGATGTTATGATCTCTCTTCTTTTTATTTATCTTGAAGAAGGTTCTTCTTCTTAGAGCTTGCTCTTCTCTTTTTTCTTGCTGAGAGCTTGGAACTTATAGGGAGGTTTCTCTTCTTGAAGACTTGGAGTCTTGGGTCCTTTATATAGGGGAGGCTGATTTGTTGAATCAGTTAAAGAAATCTGTCATTGAGAGATCTCTGATTGATTTGTGGATTTTATCCACCGTTGGATCTTTGATCCAAAGACTTCTGTTTTACAGAAGAGATCTTTCTTGTTTTTAACAAGATTGGGAAAATATTTTCCCATACAGAACTTATTCTATATCTTGGTGATTTTTAATCACCATCGGATCTTTGATCCAACGGTGCTCTGATTTACAGAGCACAGTCTTTCTTGTTTGGAAAGATTTGAGGAGTATTTCCTCAACAGAATTTAATTCTGTAATTTGATTATTTATTAATCTTCATTGGATCTTTGATCCAAGGGTGGAGAACATTTAGTTCTAGCGCTGGCGCTCTCGTGCTTTGCACATGAGGCGCTGCCTCAGTGTCTTTGACTCTTAGCACCAGCGCTCTTGGTGCCAGCGCTCTCGTGCTTTTGCCCGTGAGGCGCTGTCTCAGAGTCTTTGACTCTTAGCGCTGGCGCTCTCGTGCTTTGCACATGAAGCGCCGCTTCAGAGTCTTTGACTCTTCGCGCTTGGCGCTCTCGTACTTTGCACGTGAGGCGCTGCCTCAGTTCAAATTTTGAACAGAGCGTTGCACTTTTATTGGGGGGAACAAATGCCCACCCGCTGCGCTCACGTGGCTCACACATGAGTGCAGCGGTGGCAGCCTTTCCACCGTTGGATTGTCTTGGAAGTCGGATCGACTTCCAACGCGTATAAATAGAGCCTTTGGACCTTTGATATGACTTCTGTTCATCTTCTTGTTTTCTGAGAATTTTATTCTCTCTTCAGAGTTAAGCTTTCTGTCTTAAGAACTCTCTTAGAGTCGAACCCGGTTGAAAATTTAGGTAAAGATCAAATCTTTGAAGGAATTATTTCATAATCTAGGGTTTCACCCATTAACAGAGCCTTGCTCTTCTCAGATCAAAGATCTAAAGAGATTTTTAGGGTTTCTTAATAGAGTTTTGCTCTTCTTAGATCATAAATCTAAAGAGATCTTTCTTAGGGTTTCTTAACCCATTAATGAAGAACTCTTAGAGTTCATTTTGCAGATCTTAAAGATCTCGGAGTTTTTAACTTAGTTAAAGCTTTGCCTTTTTAAGGGTTCTGATGGCTTGTTCCATCTTCTTCGCAGAGAATGGCTATTTAGAATTCTTGGGGAATTTTTATTTCCCTCATAATGACAGATTTGATTTCTGTTGCAGAGCGCTGCTCTCGAGGGACTTTACTCCTTGGCCCAATGATCCCCTCATTAAATGAGAATCTTCTGAGGATTTTTTCTTTAATGAGTGACTGTCCCATCAATGATGAGCCGTCACCCTGATTTTGTGGGTCCCCTTTGGCCCCTTTATTAGTTATATATATGCCCTAGAGGCCATTGTTGTACATATGATGTATATTATAGTGGATGCTTGGATATATATAGAGAGAGGACTTTCTTGCTCGACATAATAGTATGCTATTTGGTTTCACTTTATCTTAACATATTGACTTGTATTGGTTTACTTTCTTGCTCTCACATGTTGATAAAGCCCTTAGGATATGTACTCGACTACTGGGACTATGATGAGATCATACTAGTGGGGCCAGGATAGTCAACGAGTACATCCTATAACTGTTCCTAGTCGAGAGAGTATCGAGACAAGGCATCGATATTCCAGAGTAGACTAGCGTATACGCATCTTGACCCATATGATGGGTGATAGATGATCCCATATCCATCGGTGTTTGACATCAAAGATGGTGTACGGGTGCTCAGTGGAGACTGGGTACACTGAACGGACTCGCTGAGAACTCCTAGATGGTATTATACCTATCGTCAGATAGCAGTTCTCCGGTGACACTGGTACAGGTTAGTCTGTAGACCCGAGATCGTCATAGAGTCTTGTGTGATTCCCACTGTGCTTTGATTTCCACCTTACCACGTCCAAGAGCGCGTGCAAAACGGTGGCTTTTGGGTACAGTCCTGAATGTATGTTGATTCGATCGAAATGTTAAACATCGTCATGATATTCTGTAATGTGATACAATATGTGGAATTCATATAGTTAGGCATGAAATCCGTAATATGTGATATTTCGGGTTTACGATGTCTAAGTCGATTGTGGATTCCAAATGTTGTAGTTTTACACTTTCTTTTCTGTGACCGTAAGCTTAGTATGTGGGGTATTGCCGGCTTCGTTGCTATACATCAACGACAATCGGGATACGCATACTTGCTTACGTTGATGATACGAGATATTATGTGTTGCTGTGATATGTTATATTGGACTGTCGTGTTTTGAATAGCCGGGGGTTTTATGTGAGATGAGGGTTTTTATTTTCATTCATGTAAAATTCATTTGTATGTAATATTATTTTATTGGGGCACTTCTGGGTTGAGGTTGTTGTCGCCATTGTATATTATTTACTTTTCCGCATTAGGTAGACCTAAGGAGGGGAGCACAAGTAGCCGGGTTCTAAGGTCCAGTGGGAGGCTATCTCGAGGAGTCGAGACCGGGTCTCCTAACCCTAGAATTGACAGCGTTACTTGCCGCTTTCGTAGGGGTCTAGGGATGTGGGTTTGGCTATTCATCGCGACCATGGAATCCGTGCTTTATACAGGCTCGAAATAAAACACGGACCTCCTAGTATATCCAATATTTCATATGTTTCTTCTGCTGCTGATATACTATGATGTGATTATATTATATGCGTGAGACGAATGCTTTATTATTATATATGAGATATATAGTAGACGTTGCTTATGTTTTACACCCGCGATAGTCCCGTCCCGGTATGCCGTTAGTTAAGTAACCTAACGGTGCATAACGGAATATTGTGGCGAATGCGGATGGCATAAGCGTACGTTGTTTTTCGTTTCTTCTGTGATGCTTAGGAAGCATAAATGATGGGATTTATTAATGAGATTAATAAAAGAAAAGAAACCTAAAAGATGTTGTAGAATCAAATTTTCAAAAAGGGTAGCTACAGTTTTTGCTTTGCATAGTGGTATATGCGATATACATTGCACCTTATTCGATGAGGAAAGAGCCGAGATCCCTTCACTGGGAGTGACCTCTTTAGCAAAACTGGAAGATGCTATAAACTCACAGTTTAGTTTTTGATTGCTTGTATAATTCTTGCTTTGCACCGCGGTATTTGTGAAATGTCCTGCACCTTATTCGATAAGGAAAGAGCCGAGATCCCTTCACCGGGAGTGGCCTCTTTAGCGAAACTAGAAAGGCCTCAAAAACACTCCTTTTCAAAAACACTTGTTTCTACAACGATATCAAGTTCATTACGCTCATGGTTTTCTGGAAAACCTGCGTAGCCCTCCGTCATTTCAGATAAGTCCTACTTAGTATTCGCGCTGCGTTTGTTGACCTCCGTCAAGGCGTAATGTGCGGTAGCTAATTAGTGTTTATCTGTAAAAACATGAGATGTGATTGTTTTAGGGTAGTCGTACGACCTTGTTGACCTCCGTCAAGGGCCGTGCGAGTGGGTCTAATTCAATCAGGAAATGACGGGTTGAACTTAACTGGTACTCTATGGTTTGTTAACCTCCGTTAAGGTCATAGGATACTAGGGGCAGAATATTATCGGGAATTTCAAGTGTTGAAATTTGCAATGAGATCACATACCTCCTATGAGATAGTTGGATCCCGATACCCACTGCGAGTAAGAGTTACTCCTGAGAGAGTTTTACACAGGATAATTAGCCGATCAAGTTGGTATCTAAAAAGGTGTTAACTGGGTTATACCTCTGGGAAAATGAGGTTTATTCTAATTAGGTCCGTGCGAAAGCATGGGGAACCTCCCTCAAAGTACCAACACTGACCTGGCAGAAAAATTGGCGAACTTATAAAGTGTAATTAATCCCAGCTAGTCTTACCGTTTAGGGTTTTTAAGGAAGATTAGATAAAAAGCAGTGAGAGTCATCCTGATTAGATAAGATAATAACCAATTTAATCTTGCAAGAGCATACGCTAAAGTGTCTTCTTCTCTCTCTCTCCAGGTAGCGACCCTGTCAGGCCTTAATCAAGATAATATGGATGTATTGACCGAACCCGCTTATTATGCTGAGCAGGGGAACGTTGGTCCCGTTTTTTCTTATAATTGTTATAAGACAGAGCAAGAATTAGGAGTATATCCAGATTCTCATGCCACCCAAACGAAGAATAAGCATGCTGATGCATCTTCTTCAGGTGTGTTAGTTATCGAGAACTGTTTCTCAGTTCACTCTACATCCTGAGTATTAGATACCGGATCAGGATCCCATATATGTAATATGTTACATGGGCTACGGAAAGGTAGGGAACTGGGAGAGGGTGATCATTCCGTAAGATTAGGGAATGGTGCAAATGTTGCAGCCAAAACAGTTGGCGAATATCACCTTGTATTGCCAAACGGTAATACTTTGGTTCTGAACGAATGCCATTACATTCCGACCCTGATATGCAATCTTTTATCAGTTTCTTTATTGAGCAAAGAAGGATATAATTTTGTAGTACAGGATAATGTAATGAACATAATCCTGAATCAAAAGTTGATTGGATCAGGATCGTTAAATAATGGTATATACATTCTCAACCAAACTACAGTACGTAATGTGCAAAACACACATAAGAGGAAGAGTTCAGAAATGAACGAATCCTTCTTGTGGCATTGTAGACTAGGTCATATAAATGCAACACGGCTAGCTAAGTTACATAAGGATGGATATTTGAATCCGTTCCAATTTTCATCTTATGACACTTGCCAGTCATGTCTCAAAGGCAAGATGACCAAAACTCCGTTTAGTGGACACGGAGAAAGAGTTACGGAACTCTTAGGGCTGATACATAGTGATGTATGCGGTCCTATGTCTACACATGCCAGGAACGGTTCCTCGTACTTCATTACATTCACTGACGATCTCTCAAGATACGGATATGTGTTCCTGTTGAAACACAAGTCTGAAGCTTTTGAGAAATTCAGGGAATATAAGAACGAAGTAGAGAACGAAATGGGCAAAAGTATTAAGATCCTACGATCAGATCGAGGAGGAGAATACTTGAGCAATGAATTCTTGGATTATCTAAAAAAGAATAGGATTCTCTCTCAGCTTACTCCTCCCTATACACCACAGCACAATGGTATATCGGAGCGGAGGAATCGCACCCTATTAGATATTGTGCGCTCTATGATGAGCACCGCTGAGTTGCCTATTTCCTTTTGGGGGTATGCGCTTGAGACAGCCATATACCTATTGAATAGAGTTCCAACCAAATCAGTGCCCACCACTCAATATGAGATATGGGAGGGGAAGAGACCGTGTCTTAATTTCGTTAAGATATGGGGTTGCCCGGCTTATGTTAAAAAACAAAATCCAGACAAGCTCGAGGCAAGGTCGTTTCTGTGCAAGTTTGTAGGATATCCCAAGCATTCGCGAGGACATATCTTCTACCACCCTGAGGAACAGAAGGTGTTTGTTGCTCAGCATGCCACCTTTTTAGAAAAGGAATTTCTTACAAAGGAAATTAGTGGCGAGGAGGTAGAACTGGAAGAAGTTCCAGCAACACAAACTACGACAGAAGATTTGGTGGAACCAGAGGATTCAGTAGTACCCAACGAACCCCAGCCTCTCCGCCGATCTAGTAGGGTTCCTCATCCACCTAAGAGATACTACGGTTTTCTCATTGACGGTGGAAGAGAGGATTGCATCATGGAAGATGATGACCCAACTAGTTTCGAGCAGGCCATCACGAGTGGAGACTCTATGAAGTGGCTGGATGCAATGCGATCTGAGATGGAATCCATATACACCAACAAAGTATGGACTTTGGAACTTGCTCCTGAAGGGGTAAAACCCATTGGGAGCAAGTGGATCTTTAAGAAGAAACTTGGTGTAGATGGAAAAGTTGAGACTTTCAAAACTAGACTTGTTGCAAAGTGTTTTCGTCAACGACCAGGTGTGGATTATGACGAAACCTTTTCTCCAGTGGCTATGCTTAAGTCCATCCGGATCTTACTTGCCATTACTGCATACCATGACTATGAAATCTGGCAAATGGATGTTAAGACCGCCTTTCTAAATGGTGATTTAAAGGAGTGCGTGTACATGACTCAGCCAGAGGGCTTCGTAGAAAGTGGGAGCAGCGAAAAGGTGTGCAAGCTGCTTAAATCCATCTACGGGTTAAAGCAGGCATCGCTGAGTTGGAACATCTATTTTGATATTGTAGTCAAAGAGTTTGACTTCATCAAGAATGTAGATGAACTTTGTATATACAAGAAGGTTGCAGAGAGTAAGGTCATCTTCCTCGTATTGTACGTGGATGACATACTTTTGATAGGAAATTATGTTCCTACACTGCACTCGGTCAAGTTCTTCTTATCACATAGATTCTCAATGAAAGATCTAGGTGATGCCTCCTGCATTTTGGGAATCAAGATCTATAGAGATAGATCTAAACGGATACTGGGACTGTCCCAATCCAGGTACATTGGTACCATACTAAAGAGGTTTAGTATGGAAGAATCCAAGCGTGGGAACCAACCCACGATCTCTGGACTCACTCTCTCCAAAGAGATGTCTCCCAAGACTGATTTGGAGAGAGCTCGCATGCAAGGGATACCCTATGCTTCGGCAGTAGGCTCTATCATGTACGCGATGCTATGTACCAGACCCGATGTAGCATACTCACTAAGTGTAGTGAGTAGGTATCAAGCAGATCTTGGAGAGAGTCACTGGACAGCTATGAAGAACATTCTCAAGTACTTACGAAGGACTAAGGAGATGTTCTTAGTGTATGGTAACGGAGAACTCCAGGTGGAGTCCTTTACCGATTCAAGCTTCCAAAGTGATAAGGACGACTCTAAGTCGCACTCGGGATTTGTTTTTACCCTAAATGGAGGGGTGGTTTGTTGGAAGAGTTCCAAGCAAAAAACCATGGCAGACTCGACGATGGAGGCTGAATACATCGCTGCCAACGATACTGCCAAAGAGGCTGTCTGGATGAAAAAGTTCATCACTGAACTTGGTGTGGTTCCTTCCATTGAGCATCCAATACCTTTGTATTGTGATAACAATTGTGCTGTGGCTTTGGCCAAGGAACCCAGGTCCCATCAGAAGTCCAGACATATTCTGAGGCGGTATCACCTGATCCGAGAGATAATTGATCGCCGCGAGATCGAGATCAGGAGAGTTGACACGAAGGACAACACTGCGGATCCACTCACGAAGGCTATTCTCCAGATACAATTTGAGAGACTCTTCGGGATGTTGGGTATGAGATACTACAACAACTGGCCGTAGTGCAAGTGGGAGATTGTTAGTTATATATATGCCCTAGAGGCCATTATTGTACATATGATGTATATTATAGTGGATACTTGGATATATATAGAGAGGACTTTCTTGCTCGACATAATGTGGGGTTCCTAGGCACACTAAAGAGGTCTGACAAGGCATCGACCGTGCCAAAATAAAATTTTCCATGTGCCGAGAAACCCTAATGCGATCGTTAACTAGAGTTTAGGCGAAACAAGAAGCTAGCTAACAACTTAACTAAGAGTGAACGGAAAATACAACCTTTGTAGATCCGGTCCTCCACCTCCTTAGCTCCGTGATGACGTCCCTCCGCTGCGATCATCGGATCCCGGACTCTGGCGATGGTTTCGTCAGAGAAATGATCGGGCTAGGTCGTCGACTTCGATGCCGAAGATGATCTACGTCGAGGCAACTCAAGATTAAGCTCCAACTTCACCAAGTCATGAAACTTGTAAAGAAAACACCCTATACTACATGGCAAGTGGTAGAGGATGAAGAAATAGGAAGTGGGTTCACTTTAGAATTGGATTTCTCACTCTTTTTCTCATTTCACCATTGAAGCTAGCAAGTTTTCATGAAGCTTGAAGAAGATGAAGATGAAGAAAGAATAAAATGAATTATCTTAAGAAGAAAATCCAAGTCATTCTTATCATAATGCAACCATGGTTGAGTGTAGAGAATTAACTAGGGTTTAGTTAAACGGTTAGGTTAAGAGATGGAGACAAAATGGTCACTTAGTCAAAGATGCATGAAGCATCAAGAAACTTCTTGTATAAAACAAAAGCAACCATTTAGTTTCCTTTTTCTTTTAACCAAAATAAATAAAGTAAATAAAACCTTAACCATTTATCTAAACATGGTGTATAGCATACACACACCTAAGTTTGCATGTATCATCAAACATGATACAAACTAGTACACAAAACTATATCATATATACAATGTGCACATCAAGTGAGAAAATCCATTTTAAGTGAACCAATATTAGTTAATGCAAAGTAATATATCAAATATATAATTATACATTAAATCATTAAATCAACACTTGATTTAATGATCCGGTCATACTGCATATAACCGACTAATATTAAGTGTATCAATGTAGCGAATCAACACTTGATTCAGTAACCCGGCTATATCACATATAACCTGCCGATGATACAAATCGCGAGAATAAAATACAGTATCACATACTGGTATTATTCTCGGTCCCGCACATATCTCATATGCGCTCTTATTTCGTTTCGCTTGAGCCAGGAAACCTCTGTGTAGGACTCTAAAGACTCGTCAATACGCCGGCAGCAGATGATGATCATATCAAGCACCCACAAGCCGCAAGCGGTCTGCTAAACGTAACGGCCACCCGGGTATTGAGCGATCAGAAGATCAACGAGCAAGCCCGCTCACACTCCTGTGAATCCAACCAGTAACACTTACCATACTGTCCGGTCTCGTCGTCTGATATGTCGCATATCTTTCCTAGGGATGGTAAACATCAGACCCCAATAGCTCGATAAGTTGTGTCGATATGAGGTCTATAACAGTTCGAGAAACTACTGGTAACACTTACCAGTAAATCTTAGCAACCCTGGCCAGGGATTTCCGGTTATAGCCAATCGAACACAGCGCAACATCAACTCCCTATACCGGGAGAGACGAATCCCCTCCTATCGCTCATTGCCTCCATATGATTCGGGACTGTACCCAAAAACCACCATTTTGCACGCCCTCTTGGACGTGGTAAGGCGGAAATCAAAGCACAGTGGGAATCACACAAGACTCTATGACGATCTCGGGTCTACAGACTAACCTGTACCAGTGTCACCAGAGAACTGCCATCTGACGTAAGGTATAATACCATCTGGGAGTTCTCGGCTAGTCCGTCCAGTGTAACCAGTCTCCACTGAGCACCCGTATATCATCTCTGATGTCAAACACCAATGGATATGGGATCATCCATCGCCCATCTGTATGGGTCGAGAGGGTATACGCTAGTCTACTCTGGTATATCGATGCCCCGTCTCGATACACCGATGACTAGGGACCTTGAAGGATGTACTTATGGACTACCATGTCCCCACTAGTATGATCCGTATCATAGTCCAGGTAGTCAAGTACATATCCTAAGGGCTTTACCAACATGTAACAGAGAGACAATCAGTGTACACGTTAAGGTAAAGAGCAACCAGATAGCATACTATCATGTCGAGCAAGAAATTCCTCCCTATATATGTCCAAGCATCCACTACAATATACATCCTATGTATAGTAATGGCCTCTAGGGCATACATATAACTAACAATCTTCCACTTGCACTAGGGCCATCTGTATAGCAGTGGTTGTAGTATCGCATACTCAACCATCCCATAAAAGTCTCTCTCTGGGAAAAGGCCTTTGTGAGTGGATCCGCCGTGTTGTCCTCTGAGTCTGTTCTCCTAACCTCGATCACCCTGAAGATCAACCATCTCCATGATCAGGTGATACTGCCTTAGAATATGTCTGGATCATTGATGGGACAGGCGTTCCTAGGCATAAGCCACAACTCCATTGTCTCACAATGGGAGGAACGAAGTTCATCTCATGAACAAATATACATCCAGACTGCCTCTTTGGTAGCATCTTAAGTAGCGATGTATCCAACCTTTATCGTCTAGTTAGCCACGGTATCTAGCTTGGAGCTTTTCCAACATACCGTCCCTTTATTGAGGGTAAAGACAATGCCTGTGACTGACATTCAGTCGTCCTTATCACCCTGGAACATTTCCAGTGATTCTCCTCAGGATCGATTGATACTATCTCACTACATCTAGTGAGAGTCCTAACATCCATTTAGATCTATCTCATAGATCCAAAACCCAGGATTTAGTAGGTATCACTTTGATCCTATGTGGAGAATCATTGTGATAAGCGGAGATTGATCGAGCGTAGCATAGGAAACTCCTTCCCTATCAAGAGTATGTCATCCACGTACTCTACGAGGATCGTCACCATACTCCCAACTACCTTTTTGTTTATACAAGGTTCATCTACCATTTTGATGATGTCAAACTCTTTGACTATTACATCAAAACAGACGTTCCAACTCCGTGATGCCTGCTTTATCCTATATAGCATCTTGTACACGTTTCCGCTGCTCCCACTGTCTACGAAGCCCTCTGGCTGTGTACTTACAGACGCTCTCTTCTAAAACATCATTTTAGAAAAGCAGCCATGACACCCAACCGCCAGATATCGTAGTCATGGTATGTAGCCGTGGCTAGTAGGATCCGGATGGACTTAAGCATAGCCACTGGAAAAGGTTTCATCATTATCCACGCTTGGTCGATGACGAAAACCTTTAACAAGTCTAGCTTTGAAAGTCTCAACTTTTCCATCTACACCAAGTAATCTTCTCAAGATATACTTGCTCCTGATGGGGATTTAACCCTTCAGATTAAGCAACCAAAGTCCATACTTTGTTGGTGTATAAGGATTCCATCTCAGATCGCTAAGCATCCAGCCATTCTTACAGAGTCTTACTCCTGATGGCCAGCTCGAAACTAGTTAGGTCATCATCTCATGATGCAATCCTCGCTCCCACTGTCATAGAGAAACAGAAGTATCTCTCAGGTGGGTGAGAAACCCTACTAGATCGGCGAAGAGGCTGAGGTTCGTTGGTAACTATTGAATCCTTTGGTTCTATCAAATCATCTGATGTAGTTTGTATAGCTGGAACCTTTCCAGTTCTACATTACAGACCTCGCCTCGAGCTTGTCCGGATTTTGCTTTTAGACATAGGCCGGACAACCCCAAATCTTAACTGACTTAAGAGATGGGTTCTTCCCTTTCCATATCTCATATGAAATGGTAGGCATCTGATTTGATCGGAACCCTATTCAATAGGTATGCAACTTCATAAGTGCATAACTCCCTAAAAGGAAATAGGAAACTCAGTAGTACTCATCATAGATCACACCATATCTCATAGGGTGTTATTGCTCCGCCCCGATACACCGAGGTGCTGAGGTGTATACGGAGGATTAATGCTGAGAGAGAATCTCATTCTTAGAATAGTCCAGGAATCCCGTGCTCAAGTATTCTCCTCCTTGATCACATCAAAGGACATAATACTTATACCCGTTTTTGGTTCTCTACTTCCAACTTATATTCTGTGAATATCTCAAAAGGTTCGGACTTTTTATTCAACAGGAACATATGTCTGAATCTTGAGAGATCATCAGAGAATGTAATGAAGTACAAAGAACCGGTCTTGGCATGTGTAGACAGGGGACCTTCATACATCAATATGTATCATCCCAAGAGTTCACTAACTCTTTCTCTGTTTCCAATAAACAGAGCTATGGTCATCTTATCTCTGTGACATGACTGGCAAGTTTCACAAGATGTAAATTCAAACTAATTTAAATATGCATCTATATGTAACTTAAGCTAGTCGGGTTGCATTGATATGACCTAGTCTACAATACCTCAAGAAGGATTTGTTCATTTCTGAACTCTTCCTCTTGTGTGTGTTGTATATACTAAGAACTGTGGTTTGATTTAGAACGTCAATGCTTTTAGATAACGTGCCTGAACCGATCAACTCTAGATATAGGAAATGTTCAAAACATTATCCAACAATACAAAATTATATCCTTCTTTACTAATAAAGAGATTGATATGATTTTGTATATCAGGTTCGGTATCTAATAACATTTGTTCAGAATCAATATATTCAAGTAATACAGGGTGACAGTGACCAACAGACTTGGCTGCAACAATTGCCCCGTTTTCTGTCTCATGAAACTTATCACCCGTTCTCAGTTCTCTACCTATCTGTAGCCCATGTAACAGATTACATATGCGAGATCCTGATCCGGTATCACATACCCAGGATATAAAGGATACTGAGAAACAGTTCTCTGCAATGAACACACCCGAAGATGATGCATCAACATGCACTCTCTTCGTTTGGGCGGCACGGGAAATCTGGTATTTCCCAATTTCCTGCTCTGTCTTATAACAATTATAAGTTGGAGCGGGACCAACGTTCCCCAGCTCAGTATAAAAAGCGGGTTCGGTCAATGTATCCATATTATTATCTTGATTAAGGCGTGATATGGTCGCTACCTGGAGAGAGAGAGAAGAAAACACTCTGTGTGCGCTCTTGCAAGATCAGATTGGTTATTATTTTATCTAATCAGGATGGCTCTCACTGTTTTTTATCAAATCTTCCTTCAAACCCTAAAAGGAAAGACTAGCCGGGATTAATTACACGCTACAAGTTCGCCAATCTTTCAGCCAGGCCAGTGTCGGTACTTTGAGGGAGGTGCCCCGTGCTTTCGCACGAACCTAATTAATGTAAACCTCATTTTCCCAGAGGCGTAACCTCGTTAACACCTTTCTAGACACCTACTTGATCGGCTAATTGTAATGTGTAAAACTCTCGCAGGAGTAACAATTACTCGCAGTGGGTATCGGGATCCAACTATCTCATAGAAGGTATGCAATCTCATTGCAAATTTCAACACTTGAAATTCCCGATAATATTTTGCCCCAAGCGATCTATGACCTTGACTGAGTCAACAAACCATAGACCGCAAGTAAAGTTCAACCCATCATTTCTCGATTGAATTAAACCCACCCACACGACCCTTGACTGAGTCAACAAGGCCGCACGACTACCCTAATCCAATCGCATCATATGCTTTATAGATAAGCACTAATCAGCTACCGCACATTACGCCTTGACTGAGTCAACAAACGCAGCACGGATACTAACTATTACTTATCTGAAATGACGGAGGGCTACGACAGGTTTTTAAGAAAACCTTTTGCGTAATGAACTTTATATCGTTGTAGAATCAAATGATTTTAAAATGGAGTGTTTTTTAGGCTTTTCTAGATTTGCTAAAGGGGTCACTCCCGGTGAAGGGATCGTCGGCCCTTTCCTCGTCGAATGAGGTGCAGGATATATCATATATACCACTATGCAAAACAAGAACTAGAGAAGGCATCAAAAGACAAACCGAGGGTTGCAGTATCTGCCAGTTATTGCTAAAGGAGTCACTCCCGGTGAAGGGATCTCGGTCCTTTCCTTATCGAATAAGGTGCAGGATGTTCTACAAGGAACACCGCGATGCAAAGCAAGAACTGTAGCTACCTGTTTTATTTTTGAAATTCGATTCCACAACATCTTAGGTTTCTTTTATTTCATTAATCACATTAATGAAGTCCCATCATTTAAATCACCTAAACATTATAGATAAATACGACGTACACTTATGCCATCCGCATTCGCCTCGACGTCCCCTCGTGCACCGTTAGGTTAGGTAACTAACGGCAGAGCGGGGCAGGGCTAGCGCGGGTGTAAAACATAAGTAACGCCTATATAATATATCATATATATCATATACAGTATCTATCATCACATATCAAATGATCACATCACAGATATAGCAGCAGAAGAAACATATGAAACATTGGATATACTAGGACGTCCGTGTTTTCAATACGAGCCTGTATAAAACACGGATTCCACGGTCGCGATGAATAGCCAAATCCACACCCCTAGACCCCTACGAGAGCGGAAAGCAACCCTACCAATTCTAGAGTTAGGAGACCCGGACTCGACTCCTCGAGTTGGTCTCCCAGTGGACTCCAGAACCCGGTAACTTGTGCCCTCCTCCTTGGGTCTATCCTAGTGCGGAAAAGTAAATAATATACAAAAGGTGACATCTTCCGCAACCTGGAAGTGCCCCAATAAAAGAATATTACATACATCAAATTTTTACATGAATGAAAATGAAAAACACTCATCTAACAGGAAAAAAAACCCGGCTATTCAAACACGACGATCCAATATAACATATCCAGCAACACATAACATCACATGTCATCAACGTAAGTAAATATGCGCATCCCAATTGTCGTTGACATATAGCAACAAAACCGGCGATATCACATATTACACTTACGGTCGCAGAAAAGAAAATGTAAAACTACAACAGTTGGAATCCGCAGCCTCTTTAGACATCGCATGCCTAATCTAAATGAATTCCTTAGACATCGCATGTCTAACAATTATAAACCCCGCATTTTAGTCTCATTATCGATAACTCTTTTCAATATCAAGTCGGGCAATTCAACAAGATTCCCGACATCCTGATCGAATGCTCGTCGCAAACTTCAGTAGACGGCTGCACCCCCGATGCCCCCAACGAAGTGCACCAAGGCGGAACACCGCTGCCGCGAGCACCCGAACGGATGCTTTCGGCAACGGGGTTCTCCTACAGTCACTTGGTCGGGGCTATGGAGTGAAGCTGTCTATTAAGTTTACCCTGCGAGTATCCGCGTACGCTACGTGATTGCGACGGACTTTTGATCACATCAAAATCCCGTGGCAACCGATCAAGTGAGACTAAACTGCTATGTTTATAACATTCATTCAGTTATCTCATAACTACTTGTGAATTCCAAATATTATATCACATTCCAGATAAATAGAAAATATTAAACTTTCCGATCGAACAATCAAACACCCAAGTTTTCCCGAAACAGCTCAACACATGAAATAAGTTTAAAAACATTCACTTCATGCCTCAGTACCAACGGTCCAGCCGTAGAAGGGTCAAGCCAACGCCTCACATGTGGCACGCCGTACTGCCCCAAACCCGAAGGTTCAAAGGGCAGTTCAAGACGGTCACATAATCGAGTTAAGGTTTGTTGTCTTCTAGAGGGTCCATCGCGTTACTTGCACTACTTAGAACGTCTTTAAACCACGGAAAAATCCAGCACTTGGAAATTTCCCGACAGGGGAAAAATTAGGTATTTATATCCGGTCGAACTTTTCAAGATTTTCTAAAATTATCCGGAAAAAGACAGATGAAGTTAAACTTCCCGATCGAAACACCGAGTCCTCAATACAACCCAGAAAACTCAACTCTTGAGTAAATATTAAAAATTCCCAGAAAATACAGTAATCAATATAGGACATTACTGTGTAAAGCACGTGCCAAGAATCATCTTTTTGGCCGCGGAACCGCCGCAAATGCTAGGGTGGGGCCGCGGTTCCGCGGCTCTTTGGTGGACTTGGGCTCACGTGCTTCACAGTAACTCTTATAATACCCTGCTGTAATTTTTGGATATTTTTAATTTGGAAAAATCCACATTTTCAGAAAATGTACAGAGAAGGGTTTGAGTTAGGGTTTCGGGGTTCGATCGGATTTCTAATATCGTCTACGCATCACCTAAGGCTCTAGCTAGACTCTGATACCACTGTGGGGTTCCTAGGCATACTAAAGAGGTCTCACAAAGCATCGACCATGCCAAAATAAAATTTTCCAAGTGCCGAGAAACCCTAATGCGATCGTTAACTAAAGTTTAGGCGAAACAAGAAGCTAGTTAACAACTTAACTAAGAGTGAACGGAAAATACAACCTTTGTAGATCCGGTCCTCCACCTCCTTAGCTCCGTGATGACGTCCCTCCGCTGTGATCATCAGATCCCGGACTCTGGCGATGGTTTCGTCGGAGAAATGATGGGGCTAGGTCGTCGACTTCGATGCCGAAGATGATCTACGTCGAGGCAACTCAAGATCAAGCTCCAACTTCACCAAGTCATAAAACTTGTGAAGAAAACACCCTATACTACATGGCAAGTGGTAGAGGATGAAGAAATAGAAAGTGGGTTCACTTTAGAATTGGATTTCTCACTCTTTTTCTCATTTCACCATTGAAGCTAGCAAGCTTTCATAAAGCTTGAAGAAGATGAAGATGAAGAAAGAATAAAATGAATTATCTTAAAAAGAAAATCCAAGTCATTCTTATCATAATACAACCATGGTTGAGTGTAGAGAATTAACTAGGGTTTAGTTAAACGGTTAGGTTAAGAGATGGAGACAAAATGGTCACTTAGTCAAAGATGCATGAAGCATCAAGAAACTTCTTGTATAAAACAAAAGCAACCATTTAGTTTCCTTTTTCTTTTAACCAAAATAAATAAAGTAAATAAAACATTAACCATTTATCTAAACATGGTGTATAGCATACACACACCCAAGTTTGCATGTATCATCAAACATGATACAAACTATTGCACAAAACTATATCATATATACAATATGCACATCAAGTGAGAAAATCCATTTTAAGTGAACCAATATTAGTTAATGCAAAGTAATATATCAAATATATAATTATACATTAAATCATTAAATCAACACTTGATTTAATGATCCGGTCATACTGCATATAACCGACTAATATCAAGTGTATCAATATATCGAATCAACACTTGATTCGGTAACCCGGCTATATCACATATAACCTGCCGATGATACAAATCGCGAGAATAAAATACAGTATCACATACTGGTATTATTCTCGGTCCCGCACATATCTCATATGCGCTTTTATTTCGTTTCGCTTGAGCCAGGAAACCTCTGTGTAGGACTCTAAAGACTCGTCAATACGCCGGCAGTAGATGATGATCATATCAAGCACCCACAAGCCGCAAGCGGTCTGCTAAACGTAACGGCCACCCGGGTATTGAGCGATCAGAAGATCAACGAGCAAGCCCGCTCACACTCCTGTGAATCCAACCAGTAACACTTACCGTACAGTCCGGTCTCGTCGTCTGATATGTCGCATATCTTTCCTAGGGGTGGTAAACGTCAGACCCCAATAGCTCGATACGTCATGTCGATATGAGGTCTATAACAGTTCGAGAAACTACTGGTAACACTTACCAGTAAATCTCAGCAACCTTGGCCAGGGATTTCCGGTTATAGCCAATCGAACACAGCGCAACATCAACTCCCTATACCGGGAGAGACGAATCCCCTCCTATCGCTCATTGCCTCCATGTGATTCGGGAATGTACCTAAAAACCACCGTTTTGCACGCTCTCTGTGACGTGGTAAGGTGGAAATCAAAGCACAGTGGGAATCATACAAGACTTTATGACGATCTCGGGTCTACAGACTAACATGTACCAGTGTCACCAGAGAACTGCCATCTGACGTAAGGTATAATACCATCTGGGAGTTCTCGGCGAGTCCGTCCAGTGTACCCAGTCTCCACTGAGCACCCGTATATCATCTCTGATGTCAAACACCAATGGATATGGGATCATCTATCGCCCATCTGTATGGGTCGAGAGGGTATACGCTAGTCTACTCTGGTATATCGATGCCCCGTCTCGATACACCCACGACTAGGGACCTTGAAGGATGTACTTATGGACTACCATGTCCCCACTAGTATGATCCGCATCATAGTCCAGGTAGTCAAGTACATATCCTAAGGGCTTTACCAACATGTAACAGAGAGACAATCAGTGTACACGTTAAGTTAAAGAGCAACCAGATAGCATATTATCATGTCGAGCAAGAAAGTCCTCCCTATATATGTCCAAGCATCCACTACAATATACATCCTATGTATAGTAATGGCCTCTAGGGCATACATATAACTAACACATAATAATATGCTATTTCGTTTCACTTTATCTTAACATATTGACTTGTATTGGTTTACTGTCTTGCTCTCACATGTTGATAAAGCCCTTCGGATATGTACTCGACTACTGGGACTATGATGAGATCATACTAGTGGGGCCAGGGTAGTCAACGAGTACATCCTATAACTGTTCCTAGTCGAGGGAGTATCGAGACAGTGCATCGATACTCCAGAGTAGACTAGCGTATACGCATCTTGACCCATATGATGGGCGATGGATGATCCCATATCTATCGGTGTTTGACATCAAAGATGGTGTACGGGTGCTCAGTGGAGACTGGGTACACTGAACGGACTCACCGAGAACTCCTAGATGGTATTATACCTATCGTCAGATAGCAGTTCTCCGGTGACACTGGTACAGGTTAGTCTGTAGACCCGAGATCGTCATAGAGTCTTGTGTGATTCCCACTGTGCTTTGATTTCCACCTTACCACGTCCAAGAGGGCATGCAAAATGGTGGCTTTTGGGTTCAGTCCCGAATCACATGGAGGCAATGAGCGATAGGAGGGGTTTCGTCTCTCCCGGTATAGGGAGTTGATGTTGTGCTGTGTTCGATTAGGTATAACTGGAAGTCCCTGGCCAGGGCTGATATGGAGTGCTACCGGTAAGAGTTATCAGTAGTTTCTCGACCCGTTATGAGCCTCACATCGACACGACTTATCGGTTACTGGGGTCTGACGTTTACCACCCCTAGACCGTATATGCGACAAATCAGACGAAAAGACCGGACTGTACGGTAGTGTTACTGATTGGATTCATAGGAGAATGTACAGGCTTGCTTGTTGATCTTCTGATCGCTCAATACCTGGGTGGCTGTTACGTTTAGCTGACCGCTTGCAGCTTGTGGGTGTTTGATATGATCATCACCTACTGCCGGCGTATTGACGATTCTTTAGAGTCCTACACAGAGGTTTCCTGGCTCATGAAAAACGGAGTAGAAGCACATATGTGATATGTGCGGGACCGAGAATAATACGATATGAGATACCGTATTCTATTCTCGCGATATGAGATATCGGTCGGGTATATGTGATATAGCCGGGTCATCGGATCAAGTGTTGATTCGATGAATTGGTACATGTTATATTAGTCGGTTATATGTAATATAGCCGGATTATCGGATCAAGTGTTGATTCGATAATTTAATGTATAATTATATGTGATATATTACGTTACATTAACTAATATAAGATCGCTTTATTGATTCTTTTTCTCACTGGATAATACATTGATGTATATGTCATATATGTTAATTGTATTATTTTCTTTTTTTACATTATGTATTATATATGTGATATATAATATTGTAACATGTTAGGGTTACAAATTCAACAAGGTTGATGAGTTTAAACCATAATTAGGGTTAGCATTTGGGTTAGCTATTTGCATGAGCTTTCATGAAGCTTCATGAACATTTGACTTAGTCTTTCATCTTTGTTCTTTTGTGTAGATATTAGTTAACCCAACCCAAACCCTTAACCTATGGTTTGTTCTCTACAAGGGTTAAGCCTCTCATTCTTAACCCATGGTTGTATTTGTAACCACAACAATAATTCATTATTCATCACAAAAGGTTTTGAGCTTTCTTCTTCTTCTTCAAGCTCTTGGAAAAGCTTCACTAGCTTTTGGTATTGTGATGATTTTGAGTGAGTAATAGAAAACAAAAGAGAGCAAAATTCCTACTTCATCATCCTCATCTATTCTAGCCACTTAGATTAGGGTGTTCACTTCTCTAATAAGTTGATTAGTGAAGTGTTAGCTTGGGTTTGAGATTCTTCAAGGTAGATCATCTTGGATCATGAAGACTACAAGCAAGGTGTCTCATTTACCTCATGGAGCCACTCGAGAGTCGGAGTTCATGTTGATCGCAGCGAAGGGACCTCAACACGGAGCTTATGAAGCGAAAGAACAGACTACAAAGGTTGTAATCCCTATCTCTATACTTCTTTGTATATGATATAATTTTTGTTACCCTAGAAATTCTAGCTAGATTCATGGTTAGTAAGGTTTGCACCTCTCTAATTTTTAAAATAGCATGAGTGATGCTACCAAACCCTAGACTAGGTGCAAGGGTAACCCAACACCCTTTCCACTGCATTGCAGTGTGGTACAAATTTTAGGTACCAAGTTTTAGAATTTGGACTGTAGCATTAACAGCTAACCCTTGTTCCTTTTCGTGCAGGTACTATGTATTTCGATACTTCGTTCCTATTTGTTCGTCCGGAGAGCGCATTTGCTGACGTGCCAGTAGACCGGGAAGTTTTTGCACTGATCAAAGATCACGACCTGGAGCAGAAGTCTCTTCATTTATGGGGGTTGTGGTACAACCAAATCATTCAGGGTCGACGCAGCTTCTCTTGTGCGATGCCTTCAGAGCCGATCTCCGCTATTCACTACACCGACTCACCCTAAGTGAACTATCCTATGGAGGAGGTTAACTGGACCTCGGAGGGTCACCTCCAGCCTTCTATGGCTGTAATACCCGTACAGCCTCCAATGGCTTTGGATATCTTGGGGCGACGTATATGTCAAGGCAAGTCGCGCCCTTGGGGACAGCCATACATGATAGACTTGACTCCCCGCCATTCAGCCGGATATCTGCAGTGGGCCCGATACATCTTGTCGGCTAAGAAATCGCCGCTGCTGAAGCTTAGGTTGTACCCCGCGATTTATACTTCTCTCTTCCAGTATTCCACGCCCCCTGTATGGTGGGTCAAAACTTTTTTGGAACAATGGAACGTCCCAACTCATACCTTTCTCCTATTAGATCAGGAAGTTTCAATTTCTTTAGAGGAGTTCGCGGAGATCTCCGGCTTGCCTGTCAGAGGGGAACATTATGAGGAGATATTACCCCCTGACAAGTACATTTTCTCCAGTCGATCAGTAGTGATGGGTCTGACCCTAGAGAATGCCATTCAGCACCGATTCCCAAGCTTGATTAAAGTGTTAAATATTTATGAAAGTCTGTTCCTCGAATCCGGAAGCCACGGGGTCAGCTTCACAGATTTCATCGCCCGTTTTCTTCGTCCGGAAGTCCTGTCTAAACAAGGTGCGAAGTTCGCCAAACTCGACGATCTCTTTGGCTTTGGTTCGGATAACCAGCCGGCAGCAGAGGCGAATCAGAGGAATTTCTTTCTCTCGAACACCCCGGTCGTCTCTTTCGCAGAGCTCGCAGCTTCCGACGTCGACGAAGAGACGTTCTTTTGGGGGTTTCTTGTCCTATGGTTAAGCTGGTTTGTGCTCCCCATGCACCCTCTCCACATGAGGCCATCCATTTTCTACCCGGCTCACCGAATGGTTGAAGGGACATGGGTTGCCGTCGGGGTTGCTGGCTGGCTCATTTGTATCATGGCTTAAGCTCAGTGGCAGACACCACTCAGCCGTAGGTACAGCCCATAAACTTCCCACTGCATTATTTTACGTCGTGGATCGAGCTTCATGTGCTCGGTGCTTTCGGAGTTCACAAGCAGCCCTGCTTCTACGACAGTTATAACTTTCCTCGGGTTATGCGGCTAGTTGATGCTTCTGTTTTGGAACCGAATTAGCGAGAGGCTCGGGGTCTGATTCTTCACCCGCGTACGGTCAGGGATGGCATGACCTTCGTCAATAAGGTCATGAATATCAGCAAAAAGTCCAATAAGGTGGTGCAATCGTTGCGAGACACCCTTAAAGACGGGGCTCCCGCGTTGAAGGCTCGTGAGATCTTGCATTAGTACTCGATCAGGCCAGGCTACTTGGTGTTCAGGCAAAACGACTCGGTGCTTTTCATGAGGTACAACCCACACCGTTTTGCCCAACAGTCGGGTTACAACCAAGGCGTGCCCCTTGAGGCTTTTCTGGCGGAACCGGTTGCTACTGAAGAGGGTATTCGGAGCGCTCTGCACCACTTCATGCGCCTAAACACCAGGTCCAGCTTTTTGATTAGTGAGCCGAGCTGCGTTCCAAAAGCCTTGAACGCATGCGTGACATGGTACCAGCACGCGACGGGTGCTGTCATTAAGGAAGAAAAAAGGTTGCTGCTCGATTGCAAGGGTGCAGCCTCTGCTAGAAATCCAACCGTTCCCCTAAAGCGACGGACCATCGTTCGTCCTTCCTTGAGAGAAGATGCTGCGGTTGTGGTCCCGCGCGCCTTTCCTGATAAGCCTCTACCTCGTATGCCTGTAAAAGTGGTAGCTGCAGCGTCTCCCGAGTCTGGCGTGGGTATGGAGATCGGGACTCTCGCCTAAAGTTGCCCGCCAAGCGCAAGCTCCTGTTGCCGGCTGCCGGCGGCCGCTCGCAAAAGAAGAAGAAGTCGTTGTTTTCTGCCGACGTCGTACTCGGCCAGGAGCCTCATGCTCCTTACAGCGAGGGCTTATGAGAGTATGGCACTAATGAGGGTTTGTTCGACACGCCTGCGACCGACACCGATCTCCAGGCTGCTCTTCTGTCCTCTGAGCGACTGGCTTACAAAGAGGAGGCGCCGATATCGCTTGCGGCGATGGGTATGCTCTAGACACATCACTTCGGGTTTATTCCTTTTCTTTTATTATGCTCTTATTAATACTTCCCTCTTTGCCAGATATTTCTGCTGAAGAGGCTCTTGCGGCTTCTCTCCGGACTTTTGAGGAGGAGGAGTGGCTCCGCGCTTTCTTGGGCTTAAGTATACCCTATTTTATCACGCTTTTATTATATATATATATATATATATATATATATATATCTTTTTTTATATTTGTGCTCTAACGCTTCCTTTCGCCTTACTGCAGGGACTACTTCAGCTCGAATTATTCCAGATGTAGCGCCGATCACAAGCGGTGATGCACAAGCATTGCTAGAGCCGGCCACCACAGTCATGGCTATCCCTAAGCCATCGCAGGAGGCTTCGCTAAAACAGCCGATGATGGACGCCGTAGTGGTGCCGAAGGTAGAACTTGGCTCAGATGATGGCGACGGCATCCCCTTGTCTGAAGTCTTGAGGAGATCGGCCCTCACGGCTCAAACCGAAAGGAAACGCAAGAAGCGCACAGCAAAGAAACGTGATGCCGCCGTGGACGTAGGTGCTGGCTCGAGCACCATTCCATCTGCCTCTATTCCTTCAGAGGGTGCTTCAGCTGCCCTGTCTACTGCCCATAAGCAGGCTACGCGCGCGGCTCATGAGGCAACCGACAAGCGGCCCGAAGGTAACGTAGCACTGAGTATTTTATTAGAACTCTGTCTTCAAATTCTTATATACCATATCCTGTAGGGCCAAGTCCTGGCGATGAGATGGCAGGTAAGATGACGGCGACCACAGAGCCCGAAACGATTACTCTCTCTTGGGATTCCGGGACTGCCCAAACCGCCACTCTCTCCCTTTGTGGCTCCCTGTTATTGGCGGGCATCGTGAGTGTCATGACGGCCCTCGTCGAATCAAGGGATGAAGCCATGGGCGCAGAGACTACTCCTCTGAAGGAGAGCGAAGAAGCTGCAACGCCTGGCGATGCTTCCGTCGCGGTTTTGGTTGATAACCCATCAGGTAAGTCTTGAGTCATTTTTCTCTTTCATAATCCCTCTCAGCTTCTTCTGACGATTTTTGTTTGTAGGTGCCCTGAACGTAGGAATTGTTCCATCTGAAGCACCTTCGGTTGCTGCCATGACGGTCGTTGTTCCCTCGCCTTCTCCTATGTCCTCCGAAATGCTGGAAGGTATAGATCCGCGATTTATTTATTTGAACTATGAACACCGTCTTCCCTGTACTGACTGTGTATTGTCGCAACTCTGCAGGAGTTCTTTTTTACCATTTGTACCAGGTGCTGAACCCGCATTTCTCCTTCCAGTCGGAAGTCGCTCCGCCCGCTGGTATTGGTTAGTATATCCTTCAGCTGTTGCTTCTTTCTTTCTTTTATAAACAGTCGTACTATTGCTAAGCCTTCTTTATATTGATCGCAGCATCACGGATCGGAGGAGGAGACGAGGGGATAGCCGCACCTCCGGCACTTCCAATTCTGCCATCCGCCACAGCCGGTATAGTAGGCTTCATCGCTCGTGTATTTTCTTTACCTCTCGAGTCGACACCTGACCATGATTTGTTTTGCAGCAATCGCACCTACTCTAGCTCCCTTTGAGTCTCGAATCCCAATGCTGGCAGGGCCTTTTGCTAAACGCCCATCATCCAGGGGCGCTGCGACGAGCCTGCGAATGTTGAGCGAGTTCGTCGAGGATCTTGATGCTGAGGCACTCGTATCTTCTGCAGACTTTGCTACTGAGGTTAATCCCATGCTGGCGACGCTCGTGAACTTTCATAATGAAGGCGTCGTCGAGTCTTGGGTTAATTACTGCAGGCAGATCGAGGCTTGCCTGCATAAGATTGAGCTCAAGCGTCCCGCTCCCGAAGTATTAGTTTTGAACTCTCAGCGGGCTGCATGGGTTGAGCAGAGTGTTCCTTTACTCCACCATTTTGAACAAGAGGCGACCCTGAGGCGGAAGGAACGTGAGGCGGCTTCCACAGAGTCTATCCAATTGCGTGCCCAGGTCAAAGCGAACGCTGCACAACTGAAAGCTATTTTTGAAGGTCTTCAACGATGTATTTCCGACGGGCTGGTGCTGAGAAAGAAGCTTGAATTTACTGAGCAGGTTACGCAGAGTCATGAAGCGGCTCAAAAGAAAATTGATGAGAAGGTTTCATCCTGTTTGCGACAACGGGCTCGAATTGAAGCGGAGTTGTCCGCGGCGACTACCCATGAAAAGGAGTTGAGAGGAGTGCGTGAGCGGCTTGCTGATTTATTAAAAATGCCTCCTTCTCAGTAGCCATCTTTTTTATCAACCGAAAATTTGTAATCTATGAATAACATGTTTTCATTCATTCCTTTTTTTTATGTATCTTGTACTCAATTGAATTAATGAATAAAAGACACATTTTCTTATTTATCTCCTATCGTCGCTTTCTTTTCTCTGCTGTGTTGTTGGGCATGTTACTCCAGCAAATGTAGCCTGTAGGTGATAGATAACAGTTCATCTTGAACTCTTTGTAGGGTAGCAATAGCTTAGGAAACAGGTTCAAGTCTGCTGCCTAAGACTTTTCAACTTTATGGGCCGTGAGGGTCTCATAAAGAATTTTCTCCCTACAAGTCGTGAGGATCTCGTAGGTGTGTTTTCTCCTTAGGAGTCGTGAGGATTCCTAAGTGCGTTTTCTCTTGAGAGTCGTAAGGATCTCACGAGAGAATTTTCTCCCTTACAAGTCGAGTGGACTCGTAAGTGATTGGTGAGTTGACTTGTTTCCTAATCGGGGTCATTTGATGACGTGTTTCCGAGACGGGGTCATTTGATGACGTGTTTCCGAGATGGGGTCATTGGATGACGTATTTCCGCGACGGGGTTATTGGATGACGTATTTCTGCGACGGGGTCATTTGATGACGTGTTTCCTAGACGGGGTTATTTGCTGACGTATTTCCGAGATGGGGTCGATGACGTATGTCCGAGACAGAGGTCGTTTGCTGATGTATTTCCGTGACGGGGTCATTTGATGACGCACTTCTGAGACGGAGGTCGTTTGCTGACGTATTTCCGCGACGGGTCATTTGATGACGTGTTTCTGAGACGGGGTCGTTTGCTGACGTGTTTCCGCGACGGGGTCATTTGATGACGTGTTTCCGAGACGGGGTCGTTTGCTGATGTGTTTCCGCGATGGGATCATTTGATGACTTGTTTCTGAGACGGGGTCATTTGCTGACGTGTTTCCGAGACGGGGTCATTGGATGACGTGCTCCGCTTTCTGCGGTGTCTGGGTTGACTTGCTGCGGTGTCAAGGTTGACTTTAGGTTGTCTGTGAACCGTAAAGTGTTAGAACTAGGGACTTTGTCGTAGCCCCGATAGGTGGTGACACGTCCGTATCCTGTTGGAATGAGGAGGAACGCCGTTGGTGATCTCTAGGCGGTAGATGTGGCCGTCGAGATTTGGAACTAGGGGCTTTTCCATGGCTTTGTTTGGTGGTGTCGCGTCCATGCCCTGCCGGCATGAGGAGGAACGCCGTTGTTGGTCTTCTGGGATGCAGATGTTGCTGTCGAGATCTGACTTTCCCTTTGACAGAGTTTGTTGGGACATGTGGTTCCCTTTTCGTTTATGCCTATGGATTGTATCCAGGGGTCGGTATGGACTTACCTGCAGGGCATAAGTCTCATTTTATATATATATATATATATATATATATATATATATATATATATATTGTTTTCTTTCCGCGAAGCTCTATTATTTCAGCTTTTTATATCGCGAAGGTCACGATTGCCCAATCATTTCGGCTATTTTTCGCGGTGCCCAATCATTTCGGCTAATTTTCTTTTTACTCGCTGCTTTTTGTTGCGAGTTGCCCAATCATTTCGGCTATTTTTATGTGCATATGTTTTACTTGCTGATTTTGTTGCAACTTACCCTATCATTTCGACTATTTCATATGCATTTATGGCTCGCTGACTTTTCGCCGTGAGTATGGAACTTGGAATCTAGTGCCAATCGTAGCATCAGCATCGCTGTGACTGGAATATTTCCAGGAGCGAATCATCACTTGCCGTGAAAGGACTTAGAAGTTGATACCGATTTAGGCATCAGCATCGCTACCACTGGGACATTGCCAGGAGCGAATCATCATTTTCCTCTGTCGATTTAAACAAAGATGGCTTAGCAAACAGGGTTAGGATCCTGTCGACTAAGTCTTTTGACTTCATGAGCCGTAAGGGTCTCATAAAGGTGTTTCTTCGTATGGGTCGTGAGGATCACGTAAGTGCGTTTTCTCCTTAAGAATCGTGAGAATTCTTAAGTGTATGGTCTCTTATAAGTCGTAAGGATCTTATAAAAGTGTTTTCTCCTTATAAGTCGAGAGGACTTACAAGTGTCACTCACCATATGAGAACATTTCGCGCCATTGGCGGAACTTGGTAGGGGAGACGTTTATTTGTGCCCATGGATTGTATACAAGGGTCAATATTGACCGCCTGTAGGGCAGTCTGGGAAAGTGATGACTTAAGAACAGGTTCAGATCCCTGCTGCTTAAGACTTTTGAATCTTATGAGCCGTGAGGGTCTCGTAAGAGGGTTCTCCTTACGAGTCGTGAGGATCTCGTAAGTGTAATTTCTCCTCAGGAATCGTGAGGATCCCTAAGTGTGTTGCTCCCTTGTGAGTCATAAGGATCTGACGCGGGTATTTTCTCCCTACAAGGTCGAGAGGACCTTGCAAGTGTGCATGAATTTTTTACGAGTCTGCGCCCTTTCAGGTTTTCAAAAACTCGCCAGTAGCCCTGCTGTTTTTACTCACGGAGCCCTTCCGGGTTTTCATCCGTGCCCATTCTGCTTGTGGACGTACCATTTTTGTTTTTTTTAGCCTAAGGATGCTGCGGTCTGTAGTAGTTTAAAGACGTTTCGGTCCGTCGTTAGTTTAGGGACGTTTCAATCCGTAGCTAGTTTAAAGACATTACGGTCCATCGTTAGTTTAGGGACGTTTCGGTCCATTGTTGCCATTTTAGAGACAACGGTTTCGCTGGATACTACTTATAGAGTTTAGGCTTGGGAAGATAGCGAGCGGACATAGGCGTCGTCATCTATCGTTGACCTAGGCCGTGACTCGTCGGGCATAGTATTTTTGTTGGGTATATATGCCCTAGAGGCCTTCATTGTATAGGATGCGAGGGATATGTATGTACATGACAATCTTGCTTAATATGATAGTACGCTATTTGGTTTGTCTTTATCTTAACATGTGATATATTTTACTTTGTATACATGTTGATAAAGCCCATAGGGTGTGTGCCTGACTACCAGCGTTGTGATGGCAGTCATACTTGTGGTAGCTGGATGGTCAATAGGCACATCTTTAAATGTCCCTAGTCGCAGGAGTATCGAGACTGGGCATCGATGCTCCAGAGTAGACAAGTGTATACATATCCAGACCCTGACGAGGGGCGATGGATTGGTCCCACAGCCATTGGTAATATACACCTAAGATTGTATACACATGCTCACTGGTTGTGAGTACACCGAACAGGACTCGCCGAGAACTGACTAGATGGTATTATACCTAGCGTCAGATAGCAGTTCTCAGGTGACATGTGTGCAGATAGTCTGTCGACTTAAGGTCGTCATTTGTCTCGTGTGAGTTCCCACTGTGCTTTGATTACTACCCTACCACGGCTCAAAGGAGTCGTGCAAACAGGTTTTAGTTGGGTACAGTCCCAAGCCAAATGGAGGCAGTGAGCGACTATTAGGGATTCATCTCTCCCGGTATAGGGAGTCGATATCGCACTGTGATCGGTTGGTCATTACCATAAGTCCCTGGCCAGGGCTGACTGAGAATTACTGGTGGACTGACCAGTAGATTCTCGGATGGTCTTGAGCCATACCGGCACGACTTGTATGGTTGTTAGGGGTCTGAAGTTCACCACCTCCCTAGACCATACATGCGGTACTCTCAGACGAACTGACCGGACTGTACGGATATTGTCACGGACAGGCTCAGTAGGGGTTACGGACGAGTTCGCTCGTCAGCCTCCTTTTCCATATGTACCTGGGTTGCCGTTACATACAGCTAGTTCCACTGACGGACTTGTGGTTAAACCTACTGCCAGCGTGCTGTCGAGTCTTTAAAGTCCCACACAGAGGGTTTCCCTGGATCAGGCGAGACGATGTAGACGCCGTATGGTCTTACGGCAGGGTTTCGATCGCATTCATGTACTGGCTACTCGAATGACGATCGAACGGATAATACTAGTGGGCTTTGGTTTAAGCCGGATACTAGTATTATAGTATTGGATTATACTGATCTCAGTGTATCCGTATTTTTTGGAATACGGATACGGGTATGAAAATACGGAAAAAGGGCATTCTTGTAATTTCACAAGAATGAGCTTCTAGAAGGAGACACCTCATTATTGTTTTATTCTTTTTTCATAAAGGATTAATGAGGTGGAAATGAGGAGATTTATGAGGCATGGGTTGAAAGCATGGCTAAGCATTCGTTCATTCACTTTAGAGTTACTATTCAAGTAAGGTTGTAATTTGTGAGATTAAATAATTCCATGGTTGAATTATTAGCCAAATACTTAGCCATTCTTGCAACTCATTCTCTACTCATTCTAAAAAATGCATTCTCTCCCTTAGGTTTTCTTCTCTCCTCCTTCCTCAAGCTCATACACTTTCATGTGTTGCAAAACAATGAGCTTTGAGATCAACTAGTCCAATACACATTCTCTCTACATCTACTTATTTATCTTCCCTAGCAAGCAAGATCACTAAGTTATCTCATGGAGGTTGGAGCTTGACCATTGGCCCTCGGGTGGATCCATCTTTGACGCAAAGGAGACCGGCAAGCGAACTCTTCAAGGACCTAGAAGAAGCACAAGAAAGGAGATCAACAAGAAGGTTGAACCAAGAAGCAAGGAGCAACTTGAAGACCCGAAAGACTAGGAACGAGGGTATAACTCTTTTACTCAGTAGTTAGCTCTCTCTCTTACTCTAGGTTTTTGTTAGCTAAGGTTTAAATAAGATCCAAAAGTGGAACAAGTTCATGATGCAAAGCTAAAACAAGTTTCTTTTGGTGCCAGAAAAACGTTTTTAAAGTATTCCGCCTCCCCGCGACTAGTGGGGTGTGCATCATGGACTTACAATTTTTTCAGGAACCGGCTGTTTATTGGCCTGAAGGGTCTTTCGCCATGTATATCCATGAGTAAGTAAGCCCCGCCTTGGTAGACCTTATCTATGATGTATAGGGTTCCTAGGCACACTAATGAGGTCTCACAAGGCATCAACCATGCCAATTTCAAATTTAACAAGTGCCGAGAAACCCTAATACGGATCGTTAACTAGATATATAGGCGAAACAATGAAACTAGTTAACAACTTAACTAAAAGAACGGAAATACAACCTTTGTAGATCCGGTCCTCCACCTCCATAGCTCCGCAATGAAGTCTCCTCGCTGTCCAAATCGAATCCCGGGCTCTAGCGTCGGCTTCATCGGAGAAATGGGCGGGCTAGGTCATCGACTACGATGCCGAAGATGATCTACGTCGAGGCATCACAAGATCAAGCTCCCACTTCACCATGTGATGAAACTTGTGAAGAAAACACCCTATACTACTTGGCAAGAGGTAGAGGATGAAGAAATAGGAGGCGGGTTCACTTTAGAATTGGATTTCTCACTCATTTTCTCAAGTTGCCATTGATGGAGGCAAGCTTCTTCTTGAAGAAGAAGAAGAAGAAGATGAAGTATATTATGATAAGTATTTTTCAAAAAGAAAATAAAATGTATACTTATCATAATCCAACCATGGTCAAGTATAGAGAATAAACTAGGGTTAGGTCAATGGTTAGGGTTAAGCATGAAGACAAAAATGGTGACTTAGTCAAAGCTTCATGAAGCTTCAACATGCATCCAAAGAAAGCCACCATTTTTCTTTTCATTTGCCAAAAAGAAATAAATAAATAAATGAATAAATAGATATGAAAAACAAAACCCTAACTATTTAAATAACCATGCTTTAATCTTTACACAAACTCAAGTAAGGATGTATCATCAAACATGATACAAACTTGTGCACAAAAGTATATCACATATACAACTTGCACAATACAAGTGAGAAAATCCATTTAAAGTGAACCAATACTAGTTAATGCAAAGTAATATATCAAATATATATTTATGCATTAAATCATTAAATCAACACTTGATTTAACGATCCGGTCATATCACATATAACCGACTAATATCAAATGTATCGGCTTATCGAATCAATCCTTGATTCGATAACTAGGTTATATCGCATACAACCATATCGATACATTCATCGCGAGAATAGAATACGGTATCACATACACGCATTATTCTCGGTCCCGCACATATCTCATATGCGCTCCTATTTCGTTTCACTTGAGCCAGGAAACCTCTGTGTAGGACTCTAAACACTCGTCAATACGCCGGCAGCAGGTGATGATCATATCAAACACCCACAAGCCGCAAGCGGTCTGCTAAACGTAACGGCCACCCGAGTATTGAGCGATCAGAAGATCGACGAGCAAGCCCGCTCACACTCCTGTGAATCCAACCAGTAACACTTACCGTACAGTCCGGTCTCGTCGTCTGATAAGTCGCATATCTCGCCTAGGGGTGGTAAACGTCTGACCCCAATAGCTCGATAAGTCGTGTCGATATGAGGTCTATAATAGTTCGAGAAACTACTGGTAACACTTACCAGTAAATCTCAGCAACCCTGGCCAGGGATTTCCGGTTATAGCCAATCGAACACAGCGCAACATCAACTCCCTATACCGGGAGAGACGAATCCCCTCCTATCGCTCATTGCCTCCATGTGATTCGGGACTGTACCCAAAAACCACCGTTTTGCACGCCCTCTTGGACGTGGTAAGGTGGAAATCAAAGCACAGTAGGAACCACACAAGACTCTATGACGATCTCGGGTCAACAGACTACTCTGTACCAGTGTCACCCGAGAACTGCCATCTGACGTAAGGTATAATACCGTCTGGGAGTTCTCGGTGAGTCCGTCCAGTGTACCCAGTCTCCACTGAGCACCCGTATATCATCTCTGATGTCAAACACCAATGGATATGGGATCATCCATCGCCCATCTATATGGGTCGAGAAGGTATACGCTAGTCTACTCTGGTATATCGATGCCCCGTCTCGATATACCCACGACTAGGGACTTTGAAGGATGTACTTATGGACTACCATGTCCCCACTAGTATGATCCGCATCATAGTCCAGGTAGTCAAGTACACATCCTAAGGGCTTTACCAACATGTAACAGAGAGACAATCAGTATACACGTTAAGGTAAAGATCAACCAGATAGCATACTATCATGTCGAGCAAGAAAGTCCTCCCTATATATGTCCCAGCATCCACTACAATATACATCCTATGTACAGTAATGGCCTCTAGGGCACACATATAACTAACAATCTCCCACTTGCACTAGAGCCATCTGATAGCAGTGGTTGTAGTATCTCATACTCAACCATCCCATAAAAGTCTCTCTCTGGGAAAAGGCCTTTGTGAGTGGATCCACCGTGTTGTCCTCTGAGTCTAATCTCCTTACCTCGATCACCCTGGAGATCAACTATCTCCATGATCAGGTGACACTGCCTTAGAATATGTCTGGATCACTGATGGGACGGGTGTTCCTTGGCATAAGCCACAACTCCATTGTCACACAATGGGAGGAACGAAGTCCATCTCATGAACTAATATACACCCAGACTGCCTCTTTGGTAGCATCTCAAATAGCGATGTATCCAGCCTTTATCGTCTAGTATGCCGCGGTATCTAGCTTGGAACTCTTCCAATATACCGTCCCTTTACTGAGGGTAAAGACAATGCCTGTGACTGACTTTCAGTCGTCCTTATCACCCTGGAACCCTTCCAGTGATTCTCCCCAGGATCGGTTGATACCATCTCACTACAACTAGTGAGAATCCTAACATCCAATTAGATCTATCTCATAGATCCAAAACCCAGGATTTAGGAGGTATCACTTTGATCCTATATGGAGAATCAATGTGATAAGCGGAGATTAACCGAGTGTAGCATAGGAAACTCCTTCCCTATCAAGAGTATGTCATCTACGTACTGTACGAGGATCATCACCATACTCCCTACTACCTTTTTGTTTATACAAGGTTCATCTACCATTTTGATGATGTCAAACTCTTTGACTAAATCATCAAAACAGATGTTCCAACTCCGCGATGCCTGCTTTATCCTATAAAGCATCTTGCACACGTTTCCGCTGCTCCCACTGTCTACGAAGCCCTCTGGCTGTGTACTTATAGACGTTCTCTTCTAAAACATCATTTAGAAAAGCAGTCATGGCACCCAACCGCCAGATATCGTAGTCATGGTATGTAGCCGTGGCAAGTAGGATCTAGATGGACTTAAGCATAGCCACTTGAAAATGTTTCATCATAATCCACGCCTGGTCGATGACGAAAAGCTTTAACAAGTCTAGTTTTGAAAGTCTCAACTTTTCCATTTACACCAAGTAATCTTCTCAAGATATACTTGCTCCAGATGGGGATTTAACCCTTCAGATATAGCAGCCAAAGTCCATACTTTGTTGGTGTATAAGGATTCCATCTCAGATCGCTAAGCATCCAGCCATTCTTACAGAGTCCCACTCCTGATGGCCAGCTCGAAACTAGTTGGGTCATCATCTCATGATGAAATCCTCGCTCCCACTGTCATAGAGTAACCGAAGTATCTCTCAGGCAGGTGAGGAACCTTACTAGATCGGCGGAGAGGCTGAGGTTCGTTTGTAACTATTGAATCCTTTGGTTCTTTCAAATCATCAGCCGTAGTTTGTATAGCTGGAACATTTCCAGTTCTACATCACAGACCTTGCCTCGAGCTTGTCCGGATTTTGCTTTTAGACATAAACCAGACAACCCCAAATCTTAACCAACTTAAGATATGGGCTCTTCCCTTTCCATATCAAATATGAAGTGGTAGGCAACTGAAATGATTGGAACCCAATTCAATTAGTATGCAGCTTCTCAAGTGCATGACTCCCAAAAGAAAATAGGAAACTCAGTAGTACTCATCATAGAGCACACCATATCACATAGGGTGCAATTGCTCTGCCCCGATATACCATCGTGCTATGGTGTATACGGAGGAGTAATGCTGAGAGAGAATCTCATTCTCCTTTTAGAATATCCCTGGATTTCCGTGCTCAAGTATTCTCCTCCCTGATCACATCAAAGGACATAATACTTATACCCGTGTTTTGGTTTTCTATTTCTAAATCATATTCTGTGAACATCTCAAAAGGTTCGGACTTGTGTTTCAACAGGAACATATGTCTGAATCTTGAGAGATTATCAGAGAATGTAACGAAGTACAAAGAACCAGTCCTGGCATATGTAGACAGGGGACCTATCATACATCAACATGTATCATCCCAAGAGTTCAGTAACTCTTTCCCTGTTTCCAGTAAACGGAGCTATGGTCATATTATCTTTGTGACATGACTGGCAAGTTTCACAAGATGTAAATTCAAACTGATTTAAATATGCATCTACATGTAACTTTAGCCAGTCGGATCGCATTGATATGACCTAGTCTACAACGCCTCAAGAAGGATTTGTTCATTTCTGAACTCTTCCTCTTGTGTGTGTTCTGTATACTAAAGAACTGTAGTTTGATTTAGAACATTAATGCTTTTAGATAACGTGCCTGAACCGATCAACTTTTGATATAGGAAATGTTCAAAACATTATCCATCAATACAAAATTATATCCTTTCTTTACTAATAAAGAGATTGATATGATTTTGTATATCAGGTTCGGTATCTAATAATATTCGTTCAGAATCAATGTATTGGTAATACAGGGTGACAGTGACCAACAGATTTGGCTGCAACACTTGCCCCGTTTTCTGCCTCATGAAACTTATCACCCGTTCTCAGTTCTTTACCTATCTGTAGCCCATGTAAAAAATTACATACGCGGGATCCTGATCTGGTATCACATACCCAGGACGTAAAGAATACAGAGAAACAGTTCTTTGTAATGAACACACCCGAAGATGATGCATCAGCATGCACTCTCTTCGTTTGGGCGGCACGGGAAATCTGGTATTCCCCAATTTTCTGCTCTGTCTTATAACAATTATAAGTTGGAGTGGGACCAACGTTCCCCAGCTCAGTATAACAAGCGGGTTCGGTCAAATATCCGTATTATTATCTTGATTAAGGCGTGATATGGTCGCTACCTGGAGAGAGAGAGAAGAAAACACTCAGCGTATGCTCTTGCAAGATCAGATTGATTATTATTTTATCTAATCGGGATGGCTCCCACTGCTTTTTATCAAATCTTCCTTCAAACCCCAAAAGGAAAGACTAGCCGGGATTAATTACACACTACAAGTTCGCCAATCTTTCAGCCAGGCCAGTGTCGGTATTTTGAGGGAGGTCCCCCGTGCTTTCGTACGAACCTAATTAATGTAAACCTCGTTTTCCCAGAGGCGTAACCCCGTTGACACCTTTCTAGACACCTACTTGATCGGCTAATTGTAATGTGTAAAACTCTCCCAGGAGTAACTCTTACTCGCAGCGGGTATCGGAATCCAACTATCTCATAGAAGGTATGCAATCTCATTGCAAATTTCAACACTTGAAATTCCCGATAATATTTTGCCCCTAACCTCCTATGACCTTGACAAAGGCCAACAAACCATAGGATGCTAGTCAAGTTCAACCCGTCATTTCCTGATTGAATTAAACCCACCCGCATGACCCTTGACAAAGGCCAACAAAGTCGCACGACTACCCTAACCCAATCTGCATCATATGCATAAGCAGATAAGCACCAGTTAGCTACCGCACACTGCGCCTTGACTAAGGCCAACAAACGCAGCACGAATACTAACTACTACTTATCTGAAATGACGGAGGGCAACGACAGGTTTTTCTGAAAACCTATTGCGTAATGAACTTGATATCGTTGTAGAATCAAATGATTTTAAAATGGAGTGTTTTTGAGGCTTTTCTAGTTTTGCTAAAGGAGTCACTCCCGGTGAAGGGATCGTCGGTCCTTTCCTCGTCGAATGAGGTGCGGGATATATCATATATATCACCGTGCAAAGCAGAACTCTTAAAAGCAATCAAAAGACAAACCGAGTGTGTAGCATCTGCCAGTTATTGCTAAAGGAGTCACTCCTGGTGAAGGGATCTCGGTCCTTTCCTTATCGAATAAGGTGCAGGATATATCACATATACCTCTGTGCAAAGCAAGAACTGTAGTTACCTGTTTTAATTTTGAAATTCGATTCTACAACATCTTAGGTTTCTTTTATTTCATTAATCACATTAATGAAGTCCCATCATTTAAGTACCTAAACATCACAGATAAATACGACGTACACTTATGCCATCCGCATTCGCCTCGATGTCCCCTCATGCACCGTTAGGTTAGGTAACTAACGGCAGAGCGGGGCAGGGCTAGCGCGGGTGTAAAACATAAGTAACGTCTATATAATATATCATATATACTATATACAGTATCCATCACCGAACATATCATGATCACATCACAGATATCGCAGCAGAAGAAACATATGAAATATTGGATATACTAGGACGTCCGTGTTTTCAATACGAGCCAGTATAAAACAAGGATTCCACGGTCGTGATGAATAGCCAAACCCACACCCCTAGACCCCTGCGAGAGCGGCAAGCAACCCTACCAATTCTAGAGTTAGGAGACCCGGACTCGACTCCTCGAGTTGGTCTCCCTTTGGACTCCAGAACCCGGTTACTTGTGCTCCCCTCCTTGGGTCTATCCTAGTGCGGAAAAGAAAATAATATACAAAGGGTGACATCTTCCGCAACCTGGAAGTGCCCCAATAAAAGAATATTACATACAAGTTTTTACATGAATGAAAATGAAAAACACTCATCTCATATAAAAACCCCCGGCTATTCAAACACGACGATCCAATATAACATATCGAGCAACACATAACATCACATGTCATCAACGTAAGTAAATATGCGCATCCCAATTGTCGTTGACATATAGCAACGAAACCGGCGATATCACATATTACACTTACGGTCACAGAAAAGAAAGTGTAAAACTACAACAGTTGGAATCTGCAACCTCCTTAGACATCACATGCCTAATCAAATGAATTACTTAGACATCGCATGCCTAACAATTATAAACCCCGCATTTTAGTCTCATTATCGAAAACTCTTTTCAATATCAAGTCGGGCAATTCAACAAGATTCCCGACATCCTGATCGAATGCTCGTCGCAAACTTCAGTAGACGTCCGCACCCCCGACGCCGTCGATGAAGTGCACCAAGGCTGAACACCGCTGCCGTGAGCACCCGAACGGATGCTTTCGGCGACGGGGTTCTCCTACAGTCACTTGGTCGGGGCTATGGAGCGAGGTTGTGTATTAAGTTTACCCGGCGAGTATCCGCGTACGCTACGTGATTGCGACGGACTTTTGATCACATCAAAATTCCGTGGCAACCGATCAAGTGAGACTAAACTGCTATGTTTATAACATTCATTCAGTTATCTCATAACTTCTTGTGAATTCCAATTATTGTATCACATTCCGGATAAATAGAAAATATTAAACTTTCCGATCGAACATTCGAACACCCAAGTTTTCCCGAAACCGTTCAACACATGAAATAGGTTCAAAGACATTCACTTCATGCCTCAGTACCAACGGTCCAGCCGTAGAAGGGTCAAGCCAACGCCTCACATGTGGCACGCCGTACTACCCCAAACCCGAAGGTTCAAAGGGCGGTTCTAAACGGTCACATAATCGAGTTAAGGTTTGTTGTCTTCTAGAGGGACCATCGCGTTACTTTCACTACTCAGAACGTCCTTAAACCACAGAAAAATCCAACACTTGGATATTTTCCGGCAGGGGAAAGATTGGGTATTTACATCCGGTCGAACTTTTTAACATATTCCAAAATATCCGGAAAGCCACATAGACAAAGTCTGATAATCCGATCGAATCTGCGAACTCCCAAAACACCCCAGAAAATTCAACTCTTGAATAAATATTAAAAATTCCTATAAAACTCAGCATTTAAATAAGGAAGTTACTGTGCAAAAATGGTTGACTGAAGAGACTAAATGGGCGCGGAACCGCCGCAATAGACGGCTAATGCCGCAGATCTGCCGCGCTTTAGACAGATCATTAGGTAATTTTTGCACCGTAATTCTTAGAATTTCCTGCTAAATTTTTTAAGCATTTTTAATCTGGAAAAATCCCAGTTTTTGAAAAAAGTCCAGAGAGCATGTTTTGAATTAGGGTTTCGGTTCGATCGGGTTTCAAACGTCGTCTAGGCATCGCCTAAGGCTCTAGCTAGGTTCTGATACCACTGTAGGGTTCCTAGGCACACTAATGAGGTCTCACAAGGCATCAACCGTGCCAATTTCAAATTTAACAAGTGCCGAGAAACCCTAATACGGATCGTTAACTAGATATATAGGCGAAACAATGAAACTAGTTAACAACTTAACTAAAAGAACAGAAATACAACCTTTGTAGATCCGGTCCTCCACCTCCATAGCTCCGCAATGAAGTCTCCTCGCTGTCCAAATCGAATCCCGGGCTCTAGCGTCGGCTTCATCGGAGAAATGGGCGGGCTAGGTCATCGACTACGATGCCGAAGATGTTCTACGTCGAGGCATCACAAGATCAAGCTCCCACTTCACCAAGTGATGAAACTTGTGAAGAAAACACCCTATACTACTTGGCAAGAGGTAGAGGATGAAGAAATAGGAGGTGGGTTCACTTTAGAATTGGATTTCTCACTCATTTTCTCAAGTTGCCATTGATGGAGGCAAGCTTCTTCTTAAAGAAGAAGAAGAAGAAGATGAAGTATATTATGATAAGTATTTTTCAAAAAGAAAATAAAATGTATACTTATCATAATCCAACCATGGTCAAGTGTAGAGAATAAACTAGGGTTAGGTCAATGGTTAGGGTTAAGCATGAAGACAAAAATGGTGACTTAGTCAAAGCTTCATGAAGCTTCAACATGCATCCAAAGAAAGCCACCATTTTTCTTTTCATTTGCCAAAAAGAAATAAATAAATAATTGAATAAATAGATATGAAAAACAAAACCCTAACCATTTAAATAACCATGGTTTAATCTTTACACAAACTCAAGTAAGGATGTATCATCAAACATGATACAAACTTGTGCACAAAAGTATATCACATATACAACTTGCACAATACAAGTGAGAAAATCCATTTAAAGTGAACCAATACTAGTTAATGCAAAGTAATATATCAATATATATTTATGCATTAAATCATTAAATCAACACTTGATTTAACGATCCGGTCATATCACATATAACCGACTAATATCAAATGTATCGGCTTATCGAATCAATCCTTGATTCGATAACTAGGTTATATCGCATACAACCATATCGATACATTCATCGCGAGAATAGAATACGGTATCACATACACGCATTATTCTCGATCCCGCACATATCTCATATGCGCTTCTATTTCGTTTCGCTTGAGCCAGGAAACCTCTGTGTAGGACTCTAAAGACTCGTAAATACGCCGGCAGCAGGTGATGATCATATCAAACACCCACAAGCCGCAAGCGATCTGCTAAATGTAACGGCCATCCGAGTATTGAGCGATCAGAAGATCGACGAGCATGCCCGCTCACACTCCTGTGAATCCAACCAGTAACACTTACCGTACAGTCCGGTCTCGTCGTCTGATAAGTCGCATATCTCGCCTAGGGGTGGTAAACGTCAGACCCCAATAGCTCGATAAGTCGTGTCGATATGAGGTCTATAATAGTTCGAGAAACTACTGGTAACACTTACCAGTAAATCTCAGCAACCCTGGCCAGGGATTTCCGGTTATAGCCAATCGAACACAGCGCAACATCAACTCCCTATACCGGGAGAGACGAATCCCCTCCTATCGCTCATTGCCTCCATGTGATTCGGGACTGTACCCAAAAACCACCGTTTTGCACGCCCTCTTGGACGTGGTAAGGTGGAAATCAAAGCACAGTGGGAACCACACAAGACTCTATGACGATCTCGGGTCAACAGACTACTCTGTACCAGTGTCACCAGAGAACTGCCATCTGACGTAAGGTATAATACCATCTGGGAGTTCTCGGCGAGTCCGTCCAGTGTACCCAGTCTCCACTGAACACCCGTATATCATCTCTGATGTCAAACACCAATGGATATGGGATCATCCATCGCCCATCTATATGGGTCGAGAAGGTATACGCTAGTCTACTCTGGTATATCGATGCCCCGTCTCGATATACCCACGACTAGGGACTTTGAAGGATGTACTTATGGACTACCATGTCCCCACTAGTATGATCCGCATCATAGTCCAGGTAGTCAAGTACACATCCTAAGGGCTTTACCAACATGTAACAGAGAGACAATCAGTGTACACGTTAAGGTAAAGATCAACCAGATAGCATACTATCATGTCGAGCAAGAAAGTCCTCCCTATATATGTCCCAGCATCCACTACAATATACATCCTATGTACAGTAATGGCCTCTAGGGCACACATATAACTAACATGATGTACGGGCCTTCATAGTTCGGCTCGAATTTCCCCCGTTTGGCACGATTGGGGATCATAGGTCTCTTGACCACTAGCATGAGTTTGCCTTGGAGAAATATTCTCGGCCTAGTCAACCTCTCGTACGAGCGCGTCATCTTTGCTTTGTAAGCCTCCAAGTTTTGCTGCGCCATGAGACGTGATTGATCATGAAAAAGTGTTTGTAGAATAACCGCAATCAATAACGGTATCGCGTGTAGCTAGACCGAGATGAGTACGGGTCGTCCTCAGGGTAACGTTGAATCTTTTAATCTTACTTTAGGCGTGTTGAATAGGAAATGAGAAAGAATAAAGAATGGTTGTAGATTCCACATCTACGTCAAACACGGATGCAGGATATAGATCTAGATTAACTACGGATGTAGGTTTTGTATTAGAAGGGGGCTTGTAGGGTTCGTTAAGATTTAGTAGTCATGGATGATTAATTAAAGATACTCCTTTTATCCTTTAATATATTTAAAACTAGATCGACAGTGATGCATGTATATTAAGGTTTCTGAAAGGAAAAGGGTTCCCACTCTCAACCCCTATCTTGACATGGATCTCCGTTCATGTCTAGCCTTTACCAAAGCAATTGTCAATCTAATATCTAATCGTGGTCATGACTATCAATGAATTGATAGCGTGCCCGATTAGGATGTTAACTATTCTTTTGGTAAAGTTTATAAACTTTATAAGACGTAAAAAGAGTTTAAGGATCTTCATCATCCATTAATCTACCCTAATCCTACGAACCCTAACAAGTGGAGAATTACTCGCGCATGTTGGGAAAAGAAAATATAGAAATCATGAAGAAAAGAAAATGCAATAAAATAAAACTATCTTTATTAATCAACAAGATCAAGTACACTTTGTTCCTTTAGAAAATGATTATAAAACCCTAGTTTGCTTCTCGATCTCTTCTAAGGAGGTAGATGAACTATCGATGATCAACCAGGATTCTTGAGCCATCGTGGACTTCGTGATCGCGTCGGCTTGATAATTTTTCCAAGAAGCTCTCGGTCCTTATTTATAATCACAGAGCCAGAATCCTAGTTTCCTAATATGGTAACTAATTGTTAGGATCCCAACCAGAAAATCCAGAGCCCTAACTCCTCAATATAGCGGCGGAACCGTAGCCGTTTGGTGGGTGTGGCCGCGGATCAACGGTGGATTAGGAGGATCATGGGTCTATTTGTCTTTTGGCTTCTTCTAGTGACACATGTAGACTATTTTGATATCTGGAATATGAAAATCTTCTCTACGTCTCTGCCAGAATTGATTTCTTCAATTTACTTTACTATTTTGGCAGATTTGATCTCGCCAACTCGGATTCCCTTGATTCCATTCCTGATATAATTTCTGCACAATTATCTCAATAAATAATGTTAGTAGAATTTGTTTTTATTGAGATATTATCTTAACCATTTGACATGATATTATAGTTTTAAGAGAATTGGTCAAAGATATTTAATAAGGTAAGCATATTTAAATGGACCAAATATTACATAGATATTACATGCTTACATTTTCCTTTATAATGTTAATTATAATATACAAACATTGAAAATAGTATTTTTATAAATAAACCCTCATATGTGTCATATTTATAATAAACACCTTTTATTATATAAAAATAGTAAGGAAAATGTCATATCAAATGCGCGATATTTTCAACTAGACAAATACCCCCAAACTTAACTTTGATCGTCCCGATCAAACTAGTTATTCAAGAGAAAAGAAAAAGACCTAAGTAGCACACTTTCATAGGCAACACGATTGCACTGAGCATGTGCAACAAGCCGTTAAACCTCTAGGTGTCCCTAGTAGGAGGAGTGTTGTCTCCTGAGGGTTTTCAGCGGATTACACCCACAAAATCCTATAATAAAAGAAAGATAGTGAAAGTTACATACAAAGATAATAATTATGAAAGAAAGAACTTGAAAATAAGAGTTTTCAACTACACCAGTTTTTCAGTTGCTATGAGCCCTATCTTAATGATCATAAAAAAATGTTAGAAATCATATTATCCCTCAATAAAACATAGCCTTTAGTCTTCCTCCCTATCTTTCTTCCAAACATTAATCATATACCCCTACGTGTGTGTAAAGGACATCTCTACACTTAGAAAATTCAATTCAAGCTATCATACTATTGTCCATCTTCCAAAGTACTTTTTAGTCGGTGAATTTTTTTATGAAATTGCTCACACATCCTTTATGCGACCGTTAATATTTCTTAAGATACTAAGCAACCGATTACTAAATGTGCTCGCGCATTTAGATGTAATTCCTCGTTTCACAACACCTAAGGCTTAGCAGTGGCTCCCAAACCAGTTGGTCTAAGGCACTAGGTGATAAAGCACCCTCGCTATATTTTTTTATGCTGTCTTAAGCAATTACAAAACTAGTTTTCGTTTTTTTTTTCTTCTTCACCACTTATACTTTTTTCCCTTCATACTAAGGCTTTTAGACAAGTGCATTTCAAGGTATCCTCTACTATCCCAAGTTTCAAGATGTGTGTAAGTGCATATAGTAGGGTATCAACGTTCAAATGTTTGGCCTCAAGAATAGGGACTATTTTTCAGACTTAGATCTATCCTCAGATTAGTGATTTCCTTCATCTTACCAACCCTTAGGACAACGGCTCATAACTACTTATTACTAGTTTCATTTAAGAAAATATCTAACTTTCTTGCTTTTCTTAAACTTCCTATCTTTTATATGTAAATTTTCACTTTCAAACTTTCATTATCAAATTTTTTTTTTGTGCATATATATAGTATAATGCAAAGTAATGTGTGAATAAGCACAAACCTCCCCCAAACCTGTTTACAGCAGTGTCCTCACTGATGTCATCTGTTAAGCTTAAAAAAAACTGTAGACTTGGGAGGAAAAGTAAAGGGGACAAGAACTAATGAATGTGAAATTCTCCCCCAAACTTATTTTTGGCTCACACTTTTGTAAAAATTTTCTTTAAAGAGCCAAAATATATCCCTCCCCCCAAACTTGAGTAAAATAGTATTAAGCATTTAAAATTATTGGGGGGGTTAAAGTTATAGGTCAAAGTAAAGCCTTAAAAAGACCAAAAGTCAACACCAACGATTTAAAATTTTCATCGATGAAGCACCAAGGTTGGTGGAAGAACATGTCGCCTATTGACGTGAAAAAGTGGGGAGGAGATAAGAGGTGTAATGGAAAAGGTTTACGTCTCAGTTTGTAGAGATGAAACAATGATGATGGATTACTCGCATTCTCATTCTTGATAAGAAGAAGATGTGGCGGTTCAACTTCTTTAGGTTGGGGTTGATTCATCACAACGCCCATGTTTTCTAAGAATACGAGTTCTTCAGCGAAGATTTCTTCAAATCTTTCATCGATATCCCGAATAATAATCTTATCCGAAAGAACGGGATGATACTCAGACTCCATAAAAGGTTCACATTTAGCGTTAGACGTTGACCCGGACAACAACGTAATAGCGGAGTCTAGATCAGTATCGTAAAGCTGTTCAAATTCGCTACTGTCGGAATCCATCCTTTCAACAAAACATACTTGAGCAAATGGTTCGGAGGGTTCACTTCCCAACTTGTAAATGTTAAGCTCAATTGACATTTTCCCGAATGATAGGGTCATGGAGCTATTTCGACAATTGATTATTGCGTTGGAAGTCGCAAGAAAAGGTCGACCTAAAATCACCGGAATTTGGTTTCGTGGGTTCCCTGCAGGTTGTGTATCTATAACGATAAAGTCCACAGGAAATATAAATTCCTCGACTTTGATTAACACATCCTCTAGCTCACCCCTAGGTTGGGTGATAGATCGATCGGCCATCTGAAGAGTGCAATGCGCCGGTTTTAACTCTCCGATCCCTAATTGCTCATAAACAGAATACGGAAGCAAGTTAACACTAACACCTAAATCGAGTAGAGCACGATTGATATTTTTACCCCCAATAGAAATAGAAATTGTAGGACTGCCGGGGCCCTTTCGTTTCTTGGGTAGTTGTTGTGTAAAAGCAGTGCTCACATTACTCGCAAAGAAAACTTTTTTAGGTACTTGAATTTTTCTCTTCCTAGTGCACAAGACCTTTAGGATTTTTGAATAAGACGGAACTTGTTGAATAGCATCTAGGAGAGGAATGTTTATGTTAACTTGCTTAAAAATTTCCACAATCTTCTCTATTTATGGACTTGGTCTGTTGCCCCTTAACCTGTTTGGATAATGTGCGTTATCAATAAGGGTTGGGTCCAATATTGGAGAGGATTGTAGGGATGGAATGGATCCCAGAGTTGGAGTGGGGATCGTTTTAGATAGATTTGTGGAAGTGGGCTGAGGGTTCGAGCCTTGTAGAACATGGAGAATAGGCTCGGAAGAAGGTGGGAGACTAGACGAATTAGGGGAAGAAGTAGAAACCGGGGTTTCAATTGATTCCTCATCATCAATCTGTTCACCCATTTGATTGTTCAACACTCTTCCTAATCTCAACGTGGTAACGACACTCACATTATGACTTTGTGAGTGGCCAGGATTAGGTATAGGTTGAGATGGAAGTTTTCCTTTCTCTCTCGCACTCATCGCGGCATTTATTTGTGCAAGTTGTGATTCTATTGATTTAATACTCTCACCATGGGAGGCGGAGTCTTTCTTTATGGTATCAATAGAAGACATCATATCAGCCGACATTTGGATGGAATGTTTCATAAACAAATCTAAAGTTTGTGCGAGTGAGGAGGAGTTATCGGCACCGGTCGTTTGGAAAAAATTATTAGAAGGTACAGAATTGTAGACCGGATTTTGAAAATTTTGTGACTGAAAGGGGTGCTGGGTCTGTTGTGGTGGTTGCTGTTGCTGTGGAGGAGGTCTTTGGTAATTGCTTTGGAACTGGTTTTGATTTTGGTTTTGGTTTTGGTTCCAAGCAAAGTTAGGATGATTCCTCCATCCCTGATTGTACGTAGAAGAATAAGGATCGTTTCTAGGTTGCTGCTGAAAAGTAGCATTAGTTTGCTCGTGACCTTAAAACGGTGCATTCATAGAACATTCTTCCGTCAAGTGTGATTGATCGGAACAGCAACCACACACGGTCTTGGGGAGCGTTACCTGGTTTAGGGAGACAGATGAGAATTTGTTCTCAATAGCGTCGAGTTTCTTTTGCATCTCTGCCATTTCGGCTTTTACTGCGATGGAAACATCGAGCTGATGAATACCTCCCATAGATGAAGGTGGTCTAACACTTTCCTACTGCAAAGTATTTTCAACGAGATCTTCCAGATATTTCCAGGCTTCACCATCGTCTTTGGACATGAAATTGCATTGACACATGGTTTCAAGCATCTGCTTTGTCGCTGGATTAATTCCTTCATATACAATTTGGCACAGATCCCATCTATATATTCCATGATGAGGACATTGGACAAGCAGATCCTTGAAACGTTCAAAGCACTTCCAAAATGGTTCATTGGGAAGCTGGGTAAACTGGTTGATTTCGCTCCTAACACGGGCGGTCTTATGATTTGGGTAAAATTTCTTAAGGAATGCTATTACGAATTCATCCCAATTGGTAATGGAGTATGCGGCAGTGTTATAAAGCCATTTTTCTGCTAAGTCGCACAAAGTGAACGGGAGAAGACGTAATCGCATAGCATCCACGGACAGTTGTGAAGTACCGATCATTGCGCATACGTTTTCGAATTTGGTGATAAAAACGTATGCGTCTTCAAAGTCGAGCCCGTGAAATTTTGGCAATAGGTTGATGTAGTGGGGTTTAATTTCAAAATTATCCCCTTTGGCTGGTGGAATAGATAAACAGGTTGGAAGGGGACCGCGTATAGGATAGCATCTCTCTTAGAGAGAAATGCGCGGTGGATTCTGCGCACCTATGGGCGGTGGCAGGGTGGTGTTATAATCTGATGGAGTACCGTCCATCTCGGGAGATGTCGTGGGTGGAGGGGAAAACGAAGATGAAGAAGCACCGACTTCGGAGTCGATAGCCGAAACGCGGACAAGACGAGCACTAGAATCCCGTATCTAGCCGAGCATGCACTAAACGGTTTAGTGTAAGTGGCAGCGTGTGTGTGATTTAAAATTGGTTTGTTTTTTAAAAAGTGGGACTCAAGACAAATCACACAAAAAATGCACAAACAATCCGAGAACTAAGGTTACCTAAGTCAAGTCTCTAGACCGCTCCAAGACTTCCAAAGGACAAGCCGCAGGACCAATCCTCTACCACCTCTTTACTACTCTTGTGGCCAGGTAAGTGCCAGATAAGTGGGAGGTATCCTCTATACGAATCACTGAAAATAGCGGGCCTAATTAAATAACCACTTGCCTTCGACACACTTGCCTAGACACCACAACAGTAATGTGGATAAGCAATAGATTACGCATGACCTTCCTCTGTCCTTGTTAAGCGTGACAGTTCTTAGAGTCTTGTCTAGATATTTTTTAAATTAATGTAGAGTTGATGCGGATGCTCGGTTTGTGATTTGCGGGGCATAGGAAGGGTGATAAAATCCCCACCTAATGTGAATTTGGTCTTTGCCCCTTAATGTCCGTATTAAAATATGCAATAACAAACCAATAACAAAACTTTGCAAAAAGATTTTTTGAGTGACGATATTTTGCAAAGAATACTCCAGAAAGATATTTTATTGGATTTCAGAGAAGAGAGAAAGATATAGAAAAGGTACCAGAGAAGTTTGAAACCCTAAATCCCTAATTGCACCGCGGATCCACCGCCAATTGGCCCTTCTTGCTGCGGTTCCATCGCCGACTTGAGAGATGTGGAGGAGATTTTTGCTACGTGGCCTCCTTTGCTCCTCTGGATCTTAATGAATGTCTCTGGCTCTCTGTTTCCTCAAGTCTGTGACTCCAGATCCCCTTGCAAAAATTCACACAATAATCGTTAAATATACAATTTGCAGTTTTGTTTTATTTATGATATTGATCGAATAAGAATTCAACACAAATAGTAAGAATAAAAAATTACGCACGTATCCCCGGCAACGGTGCTATTTGATTGATCGTGAAAAACTGTTTGTAGAATGAATGCAATCAATAACGGTGTCGCGTGTAGCTAGACCGAGATGAGTACGGGTTGTCCTCAGGGAAACGTTGAATCTTTTAATCTTATTTTACGCATGTTGAATAGGAAAGGAGAAAGAATAAAGAATGGTTGTAGATTCTACATCTACGTCAAACACGGATGCAGGATATAGATCTAGATTAACTACGGATGTAGGTTTTGTATTAGAAGGGGGCTTGTAGGGTTCGTTAAGATTTAGTAGTCATGGATGATTAATTAAAGATTACTCCTTTTATCCTTTAATATATTTAAAACTAGATCGGCAGTGATGCATGTATATTAGGGTTTCTGGAGGGAAAAGGGTTCCCACTCTTAACCCCTATCTTGACATGGATCTCCGTTCATGTCTAGCCTTTACCAAAGCAATTGTCAATCTAATCTCTAAGAGTGGTCGCGACTATCAATGAATTGATAGCGTGCCCGATTAGGATTTTAACTATTCTTTTGGTAAAGTTTATAAACTTTATACAACGTAAAAAGAGTTTAAGGATCTTCATCATCCATTAATCCTACGAATCCTAACAAGTGGAGAATTACTCGCGTATGTTGGGAAAAGAAAAGATAGAAATCATGAAGAAAATAAAATGCAATAAAATAAAACTACCTTTATTAATCAACAAGATCAAGTACACTTTGTTCCTTTAGAAAATGATTACAAAACCCTTGTTTGTTTCTCGATCTCTTCTAAGGAGGTAGATGAACTGTCGATGATCAACCAGGATTCTTGAGCCATCGTGGACTTCGTGATCGCGTCGGTTTGATAATTTTTCCAAGAGGCTCTCGGTCCTTATTTATAATCACAGAGCCAGAACCCTAGTTTCCTAATATGAGAACTAGTTGTAAGGATCCCAACCAGAAAATCCAGAGCCCTAACTCCTCAATATTGCGGCGGAACCGCGGCCGTTTGGTGGGTGTGGCCGCGGATCCACGGTGGATTAGGAGGATCGTGGGTTCATTTCTCTTTTGGTTTCTTCTGGTGACACATGTAGACTATTTTGATATCTGGAATCTGAAAATCTTCTCTACGTCTCTGCCAGAATTGATTTCTTCAATTTACTTTACTATTTTGGCAGATTTGATCTCGCCAACTCGGATTTCCTTGATTCCAGTCTTGATATAATTTCTGCACAATTATCTCAATAAATAATGTTAGTAGAATTTGTTTTTATTGAGATATTATCTTAACCATTGACATGATATTATAGTTTTAAGAGAATTGGTCAAAGATATTTAATAAGGTAAGCATATTTAAATGGACCAAATATTACATAGATATTATATGCTTACATTTTCCTTTATATGTTAATTATAATATACAAACATATGAAAATAGTATTTTTACAGATAAACCCTCATATGTGTCATATTTATAATAAACACCTTTTATTATATAAAAGTAGTAAGGAAAATGTCATATCAAATGCGCAATATTTTCAACTGAACAAGACGAGTTTCATCGAGGGCGTAGAGCTCCTCAAGCCGAAGATGAGCATTCTCTTCGTCTGTTAGTTCGTAATGAACCGCCACTCGTAGAGAGGGTAGCTCTATCTCCAAGGGGAGTACTGCTTCCGTGCCGAATACCAACGCATACGACGTTGTATTTGTGGCCATTTTGAACATGGTCCGGTAAGCCCAGAGAGCTTCATGCAGTCTATTGTGCCAGTCCTTCTTATTTTTGTACACCGTCTTCTTTACGATCTTTGTCAAGGTTTTGTTGAAAGTCTCAGCTTGACCGTTAGCTCGGGGATTATAGACCGAAGAGTATCTCTAGTCTATATTATGCTGCTGTGCGGAGCGGTTGATTTTGTGAGTTCTGTAGGCCGGCCCGTTATCGGAGATAATCCGTCGCGGAGTGCCGAACCGATAGATGACACGTGTCTTGAAGAAATGGAGGATGTTCTCCGTCTTAACTTCTCTTAACGGTACTGCTTCTGCCTACTTGGAGAAATAATCAGTTGTCGCCAATATGAACGATGTCCTCTGGATGACACTGGTTCGATAGGCCCAATTATGTCTGTTCCCCACATTTCGAACGGCCAGCTAGCCACCGTTGGGTGTAGCGGGTTTAGATGCTGGTGGATGAAGTCTCCATGAATTTGGCACAAGTGGCACTGCTTCGCATATTCGAGGCAGTCTTGAATCATCGTGGGCCAATAGTAGCCCATCCTTTTGATCTTCAGCTTCATCTTTGGCCCGGCTTGATGAGAACCGCAGAGTCCGTCGTGAGTTTCTTGGACGAAATTCCTCGCTTCCTACGGTCCTAGGCATCTTAGCCACAGAGAGTCGAACGATCTCCTATATAGAGTATTGTTGACGAAGGCGAAAGACAGAGCTCGTTTCATGAGCTGATGTCTTGAGGATGCATCTTCGGGTGTTCGGCAGGATTTGAAGTAATCTATAAAGGCTTCTCTCCGATCCTTAGCTTTTTCTTGGTCTTCAATTTGTAGGGCCGTTTGCTTGGTCGCTTCCTTTTCTTCAGACGACTCTGGAGATATTTCCGCTGGTGTAAGAACCCGACGGCTTTGTACAATGATCCTTACGTCATCGAGGTTTTCGTCAGCCAGTTTTTTAGCGAGTTTGGCTAACGCATCCGCCTTGCTATTTTCCACACGCAGTATGCTTTCTAGGGCGTAGGAAGGGATTTAAGTCAGCAGTTGCTGCACCCTCTCGCCGTATTTTACCAACTTTGCTTTGCACGTTTGATAGTCGCCGTTTACTTGACTAACGACCAGCTGGGAGTCTCCGTATATGAGGAGGTTTTCGATTCCCATATTGACAGAGATCTCAAGACCTGCTATCAAAGCCTCATATTCAGCTTCATTGTTTGTCCTCGGCTCTGTTAAGGAAAAGGCAAAGAGCATTGTCCCTCCTTGCGGAGTCACGAAGATAAAGGCCTACCCCCGATTTGATTATAGGGGTGGTGTGCTTTCTCTTCTTCATGGAAGATGCCCCAGCAAAGTAGAGTTCCCATCGGGTATCACTCCCCCCTTTCTCCCCTTCGATCGTGTCAAACGCGTGCTCGTCTGGCAATTCACAATTTAGGGGCGAATCAGCAGGTATCGGATGCTCAGCGAGGAAGTCGGCGATGGCTTGGCCTTTCACTTCCTTGAGAAGCCGGTATGTTATCGAGAATTCCATTAAGAGTAGGGCCCATTTAGCGAGCCGTCCCGTTAGTATGGCTCTTGACATCAAGTATTTAAGAGGATCCACCTTGATATGAGATGGACCTCATGCACCAACGCATAATGCCGGAGCTTTGTTATCGCGAAGATTAACGCCAGGCAGTGTTTTTCGATGGGGGAGTAGTTGTTTTCTGCCCCCAGGAGAACTCGACTCAAATAGTAGAGGGCTCTCTCTTTCCCTTGATCATTCTCCTTTGCCCATAGCGCGCCTAAAGAACCCTTAAGTGCTGTTGTGTACAGGATGAAAGGCTTTCCTTTGACTGGAGCGGTCAGTACCGGCGGATTCTGCAGGTATTGCTTGATTTCGCCCAGTGCGCTTTGGCATTTGCGATCCCAGACGAACATGATTCCCATCTTCATCAGGTGACTGTAGGGGCGGCATTTGCCGGAGAGGTTCTCTATGAATCGCCGGATATATGCGAGCTTCCCTTAGAGAGACCGCAGTTGCTTGAGAGATCTAGGCAGAGGCATTTACATAATTGCCTTGATCTTTGACGGGTCTATTTCGATGCCCCGGTGCCATACGATGAATCCTAGGAATTTGCCCGAGAAAACTCCAAACGCGCATTTGAGAGGGTTCATCTTCAGGTTGTATTTCCAAAGACGTTGGAACACTATCTTCAGATGCTCCCAATGCTCCTCGTGCGATTTGCTTTTCACCACGAGGTCGTCAATATAGCATTCGACGACTTCATGTATGAGGTCATCAAAAATCTTCATCATGGCCCTCTGATAGGTAGCGCCGTCATTCTTTAGACCGAAAGGCATCACTTTGTAGCAGAATATGCCCAGCAGATTCCGGAAAGCGGTATGCTTCTGGTCTTCAGGATGCATCTTTATCTGATTATACCCTGACAATCCGTCCATGAAGGAGTAGACGTGTTGTCTATCATCAACTCGGTGACAGGTACTGGGAAGTCATCTTTCGGACAAGCTTTGTTGAGATCCCGAAAGTCTACGCAAATGCGCACCGTCCTATTTTTCTTCATCACTGGGACAATTTTGGCGATCCAGTCAGGGTATTGAAATTCTTGGATGAAACCGAAGTCGATTAGCTTCTTGACTTCGGCATTAATACTCATCTCAAGCTCAAGACATATCCTTCTTAGTGCTTGTTTGACCGGCTTGAAGTCCGAAAATATCTCCAATTTATGCACAGCTATTTCTGGATCTAGCCCTGGCATCTCGGAATAGTTCCAAGCGAAGCAGTCCTTATACTGCATGAGCACGTCTTTTAGCGTAGCCACCTGTTCTTTAGACAGCAGCTCACCGACGAACGTTGTTCGTTGGTCGTTTGTCGTCCCCAAGTCGATTTTCTTTAGGTTGTCCGCAGTAGTGTATTCCATCTTCCAACTCTTTTGGCGCCGGTGGAAATTCTGAGATCAATTCCTCTTCATCCTGGTTTTCGAGACACCAAGAGAGGTCATCCATACTCTCGGGCACTCCTTCTTCTGACAGTGTTATCACGTGACAGGTACGAGATCTTTTCCAAGATCAATGTTGATCTGGTTCTACTCTCGCTATATTCGTTACTTTTGGCACATGCCTTCGTGGTGGGGCTACCCTCCAACTGTTGGATAGAGCGAACCTGCCGAGTTGATATTGGTCTTCGACCCAGTTTTTGAAGGTGAAACAGTCTTCAAGAGGATGTCCTATCGCTCGGTGATAGGAGCAATAATCCGGGTGATGAACCTCGTTTGCTTGCTCTGGATACGAGACTCCGGGAGTGTCATCATTTGATGTTTCATGACGAGGTCAAAGATTCTCTTTGTCTTGTCTTGAGGAAAGGAATATTCCCGATCCATCTTCTTCGTCAGTGATGGATTCCGGCTGACCTTTTCTTGATCGCGTGGCCTTTTAGATCCGTTTTGCCGCTGTCGAGCGTTTTTTCCGTTCTTTGGCTTGTTTTTGCCTCTGCGTCGAGCCTTCTTCTTGTCTTGGGAATGCATGGCGGGCTGACGGTGAAGGGTATTGTCATCCTCCGTGGCCTGCTGAAGGAGGCGTTGCGTCTTGGCTTTCTCGTAGATGCCCATTTCGCGGCTGTAGTCGTTCTGAACCTTTTGACTCGCTTCCCTTATCAGCTTGTCCATCTGTTCTTCAAACGACGGACTCGGTATTTTTATGGCAGGATCTCGTTCTAGTTCAACGTCAGCGTCTTTTAAAAGAGCATCCTCTTTTTCATCAAGGTCCTTTATGACATGGTAGCCATGGAATTGCTCCCGTTTCTTGGACTGGACATATCCAAGCCCAATCGTTTACATTTTTCCGTTAGGCAATTTTCACTGAGTTCCGGAGACGTTCCAAATCCTGTTGTAGAACTGAGCTTGTCGAAGAGTCTGTTTGAAAAGTACGCCTTGGCATCTTAATAACCTTTTCAATCCCTCAGCGTAATACTTGGGCGGACGAATGGGTTGGAGCCTGTCGAGTGCAGGATCGGCACCATGCCAGACTTCTCTTTTGACTTTAGTCTTGGTGGATCGATAGAATAAGATCGCCTTTTCACCTCTTCGCCTGGGAGGGACGTAGAATGTCTGCAGCTCTTGCACACTATATGTCTCCAGCGCATCAAGCTCTCTATAGTGCGGCTGTGGAGCCATCGTGATTTGTAAACTCTGGTCCGCTCCAATGAGGGTCTGTATTGATGGCCGGACCGAGAACACTGCGTTAACTTCGTCTTCAGAGTCGCTGCTAAAGACCAGAATAGAGGTGGACGGTCCCGGCCTGTTGCATTGGGGCGGTCCTGAATAGACTATCTCTTCTTCTTCTTCGGTATCGCTCCCGAAGACCGGAATAGTGGTGATAGCTTTTTGCTCATTCTTCGGTTTATAGCATCTTTCCGTGTCTTCAAAGTCCGATAAGAAATACTTTGCATCTTCGTACTTTCGGACTTCGTTTACGGAGAATGGGTTTAGTTCCCCCGTCACGGTGTACTCGAGACCATCTTTGAAATACTTCATACACTGATATTGTTTAGAAAGGATGATGTTGTACTCGTGTAACCACGGCCTGCCGAGCAAAGCGTTGTAGCAAGTCTTGGCGTCAATGACATGAAATTTGATGTCAGTGACAAGCAGCCCGAAGCGTAATGTGAGAATTACAGACCCGAGCGTCTGCGATGATTGGGAGTCAAATCCGGAGATAGTGATTTTATCCCAAGCGAGGTGCCGAACGCTCATGCAGATTTCTTTTAGCACCCTCATATTTAGGAGGTTGACAGAGGACCCGTTGTCAACTAAGATCTTCCCTATCTTGATGTCATAGCAGTACCCGGTGACATACAGGAGACGGTTGTGCTCGCATGTTCCGAGGAGGAGATCTTCGTCGCCGAAAGTGATGTCGCCCGTGTAGACTTCTTCCAGTTCGTCCTTCATCTTTTCTTCGGCAAGGAAGGCTTGAAACTGGTCGGGCTCTTGTAATGCCTTGATCAGGGAATCTCGCGCTTCTTTAGATAGGAGAAGGGCATCCAGTATGCTTAATTATGAGGGTATCTTCCTCAAATGCGCTAGGACATTGTAATCCACCTTGCTTTTCTTAAGCGGGTCCTTGGTTGCAAGCTCTTCGACAACTCGATCATCGAGGGCGATATCCTCAGGGACATTTTCCTTCCCCTTATCTTTTTTGTTCAACCCCTTGTTCGTAAGTCCGAGATCCTTTTCAGGCAACATACGATTACGCAGCTGAATGTTCTCGCAGGTCTTCATATCTTTTGTGTCGGAGGTGGATTCCTTGAAGAGAGGGCCGAGGGCTATTTCTTCGTCAGAGTCGCTTCCGAATGTGAGAACTTGCGATCCCTTCGTATCAACCATGTGACAGTAGCCGGCAGTTCTTTTGTGCACATCTGTCGTGCTTCTCTGTTCCCGACAATCCTTGCGCTTCAATCTCTTGACGTGTTGTCGGTGGGCAATATATCCCTGCCACCAGTTTTTAAAGGCATTGTACTCTTCGGTAGGGTGTGTGACCCTTCGATGGTACAAGAAATAGTGAGGATGTACATCCGCTTCGTCAAGGTACATACTTCCAGAAGTATCTCCTTTGAAAGGTGGCAACTTCATTCCCATTGACAGGGCTTTAGCGAACCGTTTCCTTGTCTTAAGCCTGCTTCTGTCTGCCACGGGAGTGCTTCAATCTGGTTGGAGTGCTTCAACCTTTTCATCTTATCGCCGATGTTTTGCTTTTTCGAATATGGCCATTTTCCGCTCTCGATCGGCTTTGCTCCTCTAACAGGCTTCGTTCAGCAGCCTGTCAATCAATTCGTCTGATGGCTCCAGGGATTTTGATTCTGGTTCTGGATCTGTCCCCAGTTTCTCTACAACAGGAGCTTCTTTGCTATTTATTGACAAGTGAGAGATCATGTGGCAGCTCGCCACAAAATTCTCGGGCCCTTCTGAAGAATCGTCTCCTTCGTCTGCGTCAGCGTCAGCGTCTTCATTCTCAAGAACATGCTTAAAGAATTCGTCTAATGTGATTGGGGTCCATGCCCTCTGGTTATATTCTTCCAGTGCATCGATGTATTTCTACAGACCTATACGGCTATCGTAGGGTTGGACGGGCTTCTTGGCCTTCTTTTTTTTCTTTAAAGATTTCGGAGGCTTGGCCTGAAAGTTTTGTTCACCATCACCAACTTTCAGCGTTGGGCGCGGCTTCAGCATCCCCTCAATAATCTCGAGCTCCAGCGGGCTCTTCCACCTAATCGCCGTACATGTTTGAAGGTCCTTCGGCATTCTTTTTATCTTAGCTGAAAGGGCCACCTCGCACGGGGCTTCCTCTATAAGGGAGCATGATGCCCCCGGCGTGTCCACCTTTTTAGGAGCGTGAGGTTGTGGCGGGTTCACCTTCCAGTTTTCGGACAACGTGAACTTGCCCTGTTGGTACTGATCTTCAATCCAGCTTTTGAAGACAAAGCAATCTTTGATCGGATGGCCCAACATTCGGTGGTATGGGCAGTAGTTGGGATTATTGACGTCACCAGGTTGCGTTGGGCATCTCGGCTCCGCCAGAGTGATGAGCCTGTTGCAGCGCTAGCTCAAATAATCTCTTCGTCTTATCCCGAGGGAACGAGTAAGGGTGTCTCATCTTTTCTCCAAAGGATCTTTGTTTATTGTCTTGGGGAGCAACCGGCTTCAGGCCACTCGGTTGCTGTTGAGCGTTGGCGATGAAGGTCTCTTTCCCTTTGCCTTTTTCATTTCGAAGCTCCGTTTTCGAGGGGGATGGCCTATGGCCCATCTGATCCATCTGGGCCATCTTGTCGATCAAGGCCTGGAAGGTGGTCGGTTTGAAGAACATCATAAATTGAGATATGGTCGCCTGAGGATTGAGCGTCCCCACGAACATGCCTACGGCAGGAGCTTCCTCTATACCCTGTTCACACTTTGACACAGGTTCCGCCATCGAATGGCGTATTGAACCCAGGTTTCTCCTGGCTTCACTCTGGCGTTGATCGGGGTACGTTCGCTGGCGCTTGTGAACCTTTGCGTAAACAGTAGCTCCATTTCAGCAAATGTCTTGATGGAGTCGTTGGGGAGCTCGGAGTACCATTCGAATGCTGTCTCCGACAAACTTCCAACCAACTGGCGAAGCAGCAGTTTGTCGTCACCCCCAGTATTACCGCACAAAGCCCTGAATTGAGCAACGTGCTGGTGTGGATTGCATGTCCCCTTGTACACATGGAATTTGGGGATCGTATATCCTGGCGGGTACTTAATTTGATCGTACCAACCCGGATAGGGTCGTCCAGTCTTGAAGATTTGGCCGGCCGCTTCGCTCGCCTGATGATCTCGTATCTGTTGAGCTATATAGCCGTCAAGGGCGGTTTCGGAGATGGTCTCTTCTTTAGCCTCTGACAGAGCCGGAAGAGGGTTCGATGTCTCCCCTTTGTCGTCTTCAATGATCACTGGAGGATCTTCAGCTGGAGGATCCGGCTGTATCATCATCCTGACCATATCTTGAAATAGAAGTGCCACTTGCTTTATGTTAGACTCTTATTCCGCGGCCTCTTTGTCTTTCTTCTCGAGCATTCTTCGAAGGAATTCGGCATCGGTTTCCTGCTCCTGACGTTGCTCTAACGATGTCTCCGGGCTTTCTTTTGGCCCAGTGAGTGCGGCCATTTTTGTTAGCATTTCCAGGAGCTTTTGTTGTTGCTCCTGAGCCTTTGTCACAGATCGGGTGAGTGGTCGATGGCCCGTGGAGATACGGCTATCCTCTTTCCTGGAATCCATGTAAATAGTGTGCACCACCATGCCCCCAGACTTGGGTCGTTTGGATTCAGTGCCCTTAAGATTTATTGCAAACACGGGGATCTTCTCCGGCCTTCTCCTTTTAAGGGCAGTCGAAGTCGAAGGGGCTGCAATAGGCACCCATGCAGACGATACATTCCGTGGCATGGCGGCGGGATGGTCCTCCTCTTGCCGAACTTTCATTTTCTTCTGTCAGCGAGAGTAGTCTTGATCAATTACAGAGTCTGGGACCCTTTGCCATACCTTATGGATTTTGGAGGACAGCCGTTGAGGGGGTTGCTCCAGCTTCGCCTTTGTGACATTTTCAGCGGGTGGAGGAGACCTTTTTAATATGACAGTTGGAGAGTTCTTGCGCACCCTCCTGAGCGGCTCAAAGTTGTTCCCAGTTGGAACAGTAGTATCGACTTCCACCGTTGGAGCTGGTGGGGTAAGTCCGGAAGGGGAACTGCCCCCAGCTTTCCTCACTCGGTGCCAGTCCGGAAGGGGAACTGCCCCCAGTTCTTGCGCACCCTCCTTGCAGACGGTACTGGCTCAATTACAGGGGTGGCTTCATCATGCCCTCTGTTCTGGTGAAGGGTTGTTGTTGATGCCAGCTATCGAAGACAGACGTCCGTGGAGAAGAAATGTCCAACCTGTCGAAGACTGACCCTTGGGAAGGGGAAGCAACTTTGGTAACTTCGCCTGAAGCAGGAGTTGGAACGGACGGTCTTGTAAAGACCGATCCTTTAGCAGGAGAAGCCCCTTTTACGAATTCATCCGTCGGAGTTGGAATGGCTATCCGCTTCGGGGTAACTCCTTCAGGTATTGCAGGCTTCTTTACGGGCCCACTGGAGCTCTGGCTCAGCCTGTCGAAGACTGATGCAGTAGACTTGGAATTGGACGGCCCGTTGAGAGGGGCCATAATAGTTTTAAGTCGATCGAAGATCGACTTCTTCGGAGCTTCCTATGACAGTATTGGGATGCTGAAGGTTGCCGGTAGGATCATGGTCCAAAAGAACAGTCCAGTGGTGGCCTGAGTCACCTGTTCCACTGGCATGGCGAAGATGGAGGCCGATTGGGGCTGTCACGAACCGAAAATTTGGCACATGACGGCTCTTAAACTACGCAACGTCTACAGGCGTAACGCAATTTAAGTAAGCCAAAAACCCAGCAATCTAAACCATCAAAAGTAGTAAGTGATAAGAACATTGTTAAAACTTTTGAAATCTCAAACCAAATTCTTTAAAGTCCAACTTTATTTCCTTTAAAATTTTGGCAGCACCTCCTTTGTAAAAACCAGTCCCAAAAGGGTACAACAAGATAATAAGAAAAGCATCCCCAAACAGGAGCAAATACATGCCAAAAGGCGGAAAACAACCACCACAACAGATATACGACGCCGTAGCGAAGAAATAAAAGACGATATAAGTAAAACTGCATAAAAGACATCCAAGTCACCAAAATATACAATATCGTCCTCACATCAAGTTTCTAAGTCATACATGAAAGTGGTAGATGGAGAGTACATGGTACAAAGATAACAATAAACAACATCGGATAGCCGCAAAACCCACCTATAGCAAAACTGCGCACAGTCATCCGAAGCGGTATTCACTGCAAAAGATGATGCGATAAATAGAAAAGCCCTGCCTACTACTTCCCTGAGGGACTACCTGCAAACACTGTGGCACAACGGGGGCGAGTTGCCAACTCGTGAATAGTAAATAACATATGCAGGTAATCGCAAGTATGCACGTACAGCGCGAAACTAATACATGCAAGCTGATAGCAATAATATGGAAATATGTATATGCGACAGTCATGTAAGGTACTCTATTAGGTACTACTAATAAATGAACAATAAACGGCAATATGTATGCAACGGTCATGTAAGGTACTCTATCATGTACTACTAATACATGAAGAAATAAATGGCAATATGTATGCAACAGTCATATAAGGTACTCTATCAGGTACTACTAATACATGAAGAATAAACGACAATATGTATGCAACAGTCATATAAGGTATTCTATCAGGTACTACTAATACATGAACAATAAACGGCAATATTTATGCAACGGTCATGTAAGGTACTCTATCAGGTACTGCTAATACATGAAGCAATAAATGTCAATATGTATGCAATAGTCATGTAAGCTACTCTATCAGGTACTACTAATACATGAACAATAAACGACAATATGTATGCAACAGTCATGTAAGATACTCTATCAGGTACTATACTAATACATGAAGCAATAAATGGCAATATGTATGCAACTGTCATGTAAGGTACTCTATCAGGTACTACTAATATATGAAGCAATGCATATAAAATAAATGCAGAGTATGGAATAAAACACATCCTGTAAGTCTCATGGAAACCTGAGTGTCAAACACCGACACCCGAAAACATCATGAAACCAGTGTCTAGTATCGACACATAAATACTCCTCTATCAGGTGCTGTCACCATGACTGGCCCTGATAGGTACGTATCATACGCTATTTAGAAAACCCGAGTGCCCAGCTTCGACTCTAGAAATTCCACGTATCCATACGTACATGACTCCGGTCGGTATCCCCACGATAACCGCCGAGTTTAAATATTATCACCGGTAGGTACTTGCCCACCTTCCAGGCTCATCGGCATGTACCGTCGATCTTCTTGCCGAGGGGAACCATACCGGGCTACACCATGTACCCGCACACGGCCCACTACACTCCTCGCATCGGGTATATATCACAATCTCAGAACCGAGAAATCTCATGGTGGACGCTGAAATATCATATCAAGAGAAACCGGGTTTTTCAAATAATACATAATTTCATGAAACTACCACGGTCCTCAAATCCAGAAAATATTAAGTAATGAATAAGTATATTTGCATGAATCATAATGATGATATATATAAATTAGACATTTATACATATATATTAGCGTCCCATTCCACTAATATATATATATATATATATATATATATATATATATATATATAACAGCGTCCCATTCCACTGTTATATATACTTAGGAGTAAAAATATCAGAGAACATCATATGAAAACCATCTATCAATGCGAAATCCATGAAATATAATATATGCAACATAAAAATGTAATGTGAGCATATAAAGGAAAAGCCACTATTTAACTGCAACAAGTTAATATATATCATGTGGTTCCTAAATTTCTCCAAGTCCATATAATATCAAATAAAGGTGGACATGTAGCTATAGCCAGGTGTGCATAACCATGTCGATATAGCAAGATATGTGTATCTACCTATCAATAATGATTTAATACCCTCCAGGTATATGTGTAAGTAGGTATACAAGCTGTACATGTAGCTATATCTTATGTGTGTATATATCCGTCACTAATGGTACGATACCATATAGGTATATAGGCAACTAGCATGTAGGTATGGCAAGGTATACTACCGATCATATGCGCCAACGCATAAGAATCAATAACCCCACGTCAATGACAAAACAGTACCACATAGGTATGTGTACCCCTAACTAGGTATGTAAGTATACATGTAAGTATGTATGCACGGTGTACATGTAACTAGCAAGGTATATGAGTGTACATGTAAGTATGTATGTATAGCAAGGCATATGTGTAAGCATGTAGGTATACAGGTATGCTATATGTCATATGCAAAAAGGAATATAAGGATCATGTCTCAATGTCCCTAAACAATACAATATCACATATGTATGGGTGTTGTACCTGTCATGGTAATTATCGATGGTGTGTGTAGCATACAATTAGTGCTCGTGAAACATGAACCGTCAATAATGGTGTTGTGTCTCATTAATACTAAGTCCATGCACAATAGGAAATGAGATATGTAACAAAGGTACACATGCACAATCAATATCCGTATACATCTAACTAATAGTCATATCATTTAATCTAGCACAGACGCATAACGCCATGCGGGCGATTCCCCTGTAGATGTTAAATCTACTCACTAACGTTCCTGGCTAAGTAAAGCCAACTACTCGCTTTCCCCTGTTCGCAACGCCTGAAGTCCCCGCCTGCGATCCTAAAAGCATATAACAATATAACAAGTGTATATTAGCAATAGACCCAAAACATGTACAAACTACGTTTGACCGACGCACCAATTCAAAACATACTCTCAAGTGTCCGTATTGTGGCTAACGTGCGTAGCGATACTACAAAACCAACCCAAGAGCAAAACAACACAAAGTGCACGATCCGTGTCGTATAACGTATCGCGCGTAATCGTAACATAAGAAACTAGCTATGTGATCCTAGATTTTGTATACAGAGAAAACACAAAAATCAAACAAGACCAAACACACTTAGACCACTGCAGACACCTACCCACAAAAACCCACACCCAAACTCCCACACAAATCCGACGTCGCCGGATTTTCAAGGAAGGTCGCCAGCCAAATCCGAGCACGAGGGGTTCGTTCTCCAGGTGATGTCCTATGGTCTCAGGTACACACAACTACATTGTTTGTGTAAGTGCACGGCGGTGCCCCGGCCGTTTGAACGAGGCCAAATTGCGGAAACTAAAACTTTTCTATAAACTAGAACCGGCACCACCGTGCACAAAAATCCCGGATCGGGCCATTAATCTAATCCTAGCTAACAAGAGAAGGAGTAGAGAGATATACCGAGCGATCCGTGTCCTTCGATCTTCTCGTCGTCGTCCCGATCTCCTCGCGGAATCTCCGGTCTTCACCTCCTCACCGGAAGGGCACCACATCGCCGGGTTCTTTTACGGGCTCCCACTTCTGGACCGAGGCAACCCGGGCACGAAGTTGGCGAGCCGACGTGCCCAAGGATGCTGTAGGTTAACTGTAGAATGCTTTGTCTCTATTGGGGTTACTAGAAGTTGCCTTTTGGTGGAGGAATGATATGAGCTTATGGAGATGGAACTTGTGGGATTTTACAAAGCCAAGGAGATCAAAAAATCCCCACAACAATTTTTTGGACAGCCCCTTAGGGAATGGCCGGCCCCTTTCTTGTGAATGAATAAGGAAAAAGTCAAGGGGGGTGTGGATCAATAATACAAGGAAAAAGAATGATAGATCATGAGTTCAAAAAGCAAACCACACTCCCTCATCATAACCAACCATCATCATCAAGCATGATGACTCCAAAAGTAAACCATGATGAATAAGAAAGTCAAGCAATGATTATCCAAGGAAAGTCAAAAGAGGGTGCAACCATCATGAAGCAATAATATGCAAAGACCACCCTCCAAAATGCTTATTTGCAAAATTGCAAATAAGCCCTCCTCCACCAATCTTCGGCCAATGAAAGATACAAAGGAAAATGGCCGAAACGGAAAGAAAACTGGCAACTTCAAAAAACTGATCCCGTAATAAATTACAGGAAAACCCCGCTACTGTATATACATACCCGCATTTATATTCCGACCGAATACAAATGCAATGAGACAAAATCTACACTGTACAATACTAGGATCCGGCTTAAACCAAAACCTGCTAGTATTATCCGTCCAATCATGATCCGTGCAATACCGCACGTATCTGATCGAACCCTGCCATATCTCCATAAGGCTTCTACAGCGTTTCGCGCGAAACTTGAGTAACTGTCTGTGGGGGACTCTAAAGGCTCGTCAATACTATGGTTGTGGATTTAACCACTAGCACGTCAGAGGTATTAGCCATACGTAACGGGCTACCAGCTTTTGACCAAAAGGGACGTCGATGAGCGAACTCATCCTGACACCCTACTGAGCCTGTCAGTGACAATATCCGTACAGTCCGGTCCGTTCGTCTATGAGCATCGCATGGCGGGCCTAGGGGGTTGGTAAAATTCAGACCCCCAAAAGCGGTACAAGTCGTGTCGGAGTGTAGCTCAGAACACCCTGAGATACTACTGGAATACCTACCAGTAAATCTCCTGCCTTGGCCAAGGACTTCGTGTAAGGGCTCTCCTAGACACAGCGCGACCTCACCCCCAATACCGGGAGAGACGAACCCCTGCAGATCCGCTCACTGCCTCCATGTGGCTCGGGACTGTACCCAACTAAAACCTATTTGCACGTCTCCTTTGAGCATGGTAGGATAGTAATCAAAGTACAGTTGGAACTCACACGAGACAAATGACGATCTCAGGTCGATGAACTAACCTGTACACATGTCACCAGGGAACTGCTATCTGACGTCAGGTATAAGACCAACTAGCATGTTCCCGGCGAGTCATGTCCGGTGTACTCATAACCCAATGAGCACCTGTATACATCTTAGGTGAACCAACTGACACCAGTGGCTTGTGAGACCGGCCACCGCCCCTCGTCGGGGTCTTGACTGTATACACTAGTCTACTCGGGAGAATCGATGCCCTGTCTCGAAACTCCCACGACTAGGGACCTTTTAAGGATGTGTTTATAGACCCCAGCTCCCACGTATATGATCGCCCTCATACTGCTGGCAGTCAAGCAAGAATCCTAGGGGCTCTATCAACGTGCAATAGTAACTTGTAAGGTTACCTAAAGCAGTATACGATGATAAAGATAAACCAGATAGCATACTGTCATCTTGAGTAAGACTGTCCTACCGGAATAGGTCCTCCCTCAATCATTGCAATCACGTGCTTGTGATCCAATAATTGACTCTGAGGGCACTATCTCCAACAATCTCCCACTTGTACTCAAGGCTAATTATTGCGATGTCGCATACTCACAGCCCGTATGATACTGAACACCCAACTCCTCTTCTAGTCAGTCTCACAAAACCCATTTACGAAACTATTGCGTTCGAGGAATAGCCTCAGTGAGTGGATCCGCCTTGATATTTCTTTCTATGTCTCTCTATATCTCAAGTTCGCGGAGAAAACCCATCTCCCGAAATGAGCAATACCTGTCTTATAATGTGTCTGGATGTCTGATGGGACCTAGTTCATAAATGAACTCCAAATCCAAACTTCTTAGACTGTATCGTCAACTGAACTTAATCAGTATCCTGCGTCATGCCTTCCTCGGTGTCCACTTGGATCACCTATCCAAAACACTGCCCCTCGTCAGAGGGAAAACTACAACTCTGACGGCCACTCTGTCGTCCAGGTCACCTTGGAAGCCTGGAATGATAACTGTCTCCTGAATAAGGCTGACGTTATCATATCCCTAGAACATCCACTTATGTTCTAAAACTGCTTCCGATCGTTTCTCCAGGATTGGATTAATATCAACATATTGCGTCTACTGCAAAAACAACATCTAGTGTGGTACTTGACATCTCATGATTGACTTAATTGCCCAAGCAACTGATCTGCCAATTATGCACACCCCTCTCTTCTTTAGTCTATAAGACACCTTTAGAGAGGGTGACTCCATTACCTGCAGGTACACTACCGTGCCAGGAGTCGTCCATTCTAAAAAACCTTTAGAATGCTGTCTAAATACCAAAATTGGGAAACTACCCAAATCTAGATCTAAAACCATAGATCCAGTAACCAGAAGTCTAATGTTATATCTATATTCTATGTGGAGAAAACACTGTGTGACAACCAAAGTATAACCGATCGTAGTATAGAAATATCACTTCCTACTCTGTGTATGTCATCCAAATACCAGGACATCACACCCTACTACCTTCTTAACAGATCCATCCCCTATTCTGATGAAGTCAAACCTATGACTGTCACATCAGAAATAGATGATCTATCTCCGCTATATCTGATTTAGTCTATAAAGAGACATAAGCCACTTGTCCACCATGCTTCCGCTGCTCCCACTGACTACAACAACCCTCTGGCAGAGTCATATAGACGTACGCTTCTAAAGCTAGTTTAGAACGACGTTATACTCATCCTCCTGCCAGGTCTCACAGTCTGGAACAACAGCAATGGTAAGTCTGGGTAAAGAAGAACCTCCCCCATCACCGTCCTTTGAGGCTACCGGAGTACCTCTCGGGTGCCTGAGGTTACCCACCATATCTGCAGAGTGGCCAATAGAATGTCAATCCAGATTGAATCTTTAGGTTCTTATCAAATTTTCCGTAATCGTTTGCGGTTCTGAAATCACTTCCAGTTCTACCATACTCCCACTACTGTTTTCTGAAAAAATCCATTTTTATTAAAACTGTGGCGAGTCAAGAACAATATCACTATTGATCTTCCAGATGGTAGAAAGTCAACCCTCGTCATAGCCTGGGTCAATCCACAAACAGCCATTACAGAAACGTGCCTTGAATTATCCAGAGTCTGGTTTTAAGCATAAGCCGGACAACTCCCCGTACCTTAACAATGTCAAGATATGAACTGTTCTATATCCAATACAGAAACAGAGGCACTGATTTAATTAAACCAGATTCAAATCATGCAGCTGTCTCTAGTGCATGTCAACTAAATGGAGAGAGGCCGATCAGCGTTACTCAACTTAGGAGTGCTTCCAATTATGAGTAAGCTGAAAGAGAAGCAAGTTCTCTTAAACATTACTATTAACTAAATACCATACACAAGTATCTACATCTTCGATCACCTTGAAGAATCCCGATATTTGCAACATCTGGTTCTCTACTTTACTCTTATACCTATAACTTCTCAAAACTCAGACCTTGTGTTTCTACGAAACACATGTCTAAGAACTAGAGAAGTCACAAGTAAACAGAATATAGTACTAGGACCAACCCCTCTATCCTCATGGACACTGGACAATATACAATACTCTGTATAAGTCCCCTGAGTTCAATAACTCAATCCCTGTGTGTCGTAGGTTGAAAACTATACTATGGTTATGAAGATTTACACCGCTGTTTAATGCTCCTTACCTAACCATCCACTGGTATAGGTAAATGTCATGGAAATAATTTCAAAAAGGTATATCTCACTCTATGTAAATAGACGTACAGATATATCAATTTGAAATTGGTGCACAACAACGGATATTCAAAACCAAACATTTGCCGTCCGGCAAACAACCCAGGCGATTTCCTCAAATATCACCAATTACAACGAATTCCGATATAATGATGATGATCACCTAATTCCCAACAACTTACTCCCATCCATCATCTGTAAAACCATACAGATATGAGAATCATACCTGGTAAATACATACCCTGGAGCAAGTGTCTAATTGGGAAATCAGTTTTCTTTTAACAGTACATAGTGAAACTGAAACATTGAAATGTTTCGTTGGGGTATCCTGGTATTCCTAGTAATGCCTCTTCCATTATCCAGATTCACAACTGTAACCGTGTATTTCTTTGCCATCTCTCCACATCCCTTCATATGTCTTTAGTCATTACCTTCTGTACACCCCTTTAGGCCAAATGGTTTTCTGTCTTCCCTACCGTTCGGCACCAGCCTATGGTTTGGAAGAAGACTATCCAATCAGCATAATGGGTGTACTGTCCTAATCCTAGGAGCACTTGCAATGCGAAAGAAGGTAAAGATAAAAGACACCTGAATAAACCTTATTCCTATTTCTCCTGAACCAGAATCCATCCCCGAACTGGAACAAGTTCCTTTCGAGTTCGTATATAACCATACGATGGAGTATCCAAATAACTGTGGATCTTCGTAGTGATACGGAGTGTCCTGGAGAAATACAAAGGTAAAGTGGGAGTGGTAGTGAAATACTTGGTTTGATCGTGAATATCAGTCGCAATTTACTTTGCCCTCCTTCTAATCCCTTTATTTGTCTTTACATAATACCTTCTGTACACCATCGTTAGGCTAATTGGTTTTCTTCATTCCTTACCGGTTGGCACCTGCCTATGGTTTGGAAGAAGACTATCCAATTTGCGTAATAGGTGTACTATCCCCTAATCTAAGGGGTACTCGCAACCTGAAAGAAGGTAAAAGGAAAAGACAACTGAATAGTCCTATTCGTTTTCTCCAGAACCAGAAACCATCCTCGAATAAATTCCTTCGAGTTCGTATATAACCATACGATGGTTTTGTCCAATGGAAGTGGACGTTCGTAATAATACGGGGTGTCCTGGAGAAAAGGGTAAAAGTAGGAGTGGCAATGAGATTTGCAACTCTGATAATCCAAAAGCCAGTCTTATAAGAAGGTTCGGTTAACTTTGGTCACTGAGTCATAGTCTAGGGTCAGGTCAATGGTCGCTGCCAAAGAGAGAGAGAAAAGAAACACTCAGCGTGCACTCTAACCTAGATCAGAATGGTTACCAATTTATCTAATCAGGAAACCTCCCACTGTACCGCCAAATTCTCCTCCAAACCTGAAAGAAGAATTAGTCGGGATCACCCGAGGAGTAAACCAACTTATCAGTGGGAATCGGGATCCAACTATCATTGCATGATAACATGACGGAATCCTCTCACGTTATCACACTCCAGAAGGTATGCGCATATCTGGCAAGTTTCAGTTTCTTTAGAAACTCCCGATGTGATTTTTACCCCATGCTCTTATGACCTTGACTTTGGCCAACAAATCATAAGTCACATGTCAAGTTCTACCCGTCATTCTCCAGGTTAATTTGAACCTACCCGTACCTACCCTTGACTTTGGCCAACAAGGCAGTACGACTGTCCCAAACCAACGCATCTATCTATGCTGCATATGAACACTCAATAGCTACCAAACACTGTGCCTTGACTTTGGCCAACAAACACAGCTTGAATACTATTGACTATCCATATGAAATGACGGAGGGCTACGAATGGTTTCGGGCGAAAACCTTTAATGTAATGAACTTGATATCGTTGAAGGAACCGGATAGCTTTTATAAAAATATAGTAATGAAAACTTTTGCTAAAGAGGTCACTCCCGGTGAAAGGATCTCGGCTCTTTCCCCGTAGAATGAGGTGCAGGATATTCCAACTGAATACCACGATGCAAAGTAAAAGTAATCGGCTATAGTGAAGTTATTGCCCTGACGCAAACTTCTGTCCAAGGGGTCACTCCCGGTGAAAGGATCTCGGCCCTTGCCTCGTCGACTAAGGTGTTGGATATTCATAACCGAATACCACTGTGCAAAACAAAAGAGAACGTCCTTGCAATAACAGCTTTTTGAAAAGTGTTCCAACAACATCAAAATAGGTTTGTTTAACTTGCATTGATCCGAATCAATACAGTCCCATCAATTGATCACACCAATAAAGAACGAAAATAATGACGTACGTATGCCATCCGCATTCGCCACTGGGTCCCGTCATTACCCGTTAGGTTAGTTAACTAACGACAGAGCGGGGACTGGACTAGCGCGGATGCAAAACATATACAACATCTACTAGTATATATATATATCAATATATAATATTCGCTCAAGGCGTGATAAAATGCAACATCACAGAAATGTAATAAGCATCACAGAACAATACAGATATCTGGGATCCCCGGGTTTCATAGAGCCTCTACTGAAACCCGATGTTCCCCTGGTCGTGTGGATAGCCTGTGCAATGAAAATCCTAAACCCCTACGGGCACGGCAAGTTACCCGCTAAAACCTGAAGCGAGGCAGCCCCTTCAGCAACGTGAATAGACCACCCAGCACTTCAAGAAATCCGGTAACTTGGGCACCCCTCCTTGGGTCAACCTGTACCCCCTACAAGTGCGGCGAATAGCCCGCCAATTCTAGAGTGAAGCCCCCTTCGTCTCAACGCCATGAGATGCGAGCCCGTTGCCCTCTAGAACCCGGCTATCCGTGCACCCCTCCGCGGGGTAATCCTAGTACAGAAAGTAAAATATACATACAACGGGTACATCGACCTCAACTCGGTCGTGCCCCAAAAGAATAATATAAAAACAGGCAGTGACGGCAGTCCACATGTCGGACGCTCGCCCCGCAATATCAAATGTATATATAAAACGAAACTGTACTAACATTGCATCCAGGCTATCCCCTATGACCAATCCGCAACAACACAGCAATACACAGAACATCAACGTGAATGTCACGTTCGCAAATCCGTTTAAAAGGGCTATAGCAGTTAGACAGGATTTACTGATCAAATGACATTCACCGTCGTAGATATAATGTAAATACTGTGAACTAACATGTTTAAAATTTTCAATCGGTTAAATTTTTCCCAAGTGGGCCCCAAGCACTACTGCAGCACTCAAAGAAAATATGGGCCCAAAAATAATATACCAAAAACCCCATTTTCAAGTCAGAAGGCCTCTGTAAAAAATTGGTGCATTGAACATCCAAAGTGGCGGCGGAACCACGGCCCAAGCATGGGTTTGGCCGCGGTTCTATGGTGGAATAGTAAGAACATGCAACCAAATTTTCACAGAATACTTATAATTCCCTGCATGTATTTCTGCAACACACTGAAAAAAATTTCGAGCCAAAAATATTTCGACAGAAACTGATGCTTTTGAAAATGCGGTTTTTGAAAATCCGATCGATCGAACTTGTAAACATGTTAGAGCAAGCTAGACTAGGTTAATGGCGTGGCTCTGATACCAGTGTAAGTGCACGGCGGTGCCCCGGCCGTCTGAACGAGGCCAAATTGCGGAAACTAAAACTTTTCTATAAACTAGAACCGGCACCACCGCGCACAAAAATCCCGGATCGGGCCATTAATCTAATCCTAGCTAACAAGAGAAGGGGTAGAGAGATATACCGAGCGATCCGTGTCCTTCGATCTTCTCGTCGTCGTCCCGATCTCCTCGCGGAATCTCCGGTCTTCATCTCCTCCCCGGAAGGGCACCACATCGCCGGGTTCTTTTACGGGCTCCCACCTCTGGACCGAGGCAACTCGGGCACGAAGTTGGCGAGCCGACGTGCCCAAGGATGCTGTAGGTTAACTGTAGAATGCTTTGTCTCTATTGGGGTTATTAGAAGTTGCCTTTTGGTGGAGGAATGATATGAGCTTATGGAGATGGAACTTGTGGGATTTTACAAAGCCAAGGAGATCAAAAAATCCCCACAACAATTTTTTGGACAGCCCCTTAGGGAATGGCCGGCCCCTTTCTTGTGAATGAATAAGGAAAAAGTCAAGGAGGGTGTGGATCAATAATACAAGGAAAAAGAATGATAGATCATGAGTTCAAAAAGCAAACCACACTCCCTCATCATAACCAACCATCATCATCAAGCATGATGACTCCAAAAGTTAACCATGATGAATAAGAAAGTAAAGCAATAATTATCCAAAGAATGTCAAAAGAGGGTGCAACCATCATGAAGCAATAATATGCAAAGACCACCCTCCAAAATGCTTATTTGCACAAATGTAAATAAGCCCTCCTCCACCAATCTTCGGCCAATGAAAGATACAAAGGAAAATGGCCGAAACGGAAAGCAAACTGGCAACTTCAAAAAACTGATCCCATAATAAATTACAGGAAAACCCCGCTACTGTATATACATACCCGCATTTGTATTCCGACCGAATACAAATGCAATGAGACAAAATCTACACTGTACAATACTAGGATCCGGCTTAAACCAAAACCCGCTAGTATTATCCATCCAATCATGATCCGTGCAATCCCGCACGTATCTGATCGAACCCTGCCATATCTCCATACGGCCTCTACAGCGTTTCGCCCGAAACTTGAGTAACTGTCTGTGGGGGACTCTAAAGGCTCGTCAATACTATGGCTGTGGATTTAACCACTAGCACGTCAGAGGTATTAGCCATACGTAACGGGCTACCATCTATTGACCAAAAGGGACGTCGATGAGCGAACTCATCCTGACACCCTACTGAGCCTGTCAGTGACAATATCCGTACAGTCCGGTCCGTTCGTCTATGAGCATCGCATGGCGGGTGATTGTAAAAGAATTTCTTGATTGGATGTAAAAGTATCGAATCAAATAGTCCCCGGCAACGGCGCCATTTGATTGTAAAAGAATTTCTTGATTGGATGTAAAAGTATCGAATCAAATAGTCCCCGGCAACGGCGCCATTTGATTGAAACGAATTCTTGATGTGTAGTATTTGAGAAATTGTAAAGAAATCACAACCAAAAATTATTTGACCGCAATCAACTACGGTGTCGGATGTAGTTAGTATGTGAGTGCGGATCGTCCACAGGGAAACTGTAATCGTTCGTCTTTTGAATTAGATGAGTTGAAACTTTAATGAAAACAAAACAAAACAATTCATGATTTGAAATTGAAGTTCAAGAATGAGAAAAATCTAAATCTAAGAAAACATTAAAAGATAGAATCAAGAATTGATTGTTTAATGATTTTTCCAAACCAAATCTCAAGAATCGAAATGAGGCTCGTAGGAATCGATCGGATCTATAGATGTGATGTAATCTTACAATTACGTATTCTTATCCTTCGATGAATTGATACTAGATCGATGATGATCGATCGAGAATTAGGGATTTCTTGTGAAACTAGGGTTTCATCTTATCCCTTGTTCTTTCGTCGATATCATTCACATTCTAGCCTCTAGTAAATTCAAGAAACGATCGTAGATCCCTAATTTCGAGCGATCACAATCAAGAAAGCATCGCTACGAAACTAGGTCATCGATTCTTGAACTTGCTAGGGTTTACAAAACTCGTAGGACTTAAAAAATAGTATTAAGATTTGTTACATCATCATTCTACAATCGTCTCGACTCCTTAACGAGCGGAGTTTCACTCACACATCACAACAAGAGCAACAATTACAAATTGATATCTAATCATGATGCAAGAATTAAAAGAAAGCAAGATAAAAGAATTTCACCTTTTATTTATATCAACAATTTAGTTACATTCGCTCAAGAACTACAAGAGGAGGAACTTGATCGTCGACTTGGCTTCGCTCGTCTCCGTGGATCGCGGATCGGCTTGGATCACTTGCCCGATTGAAGATCGGCTCGGCTCCTAAAAGGTTGAAGGCTTCTCGCTTGATTTGGTACTCAAGATCTTGGATTTGGAGTGGAATTAGGGTTAGGGTTTCGCACAAGCCTTGTCACTAGACTTGTGGAAGAAGATGATGAAAGAGGGAATTATTTAACTAATGAAGATTAAAGATTAATCTCAACCCTTAGATCTAGGCTCCTATTTATAGATAACTAACCCTAGATCTAGGATTTCAAATTCTAAGTTTCCCTCCAAAAGTTTGTTGAAGAAATTCAAATTTCCCTCCAAAAGTTTGTTGAAGAAATTCAAATTTCCCTCCAAAAGTTAGTTAGGGAAGAAGCTTCTAGATGTAATTAGTTAGGAGGAGCTTCTAGAAGAGGATTAGTTTGGAGCTAATTAGGATTAGCCTTCTTAATCTTCTTTGCTGATCTGGCAGTAGCTTCTGGAAAATTATGGAATTTGACATATCACAATGAACTGTGGGCCCTGAGAGAAGAATTCTGCTCTGAAAATGTAATGCTGACGTGTCCAAACAGGCGCGGAACCGCGGCTCAAGCAATCTCCTGCCGCGGTTCCGCGGCTGACTTGGAGCCTTGGAGCTTGTGGCTTCTGGGTTGAACTTGGGCTGTTGTATTGGGCTTTATGTGATATATAGAATTGTATAATTCCTTTTGTACTGCTACCAGATCTGAAATGATTTAGTTGGCGTATTTTTGATTAGCTCTTTTGCTTTTTTTCTTCCGTATTTCCTGCACATACTCAAGACAAGTGTTGCGCCAATACAGAAATGATGCGATGCCATGAAATGCGGTTAATTTCCTTTAAAGTGTCGGTTTAAAAGTCTAACACATGCAATCTCATATTTTGTGACAGATTTGCTAATATGTAGAATATGAATGCCGAACACTTCTAAATGTATGCAAATGTTAAGGAAATTGCCGGCTAAAATATACAATATTTTCGACTGATCAGCGGGCCTAGGGGGTTGGTAAAAGTCAGACCCCTAAAAGCGGTACAAGTCGTGTCGGAGTGTAGCTCAGAACACCCTGAGGTACTACTGGAATACCTACCAGTAAATCTCCTGCCTTGGCCAAGGACTTCGTGTAAGGGCTCTCCTAGACACAGCGCGACCTCACCCCCAATACCGGGAGAGACGAACCCCTGCAGATCCGCTCACTGCCTCCTCGTGGCTCGGGACTGTACCCAACTAAAACCTGTTTGCACGTCTCCTTTGGGCGTGGTAGGGTAGTAATCAAAGTACAGAAGGAACTCACACGAGACAAATGACGATCACAGGTCGATGAACTAACCTGTACACATGTCACCAGGGAACTGCTATCTGACGTCAGGTATAAGACCAACTAGCATGTTCCCGGCGAGTCCTGTCCGGTGTACTCATAACCCAATGAGCACATGTATACATCTTAGGTGAACCAACTGACACCAGTGGCTTGTGAGACCGGCCACCGCCCCTCGTCGGGGTCTCGACTATATACACTAGTCTACTCTGGAGAATCGATGCCCTGTCTCGAAACTCCCACGACTAGGGACCTTTTAAGGATGTGCTTATAGACCCCAGCTCCCACGTATATAATCGCCCTCATACTGCTGGCAGTCAAGCAAGAATCCTAGGGGCTCTATCAACGTCCAATAGTGACTTGTAAGGTCACCTAAACCAGTACACGATAATAAAAATAAACCAGATAGCATACTATCATCTTGAGTAAGACTGTCCTACCGGAATAGGTCCTCCCTCAATCATTGCAATCTGCATGTGATCCAATAATTGACTCTGAGGGCACTATCTCCAACAGTTTGGTTTTCTAGTATACTCTCGGAGTCACAGCAGATCACATATATCATATATTGACACTAAAAATACGATATTTGCATAAAAACTTAACTTTAAACGATCTAAACTGAAACTATAAGGCTACACAACACTAAAACAACATAAAAAAACAGATATAGATCATTACCTACTCCAATAAGTTCAAAGATCCTTGCTTTCCAAGCTCCAAGGCATCCAAGAGGCAAAATTAGTCCAAAGATGTGATTTTGGTGAGATTTTGTGAAGATTAGTGTTGGATTAGTGAAGGAATGATAAGTGTTCAGTTTAGGCTTAGAGGAGATGAAAGAAATGATGAGAAAGAGATAGAGTGAGAGAGAATTAGAAAAAGAAGTGATAAGGGGAGGGAGAGAGAGAGAGGTGAGTGCACCATTCAATTAATGCAAGCATAAGCTTACCATGCCGCCACCTCTCCAAACAAAAATCCAAAACAAATATCTCTCACTCGCAAGCAAATATCTTGATATTTTAGTGTTAAGGTTTAAACAAGGATTAGGATTAGGTTAAGTGTCATAGTCACTAATCTAGATAACACAAACACACCCTCACATAAACATGCACATGTGTGTGCATACCATAACAAATAATAATAAATTATTAATTAAATGTTATAAAATATGAGGAACCCAAATTGGTAAACTTTTTACCAAAAACCCGCATTACCGTCTAATTAACACTAATCGAAACCTAAGGCGTTACAGGGGCCCATAGGTCACTTCTCCAGCGAGGACGAAGTGGGAGTTGCTGTTGCAGTTGGTGCAGCTGGAAGCCATTGATCTTCGTTTCTCTGCACGGGAGCAAGACACCAAATCTTAGTACCTCAAATCCAGGGGCAATCACATTAAACCGCGATTCGTTCGCGAACACGACACACGAAATGTGGAGTGGAAAGAGAAAAAGGTCCCACCGGGCATGCCAGAATTTGTTCGCTGCTGAAAGACGCGACCGGGACGTTGGGACGTCTGGCCTGAATTTTGGGGGAAGATGCTATTTAGTTTTATCTGTCTACCTCTCTGAAGATGCCAAGTTGATTTATGGCACCGTATATCGGAGGTTTAGACGGATGCGGCCGTTGTAACAGACTTCGTCAGATTCCCCCTCGCTTGCAAGGGGTTTTTGATTGTGGGGACACTCTTCTCTGCAGGCGCAAGCCCCTGCAGTTAATTACGCTACCGCATCACGGTTGTAGGGATTCTTTAGCACCACTACTAGGGTTTGATAGCATCACACATGCTACAATTTAAAAAATTAGATTTTGCTAAACAATTTAACCTAGGAATCGAACTAGAAAAGCTAGGGTAACAAAAAGTAGTATCGCATACTACAAGTAATATAACACTAAGTGAAGAGAATACAACCTTTGTAGTTCTCTTTACTTGACTCCTTGGCTCCTTGAGAGTTTGAACAGGCTTGCTAGTGATCTTCCAAGTCCACGATGATCCACCCGGAATTCTCTTTGTCCAAGCTCTTAGCTCCACTTGATCAAAAGATGAAGATGAAATTAACACTCTAAACTAATTAGCTAGACTAGTGTAAAATGATGATGTGGTTTGTTTTCTCATTTCAAAACCCTATCTTTATCACTATCTCACTCACTACAAAGATCAAGAGAGCAAGTGAGAGGAGGAAGAAGATGATGGCAACTCAAGAGCTCAAAGGTTGTGATGAATAAAAAAATAATATGAGAATGAAAAATATATATATTAAATCATTCTCACTTATAACCATGGGTTAATAAATATCTAGATATTTATCATTGAGTAATAAGAGCCATAGAAAACTAACTCATGGTTAATGCAAGGTTAAGTGTAGAGAATGAAGAATAAATCTCAACCATGAATTAATTCTATTTGTATTAACTCAAAAATAATTATATCGATAAATACTTCCATGTGAGTCTTGCATTGCCACCACAAGTGTATCAACAACCATGATACACACAAGTGTATGCATATATGTGTGCATGCACATCAACATGTGCATCAACATAAACATATGCATACATGCATGCATACAACAAAAGAAAAGGGTATAAAAGAAGTGAGCTAAAAGTTAATGTTAAATCAACACTTGATTTAACAAACCGGTCATATCTCATACGACCCGACCAATAGTAAATCTCCCGATTAATATACGGTATCACATACGCGTATTTAATCGGGTCCCCGCGCATATCTCATATGCACACCACATCGTTTCGCCTGGGCTAGGAAACTCCTCTGTGGGACTCTAAGACCCTTCAATACGCCGGTAGTGGGTGATGATCATATCAAGCACCCCCAAGCCGCAAGAGATCAGCTAAACGTAACGGCCACCTGGGTATTGAGCGATCAGAAGAAAACAAGCGAACCTGTCAAAACTCCCATCGAGCCAACTGGTAACACTACCGTACAGTCCGGTCTCTTCGTCAGATATGCTGCATATCAAGTATAGGGATGGCATCGTCGACCCCAATAACTCAATAAGTCATGCTGATGTATGGCCTATAATCAGTTCGAGAAACTACTGATAACACTTATCAGTAAATCTCATCAGCCCTGACCAGGGACTTGCTGATATAGCCAATCGAGCACAGCGCAAAATCAACCCCCAATACCGGGAGAGATGAAACCCCTCCTATCGCTCATTGCCTCCATGTGTCTCGGGACTGTACCCAAAAGCCACCTGTTTGCACGACTCAATAGAGCCGTGGTAGGGTGGAAATCAAAGCACAGTGGGAGAACACATGAGACTCTATGATGATCTCGGGTCTACAGACTAACTTGTACTAGTGCCACCTGAGAACTGCTATTCGACGATAGATATAATACCATATAGGAGTTCTCGGTGAGTCCTTCCAGTGTACCCAGTCTCCACTGAGCACCCGTATACGATCTCGATGTCAAACATCAATGGATGTAGGAACATCCATCGCCTATCACACGGGTCGAGTATCATATACGCTAGTCTACTCTGGAATATCGATGCCCCGTCTTGATACACCCACGACTAGGGACATTTCAGGATATGCTTATAAACTACACATGTCCCACTAGTATGCTTTGTAATATAATATCCATTTCTTTGTTAGACAATGAAGGATATAATTTTGTATTGCAGAATAATGTTATGAACATTAACCTGAATCAAATGTTGGTTGGGTATGGTACACTAAATAACGGGATATACGTCCTAAATCAACACACGGTTTTCAGCATACAACACACTGCTAAAAGAAAATTTTCAGATATAAATGAAGCTTTTCTTTGGCACTATAGACTTGGTCATATTAACGAAACAAGACTAAACAAGCTACATAAAGATGGATATTTGAATCCTTTTGAATATAAATCTTATGCGACTTGTCAGTCTTGTATCAAGGGTAAAATGACTAAAACTCCGTTTACAGGACACGGAGAAAGAGCTTCTGAGCTCTTAGGCCTCGTACATAGTGATGTATGCGGGCCAATGTCTATACAGGCTAGAGGCGGTTTTTCTTACTTCATAACTTTTACTGATGATTTCTCAAGATTCGGTCATGTGTTTTTATTGAAGCATAAGTCTGAAGCTTTCAAGAAATTCACTGAGTACAAACTTGAAGTAGAAAAACAAACCGGATTGAGTATCAAGATGCTTCGATCAGATCGAGATGGGGAGTATCTCGGTACAGAGTTTGTAGACTTTCTAAAAGAGAATGGGATTCTGTCTCAGCTCACTCCTCCTTACACACCACAGCACAACGGTGTGTCAGAACGTCGGAATCGGACACTATTAGATATGGTTCGTTCTATGATAAGTGATGCTGAGTTACCTGTCTCATTTTGGGGGCATGCATTGGAGACTGCAGCGTTTCTCTTGAACAGGGTTCCAACTAAAACCGTGTCTACCACACCATATGAGATATGGCATGGGAAGAGACCATCTCTTAAACGAGTTAAGATTTGGGGTTGTCCAGCCTATGTCAAAAAGAAAAATCCGGACAAACTCGAGACACGGTCTGTCATGTGTAAGTTTGTGGGATATCCAAAGAATTCATATGGATATCTATTCTACCACAAGGAGGAATAAAATGTGTTTGTTTCTCAGTATGCCACATTTTTAGAAAAAGATTTTTTTACAAATGATACAGTGTGGTAGACCTAAAAAAGGTTCTAGAGACACAAATTACGAATGACGGCTTGGTTGAACCGGCTGTTGCAACAGAAACTGATGAACCTCAGCCACTCTGTAGATCTGGTAGGACTTCTCACCCACCGAAGAGGTACTATGGTTTCCTCATTGATGGTGATAGAGAAGATTTCATCATGGATGATGATGATCCTACCAGTTTTCAGCAAGCTATCATGAGTGGAGACTCTGTGAAGTGGCTGGATGCCATGAGATCTGAAATGGAGTCTATGTACACCAACAAAGTATGGACTTTGGACGTTGTATCCTCTGGGGTAAAACCCGTAGGGTGCAAATGGATCTTTAAAAAAAAGATTGGTGTAGATGGACAGGTGGAGACCTATAAGGAAAGAATTGTGGCGAAAGGATTTCATCAAAGACCGGGTCTAGACTATGATGAAACTTTTTCTCCCGTAGACATGCTTAAATTCATTCGGATCCTACTTGCTATTGCTGCTCACTACGACTATGAAATCTAGCAGATGGACGTTAAAACTGCTTTTCTAAATGGTGATTTAGAAGAGTGCGTTTATATGGATCAGCCAGAGGGCTTCATTGACAGTGGAAGCAGCGGGAAAGCATATAGATTGCTTAAATCCATTTATGGATTAAAGCAGGAATCACGGAGTTGGAACATCTGTTTTGATTATGTTATCAAAGAGTTTGATTTTATCAAAAATCCAGATGAACCTTGTGTTTATAAGAAGCCTGTAGGGAGAGCTGTCACATTCCTCGTATTGTACGTGGATGACATTCTTCTGATAGGAAATGATATTCCTATGCTACAGTCGGTCAAATCATTCTTATCACAAAGGTTCTCCATGAAGGACCTGGGTGATGCCACGTACATATTAGGCATTCGGATTTATAGGGATAGATCAAAAAGGTTATTGGGATTGTCCCAAACCAGGTACATCAACACCATCCTAAAGAGGTTTAGTATGGAAGACTCCAAGCGGGGTGCCTTACCCGCTTGCCATAGAGTCACTCTCTCCAAGGACTTTTGCCCAAAGACTGATGAAGAAAGAGCTCGCATGGGCATTATACCCTACGCTTCAGCCGTAGGATCTATAATATATGTGATGTTGTGTACACGCCCTGATATAGCTTATGCACTAGGTGTAGTAAGCAGGTATCAATCAAACCCAGGGGAGAATCACTGGACAGCTGTGAAGAACATTCTTAAGTACTTGCGAAAGACTAAAGAATTGTTCTTGGCGTATGGTAATGGAGATCTCCAAATGGAGGCCCTTACCGATTCAAGCTTCCAGAGTGATAAGGACGACAGTAAATCTATCTCTGGGTTTGTATTTACCCGAGGGGCGGTGAGTTGGAAGAGTTCCAAACAGGATACCGTTGCAGACTCTACGATGGAAGCTGAGTACATTGCTGCAAATGATGCCGCAAAGGAAGCCGTCTGGATGAGGAAGTTCGTCACGGAGCTAGGAGTAGTTCCAACCATTATTGATCCAATACCATTGTATTGTGATAATAATGGGGCTATAGCGTTAGCCAAGGAGCCCAGGTCCCATCAGCGGTCCAGACACATCCTGAGGCGATATCATCTGATTCGGGAGATAGTAGATCGCCACGAGATGGAGATTAGGAGAGTAGATACAAAGAATAACACCGTGGATCCACTCACCAAGGCCCTCCCTCAGCCGCAGCATGAGTGACTTTTTGAGATATTGGGTATGAGATATGCCAATAACTGGCCTTAGTGCAAGTGGGAGATTGTTGGATATATATATGCCCTAGAGGCCATTATTTGATAGTGGATGTATTTATACATGTATATATATATATAGAGAGGACATTCTTGCTCGACATGATAGTATGCTATCTGGTTACTCTTTATCTAACATGTTCACTTGATCATGCTTTTATTCATTTGTACATGTTGATAAAGCCCTGAGGATATTTGCTTTACTACTGTGATTATGATGTAGATCATACTAGTGGGACATGTGTAGTTTATAAGCATATCCTGAAACGTCCCTAGTCGTGGGTGTATCGAGACGGGGCATCATAGTCTGGTTTAAAGACATCATAGTCTGTACGGTTTAAAAACATCATAGTCTGTAGAGTTTCTGGTTGTCGGGACCCGCCACCTCTCTAAAGACGTTGAAGAATTACAATGACACATATCAGAGGTGTGAAGAGATGTACCCTTGAACCAATATTGGTTGGGAGATCTATAGTCGGGTTTGGAACTAAGACCAAAAAATATTGCGAGCACATGGGCTCGTTTAATCTGAATTGGGGACTTATGGCCAACTTGGGCTCAGCCCACTCAGTTTTGAATAAAATGTTGAACATTTGTTTGGGTTCAGTCCCTTTTTTATCCAACAATCCTGAGCATTGATTTGGGTTCTGACTCCCCTTTTTCTTTTTGTCTTTTACTGAGTGTTGAACACTCTTTATTATGGCGCTGGGTTCTGTATGATGAGTGTAGAGCACTCTATGTCAAGAAGCGCCCATATGAGGAGCACGTGGCGCGCTTAGCGCTTGACGCCAACCAATGAATGCAGAGCGCTCATTATAAAAATAGCACCCACGTGAGGAGCACGTAGCGCGCTTGGCGCTTGGCGCCTACCAATGAGTGCAGAGCACTCCTTATAAAAACAGCGCCCACGTGAGGAGCACGTGGCGTGCTTGGCGCCAACCAATGAGTGCAGAGCGCTCCTTATAAAAACAGCGTCCACGTAAGGAGCACGTGGAGCGCTTGGTGCTGAGCGCCAGACTTGGAGCGCTGAAGCGCTTCTTTAGCAGTTCTGGTTAATTCTATGCTCTGAGAATTAAATTCTCGTTTATAAGAAACTTTGTCTCATGCATTTAAGAACTGAGTTCTTCTTTATGAGGAGATACTATGATCTCTTTTGTTTTTCTTTATGAGAGATTTTATCTCATGGACCGAAGAACTAAGTTCTTCTTTTTATGAAGAGAGACTTTGTCTCATGGATCCAAAAACTAAGTTCTTCTTTTTATGAAGAGAGACTTTGTCTTATGGATCTAAGAACTAAGTTCTTATGATATGAGAGTTAAACTCTCAAATATGGAGGAGATGTTATGATCTCTCTTCTTTTTATTTACCTTGAAGAAGGTTCTTCTTCTCAGAGCTTGCTCTTCTCTTTTTTCTTGCTGAGAGCTTGAAACTTATAGGGAGGTTTCTCTTCTTGAAGACTTGGAGTCTTAGGTCCTTTATATAGGGGAGGCTGATTTGTTGAATCAGTTAAAGAAATCTCTCATTGAGAGATCTCTGATTGATTTGTGGATTTTATCCACCGTTGGATCTTTGATCCAAGGACTTCTATTTTACAGAAAAGATCTTTCTTGTTTTTAACAAGATTGGGAAAATATTTTCCTATACAGAACTTATTCTGTATCTTGGTGATTTTTAATCACCATCGGATCTTTGATCCAACGGTGCTCTGATTTACAGAGTACAATCTTTCTTGTTCAGAAAGATTTGAGGAGTATTTTCTCAACAGAATTTAATTCTGTAATTTGATGATTTATTCATCTTCGTTGGATCTTTTGATCCAAGGGTGGAAAACATTTAGTTCTAGCGCTGGCGCTCTCGTGCTTTGCACGTGAGGTGCTGCCTCAGAGTCTCTGACTCTTAGCGCTGGCGCTCTCGGCGCTAGCGCTCTCATGCTTTGCACATAAGGCGTTGCCTCAGAGTCTTTGACTCTTAGCGCAAGCGTACTCGTGCTTTTGCACGTGAGGTGCTGCCTCAGAGTCTTTGACTCTTAGCGCTGGCGCTCTCATGCTTTGTACGTGAGGCGCTGCCTTAGAGTCTTTGATTCTTAGCACTTGGCGCTCTCGTGCTTTGCACGTGAGGCGCTGCCTCAGTTCAAATTTTGAACAGAGCTTTGCTCTTTTATTGGGGGGAAACAGGAGTTATATGATCACATCATAGAACTAAGCAGCAAAAGTCAACATATGAAATATTGGATATACTTGGAGGTCCGTATTTTAAATTCAGCCAGTAATGAAAAACACGGATTCCACGATCGTGATGAATAGCCAAACCCACATCCCTAGACCCCTACGAGAGCGGCAAGAAACCCTGCTAATTCTAAAGTTAGGAGATCCGGTCTCGACTCCTTGAGATGGTCTTCCACTAGACTCCAGAACCCGGTTACTTGTGCTCCCCGCCTTGGGTCTATCCTAATGCGGAAAAGTAAATAATAGACATCAATGGTGACATCATCATCAACCTGGAAGTGTCCCAATAAAAGAATATTACATACAAATTTTACATGAATGAAAATTGAAAAACTCTCATCTCACATAAACCCCGGCTATTCATTCACGACGATCCAATATAACATATCACAGCAACACATAACATCACATGTCATCAACGTAATTAAATACGCGTATCCCAAATTCCGTTGACATATAGCAACGAGATTTGGGATACCCCATATATTACACTTACGGTCGCAGAAAAGAAATGAAAATTTACAATAATTAGAATCCGCATTTCATTAGACATCATAAACCCGGAATATCTCATATTCCGGATTTCATGCCTAACCCTATAAACCCCGCATTTTAGTCCCATATCGAAAACTCTTTTCAATAACTTAGTCGGGTAATTCAACAAGATTCCCGACTACCCGATTGAATACTATCGGGAACTTTAGTAGATGGACGCACCCCCGATGCCGTCGACCAAGCGCACTTAGGCGGAACACCGTGGCCGCGAGCACCGGAGTGGATGCTTTTGGCAACGGGGTTCTCCTAAAGTCACTTGGTCGAGGTTATGTGGTGTGGCTATCTAATAAAGTTATCTGGCGAGTATTCGCGTACGATACGCGATTACGACGGAGTTTCGATCCGAATCGAAACTTCGTGGCAATCGATCTACAGAAACTAAAATCCTAGATTTATAATCACTATCTAGTTTTCACAAAACTAATTAAATGTGGATTCCAACTAGTGTATCACATATCAAACATAAACCCGAAACAATGTTAAAATTACGACTACGAAATACTCCGTTTAGCCCTAATAGGAAAGCTAACATCACATGCAAACTGGACTAAACAAACATAACCTGAAATCCTAAAATCATAACACCAGAGCACCAAACAAAAACGAGTGCAAACCCTCATCATAAAACGGGCCAGGCCGGCCAAAATTGAATTTTCACCGGGCCAAAAAATGTTGTTTTGCCTCGTTTTTCTCTGATGTTCTAGTTACATCATATGTAACATTCTGCACTTGTTTAAAAAAATTTCAGAGTCCATTTTGAAATTTACAGAAACTTGGTGTTTTGGGTTTCGGTTTCGGAGTTGTTTCGTTTTCTTGATTTATAAATATCGTCTAATCTTCTAGCCTTAGCTCTGATACCATGAAAGTGTTTTGTTAGCACCACCACTGGGTTTTACAAGCATCAAGCATGCCAATTAAAAAAAAATCGGGGTGCTAATGAACACTAACCAAGATCTTAAACTAGATGATTAAGATTTAACTATGATATCATAAACTATACTAAGAGATGGATGGCTACAACCTTTGTAGACCGTGTCCTTCTTTTCAAAAGCTCTGGGTTGTAGTCCCTACGACTCCACTAGGCTCCACTTGAAAAATGAACAAGCTTCCTTCGATGTCCTTCGTGCCGAAGATGATCCACCCGAATCTCCACTAATCCAAACTACCTCTTCACTAAACTCTTTAGTGAAGGAAACACACTACACCAAAGCGCTAATCTAGTGTAGGATGGTGAAGTAGGAGTGTTGTTTGCTCACTAGGGTTCTCACAAGCTCAAGATTTCACAACTCATGTGAGGGATTGAGCTGGGACGAGGAGGAGGTGAAGAAAATGGAGAGAGCTAGAGAGCAAGGAGCTCAAGTGAGGAAAAATAACTCAAGCCGAGAATGAAATGTAGAATGGATCTTCATTAGCTCACCCATTATTGAAGCATACAATTTTCAACCATTAAAAATTGTAGCCATGCTTCAATAGTGCAAGCAAATGAATATAAAAAAGAATAAGCCATTCTTTTCTCCATACCACAAAAAGTCTCCCCATTTTCCACCTAATTTTCTATTTTCTAAAAATAGAAAATCCATGCCATGCTTCATATAATATATATATATATATATATATATATATATATTATGAAGAATAATTAGTGAGCTAATAATATTAGTTAATATATAATTATATCAAATATAAATGTATATCATATTATTAAATCAACACTTGATTTAATAATCCAGTTATATCACTTATAACCGACTAATATCATTTATCTGTATATCACATTATCAAATCAACACTTAATTCAATAATCCAGTTATATCACATATAACCTAACTGATAACAAATAACCGCCATAATAGAATACGGTATCACATACTTGTATTTAATCAGGCCCTCGCTCAACCACTTATAATAGTAAGCATATGCATAATACTCGAAATAAGGTAACGATAATAAAGTAGTGAAAGATTTGTTGGTAGGTCAAAACATTTTATGATGATGTATCGATCAAATAGTTTTGAATCAACTTAGTAAACTCACATAACGAAAATGGGGAACATGGAACAATATATGCGCGGTGTAAGGTTGCGCTACTGAAAACGAGAATAATAATAGTGTACTTAAAATACATAAAACAGAGTAATCAATAACACACACTCTTTGATAAATTCAAAATAATGAAAACTAAATTTTGAATAATAATGTCCCTAAATATAGTTGGGGTAATAGGAAAACACATAGAAATGTATAGGGCTAGCTAGAGTAAGGATTACAAGGAAGTGTGGCTCATTCCGAAGGTCGGAGTGTAACAGCTTTAGACTGAAGGTCAAAGATCGAGGTCGGGTCAGCACAGGCAGTAAAGATGAGCAACAAAGGACTACAAGGGGGAAAGTATGGGGAGGACAATGGTCAGTACATCGTATGAATCAAAAATTTTGAATGGTTAGCGAACTCGGAAATTTCACAAGACATGTGTTCACACCAGAATATTGCATTATTATATTCCCCATTCTTATTCGTTTAATAAATAAACAGGTGCTTTTGACGCATGTCTGCTACATATTACAGGTTACAGGTTCTTGGATCTAAAACAGTGAAAACAATGAAAAGACAATGCAAAAGTGAGACTACGAATGATAAATGGTGAAATCTTGATCGCGTCTACATGTTGAGGAACAATGAACGACAGTTCACCGAGTATAAAGGCAGCGACACGAAGAAACAGTAAAGGTCCACTGCAATATTCACTGGAAAGATCTGGAAGAGAACGAGAAAACAATCTGCAAAAAGACCTGAAGAAACAGGAAGTACAAGTAATAAGAAGCTATCACAAGAAAGCACATGAGCCAATTCTACTTTTTGGCCGCGGAACCGCGGCCAAACTTTGATTCGTATGTCAAAAACTATTTATAAACCGCAATCAAGAACGGCGTCGCTTGTTAGCTAGCCGGTGAGTACGGGTCGGTCCACAGGGATTTTGTGAATTTCCTAATCGCTCTTACGAGTTAATTCCAAAGGGTGTTCGGATTGATTATTAAATCTAAAAACTGAATTAATCTATATCTAAATCTTGCTAGGGTTAGGTCTAGGTTAAGTTTGGAAAGTCAATAAATCTCACCGCTTTCTATACCCATATGAAGATCTAATTAGGTGTTATGGTAAATATTAATAAAAGGGATTAAGATAATTGGGAAGATTATTCTTCCTCTAGATCTTGTCCTTCCTTTCTTAATCTTTACCCTAACCTCCATGGAAAACCTTAAAATCCGGGCCTTTAGACTACGGTATCACCGCTACCTCGTGGGTAGAGTGCCGTAGGGAGCGGAATAAGAAGATATGCATGGAGTTCTATGAAAATATATGACGGGCAAGAAAGGGAATGAGAGATCTTCGTCTCTCAAACCTTCCCCAGATCGAACCCTAACAAGCGAGGAGACTACTCACTCATTAGGGAATAAAAATACATTTATCTAGGGCAGAGAATAAAGGATCTAACTAGGGCAAGGAATTAAAATTACCTAGGGCAAGGAATTAAATTTATCTAGGGCAAGAAAAATAAATTAAGAACTTACAAATTGATGCTCTCCAAAAATAAATCTGAATTTTATTAATGAAGGGAGGCATGAGGAATTACAATGATTAGAGTTCCTATTTATAAAGAATAGGAAACCCTAGGGTTACATTTGTTTCGCATGTTTGAAATTACAAAAATACCCCTAAGAAAAGACCTAGTCAAAGCCACCTCACAATTTGGTAAAAATTAATTCACTGTTCCCTTAAGCCCGCCGCGGAACCGCGGCCCAAGGCCTGGTTTGGCCGCGGTTCCGCGGCCAAAAAGTAGAATTGGCTCATGTGCTTTCTTGTGATAGCTTCTTATTACTTGTACTTCCTGTTTCTTCAGGTCTTTTTGCAGATTGTTTTCTCGTTCTCTTCCAGATCTTTCCAGTGAATATTGTAGTGGACCTTTACTGTTTCTTCGTGTCGCTGCCTTTATACTCAGTGAAGTATCGTTCATTGTTCCTCAACATGTAGACGCGATCAAGATTTCACCATTTATCATTCGTAGTCTCACTTTTGCATTGTCTTTTCATTGTTTTCACTGTTTTAGATCCAAGAACCTGTAACCTGTAATATGTAGCAGACATGCGTCAAAAGCACATGTTTATTTATTAAACGAATAAGAATGGGGAATATAATAATGCAATATTCTGGTGTGAACAAATACCCCCAAACTTATCTTTTGCTCGTCCTCGAGCAAACTTATTTTTATTCACTAAAATCCTAACCTAACCACACTTTCGCAGGGAAACGCGATTGCACTGAGCACGTGCAATAAGCCGTTAAACCTCTAGGTGTCCCTAGTAGAAGGAGTGTTGTCTCCTGAGGATTTTCAGCGGATTACACCCACAAAATCCTATCAATTCAGCCCATTAACTTTTGTTCTCCAATTAGGTTTTCTAACAAGGAATTCTATTATCTTCAACTCGTAAATTATCCACCCATATTCTTCACACTTCCATATTATTTAACTTAAGATTATATATATCCTGTAGAATTACCTAGCTTTCGGCATTTCTTAAGTTTTCCTTCTAGGATTTCATCTCCACTTAGGAATTTCTATCAACTCTATTAAAGATATAAGTTCTATTTTTAATTCCTCTCTCTTATCTAAATTCCAATCATATATCCCTACGTGTGTGTATAGATCACCCCTACACTTGGAAATTCAAATCAAGCAATCATACTTTCGTCCATTGTCCAAAGCACTTATTAATTAGTGAATTTTTAAATGAAATTTGCTTACACATCCTTCATGCGACCGTTAATACTTCTTGAGGTACCAACAACCGATTACAATATGCGTTAGCATTTTAAAGCGTACTTCCTAGTTTTGCAACACCCAAGGCTTTAGCAGTGACTCCCAAACCAGTTGGTCTAAGGCACTAGGTGATGAAGCACCCTCGCTAAATATTTTTCTATTTTTGCAACCTTAAGTAATCACAAAAACCAGTGTCCATTTTTTTATTCTTTATTCACACTTTTTTTCTTTTATTTTCTTCGTACTAAGGACTTTAGACAAAAGCATTTCAAGGTCTCTTCTACTATTCCAAGTTTCAAGGTTCGTGATTGTGCAAATTGTAGGGTATACGTTTTAAGAATCTAGACTTAAGGTAGGAACAATTTTTCAAACTTATACTCTAATAAGAACATCAATATTTTTCCTTCATTTTGACTTAGCCCAAGAAGTGAACCCAAAATTTGCCTATTTCTAAATAAACCACAAGGCATATACTTTCTACCGTTAAACTTTAAGGAATGTTATTTTTAGGGTTTTTAATTCACTAAGTCTAAGATCTAGTTGTTCCTAGCTAGTTAACCTATTTGTCAAACTCAAGTCAATTAGCCAAAATTGAATACAATAATTTTTATAATTTTTTGAAATTTTTCAAATTTTTATGGGTTTTCAAATAAATATGCAAATGCAAAAATATATACAAATGGATGTGAAGGAAGAAGACGTACCGAGCATACCCCCAAACTTGAACTTGACAGTGTCCCCACTGTCATGCTAAACCAAGGGGGTCAAAATACCGGCACTCCCCTATTTATTTATTTATAACTTTTATAATTTTGAAATTTTTTTTTTATTTTTTTTATATAGAAAAGAAAACAAAAAATATATACATATATACAAAGATTCCCCCAAACTTAAGCTTGGCCTTGCACAAGCCAAAAGTTAGCATCAACCATTCAAAAATCTTATCGTGGAAATAGTATAGTTGGTGCAAGAAAATGAGAAGCACGCGAGACCGTGTGGAAAGAAGAATGGTAGAATATGGTCTCGGTGGGGGAGAAGAATGGCGAAAAGAAGAAGGAAGTGGAGTACGATCTTGAGGGTGTAAATTGAGTGAATAAATTAGCGCAATATGTGATGACCGATATGTTATAAGCGATTGCGCTAACTTATCAACCCGTCGGGAAATGGGATCAAATCCCTCAAGATTCGCAAGAAAACATGGGTACGCCGAACTTGGTATAGGAGATGAAAGCATAACGGTCACTTGCAAAGTCGGAACAATAGGAAGGACGAAAGGAAGTGAGTGAGGAAGGGTATCAGTTAAGGATTTAGGACGGTGTATTGGAAAATTCAACACATCAAACGAAAATGGTTCAACCTCAATATTATCCTCAGTACTATCCTCATAATTCTCCTCAATATTTTCCTCAAAAATTTGCTTATCCATGCAATTATCATCAAAATCAAGACGCATATGAAGTTCGGGAGAAACATGTAATGACTCGGGATGATGAATTGGACATAAAATTTCAATCAAATCGACAGGTTCATCATCCGAAATATTCCCGGCGTCTATATCCTCAATCAAGTGAAAATCAATTTCTTTAGACATCTCATCAAAAGCATGGATATTTATCAATTCAGGTTCTAGATTGGAGGTGTAAAGATCGAAAGGGTTAAGTGTGGTTTCACTCGAATGGGGTTCTTCACAATTTGGCAAATCAAACACTACAAAATCACACAACTCGTTTTTATTTTGAACTTGTGAATCATTTAGGACATTCGATGGAAAACTGGAGTTGTGGGCTTCAATTGGGTAAGGGTAGGTTTGATTTGGAAATCCTCTCTCATTCTCACTCAGTCCAACCGCCTCCTCATACATTGAAAAATTTGGAGCTAGCGGAAAACTAGCTACCGGTTCGGCAGGTTGCATAAGGGCGGCCACGGACGCTTCCACATTCCTAACCATTTTGTTTGTTGCTGCGATATACGTCTCCAACGCCTCTTCCAATCTAGACTTGGGTGGTAAGAGGGTTTCGGTAAAAGATTCGAAATTGTTTGGATATGTGAAACTCCCTAATGGCTGTGTAGAAACATTGTCTAGTGACGGTGGAAAAGTCGGATAGGACTGGTAGGAAGTGGGTGATTGGACAGGGGTAGGGTCAACATATGGATAAAAAGGTGAATAGTCGTGCGGATCCCTATAACTGGATATATGGAGAGGGGTGAAAGATCGGCTGCGAGATTGAGCAATATGCTCAGCAATGGACATCGGCTTAGGAGTGACAGAAGGACTTGAAAAAGTCGTATATGGAGGTGGTAAAGATTGACTTGGTTGACACAAAGTGGGTAGAAAAGCCGAATTGTTTCTCCTAGACGTCTCTATTTGATCTTTCAAAGATATTTTAGGCATGGTAGGATCGTCTTTAAATTGATCGAACAAATTGCCGAATGACGCAAAATTAGGTTCGGGATACCAAAGTTCGGCTAATGATTTATTATGTGGGATACCCATGTTGGAAGAAAATGTGAAAAGAAAGAAGGTTTGTGGTGGTGCAAGAATCTATTTGCGGCCAAAAATTGTGCAAGTTTCTATAAAATATTTGTCCTTTTTATTTTCATTTTTCATTATTATTATTCTATCTCTTTATTTGGAAATATTTTGTTGCAAAAAGATATTAGAGCAAAGATATGCAACAGCAAAATATTTTATAGAATAGATATGCAACAGCAAAATATTACTTGCAATCAATTTAGTTCAAGCGGGGCCCAAAAATCCTGCACAAAATTGTTATATGGAAGGCAATATATTTTATAGCTCACAGAATCTTGCAGGAATTTCCAGAAAATATATTTCAAAAACTACAGAGGAGGAACAGAGTAGCTTACAGAAAAAATTTCATAAGAAGATGCCACTAGATCGCCGCCCTTCCGCGGCAACAGAGCACTAACACCGCGGTTCCGCGGCCCTCTGGACAGAACGGATCCCCAAAATTTTTTGTAAGCTCTGATTCGACTAGATGGCCGCGGTTCCGCGGCCTTAGGTGGGTTTTGGCCGCGGAATCGCGGCGAGATGGTGGATTTAGATCTGCAGAAAATTTTCACTGTTCTGTTATTTAATTTCCCTTCTGTTTCGATACCCCGTTTTCCATTTTGCTTTCTGGAAATTTCCAGATCCGCATTTGTATATCCTGCAAAAATTCAAACAACAAAGTATCCCTTCCAAAAATAACAGATTATATATTTTTTTATATTTTTTTTGGATTTTTTAGATTTTTATGATTTTTTTAAATTTTGATTAACCCGAAATTGCGAAAAAGAAATTTCTACGCCATCCCCGGCAACGGCGCCGTTTGATTCGTATGTCAAAAACTATTTCTAAACCGCAATCAAGAACGGCATCGCTTGTTAGCTAGCCGGTGAGAACGGGTCGGTCCACAGGGATTTTGTGAATTTCCTAATCGCTCTTACGAGTTAATTCCAAAGGGTGTTCGGATTGATTATTAAATCTAAAAACTGAATTAATCTATATCTAAATCTTGCTAGGGTTAGGTCTAGGTTAAGTTTGGAAAGTCAATAAATCTCACCGCTTTCTATACCCATATGAAGATCTAATTAGGTGTTATGGTAAATATTAATAAAAGGGATTAGGATAATTGGGAAGATTGTTCTTCCTCTAGATCCTTGTCCTTCCTTTCTTAATCTTTACCCTAACCTCCATGGAAAACCTTAAAATCCGGGCCTTTAGACTACGGTATCACCGCTACCTCGTGGGTAGAGTGCCGTAGGGAGCGGAATAAGAAGATATGCATGGAGTTCTATGAAAATATATGACGGGCAAGAAAGGGGATGAGAGATCTTCGTCTCTCAAACCTTCCCCAGATCTAAGCCTAACAAGCGAGGAGACTACTCACTCATTAGGGAATAAAAATACATTTATCTAGGGCAGAGAATAAAGGATCTAACTAGGGCAAGGAATTAAAATTACCTAGGGCAAGGAATTAAATTTATCTAGGGCAAGAAAAATAAATTAAGAACTTACAAATTGATGCTCTCCAAATAGAAATCTGAATTTTATTAATGAAGGGAGGCATGAGGAATTACAATGATTAGAGTTCTTATTTATAAAGAATAGGAAACCCTAGGGTTACATTTGTTTCGCATGTCTGAAATTACAAAAATACCCCTAAGAAAAGACCTAGTCAAAGCCACCTCACAATTGGGTAAAAATTAATTCACTGTTCCCTTAAGCCCGCCGCGGAACCGCGGCCCAATGCCTGGTTTGGCCGCGGTTCCGCGGCCAAAAAGTAGAATTGGCTCATGTGCTTTCTTGTGATAGCTTCTTATTACTTGTACTTCCTGTTTCTTCAGGTCTTTTTGCAGATTGTTTTCTCGTTCTCTTCCAGATCTTTCCAGTGAATATTGTAGTGGACCTTTACTGTTTCTTCGTGTCGCTGCCTTTATACTCGGTGAACTGTCGTTCATTGTTCCTCAACATGTAGACGCGATCAAGATTCACCATTTATCATTCGTAGTCTCACTTTTGCATTGTCTTTTCATTATTTTCACTGTTTTAGATCCAAGAACCTGTAACCTGTAATATGTAGCAGACATGCGTCAAAAGCACATGTTTATTTATTAAACGAATAAGAATGGGGAATATAATAATGCAATATTCTGGTGTGAACAAATACCCCCAAACTTATCTTTTGCTCGTCCTCGAGCAAACTTATTTTTATTCACTAAAATCCTAACCTAACCACACTTTAGCAGGGAAACGCGATTGCACTGAGCACGTGCAACAAGCCGTTAAACCTCTAGGTGTCCCTAGTAGGAGGAGTGTTGTCTCCTGAGGGTTTTCAGCGGATTACACCCACAAAATCCTATCAATTCGGCCCATTAACTTTTGTTCTCCAATTAGGTTTTCTAACAAGGAATTCTATTATCTTCAACTCGTAAATTATCCACCCATATTCTTCACACTTCCATATTATTTAACTTAAGATTATATATATCCTGTAGAATTACCTAGCTTTCGGCATTTCTTAAGTTTTCTTTCTAGGATTTCATCTCCACTTAGGAATTTCTATCAACTCTATTAAAGATATAAGTTCTATTTTTAATTCCTCTCTCTTATCTAAATTCCAATCACATATCCCTACGTGTGTGTATAGATCACCCCTACACTTGGAAATTCAAATCAAGCAATCATACTTTCGTCCATTGTCCAAAGCACTTATTAATTAGTGAATTTTTAAATGAAATTTGCTTACACATCCTTCATGCGACCGTTAATACTTCTTGAGGTACCAACAACCGATTACAAGATGCGTTAACATTTTAAAGCGTACTTCCTAGTTTTGCAACACCCAAGACTTTAGCAGTGACTCCCAAACCAGTTGGTCTAAGGCACTAGGTGATGAAGCACCCTCGCTAAATATTTTTCTATTTTTGCAACCTTAAGTAATCATAAAAACCAGTGTCCATTTTTTTATTCTTTATTCACACTTTTTTTCTTTTATTTTCTTCGTACTAAGGACTTTAGAAAAAAGCATTTCAAGGTCTCTTCTACTATTCCAAGTTTCAAGGTTCGTGATTGTGCAAATTGTAGGGTATACGTTTTAAGAATCTAGACTTAAGGTAGGAACAATTTTTCAAACTTATACTCTAATAAGAACATCAATATTTTTCCTTCATTTTGACTTAGCCCAAGAAGTGAACCCAAAATTTGCCTATTTCTAAATAAACCACAAGGCATATACTTTCTACCGTTAAACTTTAAGGAATGTTATTTTTAGGGTTTTTAATTCACTAAGTCTAAGATCTAGTTGTTCCTAGCTAGTTAACCTATTTGTCAAACTCAAGTCAATTAGCCAAAATTGAATACAATAATTTTTATAATTTTTTGAAATTTTTCAAATTTTTATGGGTTTTCAAATAAATATGCAAATGCAAAAATATATACAAATGGATGCGAAGGAAGAAGACGTACCGAGCATACCCCCAAACTTGAACTTGACAGTGTCCCCACAGTCATGCTAAACCACGGGGATCAAAATACCGGCACTCCCCTGTTTATTTATTTATAATTTTTATATTTTTTAAATTTTTTTTTTATTTTTTTTATATAGAAAAGAAAACAAAAAATATATACATATATACAAAGATTCCCCCAAACTTAAGCTTGGCCTTGCACAAGCCAAAAGTTAGCACCAACCATTCAAAAATCTTATCGTGGAAATAGTATAGTTGGTGCAAGAAAATAAGAAGCACGCGAGACCGTGTGGAAAGAAGAATGGTAGAATATGGTCTCGGTGGGGGAGAAGAATGGCGAAAAGAAGAAGGAAGTGGAGTACGATCTTGAGGGTGTAAATTGAGTGAATAAATTAGCGCAATATGTGATGACCGATATGTTATAAGCGATTGCGCTAACTTATCAACCCGTCGGGAAATGGGATCAAATCCCTCAAGATTCGCAAGAAAACATGGGTACGCCGAACTTGGTATAGGAGATGAAAGCATAACGGTCACTTGCAAAGTCGGAACAATAGGAAGGACGAAAGGAAGTGAGTGAGGAAGGGTATCAGTTAAGGATTTAGGACGGTGTATTGGAAAATTCAACACATCAAACGAAAATGGTTCAACCTCAATATTATCCTCAGTACTATCCTCATAATTCTCCTCAATATTTTCCTCAAAAATTTGCTTATCCATGCAATTATCATCAAAATCAAGACGCATATGAAGTTCGGGAGAAACATGTAATGACTCGGGATGATGAATTGGACATAAAATTTCAATCAAATCGACAGGTTCATCATCCGAAATATTCCCGGCGTCTATATCCTCAATCAAGTGAAAATCAATTTCTTTAGACATCTCATCAAAAGCATGGATATTTATCAATTCAGGTTCTAGATTGGAGGTGTAAAGATCGAAAGGGTTAAGTGTGGTTTCACTCGAATGGGGTTCTTCACAATTTGGCAAATCAAACACTACAAAATGACACAACTCATTTTTATTTTGAACTTGTGAATCATTTAGGACATTCGATGGAAAACTGGAGTTGTGGGCTTCAATTGGGTAAGGGTAGGTTTGATTTGGAAATCCTCTCTCATTCTCACTCAGTCCAACCGCCTCCTCATACATTGAAAAATTTGGAGCTAGCGGAAAACTAGCTACCGGTTCGGCAGGTTGCATAAGGGCGGCCACGGACGCTTCCACATTCCTAACCATTTTGTTTGTTGCTGCGATATACGCCTCCAACGCCTCTTCCAATCTAGACTTGGGTGGTAAGAGGGTTTCGGTAAAAAATTCGAAATTTTTTGGATATGTGAAACTCCCTAATGGCTGTGTAGAAATATTGTCTAGTGACGGTGGAAAAGTTGGATAGGACTGGTAGGAAGTGGGTGATTGGACAGGGGTAGGGTCAACATATGGATAAAAAGGTGAATAGTCGTGCGGATCCCTATAACTGGATGTATGGAGAGGGGTGAAAGATCGGCTGCGAGATTGAGCAATATGCTCAGCAATGGACATCGGCTTAGGAGTGACAGAAGGACTTGAAAAAGTGGTATATGGAGGTGGTAAAGATTGACTTGGTTGACACAAAGTGGGTTGAAAAGCCGAATTGTTTCTCCTAGACGTCTCTATTTGATCTTTCAAAGATATTTTAGGCATGGAAGGATCGTCTTTAAATTGATCGAACAAATTGCCGAACGACGCAAAATTAGGTTCGGGATACCAAAGTTCGGCTAATGATTTATTATGTGGGGTACCCATGTTGGAAGAAAATGTGAAAAGAAAGAAGGTTTGTGGTGGTGCAAGGATCTATTTGCAGCCAAAAATTGTGCAAGTTTCTATAAAATATTTGTCCTTTTTATTTTCATTTTTCATTATTATTATTCTATCTCTTTATTTGGAAATATTTTGTTGCAAAAAGATATTAGAGCAAAGATATGCAACAGCAAAATATTTTATAGAATAGATATGCAACAGCAAAATATTATTTGCAATCAATTTAGTTCAAGCGGGGCCCAAAAATCCTGCACAAAATTGTTATATGGTAGGCAATATATTTTATAGCTCACAGAATCTTGCGGGAATTTCCAGAAAATATATTTCAAAAACTACAGAGGAGGAACAGAGTAGCTTACTGAAAAAATTTCATAAGAAGATGCCACTAGATCGCCGCCCTTCCGCGGCAACAGAGCACTAACACCGCGGTTTCGCGGCCCTCTGGACAGAACGGATCCCCAAAATTTTTTGTAAGCTCTGATTCGACTAGATGGCCGCGGTTCCGCGGCCTTAGGTGGGTTTTGGCCGCGGAATCGCGGCGAGATGGTGGATTTAGATCTGCAGAAAATTTTCACTGTTCTGTTATTTAATTTCCCTTCTGTTTCGATACCCCGTTTTCCGTTTTGCTTTCTGGAAATTTCCAGATCCGCATTTGTATATCCTGCAAAAATTCAAACAACAAAGTATCCCTTCCAAAAATAACAGATTATATATTTTTTTATATTTTTTATGGATTTTTTAGATTTTTATGATTTTTTTAAATTTTGATTAACCCGAAATTGCGAAAAAGAAATTTCTACGCCATCCCCGGCAACGGCGCCGTTTGATTCGTATGTCAAAAACTATTTCTAAACCGCAATCAAGAACGGCGTCGCTTGTTAGCTAGCCGGTGAGTACGGGTCGGTCCACAGGGATTTTGTGAATTTCCTAATCGCTCTTACGAGTTAATTCCAAAGGGTGTTCGGATTGATTATTAAATCTAAAAACTGAATTAATCTATATCTAAATCTTGCTAGGGTTAGGTCAAGGTTAAGTTTGGAAAGTCAATAAATCTCACCGCTTTCTATACCCATATGAAGATCTAATTAGGTGTTATGGTAAATATTAATAAAAGGGATTAGGATAATTGGGAAGATTGTTCTTCCTCTAGATTCTTGTCCTTCCTTTCTTAATCTTTATCCTAACCTCCATGGAAAACCTTAAAATCCGGGCCTTTAGACTACGGTATCACCGCTACCTCGTGGGTAGAGTGCCGTAGGGAGCGGAATAAGAAGATATGCATGGAGTTCTATGAAAATATATGACGGGCAAGAAAGGGGATGAGAGATCTTCGTCTCTCAAACCTTCCCCAGATCTAACCCTAACAAGCGAGGAGACTACTCACTCATTAGGGAATAAAAATACATTTATCTAGGGCAGAGAATAAAGGATCTAACTAGGGCAAGGAATTAAAATTACCTAGGGCAAGGAATTAAATTTATCTAGGGCAAGAAAAATAAATTAAGAACTTACAAATTGATGCTCTCCAAAAAGAAATCTGAATTTTATTAATGAAGGGAGGCATGAGGAATTACAATGATTAGAGTTCCTATTTATAAAGAATAGGAAATCCTAGGGTTACATTTATTTCGCATGTCTGAAATTACAAAAATACCCCTAAGAAAAGACCTACTCAAAGCCACCTCACAATTTGGTAAAAATTAATTCACTGTTCCCTTAAGCCCGCCGCGGAACCACGGCCCAAGGCCTGGTTTGGCCGCGGTTCCGCGGCCAAAAAGTAGAATTGGCTCATGTGCTTTCTTGTGATAGCTTCTTATTACTTGTACTTCCTGTTTCTTCAGGTCTTTTTGCAGATTGTTTTCTCGTTCTCTTCCAGATCTTTCCAGTGAATATTGTAGTGGACCTTTACTGTTTCTTTGTGTCGCTACCTTTATACTCGGTGAACTGTCGTTCATTGTTCCTCAACATGTAGACGCAATCAAGATTTCACCATTTATCATTCGTAGTCTCACTTTTGCATTGTCTTTTCATTGTTTTCACTGTTTTAGATCCAAGAACCTGTAACCTGTAATATGTAGCAGACATGCGTCAAAAGCACCTGTTTATTTATTAAACGAATAAGAATGGGGAATATAATAATGCAATATTCTGGTGTGAACAAATACCCCCAAACTTATCTTTTGCTCGTCCTCGAGCAAACTTATTTTTATTCACTAAAATCCTAACCTAACCACACTTTCGCAGGGAAACGCGATTGCACTGAGCACGTGCAACAAGCTGTTAAACCTCTAGGTGTCCCTAGTAAGAGGAGTGTTGTCTCCTGAGGGTTTTCAGCGGATTACACCCATAAAATCTTATCAATTCGGCCCATTAACTTTTGTTCTCCAATTAGGTTTTCTAACAAGGAATTCTATTATCTTCAACTCGTAAATTATCCACCCATATTCTTCACACTTCCATATTATTTAACTTAAGATTATATATATCCTGTAGAATTACCTAGCTTTCGGCATTTCTTAAGTTTTCCTTCTAGGATTTCATCTCCACTTAGGAATTTCTATCAACTCTATTAAAGATATAAGTTCTATTTTTAATTCCCCTCTCTTATCTAAATTCCAATCACATATCCCTACGTGTGTGTATAGATCACCCCTACACTTGGAAATTCAAATCAAGCAATCATACTTTCGTCCATTGTCCAAAGCACTTATTAATTAGTGAATTTTTAAATGAAATTTGCTTACACATCCTTCATGCGACCGTTAATACTTCTTGAGGTTACAACAACCGATTACAAGATGCGTTAGCATTTTAAAGCGTACTTCCTAGTTTTGCAACACCCAAGGCTTTAGCAGTGACTCCCAAACCAGTTGGTCTAAGGCACTAGGTGATGAAGCACCCTCGCTAAATATTTTTCTATTTTTGCAACCTTAAGTAATCACAAAAACCAGTGTCCATTTTTTTATTCTTTATTCACACTTTTTTTCTTTTATTTTCTTCGTACTAAGGACTTTAGACAAAAGCATTTCAAGGTCTCTTCTACTATTCCAAGTTTCAAGGTTCGTGATTGTGCAAATTGTAGGGTATACGTTTTAAGAATCTAGACTTAAGGTAGGAACTATTTTTCAAACTTATACTCTAATAAGAACATCAATATTTTTCCTTCATTTTGACTTAGCCCAAGAAGTGAACCCAAAATTTGCCTATTTCTAAATAAACTACAAGTCATATACTTTCTACCGTTAAACTTTAAGGAATGTTATTTTTAGGGTTTTTAATTCACTAAGTCTAAGATCTAGTTGTTCCTAGCTAGTTAACCTATTTGTCAAACTCAAGTCAATTAGCCAAAATTGAATACAATAATTTTTATAATTTTTTGAAATTTTTCAAATTTTTATGGGTTTTCAAATAAATATGCAAATGCAAAAATATATACAAATGGATGCGAAGGAAGAAGACGTACCGAGCAACATGTCCTCCTCCCAGAAGGATCTCAAACGGGGCACAGACGACAGATGAAGGTGGACCTCTAAAAGATCGGGTGTAGTACTGGTTAATCTGAGTGAGGGTTAAGGTAATGTGAGAAGTAGGGGTGGACAGATCTCAGTAGGAAGAATAATTGTATAGAAGAAATATCAAGCATCAAGGTAACTAAGAAGATCGATGGATTAGCGAACTCAACAATTTATTTCATTCAAGGAAATTCTAAACAAATCATTCTCAAAGATGAAAGGTGGCCCTAAACTATACACAGTTTTATTTGGCCAGATAAAACAACATCTGAAAGAAATCCCGTCAGTCGCGGTTATGGAGATTCAACAAGTTGCGGTAGGCTCGTGCGCTCAGGTAGGGGCGTCCATTTCCATAGCGCCTCGCGGGGACCGCCATTGGGAGTTCTTCTACCGCAGGGTCGTGATCTTCTGGTCCTTCTTCCTCGGATGGAGCTTCTTCATCGATGTCCGATTCCAAGTGATTCTCTTCTTCTGGATTTTCTTCCACGGGGTTTTCCTCAACTGGATTTTCTTCTATCGGTTCTTCCTCGGGGTCTTCCCCTATCGGGTTCTCTTCAGGGTCTCCTTCTTCTTCGTCGGAATCACCTATCATGTCAAATTCTGGGGCGGCAGCTCCTTCATCTTCGGAATCGCTGTTTCCGAAATTGACCTGGGGACCGTTGATCTCATCGTCAGAACTCATCAGCGTGTGGTTTAAGGAAATGCATGACTGTGCATCCTCATCTAGATGCGGCGCTGCTCCAGGGTGGGCCATGGCCTGAAAGAAAAGAGTCATGATTAGGCAATGGAATACATCAGGAAAATGGCTAAGTGTACGAATTATAGGAAAATATGCGGTGGCAGGAACTGAGGGATCAAGATTAAAATGCTGTGATAATAAATAGTATAAATAAGGAGAAAGCAAGAGAATGATACATACATTACGATTCAAAGTTTTATTGCATTCAACTAAAAATTCAACGGATACAAGATTTCAAACGGAAGGAAATATTCATAAGGGGATGACAACATAATGCTGAAATTAGAAAACAGGAAAATTCTTCTTTGATTGCTAGGCCGCTGCATCCTCGTCACGCAAATTGAATCCTGTGTTGGATCCGCTTTATCCTCGAAGTACGACTACGCAGTAATCCTCACTTGGCAGAAGTGGGGAGTGTGGACGAGTCTCCTCCTTGTAGTTCTTTCCTTTCTGGGCAACCGTTGATGAGATGTTCGTTGGACCCGCATATCAGACATTTCCCTTGGGCGTGGCGACAATCCCTCTGAAGATGTCCTGGCCTCTTACAATACCCACAACATGGGGTCTTCTGCTGCTTCTGTCGCGGGGAAACAAATTGGCGTTTCATCTTCTTCTCTTTTCCTCGTCTAACGGGGATCCCTTTATGATTGGAGACAGCCGCTGGTGCCTGATTCACCTGTCTTCTCAGTCCTTCAACCAACAAGTTGTTCGTTCGTTCCTGGGCTTCCTTTAGACCTTGCAGTACACTCAAAATCTCAATGGTCTGATCTTGGCGAGCGGATATAGATGAAGAGTCGTTGGAAGACATGATCCTGAAATAATAATTTTAAGGATGATATAAGGCACAAGCTATAAGAATCAAAATATAATATAGACTGGACAAAGATTCAAGAATATAAGATGTGATGAAATTCATTACAAGTGGAAAATTAACTGTAGGGTTCTAAGTCACTTAAACAGAGTACGGTAGTGCAATTACAACCACATAACCTTGCCAAGTCACCCGAAACCCTAGCGAATGGATAGCAGAACACTTAATGTGAATATGGATCAAGGATATCAAGTTTACAATCTAGACAGAGGGATGTCTTAGATTGTCAAGCTCTACACGAAAAACTGCAATCCCAAACGAAGCAAAACCTGGGCTCTGATACCAACTAAACCATGTCACACCCCGCTTCCCAAAATACGGAATACGAGGGGTAGACAAGGCCAGCCATACTCCTACGGTCAAGGAAATATCCTGCCGTAGTCACACTTCGGCTTCTAGTTTTTCATGGTAAACAGTAAATAATGCGCAGGTAATGAGAAATGTAGTAACTGAAAGAAACAATGTAAAGAACTGACCTTAGGGGGAACAAATATGGATATAACTCTGGATATCAAATCGAAGTGTCTGTGATATACGTCTAGTCCTGATCCAGACTAAATCTTCTCCTCACACTGAGCATGCATACTCAGGTCGTCAGAGCGACACGATAGCAATATAATATATATAAAATCATGTGACAATTCTAACGGTAGTAATAGATATGTATAACAGTAAATCAATGACAACATGGACATGCATATACAGTAATCAATGTAGCGGAACAGTAAAAACAGTAGAACGATATGCCACGTATGTCAACAGTAAGTAAGATATAGCAATGCCAGTATCCCTATCAGTCTCTAAGTCTCACTGTACAGGTCACTAAACCTATCGTCAGTCCAAGTATGAGAGTCAACCACTCGCGAGTGTCCTCCACCCAAGGGTAGAACCCAAGGGCAAGGGGCCACGGGCCCAACATGTATATCACGGTGATAATCACATACCCTGTAAATCTCCATATATCTCCCTAAATATATAAGCCGGCATGGGACTCCCGAGATTCTGTTGAACTCACACTCAAACTACCCCACACCCCGTGGTCTACATCAAACGCCAACCATAACCCTAAATACCAATCGGTCTGTGACAAGTCTGCGCGAGAACTGGAGGCAGGGCCTCCATCAAGCACATCCCGACTAATACTTAAGATAAATGGCAGTGTCTGGTGCCTTATCTGTTACACTCGTGCAAGAGCTTCCATAAGTGTCCTATACCACTTATAGTCACACGTACACGTGTCCTACAGACGTCGACAAAGCAATATAATGATAAGGTTCACTGATTGTGTACAAGTACGTATCACTTTCACTTATTCACTGATACACGAACACTGACGTACTTGCCACAATCATCACTAATACCTAACACTGGGTAATGCACGTTATCACTGGGTTATCAATGCAATGACATGTGTATGATATGATGCATAAACAGTATATAAAGCATGTTTAGGATGTCCTGAATCAACAATCTACCACTTGTATAATTATCATAAATCAAACGGGTACGGTTTGGCGAAACGATAAACAGGTAATAATTAGTATGTTGAGTTATCTATCCACCGAATTTAGTTTCACGCCAATCGGGTTCCAGGATCATTAATTATAGCCATTTCATTTTAAGCGCTCGCGGCTGGAAATCCGGTTTCAGAATCGGAAGTCTGTTTCGCAATGCATTTTAATCCCAGTTGGGATCAGATTTTAGCAATGCTACAGTTTGATGAAATCTAGGGTTTTCAGTAAGGTTTTCAACTCAATAGACGGATCTTCAATCGCGTCTGTACGTCAGGAGATATACACTATTCAGTACCAATATGTCAGTTCTGATTCTGTTGGGACTGTTATGCATCCCGATCTTTTAAATTACAGAATAAATAACAAACGATAACGAAACAGAAAGAAAACACTTGTGTTATCTATCTAACAGGTTCACCTACAATAAACAATGGAGTTCCGCAATCTACGAGTTAAGGAAATCCTGTGGTACCCATTACGGAACAGCAAGCAACAATTGGAGTCGCTCTGGACTGCAGTCCAGAGTCGCACTCCGATCCAAATATTAACACCATTTAAGTACAGAACTAATAGAAACTTGCACAAGGTTAAAGTTCGTCGAGTCGACTTCGATTCGAGCCCTCGAGCGCATCATTCCAGTATGTATATAATTTATGGTGAATTTAATAGTTTTCAGGTACAGTAAAATTCCAGTTTTACGGTTAAACTTGGGGGTAGTTGTTTTAGTCGTTAACGATCATATTTTCCAGCGAAACTTGCACAAGGTGTTCATCACAGCAAGGACCAATGTAAGTAATCCAGTTCCATCAATTTAGAAAAGTATTTTTTTTGGGAACACGCGTCGAACAGGTATGGCACATAATTGGTTTAAACTTGTAACTTTATAATCTATGTACTTAACGATTGTAACTTAAGTAAATAGCATGTAAGCAAGTAAAATACTTGCCAGGAGACGTATGGCAGACGTAGTACAGCACGGCACGGAAACGGCGACACGGGTTTGGCTCGGCTGGGGCTTGGGCTCAGTTTGGCACTGGTGTTTGCTGGGACTAGGCACAGAGGTCTGGGTAAGGAGCAGCCACGCGGTGGACGCGGGGCAGAGATGGCAATGTTGAGTTCTAGTCTTGCTGGGTAAGGAGAGGGTGATCGAGTGAGAGAGAGAAAACACAGAGAGAGGGGGAGTGAGGAGGAGAGAGTCAAAGAGTGAGACAGAGAAAAAGAGAGGGAAACAGAGAGAGGGAGTGATATAGAGTTAGAGGGAAAGGAAGGAAGATTGAGAGAGAGGGACAGAGGGAAAGTTGTAGAGAGAGAGAGAGAAACGGAGGTTTGAGAGGGAGACAGAGGGAGGGATGTAAGGGGAGAGAGAGAGAGAGAGAGAGAGTTAGACTGTGAGAGAGAGATAGAGATTTGAGAGAGAAACAAAGGAAGGGGAGAGTGTGCAAGTAGAGAGCAGAGGAAAGAGAGAGAGACCAGAGAAAAGAGAGAGATGATGCCGACGACGACGACGATGATGATGGTGATGATGCTGCGGGGGGGAGAATCGACGAGACGTAATGGGGCTCACCGGCGAGAATGCGGGTGGAAGGTCGAGATGGGTGCAGGGATCGGGGTTCTGTGGTGGGGGTGATGGCGGTCGCGATGTTGGGAGAAGAAGGAGTTGAGGTGTTAGGGAGGGAGGAGGTGGAGACGACGAGGTGGAGGCGAGCGGCGGTGAAGAGACGGTGGTGGGCACGAGTTCGAGAGAGAATGGGAGAACGAGAAATAGAGAGGGAGAGGAATGAGAGCTGAGAAAGAGAGAGATTACGACGATGATGGTGATGATGAGGAGAGTGCGCGTCGTGGTCGTAACGGCAGCGCGTGGGCGTTGGATGCGGCGGAAATGGTGGATCGCGAGCGGGGAAGGCGGGAAGTGCTGTTGGAGGAAGAAGGGAAGGGGTAGTGGGCCGGGTCGGGTCGGCGCGGGTCACGGGCCAAGGGAGTTGGGCTGGCAATAAAAATAAAAAGAGTTAAAGAAAATGAAAAAGGGCTGGGCCGAGGTTTAGGCCTGTGGGGAAAATTGAGGATTAAATTTACTTAAAGGAATTTGGGTTTTTAATAAAGGAAATTGGAGATTTAATTTTATTGATAAAAGAAAAATGGTGCTTAGAAGAAATAAAATTATAAACAAAATAAATAAAATTATAATTAAGAATAAATAAAATTCTAAAGTAACAAAATACGGATTTTGGTATAAAAGAGGCTGGGTATTACATCATACCACCCTTAAAAAAATTTCGTCCTCGAAATTTAAAACTAAACGATAAGTTGTAAAATAAAAAGCGAATGCTACCATATCATAAACTAAGTCATAATGATTTACTTACAACGGGTGGATGAAATTTGTGAAGATATATATATATATGCAAGAACAACATACAACAGAAGGGATTTAAATAAGTATACGGCAGGAACAACTATAAGGACGAACTATAAGTACACGAGAATATAGATAATAATAACGAACGGAAATAATCAAGGCGTGTTCAATGAAATCGAAACCCAAATGTGTGCACATCTAATTATATCAAAATAGCAAGCAGAAATAATAAGTATAAGGCTCAACCACTTATAATAGTAAGCATATGCATAATACTCGAAATAAGGTAACGATAATAAAGTAGTGAAAGATTTGTTGGTAGGTCAAAACATTTTAGGATGATGTATCGATCAAATAGTTTTGAATCAACTTAGTAAACTCACATAACGAAAATGGGGAACATGGAACAATATATGCGCGGTGTAAGGTTGCGCTACTGAAAACGAGAATAATAATAGTGTACTTAAAATACATAAAACAGAGTAATCAATAACACACACTCTTTGATAAATTCAAAATAATGAAAACTAAATTTTGAATAATAATGTCCCTAAATATAGTTGGGGTAATAGGAAAACACATAGAAATGTATAGGGCTAGCTAGAGTAAGGATTACAAGGAAGTGTGGCTCATTCCGAAGGTCGGAGTGTGACAGCTTTAGACTGAAGGTCAAAGATCGAGGTCGGGTCAGCACAGGCAGTAAAGATGAGCAACAAAGGACTACAAGGGGGAAAGTATGGGGAGGACAATGGTCGGTACATCGTATGAATCAAAAATTTTGAATGGTTAGCGAACTCGGAAATTTCACAAGACATGTCCTCCTCCCAGAAGGATCTCAAACGGGGCACAGACGACAGATGAAGGTGGACCTCTAAAAGATCGGGTGTAGTACTGGTTAATCTGAGTGAGGGTTAAGGTAATGTGAGAAGTAGGGGTGGAAAGATCTCAGTAGGAAGAATAATTGTATAGAAGAAATATCAAGCATTAAGGTAACTAAGAAGATCGATGGATTAGCGAACTCAACAATTTATTTCATTCCAGGAAATTCTAAACAAATCATTCTCAAAGATGAAAGGTGGCCCTAAACTATACACAGTTTTATTTGACCAGATAAAACAACATCTGAAAGAAATCCCGTCAGTCGCGGTTATGGAGATTCAGCAAGTTGCGGTAGGCTCACGCGATCAGGTAGGGATGTCCATTTCCATAGCGCCTCGCGGGGACCGCCATTGGGAGTTCTTCCACCGCAGGGTCATGATCTTCTGGTCCTTCTTCCTCGGATGGAGCTTCTTCATCGATGTCCGATTCCATGTGATTCTCTTCTTCTGGATTTTCTTCCACGGGGTTTTCCTCAACTGGATTTTCTTCTATCGGTTCTTCCTCGGAGTCTTCCCCTATCGGGTTCTCTTCGGGGTCTCCTTCTTCTTCGTCGGAATCACCTATCATGTCAAATTCTGGGGCGGCTGCTCCTTCGTCTTTGGAATCGCTGTTTCCGAAATTGACCTGGGGACCATTGATCTCATCGTCAGAACTCATCAGCGTGTGGTCTAAGGAAACGCATGACTGTGCATCCTCATCTAGATGCGGCGCTGCTCCTGGGTGGGCCATGGCCTGAAAGAAAAGAGTCATGATTAGGCAATGGAATACATCAGGAAAATGGCTAAGTGTACGAATTATAGGAAAATATGCGGTGGTAGGAACTGAAGGATCAAGATTAAAATGCAGTGATAATAAATAGTATAAATAAGGAGAAAGCAAGAGAATGATACATACATTACGATTCAAAGTTTTATTGCATTCAACTAAAAATTCAACGGATACAAGATTTCAAACGGAAGGAAATATTCATAAGGGGATGACAACATAATGCTGAAATTAGAAAACAGGAAAATTCTTCTTTGATTGCTAGGCCGCTGCATCCTCGTCACGCAAATTGAATCCTGTGTTGGATCCGCTTTATCCTCGAAGTACGACTACGCGGTAATCCTCACTTGGCAGAAGTGGGGAGTGTGGACGAGTCTCCTCCTTGTAGTTCTTTCCTTTCTAGGCAACCGTTGATGAGATGTTCGTTGGACCCGCATATCAGACATTTCCCTTGGGCGCGGCGACAATCCCTCTGAAGATGTCCTGGCCTCTTACAATACCCACAACATGGGGTCTTCTGCTGCTTCTGTCGCGGGGAAACAAATTGGCGTTTCATCTTCTTCTCTTTTTCTCGTCTAACGAGGATCCCTTTATGATTGGAGACAGCCGCTGGTGCCTGATTCACCTGTCTTCTCAGTCCTTCAACAAACAAGTTGTTCGTTCGTTCCTAGGCTTCCTTTAGACCTTGCAGTACACTCAGAATCTCAATGGTCTGATCTTGGGGAGCGGATATAGATGAAGAGTCGTTGGAAGATATGATCCTGAAACAATAATTTTGAGGATGATATAAGGCACAAGCTATAAGAATCAAAATATAATATAGACTGGACAAAGATTCAAGAATATAAGATGTGATGAAATTCATTATAAGTGGAAAATCAACGGTCGGGTTCTAAGTCACTTAAACAGAGTACGGTAGTGCAATTACAACCACGTAACCTTGCCAAGTCACCCGAAACCCTAGCGAATGGATAGCAGAACACTCAATGTGAATATGGATCAAGGATATCAAGTTTACAATCTAGACTGAGGGATGTCTTAGATTGTCAAGCTCTACACGAAAAACTACAATCCCAAACGAAGCAAAACCTGGGCTCTGATACCAACTAAACCATGTCACGCCCCGCTTCCCAAAATACGGAATACGAGGGGTAGATAAGGCCAGCCATGCTCCTACGGTCAAGGAAATGTCCTGCCGTAGTCACACTTCGGCTTCTAGTTTTTCATGGTAAACAGTAAATAATCCGCAGGTAATGAGAAATGCAGTAACTGAAAGAAACAATGTAAAGAACTGACCTGAGGGGGAACAAATATGGATATAACTCTGGATATCAAATCGAGGTGTCTGTGATATACGTCTAGTCCTGATCCAGACTAAATCTTCTCCTCACACTGAGCATGCATACTCAGGTCGTCAGAACGACACGATAGCAATATAATATATATAAAATCATGTGACAATTCTAACGGTAGTAATAGATATGTATAACAGTAAATCAATGACAACATGGACATGCATATGCAGTAATCAATGTAGCGGAACAGTAAAAACAGTAGAACGATATGCCACGTATGTCAGCAGTAAGTAAGATATATCAATGCCAGTATCCCTATCAGTCTCTAAGTCTCACTGTACAGGTCACTAAACCTATCGTCAGTCCAAGTGTGAGAGTCAACCACTCGCGAGTGTCCTCCACCCAAGGGTAGAACCCAAGGAAAAGGGACCACGGGCCCAACATGTATATCACGGTGATAATCACATACCCTGTAAATCTCCATATATCTCCCTAAATATGTAAGCCGGCATGGGACTCCCGAGATTCTGTTGAACTCACACTCAAACTACCCCACACCCCGTGGTCTACATCAAACGCCAACCATAACCCTAAATACCAATCGGTCTGTGACAAGTCTGCGTGAGAACTGGAGGCAGGACCTCCATCAAGCACATCCCGACTAATACCTAAGATAAATGGCAGTGTCTGGTGCCTTATCTGTGACACTCGTGCAAGTGCTTCCATAAGTGTCTCATACCACTTATAGTCACACGTACACGTGTCCCACAGACGTCGACAATGCAATATAATGATAAGGTTCACTGATTGTATACAAGTACGTATCACTTTCACTTATTCACTGATACACGAACACTGACGTACTTGCCACAATCATCACTAATACCTAACACTGGATAATGCACGTTATCACTGGGTTATCAATGCAATGACATGTGTATGATATGATGCATAAACAGTATATAAAGCATGTTTAGGATGTCCTGAATCAACAATCTACTACTTGTATAAATTATCATAAATCAAACGGGTACGGTTTGGCGAAACAATAAACAGGTAATAATTAGTATGTTGAGTTATCTATCCACCGAATTTAGTTTCACGCCAATCAGGTTCGAGGATCATTAATTATAGCCATTTCATTTTAAGCGCTCGCGGCTGGAAATCCGGTTTCAGAATCGGAAGTCTGTTTCGCAACGCATTTTCATCCCAGTTGGGATCAGATTTTAGCAATGCTACAGTTTGATGAAATCTAGGGTTTTCAGTAAGGTTTTTAACTAAATAGACGGATCTTCAATCGCATCTGTACGTCAGGAGATATACACTATTCAGTACCAATATGTCAGTTCTGATTCTGTTGGGACTGTTATGCGTCCCGATCTTTTAAATTACAGAATAAATAACAAACGATAACGAAACAGAAAAAAACCACTTGTGTTATCTAGCTAACAGGTTCACCTACAATAAACAGCGGAGTTCCGCAACCTACGAGTTAAGGAAATCCTGTGGTACCCATTACGGAACAGCAAGCAACAATTGGAGTCGCTCTGGACTGCAGTCCAGAGTCGCACTCCGATCCAAATATTAACACCATTTAAGTATAGAACTAATAGAAACTTGCACAGGGTTAAAGTTCGTCGAGTCGTCTTCGATTCGAGCCCTCGAGCGCATCATTCCAGTATGTATATAATTTATGGTGATTTTAATAGTTTTCAGGTACAGTAAAATTCCAGTTTTACGGTTAAACTTGGGGGTAGTTGTTTTAGTCGTTAACGGTCATATTTTCCAGCGAAACTTGCACAAGGTGTTCATCACAGCAAGGGCCAATGTAAGTAATCCAGTTCCGTCAATTTAGAAAAGTATTTTTTTTGGGAACACGCGTCGAACAGGTATGGCACATAATTGGTTTAAACTTGTAACTTTATAATCTATGTACTTAATGATTGTAACTTAAGTAAATAGCATGTAAGCAAGTAAAATACTTGCCAGGAGACGTATGGCAGACGTAGTACAGCACGGCACGGAAACGGCGACACGGGTTTGGCTCGGCTGGGGCTTGGGCTCAGTTTGGCACTGGTGTTTGCTGGGACTAGGCACAGAGGTCTGGGTAAGGAGCAGCCACGCGGTGGACGCGGGGCAGAGATGGCAATGTTGAGATCTAGTCTTGCTGGGTAAGGAGAGGGTGATCGAGTGAGAGAGAGAAAACACAGAGAGAGGGGGAGTGAGGAGGAGAGAGTCAGAGAGTGAGACAGAGAAAAAGAGAGGGAAACAGAGAGAGGGAGTGATATAGAGTTAGTGGGAGAGGAAGGAAGATTGAGAGAGAGAGACAGAGGGAAAGTTGGAAAGTTGTGGAGAGAGAGAGAGAAACGGAGGTTTGAGAGGGAGACAGAGGGAGGGATGTAAGGGGAGAGAGAGAGAGAGAGTTAGACTGTGAGAGAGAGATAGAGATTTGAGAGAGAAACAAAGGAAGGGGAGAGTGTGCAGGTAGAGAGCAGAGGAAAGAGAGAGAGAGCAGAGGAAAGAGAGAGATGATGCCGCCGACGACGACGATGATGATGGTGATGATGCTGCGGGGGGGAGAATCGACGAGACGTAGTGGGGCTCGCCGGCGAGAGCGCGGGTGGAAGGTCGAGATGGGTGCAGGGATCGGGGTTCTGTGGTGGGGGTGATGGCGGTCGCGGTGTTGGGAGAAGGAGGAGTTGAGGTGTTAGGGAGGGAGGAGGTGGAGACGACGAGGTGGAGGCGAGCGACGGTGAGGAGACGGTGATGGGCACGAGTTCGAGAGAGAATGGGAGAATGAGAAATAGAGAGGGAGAGGAATGAGAGCTGAGAAAGAGAGAGATTACGACGATGATGGTGATGATGAGGAGAGTGCGCGTTGTGGGCGTAACGGCAGCGCGTGGGCGTTGGATGCGGCGGAAATGGTGGATCGCGAGCGGGGAAGGCCGGAAGTGCAGTTGGAGGAAGAAGGGAAGGGGTAGTGGGCCGGGTTGGGTCGGCGCGGGTCACGGGCCAAGGGAGTTGGGCTGGCAATAAAAATAAAAGAATTAAAGGAAATGGAACAAGAGGGCCGGGCCGAGGTTTTGGAGATTAAAAGATTTGTGAGGAAAAGAGAGTGAGGCTGGCTTGGTGGGCTGCAAAAAAATAAAAAGAGTTAAAGAAAATGAAAAAGGGCTGGGCCGGGGTTTAGGCCTGTGGGGAAAATTGAGGATTAAATTTAGTTAAAGGAATTTGGGTTTTTAATAAAGGAAATTGGAGATTTAATTTTATTGATAAAAGAAAAATGGTGCTTAGAAGAAATAAAATTATAAACAAAATAAATAAAATTATAATCAAGAATAAATAAAATTCTAAAGTAACAAAATACGGATTTTGGTATAAAAGAGGCTGGGTATTAATATATATATATATATATATATATATATATATATATATATATGGAAAAAATGAAGGGCTTGACAATAATTTTCCGCAAAAGGACAAAATTTTGCTTGAAAATTTCAAGCTAACTAGATAGATAGAATGATAGATGGCATCAAAAGGTTGCAGTATATCATTTACATATGCATTCATAATCTTGTATATTCATATAATATATGAAATTCATATATGATCATTCAATTATGCCTCCTCCACACTAAAAATTATGTGTGCCGGTCGTACAGGCCGGGTCATGAAAGAAAAATATATGATGAGCACACGACCAACTATGCTGTCCAACTAATACCCGAAATTTTATATCTCTTCCTTTTTTCTGGTTGAGTGTATTATATCCGGCACACTGAATAATTTCTTAGTCCATGTATACAGTAGGCATAGCAAGGGTCCTTGCATGATTTTAAAGTGAAATTAAAAACCTGTAGGCATTTATTAAAAAATTGCAATACTCCATCTCACATGCATCACATGCATCCAGATCCTATTTATCAAAAAATTGCTGGATTTTGCATCCAATCGAATTCTCATTTTACATATCATTATTATAATTCCCTTTGACTTCCTCTGGCAACAGTACATGTCCCTTGATGAAACTTGCATGCAATTGAATTTTGAACTGACACATGGTAGGGTTGCTTCGATAAACAAAATCATCGGTTGGCAACATGTTAAGGTTGCCTTCGATGGATTGTGATGATGCTCATAAGTGCGAATTCCCCAAATCATTACACGTGGTGGCTGACGTGTTCCAGAGCTCACGGGAACAGGGCAAGCACCACGCATTGAAGGCGTCCCTCGAGCTATTATCCCGAAGCATGACCCGACCTCCGATGGATCCCTGGACACTCTTATGCTCGCCATGTAAATATCCATTAGCTCGCCTCCGAACCCTTCTACACGCTGAGCTTCCTCGGCCGTCATTGCTGAAGCTGCGAGCTATCACAGAAGCGAGCTTCCTCGACCTCCCACTCGCCTCCGGGCCTCCCGCCGAGCTTAGCCTCCTCGGTTCTACCGAGCAACCAAGGACGCAGAGCTCAAGCGCCTCTGTTGTGGCTCCGCATATCTCTCCAAAAGCGAGATATCCACCACCCAATATCCTGCGTTCCACGCCGCCGTATCCCCCCATTAACGAGCGTATCTCGTCATTAATGAGGGGATCCCGTCAATCACGCGGGCGTAACGCCGGTGGCGTAACCGACGGCGAAGATCTCGCGCTAGCTCGCGCCAAGCGACCACTATAAATACTTCTCTCTCAGACGACTCAAGTAACGCAATTTTCATTCCAATAAACCGCTACTCTGCTCAAATATCTCGGCTAACATGATCGTCGGAGGGTCCACGGTGGTACAACCTGTTGGGTTGCATATGACGGCAGCAAGGTTTCGGAAGGCATCATCCATGCCATATTTAATTTTTTGCCGTTCTAGCTAACTCTAACCCTAGAATCGAAACTAGAAAACCCGACGAAATATAATGTAAACACTTTACATCTAAAGTGAACAAGGAATACAACCTTTGTAGACCGGTCATTTACTTCAATAGCTCCGTGCAGTAGTCCCTTCGCTGCGATCACGAACTCCCGGACTCTAGAGAGGCTCCCAAAAAGAAACAAACAAGCTTGCATCAAAGTCTTCGAGGCCGAAAATGGTCTACGTCGAGGAGACACTAACCCAAGCTATCTCTTCACTAATTGTAGAATTAGTGAAGCAAATACCATGTACTAAATGGCAAGTAGTAGAGGATGATGAAGTAGGAATTTTTCTCACTTTAGATTTAATTTTCTCACAATTTTTCATCCCTTTTTCAAACCCTAGAAAACTCTTTTCTTTTTGGAAGAAGAAGATGAAGCAAGTGATGAAAGAATAATCAAGTGAGGGTAGAAATGCAACCATGGTGAGTGTATGTCATGCACTAACCATTGTAGAGACTAAACTATGGCTATGGGTTAAGGGTTGGGTTAACAAATATCTAAGTTAGAAAAACAAGTGGACTTAGTCAATGAAACCTACAAGCTTCTACAAGTTTTGAACCATGACTCATTATCCAAATGTTTGAATTACTTAAAACAAATAAAATCCTAACTTTAATCTAGCATGGTGTGAGTCTCATACTAACATGTTGTATGTGTAACCTAGCATGACACAACAATATATATCACATATATATTTTGTGTGCAAAGAAAATAATTAACATATATCACATATATGTTAAGTGTATCAAATGTGAGAAAAAGAAAAGCTTAAGTGAGCTAATATTAGTTAATGTAATTTAATATATCAAATATATAATTCTACATTAAATTATTAAATCAACACTTGATTTAATAATCCGGCTATAGTGTGTATAACCGACTAATATAAAATGCAACAACTTATCGAATCAACACTTGATCCGATAACCTGGCTATATCACATATAACCGACCAATGTCACAAGTCGCGAGAATAGAATACGGTATCACATAACGCATTAATCTCGGTCCCGCACATATCACATATGTGCTCCTACTCCGTTTCGCTTGAGCCAGGAAACCTCTGTATAGGACTCTAAAGACTACGCTGGCAGTAGGTGATGATCATATCAAACACCCATAAGCCGCAAGCGGTCTGCTAAACGTAACGGCCACCCGGATATTGAGCGATCAGAAGATCAACAAGCAAGCATGCCCGTACTCCTGTGAATCCAATCAGTAACACTATCGTACAGTTCGGTCTCTTCGTCTGATATGTCTCATATCACAGCCTGGGGGTGGTATAACGTCAGACCCCAATAGCCTGATAAGTCATGCCGATGCAAGGTCCATAACGGTTCGAGAAACTACTGATAACACTTACCAGTAAATCTCAGCAACCCTAGCCAGGGATTTCCTGTTATGGCCACTCGAGCATAGCGCAATATCAAATCACAATACAGGGAGAGACGAAACCCCTCCTATCGCTCATTGCCTCCATGTGACTCGGGACTGTACCCAAAAACCATCTTTTTGCACGATCTCTTGACCGTGGTATGGTGGAAATCAAAGCACAGTGGGAATCACACAAAACTCTATGACGATCTCGGGTCTATAGACTAACCTGTACTAGTGTCACTAGAGAACCTCTATCCGACGATAGGTATAATACCATCTACGAGTTCTCGGCGAGTCCGTTCAGTGTACCCAGTCTCCACTGAGCACCCGTAAACCTTCTCTGATGTCAAATACCAATGGATGTGGGATCATCCATCGCCCATCACATGGGTCGAGAAGCGTATACGCTAGTCTACTCTGGAGTATCGATACCCTGTCTCGATACTCCCACGACTAGGAACATTTGAAGGATGTACTTACAGACTATCCTGTCCCCACTAGTATGATCTGCATCATAATCCTGATAGTCAAGTACTCATCCTAAGGTCTTTATCAACATGTAATAGAGAAACAATAAGTGTACATGTTAAGATAAAGTGCAACCAGATAGCATACTATCATGTCGAGCAAGAAAGTCCTCCCTATATATGTCCAAGCATCCACTACAATATACATCGCATGTACAGTAATGGCCTCTAGGGCATACATATAACTAACAATCTCTCACTTGCACTAAGGCCATCTGTTGTAGTATCCAATACCCAACAATATAGCAGTGGTTGTTGTATCCCATACTCAACCATCCCATAGAAGTCTCTCTAGGGGTAAGGCCTTTGTGAGTGGATCCGCTGTGTTATCCTTCGTATCTACTCTCCTATCCTCGATCCCTTGGAGATCATCCATCTCCCTGATCAGGTGATACTGTCCTCAGAATATGTCTGGAACGCTGATGGGACCTGCGTTCCTAGGCCTAAGCCATAACTCCATTGTAGTCTCAATAACACTTATTGGACGCTCAATGGTAGGAACCATGTTCATCACATGAACAAGAAATGTCCAGACAGCAACTTTGGCAGCATCATTGGTAGCAATATATTCAGCCTTTATCGTCTAGTATGTCACGGTATCTAGCTTGGAACTCTTCCAACATATCGTCCCTCCACTGAGGGTAAAGACAATGCCTGTGACTAACTCTAGGTCGAACTTATCACTCTGGAAACCGGAACCAAGAATTTTCTTTTAGTGCTTCTCAAGTACTTAAGAATGTCATCCACAGCTTTCCGGTGATTCTCCCAAGATCCGATTGATTCCTGATCACTACACCTAGTGAGTCATCTACATCTAATCTGGTACATAACATTGCATACTCTGATAGAGCCTACTGCCGAAGCATAGGGTATCCCTTGCACGCAAGCTCTCTCCAAATCAGTCTTGGAAGACATCTTTTTGGAGAAAGTGATTCATGAGTAAGTGGGCGAACCATCACGCTTAGAATCCTCCATACTAAACCCCTTTAGTATGGTGTTAATGTACCTGGATTTGGGACACTCCCAACATCCACTTAGAACTATCATCATAGATCGTAATCCACAAGATGTAGTAGGTATCATCCAAATCTTTTATTGAGAATCCTCGTGATAAGAGGAGCTTGACCGAGTGTAGTATAGGAAACCATTTCCTATCAAGAGTATGTCATCTACGCACAATACGTATAAGACAATCTTACTCTCTACAACCTTCTTGTATATACACGGTTCATATACCATTTTAATGAAGTCAAACTCTTTGACTGTCACATCAAAACAGATATTCCGAATCCGCGATGCGCGCATTAATCCTGATGGACTTAAGCATAGCTTTGAAAGTCTCAACCTTTCCATTTACACCAATAATCTTCTCAAGATACATTTGCTCCCAATAGGTTTTACCCCTTTAGGTGCAACATGCAAAGTCATATTTTGTTGGTGTACATGGATTCCATCTTTGATCGCATAGCATCCAGCCATTTCACAGAGTCCCTACTCTTGATGGCCTGCCTGAACCTGGTTAGGCTATCATCTCATGATGCAATCCTCGCTCCCACTTTCACCGAGAAGACCGTAGTATCTCTTAAGTGGATGAGAAACCCTGCCAGATTCGCGGAGAGGCTGAGATTCATTGGAGACTATTGAATCTTTTGGTTTCACCAGATCATCAGATGTTAGTTTGTCTAGCTGGAACTACTTCCAGTTCTACCTCATGACCACAAATTTCTTCATAAGAAATTCCTTTTCTTAAAAGGTGGCATGCTGAGAAACAAAACACCTTTTGCTCCTCGGTTAGGTAGAAGATATACCCTCACTAATGTTTGGGATATCCTAACAAACTTATACAGAACTGACCTTGCCTTGAGCTTGTCTGGATTTTGCCTTTCAACATAGGCCGGACAACCCCATATCTTAACTCGTTTAAGACATGATCTCTTCCCATTCTATATCTCATATGTAATAGTAGACCCTGATTTGGATGGAACCCCATTCAATAGGTATGCAGCTTTTCAAGTGCATAACACCCAAAAGGAAACAGGTAACTCAGCAATACTCATCATAGAGCGCACCATATCTCATAGGGTGCGATACCTCCGCCCCGATACATCGTTGTTCTGTGGTGTACTCGAAGGAGTAAGCTGAGAGAGAATCTTATTCTCCTTTTAGAAACTCCAGGAACTCCATGCGCAAGTATTCACCTCCTCGATCATATCGAAGGACTTAATACTTTTACCCGTCTGATTCTTTAACTTCAAGCTTATATTCCTTGAATTTCTCAAAAGTTTCAGACTTGTGTTTCAACAGGAACACATGTCCGAATCTTGAGAGATAGTCGATGAATATAATAAAGTAGCAAGAACCAACCTTGGCATTTATAGACATGGGACCATATACATCATCATGTATGTGTCCCAAGAGTTCACTAACTCTTTCTCCGTTTTCAGTAAATGAAGTATTGGTCATTTTACCTTTGTGACAAGACTGGCAAGTATTATAAGATGAAAATTCGAACAGATTCTCATATCCATCCTTATATAACTTAGCTAGTCGTGTCGCATTAATATGACCTAGTCTACAATACCACAAGAAGGATTCGTTCATATCTGAACTACTCCTCTTGTGTGTGTTCTATATACTTTGAACTGTGGTTTGATTTAGAACGTATATGCTATTATATAACGTGCCTGATCGAATCAACTCTTGATTCAGGAAAATGTTCACAACATTATCCTCCAATACATAATTATATCCTTCTTTAACTCATTAAATAAACTGATGTAATGTTGTATATCAGGTTCGGTATGTAATAACATTCGTTCAGAATCAATGTATTAATACAAGATGATATCTGCCAACTGACTTGGTAGCAACACTTGCACCATTCTCTACACTTATAGACATATCACCTAATCTCAGTTTTCTATCTTTCTGTAGCCCATGTAACTCTTACATATGTGGGATCCTGATCCGGTATCACATATCCAGGACGTAGAGGATACTGAGAAACAGTTCTTGGTAATGAACATACCCGAAGAAGATGCATCAACATGCACTTTCATCGATTAGGTGGCATGGGAATCCGGATATTTCCCTATTTCCTGCTCGGACTTATAACAATTATAAGATAGAGCGGAACCAACGTTCCCTAGCACAGTATAATAAGCAGGTCCGGTCAATGCATCCATATTATTATCTTGATTAAGGCGTGACATGGTCTCTGCCAGAAGAGAGAGAGAAGAAAACAGTCTGCGTGCGCTCTTACAAGATTAGATTGGTTATTAATTTATCTAATCAGGATGGCTCCCACTATTTTTATCAAATCTTCCTTCAAAGCCTAAAAGAAAAGACTAGCCGGGATTAATTACACTCTATAAGTTCGCCAATCTTTCAGCCAGGCCAGCGTCTGTACTTTGAGGGGGGTTCCCTGTGCTTTCGCACGGACCTAATTAAAATAAACCTCGTTTTCCCAGAGGTATAACCCCATTAACACCTTTCTAGACACCTACTTGATCGGCTAATTGTAATGTGTAAGACTCTCCCAGGAGTAACTCTTAGTCGCAGTGGGTATCGGGATCCAACTATCTCATAGAAAGTATGCAATCTCATTGCAAATTTCAACACTTGAAATTCCCGATAATATTTTGCCCCAAACGATCTATGATCTTGACAAGGTCAACAAACCATAGACCGCAAGTCAAGTTCAACCCGTACATTTCATGATTGAATTAAACCCACCCGCACGACCCTTGACAAGGTCAACAAGGCTGCACGACTACCCTAATCCAATCGCATCATATGCTAGCAGATAAGCACTAATCAGTTACCGCACACTACGCCTTGACAAGGTCAACAAACGCAGCAAGAATACTAAATACTACTTATCTGAAATGACGGAGGGCTACGTCAGATTTTTAAGAAAATCCTTTGCGTAATGAACTTGATATCATTGTAGAATCGAGTGAATTTTAAAAGAAGTGTTTTTGAAGCCTTTACTAGTTTTGCTAAAGAGGTCACTTCCGGTGAAAAGATCTCGGCTCTTTCCTCATCGAATGAGGTGCAGGATATTTCACAAATACCACTATGCAAAGCAAAAACTATAGAAGCAATCAAAAGACAAACCGAGTGAGTTGTAGCATCTGCTAGTTTCGCTAAAGAGGTCACTCCCAGTGAAGGGATCTCGGCTCTTTCCTTATCGAATAAGGTGCTGGATATTCTATAAGGAATACCGCTATGCAAAGCAAGAACTAGAGCTACCAGTTTTTAAATAAGTTTCTACAATATCTTTCGGTTTCTTTTATTTCATTAATCTCATTAATGAAGTCCTATTATTTATGCTTCACAAGCATCACAGAGAAACGAAAGCAGCAATATTTATTATATCTCATATATATAATATAGGCATTCGTCTCAGAACATATCAAGTGATCACATCACAAAATATCAGCAGCAGAAGAATCATATATGAAATATTGGATGTACTAGGAATTCCGAGTTTTAAGTTAAGCCAGTATAAAAGACGGATTCCACAGTCGTGATGAATAGCCAAACCCATATCCCTAGACCCCCTACGAGAGCGGAAAGCAACCCTACCAATTCTAGAGTTAGGAGACCCGGCCTCGAATCCTCGAGATGGTCTCCCACTGGACCCTAGAACACGGTTACTTGTGCTCCCCGCCTTGGGTCTATCCTAATGCTGAAAAGTAAATAATATACATCAATGGTGACATCAACCTCAACCCGGAAGTGCCCCAATAAAAGAATATTATATACAATGAATTTTACATGAATGAAAATGAAAAACTCTCATCTCACATAAAACCCCCGGCTATTCAGAACACGACGATCCAATATAACACATCTCAGCAACACATAACATCACATGTCATCAACGTAAGTAAATATGCATATCCCAGTTGTCGTTGACATATAGCACCGAAACCGGCGATACACCACATATTACACTTACGGTCGCAGAAAAGAAAGTGAAAAACTACAACAGTTGGAATCCGCAACCACCTTAGACATCATAAACCCAATGTATCACATATATTGGATTTCATGCCTAACCAAATGAATTCCTTAGATATCGCATGCCTAACAATTATAAACCCTGCATTTTAGTCTCGATATTGAAAACACTTTCCAACAACCTGCCAGGTAATTCAACAAGATTCCCGATAACTTGATCGAATGCTTGTCGGAAACTTTAGTAGACGGCCGCACCCCCCGGTGCCGTCGAAGAAGTGCACTAAGGAGAAACACCGCTGCCGTGAGCACCCGAACGGATGCTTTTGGCGACGGGGTTCTTCTACAGTAATTTGGTCGGGGCTATGGGGCGTGGCTATCTAGTAAGGTTATCCGGCGGGTATCCGCGTACACTACGTAATTGTGATGGACTTTTGATCAACATCAAAATCCCGTGGCAACCGATCAAATGAGACTAAACTGCTAAATTTATAAAATTCAAACTAGTTATCTCATAACTATTTGTGAATTCCAAATATTGTATCACAATCACAGATAGCTAGACAAAGTTAAACTTTTCGATCGAATAAGCAAGCACCCAAAATTTCCCGATAAGCTCAACACTTGAGCGGAGTTCAAAAAAGTACCCAGAACATGCCTCATGTAACATTTCAGAAAAATAAAATATTGTTTTTGGGAATTTAAATAATTAAATAATAAATATTATGAATATTTTAATGTTGCGGTATAATTAAATACCGATAAATTGGGAAATATTTGGAAAATTATAGAAATTACTAAAAAGAGGGTGTTTTATATGATTTAAGCAAATTATAAATTCTTATGATTAATTATATTCCATTTTAATGCTAATCGCGATTAAATATCACTAATCGTGTATTAAACTTGTTTTGTGCACATGACATGCACCATATTATTTTTAGCATTTGTTACATTTTTCTATCATGACTTTCTCTTTTCTTAGCATGGTTTGGGTTTTAATGAGTAGAGAAAAGAAAAGAAAAGAAAAGAAAAAGGATTAAAAAAAATGGGGTATGGGCAAGAGAGAGAAGAGAGAGTGAGGGGTTTGTGTTGACTTGGTCATTGTTTCCCTCTTCATCTCTTCATCATTCTCTCCTTCCTCTTCACCCATGGCAGCCACTCCCTCCTCCCTTCTCTACCTCCTCACAACTCCATGAAAAACACATCCAAACATCATCTTCATTTCACAAAAAACATGCACAAGCTCCTCTAAAGCACTTTGGACCAAGAAAGGATGGATTTTGAGCACTTGGGGCAACTCAAGAAAATTCTTGAGTTGCCAAATGAGATATTTCCTGCACCATTAGTATAGTTTTTCAATTCCTCTAACATTCATGTTGGTTTAGAATCGTTTTAGTGTGGTTTAGTGGTGTTTGGAAAATTCTAGAGAAAGTTTAGGGATTCTTTAGTTGTGATGGTGAACTTGAGTGTAATTAGTGACTTGAAACCCCCATAGCGTAGAAAACTTGGACCAAACCAGTGACTTAACCCAAATTACAAGTTTCATATCGATATGTCGGTTTTGTGTGTAAATTGAGGGTGCAGGGAATCTGGGATAACCTGGGACTTTTACTGGAAGAGCAAACAATACCACTAACCTAGATGGACCATTAGGAAGACACCCTGCCAGTACGAACCCAATCTGGGGAGTCCAAACCGAGGAGGCCAGAATTTTGGGGTCTGTGGCCGGCCATATAGTGGAGTGGGGTGCCCAGGTTTCTTCTGTAGATCATATACACCCTATATATCACCCAAGTACTGTTTGTGCACCTTATTTTCACCTTAACAAAAATCTGGGACCATTTTATGGGGTTGCTGCTTTGAATTCCTCGATGTTTATGAATTCAAGTTTTGGTATTTGTGTTTTGTATCGGTCACTTGATGTTTGTACATCGATATCGGGTGTTTTTGGGCTCTTTTGTGTGAGTAGACCATAGGTTTTGACCTATGTGAGATTCGTGTGTCGTTTTGGTTTTGAATTGGATTTTAATGCGGCACGATATGTTATGATATGTAGGTACCCTCACGAGGGCTTCAAGACGACAAGCAAGCGCGTGGCGATATCGGCACCGGCAAGCGAAGATCAATGTGAGTAGATATATATCTACAGGAAAGTCGGATGGATGGCGTATAGCACCCCTGCAAATTTTGATGGAAACCGATTTATATATAGAATATGGTTAAGCGAACCTTAAATAGAAAACTATAAATAGAGTTAAAAGATAGTTAGAGAAACCATATTAGAAACTAAAGGATACTTAGAAGTGATATGATACGACTAATATGTGATGGCGGGATTTGAGGATGATGTTTGACGATATTACCGTTTAGGGTACTATAAAACTAGATAGCCGACGTAAATGTGTCATCCGAACCATACATATTTCCAAACTGAAGAATCGTATACATCTTTTAAACAGATACCTTGAGGGACGTTACGGATTTTCAAATGATATTTTTCCTAAAAAAACACCGTAGCCCCTACTTTCAAAACTACGATTCGCATCTTTTAAAAACTGAATGTTTGGTTCGGGTGTGTATGTTAGATTAGAGACGTATGCTTATAGTAAAGGTAGAATATATATGTAAAATTGACTAGATGTGGGATATAAATGCGATGAAAAGAATATATGATGTGATATGATGATTTGATGATATGTTGGTATACGGATACGAGTCGATTGAGATGATCGATACGTTGCCGGTCCCCTGATATGAGATTGTTCTGGATGTGACCTGGGACATAGGTATTTAGATATATTTATTTATGTTGTGAATCGTGAGTGATTGTCGTACGAGACCTTAGGTTCGTACCCTCGTTTTCTTATAGGTTGGTAGGATCCCCATTGGTTTAATGCCGCCATACGATGGTTTTCCGTACGTGATGAGTTTGATTTGAGGTTTGATCCATACCCTTGACTAGAGGATGTCGTACGATAGATTATACCGTACGTATTGTTGTGAGGCTGGATACCGATTGATAGATTCACCTTCTCGATCATGTTAGATACGTATACCTTGTAGTTTTTAGCTGACGATTTACCTTATGCTGTATTCATGTTATTCCCATTGCATTGCATATACCTGTACTAGTACACCTGCACTATTATCGATGATGCGTATGTTACACTTACACAGATTTACCGGCTCACACACTTCATCATCGATATTTGCCATGTCACTACACAGTAGGATTGTTGCATCATGATATGACTCCTTGGATGAATTACTTGCTATGTTCACATCATTACGATATGTCGCATGATATACTGATATTGTCACATCACTGTTCCATGTTGCATGATATATGGATATGCTTACATTTCTGTTATATGTCGCGTACATCATGCTTTACGATTATACGCATTGAGATATGCTGTTTTCATGAGATTTCTGGATTTGAGACCGTGGTCATTTTAAAAGAAAATATGTATTGTTTTTAAAAACCCGGTTTCTCTTGATATGATATTTCATTGCGTCCACCATGCGTTTTCTCGGTTCTGAGACGTATGTTAGAAACCCTATTCGAGAAGGTGGATGATCCGTTTGTGGGTTCATGGTGGACCCAGTATGGTTCTCCGGGACGAGAAATGTTTTTTGTGGAGTAGACGATGAGCCTGACAGGGTGGCTAGTACCTACCGATGATTGGTTGGACCTGGCGGCTATCCGGAGGATACCGACCGGAGTCGAGAGATGTTATGGGCCGATCCGGACTGACGGAGCCCGAGAGATATGAGGATTTACGTGCCGATGCTGGGCACGGGTTTCATGATATTTCGAGTGTCGTTGCTGGACACTCAGATTCCATGATTTTGATGTGTCTCGAGGGACACACGTTGTTTTATATTCTCATATTTTCATGCATATGCTTTTATGATATTTACATGCATGATATTGTTGTGTCATCGGTTGACACGTGGACGAGATCCACATGCATACAGGCATTTGTTATTACTGTTGGATGTTATCCGCATGCCCATAGGCATTGATTACATTGTTGGCACATATACAGATACGGTCACCCTAAATATCATAGTATTACCTTTATGATATAGTTGACCTAGGAGTCGTTGTTTATTCGATTTCTACCTGATGATGTTTTCTACTCACGAGTTGCCAACTCACCCCCGTTGTGCCACAGTTCTTGCAGGTTGGCCGCATGGATCGGTAGCGGCATCGCTGGCATACAGTTGCATTCGGTCTACTTGTTTTGGTAGGTGGTACATGCTGGATCGTACAACTATTGCATTCTTATTTTATATTGTATCTAGTCAACTCCATCAATCAAATTTAGTAATTGTATAAGTAATGAGACTTAGTGAGACTTGTGGTAGCGAGACTTAAAGCGAGGGGTTTTCCGCTACTTGTAGTTTTGATGTCTTGCTTATTTCTTTATCTTTTGTGGTGAACTTCGCCGTTGGGCATCGTATACTTATATTTACTGTCTTGCGTGGTTGTGATCCGCCGTTTGGCGAAGAGCTAGCTCCCGTTTGGGGATGCCTTTATCATTATCTTGTATTGTGGTTTTGGATCAAAATATACAAATGAGATGCTGCCCAAATTTTTAAAAGATGAAACATGTTTTCAAGCTAGTAAATTTCACTTGCATTATTCATGTTCCTTTTCTATGCATTTAAGAAAACTTGATTTCATTATACCTCTATTTCAAAACTTCACCTCCTTGATTTTTCTTAAAAGGGTTTAGATTTCTGGGTTTCGGGTTACTTGAATTACGTGACGCCTTTAGACGTGGCGTGATTTAAGTGCCGGTCACGAGCTAATATTTCGGGTCGTGACAAAATTGATATCAGAGCGCTAGGTTTAACCTTAGTTCGAGTCTATGTTTGACTATGCGGAGTCTAGGGCGTATGTATATTTCGGAACCTAGGCTTGACCTTACGAAACTTAGACTTGAACGGGGGGTATTAGACCCGAACATTCATTACATAGGCTAACCCTGATTGATGGAGTAGGTAGCTTGGGTAGAGTGACGTAACGTACGTATGTTCCACGGCATATTTACTATACGATACTCCACTTAAGAAACCTTAGGATGTACATATTTTGAGATCTGTGATTCTCTTCGTACCCATGATTATACATCCATTTAAGATCATTGATTCTATTCGTTTCCATGATCATACTCTCATTGATGTTGTTCCTTCTTATGATCATGTATCCATTCTGGATCTGTCGTTTCCTTCCATGCCCTTGATCTGTTTTCGTCGACACACGATTAAGGTTCCTGTCACCATGGTCTGAGCGTAGATTGAGCTGCTGCTAGTGTTGCGGTCAAGGTGAGCTCGTCTGGTACGAAGGCTGACCATTGTGTTTTCTGGTGACATGGGAACGTCTCGATGTAGTGTTTGTGTTGTGTCCTCTTGTTGAGGCGAGTGTTTGGTTTTACACCGGATGATCGGGCCATTGTTAGTGTTTGGTTTTACACCGGATGATCGGGCCATTGTTAGAGCTGCCAGTTGCGAGAGGACTGTTGATGTATAGCCTACCTCAGAGATTGTGATGTCATCTACCGTGCAGACAAATGACCCAGCTGTTGCTGAGATTGATAGGATGTCACCTCCAGAGGATACGAGCTGAGATCGCTAGAGCTTCCAGGCAGAGATGCGACAGACGATAGCTGGTCTATTCCGAGTTGAGAGACGAAGATGATTCGTCAGATTGATGCACCGACGCAAGCCCAGTTGAGTTGAAGATTTCCAGTGTGGAGAATCTTACTCAGATCTAGAGTAGACCGATCCAGAGATGATTGTTAAAGTATCGTCTTTCCTGGAAGATTGAGGCATTGTTTAGCATGCGGATGAAGGGTATTCACGCGTGGTCTAGGCGAAGTTAAAAAGCTCGAACGAATGTCAGAAACCCATTTTTCCAAGTTTAAAGTATTCGAAGGAACATGCAAGTCATTCTGTGGACCCTCTAGAAGAATAAAACCCTAACTCGACATAATGACCATGGAACCGCTTCTGAACCTTAGGGTTTGCAGCAGTTCAGCGGTGCCATCAGTGAGGTTTAGGTTTGCCCTTCTACGGTTGGTCCATAGGTACTGTGGCATGTACTGGATATTATTAGACTGTGCTCAGGTGTTGAGCTTTCGGGGAATTATGGGACTTGATAAATCGATCGAAACGTTTAACGTCATCCGGATATCATATGATAAGAGATCAGCAAGCTGACCAGCTTTGGATACAGGACCTCATCCAGATGCGTTGTGAGTTGATCAAGAACAGACGAGTAATGAGTATTCCTCCGATGGTTGGAACGAGTTCCCGAGGACGTATTCGGCTAGAGATCTTCTATAGAATGATGAAGATACCGAGTTCGTAATTTCGAGTCCGTGCGAGAGACTCCGGATTGACTGTAGCCGAGGACCATTGCAGTACGCTGATAGCATGACGTGACGTCGAAGTGAACGATACTAAAAACGAGTGGAGCAAGAGATTCACGCGAAATGATAACGAGCTGTTATTACTCCCCGTTGATGCCAGAGGATCTGATATGTATACAGAGACGTTGGGATGCGGCCAGTTCCCGAGGAAATGTTGTGCTGAGAACACAGAGGTCCAGAAAGCGAGAAAAGATTATGCAAGAGTAAATTGCACCAAGGATTAGATGTATGAGTGTTCAAAGAGCCAGAGGCCGACGTCAGTGACGTGCTGCTTTACGAGTGGTCGTGATAATTGGCCGAGAGGTGACCAGAGAAGTACCAGAGCGGAATCGTTCCCGTTAGCACACCTGACTGGGCCGATGAGCCGATGGATTTCGAGATTGGTAATCCACAGAGAATGAGGACCCAGAGACAGAGGACGCCAGACCGTGGGAAGGAGGCAAGCAGATGTTCTTACTCTGCCAGTTTTGGGGCACACCGACATTTTTCGACATTGTAGGAGGTGTACCTCAATGTCTTTTGTTGCGATTTGCGTTTGTGATCCGAGTATCATGCTTATATCGCTTGGATTTGAGTTTTGATGATTGAGTTTCATGATATTGTTTTCGTACACCATGGCTGCATGTACTGGATATTTATATTTGGTGCATACTTATTGCACTTGAGATATGCTTTATACACCATTGTGTTGGTTTATGATTTGTGCATATTTATTGCACTTGATATCGGTTTTGTGCCTTGGTAGCATGTGGTTATGATTTCGTGGATTTCATATGGTTGATTTGATTTTGGGCATGTGGTATGCACTCGATTTGATTTTGCACTCGGTATAACTCATATACGCTTGTAGTACACTGATACGTGTTTTGTGCACGCGGTTGCACATGTTTATGATTTCATACACCTTGGTACACTCGGTGTTGCTTTTATACGCATTTGAGTTATTGATGAGTTTCCGTCCATTTATTGCACCAGATTTGTACTTTGTGCATTTGCATGCACTGGATTTGTATTTCGTGCACCGGATGCACCCGATTTGTGTTTTATGCATTTGTTGCACCAGATTCGTATTTTGTGCATTGTTGCACCATCTTGGTATTTTGTGCATTTGTTGCACCGGCCTTATACTCCGTGCCTTCGTTGCACCCGATTTATGTCTTTGAGCATTTGCGTTATTAGATTGCGTTTTTCGTGCACGTTGGCACTTACTGTGCGTTTTCGTACATGCTACTGCACTAAATGATTTTTACGAACCTGACGCGCTTGGATTGGATTTTTGTGCATATTCGGCACTCGATATTGGATTTTGTGCACATCAGATGCACCTGATATTGCTGTCAGGCACACCCGTTGCCTTTTACAGGTGTTTCGTGCACACCCATTGCACTTAGATTTTGTTTCTGTGCACATGTACGACACATTCATGGATTTCGATTTCCGTGCGCACCAGACGCACGTGGCATTCATATATACATTTTGGGATTGATTTCCGTTGAGCGGTATGTTTTTATGATATTTACTATTTGGTATAGTAGCTGAGCAGGGCTAGTCCGAGAACAGTACCTGAATATATTTTTGCATGCATTGATAGTTACCGAAGGGATTTCCAAAAAGGAGCTATAGTCTCATTATTTACCTACGTGTCCGAGGTGACACCAGACATTTAATAAAGGAAACCCTTCTAAATAATTTTCAAAACGGCGGGACGTGTATGTTAAACAAAGCATATATATACATATATAGTTATTTTCTTACAATAGACGTCCGTCACTATGCAGTGATACGCGTATTGCACAGCTATTAGGGAAGAGTTTGGCATGCATTCCTTTCAGATGTTTTAATGATGTTTACATGTATAGTTTTGATGTATATAATGTTGGTTTTCGTATTGGATTTAGACGTTGGTGTCTTCACCATAACTCCGATGATTGCGGGATGCTTGACGGAGTTTGGATTTTGGTTTATATACTCGTTTTTCATGCGCATGCATTACGCAACGATGTGATTTATGTATTGTTGATTTCGGAGCCCCGTCGACTTGACCTTTTTACTGAAATGTTTTAGTATTTGAGGGGTTTAAATTTAAATTCGGGAACCGGATTTCTTTAAGGGGGAAGATTGTAACATTTCAGAAAAATAAAATATTATTTTTGGGAATTTAAATAATTAAATAATAAATATTATGAATATTTTAATTTTGCGGTATAATTAAATACCGATAAATTAGGAAATATTTGGAAAATTATAGAAATTACTAAAAAGAGGGTGTTTTATATGATTTAAGCAAATTATAAATTCTTATGATTAATTATATTCCATTTTAATACTAATCGCGATTAAATATCGCTAATCGTGCATTAAACTTGTTTTGTGCACATGACATGCACCATATTATTTTTAACATTTGTTACATTTTTCTATCATGACTTTCTCTTTTCTTAGAATGGTTTGGGTTTTAATGAGTAGAGAAAAGAAAAGAAAAGAAAAGAAAAAGGATAAAAAAAAATGGGGTATGGGCAAGAGAGAGAAGAGCGGGTGAGGGGTTTGTGTTGACTTGGTCATTGTTTCCCTCTTCATCTCTTCATCATTCTCTCCTTCCTCTTCACCCATAGCAGCCACTCCCTCCTCCCTCCTCTACCTCCTCACAACTCCATGAAAAACACATCCAAACATCATCTTCATTTCACAAAAAACATGCACAAGCTCCTCTAAAGCACTTTGGACCAAGAAAGGATGGATTTTGAGTACTTGGGGCAACTCAAGAAAATTCTTGAGTTGCCAAATGAGGTATTTCCTACACCATTAGTATAGTTTTTCAATTCCTCTAACATTCATGTTGGTTTAGAATTGTTTTTGGGTGGTTTAGTAGTGTTTGGAAAATTCTAGAGGAAGTTTAGGGATTCTTTAGTTGTGATGGTGAACTTGAGTGTAATTAGTGACTTGAAACACCTATAGCGTAGAAAACGTGGACCAAACCAGTGACTTAACCCAAATTACAAGTTTCATATCGATATGTCGGTTTTGTGTGTAAATTGAGGGTGCAGGGAATCTGGGATAACCTGGGGCTTTTACTGGAAGAGCAAACAATACCACTAACCTAAATGGACCATTAGGAAGACACCCTGCCAGTACGAACCCAATCTGGGGAGTCCAAACCGAGGAGGCCAGAATTTTGGGGTCTGTGGCCGGCCATATAGTGGAGTGGGGTGCCCAGGTTTCTTCTGTAGATCATATACACCCTATATATCACCCAAGTACTGTTTGTGCACCTTGTTTTCACCTTAACAAAAATCTGGGACCATTTTATGGGGTTGCTTCTTTGAATTCCTCGATGTTTATGAATTCAAGTTTTGGTATTTGTGTTTTGTATTGGTCACTTGACGTTTGTACGTCGATATCGGGTGTTTTTGGGCTCTTTTGTGTGAGTAGACCATAGGTTTTGACCTATGTGAGATTCGTGTGTCGTTTTGGTTTTGAATTGAATTTTAATGCGGCACGATATGTTATGATATATAGGTACCCTCACGAGGACTTCGAGACGACAAGCAAGCGCGTGGCGACATCGGCACCGGCAAGCGAAGATCAATGTGAGTAGATATATATCTATAGAGGAAGTCGGGTGGATGGCGTATAACACCCACGCAAACTTTGATGGAAACCCGATTTATATATAGAATATGGTTAAGGGAACCTTAAATAGAGTTAAAAGATAGTTAGAGAAACCATATTAGAAACTAAAGGATAGTTAGATGTGATATGATACGACTAATATGTGATGGCGGGATTTGAGAATGATGTTTGACGATATTGCTGTTTAAGGTACTATAAGACTAGATAGCCGACGTAAATGTATCATCCAAACCATACCTATTTCTAAACTGAAGAATCATATACATCTTTTAAACAGATACCTTGAGGGACGTTACGGATTTTCAAATGATATCTTTTCCTAAAAAAACACAGTAGCCCCTACTTTCAAAACTACGATTCGCATATTTTAAAAACTGAATGTATGGTTCGGGTGTGTATGTTAGATTAGAGACGTATGCTTATAGTAAAGGTAGAATGTATATGTAAAATTTACTTGATGTGGAATATAAATGCGATGAAAAGAATATATGACGTGATATAATGATTTGATGATATGTTGGTATACGGATGCGAATCGATGGAGATGATTGATACCTTGTCGGTCCCCTGATATGAGATTGTTGTGGATGTGACCTGGGACATAGGTATTTAGATATATTTATTTATGTTGTGAATAGTGAGTGATTACCGTGCGAGACCTTAGGTCCGTACCCTCGTTGTCTTATAGGTTGATAGGATCCCCATTGGTTTAATGCCGTCGTACGATGGTTTTCCGTACGTGATGAGTTTGACTTGAGCTTTGATCCATACCCTTGACTAGAGGATGCCGTACGATGGATTATACCGTACGTGTTGTTGTGTGGCTGGATAACGATTGATAGATTCACCTACTCGGTCATGTTAGATACGTATACCTTGTAGCTTTTAGCTGACGATTTACCTTATACTGCATTCATGTTATTCCGATTGCATTGCATATACCTGTGCTAGTACACCTACACCATTATCGATGATGCGTATGTTACACTTACACAGATTTGTCGGCTCACACACTTCATCATCGATATTTGCCATATCACTACACAGTAGGATTGTTGCATCATGATATGACTCCTTGCATGAATTACTTGCTATGTTCACATCATTACGATATGTCGCATGATATAATGATATTGTCACATCACTGTTCAATATTGCATGATATATGGATAAGCTTACATTTCTGTTATATGTCGCATACATCATGCTTTACGATTATACGCATTGAGATATGCTGTTTTCATGAGATTTGAGACCGTGGTCATTTTAAAAGAAAATATGTATTGTTTTTAAAATCCCGGTTTCTCTTGATATGATATTTCAGTGCGTTCACCATGCATTTTCTCGGTTCTGAGACGTATGTTAGAAACCCGATTCGAGGAGGTGGATGATCCGTTTGCGGGTTCATGGTGAACCCGGTATGGTTCCCCGGGGCGAGAAATGTTTTTCGTGGAGTAGATGATGAGCCTAGCAGGGTGGCTAGTACCTACCGGTGATTGGTTGGATGTGGCGGCTATCCGAAGGATACCGACCGGAGTCGAGAGATATTATAGGCCGATCTAGACTGACGGAGCCCGAGAGATATGAAGATTTACGTGCCAATGTTGGGCACGGGTTTCATGATGTTTCGAGTGTCGATGCTGGACTCTCAGGTTCCATGATTTTGATGTGTTACGAGGGACACACGTTGTTTTATATCCTCATATTTTCATGCATATGCTTTTATGATATTTACATGCATGATATTGTTGTGTCATCGGTTGACACGTGGACGAGATCCACATGCATACAGGCATTTGTTATTACTGTCGGATGTTATTCGCATGCCCATAGACATTGATTACATTATTGGCACATATACAGATACGGTCACCCTAGATATCATAGTATTACTTTTATGATATAGTTGGCCTAGGAGTCGTTGTTTATTCGATTTCTACCTGATGATGTTTTCTACTCACGATTTGGCAACTCACCCCCGTTGTGCCACAGTTCTTGCAGGTTGGCCGGATGGATCGGTAGCGGCATCGCTGGCACACAGTTGCATTCGGTCGACTTGTTTTGGTAGGTGGTACATGCTGGATCGTACCACTACTGCATTCTTATTCTATATTATATCTAGTCAACTCCATCAATCAAATTTAGTAATTGTATAAGTAATGAGACTTAGTGAGACTTGTGGTTGTGAGACTTAGAGCAGGGGTTTTCCGCTACTTGTGGTTTTGATATCTTGCTTATTTCTTTATCTTTTGTGGTGAACTTCGCCGTTGGGCGTCGTATACTTATATTTACTGTCTTGCGTGGTTGTGATTCACCGTTTGGCGAAGAGCTAGTTCCCGCTTGGGGATGTATTTATCATTATCTTGTTTTGTGGTTTTGGATCAAAATATACAAAGGAGATGCTGCCCAAATTTTTAAAAGATGAAACATGTTTTCAAGCTAGTAAATTTCACTTGCATTATTCATGTTCCTTTTCTATGCATTTAAGAAAACTTAATTTCATTATACCTTTATTTCAAAACTTCACATCCTTGATTTTTCTTAAAAGAGTTTAGATTTCTGGGTTTCGGGTTACTTGAATTACGTGACGCCTTTAGACGCGGCATGATTTAAATGCCGGTCACGAGCTAATATTTCGGGTCGTGACACCTCGGCTCCTATGAACCAGCCGTAGAAAGGCCAACCAATGCCTCATCTGTGGCACCGCTGAACTACCACAAACCCTAGGGTTTGATGGCGCTTCGGACGGTCACAGAATCGAGTTAAGGTTTCGTTCTTCTAGAAGGTCCACAGAATCGCTTGCAAGATTTTCTGAAAATTTTAAACTCGGAAAAAATCCAACTCTTGAAAAATTTCCAGCGGGGAAAAATTGGGTTATTGATATCCGTTCGAACTTTTTAACATCGTCTAAATAATTCGAATACATGTTAAGATTACGGTTATGAAACACTCCGAGTTGCTTTTGCAGAAAGTTAATATCACATGAAAATTTAGCAAAAACAAACAACACCTGAAACCCTAAAACCCAGAGACTGGAACACCCTGAAAATTTGAAGCCCAAACTCCCCAAAAGTCCCGGTGAGCTCTGTTTTGAGGCCAATGTGGCCGGCCAAAAGTCAGTGGAAATGCCTCAAATTTGCATGGTGTTCATGTTATATCACATACAATATTCTGCAGCTGTTTGAAAAAATTTGAAGACTTTTTAAATTCAACAGAAACCAAGTTTTCGTATCGGGTGTTTCAGAGTAGTTTCGGTTTCGTAATCTTAATAAAATCTGTCTAATTTTCTAGTATGGCTCTGATACCACTGTTGGGTTGCTTAGGACGGCAGAAAGGTTTTGGGAGGCATCATCCATGCCATATTTAAATTTTTGCCGTTCTAGTTAACCCTAACCCTAGAATCGAAACTAGAAAACCCGACGAAACATAATGTAAACACTTTACATCTAAAGTGAACAAGGAATACAACCTTTGTAGACCGGTCCTTCACTTCAATAGCTCCGTGTAGTAATCCCTTCGTTGCGATCACGAACTCCCGGACTCTAGAGAGGCTCCCATGAAGAAACAAATAAGCTTGCATCGAAGTCTTCGAGGCCAAAGATAGTCTACGTCGAGAAGACACTAACCAAGCTACCTCTTCACTAATTGTAGAATTAGTAAAGCAAACACGCTATACTAAATGGCAAGTGGTAGAGGATGATGAAGTAGGAATTTTTCTCACTTTAGATTTAATTTCTCACAATTTTTCATCACTTTTTCAAACCCTAGAAAACTCTTTTCTTTTTGGAAGAAGAAGATGAAGCAAGTGATGAAAGAATAATCAAGTGAGATTAGAAATGCAACCATGGTGAGTGTATGTCATGCACTAACCATTGTAGAGACTAAACCATGGCTATGGGTTAAGGGTTGGGTTAACAAATATCTTAAACTAGATAAACAAGTGGACTTAGTCAATGAAACCTACAAGCTTATACAAGCTTTGAACCGTGACTCATTATCCAAATGTTTGAATTACTTAAAACAAATAAAACCCTAATTTTAACCTAGCATGGTGTGAATCTCATACTAACATGTTGCATGTATAATCTAGCATGACACAACAATATATATCACATATATATTTTGTGTGCAAAGAAAACAATTAACATATATCATATATATGTTAAGTGTATCAAATGTGAGAAAAAGAAAAGCTTAAGTGAGCTAATATTAGTTAATGTTATTTAATATATCAAATATATAATTCTACATTAAATTATTAAATCAACACTTGATTTAATAATCCGGCTATAGTGTGTATAACCGACTAATATCAAATGCAACAACTTATCGAATCAACACTTGATCCGATAACCTGGCTATATCACATATAACCGACCAATGTCACAAGTCGCGAGAATAGAATGTGGTATCACATATCGCATTAATCTCGGTCCCGCACATATCACATATGTGCTCTTACTCCGTTTCGCTTGAGCCAGGAAACCTCTGTGTAGGACTCCAAAGACTCGTCAATACGCCGGCAGTAGGTGATGATCATATCAAACACCCACAAGCCGCAAGCGGTCTGCTAAACGTAACGGCCACCCGGATATTGAGCGATCATAAGATCAACAAGTAAGCCTGCTCGTACTCCTGCGAATCCAATCAGTAACACTACCGTACAGTCCGGTCTCTTCGTCTGATATGTCGTATATCACAGCTTGGGGGTGGTATAACGTCAGACCCCAAGAGCCTGATAAGTCATGCCGATGTAAGGTCCAAAATGGTTCAAGAAATTACTGATAACACTTACCAGAAAACCTCAGCAACCCTGGCCAGGGATTTCCTGTTATGGCTTATCGAGCATAGCGCAACATCAACTCCCAATACCGAGAGAGACGAAACCCCTCTCATCTCTCATTGCCTCCATGTGACTCGGGATTGTACCAAAAAACCACATTTTTGCACGATCTCTTGACCGTGGTATGGTGGAAATCAAAGCACAGTGGGAATCACACAAGACTTTATGACGATCTCGGGTCTACAGACTAACCTGTACCAGTGTCACCAGAGAACTGATATCCGACGATAGGTATAATACCATCTTGGAGTTCTCGGCGAGTCCGTTCAGTGTACCCATTCTCCACTGAGCACCCGTATACCTTCTCTGATGTCAAACACCAATGGATGTGGGATCATCCATCGCCCATCATTTGGGTCGAGAAGCGTATACGCTAGTCTACTCTGGAGTATCGATGCCCTGTCTCGATACTCCCACGACTAGGAACATTTGAAGGATGTACTTACCGACTACCCTGTCCCCACTAGTATGATCTACATCATAATCCTGGAAGTCAAGTACTCATCCTAAGGGCTTTATCAATATATAATAGAGAGACAATAAGTGTACATGTTAAGATAAAGTGCAACCAGATAGCATACTATCAGTAGAGCAAGAAAGTCCTCCCTATATATGTCCAAGCATCCACTACAATATACATCGCATGTACAGTAATAGCCTCTAGGGCATACTTATAACTAACACAACCACCCCAGGACTTCTTTTGCAGATAGCTCGGCTCCGCCTCAAACCAAGCCCACTGAGATCCACACGCTCAAGGAGGCAACCGTCAACATCAATATCAGTCGTTCACCAACGCTCGCGACAGATCGACAGAAGAAAACATCTGAAGTAGATCCAAGCCTCTATCACATTGTCAACTTCTCTTAATGCCTACTCTCAGAAGCCGTGGGCCCCGTACTTAAGTGTATGGTGTTAGTAGTTTGAATCTATTGGTAGCATTTGTATGTGGGAAATAGTCCTACATCGGATGGAGAGACGAATGCCCAAGCCTTTAGAATAATTCCCAATATTTAAGTAATATCTTGAACAAAGTGGGTTATGAGCCAAATGGGCCTGATTTCTAACAGGCTTATAATATTTCTTTATTATTGTCTTTGATATCTTGGGTTGACTTAATAACAGAGTTTGCCTTTTTGAATTTCAAATTCAAAGGTTGTCTAAAAAACTATCCACTGCAGTTCTGTTGTCTGAACAGTCACAACCGTCCAAACAGTTGTGTCTATTCAACTCTATAAATTAAGTCTTTCTCTTCACAGATTTTGTATCTTCTTCTCATTATCTTCTAAGAGAGTTTCAAGGGCTTTGTTATATCTTGGGGGTGATTGCTTTCTGCTGTACTCCCATAGTGAGGGCAATATCATCTTTCGGAAAGTGTATCATACACGTCTCAAAGCTTTTTAATTCTGTCTTAACCAAACTAAAACTCAACAATCGAAATGTGATATTCTATGGAGACAGAATTAAATTCAAGTGTCAAGGTTCATTTTCAGAACCAAGATGTTATCAAACTGGATTGATTCGATGGGAGCAATTACACTAGATGGAAAGACAAGATGGTGTTCTTGTTGACTATCTTGAAAAAAATTTATGTGCTCGATCCAGACTTGCCGCCAATTCCAGATTCATCCTCAACTTCGAACGATGCCGAGAGTGCCAAAACAGAGAAAAACAAGCGTGAAGAAGATGAACTAGTTTGTCACGGGTACATTCTCAATTCCCTCACCGATCATCTGAATGATCTTTACAAAAATATGAAGACAGCAAAAGAAATCTGGAGCGCCCTTAAAACAAAGTACAAAAATGAAAAGAGAGGTACAGATAAATTTCTAGCGCTTAAATATTTTGAATTTAAGATGACTGATGACATGCCAATCATGGATCAAGTGCATGAATTACAAATTCTCGTCTCTACACTAAGCGAACTTGAAATTAAAGTCCCTGATTCATTTCAAGTTGGAGCGATTATATCTAAACTTCCTCCTACTTGGAATGAATACAGAAAGAAAATTCTGCACTCTCCTGAAAATTTTACCATAGAGCAATTTCAGACTCATCTACAGATTGAGACAGAGAACCGTGCACGTGACATGATTTTTCTTAGTTCTAAATCTAACTGTAAAGTGGATCATATCAGTGAAAACGGTCATAGAAAATTTCGGAACAATTTCAAAGTCCAGAAGAAGGGAAATGATTTTAAGAAATCTAATTTTGCAAAGAAGAAATGGCCTTGTTATAACTGTGGAAAAAAAAGGCCACTATATTAAAGATTGCAAATTCAGAAATACCGGGAAAAAACTTGGTTTCGGATCAGAAAATAGCAACAAGGCAAATCTAATAGAAAATGAAGTCAAAAAACTTATTGCTATGGTTTCTGATATGCAGATAGGCATGATTACGGAATTGCATATGGCTGCGGTAACTAGAACTGCAGATTGGTGGATGGATTCTGGCGCAACCATCCATGTATGCAATAATAAAGCAATATTTAAAACCTACACGGATCAGAAAGAACCTGAAGAAGTGTTGATGGGAAACCACGTTTTGGCCAAAATGCTCGGTAAAGGAAGTGTTGAATTGAAGTTTACATCTGGACAGAAACTTACTCTGCTTAATGTATTTTATATTCCTGATTTGAGGAAAAATCTTGTATTTGCAAATCTGTTGTGTAAGAAAGGATTTAAAATTGTTCTAGAGTCTGACAAAGTTGTAATATCGAAGAATGGTATAATTTTAGGAAAAGGATATTCCTGTGATGGCATGTTCAAACTCAGTATTAATAAAATAAATTGTGTGTTTGCTTATGTTGTTGAGTATTCTTCTTCTTTATGGCATGTTAGATTATGTCATTTAAATTTTCGCTCTTTAAAGTATATGTCTAAACATGGTTATATTGCATGTCAGAATGATCATAATGATAAATGTGAGATTCGTGTAGAAGCAAAAATAACTAGAAAACATTTCCCTAAAATTTAAAGAGATACTAATTTATTAGAACTTGTTCATTCTGATATTTATGAATTAAATGGTCAATTAACTAGAGGAGGAAAAAGATATTTTATAATTTTTACTGATGATCATTCTCGTTTTACATATGTATATTTATTAAGAACAAAAGATGAAGCATTTGAGAAATTTAAAGAGTATAAGTCGGTTGTAGAAAATCAGAAAGATAAAAGGATTAAAATCCTTAGAAGTGATAGAGGGAGAGAATATTTTTCTGATTCTTTTTCTCAATTTTGCGAAATGCATAGTATTATTCATCAAAGAACTGCACCTTATACGCCTCAACACAATGGATTAGCCGAAAGAAAAAATAGGACTTTAGTTGAAATGGTAAATGCTATGCTTATAAATGCTAAATTACCTTTTAATTTTTAGGGTGAGGCACTTTTAACAGTATGTTATATTCATAATAGAATACCATCCAAGAAAACTCATGTTTCACCATATGAAATTTGGAATGGTAGAAAACCCAATTTAAACTATATTAAAGTGTGAGTGTGCATAGCATATTATAAAGTGACTGATCCATATAAATCTAAATTAGGGCCGAGAGGTATTAGAAGTATATTTGTTGGATATGCACAAAATTCTAAAGCATATCGACTTCTAGATTTAGAATCAAATGTCATAATTGAATTGATACATGTTGAATTTTTTCAAAATAAATTTATGCATGACAATGTTGATTCTAATTTGTATAATAAGGAAAATACAGCAACTTCTAAGAAAATTACCAATGAGAAAAGAAGAGAAAGTAATGAAAATATTGAACCAAGAAAAATTCAAAGAATCAAGAAAGAAAATCTTTTGATCCTGATTTTATTGATTCGCGTTCAATAATCTTTCTCGTTGAAGGAGATAGAATCAAAGTGCTTAACAAAGTACCTATTCTACTTAATATAGAAGATAATTGTTCATATCAGAATTTTGCACTTTTATACCGCCCATTCTTGATCGCATTGCATATAGATAGGTACTCTTGATCCGTGTTTGCTAAATAATTGCAGGTTACAGGTTCTCAGCTCTAAACAATGAAAATCAAGAATAGTCGCGACAAATTCAGGACAACTGCCAACAACAGATAAAAATACGGGTCTCCACTCACCATGCGTCAGATGCCGTCTACCAGTTCGAGGGACAAAATGGCAATCAAAGGTCATTCATGGACAAAGCACAAGAAGGAAGCACAAGAATCAAGTTTATAACGCGGAGCTCAAGAAGATCAAGGCAAAATTCCACATTCTTTTATCTTTTTGGACTGTTGAGAATCTGCGAGAAAAATGAAGTGATTATGAAAAACCAAGTGTACTGAACAGAGAAGAACAGAAATATGGAAAACCCCAGAAAAAATGGCACAACAACTCAACCAAAAGGCCGCGGAACCGCGGCCGATGTGGCACTTATACGGCGGTTCCGCGGCCGTGTTGACTCAGAGTCAGAAGATATTTTTAGGGTAGTTTTGTAATTGTGTAAGGGCTCAGATTTTGGCCCTAGGGTTTTATCTATCTACCTATAAATAGCTCAGTTTTAAGCCAAATAAAGGATGCTTATTCTTGTGTTAGGATTTAGTATAGTAGTTTGTAACTTTTTCTTCCTCTTCATCTATTCTCCATTAACATTGTAGTAAGCTTTTGAGTGAATGATGAATATAGAAAAGTTCTTTTTCATATGCATGTCTTATAATTGAGTTTTTATATTTTGCTTGTAATTCTCGTTGTTAAAGTAGTTGTTGTTATTTGTTTGTTTATTTGTTTTTTTTTTCTCTTTTCCTTTATCCTTACAACAATTATGCTTAAGTGTGATCCTTACCTAAGTGAGGTCCCAAATAGCTAGTTGTGATTCTCTACCTCATTTCTTTCTATCTTCTTTGCTTGTTTTATTTTATTTTTATTTATAATGGATGAGTAGTTCTCACTTGTTAGGGTAGGATAAGAGAAGTTTGAGAGAAGGAAATCTCTCTCACTCTTTTTTTTGCCCAACATCTTGATTCGAATTCCCGTCAATTCAACCACAACCCGCTCCCTACGGCACCCTATCCTACATGATAGTGGTGATACCCTAGTGAGACCGGTTGTGGTTAAATTGACCAGAGCTTATGGCTAAGAGCCAAGAACGGACGAACAAGGACCAAAAGGAAGGAATTAAGCGTTAGAAAGCCTAGCTTATACTCGCAAGTTTTCTTCCTAATCGTGCAAATCCTCGTTGTTTCTGATTACCGTAACATCGATATTAAGAGTTGCAACGAAAGAAGTGGGCGAACTCCTAACTCAAACTAACCTAATTCTAACCCTAACAAGCTCTTTTTATACATATTTAGCGCATAGTTAATCTTAAACAAACCTGGACAATTTGGACTTAACTCGTTAAAACACTAAGAAAAAGATTCTCATCTCTCTGTGGACCGAACCGTATTCATCCGGTTAGCTACCAAGCGAAACCGTCTTGATTGCGGTAATTAAAACTAGCACACCAAAATTCTAACAATCAAATAGCGCCATTGCCGGGGAGACGGTAGTTTATATCTTTGTGTCATTTTGGGTTAATTTGTGAATATATATATATATAACCAAAAACAAAAACAAAAAAACTGTAAAAATCATCTTATTATTTTTTATTCTTTTTTGTGCAAGTGTGCAGAATAGAAAGAAGATCAAGTTCAGTGCCAAAGTCGTGGGGAGTTAGACCCATATCTCGCGGCTACACCGCGGCGGATCAAGACGAAACCACGGTTAACTGTATAATTCTGGAGCAAATTCAGTGACCAATCCAAGATTCAGGGGCTCTAACCAAGAAGAGCAGATTACAGTTAGTTCAGTGAAGAATTTTGAAGCTCCTAATTGTCTATCAAGCCGCGGAACCGCGGCAAAAGTGTAGGTTTGACCGTGGAACCGCGGTAAACCAGTGACATCAGCATCCAAAAACTTTTGTGAGTATTCCAATCTTCTTTTCACCCCCTCTGAACTCTACTGAACTATTTTTTCTGCAGTATTCTTTGTGCAATCTCTCTTCCCCTCTCCAATAAAACTGTTTTTGTGCAGGATTCTTTGCGCCGCCGCCAAATAAAATTTTTTGCAAGTGTTTTAGATTTTTTGTTTGTTACTATTTTGCATAAATAATACGGACTTTAAGGGGCTATAACACCAATTCAGATTGGGTGGGGATTTCATCACCCTTCCTAAGACCCTAAAAATCACTAAAAGCATACGCATTACCCTTGAGCTTAATTAAAAAATATCTAGACTCGGCCAACTAAGGACTTGCCATGCTCAATAGGACAGAGGAAGGTTGTGGGCATTCTGTCGTTTATCTAAACTTGACTTTGTGGTGCCGAGGCTAGACAAGTGAGGAGGTAATTTTAAAAGGCCCGTCTCACGGTGATTCATGAGCAGAACCCTCCTTACCTTACTTGTGCTTACCTGGCCACAATTGGCAGTGAAGAGACGATTTGAGGGTTATCTCACAACTTTTCATTTTGGAACAGTTAGGAGAAGTCTAGTAGACTTTGAAGACCACAGCTTTAGATGTGATTGTGTATGTTGTGACTGTGATTATTTGAAGTTGTGTCATAAATCCGTATATATATTTTGCAAAACTTTCTAAAAAAAACACAAAACAAAAACTTTTATAAATACTTGCCATTTGTCACCAAATTTCCCTTTCACCAACATCTCTCTATTGACGTTTTCTTACCCTAACATTCTACGCTTTGACTATACTAAACTCGTTTAGTGTATGTCCGGTTGGACTCGGGACACTAGTGCTCGTCTAGTCCGCGTTACGTTAGTCGCTACCGACTACGCGATCGACTCCGACGTCGAAACTCCTTCCACGCCTTTTCACCCTTATCTTTGCCGGCCAACTCCGACGTTGACCGTGATTCTGTTCACACATCTTCACCTTCACCTTCACTTTCACCATCACCAAATTCTTCTTAAGAGATGTCAGGATTTCCTCCTAACATCACTTTACCCCCCCCGGAATAATTCCACCTCCATTAGGTGCGAATAACCTGCGGCCTCCTCTTGTAGAAGCGCCACAGCGAATCGCGCTCCAGGATCGTTTCTATCCTTCCCGAGCTGCACTTCCGACTTGTCTTTCACTTCCACCGTCCAATGGGGATAATTTCGAAATTAAGCCCCGCTTCATCAAAATTGTAACGTTTTGAAAATCGTTTCGGTGAAATTTCGAAAAAACGGTAAAATAAGGGGGTTTTCTGTAAAAAGTCAAAATACAAATATCTTTATTATAAAATTTAATATACATATTCTAGCTATGAAATTGCTAGTATTTGGTGTTTATTGACCCACTGGTGAAATTTCAAATTTTCTGAAAATTTTTCCGAAATTAATTATTTTAATATTATTTTAAGCCGTCACTAATATATTTAATTAGGGAAAATTACGAATTGGAATGAGTTGAAACAAATTTTGTGCATCATAAAACATTAAACAAAATTTTATCATGTGGTTTTTTGAAACGAAATCGGTTGCCAAAATGGTTTAGAAATTATTGAAGAAAAAAGGCTTTTTTTAGTGTAAATGGATGTTTGGGGTGTTATATTTATCATTTTTCATCACCCCACACCCATACCCACACTCACACACCCCCATTTAGCTCTCCCCTTAGCTGAATTCAGCAGCCCCCACCCTTTTCCCCACTTGAATTTGAAGAGAAAAGCAAAAGAAAAGAAAAGGGAATTAATAAAGAATGGAGCATGACTTTGTTGACTTGGACCTTTCTACTTGCACCCACACATTCTATCTCCTTCACCCCTCTCCATTTCAGCCGAGCCTCTTCCCTAAATCCAGCAGCAACCCTCCTCAAAATCTTCATTTTTCATGAAGAAACCTCACTCAAAAATGCAATAAAAACCATACAAACTCACACCAACTCCAAATCCAAGCTTTACCCATTTCTCCTTGGCCTATTCTAACTTGGATCTTGGAGGAAAGTTGATGTTTTGGAAGCTAATTTCCAAGCTAGATCTCTAGAATTGGGAGGTAAAAATCTTAACCTATGTCTTCATGGTTGGTTAATTACTCCAATTTAGTTAAATTTGGTGTTTAATTTTGGTTCTAGTTGCTAACTTGAAAATTTAAGTTTAGGGTTGGATCTAGTTAGGGTTTTGATCATTTATTTGTGGTGGTGAGTTGTAGTTTAACATGTTAAATCATGTAAAAGATAAGCTAGTTGCTAGGTTGCTAATTGTTAAATTAAAATTTTGGTAAATATGCTATTTTTGCTAACTAGGTTTTTGAAATTAAATTACAATGTGGGATTAAAATCTAAATTAAGGTTTCATGTCATTATTAATATTATAATGAGCGGTTTAATGACTTTGGTTCATGCAAAACCAAGCTTAATTGATGAATTATGAATTTTGCTTTAAAAGGTGTTAAAAATTGATATTTTTGCAAACTAGGATTTTGGAAATTATGCAAATTTATGAGATTAAATTATGGAAATGGTTTTTATGACTTATTTAAGATATTTAGTGAATATTGTGGCCGCTAGATTCGTTTATACATCGAGTTCTGTACTAAAACGGTGATTTGTGCTTGCTAGATTTTCGGAAAAATGACTTTTTAAGTGAAATTGGGGTTTTTGTGAATTTTAAGCTATTTTATATTATAATTAGTGCTTCTAATTGTACAAATGAGTGCGTTGGGAGCTTTCTCGATGGTTTGGCGTTTGTACGCCGACGTCGAGGGTTTTTGGGTCGATTTGTGAAAGCAACCTTAGGTTTTGACCTATGTGGGATTCGTGCGTCGTTTTGGTCATGAGTCGGATTTTAATGCGATATGGTGCGTTATGATATGTAGGTACCCCATGTGGACTTCGAGACAACAAGCAAGCGCGTGGCGACGTCGGTACCGGCGAGCGAGGACCAGGTGAGTAGAGTTATATCTACGGGGAGAAGTCGGGTGGATGGCGTATAGCACCCTCGCAGTTCGTGGTGATGTATACGAATACGTATACACACATATATATATTGTTTATATATTGTTTGAGTTATTATTGATAAATATGGATATTTGGTGTTCTTGGATGATTGAGTGCCGCGAAACCCTAGAGTAGCGGTCGCACACACTTGCACACACCCACCCATACTTGCATACCTTCTTCTTTCTTTTGTGCTCATACGGGAATATTTAGTTATGTGTTCATATAGGTATGGGACTATGTATTCACATACGGATTTGGGGATGATACTTAGGATTGAGATGAGTCGATGAGATTTGTGTTGAGATTGTGATATCGGTGATATGGCAGGATTCGTACTTGAGGTACGTCCTGGTGTTATAGCGGATCTTGGGGCGACGATACGGGTGAATAGTGTTATAAATAGGTGGTCGACATGTGATCGTGATATGAGATATGATATGCTAGGATATTGATCCTAGGCTATATTGGGCGATGTATACCCCTTGATGATGATATGTGCTGATGATATCGGTTTGTACGAGACTGTCGATCAGTAGTCAGATCATGACTATATTGATGATATTAGTATTGTACTAGACATAGGTCCGTACCTTAGACTATGATCTTTGATAAAGAGGATACCAGATAAATAGTGTGATGAATATGATTTTGTCCCGTACCCAGATTTGGGATGCCGTACGACGGATTTACGTACGAGCTATATATTGATGATTGATCCGCACTCTTGACTTGGGATGTCTGATTATAGATATGGTATCGGATATGATATTATTGAGGCGGGATCGCCGACTATACATATACAGGTATGTATATGTATCGACTCAGATGATAGGCGGTTTCCTTACCGGTAGTTCAGCCGTATAGTTTAGTGTAGTTGTTAGGTTAGATTAGACTCCTACCTATTTCAAAACTAGCGGATCGTGGGTATTTTAAAAGACAGGTCAAGGGATCTACGGATATTTCAAAAGACGTATCCCTTCTTAAAACTACCGTAGCCCTATTTTCAAAACGCCACGATTCGTGTTATTTCAAATGGCACCATTGTTCAATATTTAGCTCCCGCTCATTTTGGTTGCTCGCTCTGCATCGCATACTTACATTGTTTTTTCCTATTGCATTGTTGACATTATGCTGTTAGGACACCAGCACCATTACCGATGATGCGTATGTACCACATACACTTACTTGCCGGCTCACACACATCTTCATCGGTAATTGCCATGTCACGTACACCTTAGAAAATATTATTGCTTAACTTAGCTTGATAGCCAGTAGTTTGACATAATATTAGTGTACATACTTTATATGCCAGCTTAGATATTGTAGTTATTACTTGTCGCTTCTGCATACCGTTATTCATTGATATGCTGTATTCATGGATTCTCATGCATATATTCACTATTTTACATGTTATTGAGGTTTTGGATTCGGATTTCCATGAGATTTTCTGGATTTGGAGGAAAACCGCAAAAACATAAATAAACCTTTTCTCTCTTTTAAAAATACAAAGTGCGGTTTTTCCCATGATGTATGAGTCGTCCACCATGAGTTTGCTGATGGATTTCGAGACCCGATTCGAGGAGACGGATGAACCGTTTCGGGTACATGGTGGACCCGGTAAGGTACCCCAGGGCAAGAAGCGCATGATGATGACGATGTGAGCCTGGCAGGGGAGCACTACCTACCGGTGATTTTACCCGACGCGTCGGATATCCGGAGGATACCGTCGTGGTCTTGAGATGGATGGTTGGGGCCGGTCTGGACTGACGGCGCCCTAGATATTGTGATTGAGACATTGAGATTTCGAGATATTGAGATACAGAGACTGTGATACAGAGATATCGAGATATTGGGATTTCGTTTTGTGCCGATACTAGGCACTGTTTTATGCTGATTTCATTATGATACCTCATTTTAAAAATACAAAGGAAATCTTACTAAATTATGAAAACAGTTCTTCATTTACATGTATTCTGTTTTCATGCATTCATACCTCATTCATATGAAATATTGCTACCTGAGGCACTGACACGGGCACATGAGATTACACTCGGGTTAGATATTTACCCTAGCCTTGTTATAGGTTGCATGTTTTATATATAATTGAGGATATATTATGATCATTGACCTAGGAGTGCGTTATTTATCCGATTTCTTTTCGTAGATGTTTTTTCTATTCACGAGTTGGCAACTCACCCCCGTTGTGCCCTAGTTTCTTGCAGGTTTGCCGTACAGGTTTCATTACGGCTTTGCGGGCATAATTTCCTTCGGGTGATTTGCTAGTAGGTGGGTTTACTTGTATCGTACCCCCATTATATATCTTGTATATCATTATTCTGTTGTATCTAGAAGTTCCATCAACCAAACATGTATTTATTTTGAGATAGAGACCAGTGATGTTATTCCTTCGACCTTAGAGTCGCGCGTTTTATTCCTGTGGTTTTCTTATGGTTTTGAGTTTCCTTTTGAATTTTGATCCTCGCCGTTGGCGTTGTATATTATATTACTTGTGTGGTTGTGACCGTCGATTGACGAAGAGCTAGCTCCCGCTTGGGGATGCCTTTTATTGATTTCGTATACTATTCATGTTGTATCCCGTTTGGGGGCCAGTTTTTACAAAGGAGACTCTGCCGAAATTTTCAGGAAATTTTTGATGTTTTTAGAAACCCGCATAATTCGGCTTATGCTATTAAAACTACTTATTTAAATTGGTTTTCCTTTACTCTACTATTTTTCTTGGTTTGCATTTCTGGGTTTTCGGTTTACTTAGATTACGTACGCCTCGAGACGTTCGTAGTTTAAGTGCCGGTCATGTTCCGTACTTTCGGGTCGTGACAAAGTTGGTATCAGAGCGTTTGGTTTTACCTTCAGAGCGTAGGATGACCCTTGGTTGATGGAATAGGTGACTAAAGTAGAGTGACGTACCGTAGGTATGTTCCGCGGCATATTTACGATACGCTACTCCACTTAAGAAGCCTTAGGATGTACATTTTTTTGCTCAGTATTATATTCATTCCGATCTAGCCTCATCAGTACCAGTTATGGTTTTGCTGCCACGATTACGGGCAAGGAGAGCTACGGCTAGAGTTGCGGTCAGCATGAGCTCGTCAAGAACGAGGACTGACCAGGGCATGATTCCGGCGACACACGATTGCAGAGATGTGTCTTTTCATTGTGTCTCCACGACACGAGCGTTGGGTGGATTGCTGTATGAGATTACTTGGACGTGCCGATTTGCACTAGAGGATTGAGCCACTGATAGAGGCCAGCCAGATTTTGATGACCATTGAAGTATTGCTTACTCCTGATGATTAAGGCACCGTTCAGCGTGAAGACGAGCGAGCCAGTTTTTCCTGCGAACGACGAGATATTGCCCCAGATGCTGGAGTTAGTGCAGAATGAGTTATACTAAGAGATGATAGAAGGTCGCTAGTCATCGAGGATGAATGACTAGGACATGTGGATCGTTCGCCTACCCCGATGCGAGGTCATCAGATAGATTGATTCCAGCTAGAGACGACTTCACGCGGAGACGTTGGGAGTCGACAGAGATGATCGAATGTCAGAAACCTATTATTCCAAGTTTAAAGTAGTCGGAAAGACATGCAGGCAATTCTATGGTCCCTCTAGAAGAATGAAACCCTAACTCGACTTAATGACCGTGTGAAAGCCTTTGAACCTTCGGGTTTGCGGCAGTTCTACGGCGCCATTAGTGAGGCTTGGGTTTGCCCTTCTACGGCTGGACCGCCGATGCTGTGGTATGTACCCGATACTATTAAACTGTGCCCAAGATGTTGAGCTCTTGGGGGATTATGGGGTTTTGACAATCGATTGGATGGTTCGACTTAATTCGGATGCTAGGTGGTGAGATGCATTTCTTAGGAGACTTCCGATACGAGGATAGCCTTTGGAGCTCAGTCCATGCAGCCGCGACGAGACTAGTCCAAAGCAGATGACATTAGAGAAAAGTGAAGTAAGAGGTTCGTACAAGATCTGGATATGATGACGTTCCCCTCCGCCGACATCAGGGATGCGATACGTATGCCGAGACATTGTACTTGGGTATACCTTCCAGAAGGAGTCGCGATGAGTATGCAGCCCTTCCGGAATTAGAACAGATCTAGTAAGGGACGATGACTTCCAAACAGTTGGCAGAGACGAGACATGGAAGTGACCGTGAGCAGGATTCCTTCCGGGACACTGCTGCAATGATACTTGCACCCAGGATCAGATGTGTCACGTACATTCAGAGAGCCAGAGGCCGACGCCAGTGGTATGCTGTCTTACGAGTGGTCGCGATGATTGACCGAGAGATGACCAGAGAAGTGCCAGAACGGAATCATCCCCGTTAGCACACCTAACAGGGCCGATGAGCCGATGGACCGAGAGATTGGTAATTTACAGTGAAGACCTTGACCCAGGAGTGGTCATTGTTACGCACACGATTTGGTTTTTGCACGCGGTATAGTTCATATATGCTTGCAGTGCAGTGTTACGTATGTTGTGCATTTAGATGACCTGGACTTTGATTTCGATGGTGATGTTCGATATTTGTTTTGTGCACCTTGTGCACCTGATTTGATTTTACGCATGTTCGGCACTTGATATTGGATTTCATGATTTCGTGCACGATGGATGCACCTGATTTAGACTTTCGCGCATGTTGGGCGCATGTTTTGAAGTGTGATTTTGGTGCACACCAGATGCACTAAATCGAGATTTTTCGAGCATGTCAGATGCACCTGATTTTGCTGTCAGGCACACATGTTGCCTACGACAGATGTTTCGTGCACACCCGATGCACTTAGATGTTGTTTCTGTGCATATGTATGGCACATATTTGGATTTTGATTTCCGTGTGCACAAGACGCACGTAGTATTCATACGCGTATTTTGGGATTGATTTTTCTTATAGGGCAGTACGTTTTTATGATATTGCTATGTGTTTTCGTACTGAGCAGGACTAGTCAGAGGACAGTACCTGAATATATTTTACATGTATAGTTTCGAGTTATATCATATTGGTTTTGGTTTGGATTTGGTGTTGATGTCTTCCCCATGACTCCGATGATTGCGGGATGCTTGACGGAGTTCTGATTTGAGTTATATGCTCATTTTTCATGCGCATGCGTTGCGCTACGATTTGTTTTATGTATTTATGATTTCGGAGTCCCGGCGGTTTGAGGGTTTTGGCTGAAATATTTTAGTACTTGGGGAAAGTTTTAATTTAAATTCGGGGACCGAATTTCTTTAAGGGGGGAAGATTGTAACGTTTTGAAAATCGTTTCGGTGAAATTTCGAAAAAACGGTAAAATAAGGGGGGTTTCTGTAAAAAGTCAAAATACAAATATCTTTATTATAAAATTTAATATACATATTCTAGCTATGAAATTGCTAGTATTTGGTGTTTATTGACCCACTGGTGAAATTTCAAATTTTCTGAAAATTTTTCCGAAATTAATTATTTTAATATTATTTTAAGCCGTCACTAATATATTTAATTAGGGAAAATTACAAATTGGAATGAGTTGAAACAAATTTTGTGCATCATAAAACATTAAACAAAATTTTATCATATGGTTTTTTGAAACGAAATCGGTTGCCAAAACGGTTTAGAAATTATTGAAGAAAAAAAGGCTTTTTTTAGTGTAAATGGATGTTTGGGGTGTTATATTTATCATTTTTCATCACCCCACACCCATACCCACACTCACACACCCCCATTTACCTCTCCCCTTGGCTGAATTCAGCAGCCCCCACCCTTTTTCCCACTTGAATTTGAAGAGAAAAGCAAAAGAAAAGAAAAGGGAATTAATAAAGAATGGAACATGACTTTGTTGACTTGGACCTTTCTACTTGCACCCACACATTCTATCTCCTTCACCCCTCTCCATTTCAGCCGAGCCTCTTCCCTAAATCCAGCAGCAACCCTCCTCAAAATCTTCATTTTTCATGAAGAAACCTCACTCAAAAATGCAATAAAAACCATACAAACTCACACCAACTCCAAATCCAAGCTTTACCCATTTCTCCTTGGCCTATTCTAACTTGGATCTTGGAGGAAAGTTGATATTTTGGAGGCTAATTTCCAAGCTAGATCTCTAGAATTGGGAGGTAAAAATCTTAACCTATGTCTTCATGGTTGGTTAATTACTCCAATTTAGTTAAATTTGGTGTTTAATTTTAGTTCTAGTTGCTAACTTGAAAATTTAAGTTTAGGGTTGGATCTAGTTAGGGTTTTGATCATTTATTTGTGGTGGTGAGTTGTAGTTTAACATGTTAAATCATGTAAAAGATAAGCTAGTTGCTAGGTTGCTAATTGTTAAATTAAAATTTTGCTAAATATGCTATTTTTGCTAACTAGGTTTTTGAAATTAAATTACAATTTGTGATTAAAATCTAAATTAAGGTTTCATATCATTATTAATATTATAATGAGCGGTTTAATGACTTTGGTTCATGCAAAACCAAGTTTAATTGATGAATTGTGAATTTTGCTTTAAAAGGTGTTAAAAATTGATATTTTTGCAAACTAGGATTTTGGAAATTATGCAAATTTATGAGATTAAATTATGGAAATGGTTTTTATGACTTATTTAAGATATTTAGTGAATATTGTGGCCGCTAGATTCGTTTATACATCGAGTTTTGTACTAAAACGGTTATTTGTGCTTAATAGATTTTCGGAAAAATGACTTTTTAAATGAAATTGGGGTTTTTGTGAATTTTAAGCTATTTTATATTATAATTAGTGCTTGTAATTGTACAAATGAGTGCGTTGGGAGCTTTCTCGATGGTTTGGCGTTTGTACGCCGACGTCGAGGGTTTTTGGGTCGATTTGTGAAAGCAACCTTAGGTTTTGACCTATGTGGGATTCGTGCGTCGTTTTGGTCATGAGTCGGATTTTAATGCGATAGGTGCGTTATGATATGTAGGTACCCCATGTGGACTTCGAGACGACAAGCAAGCGCGTGGCGACGTCGGTACCGGCGAGCGAGGACCAGGTGAGTAGAGTTATATCTAAAGGAGAAGTCGGGTGGATGGCGTATAGCACCCCCGCAGTTCGTGGTGATGTATACGAATACGTATACACACATATATATATTGTTTATATATTGTTCGAGTTATTGATGATAAATATGGATATTTGGTGTTCTTGGATGATTGAGTGCCACGAAACCCTAGAGTAGCGGTCGCACACACTTGCACACACCCACCCATACTTGCATACTTTCTTCTTTCTTTTGTGCTCATACGGGAATATTTAGTTATGTGTTCACATAGGTATGGGACTATGTGTTCACATACGGATTTGGGGATGATACTTAGGATTGAGATGAGTCGATGAGATTTGTGTTGAGATTGTGATATCGGTGATATGGCAGGATTCGTACTTGAGGTACGTCCTGGTGTTATAGCGGATCTTGGGGCGACGATACGGGTGAATAGTGTTATAAATAGGTGGTCGACATGTGATCGTGATATGAGATATGATATGCTAGGATATTGATCCTAGGCTGTATTGGGCGATGTATACCCCTTGATGATGATATGTGCTGATGATATCGGTTTGTACGAGACTGTCGATCAGTAGTCAGATCATGACTATATTGATGATATTAGTATTGTACTAGACATAGGTCCGTACCTTAGACTATGATCTTTGATAAAGAGGATACCAGATGAATAGTGTGATGAATATGATTTTGACCCGTACCCAGATTTGGGATGCCGTACGACGGATTTACGTATGAGCTATATATTGATGATTGATCCGCACTCTTGACTTGGGATGTCTGATTATAGATATGGTATCGGATATGATATTATTGAGGCGGGATTGCCGACTATACATATACAGGTATGTATATGTATCGACTCAGATGATAGGCGGTTTCCTTACCGGTAGTTCAGCCGTATAGTTTAGTGTAGTTGTTAGGTTAGATTAGACTCCTACCTATTTCAAAACTAGCGGATCGTGGGTATTTTAAAAGACAGGTCAAGAGATCTACGGATATTTCAAAAGACGTATCCCTTCTTAAAACTACCATAGCCCTATTTTCAAAACCCCACGATTCGTATTATTTCAAATGGCACCATTGTTCAATATTTAGCTCCCGCTCATTTTGGTTGCTCGCTCCACATCGCATACTTACATTGTTTTTTCCTATTGCATTGTTGACATTATACTGTTAGGACACCAGCACCATTACCGATGATGCGTATGTACCACATACACTTACTTGCCGGCTCACACACATCTTCATCGGTAATTGCCATGTCACGTACACCTTAGAAAATATTATTGCTTAACTTAGCTTGATAGCCAGTAGTTTGACATAATATTAGTGTACATACTTTATATGCCAGCTTAGATATTGTAGTTATTACTTGTCGCTTCTGCATACCGTTATTCATTGATATGCCGCATTCATGGATTCTCATGCATATATTCACTATTTTACGTGTTATTGAGGTTTTGGATTCGGATTTCCATGAGATTTTCTGGATTTGGAGGAAAACCGCAAAAATATAAATAAACCTTTTCTCTCTTTTAAAAATACAAAGTGCGGTTTTTCCCCTGATGTATGAGTCGTCCACCATGAGTTTGCTGATGGATTTCGAGACCCGATTCGAGGAGACGGATGAACCGTTTCGGGTACATGGTGGACCCGGTAAGGTACCCCGGGGCAAGAAGCGCGTGATGATGACGATGTGAGCCTGGCAGGGGAGCACTACCTACCGGTGATTTTACCCGACGCGTCGGATATCCGGAGGATACCGTCGTGGTCTTGAGATGGATGGTTGGGGCCGGTCTGGACTGACGGCGCCCTAAATATTGTGATTGAGACATTGAGATTTTGAGATATTGAGGTACAGAGACTGTGATACAGAGATATTGGGATTTCGTTTTGTGCCGATACTAGGCACTGTTTTATGCTGATTTCATTATGATACCTCATTTTAAAAATACAAAGGAAATCTTACTAAATTATGAAAACAGTTCTTCATTTACATGTATTCTATTTTCATGCATTCATACCTCATTCATATGATATATTGCTACCTGAGGCACTGACACGGGCACATGAGATTACACTCGGGTTAGATATTTACCCTAGCCTTGTTATAGGTTGCATGTTTTATATATAATTGAAGATATATTATGATCATTGACCTAGGAGTGCGTTATTTATGCGATTTCTTTTCGTAGATGTTTTTTCTATTCATGAGTTGGCAACTCACCCCCGTTGTGCCCCAGTTTCTTGCAGGTTTGCCGTACAGGTTTCATTACGGCTTTGCGGGCATAGTTTTCTTCGGGTGATTTGCTAGTAGGTGGGTTTACTTGTATCGTACCCCCATTATATATCTTGTATATCATTATTCTGTTGTATCTAGAAGTTCCATCAACCAAACATGTATTTATTTTGAGATAGAGACCAGTGATGTTATTCCTTCGACCTTAGAGTCGCGCGTTTTATTCCTGTGGTTTTCTTGTGGTTTTGAGTTTCCTTTTGAATTTTGATCCTCGCCGTTGGCGTTGTATATTATATTGCTTGTGTGGTTGTGACCGTCGATTGACGAAGAGCTAGCTCCCGCTTGGGGATGCCTTTTATTGATTTCGTATACTATTCATGTTGTATCCCGTTTGGGGGCCAGTTTTTACAAAGGAGACTCTGCCGAAATTTTCAGGAAATTTTTGATGTTTTTAGAAACCCGCATAATTCGGCTTATGCTATTAAAACTACTTATTTAAATTGGTTTTCCTTCACTCTACTATTTTTCTTGGTTTGCATTTCTGGGTTTTCGGTTTACTTAGATTACGTACGCCTCGAGACGTTCGTAGTTTAAGTGGCGGTCATGTTCCGTACTTTCGGGTCGTGACAAAAATGTTGCCCAAATTTCATGGGCTTGAATCCGAAAATGCCTACATCTTCATCAATAAATTCCAGAACGTTTGTATGATGATGAAGACAACCCAACTCTCTGATGATGTTATACGGCTACGAGTTATTCCTTTCACTTTGTGTGACCTTACTGAAAAGTGGCTGTATAGCACCGCATCTCAGTCGATAGCCAGTTGGGATGAGTTTGTAAAAGCGTTTTTGAAGAAATTCTGCCCAAATCATAAGACCTCACGGATTCGAAACGAAATTAACCAATTCACCCAGCTTCCTACCGAACCTTTTTAGAAGTGCTTTGACCAGTACAAGGACCTCCTTGTTCAGTGTCATCATCACAGTAAAGAGAAATGGCAATTTTGCCAAACTTTATATGAGGGCCTGAATCCAGCAACTAAGCAGTTGCTGGAAACCATTTGTCAAGGCCACTTCCTATCCAAATCTGACGAGGAGGCTTGGCAATTCTTCGACGATCTTGCGGAGCAAACGCTGCAGTGGGAGAGCACCCGACCGAACACCTCAACTTCTTCTTCTTCTTCAGGCCTCTCTAGGGCAAGAGTTCATCAACTCGACATCTCAATTGCAATGAGGGCCGAGATGGTTGCAATTACGCGGAAACTGGAAGCAATCGAGAGCAAATTCTTATCTCCTTCTCCTACCCCTGTTCCTCCCCCTCGTACCATTTGCGCATGTTGTTTGGATCCATCTCATTTGACCGAAGAGTGTCCTTACAACCCACCATCTCAAGAACAGGATCAGGTTAATGCTGCATTTCAGCAAAGACCAAGAAACGATCCATACTCTTCCACATACAATCCCGGTTGGAGGAACCATCCCAATTTCGCCTGGAATTAGAACCAGCATCATTTCTAAGGCCAAAACAACTTCCAGAGGCCTCTTCCTCCTCCTAAAAAACAAGCTCAACAACAATTTCAGCAGTCTTTCCAACCCCAACATTTTCAAAACCCGAAGAACAACTTTGCACCCTACAACAATTCTTTTCCTGAAAACAATTTTGTTCCGTCAAATAACGATAAGGTTTCCTCGCTAAAACGAAGTCTGGAGGCTTTTGTGAAGCAATAGATTCAATCCACCGCAAACATCCAGTCTTTTATTCAGTCCCTGGTACAAAACACCGCTGCACACGGGCAAAGCATCAAGACCATCGAAGCCCAGATTGCACAGCTGAACGCGGTTTTAAGCAAGTGAGAGAAAGGAAAGCTTCCATCTCAACCACTCCTAAATCCTGGTCACCCATTGTTAGTTATATGTATGCCCTAGAGGCCATTACTGTACATTGGATGTATATTGTAGTGGATGCTGGGACATATATAGGGAGGACTTTCTTGCTCGACATGATAGTATGCTATCTGGTTACTCTTTACCTTAACGTGTAAATTGATTGTCTCTCTGTTACATGTTGGTAAAGCCCTTAGGATGTGTACTTGACTATCTGGACTATGATGCGGATCATACTAGTGGTGACATGGTAGTCCATAAGTACATCTTTGAAAGTCCCTAGTCGTGGGTGTATCGAGACGGGGCATCGATATACCAGAGTAGACTAGCGTATACCTTCTCGACCCATACAGATGGGCGATGGATGATCCCATATCCATTGGTGTTTGACATCAGAGATGATATACGGGTGCTCAGTGGAGACTGAGTACACTGGACGGACTCGCCGAGAACTCCCAGATGGTAATATACCTTACGTCAGATGGCAGTTCTCTGGTGACACTGGTACAGAGTAGTCTGTTGACCCGAGATCGTCATAGAGTCTTGTGTGGTTCCCACTGTGCTTTGATTTCCATCTTACCACGTCCAAGAGGGCGTGCAAAACGGTGGTTTTTGGGTACAGTCCCGAGTCACATGGAGGCAATGAGCGATAGGAAGGGATTCGTCTCTCCCGGTATAGGGGGTTGATGTTGTGCTGTGTTCGATTGGCTATAACAGGAAATCCCTGGCCAGGGTTGCTGAGATTTACTGGTAAGTGTTACCAGTAGTTTCTTGAAGTGTTATAGACCTCATATCGACACGACTTATCAAGCTATTGGGGTCTGACGTTTACCACCCCTAGGCGAGATATGCGACATATCAGACGATCAGACCTGACTGTACGGTAGTGTTACTGGTTGGATTCACTGGAGTGTGAGCGGGATTGCTTGTCGATCTTCAGATCGCTCAATACCCGGGTGGCCGTTACGTTTAGCAGACCGCTTGCGGCTTGTGGGTGTTTGATATGATCATCATCTGCTGCCGGCGTATTGACGAGTCTTTAGAGTCCTACACGGAGGTTTCCTGGTTCAAGCGAAACGAAATAGGAGCGCATATGAGATATGTGCGGGACCGAGAATGATACCAGTATGTGATACTGTATACGATTCTCGCGATTTGTGACATTGATCGGTTATATGCGATATAGCCGGGTTATCGGATCAAGTGTTGATTCGATAAGTTGTTACTGTTGAAACTAGTCGGTTATATGCGATATGACCGGATCGTTAAATCAAGTGTTGATTTAATGATTTAATGTATAATTATATATTTGATATATCACTTTACATTAACTAGTATCGGTTCACTTAAGATAGATTTTCTCACTCGGATGTGCGCATTGTATATGCGATATATTTTTGTGCACTTAATTGTATCATGTTTGATGATGCATGTTAACTTGGTTAAGTGTAAAGATTAAACCATGGTTAAGTTAATGATTAGGGTTTTCCTTATCTTATTTATTTATTTATTTATTTTTAGAAAGGATTAAAGAGAAGAATGGTGGCTTTCTTTGTTTCTAGTTGAAACTTCATGAAGGTTTGAACAAAGCTACCATTCTTGTCTTCTTCGCCTAACCCTAACCATTCAACTAACCTTGGTTAATTCTCTACACTTGACTATAGTTAATGTTATGATAAGTATTGATTTACTTTTGATTTTAAATTAACTTATCATAACACTTTCTTCTTCTTCTTCATCTTGACTTCATGAAGAAAACCATTCTTCATCAATGGTGATTGATGAGAATGAGTGAGAAATCCAATTCTAAAGTCTACCCACTTCCTATTTCTTCATTCTCTACCTCTTGCCAAGTAGTAGAGTGTGTTTTCTTCACAAGTTTCTTGACTTGGTGAAGTTGGAGCTTGATCTAGCGATGCCTCGATGTAGATCATCTTCGGCATGGACATCGACGACCTAGCTCGCCATTTCTCCGACGAAGCCGACGCTAGAGCCCGGGAATTCATTTGGACAGCGAGGGGACTTCGTTGCGGAGCTTTGGAGGTGGAGCACCGGATCTACAAAGGTTGTATTTCCGTTTAAACTTTAGTTAAGCTGTTAACTAGTTTCATTTTCGCCTAGACATCTAGCTAACGATCCGTAGTCTAGGGTTTCTCGGCACCGTATTTTTGAAATTGGCATGGTTGATGCCTTGTGAGACCTCTTGAGAGTGCCTAGGAACCCTACAGTGGTATCAGAGCCTAGCTAGAGCCTTAGGCGAAGTCTAGACGGAATTTGAAACCCGAACGAACCCGAAACCGTAAACCAAAAATGCTCTCTGTCCAATTTTTAAAAATCTGGATTTTTCAATATTAAAAATATGCAGAAAATTAAGCAGGGTTTTTTATGAATTACTGTGAAAAACGGAGACCTAAATCCGTCATAACGCCGCGGAACCGCGGCCTAAGCCCACGTGGAGCGGCGGTTCCGCGGCCATCTTGTTGACTCTTTGACTTCTTTTTGCACAGTAATGTTTATAATTAATTCCTGTGTTTTCTGGGTAATTTTAATGTATACTCTACAGTTGAGTGTTTTGGGGTTGTATTGGGGATTCGAATGTTCGATCGGATTATCAAATTTTGTCTGTGTGGCTTTCCGGATAAATTTTAGAATATGTTAAAAACTTCGACCGGATATAAATACCCAATTTTTCCCCTGTCGGGAAATTTCCAAGTGTTGGATTTTTCCGTAGTTTAACGACGTTCTAAGTAGTGCAAGTAACTCGATGGACCCTCTAGAAGACAACAAACCTTAACTCGATTATGTGACCGTCTTGAACTGCCCTTTGAACCTTCGGGTTTGGGGCAGTACGGCGTGCCACATGTAAGGCGTTGGCTTGACCCTTCTACGGCTGGACCGTTGGTACTGAGGCACGAACTGAATGTTGTTAGACTTATTTCATGTGTTGATCTGTATCGGGAAAACTTGGGTATTCGATTGTTCGATCGGAAAGTTTGACATTTTCTATTTATCCGGAATGGGATACAATAATTGGAATTCACAAGAAGTTATGAGATAACTGAATGAATGTTATAAATATAGCAGTTTAGTCTCACTTGATCGGTTGCCACGGAATTTTGATGTGATCAAAAGTCCGTCGCAATCACGTAGCGTACGCGGATACTCGCCGGGTAAACTTAATAGACAGCCTCACGCCATAGCCCCGACCAAGTGACTGTAGGAGAACCCCGTCGCCGAAAGTATCCGTCCGGGTGCTCGCGGTAGCGGTGTTCCGCCTTGGTGCACTTCGTCGACGGTATCGGGGGTGCAGCCGTCTACTGAAGTTTGCGACGAGCATTCGATCAGGGTGTCGGGAATCTTGTTGGATTACCCGACTTGGTATTGAAAAGTGTTTTCGATTTTGAGACTAAAATGCGGGGTTTATAATTATTAGGCATGCGATGTCTAAGGAATTCATTTGATTAGGCATGCGATGTCTATGCAGGTTGCGGATTCTAACTGTTGTAGTTTTACACTTTCTTTTCTGTGACCGTAAGTGTAATATGTGATATCGCCGGTTTCGTTGCTATATGTCAACGACAATTGGGATGCGCATATTTACTTACGTTGATGACATGTGATCTTATGTGTTGCTGGATATGTTATATTGGATCGTCGTGTTTGAATAGCCGGGGGTTTTTATGTGAGATGAGTGTTTTTCATTTTCATTCATGTAAAAACTTGTATGTAATATTCTTTTATTTGGGGCACTTCCAGGTTGCGGAAGTTGTCACCCTTTGTATATTATTTACTTTTCCGCACTAGGATAGACCCAAGGAGGAGGGCATAAGTAACCGGGTTCTGGAGTCCAGTGGGAGACCAACTCGAGGAGTCGAGTCCGGGTCTCCTAACTCTAGAATTGGTAGGGTTGCTTGCCGCTCTCGTAGGGGTCTAGGGGTGTGGGTTTGGCTATTCATCACGACCATGGAATCCGTGTTTTATACTGGCTCGTATTGAAAACACGGACGTCCTAGTATATCTAATGTTTCATATGTTCTTCTGCTGCGATATCTGTGATGTGATCATGTGATGTTCTGTGATAGATACAGTATATAGTATATATGATATATTATATAGATGTTACTTATGTTTTACACCCGCGCTAGCCCTGCCCCGCTCTGCCGTTAGTTACCTAACCTAACGGTGCACGAGGAGACATCGAGGCGAATGCGGATGGCATAAGTGTACGTCGTATTTATCTGTGATGTTTAGGTACTTAAATGATGGGACTTCATTAATATGATTAATGAAAGAAAAAGAAACCTAAAGATGTTGTAGAATTGAATTTCAAAATAAAACAGGTAGCTACAGTTTTTGCTTTGCACAGTGATATATATGATATATCCTGCACCTTATTCGATGAGGAAAGGACCGAGATCCCTTCACCGGGAGTGACTCCTTTAGAAATAACTGGCAGATGCTACACACTCGGTTTGTCTTTTGATTGCTTTTAAGTGTTTTTGCTTTGCACAGTGATATATATGATATATCCCGCACCTCATTCGACGAGAAAAGGACCGACGATCCCTTCACCGGGAGTGACTCCTTTAGCAAAACTAGAAAAGCCTCAAAAGCACTCCATTTTAAAATCATTTGATTCTACAACGATATCAAGTTCATTACGCAATAGGTTTTCAGAAAAACCTGTCGTAGCCCTCCGTCATTTCAGATATGTACTAGTTAGTATTCGTGCTGCGGTAGTTTGGCATTCGTCAAGGCGTAGTGTACGGTAGCTAACTAGTATTTATCTGCTTGAGCATATGATGCGATTGGATTAGGGTATTCGTACGGCGTTGTTTGGCATTCGTCAAGGGTCGTGCGGGTGGGTTTAATTCAATCAAGAAATGTACGGGTTGAACTTGACTAGTGGACTATGGGTTGTTTGGCATTCGTCAAGGTCATAGAACACTAGGGGCAAAATATTATCGGGAATTTCAAGTGTTGAAATTTGCAATGAGATTGCATACCTTCTATGAGATAGTTGGATCCCGATACCCGCTGCGAGTAAGAGTTACTCCTGGGAGAGTTTTACCCATTACAATTAGCCGATCAAGTAGGTGTCTAGAAAGGTGTCAACGGGGTTACGCCTCTGGGAAAACGAGGTTTACATTAATTAGGTTCGTGCGAAAGCACGGGGGACCTCCCTCAAAGTACCGACACTGGCCTGGCTGAAAGATTGGCGAACTTGTAGTGTGTAATTAATCCCGGCTAGTCATTCCTTTTAGGGTTTGAAGGAAGATTTGATAAAAAGCAGTGGGAGCCATCCTGATTAGATAAAATAATAACCAATCTGATCTTGCAAGAGCATACGCTGAGTGTTTTCTTCTCTCTCTCTCCAGGTAGCGACCATATCACGCCTTAATCAAGATAATAATACGGATTATTGACCGAACCCGCTTGTTATACTGAGCTGGGGAACGTTGGTCCCGCTCCAACTTATAATTGTTATAAGACAGAGCAGGAAATTGGGGAATACCAGATTTCCCGTGCCGCCCAAACGAAGAGAGTGCATGCTGATGCATCATTTTCGGGTGTGTTCATTATACAGAACTGTTTCTCAGTATTCTTTACGTCCTGGGTATGTGATACCAGATCAGGATCCCGCATATGTAATTTGTTACATGGGCTACAGATAGGTAAAGAACTGAGAACGGGTGATAAGTTTCATGAGGCAGAAAACGGGGCAAGTGTTGCAGCCAAGTCTGTTGGTCACTGTCACCCTGTATTACCAATACATTGATTCTGAACGAATGTTATTAGATACCGAACCTGATATACAAAATCATATCTATCTCTTTATTAGTAAAGAAATGATAAAATTTTGTATAGATGGATAATGTTTTGAACATTTCCTATATCAAAAGTTGATCGGTTCAGGCACGTTATCTAAAAGCGTTGATGTTCTAAATCAAACTACAGTTCTTTAGTATACAGAACACACACAAGAGGAAGAGTTCAGAAATGAACGAATTCTTCTTGTGGCATTGTAGACTAGGTCATATCAATGTGACCCGACTAGCTGAAGTTACATAAAGATGCATATTTAAATGAGTTTGAATTTACATCTTGTGAAACTTGCCAGTCATGTCACAGAGATAACATGACCACAGCTCCGCTTACTGAAAACAGAGAAAGAGTTAGTGAACTCTTGGGATGATACATGTTGATGTATGTAGGTCCCCTGTCTACACATGCCAAGAATGGTTCTTTATACTTCATTACAATCTCTGATGATCTTTCGAGATTCAGACCTATGTTCTTGTTGAAACACAAGTCCGAACCTTTTGAGATATTCACAGAATATAAGTTAGAAGTAGAGAACCAATACGGGTATAAGTATTATGTCCTTTGATGAGATCAAGGAGGAGAATACTTGAGCATGGAAATCCTGGACTATTCTAAAGGAGAATGAGATTCTCTCTCAGCACTACTCCTCCGAATACACCATAGCACGATGGTATATCGGGGCAGAGCAATCACACCCTATATGATATGGTGTGCTCTATGATGAGTACTATTGAGTTACCTGTTTCCTTTTGGGAGTTATGCACTTGAGAAGCTGCATACCTATTGAATAGGGTTCCAATCAAATCAGTTGCCTACCACTTCATATGTGATATGGAAAGGGAAGAGCCCATGTCTTAAGCTAGTTAAGATTTGGGGTTGACCGGCCTATGTCTAAAAGCAAAATCCGGACAAGCTCGAGGCAAGGTCTGTAATGTAGAACTGGAAAGGTTCCAGCTATACAAACTACAGCAGATGATTTGGTACAACCAAAGGATTCAGTAGATACCAACGAACCTCAGCCTCTCCGCCGATCTAGTAGGGTTCCTCACCCACCTGAGAGATACTTCGGTTTCTCTATGACAGTGGGAGCGAGGATTGCATCATGAGATGATGACCCAACTAGTTTCGAGCTGGCCATCAGGAGTGGGACTCTGTAAGAATGGCTGGATGCTTAGCGATCTGAGATTGAATCCATGTACACCAACAAAGTATGGACTTTGGTTGCTATATCTGAAGGGTTAAATCCCCATCAGGAGCAAGTATATCTTGAGAAGATTACTTGGTGTAGATGGAAAAGTTGAGACTTTCAAAGCTAGACTTGTTAAAGGTTTGCTTCATTGACCAAGCGTGGATTATGATGAAACCTTTTCAAGTGGCTATGCTTAAGTCCATCCAGATCCTACTTACCACGGCTACATACCATGACTACGATATCTGGCGGTTGGGTGTCATGACTGCTTTTCTAAATGATGTTTTAGAAGAGAGCGTCTATAAGTACACAGCCAGAGGGCCTCGCAGACAGTGGGAGCAGCGGAAACGTGTGCAAGATGCTTTATAGGATAAAGCAAGCATCGCGGAGTTGGAACGTCTGTTTTGATGTCGTAGTCAAAAATTTTGACTTCATCAAAATGGTAGATGAACCTTGTATATACAAAAAGGTAGTAGGGAGTATGGTGGCGATTCTCGTAAAGTACGTGGATGACATACTCTTGATAGGGAAAGAGTTTCCTATGCTACGCTCGATCAATCTTCGCTTATCACAATGATTCTCCACATAGGATCAAAATGATACCTCCTAAATCCTGAGTTTTGGATCTATGAGATAGATCTAATTGGATGTTAGGATACTCACTAGTTGTAGTGAGATGGTATCAATCGATCCTGGGAAGAATCACTGGAAGTGTTCCACGGTGATAAAGACGACTGAATGTCAGTCACAGGCATTGTCTTTACCCTCAGTAAAGGGACGGTATGTTGGAAGAGTTCCAAGCTAGATACCGTGGCATACTAGACGATAAAGGCAGGATACATCGCTACTAAAGATGCTACCAAAGAGGCTGTTTGGATGTATAATGGTTCATGAGATGAACTATGTTCCTACCATTGTGAGACAATGGAGTTGTGGCTTATGCCAAGGAACGCCGGTCCCATCAGTGATCCAGACATATTCTAAGGCAGTATCACTTGATCATGGAGATGGTTGATCTCCAAGGAGATCGAGGTTAGGAGAGTAGACTCAGAGGACAACACGGCGGATCCACTCACGAAGGCCTATTCCCAGAGAGAGACTTTTATGGGATGGTTGAGTATGAGGAGATCGAGGTTAGGAGAGTAGACTCAGAGGACAACACGGCGGATCCACTCACGAAGGCCTATTCCCAGAGAGAGACTTTTATGGGATGGTTGAGTATGAGATACTACAACCACTGCTACAGATGGCCCTAGTGCAAGTGGGAGATTGTTAGTTATATGTATGCCCTAGAGGCCATTACTGTACATTGGATGTATATTGTAGTGGATGCTGGGACATATATAGGGAGGACTTTCTTGCTCGACATGATAGTATGCTATCTGGTTACTCTTTACCTTAACGTGTAAATTGATTGTCTCTCTGTTACATGTTGGTAAAGCCCTTAGGATGTGTACCTGACTATCTAGACTATGATGCGGATCATACTAGTGGTGACATGGTAGTCCATAAGTACATCCTTGAAAGTCCCTAGTCGTGGGTGTATCGAGACGGGGCATCGATATACCAGAGTAGACTAGCGTATACCTTCTCGACCCATACAGATGGGCGATGGATGATCCCATATCCATTGATGTTTGACATCAGAGATGATATACGGGTGCTCAGTGGAGACTGGGTACACTGGACGGACTCGCCGAGAACTCCCAGATGGTAATATACCTTACGTCAGATGGCAGTTCTCTGGTGACACTGGTACAGAGTAGTCTGTTGACCCGAGATCGTCATAGAGTCTTGTGTGGTTCCCACTGTGCTTTGATTTCCATCTTACCACGTCCAAGAGGGCGTGCAAAACGGTGGTTTTTGGGTACAGTCCCGAGTCACATGGAGGCAATGAGCGATAGGAGGGGATTCGTCTCTCCCGGTATAGGGGGGTTGATGTTGCGCTGTGTTCGATTGGCTATAACAGGAAATCCCTGGCCAAGGCTGCTGAGATTTACTGGTAAGTGTTATCAATAGTTTCTCGAAGTGTTATAGACCTCATATCGACACGACTTATCGAGCTATTGGGGTCTGACGTTTACCACCCCTAGGCGAGATATGCGACATATCAGACGATCAGACCGGACTGTACGGTAGTGTTACTGGTTGGATTCACTGGAGTGTGAGCGGGCTTGCTCGTCGATCTTCAGATCGCTCAATATCCGGGTGGCCGTTACGTTTAGCAGACCGCTTGCGGCTTGTGGGTGTTTGATATGATCATCATCTGCTGCCGGCGTATTGACGAGTCTTTAGAGTCCTACACAGAGGTTTCCTGGCTCAAGCGAAACGAAATAGGAGCGCATATGAGATATGTGCGGGACCGAGAATGATACCAGTATGTGATACTGTATACGATTCTCGCGATTTGTGACATTGATCGGTTATATGCGATATAGCCGGGTTATCGGATCAAGTGTTGATTCGATAAGTTGTTACTGTTGAAACTAGTCGGTTATATGCGATATGACCGGATCGTTAAATCAAGTGTTGATTTAATGATTTAATGTATAATTATATATTTGATATATCACTTTACATTAACTAGTATCAGTTCACTTAAGATAGATTTTCTCACTCGGATGTGCGCATTGTATATACGATATATTTTTGTGCACTTAATTGTATCATGTTTGATGATGCATGTTAACTTGGTTAAGTGTAAAGATTAAACCATGGTTAAGTTAATGATTAGGGTTTTCCTTATCTTATTTATTTATTTATTTATTTTTAGAAAGGATTAAAGAGAAGAATGGTGGCTTTCTTTGTTTCTAGTTGAAACTTCATGAAGGTTTGACCAAAGCTACCATTCTTGTCTTCTTCTCCTAACCCTAACCATTCAACTAACCTTGGTTAATTCTCTACACTTGACTATAGTTAATGTTATGATAAGTATTGATTTACTTTTGATTTTAAATTAACTTATCATAACACTTTCTTCTTCTTCTTCATCTTGACTTCATGAAGAAAACCATTCTTCATCAATGGTGATTGATGAGAATGAGTGAGAAATCCAATTCTAAAGTCTACCCACTTCCTATTTCTTCATTCTCTACCTCTTGCAAAGTGGTAGAGTGTGTTTTCTTCACAAGTTTCTTGACTTGGTGAAGTTGGAGCTTGATCTAGCGATGCCTCGACGTAGATCATCTTCGGCATGGACATCGACGACCTAGCTCGCCATTTCTCCGACGAAGCCGACGCTAGAGCCCGGGAATTCATTTGGACAGCGAGGGGACTTCGTTGCGGAGCTTTGGAGGTGGAGCACCGGATCTACAAAGGTTGTATTTCCGTTTAAACTTTAGTTAAGCTGTTAACTAGTTTCATTTTCGCCTAGACATCTAGCTAACGATCCGTAGTCTAGGGTTTCTCCGCACCGTATTTTTGAAATTGGCATGGTTGATGCCTTGTGAGACCTCTTGAGAGTGCCTAGGAACCCTACACCCATATAATATACATGTTGCTCTTGAACAACAGAACCATAATGTGAGTGTCGTGACTACATTGAGATCTGGAAGAATGCTGAACAACAACATGGCACACAAATTGATGATGATGATGATGACACCCCGGCCGTTTCTTCCTCCACACCTTCTTCTTCTTCTTCTTCTTCTTCTTCTTCTTCTGAGCCTGTTCTCCATTCTTCAAAAGGATCTTCTTCTTCACACGCTGCTCCGAACGGATCCACATCTCACTCCACTCAAACTCCAGTCTTGGGTTCCGTTCCAACTCCACAATCTCCTCCACAAGCATTAGGATCAACCAATTTAAAAAATGTTCCATTTCCAAACCGATTTAGGTCCAATAAACAAAATCCACAAATGGAGAAGATTCTGGAGTTGTTCAAGCAGGTTAACATCAACATTCCCCTCGTAGATGCAATTCAGCAAGTCCCGTCTTACGCAAAAATCTTGAAAGACTTGAGCACTAAGAAGAGAAAATCTCAAGTACCAAAGAAGGTTTTCCTAGCTAGTAACGTGAGTGATACTCTTACCCAAAATTTACCACAAAAACGGAAGGACCCTGACTGTCCTACGATTTCAATAACCATTGGGGATAAGAACATCAACCGCGCTCTTTTGGATCTTGGTGCCAGTGTTAACCTACTTCCGTATTCTGTATATGAGCAACTAGGTGTAGGAGAACTGAAACCTATACATTGTACCCTTCAAATGGCCGACCGATCAATCACCCATCCTAGGGGTGAGCTAGAGGATGTGTTAATAAAGGTTGGGGACTTCATATTCCCCGTTGACTTCATTGTTTTAGATACACAACATACAGCTAACCCCCGGAATCAAATTCTGGTGATACTCGGTAGCCCATTCCTTGCAACCTCAAATGCTGTGATCAATTGTCGAAATGGTTTGATGAACCTATCTTTTGACAACATGACAATTGAACTCAATATTTTTAGGTTAGGGAATCAGCCATCCGAACCAAGTGCTCATATACTAGATGTTTGCTCCATCCAGGAGATCACCCCCGAGGACTGTGAATTTGAGGAATTCTTGTTTGATCACAGTAATCTTGACGCAACTAGTGCGTCCCTCTTTTAACCTGCTGCTTCCGCTCCCGACAACGATTACGAGTGCTTCACATTTTCAAACGATCTTGGCTTGTCGCCGCCCGAGTTTGAATCTTTTGAGTTTTTCGATGCGTTAGTTGAACCATCCGACTCAGTCGCATACACTCACTTTGAGCCCCTGTTGGAATCTTTTGAGTTCGAGACATTTTCTCCAATCTTGCCTTCAGTCATTTCACCTCCTACGCTCGAACTCAAGCCTCTGTCGTCTCACCTCAAGTATGCTTACTTAGGTGAAAACGAGACCCTCCCAGTCATCATCTCGGCTTCTCTAGCTCCAGAGCAAGAGAAAGCCCTTCTCACGGTCTTGCAATCCAATCGGCAAGCTTTCGGCTCGACGATGGCGGACATCAAAGGGATTAGTCCCCTAATCGTTGAGCATCACATTCTTATGATGAATGATGCCAAACCAGCCAGGGATCTACAGAGGCGGTTAAATCCAGTCATGAAGGAGGCTGTGAAAAACGAGATCGTCAAATGTCTGGATAGTGGTATCATTTACCCTATCTTAGACAGCCGGTGGGTCAGTCCTATACACGTTGTCCCTAAGAAGTCGGGCATTACGGTCATCACAAACGAGACGAATGAGTTAATCCCTACTCGCACCCAAACAGGGTGGCGAGTATGCATTGATTATCGAAAACTCAACGCCGCAACACGGAAGGATCACTTTCCGCTACCATTCATTGACTAAATGCTCGAAAGATTAGCTGGACAAGAGTATTACTGTTTTCTGTACGGCTACTCAGGCAACAACCAGATTCCCATCGTCGAGAAAGACCGAGACAAAACCATGTTCACTTGTCCTTTCGGCACGTTCGCATATCGCCGCATGCCCTTTGGGCTATGCGATTCTCCCGCTACCTTCCAGCGGTGTATGATGGGAATTTTCTTAGACATGGATGAAATTTTTTTGGAGATATTCATGGATGATTTCTCCATCTTTGGCGATTCTTTCAACGAGTGTCTACAACATCTTGACGCTGTTCTTACCAGATGTAAGGATAAAAATCTCACTTTAAACTGGGCAAAATGCCACTTCATGGTACGTGAAGGTATTGTCCTAGGACATATCATTTCGAGAAATGGCATTGAGGTTGACAAAGCAAAGATTGAAGTCATTTCCAATCTCCTTCCTCCCAGATGCGTCAGAGATATCCGAGCTTTCCTTGGCCACGCCGGTTTTTACAGACGGTTTATCAAGGACTTTAGCAAGATTGTTAGACCCTTGACTCTTCTTCTGGCCAAGGATACCACATTCAACTTTGACTCGAGCTGTTTAACTGCTTTCGAATCACTGAAAAGCTCACTCACCTCTGCTCCCATTCTTTCTTCACCTGACTGGACGCATCCTTTTGAGATTATATGCGATGCATCCGACTTTGCTATCGGTGCGGTCCTAGGATAGCGCATCGATAAGATACCGTACGTAATCTACTACGCGAGCCGGACCTTGAATGACGCCCAAATGAATTACACAACAACCGAGAAAGAGTTCTTGGCTGTTGTGTTTGCTTTAGAGAAATTCAGACCCTATTTGATCGACTCTCCAGTCATTGTCTACACCGATCATTTAGTTCTGTGACATCTTTTTGCGATAAAGAATGCAAAATCTCGGTTAATACGTTGGATCCTCTTACTTCAAGAATTTGACCTTGTCATTAAGGACAAAAGAGGGTGTGAAAACGTAGTGGCCGACCATCTTTCACAACTTCCTTCTTCGCCGACGCTTCCTCTCCCAATTAACGATGTTTTTCTTGATGAACAACTCTTGACAATATCGTGCGAACCCTGGTTCACAGATATTATGAACTATTTGGCGACATGACTAATACCGAATGAATGGTCGAGTCAGGACAGACTTAGATTTTTATCCCAAGTAAAGCACTTTTACTGGGACGAACCTTACCTGTTCAAGTACTGTACAGACCAAATTATTCGTCGATGTGTTCCTGATAATGAGTTCAAGAGTGTGCTGTCGTTTTGCCACGATCAAGCGTGTGGCGGGCATTTTGGCCCAAGAAAGACAGCTGAGAAAGTCATGCAATGTGACTTTTACTGGCCACAACTCTTCAAAGATGCCTATGATTACTGCAAGACTTGCTTCCGGTGCCAATACTTGGGCCGGATTTCCAGGAGAAACAAGATGCCGCTCTAACCAATTTTGGTTGTTGAGATTTTCGATGTTTGGGGAATTGATTTCATGGGGCCGTTTCCCAGCTCTTTTGGGAACCTGTATATTCTCTAAGCTGTTGATTATGTCTCTAAATGGGTCGAGGCAGTGCCAAGCCGGACGAACGACAACAAGGTTGTCGTTAGAATCCTTAAAGAAAACATCTTTTCCCAGTTCGGCCACCCCCACGTGATCATTAGCGACAATGGGACACATTTCTGTAATAGGTCTTTCGAGGCCTTGATGCGGAAATACTTAATTAATCATAAGCTATCCATGCCCTACCACCCTCAAACATGTGGGCAAGCCGAAGTTTCAAATCGGCAAATCAAGCATATTTTGGAGAAAATGGTTTCCAAGAACCGTAAAGATTGGTCTTTAAAACTAATTGATGCCCTTTGGGCATTTCAAACTGCGTACAAGACCGATCTTGGAATGTCTCCCTATCGGCTTGTGTATGGAAAGGCTTGCCACTTTCCTGTGGAAATCGAGCATCACGCATTTTGGGCGATCAAAGAGCTGAATCTAAACCTTGAAGATGCGGGCAGCTATCGGAAGCTGCAACTTAACGAACTGAACGAGCTTCGGGATGAAGTTTATGAGAACGCGGTTGTCATAAAGAACCGAACGAAGGTGTTTCATGATAAACACCTTACGCGCAAAACCTTCACGCCTGGACAACAGGTACTTCTTTACGACGCCCGACTCCATTTCCATCCCGGTAAGCTTCGATCTCGCTGGAAATGACCATTTTTTGTGCGGAGTGTGTACCCACACGGCGCGGTGGATTTGGAGAATCCATAGGACGGTTCACTATTCAAAGTGAACGGACACAGAGTAAAACCGTTCCTCACCGCAGAACCATCGGAGGATCTCCTGATGTTGCAGGAGCCGGTTTACATTGACTAATCTTCCTTCGTTTACCACCAAACTTCGGTTATCCATCCATAAACAGTGGAAACACTGTTTCAAATAAGTTTGGGGGTATGTATATACCATCTTGTATATATATATAATGGATATTCTTGTCCGGTGCATATCGATTTTTTTTTGTGTCGGGATATTTCTTGCCTGGTGAAATTCCCATTTGTAATAAAATAAAATAAAATAATAAAAAAAGAAAGGGATGTTTTTGTAAATATTCAAAACTATCTAAAAAAAATAAATAAATATTTTTAAATAAATAAATAATTTCTTCTTTTTGGAAGACTTTTGTGCAAATAGGTCCCTTTTTTTCTTTTGATGACCGCCCTTTAAATACACCCTCTCTCTTTTTCTGTAAATTCCCGAGCCTTCATTCAAACCCTCACACAAAACCCTAGCCGCCACTGAAAATTCCACCAACGATCTCCCCACTCTACCGTGGAAGCACCGCAGAACGCCATCTCCACCACCAATCTGCCGCCGTTTAGCCGCTTATCCCTCTGAAATTTTTAGAGGAGGTTTGATTTTCTCATCTCATCTCTGTAAATTTAATAGTTCTGCGTTTTCTATCCATGGCTCCTAATTTTCAATTTGAATGGGATTTCTCGCAATTATTCACCCATGACGTTTATGGTAGCTACTTTGGTGATGAGATCCGGAAACGCGGATGGAATTTCCTGTTGTATAACCATCCGAACGCATTCACAATTCTGGATCTCGTTGCGCGTTTCTTTGAGAATATGGAGGAGGGTTGCTTAGCTAAATACGGATTTATACGCTTGTTGTGGGGGGATCGGGAAATTGTTATAGATAGAAATTTCATTCATGAAGTCACTTTGATACCCCGTATCCCCGCACACGACCAATCCCTCCGCTTTGAGGATTACATGTCATTAATAGGCGATGATTGTTCTAGAGAACCTAGGAAGGACATTCAAGCATGTACGCTGTATGCGAACATCTTAACCGTGTGCCGTTGGGCACAAAACAACATCTTTGGAAGTTCGCATAACACTACATTTTTTACCTCATCCTTACACATTGTGCACACGTTAATGATGAAAAACCCTAACTATGACATGTGCACTGTGCTTTTACACTCGATTGGCGCCGGCAAGAGGGCAGCTAATTACTCGTGCCCAATGTTAGTGACACAATTGTGTCGCTATTTCCTTTCTATTGAGGAATTCGATGCTTTTATGCATGGTGGGGTTCCCATTCGACCCCTACTTGAGGGTGTCTCCACATCATACACGAGACTTCATGGGTTATGGTCGCGCATCGAGCTGGCCGAAGATGTCATGGCAAAGACGCCCAGCTCGAGCTCCACAGCGAGCGATGAAGAGCTGACCCCCACCGTGCAAGCACGCTTGCTGAGACATACTCATAGGAGGTAGAGAGAGTGTTGGGGATGCTGACAAATTTTGATCAGCGTTTGACGAGTCTTGAGCAGGGGATGTCTACCCTGCTGGCACGAGAAGAGAGAGCGAGATCGAGGGGTCGTGGTGCGGACAGGAGTGAAGCAGGTACGAGTGATACTGCATCTGGTTCTAGAAGACGCCGTAGGCAGCAGTGAGGACACTGTTGTGAGTCAGTTTGGGGGCGGGGTTTTGTTGTAAATAGTTATCCTTGCATTCTACATCTGCACGTTTTTTTATGTAAATATTTGTTCATTTACTTTGCATGTTTAAATTTCGCATCGCATTTTTTTTCTGCATCGCATTATTTTCCCATAAATATAAAAAAATTAAAAAATTAAAAATTAAAAAAAAATTCGATGTTGGCCATTTAGACTCAAGTTCAACATGACGGTTGACAAGTTAAGAAAAAACTAAATCCTAAACTTAGAAATTGAAAACCCTGAAAAATAACCTTCCTTGAAATATAACTGTAGAAAATATACGTCCTTACAGTTTGTTTAGAAATAAGCAATTTTGAGTTCAGTTCTTGGGCTAAGTTGAAATGAGGGAAGAGTATTGAAAGCTCTATTTGAAAAGTAAGTCTGAAAAATAATTCCGAATCTTAAGTCCAAATTCTGAAAATATATACCCTACAAATCGCACATACACGCACCTTGAAACTTGGGATAGTAGAGGATACCTAGAAATACTCTTGCCTGAAAACCTAGTATAAAAGAAAAAAATGGTAATTAAAGCTAACCACCAAAAGAGTATCATTGAAAAATATATCCGGTCTTGAAAAAATAATAATAATAATAATAAAAAAGTGCAAGACCTGGAAACTGCTAATTACGCTTTAATGCTCATACATACAGTAATCAGCTGATTAATGCCTCAGGAAGCTGTAATAGTCGCATGAAAGATGTGTGAGCGAATCCGTCCCCCATTAATAAAAAAGAAGTAGTGCTGGGTATTAAGGCAAGAGTATTATAGCTTGAATTGAATTTCCAAGTGTAGGGGGTGATATTTACACACGTATAGGGGTATATGATAAGAGTTTGGAGGAGATATAGGAATGAAAAATAGGGCTTATATCTTCAGTAGAGATGATAAAAATTCCGGATTTGAGATTGCGTTTTAGAAGGAAAACTCAAGAGATGCTGAAAGTTTTATAAACGGGCAAAACGTATAGGATCTTAAATTAAATGAAAAGGAAGTGTGAAGAATAAGGGATGAAGATTTCTAAGTTAAGGATAATAGAGTTTCTTACTAGAATGCTGAACTGTGGGATTATAGTCGACGGTCAACTTGATCGGATTTTGTGGGTAGTATCCACTGAAAACCCTCAGGAGACAAAACTCCTCCTCTAGGGCAACCTAGAGGTTTAACGGCTTGTTGCATGAGCTCAGTGCAATCGTGTTCCCTATGAAAGTGAGGTTAGGACTTTTTGTGAATAAAATGGCTTTGCTCGAGACGAGCAAAAGATAAGTTTAGGGGTATTTGTTCATATCAGAATTTTGCACTTTTATACCGCCCATTCTTGATCGCATTGCATATAGATAGGTACTGATCCGTATTTGCTAAATAATTGCAGATTACAGGTTCTCAGCTCTAAACAATGAAAATCGAGAATAGTCGCGACAAATTCAGGATAATTGCCAACAACAGATAAAAATACGAGTCTCCACTCACCATCCGTCAGATTCAGCCTACCAGTTCGAGGGACAAAATGGCAATCAAAGGTCATTCATGCACAAAGCACAAGGAGGCAGCACAAGAACCGAGTTTATAACGCGAAGCTCAAGAAGACCAAGGCAAAATTCCACATTCTTTCATCTTTTTGGACTGTTGAGAATTTGGGAGAAAAATGAAGTGATTATGAAAAACCAAGTGTACTGAACAGAGAAGAACAACAATATGGAAAACCCCAGAAAAAATAGCACAACAACTCAATCAAAAGGCCGCGGAACCGCGGCCGATGTGGCACTTATACGGCGGTTCCGCGGCCGTGTTGACTCAGAGTCAAGAGATATTTTTAGGGTAGTTTTATAATTGTGTAAGGGCTCAGATTTTGGCCCTAGGGTTTTATCTATCTACCTATAAATAGCTCAGTTTCAAGCCAAGTAAAGGTTGGTTATTCTTGTGTTAGGATTTAGTATAGTAGTTTGTAACTTTTTCTTCCTCTTCATCTATTCTCCATTAACATTGTAGTAAGCTTTTGAGTGAATGATGAATAAAGAAAAGTTCTTTTTCATATGCATGTCTTATAATTGAGTTTTTATATTTTGCTTGTAATTCTCGTTGTTAAAGTAGTTGTTGTTATTTATTTGTTTGTTTGTTTTCTTTTTCTCTTTTCCTTTATCCTTACAACAATGATGCTTAAGTGTGATCCTTGCCTAAGTGAGGTCCCAAATAGCTAGTTGTGATTCTCTACCTCATTTCTTTCTATCTTCTTTGCTTGTTTTATTTTCTTTTTATTTATAATGGATGAGTAGTTCTCACTTGTTAGGGTAGGATAAGGGAAGTTTGAGAGAAGAAAATCTCTCTCACTCTTTTCTTTGCCCAACATCTTGATTCGAACTCCCGTCAATTCAACCACAATCCGCTCCCTACGGCACCCTATCCTACATGATAGTGGTGACACCCTAGTGAGACCGGTTGTGGTTAAATTGACCAGAGCTTATGGCTAAGAGCCAAGAACGGACGAACAAGGACCAAAAGGAAGGAACTAAGCGTTGGAAAGCCTAGCTTATACTCGCAAGTTTTCTTCCTAATCGTGCTAATCCCCATTGCTTTCGATTACCGTAACATCGATATTAAGAGTGGTAACGAAAGAAGTGGGCGAACTCCTAACTCAAACTAACCTAATCCTAACCCTAACAAGCTCTTTTTATACATATTTAGCGCATAGTTAATCTTAAACAAACCTGGACAACTTGGACTTAACTCGTTAAAACACTAAGAAAAAGATTATCATCTCTCCGTGGACCGACCCGTATTCATCCGGCTAGCTACCAAGCGAAACCGTCTTGATTGCGGTAATTAAAACTAGCACACCAAAATTCTAACAATCAAATGGCGCCATTACCGGGGAGACGGTAGTTTATATCTTTGTGTCATTTCGGATTAATTTGTGAATATATATATAACCAAAAACAAAAACAAAAAAAACTGTAAAAATCATCTTATTATTTTTTATTCTTTTTTGTGCAAGTGTGCAGAATAGAAAGAAGATCAAGTTCAGTGCCAAAGTCGTGGGGAGTTAGACCCATATCTCGCGGCTACACCGTGGCGGATTAAGACGAAACCACGGTTAACTGTACAATTCTGGAGCAAATTCAGTGACCAATCCAAGATTCAGGGGCTCTAACCAAGAAGAGCAGATTACAGTTAGTTCAGTGAAGAATTTTGAAGCTCCCTATTCAGCAGATCCCTTTACCAAGGCATTATCCAGAGATTTGGTAAACAATACGTCAATCGGAATGGGACTTAAACATTTACAATTTTGCACCAGTAATGGTAACCCAACTTTAATTAGTAAAAACTAATTTTAATAGTTCAATGGGTAATAACAAGTTACTGTCATGTGCATGTATTGCACTAGATGTCTCATTCTTATATAAATAAGTATCTAGTGTTGTCTGTTACGATAAAGAGGATGAGCGAAATCTCTCAATGGAGTTATTTAATTTTTAAATATCCACAGTAACAGGGATATAATAAAGAAAACCCCACCTATATTAGCATAGAAATGGTGCCGCTTCAATAAGAGATATGAAGTATTCTCTTGTAAATGCTTATGAAGCCCAAGAGTAGCACATGGCCATAATAGTGCTAAAGCAGTTATAAACCTTTTAAAAAATAAGATAAATATTGTGTGTGTTGTATTTTAAATTCTAATAATAAAAGTTTTGGTTTAATCTGTGGACACCAATAACTTTGTTAGAAGATTGATATATATACACTAATGGAAGGTTTAAATCGAGAGTTACCTTTCTTTTATGCATAATATTTGTCACGAGAGAGATGTGATTGGACACTTGGGCACTTGGGGCATCTTGGGTTGACTTAATAACAGAGTTTACCTTTTTGAATTTCAAATTCAAAGGTTGTCTGAAAAACTGTCCACTGCAGTTTTGTTGTCTGAACAGTCACAACCGTCCAAACAGTTGTGTCTATTCAACTCTATAAATTACGTCTTTCTCTTCACAGATTTTGTATCTTCTTCTCATTATCTTCTAAGAGAGTTTCAAGGGCTTTGTTGTATTTTGGGGGTGCTTGCCTTCTGCTGTACTCCCATAGTGGGGGCAATATCACCTTTCGGAAAGTGTATCATACACTCCTCAAAGCTTTTTAATTCTGTCTTAACCAAACTAAAAATCAACACATGGACCCTATCCTGGCTCGTGAGTGCTGAGTGCATTGCACAGCGAGTTGCATGTAGGCCCCGTACTTAAATGCATGAACCCCATCCTGGCTCGTGAGTGCTGAGTGCATTGCACAGCGGGTTGTATGTGGGCCCCGTACTTAAGTGCATGGACCCCATCCTGACTCGTGAGTGCTGAGTGCATTGCACAGCGGGTTGCATGGCCACACAAAGCATCTCCTCTTTCCTCTCTGGATACAATAGTAAAGATATGAAAAATAGTATTAGTCCCTAGTTATTTCTGGCTGCATTTTAAATAATGTGCGTCTATCTGATCAAAATTAAAGAATTAGATTTTCCAAATTTTTCATACAAATTAATAATATAAACATGAATAAAATTTGGATCTCAAATTCACTGGTACTTTTGGAAATCCCTCAATTACCAATAATAGTACATGTCTAATGCTTACCACCGGCCACCGTCTCTGGCAAACGACAAACGTTTATTGACGACCGCCACTGGCAACCATCTCTGGCATAGGACAATCATCATCGACCGTTAGTCGATAACGAGTGTATCACTGGTCTATTGCCTGTAACGGCCCATCAACGATTGTCGCTGGAATGCGTGTTCAGCAATTGTCCGTCGGTGACCGTCGTGGGAAACTGCCCTGCCACAACCTGACAACCGTCCGTTGCTGCCCATCGGCACCGACCAACAACCACAATGGTCTACCGCAGCCGGCAATTAACAACAACCAGCCGCAGTCCACCGACAACCAGCCGCAGTCCACCGACGACAACTGATTTGTAAAAAAAGAAGAAAAGAAAGAGTAATGTTAGAATATAAATATATTATTTCAACTCTCATCATAACTTCAGAGTTTTGATGTGGTGGAAGGGGCATTCCATATGGTATCAGAGCAACCCAGTTTCGATTCTCATCGAGCGGGTATTAAATGCGGTTTTATTTAAATTAAAAATACCGCTACACAAAAGCCCAGATTTCGGCCTAAAAAGTTTTCGACCTGCAGGGGCGTGTTAGAATATAAAATATATTCTCTCAACGCTCGTCATAATTTCAGAATTTTGATGCAGGCATAGGCTTGCAATCAACATCATAATTTCAGAATTTTGATGTAGTGGAAAGGACATTCCATAGTTTTTGGACCCACATATGCATGCACAAAGACTTTTAATATAGTGGGACTCCATCCAGAAGACTCAAGACTTGTGGAGGTTTATCTCATCTTCTTATATCCGAGAGTTCAGACCTCATGTATACCGTGAACAAGCAAACAAACACACGAGGGCCCAAATTTCATGTGCAACGTAGACAAATAAACATCCAAGCTCTAATTATCATGTAAAACTCGGTTTGGGTCCACAACACGTGGGCTTTTAATATAGTAGGGCTCATCCAAAAGACTCAGGCCTTGTAAAGATTTAGGGTTTTTTTCGAAATAGGATGAATATATATTAAAATTTTTAAAATAATATAATTTAAATTATATTTAGCAGAATAGGGCGGTTCCCCGTCTTATCAGGCCACACCCCGCCCATGCCCATGAAGAGAGCGGGTTCCTGGAACCCGCCCCCGCCCATACAATGAAGAGGGCGGGTTCATAGAACCCGCCTAAGAATTTTTAAAAATTTTAAAAATTAAAATAAATCAATAAAGAATTTTAAAAATCTCCGTTTAAAAAGGCATTTATTAAGAGGAATAAATAATAAGATTGTTGTTTTTGTTACGTACTTGGTGACAGGTGTTATTACAGTTCATATAGAATTATTATAAATATGAATCTTGTATACACTTCATTAACAAAATGAATCCATCAAAATAATAATACAAAAAAATCATATCATACAAAAATGTAAATTGTACAAGTTTCTTTACAAGCGCTAACTGATTTTCCTCCCGTGCACTTGTCACGATCTCGAAGGTCCCGTCCCTGTTGACTGTCCTAGACATCTGGTCCTATAATGACCTGGTTGTTTGCATAGGCTACATCTGCCATGCCTTTGCTGAGGATCAGCATCCATTGTCATTCGATCTCGACGCACCTTAGGTCTTCCGGGTCCTATATTTTTTTCCGGCGGTAATACAGTCGGTGTTTGTCTGTTTCCAGTATAATAATGCTAATAGCGACTGTCTGGTATAGGATGAAATTTTGGATCGTATGTGCCTTGGTAATTGGAAACTGTATAGTAACGGGAAGCAAAATTGTAATATGAGTTATGCATGCTGCTCGCGGCAGCAATTGCGTAGGCACAAGCTAAATGTTGTTGCTGGAAAACACCGCATGTGCACGAAGAGAGCCCTTCATCTCTAAAATTTACGGTATATTGATTCCCATTACTCCCCGTAACTTGAAACTCCGCTGTGTTAAACCTTTCAGATCTGTAGTATTATGATCTGCGCTCTATTTCCCGGAATATATTTTCGTAATACGCGGTGAGTGGAATCTCCATCACCAAAGACTTTTCCCTTCTTTGCACAAAGTAAGTATTCACTCTGAAAAATGTTCGAATAATCAACCCCTGTATCAGTAAGCCTCTAACACCTTTAAGGACCCCGTTGAAGCTTTCAAACATATTAGTGGTCATTAATAGATATCTGCATCCATTATCACGTGCTTGTGACCACATGCGTACCGGATACTCATCTAACCACGCTTTCGCTGCTTGACTCATCTCTCCAATTTTCGTCATGTACATGTCATGAACATTAGGGTCAGACGCTTCACCGGATTTGTACATAAGCTTATGTAGATCTGAATTTTTAAATTTTCTATCAAAATTTTGTCTGAAGTGCCGCAGGCAAAACCTATGTGGGGTGATCGGAAATACAGCTCTCATTGCAGCTAGTATTCCTAGATGTCTATTAGATATGATGCATAAATCTGTTTTATCAATAACAGATGGGATACTTTTGAGTTGACGAAAAAACCATGACCAGGATGATGTATTTTCACCCTCGACAATAGAAAATCCTTGTTTCCTGATTTAAAATCAGGAAAGCTTCTGGGAAAAGCTTCAAAAAGGGGGTCACGTGTTGGCACGTGACACCTAAAAGGGATCATCAAGTCAAGTTCAGTTTCCTGACTACGCTGAAGAAAATGGGCTTCAGAAAGAGTCACGTGTTCCCACGTGACCAGGGTCACGTGGCGACACGTGACATTTAAATGCAAGCGTCAAAGGCACACAAGTTCTCTGATCAAGTCAAGAAAAGGCTTCAGAAGAGGTCACGTGTTCCCACGTGACCAGGGTCACGTGTTGGCACGTGACGTTCAAGACAGCAGACTCGTTCTCCAGAAGAACCGAAGAAAGAGAGTTCAAACAAGGGTCACGTGCTCACACGTGACCAGGGGTCACGTGGTAGCACGTGACGCTTAGGCAGCGATCAGAAGACAGAGCGCAAAAGAAAGGAAAAGGCTCATTCCAAAAGGGGTCACGTGCCCACACGTGACCATGGGTCACGTGGTCACACGTGACCAGCTTTCAAAGCGCATTGTGTTAACAGAATTAAATTCTGAAGGAGATTTAAATCTTTCCAAAAGAAAGCAACTATCCGGAACCAATCAAATTAAAGATTCAGAGGTGATGAAATATCATCTATCTATGGGAAAATCTCGGGTTTGGAAAGATTTCCCCTTTAAATCTAACCAAAATAACAAGGGAGAATCTCTGGATTTAAAATCCAATGGTGAATAAAATTCACCTAATAATCCAAAGGTCCAAAATGAATGATGAATGCAAATCAAATCTCAATGAAGATTCGTCACAAACTGATTGATTCGGCTGCTTCTCCTATAAATAGGAGCCAAGAGACATACATACATATACATGCGCAGAGAAGAAAAAAAAGAAAAAAGGAGAAGAGCTTTGATACTTTGAAAAGACTCGGATCTTCTGCAAAAAACCCTAGGTAAGAAAGGGAAGGCCTTTTGAAAGAAAGAGAATTTAATTCTCAACAGAGTTTAACTCTGATAATGTAAAAATAGAAGAACATATTTCTTCTCTCTTTGATGGAGGATCTGCAAAGTGCACATCTCCCCTTAAGGTTGAGAATTTAATTCTCAATGGGTTGAGATCCTGCCATGCAGATCCAAAACATGGAGAAGGAATGCAAGCACGAGAATTTAATTCTCACAGAACTATAGGAATTTAATTCCTTTAAAATAAAAGGAGGGCTTGACCCTATATTATGGGAATTTAATTCCTCCAGAACAAAAAAGAAACAGGGTTTAACCCTAATTAAGAACCTAGTTCTGTTGAAACAGCAGGAATTTAATTCCCTTAATCATACAGAGGATGGAAGTTTAAACTCCTTAAAAACTTTTATTAGGGTTTAACCCTATTCAGCCCTTCACGTATATGAGGAATTTAATTCCTACAGAAAATTCAGAGTTAAACTCTATTCCAGAAAACAAAGTCTTCGAAAGGAAGTAGGAATTTAATTCCTCTGAAATTTATAGTTCGAAGAATTTAATTCCTGAAAGAAGATTAACAAAGCCTCTAAACAAAATACCTAGAGGCAGGGTCACGTGTCATCACGTGACCCCCCAAGAGATCTACAGAAAGCCCCTTTGAGGCAGCACCCCACGTGACCCACGTGACCCTCGGCAGAAGCTCTAATACATAGGCATTTGAATGCCCATCACGTGATGGCACGTGATGTTCTGGAAGACGCGATAATCTCAGCAGAACAAATGAAGGGAGGGCGCTCTCACGTGCTGCCACGTGACCCCTCTTACCTTAGTATTTAAACACTAAACTAAAACTCTCGAACCCAGTGTTAAAACACTGTTGGGCCTTAGTGTTCAACACTAATTAAAAAGCTTTATTTGCAGTGTTCAACACTGATTACCTTAGTGTTTAAACACTAATCTGAGATCTTCATTTGCAGTGTTCAACACTGATTACCTTAGTGTTTAACACTAACCTGAAAAAGCATTGTTGCTGGTATTCAACACCAAATATTCTCTTAGTGTTAAACACTAACTTGTCAACCCCATTCCCAGTGTTCAACACTGACTGCTCTGTAGTGTTTAACACTAGGCTTTGGCCCAATTGGCTTAAAGGGATGGAGGCAAAGCCTCTCCTGATTGGACTTAGCCCAAGATGGCTGTAAGTCCTCAATTTGTGATTAACTGGTCCAATGGACTCATAACATAATTAATTCGTCTTGACCCCAAATTGGGCCAAGGGCTATTTAATCCACTCCGGTTCTAGGGTACATCTCTTCACTCCTTTGATACTTGGCATTGTAATCCCTCAATGCCGTCAAAGAGGTGACGGGTCCCGACGACCACACATTGATATGGACTGTGGGGTCCTTAAACTCATGTCTAATGCAAATTCCTGGTTACGTGGAACGCGGATAATGTCACTCTTTGACCCCGTGGAAAACTCCAGAGCGGAGCCTGGTCCTCGCCAAGCGCGGCAGTGAACCCGTGTGAAGCATCCAGAGCACATACCGGACTGTGGGGTCCTTAAACCCATGGACTACGACGTCCTTAACCTTGACCGAGATGTCTTAAAACTAACAATGGACTGTGGGGTCCTTAAACCCATGGACTACGACGTCCTTAACCTTGACCGAGATGTCTTAAAACTAACAATGGACCGCAATGTCCTTAAACTACCCATGGACCGCAATGTCCTTAAACTACCCATGGACCGTAATGTCCTTAAACTAGAACAATAGAGCCCCGCATGCTCTTTTGTCGGATCTAAACGGTCCCGTTTAAGTTGATCTTAGCCTCAAAGATGGCTAACGTATCATTAAACCTTCAAACAGAGTGGAATATAAATCCCCCCCAATTAACTCCGGCTCGAGGGTACATCCTTGAACTCCTCCGACATCCGTCGTTGTAATCCTTCAACGTCGTCAGAGAGGTGACGGGTCCCGACGGCCACACATTCATGGACCACTATGTCCCTAAACTGGAACATTAGAGTCCAAACGCTCTTTTGTCGGATCTAAACGATCCCGTTAAGTTGATCTTGGTCTCAAACTGGACTAACGTATCCTTAACAAACGTTTGAGTTGATCTTAGCCTCGAGTAGGGCTGACGTATCCTCAAACCAAAACCCCCCCCCCCAAACCCAAATCTAAGATAATACGGATTTGGATTAGTCCACGCCCTACGGGCGACGACATAACTCAGTCTCCGTAAACAATCCACGGGCAACAAAACACAAAACAAACACCCACGACACGAAGTGACCATCTGGAGAAGGAGAAAGTTGTTACCGCAACGCGGTAGCGTAATTAACTGCAGGGGCTTGCGCCTGCAGGGAAGAGCGTCCCCACAATCAAAAACCCTTCAAACGAGGGGGAATCTGACGAAGTCTGCTACATCGGACGCATCCGTCTAAACCTTCGATACGTGGTGCCATAAATCAACTTGGCATCTTCGGAGAGGTGGACGGATATCACCTATTAGCATCTGCCCCGAATCTCAGGCAAGACGCGGTGTCGCGCCGTCTTTCGGAGGGGAACAGATTCTGGCACGCCCGGTGGGACCTCTTCCTCTTTCCACTCCACACTTCGTGTGTCGTGACTCGCGAACCAATCGCGGTTCGCTAATGGTTGCCCTTGGGTTTCAAAATGCTAAGAATTGGCGTCTGGCTTATTGCAGAAAGCAAAGGATCGATGGCTTCTACTTCCGTGAAAGTGTCCAACTGCTCAGACTGCAATTGCAACCAACGCCCTGCCTCGCCAGGAGGTATAGCCTACGGACCCCAAGCTGCCTCGCTATTCACAATGCCCGCGGAACAGGTCACTCGCGCCACCACAGGATTGTTCTTTGGGACCATGGTCCCGCCGACAAACTTTGCCGCTCCAGTGCTGACAACGGAGGCTCCCAAGAAGTCGGTCTTTGATCGACTTACCCCTGCCGCGGCTCCTCTCAACGAGTCGCCCAACGTCAACGCCTCGGTCTTCTCTAGATTGGGCCAGAAATCTTTCGAACCCATCATGGGACCTACAATCTCAGAGAAGGTTGCTTCTAAGAAAGTGGCCGCTCCTATCCCAGAAGTCGTCAAGGCAGCCTCTCCGGCCAAAAGGTCGGTCTTTACAAGATTAACGGCTTCAGCTCCCGCTCCTGCTGCCCAAAGGACATCGGTCTTTGACAGGCTAATACCAACTGCGACCCCACGCCCAGACAGAGGGCAAAACGAAACCGTTCTTACCGCTGACCCTACACCGTCCGCTCGACACGCTCGACGTCGCCATTGGCGCCGAGTGAGGAAGGCTGGGGGCAACTCCCCGTCTGGGTTGACTCCATCGGTCCCGGTGGCAGAAGTTAATGCTGCTGTTCCAACTGGGAACAGCTTCGAAATGCTAAATAAAGTGCGAAGAAATTCTCCTACTGCAGTACTGAAGAGGTCTCCTCCCCTGTTAAAGAAGGTTGTGGAAATGGAGTCAGAACGGCCCCAATCTCCTCAACGGTTGTCTTCCAAAATCTATAAGGTTTGGCGGCAGGCACGGGACTCGATCATCGATCCGAACTTCTCCCGCCAACACAAGAAGCTGAAAACCCAACCGGAAGCTGGTCACCAGGCCAAACCCCAAAAGGCTGTGGATCAACTGACTCATAAAAGAAGGAGGCCGGAGAAGACCCCACGGCACGCAACGACGGCTAAAAGCACTGAGCCCAGACGCCCTAAGTCTGGGGGCATGGTGGTGCACACTGTTTACATGGCCTCTGGAAAAGAGGAAAGCCGCACTTCTACGGGCCACCGACCGTTAACCCGATCCGTGACGAAAGCCCAGGAACAGCAACAGAAGCTGCAAGAAATGATGAATGCTATGGCCGCACTCACCGGGCCAAAAGAAAACCCAGAAACGTCCTCAGACGCACGCCGAGAGGAAGAAACCGATGCTGAATTCCTTCGCCGGACACTGGAGAAAAGGGACAAAGAGGCTGCTGAACAAGCGGCCAACATACAACGGATGGGCCTTCTCTTCCAAGATGTGATAGGAATGATGATCCAGCAGGACTTACCAGCCGAGGATCCCCCGATCGTTCTTGAAGACGACCGAGGAGAAACGTCAAATCCACCACCAGCCCTCTCAACGGCCAAGGAGGATGCAATCTCTAAGGCTGACTTGGCTGACTACATAGCCCAGCAAATCCGGGTTCACCACGCGACTGAGGCAGCTGGTCAAGTCGTGAAAACGGGGCGGCCGTATCCGAGCTGGTACGACCAAATCAAATACCCGCAAGGCTATACGATACCAAAATTCCACGTGTATAAGGGGACCGGCAATCCCCATCAACATGTTGCCCAGTTTCGGGCCCTCTGCGGTAACACCGGCGGTGATGATAAGTTGTTGCTCCGCCAGTTTGTGGGCAGCTTATCAGAAACAGCGTTCGAATGGTACTCGGAACTCCCGAACGATTCTATCAAAACGTTCGCTGAAATGGAGTTGTTGTTCACTCAGCGATTTGCAAGTGTCAGCGAACGCACTCCAATAACTGCACTTATTAACGCCAGGGTAAAACCGGGCGAAACCTGGGTCCAGTACGCTATACGCTGGCGGAACTTGTGGTCGAGATGTGAGCAACGCATTGAGGAAGCACCTGCGGTGAGCATGTTCGTGGGAACTCTAGACCCTCACGCAACTATCTCCCAGTTTATGATGTTCTTTAAGCCAACCACATTCCAGGCCCTGATCGACAAGTTGGCTCAGATGGACCAGATGGGTCATAGACCACCTACACCGAAGTCGGAACCTCGGAATGACAAGGGTAAAGGAAGAGCAACATTTGTTGCAAATGCCCAAGAGCAACCTAACGCCCCGAAACCGGCAGATCAACTGGAGGAAAGACGTCGGTATTATAATGAGAAGATGAAGCGTCCCTACTCGTTCCCACGGGACAAGACGAAACGGCTATTCGAGCTGGCAATACGCAACAGACTTATAAACCTGCCAAATCCAAGGCGACCGCCGCAACCCACCGAAGTGAATAACCCTAACTATTGCCCTTACCATCAAACGGTAGGCCATCCGATTGAAGATTGCTTCGTCTTCAAAGGATGGATTGAAGACCAATACCTCCAGGGGAAGTTTGTACTGTCCGAAAAGTGGAAGGTGAACCCACCACAGCCGCATGCTCCGAGGAAAGCGGATACACCGGGGGCAACATGTTCTTTTATTGAAGAAGCTCCATGGGAGGTCGTGCTATCAACTAAAACCAAAAGAATGCTGAGAGACCTTCATGTGTGCCCTGCGATCGAATGGAAGGACCCTCTTGAACCTCAAATTATCAAAGGAATGTTGAAGCCCCGCCCAACTACGAAGACTCGCGATAATGGCCCAAATACTCACGCCCAACTGTCAAAATCTTCGAAGAAAAAGAAGAAGAAATCCAAGAAGTCCGTGAAGCCTGGAAAAGAGCACACGAACTTGCAGAAGCAAATCGACGCATTGGAAGAGTACAACCAAAAGGCGCGAACTCCTGTCACACTGCAAGAGTTCCTCAACCACATCTTTCAAGAGGAAGATGATGGAGAGAGCTCGTCAGATGAATCCGAAGAATATGTGGCGAGTTGTAACGTGATCTCTCACTCGTTTACTGATGATGGGAAAACTCATGGCACTAAAAAGCTGGAGGCAGAGCCTGTACCAGAGCATGCATGGCCGACAGATGAAATGATCGACGCTTTTCTAGACGAGATTCGTCTAAAATGTAAAGCGGACCAGGAGCGTGAGATGGCCACATCGGAAGGAGCCAAATGCGGGCAACCGAACGAAAGAGTTGAACTACCCCTGCCGGAACATAAGGCATCCGAAGCAGACAAGAAGATATTCAAGACGAGAAAAAGGTTTGCCAAAGCCATGTCACTGGGAATGAAGCTACCGCCCTCGGAAGGAAACACACACGATGGGGTAGAGACGCACCCTGACTATTGCACATATCATCGGAAAATCTCACATCCCACGGAGGAGTGCGACGCCTTTAAGATATGGTGGCAAGGATATGTTGCTCGTCGGCAACATGTTAAGCGCATGAAATGCAAGATCCGTCGGGAGCGAAGAAGTACCGTCGATAGGCACAACAGAACGACTGGCAACTGTTGCATGGTTAACGCCAAGGGGTCACAAGTTCTCACCTTTGGGAGCGACTCTGATGAAGAAATGGCTCTGGGCCCTCTCTTTAAAGAATCTGTTTTGGGGAAAGAGGAGGAATCGGAAATCTGCGAGAACATTCAGCTGCGCAATCGCACACTCCCAGAAAAGAATCTCGGGCCCGGGAATAGAAAAGATAAGGGAAAGGAAAAAGTCACTGAAGATATCACTTTAGATGACCAAGTCACGAGAGAGCTGGCTGCCAAAGACCCTCCTAGGAAGAGTAAAGTGGACTATAACATCCTCGCGCACCTAAGGAAGCTACCTTCTCAGCTTAGCATTCTTGATGCCCTCCTATTATCAAAAGAAGCGCGAGACTCACTAATTAAGGCGTTACAAGAACCCGAGCAATTCCAAGCCTTCCTCGCCACTGAAAGGATGAAGGATGAACTGGAGGAAGTGCATACGGCCGACGTCACTTTCGGTGATGAAGACCTCCTTCTCGGGACGTGCGACCACAACCGGCCCCTATATGTCTCCGGATACTGCCATGATATCAAGATAGGCAAGATCCTGGTGGATAATGGATCATCCGTCAACCTCCTGAATGTTCGGGTGTTGAAAGAAATCTGCATGAGTGTGCAACACCTCGCTCGTGACAAAATTACTATCTCCGGTTTCGATTCACAATCGTCACGGACTCTCGGATCCGTGATACTAACATTACGCTTCGGACTTCTCGTCACAGACATCAAATTCCATGTCATTGACGCCAAGACCTGTTACAACGCCTTGCTCGGCCGCCCTTGGCTACACGAGTACAATATCATCCCTTCTACACAACATCAGTGTATGAAGTACTTCAAGGATGGTTTCGAGTATACCGTAACAGGTGAGTTAAACCCATTTTCCGTGAACGAAGTCCGCAAATACGAAGATGCGAAATACTTTTTGCCAGATTTCGAGGATACAGAAAAGTGTCGCAATCCGGAAAACAAAACCGCCGCCACCATCCCTATTTTCGGGAGCGATACCGAAGAAGAGGAAGAGATAGTTTATGCAGGGCCATCTCAACGCAACAACCTGAGGACACCCGCCCCCGTATTAGTCTTCGGAAGTGATTCAGAAGATGAAGTTAATGCTGTGTTCTCCAATCGGCTGCTGACACAAGCACCCCTTGGCGATGACCATAGTTTGCAAATCACCATGGTACCGCGAGAACACTACAAGGACCTCGACGCGCTTCAGGCTCGCGATGTGCAGGACCTGCAAACATTTTACGTCCCTCCCAGGCGAAGGGGCGAGAAGGTGATCCTATTTTACCGATCCTCAGAGTCGAAAATAGAGAAGGAGATCTGGCATGGCGCAGATACTACGCTTGACAGGCTCCAACCCATCCGTCTGCCTAGATACTATACAAATGGATTAAAGAAGCTATTGAAGCGCCAAGGAGTACCTTTAGAACAGACCGTTCGGCAGGCGCGGTTCTACAACAAGATTTGGGATGTCCCCGGGACCCAACGCAAATTGCCCAACGGGAAGATGGAAACACTCGGGCTTGGATAATCAAGAGCTGGAAAACGGGAACGGACTCACAGCAGCTACACTGTATATACCTTTGATGAAGAAGAGGACGCCCTGTCAGGAGACGCCAACCCTTCATTAAAACTAGACCCCGCGATTGAAGCACCGAGTCCGTCATTTGAAGAACGAATGAACCAGCCTATCAGGAAAACGGGTCAGAGAGCTCAGGAAGACCGCAACCGCGAGATGGCCATCTACAAGAAGGCCAGGACGCAACGTCTATCTCAACGTACCGAAAAAGATAAAGACGCATATCCTCGTCAATCCGTTGTACGAAAGGCCCGACGCAGAGACGGAAATAAATCAAGAAGCGGCTCGGGTTTGCCCCTCGTGAAGAAGATGAGTCGAGCGTATTCCTTCCCCCGAGACAAGACGGAGAGGTTACTCAACCTCGCTATAAAACATCAAATGATCACGCTTCCAGAGTCTAGACGTCCTGAGCAAGCTAGCCAGGTCTCTCATCCGAGTTATTGCTCTTATCACCAAGCCATAGGACATCCTACCGAGGACTGCTTCACCTTCAAGAACTGGGTCGAGGACCAGTACCGACGGGGCAGATTCGCTTTATCCGACGGCTGGAAGGTAACGCCGCCGCGAAAGCATGAGCCCAAGGCCGCAAGAGCAGAACCGGGTCCACCTCAGTCCATGGAGCGGGTTCGCACTTGTTATACGATTACGATATTAGAAGAAGAGCCCGAGAACGTAGATGACCTTTACCGGTGCTTTGAGAACAGCGATGATGAGGTGATCTCAGAATTTCCGCCCGCTCCGAAAGAACTGGAAGATGGTATACATACTACTGCGGATAACCTCAAGAAGATTGAGTTGGGATCGGCAGACGACCCGCGACCGACATTTGTCAGCGAGCTGTTATCCGAAGAAAAGGTGGCTGCATTAAAGAACGTGCTTCTACGACATAAAGATTGCTTCGCGTGGAACTATTCCGAGATGCCAGGATTGGATCCGGAGATTGCTGTGCATAGATTAGCAATATCCCCAGATATCAAGCCAGTCAAGCAGGCGCCAAGGAGGATGCGACTCGAGCTTGAAATGAGCATCAACGCCGAAGTCAAGAAGTTGATCGATTCTGGATTTATCCAAGAAGTCCAATACCCCGACTGGATCGCCAATATCGTCCCGGTAATGAAGAAGAATGGGACGGTACGCATATGCGTGGATTTCAGGGATCTCAATAAAGCCTGTCCAAAGGACGATTTCCCGGTGCCGGTAACCGAGCTAATGATAGATAACACGTCCACTCACGAGGTTTTCTCCTTTATGGACGGTTCATCAGGATACAATCAGATAAAAATGCATCCCGAAGACCAGAAGCACACCGCTTTCCGCACCCCTTTGGGTATATTTTGCTACAAGGTTATGCCCTTTGGTCTAAAGAACGCTGGCGCTACCTACCAAAGGGCCATGACAAAGATCTTCGACGATCTCATACATAACATCATCGAGTGCTATATCGATGACCTCGTAGTAAAGAGCATGTCATACGAAGAGCATTTAAAGCATCTGGAGACTGTATTTCAACGCCTTCGGCAATATAATTTGAAAATGAATCCCCTCAAATGCGCGTTTGGAGTCTCCTCGGGCAAATTTCTGGGATTCATCGTTCGACGCCGAGGTATTGAAATAGATCCGTCAAAGATTAAGGCGATCATGGAAATGCCTCCGCCAAGAACCCTCAAGCAGTTGCGGTCTCTCCAAGGGAAGCTCGCATACATCCGGCGGTTTATCGCCAATCTTTCAGGCAAATGCCGTCCTTACAGCCACCTGATGAAAAAGGGTACCCCATTCGTTTGGGATCACAAATGTCAAGGTGCACTAGACGAGATCAAGCAGTACCTGCAGAACCCTCCAGTGTTGGCTGCTCCAGTGAAGGGAAAGCCTCTCATTCTTTACACGGCCGCCCTCGAAGGTTCCTTAGGCGCATTATGGGCACAAGAGAACGATCAGGGGAAAGAAAGAGCACTTTACTACTTAAGTCGAGTGCTGCTGGGGGCAGAAAGCAACTATTCCCCCATTGAAAAGCACTGCCTGGCGTTGATCTTCGCAATAACAAAGCTTAGACATTACGCATTAGCATATGAAGTCCGTCTTATTTCGAAGGTGGACCCTCTCAAATATTTGATGTCGAAAGCCATACTGACGGGACGACTTGCTAAGTGGGCCCTGCTCTTGATGGAGTTCTCGATAACGTATCAACCTCTCAAGGCAGTAAAAGGCCAGGCCATTGCCGACTTCCTCGCCGAGCACCCGATACCGGCCAATTCTCCTCTGAATTGCGATTTGCCGGACGAGCATGCATTTGATGCGATTAGCGGCGGAACCACCCGATGGGAACTCTATTTCAATGGAGCGTCCTCCATAAAGAAACAGAAACAAGGTATCCCAATGATCAAATCAGGGATAGGCCTCATCTTTGCAACTCCACAAGGAGGGATAATGCGCTTCGCCTTCTCCTTAACAGAGCCGAGGACAAACAATGAAGCCGAATACGAAGCCCTGATAGCAGGCCTCGAGATCGCCATCGACATAGGAATTGAGGACCTCCTTATATACGGGGATTCTCAGCTGGTCGTTAGTCAAGTAAATGGTGACTACCAAACGTGCAAGCCGGAGTTGGTAAAGTACGGCGAAAGGGTGCAACAACTATTGACCCAAATTCCCTCCTATACTTTGGAGAACATACCGCGCGCGGAAAACAGCAAAGCAGACGCGTTGGCTAAACTTGCTAAAGAACTGGCTGACGAGAACCTCGATGACGTCAGAATCGTGGTACAAAGCCGTCGAGTGCTCGCCCCGGCAGAAATATATCCGGAATCATGCGAAGAAAAGGGAACGACTGAGCAGACGACCCTACAAATAAAAGACCATGAGAAGGCCGAAGACTGGAGGGAAGTCTTCATAGACTACTTTAAGTCCCACCGAATGCCCGAAGAAGCGTCCTCAAGACATCAGCTCATGAAACGAGCTCTATCCTTCGCTTTCGTCAACGACATTCTATACAAGAGATCGTTTGATTCTCTATGGCTCAGATGCTTAGGACCTGACGAAGCAGAAAGAGTCGTTCAGGAAGTTCATGATGGACTTTGCGGTTCTCACCAAGCAGGCCCAAAGATGAAGTTAAAAATTAAACGGATGGGTTATTACTGGCCCACGATGATCCAGGACTGCCTCGAGTATGCGAAGCAATGCCACTCATGCCAGATCCATGGAGACTTCATCCACCAACATCCGAATCCACTGCACCCGACGTTGGCTAGTTGGCCATTCGAAATGTGGGGGACTGACATAGTCGGCCCCATTGAGCCAGCATCATCCCGGGGACACCGTTTTATCCTGGCGACCACTGATTACTTCTCCAAATGGGCAGAAGCAGTACCGCTGAGGGAAGTGAAGACGGAGAATATCCTCCACTTCTTCAAGACGCACGTCATCTATCGGTTTGGAACTCCACGGCGGATTATCTCCGATAACGGGCCGGCCTACCGAAGCCATAAGATTAGCCGCTTCGCACAGCAGCACAATATAGACTGGAGATATTCTTCAGTTTACAATCCATGAGCTAACGGTCTGGCCGAGGCTTTCAATAAGACCTTGACGAAGATCATAAAAAAGACCGTTTCCAGGAATAAGAGAGACTGGCACGAAAGGCTGCAAGAAGCCCTTTGGGCTTATCGAACTACGTTCAAGACGGCCACAAACACAACACCGTACGCGTTGGTGTTTGGGACGGAAGCAGTGCTCCCCCTCGAGATAGAGTTACCCTCTCTACGAGTAGCAGTCCACCACGAGCTGACGAACGAAGAAAATGCTCACCTTCGGCTTGAGGAGCTTGATGCCCTCGACGAAACCCGGCTCATAGCGCAACAACATCTAGAAGCCTACAAAGCAAAGATGACGCGCTCGTACGAACGATTGACCAGGCCGAGGACATTCCGCCAAGGCGAACTCGTACTAGTGGTCAAAAGACCTATGATCCCCAATCGTGCCAAGCGGGGAAAATTTGAGCCAAACTATGAAGGCCCGTACATCATAGACAAGGTCTACCAGGGTGGAGCCTACCTACTCATGGACATGCACGGTGAAAGGCCTTTCAGGCCAATAAACGGCCGCTTCTTGAAGAAATACTACGCTTAATAAGCTGCAGCCTAGGTCAATGATGGATGACGACGACTATGTCCGCTCACTATCTTCCTAGGCTCAGACTTTACAAGCAGCAGCCGGCCTTCCTATATCGATGGACCGAAACGTCCTTAAACTAACAACGGACCGAAACGTCCTTAAACTATCGACGGACCAAAACGTCCCTAAACTGCTACCGCAACGTCCTTAGGTCGACGAGATGGATAAATAAAGAAAAAAAAAGAAGATAAAAAAAAATAATAAAAAAAATATATAAAAAAAAACGGTATGTCCATAAGCAAAGTGGGCACGGATGAAAACCCGAAAGGGCTCCGTGAGTAAAAACAGCAGGACTACCGGCGAGTGTTTGTGAAAACCCGAAAGGGCGCAACCTCGTTAAAGGACACTTACAGAGTCCTCTCGACCTTGTAAGGAGAAACCACCTGCGTGAGATCCTTACGACTCACAAAGGAGCAACACACTTAGGGATCCTCACGATTCCTAAGGAGAAAATACACTTACGAGATCCTCACGACTCGTAAGGAGAATCCTCTTATGGGACCCTCACGGCTCATGAGATTTGAAAGTCTTAAGTTACAGAAACCTGAACCTGTTCTTAAGCAAATCCTCCACAACCTCCGATATTGCCCTACAAGAGGCTCAATACTGACCTTTGTATACAATCCACGGGCGCGAATAAACATTTCCCCAGCAAAGTCCAACCCTTGTAGGTCCCCTCAACCCATAAGGAGAAAACCCTCCTATAGGATCCTTACGACTTACAGAGGAACATACACTTAGGAATCCTCACGATCCCTAAGGAGAAAATACACCTGCAAGATCCTCACGACTTGTAGGGAGAAATACCTTTGTGAGACCCTTACGGCTCATGAAGTCAAAAGCCTTAGTCGGCAGGACCTTAACCCTGTTGGCTAAGCCACCTTTGTTCAACATCGACAAAGGCAAATGATGATTCGCTCCTGGCAACATCCCAGTTGCAGCGATGCTGATGCCGAAATCGTTGTCCAAAATCCGAGCTTGCGGCGAAAAAGCTAGCAGGCCACACATGCCTACAAAATAGCCGAAATGATGGGGCAACTTGCAATAAAAGGCAGCAAGTAAAAATGTATGCATGAAAAATAGCCGAAATGATGGGGCAACTCGCAATAAAAAGCAGCGAGTAAAAATAAAAAAAATAGCCGAAATGATTGGGCACCGCGAAAAATAGCCGAAATGATTGGACAATCGCGACCTTCGCGATATAAAAAGCTGAAATGATAGAGCATCGCGGAAAGAATAAAAGAAATGATGGAAAAATGAAACCTTTTTGCCCTACAGGTGATACTACAACAATCCATGTATACAATCCAGGGACGCAAACAAATAAGGGATCATACTCCTCCCCCCAGGTTTCATCATGAGAGGAAGCCAAATCTCGACAGTTCGCAAACAACCTGGAGATCGTCTCGTAACAACGGACACAACTTCAAGCTAAGCGGAACAGCGGCAACTCCCAGTTCCATGGCTCGGTGGTATACATATCGCCAACAGTCAAACCTTCACCCCGTGAAATGCGGATACATTCAGTAAAAAATTCCTGGTTACGTGGAACGCGGATAATGTCACTCTTTGACCCCGTGGAAAGCGTCCAGAGCGGATCCTGGTCCTCGCAGAGCATGGCAGTGAACCCGTGCGAAGCATCCAGAGCGGAGCCTAGTCCTCGCCTAACGCGGCAGTGAACCCGTGTGAAGCATCTAGTGCAAAATTCCTGGTTACGTGGAACGCGGATAATGTCACTCTTTGACCCCGTGGAAAACGTCCAGAGCGGATCCTGGTCCTCGCAGAGCATGGCAGTGAACCCGTGCGAAGCATCCAGAGCGGAGCCTAGTCCTCGCCTAACGCGGCAGTGAACCCGTGTGAAGCATCTAGTGCAAAATTCCTGGTTACGTGGAACGCGGATAATGTCACTCTTTGACCCCGTGGGAAACGTCCAGAGCGGATCCTGGTCCTCGCAGAGCATGGCAGTGAACCCGTGCGAAGCATCCAGAGCGGAGCCTAGTCCTCGCCTAACGCGGCAGTGAACCCGTGTGAAGCACCTAGTGCAAAATTCCTGGTCACGTGGAACGCGGATAATGTCACTCTTTGACCCCGTGGAAAACGTCCAGAGCGGATCCTGGTCCTCACAGAGCATGGCAGTGAACCCGTGCGAAGCATCCAGAGCGGAGCCTAGTCCTCGCCTAACGCGGCAGTGAACCCGTGTGAAGCATCTAGTGCAAAATTCCTGGTTACGTGGAACGCGGATAATGTCACTCTTTGACCCGGTGGGAAACGTCCAGAGCGGATCCTGGTCCTCGCAGAGCATGGCAGTGAACCCGTGCGAAGCATCCAGAGCGGAGCCTAGTCCTCGCCTAACGCGGCAGTGAACCCGTGTGAAGCATCTAGTGCAAAATTCCTGGTCACGTGGAACGCGGATAATGTCACTCTTTGACCCCGTGGAAAACGTCCAGAGCGGATCCTGGTCCTCGCAGAGCATGGCAGTGAACCCGTGCGAAGCATCCAGAGCGGAGCCTAGTCCTCGTCTAACGCGGCAGTGAACCCGTGTGAAGCATCTAGTGCAAAATTCCTGGTCACGTGGAACGCGGATAATGTCACTATTTGACCCCGCGGAAAACGTCCAGAGCGGATCCTGGTCCTCGCAGAGCATGGCAGTGAACCCGTGCGAAGCATCCAGAGCGGAGCCTAGTCCTCGCCTAACGCGGCAGTGAACCCGTGTGAAGCATCTAGTGCAAAATTCCTGGTCACGTGGAACGCGGATAATGTCACTCTTTGACCCCGTAGAAAACGTCCAGAGCGGATCCTGGTCCTCGCAGAGCATGGCAGTGAACCCATGCGAAGCATCCAGAGCGGAGCCTAGTCCTCGCCGAGCGCGGCAGTGAACCCGTGTGAAGCATCTAGCGCAAAATTCCTGGTTACGTGGAACGCGGATAATGTCACTCTTTGACCCCGTGGAAAACGTCCAGAGCGGAGCCTGGTCCTCGCCAAGCACGGCAGTGAACCCGTGTGAAGCATCCAGAGCAAATACCGGACTGTGGAGTCCTTAAAATCCACGGACTATGACGTCCTTAACCTCGACCGTGATGTCTTAAAACTAACGGTCAACCATCCCGATTCCCTACAGACTTTGCCTTGGTTTAAGGGTACATCTCTTCACTCCTTTGATGCCCGGCGTTGTAATTCCTCAACGTCTTCAAAGAGGTGACGGGTCCCTGCAACCAAACACTGGACTGTGGAGTCCTTAAATCCACGGACTATGAGGTCCTTAACCTTGACCGTGATGTCTTAAAACTAACAGCGGACTGTGGAGTCCTTAAATCCACGGACTATGAGGTCCTTAACCTTGACCGTGACGTCTTTAAACTACGATACCTTGAGAGATCCCTGACTCCGTGAAACGCGGATAAGGGTGATCACATCCGGCACTTGCAGGCCCTCATGACCTTTAAGGAAGAAAAACTCTCTTGTGAGATCCTTACGACTCTCAAGGGAAAACCCGCTTAAGGATCCTCACGACCTTTAAGAAGAACTCGCACCTATGGGATCCTCTCGACCTGTAGGGAGAAAAACTCTTTATGAGACCCTCGTGGCTCATAAGATGCAAAAGCCTTAGGAAGCAGATCTTAACCCTGAGTCCTGAGCCATTGCTGTCCTGCAAGGAGATCAATGAGATTATCCCGCCTTCTCTTTGAGATCAAGCCCATAAGGTACACCGAATGCACCTTATCCTCGGCAGTGTCTAAGGCCTCGAGCGGTATGCCGGCGCAAAAGAGAGGAAGTGCCTCCCGGATCGCCAGCACGATCAGCCTCAGAAGAGAAGAACGACGGGGGAGTAGCCTATGGTTGTACTCGTCGAAGCGGCTCATGATCTCGGCACACTGAGCATCAGTGAACTCCTGATTCTGACTGCGGCCCAGCGCACGAATATTCCCATAGGAAATGATCTCATCAAGACGGTACAGATGGGCATCCATGGTACCTAAAATAAAAGTCATAAGACATCATTACAAGGCCCCCATTGCATTAATTGCAGGAAGAACAACCTCGGGCCAAGAGACCCCAGGAAGCCTCTGTGTGAAGAAATCGAGTTCTTCGTTGGAATTAAATTCCTTATTAAGAAAAGAGAATTAAATTCCCAAAAACATTTTTGGATGGAATTAAATTCCATGGATTTGAACCGCCATCATCATCTCTCCAAAGATCATCTAAACCCTAAGAGATCTACAGTTGAAAGATTAAACAGTTTCATGTTCTTATGGAAAATATGAGGAAAGAAGGGTAAAAACCCTTGTTTTGGATTTAAAATCCAGGAAAATGTGAAGGTCCATCGTTGTCCAAGAACATTACCTGAGGAAAAAGGATTCCTTTTGAGCAGAGTTAAACTCTGAAAATATTTTAAAACAGAGAACTAAGCTCTGGAAGAAGAGAATTAAATTCTCAGAAAAAGTTCTCAGAAGAAGAAGATGGGCAAAGTGAAGGCTCCTATGAAGAGACAGAGGTATTTATAGAAGGCAATGGAAACGTTTCGTCTCCCCAGATCCCTAGAGGAATCCAACGGTCACAAGAGGTGACAGCGTTGCACTCACGTGCAGACACATGAGAACAACGCTGTGGGGGCATTTGTTTCCTGATTTAAAATCAGGAAAGCTTCTGGGAAAAGCTTCAAAAAGGGGGTCACGTGTTGGCACGTGACACCTAAAAGGGATCATCAAGTCAAGTTCAGTTTCCTGACTACGCTGAAGAAAATGGGCTTCAGAAAGAGTCACGTGTTCCCACGTGACCAGGGTCACGTGGCGACACGTGACATTTAAATGCAAGCGTCAAAGGCACACAAGTTCTCTGATCAAGTCAAGAAAAGGCTTCAGAAGAGGTCACGTGTTCCCACGTGACCAGGGTCATGTGTTGGCACGTGACGTTCAAGACAGCAGACTCGTTCTCCAGAAGAACCGAAGAAAGAGAGTTCAAACAAGGGTCACGTGCTCACACGTGACCAGGGGTCACGTGGTAGCACGTGATGCTTAGGCAGCGATCAGAAGACAGAGCGCAAAAGAAAGGAAAAGGCTCATTCCAAAAGGGGTCACGTGCCCACACGTGACCATGGGTCACGTGGTCACACGTGACCAGCTTTCAAAGCCCATTGTGTTAACAGAATTAAATTCTGAAGGAGATTTAAATCTTTCCAAAAGAAAGCAACTATCCGGAACCAATCAAATTAATGATTCAGAGGTGATGAAATATCATCTATCTATGGGAAAATCTCGGGTTTGGAAAGATTTCCCCTTTAAATCTAACCAAAATAACAAGGGAGAATCTCTGGATTTAAAATCCAATGGTGAATAAAATTCACCTAATAATCCAAAGGTCCAAAATGAATGATGAATGCAAATCAAATCTCAATGAAGATTCGTCACAAACTAATTGATTCGGCTGCTTCTCCTATAAATAGGAGCCAAGAGACATACATACATATACATGCGCAGAGAAGAAAAAAAAGAAAAAAGGAGAAGAGCTTTGATACTTTGAAAAGACTCGGATCTTCTGCAAAAAACCCTAGGTAAGAAAGGGAAGGCCTTTTGAAAGAAAGAGAATTTAATTCTCAACAGAGTTTAACTCTGATAATGTAAAAACAGAAGAACATATTTCTTCTCTCTTTGATGGAGGATCTGCAAAGTGCACATCTCCCCTTAAGGTTGAGAATTTAATTCTCAATGGGTTGAGATCCTGCCATGCAGATCCAAAACATGGAGAAGGAATGCAAGCACGAGAATTTAATTCTCACAGAACTATAGGAATTTAATTCCTTTAAAATAAAAGGAGGGCTTGACCCTATATTATGGGAATTTAATTCCACCAGAACAAAAAAGAAACAGGGTTTAACCCTAATTAAGAACCTAGTTCTGTTGAAACAGCAGGAATTTAATTCCCTTAATCATACAGAGGATGGAAGTTTAAACTCCTTAAAAACTTTTATTAGGGTTTAACCCTATTCAGCCCTTCACGTATATGAGGAATTTAATTCCTACAGAAAATTCAGAGTTAAACTCTATTCCAGAAAACAAAGTCTTCGAAAGGAAGTAGGAATTTAATTCCTCTGAAATTTATAGTTCGAGGAATTTAATTCCTGAAAGAAGATTAACAAAGCCTCTAAACAAAATACCTAGAAGCAGGGTCACGTGTCATCACGTGACCCCCCAAGAGATCTACAGAAAGCCCCTTTGAGGCAGCACCCCACGTGACCCACGTGACCCTCGGCAGAAGCTCTAATACATAGGCATTTGAATGCCCATCACGTGATGGCACGTGATGTTCTGGAAGACGCGATAATCTCAGCAGAACAAATGAAGGGAGGGCGCTCTCACGTGCTGCCACGTGACCCCTCTTACCTTAGTATTTAAACACTAAACTAAAACTCTCGAACCCAGTGTTAAAACACTGTTGGGCCTTAGTGTTCAACACTAATTAAAAAGCTTTATTTGCAGTGTTCAACACTGATTCCTTAGTGTTTAAACACTAATCTGAGATCTTCATTTGCAGTGTTCAACACTGATTACCTTAGTGTTTAACACTAACCTGAAAAAGCATTGTTGCTGGTATTCAACACCAAATATTCTCTTAGTGTTAAACACTAACTTGTCAACCCCATTCCCAGTGTTCAACACTGACTGCTCTGTAGTGTTTAACACTAGGCTTTGGCCCAATTGGCTTAAAGGGATGGAGGCAAAGCCTCTCCTGATTGGACTTAGCCCAAGATGGCTGTAAGTCCTCAATTTGTGATTAACTGGTCCAATGGACTCATAACATAATTAATTCGTCTTGACCCCAAATTGGGCCAAGGGCTATTTAATCCACTCCGGTTCTAGGGTACATCTCTTCACTCCTTTGATACTTGGCATTGTAATCCCTCAATGCCGTCAAAGAGGTGACGGGTCCCGACGACCACACATTGATATGGACTGTGGGGTCCTTAAACTCATGTCTAATGCAAATTCCTGGTTACGTGGAACGCGGATAATGTCACTCTTTGACCCCGTGGAAAACGTCCAGAGCGGAGCCTGGTCCTCGCCAAGCGCGGCAGTGAACCCGTGTGAAGCATCCAGAGCACATACCGGACTGTGGGGTCCTTAAACCCATGGACTACGACGTCCTTAACCTTGACCGAGATGTCTTAAAACTAACAATGGACTGTGGGGTCCTTAAACCCATGGACTACGACGTCCTTAACCTTGACCGAGATGTCTTAAAACTAACAATGGACCGCAATGTCCTTAAACTACCCATGGACCGCAATGTCCTTAAACTACCCATGGACCGTAATGTCCTTAAACTAGAACAATAGAGCCCCGCATGCTCTTTTGTCGGATCTAAACGGTCCCGTTTAAGTTGATCTTAGCCTCAAAGATGGCTAACGTATCATTAAACCTTCAAACAGAGTGGAATATAAATCCCCCCCAATTAACTCCGGCTCGAGGGTACATCCTTGAACTCCTCCGACATCCGTCGTTGTAATCCTTCAACGTCGTCAGAGAGGTGACGGGTCCCGACGGCCACACATTCATGGACCACTATGTCCCTAAACTGGAACATTAGAGTCCAAACGCTCTTTTGTCGGATCTAAACGATCCCGTTAAGTTGATCTTGGTCTCAAACTGGACTAACGTATCCTTAACAAACGTTTGAGTTGATCTTAGCCTCGAGTAGGGCTGACGTATCCTCAAACCAAAACCCCCCCCAAACCCAAATCTAAGATAATACGGATTTAGATTAGTCCAAGCCCTACGGGCGACGACATAACTCAGTCTCCGTAAACAATCCACGGGCAACAAAACACAAAACAAACACCCACGACACGAAGTGACCATCTGGAGAAGGAGAAAGTTGTTACCGCAACGCGGTAGCGTAATTAACTGCAGGGGCTTGCGCCTGCAGGGAAGAGCGTCCCCACAATCAAAAACCCCTCAAACGAGGGGGAATCTGACGAAGTCTGCTACATCGGACGCATCCGTCTAAACCTTCGATACGTGGTGTCATAAATCAACTTGGCATCTTCGAAGAGGTGGACGGATAGCACCTATTAGCATCTACCCCGAATCTCAGGCAAGACGCGGTGTCGCGCCGTCTTTCGGAGGGGAACAATCCTAACGGAAATATACCGTTATTAGCATCATCACCTGTAGCAATTAACATACAACCTCTGTACTTACCATATAGATACGTCCCATCCACGTACATACCGGCCGACAGTGTGTGAAACCAGCCACACAAGGAGCAAAGCACCAGAAATTTCTTTTAAACCTGACACAGCCATCGACATCTGTTTTTGTGGTTTTTAATCAGTATACGGACCCCGGATTAGATTCTTTCATGGCTTCCATAAAAGGGACTAGTGAGTTGTATGAGTTTTCCCAATCCCCAAATATCTTGCATAATGCCTTTCTACGAGCATCCCATGCCTTCACATACGAAATCTAAATTTTGTGCTCTCCGCTGACGTAGAGTCGTATCTCTCAGGGAGTCATCGTCACATCTGTACGGATTAGTGGCATGATTAGTGAGCAAATGTAAGATGAAGTGCAATTCCTGTGATCTTTTAATATAATAGAATTGATACAAGTATGTTCTTGGTTGTATTTCGTGACCTTCCAAGCTTTGGCTTTTTTTGAACAACATGCATGCAATCTCCATTTACATTCAGGAGTTTTCGTACATACCACGGTATAATATGTCTTATTTGACTCTTCGGTTTTAAATGTAACATTTTTTTGAATAGCTCACGACTTCAGTTTACAAATAAGATCTCTTTTTTCCTGAAACATATCTCCAACAGTAACGCAATTTTCGTTTGCTACAGTCGCTTCCAAATAGGGTTCAGTATTTACTTCTGCCACGGCTAAATCTACCCAACTATCATCTTCCAGCGGATCGAGGCTGGGATCTTCTAGTTCGACAAAATCATTATCCGCAGCCATGTCATCAATCAATGCTACTTCATTCAATCCAGCGGCATAATCCACGCTATCCTCCCCTTGATGACCTTCACCAATTTCATTATCATCACTATCACCCATATTAATGTCACCCGTAGCAACATAAGGCTCGGGTGCAATATACGATAGTTGAGGTTGGTATAATGTGGATGGTTCGGGGTGAAAAGACCGGAAAGATGTGGACGGATATGCTTGGAATGCGCTACTTGGATCGTGTTGGAATGATGCGGGGGTATGGGAAAATCTGCGTTTAGTATATAAATTTTTCTTATATAATTTTTTCTTAATATTTTCGTATTACGAAGAATATAAACATAATCACCACTTGTTTCAGATTGATTTACCTTTGGAAGGTTATATATGGTAATCCTTGTTGTTCTTCAGGTGTGCATGCAACTGCAGCAGACGATTGGGAAAATCTGTATTTAATATATAAAATATATTAGTATTTTGGTATTACAAAAAGACGATTTATAAAATGTTTACCCTTGAGTTTGAAGGTTTGAATAATCATGTGTATAGCTGTATCCACCGAGACTAAATGTATCATCGTTAACCATCGGACCGTATCCCCAGGAACTACCTCCAGCATTATCATCAAAATTACCCGTTGGAGTGACATTTGATACTTCCAATTGTTCCTTCTGAACTAAAAGTTCAAAAGAATGCTGGGTGTTTGCCAGACCTAAATCTATCATCGAAGATATTGAAGTATCATCTATAATTTCAATCAATGCATTTCAACTAAACAAAGACCATATACAACTTAACTTAAGCTTAATTTCACGGGAATCGTATTTCGTGATTTTAAACACTTTATTCTCGAGTTCATTATAAGTCGTTGAAAATTCTAATCGCATAATTCTTGCGCACCCGCCCATATACTCGGGACCTTGTGCATTTGTCACAATCTGGCCATCGTATTTATATACAACAAATAAACTTGAACTTGCCATTATCTGCATCAAACAATATCAACCAAACAATAAATAAAAAACGTTAACAACTGATATAATGATTATATTCATTGAAAATTAAATAAACATTAAATTAAATTTACATACATTTGAATTTCGACAGATAGAGCAATAGGGATAGAGAAAATGAGAGGGCGGGTTTCGTTTAAAGGGGTGCAGATGAGATTTTGTAGGAGGTGCAGATGAAAATCAGAGCAGAATGGAGAGCAAATAGGAGGAGGTATGATAAGTTTTTATAGGTATTTGGTGGTAAAGGGGTCACGGGTTCTTGAAACCCGCTATCCCCTCTTGACAACACACTGCGGGAGGGAATAGATGGGTGATTTCACAATACAAAGGAAGATAAAGGGGTCACGGGCTTGTCTTGAATTAAGTAAAATTATTTAAAATATTAAGGAAGGCGTTTTCCAAGAACCCGCCCTCTACTTTTTAAATGAGAGGGCGGATTCTTGGAACCCGCTATTCCCTTCTGACAAATTCGATTTGACAATACAAGGGGTCAGAGTCATGCGCTATTGGGTTAAGAGTCACGGGCTATTGGGTTAAGTGAAATTATTTAGATTTCTTATTTTTAACTAACAGGGCGGGTTTTAGGAACCCGTTGTCCCTTTTTCGCAAACACGGGTGATTTGACAACACAAAGGGGTCACGGGTCACGGACGTGTCTGGCAAGAAAATTATTGAAGGAGGGCGTGTTCTAAGAACCCGCCCTCTCCTTTTGAAATGAGAGAGCGGGATCTTGGAAGATGGACTGAGATTCTTTTTGAAAAAAAACAAAACCTATCTATTTTAAAACAAACAAAAACTCCAGAATTATCACATCTTCTTTTTTTAAAACAAACAAAGGTTCGTATTATCACATCTCCTTTCCAAAAAAGAAGATGTGACAACACATAGATATAGATTATTTTTTAAAACAAACAAAAACTCCAGCATTATCACATCTCCTTTTTGAAAGGAAGATTTGACAACATATGAGATTTTGTTTTAAGAAAAAACAAAAGCTTTCTGTGGGCAAAGGTGAGGGCAGGTTCTTGGAACACGTCCTCCTTGCCCTATAAAACCCGGCTTCTTTGCTCTGATTTTCACTATCTCTGTCCAAACTCCCTTCTATACCCACCAACTTTCTCAATTTTTCAAGTAATTGTAATTTCAAAAATATTTCAATGGAGAATCAACCATTCGACAAATCACTGCTCGTAAATCAAAACGAGCATAGATCTTTCAGTATATTACACGAGGAGGAAATATTCAAAACTTATTAAATTTGTTTCAATTGCGCATTTCTTTTAATTCTAATATTTGAAAATAATATGAATAAATCTTGCAGGGTGGAGATAATCTTACAGCGGTCAGTCATAGTTCTGACAAGTGGCAAATTACAGATTATCGTATAATCGAGCGGATTCGAAGAGCCGGATTTTATGAAGTTTCATTACTTCGTCATATCTAACTCGACCACGGTCTCGTTGCCTCTCTTGTTGAGCGTTGGAGAAAAGAGACTCACACTTTTTATCTTAGATGGGGTGAGGCCACTATCACACTCCAGAATATTAGCCTTTTACTCGATTTACGGGTGAATGGACTTAGATTAACTGGAGGTACGATTGTGGGTCCAGAAACCGAGCACCCATATTGGGATACATATATTGAGTCTGCTCTTGGACAGGTATAATTCGTAATTTTTTTAAATAAAAAGTTTAAGTATAATACAGTGATATTAATTAACAATTAATTGTAAAATTCAGGTGCCAGGAGGGTATACTAAGGGGTATAAGATCAGTTTAAACTGGCTCAAAGATACATTTACTAATATCCCTGATAAAGCTATCGATGATGTCTTGGATAGACATGCACATGCCTACATTCTGTACATGATCGGTTCTTGGTTGATGCCGGGCCAATCGGCAACGCATGTCCATCCTTTATACCTTGGGTTTCTTACGGACTTTGATGTGTGTAGCCAGTATACTTGGGGAGCAGGGGTCCTGCCCTATCTTTACAAGAAACTAGATAAGGCATGTGCTCCTACGAAGAATAAAATTATGTAGCTGCATTACATTACTTCAGGTACATAATATTTTTTAATAGCTTGGCATTTGTAAAATTGTAATATTGGTTCTTTCTAATGTTATGACACTTTATATATAGATTTGGTTTTGGGAACACATGTGTATGGGAAGACCAGATCGCATTCATATTTTTGTCGTGGATACCCTTGGAAAGGCTCTCGGCTCTTAGTGGAGTGGCAAGAAATCTTATAAGGTTGCTCGTCGAGTACTTAAATATTATAGAGATGAGTTGGATCGCATGGAGGCGATTCAGGTAACCATACATTAGACAATTAATTTTGTTTATTAATTTAGCTTCATTACAATTTTTGTACTATATTATTTACGCAGTTCACGTGGACGCCTTATACAGTAGATTATCTGCAAGGATTACCCGGCATCTGTATCGAAGGAGAGCCGGTTTGGCGGGCTCGATTCCCACTACTGTGCATTAATATCGTGGTCATGCACCTACCGGACCGGGTGTTGCGACGGTTTAGTAGATTGCAACATATTCCTGTTCCGCCGCCTGCGCCTATGACAATAGAGAGAGACATGCGATAAGGAAAGACGGAGCGTGATTATAGGGAGCATCATCATCATTATTTGCTGAGATGGGAAGATAGGCAGCGTAATATTTCCTTACAGCAAATATGTGACCAAACAACTACCAACGCTGCAGAAATATATCTACAATGGTATAAGCGTGTAACTGTAAGACATTTTTCTGCTCCCCCTAACGACTTTCCAAACATTCGGCAGTACGAGCCTAGAGGCCATGTGGAACGAGAAATGGTAAGTTAAATTTTTTAATTTAAATTAGTTTTTAACATCCGGGGGTATGAGTCAATAATTATATCTTATTTTTAATGTAACGACAGGCTCATGGGTTGTATCATATACAATCATTGATACAGGATCCATATCCGACTGATGCTGGTCCAGATACTCAGGCTTTATTTTCTGCTGTAGACTTATATATTAGTGGTATATTCAGTTCATATCATATGCTTCCATATTTATCGCCATCGCTAGAGCCGCAGTATGAGCCGGCACCAGAGCCACAGCATGAGCCGGAACCAGAGCTGCGGCATCAGGCGGATCCAGAGCAGTGGGATCAGTGGTTCGAATCACCATACTGTCAGCAGCAACCCTGGCATATTGAACAAGCGCAACAACCGGAGCAACGACAATCTTGGGGGACAGGTTTTGCGCAACAACAGCTGTCTTGGGGGTCAGGCTTTGCGCAACAACAGTCTTGGGGAACAGGTTTTGCGCAGCCTTGGAGGGCAGGTTTTGTGCAGCAGCAGCAGTATGAAACCGGGACAGGTTTTTCGCAACAACAGCCCAGTTGGGAGACAGATTTATCGTCCTACATACAGTTGTTGGGAGGCAGCACATATCCGACACATGTCCCACATTCAGGACTTGCGGAACAACAGCCTGTCCAAGACGATACTGAAGACGGAGCAGAAGATCCGCCGCCATATACCCAAGACAAGGGAGGGTCGTCCAGTTATCCCAAGAAGCATAGGCTTGTGTCAAGCCTCCTCGAATTGGGAAACGGAAACGAAAAGCGATAATTGTATATTTTTACAAATGGATATCAAAGTGTCCAATTCTTTTGATGGATTCATTTTGTTAATGAAGTGCATACAAGATTCATATTTATATTATGATCTAAATATTGAATTATTTCTATATAAACTGTAATAACACTTGTCACAGCGTCCGTAACAAAAACAATAATCTTATTATTTATTCGGTTTTTTAAACGGAGATTTTTAAAATTCTTTTTTGATTTATTTTAATTTTTAAAAATTTTAAAAATTCTTAGACGGGTTCAAGGAACCCGCCCCCACCCATGCCCATAAAGAGGGCGGGATGAGACCTGATAAGGCGGGTTATGGGATCCCGCCTTTAATAAACCGTCCTATTCCGCTAAATATAATTTAAATTATATTATTTTAATAATTTTAATATATATCCACCCTATTTCGGAAAAAAAAAACCCAAAGATTTATCCCATCTTATATTTTATACCCATATGCATCCTTTAGTTTTTCCAGTATGGGACTAAATGTTAACATTCTCAACAAGCCGTTTCTAATAAGTTATCATTGGATTTTTCACTGCAATACCCTTTATCCGCCTACGCTCCAGTCACAAAGCTTTTTTGTGATCGGCATTTTACGGACAAAAATATTCCTCTGTTGTGATAATTTGGCACCCCTCTTCCATTCCAACCCCGTCTTCCTCTCGTCTGTCCTCTGTTCAACCACCTCCTTCCCTCTTTTAAGATATTTTGGTGAAAGCAGCCATTGTTGATGATATTTTTGAATAATTCCCCCGGTAAATAATTGCACTAAGTTGTTGTTCGTCTTTTTTTCCCCTTTCCTTTTCCCTACAGAGAATACAGTGTGAGTCTATATATCTCTACTATCATAACTAGAACACATAAAGAACCAGTTGGACATAGATCATGCAATAAAACATTTTTTTCCAAAATGAGGCCGATTCAATTCACATGGCAGCCGTAAAAATAAAAAAAATAAAAATATAGAAAACACAAACTTCCAATTTCAATTCAATTAAAAAACCAATGAAAAAAAAAAGAAATTTTCTTTAATTATCAAGGTGTAAACTTTCATCTTTTAAATTCCAAAATTAAAAAATATATCCTTTAGTTGCATTTTCCTTTTGTTAAAACTGCAGATACGGACAAGTAGCTACAAATTTTTATGTAAATCAAAATTGTCATCACATTACTTTTCCTCTCCATGTGCAATGCACTTGCAAAATTCTTTGCCAAAAAAGTCTAATATTTATAAAGAAAACAAACTTTAAAAAGGGACAAAATTGCTTACCCTTTAACTAACAGACATTTATCTTTTCTAGCTTTAATGATTATACCATCAAATGATCATGAAGCTTTCGCCTGCAAAATTACTCCTCATGGGATGAAAATTTTCCATGCTCATTCTCACATAAATGTAAATTTCAATTATCATCGTCTAAGCATCATCAGAATCCCTTCAAACTCGAATATACATGAGTGCCACTGTAGCATATTGGTAAAACAAGATGTGTATAATAAAATAAAATAAAATAAAAGGCTGATAATATCGAGTTGATAATTCATTTCTGATAAAAACTAATTTTGATTACAACCCAGACTTTAAGACATATAATTCATATCTAAAAGGGAAAGCCATATACATCAAGGTTCAGAAGCTTTTCTTATTTATATCCATCAGATTGTGTATGGCGATCTCCATCTTCAGGATATGATTTTTAAATAATCACACCATGCCAATCTTTTCAATTGCAACTATTTCTCCTAGGAATCAACCGAGCACGCAACGGATACTTCTTCACAACCGTAAACTCCAATTTCTCCGACAAATCGACCTCATATCCCTCCGCGGCAATCCATTCGAACTCTCGCACCAAATTCGCCACGAAATACTCTAAATGCAACATCGCAAGCCCGAGCCCCGGGCAAATCCGTCTCCCGGCCCCGAAAGGCATCATCTTAATCTCTCTGCTGCCCGTTATATCCACCCCTTCGCCGTCGCCGCCCTTTAGATACCTCTCCGGCCTAAAATCCATAGGGTCTTCCCACACCTTCTCATCCCACCCCATCTCCGCCACCATGAAATTAACCGACGCGTTCTTCGGTATGACATACCCTTCGATCTCGACCTCTTCAGTCACGGCGTGCGGCAACACGAAATGCCCGGGCGGGTGCCTCCTCAGCCCTTCCAGAACCACCGCCTTCAGATACGGCATCCTGTGCAGATCCTCTTCTTGAATTCTCCCCTCGGCTCTTCCCACCGTGCCCTCGATCTCTTCCATCAGCTTCTTCTGTATGTCTTGATGCTTCACGAGCTCTGCCATGATCCACTGCAGCGCAGTCGAAGTGGTGTCCGTGCCTGCGTTTAGGAACTCTGAGCATAGGCTCACCATCTCGTCTTCCGTCAAATTTCTCCCCCCTTCTTCTGGAAGCTTGATATCGAGTATCGAGTCCAGATACGAGTATACGAAGCTCTGTTCCCTATCTTGCTGCCTCTTCCTATGCTCTCTACGTGAATTTATCAAAGGCAGAAACACCTCCTGCTGCTTCTGCCTCATCCCCAGAGCAGTCTTCCACCGATTCGAAAAAACGTACTTTGATACCATCGGAAAGAAAGCGAAAACATTGAGCTTCCTGACATATAACAGAAAGCTTCGATTCACCGTCTCGATTTCCCTAATATTTTTCTCATCGAGCTTCTCTCCAAAACACATGAGCGCCAACAAGCAGAACATCGCAAACTGAAGGCTATCCTTGGCAGCAACACTGCCATCTTCAGAGGACCGGGATTTCTCGTTTAGGTGGCTAATTAGCACATCAAGGACCCAATCACGACCCTCGCTATAAATCTTGATTCTTGAAGCTGTCAAGATCTCTGAAATGAGATTGCGGCGCAAGAGGCGCCATAAGGAACCGTAGGCAGCAGAGGAGATGTTGTGTTGGTTGCTGGATATAAATTTGGTTGCAGGGAGAGCAGCGGGCCGATTCGAAAATGAGGCGCCGTGTTCGATGAGAGCTTTGTGGGCGATGCGGCGGTCGAGGATGAAGATGGCGGGGCGGGACCCGATGTGGAGCGTGATGATTGGGCCGTGTCTCTTGAAGAGGTTTCGAAGTAGCGGTTCGATGTCGGGGAATGAGGCTCGAAGCCATAGGAGGTTGCCTAGTATGGGGATTGCTAAGGGCCCTGGTGGGAGCTTGGAGTTCTTGTAATTGCTGAAAATAACCCAGTACAGGGTTACAGAGATGAAGACGGAGATGAAGATGAGGAACAAAAACTCCATCACCATGTTTGTTGTTTGCTGGGACTGAAGATGAGGTTTATCTTGATTCGAGTATTTGGCTTTTATCAAAACCAACCACAGGAGTTGCCTGGTCTAGATTGTGAAAATGAAAGAGGGACCGACCGCTAATATTTACTTTCTAGCCCTCCCAAAACTTGATATTTACTTTTTATCCCCGGCCTCTCAAACTAATAAAATACATCATTTTACCCTCCTTTACGATTTCCGTCAGAAAAACCCCGTTAACTTTAGCTTTAACATTTCTTTATAGATTTTAGGTTTATCATTTACCAGAATACAACAAGTAAGACCGCGGAAATAACTTCTGCAGTCTTACTTGTTGTCTTCAGGTAAATGATAAACCAAAATTCAATAGAGAAAAGTTGAAGCAAAAGATAATCGCGGTTTTCCTGACGGAAGCCGTGAAGGCTTCTTACTTATTGTCTTCAGGTAAATGATAAACCTAAAATATATGGAGAAAAGTTAAAATTAAAGCTAACGGGGGTTTTTCTATCGGAAATCGTAAAGGGGGTAAAATGAAGTATTTTATTAGTTTTGGGAGGTAAAAAGTAAATATCAAGTTTTGGGGAGTTAGAAGGTAATTAGCTATGTTTTGGGGGGGCTAGAAATAAAAATCCCTCAACACTATTAGACAGTTGACCAATGTTGACCGTAAGAATTGGTAGCTTCTTGTAATTTAGAAACATTTTCGTAGTTTTCTAGGATTGGCTGAAACCTTTTGGGAGTTTAGTAAACTTCACCCTAAAACTTATGGTTTATCATTGACCTTATTATTACAATAAAGATGGGACCTGGTTTTTGTACATTAGAAGTGCCGGAGAGGTTGATGCGGGAAAACCGGCTGAGATGGTTTGGTCATGTACGACGCAGACCTATGAAAGCACCGGTTCGACCAATGGATATTATCGATATAAGCAATATCAAAAGGGCGAAAAGGAGACCGAAGAAAACATGGATGGAGGTGATACGAAAAGATATGGTTGCCAAAGGCCTCAATAAAAGTATATTGTTCGATAGAAGTGAGTGGAGGCGGAGGACTCATGTGCTGAACCCGGCGTGATTCTCATGTTGGTTCATGTAGCCTACCCAATATACTTGGGATAAAAGGCTCAGTTGTTGTAGGAAGTGCCGGAAAGGCTCTTCTATTATTGCTTTGGAAAGGAATGGTGGGGCACGATTACTCGGGTTATGCTCTACATTAATTGTGCTCTTCGCATGCCCACGAATGTACATGAAAATGGATTTCGGCATAAATAACATTTTAACTAAATTAATGGCTTGTGATATATGTTAATGAATTGCATATGGAAACAATATTCAATAGTGCAAGTTTCTTTGGATCATAATAGACAATAATGCAAAAAATGTACCTAATAGCTCTAAAAATTTGTCAATTGCTGGAGATCGAAGAAGGGAAGCATAAAACAAGATGAACATAATGCCATTATGTAAAAATTGATGGATACAAGTGGCAAGGAGTGAAAATTGGCTACAAAAATACAGAGCTAAAACAACAAAGGTCAGAGAATATGACATTGTTTCCAAAATGGAATATATGACCTTTTTGGGTATTGCCTTTGCATTGATGCATCGCGTTATGGTACATGCCCCGCTAGCCCCAAAACTCACACAAATGTATGTAGTAGAGAGCAGTTAGATTCTATTGACTATCAAACATAGCTTTTGAGCTTCCCTCATGATTTGGCCCGAACTGTTTGGCGAATGGATAGAGTTGATCATCAAATAATCCTCACTCCGTAAAACTGAGCCATATGACAGCAATTCTAGGGTTCTAGCTAGGGATGTAAGCGGATAAGATACAGGGCACATATAGGTGTTGCCATATTTGATATCCGTATCCAGTAGTTGTCTACGGATTCAAATACATATACAAACAATTATCCGGAAATGAATGGTGGTATCCGTATGCGATAAAAGTCGGATACAAGTATGAATCGGATATTCGAAGTACTATTAAATTTTATATCTGTATCCCGTGGCCGTTGGCAAACGCCTATACGAATGGGGATGTCTTTTATTTATTTAAACCAACCACTTTCGGGGATCAAACCCATGGCCTCTCACGTTGGAGAGGAAATTGGTACCAACTGAGCTAAGCCTTGTTGGTTATGAATGGAGATAGTCATCAGAGATGCAAATTACTATCCGTACATCTACATAGTTAGCTCTGATTATCCATATCCGTTTAGGTCTACGTTTGCATTTGAATTAATTTAACAGAGGAATTAACACTAATAAAAAATGCAAATTTTTTTGTCGGGATGATTGTTTACTAAGAGCAATCCCTAGAAAACGTTGAATAAAGCTAAAAATCACCTGAAGACCCGAAATTTCCCGAATTGGAAAAAGCAGCTGAGTGTTTGTATCTGCTTCGTCCACTACTCGATCTCAGAATCTACGATCGTCGCCAAGGCTCCATTTTCCCGCTGTCAAAACACCCGGCCTCGAAGTGGAAGTCAAAACCAGGAAATTTTTCCTTTGTTACTTACATAGTAACTATATCTAATAAAGTCATACAAACTATTTAGATATCACAGGAAACGGTTTAGATATTACATTTAACTGTTTAGATATCGCTGGCTACTACTTAGTTATTGCAGAAAACTAGATATAGCAGGCAACCACTAGATATCACAGCTTAGAGTTTACTTGACGACCAGGTGGGGTTTTTTTCACAATGGAAAAAATGCTTGGGGGTTTCGACAATTTACCCTCTTTTATACCCCTTTGTATCTTGTATATTTATATATGTATCCCTTTTAATCTATGTATTTGCATATTACCTCTTGAAGTCGTTTAAATAGTTATAACATGGTAACTTTTCTCTGTTATTTGGTCAAAAACGTCACCGTTTCTGGCTGCAATGATAAACCATTTTTTGGGTCTATTTAGTTAAAAAGATGAAATTAAATATATTTCTATTTTTCTCAGTTCATTTTTATTAATTATATATAAGAATTATATATATTTTTCAAACTTTTACTGATTTATTATTTTGATCATCTCCTTTATCGCATCACATCTCCTATGATATAATCCTAATAATTATGAACGCTCGAGTGACAGAATTTAGCAATGAAAATACAGAATCGCGTTAATATTAGAAAATAAATATAGTGTACTTAGCACTAACTAAGCTATTTCATCTTCATGCACATTCACTCTAGGTTTTTTTCTGAAAAAAAAAGTATGTTTTCAGGGGGGTATATACAAATACAAAGACCGGATAAGGTGTATATATATAAATACAACAGATTACAAGGGGTATATGTAAAGAAAGAGTCCCAGTTTCTCTAGGGTGAGGCTTAGGTAGCCCATGGTTTAAACTGGACTTGAGTTATAAGGCCCATATTAATCAGTGTATGAATCAAATGTGATCAATTAATAATGGGATGTGAAATTAATTCCTATATTTGAGTTAGCACTATGGTTTTTCAAATTTTTTATGGTTCTCAAATTTGATTGATGTAGGATATATTATCTCAAGTAATAGCAAACCGTGGAATTTAAGTAGAAACCAACGTCATATAATTATCCGATGTTACAGATGCAATGTATCCAAATAATGGAGGATAGAATAGATCTGGAAGTGTGTGGGCAGCTCTCGAGCAATGACACTGTGTGTTCTATGTTTGTACGTCTCTCTCTCTCTTATACGGCCGGCCGGAGGATAAAGGATATTTTCATCGTGTGACCAATTTATGTTGGTATTTTTCAATTTTGAATAATTTGAAGGTTGGTTAGAAAAGAAGAGGTTAAATATATGTAGCAATTGAGCAGAGAGATATAGAAGCAATGTTGGTTCAAAGTTTATCAATTAATTAATCATTCTCAAGTTTCATTTCTTCTGACTAGAATTTTCTGTCTAACTATTATTAGTTAGTGGATATATATAATAGATTATGAATAGTACATAATAAAAAAGACTCATAATGTAAGAAAAAGACACTGCATGTTTATTCCTTTCATATGACAAGAATTCATATCTACATGTATGAACAAGCCATTGCAGTTCATTCATTTTATATGTCAAAACACTTTCCCTTGTAGATGAAAAGGTTGAAAAAATTGATTAGTGGGAAATAAGTATGCATCCATTCTAACTCACATTCTAATAGATTTGAGGGTTTGAATCATCCAATTTTTTCTTTTTTGTCGAGTGGCCGTATAAGAGCTGGAAATCTTGAACCCCGAGACCTTAATTATCAGTAGGTTATATATAGTAGCACCTGCTCTTCTCAAGTAATTCAGTAGCGAACTCTATATATCTTTCTTCGTTTACCAAAATCTTAGAAACGTTCAGATTTTACTTAGAGTCAACTCAAACGATCGATCATATGAGTTGTCCAGCCACCTAATTTGCATATTAATTCTTCTCCATTAATGCACAAAGAAATATAGCTTAATATTTGGCAAATTCAACTACTCTTTGACTAAATCCACACCTAGCTACATCCATGAGAGAATTTAATGCTTAATGGGACGACACAAGCTAGCTTGGGGTCAATCTAAAAATCATAAAGAATTAGGTCACGTAGTTAATATATATATATATATATAGAGAGAGAGAGAGAGAGAGAGAGAGAGAGAGAGAGAGAGAGACCAAATAATTTAATTTATGGCATGCACCGACGAGTAATTTTCCTTTTCTTCACTCACAAGAAACATAATCACATATATTTACGTGTGAAAGTCATTTGGCGTGGTCTCCTGCCTCTTTTATTAGGCACCAATTGAATTTTAAATCCTTTTAACTGTTGGATTTGACATTTTATTTGATTGACTTTTAAATGAATCCTTAAAATATTCCGGTAACAGGGTTAGATGTTTATGGGTTGTTTTACATCATTTCTCCGCAAATCTCATCTTTTTTTCTCTCTTATCATAGGTTTTCCAAACTCCTATTTATATATGATTTATGCCGTATTTCTTCTTGGCTCTTCAGATGACCAAGTTTTCTCGTGGTTAGGATTTCTCAACGAGAAAGAAAGAAAAAATTATACTCGAGGTTGGTAATATCATTATCAGCGTTGATAAAAATATATATTGGCAAGTTAACTAGGTTTTGTATGAAAATAAATGTTAAACAAGAAAATACGTAGCAACTTTAGAGAACTAAGGAAGTAATATTAAAGTGGTAAGGTTTAGTTGAGCTTTTTTTGAAAAATAACTAAAAAGGAATTTTATGAGAGGCATAAGAAAACCCCATTCTTATATATAATAACATGCCTTCACATATGCACTTGCATGTTGGAAGACGCAAAAAAAAATTGTATTGCATATAAAATGGAAAAAAAATTTAATTTACAGAGCCCGTATACAAAATTCATGTCTTGATATCATTCATTATAAATATATAATGAATGATATCTTCTTTAGGGTTTGTTAATATGGTCGGCTGGGATGTTATATTATGTACATAACTAATCTTATTTATTTAAAATATTTTTTCAATATGGCGTCTTTTCCCACTTTTTATATCAAAATTATTTTATAAAAATATAATAATAAATAATATCAATCTTTTTGGTGTAATGTTAATTAGATGGCTTTTTTTTGTATTATCATAGTTTAGATAGTATAAAAGTTCTCGTTTTTATTGTGCTATATTGTAGCCACAGAAATGTTAATATCTATAAAAATTGGCATGCATTTATTTTCCATTTCTAAAAACTCTAATAATATTTTGGGGTTAATTGCACAAAACACCCTATAGTTTATCCAGTGTGTTATACCCCTCAAGTAATTTATTGGCATAAACACCCCTTCTCCTAATCGATGAAACCTAAAAAAATGCTCAAATTCCGCTCTGAACAACAAAAACAAGTTCGAAAGTAAAAGTAGACATTCATTTTACTTATTTAGAATTAATTTCGATCGATTAAAAGCAACTTTTAGGATTCCGAGTCTTCAGACCGATAAGCGCAAGAGGGGCGTGTCCATGCCAATAAATTACTTTAAGGGTATAAGTGCCGTTCAAGATAAGCTATATGGATGTTTTGTGCAATTAACTCTAATATCTTTAAGGACATTTTGAAAAAGAGATGTTTCCGAGAGAGAGGACATTTTGAAAAAGAGATGTTTCCGAGAGATGTTTCAGAGACACAGAGAGAGAGAGAGAGAATTTATCGACGTTTTCCCCTTCTTTTTACATCCTTTTCTCTTAATTAAAGTAGAGGTCATTTACATTTTAAAATAAAATCAACTACAACCTAGAAAGTTTGGGTTATAAGAATAGAGATGGAGAAATTATTTGGCATACCAGATGCAATGCATCCGAGCAGAAAAGAGAAAGAGATGGAATATCTCAGTCATCTTTGGAGCAACTTTGTGGGACGGGTTCACACTGATATACTTCTTTCTCTCTAATAATCGAGTTCACTCTGATCTACCTTTTTTGAATATATCGTTCGGCTATATTTAAAATCTGAGCAGCTTTGATACCGTCTTTTGACAAAAGTTACAGCTTTTTTATTACTAAATTTTATTTACAGCTTTTGTAACAAGATGACGTGGGTGCACACATAACCAAACACGCGAGCTAGCAAAACCTTAGAACTTTGAACAAGACTAAAATTCTAAAATATTGAAAAGCAGAAAAGTTGAATAAACTAAGCAAAAAGTAAGAGGTTTTTTTATTTGACAGTCAAATCCTTTTTAGTTAGTACTACCACTTCCAAACCTGGCCTTTTCAAACGAGTACGTGGCTGCCTCAGCTGGAGGCAAACTGTATAAGAAAAAAACAAGTCGGAACAAGAAAACAATTTCAAACAAGAAAGGGAAAAGAGTTGAAATTTAAACTAAAATTAATGCTTTAGTTGGTAGAAATGAAGAAAAATTAATGTAAGCTCCAACAAAAAAATAAGGGGTTATTGTCACCAACATGGTGATGATGCATACTCGTCGGTTATGTTGGTTTACCTACTCCATAAATGTTGGGTTGTTTGGTTGCTTCAAGGGCAGGATTGACAAGGATTGGAAAGGCTATGACATGGTACCAGGGCTGCATCCAGATCGGATACGGAACGGAACAAATATAAACAATACCATAGACGAATTGAGATATGTGGGATTAATGGTCCCACAATGGAAAAACTAAGAGAGATACAGAGGTGTAAGATATAATTGCCCCCCTCCCCCCACCACAAGAATGCTCAAGTCTATTTAGATCTGAAAGTCCGTGTACTCTCTAAAACATACATATAAATTACAACGCTCCTCAAATATCAAAACATTAAAAATAACAAGTCTTATTTAAATCATATAGTTACTTAAAATATATGAATAAATAAATATGCTGATCACATTAATATGTTATTATATGTATTACCAGCCTATTTCACGTATTTTGAAGACAAACATATTGAAATAATATATCAGAATTGTTGATATGCCATTTCGACCGATTCGGGCTAGTTTTGAATACTACATATATAGTACCTAAAAGTAATTCAAAATACCACCAAGCAATGCTTACAGCTTCAAAATGATTTTACAAATTTTTTAAAATAATTTTTAAAAAAAATTAAGGCAACATGCCGCACATTATTACCGACTATGTCCTCATAGGTGACATGAACGGTATATTGAGCAACATTTAGATATTATTTTATTTATATTATAAAAAATCCAAATCTTGAATTTTTGAGATTTGTAAAAATTTGTTTGTGGGTTTTGTACGTAATTTCAAAAAAAATTTGAACATTTTAGAAACAGATGATGCTCGATATCGGCGATCTCCCAGATCATGACACGTGGCAGATGACGTGTCCCAAAGCATGCAAGAAAGTTCCCACATGGGCCGACCGGGCCACCCCTGTACCTGACCTGCAAGCACAAGCTGGCTCAGCTCAGAGCCTCCTGCAAATTGGTCTCCTCGGCCTCTCAGCTCGCTCCCGAGCTACCACAGGACCAAGATACCTCGATCCTCCCGCGCGTTCCCGAGCTCTCCCGCCGAGGCCATCTTCCCCGGTCCCTCCGACCGGCCAACTCCACCGCTCGCAGGCGTAACCGTCGCTCCGAAATCTCGCCATGCGCAGATTCTCCGCCGGCAACATCCCACGTTCCACGCCATCACGTTCCCCATTAACGGGCGATCCGCTTATTACGCGGGCGTGACGTCGGGAGCGTAACTGCCGGCGAGATTCTCGCGCCTGCTACTGTATCTGAAGGAGACCCGAAAAAGACCTCCATCAGTTTCTTTTGAGGAGATTGATGATTTGAGGAGTTTAGCGCCGAGTACCTGCAAAGAAGTCCCGGGATGGTTTGGTACAACCGAGGACCCTCCGACGATCAAGTTAGTACCAGATCTGAGCAGCGTAACGGCTAGGTGGAGTAAAAAATGCTTACTTGACCTCTCTGTGATGGAGGTTTATATAGTGGCGGCAGCACGCTGTAGCAGGCGCGAGAATCTCGCCGGCAGCTACGCTCCCGACGTCACGCCTGTGTAATAAGCGGATTGCCCGTTAATGGGGAACGTGATGGCGTGGAACGTGGGATGTTGCCGCCGGAGAATCTGCGCATGGCGAGATTTGCAGAGCGGCGGTTACGCCTGCGAGCGGTGGAGTTTGTTGGAGATAGTGCCCTCAGAGTCAATTATTGGATCACAGGCACGTGATTGCAATGATTGATGGAGGACCTGTCCCAGTAGGACAGTCTTACTCAAGATGATAGTATGTTATCTGGTTTATCTTTATCATCGTGTACTGCTTTAGGTGACCTTATAGGTCACTATTGCACGTTGATAGAGCCCCTAGGATTCTTGCTTGACTGCCAGCAGTATGAGGGCGATCATATACGTGGGAGCTGGTAGTCTATAAGTACATCCTTAAAAGGTCCCTAGTCGAGGGAGTTTCGAGACAGGGCATCGATACTCCAGAGTAGACTAGTGTATACAGTCGAGACCCCGACGAGGGGCGGTGGCCGGTCTCATAAGCCACTGGCGTCAGTTGGTTCACCTAAGATGTATACAGGTGCTCATTGGGTTATGAGTACACCGGACAGGACTCGCCGGGAACATGCTAGTTGGTCTTATACCTGACGTCAGATAGCAGTTCCCTGGTGACATGTGTACAGGTTAGTTCATCGACCTGAGATCGTCATTTGTCTCGTGTGAGTTCCCACTGTACTTTGATTACTACCCTACTACGCTCAAAGGAGACGTGCAGACAGGTTTTAGTTGGGTACAGTCCCGAACCACATGGAGGCAGTGAGCGGATCTGCAGGGGTTCGTCTCTCTCGGTATTGGGGGTGTGGTCGTGCTTTGTCTAGGAGAGCCATTACACGAAGTCCTTGGCCAAGGCAGGAGATTTACTGGTAGGTATTCCAGTAGTATCTCAGGGTGTTCTGGGCTACACTCCGACACGACTTGTACCGCTTTTTGGGGTCTGACTTTTACCAACCCCCTAGGCCCGCCATGCGATGCTCATAGACGAACGGACCGGACTGTACGGATATTGTCACTGACAGGCTCAGTAGGGTGCCAGGATGAGTTCGCTCATCGACGTCCCTTTTGGTCAATACCTGGTAGCCCATTACGTATGGCTAATACCTCTGACGTGTTAATGGTTAAATCCACAGCCAAAGTATTGACGAGTCTTTAGAGTCCCCCACAGACCGTTTTCTCAAGTTTCGGGCGAAACGCTGTAGAGGCCGTATGAAGATATGGCAGGGTTCGATCATGTACGTGCGGTATTGCACGGATCATGATCGGACGGATAATACTAGCGGGCTTTGGTTTAAGCCGGATCCTAGTATTGTACAGTGTAGATTTTGTCTCATTGCATTTGTATTCGGTCGGAATACAAATGCGGGTATGTATATACAGTAGCCGAGTTTCCTGTAATTTATTACGGGATCAATTTTATGAAGTTGCCAGTTTGCTTTCCGTTTTGGCCAATTTCCTTTGTTTCTTTCCTTGGCTGAAACTTGGTGGAGGAGGGCTTATTTGCAATTGTGCAAATTAGCATTGTGGAGGGTGGTCTTTGCATATTGTTGCTTCATGATGGTTGCACCATCATTTGACTTCTTCACTTCATCATGGCTTGACTTTTGTGGGGACATGGTTTTCATGATTAGTTTGTAGGGTGTTGGATTTGGTTGGTGATCATTTCTTCTAATGATCACCTTTCTCTCTCTTTCTTGCATGATAGCTTCCTCTCCCCTTTGACTTTTCTCTCACTCCAATTTCTCACTCATTCTTGGATGGGCCAGCCACTATTGAGGGAGTGAGGGAGGGAGTCATTTTGTGTGTGGCATTTTTGTTTCTCATTATGCTAGAAAAGACTCTCTAGTTCATCTCCAAAAAGTCTATTCTTCACCTCCACCAACATGGCAACTTCAACCCCTAGAGACACATAGTAATCCACACTTATTCTACAGCAATTTTTGGGCACGTCGGCTCGCCAACTTCATGCCCGAGTTGCCTCGGTCCAGAGGTAGGAGCTCGTAAAAGAACCCGGCGATGTGGTGCCCTTCCGACGAGGAGTTGAAGACCGAAGATTCCGCGGGGAGATCGGGACGACGACGAGAAGACCGAAGGACACAGATCGCTCGGTATATTTCTCTACCCCTTCTCTAGTTAGCTAGGATTAGATTAATGGCCCGATCCGGGATTTTAGTGCACGGTGGTGCCGGTTCAAAAGTTAAAGTAAAATATCGTTTCCGCATTTTTGGCCTCGGATTGATGGCCGGGGCGCCGCCGTGCACTTACAGAGTTGGTCGGTCGGAGTGACCGAGGAAGATGGCCTCGGTGGGAGAGCTCAGAAACGAGCGGGAGGGTCGAGGTATCTTGGTTCTGTGGTAGCTCGGGGGCGAGCTGAGAGGCCAAGGAGGCCAATTTGCAGGGGGATCTGAGGTGAGCCAACTTGTGCTTGCAGGTCGGGTACAAGGGTGGCCTGGTCGGCCTCTGTGGGCCCTTTCTTGCATGCTCTGGGACACGTCATCTTCCATGTGTCATGATCTGGGAGATCGCCGATATCGAGCATCATCATTAGCCCCCCACTCTCGTTCCGATCTATTTTGTGGGTCAGGTCGAGAGTGGACTGCTCGGTTCTCTCTGTGCGGCTTGGCGCTGGTAATTCCTTGTGGTGGATTGTCCGGGGATGACACGGCGTTCTTGTTGTCGCGCATCGAGTATGAGTTTATTCGGCGGGTCTTGAATCCGGGTCTTGGATCCGAAGGACACGGATCGCTCGGAAGTTACCCGCTGGGGATGCGCCGAGCAGGAAGGGACTCGGCGGCCTCGCGAAGAAGGCTTCAGATCTTCAGCGTCTGGTGGGCAGGAGGATGCCCATTGGGATGCGCCGAGCAGGAAGGAACTCGGCGGCCTCACGATGAGAGCTAGAGATCCTCAGCGTCTGATGGGCAGGGGGATGCCCGCTGGGATGCGCCGAGCAGGAGGGAACTCGGCAGCCTCGCGGTGAGGGCTTCAGATCCTCAGCGCTTGATGAGCAGGAGGATGCCCGTTGGAGATGCGCCGAGCAGGAATGTAACGTCTTGAAAAGTCGTTTTGGTGTTTTCAAGAAAATCGGTGAAAATTTGGTATTTTTCCGTAAATCATCTTTTTTGTTATTTTGCAGTTTAGGCCTAATTATACCTATTTTGGATAGATAATTGCTAGTTTTTAGTAGCTAATGAGTTACTTATAAAATTCTGGTTGTTTAAAATTTTTCCCTAATTTTTCAATTTTTAATATTATTTTAAGCCGGTAAAAAAAATACATTAAATTAGCGATAAATACAAATTTAAATGGGCTAATTTTAATCTTTAAAATCATGTTAATTAAAATATAGTTTGTAATATAATTTTTTAGTATTTTTTTTTCAAGTTTTAATTGGTTTTTATTATGGGAAATAAAAATATAATTATTTTGAGCTAAAACTTGCAAATATGGTATTGTGGGGGGTCTTTTTGCATAGAATTTTTCTGTAAAGTCTCTCACACTCACCCTCACTCCCCTTGTCCGGCCCCACACTATTGTAGCAGCCCAAGAATTTTCTTTCTCTCTTTTTGACCTTAAATCATGTGAGGAATGGGTTAAAAATGGTTTTATATATATATATATATATATATATATATATATATATATATATAAGGTAAGGGTATTATGGTAATATGAGAGGGTTGACTTAGACTTTTTTCCCCCACTTCCCCACACTTCTCCCCACTCCCTCACTGCTGAATTCCTGCAGAAAAAACAGCCTCAAATCTCCCCTCTTCTTCCATCAAAGTTCATCCAAAATTTGCTCCAAAAATCCACAATTTATTCAAAATTCAAACCAAATCTTTCATCCATTCTTATTAACCTTTCTTGTATGGATCTTGGATGCTAGGAGACCATCTTTGGAGTCAAAATTTCTTGCTAGATCTCTAGATCTAGAGGTGTAATCCTTACCCATTTAAATTCTTTTGGTTAGATTTCTTTAATTGAGTTGTTTTAGTGTAAATATTAGTGTTAATTTCTAGTCTACGTTTTAAAAGTTCATGGCTTGAAATTTTAATTAGGGTTTAGAAAACCATTATTGGGTTAATTAATTTATTTTGCTATCTAGTGTTTTACTAACCTAATCAATGGGGTTACTTTGCTTATGTGGCTTCAAATTATGCTAATCTAAGTTATTTTAGTGTGAAGTTTTGATTGCAATTGCTATTTATAAAAATCAAGAAAGGGTTTGCTTATGGAAATTTGGTTTTGAAGCATTGCTAGCGTGTTGGAAATTAGTGTAGTGGCTATCTATGGTTAACTTGGGTGTTTGCGCGATATTTTGTGCACTTTATCGCAAATCCGCGAAGTTTGCATGAATTTGGAAGTCTTTTGTGCTTACTAGTTTTTATTAAAATATTGTGGTGATGTATTTGTGATATCTTGATGATATTTTTAGCATATCCTATGAAATTTAGGATGTGTGAGTGCGGAATTTGGGTTAATCGGGTTTTAGCTTTGCCGGGCGCCCAAAACGACGATTCTAGTTAGTTTTGCGATTTTCGTGTGTGTTCCGCGCATCTTGTGCACGTTGTGCCTAGCTTGTGAACGTGGATATTTTCGTTTGGGATTTGCGTCGTTTCATGATATGTAACCTTATGTTTTATATTGATGCAAATTCCAGGTTCGGTCGCGGAGACTTCGGACGCGGCATGGAAAGGGAAAGCGGTGGTTAGACGTAGCTAGCGGGGATTCCGGTAAGTAGATGTAATATCTACGGGGGACTATCGTTTGGATGGCACAAGTCGCTCGATAGTTTAAGTAGTTAAAGATTTCTGGTGATATTAGTAACTACATCCATGCTTTATTTGACATACATATGCGAACACATTCTATAGGACACCTGCACCATTGCCAGGGTTTTTATATGCAGTACGGGCACTATTCATGCGTATACACACGCCCTGGTAATTGCCATGCCACGACACTAGATAACTTATAATCTAGAATATTGTCACCATATTTGATATCTAAACCTGTACTATTGCAATAAATCCTTAAAATAACATCGTAGAATTGCTATTCATGTGCATGTATATCATTATATCATTTGTTCATGCCTAGTCTATTAATCATACATTGTAACTTGAACATTAATACCGTATGCATCCATCATCATTGACGTATGCATTCATGATGATTTCTTGAGATTTATGATATTTCTGTATTTCGGGGGAAAGCCGCAAAATTTCTAAAACTTATTACCCTTTTTAAAATATGCAAAATTGCGGTTTTCTAGTGATGTGAGTGTCGTCCACCATGAGTTTGTTGTGGTTTTCGAGACCCGTTTCGAGGAGTTGGATGAACCGTCTCGGGTACATGGTGGGCCCGGTAAGGTACCCCGGGGCGAGAAGGTCGTGTTGTTGACGTTGAGCCTGGCAGGGGATAGATTACCTACCGGTGACTGTTTTGGCACGGCGGATATCCAGAGGATACCGACCGTGGCCGCGAGATGATGAGATATTGATATTTGAGATGGGTCAGCCGGACGACTGAGGCCAGAGATACTACGATATGGATATATGAGATTTGAGACAGTTTTGAGGTGTCGTTGCTGGACACGGATTCTGGTTGATTCTATTGGTATTGTGCTGATATTTCAAAAGAGATTCCTAAAGGAAAAATATGATTTCTTATACTTACACATGCAGATCACGAGTTGATTCATATTGCATTCATACCTGCTAGTATATTCATGTTGCATGCATACCTGCTAGTATATTCATGTTGCATACATACCTGCTAGTATATCCTGCCATACCTGTATTATAGATGCTAGGATGCTTGTGTGCAAACTTGCGATAGACTATATAGATATTATTTATTACTCACGAGTTGGCAACTCACCCCCATTGTGCCATAGCCTTTTGCAGGTCCGCTCCGTCAGTACAGTAGCGGCGGACGCACTTGCTTCTTTTGCCTCTTTTGCCTGGACTCGAGGCTTTTGCTCGTAGGTGGGTTGTATTATTATTTTGTACCACCTTGTATATTATTTGTATCTAGAGTACTCCATCTACTGTATCTACCAGTATTGTTGTATATTGACCTAGAGACGAGACTGTGAGATTTATGGGCTTTTTATGCTGTATTTTGGGGTCGAGCTCACTCGAGTCAACATGATGTTTTACTTGCACTTATTATGTTTATTTATGCACATTGCTGATTTACATTGCGTGGGATTTGTGACCGCCTTGTGGCGAAGAGCTAGCTCCCGCTTGGGGATGCCTTAATTGTTGTATTCATATATATTCTTGTTGTACCCATTTTGGGGGCCAGTATTTACAAAGGAGACTCTGCCGAAATTTTCGGAAAAATTGATATTGTTTTTAAAAAGGGCTTGATATAACTTACTTGATAAACTCGCTTTCAATTGATTGGTTTTTCCTTCACTCTTCTACTTATTTGGTTTTGATTTCTGGGCTTTGGCTTACTTATTTTACGGACGTCTTGAGACGTTTCGTAACTTAAGTGCCAGTCATGTTCCGTACCCTGCGGGTCGTGACAAGGAAGGAACTCGTCGGCCTCACGATGAGGGCTTGAGATCCTCAGCGTCCGATGGCCAGGGAGATGCCCGCTGGGATGCGCCGAGCAGGAAGGAACTCGGCGGCCTCACGATGAGGGCTTGAGATCCTCAGCGTCTGATGGGCAGGGGGATGCCCGCTGGGATGCGCCGAGCAGGAGGGGACTCGGCGGCCTCACGGTGAGGGCTTCAGATCCTCAGCGCCTGATGGGCAGGAGGATGCCCGTTAGAGATGCGCCGAGAAGGAAGGAACTCGGCGGCCTCACGATGAGGGCTTGAGATCCTCAGCATGTCTAATGGGCGGAGGGACGCCCGCTGGGATGCGCCGAGCAGGAAGGAACTCGGCGGCCTCACGATGAGGGCTTGAGATCCTCAGCATGTCTAATGGGCAGAGGGACGCCCGCTGGGATGCGCCGAGCAGGAAGGAACTCGGCGGCCTCGCGGTGAGGGCTTCAGATCCTCAGCGCCTAATGGGCAGGAGGATGCCCGCTGGGGATGCACCGAGCAGGGTAGTTGCTCGGTGGCCTCTTGGCAAGGGCTTTGATCCCTGTCGGTTGTGTTAGGAAGCTACCAACCGAGGATAGCCGAGCAAGGGTCGGGCTCGACTGCCTCCGGGAGGACTTTGATCCTTAGCATTGGAGGGGCCGTAAGAAGCCTACTAAGGATAACCGGGCAGTGACGCTGCATTGTTGCCTCTTGGTGAGGGCTTTGATCTCGGCGTCTTGGGTAGGCAACTACCAGCCTGGGATGACTGAGCGGGGTAGCCGCTCGGATGCCTCTTGCGAGGGCTTCGATCCCTGGCGTCATGGGTAGGGAGCTACCAGCCGGAGATGACCGAGCAGGGTAGCTTCTCGGTTGCCTCTTGCGAGGGCTTTGATCTTTCAGGAAGGGGACCGAGCAGGGTTACTGCCCAATGCCTCTTGGCGAGGACTTTGATCCCTGTTGGTTGTGGTAGGAAGCTACCAGCCGGGGATACCCGAGTAAGGACTCGACTGCCTCTGGGAGGACTTTGGTCCTTAACGTGGGAGGGGCCTGTAAGAAGACTACCAAGGACCCTTGGCCGAGCAGGGTTACTGCCCGGTGCCTCTTGGCGAGGACTTTTGTCCTAAAGGATAGCCGAGCTAGAGACCCTCGGGCTCGACTTCCTCTAGGAGGGCTTTTGATCCCTGTCGGTCATAGTAGGAAGCTACCAGCCAGGGATAACCGAGCAGGGTAGCTGCTGAGCTACCACTAAGGAGGACTTGGACCCTTAGCGTTGGAGGGGCCGTATGAGGCCATGCTAAGGATATCCGGGCAGTGAAGCTGCGCGGTTGCCTCTTGGCGAGGGCTTTGATCCCTGGCGTAGCGAGTAGGGAAGCTACTGGCTAGGGATAGCCGAGTAGGGAAGCCGCTCGGCTACCTCTAAAGAGGACTTTGATCCTTAACGTTGGAGGGGTCGTAGGAGGCCTTGCTAAGGATAACCGGGCAGACAAGCTGCACGGTTGCCTCTTGGCGAGGGCTTTGATCTCTGGCGTTGCGAGTAGGGAAGCTATCAGCCAGGGATAGCCGAGCAGGGAAGCCGCTCGGCTGCCTCTAAGGAGGACTTTGATACTTTATCGTTAGAGGGGCTGTAAGAAGCCTGCTAAGGATAGCCGGGCAGTGAAGCTGCGCGGTTGCCTCTTGGCGAGGGCTTTGATCCCCGGCGTTGCGAATAGGGAAGCTATCGGCCAGGGATAGCAGAGCGGGGAAGCCGCTCGGCTGCTTCTAAGGAGGTCTTTGATCCTTAGCGTGGGAGGGGCCGTAGGAGGCCTGCTAAGGATAACCGGACAGTGAAGCTGCGCGGTTGCCTCTTGGCGAGGGCTTTTGATCCCTGGCGTCGCGAGTAGGGAAGCTACCGGCCAGGGATATCCGAACAGAGAAGCCGCTCGGCTGCCTCTCAGGAGGACTTTGATCCTTAGAGTTGGAGGGGTCGTAGGAGGCCTGCTAAGGATAACCGGGAAGTGAAGCTGCGCGGTTGCCTCTTGGCGAGGGCTTTGATCCCTGGCGTTGCGAGTAGGGAAGCTACCAGCCAGGGATAGACGAGCAGGGAAGCCGCTCGGCTGCCTCTAAGGAGGACTTTGATCCTTAGCATTGGAGGGGCTGTAAGAAGCCCGCTAAGGATAGCCGGGCAGTGAAGCTGCGCGGTTGCCTCTTGGCGAGGGATTTGATCCCTGGCATTGCGAGTAGGGAAGCTACCGGCCAGGGATAGCAGAGCGGGGAAGCCGCTCGGCTGCCTCTAAGGAGGACTTTGATCCTTAGCGTAGGAGGGGCGTAAGAGGCCTGCTAAGGATAACCGGGCAGTGAAGCTGCGCGGTTGCCTCTTGGCGAGGGGCTTTGATCCCTGGCGTTGCGAGTAGGGAAGCTATCGGCCAGGAATAGCCGAACAGGGAAGCCGCTCGGCGCCTCTAAGGAGGACTTTGACCCTTAGGGTTGGAGGGGCCGTAGGAAGCCTGCTAAGGATAGCATTCTAATGGTCTTTCGGATTGGTTTTCCCGTCGAACAGAGAAACCTTCGGGGGCTCATTGCGCGAGGAGAACGTGAACAGCGAGCGGTCCCTTAGTAATGGCTTGGTGAGAGAGTCAGCGGCGTACCTTAGCCCCGTCACCCGTGAGGTGACCTTCTCGTCGTATGCCCTCGATCTTCTTCTTGAGGGCGTCGAGTCGGCCGTAGTACCCTGAGGATTCGGCATCTTGTGATCCCTGGCCTTTGCTGCCGGAGATCTGCGTCTGTGCGCGGCCCCGGTTCCTCTTGATGAGGTTCCTCAGATCCCCGGGCGAGGTGGCCCTCGAGCCACAATGGAGAGCCCCTTCTGTGCGACCCCGTCGAGGGAGGGGGTGTCGTTCATGGCCCTGGGGAACATGCGAGGTGATCGACATCTCCTCAGGGGGGTGAGGGTCGCGAGGAGGCTCGAGGCGGGGCGCTCTAGCGGCGGATCTTGGTATGGAGTCGTGGGGCGCTCAGCGGGCCTCAAAGAGTATCGGCCGTGAGATCTGTGGACATGGGACATAGCCTGCCCGTGGTCAGCTGGTGCGATGAGGGCAGAGTCTTCTGAAGGCAGAGGAGCGGCGATCAGGGGCCTTTGGCCCGGCCGTTTGGACGCGGATGAGCGCCTCCACGATGGACTGTAGTCGGGTCTATTCGGCCGGTGAGGGCGTTGATGACGGTCGCTGGAGGAGGTTCATCCGCGCTTCCGGTGAGGGGGTGGCGGCGGCTGGTACCTGGATCTTCAGGGTGATCGCATGCCATGTGGATGGAGATCAGAAGGCCAACTTTGTTTTTTTTGTGGAGTTTTAGTTTCCCACAGACGGCGCCAACTGATGGATATCCTTTTCGGGGTCTCCTTTAGATGTTGTCTTCCGTCGATCTCCCGGTGGATTTTGGAGGTGATCTTTTATTGCGTGTGGGTTTCAATGGGTTTTGAGGAGATTGATGTTTTATGGGATTTAGCGCTGAGTACCTGCAAAGAAGTCCCGGGGTGGTTTGGTACCACCAAGGACCCTCGACGATCAAGTTAGTACCAGATCTGAGCAGCGTAACGGCTAGGTGGATTAAAAAATGCTTACTTGACCCCTCTGTGTTGGGGGTTTATATAGTAGCGGCAGCATGCAGTAGCAGGCACGAGAATCTCGCCGGCAGTTACGCTGCCGACGTCACGCCCGCGTAATAGGCGGATCGCCCGTTAATGGGGAACGTGATGGCGTGGAACGGTGGGATGTTGCCGACGGAGAATCTGCGCATGGCGAGATTTGCGGAGCGGCGGTTATGCCTGCGATGCGGTGGAGTTGGTCGGTCGGAGGGACCGAGGAAGATGGCCTCGGCGGGAGAGCTCGGGAAACGAGCGGGAGGGTCGAGGTATTTTGGTCCTGTGGTAGCTCGGGGGCAAGCGGAGAGGACGAGGAGGCCAATTTACAGGGGGCTCTGAGGTGAGCCAGCTTGTTCTTGCAGGTCGGGTACAGGGGTGGCCTGGTTGGCCCCTGTGGGCCCTTTCTTGCATGCTCTGGGACACGTCATCTGCCACGTGTCATGATCTGGGAGATCGCCAATATCGAGCATCATCAAAAACAATCTTCATTCAAAACCAGTTTTGTAAATCAAAAGATTTAAAAATTAAAAAGATTTTCAAAAACTGCAAACCGGTGGCACATAAAACGGACGATCATTGTCCGTATGCACACACCAAAGGAAAAAGTTGATTTTACTTGATCTTTAAGGCATCAGAAAATGGTAAAAATCCGTCGACTGTGGCTCACATATAGACGATTGCGTGTTGTTGACGGTTTCAAAAAGATTTTCTTCCAAAACAGGCGTGCAAAACTGTCAAAAATGGCCAATAGGGCACGCATGCGGATGAAGATCGTCCGTATGTATGTCAATCAACCAGATTTTTCCAAATTTCGAAGATTCATCAAAATATTCGGTGGGAGGGCTATATAAGCCAATCCTTTTCTTCAGAAATTTTCATCCCTAACCACTTAAAGCTTTTAAAGGCAAAACTCTCTCTCTCTCTTTCTCTCTGAAAGTTCTGGTGTTCGTTGGCGGGAATCGCAGAAGCTCCGAAGATTTCGGTACCAGCGACACGGCGCAATCAGGCTCTTTCTAATATTTTTCTTAATCTCTTTATCATGTTTTTTATTTTGTTTTTCTGCATTCATAAAAAAAACATAAAAAACCAAAAATCATCTTTTTCATAAAATCAAATCTTTTTTTAAAATTAAAGGAGTATAGATAGATTTTTCCCTGGCCGCATGGCTGGTCGTAATATATCTTTCGGTTGTCAAGATGACTTGTGGAAATACAATTTTTCTTCAAATCTGGAACATGTCTTGCATTCTTCAGTTTTAATTGACCTTCTCTTGACGATTGCAAGATGATCGTCTCTTTGCCAACGATCTTGCACGGCTGACCGTTTTCCACCGTTATATGTCCAAGGACCATCTTGAACAAACTCGCTGAAGTGATACCGGCCTAAAGTGCAAAGAAAAGGATGCCCCCGAATCTAGAAACCCAAGTATCCGGATTTGTGTTGTCATTCGCCGATAGATAAATCCTCTGTTCCTCTTGTTCTTGTGTAGACACCACATTGGTTTCCTTTTCATCCGCCTTCTCATTTGAGCCTTTCTTTGGAGATTTGCAGCCACTTTTCTTGTGACCCTTCTTCCCACAATTCCAACACGCGTCTTGGATTTTTCTTTGAGATTTTTCTCGGCTTTTAGACTTGCCCTTCTTTCCCTTTTCCCTTTCCATCGTTCTAACATGATTCTGTAAGTCCATGCTACCTCTCCCGGTACTTTCGGGCATGCGGAATTTTGGTGAAAAACAATTTTCTAGAGGTGGTAACATGGACTCAAAACCGGATCTTTGTTAAACATCTAACTAACAAACCTAACTAGGAGTTGTTAACTACTCGGTTAGGGGGTTTTACCTTTCTTTTCTTGAACTCCTTCGTCTTCAAGCCTCGATGGTTGTCCGGATCGGCTTCACCCTGTCGTCTCCTTGCGCCGAAGATCGATCCACCTGAAAGCTTCTACCTTTGGCTTCTTCTTCGGTCTTTGAAGAAACTAGTTCACTCGGTTTACTAAACCTTGTGAACTAGAGTGAGTAGAGGAGAGTGTGTTGGGATTTTCTCTATGGTTCTTGGTTCTCAACACATGAGACAAGTGAACCATAGACTAAAGAGAGGGAGAGCAAGAGGAAGGGAGATGAGAGCTTAAGAACAAGAGAGAGAATGAAAATGATAGAATGAGCAAGACTTTTCTCACTTGGCTTCTCATAATCCAAAACCATCATCACAAAAAATAGTAATCAAGTATTGTGTAAATGGTTTAAGTCAAAATGGCTATATCATTTCATGCACTCATATTGCACAAGAGAACAAAGCAAGTAAAAAGTCTTTGCCATGAAATGATAGCCATTGTCATCATGATGGTCAACTAGTCCAACCTAGTCAACCGGTCAACAAAGTCAACAAGTCAACAAAGTCAAACCCCTCAACAACCATGTCACCACAATACTTAATTAATATTACTGTTAATTACATATCATATTCTCATTAGGTTTGAGCAAAAAGTCAATAGTCAACAGTCAACGGTCAACAACCCTAATGAGAATCACTCTGCCTCTGTCTCTCCGTCAACTGTGCATACACACCCGCATTCGCGTTCCGAGGAACACGAATACATACTAGATAAAACAAATCCCAAAACGTAAACTAGGATCTGGCTTAAACCCAAAGCCCTCTAGTGTTAACTGTCCGGACACTGTACGTGCACAAGTGCACGGATGTGACCGGACCCTGTCGCAAAACCATACGACCTGTCGCAAAACCATGCGACCTCTACTCTTTTGCCTAAAGGCGAATAGCTTTCTGTGTGGGACTCTAAAGACTCGACACTACGCTGGCAGTGGGTTTAACCACAGACCGCAAGCGGCACTAGCTGTGCGTAACGGTCCCCAGGTAGATGCCGACAAGAAGGACTGACGAGGTGAAAACCCATCTGAACTCCTACTGAGCCTGAATGTGACAATCTCCGTACAGTCCGGTCTGTTCGTCTGATACATCGCATGGCGGGCCTAGGGGGCGGTAAACGTCAGGTCCTCTAATAGTGGTACAAGTCGTGTCGGAGTGAAGCCCAATACACCCTGAGATAACACTGGAAGCCTACCAGTATATCTCGCTTGCCCTGGCCAGGGACTACTCGTGTAATGGCTCTTCTAGACACAGCGCGATGTCAACCCCCAATACCGGGAGAGACGAATCATGTCTAACCGTCACTGCCTCCAAGTGCTTCGGGACTGCACCCAACTACTACCTGTTTGCACGACTCCTTTGAGCCGTGGTAGGGTAGTAATCAAAATACAGTGGGAACACACTCGAGGCGAAGTGACAGTGTCAAGTCAGCGGACTAAGCTGTACTCATGTCACCTGGGAACTGATAACTGACGATAGGTATAATACCAACCGGTCAGTTCTCGACGAGTCCTGTCCAGTGTACTCGTAACCCAACGAGCACCCGCATACTATCTCCAGTACGACATAACTGACTGCTGTGGGACAGACCGTCTCCCACACTGGGATGAGAAGCACATGCGCTAGTCTACTCCGGACTATCGATGCCCTGTCTCGATAGTCCTGCGATCTAGGGACCTGCATAAGAATGTGCTTATAGATTACCCAGCCCCACTAGTGTGACTGCCATCACAACGCTGGTAATCAAGCAAAGATCCTAAGGGCTCCACTAATATGTATAGGTGATATACTAAAATAAACACATGTACACATTGAAGTAGAAACAAACCAAGTTGCATACTACTATTTTGAGCAAGATTGTATATACAAGGTGAATATCCCAAGCTTCCATTAAAGTAATATACAAACTAGTATGATACAGTAATGGCCTCTAGGGCATATACACAAACAAATCTCCCACTTGCACTAAGGCCATGTACTGGCGTATCGAAGACCTATCATCTCGATCAGCCGCTCGAACTGAGTCTGGGGCAAGGCCTTGGTGAATAGATCTAAAGTGTTTATCTTCTGAAGCAACCCCTCCGAACCTCGATCTCCTGGCGATCCACGATCTCCCTGATCAGGTGATACCGCCTCAAGATGTGTCTGGATCTCTGATGGGACCTGGGTTCCTTCGCTAAAGCTATAGCCCCGTTGTTGTCGCAATACAGAGGTATTGGATCAACAATGGACGGAACCACCTGAAGTTCTTTCAAGAACTTCCTCATCCAGACAGCTTCTTTTGCGGCATCAGATGCAGCGATGTATTCCGCTTCCATCGTCGAGTTTGCAACGGTTTCCTGTTTGGAACTCTTCCAACACACCGCCCCTCCATTGAGGGTAAAGACAAAACCCGACATGGACTTGGAATCATCCTTGTCACTTTGGAAGCTAGAGTCAGCAAAGGCCTCGATCTGGAGGTCTTTTCGCCATACACCAAGAACATCTCCTTAGTCCTTCTCAGGTACTTGAGAATGTTCTTTACCGCTATCCAGTGTTTCTCCCCAGGGTTTGACTGATACCGGCTTACCACACTCAGTGCATAAGCTACATCTGGTCTGGTACACAACATCGCATACATTATAGAGCCTACTGCAGAAGCGTAGGGTATAATAGACATGCGATCCCTTTCCAAATCAGTCTTGGGAGACATCTCTTTAGAGAGAGGGTGATCCCGTGAAAAGCCGGTAGGTTTACCGCGCTTGGAATCTTCCATACTGAATCTTTTCAGTATGGTATCGATGTACCTGGACTGTGAAAGTCCTAATATCCTCTTGGATCTATCACGATGGATCCGGAATCCCCAGGATGTATGAGGCATCACCCAGATCTTTCATGGAGAACCTGTGTGACAAGAATCTCTTGACAGATTGTAGCATAGGAATGTCATTTCCTATTAAGAGAATGTCATCCACGTATAAAACGAGGAATACTACAGTTCTCGCTACAAATCTACTATAGATGCATGGTTCATCTGGATTTTTGATAAAGCCAAATTCCTTGACCGTCTCATCAAAACAGATGTTCCAACTCCGCGATGCCTGCTTTAGTCCATAAGATGGACTTAAGCAACTTGCACACATTTCCGCTGCTCCCACTCTGAATGAAACCCTCTGGTTGGTCCATATAGACACACTCCTCTAAATTTCCATTTAGAAAAGCGGTCTTTATGTTCATTTGCCAGATCTCATAATTGTGGAAGGCAGCAATGGCAAGAAGGATCCGAATGGATTTCAGCATAGCCACTGGAGAAAAGGGTTTTCGTCATAGTCCAAGCCAGGTCTTTGATGGAAACCCTTTGCAACAAGTCTAGCTTTATAGGTCTCAACCTGTCCATCTACACCAATCTTCCTTTTGAAGATCCACTTGCATCCTACGGGTTTTACCCCGTCTGGAGCAATGTCTAACGTCCATACTTTGTTGGTGTACATGGAACTCCATTTCGGTCCGCATTGCATCCAGCCATTTTACTGAGTCAACGCTCTAACCACGGCCTGCTGGAAGCTAGTAGGCTCATCATAATCTATGATGCAATCCTCTCTATCCCCGTCTATGAGAAAACCGTAGTATCTCTCGGGCGGATGAGACTGCCTACTACTCCTGCGGAGCGGCGTAGGAATGTCTTGTTCTTTTTGAACCCTCTGGTTCCACTAAGCTTTCAGTAATAGCTCGTGGTTCTGGAATTTCTTCCAGTTCTACTGTGCTCCCACTTATCTGGTTTTCCAAAAAACTCAGTTTCCAAGACGTAGGCATGACGAGAAACAAAAACCTTTTGTTCCTCTTCGCAGTAGAAGAAAATATCCCTTGGAGTTCTTTGGATATCCCACGAACTTGCACTGTACTGAGCGTGCCTCGAGCTTGTCCGCATGCTGCTTTTTGACAAAAGCTGGACTTCCCATGTCTTAATGTGATTAAGATAGGGTCTTTTCCCACACCACATCTCATATGGTGTAGTAGGCACAGTCTTAGTGGGAACTCGGTTCAAAAGGTATGCAGCTGATTCTAGCGCATACCCCCAGAATGATCGCGGTAAACTCAGCGTTACTCATCATGGACCGTACCATATCCAATAGGGTTCGGTTCCGTCTCTCCGATACACCGTTATGTTGCGAAAGTGTATGGAGGAGTAAGCTGAGAGAGAATTCCGTTCTCTTTTAAATAGTCCAGGAACTCGGCACTTAAGTATTCACCACCTCGATCCGATCTTAGGATCTTGATACTTTTGCCGGTTTGTTTTTTTCTACTTCATTTCTTATATTCCTGGAATTTTCCAAAGGCTTCGGACTTATGTTCATTAGAAGACATAACCGTACCTGAAAAGTCATCCATAAAAGTAATGAAGTAAGAATAACCGCTTCGCGCATGTGTAGACATTGGACCGCACACGTTGCTGTGTACGAGTCCCAAGAGCTCGCTCGCCCTTACTCCGTGTCCAGTAAACGGAGTCTTTGTCATCTTTCCTTTGAGACAGGATTGACAAGTGACATACGATTGATATTCGAACGGATTCAAATATCCTTCTGTATGTAACTTCGTCAACCTTCTCTCATTGATGTGACCCAGTCTACAAATGCCATAAGAAAGTCTGATTGATTTCCGGAGACTTTCTTTTGTGTGTATTCTGGACATTGAAAATCTTTGGTTGGTTTAATACGTATAATATCATTGCTCAATGTATCTGACCCAATCAGAACTTAATTAAGGTGAATGTTTACAACATTGCTTACAAACGCAAATTCATAACCTTCTTTAGAAACCAAAGATACAGAAATGATATTACAAGTTGCGTTGGGTACAAAAAAGCAATTACGCAAAACCAAAACATGTCCATCTGACATTCCCAGGTGATAGTCCCCCACGGCCTTAGCATCCATGCTAGCATCCGTTTGCAACTTTGAGGGTCATGTCACCTGCCTTCAAAACCCTACGGTTTCTCAACGCCTGCAAAGAATTACAGATATGAGATCCTGATCCGGTATCCAATACCCAGGAAGTAGAGTTTTATTGAAAGACAGTTTTTCAATAACATACACACCTGAAGCTGATGCCGCAACCTGCTTCAGATCCTGTGTTCTGGCTTTCCAAGCCCTGCAATCATTCTTCCAGTGTCCCTTCTTATGACAATAGAAGCATTCTTCCTTATCCACAAGCTTTCCCACTTTCTTTGTTGCTTTTGTCTTTCCCTTCGTATCCACTTTACTAACACCGCCCCTTGGTTTGGCGGGGGCTTTCTTCTTCTTTCCCTTGGCTTTCGCTTGGACCTAGAAGAAGAAGATCCTCCTACAAACAAAGTGGGATGTTTCCTTACCTTTCTGTAGGGTGCCCTCTGCGCTCCTCAGCATGTTGAGGAGTTCTGAAAGTTCAACCTTCCCTTTTCTTGTAAGTTGAAGTTCAGTATAAACTGGGCGTAAGTGGAAGGAAGGGACTGGAGAATCAAGTCCGTATAGAGCTCATTCTCCAACGTGGTCCCAAGGTCCGCGAGCTCCTCAATGTAGCCAATCATCTTAAGCTCGTGTTCGCTACCGGATGAATCCGACGGCCAATCTTGCCGAAAATAACTTCTTCGACACTTCGTATCTTGCGATACGAGATTGCTCTCCATACAGTTCTTTTGTATGAAGAAATATGGATTCCAGGTCCATATTCTCGTGCCTCCTCTGATGTTCCGTTGTCCATAGAGGCAAGCACGAGGCACTTGGCCCTTCGCGCAGTCTAGTTCCCAGGTCTTACGGATTTCCTTATCCGCGACGCTGGTTTTTGGGACCTGGGACAGGGGGAGCTTTGGTGGTAAGAAGATACCCCAGCTTGTCGTAAGTGATTGCCATCTTGACATTCCTGAGCCAATCTTTGTAGTTTGGCCCTGTCAGTATGTTTTTATCTAGGAGTAACTTAAGTCCAGTCATGTCGATTGGTTTGCTGCAATTAGGAGAGAGAAGAAATACTCAGCATGATGCTCTTGCAAGTTTAGAATGGTTTTTAGTTTGTCTAAACAGGATGGCCTCCCACTGTTTCTCAAATCCCTCCTCAAACTAAAAAGGAAGAATTAGTCAGGATCAATCTCACCGTACAATACTTGCTTAACCCGTTCAGCCAGACCAGTGTCGGTACTTCGAGGGAGGTTTTTCAACGCTTTCGCGAAGTTCCTTAATTAAATAACCTCTTTTCCCTGGGGGCGTAGCCCCGCTAACACCTTTCTAGACACCTACTTGGTTTATAGCATTGATCGTTAAGTGAGAAATTTCCCGAGGAGTAGCATATACTCACAGTAGGATCGGGATCCAAATATCATTGCGTGACAAAACTGAAGGAATCCTACCACAATCATCACACTCCAAATGGTATGCAAACGCTAGCAAGTTTCAGTTCTTTTGAAACTCCTGATGTGGATTTTTGCCCCATGCTCTTATGACCTTGACTTTGGCCAACAAATCATAAGTCACATGTCAAGTTCTACCCGTCGTTCTCCAGGTTAATTTGAATCCACCCGTACCTACCCTTGACTTTGGCCAACAAGGCAGTACGACTGTTCCAAACTAACGCATCTATCTATGCTGCACATGAATACCCAATAGCTACCAATCACTATGCCTTGACTTTGGCCAACAAACATAGCTTGAATACTATTGACCATCCATGTGAAACGACGGAGGGCTACGAATGGTTTTGGCTAAACCGTGAACGTAGTGAACTTGATATAATCGATGGAACGAGATAGCTTTTAAAAGGAGTGGCTCAAGCTCCGCATTTAAAAGTTAGTTTTGAAAAGAACCGAGTGGTTTTCGAAAGTGTTCCAACGACTTTTACTTGGTTTATTTTTTCTTGCATTAGTTCTTTTAATGCGTGTATTCTTGCATTAGTTCTTTTAATGCGTCCCATCATTTAATCCTACCATTGCAAGAAAACAACCAAAATATGACGTACGCTTATGCCATTCGCATTCGCCACGGGGCCCCGTCATTACCCGTTTAGGTTACTTAACTAACGACAGAGCGGGGGCTGGGCTAGCACGGCTGTAAAACATAAGCAACGCCTAAATAATATCATATATAAATATATTGCAATGATAGCCATTTCAGATCACAGATGAACACATTGGATATACTAGGAATCCGCAATTCGTACGAGCCTGTAACGAAAAGCAGATTACACGGTCGCGGTGAATAGCTAATACCCCACCCAAGACCCCAACGGGTGCGGCAAAACTACCCGCCAAGTACCCGAAGCGAAGCAACCTCCCTCAACTCCGTGAGTAGGCCACTCGGCACTTTGGCATACCCGGTAGGTTTGTGCACCCCCCTCCATGGGTCTATCCTAGGAGCAAAAACAGTAAAAAGAAATTATAGAATGACGGCTACAACTCCGACCCGGTTGTGCGGCCATACAAATAATAATTACATCAATTTACAAATTTACATGAATTGAAAGAAAAGAAAACTCTCGTCTCACAACCCCAGGCTATTCACCCGCGACAATCCAATGAATTCATATACACATTCCAATAACATTACAGATCACAGATTTGTATAACCCCCACTAATCGACATATAGCGATTAGCAGACGTTCAATACAAATATCACATCACAGAAAAACCCGTCAGCTTAAGTCTTTTAGAAGTTCGATCAAAAATACGGATTTTCAGGCCCCAAACACAAAATTTTCGTTCTGGAAAATCTGGGCAGAAAATACATATTCCAAAAATCCCAAAATACCCCTATGAACAAATTGCAAAAATAAAAACCCCACGACCGAGTCAAACTCGGCCGCGGTTCCGCGGCGGGAGCAAGCTCCCGCCGCGGAAACGCGGCGCGTTGATCGATTCAGTGGGTCAAAATTTTTGCAGTTTCTTCTAAAAACCCTGAGTCGATTTTTGGTATATCTCAAATAATTTTTGCAGCACTTTGAAAATCGACAGAAAGTTTGAAATCCGGGTGTATTTCGCGACTTTTTCTCCGATCGAATTTCTAGATACTATACTAACATGTTAGGTAGAGTTTAACTAGGCTCTGATACCACTGTAAGTCCATGCTACCTCTCCGGTACTTTCGGGCATGCGGAATTTGGTGAAAAACAATTTTCTAGAGGTGGTAACATGGACTCAAAACCGGATCTTTGTTAAACATCTAACTAACAACCTAACTAGGAGTTGTTAACTACTCGGTTAGGGGGTTATACCTTTCTTTCTTAAACTCCTTCGTCTTCAAGCCTCGATGGTTGTCCGGATCGGCTTCACCCCGTCGTCTCCTTGCGCCGAAGATCGATCCACCTGAAAACTTCTACCTTTGGCTTCTTCTTCGGTCTTTGAAGAAACTAGTTCACTCGGTTTGCTAAACCTTGTGAACTAGAGTGAGTAGAGGAGAGTGTGTTGGGATTTTCTCTATGATTCTTGGTTCTCAACACATGAGACAAGTGAACCATAGACTAAAGAGAGGGAGAGCAAGAGGAAGGAGATGAGAGCTCAAGAACAAGAGAGAGAATGAAAATGATAGAATGGGCAAGACTTTTCTCACTTGGCTCTCATAATCCAAAACCATCATCACAAAAATAGTAATCAAGTATTGTGTAAATGGTTTAAGTCAAAATGGCTATATCATTTCATGCACTCATATTGCACAAGAGAACAAGCAAGTAAAAAGTCTTTGCCATGAAATGATAGCCATTGTCATCATGATGGTCAACTAGTCTAACCTAGTCAACCGGTAAACAAAGTCAACAAGTCAACAAAGTCAACCCCTCAACAACCATATCACCACAATACTTAATTAATATTATTGTTAATTACATATCATATTCTCATTAGGGTTGAGCAAAAAGTCAATAGTCAACAGTCAACGGTCAACAACCCTAATGAGAATCCTCTGCCTCTGTCTCTCCGTCAACTGTGCATACACACCCGCATTCGCGTTCCGAGGAACACGAATACATACTGGATAAAACCAATCCCAAAACATACACTAGGATATGGCTTAAACCAAAGCCCTCTAGTGTTAACTGTCCGGACACTGTACGTGTACAAGTGCACGGATGTGACCGGACCCTGTCGCAAAACCATGCGACCTGTCGCAAAACCATGCGACCTTTACTCTTTTGCCTAAAGGCGAATAGCTTTCTGTGTGGGACTCTAAAGACTCGACACTACGCTGGCAGTGGGTTTAACCACAGACCGCAAGCGGCACTAGCTGTGCGTAACGGTCCCCAGGTAGATGCCGACAAGAAGACTGACGAGGTGAAACCCATCTGAACTCCTACTGAGCCTGAATGTGACAATCTCCGTACAGTCCGGTCTGTTCGTCTGATACATCACATGGCAGGCCTAAGGGGCGGTAAACGTCAGTCCCCTAATAGCGGTACAAGTCGTGTCGGAGTGAAGCCCAATATACCCTGAGATAACACTGGAAGCCTACCAGTATATCTCGCTTGCCCTGGCCAGGGACTACTCGTGTAATGGCTCTCCTAGACACAGCGCGATGTCAACCCCCAATACCGGGAGAGACGAATCCTGTCTAACCGTCACTGCCTCCAAGTGCTTCGGGACTGCACCCAACTACTACCTGTTTGCACGACTCCTTTAAGCCGTGGTAGGGTAGTAATCAAAGTACAGTGGGAACACACTCGAGGCGAAGTGATAGTGTCAAGTCAGCGGACTAAGCTGTACTCATGTCACCTGGGAACTGATAACTGACGATAGGTATAATACCAACCGGTCAGTTCCCGACGAATCCTGTCCAGTGTACTCGTAACCCAACGAGCACCCGCATACTATCTCAAGTACGACGTACTGACGGCTGTGGGACAGACCGTCTCCCACACTGGGATGAGAAGCGCATGCGCTAGTCTACTCCGGAGTATCGATGCCCTGTCTTGATAGTCCTGCGACTAGGGACCTGCATAAGGATGTGCTTATAGATTACCCAGCCCCACTAGTGTGACTGCCATCACAACGCTGGTAATCAAGCAAAGATCCTAAGAGCTCCACTAATGTGTATAGGTGATATACTAAAATAAGCACATGTACACATTGAAGTAGAAACAAACCAAGTAGCATACTATTATTTTGAGCAAGATTGTATATACAAGGTGAATATCCTAAGCTTCCATTAAGTAATATACAAACTAGTATGATACAGTAATGGCCTCTAGGGCATATACACTAACAGATTCTCCTCCGAAAGTGCAAAAGTTCCCGAACTGTAAGTGCACGGCGGCGCCCCGGTCGTCAATCCGACGGCCAAATGCGGAAACGGTGATAAACTTTAATTTTGCGAACTTTGCAAACCGGCACCACCGCGCACTAAACACCCGGATCGTACCATTAAACTATATCTAGCTAACTACAAGATGAGAAGAGATATACCGAGTGATCCGAGTCCTCCGGTCTTCTCGTCGTCATCCCGATCTCTCGCGGAAACTCCGGTCGTCTCCTCCTCGCCGGAAGGGCACCACGTCGCCTGCATCTTTTACGGGCTCCCGCCTCTATACCGAGGCAACTCGGGCATGAAGCTGGCAAGTCGACATGCCCAAGACGTGCTATAGAATGTGTAGTGCTTAGTCTCTTTGGGGTTATGTTGCCTTGATGGAGGAATCAAGATGATATGAACTTGGGGTTTTTTGTGGCAATGGAAAATGATATGAATGATTAATTTTCCCACACCAAAATGAAACTCTCATTCTCTCCTCCTCTTCCAAATATGTGGCCGGCCCTTGTAAAGAGAATGGTGGAGGAAAAAAGAAATCAACCATGATTAAAACATGAAGGAGAGTGAGTGTAGTAAAAGTAGAAAGGTGACCATAAACAAAACATTATCATCACAAATGAACATCAAACCCATACCCTCATCTAATCACAATAAATGCATCATGGATGAAAGATATCATAATCAATACTTTTGCAATAAAACCCTCCACAAAGTGTTATTTGCAAACTTGCAAATAACCCCCTCCATCGGAAAAGTCCGGCCGGGAAAGAACAAAGGAAAACCGGCCGGAACGGAATGCAAACTGGCAACTCCAGAAAACTGGTCCCGTAATAAATTACAGGAAAACCCCGATACTGTGCATACACACCCGCATCTGTATTCCGTCCGGATACAAATGCAAAGAGACAAAACTACACTGTACTATACTAGGATCCGGCTTAAACCAAAGCCGGCTAGTAATATTCGTCCGATCCTGATCCGTACAATACCGCACGTATCTGATCGAACCCTGCCATATCACCATACGGCCTCTACAGCGTTTCGCCCGAAAGCTGAGTAATTGAATGTGTGGTGGACTCTAAAGACTCGTCAATACTATGGCTGTGGACTTAACCACTAGCACGTCAGAGGTATAAGCCAATACGTAACGGGCCACCAGCTATTGACCAAAAGGGACGTCGATGAGCGAACTCATCCTGACACCCTACTGAGCCTGTCAGTGACAATATCCGTACAGTCCGGTCCGTTCGTCTATGAGCATCGCATGTCGGGCCTAGGGGGTGGGTAAAAGTCAGACCCCCAAAAGCGGTACAAGTCGTGTCGGAGTGTAGCCCAGAACACCCTGAGATACTACTGGAATACCTACCAGTAAATCTCCTGCCTTGGCCAAGGACTTCGTGTAATGGCTCTCCTAGACACAGCGCGACCTCACCCCCAATACCGGGAGAGACGAACCCCTGAAGATCCGCTCACTGCCTCCATGTGGCTCGGGACTGTACCCAACTAAAACCTGTTTGCACGACTCCTTTGAGCCGTGGTAGGGTAGTAATCAAAGCACAGTGGGAACTCACACGAGACAAATGACGATCCCCAGGTCGATGAACTAACCTGTACACATGTCACCTGGGAACTGCTATCTGACGTCAGGTATAAGATCAACTAGCATGTTCCCGGCGAGTCCTGTCCGGTGTACTCATAACCCAATGAGCACCTGTATACATCTTAGGTGAACCAACTGACACCAGTGGCCTGTGAGACCGGCCACCGCCCCTCGTCGGGGTCTCGACTGTATACACTAGTCTACTCTGGAGAATCGATGCCCTGTCTCGAAACTCCCACGACTAGGGACCTTTTAAGGATGTGCTTATAGACTCCAGCTCTCACTTATATGATCGCCCTCATACTGCTGGCAGTCAAGCAAGAATCCTAGGGGCTCTATCAACGTGCAATAGCGACCTGTCAGGTCACCTAAAGCAGTACACGATGATAAAGGTAAACTAGACAGCATACTATCATCTCGAGTAAGACTGTCGTACCGGGATAGGTCCTCCCTCAATCATTGCAATCACGTGCCTGTGATCCAATAATTGACTCTGAGAGCACTATCTCCAACACGAACTTCCACTCACGACTTTTCTCTACATTTCATCGTTTAATATGCAGCTCACCACATCATTAAACGTGAGAGTCCTTGAGATAGAGTTGCTAACTTCCATAATTAGGTTCTCCCAACTCTCCGGCAACGAGCAGAGGGATAACAAGGCCCGAATCTCGTCTTCAAACACGATTGAGATGATTCTAACTGGCTCGTCACGTTGTTGAATTCGTTCAAGTGTTCTGTCACCGAACCACTCTATGCCATCTTCATATTGAAAACATTCTTCATCAAGTATATCTTGTTTGATATTGAAGGCTTCTCATACAACATTGCTAACGTCGTCATTAGTGTCCTGGATGTTTTCTCCTTTGAGATGTTAAAGGCCACCTGCGGAGTCAACGAAAATCCGATCGTCGCTAGGACTTTCCTATCCAAAAGCTTCTACGGCTCATTAGTCATCTTCTCAGGCTTTTCTCCTAGCAACGGAAGATACGTGTCCTTTTGGTATAGGTAGTCCTACATCTGCATGTGCCACCAATTATAATTGTGACCATTGAATTTTTTTATCCTTATTTTATTCTCCGTCATCTTTACGTCTAACGTCGCAGCAAAACACAACTTCTCCCTTGATCTGAAATAACGCCTTCAAAACAACGATCTAAGAAAGTGGGGAAGAGGTTATAGGCGTTGTTACCTACCGTTAACCCAGATGGTAGACTTGAAGAACCTTAGGTTTCTTATCTACGCTCTGATACCAGTTGTTGGGGATGGAGAAGCCGATGCACAGAAAAATACTCGCAACAAACCAATCACGCATTTAATAATCACACAATTAACAACGAAAAGACAAATTAATAACTATGCGAGAATAAGTAAATAAGAATCACAAACTAAATAAGATAGGGATTTGTTAACGAGATTCACCCACCATATGGTTAGTCCCCGGCAGAGCGGAATCTGCAATGTCTACTATAATCTTGAATCAAGTACACTACGATCAAACCCTAAGAGATTTCTCTCAAATCTCTCTAGATCTAAGCCATCTTCCTCTCATACAATGATCTCTCTTTTATTTGGTTGTCTATAAAATATATAAGAGCTCTCTATTTATACACAAACCAACACCTTAATTAAGAAACTGTGGTTTTGGAAAAATCTGGTATGGTTTGTGTGCACGTCCAGACATCTGCCTGAAGTTTCTCCATAATTTCAACATCTTCACTGAACCGAACATATATTAAAACGGATTAATTTAAATATAAAACACCATTGTGTATGACCAGCCTTGAAACATAGTCAAACCGCAATCAAGGAAACTAGCCCCGAAAGCATGGTGGAAGAAAAAGAAGCACACAACCGACCTTAATTAAAGTTTGAGACATAAAAATCGAGTCACGGGTAGGGTTCGAGGCTTAGCTACGGAAGCAAGAGAGCAAAATAAGAGTCGTCCTACAGACGCTGTGGGCGTCCACAACTGATGGAGGTCAAGATCTCCTTCAGATGTTGTCCTCCATCGATCTGTCGCGAGCATTGGTGAACGGCTGATATTGGTGTTGAGGGTTGCCTCCTTGAGCATGTGGATCTCAGTGGGCTTGATTTAGGGTGAAGCCGAGCTACTTGCAAGGAAGTCCCGGGGTGGTTGTACTACCGTGGACCCTTCGACGATCAAGTTAGCCGAGGTATTTGGGCACAGCGGCTTATTGGGTAAAATTGTGTTACCCGAGTCGTCTGAGAGAAGGGTTTTTATAGCGGTCGCCATGAGCTAGCTGGCGCGAGATCTTCGTCGGCCATTACGCCCATGGCGTTACGCCTGTGTGAATGACGGGATCTACCATTAATGATGAGATACGCTCGTTAATGGGGTAATGTGACGGCGTGGAACGCGGAATCGTGGGGCGGCAGATATCTCGCGTCTGGCGAGATCCGCGAAGCCATGGCGAGGGCGCCTGTAATCTGCGTTCTAAGTTGCTCAGTAGAATCGGGGAGGCTTAGCTCGGTGAGAGGCCTAAAAGAGGGCGGGAGGCCAAACTAGTTCGGTTCTATGATAGCTCAGAGGCGAAAGGCCGAGGAGCTCGATGTGTAGGAGGGCTCGGAGGCGAGCCAATGGTTATTTACATGGCAAGCACAGGAATGTTCAGGGATTCCTCATAGGTCGGGTCTAGCAGCGGGACGATAGCCCGGGGGACGCCTCCAATATGTGGTGCTTTCCCTGTTTCCGTAAGCCCCGGGACACGTCATCTGCCACGTGTCATGATCTGGGTGTTGGATATATATGACCTAGAAGCCTTCATTGTATAGGATGCTAGGGATATGTATGTACAGGGCAATCTTGCTCGATATAATAGTACGTTATTTGGTTTTTCTTTATCTTAACATGTGATATATTTTACTTTGTATTTAATATCTTGTATACATGTTGATAAAGCCTGTAGGATATTTGCCTGACTGCCAGCATTGTGATGGCAGTCATACTTGTGGGAGCTGGGTGGTCAATAGGCACATCCTTAAATGTCCCCGGTCGTAGGAGTATCGAGACTGGGCATCGATACTACAAAGTAGGCTAGTGTATACATATCTAGACCCTGACGAGGGGCGATGGATTGGTCCCGCAGCCATTGGTGATGTGCACCTAAGATTGTATACAGATGCTCACTGGGTGTAAGTTCACCGGACAGGGCTCGCTGAGGATTGACTAGATGATATTATACCTAGCGTCAGATAGAAGTTCTCTGGTGACATATGTGCAGATAGTCTGTCGACCTGAGGTCGTCATTTGTCTCGTGTGAGTCCCACTGTGCTTTGATTACTACCCTACCACGGCTCTACTGATTCGTGCAAACAGGTTTTAGTTGGGTACGGTCCCGAGCCACATAGAAGCAGTGAGCGACTATTAGGGATTCATCACTCCCGGTATAGGGAGTCGATGTCGTGTTGTGATCGGTTGGTCATCACCATAAGTCCCTGGCCAGGGCGGATTGAGAATTACTAGTGGTTGGACTAGTAGATTCTCGGATGGTCTTGAGCCATACTGACACGACTTGTACGGTTATTAGGGGTCTGACGTTTTCCACCCCTTTAGACCTGACATGCGATACTCTCAGATGAACAGACCGGACTGCACGGATATTGTCACGGACAGGCTCGGTAGGGGTTTCAGATGAGTTCACTCATCGGCGTCCTTTTCGACATGTACCTGGGTTGCCATTATGTACAAGTAGTGCCACTGACGGACTTATGGTTAAACCCACTGCCAGTGTACTGTCAAGTCTTTAAAGTCCCACACAGAGGGTTTCCCTGGATCAGGCGAGACGATGTAGATGCCGTATGGTCTTACGGCAGGGTTTCGATCGCATACGTGTACTAGCTACATGAATGATGTTCGGATGGATAATACTAGTGGGCTTTGGTTTAAGCTGGATCCTAGTATTATACTATTGGATTATACTTGTCTCTATATATCCGTATTTTTTAGAATACGGATACGGGTATGTATTACGGTGAGGGCATTCTTGTAATTTCACAAGAATGGGATTTTAGAAGGAGACACCTCATTATTGATTTATCCTATTTTGATAAAGGATTAATGAGGTAGAAATTAGGAGATATTTGAGAAATGGGTTGTAAGCATGACTTTGTAAATTGTTTATTCATTTGTGTTTCCTATTCAGGTATGGTTGCATTTTTTGTAAGTATTTTATTCCATGCTTGAATAATTGGAAAATAACTTAGCCATTCTCACACCCAATTCTCAAGTTCATTCCCACATTATCATTTTCTCTCCTAGGTTTCCTCTCCTCCTCCCTCAAGCTCATCCCATTACATGAGTTGTGAATCAATGAGCATTAAGACAAATTAATCCAATATATCCTCTCTACCTCTACTTAGTAGTCTTCCTTAGCAAGTTGGATCACTAAGTTACCTCATTTGAGCTTGGAGCTTGACCATAGGCCCTCGAGTGGATCTTTCTTCGACACTAAGGAGTCCGGTAACCGAGTTCATTTGAAGCTTTGGAGGAGCCAAAGAAAGGAGATCAAGAAGAAGCTTGAACCAAGGAGCAAAGAACCACTTGAAGACCCGAAGGACTTGACATTAGGGTATAACACTTTAACCGAGTAGTTAACGCCCTCTTGTAGTTTAGTTTTTGCTAATTAAGGTTTAATCAAGATCCTAAAATGGATAAAGTCTATGTTGCAAAGCCAAACATGATCTTTTGATGTGAGAAAAATCGTTTTCTTGACGTATTCCGCCTTCCCGCGAACACATGGGGTGCGCTACATAGACTTACACTGGAAAGTATCCACTTATGAGTATCATCATTAGCCCCCCACTCTCGTCCCGACCTATTTATGGGTCAGGTCGAGAGTGGTCTGATCGGTCCCCCGGGCTCAGCTGGTAGTCAAGAATCTACCAGCGCGGATCTCTGGGACAGTTAGGCGTATCTTTGATGACGTCAGCGGATCAGGAGGGAGATCGTGTATTAAAGGGGAGCGCCGATTCGCTTGTATGTCCGTTGGGACGCAGGCCACGTGTCCGACACAGATTGGTGGGCCTGACGGGCTGTCACTGTGTAACACCTTAGGATTTTGATTAGTGTTAATTAAGCGATAATGCGGGTTTTTGGTAAAAAGTTTACCAATTTGGGTTCCTCACATTTTATAACATTTAATTAATAATTTATTATTATTTGTTATGACTTGCACACACTTGTGCATGTTAATGTGAGGGGGTGTTTGTGTAATCTAGTTTAGCAACCATGACAACTTAATCCAAATCCAAATCTTTTGTTTAAACCTTAACCCTAACCCTTGATATTTGAGTGAGAGAAGATTTTTGTTTTGAGTTTTGTTTGGATGAGAGGTGGCATGGTGAGTCATGCTTGGTTTAATGTGTGAGTTAATGCATGGTGCACTCACCCTATCCTCACATCTCTCTTTTCATCTCACCCTCTCTCATTTCTCTCATTCTCTATTTCTTTCTCATTGTTTTCTTCATCTCTCCTTCACTCTCAACTGAACACTCACCTCTCCTTCATTAATCCCTCACTAATCTTCATTAAAACATCACCAAATCCCTTTTCAAGCCTTGTTTTTCCTCTAGGATCCATTGGAGCTTGGAAAGCTAGGATTTTTGAGCTTGTGGGAGTAGCTAATGATCTCTATCTGTTCTATATGTTATAGTGTTGTGTATCCTTTTGGTTTTAATTTAGAACACTTAAAGTCATGTTTCGTGCACATATCGTATTTTTAGTGTCAAATTATGATATCTGTGATCTGCTGTGACCTCGAGAGTATACTAGAAAATCTAGCAGTATAGTTGTGTTGTACCAGAGACCATAAGCTTTCACCTGAAGCACGAGACCCAACTGCTCGGTTTTGGCCGGCGACATCTTGGTGAATTCCGGCGAGTTCGGCCTATGGGTAGAGTTAGGGTTTGGGTTTTTCAGGGTAGCTATCTGCTTTGGTTTAGGTGTATTTGGTCCTGTTTGATTTTTGGGTTTTTACTGTATACAAAATCTGGGATCACATAGCTTGTTTCTAGTGTTACGACTATGCGTGTTACGTTAGACGACACGGCACGTGTACTTTGTGTAGCTTTTGCTCTTGAGTTGGTTTCGTAGTGTCGCTACGCACGTTAGCCACTAGACGAACACTTGAGAGTTTGTTTGTAGTTGATGCGTTGGTCAAACGTAGTTGGTACGTGTTATTGGTCGATTGCTAATATACACTTGTTATGTTGTTTTATGATCTTAAGGACGCAGACGCTGCGAAGAAGGGAAAGCGAGTGGTTGGCTTTACTTAGCCCCAGGATCATCAGTGAGTAGATTTAATATCTACAGGAGAATCGCCTGCATGGCGTTATGCATCAGGGCTAGATATGATATGATATTAGCCGCATGTTCTTATTGCAGGTATAGATTGTGCATAAAACTTCATTGCATATTATTACTTATTGTGCTTGGACTTGTATCCATTGGACACTGCACTATTATTGACGGCTCATGTTGCACGAGCACTGATTGTATACCACTCACACCGTCAATAATTTCCATGGCACGCACAATACTTATGCATACGTAAGATTGTATTGGTTAGGGACATTGAGACGTGATCCTTATATTCCATTGTGCATATGACATATAGCATACCTATATACCTACATGCTTACACATATACCTTGAAATGCCTATATGCTAGTTACCCATATACCTATATGGTATTGTACCATTGGAGATAGGTATATACACATTTGAGACATAGCTACACTTATACCTGGAGGGTATTACATCATTACTGATAGGTAGATACACATACCTTGCTATACCGACATGGTTACACATACCTGTCTATAGCTATATGTTCACCTTTATATGATGTTGCGTTTTGTTTCGAAGAAATTAGGAACCGCATGATTTACTTAATAACTTGTCGCTGTTAAATAGCGGTTTTTCCTTATATGCTCATATTACCATTTCATGTTGCATATATTATATTTCATGGATTTCGCATTGAGATATGGTTTTCATATGATGTTTTTCTGGATTGTTTTACTTCTGCGTATATATTTCAGTGGTATGAGACGCTGATATATATATATATATATATGTATATGTATATATATATGTATATATATATGTATATGTATACCCATCGTATATATATATCAGTGGTATGGGACGCTGTTATATATGTACACCTACATAATATATCATCATAATGATCTATGCAAATATACTTATTCATTATATATGTGGGCCGATTCAATGGCCGGGCCGATATTATGGTCGATATGTGGGCCGATTCAATGGTCGATGTAAGGGGCCTATGTGCTTGATATGAGGGGCCTATGTGCTCGATGTGAGGGGCCGATGTGCCCGATGCGAGGATGACATATTTTATTCCGTACTCCGCATTTATTTGATATGCATTGCTTCATGTATTAGTAGTTCCTGATATAGTACCTTTCATGACTGTTGCATATACATATTGCCTTTTATTGCTTTTAGCTTGCATGTGATAGATTCGCGCAGTACATGCATACTTGCGATTATCTGTATATGTTATTTACTATTCACAAGTTGGCAACTCACCCCCGTTGTGCCACAGGGTTGTACCAGTAGTCCCTCAGGGCAGTCAGAGGCAGGGCTTTCATCTATCGTATCATCTTTTGCAACGGATCCCGCTACGGCTAAATGGGTGCAGTTTTGCTATAGGTGGGTTTTGCGGTTATCCGATATTGCTCATTGTATATTCGTTGTATCCAGTACTCTCCATCTACCATTTTCATGTATTGACTTAGAGACGAGTTGTGAGGACGGTATTGTGTATTATTTATGACTTGGAGGTCCTTTATGCAGTTTTATTTATATCGTCTTTTATTTCTTCGCTACGGCGTCGTATATCTATTGTGGTGGTTGTTTTCCGCCGTTTGGCGTGGATTTGCTCCCGTTTGGGGATGGTTTTACTTATATTTATGTTGTGCCCTTTTTGGGGGCTTGTTTTACAAAGGAGGTGTTGCCAAATTTTTAAAGGGGATAAATTTGGACTTTAAAGAATTTGATTGAGATTTCAAATGTTTTAACCATGTTATTATCACTTACTACTTTTGATGGTTTAGATTGCTGGGTTTTTGGCATACTTGAATTACGTTACGCCTGGAGACGTTACGTAGTTTAAGGGCCGTCACGTGCTAAATTTTTGGGTCGTGACAAAGTTGGTATCAGAGCGCTAGGTTTTACCTTTTGGAGTGTAGAATGACCTTGGTATGATGGAGTAGGTAGTTTAAACAGAGTGACACAGTGTGTGTATGTCCGCGGCATACTTACGACACGGTACTCCGCCTAAAGTGATCTAAGTACTAATTGCTTGAAATTCCTTCCTTGATGATACATATCCTTGTGATTCGATTTCCGTATTCTTCTCGAATCCTATTTCCTTTTATAGCCTTTATGCCGCCGGTGACTTTGAGGGCTCAGAGAGAGGCAGCGAGAGCCGAGGTCAGAGTTGACTCGTGTGGGATGAGGACTGACCGGGATGGTACGCTTGTTGTACAGGAGCAGTTGGATCCTCCTTCGATAGATCGTATCGCTAGGCTTGAGGCAGAGATGCGGGACTTGCGCCAGATGATGAGGTTGTTGGTTGAGGCCAGTCGAGCGCAGCGACAGGAGGTTTCCACCCCTGTTACCCAGTTATTCCTTGCTATCAGCACACAGCATTGTGTCACGTATACAGCAGCAGTGGATGCAGCCCATTTAGCTGAGGGGCGTCTTCCCGAGACTTTGGGAGTTCGGAGACCGAGGAGGGCTCGTACGGGTGTTTCAGCCCAGAGACAGAGGCTTAGTCGCCGCGACAGATTTCGTTTACGTCGTGGGAGTAGCAGAGGCTTTGGACGAGGACAGTCGTTTAGCTCTTATCCCCAGGAGGATCAGCAGCCATCGTATGGATGTTTCCGGTGCGAGAGTTTCCATCACCTCGTCAGAGATTGTACCTTGGTACGCCAGAGGAGGGCAGCAGTACCATATGTTACTTTACCACCTTCACCTCAGGGAGAGTCGTCTTTTGCGCCTGTGGTTGATCCGCGTCAGACTTATGTTCAGAGAGGTCATGGTCGCGAAGGATTTTTTCCGAGTGTACAGGATGGCAGAGGAGGAGGACTGCCTGTTGTAGGTAGAGGACAGGCACGAGCTTTTGTTTCGACTCATCGGGACGCGCGGGCGTCCAATGCAGAGTTTTCAGGTAATCTTTTCCGCATGTTCTTTTGATGCGCATGTTTGTTTAATTCAGGATCTATGCCCTTGTTTGTTCTACACACTTTGTGCCGTGGTTGGGCCGAGGGTTGTGTATGCTAGATCAGTCGTTTATTTTGTTTACTTCTGTCAGCGATTCTTTTGTTGCGCGACACGTGTTTCGGTCGTGTGCCAATTGGATAGGAGATAGAGATTCGTCCTTCGATTTGATCCTTCTAGAGATGTTGGACTTTGACGTTCTCCTGGGCACGGACTGGTTGGCTACGTGCTATGCGTCTGTGGATTGCCACGAGAAGGCAGTTAGGTTTTGTTTTTCCTGTGATTCAGTTCTTGTTGTGCAGGGGGACTGTGGCGCCGCCCCTTATAGCTTGATTTCATCCTTTTTCGCTAGTCGGCTTTTGAGGAGAGGATGTCGAGAATTCTTGGCTTCCATTCATGATACTGGAGCCATAGTGGGTTTGTTGGACCGGGTTCCTATCGTGCGAGAGTTTTCCGACGTTGTTCCAGATGAGCCGGCGGAGCTTAGGGAGCTTAAGGATCTGCTGCAGAGTTGCTAGATACGGGGGACTTGTACGACCGAGTGTTTCGCTTTGGGGAGCTCCTACTCTGTTCATCAAGAAGAAGGACGGCAGTTTGAGGTTGTGTATTGATTGATCGTCAATTGAACCGAGTTACGGTGCAGATAGGTATCCTTTACCACGCATTGCCGATTTCTTTGATCAGCTCCGGAGTGCGAGACATTTTCTAAGTTTGTTTGGGATCGGGTCATCATTGGTTGCGGGTTCGGAGTGATGACATTCCGAAGATTGCTTTTGTGCGTGTTACGGGCTTTATGAGTTTTGGTGGTGTCGTTGGACTCGTCAATGCCCTAGCAGCATTCGTGGATGTGATGAACCAGATTTCTTCAGGCCGTTCCTCGACCAGTTGATTGTTGTGTTTTATATGACATTCTGGTCTTTTCCAAGAGTCATGAGGAACTTGAGCGGAACTTGAGGATTTGCGTTGCAGACATTGGGAGAGCGCCAGCGGTCTGCTAAATTCTCGGAGTGTTCCTTCAGGCTTGATAGTGTTGACTTCCTAGGTCATGGGGTTACGGGAGACGGTATTCGTATGGACCCGAGGGAGATCGAGGCCGTACAGCTTTGGCCCAGAGTTGTAGCAGGGACAGAGGTCTGCAGCTTTTGGGCTTAGCCGATTTTTACCGCCGTTTCGTGCAGGATTTCTTGTGTATTCGCTGCACCATTGACCGGATTGACAAGGAAGGGAGTTCCTTTTCTTTAGACTAAGGCATGCGTGCGGAGTTTTCAGCAGTTGAAGACTCGATTGACGATTGCACCTGTTCTATCTTTGCTTTCTGGATCGGGCGACTTTGTCGATTATTGTAATGTTTCGCGAGTGGGGCTTGATTGTGTACTGATGTGGCATTATAGAGTTATCGCTTATGCTTCCCGACAGTTGGAGGAGGTACGAGCAGGATTATCCCACTCATGATCTGGAGATGGCCGCGGTGGTCACGCGTTGAAGATTTGGAGACACTACTTATACGGAGAGTCGTATCAGATTTTCATGGACCACCGGAGCTTAATCTTCCTGCAGCGGGTTTTGATTGTTGAGACAACGCCGTTGGATGGAGCTTGTGAAGGATTGTGATTGTGAGATCCTTTATTACCCATGGCAAGACGATTGTGGTAACTGATGCTTGAGTCATAGGCCCGGGGGTAGTTTGTTCCAGTTGTGCGCAGTTCGGAGACAGTCTTCTGCAGATTTACAGTTTTTGTGCGACAGATGAGTGCAGTGTAGTTCGCCTTTGCTAGGGGACAGCTTGCTCATGTCCGCGCCCGTCCACTTTTACTTAATCGTTTTCTTGAGGCACAACCCGCCGATGCTCGTTGTTGAGATTCTGAGCATGTTCGGCTAGGTAAAAATTCGGAGTTCTTAATTTATGACTAGAGTGTGCTATGTTAGGGACTCGATGGCGTGTATCCGATACTGATGGGTAGAGACGCGAGATCCTAGAGCAGGCACATCAGTCAGCTTTCTGTGTTCATCTAAGTGCTACCAAGAGGTAACGTGACTTGAGAGTTGGTTACTGGTGGGCAGGGGTGAAGAGTGAAGTTTCAGATTTCGTTTTGAGGTGCTTGGCTTGTCAGCGAGCTAAAGTTGAACATTTGAGATCGGCTGGAGAGTTGTAACCTTTTTACCGTTCCAGAGTGGGAATGGGAGCAGATCTCCATGAATTTCATTGTGAGTCTACCCGGGGCTAGTCGAGGGTATGACTCCATTTGGGTGATTGTTGTCCTGTTATGCTCAGTTTGCTTGTTGTTCTTCAGTGTGTTTGTGCATTTGAACGGAGTTCCTTCATGTGTTGTATCCGATAGAGGCACCCAGTTCGCTAGCCGTCCATGGCAGAAGCTTCAGGGAGCCTTGGGTACTGGTTGAGCTTTAGCTCCGCTTTTCCATCTGTAGGCCGATGGTCAGTTAGAGCGGACTATACAGACTCTGGAGGATATGCTTCTGCGTACGTACTTATTGTTTGTTGGCAGTTATGATCGTCACTTGTCATTGATGGAGTTCTCCTACGATAACTGTTATCAGGAGACATCTCAAACGACAACTTTCAGACCTTGTGTGATGGGTTGTGTCGATCGCCAGTCTGTTTTACTGACTTCGTGAGAGCAGGATTTTTTTTAGACCCCAGCTAGTCGAGAGGCTTCGGAGGAGATCCAGTTGATTCAGGTCAGGATGAGAGCAGCCCAGTGCAGATAGAAGTCTTATGCCGATCGTAGTTGTCACAGATTTGAGTTCGCAGTGGGAGATCATGTATTCCTACAGATTTTTCCGATGAATGGCATGTTGAGTTTTGGGAAGCTTAGTCCTAAAATTGTAGGTCATTTTGAAATCCTTTAGCGAGTTAGTACAGTTGCCTATAATTTGGCACTTCCGCCCAGATTTTTGAGTATTCACCCCGTGTTCCTTATGTTGATACTTGTAAATGCCTTCATGACCCTCCTCACATGATTCAGCATCAGACCATTTAGCTTGGACACGATCCTTTCATTCACCGGCAGACGATAGTGTTAGTGGATCGGCAGGTGGAGAAACTTCGGTCAAGGGACTTGCCATCTATGGAGGTTTTCTTTGGCATAGCCGTCTAGTGAAGTGATCGCTTGGGAGGCTGCGAGCGAGATTTGGGAGTTTGGCACTCATGTCTTGAAGGTATGCATGGTAAGAATTTTAATTCAGGGACGTATTTTCTTTAAGGGGGAGATTGTAACACCTTAGGATTTCGATTAGTATTAATTAAGCGATAATGCGGATTTTTGGTAAAAGGTTTACCAATTTGGGTTCCTCATATTTTATAACATTTAGTTAATAATTTATTATTATTTGTTATGGCTTGCACATACTTGTGCATGTTAATGTGAGGGTGTGTTTGTGTAATCTAGTTTAGCATGACAACTTAATCCAAATCCTAATCCTTTGTTTAAACCTTAACCCTTGATATTTGGGTGAGAGAAGATTTTTGTTTTGAGTTTTGTTTGGATGAGAGGTGGCATGGTGAGTCATGCTTGCTTTAATGTGTGAGTTAATGCATGGTGCACTCACCCATATCCTTACCTCTCTCTCTTTTCATCTCACCCTCTCTCATTTCTCTCATTCTTTATCTCTTTCTCATTGTTTCCTTCATCTCTCCTTCACTCTCAACTGAACACTCACCTCTCCTTCACTAATCCCTCACTAATCTTCATCAAAACATCACTAAATCCCTTTTCAAGCCTTGTTTTGCCTCTAGGATCCATTGGAGCTTGGAAAGCTAGGATCTTTGAGATTGTGGGAGTAGCTAATGATATCTATCTGTTCTATATGTTGTTATAGTGTTGTGTAGCCTTTTGGTTTTAGTTTAGAACACTTAAAGTCATGTTTCGTGCACATATCGTATTTTTAGTGTCAAATTATGATATCTGTGATCTGCTGTGACCCCGAGAGTATACTATAAAATCTAGCAGTGTAGTTGTGTTGTACCAGAGACCATAAGCTTTCACCTGAAGCACGAGACCCAACTGCTCGGTTTTGGCCGACGACATCTTGGTGAATTCCGGCGAGCTCGGCCTATGGGTAGAGTTAGGGTTTGGGTTTTTCAGGGTAGCTGTCTGCTTTGGTTTAGGTGTGTTTAGTCCATTTTGATTTTTGGGTTTTTACTGTATACAAAATCTGGGATCACATAGCTTGTTTCTAGTGTTACGACTACACGTGTTACGTTATACGACACGGCACGTGTACTTTATGTAGCTTTTGCTCTTGAGTTGGTTTCGTAGTGTCGCTACGCACGTTAGCCACTAGACGAACACTTGAGAGTTTGTTTGGAGTTGATGCGTCGGTCAAACGTAGTTGGTACGTGTTATTGGTCGATTGCTAATATACACTTGTTATGTTGTTTTATGATCTTAGGGACGCAGACGCTGCGAAGAAGGGAAAGCGAGTGGTTGGCTTTACTTAGCCCCAGGATCATCTGTGAGTAGATTTAATATCTACAGGGGAATCGCCCGCATGGCGTTATGCGTCAAGGCTAGATATGATATGATATTAGCCGCATGTTTATATTGCACGTATAGATTGTGCATAAAACTTCATTGCATATTATTACTTGTTATGCTTGGACTTATACCCATTGGACACTGCACAATTATTGACGGCTCATGTTGCACGAGCACTGATTGTATGCCACTCACACCGTCAATAATTGACATGACACGCACAACACTTATGCATACGTGAGATTGTATTGGTTAGGGACATTGAGACGTGATCCTTATATTCCATTGTGCATATGACATATAGCATACATGTATATCTACATGCTTACACATATGCCTTGACATGCCTACATGCTAGTTACCCATATACTTATATGGTATTGTACCATTGAAGATAGGTATATACACATTTGAGACATAGTTACACTTATACCTGGAGGGTATTACATCATTACTGATAGGTAGATACACATATCTTGCTATACCGACATGGTTAAGCATACCTGGCTATAGCTACATGTTCACCTTTATATGATGTTGCGTTTGGTTTCGGAGAAATTAGGAACCGCATGATATACTTAATAACTTGTTGCTGTTAAATAACGGTTTTTACTTATATGCTCATATTACTGTTTCATATTGCATATATTATATTTCATGGATTTCGCATTGAGATATGGTTTTCATATGACGTTTTTCTGGATTGTTTTACTCCTGCGTATATATATCAGTGGTATGGGACGCTAATATATATATGTATACCCATCGTATATATATATATATCAGTGGTATGGGACGCTGTTATATATGTACACCTACATAATATATCATCATAATGATCTATGCAAATATACTTATTCATTATATATGTGGGCCGATTCAATGGCCAGGCCGATATTATGGTCGATATGTGGGCCGATTCAATGGCCGGGCCGATATTATGGTCGATATGTGGGCCGATTCAATGGTAGATGTGAGGGGCCTATGCGCTCAATATGAGGGGCCTATGTGCCCGATATGAGGGGCCGATGTGCCCGATGTGAGGATGACATGTTTTATTCCGTACTCCGCATTTATTTGATATGCATTGCTTCATGTATTAGTAGTACCTGATAGAGTACCTTTCATGACTGTTGCATATACATATTGCCTTTTATTGCTATTAGCTTGAATGTGATAGATTCGCGCAGTACTTGCATACTTGCGATTACCTGCATATGTTATTTACTATTCACGAGTTGGCAACTCGCCCCCGTTGTGCTACAGGGTTGTACAGGTAGTCCCTCAGGGCAGTCATAGGCAGGGCTTTCATCTATTGTATCATCTTTTGTAGCGGATACCGTTACGGCTGACTGGGTGCAGTTTTGCTCTAGGTGGGTTTTGCGGTTATACGATATTGCTCATTGTATCCAGTACTCTCCATCTACCATTTTCATGTATTGACTTAGAGACGAGTTGTGCGGACGATATTGTGTATTATTTGTGACTTGAAGGTCCATTATGCAATTTTATTTATATCGTCTTTTATTTCTTCGCTACGGCGTCGTATATCTGTTGTGGTGGTTGTTTTCCGCCGTTGGGCGTGGATTTGCTCCCGTTTGGGGATGCTTTTACTTATATTTATGTTGTATCCTTTTTTAGGGCTTGTTTTACAAAGGAGGTGCTGGCAAATTTTTAAAGGGGATAAATTTGGATTTTAAAGAATTTGATTGAGATTTCAAAAGTTTTAACCATGTTAATATCACTTACTACTTTTGATGGTTTAGATTGTTGGGTTTTTGGCTTACTTGAATTACGTTACGCCTAAAAACGTTACGTAGTTTAAGGGCCGTTACGTGCTAAATTTTTTGGTCGTGACACACTGTCGCCTGCGCCCGAAAGGACGTCTCCAATGTTCGTTTGACATGTGGAACGTCGACGGCTGGCGGGCGCGAAGCTTCGTTTAGGCGGGAAATGATCTGAGCCGTTGGATGCATTTCCCAAGCACTATAAATAAGGGTGGGATCCCTCCAGGGTCCACACTTTGCCATTATTTTCCTTTCGCTGCGAGAGATAGCTCGGCGCTCCGTCTTCTAGATCGGATCCCTCGCACTCTTTCCTCAGAGGACTCCTTCCTTTGAATCAGGTTAGATGTCTTCCTTTGAAGAGTCTGTTGAGATACTTAAGGTAGAGTCTAGGGAGTCTTCTCCTGCTTCTTCCTCTGCCCCATCCGAGTCAGGTTCCCCTCATAGAGTTAGGGTCACCCGCGCTGCTCGCCGCCAGGCGACGGTAAGGGTCTCTAAAGTGCGAATTAGGAACGCTCGTGTTGCCCCCACCCTTCTAAGAAACGTGGACGAGCTCACTGATATCCGTGCCCGTTTCCACATTCTCTCTAGTTATTCGCTTCGTTTAGCTAGGGAGGACGAAAGGGCGGACCAAGTATAGGGCAAGGAGATTGCTTTGTACTTGGATGCATTCTGGGCTGGGATGCGTCTGCCCTTCCCCCTGAAGTATGCGGGGTGCTACGTTGCTTTCAACTTGCCCTGGGCCAGCTTGTGCTGAACTCATGGAGAATTCTCCTCGGGTTCCTGGTCCGGTTGAGACTTGAAGAAATCCCTTTCGGCCTGACCCTTCTCACTTCCTTCCTTTGTTATAAAAATCATCCCGGCACCCGTAAGGACGAGCTGAGCTGGGTGTACATTTCCTTCAAAAAACGCAAGGGAAGGGTGGCCGGGTCGAGGGCAGTAGTATTTCCTTCTTCCATTCACTAATGGAAGGAGAAGTTCGTATTTGTCTGGCCACCCGAGGGCGAGGATTGGCCTATGCCTGTACAGTGGCATAGGGCCAACTCCCCACGAGTGAAGCGGTCGTCCTCTCCCGAGGCGAGGGCGGCGTCCATGTGGGAGCCGCTCCAGCGGGCCGACGTTCTGCTTTACGAGCAGGCCCTTAGCTGGGCCGGGCCCAATCCCGCTCTATTCGTGGGTAAGTTAGGAGCTTGAAGGATCTGTCTAGACTCGAATATTTTTCTTTTAATCTTTTCAGTGTTACTAACTCCCTTTGTGTATTTTCCTTTTTGCAGAGCAAATGGACCGCTCCAAATTCATGGCTGCCATAGCCGCAAAGAAGGGGAGGAAGACCGGGGGTGCTAGCTCGTCCCGCCCTGGTTCGAGCCCGGCCCCGAAGCCGACTGCACAGGCTAAGCCTGCCGCTACACCCCGAGCTCCGGAAACCAGCCATAGGGAGAGTAATAAGCATGCCCGGGAGCCGGAGCCCTGGGTGAGGGAGGTAGAGGATGAAGCCGACCCTCCCGAGGTCCCCCTTAAGAGGTACAAGAGGACGGTATCTCGATCTCCGGCCTCCCCGATCCTTGTGCTGGAGGGGGCGTCTGTTTCGAGGTTCCCTTGGGGCTTTCTGTCGCCGATAGCTTTCTTTCGGAGATGGAACGATCGTCCGGGTGCACAATTCCCCGAGGGACCCTTAAGGCCCAAGTGGCCGCCATCGCTCAGGAGGCCGTACAGGTCAGTATCTGCTTTCCGTTGAGGTTTCCGTCAAGTATTTTTTCTCGGATCTGACGCTTCTAACCCCGTCTTTTACTTTCCTCAGGTCCCCCAGCACTGTGCCCTCATTGCCAACATGAAGCATGAGGAGATTGCCCCGGCGATGCGGAAGGCGGGTGAGTCGTCCTCGCAGGAGGAGGACCTGCGACTGGATTTGCAGCAGGCAAAGGAGAGGATCACCGCCCTTGAAACCCGGGTGGCCACCGAGGAGGCGACGAACTCCAAATGCAAGGAGTCCATCCGCCTTCTGAAGGAATCCAACAAGGTAGTCCAGACTAAGTTGGAGGAGGCTAAAGTGCTTAACGCTACGATGAAGAAGTCGCGGGACTCCTGCAAGAGGGAAACCGAGGCGGCGAAGGATGCGGTGAAGCTCGCCGACCTCTAAGCTGTAAAGTCGGTGGAGAGGTATAAGACGTCGGAACAGTTCTACGCCGATCTTGCCGACGCCTCAGCCATTGTTTAGCACCAGGCTCTCGACGCCGTCAAGGCGTTGATGCCGGGGTTTGCTGACGGTGAGCTTCGGCTCCAGTACCCCCTCTCCGAGGATGAGCCGCAGGGGGAGACCGCTGAGAGTGCCGCCGGGGGAGAGGCCGCCGGTGGGAGTGCTGGAGATAAGGCTCCTGGTGGGAGCTCCGACCCAAAAGCAGTCACCTCGACTCCCGGCGCCAAGGTTCCTGGTGGGAGCATCGACCCTAAAGCTGTCACCCCGGCTCCCGATGTCGGCGCAGAGCAAGTCGAGATCCTCCCCGGTCCCAAGGCCCGAGCCTTCCTGCCTTCTTCTTTCTTTCTTTTTGAATTTTGTAAGCCTTCTGGCAATTTTTGTAAGGCTAAGGAGCCCATAGTAACTTGTAAAGACTTTCAGATCGTGAATAAAGTTTTTTTTATTTTTCTTCATGGCAATGTTTTCTTGTGCTCGTTAACGTGGGCTTGTTAGTGTTTTCCTCGTCCCAAGAGTCAAGCCGTAGGTCGATTACCGGTCTCTTAGATGTCGATCGCCCATCGAGTGTAAGCCAGTTAATCGCTAAGTGCAGGAAGGTCGGTCCTCTCCCGCCCCCGGAGTCAAGGTGGCGATCGTTTGCTTAGAATACATCGGGAGATTCTTTAGTATAGGTAGGCCGAGGTTCGCCCACTCCTTTGAGTCGGACCGGCGACCACTTCTCTTAGCGTAAGTTAAATAATAGTCAAGTTAGAATTGGTCGGTGTTTGCCGAGTAGTGAAGTTGCTCGGTGGCCTCTGGATGGGAGCTTTGGATCCTTAGTCTCCTTTTGATGAGGGTTTCGATCCTTAGCGTAGATGGGTAGGAAGTTACCCGCTAAAGATTGACCAAGCTGGGAAGCTGCTCGGTGGCTTCATGATGAGGGTTTCGATCCTTAGCGTGAATGGGTAGGAACTTACCCGCTAAGAATTGACCGAGCAGGGAAGCTGCTCGATGGCCTCTTGGTGAGGGCTTTCGATCCTTGGCATGGATGGGCGGGAGCTACCCGCCAAGGATTGACCGGGCAGGGAAGCTGCTCGGTGGCCTCTTGGCGAGGGCTTCGATCCTTGGCGTGGATGGGTAGGAGCTACCCGCTAGGGATTGACCGAGCAGGGAAGCTGCTCGGTGGCCTCTTGGTGAGGGCTTTCGATCCTTGGCGTAGATAGGTAGGAGCTACTCGCTAAGGATTGACCGAGCAAGGAAGCTGCTCGGTGGCCTCTTGGTGAGGGCTTTCGATCCTTGGCGTGGACGGGTAGGAGATACCCGCCAGGGATTGACCGAGCAGGGAAGCTGCTCGGTGGCCTCTTGGTGAGGGCTTTCGATCCTTGGCGTGGATGGGTAGGAAGTTACCCGCTAAGGATTAACCGAGCAGGGAAGCTGCTCGGTGGCCTCTTGGTGAGGGCTTTCTGTAACAACCCTAAACTTTCTGTACAATTTTTTCAAAAAAAATACAGAAAGGGGTACTTTTGTCTGAGCACAAGTTATAATTTTGTTTTGCTTTTTAATAGCAAGAAGGAGCTTGTAGCTCACTGGTAATACCTTGCACTGCTGAACCAAGTCACCAGAGTTCAAATCCCATCAGCCACACATTATTTTTAATTAGTTTTCTTTTAAATTTTTAGAAGCCCAAGAGTCTACACGTACATAACTCGTAAAAACCAAAAGTCGCATATAAAACAAACGAGTCCAGGAGGTAGACCAACAGGCAAGGGACACGTGGCATTTGAGACTCGGCCTGACTCGGTTGATTCGGGCCGGCGACGCCGGGTCAACTCGCCAAAACCGATTCTTCCCTTCTTGAAAACTGTGCCTCTTTACCTCCCCATAACCCCTGTACTGTTTAAAAATCCTGCACATTAACAGAGCCATTCAAAACCCCAATTAATCCAATTTTTAATACAAATTTTTAATACATCTTTTAACACGCTTTCATCTACCCTAACCCTAGTTTTTCCTATAAATACCACACCTAAACTCACCCCTCCTCACTTTCAAAACTCTGTCCAACCTCTCAAGAAAAATCTCTAGACCTTGCTGTGCAAGTGGAGTTAGCAAAGGGCGAAGCTCCGACGAAGTTCCGGCGGTGATCCGAGGAGACTCCAGCGACGAAACGACGCACCGGCACCTCCTACTCCTTTTTTTTCCTCCCTTCTATCCTACAATCCCATAAGTCCCTCTTCCCCCATCTCTTTTCTAATCTGAAAATTTGTATTTCTAAAACCCGACGGAAGCGGAGATAATCCGACTTCCGATTCGGTTTTCTTTAAAAGTTCCAATTTTCTTAAATACAACAATACCAAACTTGCACATCATGACCATTAAATATTAACAAAACATATTGAATAAGTTCCATATCAAAAGAATGTATATTGTAATTTTTATCGCATTTTTCAGAAAAATACCATGTAGTTTAGTTTCGACATTAAATATCATTACCCTTGCTATATCTTTAGATAGTTCACAAGGTAATGACCGACCTCTTCACAACACTCATATGTAACATAGAACGATGATATTGAGAAACATAGATTTGGGAAAATACGGTTTTACATAAAACTACCTCCGATTTATATAAAAACCTTTTCTACAAGATTATGTATTTTAAACAAATCTTTGCAAAGCGCTGACAACCCATTTGGGGAACCCGTTCGGGATGGTGCGGATTATCGCACATCCTCGGACTTAGTAGTGTGAGATGTAGACCTCCGCAAGGAGCATACGGTCTCGAAAGATTTAAAAATACAAATATCTTAAGAAAATGAGATTTCTAGAAAAAATAATAAATTAAATTATTTTTATAAATATATATATATATATATGTATCATCAAAATATCTATTTTTGATATAGTACAAATACTCCAACTTTTCTAAATAAAAAAGAATCACTTTACATGAAAATACCATGCAATTCCATACAAGTTCAATACTTTACAATTAAATACCATGTATTATGAAAAATAGGTTTATTCACTAGAAATGTCACAATGATAAAATATACATCAATGAAAATTTTAAAGACGATAATAAAATACTTGAGGTGTATTTTGAAAATTATACAAAATTATTTTTACATAAAACCCTCTCAAGTTTTATAAATTACAATAAGAACCCTAGTAAATATAGTTTTAAGCGGGACCAGTCTTTTGAGCCTCAGGGAGCCGGAGATATGGGTGCTTGCCTATTTAAGATAGACAGCTTAACAAACAGTGTTATCAACACGGTAATCGTCTTTGAAAAAGACACAAATCATGCCGTCCATGTGCAGTGGTTATCGATAACACCAAAACCTAATTCAGAATTCAATTTCCTTTTTTTAATTGTCCGACTCAGTCTGAGTCTCAATATATACAATCTGACTTGAATGAAATTCAAGTATAAAACTACATTATAATATGAATCAATGAATCCATATATTCAATCTGTTCAACCTATTCAATCTGTTTTGACTGAACCGAACTATGGATATATATCCATCTACATGATTCTCCAGTTACATCCATTTACTGATATCATGGTTTCGGCATGTCATCCATTTACACAATCTATAATACAAGACAATACAATTTACAGTATAATACAAATAATACAATCAAGACATCGCGGGGTTTAAGGGGTAGATTGGTACGGAAGGTGTTAGAAGTGGCACGAGACAGAAACCATAAGACACCTAACCTGAATTCAATTGTTGTTGTACTGTGGCATGAATGGTTTCTTGTGTTCCTGATACTTTAGTCTCCGGGGCAAGTGAGACTTCTCTCGTATACACTGGCCTCTTCTGTACCAAGCCACAAACAACAACGTTAACACTAAATACAACATTATAACAATCTAATACCACTTTAAAAGTTGCACTCTCTCTCCCTCTGTCTATTCTACTTCTCCATTATCTTTGGGACTTACCAAGCGATTTGTTCGCTGACGACATTCCTTCTCTTTCTTCTTTGGAATATTGTCAGGTGGTTCGGACCTTCAGGAGATCGAGCCCACCAGTGAGGATTTGGACCAACTAGCTTTCGACCCGGAGCTCAAGATACTTGTACATTTCATTTCAGTACTTTCCATTTCTGTTATGCCACTGTTTAGGCATTGCTTTCCATTCCATGTATTTACTTTTCAGATGCATTATACAAAAGAATGTTAATAAATAAAGTTGTGGTTCATTACATTTGTCTATTGTGTATATTTCTTTTATATTGCTTAGTTACGCTTAGCGTATTTACTTCTGAGTAAATACGTAGCGGCCTCGTCGCGTCCTCTGCCCGTACACTGGGAAGCGGAGCGTGACATTTTCGATCCTTGGCGTGGAAGGGTAGGAGCTACCCGCCAGGGATTGACCGGGCAGGGAAGCTACTCGGTGGCCTCTTGGTGAGGGCTTTCGATCCTTGGCATGGATGGGTAGGAAGTTACCCGCTAAGAATTGACCGAGCAGGGAAGCTGCTCGGTGGCTTCTTGGTGAGGGCTTTCGATCTTTAGCGTGGATAGGTAGGAAGTTACCCGCTAAGGATTGACCGAGCAGGGAAGCTGCTCGGTGGCCTCTTGGTGAGGGCTTTCGACCCTTGGCATGGATGGGTAGGAGCTACCCGCTAAGGATTGACCGAGCAGGGAAGCTGCTCGGTGGCCTCTTAATGAGGGCTTCGATCCTTAGCGTGAATGGGTCGGAAGTTACCCGCTAAGGATTGACCGAGCAGGGAAGCTACTCGGTGGCCTCTTGGTGAGGGCTTTCGATCTTTGGCGTGGATGGGTAGGAGCTACCCTCCAGGGATTGACCGGACAGGGAAGCTACTCCGTGGCCTCTTGGCGAGAGTTTTGATCCTTGGCGTAAATGGGTAGGAGCTACCCGCCAGGGATTGACCGAACAGGGAAGCTGCTCAGTGGCCACTTGGTGAGGGCTTTCGATCCTTAGCATGGATGGATAGGAAGTTACCCTCTAAGGATTGACCGAGCAGGGAAGCTGCTCGGTAGCCTCTTGGTGAGGGCTTTCGATCCTTGGCATGGAAGGGTAGGAGCTACCCGCCAGGGATTGACCGGGCAGGGAAGCTGCTCAGTGGCCTCTTGGTGAGGGCTTTCTTAAACTTCTTCTTGCTCTATGAGGCATCGTTCAATCTACCTCGAATTGTGAGAAGAAAATCGGGAAGAGTGACCGTCGCGAGCGACACGTGGCTGAAATGCACAGGAGAGGCGAGGCGCTCCACGATCCGCGTCGTTCAGACTTCGGTTGACTGTGAGATACGCGATGGTGAGGGCTTTCGATCCTTGGCATGGAAGGGTAGGAGCTACCCGCCAGGGATTGACCGGGCAGGGAAGCTGCTCGGTGGCCTCTTGGTGAGGGCTTTCTTAAACTTCTTCTTGCTCTATGAGGCATCGTTCAATCTACCTCGAATTGTGAGAAGAAAATCGGGAAGAGTGACCGTCGCGAGTGACACGTGGCTGAAATGCATAGGAGAGGCGGGGCGCTCCACGATCCGCGTCGTTCAGACTTCGGTTGACTGTGAGATACTTGATGGCCGCCACGCGGCAGCCCTGTATTGGGAAATATGAAAATATCCTAAGATTCGCATCCATTCACGCGCAAATTTCGGCCCTTAGGGATTCTGTTGAGGCTATAAATAGAGAAGGTATATGGGTTTCTTTCAGCGTTGCTTTTCTGAAAATGGCCGGGTTCATCTACTCCATCGGAGAGATCATTTCCCGCGACGACGTGTACCTCTATGATCAAGAGTGCACGGAGAAGACGTACCAGACTGTGGTCGAACGCATAGAGGACCACTTCGGCCGCCTACTTCCCCGGCGGTCGCCTTTCCTCCAATTTCTCATGTATGCCATTTGGAGGATGTCCCCGGGTTTGTTCAACGCCCTGTCTTCGCAGCTGCAGAACGAGGCGATCGATAAGCTGCACACGCTCTACGTCCGCGACCTCATCTTGAAGAACAGACATGATCGATCGACGGCCCTTCTTTTGGAGTGCTTTAGGCAAAGGCAGATCGTCGATGGCTGCCCAGCAGGTATGGCTTCCGGCCCTTCCATTACATCACGGGTCCACAGGCAACACCAGAGGGAGCGGGCCGAGGAAACAAGGGCTCGGCTGGCTGCGATCTCCTCGGAGTACCACCAGCAGTGTTTTCTTGACCCCCTACCCCCTCTGTTGTAATTTTAATTTTTTTTGTGTAAGGCTGGGGAACCCATAATACCCTTGATGAATAAAACTCTTCTTTTGCGACATACTATTGTCTTCTTTTTATCCTCTTTGCGTGTTTGAGTATGTTCATAAAAAAAATCCGTGACTTTTGAACTGAGGAAGAGGGAAACATATTGAAGAAGTTTCTTCTAATTCAGAAGACTTAGAAAAATTTACATCGCTTTGGCAAAGAAGAAACATATATGCACTGATACAAATTTTGAATTCACTTGTACAATTTGAGCATTTTGGCGTTGTAAGGTCGCAGAAACTTGCGTCCCCCCGCGTCTTGTAAGCGATAGGCTCCGCCGGCCAATACCTCGAAGACGAGGAATGGGCCGTTCCATTTCGGGGAAAACTTATGCAGTTTGCCTTGGTCTATGAATTCGTTCCGCCTTAGGACCAAATCTCCCATTTTAAAGGCGCAATGCTTAACTCGTGCGTTGTAGTAGCGAGCAATTTGCTGTTGGTAAGCAGCGGCTATGATCTGTGCCCGATCCTGCTTCTCTAGCAAGATGTCTAAATTAGTCCGGAGCGCCGAGGTGTTTACTTCGTTGTCGAAATGCTCAACTCTGTAACTAGGCAGTCCAATCTCAGCTGGGACCATCGCCTCGGTGCCGTAGCAGAGACTGAAGGGGGTCTCCTTAGTGGGGGTCTTCTTCGATGTGCGTAGGGCCTATAAAACCCGGGGTAGTTCCTAGACCTAGCTGCCCTGTCTTCCTTCTAAACGAGTTCGAAGACCTTGAATGATGTCTCGGTTAGCGACTTCGACCTGCCCGTTACATTGAGGATGCGCTACTGCGACAAACTTCATTAGTATGTGGTACTCGTTGTAGAATCTTTTGACTTTGTCGTTTTCAAAGTTCGTCCTGTGGTCGGTAACAATACACCTCGGGATCCCAAACTGGGATATTACGTTGTTCTGCAGGAATTTGATGGTCGTGGTGGCGTCCGGTTTTCTGATGGGGGCGGCCTCGATCCACTTCGTAAAATAGTCTTCCGCGATGAGGATGTACTTATGCCCGCCCGTGCCAGTTGGGAGTTGGCCTACCATGTCCATTCCCCACTGGGCAAACGGCTAGGGGGAGGTCAGGGCCATTAGCTCGGTAGCCGGAAGACGGGGTATACTGCCATGGAGTTGATAACTTTTACATCTTCTGACGAGCTTATGAGCGTTTTGATGAATCGTCGGCCAATAGTATTCTTGGAGTAGCGTTTTCTGGACTAAGATGTGGGCCCCTTGATGTGCTCTACCAACCTCTTCGTGAATCTCACACAGGATGTAGTCGGCTTCGCGGGGATCGACGCACCGAAGCAGAGGTTGCGTGAAGGACTTCTTGTAGAGGTTTCCATTGCTCCAGACGAAATGGTGGGCTTTGGATCGAAGGCGGCGTGCTTCCCCTCGATCTTCTGGGAGGGTACCTTCCTTCAAAAACTCTACGAGGGGCATCCTCCAATCCCGGCCTTCCTCCTGAGTACTGTATACTTGAAGTGCTGCCTCCCTGTCTTCTATGCTAGGCCGTGGCAAGACTTCGAAGAGGATATTCCTCTTATTGTTAGCCGTATAGAAGGAGGCTAGCTTGCTCAAGGCGTCGGCCTGGGCGTTTAGGTGCCGAGGAATTTTCTCCACTTGAACTTCGTCGAAGTCTTTTCGTAGTCTTTTTACCTCGGCTAAGTACTTCACCATTAGAGGCTCCCAGGCCTCGAAACGGCCGGTCACTTGGCCTACGACTAGGGCAGAGTCACTGTGAATTCGTATCGTCTTCATCCCCACTCTGGAAGCGATTCGTAGTCCAGCTAGCAAGGCCTCGTACTCTGTGGCATTGTTTGAGGCTTTGAACCCGACCTTCAAAGAGTACTCCATCTCTGCCTCGTTCGGGCCTCGAATGATAAGGCCGGCACCGCTCCTATCCTCGGTAGAGGATCCATCAACCTAAAGGACCCAATCGGGGATGGAGCCGGGCCCCTCCTCGATCGAGGGTTGGGACCCGGGGAGTGGCGCCGACACTGCCTCCTTGTTGGGGATAGTCCATTCGACAACGAAGTCTGCCAGGACTTATGCTTTGATAGCTTTCCTTAGACGGTATTTGATGTCGAATTGAGATAACTCCCACCTCCATTTCTCCAGACGACCAGATGACTCGGGTGAGACGAGAATAGCCCCTAGGGGACGCTCGGTAAGGACGAGAATGGTGTGTTCCTGGAAGTAGTGCCGTAGCTTCCTTGAGGCTACGATAAGCGCCAAGACAATCTTTTCTATGGCCGGATACCTTGTTTCCGCATCCTTAAAGACATGGCTCACATAGTAGACGGGCTTCTGTATTCTTTCGACTTCTCGGACGAGCACCGAGCCTGCAGCCTGATCGGACACCGTAAGGTACAACAGCAGCTCGTCTCCCTCGGCAGGTCGGGTGAGCAGTGGGGGAGTTGCCAGGTACACCTTGAGTTGCTCAAAAGTGTTCTGGAAATCCTCCGACCATTCGAACTTTGGGATTTTTCTCAGGGCCTTAAAGAACGGGATACACTTTTCCCCGGACCTTGACATGAAGCGACTAAAGGAAGCTACTCTCCCTATGAGTCGCATGATCTCCACGTTGCTCTTTGGCGTGGCCATGTTGAGGATGGCGCCGATCTTCTCCGGGTTAGCCTTAATTCCTCGGTGGGTGACCATGAACCTGAGGAATTTCCTGCTAGTGACCCCGAACGCGCACTTGGCGGGATTCAGCTTCATTTTGTACTTGCGGAGGATGTTGAATATCTTGCCAAAATCTTTGGCGTGTTCATCCGATGAGGTCGATTTAACGAGCATGTCGTCAACATAAACCTCCATGTTCTTCCCGATCTGCGGTTTGAACATTCTGTTGACCAGGCGCTGGTATGTAGCTACGGCGTTTTTTAGGCCGAAGGGCATCACTTTGTAGCAGTATACCCCCCGGTCCATTGTGAACACGGAAAGATCTTCATCTGCCGGGTTCATACAGATCTGGTTGTACCCGGAGAAAGCGTCCATGAAGCTTAGCAATTCGTGGCCTGCCGAGCTGTCGACAAGCTGGTCTATCCGAGGGAGTGGATAGTTGTCTTTCGGGCAGGCCTTGTTGACATCTATGAAGTCGATGCACATACGCCACTTCCCGCTTGCCTTTTTAACCATAACCACATTCGCTGGCCATTCCGAGTAGGCCACGTTTCGAATGAAGTTGGCTGCAAGCAACCTATCGAGCTCGTCCTCGATCGCCTTTTGCTTGATTAGAGTGAAGCTTCGTTTCTTTTGCCTGACGGGTCGGGCCGTTGGGTCGACCCCCAACTTGTGCGAGATTACCTTGGGGTCGATCCTGGGCATGTCGGCGGGCACCCATGCGAACACGTCCGAGTTTCCTCGGAGAAAGTGGACCAAGTCTTCACGCCGGGCTCCTGTTAATAGGGATCCGATCTGGACAGTTCGTTCATTTTCCCCCTCGACGAGGGGGACCTTCGTTAGCGCCTCCACTGGGGACTCTCGGATTTCTTTTTGTTCGTCACGAGTATTCAAGGAGCCTTGGAAATCACTCACGCTTCCAAGGTTGTCGCTTCGCTCCTCGGAGGTGGATGTCGCTGTGAAGCAAATCTTGGCGATTTGCTGGTTCCCATAGGTCTGGCCTATTCCCCCTTGATCCCATGGAAACTTGATTGCGAGGTGGTAGGTCGATATTTATGCCCGAAGGGAGTTTAGCGTCGGGCGTCCCAGGAGGATATTATAGGACGAGGGAATCCTGACGACAATGAACTCCACTGGTACGGTTCTCGTACGGCCCACCTCCCTAATGTTAAGGAGGAGGGTAACCACTCCCTCTGCCGGGATGGAGTGGTTAGTGAATCCCAACAGAATATGGGCGGTTGGCTTCAGGTCTGACGGGCCGAGCCCCATACGCAAGAAGCAGTCATAGAAAAGGATGTCGTCCCGAATCGACCAGTATCCTTTGGACCTCGTAGCGGTGGACCCGTGCTATAATCATGAGGGGGTCGTTGTGAGGCAAGGATATTCCGTGGAGGTCTTCGTCAGTAAAGGTGATGGGCTCAGCCGCTTTGTTTTTCTTCCGGGGCTGGTCGCCGGTTCCCTCGACCGGTAGGAGGCGGCGTATCTCGCCGGCTCCACGCACACCCCCCGAAGATACGACCATGATTTAGCTGATCGTTAACTCGCCAGGAGGGGGGTGGTTTTCCTGCTCCCGGTCTGCCCGTCGCTTTTCCCGCTAGTACTTCACCAGGTGGCCCGAGCGAATCAACTCCTCGATATAGTCGCGGAGCTGCTTACAGTTTTCGGTTGGGTGACCCTGCGACCGATGGAAGGCGCAGTACGGACCATGAGTTCGTTTGGCCGCTCTATTGGTGACCGGGGGGAGCTTGAAGAATCGCCCGCCCTTCGCCTCCTCCAACAGCTCCGTTTGAGAGATATTGAGCGGAGTATACTCTTCGGGGAGTATGGCTTTGGCCGGTCGACCTTTTTCTTCTCTTCTTTACCCCTCTTCTTTTGGTCGGCCTGGTCGCCGCGGGGTAGGTTTGCATTTACTTCGGACTCGAGCTGGATTTCCCGCTCGGTACAAACTTGTACCTCGGCCATGGTCCTAAGTTGTGCCAATGCAAAGGAGCGGAGCCACACCTTGTGCCTAAGACCTGACCTCAGAGCGGTGATTACAGTCTTGTCCTTATGCTCGGGAACCTTAAGAAGAGCGTTGTAGAAGCGAGTGACGTATCTTTTGAAGGATTCCTTGTCCCCGCTCTTTATAGTGAAGAGGTAATCGACGGTCCGCTTCTGCCGTCTGTTCTCGATGAAATGTCCGAAGAACTTGGCGGCCAGCTCATTAAAGGTAGAGATGGAGCGTGGCGTGAGTTCTCGGAACCAATTTCGTCCAGCCCGGATGAGGGTTGCGAGGAACGCTCGGCATTGGGCTGCGTTGGAGTTTTCCTGAAAGCTCATGCTCGTCGTAAACGCGTTCAAATGGTCTTTCGGGGCGGACTTCCCGTCAAATAGGGCCACTTTTGGAGGCTTGTTTCTGGATGAGACGCGGACAGCAAGCAACTCTTCAGTGAAGGGCTTCGTAAGCGAGTCGGCATCATACCTGGCCTCCTCGCTTAAAGGACGATCCTCCTGATGTATACCCTCGATTTTCTTTTTGAGGGCATCGAGACGGTTGTGGTACCCCGAGGACTCAGCGTATTCGGAGTTATGGCCCCTCCCACTGGCGGCCTGCGCCTGACTGCGGTTCCGATTCCGTTCTATCAGGTTCCTCAGGTCCCCTGGCGAGGTCGTTCTTGAGTTATCGCGGTGAGTGCCGCCCGTGCGTCCCCGTCGAGGGAGAGGGTGCCGGCCATGACTGAGAGCAGACGAGCTGACCGACACCTCCTTAGGAGGGACGGGAGCGCAATGGGTTGCGGGGCGAGGAGCTCTTTCACGAGACCTCGGCGTGGAGCTATGAGGCGCCCAACGGTTCATTGAATCGGTCGCCGCAGGGGACCTGTGGCCGCCGGAGATAGCAAGACGCCGTTTAGTGGTGCCAGCGTGGGCGGCATCATCTTCCCCTCTGCAGAGGTCGTGATCCCGAGGTGGGGGAACGGCGACTTGGGGGCTTGTCCTGCCGTTTGGACGTGGAAAAGGGCATCCACGATGGATGCGGGCTTGTCGATCTGTGCAGATAGGTCGTGATCGACGTTAGGGGAGGAGAGGATCCGTCCGCGCCTCTGTTGTGGGAAGGGCGACGGCTTGTGCTTGGATCGTCGCGGTGATCACTCGCCATGAGTTCGAGGTCGGACGATCAACTTTCGATGAGTGGAATTTTCAGTTCCCATAGACGGTGGCAACTGATGGAGGTCAAGATTTCCTTCAGATGTTGTCCTCCGTCGATCTGTCGCGAACGTTGGTGAATGACTGATATTGGTGTTGAGGGTTGCCTCCTTGAGCGTGTGGATCTCAGTGGGCTTGACTTGGGTGCCTCCTTGAGCGTGTGGATCTCAGTGGGCTTGACTTGGGGTGAAGCCGAGCTACCTGCAAGGAAGTCCCGGGGTGGTTGTACCACCGTGGACCCTCCGACGATCATGTTAGCCAAGATATTTGGGCAGAGTAGCGACTTATTGGGTAAAATTGCATTATCTGAGTCGTCTGAGAGAAGGGTTTTTATAGCGGTCGCCATGAGCTAGCTGGCGCGAGATCTTCCCCGGTCGTTGCGCCCCTGGCGTTACGCCTGCGTGAATGATGGGATCCCCCATTAATGACGAGATACGCTCGTTAATGGAGGAATGCGACGGCGTGGAACGCGGGATCGTGGGACGGCGGATATCTCGCGTCTGACGAGATTCGCGGAGCTGTGGCGGGGGCGCCTGTGATCAGCGTTCTAGGTCGCTCGGTAGAACCGGGAAGGTCTAGCTCGGTGAGAGGCTTAAAAGTGGGCGGGAGGCCGAGCTAGTTCGGTTCTGTGATAGCTCGGAGGCGAAGGGCCGAGGTGCTCGGCGTGTAGGAGGGCTCGGAGGCGAGCCAATGGTTATTTACATGGTGAGCACATGAATGTTCAGGGATTTCTCGGAGGTCGGGTCTAGCAGCGGGACGATGGCCCGGGGGACGCCTCCAATGTGTAGTTCTTGCACTGTTTCCATGAGCCCCGAGAATCGTCATCTGCCACGTGTCATGGTTTGAGAAGTATCCACTTATGAGTATCATCAACAACCAAATTAAAACCTAAAATTTTAGGGGTACCGTGTAGGAAGGTTTACTTGATATACTAAATCTTTGTTGCATTTTAAATTTTTAAACAAAACCTTGTTGTCATTAGGCAGTTAAAAAGTACAAGTCCCCAGCCTTGATCTCTATTGGTTTTTCATTCCTTCATTCTTGCAAATGCGGCAAAGCGTTTCTTCACTATCAAGAGCCTTTGACCCAATCTATTCTGAATTTTTCTAAATAAATTTACAAAATTAAATAATCACATAACATATATTACACTGTCACTGCCTCGTCCAAATTTCTAAAAAGAAAATATTATGATATCATATATGTAGTCTTATGATGACATAAAGAAGATTGACAAGCAAGAAATCAAACGTTGGCATTTTCAAACCTATGGCATTTTGTGTTTCCTGCAGACGCTATGAAGATTTCTAAAGTCTCTTCTATGGAAAATGCCCCTATTTGTGCCAAATATTTGCTTGTTTGCACTTGAAATATTTTGCCAATTTTACCCTTTCAGTGTCATATATATTTGAAAATTGATTTTACATATAGGGTAAATTTTATAAAACACTACCGATTTTTCCTGGTTTTTGAGATAACACCAATCAACTTAAAAAATTTCAACCCAGCCGAAAGATGTTTTCATAAAAATATTTTAAAATGGTATTTTTATCCAAAAAATAACAAAACTACCATATACAATTCATTTATTGTTCAGTATATTTACAAAGCATCTTGGGATTATTCGGTCCTCTACTACTGCCTTCAAAACCAACGATCTAAGCCAACATTGCTAATTCACAAGTATTTAGATAGCATTTTTAATGTTTATTGTTGTTATCTTAAAACCCTTGAAAAATAGACGATGTTTTCATGAAATTTACCTTATGAGAACATCAAGAAGCTGATAAAGCAAATTGTAAACCATAATAGACCAACAAAATGCCGCCTTTTTTCTTTTGAAAGAGCGGGGGCAAATGTCCTTCTCATATAAATACTTCATCAATAGTTAAATACAGAAGTAGGAATTAACATGAAGAAAAAGGCATCTATAACACATTCCCTATTGCATCCCTTCCCAGCCAACCATAGTCATAAATTCGTGATTCGGCAATAATTCGGCGATGTCAAAAATTCGGATTCGGAGAACTATTCGGAAAAAATCGGCAGGTATTCGGGAAAGATTCGGTAAGTGTTCGGGAAATGTTCGGGAAGGATTTCGAGCAAAAAATTAATATAAAATTAATATATGAGACGCTAGATTTTGATTTCGTGAATTATTTGCTGTTTTTTGAATAATTCGTGAATAATTCGGGAATTATTCGCGAATAATTCGGCACGTTCGGTGATGGCGAATAATTCACAGATTTAATCGGCAGTCACATTATTCGCGAATAATGTGACTATGTTCCCAACAGCAGTTTATTATTGCACCAAAGATCCGAAGTTTTATTGATACAATGAGAGTTAATTTGTGCAGTACATATATGCATATAGTAAATGCTATAAATTATGGAGACCTACATGCAACAACCCACAGGCTAGGAACTTAATTAGAATGCTTTAAATTTGGAAGTCCCAAATTAATGCAGCCAACTAAATAAATCTTTCTTGGTATTCTAAACAAAAAAGAACTCAAAAGGAGAAGGAGATAGATACTCTTGAAAGCAAAAGGGAGAATGGGAGAGTAGTCTCAAAATTAGAATTTATAAAAAGATTAGTGAACAATTTCAAAGCACCAATTAGAGGATAAGTTAGGTCTAACTTCGTTGTTTTATATATCATGAAGAGGTTTAATTAGGATAATTTTATATTCGTCAAGTAGCCGGTCCACTATATATAGTTCTTGATCTCGAATCAATTTAGTAGCAACAAAATTACATGCATCATTGATCATAAACGTGCATTGTTCGTAAAGATGTCCATATCCGTATCTAGTGGTCATTGACAGATTCGAATATGGATAATTATCATAAATGAATATTACTATCTGTATTTGGTAAAAATCGGATAAGAATATGAAATAAATATTGGAAGAAGAAAAAACCAAAACAATCAAACAGAACCACTTTTATATCTGGCTGTTGTTCGGTGGATGCGGATATAGATACATATAGTCATCAGAAATGATGTTTATCCGTATTTGATAAAATCAGGTACGGATACGGATCCAGCCCAGAGCATTTGCATCCCAAATTGTTCTCTACACCTTTCCAAAGCGATCCGCGTGAAATTTAAGCATCATCCCATTCAAAAGTGGCAAAATCTAAACAGATTGGAAAAGTACCAAAAAGCATTATTCCCAATCCAAAAGAAGCTATATTTTTTTATGCCAAATCTACTTTAAGTGATCATCCATGAGAAAGTTAAGCTCCAAGGTTCAAACATTGATAAAAACGGCATGCATGCATCTCTCTTTTATATACTATAGTTCAATACCGCAGAAAGCCTCATACATAATATAAAACATGTATAGCATGAGGCATTTGAAGAGAAGAAACGGTAGATATAATAAACATGTTTGTTAGCGGTTAAGAATTGCATGTTATCCAACTCCGATGATAGCTGGCATATAACCGAAGGTCTGATCGGTCCAGATGTTATGGGATCTTGATAATTGACAGAGAGTTATATATGACTATATATCATCTAATCTCAGGATCTGGCATATCCAAATTCGCAGTCTCGATCCAGCCATCAATTCTAGATATTAGTGGATGTGACGTTAAGTACGATATAAACTGATAAAACTTAACAGATAGAAACGAACAGTTTGAAAACGGCAAATCTTTCTATAAGCCGCGTGAACTGTCTATTCAGACATTACATGAACTTTAGTCAAAACAGAGATACACTTCCAATGTAAGTTGGTTGTATTTTCTCATATCGATTATTCTTATATTTCATAAACAGACCGATACAGATTAAAAACAGCCCGAATGAAACCAATTCAGTCAAAGGGTGGTCTAAGATTTCTATCTAGTCTAGTTTCAAAAACTAACAAATCTCATGCATGAAAAGTTCCATGATGCTTCAACTTAGTTAAAAGAGAAGAATAGTTTTTAGAAAAAGAAAAAAGAAAAGGGTAAAAAGGGACCAAGAGATGGGTGCTTTGGTCATTCCCATGGATTAATCCAAATTCCAACCCTTGAGTACCCACCCCATCCGAAACAATTCCCTACATGCACCAATCAATTCCAATCAACTCCAATCAACCTTAAACCCCATTTTGGCCATTTCACCTCTCTCTCTCTCTCTGTATATATATATAATCCCCACTCCCCTCCCCTCAAGAACATTTCAAACACACACTCACGTATATATATAGCTTGTATTTTCTACTCTAGCTTGGCTTGTTCCCACATATGAATGCTCTCTCTCATGCACCAAGCTCCCTCCCCTCCTCATCACCTGCTCCCTAACCCCTTCCAACCCTCCATCCCCACCAAAACCCACCTCCGCAACCTCGACCGCCTCCTCCGTAAACAACCCCCGCCCCCTCCTCCCCACACCAACCCTAACCCTAAAAACCCTGCCACCCCCAAGCCGCCATTCCTCAAAACCCTAACCCTCCCATTCAAGCGAAGCGACGACGAGTCGATGTCCCCGAGGACCCTAACCAACCTCCACCGCCTCCTCTCCGACTCCTCCGGCCCCTCCCCCCGCAACCAGATATCCTCAAGCTGGCGGCAGCTCCACGGAGAGAACGACTGGCGCGGCCTCCTCGACCCTCTCGACCCCGACCTGCGCCGCGAGGTCATCCGCTACGGGGAGCTTGTCCAGTCCGCCTACCACGCCTTCCACTCCGTGGACCCCTCCGTCCCGCCTTCCGCCCCCCGCCCGGTCCCGCTCCCCGACCGGACATACCGCGTGGTCCGCCACCTCTTCGCCACCTCCTCCCTCACCCTCCCATCCTGGATCCCCGGCACGGACCACGGCCCATCCAGCTGGATCGGCTTCGTGGCCGTCTGCGACAGCGACAGGGAGATAGCCCGGCTGGGAAGGAGAGACATCGTGGTATCCCTCCGCGGCACCGCCACCACCTACGAGTGGGCGGAGAACCTCCGCGCCGACCTGGTACAGGCCGACCCGGGCGGTAACAAAACGGAGAAAGTCGAGCGAGGGTTCTACAGCCTGTTCAAGACCGCAGGCAGCGGCATTGACAGCCTGGCCTCGGCGGTCGTCAACACGGCACAAGGTCTCATCCAGCAATACAAAGACGAGGAATTAAGCATAACCGTGACCGGGCACAGCCTCGGCGCGGCCCTCGCGGTGCTCGTGGCCGAAGAGCTGAGCGCGCGCATTCCCCGGGCTCCGCCCGTGGCGGTGTTCTCCTTCGGCGGGCCCCGGGTGGGGAACCAGGCCTTCGCTGACCGGGTCGAGCGACGAAAGGTCAAGGTGCTGAGGGTGGTCAACGCCCACGACGTCATCACGCGCGTGCCGCCGCACGCGAGGAACGGGTACGCGCACGTGGGGAGGGAGCTGAGGGTCGACAGCAGGATCTCGCCGTACCTGCGCCCCGATGCGGACCCCGCATGCTGCCATGATTTGGAGGCCTACCTGCACCTCGTGGACGGGTTCATGGGCGAGAAATGCCCGTTCCGGCCCAACTCGAAGCGGAGCCTGGTGCGGCTGCTCAAGCACCAGGGCTCCAATCTGAAGCAGAAGTATGTCAGCAAGGCCAGGGACCTCATTCTCGACCCGGCCCGGCCCAATGTCCGTATACAGCAGAATACCGTCATTTAGCCCATCTTAACTGTATGCTAAAATGGCAGAACAATTTTTTCATTTTTCATTTTTCATTTTTTTTTGACCGTATACAGCAGAATACCGTCATTTAGCCCATCTTAACTGTATGCCAAAATGGCAGAACAACTTTTTCATTTTCATTTTTTATGGCCGTATACAGCGGAATACCGTCATTTGTTGTACAGCTGACAAATTCTTAACTTAACAGAACTTCAAAAGTAGGAAAGAACAACAGTGGCAAATTCTTAGCAATCACGTATGAAAAGTGTTTGATAGGATATATTTAATATTGATATATGTATTTTTCTTACTACAACCATTAATTTAATATTATAGAAGCAAAAACAATAAACAAAATAACTTTTTTTTTTTACTATTATTTAGTTGAAAATTATAGGTTAAAAATATTTAGCTTCTTTCTATATGAAACCTTATGCCTGCATTGATATTATGAAGAGAGAGAAAATTACACTGATTTAAAATGATTAAAAATCATTTGGTGATAAATCTATATATAATAGTACGTTATATCAATTTTTATTTGGAAAGAGATTTTAGAGAGAGATATTATTTGGAAAGAGAGTTGTGGGGCTTGTTTAATCTTTTGAAGATCTAAATGGAAACTGATGGCGTTGAGAATACAGGATGCGGGTAGTTAACTTTAACTTTAGAGAGGATTTCCATCTCTTTTTTTTAATAACTTTTAACGCAAAAGTACATACCATGTACATCGATAAAATTAATTTGGACCCCGAGAAAGAGTTTGCTTACTATAAAAAAATTATAGTTATTTTTCTATTGTTGATTTATGTAGGAACAATGTTTACTGTACGCAATTAAAAAGTGGACGAATAAAACATACATGCATTCAGATTACAGAATCAGCAATTAAATTCATATTTTGATGTCTTTCAAACTAAAAATGTGTACTAAAAACAGCAAAAGATCAAGGGATTTTATTTATTAAAACACAGCCTATATTCAAATAGCATTTTCAAGGACAAAATCCATGGTACTGAACCTTTTGACTTGACTCGATCTATATCCAAAATCAAACCGGGTTTGGATTTCTTAGCCTCAAGCCTCAAGTCAACCCCTGCCCAATTCAAGAGGTAAATTTGTCACACATAGAGGAAGCAAAAGCCACCACAAATTTGAGCTAGTCCTAATACACAGTTTTCTTCAACCCTTTGACATTTTTTTGAACTTCTCATTTAAGGCTTCTTACATATGTTTGAAATTGCTTTCTAACTGACGGAGGCTGAAGTCTCCTTCAGATGTTGTCCTCTGTCGATCCTGTGATGGAGGTCTTTAACGGCTGAGATTGGTTTTGGAAGTTGTTAAGTGTGGATCTCAATGGATTAGCATTGGACGTCAAGTTACCTGCGAAGAAGTCCCGAGGTGGGTGACTACCGTAGGACCCTCCGACGATCAACTTAGTGCCGAGGTATAAGTGCAGAGTAGCGGCGTATTGGAACCGGTTCGAGTTACCAGAGTCGTCTGAGAAAGGGGTTTTTATAGGGGTCGCGTGGAGCGAGCAGGTGCGAGATCATCGCCGTCAGTTATACCCCAGCGTTATCATCGCTTTGAATGGCGGGATGCGCCCATTAATGGGGGATGCGCTAGCGTAGGACGCGGATCGCGAGAGGCGGATATCTCACCCTGGTGATATACACGGAGCCGTTACGGGGCGCATGGGATCCGTGCTATTGATTGATCGGGGAAAACCGAGGAAGCTCGGCATGTCAGGAGCTCGGAGATGAGCGAGAGGCCGAGAAAGCTCGGCACGTTAGGTGCTCAGAGACGAGCAAGAGGCCGAGGAAGCTCGGCATATCAGACGGCTCGGAGACGAGCAAGGAGACTGAGAAGGCTCGGAGACGAGCTGTTGGTAGTTTCCTAGGTGAAGGTGGAATGTATTCAGGAAGGTCTCCTGAAAGGTTGGATACATTTCTCGAGAAGAGGATCCCGAGGAATCCCCCTAATGCAACTCATTTATTCCACCTCTGTAGCCTTCAAGATGCGTCATCCGCCACGTGTCGTAATCTAAGGAGATACCACTTATGAGCATCATCATTAGCCCCCACTCTCGTTCTGATCTATTCATGGGTCGGGTCGAGAGCGGCCTACTCGGTTTTTCTTCTGCTCAGTTTGGCGCCAAGAATCATAATGCAGATCGCCCGGGAACGGCATGGCGTTTGGTGGTTGCGTCATTTCGATCTTTAGGCCCACATGTCGCCTTTTCGTGTGCCTGAATTTTCACGTGTATCCCTGATGGCGTCAGCGGATCAGTGAAATGATTGTGCTTTCAAGAAGGGGTGCCGTTTCAGTCGATTCGTCAGTTGAGGTACATGCCACGTGTCCGCCGTTGGTTGGCGGAGGCGACATGCTATTTCTGACTCCTGCAGTCGAAGAGACTTCCCCAATGGCCGATCGCCATGTGGAGCCCCGCCGCTTGCTGGGCGCGGCGTTTCGTTTTGGCGGGAATCAATCTGGGCCGTAGGATGTTCCCTTTTGGGGTGTATAAATAGGAGGGGACCATCCTAGGGTTGATACTTTGCTCAAATTCTCTTTTATTGCTGAAGATTGCGCGGCACTTCTGTTAGTGTATATGCCCTAGAGGCCATTACTGTATCATACTAGTGTGTATATTACTTAATGGAAGCTTGGGATATTCACCTTGTATTGACAATCTTGCTCAAAATGATAGTATACTACTTGGTTTATTTCTACTTCAATGTGTACATGTGCTTATTTTAGTATATCGCCTTTACACATTAGTGGAGCCTTTAGGATCTTTGCTTGATTACCAGCGTTGTGATGTCAGTCACACTCGTGGGGCTGGGTAATCTATAAGCACATCCTTATGCAGGTCCCTAGTCCCAGGACTATCGAGACAGGGCATCGATACTCCGGAGTAGACTAGCGTATGCGCTTCTCATCCCAGTGTGGGAGACGGTCTGTTCCACAGCCGTCAGTACGTCGTATTTGAGATAGTATACGGGTGCTCGTTAGGTTACGAGTATACTGGACAGGACTCGTCGGAAACTGAATGGTTGGTATTATACCTATCGTCAGTTATCAGTTCCCAGGTGACATGAGTACAGCTTAGTCCGCTGACTTGACACTGTCACTTCGCCTCGAGTGTGTTCCCACTGTACTTTGATTACTACCCTACCACGGCTCAAAGGAGTCGTGCAAACAGGTAGTAGTTGGGTGCAGTCCCGAAGCACTTGGAGGCAGTGACGGTTAGACATGATTCGTCTCTCCCGGTATTGGGGATTGACATCGCGCTGTGTCTAGGAAGGCCATTACACGAGTAGTCCCTGGCCAGGGCAAGCGAGATATACTGGTAGGTTTCCAGTGCTATCTCAGGGTGTTCTGGGCTTCACTCCGACACGACTTGTACCGCTATTAGGGGACCGACGTTTACCGCCACCCTAGGCCCGCCATGCGATGTATCAGACGAACAGATCGGACTGTACGGAGATTGTCACATTCAGGCTCAGTAGGAGTTCAGATGGGTTTCACCTTGTCAGTCTTCTTGTCGGCATCTACCTGGGGACCGTTACGCACAGCTAGTGCCGCTTGCGGTCTGTGGTTAAACCCACTGCCAGCGTAGTGTCGAGTCTTTAGAGTCCCATACAGAGAGCTATTCGCCTTTAGGCAAAAGAGTAGAGGTCACATGGTTTTGCGACAGGTTGCATGGTTTTGCGACAGGGTTCGGTCACATCCATGCACTTGTGCACGTTTAGTTTCCGGACAGTTAACACTAGCGGGCTTTGGTTTAAGCCAGATCCTAGTGTACGTTTTGGGATTGGTTTTATCTCGTATGTATTCGTGTTCCTCGGAACGCGGATGCGGGTGTGTATGCACAGTTGACAGAGAGACAGAGGCAGAGTATTCTCATTAGGGTTGTTGACTGTTGACTGTTGACTATTGACTTTTTGCTAAACCCTAGTGAGAATATGAAATATAATTAGCAATAATATTAATTAAGTATTATAGTGACATGGTTGTTGAGGGGTTGACTTTGTTGACTTGTTGACTTTGTTGACCGGTTGACTAGGTTGGACTAGTTGACCATCATCATCACAATGGTTGTCATTTTCATGCAAAGACTTTTGCTTGCTTATTGTGGTTTGCAAAATGAGTGCATGGAAATGATATTGCCTTTGACATGATATGAACCATCACATAATACTTGATTAACATTATGGCTGATGATGCTTTTGGATTATGAGAGGCTCATTCTTTCTTGGCCTTTTCTCTCTCTTGATTTTGAGCTCTCTCATTCTCTTGCTCTCACCCTCTTCCTCTTGCTCTCTCTCTTGTCTATGGTTCACTTGTCTCATGTGTTGAGAAGTAAGAACCATAGAGAAAATCCCATCACACTCTCCTCTACTCACTCTAGTTCATAAGGTTTGGCAAACCAAGTGAACTAGTTTCTTCAAAGTTCGAAGAAGAAGCCAAAGGTAGAAGCTTTCGGGTGGATCGATCTTCGGCGCAAGGAGACGACGGGGTGAAGCCGATCCGTACACCATCAAGAGATGAAGACGAAGGAGTTCAAGAAAGAAAGGTATAACCCCCTAACCGAGTAGTTAACAACTCGTAGTTAGGTTGTTAGGTAGATAGTTTAACAAAGATCCGTTTTGAGTCCATGTTACCGCCTCTAGAAAATTATTTTTCATCAAATTCCGCTAGCCCGTAAGTACCGAGAGAGGTAGCATGGACTTACAACTTCTTCCTTTAGATCGGATCCTCTGTTGATTTTTTCTCGATGAGTCCCTTCCTTTGAATCAGGTTTGATGTCTTCATTCGAGGAGTCCGTAGAGGTAGTATGGGTAGAGTCGGACGATGATGCTCCCATTGTTGGGACCGAGTCCAGTGGGTCTTCCTCCTCTTCGGCTTCAGATAGCCAAGAGAGTTCTTCTTCTTCTTCATCCTCTGTGTCAGGTTCGCCCACTAGAGTCAAGGCTGCCCCTATCACTTGCCATCGGGCGGCGACAAGGGCCCCAAGGTGTGCATCGGGAACACCCGCGATGCGCTCTCCATTTTGAAGAGTCTGGACAAGCTTTTCGAAATTCAGGCTCGATTCCATTTCCCTTCTAACTATTCACTTCGCTTAGATAGAGAGGGTGAGGGGGCGGATCAGGTGCGGGGGCAAGGAGATTGCCCTATATCTGGAAGCGTTCCGGACAGGAATGCGTCTGCCCTTCCCCACCAAGGTATGTGGAGTGCTTCGTTGTTTCCACCTTGCCCCAAGCCAGCTAGCGCCGAACTCATAGAGAATCCTCCTTGGGTTTCTGGTCCGGTTGAAACTTGAAAATATCCCCTTCAGTTTGACTCTCCTTGTCTCTTTTCTTTGTTAGAAGAATCACCCCGGCACCAGTAAGGATGAGCCGAGCTGGGTATATTTTTCGTATAAGAAGCGTAAGGGTGGGGCGACCGGGTTAGGGGTAGTAGTCGTCCCTTCTTCCATCTACGAATAGAAGGAGAAGTTTGTATTCATCGGGCTATCTGAGGGCGAGGATTAGCCTGTGCCTACACAGTGGCACATGGCCGACCCGAGGGCAAAGCAGTCGACTTCCCCCGAAGCGAGGGTGGTGTCCCAGTGGGAGCCGATTCAACGGGCGTATGTCCTGCTATCCGAGTAGGCATTGAGCTGGGCCGGGCTCGGTCCTGCATGTTTCTTGGGTAAGTTAGGACTTTCGACGACCTGTTAAAACTTTACCAAATTTTCATTGATATTTTAGTATCGCTAACCCCCTTTTGTTTGCGTGTCCCCATTTTTTTGTAGAGCCCATGGACCGAGCAAAAACCTTAGCTGCCCTGGCCGCCAAGACTCAGGGAAAAAGGCCGGGGGTGCAAGCTTGGCCCGACCCGGTCCAAGCTTGGCCCCGAGGCCAACTCCGTCGCCCAAGCATTTCGTCGCTCCTCGAGTTCCAGAAGAACACCGCGGGGGGAGCTATAAGCACTTGCGGGACCCGGCGCCCCGGATGCAAGAGGAGGAGGAGGAAGAGGCTGAGCTCGCTGAAGTCCCCTTCAAGAGACAGAAGCGGACGGTCTTCCGCCCACCTTCTACCGGAACCCCAGTGCAGGAGGGCGACTTTTGTATTGAGGTTCCCTCGGGGCTCTCAGTCTCCAACAACCTGCTTTCTGTCATGGAGCAGACGTCCGGGGTTAAAATACCCCGGGGGACCATGAAGGCCCAGGTGGTCGCTATAGCATAAGAGGCGGTTCAGGTCGGTTCCTTACTTGAATTTTCTTAAAATTTCTCGAGTCTTATTTCCTCAGTTTGAGTTTTCTAACCTGTTTGCTGCTTTTCTCAGGTCCTCCACCACCATGCACTCCTCATCACCATGGAATCTGAAGAGGTGGCCCCGTCCATGAAAAAGGCGGGAGAGTCCTCCTAGTTGGAGGAAGAACTCCGCCTCCAACTGCGGCTAGCGGAGGAGAAGGCAGCTCTCCTCGACACTCGTCTGGTCGCCGAGGGGTTACGAACTCCAAGCTGAAGGAGTCTTACCGGCTTCTGGATGAGTCCAACCGGGCTATTCAAGCCAAGTTGGAGGAGCTGAACGGCTTCTACCATACGATGAAGAAGTCGAGGGACGCCCTCAAAAGGGATGTCCGGGTGGCTTTGGACGCGGTGAAGCTCGCCAAGTGTCGGGCGGCGAAGGCCGTAGAGGCATATAAGCCGTCGGACCAATTTTACGCCAATCTCGCCGAATCCACGGTCGTCGTGTGGCATAGTGCCCTTGACGCCGTCAAGGAGTTTGCGTCGGGGTTCGATATCAGTGAGCTTCGCGCTACGTATCCCCTGGCCGAGGAGGTGCCGCAGGAGGAAGTCGTCGAGGCGACCGTTGGGGGCGAGGCTGCCGGTGGAAGCGTCGTCCCAGAGGTCGCAGTTTTGGTCCCCGATGCTGGCGTCGAGCAGGGCAGGGTCCTCCCCGAGCGGGCGGCCTGAGCTTTCCTTCCTTGCGGATTTTTTTATTTTTCAAAATTTTGTAAGCCTCCGGGTATTTTTGTAAGGCTGAGGAGCCCAGAATACCTTGTATCTATTTTTGATTATAAATAAAATACACCTTTTTCTTTGTTCAAATGTTTGCTTACTGTGCAAGTACCTTTAGCTCGTATAGTTTTGTTCGAATCTTCATTCTGCAAGTATTTTTAGCTCGTAGGTCTTTTCATCTGCAAGTACTTTTTAGCTCGTAGGTCTACCCTTCCCACACTTGCCGACCGTTCATCGAGCAGAGTTGAATGATAGCCAAGTGTAGGATGGTCGGTACCCTCCTTTTCCCCGGAGTCGATGTGGTGATCGTGTTGGGTTACGGCAGCGTCCCGACCATTAAAACCATGGCCAAACGTGGAAGAAATTTTTTCTAAACTGGCGCTACCATTACCCGATGCCCGGATCTACCCTAAACCCTAAACTAGCAAGCTATATATAAGAAGTTAGATGGTTATACCAAGTTGATCCGTGTCCTTCGGTTTTCAACCATCATCCCTAAGCTCCTAGTGGCTCCTTGATCGAGTTTGGTTGCCGGTCTTCCTCCATCTACGATGATCCATCTGAGGGAAATGGCGCAAGCTTCAGCCTCGCCAAACGAGGCAACCGACGCTCTAAGGTTGCTAGTAATGAAGAGTGGAGGTGTAGGAATGTGTCACTATAATTTTCCTCTCATCACAATGCTCAGGAGAGCAACTCAAGAAGATGAAGGAGATGAGGAAACATGTGGCATGAGCAACTCAAGACATGGCTAAGTGTTGAAGTGAGAATAGAATGAAGGGAGCTAGCAAGTGAGAAAATCAAGTGGAAAAACAAATGAGCCTTGTCCTCAAGTGAGATGGCAGCCTCCCTCTCCTCATAATCAAACACACAAAAATATCTCTATAATTTTTCAATAAACAAATGCAATGCCCATACCTCTCAACATGTCATGACCCATGCTCATGCCAACCCACCCTCCACCTCATTTCCAAATTAATTTTCTAAAAATAAAATCAATTAATGAGGTGGCCACCTTCTAGAAGCTATTCCGTATAAATACGGAATACTTCCCAGTACACGTATCGAAATACATATATGCGTATTCATACAAAAATACGCATAGTCGAGAGAGAAAATTAATAGTGAACAATAATACTAGAATACATATATATAAATTATTAAATCAAAATCTAATTTAATAATCCGGCTCAATCCTAAGCCGTTAGTATTATCAACCGCCCGATTAAAGTCTGTGCAGCATGTGTACATATTTAATCGGATACCTGTATGTACTAACATACGTCATCTACACCATATCGCCTGAATCGTGAAAACTCTCTGTGTGGGACTCTAAAGACTCATCAATACGCTGGTAGTGGGTTTAACCACAAGCACGTCCGTGGCGCTTGCTGTACGTAACGACTATCCAGGTATTGAGCGAAAGGGAGGCCGATGAGCAAACTCATCCTAAACCCCTACTGAGCCTGACAATGACAATATCCATACAGTCCGGTCTGTTCGTCTAAAAGTATCGCATATCGAGTCTGGGGGGTGGATAAAGCCAGACCCCTAACAATACGACATTTAGTGTCGGCATGAAACCCATCACCACCTGAGAAAATATCGATTCTGGATCGGTAATTCTCGTCCACCATGGCCATGGATTTCTGGTGATGGCCACTCGTGCACAACGCGACATCAACCCCCAATACCGGGAGAGACGAATCCCCGACGATCCGATCACTGTCTCCATGTGGCTCGGGACTGTACCCAACTAAAACCTGTTTGCATGCCTCCTTTGAGCCGTGGTAGGGTAGTAATCAAAGAACAGTGGGAACTCATACGAGACAAATGACGATCTCAGGTCGACAGACTGACCTGTACATATGTCACCTGGGAACTGCTATCTGATAATAGGTATAATACCAACTAGCACGTTCTCGGCGGGTCCGTCCAGTGTACTCATAACCCAATGAGCACCTGTATACTATCTTAGGTGAACAAACTAACACCAATGGCTTGTAAGACCTGGCCATCGCCCCTCGTCGGGGTCTCGATCGGTATACACTAATCTACACTAGAGTATCGATGCCCAGACTCGATACTCCCACGACTAGGGACATTTAAGGATGTGCTTATAGACCCTCAGCTCCCATATATATGATCGCCATCATAATGCTAGTAGTCAAGCAAGAATCCTATGGGCTCTATCAACATGTAAAAGTGATGATAAAGACAAACCAGATAGCATACTATCATCTCGAGTAAGACTGCTCTACCGGTATAGGTCCTCATTCAATTATCATAATCATCTACCCGCGACTATGATAATTGCCTTGAGGGCACTATAGCCAACAATCTCCCACTTGCACTTAAGGCCAATTATTACGGTGTCGCATACTCACAGCTCGTGTGATACCGAACACTCAACTTTTCTACTAATCAGTTTCGCAAAGCCCGTTTGCGAAACAATTGCGTTCGAGAAATAGCCTCAGTGAGTGAATCCGTTCCAATGTTTCTTTCTGTATCTCTCTATATCTCAACTTCGCGGAAAAAACTATCTCCCAAAATAAGCAATACCTGTCTTAGAATTTGTCTGCATATCTGATGGGACCCAGTTCACAAATGAACTCCAAATCCAGCAAACTTCTTAGACTGTATCATCCACTGAATTTAATCAGTATCTTGCGCCATGCCTTCCACAGTATCCTCTTGGACTACATGTCCAACATACTGCCCCTCAGAAGAGGGAAAAACTATAAATCTGACAATCACTCTATCATCCAGGTCACCTTGGAATCCTGAAATGATAACCGTCTCCTGAATGAGCCTGCCGTTACCATATCCCAAGAACATTCACTTATGTTCATAAATTGCTTCCCTACATTTCTCCAGGATTGGATTAATATATGTTTATTGCAGTTTGTGCAAAAACAACATCTGATGTGGTACTTGACATTTCATGGTTGACTCAATTGCCTAAACAAGTGATATGTCAATCATGCATATCTCTCTCCCCTTTAGTCTGAAAGACATCCTTTAGAGAGGGTGACTCCATCACCTGCAGGTACACCACCATGCCAGGAGTCGTTCATTCTAAAATACCTTTAGAATAATGTCAAAGTACCCAGATTAGGATACTTCCCAAATCTAGATCTAAAACCATAGATCTAGTAACCAGAAACCCTGATATTATATTCATATCCTATGTAGAGAAACAACTTTGTGACAACCACGGTATAACTGATCGTAGTATAGGAATATCTCTTCCTATCAAGTGCATGTCATCCCTAGTACCAGGACATCACACCCTACTACCTTCTTCCCAGATCCATCTCCTATTCTGATGAAGTCAAAGCCTATGACTGTCACATAAAAAATAGATGACCTATTTCCGCTATACTTGCTTTAGTCTATAAATAGACATAAGCTACTTGCCCACTATGCTTCTGCTCCCACTGACTACAACAACCCTCAGGCAGAGTCATATACACGTGCACTTCCAAAACTAGTTTAGAACGACGCTATACTTATCCTCCTGCCGGGGTCTTATAGTCTAGAACGACAGCAATGGAAAGTCTGGGCAAACAAGAACCTCTCTGTCACCATCTCTAAGAAGACCGAAGTACTTCTCGGGTGCCTGAGGTTACCCACCAAATCTGCGAAGTGGCTAATGGAATGTCGAAACTAATTGAATCCTTAGGTTCTATTAAATCTTCAGTGATCGTTTGTGGTTCTGGAATCACTTCCAGTTCTACCATACTCCCACTTCTGTTTTTCTGAAAAAATCCATTTTACTAAAACTGTGGCGAGTCAAGAACAATATAATTATTGATCTTCCTGATGGTAGAAAGTTAACTCTCATCAAAGCCCGGGATAACCCACAAGCAGCCATTACTGAAACGTGCATTGAGTTTATCCGGATTTTGGTTTTAAGCATCAACCGGACAACTCCCTATACCTTAACATCGTTAAGATATAAATTGATTCTATATATATCCAATATAGAAACAAAAGCACTAATTTAATTGGAACCAGATTCAAAATCATGCAGATGTCTACAGTGCATATCAACCAAATGGAAGGAGCCCATTCAGCATTACTTAACTAGGAGTGCATCCATATATGAGTAACCCGAAAGAGAAGCAAGTTCTCAAAACCATTACTATCAACGGAATACCAAACACAAGTATCTACATTTTCGACTATCTCGAAGAATCCTGATACTTCCAACAAATGGTTCTATACTTTATTCTTATACCTATAACTTCTCAATATCTGGACCTTGCATTTCAATGAAATACTTGTCTAGAATTGGAGAAGTCATGAGTAAACAGAATATAGTACGAGTACCAACCCCTTTGTCCTAATGGACACTGGACAACATACAATTCTTTGTATAAGTCACATGAGTTCAATAACTCAAACGCTGCGCGTCGTAGGTTGAAAAACTGTACTATGATTAAGAAGAATTACACCGCTATTGAATGTACCTTACCTAATCACCAACTGATATAGGTAAATATCACAGACATATTATCAAAAAGTTATATCTCACTTTATAAAATAAACGTACAGATATATCAGTTTGAAATTGGTGCATAATAACGGATATTCAAAACCAAATATTTGTCATCCGGCAAAAACCATATGATTTCCTCAAATATCACCAATTACAACGAATTCCGATATAATGAGGATATAATCACCTAATTCACAATATCTTACTCCCACTCACCATCTGTAACACCATACAGATGTGAGAATCAATCTGGTAAATACATATCCTGGAGTTAGATTCTAATTGGGAAAACAGTTTTCAATTAATATCGCACAGTGAAACTAAAACATGAAAATTTCAAAAAGGGCAACCTGGTATTCCAAGTAATGCCTCATCTATTATCCTGATTCATGACAGTAACCATATACTTACCTGCCCTCACTCCAATCCCTTTATTATGTCTTTACTTATTATCTTCTGTACACATTCTTTAGGCTAATTGGTTTTTTCCTTCCCTATACTTCGGCACCAGCCTAAGATTTAGAAGAAGACTATCCAATAAGCACAATAGGTGTACTCTCCTAATTCTAGGAGCCCTCGCAACCTGAGAGAAGGTAAAGGGAAAAGAAATCTGAATAATCCTATTCTATTTCTCCTGAACCGGAAACCATCCTCGAATCTGGAATGAATTCCTTCGAGTTCGTATGTAACTATACGATGGCATATCTAATAGGAGTGGATATCCGTAGTGATACGGAGTGTTCTGGAGAAATCCAAAGTGGATGTAGGAGTGGCAGGGGTATACACAGTTTTTGTAGTGAATGATAGCAGTCGCAATTTTCTTTGCTGTTATTCTAGTCCCTTTATATGTCTCTACTTATTACCTTTTGTACACCACACTTAGTCTTAATTGGTTTTCTTCCTTTCTTACCTTTTGGCACCTGTCTATGGTGTGGAGGAAGACTATCCAATAAGCTTAATAGGTGTACCCTCTCATAATCCTAGGAGCCCTCACAACCTGAGAGAAGGTAAAGGGAAAAGACAACCGAATAATCCTATTCAATCTCTGCAGAACAAGAATCCATCCTCGAATCTAGAAGAAGTTTCTTTGAGTTCGTATGTAACTATACGATGGATTTATCCAATGGAAGTGGATGTTCGTAGTGATACGAGGTGTTCTGGAGAAATGCAAAGGTGATATAGAAATGGCAATGATGTATGCGACACCGTGACATTCTAAAAACCAAAGTGATTTAAGAAGGTTCGGTTAACTTGGTTCATGAGTTTTAGTTAAGGGTCGGGTCATGGTCGCTGCCAAAGAGAGAGAGAGAAAAGAAACACTCAGCATGCACTCTAACCTAAATCAGAATGGTTAATCACTTTATCTAATCTGGATGGCTCTCACTGTTTCCTCAAATTCTCCTCCAAACTCAAAAGAAGAATTAGTCGGGATCATCTAAAATCACCCGAGGAGTAAACCTACTCATCAGTGGGAATCAGGATCCAACTATCATCGCATGATAACCTGATGGAAGCCACTCAAGTCACTATACTCCAGAAGGTATGCGCATGCCTGGCAAGTTTCCTGTATGTTTGAAACTCCCGATGTGTGTTTTTACCCCTAAGATCCATGTGACCTTGACAAGGTCAACAAGTCAAAAGGTCCTAGTCAAGTTCAACCCGTTATTGTCCTGATTGCATTAGACCTACCTGCGCAAACCCTTGACAAGGTTAACATGGTCGAACGATTGTCCTAACCAATCCACATATACATGCGACAGAAAAGTATTACAGAGCTACCGCACACTACGCCTCGGCAAGGCACGACAAACGTAGCATGAATACTAAGCAATACTAATCTGAAATGACGGAGGGCTACGGCTGGTTTTTGGCGAAAAATCTTTAACGTAATGAACTTGATCTCGTTGAAGGAATCCAAGTGGTTTTACAAATATATAGTGGCGAAGACTTTTGCTAAAGAGGTCACTCCATATGAAGGGATCTCGGCTCTTTCTTCGTAGAATGAGGTGCAGGATATTCCAAACTGAATACCATGATGCAAAGCAAAAGAATCGACTATAGTGAAGTATTACGTTGACACAAACTTCTGCCCAAGGGGTCACTCCCGATGAAGAGATCTCGGCCCTTGCCTCGTCGAATGAGGTGCAGGATATTCATAACCGAATACCACTGTGCAAAGTAAAAGAGAACGTCTGTAATGTCAGGTTTTTTTAAAAAAAAACCTGGTTCCAACAACATCATATAGGTTTGTTTTATCCTTGCATTGATAAGAATCAATGCAGTCCCATCAATTAATTACACCATAAAAGAACGAAAATATGATGTACGTTTATACCATCCGCATTTGCCACTGGGTCCCGTCATCACTCGTTAGGTTACTTAACTAACGACAGAGCGGGGACTGGACTAGCGCGGGTGCAAAACATATACAACATCTACTAGTATATATATAAATATATATAACAATCGTCTCAGGCATGATATAAGCAACATCACAGAAACATCACAGAAGCAACAAAGAATGGTGGATAATTTTGGAGCCCCGGATTTCACTTGAGCCGCAAGTGATACCCGACGTTCCCCCGTCGTGTCGAATGCCCGTGCAATAAAAGCTAGACCCCTACGAGTGCGGTAAGTTACCCGCCAAAACCAGAAGCGAGGCAGCCCCCTTCAGCAAAGTGAATGGGCCACCCGACACTTCACGGAATCCGGTAACTTGAGCACTCCTCCTGGGTCAACCTATACCCCCTACGAGTGCGGCGAATAGCCCGCCAATTCTAGAGTAAGGTCCCCTCCATCTCAACTCCATGAGATGTGGACCTGTTGCCCTCTAGAACCCGACTATTCGTGCACTCCACTGCGAGGTAATTCTAATACAGAAAAGAAAATAATACAGTGACATCGACCTCAACCCGGTCGTGCCCCAAACAAATAATATACAACTGGCAGTGACGGCAGTCCACATGTCGGACGCTCGCCCCGCAATATCAAATATCTAAATGAAACTAAACTGTACTAACATTGCACCATAGCTATCCACCACGACGATCCAACCACAATATAGCACAACACAGAACATCAACGTGAATGTCACGTTCGCAAACTCGTCTAAAAGAACATATAACAATTAGACGAGTTATACCGCTCTAATGACATTTACGGTCACAGATAGTTATGCGTGTACTGATAAACATTTAAACAGTGCTAAATTATCGACTTCGAAACACCCCGAACTGGCCATGAACAACAGATAACATAATATCCAAAATGGCCAAAACTAGCAATACCACTGAACCAATATTCCAGAGACTAAACAACACCCAAAATACGAAGCCTAAATTCCTTATTGTGGCCGGCCTCCTCGGTTTTTGAGCCAATATGCTCGGGTCAAATTGCATGGAATGGGTTCGTATTTGGGGTATGTTCTAGTGGTCATATAAGAAGTCTTCTGCAGTTGCTAAAATTTTTTTTAAGACTTTGAAAATCGACAGAGACTGGAATCAGCAGTGCACAGTTTTGGGATTGTTTCGATTTCGATACTTTAATATTGCCTAAACTAGCTATCTAAGGGTTTAGAGGCTGGCTCTGATACCATGTTGGGTTACGGCAGCGCCCCATCCATCAAAACCATGGCCAAATGCGGAACAAAATTTTTCTAAACTGGCGCTACCATTACCCGATGCCCAGATCTATCCTAAACCCTAAACTAGCAAGCTATATATAAAAAGTTAGATGGTTATACTGAGTTGATCCGTTTCCTTCGGTCTTCAACCATCATCCCCAAGCTCCTAGTGGCTCCTTGATCGAGTTCGGTTGCCGTTCTTCCTCCATCTACGATGATCCATCTGAGGGAAACGGCGCAATCTTCAACCTCGCCAAACGAGGCAACCGACGCTCTAAGGTTGCTAGCAATAGAGAGTGGAGGTGTAGCAACGTGTCACTATAATTTTTCTCTCATCACAATGCTCAAGAGAGCAACTCAAGAAGATGAAGGAGGTGAGAAAACATGTGGCATGAGCAACTCAAGAAATGGCTAAGTGTTGAAGTGAGAATAGAATGAAGGGAGCTATAAAGTGAGAAAATCAAGTGGAAAAACAAATGAGCCTTGCCCCCCAAGTGAGATGGCTGCCCTCTCTCTCCTCACAATCACACACACAAAAATATCTCCACAATTTTTCAATAAACAAATGCAATGCCTATACCTCTCAACATGTCATGACCCATGCTCATGCCAACTCACTTTCCATCTCATTTCCAAATTAATTTTCTAAAAAGAAAATAAATTAATAAGGTGTCCACCTTCTAGAAGCTATTCCGTATAAATACGGAATACTTCCCGGTACACGTATCGAAATACATATACGCGTATTCGTACAAAAATACGAATAGCCGAGAGAGAAAATGAATAGTGAACAATAATACTAGAATACATATACATACATACATACATATATATATATATATACATACATATATATAAATTATTAAATCAAAATCTGATTTAATAATCCGGCTCAATTCTAAGCCGCTAGTATTATTAACCGTCCGATTAAATTCTGTGCAGCATGCGCACATATTTAATCGGACATCTGTATGTACCAACATACGTCATCTACACCATATCGCCTGAACCGTGAAAACCCTCTGTGTGAGACTCTAAAGACTCGTTAATATGATGGCAGTGGGTTTAACCACAAGCATGTCAGCGACACTATCTGTACGTAACGGCTACCCAGGTATTGAGCGAAAGGGAGGCCGACGAGCAAACTCATCCTGAACCCCTACCGAACCTGATAGTGATAATATCCGTACAGTCCGGCCTGTTCTTCTATGAGTATCGCATATCGAGTCTAGGGGGTGGATAAAGTCAGACTCCTGACAACGTGACATTTAGTGTTGGCATGAAACACATCACCACCTGAGAAAATATCGATCCTGGATCGGTAATTCTCGTCCACCATGGCCATGGATTTCTCGATACTCCCACGACTAGGGATATTTAAGGATGTGCTTATAGACCCCTAGCTCCCACATATATGATCGCCATCATAATGCTGGTAGTCAAGCAAGAATCCTATATGCTCTATCAACATGTACATGATGATAAAGACAAACCAGATAGCATACTATCATCTCGAGTAAAACTGTTCTACCAGTATAGGTCCTTCCTCAATCATCATAATCACCTGCCTACGACTATGATAATTGCCTTGAGGGCACTATAGCCAACAGATCGCGCGTCGAGCCGAACGATAGCCAAGTGTAGGAAGGCCGGTACCCTCCTTTTTCCCGGAGTCAAGGTGGTGATCACGTATCGAGTATGAGTCGATTGATGGCCAAGTGCAAGAAGGTCAGTACCTTTCTTTTCCTCGGAGTCGAGGTGGTGATCGCGAATCATCTATGAGTCGATTGATGGCTAAGTGTAGGAAGGTCGGTATCTTCCTTTCTACTCAGCTGCCTCTGTTAGTTGTATGTATGCCCAAGGGGCCATTATTGTACATATGATGTATATTATAGTGGATGCTTGGACATATATAGAGAGGACTTTCTTGCTCGACATGATAATATGCTATCTGGTTGCTCTTTATCTTAACATGTATACTTGTCTCTTTATACTATCTTATGGTTACATATTGGTAAAGCCCTTAGGATGTGTACTTGACTACCAGGATTGTGATGCAGATCATACTAGTGGGGCCATGGTAGTCCATAAGTTCATCCTTTAATGTTCCTAGTCGTGAGTGTATCAAGACGGGGCATCGATATACCGGAGTAGACTAGCGTATACGCTTCTCGACCCATGAGATGGGCGATGGATGATCCCATATCCATTGGTGTTTGACATCAGAGATGGTATACGGGTGCTCAGTGGAGACTGGGTATACTGGACGGACTCGCCGAGAACTCCTAGATGGTATTATACCTCACATCAGATAGCAGTTCTTTGGTGACACTGGTACAGGTTAGTCTGTTGACCCGAGATCGTCATAGAGTCTTGTGTGATTCCCACTGTGCTTTGATTTTCACCTTACTACGTTCAAGAGGATGTGCAAAACGGTGATTTTTAGGCACAATCCCGAGTCACATGGAGGCAATGAGCGATAGGAGGGGTTTCGTCTCTCCCGGTATTGGGGGTTGATGTTGCGTTGTGCTCGATTGGCCATAACAGGGAAGTCCCTGGCCAGGGCTGATTTAGAGATTTACTGGTAAGTGTTATCAGTAGTTTCTCGACCCGTTATGAGCCTCATATCGGCATGACTTATCGGTTATTGGGGTCTGACGTTTACCACCTCTAGACTGGATATGCGACATATCAGACGAGGAGACCGGACTATACGGTAGTGTTACTGACAGGCTTTCTAGTAGCTAGAGCGGGCTTGCTTGTTGATCTTCTGATCGCTCAATACCCGAGTAGCCGTTACGTCCAGCTAGTACCGCTGACAGCTTGTGGGTGCTTGATGTGATCATCACCTACTGCCGGCGTATTGACGAGTCTTTAGAGTCCTACATAGAGGTTTTACTGGCTCATGCAAAACGAAGTAGGAGCACATATGTGATATGTGCGGGACCGAGAATAATACGAGGATGTTATACCGTATTATATTCTCGTGATTTATTCGTATCGGTTGGTTATATGCGATATAGCCGGGTTATCGAATCAAGTGTTGATTCGATAAGTTGATACAGATTATATTAGTCGGTTATATGTGATATAGCCGGATTATTAAATCAAGTGTTGATTTGATAATTTAATGTATAATTGTAAATGTGATATACTAGATTACATTAACTAATATTAGCTCACTTAAGCATTCATTTTTCTCACTTGTGTGCATGTGATATATATGTGATATATATTAATGTACATTACTTTGTATCATGGTTGTTGATACACACTACATGGATGTATGAGACTTACACCATACTAATTATAATATACGGTTTTAATATTTAAAGTAATTCCAAATTAGTGGATAATTAGCCACATGCATGAAGCTTTGCGAAGCTTGTGGATGCTTTGACTAAGTCCACTAGTTTTGTTTTACTTAAGATATTTGTTAAGCTAACCATTGTAATTAAGCCATGGTTATGTCTCTACATGAGTTAGTATATGATACAAACTCACCTATGGTTATTTCTTGTAGGGTTCTTAGGCACTCTTGTGAAGGTTCATAAGGCATCAAACATGCCCGAATAAAATTTTAGACGTGCCGAACAACCCAAAGCCGGGATCTTTGCTAGATTATTAGGGTTTAACATGCAAGTAAACATCTTTACTTCTAAGTGTGAGGGATTACAACCTTTGTAGTCCGCTCCTTCGCTTCATAAGCTCCGAGTAGAAGTCCCTTCACCGCGATCCACGATCTCCCGGACTCAAGAGAGCCTCCACGACTCGAACGATCCATGATAGCTTGTCGTATTCCTTTTCTCTGATGATCTACGTCGAAGTTGCAATAACTCAAGCTCTCTCATTCTAATGAGATGAACATCCTAATCTAATGGGCTAGATTAGATGAGGATGATGGAGTAGTATTTATGCTTTCTTTTTATATTATAATCTCAAATGAAATCATCACAAAAGGAATTTCTAGAAAGCTTTCTCAAAGCTAAAGAGAGAAGAAGATGATGAATGAAAGAGATAATCCTTTTGTGATAAATAGTAGTAAAGAATATATGATTGATCATGGAATCATGGTCAAGGATGAGAAGGTTAACCTTTGTAGAGAATAAACTAGGGCTAGGGTTTGGTTAGGTTTAAAGAATGAGTCATAAGATAATATCAACCATAATATCTTACACTTGACAAAAGGAAAGCTTCTATATGGTGCAAGAAGGAGCTAACCCTAATCAAACCCTAACCTTGTTTAATCTCCACTAATCATGTTCCATTATTAATCATATCATGTTACTATAATATATATCATATTTATATTATATATTTGTAACAAAAGAAAATAATACAATTAACATATATCGCATATATATCAATGTATTATACGGTGAGAAAATGAAATAATAAAGCGAGCCAATATTAGATAATGTAATACAATATATCATATATATTATTATACATTAAATCATCGAATCAACACTTGATCCGACAATCCGGCTATATCGAATATAACCGACCAATATATCATGTACCGATTCATCGAATCAACACTTGATCCGACAATCCGGCTATATCGAATATAACCGACCAATATATCATGTACCGATTCATCGAATCAACACTTGATCCGATGACCCGGTTCATATCTAAATATCGCGAGAATATAATACGGTATCTCATATCGCATTATCCTCGGTCCTGCACATATCACATATGTGCCTCTACTCCGTTTTGCCTGAGCCAAGAAACCTCTGTGTAGGACTTTAAAGAATCGTCAATACGCCGGTAGCAGGTGATGATCATATCAAATACCCACAAGCTGCAAGCGGTCAGCTAAACGTAACAGCTACCCAGGTATTGAGCGATCAGAAGATCAACAAGCTAGCCTGTACGTTCTCCTGTGAATCCAATCAGTAACACTCCCGTATAGTCCGGTCTGTTCGTCTGATATGTCGCATATCAAGTCTAGGGGTAGTGTACGTCAGACCCCAGTAACCGATAAGTCGTGTTGATGTGAGACTCATAACGGGTCGAGAAACTACTTGTAACACTTACCGGTAAATCTCTATATCAGCCCTGGCCAGGGATTTCCAGTTATAGCCAATCGAACACAACACAACATCAACTCCCTATACCGGGAGAGACGAATCCCCTCCTATCGCTCATTGCCTCCATGTGATTCAGGACTGTACCCAAAAGCCACCGTTTTGCACGCCCTCTTGGACGTGGTAAGATGGAAATCAAAGCACAGTGGGAATCACATAAGACTCTATGACTATCTCGGGTCTACAGATTACCCTGTACCAGTGTCACCGGAGAACTGCCATCTGACGTGTGGTATATTACCATCTGGGAGTTCTCGGCGAGTTCGTCCAGTATACCCAGTCTCCACTGAGCACCCGTACACCATCCTTGATGTCAAACACCGATGGATATGGGATCATCCATCGCCCATCATATGGGTCAAGATGCGTATACGCTAGTCTACTCTGGTGTATCGATACCCTGTCTTGATATACCCTCAACTAGGAACAGTTATAGGATGTACTCATCGACCACCGTGGCCCCACTAGTATGATCTCATCATAGTCCCAGTAGTCGAGTACAGATCCTAAGGGCTTTATCAACATGTGAGAGAAAGACAGTAAACCAGTACAAGTCAACATGTTAAGATAAAGTGAAACCAAATAGCATACTATCATGACGAGCAAGAAAGTCCTCTCTGTATATATCCAAGCATCCATCATAATATACATCATATGTACAATAATGGCCTCTAGGGCATATACATAACTAACAATCTCCCACTTGCACTAAGGCCAGCTGCTGTAATATCTCATACCTAGCATCCCGAATAATCTCTCAAACTGTATCTGGGGAATGGCCTTCGTGAGTGGATCCGCAGTGTTGTCCTTCGTATCTACTCTCCTGACCTCGATCTCCCGGCGATCAACTATCTCCCTGATCAGGTGATACCGCCTCAGAATATGTCTGGACTTCTGATGGGACCTGGGTTCCTTGGCCAAAGCCACAGCTCCATTGTTATCGCAATACAGAGGTATTGGATGTTCAATGGATGGAACCACACCAAGTTCAGTGATGAACTTCTTCATCCAGACAGCCTCTTTGGCAGCATCGTTGGCAGTGATGTATTCGGCCTCTATCGTCGAGTCTGCAACGGTATCCTGTTTGGAACTCTTCCCATATACCGCCCCTCCATTGAGGGTAAAGACAAATCCGGAGTGCGACTTAGAGTCGTCCTTATCACTTTGGAAGCTGGAATCGGTAAAGGACTCCACCCGGAGTTCTCCGTTACCATACACCAAGAACATGTCTCTAGTCCTTCGTAAGTACTTGAGAATGTTCTTCACAGCTGCCCAGTGACTCTCTCCAGGATCTGCTTGAAACCGACTCACTATACTTAGTGAGTATGCTACATCGGGTCTGGTACATAGTATCGCATATATGATAGAGCCTACTGCCGAAGCATAGGGTATCCCTTGCATGCGAGCTCTCTCCAAATCAGTCTTGGGAGACATCTCTTCGGAGAGAGTGAGTCCAGAGATCGTGGGTTGGTTCCCATGCTTGGATTCTTACATACTAAACCTCTTTAGTATGGTGTCAATGTACCTGAATTGGGACAATCCCAGTATCCGTTTAGATCTATCTCTATAGATCATGATTCCCAATATGCAGGAGGCATCACCTAGATCTTTCATTGAGAATCTTTGTGATAAGAAGAGCTTGACTGATTACAGCATAGGAATATCATTTCCTATCAAGAGTATGTCATCCATGTACAATACGAGGAAGACAACCTTACTCTCTGCTACCTTCTTATAGATACAAGGTTCATCTATATTTTCGATGAAGTCAAACTCTTTGACTACAACGTCAAAACAGATGTTCCAACTCCGCGATACTTGCTTTAACCCATAAATGGATTTAAGCAGCTTGCACACCTTTCCGCTGCTCCCACTATCTACGAAGCCCTCTGGCTGAGTCATATACACGCACTCTTCTAAATCACCGTTTAGAAAGGCGGTCTTAATATCCATTTGCCAGATTTCGTAGTCATGGTATGCAGCAATGGCAAGTAAGATCCGGATGGACTTAAGCATAGCTACTGGAGAAAAGGTTTCGTCATAATCCATACCTGGTCGTTGACGAGAACCCTTTGCTACAAGTCTAGCTTTGAAAGTCTCAACTTTTCCATCTATACCAAATTTCTTTTTAAAGATCCACTTACTCCCAATGGGTTTTACACCTTCAGGAGTATTTTCCAAAGTCCATACTTTGTTGGTGTACATAGATTCCATTTCAGATCGCATTGCATCCAGCCACTTCACAGAGTCACCACTCGTGATGGCCTGCTCGAAACTAGTCGGGTCATCATCTTCCATGATGCAATTCTCGCTTCCACCATTAATGAGAAAACCGTAGTATCTCTCAGGTGGATGAGAAACCCTGCTAGATCGGCGGAGAGGCTGGGGTTCGTCGGGTACTACTGAATCCTCTGGTTCCACTAAATCATCTGTTGTAGTTTGTTCTGCTGGAACTTCTTCCAGTTCTACCTCAGAGCCACTAATCTCTTTTGTAAGAAATTCCTATTCTAAAAAGGTGGCGTGTTGAGCAACAAACACCCTTTGTTCCTCACCGTGGTAGAAAATATACCCTCGCGAATGCTTGGGATACCCAATAAACTTACATAAAACAGATCTTGCCTCGAGTTTGTCCGGGTTTTGTCTTTTGACATAGGCCGGGCAACCCCATATCTTAACAAAATTAAGATATGGTCTCTTCCCTTCCCATATCTCATATGGGGTGGTAGGCACAGATTTGGTAGGAACTTTATTCAGTATGTATGCCGCTGTCTCAAGGCATACCCCCAGAAGGAAATAGGTAACTCAGCAGTGCTCATCATCGAGCGCATCATATCTAATAGGGTGCGATTCCTTTGTTCCGATACACCGTTGTGCTGTGGTGTATAAGGAGGAGTAAGTTGAGAGAGAATCCCATTCTCTTTTAGATAATACAGAAAATCATTGCTCAAGTATTCTCCTCCTCGATCAGATCGAAGGATCTTAATACTTTTGCCCGTTTGGTTCTCTACTTCGTGCTTATATTCTCTGAATTTCTCAAAAGCTTCAGATTTGTGTTTCATCAGGAACACATGTCCGTATCTAGAGAGATCGTCAGTGAATGTAATGAAGTAGGAAGAACCGTTCCTGGCATGCGTAGACATAGGACCGCATACATCACTATGTACCAGTCCTAAGAGTTCCGTAACTCTTTCTCCGTGTCCACTAAACGGAGTTTTGGTCATTTTCCCTTTGAGACATGAATGGCAAGTATCATAAGATGATAATTCGAACGGATTCAAATATCCATCCTTATGTAACTTAGCCAGTCGTGTCGCATTGATATGACCAAGTCTACAATGCCACAAGAAGGATTCGTTCATTTCTGAACTCTTCCTCTTGTGTGTGTTTTGTATATTGAGGACTGTATTTTGATTGAGAATGAATATACCATTATGTAACGAGCCTGATGCAATCAACTTTTGATCTAGGAATATGTTCATAACATTATCCTTTACTACAAAATTATATCCTTCTTTACTTAATAAAGAAACTGATATAATGTTGCACATCATGTTCGGTATATAATAACACTCATTTAGAATCAGTGTATTACGACTTGGCAATACTAGGTGATATTCGCCAACTACTTTGGCTGCAATATTTGCACCGTTCCCTACTTGAACGGAATGATCACCTTTTCCTAGTTCTCTACCTTTATTTAGCCCATGTAACAATTTACATATGTGGGATCCTGATCCGGTATCTAATACCCAGGATGTAGGGTGAACTGAGAAACAGTTCTCAATAACTAACACACCTGAAGAAGATGCATCGGCATGCATGTTCTTTTGGGCGGCTTGAGAATCCAGATATTCTCCTATTTCCTGTTCAGTCTTATAACTCTTATAAGAAAGAACGGGTCCAACGTTCCCCTGCTCAGTATAATAAGCGGGTTCAGTCAATACATCCATATTATTATCTTGATTATGGCCTGACATAGTCGCTACCTGGAGAGAGAGAGAAGAAAACACTTTAGCGTATGCTCTTGCAAGATTAAATTGGTTATTATCTTATCTAATCAAGATGTCTCCCACTGTTTTTATCAAATCTTCCTTCAAACCCTAAAAGGTAAGATTAGCCGGGATTAATTACACCCTACAATTTCGTCAATCTTTCAGCCAGATCAGCGTCGGTACTTGAGGGAGGTTCCCCGTGCTTTCGCACGGACCTAATTAAAGTAAACCTCGTTTTCCCAGAGGCGTAACCTCGTTAACACTTTTCTAGACACCTACTTGATCGGCTAATTGTCCTGTGTAAAACTCTCCCAGGAGTAACTCTTACTCGCAGTGGGTATCGCGATCCAACTATCATAGGAGGTATGCAATTTCATTGCAAATTTCAACACTTGAAATTCCCGATAATATTTTGCCCCTAGCGTCCTATGACCTTGACGGAGGTCAACAAACCATAGGCTACTAGTCAAGTCCAACCCGTCATTTCCTGATTGAATTAAACCCACCCGCACGACCCTTGACGGAGGTCAACAAGGCCGTACAACTACCCTAATCCAATCTGCATCATATACATAAGCAGATAAATACTAATTAGCTACCGTACACTACGCCTTGACGAAGGTCAACAAACGTAGCACGAATACTAAGTAGGACTTATCTGAAATGACGGAGGGCTACGTCAGGTTTTTCTGAAAACCTATTGCGTAATGAACTTGATATCGTCGTAGAATCGAGTGTTTTTGAAAAGGAGTGTTTTTGAGGCTTTTCTAGTTTCGCTAAAGAGGTCACTCCCGGTGAAGGGATCTCGGCTCTTTCCCCATCGCATAAGGTGCAGGGTATATCATATATACCGCTGTGCAAAGCAAGAACTATATAAGCTGTCAAAATCTAAACCGCGAGTTTATAGCATCTACCAGTTTCGTTAAAGAGGTCACTCCCGGTGAAGGGATCTCGGCTCTTTCCTCATCGAATAAGGTGCAGGGTATATCATATATACCGCTGTGCAAAGCAAAACTGTAGCTACCCTTTTTATAAAGTTTTGATTCTACAACATCTTTTAGGTTTCTTTTCTTTTTATTAATCTCATTAATAAAATCCCATCAGCTTAAGCTTCCTAAGTATCACAGAAGAAACGAAAGCAGTAATATTTATATATCAGCATATATATATATAGTATAAGCATTCGTCTCAGGCAGTAATATGATCTCATCACAGAACATTGCAGCGGAAAAACATATATGAAATATTGAATATACTAGGATGTCCGTGTTTTCAATACGAGCCGGTATAAAACACGGATTCCACGGTCGCGATGAATAGCCAAATCCACATCCCTAGACCCCTACGAGAGCGGCAAGTAACACTGCCAGTTCTAGGGTTAGGAGACCCGGTCTCGACTCCTCGAGATGGCCTCCCACTGGACCCCAGAACTCGGTTACTTGTGCTCCCCTCCTTGGGTCTACCTAATGCGGAAAAGTAAATAATATACAATGGTGACATCAATCTCATCCCGGAAGTGCCCCAATAAAAGAATATTACATACAAATGAATTTTACATGAATGAAAATAAAAACCCTCATCTCATATAAAACCCCCGGCTATTCAGAACACGACGATCCAATATAACATATCACAACAACACATAATATCATATATCATCAACGTAAGTAAGTATGCATACACTGATCGTCGTTGATGTATAGCAACAAAAACCGGCAATACAACTACATATTACACTTACGGTCACAGAAAAGAAATTGTAAAACTACAATATTTGGAATCCACAATCACTTTAGACATCGTAAATCCGAAATATCACATACTTCGCATTTCATGCCTAACTATATGAATTCCACATATTGTATCACATTCCAGATAAATAGACAGTATTAAACTTTCCGAACAGATAATCAAATACCCAAAATTTCCTAAATTGCTCAACACTTGAGCGGAGTTCAAATGATCCTAGAATATGTCACAGTACCGGTGATCCAGCCGTAGAAGGGTCAAGCCAACGCCTCACATGTGGCACGCCGTACTGCCCCAAACCCTAAGGTTTAGAGGCAGTTTAAGACGGTCACATAATCGAGTTAAGGTTTGTTGTCTTCTAGAGGGTCTACCGTGTTACTTGCACATTTTGCCGAAAGATTTAAACCCGATAAAAATTCAACACTTGAAAGTTTTTCGTGAAGGGAAAAAGTGAGTTAATGATATCCGCTCGAACATTTTAACAGTTTCTAAATATCCGGAAAACATAACAAAATTAAATTTTCCGATCGAATCTACGATTACAAAATAAACCCCAGAACACTCAACACTTGAGTCATATAAAAAATACCCAGAAATTATCACTAACAGAGACGATCATAATAGTGTAAAACAAAAAGTCAAACTTCACTGTACGGTCGCGGATCCGCGGCCCAAGCAAGGATTGGCCGCGGTTCCGCGGCAGTACATACGGTTTAGACTGTCGTTTTTCACTGTTATTCTTATAATTCCATGCTGTTATTTTTTGGTATTTTTAATTCTGAAAAATCACAGTTTTTAGAAAAAATCCAGAGAGGGGTTCAAATCGTCATATCGGAGTTCGTTCAGCGTTTTAACTTCGTAAACACGTCGCCTAATGCTCTAGCTAGGCTCTGATACCACTATAGGGTTCCTAGGCACTCTTGTGAAGGTTCATAAGGCATAAAACATGCCCGAATAAAATTTTAGACGTGCCGAACAACCCAAAGCCGGGATCTTTGCTAGATTATTAGGGTTTAACATGCAAGTAAATATCTTTACTTCTAAGTGTGAGGGATTACAACCTTTGTAGTCCGCTCCTTCGCTTCATAAGCTCCGAGTAGAAGTCCCTTCGCCGCGATCCACGATTTCCTGGACTCAAGAGAGGCTCCACGACTCGAACGATCCATGATAGCTTGTCGTATTCCTTTTCTCCGATGATCTACGTCGAACTTGCAATAACTTAAGCTCTCTCACTCTAATGAGATGAACACCCTAATCTAATGGGCTAGATTAGATAAGGATGATGGAGTAGTATTTATGCTTTCTTTTTATATCATAATCTCACATGAAATCATCACAAAAGGAATTTCTAGTAAGCTTTCTCAAAGCTAAAGAGAGAAGAAGATGATGGATGAAAGAGATAATCCTTTTGTGATGAATAGTAGTAAAGAATATATGATTGATCATGGAACCATGGTCAAGGATGAGAAGGTTTACCTTTGTAGAGAATAAACTAGGGCTAGGGTTTGGTTAGGTTTAAAGAATGAGTCATAAGATAATATCAACCATAATATCTTACACTTGACAAAAGGAAAGCTTCTAGATGGTGCAAGAAGGAGCTAACCCTAATCAAACCCTAACCTTGCTTAATCTCTACTAATCATGTTCCATTATTAATCATATCATGTTACTATAATATATATCATATATATATATTATATATTTGTAACAAAAGAAAATAATACAATTAACATATATCGCATATATATCAATGTATTGTCCGGTGAGAAAATGAAATAATAAAGCGAGCCAATATTAGATAATGTAATACAATATATCATATATATTATTATACATTAAATCATCGAATCAACACTTGATCCGACAATCCGGCTATATCGAATATAACCGACTAATATATCATGTACCGATTCATCGAATCAATACTTGATCCGATGACCCGGTTCATATCTAAATATCGCGAGAATATAATACGGTATCTCATATCGCATTATCCTCGGTCCTGCACATATCACATATGTGCCTCTACTCCATTTTGCCTGAGCAAAGAAACCTCTGTGTAGGACTCTAAAGAATCGTCAATACGCCGGTAGCAGGTGATGATCATATCAAACACCCACAAGCTGCAAGCGGTCAGCTAAACGTAACAGCCACCCAGGTATTGAGCGATCAGAAGATCAACAAGCTAGCCTGTACGTTCTCCTGTGAATCCAATCAGTAACACTCCCGTACAGTCCGGTCTGTTCGTCTGATATGTCGCATATCGAGTCTAGGGATGGTATACGTCAGACCCCAGTAACCGATAAGTCGTGTCGATGTGAGGCTCATAACGGGTCAAGAAACTACTAGTAACACTTACCGGTAAATCTCTATATCAGCCCTGGTTAGGGACTTCCAGTTATAGCCAATCGAACACAGCACAATATCAACTCCCTATACCGGGAGAGACGAATCCCCTCCTATCGCTCATTGCCTCCATATGATTTGGGACTGTACCCAAAAGCCACCGTTTTGCACGCCCTCTTGGACGTGGTAAGGTGGAAATCAAAGCACAGTGAGAATCACATAAGACTCTATGACGATCTCGGGTCTACAGACTACCCTGTACCAGTGTCACCGGAGAACTGCCATCTGACGTGTGGTATATTACCATCTGGGAGTTCTCGGCGAGTCCGTCCAGTGTACCCAGTCTCTACTGAGCACCCGTACACCATCCTTGATGTCAAACACCGATGGATATGGGATCATCCATCGCCCATCATATGGGTCAAGATGCGTATACGCCAGTCTACTCTGGTGTATCGATGCCCTGTCTCGATATACCCTCGACTAGGAACAGTTATAGGATGTACTCATCGACTACCGTGGCCCCATTAGTATGATCTCATCATAGTTCCAGTAGTCGAGTACAGATCCTATGGGCTTTATCAACATGTGAGAGAAAGACAGTAAACCAGTACAAGTCAACATGTTAAGATAAAGTGAAACCAAATAGCATACTATCATGACGAGCAAGAAAGTCCTCTCTGTATATATCCAAGCATCCATCATAATATACATCATATGTACAACAATGGCCTCTAGGGCATATACATAACTAACATTTCTCTCACCTCATTAGTTCATTCTCATCTCTTGGGCTCATCTTCTTCTTCCTTTAGCTAAAGCTTGCTAGGGTTTTCTAAAGAGAGAAAATATTGTGGGAAAAATAAAACTAAAGTGGGCTCACTTCCTACTTCATCATCCTCTACTAAATTAGCACTTTAGTATAAGGTGTTTGCTTCACTAATATCTCAATTAGTGAAGTAGTAGCTTGAGTTAGTGTTTTCTCGACGTAGTTCATGTTAGTTATATGTGTGCCCTAGAGGCCATTACTATACATAGGATGTATATTGTAGTGGATGCTTGGACATATATAGGGAGGACTTTCTTGCTCGACATGATAGTTTGCTATCTGGTTGCTCTTTACCTTAACGTGTACACTGATTGTCTCTCTGTTACATGTTGGTAAAGCCCTTAGGATGTGTACTTGACTACCTGGACTATAATGCGGATCATACTAGTGGGGACATGGTAGTCCATAAGTACATCCTTCAAGGTCCCTAGTCGTAGGTGTATCGAGACGGGGCATCGATATACCAGTGTGGACTAGCGTATACCTTCTCGACCCATACAGATGGGCGATGGATGATCCCATATCCATTGGTGTTTGACATCAGAGATGATATACGGGTGCTCAGTGGAGACTGGATACACTGGATGGACTCGCCGAGAACTCCCAGACGGTATTATACCTTACGTCAGATGGCAGTTCTCTGGTGACACTGGTACAGAGTAGTCTGTTGACCCGAGATCGTCATAGAGTCTTGTGTGGTTCCCACTGTGCTTTGATTTCCACCTTACCTAGTCCAAGAGGGCGTGCAAAACGGTGGCTTTTGGGTACAGTCCCGAATCACATGGAGGCAATGAGCGATAGGAGGGGATTCGTCTCTCCCGGTATAGGGAGTTGATGTTGCGCTGTGTTCGATTGGCTATAACCGGAAATCCCTGGCCAGGGTTGCTGAGATTTACTGGTAAGTGTTACCAGTAGTTTCTCGAATTGTTATAGACCTCATATCGACACGACTTATCGAGCTACTGGGGTCTGACGTTTACCACCCCTAGGCGAGATATGTGACATATCAGACGATCAGACTGGACTGTACGGTAAGTGTTACTGGTTGGATTCACAGGAGTGTGAGAGGGCTTGCTCGTCGATCTTCTGATCGCTCAATACCCGGGTGGCCGTTACGTTTAGCAGACCGCTTGCGGCTTGTGGGTGTTTGATATGATCATCACCTGCTGCCGGCGTATTAACGAGTCTTTAGAGTCCTACACAGAGGTTTCCTGGCTCAAGCGAAACGAAATAGGAGCGCATATGAGATATGTACAGGACCGAGAATAATGCGTGTATGTGATACCGTATTCCATTCTCGCGATGAATGTATTGAAAGGTTGTATGCGATATAACCTAGTTATCGAATCAAGGATTGATTCGGTAAGCCGATACATAGGATACTTGTCGGTTATATGCGATATGACCGGATCGTTAAATCAAGTGTTGATTTAATGATTTAATGTATAATTATATATTTGATATATTACTTTACATTAACTAGTATTGGTTCACTTTAAATGGATTTTCTCACTTGAATTGTGCAAGTTGTATATGTGATATACTTTTGTGCACATGAATGTATCATGTTTGATGATACATGCTTATTTGGTTAAGTGTAAAGAACTAAACCATGGTTAAATTGATGATTAGGGTTTTGCTTATTCATTTATTTATTTATTTATTCTTTTTGGAAATTAAAAGGATAAATTGATATGGTGGCTTTCTTTGTATCTTTCATGAAGCTTCATGAAGTGTTGAAAGTTTGACCACTTTTGTCTCATGCTTAACCCTAACCATTCCACTTAACCATGATTCATTCTCTACACTTAACCATGATTTGTATATGATAAGAATTCATTTTCTTTTCTATTTTATTATTCTTATCATAACATCATCATCATCTTCTTCTTCTTCTTCAAGATGAAGAAGCTTGATTCCATCAATGGTGATTTGATGAAATGAGTGAGAAATCCAATTCTAAAGTGAACCCACCTCCTATTTCTTCATCCTCTACCTCTTGCCAAGTAGTAAAGGGTGTTTTCTTCACAAGTTTCATGACTTGGTGAAGTGGGAGCTTGATCTAGCGATGCCTCGACGTAGATCATCTTCGGCATCGTAGTCGATGACCTAGCCCGCCCATTTCTCCGATGAAGCCGACGCTAGAGCCCGGGATTCGATTTGGACAGCAAGGAGACTTCATCATGGAGCTATGGAGGTGGAGAACCGGATCTACAAAGGTTGTATTTCCGTTCACTTAGTTAAGTTGTTAACTAGTTGTTTGTTTCGCCTAAAATCTAGTTAACGATCCGTATTAGGGTTTCTCGGCACTTGTAAAATTTTGAAATTGGCATGGTTGATGCCTTGTGAGACCTCATTAGTGTGCCTAGGAACCCTACAGTGGTATCAGAGCCTAGCTAGAGCCTTAGGCCATGCGTAGACGACATTTGAAATCCGAACGAACATCGAAACCCTAAAGCGTATTGCTCTCTGGAAATTTTCTGAAAATTTGGATTTTTGTGAATTAAAAATTGCCAAAAAATTCAGCAGGGAATTCTATGAGTTACAGTGAAGCACGTGACTCTAACTCTACCAAAGAGCCGCGAAACCGCGGCCCCACCCTGGGTTTCACGGCGGTTCCGCGGCCATTTTGGTGAGTTAGACCACGTGGCTTGAACAGTAATTCTTGTCTTGAAGTGCTGAGTCTTCTGGAAATTTTTATATTTTACTTAAGAGTTGAGTTTTCTGGGATGCTTTGGGGCTTCGATGATTCGATCGGATTTTTCTAATTTTGTCTGCGTGCTTTTCCGGATATTTTAGAATATGTTAAAAAGTTCGACCGGATATAAATACCCAATTTTTTCCCTGTCGGGAATTTTCCAAGTGTTGGATCTTTCCGTGGTTTAACGACGTTCTAAGTAGTGCAAGTAACGCGATGGTCCCTCTAGAAGACAACAAACCTTAACTCGATTATGTGACCGTCTTGAACTGCCCTTTGAACCTTCGGGTTTGGGGCAGTACGGCGTGCCACATGTGAGGCGTTGGCTTGACCCTTCTACGGCTGGACCGTTGGTACTGAGGCACGAAGTGAATGTCTTTGAACTTATTTCATGAGTTGAGCTGTTTCGGGAAAACTTGGGTGTTCGATTGTTCGATCGGAAAGTTTAACATTTTCTATTTTATTCGGAATGTGATACAATAATTGGAATTCACAAGAAGTTATGAGATAACTGAATGAATGTTATAAACATAGCAGTTTAGTCTTACTTGATCGGTTGCCACGGAATTTTGATGTGATCAAAAGTCCGTCGCAATCATGTAGGGTACGCGGATACTCGCCGGGTAAACTTAATAGACAGCCTCACTCCATAGCCCCGACCAAGTGACTGTAGGAGAACCCCGTCGCCAAAAGCATCCGTTCGGGTGCTCGCGGCAGCGTTGTTCCGCCTTGGTGCACTTCGTCGGAGGCATTGGGGGTGCGGCCGCCTACTAAAGTTTGCGACGAGCATTCGATCAGGATGTCGGGAATCTTGTTGAATTGCCCGACTTGATATTGAAAAGTGTTTTCGATTTTGAGACTAAAATGCGGGGTTTATAATTGTTAGGCATGCGATGTCTAAGGAATTCATTTGATTAGGCATGCGATGTCTATGCAGGTTGCGGATTCCAACTGTTGTAGTTTTACACTTTCTTTTCTGTGACCGTAAGTGTAATATGTGATATCGCTGGTTTCGTTGCTATATGTCAACGACAATTGGGATGCGCATATTTACTTACGTTGATGACATGTGATGTTATGTGTTGCTGGATATGTTATATTGGATCGTCGTGTTTGAATAGCCGGGGGTTTTTATGTGAGATGAGTGTTTTCATTTTCATTCATGTAAACACTTGTATGTAATATTCTTTTATTGGGGCACTTCCAGGTTGAGGAAGATGTCACCCTTTGTATATTATTTACTTTTCCGCACTAGGATAGACCCAAGGAGGAGGGCACAAGTAACCAGGTTCTGGAGTCCAGTGGGAGACCAACTCGAGGAGTCGAGTCCGGGTCTCCTAACTCCAGAATTGGTAGGGTTGCTTGCCGCTCTCGTAGGGGTCTAGGGGTGTGGGTTTGGCTATTCATCACGACCGTGAAATCCGTGTTTTATACTGGCTCGTATTGAAAACACGGACGTCCTAGTATATCCAATATTTCATATGATTCTTCTGCTGCGTTATCTGTGATGTGATCATGTGATATGTTCTGTGATAGATACTGTATATAGTATATATGATATATTATATAGACGTTACTTATGTTTTACACCCGCACTAGCCCTGCCCCGCTCTGCCGTCAGTTACCTAACCTAACGGTGCACGAGGGGACATCGAGGCGAATGCGGATGGCATAAGTGTACGTCGTATTTATCTGTAATGTTTAGGTAATTTAAATGATGGGACTTCATTAATGAGATTAATGAAAGTAAAAAGAAACCTAAAGATGTTGTAGAATTGAATTTCAAAATAAAACAGGTAGCTACAGTTCTTGCTTTGCACAGCGGTATATGTGATATATCTTGCACCTTATTCGATGAGGAAATGACCGAGATCCCTTCACCGGGAGTGACTCCTTTAGCAATAACTGGCAGATGCTACACACTCGGTTTGTCTTTTGATTGCTTTTAAAAGTTTTTGCTTTGCACAGTGATATATATGATATATCCCGCACCTCATTCGACGAGGAAAGGACCGACGATCCCTTCACCGGGAGTGACTCCTTTAGCAAAACTAGAAAAGCCTCAAAATCACTCCAATTTAAAATCATTTGATTCTACAACGATATCAAGTTCTTTACGCAATAGGTTTTCAGAAAAACCTGTCGTAGCCCTCCGTCATTTCAGATAAGTACTAGTTAGTATTCGTGCTACGTTTGTTGACTATGTTAAGGCGTAGTGTGCGGTAGCTAATTAGTGCTTATCTGCATAAGCATATGATGCGATTGGATTAGGGTAGTCGTGCGACTTTGTTGACTATGTTAAGGGTCGTGCGGGTGGGTTTAATTCAATCGGGAAATGACGGGTTGAACTTGACTAGCACTTATGATTTGTTGACTATGTTAAGGTCATATAGATGCTAGGGGCAAAATATTATCGGGAATTTCAAGTGTTGAAATTTGCAATGAGATTGCATACTTTCTATGAGATAGTTGGATCCCGATACCCGCTGCGAGTAAGAGTTACTCCTGGGAGAGTTTTACACATTACAATTAGCCGATCAAGTAGGTGTCTAGAAAGGTGTTAACGAGGTTACGCCTCTGGGAAAACGCGGTTTACATTAATTAGGTTCGTGCGAAAGCACGGGGGACCTCCCTCAAAGTACCGACACTGGCCTGGCTGAAAGATTGGCGAACTTGTAGTTTGTAATTAATCCCGGCTAGTCTTTCCTTTTAGGGTTTGAAGGAAGATTTGATAAAACAAGTGGGAGCCATCCTGATTAGATAAAATAATAACCAATCTATTCTTGAAAGAGCGCACGCTGAGTGTTTTCTTCTCTCTCTCTCCAGGTAGCGACCATATCACGCCTTAATCAAGATAATAATACGGAATATTGACCGAACCCGCTTGTTATACTGAACTGGAGAACGTTGGTCCCGCTCCAACTTATAATTGTTATAAGACAGAGCAGGAAATAGGGGAATACCAGAATTCCTTAGCCGCCCAAACGAAGAAAGTGCATATGATGCATCTCCTTTGGGTGTGTTCGTTACACAGAACTGTTTCTCTATATCCTCTACGTCCTGGGTATGTGATACCAGATCAGGATCCCAGATATGTAATCTATTACATAGGGCTACAGCTAGGTAGAGAACTGAGAACGGGTGATAAGTTTCATGAGGCAGAAAACGGGGCAAGTGTTGCAGCCAAGTATGTTGGTCACTGTCACCCTGTATTACCAATACAATGATTCTGAACAAATGTTATTAGATACCGAACCTGATATACAAAATCATATCAGTCTCTTTAGTAGTAAAGAAAGGATATAATTTTGTATTGTTGGATAATGTTTTGAACATTTCCTATATCAAAAGTTGATCGGTTCAGGCACGTTATCTAAAAGCATTAACGTTCTAAATCAAACTACAGTTCTTTAGTATACGGAACACACACAAGAGGAAGAGTTCAGAAATGAACGAATCCTTCTTGAGGCATTGTAGACTAGGTCATATCAATGTGACCCGACTAGCTGAAGTTACATATAGATGCATATTTAAATCAGTTTGAATTTACATCTTGTGAAACTTGCCAGTCATGTCACAAAGATACGATGACCATAGCTCCGTTTATTGGAAACAGAGAAAGAGTCAGTAAACTCTTGGGATAATACATGTTGATGTATGAAAGGTCCCCTGTCTACATATGCCAAGACAGGTTCTTTATACTTCATTATATTCTCTGATGATCTCTTTTGATTCAGACATATGTTCCTGTTGAAACACAAGTCAAAACCTTTTGAGATATTCACAGAATATAAGTTAGAAGTAGAGAACCAATACGGGTATAAGTATTATATCCTTTGATGAGATCAAGGAGGAGAATACTTGAGCACGAAATTCTTGGACTTTTCTAAAGGAGAATGAGATTCTCTCTCAGCATTACTCCTCCGTATACACCATAGCACGATGGTATATCGGGGCGGAGCAATCACACCCTATGTGATAAGGTGTGCTCTATGATGGGTACTACTGAGTTACCTATTTCCTTTTGGGGAGTTATGCACTTGAGAAGCCGCATACCTATTGAATAGGGTTCAAATCAAATCAGTTGCCTACCACTTCATATTTGATATGATAAGGGAAGAGCCCATCTCTTAAGTTAGTTAAGATTTGGGGTTGTCCAGCCTATGTCTGAAAAGCAAAATCCGGACAAGCTCGAGGCAAGGTCTGTAATGTAGAACTGGAAAGGTTCCAGCTATATAAAACTGCAGCTGATGATTTGACAGAACCAAAGGATTCAATAGTTACCAACGAACCTCAGCCTCTCCGCCTATCTAGTAGGGTTCCTCACCCACCTGAAAGATACTTCGGTTTCTCTATGACAGTGGGAGCGAGGATTGCATCATGAGATGATGACCCAACTAGTTTCGAGCAGGCCATCGAGAGTAGGGACTCTGTAAGAATGGCTGGATGCTTAGCGATCTGAGATGGAATCCATGTACACCAACAAAGTATAGACTTTGGTTGCTATATCTGAAGGGTTAAATCCCCATCAGGAGCAAGTATATCTTGAGAAGATTACTTGGTGTACATGGAAAAGTTGAGACTTTCAAAGCTAGACTTGTTAAAGGTTTGCATCATTAACCAGGTATGGATCATGATGAAACCTTTTCTAAGGAGCTATGCTTAAGTCCATCCAGATCCTACTTGCCACGGCTACAGACCATGACTACGATATCTGGTGGTTGGGTGTCATGACTGCTTTTCTAAATGATGTTTTAGAAGAGAGCGTCTATAAGTACACAGCCAGAGGGCTTCGTAGACAGTGGGAGCAGCGGAAACGTGTACAAGATGCTTTATAGGATAAAGCAGACATCGCGGAGCTGGAACATCTGTTTTGATGAGATAGTCAAACAGTTTGACATCATCAAAATGGTAGATGAAACTTGTATAAACAAAAAGGTAGTAGGGAGTATAGTAACGATCCTCATAGAGTACGTGGATGACATGCTCTTGATAGGGAAGGAGTTTCCTATGCTACGCTCGGTCAATCTCCGCTTATCACAAGGATTCTCCATGTAAGATCAAAATGATACCTCCTAAATCCTGAGTTTTCATCTATGAGATAGATGTAATAGGATGTTAGGATACTCACTAGATGTAGTGAGATAGTATCAATCGATCCTGGGGAGAATCACTGGAAGGGTTCCAGGGTGATAAGGACGACTTAATGTCAGTCACAGGCATTGTCTTTACCCTCAGTAAAGGGACGGTATGTTGGAAGAGTTCCAAGCAAGATACCGTGGCATACTAGATGATTAAGGCTGGATACATCGCTACTTAAAATGCTACCAAAGAGGTTGTCTGGGTGTATATTAGTTCATGAGATGAACTACGTTCCAACCATTGTGAGACAATGGAGTTATGGCTTATGCCAAGGAACACCCGTCCTATCAGTGATCCAGACATATTCTAAGGCAGTATCACCTGATCATGGAGATGGTTGATCTCCAGGGTTATCGAGGTTAGGAGAACAGACTCAGAGGATAATACGGCGGATCCACTCACGAAGGCTTATTCCCAGAGAGAGATTTTTATGGGATGGTTGAGTATGAGATACTACAACCACTGCTACAAATGGCCCTAGTGCAAGTGGGAGATTGTTAGTTATATGTGTGCCCTAGAGGCCATTACTATACATAGGATGTATATTGTAGTGGATGCTTGGACATATATAGGGAGGACTTTCTTGCTCGACATGATAGTATGCTATCTGGTTGCTCTTTACCTTAACGTGTACACTGATTGTCTCTCTGTTACATGTTGGTAAAGCCCTTAGGATGTGTACTTGACTACCTGGACTATGATGCGGATCATACTAGTGGAGACATGGTAGTCCATAAGTACATCCTTCAAGGTCCCTAGTCGTAGGTGTATCGAGACGGGGCATCGATATACCAGTGTAGACTAGCGTATACCTTCTCGACCCATACAGATGGGCGATGGATGATCCCATATCCATTGGTGTTTGACATCAGAGATGATATACGGGTGCTCAGTGGAGACTGGGTACACTGGACGGACTCGCCGAGAACTCCCAGATGGTATTATACCTTACGTCAGATGGCAGTTCTCTGGTGACACTGGTACAGAGTAGTCTGTTGACCCGAGATCGTCATAGAGTCTTGTGTGGTTCCCACTGTGCTTTGATTTCCACCTTACCACGTCCAAGAGGGCGTGCAAAACGGTGGCTTTTGGGTACAGTCCCGAATCACATGGAGGCAATGAGCGATAGGAGGGGATTCGTCTCTCCCGGTATAGGGAGTTGATGTTGCGCTGTGTTCGATTGGCTATAACCGGAAATCCCTGGCCAGGGTTGCTGAGATTTACTGGTAAGTGTTACCAGTAGTTTCTCGAATTGTTATAGACCTCATATCGACACGACTTATCGAGCTACTAGGGTCTGACGTTTATCACCCCTAGGCGAGATATGCGACATATCAGACGATTAGACCGGACTGTACGGTAAGTGTTACTGGTTGGATTCACAGGAGTGTGAGCGGGCTTGCTCGTCGATCTTCTGATCGCTCAATACCCGGGTGGCCGTTACGTTTAGCAGACCGCTTGCGGCTTGTGGGTGTTTGATATGATCATCACCTGCTGCCGGCGTATTGACGAGTCTTTAGAGTCCTACACAGAGGTTTCCTGGCTCAAGCGAAACGAAATAGGAGCGCATATGAGATATGTGCAGGACCGAGAATAATGCGTGTATGTGATACCGTATTCCATTCTCGCGATGAATGTATCGAAAGGTTGTATGCGATATAACCTAGTTATCGAATCAAGGATTGATTCGGTAAGCCGATACATAGGATACTAGTCGGTTATATGCGATATGACCGGATCGTTAAATCAAGTGTTGATTTAATGATTTAATGTATAATTATATATTTGATATATTACTTTGCATTAACTAGTATTGGTTCACTTTAAATGGATTTTCTCACTTGAATTGTGCAAGTTGTATATGTGATATACTTTTGTGCACATGAATGTATCATGTTTGATGATACATGCTTATTTGGTTAAGTGTAAAGAACTAAACCATGGTTAAATTGATGATTAGGGTTTTGCTTATTCATTTATTTATTTATTTATTCTTTTTGGAAATTAAAAGGATAAATTGATATGGTGGCTTTCTTTGTATCTTTCATGAAGCTTCATGAAGTGTTGAAAGTTTGACCACTTTTGTCTCATGCTTAACCCTAACCATTCCACTTAACCATGATTCATTCTCTACACTTAACCATGGTTTGTATATGATAAGAATTCATTTTCTTTTCTATTTTATTATTCTTATCATAACATCATCATCTTCTTCTTCTTCTTCTTCAAGATGAAGAAGCTTGATTCCATCAATGGTGATTTGATGAAATGAGTGAGAAATCCAATTCTAAAGTGAACCCACCTCCTATTTCTTCATCCTCTACCTCTTGCCAAGTAGTAAAGGGTGTTTTCTTCACAAGTTTCATGACTTGGTGAAGTGGGAGCTTGATCTAGCGATGCTTCGACGTAGATCATCTTCGGCATCGTAGTCGATGACCTAGCCCGCCCATTTCTCCGATGAAGCCGACGCTAGAGCCCGGGATTCGATTTGGACAGCAAGGAGACTTCATCATGGAGCTATGGAGGTGGAGAACCGGATCTACAAAGGTTGTATTTCCGTTCACTTAGTTATGTTGTTAACTAGTTGTTTGTTTCGCCTAAAATCTAGTTAACGATCCGTATTAGGGTTTCTCGGCACTTGTAAAATTTTGAAATTGGCATGGTTGATGCCTTGTGAGACCTCATTAGTGTGCCTAGGAACCCTACAGTTCGTCTTCGGCTTCGAAGACTTCAAGCAAGATCGTTCTTTTCATCTTGAGAAGCCATGCAAGAGTCCGGGACTTGGATCCCAGCGAAGGGACTTCAACTCGGAGCTGTAGAAGCGAAGGACCGGTCTACAAAGGTTGTATTCCGCAAACACTTAGATGTAAAGTAGTTTACTTTGTGTTTCGTATGATTCTCTAGTTGTTGATTCTAGTTTAGGGTTCTTTAAAACGACAAATTTTTGGAAATGGTATGGACGATGCCTCCCGAAACCTTGCTGTCATTCATAGGAACCCTACAGCCTCGTTGTGAGTGCTTTGATCTATAGCGTTGCCGGATAGGAAGCTACCCACCGCGGATGGACCGAGCAGGAAGCTACTTGGTGGCCTCGTGAGGTTTTTTTTTTGATCCACAGCGTTGTTAGGCAGGAAGCTACCCGCTATAGATGGACCGAGCAGGAAATTACTCAGTAGCCTCGTGAGGAGGGCTTTGATCCATAGCGTTGATGGGCAGGAAGCTACTCGCTGCAAATGGACCGAGCAGGAAGCTACTTGGTAGCTTCATAAGGAAGGCTTTTGATCTACAACGTTGATGGGCAGGAAGCTACCCGCTGCGGATGGAACGAGCAGGAAACTACTCGGTGGCCTCGTGAGGAAGGCTTTTGATCCATAGTATTGATGGGGAGGAAGCTACCCGCTGTGGATGGACCGAGCAAGAAGCTACTCGGTGGCCTCTCTAGGAGGGCTTTTCATCCACAGCGTACATGGGCAGGAAGCTACCCACTGCGGATGGACCCAGAAGGAAGCTACTCGGTGGCCTCGCGAGGAGGGCTTCATTATCTCCCTAGTATCTTCTTGGGGGGTCGTTTAATCTTTCTTGACCTGTAAAGGGCGGGAATGGTGGCTGTCGCGGGTGACACATGGCAGTGCTATATCGGGAAAGTGTGACACTCCGTGATTTGCGTCGTTGCGCGAGTAAATCTCGGCCGTTGGAAGAATTTTTGTTGAGGCCATTGTTTCCCCAATCAGAGCAAGGCTCTGTTTGAATTTCAAAAAATTCAAATTTTGAAGCAACGCTTCAAATCCCGTGCGCTGCGCGCAACGCGCTACGTGTCAGAAGTTGATACGACAGTGCAACGCCTAAGGCGGTGCGTCCAATCAGAGCAGGGCTCTTTTAAAAACTAAAAGTAAAAGAAACAATGTTCAGTTGCGCAAGCGCTGCGCTGCGTGACACGTGTCTGCGCAGTTGCGCAAGCACAACTGCGCAAATACAGTTGCGCAAACGTTGCACTGTGCGACACGTGTCCCGCAGGTGCGCAAGCGCTGCACCGCGCGACACGTGTCTGCGCAGCTGCGCAAGCGCTGCACTGCGTGACACGTGTCTGCACAGCTGCGCAAGCGCAGCTGCGCAAGCGCTGCGCGACACGTGTCACGCGCTAAGGGAATTACGCAAAACAGAATAAATCTTTTCTGTTCTTGTTAAAACAAGAAGATTTTCTTCTGTAAAACAGAGACCTTTGGATCAAAGATCCAACGGTGGGGAAAACTCCCCAAATCACTCATAGAAAGATTTTTTTTAACAAATTTAACTAATTTATGGGCACTATAAATGGGACCCCAGACCTTAATTCAAAGGAAGGAACATTTTCTGAGGAAAAAAAAGAAAACTCTGAGGAATTCCTCAAGAACAAAAAAAAAGGTAAAAACCTTCAGAAAAAGAGAAAATTCTTTTAAAAACAGATCATTGATCTAAGAACAAGATCAACGATTTTCATTAAGAAAGAAAACTAACTAATAATAGTGCTTTGCACTTGCTTATGAACCATTGGTTCCTTGAAAACAAGAAAAACTTGTTTTTCTTTGATTTAAAATCGATCAAAAGATAAAACAGTGCTCTGCACTTGCAAGAACAGCGCTGTTGCGCTCCTGTGTTGGCGCAAGCCACCAGGAAGCGCCACGTGTCAGCAGCGCAACAGCGCAGCGTACTGCGCTGTTGCGCTTGCGCTCACTAGAACGTGACACGTGTCACCACCATATGAGTTTGCGCTCATTACTTAGCGCAAAGCGCCTGACAAGCCACGTGGAGCACTGTCAGAGTATTTAATGCTCTGCATTATTAAAGAAAAGGGACATAACCCAATTAAAAGGCCTAACATGCCTAACAAAAAAATGCTATGCATTTTAAAAAAGGGGGGGCAAAGCCAAAATAAAAAAATAGATGCTCTGCATCATTTATAAAAGGGCAGAGCCCAACCAAAACAAGAATAATGCAGTGCATTACTAAAAAGGGGTAAAGCCCTAGCACATGCCAAAGATAAAAAATGTTGAAACTGGATTTAGCCCAATTTTGGCCATAAGTCCTTAAATTAAATTGACTGAGCAAGATTGCTCTCTTAAATCAATTTACTACCGGTTCGAGGGTACATCTCCGAACTCCTCTGACACCTATCGTTGTAATCCTTCAACGACGTCAGAGAGGTGACGGGTCCCGACGACCACACATCAATATTGGACCGAAACGTCCTTAAACTAATATTGGACCGAAACGTCCTTAAACTAATATCGGACCGAAACGTCCTTAAACTAATATCGGACCGAAACGTCCCTAAACTACCTATGGACCACTATGTCCCTAAACTGGAACAATAGAGCCTCCAAATGCCCTTTTGCCGGATCTAAACGATCCTGTTTAAGTTGATCTTAGCCCCCAAACACGGCTAACGTATCCTTAAACATTCAAACGGACTATAAAACTCCAAATCAACCTTGGTTCCAGGGTACATCTCTGAACTCCTCTGACATCTGCCGTTGTAATCCTTCAACGACGTTAGAGAGGTGACGAGTCCCGATGGCCAGATATTAAATCGATCATCACGTCAAGTTGATCTTAGTCCAAAACAGGACTAACGTATTCTTGACGAACGTTTAAGTTGATCTTAGCCGCAACGCGACTAATGCATCCTTAAACTAAAAACACCAAACCCAAATTTAAGTAAATACGGATTTGGACTAATCCCCGTCCTACGGACGACGGCATTACTCAGTCTCCATATACAATCCACGGGCAACCACAAATAAAACAAACACACACGACACGAAGTGAAATTCTAGAGAAGGAGAAAGTTGTTACCGCGATGCGGTAGCGTAATTAACTGCAGGGGCTTGCGCCTGCTGGGAAGAGCGTCCCCACAATCAAAAACCCCTCACCCTGAGGGGGAATCTGACGAAGTCTGCTACATCGGCCGCATCCGTCTAAACCTCCGATACACGGTGCAATAAATCAACTTGGCATCTTCGGAGAGGTAGACGGATGAAACCACATAGCATCTGCCCCGAATCTTAGGCAAGACGCAAAGTCTAGGCCGCCATTCGGAGGGGAACAGATTCTGGCACGCCCGGTAGGACCTTTTCCTCTTTCCACTCCACACTTCGTGTGTCGTCTTCGTGAACGAGTCGCGGTTTGTTAAATGGTTGCCTTTGGATTTCAAGTTACTAAGATTTGGTCTCTTGCCTGGCGCAGAACTCAAGATTCAATGGCCTCTAATTGCACCAACTGCTCGAAGTGCCACTGCAACAAACGCTCCACCTCACCAGGAGGTGTAGTATATGGGCCCCAAGCGGCTTCCTTCCTCGCTCTGCCGGTAGACCAGGTGACCCAAGCCACCACTGGCCTGTTCTTCGGGACCATGATCCCACCTACAAGCTTCTCTACGCCAATACCCGCACCGGAAGTGAACAAAAAGTCGGTCTTCGACCGGCTCACTGCTACGACGGCCCCTGTCAACGGGTCATCCACTACCAAACCAACAGCCTCTGTTTTCGCCAGGCTAAATCAGAACTCTAAATTGGCTGTCCCAAGGAAGGCAATAACTGCTGCTTCAAAAGTCGTTAACGCAGCTTCCCCTATCAAAGAGTCAGTCTTTTCAAGACTGACGACTCCTGCTCCTGCCCCTGCTCAAGGATCCGTCTTCGACAGGTTGAATATCACCTCAAAAGACAACCTCAGTCTTTAAGAGGTTAACACCGGCGGTGCCTCATTTAGACAGGGGGCAAAAAGAAACTATCTCAATCTCTGAGCCAATCCCAACGGCTCGCCGTGCTCGATGTCGCCATTGGCAACGAGTGAGGAAGGCATGGGGCAACTCCCCCTCAGGGCTAACTCCACCTGCTCCAATAGTGGAAGTCAATACTACTGTTCCAACTGGGAACAGCTTTGAACTGCTGAGGAGGGTACGGAAGAATGCTCCAACCGCTACACTGAAAAGATCTCCTCCGCCTGCGGAGAGAGTCCCAGTAACAAGTCAAGAACAGCCTCCTCAAGACTCCGTGATTGACCTAGGTCACTCTCGTCACCAGAAGAAGATGAAGGTGCAAAAAGAAAAGGACCGTCCTATTAAACAGCAGAGGACAATGATCACCAAGATGCCCACTGCAACGGCCCCTTCAACTTCAACGGCCCACAAAAGAAGAAGACCGGAGAAAACTCCCGCGCCCGCGGCAAATGCCAAAGGTGGTGAGCCTAAACGCCCTAAGTCCGGGGGCATGATAGTTCATACAGTTTATGTGGCATCGGGGAAAGAAGATAACCGCATATCAACAAGTCATAGACCGCACACGAGGTCAGTGACCAAGGCTCAGGAGCAGCAGCAGAAGCTCCAAGAGATGATGAACGCTATGGCCGCACTTACAGGGCCAAAAGAAACCCCTGAGACGTCCTCGGACGAGCGTCAAGAACAAGAAACGGACGCTGAATTCCTTCGTCGCATACTGGAGAAGAAGGATAAAGAAGCTGCGGAGCAGGCAGCCAACATAAAGAAAATGGCCCTCCTGTTCCAGGATATGGTGGGTATGATGATTCAACAAGATCCACCTGCTGAAGATTCCCCGATCATCCTTGAAGACGATAGGGGAGAGACATCGAATCCTCCACCAGCTCTGTCTACGGCTAAAGAAGATACAATCTCTAAAGCTGATTTGGATGAGTACATCGCCCAGCAAATACGGGTTCATCATGTGACCGAAGCGGCCGGTCAGGTCATAAAAACGGGGCGGCCATATCCAAGTTGGTACGATCAAATCAAGTACCCACCCGGTTACATGATTCCCAAGTTCCACGTCTACAAGGGGACGGGCAATCCTCACCAGCATGTTGCCCAGTTCAGGGCACTCTGCGGCAACACCGGCGGTGACGACAAGCTGTTGCTTCGCCAGTTTGTTGGGAGCTTATCGGATACGGCGTTCGAGTGGTACTCTGAGCTCCCGAACGACTCTATTAAAACCTTCGCGGAGATGGAGCTGTTGTTTACTCAGCGTTTTGCAAGCGCCAGTGAACGTACCCCGATGACGGCACTGATTAACGCCAGGGTAAAACCCGGCGAGACGTGGGTTCAGTACGCTATACGATGGCGGAACTTATGGTCGAAGTGTGAGCAGCGCATCGAAGAAGCTCCTGCCGTGGGCATGTTCGTGGGTACTCTCGACCCTCAAGCGACCATCTCCCAATTCATGATGTTTTTTAAGCCGACCACCTTCCAGGCCTTGATTGACAAGCTGGCCCAAATGGACCAGGTGGGCCATGAACCATCTCCTTCAAAGACAGAGCCTTGGAATGAAAAGGGCAAAGGGAAAGCAATCTTTGTTGCCAATACTCAACAACGGTCGAGCAACTTAAAGCCGGCTGTCCGTCAAAACAATATGCGTCCATGCCCATCCCTCGAGGAGAGACTGGGACGTCCTTACTCGTTTCCTCAGGATAAAACGAGAAAACTGTTCAAGCTGGCAGTGCGCAACAAACTCATCAATCTGCCGAGTCCAAAACGTCCGTTGCAACCAGGCGATGTCAACGATTCCAATTATTGCTCTTACCACCAAACGGTAAGTCACCCGATCGAGAATTGTTTCGTCTTTAAGGGATGGATCGAGGATCAGTACCTACAAGGCAAGTTCGCGCTGTCGGAAAACTGGAAGGTAAACCCACCACAGCCGCACTCTCCAAAGAAGACGGACACGCCGGGGGCAGTTTGTTCTTTAGTCAAGGATGAAAACGATGGAGAAAACTCATCAGATGAATCCGAAGACTACGTAGCGACTTGTCATGTGATTTCTCACTCACTGACAGATAATAAAGAAGCTTCTTCCGCCGAGAAACCAATGGCGAACCCCGAACCGAAAATTCTACAGCCATCAGACGAGCTGATCGATATCTTCCTAAATGAAATTCGTCTGAAAGCAAAAGCCAATCAAGAGCGTGAAATGGCCATACTGGAAAAAGCCAAGGCATTCCCGTCAAATCAAAACCCATCCACTGCGGATAAAAACAAATTCAAGACGAGGAAAAGGTTCGCCAAAGTTTTATCAGTAGGAATGAAGCTACCGCCCTTTGAAGAAAATACTCTCGCTGAGGTAGAGATGCACCCTAACTTCTGCTTATATTATCAGAAGATCATATATCCTACCGAAGACTGCGAATCTTTTAACTATTGGTGGCGAGGGTATGTCGCTCAAAAGCAACACTTCGACAGGACAAAATGTGAAGCTTGTAGACGTCGAAAAAATGCGATAGATGATCGCAAAAGAGCCGCCGACGATTATCATACGGCCGACTCTAAGGTATCGCAAATTATCACCTTTGGAAGCGACTCTGACGAAGAAGCTACCCCCAACCCTTCCCTCAGGGAATCTATTTCAAAAATGAAGGAATTGAGGAGCTGCGAGAACGTTCAGTCATGCAATCGCACGCTACTCGGAAAAAATCCCGGCCCCGCAAACAACGGAGCGAACAAAAAGGATAAAGGAAAAGGAAAAACGGCCTTCGTCGCCAGCGCTCAACAACAATTAAGTGACCTTAGACCGGTTGCTCGCCAAAGCAACAAGCGGCAACCCCTCCAGGAAAAGTTGAAACGTCCTTACTCGTTTCCGCAAGATAAAACAAGATGACTGTTCGAGTTGGCAGTGTGCGACAGACTTATCAATCTGCCGAGTCCAAAACGTCCGTTGCGGCTAGGCGATGTTAATAATCCTAATTATTGCCCTTACCATCAAACGGTAGGTCATCTAATCGAGGATTGCTACGTCTTCAAGAACTGGGTTGAAGACCAATACCAACAAGGCAAGTTTGCGCTGTCCGAAAATTGGAAGGTAAACCCGCCACAACCGCATGCTCCGAGAAAGATGGGTACGCCGGGGGCATCATGGTCAGTCATAGAGAAAGACCCATAGACCGAAAAGTCAATAAACTAGATATTCGCCTCAAATACGGCGACGGCGGACCGAGATGTCCTTAAACTAATGATGGACCGCAATGTCCTAAAACTTGCAAATGACCGAAATGTCTTTAAACTACTACCGCAACATCCTTAAGCTGACGAGATGAAAAAAAATAAAAAAAAATATATATATAAAGAATAAAAAAAAAGAGTAAAAAATGGTATGTCCATAAGCAAAACGGGCACGGATGAAAACCCGAAAGAGCTCCGTGAGTAAAAACAGCAGGACTACCGGCGAGTGTTCGTGAAAACCCGAAAGGGCGCGACCTCGTAAATAAAAAAAAAAAGAGAGACGGTATGTCCATAAGCAAAACGGGCACGGATGAAAACCCGAAAGGGCTCCGTGAGTAAAAACAACAGGACTACCGGCGAGTGTTCGTGAAAACCCGAAAGGGCACGACCTCGTAAACACAAAAAAAAAAGAGACGGTATGTCCATAAGCGAAACGGGCACGGATGAAAACCCAAAAGGGCTCCGTGAGTAAAAAACAGCAGGGCTACCGGCGAGTGTTCGTGAAAACCCGAAAGGGCACAACCTCGTTAAAAGACACTTATAAGGTCCCCTCGACCTTGTAAGGAGAAACCACCCACGTGAGATCCTTACGACTCACAAAGGGAGCAGCACACTTAGGGATCCCCACGATTCCTAAGGAGAAAATACACTTGCGAGATCCTCACGACTCGTAAGGAGAACTCTCTTATGGGACCCTCACGGCTCATAAGATTTGAAAGTCTTAAGTTACAGAGACCTAAACCTGTGCTTAAGCAACCCCTACAACTTTTGTTATGGCCCTACAAGCGGCTCGATACTGACCCTTGTATACAATCCACGGGCGCGAATAAACATTCCCTAACTAAGTCCCATCCGTGACTGGGGATATGTCCATACGGTGAACGACCCTTGCAAGTCCTCTCGACTTATAAGGAGAAAACCCTTTTGTAAGATCCTTACGACTTACATAGGAACATACACTTAGGAATCCTCATGATCCCTAAGGAGAAAACACACCTACGAGATCCTCACGACTTGTAGGGAGAAATACCTTTGTGAGACCCTTACGGCTCATGAAGTCAAAAGCCTTAGTCGACAGAATCCTAACCCTGTTTACTAAGCCACCCTTTGTTCGATATCGAAAAAGGCAAATGATGATTCGCTCCTGGCAATATCCCAGTTGTAGCGATGCTGATGCCTAAAACGGTATCAAATTCCAAGTCCCTTCATGGAAAATGATGATTCGCTCCTGGCAATATTCCAGTTGTAGCGATGCTGATGTTGAGATTGGTGTCAGATTCCAAGTTCCACACTCGCGATAAAAAATCAGCGAGCCACACATGCATACGAAATAGCTGAAATGATGGGGCATCTTGCAATAAAAAGCAGCAAGTAAAAATGTATGCATGCAAAATAGCCGAAATGATTGGGCAACTCGCAATAAAAAGCAGCGAGTAAAAATAAAATAAATAGCCGAAATGATTGGGCACCGCGTAAAATAGCCGAAATGATTGGGCAATCGCGACCTTCGCGATATAAAAACTGAAATAATAGAGCATCGCGGAAATAAAAAAAATGAATGAATGAAACTTTGGCCCTACAGGCAATAGTACAGCAATCCCTGTATACGATCCAGGGGCACAAACAAAGAAGGAGGCACCCTTTCCTTCCCAATGCTCCATCAGAAAACGGAGCCAAATCTTAACGGCAATATCTACGGCTTAACAATCAAACAAATGGAGCCACGGCAAAATCCTGGCTCCACCCCGACGTTCGTTTCGATACAGCATACGAATTGTCACCCCAGCGTTCTTCCTCTTACAGGATTCGGACGTGACAAAGCAAACGAAGCGAAGGCCAAATTCCTAGCTTCAAGGTCTTAACGGCGAGTCATATAAAGCCAGAAAGACAACTGGAGATCGTCTCATGTCATCATGAAATGGTCACCACCTCGACGTTCGTCTCGACACAGCAGACGCAACATCATCAAACAAGCGGAGATTCAGACGTGGCAAAGAAAACGAAGCGAAGGCCAAATTCCTAGCTTCAAGGTCTTAACGGCGAGTCATATAAAGCCTGAAAGACAACTGGAGATCATCTCATACCAGTGCGGAATGGTCACCACTTCGACGTTCGTCTCGACACAGCAGACGCAACAATCATCAAACAAATGGAGCCATGGCAAAATCCCTAGTTCCAAAACTCGACGGTTCATCAGCAACCTAGAGACAACCTCGACGTCCGTCTCGATACAGCAGACGAGATGTCACCCCAACGTTCGTCTCGATACAGTAGACGCAATGTCAACAACAGCGTTCCTCCGCAGTCCAGCTGGAGGCAGATGCAACGTCAACAAAAGACCTCACGGTCGAAACAAAGTGGAGTAACGGCAAAATCCCAACTCCACCTTAGCATTCGTCTCGTTACAGCAGACGCAATGTCAACAACGACGTTCCTTCGCAGTCCAGCAGGGTGTACATGCAAAGTTAACAAAAGACCCCATGGTCGAAACCAAGCGGAGTGACAGCAAAATCCCAGCTCCACCTCAGCATTCATTTCAATACACCAGACGCAGTGTGAGCAAATGAAGCGAAGGACAAATTCCTAGCTTCAAGGTCTTAACGGCAAGTCATATAAAGCCTGAAAGACCACCGGAGATCATCTCACATGGAGTGGTCACCTCCTCGACGTTCGTTTCGATACAGCAGACGAGTTATCACCTCAGCGTTCTTCCTCCAGCAGGGATTCGGACGTGACAAAGCAAACGAAGCAAAGGCCAAATTCCTAGTTTCAGGGTCTTGACGGCAACTCACATAAAGCCCGAAAGACTATCGGAGATCATCCCCACACCAGCGCAGAGTGGTTATGACTCATCGGGGCTCGCCAAAATGAGCCTAACCTCAAGTAAAAAGCGGCATGGCAAATTCCTAACGCTTGCTCTTCCGACGGTCAAACTGCCTAGGAAGATTGCTTGAAGACGTCTTGTCCAGCCCCCGAAGGGATCAGAGACACGGCAGTCGCAGGGCTACTCGAACAACACGATTGCCGATCGAGGACTATATCGGCTTATGCGACGGTACGATGGCCAAAACCCTAAGTACCACCAACCTTAACGGGCTTCTGTCGTAAAGAACAGAGGTTAAATGCGACGTTAAGATGTTCTTGCGAGAAACGCTCGATTCGTCTCGACTTGTGAAGAAATTGTTGAGGCGGCTCGACTCGTGAGATAAAGCCTTGGCAGTAGGCATAAAAGAAGCCTGTTTCATAAGCACTGGGACCCTACAAGTTGACCCAAAACGGTCTCTTGCATACCATCCACGGGTCTCACTCTTCAAAGTCGAGTTTCGACAAGGAGGGGAACAACCGCTTACAAGTCCTCTCGACTCGTAAGAGGGAAAAATTCTCTTATAGGATCCTTACGACTTGTAAGAGAAAACCACACTTAGGAATCCTCACGATTCCTAAGGAGAAAACCCACCTACGAGATCCTCTCGATCCGTAGGGAGAAAAGTCTCTATGAGACCCTCACGGCTTATAGAGTTGAAAAGTTTTAGGCAGCAGATCTGAACCTGCGGCCTAAGCCATCGCTATTTCTTAAGAAAGTCAAGATGCGTGCTCTATTATCCTTCAACCATGTTTATTAAGATAGCATGCCGATAATAAGAGAAAGAAGAAAGCTATAGAAAGAACATCCGATTTACATTTGATCAGGCGTTCGAGACGCATTCATTTATGCATGGGCAGAAGACTCAGGACGAGAAATAAGACAAGCTGAAATAAAAAAAAAGGAGGGTTTCCATTCATATTGCTAAAAATTCTTACAATCACAAGAGCAATGAATAAGAAACATTATTCAAATTATTACAACGGTATAACCTCAGATCCGGGGCACGGATTGAGGAATTCAAAAGTAAGGCCATCCAGAGTTCTTCTGGCCTTTCTAATTATTCTTATGCCCAGCCTCTCGCGCTCCTCTGTGTCAAGATCCTCGGCAAGCCCTCCCGGCCTTCGATAAGCAGCAACTATCATGTCTGCTGGAAGATTTGGTGTAGGATGTCAATGAGACTATCCCGTCGTTTCTTCGAGATCAGCCCTGTCAGGTACACTGAATGCACCTTGTCCTCGGCATCATCCAGCGCATTGAGCGGCAGGGCCTCGTGAAGACCCGGAAGTGCTCTCCATATTGCTCCCAGCACGACTTTCAAAAGAGCCGAACGACGGGGTAGCAGCCAACCACCGCTTGCGTTCAGACGACCCATGACCTCTGCACATTGAGCGTCTGTAAACTCCTGGTTTTGTTGATGACCTTGTGCGCGGATATCGTCATAGGTGATGAACTCGTGCAAACTGTATAGATGCACCGCCATTATACCTGGAGGAAATACCACAGGAAGATTAGCGATAGAAGAAAAATAATATACATAGAGGGCTAAATTCCTAGAGAGCAAAGCTCTGTTCAGGGATTAAAACCCATGAACAAAAGCTTAATGAAACCCCAATGGGGATCTCTTTAGATCAAAAGATCTGTGAGAGCAAAGCTCTTTGACTGAGATTAATTTAAATTAATTTGATTTACATTAATTTTACCTAAAAGTTTCTAACTTTGAAAATGAGCAAAGCTCTGCTACTGAAACCCCAATGGGGATCTATTTAGATCAAAAGATCTGTAAGAGCAAAGCTCTTTGGTTAAGGTTAATTTAAGTTAATTTGATTTGATTTAATTTTACCTAAAGTTTTAACTTTGGAAATGAGCAAAGCTCTGAAGTTCTGGAAACGAGAGCAAAGCTCTGAAGTTCTAAGCAAGAGTAAAGCTCTGGAATCAAAATCTAGAAAATGGTGAAATTTTCTAAGGACCAAGGGTCCTATTTATAGGCGCCTGTGCCCCTTCAACTTATCAGTTGATCCAAAGGCTGGGATCTTGCCACCGCTGCGCTCACATGCGCGCCACGTGAGCGCAATGGTGGGGGGGCATTTGTTTCCCCAATCAGAGCAAGGCTCTGTTTGAATTTCAAAAAACTCAAATTTTGAAGCAACGCTTCAAACCGTACGCTGCGCGCAACGCGCCACGTGTCAGAAGTTGATACGACAGCGCAACGCCCAAGGCGGTGCGTCCAATCAGAGCAGGGCTCTTTTAAAAACTAAAAGTAAAAGAAACAACGTTCAGTTGCGCAAGCGCTGCGCTGCGTGACACGTGTCTGCGCAGTTGCGCAAGCACAGCTGCGCAAGCACAGTTGCGCAAACGTTGCACTGTGCGACACGTGTCCCGCAGGTGCGCAAGTACAGTTGCGCAAACGCTGCACTGCGCGACATGTGTACACGTGTCTGCGCAGTTGCGCAAGCGCTGCACCGCGCGACACGTGTCTGCGCAGCTGCGCAAGCGCTGCAGCGCGCGGCACGTCCGCTTGCGCAAGCGCTGCGCCGCGCGACACGTGTCACGCGCTAAGGGAATTGCGCAAAACAGAATAAATCTTTTCTGTTCTACTTAAAACAAGAAAATTTTCTTCTGTAAAACAGAGGTCTTTGGATCAAAGATCCAACGGTGGGGAAAACTCCCCAAATCACTCAGAGAAAGATTTTTTTAAACAAATTTAACTAATTTATGGGCACTATAAAAGGGACCCCAGACCTCAATTCAAAGGAAGGAACATTTTCTGAGGAAAAAAAAGAGAACTCTGAGAAATTCCTCAAGGACAAAAAAAGGTAAAAACCTTCAGAAAAAGAGAAAATTCTTTTAAAAACAGATCATTGATCTAAGAACAAGATCAACGATCTTCAATAAGAAAGAAAACTAACTAATAATAGTGCTTTGCACTTGCTTATGAACCATTGGTTCCTTGAAAACAAGAAAAACTTGTTTTTCTTTGATTTAAAATCGATCAAAAGATAAAACAGTGCTCTGCACTTGCAAGAACAGCGCTGTTGCGCTCCTGTGTTGGCGCAAGCCACCAGGAAGCGCCACGTGTCAGCAGCGCAACAGCGCAGCGCACTGCGCTGTTGCGCTTGCGCTCACTAGAACGTGACACGTGTCACCACCATATGAGTTTGCGCTCATTACTTAGCGCAAAGCGCCTGACAAGCCACGTGGAGCACTGTCAGAGTATTTAATGCTCTGCATTATTAAAGAAAAGGGACAGAGCCCAATTAAAAGGCCTAACAGGCCTAACAAAAAAATGCTATGCATTTTAAAAAAGGGGGGGCAAAGCCCAAAAAAAAATAGATACTCTGCATCATTTATAAAAGGGCAGAGCCCAACCAAAACAAGAATAATGCAGTGCATTACTAAAAAGGGGTAAAACCCTAGCACAGGCCAAAGATAAAAAATGTTGAAACTGGACTTAGCCCAATTTTGGCCATAAGTCCTTAAATTAAATTGACTGAGCAAGATTGCTCTCTTAAATCAATTTACTACCGGTTCGAGGGTACATCTCCGAACTCCTCTGACACCTATAGTTGTAATCCTTCAACGACGTCAGAGAGGTGACGGGTCCCGACGACCACACATCAATATTGGACCGAAACGTCCCTAAACTAATATCGGACCGAAACGTCCCTAAACTAATATCGAACCGAAACGTCCCTAAACTAATATCGGACCGAAACGTCTTTAAACTACCTATGGACCACTATGTCCCAAAACTGGAACAATAGAGCCTCCAAATGCTCTTTTGCCGGATCTAAACGATCCCGTTTAAGTTGATCTTAGCCCCCAAACACGGCTAATCTATCCTTAAACATTCAAACGGACTATAAAACTCCAAATCAATCTTGGTTCCAGGGTACATCTCTGAACTCCTCTGACATCCGCCGTTGTAATCCTTCAATGATGTTAGAGAGGTGATGAGTCCCGATGGCCAGATATTAAATCGATCATCACGTCAAGTTGATCTTAGTCCAAAACAGGACTAACGTATCCTTGACGAACGTTTAAGTTGATTTTAGCCGCAACACGACTAATGCATCCTTAAACTAAAAACACCAAACCCAAATCTAAGTAAATACGGATTTGGACTAATCCCCGTCCTACGGGCGACGGCATTACTCAGTCTCCGTATACAATCCACGGACAACCACAAATAAAACAAACACACACGACACGAAGTGAAATTCTGGAGAAGGAAAAAGTTGTTACCGCTAGGCGGTAGCGTAATTAACTGCAGGGGCTTGCGCCTGCAGGGAAGAGCGTCCTCACAATCAAAAATCCCTCACCCTGAGGGGGAATCTGACGAAGTCTGCTACATCGGCCGCATCCGTCTAAACCTCCGATACACGGTGCCATAAATCAACTTGGCATCTTCGGAGAGGTAAACGGATGAAACCACATAGCATCTGCCCCGAATCTCAGGCAAGACGCAAAGTATAGGCCGCCATTCGGAGGGGAACAGCTATAAATAGCAAAGGCATGCTGATTTCTTTATATTCTCGCATTCTCTGAAGATGGCCGGCGTTGTGTATACTATCAGGGAGATCGTTTCCCGTGATGACGTATACTTTTACAATCTTGATCATTCCGAAGAGACGTACGAGGCGATGATAAGCCGATTGGAGGGTCACTGTGGGCGCTTACTCCCCCGGAGATCTCTTCTTCTTCAGGTGTTGATTTATGCGATATGGAGGACTTTGCCGGGTCTGCACAATACATTATCCCCGTGGTTGATGGACGAGGCATTCGACAAAATGTACATGGTCCACGGTCTCGGTCTGATCTCAAAGAGTAGGTGGGATCGCTCGGTGGACCTACTTCTTGAGAGTTTCCAACAATGGTTGGTCATCACTTCATGCTCGGCGGAAGAGGATCCCGGGGAATCTGTGGCTTTGAGGGTCTGCGAGTACCATCGGAGGGAGTGGGTCGAAGCTGCTCGGGATCGGCTGGAGGAGCTTTCCTCGGTGTACCACCAACAGTGTTTCCTTAACCCCCGCCCCTCTTTGTTGTAATGGTTGTAAGGCTGGGGAGCCCACAATACCTCTTAACAAATAAAGTTATCTTTCACCGAAGCGTGTTGTCGCTTTTTATCTCCTCAGTACATTTTATACTTTTTCTTAGAACAAACCTTGGAGTCTCTGAACCGAGAAAAGAGACATAGGGCTGGAGTCCTATGGTGGACCTAGCCCGGAAGACTTAGTTAAATGCAAAAAGGAAATACATTATTTCAAAATAGGATACATATTTACTTATACAATTTGAGCTTTTCTGTGTTATAAGGCCGGGGAAAATTATGCCCCCCGGCGTCTTGCAGGCGGTACGCTCCACCGGGAAATACTTCCGTTACGAAGAATGGCCCGTCCAATTTTGGGGAGAATCTGTGCAGTCTCCCTTGGTCCACAAACTCGTTTCTTCGTAAGGCTAGTCCCTTTTTGAAGGCCCAATATTTAACTCAGGCGTTGTAGTAGCGTGTGGTTTGCTACTAGTAGGCGGCCGCTCTGATTTACACTCGATCCTGTTTTTCCAACAAGATGTCCAAGTTGCTTCGGAGCGCCAAGGTGTTGGCTTCATCGTCAAAATGTTCTACCCTGTAATTGGGCAGTCCGATCTCCGCGGGAACCTTTCCTTCCTGCACCTCTTGTGTGGCATACCGCTTGTATCCTCGATTGGGAGGATGTGGCGGTTCCCCTCGCTTTCTCGAGCTGGATCCGAGGTAACGACCATAATCTGTCCGATCGTTAATTCCCCATGAGGGGTTTGGTCATTTTGCTCCTGCTCCGCCTGCCGCTTGTCCTGCAGGTACTTCTCCAGGTGGCCTGAGCGGATCAACTCCGCGATGTAGTCACGGAGTTGTTTGCAGTTCTTAGTCGTGTGACCCTACGACCTGTAGAAGGCGCAGTATGAGCCGCGAAGTCGCTTGCCTGCCCTTTGGGTGACTGGCGGGAGTTTGAAGAATCTCTCACCTTTAGCTTCCTCCAACAGCTCGGTCTGAGAGATATTTAGGGGAGTGTACTCCTGAAACCTCGAGGAGTAAGGCTTTGGGCGATCGACCTTCTTTTTCTCTTCCCTGTCCCTTTTCCTTCTGTCCGCTTGATCGGCTCGGGGAAGATTTGAGTTTACCTCGGACTCGAGTTGGATTTCTTGCTCGGTCCAGGCTTTTGTTTCGGCCATGGTCTTAGGTTGCGCTAATGCAAAAGAGCGAAGCCACTTTTTGTGCCTAAGACACGACCTCAGCGCGGTGATGACTGTTTCATCACGGTGCTCGGGGATCTCGAGGAGGACGTTGTAGAAACGGGTGACATATCTTTAAAGGATTTTTTGTCTCCGCTCTTGATGGTGAACAGGTAGTCGACCGTTCTTTTCTGTCGTCGATTCCCGACAAAGTGACCGAGGAATTGGGTGGCCAGCTCGTCGAAGGTCAAGATGGAGCGTGGCGTAAGTCTTCGGAACCAGTCCCAGCGAGCCCGGATGAGGGTGGTGGGAAAAGCTCGGCATTGAGCCGCATCGGAGTTATCATGGAAGCTTATGCCCGCCATAAATGCCTCTAGGTAGTCCTTTGGGTCGGATTTTTTGTCGAAGAGTGCCACTTTTGGCGGCTTATTCCTGGACGAGACGTACTCGGCTAGCAGCTCTTCTGTGAAGGGCTTCGTTAGAGAGTCGGTGGAGTACCTGGTCCCTTTGCCGGACGTGTGGCCATCCCTTCTTATGCATTCGATCTTCTTCTCGAGAGCTTCAAGTCGGTGGTGGTACCCGAAGATTCTGCACAGTCGGAGTGGTGGCTATGCCCGCTCTGGGTCTGTGCGATTTTGCGGCTTCAATTTCGCTCTATCAAGTGTCTCAAATCCTCGGGCGAGGCCCTTCTCGAGTAGTCCCTGCGCTCATCGTTTGCGCAACCCTGGCGAGAGTGGGGGCGTCGGTCATGCCTGGAAGCAGGCAAGCTGACCGACACCTCCTCACGGGGAGAGAGCGCGCGGCAGGCATTGGAGCGACAGCCCAGTCTTCCCTGGGATCATGGCGTGGAGCTGTCCGGCGCCCAGCAGGTCATGGAATCAATCGCCGCATGCGGGTTAGGGTGGCCGGAGTCAGCCCGCCGGCACTCGGTGGCGCTGAGATAGGGGTGAGTGAGCTCGAGGGCTTGAGCGTGCCCATTTATCCTCCTACGGACGTCGTTATCCCAGGAAGGGGGAGCTGCGGTCTTATGGGTAGGGCCCGCCGCTTGTACGCGAACGAGAGAATCGACCAGCGATGTGAGCCTGTCTATCCGGACGGATAAGACGTTGATGGCGTTGGGAGGGGAAGACGAGCCGTTCCCACCTCTGTTATGACAGCTCGTATTCGGACCATCGTGGTTGTCGCTCGCCATCGGGTCGAGAGCGGAAGATCAACTTTAGGGATGGAGAAGTTTCTGAAACGTTCCTACGGACGTCGCCAACTGATGGAGGCTGAAGTCTCCTTCAGATGTTGTCCTCCGTCAATCCTGTGATGGCGGTCTTTAACGGCTGAGATTAGTTTTGGAAGTTGTTAAGTGTGGATCTCAATGAGTTAGTGTTCGACGCCGAACTACCTGCAAAGAGGTCCCTGTGTGGGTGACCACGGTAGGACCCTCCGACGATCAAGTTAGTACCGAGGTATAAGTGCAGAGTAGCGGCGTATTAGAACCAGTTCGAGTTACCTGAGCCGTCTGAGAGAGGGGTTTATATAGGGGTCACGTGGAGCGAGCAGGTGCGAGATCATCGCCGTCAGTTACGCCCCAGCGTTATCCTCGTCTTGAATGGCGGGATGCGCCCATTAATGGGGGGATACGCTAGCGTAGGACACGGATCGTGGAAGGCGGAAATCTCGCCCTGGCGATTTACGCGGAGCCGTTGCGGGACACATGAGATCCGCGCTCTTGATTGATCGGGGGAAACCGAGGAAGCTCGGCATGTCAGGAGCTCGGAGACGAGCGGAAGGCCGATGAAGCTCGGCACGTCAGACGGTTCGGAGACGAGCAAGGAGACTGAGAAGGCTCGAAGACGAGCTGTTGGTAGTTTTCTAGGTGAATGTGGAATGTATTCAGGGAGGTCTCCTGAAAGGTCGGATACGTTCCTCGAAAAGACGATCTCGAGGAATCCCCCCTAATGCAACTCATTTATTCCATCTCCGTAGCTTTCGGGACGCGTCATCCGCCACGTGTCGTAATCTGAGAAGATACCACTTGTGAGCATCATCACTAACCGATTGGTATTGGAATGCTGTTATGTAACAACAAAATGTCAGAGTTATGACCGGAATTTAGAAAGACACAAAAAAGTACATTCCTGGCTGATGCAATGTTTCCAAGGGTTGTTAGTGCCCATGTCATTACAAGATTCAATTTCAGAATTGAAGATCTATGCTAGTCCCTTGCCATTAGAAAATTGTTTGTTCGTTTAACAATGTCAATCGAAACTACCGGTATATAATGTTGGAATCAGAATTTTGAAACCCTTCAATCAGGTTATAGTACGAGAACGATAAAATTAATCATCACTAGGGTTTCTAAACTTCCACAGTGTACCTAATGTATCAACACGAATCGGCAATCAACGGGCCATGACAGCCGCTTGGATGCCGCCGCCCACCACCGATGATGATCAGGCGCCACCTGACGATCGCCTGCCATTAGTTTTATTTGCACTAATTTATCATTCCAAGTTATCATATACATTAGAAATCAAATTATTTGCATCTTGAAAAGAAACTAACTTCTTAAAAATGTCGGTCGTTTCATTTCTAAATTCTTGAACTTGAAATTACCTGGGACTAAACACCCTCTTAGTTGTGAAGAAATTGCCTGATTAAATATTTTTGGGTTTTCTTAAAAATCTATAAAATTATCTATTTGGTTGACCGAAATCCGACGGAATAGGTAAATAATGTCTATTTCATGTCCGACAAAATAGACATTTAATAATCTATTTTGTCAGCTTTAGGCCCACCAAAATAGAGTAATATAAACAAAAAAAATGCTCGAATCTGGTTTTAATTTGATTAATAACGGAAACATATGTTTAATTAATATTTCGATTCTAAATCCAAATCAACACAAATAAAAGTTTAACCCACAATTATCAATCGATACAATATCTTGATAACTATGAACCAACGGAGTCCGATATATTAATATTCCAATTCTAAAGCCAAATCAACACAAATAAAACTCTTAAACACAAATAAAACTCTTAACGTGCAATTCCATACACATAACAAATCCAAATCAAACGATACAATTCCATACACAATCATAAACTAACCGTCTCCAACACAAATAACTAGAAAGTATCCGAAGCATCACTATCTTCGGTATTCTCTTCATCTTCGGCACCATCTTCATCAACCTCTTCATCGTTGGCGACCACTCCAGCAACCACTCCGTCACCCATTTCATGAGTAATAGTGACAAGTCCTTCGGTTGTAACGAGCTCCTATATTGTATGAGTTAAAAAACGGATTTAATACATATATGATATATCAAATAAACGAATTAACATAATTGCTTAAAAGATTTTTTTTAGTTGCCGAGGGAATATGTTCACCCCGTTCAATAAAACCATATATCATTAGTATTCTACCTTAGTATTCTACTCTTGCGAGAGGAGTGCCATGGTGTGTCGTCAAACCCTCCACACTTTGCACCATTGCTATCTTTTTTAATAGAAAAACCAAGATGAGTGCATATATGTGTGCGAGAGTGTGTATGTATATGTGTATTTGTGTATGTGAATTTGTGTGCGAGAGTGTGTGTGTGAGAGAGAGTGAGAGAGTGTGTTTTTGTGAGTGTGTGTATTTGTGTGTGTGCATGTATGTAAGTTGTTAAGAAAACATAATGAATTTGAAATTATATTGAAACTTAAATAATCGACCCCATATTGGCCGGCATTCGTCCCTCCTCCCCGATAGACACCATTGAAGGCCGAGCGGGCAGTATACTACTATAATAAGAGGTTGCCCCTACAGCTTTATCCGTAGGGGTAAAGCACTGTCCCTATACATATATTCGTAGGGGCTCGAAAATTCTCCGTAGGTGCAATAGCCGTAAGTGCAAGCCTTCGTCCTGAACACGTCCCTACGGAGTAAAAATTGTCCCTACGGTTTAATGCGTAGGGAACTATGTACCTACGGTTTATTCCGTAGAGACAAAATATTTATTTAATTTAGTGGTTTATAAAATAAAATACTTACCGCTTCGGTGCTATCCGTAGGGGCAACTTCCAGTCCCTACGAAGTTAGCCGTAGGTCTAGATATAAGCCCCTACGGATATATCCGTAGGGGCAAGTGTAACACCTGTTACTGAGTCCATAGGGGCAAAATATCAGTCATCCTGATATTTTGTCCCTACGGATAAATATGTAGGGGCAAACTGTGGACCTACGGATTAATGCGTAGGTGCAACAGATGGCCATACGGATTAATCCGTAGGGACATAATATCAGTTTTTTTTAAAAAGGGGCTTCCTGTTTTTAACCCGTCCTGTGCACAATAATATATACATCATATAACCAAATACAGAAATATTCATAATCAACATCTCACGCATAATATATAAAAGAAATAAACAAACAGAATACGATATCAGGATAAATTATCGTGAACAAGCAAACAACCACCAACCATTATCGTCCAAAATTTATACAATATGTATCAGATAAGTATATACATTCTCAAAAATATAAATAAAGCTACCCTAACTCGGTCCAGCTTCTCCATCTTTGATAATCAACGTAATCTGGCGCATCTGCTCCTCGGTGCAGCCCTGAGTCGTCAAAAACTCGACCAATGAAGGCGCGGAATGTGCAGGAGTCTGAGCGGGCTGTGGAGCTACAGGAATGGTCTGTGCAACTGCAGCCGAGGTAGTGGCTTGCGGAGCCGCAGCCGAGGTAGATGCATGTGGAGTTGCAGCTGAAGTACACTGTCGCATCTGTTCAAATTTGTGTGTAATAAACGAGTAAGAACTGTGTATTAGTCGAATTAGTTTCATTATCAAGTTATTGTGAAAACCCAATTTAAGATTAATCAAAGTTAAGTTTACAACCAAATAAGCTCATGCTATTAATATTGGATATGTTACTATATATAATATGATATAATATTTTACTATTAAATAGTATACATACCATTATCTCCTTCAACTCTTGGACGGTGATCTTCAAGGTGGCAAAATTTTGCTCTAGACATCATTCACGGAGGGTAAGGGAAGTAACCGCCGGAGTAGAGTCCAACCTCATATCGGCCCTGCTAGGACCCAGTCCCTGGCCTCTCTCCCAACCTCCATGGTGCCCTCCGTGTGCGGCGTTTAGAACTGGGGTCAGCAGTATCGGATCGTTCTGTCCAGTAAAATCGATCCCCGATGCCTCCACCTGCTCCACCATCCGCTCTTATACCCACATTAACCATTAAAATATAAGTATATCATTTAAATTTGAACTTTTCAAAACAAAAATTTCAAACCTGTTAGAATAAATATTAACACTTACGCAATACTACTGGGTAGCGGTGTCGGGGAATCGAAACTCGCCCGTGGAAGGATTTATCAAGGTGCCGTGGACGGTAAGATACGTGGACAGCACGCTCGGTGTACCACCCTGCGCCAGAGTCTGAACTCTCTGCAATTCGCAAAAAATTTACATATATTATAAAATAACTCTTAATATTACATTATATCACAGTAGGTCTATTGTAATTTACCGATAACTCCATGGCACGAGTAATATTTTTCGAGCCACCTGTATAAGTGGGGCGACCCTTCTTCGCCGACTTCCTATTCTCTTTATTTTGATCAGCTCGTTTCTGCACAACACATTCAGATTTAGTTTTCTAATTAAGCAAAACAAAAAAATAAATTATATACTAAATAATGAATTACATTTAAAATACAAATCTGTTTGCGCTGAGAGTCGAAATATTGGCACAAGAGAGGCCATGTATCTATGTCGACTCTCACAAAGGCCGGAGTATGCAGGAGAGCCGCTTTCTCTTCCTCGGGGGTCACCATCCACAGAGAATAGCAGTTGATCTTCAGCTCGTTCCTATTGTATCGGACCTTTGATTGCATGTTCTTCATCAGGCCATGGTACATAGCGTGAAAATCGAGCACTCTCTCATGGTGATCAGGGTCGGATACAGGCTGAAAGCCGTAATCCAACTGCAAATACAAAAAAACAATGTTATTAAATTGCAAGTGTTAAATAACAATAAATATATTGGGTAAGTCAAATGAAACTATATATTAATACCCGAGCCTGATCCCAGTAGAGGGCAAATGAGCGCCGGTGCTAGTTGCCCCACTCAACGTGAAGTGGATACTTCTTCACGAGGCGGCTCTCATCCCCCATATACCGGCCGAACCTCTCGGCATAATCGCCGGTATAGCGATAATCAGGGGTAAAGAAGAGGGAGAATACTGCCTCCCCCTAGCTCTGTCGGGCCTCAACCTGTGAGACTGATTCGGGCCTCGAGTCCCCCTCTTGGGATGTGGATGTCCTGTATCTACAAGAAATATCAAGACAATCAATACTAAGACAGAGTGGTATTAAGAAATCAAGGTTTAATGAAAATTGAAGTGTGATATATATCTCTGGCGACAGAAACACGAGCCTGGGCCCGGGCAGCAGCACGAACGGGACGATAGTTCCTCCTGTGAGAAACAGCCGGTGATCTGGATGTGGACGCATCTCCAACTAGAAAATAAATATCGATAAAATTACATGAAATTCATGTTTATTCTTAAAATATATATAAAATGAATAAATATTTTATATTTATTCATACAAACCTGCAGACTGAGCGGAGGGTATGGAAGTGACGGGAGCGGCCCCTGCACCAAACGTGGACGCACCACCTATAATTAGGCAATCAAATATTGACTATATAAGTAATTGCAAAAGAATGTGTATATCAATAATATAACATTCTAAATCAACATGTATACACTATAGGATATATAAACATACCCGCAGGTGCGGTGGTGGCCTTTACCCGAGATGTAAGTACGTAAGAGCAAAAAGAATGTATGTATATTTATGATATAGCATTCTAAATCAATATACATGCACTATATGATATATAAACATACCTGGAGGTGCGGGAATGGCTTCTGTCCCTGATGTGGACGCATCACCAACAGCTAGACAATCAAACATCGACTATATAAGTAATTTTGACATGAATATGCATGTATATCTATAATATTACATTTAAAATGAATATGCGTGCAATAAATCTGGAGGTGTGGCAAAGTCCACACGGAAGGAGGCAACCGAAAGGGTCTCCGATTGGGGTGAAGCTCCCTACGCAGCTCTCCGGGCGGCAGAACCGCTCTGTCTCTGCCGGTGCCGCGGCTGGAGCTCCTGCCGCCCCTCGCTGCTCCCATCATCGTCATCAAATCTAGATAAAACGGTTTTTGGATTTGAGGATACCCATGTATGAGTTGTATTCTATATATGTGTGTTTCAATTTATGATTTCTCTTAAGTGTAGGGTTGTTAGTGTGTATGTGCTGTGTGTGCGTTTGGTGTGTATTCATGTTGTATGCGTGTGTTTTGGCTGTCGGGGGTAAGGCTTCTATCCCATTAAGAATGTATAAAACAGACACCCATTCGCTTGTACTTTCAACTGTTTCGAGTAAATTTCGGCAGCACCTCCCCGCTGTTCTCCGAGTACACTGTAATAGAATAGATAATCATTTCAAAGCTGTGGAACAACGTTGAAATGAACATTTAATCTATCTTTTTACACGAAGAACCAGCGGAAAAGTACCGACGAAATAACTCGAAACGGATGAAAACACAAGTGAATGCAGGTGTTTGCTTTATACATTCTTAACTTGTCTACATTGGACAAATCTATCGGTTATCATACGATTGAATCTTCTCGTCACATAGACTATACGACAGTTGTTAGTACCGAACTATACCGTCCGATATTTAACAACCTTCGTTTAGTTCTATGTCATGACGAATATCGAACGTATGTTAACCGATAAACGGAGACTAAGTCGCACTTTGATTTTCATATATCAGTATCGATGAGAATATGAAAGTTTCATATTATCATCGAGTATCATATATTGGTTTTAACTTGAACATTTAACTTGAATAGGTTATACGTTTACGTTTCGTTATTAAGGGTTCGAAGTTTTTAGTTTAGGGTAAATTTTTCTTGCGTTTACGGTAAAATTGTACATTTACGTTATCATCGAGTATCCTACTGAATGAACTAGTGCACCCTAAACCTTAACCTTAAATAACCCAATGTAACCTAATTAACCACAATTAAGCATAAACGTTACCCTAACACATATTATCCCTAATTAACCCAAACTTAACCCAATTTACCCAAATTAACCTAATTAACCATAATCAACCCAAACTTAACCCAATTTACCCAAACTAACCCTAATCAACACCCTAACCCTTTCAAATTATCACTAATTAACCCAAATTAACCCTAGCCTCTAATTAACCTAAATTAACCCAAATTAACCCTAACCTCTAACCCTAAACCTGAACCAAACCCTAACCCTAAACCCTAACCCTAACCATACACTGAACCCTAACCCTAACCTTAACCCTAACCCTAACCCTAGCCTAAGTCTTACCCTAACCCTAACCCCAACTAATTAACCCTAACCCTAATTGAACCGAACCCTAACCCTAACCCTAACCCTAATCCTAACCGAACCCTAAACCCTAACCCTAGCCCAAGTAGCAACCTAATAATCAACAAAAATAGAAATAAAAGTATAATAAGAAGTAAAAATATGAAATTTACTAACCTATAGCTAGGCCGGCGATGGAGGAGACCGGAGATGGTCGACGACGCAATTGGCGACGAGTCGCGGGCGGTGGCGACGAGGCGTGGGCGGTGGTGACGAGAGGAGCGCGCGGGAGAGTGAGAGCGAGGAATTTTTGGGAACGATCGAGGACTTTTCTGTGCTCTTTTTATTAATAACCCATATATATGCCCCTACGGATTTAACCATAGGTCCTTCTTTTGCGGCTCCGTAGGACCAAATAACAAATTACGTTTTAATATTTTTAAATTAATTCATATGGCACCGTAGGGGCAACCATGTAGACCTACGAAGTAATCTGTAGGGGCATCATTTTATTGCCCCTACGGAAACCTTTATCCGTAGAGGCAACCCCTAATGGTAGTAGTGGTAGCGCCCCGCGCACTTCTCTCCTGCCATTTAACACATATTATTAGATTAAAATTTTAAAAAATATATATAGAAACTGTTATGGTTAACAAACCAGGAACTCGGGGGTCTGAAAATGAGCAACCACGGCCTCTCAGTATGCGGTCGACCATCCTTTTGGCTTCGCTTTTAGTCTATGCTCTTTAATAGAATCAGCCTTCCATAGTTTGTGTCGTTGTTATGATCACGCCAGCTACGGGTGATATGTGACAACACATGCTCTCACATTCTCATCAGGGACAGGTAGCTCATCTGCCCACCATCTGAACTCAAAACAGCCATGGAAAACTAAATAGAAAACACATAATACGATCATATATAACATTAGACGGCATATAAAATACAAACTGTTACTGAATAATTTTAATAAATCTTACTAAAATTTCATATATAACATTAATAAGTTTACATAGTAATATGTTTCTTTATAACATTAAAATTTTCTTGACTTTAATATTTAATTCGTCAAAAATACGTACTCCTTTATCTTAAAAAGAGATAAGGATTATATAATAATACATGATATAATTATTTAAATCTAAAACCATGAATAAGATACAGTCATAAAGATGTTAATTTATAAACTTTATTTAAACAAGACTCTTGTGTATCAATTGCATATTAGGTTCCCTTAAATTTGCCCCACCCCACAAACACAAAATCAAAATAGATCTATAAATTTGAAAATATATAGTGTGTGAAAGAAAGAGAACGCGGAGAAGTTTATACCTAGAACTAGCTAGAGAGAGGAAGGCGGCGAATTTTTCAACTGGATCGGGAAGGAGGAGGCGATGGCGAATCTGTGCAATGAATTGAAGAGGCGGCGACGATGGCCGAGGAGGACGACCACTGGATCTCTGCACTGGATAGATATCGAAGGGAAAGGGAGAAGAAAGATGTAATATTTCAGAAAATGGAAAATATTATTTTAGAATTTAAATAATAAAATAATGAATTTTACGGATATTATACGAGTATGGATTTGGGTTTCCGTAAATTGGTATAATTATATACCTATATTTTTAGAAAATAATTAGGAATTAAAAATGAATTATTAATTATGTGAGCATTTATTCAAATAGGACTTTTCATAAATTAGTATATAATTATATACATACAAGTTTAATGTTAAACTTAATTAGGGTTTCCTTTTTGTGCACCAAACCTAATTTATTTTGTTAACCATGTTTTAAAATGCCATGACACCTTTATTTGAAATGGGTTAACATTTTATTAGTGTTCTATGATGGCTTCATTCCTTTATTTGTGTTTTTGAATTTGGTTTTTTATATTTTCAAAGAAAAGGATATAAGAAGGGGGACAAGAAGGTATGAACATGTGAGAGAGAGTGAGGGAGAGAGGGGGTAAGATTGCATAGCCATTTCCTTTACCTTCTCATTATTTTCCTTTATCACCCCCTCCTTCTTCCTCCTTCACTTTCTTCACCTCCACCTTCCCTTCTACCACCACAAACACCCCACAAATCACCTCAAAACTCATGGTATCCTTCACAAAATTTATTCATATCCTTGTCCTAAGCATCTTGGTGGGATCAAGTCTTCATATTGGAACCTTGAGTCATCTTAGAATTTTTCCTAATTGATTTCTTGAGGTAAAACTGTCACTTTTAATCAAGTCTTTAGATTTCTTAATTTCACAAATTAGTTAGAGTTAGTTTTAGAGTTTTAAGTGTATATTTTCTAAAATTGAAAATTCTAAAGTGAGTTTTTGTGGATATAATGAGTTGTGGTAATGTAGTAGGGGATGATTAGTGATTGCTAGCCTATTAATGATGGTATCCTTGGTTTAGATGAGTTTTGAAGTTTTAAAAATGAGTTTAGAATTTCAAATATCGGTTTTTCTTTGAGTTTTAGTGTTTAAACGAATTTGGAGCAATTAAAGAACTCTGAAAAGTAAATAGAGGATACAAAGAGATGTTTAGACCAGTAAAAGACCACCGTAGAAGCCCGAGCCCACAAACATTTTCCTTGGCCGCAAATTTAATAGCTTAGGCCGCAAATTGTGGCCATGTCGGGGAGTTAGGGTATGAGGTTTGTTCTGTAGTTCACACACTTGATAATTAAGCCTATCCTATAAGCTAAATAGTCCCAGATCACATGAAAAAAATATGGAGTTGTTTTAATTTGGTTTTGGAAATGTTTTGCGGTATTTGAAACTTGGTTTTTGGATATTTATGTTTTGACTCGGTCGTTTGATGTTCGTACGTCGACGTCGGAGGGTATTTTGTTGTTTTAGCGCGCGTTGACCATAGGTTTCAACCTATGTGCGCTTCGCTCATGATTTCAACTTTGAATCGAGTTTTTATGCGATTTTGGTTATGATTTCGATTTTAGATATAATCACGTGGACTTCCGAAACGACGAAGAAGGGGACTTCCGAAACGACGAAGAAGGGTAAGACATCCGTCGGGATCGACTAGGGCGAGGCATGTTGAGATGAGTAGATGTATATCTACGGGAGAAGTCGGGTGGATGGCGTATAGCACCACCACAACCGTAGAATTAGTATATATATATATATATATATATATATATATATATATATATATATCTATCTTAGAAATGTATACCCAGCTCATAGGATTTCTAGAATACCATATATGATAGTAGTATACTTTATAGAAAGATATATTCCTAGTTTCCATTTCTTGGCCATTGAGTTATATATATATATCTTAGAAATGTATACCTAGCTCATAGGGTTTCTAGAATACCATATATGATAGTAGTATACTTTGTTGAAAGATATATTCCTAGTTTCCATTTCTTGGCCATTGAGTTATGATATAGAAATGTATACCTAGCTCATAGGGTTTCTAGAATACCATATATGATAGTAGTATACTTTGTTGAAAGATATATTCCTAGTTTCCATTTCTTGGCCATTGAGTTATGATATAGAAATGTATACCTAGCTCATAGGGTTTCTAGAATACCATATATGATAGTAGTATACTTTGTTGAAAGATATATTCCTAGTTTCCATTTCTTGGCCATTGAGTTATATATATATAAATATATATATATATATATATATATATATATATCTTAGAAATGTATACCTAGCTCATAGGGTTTCTAGAATACCATATATGATAGTAGTATACTCTGTTGAAAGATATATTCCTAGTTTCCATTTCTTGGCCATTGAGTTATATATATATATATATATATAGATAAATATAAGTATATTTATGACATAATTAAATATATATGATACGAGATGATACGATACGATATTGGACGATCTGAGGTTATTGAGATGATATTGGATCATATGAGATGATGTACGCGACTATAGATCCATACCATATTGATTGGATGATATCGTACGATTGATATTCCGTACGTGATTTAATGAGGATGGATCGCCGATATTATTTCGACTCGAGGAGTCTTGTTTAAAATCATAATTGGATATTATGAGATATTTAGAGCCATACCTATTTTCAAAACTAACGAATCGTTACGTATTTTTAAATGATAACTTCAAGGGTTTGCTACAAATTTTCAAATGGTATCCTTTTTCAAAAATATTGTAGCTCCCTATTTCTAAAACAACGTTTCAAACTATTTTAAACTATAACTGTTTGGCTTATACGTAGTTAGACATTTTTATACTTGTTCATATTATGATTTCTTTATTCCGTTTACGCTTGTATTTCGATTTCTTATTTCTGTATACACTCGCGCTTCGATCATTTACGATACATACTACGTTTATACCTTTAGTTTTAATTGACCTTGTACTAGGACACGCGAACCATTACTGATGATTTACATGTTGCACGTACCATACTCGTATGCTCACACGCACATCATCGGTAATTGCCATGCCACGTATACAGATAAAACTTGTTATGTCACTGTAGGGTTCCTAGGCACACTAATGAGGTCTCACAAGTGATCAAACATGGCCAATTCAAATTTTTCCATATGCCTACAAACCCTAATACGGATCGTTAACTAGATGTATAGGCGATGCAATGCGAGTTAACTACTTTAACTAAGAGGAAAGTGATTACAACCTTTGTAGATCCGGTCCTCCACCTTCTAGGCTCCGTGATGACGTCCCTCCGCTGTTCATATCGGATCCCGGACTCTAGCATCGGCTTCATCGGAGAAATGGGCGGGCTAGGTCGTCGACTTCGATGCCGAAGATGATCTACGTCGAGGCAACTCAAGATCAAACTCCAACTTCACCAAGTCATGAAACTTGTGAAGAAAACACCCTATACTACTTGGCAAGTGGTAGAGGATGAAGAAAAAGAAGAAAGAATATATGATAAGTATATTCAAAATAGAAAATAAAATGAATACTTATCATTTAGCAACCATGGTTAGGTGTAGAGAATAGACTATGGTTAGGTTGAATGGTTAGGGTTAAGCAAACAAACAAAATGGTCAAGCTTTCAACACTTCATGAAGCTTCATGAAAGAAACAAAGAAAGCCACCATTTCTATTTATCTTTTCCAAAAAAATAAATAAATAAAAGAAATAGTTATGAAAATGAAAACCCTAACCATTACATAACCATGGTTTAATCCTTTACACAGACCCAAGTTAGCATGTATCATCAAACATGATACAAACAAGTGCACAAAAGTATATCACATATACAACTTGTGTGCATCAAGTGAGAAAATCCTTTCAAAGTGAACCAATACTAGTTAATGCAAAGTAATATATCAAATATATAATTATACATTAAATCATTAAATCAACACTTGATTCAATGATCCGGTCATGTCGCATATAACCGACTAGTATCCAATGTATCGGCTTATCGAATCAATCCTTGATTCGATAACTAGGTTATATCGCATACAACCATTCGACACATTCATCGCGAGAATGGAATACGGTATCACATACACGCATTATTCTCGGTCCCGCACATATCTCATATGCGCTCCTATTTCGTTTCGCTTGAGCCAGGAAACCTCTGTGTAGGACTCTAAAGACTCGTCAATACGCCGGCAGCAGATGATGATCATATCAAGCATCCACAAGCCGCAAGCGGTCTGCTAAACGTAACGGCCACCCGGGTATTGAGCGATCAGAAGATCGATGAGCAAGCCCGCTCACACTCCTGTGAATCCAACCAGTAACACTTACCATACAGTCGGGTCTGTTCGTCTGATATGTCGCATATCTCGCCTAGGGGTGGTAAACGTCAGACCCCAGTAGCTCGATAAGTCATGCCGACGTGAGGTCCATAACAATCGTGAAACTACTGATAACTCTTACCAGTATATCACTGCAACCCTGGCCAGGGATTTCCTGTTATGGCCAGTCGAGCATAGCGCAACATCAACCCCCAATACCGGGAGAGACGAATCCCCTCCTATCGCTCATTACCTCCATGTGAATCGGGAATGTACCCAAAAACCACCTGTTTGCACGACTCAGTAGAGCCGTGGTAGGGTGGAAATCAAAGCACAGTGGGAGACACACAAGACTCTATGACGATCTCGGGTCAACAGACTAAGCTGCACCAGTGTCACCAGAGAACTGCCATCTGACGTGAGGTATAATACCATCTGGGAGTTCTCGGCGAGTCCGTTCAGTGTACCCAGTCTCCACTGAGCATCCGCATACCATCTCTGATGTCAAACACCAATGGATATGGGATCATCCATCGCCCATCACATGGGTCGAGAAGATATACGCTAGTCTACTCTGGAATATCGATGCCTCGTCTCGACATTCACACGACTAGGAATATTGAAGGATGTACTCATGGACTACCCAGGCCCCACTAGTATGATCTGCATCATAATCCTGGAAGTCGAGTACACATCCTAAGGGCTTTATCAACATGTAACAGAGAGACAGAAAGTATACATGTTAAGATAAAGAGCAACCAGATAGCGTACTATCATGTCGAGCAAGAAAGTCCTACCTATATATGTCCTAGCATCCACTTCAATATACATCCAATGTACAGTAATGGACTCTAGGGCATACATATAACTAACAATCTCCCACTTGCACTAGGGCCATCTGTAGCAGTGGTTGCAGTATCATATACTCAACCATCCCATATAAGTCTCTCTCTGGGAAAAAGCCTTTGTGAGTGGATCCGCCGTGTTATCCTCTGAGTCTACTTTCTTAACCTCGATCACCCTGGAGATCAACTATCTTTATGATCAGGCGATGCTGCCTCAGAATATGTCTGGGTCACTGATGGGACCAGAGTTTCTGGGCCAAAGCCACACTTTCATTGTCATACAATGATAGGAACCTAGTTCATCTTATGAACCAATATACACCCAAACTGCCTCTTTGGTAGTATCTTTAATAGCGATGTTACCAGCCTTTATCGTCTAGTTTGCCACGGTATCTAGCTTGGAACTCTTCCAACATACCGTCCCTTTACTGAGGGTAAAGACAATGCCTGTGACTGACATTCATTTGTCTTTATCATCCTGGAACCCTTCCAGTGATTCTCCCAGGATCGATTGATACCATCTCACTACATCTAGTGAGAATCCTAGCATCCAATTACATCTATCTCATAGATGAAAACTCAGGATTTAGGAGGTATCACTTTGATCCTATATGGAGAATCCATGTGATAAGAGGAGATTGACCGAGCGTAGCATAGGAAACTCTTTTCCTATTAAGAGTATGCTGTCTACGTACAATACGAGGATGACCACCTTACTCCCTACTACCTTTTTGTATATACAAGGTTCGTCTACCATTTTGATGAAGTCAAACTCTTTGACTACCACATCAAAACAGACGTTCCAACTCCACGATGCCTGCTTTATTCTGTAAAGCAACTTGCACACGTTTCCGCTGCTCCCACTGTTTACGAAGCCCTCTGGCTGTATTCTTATAGACGTTCTCTTCTAAATCACTATTTAGAAAAGTAGTCATGGCATCCAACCACCAGATATCGTAGTCATGGTATGTAGCAATAGCAAGTAGGATCTGGATGGACTTAAGCATAGTCCCTAGAAAAGGTTTCATCATTATCCACACCTGGTTGATGACTAAAACCTTTAACAAGTCTAGTTTTGAAAGTCTCAACTTTTCCATCTACACCAAGTAATCTTCTCAAGATATACTTGCTCCTGATGGGAATTTAACCCTTCAGATATAGCAGCTAAAGTCCATACTTTGCTGGTGTACATGGATTCCATCTCAGATCGCTAAGCATCCAGCCATTCTTACAGAGTCCCTACTCTCGATGGCCTGCTCGAATCTAGTTGGGTCATCATCTCATGATGCAGTCCTCGCTCCCACTGTCATCGAGAAACCGAAGTATCTCTCAGGCAGGTGAGGAACGCTACCAGATCGGCGGAGAGGCTTGAGGTTCGTTAGGGACTATAGAATCCTTTGGTCCAGTCAAATCAGCTGCAGTTTTGTATAGCTGGAACCTTTCCAGTTCTACAGAACTAACCTTGCCTCGATTTTGTCCGGATTTTGCTTTTGACATAGGCCGGACAATCCCAAATCTTAACTTATTTAAGAGATAGGCTCTTCCCATACCATATCTTATATGGAGTGGTAGGCACTGATTTGATTCGAACCCTATTCAATAGGTATGCAACTTCATAAGTGCATAACTCCCTAAAAGGAAATAGGTAACTCAGTAATACTCATCATAGAGCGCACCATATCATATAGGGTGTGATTGCTCCGCCCCGATATACCATCGTGTTATGGTGTATACGGAGGAGTAATGCTGAGAGAGAATCTCATTCTCCTTTAGAATAGTCCAGGAATTCTATGCACAAGTATTCTCCTCCCTGATCTCATCATAGGATATAATACTTATACCCGTATTTTGGTTCTCTACTTCTAACTTATATTCTGTGAATATCTCAAAAGGTTCGGACTTGTGTTTCAACAGGAACATATGTCTGAATCTTGAGAGATCATCAGAGAACGTAATGAAGTATAAAGAACCGGTCCTGGCATGTGTAGAAAGGAGACCTTACATACATCATCATGTATCCGTCCCAAGAGTTCACTAACTCTTTCTCTGTTTCCAGTAAACAGAGCTATGGTCATCTTATCTCTGTGATATGACTGGCAAGTTTCACAAGATGTAAATTCAAACTGATTTAAATATGCATCTAAAATGTAACTTCAGTCAGTCGGGTCGCATTGATATGACCTAGTCTACAATGCCTCAAGAAGGATTCGTTCATTTCTGAACTCTTCCTCTTGTGTGTGTTCTGTATACTAGGAACTGTAGTTTGATTTAGAACATCAATGCTTTTAGATAACGTGCCTGAACCGATCAACTTTTGATATAGGAAATGTTCAAAACATTATCCAACAATACAAAATTTTATCATTTCTTTACTTATAAAGAGACTGATATGATTTTGTATATCAGGTTCGGTATCTAATAGCATTTGTTCAGAATCAATGTATTGGTAATACAGGGTGACAGTGACCAACAGACTTGGCTGCAACACTTTCCCCGTTTTCTGTCTCATGAAACTTATCACCCGTTCTCAGTTTTCTACTTTTTTGTAGCTCTATGTAACAGATTACATATCTGGGATCCTGATCCGGTATCAAATACCCAGGATGCAGAGGTTACTGAGAAACAGTTCTTTGTAATGAACACACTCGAAGGAGATACATCATATGCATTTTCTTCGTTTGGGCGGCATAGGAATTCTGGTATTTCCCTATTTCCCGCTCTGTCTTATAACAATTATAAGTTGGAGCGGGACCAACGTTCCCCAGCTCAGTATAACAAGCGGGTTCGGTCAATACATCCATATTATTATCTTGATTAAGGCGTGATATGGTCGCTACCTGGAGAGAGAGAAGAAAACACTCTGCGTGCGCTCTTGCAAGATTAGATTGGTTATGTATTTTATCTAATCAGGATGGCTCCCACTGTTTTTATCAAATGTTCCTTCAAACCTTAAAAGGAAAGACTAGCCGGGATTAATTACACTCTACAGGTTCGCCAATCTTTCAGCCATGCCAGTGTCGGTACTTTGAGGGAGGTTCCCCGTGCTTTCGCACGGACCTAATTACAGTAAACCTCATTTTCCCAGAGGCGTAACCCCGTTGACACATTTCTAGACACCTACTTGATCGGCTAATTGTAAAGTGCAAAACTCTCCCAGGAGTAACAATTACTCGCAGTGGGTATCGGGATCCAACTATCACATAGAAGGTATGCAATCTCATTGCAAATTTCAACACTTGAAACTCCCGATAAAGATTTTTACCCCTAGCACTTATGTCCTTAACTATGGTCAAAAAATCATAAGTACTAGTCAAGTTCTACCCGTCATTTCATGATTAATTAGACCCACCCACATGACCCATAACTAAGGTCAACAAAGTCACGCGACTGTCCTAACTAATCGCATCATATGCGGTGTAGGAAGACATCACTTAGCTACCGTACACTGTGCCTTAACTAAGGTCAACAAACACAGCACGAATACTAAGTACTCTACTTCCTAAAATGACGGAGGGTTGCGAATGGTTTTTATGAAAACGTTTAACGCTTTGAACTTGATCTCGTTGTGGAATCAAATGGTTTTTAAATGGAATGTTTTTGAGGCTTTTTTTAGTTTTGCTAAAGGGGTCACTCCCGGTGAAGGGATCGTCGGCCCTTTCCTCGTCGAATGAGGTGCGGGACATATCATATATATCACTGTGCAAAGCAGAAACTATAGAAGCGATCAAAAGACAAACCGAGTGTGTAGCATCTGCCAGTTAATGCTAAAGGAGTCACTCCCAGTGAAGGGATCTCGGTCCTTTCCTCATCGAATAAGGTGCATGATATTCTATAAGGAACACCTCGATGCAAAGCAAGAACTGTAGCTACCTGTTTTTATTTGAAATTCGATTCCACAACATCAATCAGGTTTATTTTCTTTCATTAATCTCATTAATGAATATCCCATCATTTAAGTCCACCTAAACATCACAGATAAATATAACGTACGCTTATGCCATCCGCATTCGCCTCGATGTCCCGTCTGCACCGTTAGGTTAGGTAACTAACGCCAGAGCGAGGCAGGGCTAGCGCGGGTGTAAAACATAAGCCACGTCTATATAATATATCATATATACTATATACTATATCTATCTTAACAAATCACATGATCACATCACAGATAACGTAGCAGAAAATATCATATGAAATATTGGATATGCTAGGACGTCCGTGTTTTTAATACGAGCCAGTATAAAACACGGATTCCACGGTCGTGATGAATAGCCAATCCCACACCCCTAGACCCCTACGAGAGCCACAAGCAACCCTACCAATTCTAGGGTTAGGAGACCCGGACTCGACTCCTCGAGTCGGTCTCCCACTGGACCCTAGAAGCCGGTTACTTGTGCCCTCCTCCATGGGTCTATCCTAGTGCAGAAAAGTAAATAATATACAAATGGTGACATCTGTTGCGCCACGGCAGCGCCCCGGCCGTCTATCCGAGGCCAAAATGCGGAATCAAAATTTTTCTTAACTTTCAAACCTACGCTACCGCGGACAAAATACCCGGATCGTAACCATTAACCGATACTAGCTAACAAGAGAAAGGGTGAGAGATATACCGAGTGATCCGAGTCCTCCGGTCTTCTCGTCATCGTCCCGATCTCCCGCGGAAACTCCGGTCGTCGCCTCCTTGCCGGAAGGGCACCACATCGTCTGTATCTTTTACGGGCTCCCACCTCAATGCCGAGGCAACTCGGGCACGAAGCTGGCAAGTCGACGTGCCCAAGATGTGCTGTATAATGTAGTGTAGATGATGCTTGTCTCTTTGGGGTTATGTTGCCTTGATGGAGGAATGGATTGGAACTTTCAAGTGGAACTCTCATTTGTCAAGCATGGAATGAGATGATGAATTTTCCTCACCAAAAATGAAACCTCTCATTTTCTCTCCTCTCCAAAATTGTGGCCGGCCTCTTCAAATGTGAGAATGGTGGAGGGATAAACAAAACTCATGAAGGGAGGTGAGTGTAGGAGAAAAGAAAAGGTGACCACATCATAAAGCAAAGAAAACATCAACCATGCTTATCACTTCTATTCACATCAAATCTCATTAATGCAAAAACCTTCATGAAAAAGCAAGGAAGCTTATCCTATCATAATGAATACATTTGCAAGAAACCCCCTCCACAAATGTTATTTGCACAATTGCAAATAACCCTCTCCATCGGAAAAGTCCGGCCGGGAAAGAACAAAGGAAAACCGGCCGGAACGGAATGCAAACTGGCAACTCCAGAAAACTGGTCCCGTAATAAATTACAGGAAAACCCCATACTGTGCATACACACCCGCATCTGTATTCCGTCCGGATACAAATGCAATGAGACAAAATCTACACTGTACTAAACTAGGATCCGGCTTAAACCAAAGCCGGCTAGTAATATCCGTTCGATCCTGATCCGTGCAATACCGCACGTATCCGATCGAACCTTACCATATATCTATACGGCCTCTAGTACTAACCGTCCGATCCTGATCCGTGCAATACTGCACGTATCTGATCGGACCCTGCCATATCTCCATACGGCCTCTACAGCGTTTCGCCCGAAAGCCTGAGTAACTGAAAGTGTGGTGGACTCTAAAGACCCGTCAATACTATGGCTGTGGATTTAACCACTAGCACGTCAGAGGTATAAGCCAATACGTAACGGGCCACCAGCTATTGACTAAAAGGGACGTCGATGAGCGAACTCATCCTGACACCCTACTGAGCCTGTCAGTGACAATATCCGTACAGTCCGGTCCGTTCGTCTATGAGCATCGCATGGCGGGCCTAGGGGGTTGGTAAAAGTCAGACCCCCAAAGACGGTACAAGTCGTGTCGGAGTGAAGCCCAGAACATCCTGAGATACTACTGGAATACCTACCAGTAAATCTCCTGCCTCGGCCGAGGGCTTTGTGTAATGGCTCTCCTAGACACAGCGCGACCTCACTCCCAATACCGGGAGAGACGAACCCCTGCAGATCCGCTCACTGCCTCCATGTGGCTCGGGACTGTACCCAACTAAAACCTGTTTGCACGACTCCTTTGAGCCGTGGTAGGGTAGTAATCAAAGCACAGTGGGAACTCACACGAGACAAATGACGATCTCAGGTCGATGAACTAACCTGTACACATGTCACCTGGGAACTGCTATCTGACGTATGGTATAATCCCAACTAGCAGGTTCCCGGCGAGTCCTGTCCGGTGTACTCATAACCCAATGAGCACCTGTATACATCTTAGGTGAACCAACTGACACCAGTGGCTTGTGAGACCGGCCACCGCCCCTCGTCGGGGTCTCGACTGTATACACTAGTCTACTCTGGAGTATCGATGCCCTGTCTCGAAACTCCCACGACTAGGGACCATTTAAGGATGTGCTTATAGACTACCAGCTCCCACTTATATGATCGCCCTCATACTGCTGGTGGTCAAGCAAGAATCCTAGGGGCTCTATCAACGTGTAATAGCGACCTGTAAGGTCACCTGAAGCAGTACACGATGATAAAGGTAAACCAGATAGCATACTATCATCTCGAGTAAGACCGTCGTGCCGGGATAGGTCCTCCCTCAATCATTGCAATCACGTGCCTGTGATCCAATAATTGACTCTGAGGGCACTATCTCCAACAATCTCCCACTTGCACTCAAGGCTAATTATTGCGATGTCTCATACTCACAGCCCGTGTGATACCGATCACCCAACTCCTCTACTAGTCAGTCACACAAAGCCTGTTTGCGAAACTATTGCGTTCGAGGAAAAGCCTCAGTGAGTGGATCCGCCTAGATGTTTCTTTCTATGTCTCTCTATATCTCAAGTTCGCGGAGAAAGCCATCTCCCGAAATGAGCAATACCTGTCTTAGAATGTCTGGATGTCTGATGGGACCTAGCTCATAAATGAACTCCAAATCCAAACTTCTTAGACTGTATCGTCTACTGAACTTAATCAGTATCCTGCGCCATGCCACCCTCAGTATTGCCTTGGACCACCTGTCCAAAATACTGCCCTTCGTCAGAAGGAAAACTATAACTCTGACAACCTCCTTGTCGTCCAGGTCACCTTGGAAGCCTGGAATGATAACTGTCCCCCGGATGAGGCTGTTGTTATCATATTCCTAGAACATCAACTTATGTTCTAAAACTGCTTCCGACTGTTTCTCCAGGATTGGATCAATGTCAATTTATTGCATCTAGTGCAAGAACAACATCTGGTGTGGTACTTGACATCTCATGATTGACTCAATTGCCTAAGCAAGTGATCTGCCAATCATGCACATCCCTCTCTACTTTAGTCTATAAGACACCTTTAGAGAGGGTGACTCCATCACCTGCAGGTATACTACCGTGCCAGGAGTCAACCATTCTAAATACTCATAGAATGCTGTCTAAGTACCCTGATTGGGAAACCACCCAAATCTAGATCTAAAACCATAGATCTAGTAACCAGAATGTCGGATATTATATCCAAGTCCTATGTGGAGAAACCACTGTGTGACAACCAAAGAATAACCGACCGTAGTATAGGAGTTTCCTTTCCTACTTTGTGTATGTCATCCAAATACCATGACATCACACCCTACTACCTTCTCAACAGATCCATCCCCTATTCTGATGAAGTCAAACCTATGACTGTCAAGTCAGAAATAGATGATCTATCTCCGCAATATCTGCTTTAGTCTATAAATAGACATAAGCCTGATGTCCACCAATGCTTCCGCTGCTCCCACTGACTACGACAACCCTCTGGCAGAGTCATATAGATGTGCACTTCTAAAGCTAGTTTAGAACGACGCTATACTCATCCTCCCACCGGGTCTCGCAGCCTGGAACAACAGCAATGGCAAGTGTGGGTAAACAAGAACTTCCCTGTCACCGTCCTTGAGGCTACCGGAGTACCTCTCGGGTGCCTGAAGTTACCCACCGAATTTGCGGAGTGGCCAATGGAATGTCAAATCAGATTGAATCTTTAGGTTCCTTATCAAATCTTTAGTAATCGTTTGCGGTTCTGGAATCACTTCCAGTTCTACCATACTCCCACTACTGTTTTTGAAAAAATCCATTTTTATTAAAACTGTGGCGAGTCTAGAACAATATTACTATTGATCTCCCAGATGGTAGAGAATCAACCCTCGTCATAGCCTGGGTCAACCCACAAACAGCCATTACAGAAACGTGCCTTGAGTTATCCAGAGTCTGGTTTTAATCATAAGCCGGACAACTCCCCGTACCTTAACAATGTTAAGATATGAACTGTACTATATCCAATATAGAACCAGAGGCACTGATTTAATTGAACCAGATTCAAATCATGCAGCTATCTCCAGTGCATGTCAACTAAATGGAAGGAGGCCGATCAGCGTTACTCAACTTAGGAATGCTTCCAATTATGAGTAACCTGAAAGAGAAGCAATTTCTCTTTATCATTACTATCAACTGAATACCATACACAAGTATCTACATCTTCTATCACTTTGAAGAATCCCGATACTTGCTACACCTGGTTCTCTACTCTATTCAAATACCTATAACTCCTCAAAACTTAGACCCTGTGTTTCTACGAAACACATGTCTAAGAACTAGAGAAGTTAAAAGTAAACAGAATATAGTATGAGGACCAACCCCTCTGTCCTAATGGACACTGGACAACATACAATACTCTGTATAAGTCCGCTGAGTCTAACAACTCTTTCACTGTGTGTCGTAGGTTGAAAACTGTACTTATGGTTAAGAAGAATTACACCGCTGTTTAATGCTCCTTACCTAACCATCCACTGATATAGGTAAATGTCATCGACATAATATCAAAAGGTATATCTCACTCTATGAAAATAGACGTACAGATATATCAATTTGAAATTGGTGCACAACAGCGGATATTCAAAACCAAATATTTGCCGACCGGCAAACAACCCAGATAATCTCCTCAAATATCACCGATTACAACGAATTCCGATATAATGAAGATGATCACCCTATTCCCAATAACCTACTCCCACTCATCATCTGTAAAACCATACAGATGTGAGAATCATACCTGGTAAATACATACCCTGGAGTAAGTATCTAATCGGGAAATCAGTTTTCTTTTAACAGTACACAGTTGAACTGAAACATTGAAATGTTTCGATGGGGTATCCTGGTATTCCTAGTAATGCCTCTACTATTATCCAGATTCACAACTATAACCGTATAATTCTTTGCCACCTCTCCAAATCCCTTTATATGTCTTTAGTCATTACCTTCTGCACACCCCTTTAGGCCAATTGGTTTTCTTCCTTCCCTACCGTTCGGCACCAGCCTATGGTTTGGAAGAAGACAATCCAATAAGCATAATGGGTGTACTGTCCTAACCCTAGGAGCACTCGCAATGCGAGAGAAGGTGAAGATAAAAGACAACCGAATAAACCTTATTCCTATTTCTCCTGGACCAGAATCCATCCCCGAACTGGAACAAGTTCCTTTCGAGTTCGTATATAACCATACGATGGAGTATCCAATAAACTGTGGATCTTCGTAGTGATACGGAGTGTCCTGGAGAAATACAAAGGTGATTTAGGATTGGCGAAGAAATACTTGGTTTGGTCGTGAATATCAGTCGCAATTTACTTTGCCCTCTTACTAATCCCTTGCTTTGTCTTAATCTTAATACCTTCTGCACACCGTTTAGGCTAATTGGTTTTCTTCATTCCCTACCGGTCGGCACCAGCCTAAGGTTTGGAAGAAGACTATCCAATTTGCATAATAGGTGTACTATCTCCTAAACCAAGGAGTACTCACAACTTGAGAGAAGGTAAAAGGGAAAAGACAACTGAATAATCCTATCCGTTTTCTCCAGAACCGGAAACCATCCTCGAATTCCTTCGAGTTCGTATCTAACCATACGATGGTTTTGTCCAATGGAAGTGGACGTTCGTAGTAATACGGGGTGTCCTGGAGAAAAGGGTAAAAGTAGGAGTGGCAATGAGGTCTGCAACTCTGACAATCCAAAAGCCAGTGTTAAGAAGGTTCGGTCAACTTGGTCACTGAGTCAGAGTCTAGGGTCGGGTCAATGGTCGCTGCCAAAGAGAGAGAGAAAAGAAACACTCAGCGTGCACTCTAACCTAGATCAGAATGGTTATCATTTTATCTAATCTGGAAACCTCCCACTGTAACCTCAAATTCTTCCCCAAACCTGAAAGAAGAATTAGTCGGGATCACCCGAGGAGTAAACCAACTCATCAGTGGGAATCGGGATCCAACTATCATCGCATGATAACTTGACGGAATCCACTCAAGTCACCACACTCCAGAAGGTATGCGCATGCCTGGCAAGTTTCAGTTTCTTTAGAAACTCCCGATGTGATGTTTTTACCCCTAGGACTCAAGTGACCTTGACGGAGTCAACAAATCAAAGAATCCTAGTCAAGTTCAACCCGTCATTATCTGGATTGCATTAAACCCACCCGTACGTGCCCTTGACGGAGTCAACAAGGCCGCACGACTGTCCTAACCAATCCCATTTATGCAACAAACAAGCATCACTTAGCTACCGTACACTACGCCTTGACGGAGTCAACAAACGCAGCACGAATACTAAATAATACCCATAGGAAATGACGGAGGGCTACGACTGGTTTTTGGCGAAAAAACCTTTAACGTAATGAACTTGATATCGTTGAAGGAACTGCATAGCCTTTTATAAAAATATAGTGACGAAAACCTTTACTAAAGAGGTCACTCCCGGTGAAGGGATCTTGGCTCTTTCCCCGTAGAATGAGGTGCAGGATATTCCAACTGAATACCACGATGCAAAGCAAAAGTAATCGGCTATAGTGAAGTTAATGCCCTGACGCAAACTTCTGTCCAAGGGGTCACTCCCGGTGAAGGGATCTCGGCCCTTGCCTCGTCGACTGAGGAGCAGGATATTCCAAATGAATACCACGATGCAAAACAAAAGTGAACGTCCTTGCAATAACAGCTTTTTGAAAAGTGTTCCAACAACATCAGAATAGGTTTGTTTATCTTGCATTGATCCGAATCAACGCAGTCCCATCAATTGATCACACCACAAAGAACGAAAATATACTGATGTACGTATATGCCATCCGCATTCGCTACTGGGTCCCGTCATTACCCGTTTGGTTAGCTAACTAACGACAGAGCGGGGACTGGACTAGCGCGGATGCAAAACATATACAACATCTACTAATATATATACCAATATATAATTTTCGCTCAAGGCGTGATAAAATGCAACATCACAGAAATATGCAGCATCACAGAACAATACAGATATCTAGAAGCCCCGGGTTTCACAGAGCCGCTGCTGAAACCCGACGTTCTCCTGGTCGTGTGGATAGCCTGTGCAATGAAATCCTAGACCCCTACGGGCGCGGCAAGTCACCCGCCAAAACCTGAAGCGAGGCAGCCCCCTTCAGCACGGTGAATGGACCACGTAGCACTTCACGGAATCCGGTAACTTGGGCATCCCTCCTGGGTCAACCTGTACCCCCTACGAGTGCGGCGAATAGCCCGCCAATCCTAGAGTAAAGCCCCCTCCGTCTCAATACCATGAGATGCGGGCCCGTTGCCCTCTAGAACCCGGCTATCCGTGCACCCCTCCGCGGGGTAATCCTAGTACAGAAAGTAAAATATACATACAACGGGTACATCGACCGCAACCAGGTCGTGCCCCAAAAGAATAATACAAACAGGCAGTGACGGCAGTCCACATGTCGGACGTTCGCCCCGCAATATCAAATGTACATATAAAACAAAACTGTACTACCACTGCAACCAGGCTATCCCCACGACCGATCTGCAACATCACAGCATAAACACAGAACATCAACGTGAAAGTCACGTTCGCAAATCCGTCTAACCGGGCTATAGCAGTTAGACAGGATTTACCGATCAAGTGACATTCACGGTCACAGATATAATGTAAATACTGTGAACCAATGTGTTTAAAATATCCGATCGATCAATTTTACCAAGTGGGCCCCCCAAACAATACTGTAGCACTCACAGAAAATCTGGGCCCAAACAAAGTATACCAAAACCCCTATTTTCAGCCCAAAAGCCCACTGCAAAGAAATGGTAAAATGAAGGGAACATCCTGCGGCGGAACCGCGGCAAAAGAGGGGTCATTGCCGCGGTTCCGCGGTCCTCTGGAAGGATCAGCTTACCAAATTTTTGCAGTTTTCTTAGAACTTCATGTACATCAATTTTCTACAACCTGAAAAATTTTTAGAGCCCGGAAAAAATCGACAGAAAACTGATGTGAAGAAAACGCGGTTTTGGAATTTTTGTTCGATCGGAAAAGTAAAACACACTTGAACAAGCTAGACTAGGTTAATGGCGTGGCTCTAATACCATGTTGCGCCACGGCAGCGCCCCGGCCGTCTATCCGAGGCCAAAATGCGGAATCAAAATTTTTCTTAACTTTCAAACTGGCGCTACCGCGGACAAAATACCCGGATCGTAACTATTAACCGATACTAGCTAACAAGAGAAAGGGTGAGAGATATACCGAGTGATCCGAGTCCTCCGGTCTTCTCGTCATCGTCCCGATCTCCCGCGGAAACTCCGGTCGTCGCCTCCTTGCCGGAAGGGCACCACATCGTCTGTATCTTTTACGGGCTCCCACCTCAATGCCGAGGCAACTCGGGCACGAAGCTGGCAAGTCGACGTGCCCAAGATGTGCTGTATAATGTAGTGTAGATGATGCTTGTCTCTTTGGGGTTATGTTGCCTTGATGGAGGAATGGATTGGAACTTTCAAGTGGAACTCTCATTTGTCAAGCATGGAATGAGATGATGAATTTTCCTCACCAAAAATGAAACCTCTCATTTTCTCTCCTCTCCAAAATTGTGGCCGGCCTCTTCAAATGTGAGAATGGTGGAGGGATAAACAAAACTCATGAAGGGAGGTGAGTGTAGGAGAAAAGAAAAGGTGACCACATCATAAAGCAAAGAAAATATCAACCATGCTTATCACTTCTATTCACATCAAATCTCATTAATGCAAAAACCATCATGAAAAAGCAAGGAAGCTTATCCTATCATAATGAATACATTTGCAAGAAACCCCCTCCACAAATGTTATTTGCACAATTGCAAATAACCCCCTCCATCGGAAAAGTCCGGCCGGGAAAGAACAAAGGAAAACCGGCCGGAACGGAATGCAAACTGCCAACTCCAGAAAACTGGTCCCGTAATAAATTACAGGAAAACCCCATACTGTGCATACACACCCGCATCTGTATTCCGTCCGGATACAAATGCAATGAGACAAAATCTACACTGTACTAAACTAGGATCCGGCTTAAACCAAAGCCGGCTAGTAATATCCGTTCGATCCTGATCCGTGCAATACCGCACGTATCCGATCGAACCTTGCCATATATCTATACGGCCTCTAGTACTAACCGTCCGATCCTGATCCGTGCAATACCGCACGTATCTGATCGGACCCTGCCATATCTTCATACGGCCTCTACAGCGTTTCGCCCGAAAGCCTGAGTAACTGAAAGTGTGGTGGACTCTAAAGACCCGTCAATACTATGGCTGTGGATTTAACCACTAGCACGTCAGAGGTATAAGCCAATACGTAATGGGCCACCAGCTATTGACTAAAAGGGACGTCGATGAGCGAACTCATCCTGACACCCTACTGAGCCTGTCAGTGACAATATCCGTACAGTCCGGTCCGTTCGTCTATGAGCATCGCATGGCGGGCCTAGGGGGTTGGTAAAAGTCAGACCCCCAAAGGCGGTACAAGTCGTGTCGGAGTGAAGCCCAGAACACCCTGAGATACTACTGGAATACCTACCAGTAAATCTCCTGCCTCGGCCGAGGGCTTTGTGTAATGGCTCTCCTAGACACAGCGCGACCTCACTCCCAATACCAGGAGAGACGAACCCCTGCAGATCCGCTCACTGCCTCCATGTGGCTCGGGACTGTACCCAACTAAAACCTGTTTGCACGACTCCTTTGAGCCGTGGTAGGGTAGTAATCAAAGCACAGTGGGAACTCACACGAGACAAATGACGATCTCAGGTCGATGAACTAACCTGTACACATGTCACCTGGGAACTGCTATCTGACGTATGGTATAATCCCAACTAGCAGGTTCCCGGCGAGTCCTGTCCGGTGTACTCATAACCCAATGAGCACCTGTATACATCTTAGGTGAACCAACTGACACCAGTGGCTTGTGAGACCGGCCACCGCCCCTCGTCGGGGTCTCGACTGTATACACTAGTCTACTCTGGAGTATCGATGCCCTGTCTCGAAACTCCTACGACTAGGGACCATTTAAGGATGTGCTTATAGACTACCAGCTCCCACTTATATGATCGCCCTCATACTGCTGGTGGTCAAGCAAGAATCCTAGGGGCTCTATCAACGTGTAATAGCGACCTGTAAGGTCACCTGAAGCAGTACACGATGATAAAGGTAAACCAGATAGCATACTATCATCTCGAGTAAGACCGTCGTCCCGGGATAGGTCCTCCCTCAATCATTGCAATCACGTGCCTGTGATCCAATAATTGACTCTGAGGGCACTATCTCCAACAACATCATTCGCAACCTGGAAGTGCCCCAATAAAAGAATATTACATACAAGTTTTTACATGAATGAAAATGAAAAACACTCATCTCACATAAAACCCCCCGGCTATTCAAACACGACGATCCAATATGACATATCCAGCAACACATAAAATCACATGTCATCAACGTAAGTAAATATGCGCATCCCAATTGTCGTTGACATATAGCAACGAAACCGGCGATATCACATATTACACTTACGGTCACAGAAAAGAAAGTGTAAAACTACAACAGTTGGAATCCGCAAACTCTTTAGACATCGCATGCCTAATCAAATGAATTCCTTAGACATCACATGCCTAACAATTATAAACCCCGCATTTTAGTCTCATTATTGAAAACTCTTTTCAATATCAAGTCGGGAAATTCAACAAGATTCCCGACATCCTGATCGAATGCTCGTCGCAAACTTTAGTAGGCGGCCGCACCCCCAATACCGTCGACGAAGTGCACCAAGGCGGAACACCGCTGCTGCGAGCATCCGAACGGATGCTTTCGGCGACGGGGTTCTCCTACAGTCACTTGGTCGGGGCTATGGAGTGAGGCTGTCTATTAAGTTTACCCGGCGAGTATCCGCGTACACTACATGATTGCGACGGACTTTTGATCGCATCAAAATTCCGTGGTAACCGATCAAATGAGAATAAACTGCTATATTTATAATATTCATTCAGTTATCTCATAACTACTTGTGAATTCCAAATGTTGTATCACATTCTGGGTAAATAGAAAATGTTAAACTTTCCGATCGAACAAACGAACACCCAAGTTTTCCCGAAACAGCTCAACACATGAAATAAGTCTAAAAACATTCAGTTCATGCCTCAGTACCAACGGTCCAGCCGTAGAAGGGTCAAGCCAACGCCTCACATGTAGCACGCCGTACTGCCCCAAACCCGAAGGTTCAAAGGGCAGTTCAAGACGGTCACATAATCGAGTTAAGGTTTGTTGTCTTCTAGAGGGACCATCGCGTTACTTGCACTACTTAGAACGTCATTAAACTACGAAAAAATCCAACAATTGGAAATTTCCCGGCAGGGGAAAAAGTGGGTATTTATATCCGGTCGAACTTTATAACATATTCTAAAATTATCCGGAAAAACATATAGACAAAGTTTGATAATCCGATCGAATCTACGAACTCCCAATACAACACAGAAAACTCAACTCTTGAGTTCAGATTAAAAATTCCCAGGAAAACCAGCACTGCAAAATAGGAATTACTGTGCAAAATTCAATGCAAGAGGAGACTAAACGGCCGCGGAACCGCCGCATTAGCCATGCTAATGCCGCGGTTCCGCCGCACTTTTATGGACTCAGGAGTACGGGCTTCTCAGTAATTCTTAGAATCTCCTGCTGGTTTTTCTGCATATTTTTAATTCTCAAAAATCCCCGATTTCAAAAAATGTACAGAGAGCATTTTTGAGTTAGGGTTTCGGTTCGATCGGACTTCTAACTCCGTCTGTGCATCGTCTAAAGCTCTAGCTAGGCTCTGATACCACTGTAGGGTTCCTAGGCACACTAATGAGGTCTCACAAGTGATCAAACATGGCCAATTCAAATTTTTCCATATGCCTACAAACCCTAATACGGATCGTTAACTAGATGTATAGGCGATGCAATGCGAGTTAACTACTTTAACGAAGAGGAAAGTGATTACAACCTTTGTAGATCCGGTCCTCCACCTCCTAGGCTCCGTGATGACGTCCCTCCGCTGTTCATATCGGATCCCGGACTCTAGTATCGGCTTCATCGGAGAAATGGGCGGGTTAGGTCGTCGACTTCGATACCGAAGATGATCTACGTCGAGGCAACTCAAGATCAAACTCCAACTTCACCAAGTCATGAAACTTGTGAAGAAAACACCCTATACTACTTGACAAGTGGTAGAGGATGAAGAAAAAGAAGAAAGAATATATGATAAGTATATTCAAAATAGAAAATAAAATGAATACTTATCATTTAGCAACCATGGTTAGGTGTAGAGAATAGACTATGGTTATGTTGAATGGTTAGGGTTAAACAAACAAACAAAATGGTCAAGCTTTCAACACTTCATGAAGCTTCATGAAAGAAACAAAGAAAGCCACCATTTCTATTTATCTTTTCCAAAAAAATAAATAAATAAAAGAAATAGTTAAGAAAATGAAAACCCTAACCATTACATAACCATGGTTTAATCCTTTACACAGACCCAAGTTAGCATGTATCATCAAACATGATACAAACAAGTGCACAAAAGTATATCACATATACAACTTGTGTGCATCAAGTGAGAAAATCCTTTCAAAGTGAACCAATACTAGTTAATGCAAAGTAATATATCAAATATATAATTATACATTAAATCATTAAATCAATACTTGATTCAATGATCCGGTCATGTCGCATATAACCGACTAGTATCCAATGTATCGGCTTATCGAATCAATCCTTGATTCGATAACTAGGTTATATCGCATACAACCATTCGACACATTCATCACGAGAATGGAATACGGTATCACATATACGCATTAATCTCGGTCCCGCACATATCTCATTTGCGCTCCTATTTCGTTTCGCTTGAGCCAGGAAATCTCTGTGTAGGACTCTAAAGACTCGTCAATACGCCGGCAGTAGATGATGATCATATCAAGCATCCACAAGCCGCAAGCGGTCTGCTAAACGTAACGGCCACCCGGGTATTGAGCGATCAGAAGATCGACGAGCAAGCCCGCTCACACTCCTGTGAATCTAACCAGTAACACTTACCGTACAGTCCGGTCTGTTCGTCTGATATGTCGCATATCTCGCCTAGGGGTGGTAAACGTTAGACCCCAGTAGCTCGATAAGTCATGCCGACGTGAGGTCCATAACAATCGTGAAACTACTGATAACTCTTACCAGTATATCACTGCAACCCTGGCCAGGGATTTCCTGTTATGGCCAGTCGAGCATAGCGCAACATCAACCCCCAATACCGGGAGAGACGAATCCCCTCCTATCGCTCATTGCCTCCATGTGAATCGGGACTGTACCCAAAAACCACCTGTTTTCACGACTCAGTAGAGCCGTGGTAGGGTGGAAATCAAAGCACAGTGGGAGACACACAAGACTCTATGACGATCTCGGGTCAACAGACTAAGCTGCACCAGTGTCACCAGAGAACTGCTATCTGACGTGAGGTATAATACCATCTGGGAGTTCTCGGCGAGTCCGTTCAGTGTACCCAGTCTCCACTGAGCACCCGCATACCATCTCTGATGTCAAACACCAATGGATATGGGATTATCCATCGCCCATCACATGGGTCGAGAAGATATACGCTAGTCTACTCTGGAATATCGATGCCCCGTCTCGATATTCCCACGACTAGGAACATTGAAGGATGTACTCATGGACTACCCAGGCTCCACTAGTATGATCTGCATCATAATCCTGGAAGTCGAGTACACATCCTAAGGGCTTTATCAACATGTAACAGAGAGACAGAAAGTATACATGTTAAGATAAAGAGCAACCAGATAGCGTACTATCATGTCGAGTAAGAAAGTCCTACCTATATATGTCCCAGCATCCACTTCAATATACATCCAATGTACAGTAATGGCCTCTAGGGCATACATATAACTAACAGTCACTGTATCACATTATAACCTGTTAGCATTTTAGATTCTGTTAGTACCTTCTTTACATTGCTATACGACACGCTTATATGAATACACTTGCTATGCATTATAGTATTGTTCTGTGTATGTACATATTATTCCATTATTTCCATGTTCTTTTGAAATTCTGTTTTCATGGGATTTCTGAATTTGAGAAACCACAGATATGATTTTAAAACTTGTGAATGTTTTAAAAACACGGTTTTCTCTTGATATGATATTTCGACGTCCACCATGAGATTTCTCGGTTTTGAGCTATGATTACTACCGGATTCGAGCAGAGATGAGTCACCGTCTGCGGGTACATATAAGCGCTTATAAAAAAGGGAGAGAAGAAAAAAGAGAAGAATTCCTAAAATATACGACGTTAATATCTGGGTGATCATTAATGGCCAAATTGAAGAAATCTAGGGGAAAAGAACTAGGTTAAAAAGAATGAAAAAGAACATATATTCTAGGAATTTAATTCCTCTAAAAAAATAGGGTGTAACCCTATGTAAAGAACTTAGTTCTTATAAAAGAAGAAGAACTTAGTTTCTTAAATAAAATTTATCTCAGATCTTCAAAGAAGAGATCTGGGTGATCATTAATGGCCAAAATGCCATTAACATAGATTAAATCTATGAAAGAAAAGAACTTGGCGCCTTCGCACGTGAGCGCCCAAAAACAAAGAAACTCAACGCCTCATGTGAAACACACGTGAGCCACCAAAATGAAGTCTGAATACCTCACGTGCTTCCCACATGAGCGCCCAAAAAACAAAGCAATTCAGCACCCCAAAAACAAAGCAATTCAGCACCCCAAAAAGAAAGTAATCACGTGAAACACACATGAGCAACCAAAAAAAGTCTGAATGCCTTACGTGTTTCCCACGTGAGCACCCAACAAAATAGAACGCTCATCGCTTCACATGCTTCCCACGTGGTCGCTGTATAAAAGTGCTGAGCACTATAAAATTCAGTCAAAATGACTAAGTACTCAGCATTGATTGGGCAGCGCCTTACGTGCTACCCACGTGAGTGCCATACCAAGTGTTTAGCGTTTTATATTCAGTCAAAATGACTAAGTTCTTAGCACTAAATAGGCAGCGTCCATATCTGAGCGCTTCACATGTTTCCCACGTGAGTGCCAGAGCCACAGATAAGTGCTTAGCACTTCTGAATAAAACAAAAAGGAAAGCCCAAGACTGATTAGACTAAGCCCAAATTAGTTAAGTCTATGAAGTTCTTTGCAGCTGAGCCCAAATGCTTTTTTGTTGGATCTAAACTAAATAAAATGATCCTTAAAACATTACTAAGTTGATCTTAGCCTCAAATAAGGTTAACGTATCCTTAGCTAAAAAAAACTGAGCCTAAATGCTCGTATATTTAAGTCGATCTTAATCTCAAACTAGATTAACGGTCCTTAAATAAAAATAAAGTATCTTTTGAACTGACGGAATACAAATAGCCTAAGTTCAAACCCTAAATACACACGGATTTGGACTAATTGGGCATCCAGTTCCTGTGTATTGTGATGACAGTGGGGCTGTGGCTTTGGCCTAAGAACCCCAATCCCATCTGCAATCCAAACATATTCTTAGACAGTATCACCTGATCAGGGAGATAGTTAATCTCCGGAAGATCGAGGTCAGAAGATTTGACATAGAGGATAGCACAGTGGATCCACTTACAAAGGCCAACCCTCCAAATGCGATTCGAGAGATTTTTGGGAAGTTGGGTATGGGATACTACAACAACTGGCCTTAGTGCATGTGGGAAATTGTTAGAAATATGTATTCCCTAGAATCCATTGTTGTTGATATAGTGGATGCTTGGACACATATATAGAGGACTTTCTTGCTCGACATGATAGTATGCTATCAGGTTGCTCTTTATCTTAACATGTTGACTGAAATTCTTTACTGTCTTTCTCCCACATGTTGATAAAGCCCTTAGGATATGTATTTGACCACCAGGATTATAATGAGATCATACTAGTGGGGCCAGGGTGGTCCAAAAGTACATCCTTTAACAGTTCTTAGTCGAGGGGATATCGAGACAAGGGCATCGATATTACAGAGTAGACTAGTGTGTACGTTTCTTGTCCTTTAGAGGGCGATGGTTGATCCCACAACCATTGGTGTGTGACATCAAAGATTGTACACAGGTGCTCATTGGAGAATGGGTACTCCGAACGGACTCACCGAGGACTCCTAGTTGGTATTATACCTATCGTCAGATAGCAGTCCTCTGGTGACACTGGTACAGGTTAGTCTGTAGACCCGAGATCGTCATAGAGTCTTGTGTGGCTCCCACCGTGCTTTGATTTCCTCCCTACCACGCTCAAGAGGAGTTGTGCAAACAGGTGGATTTTGGGTACAGTCCCGAGTCACATGGAAGCAATGAGGGATAGGAGGGGTTTTGTCTCTCCAGGTATTGAGGGTTGATGTTGCACTATACTCGATTGGCTATAACTGGAAGTCCCTGACCAGGGCTGCTGCTGAGATTTACTGATAAGAGTTATCAGTAGTTTCTCAATCCATTATAGGCCAGACATCGGCATAACTTATCACGTTACTGGGGTCTGACGTTTACCACCCCTAGACATGATATGCGACATATCAGACGAAGAAACTGGACTGTACGGTAGTGTTACTGATAGGCTTCATGGAGAGTATGGACAAGCTTTCTTGTTGATCTTCATATCGCTCAATACCCAGGTAGCCGTTACGTCTAGCTAGTACCGCTGACGGCTTGTGGGCGACTGATGTGATCATCACCTACTGCTGGCGTATTGATGAGTCTTTAGAGTCCTACACAGAAGTTCCTTGGTTCAAGCGAAACGAAGTAGGACACATATGTGATATGTGTACGGGCCTGATTAAATACGTTTATATGATACCGTATTGTAATCTGGCAGTTATCTGTTATCGAGTTAGGTTATATGTGATATAACCAGATTATCGAATCAAGTGTTGATTTGATAATGTGATACACAGATAAATGATATCGGTCATATGTGATATAACCGGATTATTAAATCAAGTGTTGATTTAATAATGTGATATATATTAGATGTGATATAATTATATCTTAACCAATATTATTAGCTCACTAATTATTCTTCATAATATATATATATATATATATATATAAGCATGGTGTATTTTCTATTTTTTGAGAAAAATTGAAAATGGGGTGGATAATGAGAGCATGGTTTCAAGTATGGCTTTTATTTTATTTTATTCATCTTGACTCACTATTCAAGCATGGTTGCAATTTTATATTGCTATTTTTCCATACTTGAATGAGTGAGGGTTAAGGGTTGCCATTCATTCATCTCATTCTCAACACTTAGCCATTTTTTGTAAGTGTTGATATCATGCTCTCTTATTCTTCTTCGTCTTCCTCTTCACCATTGTTCAAGCTTCAACCCTCACATGTGATGTGAATCATGAAGCTTGAACACATACTAGTGAGCAAACCAAATCCCCTACTTCACCATCCTTCACTTGACTAGCGATCAAGTATGGCGTGTTTCCTACACTAAAAGAGTTTAGTGTAGAGGTAGCTTGAGTTGGAAGGACTTCGCGTAGATAATTTTTGGCATGAAGGTCTTCGGAGGAAGCTCGTCCAAACCCTCAAGTGGAGCCTAGTGGAGCCGCGTGGACTACTATACGGAGCATATGAAGTGAAGGACTCGATCTACGAGGGTATAGTCATCTTTCACTTCTTATAGTTTAGTAGATATCAAACCTAAAACCCTAATCATCTTGTTCACAATCTAGGTTAGTATTAGTTAGCACCCAAAATTTTTTAAAATGGCATGCTTGATACCATAAAAACCTAGTGGTGGTGCTAGCGTACACTTTCAGGTCTCACCTTTGAATTCTCATATTAGTTTCTTCCTAGTGTTGTGTTTCCCGAAGATGACCGGCCGCGTATATACCATTAGGAAGATTGTTTCTCGAGATGATATATATTTTTATAATCTCGATCGTTCCGAAGAGACGTATGAGGTGGTGATAAGCCGCCTGGAGGGCCACTGTGGGCGCTTACTTCCCCGGTGATCTCCTCTCCTTCAAGTGCTAATCAACGCATTATGGAGGAATTCCCCAGGTCTGTACAACACCCTATCTCCGCAGTTGGTTGATGAGGTATTTGATAAAATGCATACGGTCCACGAGCTTGGTCTGATCTCGAAGAACAGGCGGGACAACTCAGTGGACCTTCTTCTTGAGAGTTTTCAGCAAAAGTTGGTCGTTGCATCTATTGGGCTTCCCTTGCACCTACTCTAGGGTTTGGTAGTATCACTCATGCCACTTTAAAAATTAGAGAGGTGCAAAGCAAGTAAACCATGAATCTTTACTAGAAAATCTAGGGTAACAAGTTTGTATCACATACAAAGAAGTAAAGAGAGTAGGATTACAACCTTTGTAGTCCGTTCCTTCGCTTCATAAGATCCGTGTTGAGATCCCTTCGCCGTGATCATCAAGAAGTCCGACTCTCGGGAGGCTCCATGAGGTGAATGATGCATCTTCCTTGAAGTTTTCCTGATCTAAGATGATCTATCTTGAAAAATCTTTAACCCAAACTTACACTTCACTAATGAAGTAATTAGAGAAGTGAGCACCCTAATCTAAGTGGTTAGAATAGATGAGGATGATGAAATAGGAATTTTGCTCTCTTTTGTTTTCAATTTCTTACCATTTATCATTACAAATGAAAAAGCAAGTGAAGCTTTTCTTCAAGAAGCAAGAAGAAGAAGATGAAGCAAAAGCTTTTGTGATGAATAATGAAATATTGTTGTAGTTACAATTGCAATCATGAGTTAAGAATGAGAGTCTTAACTCTTGTAGAGAATAAACCATAGGTTAAGGGTTTGGGTTGGGTTAAAGAATATCTACACAAAATATCAAGGATGAAGACAAAAGTCAAACCTTCATGAAGCTTCATGAAAGCTCATCCAAAAGCTAACCCTAATCCAAACCCTAACTTGGTTTAAACTCAACAACCATGTTGCATTTGTAACCCTAACATGTTACAATATTATATATCACATATATAATATATAATGTAACAAAATAAAATAATACAATTAACATATATCACATATATATCAATGTATTGTCCGGTGAGAAAAAGAATAAAAAAAGCGAGCTTATATTAGTTAACGTAATGTAATATATCACATATATAATTATACATTAAATTATCGAATCAACACTTGATCCGACAATCCGGCTATATTGCATATAACCTACTAATATAATATGTACCATTTCATCGAATCAACACTTGATCCGATGACCCGGCTATATCTCATATACCCGGCCGATATCATATATCACGAGAATAGAATACGGTATCTCATATCGTATTATTCTTGGTCCCGTACATATCACATATGTGCTCCTACTCCGTTTTGCCTGAGCCAGGAAACCTCTGTGTATGACTCTAAAGAATCGTCAATACGCCGGCAGTAGGTGATGATCATATCAAACACCCACAAAATGCAAGCGGTCAGCTAAACGTAATAGCCACCCAGGTATTGAGCGATTAGAAGATCAACAAGCAATCCTGTACATTCTTCTATGAATCCAATCAGTAACACTACCGTACAGTCCGGTCTCTTCGTCTCATATGTCGCATATCAAGTCTAGGGGTGGTAAACGTCATACCTCAGTAACCGATAAGTCGTATCGATGTGAGGCTCATAACAGGTCGAGAAACTACTGATAACTCTTACCAGCAGCACTCCATATCAGCCCTGGCCAAGGACTTCCAGTTGTAGCCAATCGAACATAGCACAACATCAACTCCCTATACCGGGAGAGACGAAACCCCTCCTATCGCTCATTGCCTCCATGTGATTTGGGACTGTACCCAAAAGCCACCGTTTTGCACGCTCTTTTGGACATGGTAAGGTAGAAATCAAAGCACAGTGGGAATCACACAAGACTCTATGACGATCTCGGGTCTACAGACTAACCTGCACCAGTGTCACCGGAGAACTGCTATCTGACGATAGGTATAATACCATCTAGGAGTTCTCGACGAGTCCGTTCAGTATACCCAGTCTCCACTGAGCACCCGTACACCATCTTTGATGTCAAACACCGATGGATATGGGATCATCCATTGCCCATCATATGGCTCAAGATGCGTATACGCTAGTCTACTCTGGAGTATCGATGCCCTGTCTCGATACTCCATCGATTAGGAACAGTTATAGGATGTACTCGTTGACTACCCTGGCCCCACTAATATGATCTCATCATAGTCCTAGTAGTCAAGTACATATCCCAAGGGCTTTATCAACATGTGAGAGTAAGACAGTAAACCAATACAAGTCAACATGTTAAGACAAAGTGAAACCAGATAGCATACTATAATATCGAGCAAGAAAGTCCTCTCTATATATCCAAGCATCCACTATAATATACATCATATGTACAACAATGGCCTCTAGGACATATATATAACTAACAATCTCCCACTTGCACTAAGGCCAGCTGTTGTAGTATCTCATACCCAACATCCCGAAGGGTCTCTCAAATTGTATCTGGGGAATGGCCTTCGTGAGTGGATCCACAGTGTTTTCCTTCGTGTCAACTCTCCTGACCTCGATCTCGCGGCGATCAACTATCTCCCGGATTAGGTGATACCGCCTCAGAATATGTCTAGACTTCTGATGGGACCTGAGTTCCTTGGCCAAAGCCACAGCTCCATTGTTATCATAATACAAAGGTATTGGATGTTCAATGGATGGAACCACACCAAGTTCAATGATGAACTTCTTCATCCAGACAGCCTCTTTGGCAGCATCGTTGGCAGCGATGTATTCAGCCTCCATCGTCGAGTCTGCCACAGTTTCTTGCTTGGAACTCTTCCAACAAACCGCTCCTCCATTTAGGGTAAAGACAAAACCCGAGTGCGACTTAGAGTCGTCCTTATCACTTTGGAAGCTTGAATCGGTAAAGGACTCCACTTGGAGTTCTCCGTTACCATACACCAAGAACATCTCCTTAGTCGTTCGCAAGTACTTGAGAATGTTCTTCACAGCTGTCCAGTGATTCTCTCCTGGATCTGCTTGATACCTACTCACTACACTTAGTGAGTATGCTATATCGGGTATGGTACATAGCATTGCGTACATGATAGAGCCTACTGCCGAAGCATAGGGTATCCCTTGCATGCGAGCTCTCTCCAAATCAATCTTGGGAGACATCTCTTTGGAGAGAGTGAGTCCAGAGATCGTGGGTTGGTTCCCACGCTTGGATTCTTTCATACTAAACCTCTTTAGTATGGTGTCAATGTACCTGGATTGGGACAATCCCAGTATCCATTTAGATCTATCTCTATAGATCTTGATTCCTAAAATGCAGGAGGCATCACCTAGATCTTTCATTGAGAATCGATGTGATAAGAAGTGCTTGACCGAATACAGCATAGGAACATCATTTCCTATCAAGAGTATGTCATCCGCGTAAAATACGAAGAAGACGACCTTACTCTCTGCAACCTTCTTGTATATACAAGGTTCATCTATGTTTTTGATGAAGTCAAACTCTTTGACTACAACATCAAAATAGATGTTCCAACTCCGCGATGCCTACTTTAACCCGTCGATGTATTTAAGCAGCTTGCACACCTTTCCGCTGCTCCTGCTATCTACAAAGCCCTCTGGCTGAGTCATGTACATGCACTCCTCTAAATCACCATTTAGAAAGGCGGTCTTAACATCCATTTTCCAGATTTCGTAGTTATGGTATACAGTAATGGCAAGTAATATCCGGATGGACTTAAGCATAACTACTCGAGAAAAGGTTTCGTCATAATCCATACCTGGTCGTTGACGAAAACCCTTTGCAACAAGTCTAGCTTTGTAAGTCTCAACTTTTCCATCTACACCAGGTTTCTTCTTAAAAATCCACTTGCTCCTAATGGGTTTTACCCCTTCAGGAGCAACTTCTAAAGTCCATACTTTGTTGGTGTACATGGATTCCATCTCAGATCGCATTGCATCCAGCCATTTCACTGAGTCCCCACTCGTGATGGCCTGCTCGAAGCTAGTTGGGTCATCATCTTCCATGATGCAATCCTCGCTCCCACCATCTACGAGAAAACCGTAGTATCTCTCAGGTGGATGAGAAACCCTGCTAGATCGGCGGAGAGGCTGGGGTTCGTCAGGTACTACTGAATCATCTGATTCCACTAAATCTTTAGTCGCAGTTTGTGCTGTTGGAATTTCTTCCAATTCTACCTCATTGCCACTAATTTCTTTTGCAAGAAATTTCTTTTCTAAAAAGGTGGCATGTTGAGCAACAAACACCTTTTGCTCCTCACTATGGTAGAAAAAGTATCCATAAGAATTCTTCGGATATCCCACAAACTTACAGAGAACTGATCGTGCCTCGAGTTTGTCCAGATTTTGCCTTTTGACATAGGCTGGACAACCCCATATTTTAACTCATTTAAGATAAGGTCTCTTCCTACTCCATATCTCATATGGTGTGGTAGGTACAGATTTAGATGGAACTTGATTCAATAGGTCTGCTGCTGTCTCAAGCGCATAACCCCAGAAGGAAATAGGCAACTCAGCAATGCTCATCATAGAGCGCACCATATCTAATAGGGTGCGATTCCTCCGCTCCGATACACCGTTGTGCTGTGGTGTATAAGGAGGAGTAAGCTGAGAGAGAATCCCATTCTCTTTTAGATAGTCGCGGAACTCATTGCTCAAGTATTCTCCTCCTCGATCTGATCGAAGGATTTTAATACTTTTACCCTTTTGGTTCTCTACTTTGTTCTTATATTCTTTGAATTTCTCAAAAGCTTGAGACTTGTGTTTCAACAGGAACACATGTCAGTATCTTGAGAGATCGTCAGTGAATGTAATAAAGTAGGAAGAACCATTGCTGGCATGTGTAGACATGGGACCACATACAACACTATGTATCAGTCCCAAGAGTTCTGTAACTCTTTCTCCGTGTCCACTAAACGGAGTTTTGGTCATCTTGCCTTTAAGACATGACGGGCATGTTTCATAAAATGAAAATTCGAACGGATTCAAATATCCATCCTTATGTAACTTAGCTAGCCGTGTCGCATTGATATGTCATAGTCTACAATGCCACAAGAAGGATTCGTTTATTTCTGAACTCTTCCTCTTGTGTGTGTTTTGTACATTAAGTACTGTAGTTTGGTTGGGAACGTATATGCCATTATTTAACGATCCTGATCCAATCAACTTTTGATTCAGGAATATATTCATAACATTATCCTGTACTACAAAATTATATCTTTCTTTGCTTAATAAAGAAACTGATATAAGATTACATATCAGGGTCGGAATGTAATAGCATTCGTTCAGAACCAATGTATTATATTTTGGTAACACAAGGTGATATTCGCCAACTGCTTTGGCTGCAACATTTGCACCATTCCCTACTCTTACGGAATGATCACCCTCTCCCAGTTCCCTACCTTTACGTAGCCCATGTAACATATTACATATATGGGATCCAGATCGGGTATCTAATACCCAGGACGTAGAGTGAACTGAGAAACAGTTCTCGATAACTAACACACCCGAAGAAGATGCATCAGCATGCTTGTTCTTCGTCTGGGCGGCGCGAGAATCCAGATATTCTCCTATTCCCTGTTCGGACTTATAACAATTATAAGCAGGATCGGGACCAACGTTCCCCTGCTCAGTATAATAAGCGGGTTCAGTCAATACATCCATATTATTATCTTGATTAAGGCCTGACATGGTCACTACTTGGAGAGAGAGAGAAGAAAACACTTTAGCATATGCTCTTGCAAGATTAGATTGGTTATTATCTTATCTAATCAGGATGGCTCCCACCGCTTTTTATCAAATCTTCCTTAAAACCCTAAAAGGTAAGACTAGCCGGGATTAATTACACCTTACAAGTTCGCCAATCTTTCGGCCATGCCAGTGTTGGTATTTTAAGGGAGGTTCCCCGTGCTTTCACATGGACCTAATTAAAATAAACCTCGTTTTGCCCAGAGGCATAACCCCGTTAACACCTTTCTAGACACCTACTTGATCCGCTATTTGTCCTGTGTAAAACTCTCCCAGGAGTAACTCTTACTCGAAGTGGGTATCGGGATCCAACTATCTCATAGGAGGTATGCAATCTCATTGCAAATTTCAACACTTGAAATTCCTGATAATATTCTGCCCCTAGCGATCTATGACCTTGGCAAGGTCAACAAACCATAAATCGCAAGTCAAGTTCAACCCGTCATTTCCCGATTGAATTAAACCCACCCGCATGACCCTTGACAAGGTCAACAAGGCTGTACGAATACCCTAATCCAATCACATCTCATGTTTTAGCAGATAAACACTAATTAGCTACCGTACACCGCGCCATAACAAGATCAACAAACGCAGCACGAATACTAAGTAGGATTTATCTGAAATGACGGAGGGCTACGCAGGTTTTTCAGAAAACCTATTGCGTAATGAACTTGATATCGTTGTAGAAACAGTTGATTTTGAAAAAGGAGTGTTTTTGAGGCTTTTCTAGTTTCACTAAAGAGGTCACTCCCGGTGAAGGGATCTCGGCTCTTTCCTTATTGAATAAGGTGCAGGATATTTCACAAATACTGCTGTGCAAAGCAAGAACTATAGAAGCAATCAAAAAGTAAACCGTGAGTTTGTAGCATCTGCCAGTTTTACTAAAGAGGTCACTCCCGGTGAAGGGATCTCGGCTCTTTTCTCATCGAATAAGGTGCAGGGTATATCACATATACCACTATGCATAGTAAAAAACTGTAGCTACCCTTTTTGAAAATTTGATTCTACAATATCTTTTAGATTTCTTTTCTTTTATTAATCTCATTAATAAATCCCATCATTTATGCTTCCTAAGTATCACAGAAGAAACGAAAGCAGTAATATTTATATATCATCATATATATATATATATAGTATAAGCATTCGTCTCAGGCAGTAATATGATCTCATTACAGAACATTGCAGCAGAAAATAACATATGAAATATTGGATATACTAGGACGTCCGTGTTTTATATCGAGCCAGTATAAAACACGGATTCCACGGTCACGATGAATAGCCAAACCCACATCCCTAGACCCCTATGAGAGCGGCAAGTAACACTGCCAATTCTAGGGTTAGGAGACCCGGTCTCGATTCCTCAAGATGGACTCCCACTGGACCCTAGAACCCGGTTACTTGTGCTCTCCTCCTTGGGTCTATCCTAATGCGGAAAAGTAAATAATATACAATGGTGACATCAACCTCAACCCGGAAGTGCCCTAATAAAAGAATATTACATATAATAAATTTTACATGAATGAAAATAAAAACCCTCATCTCACATAAAACCCCCGGCTATTCAGAATACGATGATCCAATATAACATATCACAGCAACATATAATATCTCATACCATCAACGTAAGCAAGTATGCGTATCCCGATTGTTGTTGATGTATAACAACGAAGCCGGCAATACCCCGCATACTACACTTACGGTCGCAGAAAAGAAAGTGAAAAACTACAACATTTGGAATCCATAATCTCCTTAGACATCGTAAACCCGAAATATCACATATTACGGATTTCATGCCTAACTATATGAATTCCACATATTGTATCACAATCACAGAATATCAAGACGATGTTTAACGTTTCGATCGAATCAACATACACTCACAAATTACCCCCGTGAGCTCAACACTTGAGCAAAGTTAAAACACTCAAAAACTGTGCCACAGTGTTTATGGACCAGCCGTAGAAGGAGTTAACCAACGCCTCACCTATGACACCACGGAACTACGGCAAACCCAAAGGTTCAAACGCGATTCCGTGGGCATAGAATCGAGTTAAGGTTATTATAGTCTTCTAGGGGGTCCATAGGGGTACTCGCACGATTTTACGAATATAATCAACTTCGAAAAATTACAACACTTGGAAATTTCAGCGGGGTACAAAATGTGGTGTACGAAGTTCGATCGAACTGCTAAAAATAGTTAAGGTTACCAATACAGTGTTAAGTTATACGACTATGAAGCACTACGAATTAGCCCCAGGTCAAACTAATCAACACATGAAAATTGGGCTAAATAAACAATACTAGGAAACCCAAAATGGAGACATGAGAGAACATGGGGAATACGGGGGGCAGAGGAGCCCATGGGGCCGGCCTGGCCAGATTTTCAGGCCAGGGGATCGGCCAAAATCCGAGCCCCTCCCTCCGTGTTTCTCTCATATTCTTAGAATGTCCCAAATATCATTCTGCACCTGTTTGAAAAATTTTTAAAGGACTTTTTGCAAAATTTCCAGAGAGCAAAATGGGGGTTTCAAAATAATGTATTTCGAAGTTGAATTTGTTTTCTTAATTGTTTTAACACCTTATCTAGAATTCTAGTTTGACTCTGATACCACTGTTGGGTTTCCCTTGCACCCAGTCTAGGGTTTGGTAGCATCACTTATGCCACTTTAAAAATTAGAGAGGTGCAAAGCAAGTAAACCATGAATCTTTACTACAAAATCTAGGGTAACAAGTTTGTATCACATACAAAGAAGTAAAGAGAGTAGGATTACAACCTTTGTGGTCCGTTCCTTCGCTTCATAAGCTCCGTGTTGAGGTCCCTTCGCTGCGATCATCAAGAAGTCCGACTCTCGGGAGGCTCCATGATGTGAATGATGCATCTTGCTTGAAGTTTTCTTGATCTAAGATGATCTACCTTGAAGAATCTCTAACCTAAGCTTACACTTCACCAATGAAGTAATTAGAGAAGTGAACACTGTTCCCCTCCGAATGGCGGCCGACGACGCGAGGTACGTCTTGCCTGAGATTCGGGGCAGATGCTATATGATTTTATCTGTCCACCTCTCCGAAGATGCCAAGTTGATTTATGGCACCGTGTATCGGAGGTTTAGACGGATGCGGACGATGTAGCAGACTTCGTCAGATTCCCTCTCGCTAGAGGGGTTTTTGATTGTGGGGACGCTCTTCCCTGCAGGCGCAAGCCCCTGCAGTTAATTATGCTACCGCATCGCGGAAGCCACTTTCTCCTTCTCCAGAATTTCACTTCGTGTCGTGTATATTTGTTTTGTTTGTGGTTTCCCGTGGATTGTATACGGAGACTGAGTAATGCCGTCGCCCGTAGGACGTGGATTAGTCCAAATCTGTATTTACTTAGATTTGGGTTTGGTGTTTTTAGTTTAAGGATACATTAGCCGTATTGAGGCTAAGATCAACTTAAACGTTCGTTAAGGATACGTTAGTCCTGTTTGAGACTAAGATCGACTTAACGTGGTGATCCATTTATTATATGGCCGTCAGGACTCGTCACCTCTCTGACGTCGTTGAAGAATTACAACGATAAGTGTCAGAGGAGTTCAGAGATGTACCCTTGAACCAAAGTCGATTTAGAGTTTTATAGTCTATTTGAATGTTTAAGGATACGTTAGCCGTGTTTAAGGCTAAGATCAACTCAAACAGGACCATTTAGATCCGGCAAAAGAGCATTTGGAGGCTCTATTGTTCCAGTTTAGGGACGTGGCGGTCTATGTTCCAGTTTAGGGACATGATGGTCCATCGCCAGTTTAAGGACGTGGTGGTCCATTATTAGTTTAAGGACGTTTCGGTCCATCGCCAGTTTAGGGACGTGGTGGTCCATCATTAGTTTAAGGACGTTTCGGTCCATCATTAGTTTAAGGACATTTCGGTCCATCGTTCCCATTTTGGGATGAATATTAGTTTAAGGACGTTTCGGTCCGATATTAGTTTAAGGACGTTTCGGTCCACGAGTTTAAGGACCCCGCAGTCCATATTCATATGTGGTCGTCGGGACCCGTCACCTCTCTGACGTCGTTGAAGGATTACAACGATGGGTGTCAGAGGAGTTCGAAGATGTACCCTAGAACCGGTCGTACATTGATTTAGGGAGCAGCCGTGCTCAGTCAATTTAATTTGAGGACTTACTGCCACGATTGGGCTAAGTCCAATTGAAGATGTTCAGCATTTTATCTGCTTTTGCATTGCATTTCTTTTTATTTTTATTTGGGCTCTACCCATGAAGGATGCAGAGCATCAATTTGTTTTGGGCTCTGCCCATTTATAAATGATGCGCAGCATCAATTTTACTTGGGCTCTGCCCTTTATTGCTTTGCAATTTAATTTGGCCTGTTAGGTCTTTTTGACTTGGGCTTGGCCCGTTTTTTAAATAATGCATTGCATTTCAGGCGCTTTGCGCCAATCAAAGAGCGCAAGCGCTTGTGGTGACGACACGTGTCATGCAAGCGCAGTGCGCTGCGCTAGTGCGCTGCGCTTGCGCTGCTGACACGTGGTGCTCTCCCAAGAGCGCAACAGCGCAGTTTGCAAGTGCAAGGCACTCTAAATTTGAGAATCTTTTAGATTCAAGAACCAAAGGTTCATAAAAGAAGTGCAAAGCACTGTTTACTTTCTTGATCTAATTTAGATCAAAGAAAACAAGTTTCTTTTATTTTTCTTATCTCAAAGAACTAGAGATTCATAGAAAAATGCAAAGCACTGTTTTTTTATTCAAGATCGTTGATCTTCTTTTTAGATCCATGATCTGTTCATAAGAGAATTTTCTCTTTTTCTAAAGGCTTTTTACCTTTTTTGTTCTTGAGAATTTCTCTCCAATTCTTCCGAGCTCTCTCTGTTTAATTTCTCACAAAATGTTGATGCCTTTGAATTGAGATCTAGGGTCCTTTTTATAGTGCCCATAAATTAGTTAAATTTGTTAAAGAGATCTTTCTCTGAGTGATTTGGGGAATTTTCCCTACCGTTGGATCTTTGATCCAAGGGCTTCTGTTTTACAGAAGAAAATCTTCTTGTTCTAACAAGAACATAAAAGATTTCTTTAGAATTTTAATTCTGTTTGGCGCAAATGCTCCAGAGCGTGACACGTGTTACGCAGCGCAAAGCGCAGCGCAACTGCGCTAGCGCATCCGCGCTGACACGTGTCGCGCAACGCACAGCGCAGCGCAACTGCGCTAGCGCATCCGCGCTGACACGTGTCGCGCAGCGCAGTGCTTACGCAACTGAAGGTTGCTTCCTTTAATTTTGCTTAAAATAGAGCTTTGCTCTGATTGGGCGAGCCTTCTTGGACGCTGCGCTGATGCATCTGCGCCTGACACGTGGCGCGTTGTGCGCAGCGCAAAGGATCTGAAGCGTTGCTTCATTTATTAAAGTTTAAATTTTCAAAGCAAAGCTTTGCTCTGATTGGGGGAAGATGAAGCATTGCTTCATCTCCCGCCTCGGAATTTGAACAGAGCTTTGCTCTGATTGGGGTAAACAAATGCCCCCCCACCGTTGCGCTTATGTGGCCCCAAACGTGAGCGCAACGGTGGCGGAATTCCAATCGTTACGGCAACTTTGGAAGTTGAAAGGGCACTTGATGCCTATAAATAGGACCTTTGGTCCTGCATAGATGATTATCTTCTTCAAAATTCTCATTTTCAGAAATTTCAGAGCTTTGCTCTTGCCTTCAAGAACTCTCAGAGTTAGACTATTTAAGTAAGAATTAGTCTTAAATTAAATCAATTTTAAATAATAGAGCTTTGCTCTCATAAATCTTTGATCTAAAGAAAATCCTTTTAGGGTTTCACCAAACAGAGCCTTGCTTTCAGGAATCTGTTTTAGGGTTTCTTAACTCATGAACAGAATCTTACGTCTTTAGCAAAACATAGATCTCTTTGATCCAAAAAAAATGAACTCTTAAGAGTTCGAATGCGGATAATGAGAATTAAAAATGGAGTTTTGTATTTAACGGATTATATCATCTTTTAATAGTAACAATCTTAGAGTTCTCGGGGGATTTATTTAAATTCCTCCTATTTGGATTCTGGTAATCAGTCCTGTTTGCAGAGCACTGCTCTCGGGGAGTTTAACTCTCTGTGTATATTATTTTTCTTTTTATCGCTAAACTTCCCGTGGCATTTCCTCCAGGCATAATGTGTAAGTGCACGGCGGCGCCCCGGCCGTCAATCCGACGCCGGAATGCGGAAACGGTGATAAACTTAAAAAATTTGCGGACTTTGCAAACCGGCACCACCGCGCACTAAACTCCGGATCGTAACCATTAACAAGTCTACGCTACAATAAGAAAGGAAAGAAATGTATACCGACGATCCAAGTCCTCCGGTCTTCATCTCCACTCCGATCTCCTCGCGGGATCTCCGTCCACATCGTCGCCTCCTCGCCGGAAAGGGCACCACATCGCCTTCGTCTTTTACGGGCTCCCGCCTCAATATCGAGGCAACTCGAGCATGAAGCCGGCAACTCGACATGCTCAAGAAGTGCTGTAGAATGTAGTGTAGAATACGCTTTGTCTCAATGGGGTTTTGTTGCCATGATGGAGGAAAGAGGACAAGGAAAATATGGTGCTTTCATTTTTCCTTGCATGAAAGCAAGATCAAGAAGGAAACTCTCAAGAATGAAGCTCTCTCTTTTTCTTCTCACTTTCTTGAAAGACTTATCATCAAGTGAGAATGAGAATGGTGGAGGAATGATAATATGATAGCAAGAGGGAGGTGAGTGTAGGAGCAAGAGAGGGGTGACCACATCCAAGGTCAACAAAACATCAACCATGCTTAAAAACACTATGCCACCATAACCTTTCACTTCACTTTAAAACAAGTCAAAGCAAGTTATGGTGCAAAGAAAAGAAAGCTATCATAATCAATATATATTCAAGAAACCCCCTCCACAAATGTTATTTGCACAATTGCAAATAACCCCCTCCATCGGGAAAGTCCGGCCGGGAAAGAACAAAGGAAAACCGGCCGGAACGGAATGCAAACTGGCAACTCCAGAAAACTGGTCCCGTAATAAATTACAGGAAAACCCCAATACTGTGCATACACACCCGCATCTGTATTCCGTCCGGATACAAATGCAATGAGACAAAATCTACACTGTACTAAACTAGGACCGGCTTAAGCCAAAGCCGGCTAGTAAAATCCGTTCGATCCTGATCCGTGCAATACCGCACGTATCTGATCGAACCCTGCCATATAACTATACGGCCACTAGTACAAAACTGTCCGATCCTGATCCGTGCAATACCGCACGTATCTGATCGGACCCTGCCATATCTCCATACGGCCTCTACAGCGTTTCGCCCGAAAGCTTGAGTAACTGAAAGTGTGGTGGACTCTAAAGACTCGTCAATACTATGGTTGTGGATTTAACCACTAGCACGTCAGAGGTATAAGCCAATACGTGACGGGCCACCAGCTATTGACTAAAAGGGACGTCGATGAGCGAACTCATCCTGACACCCTACTGAGCCTGTCAGTGACAATATCCGTGCAGTCCGGTCCGTTCGTCTATGAGTATCGCATGGCGGGCCTAGGGGGTTGGTAAAAGTCAGACCCCCAAAAGCGGTACAAGTCGTGTCGGAGTGTAGCCCAGAACACCCTGAGATACTACTGGAATACCTACCAGTAAATCTCCTTGCCTTGGCCAAGGACTTTGTGTAATGGCTCTCCTAGACACAGCACGACCTCACCCCCAATACCGGGAGAGACGAACCCCTGAAGATACGCTCACTGCCTCCATGTGGCTCGGGACTGTACCCAACTAAAACCTGTTTGCACGACTCCTTTGAGCCGTGGTAGGGTAGTAATCAAAGTACAGTGGGAACTCACACGAGACAAATGACGATCCCCAGGTCGATGAACTAACCTGCACACATGTCACCAGGGAACTGCCATCTGACGTCTGGTATATGACCAACTAGCAGGTTCCCGGCGAGTCCTGTCCGGTGTACTCATAACCCAATGAGCACCTGTATACATCTTAGGTGATCCAACAGACACCAGTGGCTTGTGAGACCGGCCACCGCCCCTCGTCGGGGTCTCGACTGTATACACTAGTCTACTAATGGAGTATCGATGCCCAGTCTCGAAACTCCCACGACTAGGGACCTTTTAAGGATATGCTTGTAGACCCCCAGCTCCCACTTATATGATCGCCCTCATACTGCTGGTGGTCAAGCAAGAATCCTAGGGGCTCTATCAACGTGTAATAGCGACGTGTCATGTCACCTAAAGCAGTACACGATGATAAAGGTAAACCAGATAGCATACTATCATCTCGAGTAAGACTGTCCTACCGGGATAGGTCCTCCCTCAATCATTACAATCACGTACCTGTGACCTAATAATTGACTCTGAGGGCACTATCTCCAACAATCTCCCACTTGCACTCAAGGCTAATTATTGCGATGTCGCATACTCACAGCCCGTGTGATACCGAACACCCAACTCCTCTACTAGTCAGTCTCACAAAACTCGTTTGCGAAACTATTGCGTTCGAGGAATAGCCTCAGTGAGTGGATCCGCTTTGTTGTTTCCTTCCATGTCTCTCTATATCTCATGTTCGCGGAGAAACCCATCTCCCGAAATGAGCTAAATCAGTCTTAGAATATGTCTGGATGTCTGATGGGACCTAGCTCATAAAAGAACTCCAAATCCAAACTTCTTAGACTGTATCGACAACTGAACTTAATCAGTGTCCTGCGCCATGCCTCCCTCAGTATTGCCTTGGATCACTTGTCCAAAATACTGCCCCTCATCAGAAGGAAAACTATAACTCTGACAACCTCCTTGTCGTCCATGTCACCTTGGAAGCCTGGAATGATAACTGTCTCCTGAATGAGGCTGTCGTTATCATATCCCTAGAACATCCACTTATGTTCTAAAACTGCTTCCGACTGTTTCTCCAGGATTGGATTAATGTCAACTTATTGCATCTAGTGCAAGAACAACATCTGGTGTGGTACTTGACATCTCACGATTGACTCAATTGCCTGAGCAAGTGATCTGCCAATCATGCCCGTCCCTCTCCCCTTTAGTCTGTAAGACACCTTTGGAGAGGGTGACTCCATTACCTGCAGGTACACTACCGTGCCAGGAGTCGTCCATCCTAAATACTCTTAGAATGCTGTCAAGTACCCTGATTGGGAAACCACCCAAATCTAGATCTAAAACCATAGATCTAGTAACCAGCATGTCGGATATAAAATCCATTTCCTTTGTGGAGAAACAACTGTGTGACGACCAAAGTATAACCGATCGTAGTGTAGGAGTTTCTTTTCCTACTCTGTGTATATCATCCAAATACCAGGATATCACACCCTACTACCTTCTCAACAGATCCATCCCCTATTCTGATGAAGTCAAACCCATGACTGTCATGTCAGAAATAGATGATCTATCTCCGCTATATCTGCTCTAGTCTATAAATAGACATAAGCTACCTGTCCACCAATGCTTCCGCTGCTCCCACTGACTACGACAACCCACTGGCAGAGTCATATAGACGTACACTTCTAAAACTAGTTTAGAATGACGCTATACTCATCCTCCCGCCGGGTCTCGCAGCGTGGAACAACAGCAATGGTAATTGTGGGTAAACAAGAACTTCCCTGTCACCGTCCTTGAGGCTACCGTAGTACCTCTCGGGTGCCTGAAGTTACCCACCTTATCTGCGGAGTGGCCAATGGAATGTCAATCCAGATTGAATCTTTAGGTTTCTTATCAAATCTTCAGTAATCGTTTGTGGTTCTGGAATCACTTCCAGTTCTACCATACTCCCACTACTGTTTTCTGAAAAAAAACCATTTTTAATAAAACTGTGGCGAGTCTAGAACAATATTGCTATTGTTCATCCAGATGGTAGAAAGTCAACCCTCGTCATAGCCTGGGTCAACCCACAAACAGCCATTACAGAAACGTGCCTTGAGTTGTCCAGTGTCTGGTTTTAATCATAAACCGGACAACTCCCCGTACCTTAACATCGTTAAGATATGAACTGTTCTATATCCAATATAGAAACAGAGGCACTGATTTAATTGAACCAGATTCAAATCATGCAGCTGTCCCCAGCGCATGTCAACTAAATGGAAGGAGGCCGATCAGCGTTACTCAACTTAGGAATACTTCCAATTATGAGTAACCTGAAAGAGAAGCAAGATCTCTTTATCATTACTATCAACTGAATACCATACACAAGTATCTACATCTTCGATCACTTTGAAGAATCCCGATACTTGCTACACCTGGTTCTCTACTCTATTCAAATACCTATAACTTCTCAAAATTCAGACCCTGTGTTTCCGCGAAAACACCTGTCTAAAAACTAGAGAAGTCATAAGTAAACTGAATATAGTACGAGGACCAACCCCTCTGTCCTGATGGACCCTGGACAACATACAATACTCTGTATAAGTCCCTTGAGTCTGATAACTCATTCACTGTGTGTCGTAGGTTGAAAACTGTACTTATGGTTAAGAAGAATTACACCGCTGTTTAATGCTCCTTACCTAACCATCCACTGATATAGGTAAATGTCATCGACATAATATCAAAAGGTATATCTCACTCTATGAAAATAGACGTACAGATATATCAATTTGAAATTGGTGCACAACAGCGGATATTCAAAACCAAATATTTGCCGACCGGCAAATAACCCAGGTGATTTCCTCAAATATCACCGATTACAACGAATCCCGATATAATGAGGATGATCACCCAATTCCCAATAACTTACTCCCACTCATCATCTGTAAAACCATAAAGATGTGAGAATCGTACCTGGTAAATACATACCCTGGAGTAAGTATCTAATCGGGAAATCAGTTTTTCTTTAACATTACACAGTGAAACTGAAACATTGAAATGTTCCGATGGGGTATTTTGGTATTCCTAGTAATGCCTCTTCCAGATTCACGACTGTAACCGTATAGTTCTTTGCCACCTCTCCAAATCCCTTCATATGTCTTTAGTCTTTGCCTTCTGCACACCCCTTAGGCCAAATGGTTTTCTTCCTTCCCTACCGTTCGGCACCAGCCTATGGTTTGGAAGAAGACTATCCAATAAGCATAATGGGTGTACTGTCCCAATCCTAGGAACACTCGCAATGCGAGAGAAGGTGAAGATAAAAGACACCTGAATGTACTTTATTCCTATTTCTCCTGGACCAGAATCCATCCCCGAACTGGAACAAGTTCCATTCGAGTTCGTATATAACCATACGATGGAGTATCCAAATAAACTGTGGATCTTCGTAGTGATACGGAGTGTCCTGGAGAAATACAAAGGTGATGTGGGAGTGGTAACGAAATATTTGGTTTGGTCGTGAATATCTGTTGCAATTTACTTTGCCCTCTTACTAATCCCTTGCTTTGTCTGAACTTAATACCTTCTGCACACCATCGTTATGCTAATTGGTTTTCTTCATTCCCTACCGGTCGGCACCAGCCTAAGGTTTGGAAGAAGACAATCCAATTTGCATAATAGGTGTGCTACCCCTAAACCAAGGAGTACTCGTAACCTGAGAGAGGGTAGAAGGAAAAGACAACTGAATAATCCTATCCGTTTTCTCCAGAACCTGAAACCATCCTCGAATAAATTCCTTCGAGTTCGTATCTAACCATACGATGGTTTTGTCCAATGGAAGTGGACGTTCGTAGTAATACGGGGTGTCCTGGAGAAAAGGGTAAAAGTAGGAGTGGCAATGAGTTCTGCAACTCTTGACAATCCAAAAGCCGGTGTTTAAGAAGGTTCGGTCAATTTGGTCACTGAGTCAAAGTCTTAGGGTCGGGTCAAATGGTCGCTGCCAGAGAGAGAGAGAAAAGAAACACTCAGCGTGCACTCTAACCTAGATCAGAATGGTTACCAATTTATCTAATCTGGAATCCTCCCACTGTACCTCAAATTCTCCTCCAAACCTGAAAGAAGAATTAGTCGGGGTTACCCGAGGAGTAAGCTAACTCATCAGTGGGAATCGGGATCCAACTCTCATCGCATGACAACGTGACGGAATCCGCTCACGGTGTCACACTCCAGAAGGTATGCGCATATCTGGCAAGTTTCAGTTCTTTTGAAACTCCCGATGTGATTTCTGCCCCATGCTCTTATGACCTTGACTAAGGCCAACAAATCATAAGTCACATGTCAAGTTCTACCCGTCATTGTCCAGGTTGATTTGAACCCACCCGTACAAGCCCTTGACTAAGGCCAACAAGGCTATACGACTGTCCCAAACCAACGCATCTATCTATGCAGCATATGAATACCCAATAGCTACCAAACACTGTGCCTTGACTAAGGCCAACAAACACAGCTTGAATACTATTGACTACCCATATGAAACGACGGAGGGCTACGAATGGTTTCTGGCGAAAACCTTTAACGTAATGAACTTGATATCGTTGAAGGAACGGATAGCTTTTTAGAAAATATAGTGACGAAAACCTTTACTAAAGAGGTCACTCCCGGTGAAGGGATCTCGGCTCTTTCCCCGTAGAATGAGGTGCAGGATATTCCAAATGAATACCACGATGCAAAGCAAAAGTAATCGGCTATAGTGAAGTTAATGCCCTGACGCAAACTTCTGTCCAAGGGGTCACTCCCGGTGAAGGGATCTCGGCCCTTGCCTCGTCGACTGAGGAGCAGGATATTCTAAATGAATACCACGATGCAAAACAAAAGTAAACGTCCTTGCAATAACAGCTTTTGAAAAAGTGTTCCAACAACATCAGATTAGGTTTGTTTTTAACTTGCATTGATCCGAATCAACGCAGTCCCATTAATTGATCACACCAAAAAGAACGAAAATATACTGATGTACGTATATGCCATCCGCATTCGCCACTGGGTCCCGTCATTACCCGTTAGGTTAGCTTACTAACGACAGAGCGGGGACTGGACTAGCGCGGATGCAAAACATATACAACATCTACTAATATATATACCAATATATTATATTCGCTCAAGGCGTGAATAAAATGCAACATCACAGAAATGTACAGCATCACAGAACAATACAGATATCTGGGATCCCCGGGTTTCACAGAGCCGCTGAAACCCGACGTTCCCCTGGTCGTGTGGATAGCCTGTGCAATGAAATCCTAGACCCCTACGGGCGCGGCAAGTTACCCGCCAAAACCTGAAGCGAGGCAGCCCCCTTCAGCACCGTGAATGGACCACCCAGCACTCCACGGAATCCGGCAACTTGGGCACCCCTCCTGGGTCAACCTGTACCCCCTACGAGTGCGGCGAATAGCCCGCCAATCCCAGAGTGAAGCCCCCTCCGTCTCAATGCCATGAGATGCGGGCTTGTTGCCCTCTAGAACCCGGCTATCCGTGCACCCCACCGCGGGGTAATCCTAGTACAGAAAGTAAAATATACATACAACGGGTACATCGACCGCAACCAGGTCGTGCCCCAAAAGAATAATACAATCAGGCAGTGACGGCAGTCCACATGTCGGACGCTCGCCCCGCAAAATCAAATGTACATAATACAACAATACAGTACTAGCATTGCATCCAGGCTATCCCCCACGACCGATCCGCAACATCACAGCATAAACATAGAACATCAACGTGAAAATCACGTTCGCAAATCCGTCTAACCGGGCTATAGCAGTCAGACCGGATTTACCGATCGAGTGACATTCACGGTCGCAGATATAATGTAAATACTGTGAAAAATGTGTTTAAAATTTTCCGATCGATCAAAAATTAACAAGTGGGCCCTCAATCAAAAACTGTAGCACTCACAGAAATCCTGGGCCCAATTTTAATATTCCAAAACCCATAATTTAAGCCCATAAGGCCTCTGGAAAAATTTGGTGATGTGACGTGAATAGTGCGCGGCGGAAGGGCCGCACGAGGTGGGGTTTCGCGGCGGTTCCGCGCTCCAACTGTGGAGTTACATCGTCAAATTTTTACAGAGCTCTTAGATTTTCCAGTACATCAATATTTTACAACCTGAAAAATTTTTGGACTTCAAAAAATTTCGACAGAAACTGATTTGAAGGGAAAAATACGGTTTTTGGAATTTTGGTCGATCGGAACTTAAAAACACATAAAACCAAGCTAGACTAAGTTAATGGCGAGGCTCTGATACCACTGTAAGTGCACGGCGGCGCCCCGGCCGTCAATCCGACGCCGGAATGCGGAAACGGTGATAAACTTAAAAAATTTGCGGACTTTGCAAACCGGCACCACCGCGCACTAAACTCCGGATCGTAACCATTAACAAGTCTACGCTACAATAAGAAAGGGAAGAAATGTATACCGACGATCCAAGTCCTCCGGTCTTCATCTCCACTCCGATCTCCTCGCGGGATCTCCGTCCACATCGTCGCCTCCTCGCCGGAAAGGGCACCACATCGCCTTCGTCTTTTACGGGCTCCCGCCTCAATACCGAGGCAACTCGAGCATGAAGCCGGCAACTCGACATGCTCAAGAAGTGCTGTAGAATGTAGTGTAGAATACGCTTTGTCTCAATGGGGTTTTGTTGCCATGATGGAGGAAAGAGGACAAGGAAAATATGGTGCTTTCATTTTTCCTTGCATGAAAGCAAGATCAAGAAGGAAACTCTCAAGAATGAAGCTCTCTCTTTTTCTTCTCACTTTCTTGAAAGACTTATCATCAAGTGAGAATGAGAATGGTGGAGGAATGATAATATGATAGCAAGAGGGAGGTGAGTGTAGGAGCAAGAGAGGGGTGACCACATCCAAGGTCAACAAAACATCAACCATGCTTAAAAACACTATGCCACCATAACCTTTCACTTCACTTTAAAACAAGTCAAAGCAAGTTATGGTGCAAAGAAAAGAAAGCTATCATAATCAATATATATTCAAGAAACCCCCTCCACAAATGTTATTTGCACAATTGCAAATAACCCCCTCCATCGGGAAAGTCCGGCCGGGAAAGAACAAAGGAAAACCGGCCGGAACGGAATGCAAACTGGCAACTCCAGAAAACTGGTCCCGTAATAAATTACAGGAAAACCCCAATACTGTGCATACACACCCGCATCTGTATTCCGTCCGGATACAAATGCAATGAGACAAAATCTACACTGTACTAAACTAGGACCGGCTTAAGCCAAAGCCGGCTAGTAAAATCCGTTCGATCCTGATCCGTGCAATACCGCACGTATCTGATCGAACCCTGCCATATAACTATACGGCCACTAGTACAAAACTGCCCGATCCTGATCCGTGCAATACCGCACGTATCTGATCGGACCCTGCCATATCTCCATACGGCCTCTACAGCGTTTCGCCCGAAAGCTTGAGTAACTGAAAGTGTGGTGGACTCTAAAGACTCGTCAATACTATGGTTGTGGATTTAACCACTAGCACGTCAGAGGTATAAGCCAATACGTGACGGGCCACCAGCTATTGACTAAAAGGGACGTCGATGAGCGAACTCATCCTGACACCCTACTGAGCCTGTCAGTGACAATATCCGTGCAGTCCGGTCCGTTCGTCTATGAGTATCGCATGGCGGGCCTAGGGGGTTGGTAAAAGTCAGACCCCCAAAAGCGGTACAAGTCGTGTCGGAGTGTAGCCCAGAACACCCTGAGATACTACTGGAATACCTACCAGTAAATCTCCTTGCCTTGGCCAAGGACTTTGTGTAATGGCTCTCCTAGACACAGCACGACCTCACCCCCAATACCGGGAGAGACGAACCCCTGAAGATACGCTCACTGCCTCCATGTGGCTCGGGACTGTACCCAACTAAAACCTGTTTGTACGACTCCTTTGAGCCGTGGTAGGGTAGTAATCAAAGTACAGTGGGAACTCACACGAGACAAATGACGATCCCCAGGTCGATGAACTAACCTGCACACATGTCACCAGGGAACTGCCATCTGACGTCTGGTATATGACCAACTAGCAGGTTCCCGGCGAGTCCTGTCCGGTGTACTCATAACCCAATGAGCACCTGTATACATCTTAGGTGATCCAACAGACACCAGTGGCTTGTGAGACCGGCCACCGCCCCTCGTCGGGGTCTCGACTGTATACACTAGTCTACTAATGGAGTATCGATGCCCAGTCTCGAAACTCCCACGACTAGGGACCTTTTAAGGATATGCTTGTAGACCCCCAGCTCCCACTTATATGATCGCCCTCATACTGCTGGTGGTCAAGCAAGAATCCTAGGGGCTCTATCAACGTGTAATAGCGACGTGTCATGTCACCTAAAGCAGTACACGATGATAAAGGTAAACCAGATAGCATACTATCATCTCGAGTAAGACTGTCCTACCGGGATAGGTCCTCCCTCAATCATTACAATCACGTACCTGTGACCTAATAATTGACTCTGAGGGCACTATCTCCAACATAATGGCGGTGCATCTATACAATTTGCACGAGTTCATCACCTACGACGATATCCGCGCACAGGGCCGTCATCAAAACCAGGAGTTTACGGACGCCCAGTGTGCGGAGGTCATGGGCCGCCTTAACGCAAGCGGTGGTTGGCTGCTTCCTCGTCGTTCAGCTCTCTTGAAGGTCGTGCTGGGAGCAATATGGAGAGCACTTCTGGGGTTTCACGAAGCCTTACCGCTCAATGCGCTGGATGATGCCGAAGACAAGGTGCATTTAGTGTACCTGACGGGGCTGATCTCGAAGAAACGGCGGGACAGCCTTATCGACATCCTACATCAAATTTTCCAGCAGACGACGATTGTCGCTGCTTATCGAAGGCCGGGAGGGCTTGCCGAGGATCTTGACACACAGGAGCGTGAGAGGCTGCGCACAAGAATAATCAGAAAGGCCAGAAGAACTCTGGATGGCCTTACTTTTGAATTCCTCAATCCGTGCCCTGGATCTGAGGTTATTCCATTGTAATAATATTTTTCGTTTATTACTTTTATGATTGTAAGAACTTTTGGCAATATTAATGGAAAATTTTTATCCCAGCCCGTCTTTATTTTCCGTTCTGAATCTTTTGCTTATGTAGGGATGAGTGTGTCTCGAATGCCTGATCAAATGTAAATTGGATGCTCTTTCTGTCGTTTTCTTCTTTCTCTTATTATCAGCATGTCGCTTTAGTAAACATGGTCAACAGATAATAGAGCACGCATCTTGTCTTTCTTAAGAAATAGTGATGGCTTAGGCCGCAGGTTCAGATCTGCTGCCTAAGACTTTTCAACTCTATGAGCCGTGAGGGTCTCGTAGAGATTTTTCTCCCTACGGATCGAGAGGATTTCGTAGGTGGGTTTTTCTCCTTAGGAGTCGTGAGGATTCCTAAGTGTGTTGTCTCTTATAAGTCGTAAGGATTCTACAAGAGAATTTTTCCCTCTTACGAGTCGAGAGGACCCGTAAGCGGTTGTTTCCCTCCTTGTCGAAACTCGACTTTGGAGAGCGAGACCCGTGAATAGTATGCAAGAGATCGTTTTAGATCGACTTGCAGGGTCCCATTGTTCAGGAAGCAAGTTTTTTAGTCCCTGCTGCCTGAGGCTTTATCTTGTAAGTTGAGACGAATCGGGAATTTCCCGCGGAGACACTGGTTTCTCTGCGAGCCGACGCGAATCAGGAGGCTCTCGTCAAGGATTGTTTGTTTCCCTGAGTTGAGGTGTTTGCCAGGGATTATTTGTTTCCCTGGTGCCAAGGATTATTTGTTTCCTTGGTGTTGAAACGAGTCGAGAATTTCCCACGGAGGCACCGGTTGCTCTGCGAGTCGACGAGGATCAGGAGGCTCTCGTCAAGGATTGTTTGTTTCCCTGAGTTGAGGTATTTGCCAGGGATTATTTGTTTCCCTAGCGCCAAGGATTATTTGTTTCCTTGGTGTTGAAACAAGTCGAAAATTTCCCACGGAGATACTGGTTGCTCTGCGAGTCGACGCGCATCAGGAGGCTCTCGTCAAGGATTGTTTGTTTCCTTGAGTTGAGGTGTTTGCTAAGGATTATTTGTTACCCTAGCGCCAAGGATTATTTGTTTCCTTGGTGTTGAAACGAGTCGAGAATTTCCCACGGAGATACTGGTTGCTCTGCGAGTCGACGCGCATCAGGAGGCTCTCGTCAAGGATTGTTTGTTTCCCTGAGTTGAGGTATTTGCCAGGGATTATTTGTTTCCCTAGCGCCAAGGATTATTTGTTTCCTTGGTGTTGAAACGAGTCAAGAATTTCCCACGGAGATACTAGTTGCTCTGCGAGTCGACGCGCATCAGGAGGCTCTCGTCAAGGATTGTTTGTTTCCCTGAGTTGAGGTATTTGCTAAGGATTATTTGTTTCCCTAGCGCCAAGGATTATTTGTTTCCTTGGTGTTGAAACGAGTCGAGAATTTCCCACGGAGATACTGGTTGCTCTGCGAGTCGACGCGCATCAGGAGGCTCTCGTCAAGGATTGTTTGTTTCCCTGAGTTGAGGTATTTGCCGAAGACGCTGGTTTCTTCGGAGTTGGGATGAATCGTTGGGGTCTGGCTTCGTTTTCTGGCGGAGCCTGTTGGGAGAGTCTGGTTCCCTCTTTGTTTGCGCCCTTGGATTGTGTACAGGGATCGATGTGATCTCAACTGTAGGGCCAAAGTTTTATCATCATTTTTTTTATTTTATTTCCGCGATGCTCTATCATTTCAGCTTTTATATCGCGAAGGTCGCGATTGCCCAATCATTTCGGCTATTTTTCGCGGTGCCCAATCATTTCGGCTGTTTATTTCATTTTTACTCGCTGCTTTTTATTGCGAGTTGCCCAATCATTTCGGTTATTTTACATGCATACATTTTTACTTGCTGCTTTTTATTGCAAGTTGCCCCATCATTTCGGCTATTTCATATGCATGTGCAGCCTTCTGGTTTTTCGCCGTAAACCTGAAATTGGACACCGATTTCGGCATCAGCACCGCTACAACTGGGATATTACCAGGAGCGAATCATCATTTGCCTCTGTCGATGTCGAACAAGGATGGCTTAGCGACCAGGGTTAGGGTCCTGTCGGCTAAGGCTTTTGACTTCATGAGCCGTAAGGGTCTCACGAACTTATTTCTCCCTACAAGTCGTGAGGATCTTGTACGTGTATTCTCTCCTTAGGAATCATGAGGATTCCTAAGTGTTCGTTTCCTCTGTAAGTCGTAAGGATCCCACAGGAGGGTTTTCTCCTCATAAATCGAGAGGATTTACAAGGGTTGTTCATCATGCGAACATATCCCCAGTCACGGATGAGACTTGGTTAGGGAAATGTTTATTCGCGCCCGTGGATTGTATACAAGGGTCAGTATTGGACCACTTGTAGGGCAATATCGGAAGTTGTGGGGGTTGCTTAAGCACAGGTTTAGATCTCTGTAACTTAAGACTTTCAAATCTTATGAGCCGTGAGGGTCTCATAAGAGAATTCTCCTTACGAGTCGTGAGGATCTCGCAAGTGTATTTTCTCCTTAGGAATCGTGGGGATCCCTAAGCGTGTTGTTCCCTTGTGAGTCGTAAGGATCTCAAGCGGGTGGTTTCTCCTTACAAGGTCAAAAGGACCTTATAAGTGTCTTTTAACGAGGTTGCACCCTTTCGGGTTTTCACAAACACTCGCCGGTAGTCCTGCTATTTTTACTCACGGAGCCCTTTCGGGTTTTCATCCGTGCCCGTTTTGCTTATGGACATACCATTTTTTTTATTCTTTCTATTTTCTTTTCTCTTTTTTTTACGAGGTCGCGCCCTTTCGGGTTTTCACGAACACTCGCCGGTAGCCCTGCTGTTTTTACTGACGGAGCTCTCTCGGGTTTTCATCCGTGCCCGTTTCTCTTATGGACATACCATTTTTTTTATTCTTTTTATTTTCTTTTCTCCCTTTTTTTACGAGGTCGCGCCCTTTCGGGTTTTCACGAACACTCGCCGGTAGCTCTGCTGTTTTTACTCACGGAGCCCTTTCGGGTTTTCATCCGTGCCCTTTTTGCTTATGGACATCCCGTTTTTATTTATATTTTTCTTCTTTTTCTTTTTTATCTTTTCAGCCTACGGATGCTGCGGTATTAGTTTTAAGGACGTTTCGGTCCGCTATTAGTTTAAGGACGTTTCGGTCCGCTATTAGTTTAAGGACGTTTCGGTCCGCTATTAGTTTAAGGACGTTTCGGTCCGACATGGAGAAGGCTGGCTATTGCTTATAAAGCTTGAGCTTATGAAGATAGCGAGCGGACATAGTCGTCGTCATCTATCATTGACCTAGGCTGTGGCTCATTAAGCGTAGTATTTCTTTAGGAATCTACCATTTATTGGCCTGAAAGGCCTTTCACCGTGCATATCCACGAGTAGATAGGCTCCACCTTGGTAGACTTTGTCTATGACGTATGGGCCTTCATAGTTTGGCTCGAATTTTTCCCGCTTGGCGCGATTGGGGATCATAGGCCTTTTGACCACTAGCACAAGTTCGCCTTGGCGGAACGTCCTTGGTCGGGTCAATATTTCATATGAGCGCGTCATCTTCGCTTTATAATCTTCCAGATTTTGTTGCGCTATGAGCCGTGTTTCTTCAAGGGCATCAAGCTCCTCAAGCCGAAGGTGAGTGTTTTCTTCGTCCGTCAGCTTGTAGTGGACTGCCACTCGCAGAGAGGGTAACTCTATCTCGAGGGGGAGTACTGCTTCGGTACCGAATACCAACGCGTACGGCGTTGTGTTCGTGGCCGTCTTGAACGTAGTTCGATACGCCCAAAGAGCCTCTTGCAGTCTCTCGTGCCAGTCTCTCTTATTTCAGGACACCGTCTTTTTCATGATTTTCGTCAGGGTCTTGTTGAAGGCTTCAGCTAGACCATTAGCTCGCGGATTGTAAACTGAAGAATATCTCCAGTCTATATTATGTTGTTGCACGAAGTGACTGATCTTGTGGCTTCTGTAGGCTGGCCCGTTATCGGAGATGATCCGTCTCGGCGTTCCAAACCGATATATGACGTGCGTCTTGAAGAAATGGAGGATATTCTCCGTCTTCACCTCCCTTAACGGTACTGCTTCTGCCCATTTGGAGAAGTAATCAGTCGTCGCCAGGATGAAACGATGTCCCCTGGACGATGCTGGTTCGATGGGGCCGACTATGTCAGTTCCCCACATTTCGAATGGCCAGCTAGCCACCGTTGGATGTAGTGGATTTGGATGCTGGTGGATGAAGTCCCCATGGATTTGTCATGAGTGGCACTGCTTCGCATACTCAAGATAGTCTTGAATCATCGTGGGCCAGTAGTAGCCCATCCGTTTGATCTTCAACTTCATCTTTGGGCCTGCTTGATGAGAACCGCAGATTCCGTCATGAATTTCCTGGACGACTCTTTTCGCTTCGTCAGGTCCCAGACATCACAACCACAGGGAATCAAATGACCTCTTGTATAGAGTATCATTGACGAAGGTGAAAGACAGAGCTCGTTTTATGAGCTGATGTCTTGTGGACGCTTCTTCAGGCATTTGGTGGGACTTAAAGTAGTCTATGAAGACTTCCCTCCAATCCTCGGCCTTTTCCCGGTCTTTTATTTGCCGAGTCGTCTGCTCAGTCACTCCCTTCTCTTCGGATGATTCCGGAGATATTTCTGCTGGGGCAAGCACCCGATGGCTTTGTACCACGATTCTAACGTCATCGAGGTTCTCGTCAGCCAGTTCTTTAGCGAGCTTAGCTAATGCGTCTGCTTTGCTATTTTCTGCGCGTGGTATGCTCTCCAAAGTATAGGAGGGAATTTGTGTCAACAGCTGTTGCGCCTTTTCATCGTACTTCACCAGCTCCGGTTTGCACGTTTGGTAGTCGCCGTTTACTTGACTAACGACCAGTTGAGAATCTCCGTATATGAGGAGATTTTCAATTCCCATGTCGATGGCGATCTCGAGACCTGCTATCAAAGCTTTGTATTCGGCTTCGTTATTTGTTCTCGGCTCTGTTAAGGAGAAAGCGAAACGCATTATCCCTCCTTGTGGAGTCACGAAGATGAGGCCTACCCCTGATTTGATTATAGGGGTACTTTGTTTACGCTTTTTCATGGAAGATGCTCCGTCAAAATAAAGCTCCCATCGGGTATCACCACCGTCGATCGCATCAAACGCATGTTCGTCTGGAAGATCGCAATTCAAAGGAGAATCGGCGGGTATCGGATGCTCAGCGAGTAAGTCGGCGATGGCCTGGCCTTTGACTGCCTTGAGAGGTTGATATGTTATCGAGAATTCCATCAAGAGCAGGGCCCATTTAGCGAGTCGTCCCGTCAATATGGCCTTCGACATCAAATATTTAAGAGGGTCGACCTTCGAAATGAGACGGACCTCTTGTGCCAATGCATAGTGCCTGAGCTTTGTTATCGCAAAGATCAACGCCAGGCAGTGTTTTTCAATGGGAGAGTAGTTGCTTTCTGCCCCCAGAAGAACTCGACTTAAGTAATAAAGAGCTCTCTCTTTCCCTTGATCATTCTCTTGCACCCATAATGCGCCTAAAGAACCTTCGAGGGCGGTTGTGTAAAGAATGAGGGGCTTTCCCTTAACCAGAGCAGCCAACACTGACGGGTTCTGCAGGTACTGTTTAATCTCGTCCAGCGCGCCTTGGTATTTTTGATCTCAGACAAACGGGGTTCCCTTCTTCATCAGGTGACTGTAAGGACGACACTTGCCCGAGAGGTTGGCTATAAACCGCCGTATATATGCGAGCTTCCCTTGGAGAGATCGCAGCTGCTTAAGAGTCCTTGGCGGAGGCATTTCCATGATCACCTTGATCTTTGACGGATCTATTTCAATACCTAGGTGTCGGACAATGAATCCTAGGAATTTGCCTGAGGAAACTCCGAATGCACACTTGAGGGGGTTCATCTTCAAGTTGCATTGTCGAAGGCGTTGAAACACGGTCTTCAAATGCTCGAGATGTTCTTCGTATGATTTGCTTTTAACCACGAGATCGTCGATATAGCATTTGACGATTTTGTGTATGAGGTTATCGAAGATCTTCGTCATGGCCCTCTGGTAAGTGGCACCGGCGTTCTTTAAACCGAAGGGCATCACCTTGTAACAAAATATCCCTAGAGGGGTCCTGAAAGCGGTATGCTTTTGGTCTTCGGGATGCATCTTTATCTGATTATACCCTGACAAGCCGTCCATAAAGGAGAAAACCTCATGAGTGGACGTTGTCTATCATCAGTTCGGTGACTGGCACTGGGAAATCATCTTTCGGGCAAGCTTTATTGAGATCCCGGAAGTCTACGCATATGCGCACTGTCCCATTTTTCTTCATCACCGGGACGATGTTGGCGATCCATTCAGGGTATTGAACTTCCTGGATGAAGCCAGAGTCGATCAGCTTCTTGACCTCGGCGTTGATACTTATCTCAAGCTCAAGCCGCATTTTTCTTGGTGCCTGTTTGACCGGCTTGACGTCCGGGGAGATCGCCAATTTGTGCACAGCGATTTCTGGATCTAGTCCTGGCATCTCGGAATAGTTCCATGCGAAGCAATCTTTGTGCTGTACAAGGACGTCTTTTAACGCAGCCACCCTTTCTTCAGACAACAGCTCAATGACGAACGTCGGCCGTGGGTCACTTTCCGTCCCAACTCAATTTTCTTGAGGCTATCTGCAGTGGCATGTATTCCATCCTCCACCTCTTTCGGAGCTGGGGGAAATTCTAAGATCACCTCATCATTACTGTTTTCGAAGCACCAGGGAAGGTTGTCCATGTTCTCGGGCCCTTCTTTTAATATTGTCATCACGTGACAAGTACGAATTCGCTTCCAATCCCAATATGGAACTGGTTCTTCTTCCGTGGCCTTGGGTTCGTGCTTTTGTGGCGGCGCTACCCTCCAGTTGTCAGACAGAGCGAATTTGCCTAGCTGATACTGATCTTCAACCCAATTCTTGAAGGTGAAGCAGTTTTCGAGCGGGTGCCCTATTACTCGATGATAAGAGCAATAATTTAGGTCAGAGACTTCGCCTGCTTGTTCGGGGTGCTTGGACTCCGGCAGTGTAAGCATCTGATGTTTTAGAGCAAGCTCAAGTATCTTCTTCGTCTTGTCCCGAGGAAACGAGTACGCTCGACCCATTTTCTTCATGAGGGACAGATCAATAACGCTCGACTCCCGCTTGCGTGGCTTCTTAGCCCCGCTTTGTTGCTGTTGAGCGCCTTTTTGGCCTTTCGGTTTGTTTCTGCCTCTGCATCGAGCCTTTTTTATAACAGGTTGACAGGGGGCGACATTTTTGTTTTTCACGGCCTGTTGAAGGAGGCGTTGCGTTTTGGCTTTCTCGTAGATTGCCATTTCACGATTGTGATCATCTCGGACTTTTTGACCAGCTTCCCTTATAACCCTGTCCATTTGTTCTTCAAACGACGGACTGGGCACTTTTGCATTAGGAACTTTTACTGGTTCAGAATTAGTGTCCTCTCGTTGAGCATCTGCGTCTTCATTGAAGTTGTGCACGACTCTCGTTTCTTGGAGCAGCTCTCGTTTCTTGGAGCGAATGTATCCGAGCCCGATTGTCTCCATTCTCCCACTAGGCAGCTTGTGCTGAGTTCCGGGGACGTTCCAGACTCTGTCATAGAATTTGGCCTTTCTAACGGTCTGTTTGAAGGGTATCCCTTGGCGCTTCGACAGCTTCTTTAAGCCTTCTGTATAATATCTGGGTAGACGGATGGGCTGAAGCCTGTCTAGCGTAGGATCCGCCCCGTGCCAGATTTCTTTCTCCACTTTGTTTTCTTCAGAGCGGTAGAATAGAATTGCCTTTTTGCCTCCTCGCCTGGGAGGGACATAGAACGTCTGCAGCTCCTTTATACTGTCGGTATCAAGCGCATCTAGTTCTTTATAATGTTTAAGCGGCACCATGGCGACTTGCAGACTTTGCTCTTCGTCAGCGGAAGCTCGTATTGAAGGTCGAGTAGAGAATACAGCATGGACTTCATCCTCCGAATCACTACCAAAGATCAATGTAGGAGCAGATGGCTCCGGCTTGGTGTATTGGGGCGGACCCGAATAAACTATCTCCTCTTCCTCCTCGGTATCACTGCCGAAGACAGGGATGGTAGCGTTAGTTTTATTCTCCGGCTTGTGACACCTTTTCGTGTCTTCGAAACTCGGTAAGAAGTACTTGGCATCTTCATATTTGCGAACTTCATTCACGGAAAATAGATTCAGTTCTCCCGTCACGGTATACTCGAGACCATCCCTAAATGATGCTGTGTAGAAGGGATGATGTTGTACTCGTGTAACCATGGTCGGCCGAGCAGAGCATTGTAGCATGTCTTAGCATCTATGACATGGAATTTAATGTCCGTGACGAGCTGCCCAAAGCGTAGCGTGAGTATCACAGATCCAAGAGTCTTTGATGATTGGGAGTCAAACCCGGAGATGGTGATCTTGTCCCGAGCGAGGTGTTGAACGCTCATGCAGATTTCTTTTAAAACCCGCACATTGAGTAGGTTGACAGACGACCCGTTATCGATGAGGATTTTGCCTATTTTTATATCATGGCAGTATCCTGAGACATAGAGGGGGCGATTGTGTTCGCACGTCCCAAGGAGAAGGTCTTCATCGCCAAAAGTGACATCGGCCGTGTGCACTTCTTCCAGTTCATCCTTCATCTTTTCTTCGGCCAGGAAAGCCTGGAACTGCTCTGGGTCCTGTAGTGCCTTAATTAATGAATCTCTCGCCTTCTTTGATAGCAAAAGGGCGTCAAGAATGCTGAGCTGTGAGGGTAGCTTCCTCAGATGCGCTAAGACGTTGTAATCCACCTTATTTCTTTTCGGAGGGTCCTTGGCGCTTAGCTCCTCCACAACTTGGTCATCTAAGACGATATCTTCAGGGACCTTCTCTTTTCCCTTATCTTTTTTATTTGAGGGTCCGAGATTCTTTTTGGGCAGCGTCCGATTCCGCAGCCGAATATTTTCGCAAACCTTTGGCTCTTCTTCTTTTCCCGAAGTGGACTCTTTAAAGAGAGGGGCAAGTTCCAGCTCTTCATCAGAATCGCTCCCGAATGTAGGCACTCGTGACCTGCCGGTGTTAACCATGCAACAATCGCCAGTAGTTCTTTTAAGCCCTTCGGTCGTATCGCTCCGTTCTCGGCGAGTCTTGCGCTTTTCCCGCTTAAAATGCTGCCGGTGAGCAACATATCCTTGCCACCATCTATCGAAAGCTTTGCACTCTTCAGTGGGGTGCGAAATCTTCCGATGATACAAGCAATAGGAGGGGTGCATTTCTGCTTCACCAGTAATTTTTCCTTCGGAGGATGGTAGCTTCATGCCCATTGATATGGCCTTAGCAAACCTTTTCCTCATCTTGAATTTGCTTTTGTCCGCAGTGGGTGTACTTTGCTCCAGCGGGAGTATCTCAATTCTTTCGTCAAGGCGCTGGCGTTTGGCCCTTTCAAATATGACCGCATCGCGTTCCCGATCAGTTTTACTTTTTAAGAGAGCTTCATTGAGGAATGCGTCAATTACTTTATCCGATGGCCCCAGAATTTTTGGTTCAGGATCTGCCCCCGGCGTTTCAGTACAAGGGGTCTCCTCATCGTCTATGAACGAGTGGGAAATCACATGACAGCTCGCCACGCATTCCTCAGAATCATCAGATGAACTTTCTCCCTCATCTTCCTCTTGAAAGACGTGATTGAGGAATTCTTGGAATGTAAAGGGAGTCCGTGCCTTCTGGTTGTATTCCTCCAGCGCGTCAATTTGTTTTTGCAAGTCCGTGCGCTTGTCGCCAGGCTTCACAGGCTTCTTAGATTTCTTCTTCTTCTTTTTTGAAGATTTTGACGGCCGGTTGCGAGTGCTTGAGCCACCTCCATCGATCTTTGGAGTTGGACGTGTCTTCAACATCCCCTCAATGACCTGCGGTTCCAACGGGTTCTTCCACCTAATCGCTGGACATGTCTGAAGATCGTTTAGCATCCTTTTTGTCTTGGCTGATAATACAACCTCCCAAGGAGCTTCTTCAACGACGGAGCATGTTGCCCTCGGCGTATTCGTCCCCTTAGAGGTGTGGGGCTGCGGGGGATTCACCTTCCATTTGTCAGACAATGCGAACTTGCCTTGTCGGTACTGGTTTTCAAGCCAATTTTTGAAAACGTAGCAATCTTCGATCGGATGGCCCAGTACTCGATGATAAGGACGGTTGTTGGGCTCGTTGACATCACTTGGTTGCAACGGACGTTTTGGATCCGGCAGATTTATGAGTCGGTTGCGCAACGCCAGCTCGAATAACCTTCTCGTCTTATCTCGGGGAAAGCAGTAAGAACGTCCTAGCCTCTCCTCAAGGGCCATGTATGGACGCGTATTATTTTGACGAACAACCGGCTTCGAGTCGCTCGGTTGTTGTTGAGCATTAGCGACAATGATCGCTTTTCCCTTCCCTTTGTCATTTCGGGAGTCCGGCTTTAGAAGAGGGGGTTTATGGCCCATCTGATCCATCTGCGCTAGCTTATCGATTAGTGCCTGGAAGGTGGTCGGCTTGAAAAACATCATAAATTGCGAGATGGTTTCTTGCGGATCGAGGGTTCCCACAAACATACCCACTGCAGGAGCTTCTTCAATGCGTTGCTCGCATTTTGACCATAAATTACGCCACCGTATAGCGTATTCGACCCATGTCTCGCCCGGCTTTACCCTGACATTAATCAATGCCGTTATCGGGGTACGCTCACTGGCACTCGCGAAACGTTGGGTAAACAGTAGCTCCATTTCAGCAAAGGTTTTGATAGAGTCATTCGGGAGCTCGGAATACCACTCGAACGCCGTATCTGACAAGCTACCAACGAACTGGCGGAGCAATAATTTATCATCACCGCCAGTGTTGCCGCAAAGCGCCCTGAACTGGGCGACATGCTGGTGAGGATTGCCAGTCCCCTTATACACATGAAATTTTGGTATCGTATAACCTGGCGGGTACTTAATCTGGTCATACCAACCCGGATACGGTCGCCCTGTTTTTACGACCTGTCCCGCTGCTTCCGTCGCTTGATGGACCCGGATCTGCTGAGCTATATATTCGTCCAGGTCGGCTTTGGAGATTGCCTCCTCCTTGGCCGTTGAGAGAGCTGGAGGTGGATTCGACGTTTCTCCCCTATCGTCTTCAAGGATGATCCGGGGATCTTCAGCAGGTGGATCCTGTTGAATCATCATGCCCACCATGTCCTGGAACAGGAAGGCCATGTTCTTTATGCTGGCTGCCTGTTCCGCAGCTTCTTTATCCTTCTTCTCCAGTATGCGACGAAGGAATTCGGCGTCAGTTTCTTGTTCCTGAAGCTCATCCGAGGACATTTCAGGGGTTTCTTTTGGCCCAGTGAGTGCGGCCATCACGGTCATCATCTCCTGGAGCTTTTGCTGTTTCTCCTGAGCCTCGGTCACTGATCGCGTAAGCGGTCGATAACTCGTAGATATGCGACTATCCTCCTTACCAGATGCCATATAGACGGTATGAACTACAATGCCCCCTGACTTAGGGCGTTTGGGTTCACCACCTTTGATATTCGTCGCCGGCACGGGGGTTTTTTCCGGCCTTCTTCTTTTGTGGGCCGTAGAATTTGAAGGGGCCGTTGCTTTGGGCACCCAAGCGGTCGTCACCTTTTGTTGCTTGACCGGGGGATTTTCTTCTTGCCGACCTTTCGACTTCTTCTGTTGGCGAGAGAAGTTAGGATTAATGACAGATTCTCGGACTCGTCGCCATGTCTTATAGATCCTGGAGGACAACGATTGAATAGGCTGCTCTGGCTTTTCTGTTTCCACGGCGGTCTCTACCGGTGGAGGAGATCTTCTGAGCACCGCAGTTGGTGAGTTCCTACATACCCAATTCAGCAGCTCAAAACTAATCCCGGTTGGAACAGCAGCATTGACTTCCGCCGTTGGAGCTGGTGGAGTTATCCCAGAAGGGGAGTTGCCCCCAGTCTTCCTTACCCGGTGCCAGTGGCATCGTCGGGCGCGATGAGTCGTCGGTATTGGCTCAGAGACAGAAACAACTTCTTCTTACCCCCTGTTCGGGTGTAGGGCGGTTGCCGGTGTCAGCCTATTGAAGACTGATGTCTTTTGAGCAGCAAGAGTAGGAGTGGGAGTTGGGACGGTCAATCTTGTAAAGACCGATCTCTTAGCAGGAGAAGCCGCCTTGATGACTTCAAGAGCAGGTTTGGGTACTCCTTTTGGAATAACCTTTTCTGAGACTGCACGCTTCATTGCGGGTCCGCGAGAGTTTTGGTCCAATCTGGAGAAGACCGAGGCACCGGTGTTGGGCGACCCGTTGAGAGGGGCCGCAGTAACTGAAAGTCGATCGAAGACCGACTTCTTAGGAGCATCTTGTACGGGCACAGGGGTGCTGAAACTTGTTGGCGGAAGCATAGTTCCGAAAAACAGCCCCGTGGTGGCTTGCGTAATCTGCTCCACGGGCATGGTGAACAGAGAGGCCGCTTGGGGCCCGTAGGTTATGCCCCCAGTTGAGGCCAGACGCGAGCTGCAGTTGCAGTTGGAGCACTTCAAACAAGTTGAGGCCGTCGATGCTTGATTCCTCTTCTGCACCAAGCGAGAGACCAAATCTTAGTAAACTTGAAATCCAAAGGCAACCGTTAACAAACCGTGATTGGTTCACGAAGACAACACACGAAGTGTGGAGTGGAAAGAGGAAAAGGTCCCACCGGGCGTGCCAGAATCTGTTCCCCTCCGAATGGCGGCCGACGACACGAGGTACGTCTTGCCTGAGATTCGGGGCAGATGCTATATGGTTTTATCCGTCCACCTCTCCGAAGATGCCAAGTTGATTTATGGCACCGTGTATTGGAGGTTTAGACGGATGCGGCCGATGTAGCAGACTTCGTCAGATTCCCTCTCGCTAGAGGGGTTTTTGATTCTGGGGACGCTCTTCCCTGCAGGCGCAAGCCCCTGCAGTTAATTACGCTACCGCATCGCGGCAGCCACTTTCTCCTTCTCCAGAATTTCACTTCATGTCGTGTATGTTTGTTTTGTTTGTGGTTGCCCGTGGATTGTATACGGAGACTGAGTAATGCCGTCGCCCGTAGGACGTGGATTAGTCCAAATCCGTATTTACTTAGATTTGGGTTTGGTGTTTTTAGTTTAAGGATACGTTAGCCGTATTGAGGCTAAGATCAACTTAAACGTTCGTTAAGGATACGTTAGTCCTGTTTGAGACTAAGATCGACTTAACGTGGTGATCCATTTATTATATGGCCGCCAGGACTCGTCACCTCTCTGACGTCGTTGAAGAATTACAACGATAAGTGTTAGAGGGGTTCAGAGATGTACCCTTGAACCAAAGTCGATTTAGAGTTTTATAGTCCATTTGAATGTTTAAGGATACGTTAGCCGTGTTTAAGGCTAAGATCAACTCAAACGGGACCGTTTAGATCCGGCAAAAGAGCATTTGGAGGCTCTATTGTTCCAGTTTAGGAACGTGGCGGTCCATGTTCCAGTTTAGGGACATGATGGTCCATCGCCAGTTTAAGGACGTGGTGGTCCATTATTAGTTTAAGGACGTTTCGGTCCATCGCCAGTTTAGGGACGTGGTGGTCCATCATTAGTTTAAGGACGTTTCGGTCCATCATTAGTTTAAGGACATTTCGGTCCATCGTTCCCATTTTGGGATGAATATTAGTTTAAGGACGTTTCGGTCCGATATTAGTTTAAGGACGTTTCGGTCCATGAGTTTAAAGACCCCGTAGTCCATATTCATATGTGGTCGTCGGGACCCGTCACCTCTCTGACGTCGTTGAAGGATTACAACGATGGGTGTCAGAGAAGTTCGAAGATGTACCCTAGAACCGGTCGTAAATTGATTTTGGGAGCAGCCGTGCTCAGTCAATTTAATTTGAGGACTTACGGCCACGATTGGGCTAAGTCCAATTGAAGATGTTCAGCATTTTATCTGCTTTTGCATTGCATTTCTTTTTATTTTTATTTGGGCTCTATCCATGAAGGATGCAGAGCATCAATTTGTTTTGGGCTCTGCCCATTTATAAATGATGCGCAGCATCAATTTTACTTGGGCTCTGCCCTTTATTGCTTTGCAGTTTAATTTGGCCTGTTAGGTCTTTTTGACTTGGGCTTGGCCCGTTTTTTAAATAATGCATTGCATTTCAGGCGCTTTGCGCCAATCAAAGAGTGCAAGCGCTTGTGGTGACGACACGTGTCATGCAAGCGCAGTGCGCTGCGCTTGCGCTGCTGACATGTGGCGCTCTCCCAAGAGCGCAACAGCGCAGTTTGCAAGTGCAAGGCACTCTAAATTTGAGAATCTTTTAGATTCAAGAACCAAAGGTTCATAAAAGAAGTGCAAAACACTGTTTGCTTTCTTGATCTAATTTAGATCAAAGAAAACAAGTTTCTCTTGTTTTTCTTATCTCAAAGAACTAGAGATTCATAGAAAAATGCAAAGCACTCTTTTTTTTTTATTCAAGATCGTTGATCTTGTTTTTAGATCCATGATCTGTTCATAAGAGAATTTTCTCTTTTTCTAAAAGCTTTTTACCTTTTTTGTTCTTGAGGATTTCTCTCCAATTCTTCCGAGCTCTCTCTGTTTAATTTCTCACAAAATGTTGATGCCTTTGAATTGAGATCTAGGGTCCTTTTTATAGTGCCCATAAATTAGTTAAATTTGTTAAAGAGATCTTTCTCTGAGTGATTTGGGGAATTTTCCCCACCGTTGGATCTTTGATCCAAGAGCTTCTGTTTTACAGAAGAAAATCTTCTTGTTCTAACAAGAACAGAAAAATTTCTTTAGAATTTTAATTCTGTTTGGCACAAATGCTCCAGAGCGTGACACGTGTCGCGCAGCGCAAAGCGCAGCGCAACTGTGCTAGCGCATCCGCGCTAGCGCATCCGCGCTAGCGCGTGTCGCGCAGCGCTACTGCGCTAGCGCATCCGCACTGACACGTGTCGCGCAGTGCAGTGCTTGCGCAACTGAAGCGTTGCTTCCTTTAATTTTGCTTAAAATAGAGCTTTGCTCTGATTGGGTGCGCCTTCTTGGGCGCTGCGCTGATGCATCTGCGCCTGACACGTGGCGTGTTGCGCGCAGCGCAAAGGATTTGAAGCGTTGCTTCATTTATTAAAGTTTAAATTTTCAAAGCAAAGTTTTGCTCTGATTGGGAGAAGATGAAGCGTTGCTTCATCTCCGTCTCGGAATTTGAACAGAGCTTTGCTCTGATTGGGGTAAACAAACACCCTAATCTAAGTGGCTAGAATAGATGAGGATGATGAAGTAGGAATTTTGCTCTCTTTTGTTTTCAATTTCTCACCATTTATCATCACAAATGAAAAAGCAAGTGAAGCTTTTCTTCAAGAAGCAAGAAGAAGAAAAAGAAGAAGCAAAAGCTTTTGCGATGAATAATGAATTATTGTTGTGGTTACAATTGAAACAATGATTTAAGAATGAGAGTCTTAACTCTTGTAGAGAATAAACCATAGGTTAAGAGTTTGGGTTGGGTTAAAGAATATCTACACAAAATATTAAGGATGAAGACAAAAGTCAAACCTTCATGAAGTTTCATGAAAGCTATCCAAAAGCTAACCCAAAAGCTAACCCTAATCCAAACCCTAACTTGTTTAAACTCTATAACAATGTTGTATTTGTAACCCTAACATGTTACAATATTATATATCACATATATAATATATAATGTAACAAAAGAAAATAGTACAATTAACATATATCGCATACATATCAATGTATTATCCGGTGAGAAAAAGAATCAATAAAGCGAGCTTATATTAGTTAACGTAATGTAATATATCACATATATAATTATACATTAAATTATAGAATCAACACTTGATCCGACAATCCGGCTATATTGCATATAACCGACTAATATAATATGTACCATTTCATCGAATCATCACTTGATCCGATGACCCGGCTATATCTCATATACCCGGCCGATATCACATATCTTGAGAATAGAATACGGTATCTCATATTGTATTATTCTCGGTCCTACACATATCACATATGTGCTCCTACTCCATTTTGCTTGAGCCAGGAAACCTCTGTGTAGGACTCTAAAGAATCGTCAATACGCCGGTAGTAGGTGATGATCATATCAAACACCCACAAGTTGCAAACGGTCAGCTAAACATAACAGCCACCCAGGTATTGAGTGATCAGATGATCAACAAGCAAGTCTGTACATTCTCCTGTGAATCCAATCAGTAACACTACCGTACAGTCCGGTCTCTTCGTCTTATATGTCGCATATCAAGTCTAGGGGTGGTAAACGTCAGACCCCAGTAACCGATAAGTCGTGTCGATGTGAGGCTCATAACAGGTCGAGAAACTACTGATAACTCTTACCAGCAGCACTCCATATCAGCCCTGGCCAGGGACTTCCAGTTATAGCCAATCGAACACAGCACAACATTAACTCCCTATACCGGGAGAGACGAAACCCCTCCTATCGCTCATTGCCTCCATGTGATTCGGGACTGTACCCAAAAGCCACCGTTTTGTACGCCCTCTTGGACGTGGTAAGGTGGAAATCAAAGCACAGTGGGAATCACACAAGACTCTCTGACGATCTCGGGTCAACAGACTAACCTGGACCAGTGTCACCGGAGAACTGCTATCTGACACTAGGTATAATACCATCTAGGAGTTCTCGGTGAGTCCGTTCAGCGTATCCAGTCTCCACTGAGCACCCGTACACCATCTTTGATGTCAAACACCGATGGATATGGGATCATCCATCGCCCATCATATGGGTCAATATGCGTATACGCTAGTCTACTCTGGAGTATCGATGCCCTGTCTCGATACTCTCTCGACTAGGAACAGTTATAGGATGTACTCGTTGACTACCCTGTCCCCACTAGTATGATGTTATCATAGTCCTAGTAGTCAAGTACATATCCCAAGGGCTTTATCAACATGTGAGAGTAAGACAGTAAACCAATACAAGTCAACATGTTAAGACAAAGTGAAACCAGATAACATACTATCATATCGAGCAAGAAAGTCCTCTCTATATATATCCAAGCATCCACTATAATATACATCATATGTACAACAATGGCCTCCAGAGCATATATATAACTAACAACATCTTGCTCGGGGGATAGGGACCCCGGCGAGTACATGGCTTCTAGGGTCTACGGGTACCGTCAGAGAGAGTGGGCGGAAGCTGATTGGCTCGGCTGGAGGAGCTTTCTTCTGAGTATCGCCGACAATGTTTTCTTAATTCTCGCCCTCCGCTGCTGTAATTGTTGTAAGGCTGGGGAGCCTATAATACCTCTGAATAAATAAATTTGTCATTGGTTATGGTGTATTGTCTCTTTCCTCCTTTCTGTATTTATTTTTAACCCCGGAGTCTCGGGGTTGAGGAAAGTAACAAAAGGGATGGAGCCCCGGGGTGCTGCAGAAGTCTCTTCTATGAGAGGACTTAATTCGGAAAACTTAGTTAATGCTGAAAGGAATTACATTATTTAAAAGAGGGTACATGTTTATTTATACAACTTAAGCTTTTCGGCGTTATATGGCCGAGGAAAATTATGCCCCCTGGAGTCCTGTAGGCAGTATGCTCCACCGGGCAACGCTTTCGTTACGAGAAATGGTCCGTCTCACTTTAGGGAGAACTTATGTAGTGTCCCTTAGTCTATGAACTCGTTTCTTCGTAAGACCAGATCTCCCGTCTTGAAGGCCTGATATTTAATTCGGGCATTGTAGTAGCGAGCGGTTTGCTACTGATAGATGGTTGCTCTGATTTGCGCTCGATCTCGTTTTTCTAACAAGATGTCCAAGTTGCTTCGGTGTGCCAAGGTGTTAGCTTCATCGTTAAAGTGTTCGACCCTATAACTGGGCAGTCCAATTTCCGTGGGGACCGTTGCCTCGGTACTGTAGCAGAGGCTGAATGGGATTTCTCCTGTGGGTGTCTTTTTCGATGTCCGCAACGCCCATAGTACCCGTGGCAGTTCTAGGACCCAGCTGCCTTGCCTTCCCTCCAAGAAGGCTCTGAGACCATGGATGACGCCTTGGTTTACTACTTCGGCCTGCCCGTTGTATTGTGGATGTGCGACTGCGGAAAACTTTATCAATATGTGGTAGTCGCTGCAAAACTCTTTGACTTTATCGTTTTCGAAGTTGGTCCCATGGTCGGTAACTATGCACATCGGGATTCCATATCAGGAGATTATATTGTTCTGCAGGAATTTTATTGTAGAGGCGGTGTCTGGTTTCCTGATTGCGCAAACGGTCAAGGGGAACTGAGTGGCGTTAGTCCACAGCGACAAGGATGTATCTGTGTCCGCTCATGCCGGTGTGGAGTTGGCCCACCATATCCATCACCCATTGCGCAAACGACCAAGGGGAACTGAGTGGCGTTAGTTCGGTGGCGGGGAGACGAGGTATGCTGCCGAAGAGTTGGCAGTTCTTGCATCTTCTGACCAGCTTTTTGGCATCCTGGTGTATTCTCGGCCAATAGAACCCCTAGAGCAGTGTCTTCTGGACCAGGGTACAGGCCCCTTAATGCGCTCCTCCGACCCCTTCATGTATCTCTCGTAGAACGTAGTCTGCCTCGTGGGGGTCGACGCACCAGAGCAGCGGCTGAGTATATGACTTCTTGTACAGGTTTCTGTTGCTCCAGACGAAATGGCATGCTTTTTTCCGAAGCTGGCGAGCTTCTTCCCGATCTTCGGGAAGTACACCGCCCTTTAGGAATTCCACAAGGGGCTTTCTCCAATCTTGGCCCTCTTCCTGAGCTGTGTAGATTTAAAGCGTTAACTCTCCATCTTCTACGCTGGTTCGTGGTAAGACTTCGAAGAGGATATTTCTTTTATGATTGGCCGAATAGGAAGAAGCGAGCTTGCTCAAGGCATTGGCTTGGGTGTTCAAGTTTCTGGGAATCTTCTCTACTTGGACCTCGTAGAAATTTTTTCGAAGCCTTTTTACCATGGCCAGGTATTTTATCATAAGTGGCTCTCGGGCCTTGAAACGCCCGGTTACTTGGCCGACGACTAGTGCGGAGTCGCTGCGTATCCTGATGGTCTTCAGCCTACCCTGGAGGCGATTCGTAGCCCTACCAACAAGGCCTCGTATTCCGTGGCGTTGTTCGACGCCCTAAAACCGAGCTTTAGAGAGTACTCCACTTCTTCCTCATCCGGACCGCGGATGATCAGACCGGCTCCGCTCCCTTCCTCTGTGGAGGATCCATCCACGTAGAGTACCCGGTCTGGGATAGGGTCGAAACCTCCTCGACCGAGGGTCGTGGTTCGGGGACCCACACCGTCGTTCCTCCTTCAGTGAGGATGGTGCATTCGACAACAAAATTGGCTAAGACCTGTGCTTTGATGGCTTGTCTGGGGCGGTATTTGATGTCGAATTGAGACAACTCCCATCTCCATTTCTCCAGACGACCTGATGATTCAGGGGAGGCAAGGAGAGACCCTAAAGGCCGCTCAGTGAGGACGAGAATCGTGTGCGCCTGGAAATAGTGTCGAAGTTTCCTGGAGGCGACGATAAGAATTAGGATTATTTTTTCTATAGCCGGGTATCTAGTTTCCATGTCTTTGAAAACATGGCTCATGTAGTAGACCGGTCTCTGTTTGCCTTCAAATTCTCTTACGAGCACTAAGCTTGCAGCTTGGTTGGAGACGGCCAGATATAATAATAGCTCGTCGCCCTCGACAGGTCGGGTGAGAAGCGGCGGGGTCGCTAGGTGAGCCTCAAGTTTTTCGAAAGCGTTTTGGCACTCCTCAGACCATTCAAACTCAGGAATTTTCCTCAGGGCCTTGAAGAAAGGGAGTCACTTCTCTTCGGATCTAGACATAAAGTGACTCAAGGCAGCCACCCTCCCCATGAGTCGCATGATATCGACATTGCTCTTGGGCGTTGCCATGTTGAGGACATCGCTGATTTTTTCTGGGTTCGCTTCGATTCCTCGGTGGGTAACCATGAACCAGAGGAACTTCCCACTGGTGACACCGAACGCGTATTTAGCTGGATTCAGTTTCATCTTGTACTTGCACAGGACATCGAATGTCTCGCTGAGGTCTTTAGTGTGCCCGGCTGGGGAATTTTACGAGCATGTCGTCGACGTAGACTTCCATATTTCTCCCAATCTGCGGTTTGAACAGCTTGTTGACCAGACGCTGATATGTAGCCTCGGCGTTCTTGAGTCCGAAGGGCATCACTTTATAGAAGTAGGCTCCCGGTTAGTGGTGAAGGCGGTAAGTTCTTCGTCGGTCGGGTTCATCCAGATCTGATTGTAACCAGAGAAAGCATACATGAAGCTCAGTAATTCGTGGCCGGACGAGCTGTACACTAGCTGGTCTATTCGAGGAAGTCGATAGTTGTCTTTGGGGCAGGCCTTGTTCAAGTCCGTGAAATCGACACACATGCACCATTTCTCGTTTGCCTTCTTGACCATGACCACGTTCGCTAGCCAATCCGAGTAGTCCAGGTTTCTGATGAAGTTGGCAGCGAGCAATCGATCCACCTCATCTTCTATCGCCTTTTGTTTAACCGACGCAAAGCTTCTTTTCTTTTGTCGGATAAGATGGGCTTTCGGGTCGACCCTGAGCTTATGAGAGATCACTTCAGGGCTGATCCCGGGCATGTCCGCTGGTGTCCAAGCGAATACGTCCGAGTTATCTTAGAGGAACCGGATCAGGCCTTCGTGGGTGTCCCCTGTCAAGAAAGAGCCGATCTGGACTGTCCAGCTATCGACTCCCCTATGAGGGAGACTTCTGTAAACGCTTCCACCGGGGCACCTTGAACTTACTTTCGGTCATCGCGTATATCTAAAGACCCCTGGAAATCATGCATGTCTTCAAAATCGTCGCCCTGCTCTCCGGCGGGGAACTCTGAGGCGAGGCAAATCCTGGCGGTTTGCTGGTCCCCATAAGCCCGACCTATCTCCTCATTATCCAAAGGGAATTTGAGCGCAAGGTGATAAGCCGATATCTGAGCCCAGAGGGCGTTTAAGTTAGGGCGTCCCAAGAGAATGTTATAGGACGACGGGAACTTAGCAACAAGGAAATTCACCTGTATGGTTCGCGTCTTGCCCGCTTGCCTAATGTTGAGGAGGAGGGTGACCGATCCCTCGGTCGGGATGGAATGATTGGTGAACCCAGAGAGGACGTAGGAGGTCGGTTGAAGATCAGATGAACCTAACCCCATACGCTGGAAACAGTCGTAGAATAGGATATCCACCGAGCTCCCTGAGTCGACCAATATTCTCTGGACCTCGTAACGGTGGACTCGGGCCGTTATCATAAGAGGTTCATTGTGAATAAGTGATATGCCGTGAAGGTCATCATCGGTGAAGATGATCGGGTCATCCTTCCCTCGCTTCTTATGGGGTGGATTGGTTACGCTTTCGACTGGCAGAAGGTGGTGGTCCCCCCTACTTACTAGAGCAGGATCCGCAGAAATGACTATGATTTGCCCTATTTTTAACTCCCTGGGAGGGGTTTGGTCTTTTTTCTCCCGTTCCGTCTGTCGCTTGTCCCGTAGGTATTTCGCTAGGTGACCGGAGTGGATCAGTTCCTCGATATAGTCATGGAGCTGTTTGCAGCTTTCAGTCGGGTGACCCTGCGACCTGTGATAGGCGCTGCAGGGTTCTCTAGGGTCGCCGTGGGGTTTCGGGAGGTATCGACCATGCCGTTTTCAAAAAATTGGCGCGCTAAAGAACCATAACCTAGAATCTTAACTAAAGAATTAGACGAAACTAGTATTTAAACATCTTTACATCTATGTGAACAAGGAATACAACCTTTATAGACCGGTCCTTCACTTCAATAGTTCCGTGTAGTACTCCCTTCGCTCCAAGTAGTGAAGTCCCGGACTCTAGAAAGGCTCCACAAGGTGAAATAAATAAACTTGCTTGAAGTCTTTGAGGCCGAAGATGATCTATGTCGAGGAGACACAAACCCAAGTTACCTCTTCACTAAGTGATGAACTAGTGAAGAAACAACCCAATCTAAATGGCTAGTTTAGAAGAGGTTGATGAAGTAGGAATTTTGCTCACTTTAGAAATTATCTTCTCACTCATTTTCTTCACCTCCCAAAAAGCTAGAGAGCTTGAGGAAGGAGATGAAGAAAAACAACCATGGAAAAAGTCAAGTGTAGAATGGGAATCATGGGTGAGTTAATATCATATACTAACTCATGTAGAGACTAAACCATGGCTAATCATAATGGTTGGGTTAATAAATATTTTAAGTAAAACAAAATTGGTGGACTTAGTCAATGATTCTACAAGCTTCCACTAAGCATCAACCATGACTAATTTTCACCCAATTTTGAATTACTTTAAATAAATAAAACCCTTGATTATGTTAAGCATGGTGTGAGTCTCATACACTTATGTCACATGTATCATCTAGCATGACACACAAGATGTACATTAATATATATCATATATATACTAAATGCAAAAGTGAGAAAAAAGAATTCTTAAGTGAGCTAATATTAGTTAATGTAAGTTAATATATCAAATATATAATTATACATTAAATTATTAAATCAACACTTGATTTAATAATCCGGCTATATCACATACAACTGACTAATATCAAATGTATTAGCTTATCGAATCAACACTTGATTCGACAGCCCGGCTATATCACATATAACCGACCGATATCACATATCACGAGAATAGAATACGGTATCACATACACGTATTAATCTCAGTCCCGCACATATCACATATGTGCTCCTACTTCATTTCTCCTGAGCCAGGAAACCTCTTTTTAGGACTCTAAAGACTTGTCAATACGCCGGCAGTAGGTGGTGGTCATATCCGTCACCCACAAGCCATCGGCGGTCAGCTAAACGTAACGGCCATCTGGATATTGAGCGATCAGAAGATCAACAAGGAAGCCTGCTCATACTCCTGTGAATCCAATCAGTAACACTACCGTACAGTCCGGTTTCTTCGTCTGATATGTCGCATATCTCAGCCTGGAGGTGGTAAACGTCAGACCCCAATAGCCCTGATAAGTCATGACGATATGATGCCCATAACAATTCGAGAAACTACTGATAACACTTACCATTAAATCTCGGCATCCCTGGCCTGGGATTTTCTGTTATGGCCAATCGAGCATAGCGCAACATCAACCCCCAATACCAGGACATACGAAATCCCCTCCTATCGCTCATTGCCTCCATGTGACTCGGGACTGTACCCAAAAACTACCGTTTTGCACGATCTTTTGAATGTGGTAAGGTGGAAATCAAAGCACAGTGGGAATCACACAAGACTCTATGACGATCTTGGATCGACAGACTAACCTGTACCAGTGATACTAGAGAACTGCTATCTGACGATAGGTATAATACTATGTAGGAGTTCTCGGCGAGTCCGTCCAGTATACCCAGTCTCCACTGAGTACCTGTATACCATCTGTGATGTCAAACACTAATGGATATGGGATCATCCATCGCCCATCATATGGGTCGAGAAGCGTATACGCTAGTCTACTCTGGAATATTGATGTCCCATCTTGATACTCTCACGACTAGGAACATTTGAAGGATGTACTTACCGACTACCTCTGCCCCACCAGTATGATCTGCATCATAATCCTGGTAGTCAAGTACTCATCCTAAGGGCTTTATCAACATGTAATAGAGAGACAATAAGTGTTCATGTTAAGATAAAGAGCCACCATATAGCATACTATCATATCGAGCAAGAAAGTCCTCCCTATATATGTCCAACCATCCACTATAATATACATCACATGTATAATAATGGCCTCTAGGGCATACATATAACTAACAGGGGCAGTACGGGCCGCGGAGACACTTGCCCGCCCTTTGGGTAGCTAGCAGGAGCTTAAAGAACCTCTCACCCTTAGCTTCCTCCAACAATTCGGTCTGGGAAATATTCAGAGGGGTGTACTTCTAGAACCTTGGGGAATAATGTTTCGGACGATCGACTTTCTTTTTCTCTTCCCTGTCCCTCTTCTTCTGGTCTGCTTGGTCGCCTCTGGGCAGGTTAGAGTTCACCTCTGACTCGAGTTGGATTTCTCGCTCGGTCCATGCTTTCCGTTCGGTCATGGTCTTAGGTTCCGCCAATGCAAAAGAGCGGAGCCACTCTTTGTGCCAAGGACCCAACCACAGCGCAGTGATAACTGTTTCGTTGCGGTGCTCGGGAACCTCCAGGAGCGCATTGTAGAAGTGAGTGACATACTCGTTGAAGGATTCCTTTTCTCCACTCTTGACGATGAAAAGATAGTCGATCGTCTTCTTTTGTCATTGGTTATCGATGAAATGACCGAAGAATTAGGTAGCCAGCTCATCAAAGGTCGAGATGCAACATGGCGTAATCCCTCGGAACCAGTCCCGGCCAGCTCGGATTAGGGTGGTGGGAATAGATCAGCATTGAGCCACGTCTGAGTTGTCTTGGAAGCTCATGCCCGCCGTAAACGCGTCCAAATGGTCATTCGGGTCAGACTTCCCATCGAAGAGGGCCACTTTAGGCGGCTTGTTCCTGGACGTGACCCGTTCGTCCAGTAGCTATTCTATAAAAGGCCTTATGAGTGAATCGGCAGAGTACTTTTCCCTTTCGCCGGACATATGGCCATCTCGTCTTATGCTTTCAATTTTCTTTTCGAGGGCTTCGATCCGTTGGTGGTACCTCGAGGATTCAACATAGTCGGAGCGGTGACTATCCCCGCTCTAGGCCTGTGCGATGGTGCGGCTTCGATTCCGCTCTATCACATTTCTTAAATCATCGGGCGAGGCCTTTCTTGAGTAGCCCCGACGTTTGCCAAGATTCTTTTTAATTCCTTCGTTAGAATGAGCTCTGGTCATGCCTGGAAGCAGGCGAACTGACCAGCACTTCCTCAGGGGGTGAGAGCATGCGGCGGGCATCGGAGCGATGGCCTGGTCTCCTCTGAGATCAGGGTGTAGAGCTGTCCGGTGTACATCGGGTCATGGAATCATTCGCCGCATATGGGTCATGGTTGCCGGAGTCGGCATGCCGGCGTTCGATGACACTGAGATAAGCATGAGTGAGATCGAGTGCCTAAACATGCCTATCTGTCCTCCTGCGGGCGTCGTCATCCAGGGAATGGGGAACTGCGGTCTGGTGGATTGGGCCCGCCGCTTGAACACGGACGGGTGCATCCAGCACTCTGTGAGTCTGTCGATCCGATTGGATAAGGCGTTGATGACGTTAGGAGTGGGAGTATAACCGCTCCCGCCTCCGTTATGGAGGGTGGGGCGGTTCGCATTGGGATCGTCGTAGTTATTGCTCGCCATCGGATCAAGGGCGGAAGATCAATTTTATGGGTAGAGAAATTCTAGCTTCCCACAGACGGCGCCAACTGATGGAGGTCAGAATCTCCCTCAGATGTTGTCCTCCGTCGATCTGGTTGCGAGCGGTTTCGAGTGGTTGAGGTTGGATATGAGAATTGTTGTGTGGACCTCAATGGGTTGTTGGATGTTGTCGACGCTGAGCTACCTGCAAGGGAAGTCCCGGGGTGGGAAACCACTATAAGACCCTCCGACGATCAAGTTAGCACCGTGGAATAAAATCAGGGTAGCGGCGTTAGAATGAGTTCGAGTTACCTGAGTCGTCTGAAAGAGGGGTTTATATAGTGGTCGTATGGAGCGAGCCGGTGTGAGATCCTCGCCGTTCGTTACGCCCCTGCATTACGACCTTGTCGATCCATTAATGGCGGGATCCATCCATTAATGGTAGGATACGCTCATTAATGGAGGGACATGCTGGCATGGGACGCGGGACGTGGGGTGGCAGATATCTCGCTTTGGCGAGATACAAGGAGCCGTAGCAGGGGCACTTGGGCTCAGCGCTCTCGGTTGGTTGGGGAAGCCGAGGAAACTCAGCTCAGTGGATGTCTCGGTGACGAGCCGGGAGGCCTGAAAGCTTAGCCCTGCAACAGCTCGAAGACGAGCAAAGGGGGTGTAAGCTCGGCTACTGGATTGTGTCGGGCCGAGGAAAGTCCCCAATGCACTACATTGATTCTACTTCCGCAGCCACCAGGAGCTAAGTGGGTTTACGTGGACGACATGTTATTTTCTACGTGTCGTAATGTGGGGAATTCTTGTTCATGAGCCTTATCAGGACCACACGACTGATATTACACTCAACGATGAAGATCTACTCTTCGGTACGTGCGAACATAATCGCCCGTTATACGTCACCGGGTAATGTCACGACATCAAGATAGGGAAAATTCTGGTCGACAACGGATCCTTCGTTAACCTTCTCAATGTGAGAGTGCTGAAGGAAATTTGCATTAACATTCAACACATTGCTCGAGATAAAATTACCATCTTCGGGTTCGACTGACAGTCGTCACGGACCCTTGGGTCTATAATACTGATGCTACGCTTCAGGCTGCTCATCACTGACATTAAATTTCATGTCATTGACGCTAAGACTTGCTACAACGCCTTACTCGGCAGGCCCTGGTTACACGAGTACAAGATTGTCCCTTCTACATAGTATCCGTGTATGAAGTATTTCAAGGATGGCTCGGAGTACACCGTCACGGGAGAACTAAATCCGTTCTTGGTAAACGAAGTCCGGAAATACGAAGATGCAAAGTACTTCCTACCAGATTTCGAGGATACTGAAAGGTGCCACAAGCCGGAGAATAAACAAAAATCCATCGCCACTATCTCGATATTTGGAAGCGATACCGAGGAAATGAAAAAATAGTCTACTAGGGGCAACCCCGAAAAGGAAATAATAAGCCCGGACCATCTACTCCTATTTTGGTCTTTGGCAGCGACTCGGAGGACGGGGCCAATGTATTGTTCTCCATCCGCCCGTCGATGCAGGCTCTTACCGAAGCGGATCAAAGTTTACAAATCATGATGGCTCTGCCTCGATACTACAAGGAACTTGATACGCTCGATACATACAGCATACAAGAGCTGCGAACTTTCTGCATACCTCCTAGGTGAGGAGGTGAAAAGGCAATCCTCTTCTATAAATCTACGGAGACCAATGTAGAGAAAGAAATTTAGCATGGTGCCGATATTTGTACTTGAAAGGCTTCAACCCATCCGTCTACCAAGATATTATACGGAGGGATTGAAAGAGCTGTTAAGACGCCAAGGTGTACCACTCGAACAAACTATTCGACAAGCCCAATTCTATAAAAAGATTTGGGATATTCCCGGGACTCAACGAAAGAAGCCCAACGGGAAGATGGAGAGAACTTGGCTGGGATACGTTTGGTCAAAGAAATGGGAACAAATTCACAGTTGCCATGTCATAAATAGCTTGAGTGGAGAAGAAAATACTCTTCCTAATAGCTGTGACGTCAAATCGGAGCGAGATCCCGCTCTAAGAACGTTAAGTTTGTCGCCTGAAGAACAAATCGACAAGCTAATAAAAAAAGCTTGCCAAGAAAACTGGGACAACTATAGCCGCGGAACGGCCATTGATGAAAAGGCCAGGACGCAGCGTCTCAGTCAGTAATCTGCGGACAAAGTAGACCATAACACTCTTCATCCCCAGCCTGCTATATGTTCTCGCAAAAGGGAAAATTCTGAAATGGAGGCAAAAATAGGGCAAAGAATGTAAACAACATTCGAAGACAACAAAGTGGATCAAAGACGTCGTTTAATCAAGAAAAGCTCAATTGGAGCCCGTCCTTTATAAAGAAGATGGGTCGGGAATACTCTTTCCCTCAAGACAAGGCAAGGAAAATATTCAATATTGTCATAAAGCACCGAATAATGACGCTTCCACAGTCTCGGCACCCCGAACAAATAAACGAGGTCCATTATCTGGATTACTGCTCCTATCACCGAGCAATAGGTCATCCTTTTGAAAACTGCTTCACCTTCAAAGACTGGGTAGAAAACCAGTATCGACAAGGCAGGTTTACGTTATCTGACAGCTGAAGGGTTACCCCGCCACAAAAGCATGAGCCAAAGAGGACCTATACCGTCAGGATAAGACCAGCTCGATATCGAGAATGGAAGCAAACTCGTACCTGCCGTATGATAACACTCTCAAAAGAGGGAGGGCACGAGAGTATGAATGACCTCTACAGGTGCTTCGCAAATGAAGACGAGGATCGGGTGATCTAAGAGTTTCCACCAGCACCAAAAGAGCTGGAAGATGGGATACACACCACAGCGGACAACCTAAGAAAAATTGACTTAGGGACGGAAAATGATCCGGGACCAGTGTTCGGCAGTGAGTTACTATCTGAAAAACAAGTAGCCATATTAAAAGATGTGCTCATGCAGTATAAAGATTGCTTCGCTTGGAACTACTCTGAAATGCCGAGTCTAGATCCAAAAGTAGCAGTACATAAACTGGCTATATCGCCGGTCATAAAGCCTATCAAACATGCACCAAGGAGGATGCAATTCGAACTAGAGATGAGTATCAACGCTGAAGTCAAGAAACTAATCGACTCTGGTTTTATCGAAGAAGTTCAATATCCCGACTAGATCTCTAACATCATTCCATTGATGAAGAAGAATGGGACGGTTCACATCTGCGTGGACTTTTGGGACCTCAACAAATCTTTCCCGAAGGATGACTTCCCAGTGCCCATCACCGAGTTGATGATCGATAACACGTCTACCTACGAGGTCTTCTCCTTCATAGATAGATCTTCAGGATACAATCAAATAAAGATGAATTCTAAAGACCAGAAGTATACCGCCTTCTGGCCCCCGTTGGGCATATTCTGATATAAGGTGATGCTCTTCGGTTTGAAGAACACCGGCGCTACCTACCAGAGGGCCATGACAAATATCTTCGATGACCTCATACATGAGATTGTCGAATGGTACATCAACGACCTTAAAGTAAAGAGTAAATCTTATGAGGAACATTAGGAATATCTAAAAATATTTTGGAAGTATAATCTGAAGATGAACCCTCTAAAATGCGCGTTTGGAGTTTCCTCAGGAAAATTCCTAGGATTCATTATACGTCACCGGGGTATTGAAATCAATCCCTCAAAGATCAAGGCGATTAAGGAAATGCCCACGCAAAGAACCCTTAAACAACTGCGATCTCTCTAAGGTAAGCTCACGTATATCCGGAAGTTCATAGCCAACCTTTCCAGAAAATGCCGTCCCTACAGCCATCTGATGAAGAAGGGGACCTCGTTCGTTTAGGATCAGAAGTGCCAAAATGCACTAGATGAAATCAAGCAATACTTGCAAAATCCGTGGGTATTGGTCGCTCCAGTTAAGGGAAAACTCCTTATTCTATATACAACGGCCCTTGAGGGTTCTCTAGGCGCATTGTGGACACAAGAAAACGATCAAGGAAAAGAGAGAGCTTTGTACTACTTAAGCCGAGTTCTCCTGAGAGCAGAAACCAACTATTCCCCCATTGAAAAGTATTGCCTGGCGCTGTTCTTTGCAATAAAAAATCTCAGACTCTATGCCTTGACACATGAGGTCCACCTCATATCAAAAACGGATCCTCTTAAATATCTAATGTCGAAGGCCATATTGACGAAAATGCTCGCCAAATGGGCCTTCTTGCTGATAGAGTTCTTGATAACGTATCAACCACTCAAAGCGGTAAAAGGACAGACCATTGTTGACTTTCTCGCAAAACATCTGATACCATCCGGCTCCCTCTTAAATTGTGAGTTGCCGGATGAGCATGCATTCGACACGCTCGAAGAAAAGAAAGAAGAAAACGGGCCTCATTGGGAGCTCTACTTCGACGGGGCATCCTCCATGAAGCAGCGAAGGCAAAACACTCCCATAATCAAAACCGGGGTAGGCCTTATCTTCGTGACCCGGCAAGGAGGGATATTGCGTTACGCCCTCTCCTTGATGAAGCCAAGGACTAACAATGAAGCAGAATATGAAACTTTCATAGCTAGCCGTGAGATCGCTATCGATATGGGAATCAAAGGCCTCTTCATAGATGGATACCCCCAACTGATCGTCAGCCAAGTAAACGGCGATTATCAGACATGTAAACCAGAACTGATAAATTATGGAGAAAGGGTGCAGCAACCGCTGACATAAATCCCGTTCTATACCTTAGAAAGCATACCGCGAGCGGAAAATAGCAAAGTGGATGCGTTTGCCAAATTAGCTAAAGAGTTGGCCGATGAAGACCTCGATGATGTAAGAATCATCGTGCAAAGCCGCAGGATTCTCGCGCCAGCAAATCTATCTTCAGAAGCCCTGATGAAGATACCCAAAGGAAAAGGAATGGCTAAGCAAGAGGTTCTCTAAATAGATAATGGAAGGGAGGTCGAGGATTGGAGAGAAGTTTTCATAGATTACTTCAAATCCCAACGAACGCTCGAAAATACATCATCCAGACGTCAGATCATGAAGCGAGATTTATCTTTCTCCTTCATCAATTATACCTTATATAAGAGATTGTTCGACCTCCTATGGTTAAGGTGCCTAGGGCCGAAGGAAGCAAAGAAAGTTTTCTGGGAAATACACGATGGACTTTGCGGCTCCGATCAGGGAGGACCGAAAATGAAGCTGAAGATAAAGAGGATGGGCTACTACTGGCCCACAATGATTCAGGACTGTCTCGAATATGTGAAGCAGTGTCACTCGTGCCAAATTCATAGGGACTTTATCCATCAACATCCAAATCCGCTGCACCCGACAGTGGCCAATTGGCCGTTCGAGATGTGGGGAAGGGATATAATAGGCCCCATCGAATCAGCGTCGTCTAAAAGACATCGGTTCATGTTGGCAATGACCAAATACTTCTCTAAGTGGGCAGAAGCAGTGCCACTCAGGGAGGTGAAGATGGAGAATGTCCTCCACTTCTTCAGAACCTATGTCATCTATCGGTTCGGCACTCCGCGACGAATTATCTCGGATAACGGATCGGTTTATAGAAGCCATGAAATAAGCCGTTTCGCACAACAAAAAAAATCGAATGGAGATATTCCTCAGTCTATAATCCTCGGGCCAATGGTCTAGCTAAAGCCTTCAACAAGTCCCTGACCAAGATTATAAAAAAGACGGTGTCCAGAAACAAAAAGATTGGCACAAAAGGCTGCACGAAGCTTTTTGGGCGTACTGAACGGCGTTCAAGACCGCCATGAATACCACACCCTACGCATTGGTGTCCAGCACGGAAGCAGTACTCCCATTAGAAATTGGACTACCCTTTTTAAGAGTGCCAGTTCAATACGAGCCGACAGATGAAGAAAACGCTCATCTTAGGCTTGAGGAGATCGATGCCCTTGACTAAACCCGCCTTATAGCACAACAAAATCTGGAGGCTTATAAGGCAAGGATGATATGGTTGTATAAGAGATTGACCAGGTCGAGAACATTCCGCCAAGGCGAACTCGTCCTGGTTGTCAAAAGACCGATGATCCCCAATCGTGCAAAGCGGGGAAAGTTCGAGCCAAACTATGAGGGCACATACGTCATAGACAAAGTTTACAAGGTGGAGTCTACCTACTCATGGATATGCATGGCTAAAGACCCTTCTGGCCAATAAACGTCCGATTCCTCAAAAAATACTATGCTTGAAAAGTCATGACTTAGGTCAATGATAGATGATGAAGCTTGTGTCCGCTCGCTATCTTCCTGAGTCAGAACTCTGAGAGTAGTATCCAAAAAGCTCTGGCACCTCAAAAATTGTGATAATGGACCGAGATATCCCTAAACTAATAATGGACCGTAACGTCCCTAAACTAGCATTTCACCCCAAAACACGGCGATATATGGACCGAAAAGTCCTTAAACTAAAAGCCCGCCCCAAAATACGGCGATAATGGACCGTCATGTCCTTGACTTTATACGTTTAGCCCTACGGTGAATCCTCACCTTAATTACCATATACAATCCACGGGCACAAACAATTTGTAACCTTCCCAGGTCCTATATGATGCAGTCTCTCGAAAAAGGCCGGGGCCTACAGCTAATGATGCGTTACCTTACGAGCCGCCTAAAAAAAGGGTACGTCCGCAAGAAAAATGGGCACAGATGAAAACACGAAAGAGCGCCGTGAGTAAAAACAACGGGACTACCAGCAAGCTTGTGAAAACCCGAAAGGGCGCGAACTCGTTAAAAAAAAGAGTACTTGTAAAGTCTTCATGACTTAGTAAGGAGAAAACACCTGCGTGGGATCCTTACGACTCGCAAAGGAGTAACACACTTAGGAATCCATATGATTTCTAAGGAGAAAATATACTTACGAGATCTTTACGACTCGTAAGGAGAATATACCCTCTATAAGACCCTCACGGCTTATAAAATTCAAAAGTCTTAAGATACAGGGACCTGAACCTGTTCTTAAGCCATCAAAACCCTACAAAACTTTCCTTCCCTACAAGTGTTCCAATATCGACTCTTGTATACAATCTACATGCATAAATAAATATATTCCCCACCGAGTTCCACCAATGGCGAGAAATATCCCCATATAGTGAACGACACTTATAAGTCCTCTCGACTTACAAGGAGAAAATATTCTTGTAACATCTTTACGACTTATGAGGGAAAACACCACTTAGGAATCCCCACGATTCCTGAGGAGAAAACACACCTATGAGATCCTCACAACTTGTAGGGAGAAATACATTTATGAGACCCTTCCGGCTTATAAAGTCAAAAGCCTTAGTCGACAGGATCCTAATCCTGTTTGCTAAGCCACCTTTGCTCAAATCAACAAAAACAACTGATGATTCGCTCCTGGAAATATCCCAGTTATAGCGATACTGATGCTAAAATCGGTATCAGGACCCAAGTCTCCGACTCGCAACAAACTTAGTGAGTCGCAAAAAATACATATGAAACAGCCGAAATGATGTGGCAACTCTTAATAAAAATCAGCGAGTAAAAATATACATAAGAAACAGCCGAAATGATTGGGTACTGCGAAAAATAGCCGAAATTATTGGGCAATCACGACTTTCGCGACATAAAAAGCTGAAAAGATAGAGCATCGCGGAAAAAAATATAAATAAATAGAATAAAACTTTTCTGCCCTACAAGTATGTCCATATTGACTCTTGTATACGATCCATGGACGTAAATGAAACAAAGGGAACCATATTTTCCCACCATGCTTCGTCAAAAGAAGCGCCAGATCTCGACGGCAAAATCTACAGCCTGGAAATCAACTTGACGTTCCTTCTCAGTGCAGATGCGGCGTCAATAAGGACCCAAGGGTCAAATAAAAGTGAAGTAATGACAAAATCCTACCTTTTGATCTTAATGGTAACATCTACAGCCTAAAGATCAACTTGACGTCCTTTTCATTCCAGTAAGGTGCTGACGCGACGCCAACAACGAGCAAAGGATCAAACAAAATTTGAATGACGATATATTCCTAACTCTAAGTGTTAATGGCAATGTATGCGGCCTAAAGACCAATTCGACATCCCTCTTACTCCAGAAGAGTGTAGATGTGGTGTCAATAAAGCTCTAAGGAGCCAAATCAAAGCAGGGTAATGGCAAAATCCTAGCTCAATTTGACGTCTCTCTTACTCCAGCAGGGTGCAGATGCGACGTCAAAAAAGTCCCAAGGGTCAAATAAAAGAGGAGTGATGGCAAAATCCTAGCTCCTGATCTCGATGGCAACATCTACTGCCTAAAGATCATCTTGAAGTTCCTCCTCATTCCAGTGGTGTGCGGACGAAATGATCAGACAAAAGTGGAGTAACGACATATTCCTAGCTCCGGATCTCGATGGCAACATCTACAGCCTAGAGATCATCTCGACATTCCTCCTCATTCCAGCAGGGTGCGGACGTAACTGTCAAATGAAATCGGAGCAATAGCATATTCCCAGCTCCAGGCCTCTATGGCAGTACATAAATCATAGAGAGCATACAGATGTCTACCCTACTTTAGTAAAGAATCGGCGCAATATCATTAAAGAAAAAAACGAAGTGACGGCATATTCCTAGCTTTGGGCCTTGACGACAATACAAACAAAGCCTAACCAGAAAGGTGCGGTTATGACTTATCGGGGCTTCAAATTAAGCCTAACCTCAAGTAAAAAGCGCCACGGCATATACCTAACGCTTGTTCTTCCGATGGTAATACAAATACATCAACCTAAGAAGATTTATGGAAGACGTCTTGTCTAGCCTCAGAAGGGATCAGAGACACGACAGTCGTGGGGCTACTTGAACAGCAACCTAAGAGACTATATATCGAGGAATATATCATCCAACGCGACGGTACCATAGACTAAAACCCAGGTACCACATACCTAATGGACCCCGTCATAAAAGAATGGGGGTTATCCACATCCAAAGTTAAGGCAAGTTTTCCTGTAAACCTAAGTGAGGTAAACTAAAAGCACTTCGAAATGAGTACGTAAAGTAAAGACTCCGAAATGAGTGAATAAACTATAAACTCCGAAACGAGTAAATAAACTAGAGACTCTGAAATGAGTGAATAAGCTGCAAACTCCGAAATGAGTAAATAAACTAATTCATGCCTAGTCAAGACATCAAAAGATAGAGAGGTGCAAGCATGAAATAAAATATATGTCTTCTATTCACAAACCAAAATGAGTACATGATACAAAAAAGGGGGAAATACAACGACAAATTTTTTAAAATGGTGGACGATTCAATAAGCAAGCCAGAACATCATTTTTTCATAGGACCTCCGCTTCAAGCTCTATCAGTGCTGCAAGCTGAGCCCCTGCCTGTGCTTGTTATTGTTGATACAAAAAAATCGATGCTCAAGCTCCTTCTTGGTAGTTTTGTGAATCTTAACCATTTCGTTCGTAAAAGTGATAACTTGATCGAGAGCAACCACCTCCATAATTACCTCTTGAAGAACTCGCCAAATCTCATAGGCCCGAGTTGTTTTAGTTGCGAGCTGGGCTTGGAGTTCCCTCAAAGCTATCGAAGCCAGCTCTCTCTTCGAAAATTTTCAGTTGAGCCTTTTTTCATAGGATCGAAAGTTGACCGCACACCGATCAATCCATTCATGCGGTTTGGCCTTTACAGAGGAGATCTCCGAAGGAAAGCATATGCATTCAAGTCCATGAAGAGAAGCCTCCACTCGACAGCGGTACTCAACACAAGTACGCACCAGCATCTCATCATGGTAGGTGGCAAGGACGGACAAAGAAGTATTAGCTTCAACAGCAAATTCTTCTATAATGACGGAAGTGCTGGCGCGGAGTTCTTCGATAAGAGCGGCCAGTGAATGTAGACTTTATTTCGCTATCCTTTCAGACATACGTCTGACATAAAGGCTCGGTGGCATACAAATATGGGACTCAAATGGAGTTAGGCTTGACAGAACTGTGAATATATATAAAAGATTAGTTGCCTTTCTAAATGGGAAACAAGCAAAAGAATACCAAGGCTAAAGTGTCACTTACCCATGGCCATAGAAGGCAAATTTGAGAAATCCCCGGGCTCGTCAAGAACCTCAACTTCATCATCGACCTTTAGGACTGCGGTTCAAAATAAAGGCACGTTAGTGTCATTACGGAAGTATAAATGAGAAGGCAAGAGAATACCAACCATGACCGGAAGAAAGGATGATGCGTTGGGGTTTTTTGTTAGGAATATGTATGCCCTATAGGCCATTATTGTATGATATAGTGGATGCTTGGACATATATATAGAGGACTTTCTTGCTCGACATGATAGTATGCTATCCGGTTGCCTTTATGTCAACATGTTCACTGGTATTATACTGTCTCTCATATACATGTTGATAAAGTCCTTAGGATATAGGCTTGACTACCAGGACTATGATTCAGATCATACTACTGCGACCTGGATAGTCCACAAGCACATCCTTCAATTGTTCCTAGTCGAGGGAATATCGAGATAGGGCATCGATATTCCAGAGTAGACTAGTGTGTACGTTTATTGACCCTGTATAGGGGCGATGGTTGATCCCATATCCATTGGTGTTTGATATCAAAGATTGTACACAGGTGCTCATTAGAGAATGGGTATACCGAACAGGACTCGCCGAGAACTCCTAGATGGTACTATACCTATCGTTAGATAGCAGTTCTCTGGTGACACTGGTACAGGTTAGTCTGTAGACCCGAGATCGTTATAGAGTCTTGTGTGGTTCCTACCGTGCTTTGATTTCCTCCCTACCACGGCTCAAAGGAGTCATGCAAACAGATGGATTTTGGGTACAGTCCCAAGTCACATGGAGGCAATGAGCGATATGAGGGGTTTCGTCTCTCCCGGTATAGGGAGTTGATGTTGCGCTATGCTCGATTGGCTATAACAGGAAGTTCTTGGCCAGGGCTGTTGATGAGATTTACTGGTAAGTATTATCAGTAGTTTCTTGTACCGTTATAGGCCTTACATCAGCATGATTTATCAAGTTATTGGGGTCTGACGATTCCACCCCCAGACTTGATATGCGACATGTCAGACGAAGAGACCGGACTGTACGATAAGTGTTGCCTAAAGGCTTCATGGGAGTTTGGACAAGCTTGCTTGTTGATCTTCTAATCGCTCAATACCTGGGTAGCCGTTACGTCCATCTATTACTGCTAATGGCTTGTGGGTGACCGATGTGATCATCACCTACCGCTGGCGTATTGACGAGTCTTTAGAGTCCCACATAGAAGTTTCTTGGTTCAAGCGAAACGAAGTAGGCAACATATGCTGATATGTGCGGGGGCCTGATTAAATACGAGTATGTGATACCGTATTCTAATCTGGCGGTTATTTGATATTAGTTAGGTTATATGTGATATAACCGGATTATTGAATCAAGTGTTGATTTGATAATGTGATATACAGATAAATGATATTAGTCGGTTATATGTGATATAACCGGATTATTAAATCAAGTGTTGATTTAATAAATTGATGTAATTATAATTAACTAATATTATAGCTCACTAATTATTTGCTTATCTTTATATATATATGTGTGTGTGATATATATATATATATATATATATATATATATATATATATATATATATATATATATATGAAGCATGGCATGGTTTTTCTATTTTTGGAAAATAGAAATTGATGTGGAAAAATAGGGAGATATTTGTGGTATGGAGCAAAGCATGGATTATTCTTTATTTTATTCATTTGCTTGCACTATTGAAGCATGGTTACAATTTTTAATGGTTAAAAATTGTATGCTTCAATAATGTGTGTGAGCTAAGAGCCATTCTACACTTCATTCTTCACTTGAGTTATTTTTTCCTCACTTGAGTTTTTCTTGAGCTCATATGATGAGCTCTAGCTCTCTAGCTCTCTCCATCCTCCTCCTCACCTCCTCCAAGCTCAATCGCTCACATGTGTTATGAAAGCTTGAGCTTATGAGAACCATAGTAAGCAAACAGGCGTAACGTTGCGGTTGTTCCCTCGACTGACCGAGAAAAACGACGTTCCAGAGGCATTTTCCACAACACCCCTACTTCACCATCCTACACTAGATTAGCACTTTGGTGTAGTGTGTTTCCATTAATAAAGAGTTTAGTGAAGAGGTAGCTTGGATTAGCGGACTTTGGGTGGATCATCTTCGACACGAAGGTCATTGAAGCAAGTTCGTTCAACCTTCAAGTGTAGCCTAGTGGAGTACCGTGGACTACTACACGGAGCTTTAGAAGAGAAAGACACGGACTACATAGGTTGCAGCCACCTTTCTCTTAGCTAGTTTTATCATTTCATAGTTAAACCCTAATCATCTAGTTTAAGATCTTGGTTAGTGTTCATTAGCACCCTAATTTTTTTAAAAATGGCATGCTTGATGCTAGTGAAACCCAGTGGTGGTGCTAACAAACACTTTCATGGTATCAGAGCCAAAACTAGAAGATTGGACGATATTTGTAAAACCACGAAACCGAAACAACTCCGAAACCGGAAACCTAAACACCTAGTATCGGTCGAATTTTAAATGATCTCTGAAAATTTTTAAACAACCGCAGAAGCTTACATTTGATGTAACTTGAACACCAGAGGAATTCGAGACCCTAACTCTAAAATTGACCCGGCGAGATAGCCAAAATGGCCGGTATGGGCGGTCCACTTGCATTGTCTTGGGCTCTAATTTCTTTGGTGTTCTGGTGTCTGGGTTTTGGGGGTTCAGGTTATGTTTGTATGCCCCAGTTTGCATGTTATGTTAACAATTCTATTAGGGCTAATTAAAGAGTTTCGTAGTCGTGTTTTTGTAGGGTTCCTAGGCACACTAATGAGGTCTCACAAGGCATCAACCATGCCAATTTCAAATTTTACAAGTGCCGAGAAACCCTAATACGGATCGTTAACTAGATTTTAGGCGAAACTAGAAACTAGTTAACAACTTAACTATGAGTAAACCGAAAATACAACCTTTGTAGATCCGGTCCTCCACCTCCATAGCTCCGTGATGAAGTCCCCTCGCTGCGATCATCGGATCCCGGGCTCTAGCGTTGGCTTCATCGGAGAAATGGGCGGGCTAGGTCGTCGACTTCGATGCCGAAGATGATCTACGTCGAGGCAACACTAGATCAAGCTCCAACTTCACCAAGCCATGAAACTTGTGAAGAAAACACCCTATACTACTTGGCAAGTGGTAGAGTATGAAGAAATAGGAAGTGGGTTCACTTTAGAATTGGATTTCTCACTCTTTTTCTCAAGTTGCCATTGATGGAGGCAAGCTTTCTTCATGTTGAAGAAGGAGAAGAAGAAGAAGATAATGATATCATTAGTATTTCTTTCAAAAAGAAAATAAAGAGAATACTTATCATATATCAACCATAGTTAGGTGTAGAGAATAAACTAGGGTTAGGTTGAATGGTTAGGGTTAAGCATGAAACAAAAATGGTGGACTTTTTCAAAGCTTCATGAAGCTTCAACTAGAAAACAAATCAAGCCACCATTTTTCCTTTTGCCAAAATGAATGAATAAATAAATAAATAAGCAAATAAATCAAGTGAAACCCAAACCCTTGACCAACCATGGTTTAAACCAAACATACACCCTAACAAGCATGTATCATCAAACATGATACAAGCAAGTGCACAAAAATATATCACATATACAATGTGCACATCAAGTGAGAAAATCCATTTAAGGTGAACAAATATTAGTTAATGCAAAGTAATATATCAAATATATAATTATACATTAAATCATTAAATCAACACTTGATTTAACGATCCGGTCATATCGCATATAACCGACTAATATCCAATGTATCGGCTTATCGAATCAATCGTTGATTCGATAACTAGGTTATATCACATACAACCATTCGATACATTCATCGCGAGAATGGAATACGGTATCACATACACGCATTATTCTCGGTCCCGCACATATCTTATATGCGCTCCTATTTCGTTTCGCTTGAGCCAGAAAACCTCTGTGTAGGACTCTAAAGACTCGCCAATACGCCGGTAGCAGGTGATGATCATATCGAACACCCACAAGCCGCAAGCGGTCTGCTAAACGTAACGGCCACCCGGGTATTGAGCGATCAGAAGATCGACGAGCAAGCCCGCTCATACTCCTGTGAATCCAACCAGTAACACTTACCGTACAGTCCGGTCTCGTCGTCTGATATGTCGCATATCTCGCCTAGGGGTGGTAAACGTCAGACCCCAATAGCTCAATAAGTTGTGTCGATATGAGGACTATAACATTTCGAGAAACTACAGGTAACACTTACCAGTAAATCTCAGCAACCCTGGACAGGGATTTCCGGTTATAGCCAATCGAACACAGCGCAACATAAACTCCCTATACCGGGAGAGACGAATCCCCTCCTATCGCTCATTGCCTCCATGTGACTCGGGACTGTACCCAAAAACCACCATTTTGCACGCCCTCTTGGACGTGGTAAGGTGGAAATCAAAGCACAATGGGAACCACACAAGACTCTATGACGATCACGGGTCAACAGACTACTCTGTACTATTGTCACCAGAGAACTGCCATCTGACGTAAGGTATAATACCATCTGGGAGTTCTCGGCGAGTCCGTCCAGTGTACCCAGTCTCCACTGAGCACCCGTATATCATCTCTGATGTCAAACACCAATGGATATGGGATCATCCATCGCCCATCTGTATGGGTCGAGAAGGTATACGCTAGTCTACTCTGGTATATCGATGCCCTGTCTCGATACACCCACGACTAGGGACCTTGAAGGATGTACTTATGGACTACCATGTCCCCACTCGTATGATCCGCATCATAGTCCAGGTAGTCAAGTACACATCTTAAGGGCTTTACCAACATGTAACTGAGAGACAATCAGTATACACGTTAAGGTAAAGAGTAACCAGATAGCATACTATCATGTCGAGCAAGAAAGTCCTCCCTATATATGTCCAAGCACCCACTACAATATAAATCCTATGTATAGTAATGGCCTCTAGGGCATACATATAACTAACAATCTCCCACTTGCACTAGGGCCATCTGATAGCAGTGTTTGTAGTATCTCATACTCAACCATCCCATAAAAGTCTCTCTCTGGGAAAAGGCCTTTGTGAGTGGATTCGCCGTGTTGTCCTCTGAGTCAACTCTCCTAACCTCGATCATCCTGGAGATCATCTATCTCCATGATCAGGTGATGCTGCCTCAGAATACGTCTGGATCACTGATGGGACGGACGTTCCTTGGCATAAGCCACAACTCCATTGTCACACAATGGAAGGAACTGAGTTCATCTCATGAACTGATATACATCCAGACTGTCTCTTTGGTAGCATCTTAAGTAGCGATGTATCCAGCCTTTATCGTCTAGTATGCCACGGTATCTAGCTTGGAACTCTTCCAACATACCGTCCCTTTACTGAGGGTAAAGACAATGCCTGTGACTGACTTTCAGTCATCCTTATCACCATGGAACCCTTCCAGTGATTCTCCCCAGGATCGGTTGATACCATCTCACTACAACTAGTGAGAATCTTAACATCCAATTAGATCTATCTCATAGATCCAAAACCCAGGATTTAGGAGGTATCACTTTGATCCTATATGGAGAATCATTGTGATAAGCGGAGATTGACCGAGCGTAGCATAGGAAACTCCTTCCCTATCAAGAGTATGTCATCCACGTACTCTACAAGGATCATCACCATACTTCTACTACCTTTTTGTATATACAAGGTTCATCTACCATTTTGATGATGTCAAACTGTTTGACTACTACATCAAAATAGATGTTCCATCTCCGCGATGCCTGTTTTATCATATAAAACATCTTGCATACGTTTCCGCTGCTCCCACTGTTAATGAAGCCCTATGGCTGTGTACTTATAGACGCCCTCTTCTAAAACATCTTTTAGAAAAGCAGTCATGACACCCAACCGCCAGATATCGTAGTCATGGTATGTAGCCGTGGCAAGTAGGATCTGGATGGACTTAAGCATAGCCACTTGAAAAGGTTTCATCATTATCCACGCCTGGTCGATGACGAAAAGCTTTAACAAGTCTAGCTTTGAAAGTCTCAACTTTTCCATCTACACCAAGTAATCTTCTCAAGATATACTTGCTCCTGATGGGGATTTAACCCTTCAGATATAGCAACCAAAGTCCATACTTTGTTGGTGTACATGGATTCCATCTCAGATCGCTAAGCATCCAGCCATTGTTACAGAGTCCCACTCCTGATGGCAAGCTCGAAACTAGTTGGGTCATCATCTCATGATGCAATCCTCGCTCCCACTGTCATAGAGTAACTGAAGTATCTCTCAGGCGGGTGAGGAACCTTACTAGATCGGCGGAGAGGCAGAGGTTCGTTGGTAACTATTGAATCCTTTGGTTCTTTCAAATCATCAGCTGCAGTTTGTTTAGCTGGAACATTTCCAGTTCTACATAACAGATCTTGCCTCGAGCTTGTCCCGATTTTGCTTTTAGACATAGGCCGGACAACCCTAAATCTTAACTAGCTTAAGACATGGGCTCTTCCCATTCCATATCTCATATGGAGTGGTAGGCAGTGATCTGATTCGAACCCTATTCAATAGGTATGCAGCTTCTCAAGCGCATAACTCCCGAAAAGGAAACAGGTAACTCAGTATTACTCATCATAGAGCGCACCATATCGAATAGGGTGCAATTGCTCCGTCCCGATATACCATCGTGCTATGGTGTATACGGAGGAGTAATGCTGAGAGAGAATCTCATTCTCCTTTAGAAAAGTCCAAGAATTCCGTGCTCAAGTATTCTCCTCCTTGATCTCATCAAAGGACATAATACTTATACCCGTATTGGTTCTCTACTTCTAACTTATATTCTGTGAATATCTCAAAAGGTTCGGACTTGTGTTTCAACAGGAACATATGTCTGAATCTTGAGAGATCATCAGAGAATGTAATGAAGTACAAAGAACCAGTCTTGGTATGTATAGACATGGGACCTACATACATCAACATGTATCATCCCAAGAGTTCACTAACTCTTTCTCTGTTTCCAATAAACGGAGCTATGGTCATCTTATCTCTATGACATGACTGGCAAGTTTCATAAGATGTAAATTCAAACTAATTTAAATATGCATCTATATGTAACTTCAGCTAGTCGGGTCGCATTGATATGACCTAGTCTACAATACCTCAAGAAGGATTCGTTCATTTCTGAACTCTTCCTCTTGTGTGTGTTCCATATACTAAGAACTGTAGTTTGATTTAGAACATCAATGTTTTAGATAACGTGCCTGAACCGATCAACTTTTGATATAGGAAATGTTCAAAACATTATCCATCAATACAAAATTATATCCTTTCTTTACTAGTAAAGAGACTGATATGATTTTGTATATCAGGTTCGATATCTAATAACATTCGTTCAGAATCAATGTACTGGTCATACAGGGTGACAGTGACCAACAGACTTGGCTGCAACACTTGCCCCGTTCTCTGTCTCATGAAACTTATCACCCGTTCTCAGTTTTTCTACCTTTTTGCAGCCCTATGTAACAGATTACATATCTGGGATCCTGATCCGGTATCATATACCCAGGATGCGGAGGATACTGAGAAACAGTTCTTTGTAATGAACACACCCGAAGATGATGCATCAGCATGCACTCTCTTCGTTTGGGCGGCACGGGAATTCAGGTAATCCCCAATTTCCTGCTCCGTCTTATAATAATTATAAGTTGGAGCGGGACCAACGTTCCCCAGCTCAGTATAACAAGCGGGTTGGTCAATACATCCATATTATTATCTTGATTAAGGCGTGATATGGTCGCTACCTGGAGAGAGAGAGAAGAAAACACTCAGCGTGCGCTCTTGCAAGAATAGATTGGTTATTATTTTATCTAATCAGGATGGCTCCCACTGTTTTTATCAAATCTTCCTTCAAACCCTAAAAGGAAAGACTAGCCGGGATTAATTACACGCTACAAGTTTGCCAATCTTTCAGCCAGGCCAGTGTCAGTACTTTGAGGGAGGTTCCCCGTGCTTTCGCACGGACCTAATTACGGTAAACCTCGTTTTCCCAGAGGCGTAACCCCGTTGACACTTTTCTAAACACCTACTTGATCGGCTAATTGTAATGTGTAAAACTCTCCCAGTAGTAACTCTTACTCACAGCGGGTATCGGGATCCAACTATCTCATAGAAGGTATGCAATCTCATTGCAAATTTCAACACTTGAAATTCCCGATAATATTTTGCCCTAAACGATCTATGACCTTGACAAGGTCAACAGACCATAGACCGTAAGTCAAGTTCAACCCGTCATTTCTTGATTGAATCAAACCCACCCGCACGACCCTTGACAAGGTCAACAAGGCCGTACGACTACCCTAACCCAATCTGCATCATATGCATAAGCAGATAAATACTGGTTAGCTACCGCACACTGCGCCTTGACAAGGTCAACAAACGCAGCACGAATACTAAACAGGACTTATCTGAAATGACGGAGGGCTATGACAGGTTTTTCTGAAAACCTATTGCGTAAAGAACTTGATATCGTTGTAGAATCAAATGATTTTAAAATGGAGTGTTTTTGAGGCTTTTCTAGTTTTGCTAAAGGGGTCACTCCCGGTGAAGGATCGTCGGCCCTTTCCTCGTCGAATGAGGTGCGGGATATATCATATATATCACTGTGCATAGCAGAAACTATAGAAGCTATCAAAAGAAAAACTGAGGGGTGTAGCATCTGCCAGTTATTGCTAAAGGAGTCACTCCCGGTGAAGGGATCTCGGTCCTTTCCTTATCAAATAAGGTGCAGGATATATCATATATACCGCTGTGCAAAGCAAGAACTGTAGCTACCTGTTTTATTTTTGAAATTCGATTCTACAACATCTTAGGTTTCTTTTATTTCATTAATCATATTAATGAAGTCCCATCATTTAAAACACCTAAACATCACAGATAAATACGACGTACACTTATGCCATCCGCATTCGCCTCGATGTCCCCTCGTGCACCGTTATGTTAGGTAACTAACGGCAGAGCAGGGCAGGGCTAGCGCGGGTGTAAAACATAAGTAACGTCTATATAATATATCATATATACTATATACAGTATCCATCACAGAACATATCACATGATCACATCACAGATATCGCAGCAGAAGAATCATATGAAATATTGGATATACTAGGACGTCCGTGTTTTCAATACGAGCCAGTATAAAACACGGATTCCACGGTCGCGATGAATAGCCAAACCCACACCCCTAGACCCCTACGAGAGCGGCAAGTAACCCTACCAATTCTAGAGTTAGGAGACCCGGACTCGACTCCTCGAGTTGGTCTCCCACTGGACTCCAGAACCCGGTTACTTGTGCCCTCCTCCTTGGGTCTATCCTAGTGCTGAAAAGTAAATAATATACAAAATGTGACATCTTCCGCAACCTGGAAGTGCCCCAATAAAAGAATATTACATACAAGTTTTTACATGAGTGAAAATGAAAAACACTCATCTCACATAAAAACCCCCGGGCTATTCAAACACGACGATCCAATATAACATATCCAGCAACACATAACATCACATGTCATCAACGTAAGTAAACATGCGTATCCCAATTGTCGTTGACATATAGCAACGAAACCGGCGATATCACATATTACACTTAGGCCCGACATGCGATACTCATAGACGAATGGACCGGACTGTACGGATATTGTCACTGATAGGCTCAGTAGGGTGTCAGGATGAGTTCGCTCACCGGCCTCCCTTTTGGTCAATACCTGGTAGCCCGTTACGTACAGCTAGTACCACTGACGTACTAGTGGTTAAATCCACAGCCAGTGTATTGACGAGTCTTTAGAGTCCCCCACAGACAGTTTCTCAAGTTTTGGGTGACACGTTGTAGAGGCCGTATGGTATTATGGCAGGGTTCGATCATATACGTGCAGTCGTGCACGGATCATGATCGGACGGATCATACTAGTGGGCTTTGGTTTAAGCCGGATCCTAGTATTAGATTTGTTGGATTACTTTAGTCTCATTGCATTTGCATTCAGTCGGAATGCGGATGCACGTATGTATATACAGGTGAGGGGCATCCTTGTGATCCGTCACGAGTTTACTTTAGATGTTGCCGTATCTTTTTGTTGGACCAAACATTTGGATTAATGTTTGGATGGTGGAAATTGTGAGTGGAAGTGATGATTTAGTACATTAAATGAGACATGTGCTTCATTGGTGACTCATGGTCTCTTTTCTTGTGCTATGTCAATTTATTTGATTGATTGTTGTATTGAAATGAGAGGGAGAGAGAGAGTGGACAGCCACTAGAGGCTTGGGTTAACTCTTGAGATTATTCTCTCTCTTTCTCACACAACTCATTGCAACGCAACAACAAAAGAAAAAGGCTCTTCTTCTTCTTTTTCTAGCTCACCATTTCCACTAATGGCATCATCTTCAACCTCCATCCATACACTCTCATGCGTTGAGAATCAATGGATGCTTGAGACAAAGTGACCACACACATTCTCTACTTCACCTAGGACACGTCGGCTAGCAAACTTCGTGTCCGAGTTGCTTCGGTTCGAAGCGGGAGCCCGTAAAAGGATTCATCGACGTGGTGCCCTTTCCGATGAGGAGACCGGAGATCGAGCGAGATCGGAGATGCCGTAAGGAGCTAAAGATGGTTGCTAAAGACCGAAGGACACGGATCGATCGGTATAGCTTTTCTAACTCTCTTTAGATTGCTAGTTTAATGTTAATGGTTCGATCCGGAATTAAAGTCTGCGTTAGCGCCAGTTTCAAGTTTATGAAAAGTTTTTGTTTCCGTATTTTGGCCTCGGATCGACGACCGGGGCGCTACCGTAGACTTACAAAATCGTGTGTCACCCATATTAACAAGAATTCACAAATGTCACAAAAATAAAGAATATCACACCCCTAGCATTCTATGTTATGCTAAGTCAACTAGACCTGCTCAAGAACCTAATTGACGAAGTAAAACTGTGTTGAGAAATAAGCTCAAGATATACTGATTACGAAGCCAGGTAAGTGCAAGAGATAAGGGGTGGTTTTCCAACGCTTTTGCGAAGTTCCTGTAGGGTTCCTAGGCACGCTAATGAGGTCTCACAAGGCATCAACCATGCCAATTTCAAATTTTACGAGTGCCGAGAAACCCTAATACGGATCGTTAACTAGAATTCTAGGCGATGCAAATGCAAGTAAACGACTTTACTCTAAGTGAACGGAAATACAACCTTTGTAGATCCGGTGCTCCACCTCCATAGCTCCGCAATGATGTCCCTCCGCTGTCCAAATCGGATCCCGGACTCTTGCGTCGGCTTCGTCGGAGAAATGGACGGGCTAGGTCGTCGATGTCGATGCCGAAGATGATCTACGTCGAGGCATCACAAGATCAAGCTCCCACTTCACCAAGTCATGAAACTTGTGAAGAAAACACCCTATACTACTTGGCAAGAGGTAGAGGATGAAGAAATAGGAAGTGGGTTCACTTTAGAATTGGATTTCTCACTTGTTTTCTCAAGTTGCCATTGTTGTAGCAAGCTTTCTTCATGGTTCAAGATGAAGATGAAGAAGAAAGAATGAATTATGATAAGTTAATGGAATAGAAAAGAATAATAAATCTTATCATAATCAAACCATGGTCAAGTGTAGAGAGCTAACTAGAGTTATGTGAATGGTTAGGGTTAACACAAGAAGACAAAATGGTCATATGGTCAAAGCTTCATGAAGCTGCAATAAGCTTCATGAAACTTCAATAAGCTTCATGAAAGAAAGAAGGAAAACCATTTTGTTTTCCATTTATCTATTTCTCAAAAATCAATAGATAAATAAACAAGTAAGTAAAACCCTAACCATTATCATAACCATGGTATAAGTCTTTACACAAAGCCAATTTTGCATGTATCATCAAACATGATACAAACTTGTGCACAAAATTATATCGCATATACAATGTGCACAACCAAGTGAGAAAATCCATCTTAAGTGAACCAATACTAGTCAATGCAAAGTAATATATCAAATATATAATTATGCATTAAATCGTTAAATCAATATTTGATTTAACGATCCGGTCATATCGCATATAACCGACTAATATCCAATGTATCGGCTTATCGAATCAATCCTTGATTCGATAACTTGGTTATATCGCATACAACCATTCGATACATTCATCGCGAGAATAGAATACGATATCACATACACGCATTATTCTCGGTCCCGCACATATCTCATATGCACTCCTATTTCGTTTCGCTTGAGCCAGGAAACCTCTGTGTAGGACTCTAAAGACTCGTTAATACGCCGGCAGCAGGTGATGATCATATCAAACACCCACAAGCCGCAAGCTGTCTGCTAAACGTAACGGCACCCGGGTATTGAGCGATCAGAAGATCGACGAGCAAGCCCGCTCACACTCCTGTGAATCCAACCAGTAACACTTACCGTACAGTCCGGTCTCGTCGTCTGATATGTCGCATATCTTGCCTAGGGGTGGTAAACGTCAGACCCCAGTAGCTCGATAAGTCATGTCGATATGAGGTCTATAACAGTTCGAGAAACTACTGGTAACACTTACCAGTAAATCTCAGCAACCCTGGCCAAGGATTTCCGGTTATAGCCAATCGAACACAGCGCAACATCAACTCCCTATACCGGGAGAGACGAATCCCCTCCTATCGCTCATTGCCTCCATGTGATTCGGGACTGTACCCAAAAACCACCGTTTTGCACGCCCTCTTGGACGTGGTAAGGTGGAAATCAAAGCACAGTGGGAACCACACATGACTCTATGACGATCTCGGGTCAACAGACTACTCTGTACCAGTGTCACCAGAGAACTGCCATCTGACGTAAGGTATAATACCATCTGGGAGTTCTCGGCGAGTCCGTCCAGTGTACCCAGTCTCCACTGAGCACCCGTATATCATCTCTGATGTCAAACACCAATGGATATGGGATCATCCATCGCTCATCTGTATGGGTCGAGAAGGTATACGCTAGTCTACTCTGGTATATCGATGCCCCATCTCGATACACCTACGACTAGGGACCTTGAAAGATGTACTTATAGATGACACACGAAGTGAGAGACCAAATCTTAGTAAACTTGAAATCCAAAGGCAACCATTTAACAAACCGCGATTGGTTCGCGAAGACGACACACGAAGTGTGGAGTGGAAAGAGGAAGAGGTCCCACCGGGCATGCCAGAATCTGTTCCCCTCCGAACGGCGGCCGAGACGTTAGGGCGGCTTTTCCTGAGGTTCGGGGCAGATGCTATTTGGTTTTATCAGTCCACCTCTCCGAGGATGCCAAGTTGATTTATGGCACCGTGTATCGGAGGTTTAGACGGATGCGGCCGATGTAGCAGACTTCGTCAGATTCCCCCTCACTAGAGGGGTTTTTGATTGTAGGAACGCTCTTCCCTGCAGGCGCAAGCCCCTGCAGTTAATTACACTACCACATCGCGGTAGCCACTTTCTCCTTCTCCAGAATTTCACTTCGTGTCGTGTGTGTTTGTTTTGTTTGTGGTTGCCCGTGGATTGTATACGGAGACTGAGTAATGCCGTCGCCCGTAGGACGTGGATTAGTCCAAATCCGTATTTACTTAGATTTGGGTTTGGTGTTTTAGTTTAAGGATACGTTAGCCTCGTTGAGGCTAAGATCAACTTAAACGTGATTTATTTAATATATGGCCATCGGGACTCGTCACCTCTCTGACGTCGTTGAAGGATTACAACGATAAGTGTCAGAGGAGTACAGAGATGTACCATCGAACCGAAGTTGATTTAGGGTTTTATAGTCCATTTGAATGTTTAAGGATACGTTAGCCGTGTTTGGGGCTAAGATCAACTTAAACGGGACCGTTTAGATCCGGTAAAAGAGCATTTGGAGGCTCTATTGTTCCAGTTTAGGAACGTAGTGGTCCATAGGTAGTTTAAGGACGTTGCGGTCCATATTCCAGTTTAGGGACGTGGTGGTCCATTATTGGTTTAAGGACGTTTCGGTCTGACATTAGTTTAAGGACGTTTCGGTCCGATATTAGTTTAGGGACGTTTCGGTCCGATATTAGTTTAGGGACGTTTCGGTCCACGAGTTTAAGGACCCCGCAGTCCATATTCATATGTGGTCGTTGGGACCCGTCGCCTCTCTGACGTCGTTAAAGGATTACAACGACAGGTGTCAAAGGAGCTCGGAGATGTACCCTCGAACCGGATATAAATTGATTTAAAGGAGCAATCTTGCTCAGTCAATTTAATTTGAGGACTTACGGCCAAAATTGGGCTAAGTCCAGTTGAAAATGTCCAACATTTTATTTGCTTTTGCATTGCATTTCTTTTTATTTTTATTTGGGCTTTTCCCAGAAAGGATGCAGAGCATCAATTTGTTTTGGGCTCTGCCCTTTATAAATGATGCAGAGCATCAATTTCATTTGGGCTCTGCCCTTTTATTGCTTTGCAATTTATTTTGGCCTGTTAGGTCTTTTTGACTTGGGCCTGGCCCTTCAAGTAATGCATTGCATTTGTGCAAAGCACTAAGAATCTTTGTAGATTCAAGAACAGAAGTGCAAAGCACTTTTTGATCTCTTGATCTAAATTTGGATCAAAGAAAAACAAGTTTTTCCTTGTTTCAGAGAACCAAAGGTTCATAGCAAGTGCAAGGCACTATTTTTATTTTTTTTATTTTTTATTGAAGATCAATGATCTTGTTCTTAGATCAATGATCTGTTCATAAGAGAATTTTCTCTTCTTTTTGAAGGATTTTACCTTTTTTTTATGCTCTTGAGGAGTTTCCAAGAGTTCTCTTCTTCTTTTTTTTTTTAGCAAGATGTTCCTTCTCTTGAAATGAGGTCTGGGGTCCTTTTTATAGTGCTCATAAATTAGTTAAATTTGTTAAAGAGATCTTTTTCTGAGTGATTTGGGGAATTTTCCCCATCGTTGGATCTTTGATCCAAAGGCCCCTGTTTTACAGAAGAAAATCTTCTTGTTTTAACAAGAACAGAAAGGATTTCTTTAAATCTTCATTCTGTTTTTGCGCAACTCCCCAGCGCGTGACACGTGTCGCGCAACGCAGCGCTTGCGCATCTGTGCTTGCACAGCTGCGCAGAGACGTGTCGCGCAAGGCAGCGTTTGCGTAACTGTGCTTGTGCAGCTGCGCAGACACGTGTCGCGCAGCGCAGCGCTTGAGTAGCAACGCTTGCGCAGCTGCGCAGACACATGTCGCGCAGCGCGGCGCTTGCACAAGCGCTTGCGCAGCTGCGCAGACACGTGTCGCGCAGCGCGGCGCTTGCGCGGCTGCATTTGCGCAGCGGCGCAGACACGTGTCGCGCAGCGCGGCGCTTGCGCGGCTGCGTTTGCGCTTGCGCAACTGAACGTTGCATCTTTTTACTTTTTGTTTTTAAGAGAGCCTTGCTCTGATTGGACACAGTGCCTCGGACGTTGCGTTGACGTATCATCTTCTGACACGTGGCGCGTTGCGCGCAATGCACGGAATTTGAAGCGTTGCTTCAAAAATTTGAATTTTCAAAATTCAAACAGAGCCTTGCTCTGATTGGGGAACAAGGTCCACTTAGATCTATCTCATAAATCCAAACTAAGGTTTTAGGAGGTATCATCTTTGATCCTATATAGAGAATTCTTGTGATAAGCGGAGATTGACCGAGCGTAGCATAGGAAACTCCTTCCCTATCAAGAGTATGTCATCCACGTACTCTACGAGGATCGCCACCATACTCCCTACTACCTTTTTGTATATACAAGGTTCATCTACCATTTTGATGAAGTCAAACTATTTGACTACTACATCAAAACAGATGTTCCTACTCCGCGATACCTGCTTTATCCTATAAAGCATCTTGTACACGTTTCCGCTGCTCCCACTGTTTACGAAGCCCTCTGGCTGTGTACTTATAGACGTTCTCTTCTAAAACATCATTTAGAAAAGCAGTCATGGCACCCAACCGCCAGATATCGTAGTCATGGTATGTAGCCGTGGCAAGTAGGATCTAGATGGACTTAAGTATAGCCACTGGAAAAAGGTTTCATCATTATCCATGCCTGGTCGATGACGAAAACCTTTAACAAGTCTAGTTTTGAAAATCTCAACTTTTCCATGTACACCAAGTAATCTTCTCAAGATATACTTGCTCCTGATGGGGATTTAACCCTTCAGATAAAGCAACTACAGTCCATACTTTGTTGGTGTACATGGATTCCATCTCAGATTGGTAAGCATCCAGCCATTCTTACAGTGTCCCATTCCTGATGGCCAGCTCGAAAATAGTTGGGTCATCATCTCATAATGCAATCCTCGCTCCCACTGTCATAAATAAACCGTAGTAACTCTTAGGTGGGTGAGGAACCCTCCTAGATCGGCGGAGAGGCTGAGCTTCGTTGGAAACTATTGAATCATTTGGTTCTTTCAAATCATCAGCTGCAGTTTGTATAGCTGGAACCTTTCCAGTTCTACATAACAGACCTGGCCTCGAGCTTGTCCGGATTTTGCTTTTAGACATAGGCCGGACAACCCCAAATCTTAACTAACTTAAGATATGGGCTCTTCCCTTCCCATATCACATATGAAGTGGTAGGCAACTCATTTGATTTGAACCCTATTCACTAGGTATGCAGCTTCTTAAGCGCATAACTCCCAAAAGGAAATAGAAAACTCAGTAGTACTCATCATAGAGCACACCATATCACATAGGGTGCTATTTCTCCGCCCCGATATACCATCGTGCTATGGTGTATACGGAGGAGTAATGCTGAGAGAGAATCTCATTCTCCTTTAGAATAGTCCAGGAATTCTATGCACAAGTATTCTCATCCTTGATCACATCAAAGGACATAATACTTATACCCGTTTTGGTTCTCTACTTCTAACTTATATTCTGCGAATATCTCAAAAGGTTCGGACTTGTGTTTCAACAGGAACATATGTCTGAATCTTGAGAGATTATCAGAGAATGTAATGAAATACAAAGAACCGGTCTTGGTATGTATAGACAGGGGACCTTCATACATCAGTATGTATCAATCCCAAGAGTTCACTAACTCTTTCTCTGTTTACAATAAACGGAGCTATGGTCATGTAATCTTTGTGACATGACTGGTAAGTTTCATAAGATGTAAATTCAAACTGATTTATATATGCATCTACATGTAACTTCAGCTAGTCGGGTCGCATTGATATGACCTAGTCTACAATGCCTCAAGAAGGATTCGTTCATTTCTGAACTCTTTCTCTTGTGTGTGTTCTGTACATTAGGAATTGTGGTTATATTTAGAACATCAATGCTTTTAGACAACGTGCCTGAACCGATCAACTTTTGATATAGGAAATGTTCAAAACATTATCCAACAATACAAAATTTTATCATTTCTTTACTAATAAAGAGACTGATATGATTTTCTATATCAGGTTCGGTATCTAATAACATTCGTTCAGAATCAATGTATTGGTAATACAGGGTGACAGTGACCAACAGACTTGGCTGCAACACTTGCCCCGTTTTCTGTCTCATGAAACTTATCATCTGTTCTCAGTTCTCTGCCTTTCTGTAGCCCTATGTAACAGATTACATATCTGGGATCCTGTTCCGGTATCAGATACCCAGGATGTAGAGAATAGAGAAACAGTTCTGTATAAAGAACACACCCGAAGATGATGCATCAGCATGCACTTTCTTCGTTTGGGCGGCATGGGAATTCTGGTAATCCCCTATTTCTTGCTCGGTCTTATAACAATTATAAGTTGGAGCGGGACCAACGTTCCCCAGCTCAGTATAACAAGCGGGTTCGGTCAATACATCCATATTATTATCTTGATTAAGGCGTGATATGGTCACTACCTGGAGAGAGAAAGAAGAAAACACTCTGCGTGTGCTCTTACAAGATTAGATTGGTTATTATTTTATCTAATCAGGATGGCTCCCACTGTTTTTATCAAATCTTCCTTCAAACCCTAAAAGGAAAGACTAGCCGGGATTAATTACACGCTACAAGTTCGCCAATCTTTCAGCCAGGCCAGTATCGGTACTTGAGGGAGGTCCCCCGTGCTTTCGCACGAACCTAATTAATGTAAACCTCGTTTTCCCACAGGCGTAACCCCGTTGACACCTTTCTAGACACCTACTTGATCGGCTAATTGTAATGTGTAAAACTCTCCCAGGAGTAACTCTTACTCACAGCGGGTATCGGGATCCAACTATCTCATAGAAGGTATGCAATCTCATTGCAAATTTCAACACTTGAAATTCCCGATAATTTTGCCCCTAACCTCCTATGACCTTGACAAAGGCCAACAAACCATAGGATGCTAGTCAAGTTCAACCCGTCATTTCCTGATTGAATTAAACCCACCCGCACGACCCTTGACAAAGGCCAACAAGGTCGCACGACTACCCTAACCCATTCTGCATCATATACATAAACAGATAAGCACCAGTCAGCTACCGCACACTACGCCTTGACAAAGGCCAACAAACGCAGCATGAATACTAACTACTACTTATCTGAAATGACGGAGGGCTACGACATGTTTTTCTGAAAACCTATTGCGTAATGAACTTGATATCGTTGTAGAATCAAATGATTTTTAAATGGATTGTTTTTGAGGCTTTTCTAGTTTTTCTAAAGGGGTCACTCCCGGTGAAGGGATCGTCGGCCCTTTTCTCGTCGAATGAGGTGCGGGATATATCATATATATCACTGTGCAAAGCAGAAACTATATAAGCTATCAAAAGACAAACCGAGTGTGTAGCATCTGCCAGTTATTGCTAAAGGGGTCACTCCCGGTGAAGGGATCGTCGGCCCTTTCCTCATCGAATAAGGTGCAGGATATATCATATATACCGCTGTGCAAAGCAAGAACTGTAGCTACCTGTTTTATTTTTGAAATTCGATTCTACAACATCTTAGGTTTCTTTTTCTTTCATTAATCACATTAATGAAGTCCCATCATTTAAGTACCTAAACATCACAGATAAATACGACGTACAGTTATGCCATCCGCATTCGCCTCGATGTCCCATCGTGCACCGTTAGGTTAGGTAACTAACGGCAGAGCAGGGCAGGGCTAGCGCGGGTGTAAAACATAAGTAACGTCTATATAATATATCATATATACTATATATTGTATCTATCACAGAACATCAAATGATCACATCACGGATATCACAGCAGAAGAAACATATGAAACATTGGATATACTTGGACGTCCGTGTTTTCAATACGAGCCAGTATAAAACACGGATTCCACGGTCGCGATGAATAGCCAAACCCACACCCGTAGACCTCTACGAGAGCGGCAAGCAACCCTACCAATTCTAGAGTTAGGAGACCCGGACTCGACTCCTCGAGTTGGTCTCCCACTGGACTCCAGAACCCGGTTACTTGTGCTCCCCTCCTCGGGTCTATCCTAGTGCGGAAAAGTAAATAATACACAAAAGGTGACAACATCCGCAACCTGGAAGTGCTCCAATAAAAGAATATTACATACAAGTTTTTACATGAATGAAAATGAAAAACACTCATCTCACATAAAAACCCCCGGCTATTCAAATACGACGATCCAATATAACATATCCAGCAACACATAACATCACATGTCATCAACGTAAGTAAATATGCGCATCCCAATTGTCGTTGATATATAGCAACGAAACCGGCGATATCACATATTACACTTAATGTCGCAGAAAAGAAAGTGTAAAACTACAACAGTTGGAATCCGCAACCTCCATAGACATCGCATGCCTAACAATTATAAACCCCGCATTTCAGTCTCATTATCGAAAACACTTTTCAATATCATGTCGGACAATTCAACAAGATTCCCGACATTTTGATCGGATGCTCGTCGCAAACTTTAGTAGACGGCCGCACCCCCGATACCGTCGACGAAGTGCACTAAGACGGAACACCGCCACCGCGAGCACCCGAACGGATGCTTTTGGCGACGGGGTTCTCCTACAGTCACTTGGTCGGGGCTAAGGGATGTAGCTGTCTTTTAAGTTTATCCGGCGAGTATCCGCGTACGCTACATGATTGCGACGAACTTTTGATCACATCAAAATTCCGTGGCAACCGATCAAGTGAGACTAAACTGCTATGTTTATAACATTCATTCAGTTATCTCATAACTACTTGTGGATTCCAAATATTGTATCACATTCCAGATAAATAGAAAATGTTAAACTTTCCGATCGAACAATCAAACACCCAAGTTTTCCCGAAACAGCTCAACACATGAAATAAGTTTAAAAACATTCACTTCGTGCCTCAGTACCAACGGTCCAGCCGTAGAAGGGTCAAGCCAACGCCTCACATGTGGCACACCGTACTGCCCCAAACCCTAAGGTTCAAAGGGCAGTTCAAGACGGTCACATAATCGAGTTAAGGTTTGTTGTCTTTTAGAGGGACCATCGCGTTACTTGCACTACTTAGAACGTCATTAAACTACGGAAAGATCCAACACTTGGAAATTTCCCAACAGGGGAAAAATTGGGTATTTATATCCAGTCGAACTTTTCAAGATTTTCTAAAATTATCCGGAAAAACATAGACGAAGTTAAACTTCCCGATCGAAACACCGAGTCCCCAATACAACTCAGAAAACTCAACTCTTGAGTAGAAGTTAAAAATTCCCAGAAAATACAGCACTAAAAATTAGGAATTACTGTGCAAATTTCAAATGCTGAAGTGACTATATGGCCGCGGAACCGCCGCACGAGCCATGCTCGTGCTGCGGTTCCGCCGCGCTTTGGTTGAATCAGGAGCACGTGCTTCACAGTAATTCATAAAAAAGCCTGCTGATTTTTCTGCATATTTTTAATTCTCAAAAATCCCCGATTTCAAAAAATGTACAGAGAATGGTTTAGGGTTAGGGTTTCGGGTTCGATCGGGTTTCTAACTTCGTCTACACATTGCCTAAGGCTCTAGCTAGTCTCTGATACCACTGTAGGGTTCCTAGGCACACTTATGAGGTCTCACAAGGCATCAACCATGCCAAATTCAAAATTTTCCGGTGCCGAGAAACCCTAATACGGATCGTTAACTAGATATTAGGCGAAACTACAAGTAGTAAACAACTTTACTGCTAAAAGGGAAGTGACTACAACCTTTGTAGATCCGGTCCTCCACTTCCTTAGCTCCGTGATGACGTCCCTCCGCTGTACCCATCGGATCCCGGATTCTCGCGGTGGTTTCATCGAAAAAATGATCGGGCTAGGTCGTCGACTTCGATGCCGAAGATGATCTACGTCGAGGCAACTCAAGATCAAGCTCCAACTTCACCAAGTCATGAAACTTGTGAAGAAAACACCCTATACTACTTGGCAAGTGGTAGAGGATGAAGAAATAGGAAGTGGGTTCACTTTGGATTTGGATTTCTCACTTGATTTCATCACTTGACATTTTTGTAGAAAGCTTTTCTTTCTTCATCAAGAAGAAGAAAAAGAAAGAATTGAAAAATGAAAATAAAATAAAAAGAAAATCAAGTGACCCTTATCATATTGCAACCATGGTTAACTGTAGAGAATAAACTAGGGTTAGGTGAATGGTTAGGTTAGGCATGAAACAAAAATGGTAGACTTTTTCAAAGCTTCATGAAGCTTCAACTATAAAACAAAGCAAGCCACCATTTCTCTTTTTTCCAAAAATGAATTAAGAGAATAAATAAATAATTAAATCAAAACCCTAACCATTAACATAACCATGGTTTAATCATACACACCCAAGTTTGCATGTATCATCAAACATGATACAAACTTGTGCACAAAAATATATCACATATACAATGTGCACAAACAAGTGAGAAAAACATCTTAAGTGAACCAATATTAGTTAATGTAAAGTAATATATCAAATATATAATTATACATTAAATCATTAAATCAACACTTGATTTAATGATCCGGTCATATCGCATATGACCGACTAATATCTAATGTATCGACTTATCGAATCAATCCTCGATTCGATAACTAGTTTATATCGCATATAACCAATCGATACATTCATCGCGAGAATAGAATACGGTATCACATACACGCATTATTCTCGGTCCCGCACATATCTCATATGCGCTCCTATTTCGTTTCGCTTGAGCCAGGAAACCTCTGTTTAGGACTCTAAAGACTCGTCAATACGCCGGCAGCAGGTGATGATCATATCAAACACCCATAAGCCGCAAGCGGTCTGCTAAACGTAACGGCCACCCGGGTATTGAGGGATCAGAAGATCGACGAGCAAGCCCGCTCACCCTCCTGTGAATCCAACCAGCAACATTTACCGTACAGTCCGGTCTGTTTGTCTGATATGTCGCATATCTTGCCTAGTGGTGGTAAAAGTCAGACCCCAATAGCTCGATAAGTCGTGTCGATATGAGGTCTATAACAGTTCGAGAAACTACTGGTAACACTTACCCGTAAATCTCAGCGACCCTGGCCAGGGATTTCCGGTTATAGCCAATCGAACACAGCGCAACATCAACCCCCTATACCGGGAGAGACGAATCCCCTCCTATCGCTCATTGCTTCCATGTGATTCGGGACTGTACCCAAAAGCCACCATTTTGCACGCCCTCTTGGACGTGGTAAGGTGGAAATCAAAGCATAGTGGGAATCACACAAGACTCTATGACGATCTCAGGTCAACAGACTACTCTGTACCAGTGTCACCAGAGAACTGCCATCTGACGTAAGGTATAATACCATCTGGGAGTTCTCGGTGAGTCCGTCCAGTGTACCCAGTCTCTACTGAGCACCCGTATATCATCTCTGATGTCAAACACCAATGGATATGGGATCATCCATCGCCCATCTGTATGGTTCGAGAAGGTATACGCTAGTCTACACTGGTATATCGATGCCCTGTCTCAATACACCCACGACTAGGGACCTTGAAGGATGTACTTATGGACTACCATGTCCCCACTAGTATGATCCGCATCATATTCCAGGTAGTCAAGTATACATCCTAAGGGCTTTACGAATATGTAACTGAGAGACAATCAGTATACACGTTAAGGTAAAGAGTAACCAGATAGCATACTATCATGTCGAGCAAGAAAGTCCTCCCTATATATGTCCAAGCATCCACTACAATATACATCCTATGTATAGTAATGGCCTCTAGGGCATACATATAACTAACAGCTAGGGGTAAAAACAATAATTTGGAATTTCAAGTGTTGAAATTTGCAATGATATTGTATACCTTCTATATGATAATTGGATCTCGATACCCACTGCGAATAAGAGTTACTCCTGGGAGAGTTTTCCACTTTACAATTAGCCGATCCATTAGGTGTCTAAGAAAGGTGTTAACGGGGTGATGCCCCTGCGGAAACGAGATTATTTAATTAGTTCCATGCGAAAGCATGGCGAGACTCCCTCGGAATACTTATACCTACCTGACTGACCGATTGTCGAACTTGTAAGGTGTAATTAATCCTAGCTAATCTTACCTTTTAGGGTTTGAAGGAAGATTTGATAAAAATAGCGGGAGCCATCCTAATTAGATAAAATAATAACCAATCTAATTTTGCAAAGAGCGCACGCAAAAGTGATTATCCTTCTTTCTCTCCCGGTAGAAACCAATGACACGCCTTAATCAAGATAATGACACGCCTTAATCAATATAATAACACGGATGTATTGACCGAACTCACTTTTGATACTGGGCTAGGTTCCGCTCTATCTTATGATTGTCATAAATCTGAGCGAGGACTAGGGGAATATCAGGATTCCAACGCCACCCAAACGAAGAATAAACATGTTGATGCATCTTCTTCGGGTGTGTTCGTAACCGAGAACTGTTTCTCAGTTTACTCTACGTCCTGGGTACCTGATCAGGATCCCACGTATATAATTTGTTACATGGGCTAAAGAGAGGTGGAGAATTGGGAAAGGGTGATATGTCTCTATGAAGTAGGGAATGGAGCAATTGTTGCAGCCAAGGCAGTTGGCGAATATCACCTTATATTACCAAGTGGTAATACAATGATTCTGAGTGGCTGTTATTTCGTACCAAAAATATTGTGAATGTTTTTCTAAATTAAGTGTTGATTGGGTATGGTACGTTGTATAACGGTATATACGTTCTAAATCACAAAACAGTTCTAAGTATACAGAACACACATAAGAGGAAACGTTCAGAATTGAACGAATATTTCTTATGGCATTGTAGACTAGGTCATACCAATGCGACAAGACTGGTTAAGTTGCATAAGGATGGATATTTGAATCCGTTCGAATTTACATCTTATGAAACTTTCCAGTCATGTCTCAAAGTCAAGATGACCAAATCTCCGTTTACTGGACACGGAGAAAGAGCTACTGAACTCTTGGGACTGATACATAGTAATGTACGCGGTCTTATGTCTACACATGCCAGGAATGGTTTCTCGTATTTTGTTACATTCACCGATGATCTCTCAAGATTCGGACATGTGTTCCTGTTGAAACACAAATCTGAATCTTTTGAGAAATTCAAGGAATATATATACGAAGTAGATAACCATACGGGTAAAAGTATTAAAATCCTTCGATATGATCTGGGAGGAGAATAGTTGAGCACGGAATTTAGAGACTACTTAAAAGAGAATGTAAAGACCCCAATATTAATATATCTCCGTATTTTCTTTCTTTAGTAAAATGTTGTATTTATTTATTCTTAGTATTTTCTGTATATTTTGTTTTTTTAATAAATATATTATTTTTTATTCCATCTATTTTTCCCAAACACATTTCTTTAAAACTAAATTTTAACTTTTTTTCAAATTAAACATAAGACCTAACCCAGCTCATCACTCAAATCCAATTTCATTTTCATTTTCTTTAATAAAACTATGAGCCCAAAAGCCCACTTTCTTTTTAAGCAACATCATATATTTAATTCTTATTAAATATGTGTATGAACAATCTTGTAGCTCATTGGTTAAGTCTTTACATTGTTATTCTATAGATCACATGTTCAAATCTCCATTCTTGCAATTATTTTTTATCAATTTTTATTCTTCTCATAACTTACAATTGAGACCTTTCATTTCCAAAATGAATGGTAACCTTTCATTTCTTTTTTATTTCCCATGTTGAATGCATATATTATTATAGATAATTCACCATTATACCATCTTTATTTGTCCCCCTCTTTCTTTTTCTTCCTCACATTTTTCTATCTCTCCCTTCTCCTTCTTCACCTAGAGTCCTAGAAGAAGAACACCAAGATGTTTCAAGAAAATCTCGCTAGTAACGCGAGATTATCGGTTGATAGACAAACCCGGTGACAATACCGGCTTGTGTATATAAGCCCCTTCTCTCTTTCCCTCCCTCCATCTCCTTCTCTCTATTTTTCTCTTGTTATATTGCTATGAAAAAGCTTCCCTTATCATATCATAGTCTCTAAATAATTAATTAGATGGATACATATATAAATAATGAACATACACACATATATAGTTTGTAAAGTCTTTTTCATTACTCTCAATATATATATTAAGATTTCATAGTGACCAATTAGGTTTGTATCGCTTTTTGTTGTATTTTAAATTACTTTATTTAAATTTTGTAAAAAAAAATGATGTTACGAATAAATACCATAATTTCTTCATTCTCACATATGACATATCAATACATTTACTTTTAAAATAATTTTTAGAAATTAATTTTTGCTTATGGAAATTCAGGAAATTTACATATGATAGAATATATTATTTTGTACATGCTGTAAAAGTTTTAGATCGAACCGCATAACGGCTTAGGAAATACTTCGTTTTTATTAACTGTTCGTAAAAATAGAAAACTGCATTTATCGGTCAACTTCTTAGACGGATAACTTAGTCTACAGATATCCAAATTGAGCAAACTCAGGTGTTTTGCATATCTAAATAGAATAATCAAGATTTTTATAGTTTTAAATTTTTACTGAAAACCGACATAAAATATAGAAAACTGCGTTACAATATTAAGCGACGAATCTGGACAGAATCTATCCTGATTCGCACACTGTTTTTAAATTAGACATAAATCAAACTTCCGATGTCACAAATTTTAGATGTGTAGATGCATAATTGATAGAACTATAATTTTCTGTATACTAGATTACTTAGAAATGCATGACAATCCGATATAAGTTTTGCAATATAATATATAGTTGCTGTCCAGAAATATGAATTTCTGTTTTAAACGCTGATATTAAAACGATCATAACTAGAGATTTAGAAATTCAAATCACGTGAATCTTGGTGTTTCGGATAAGTACATAGAAAGACCTACAATTTTTTTTATTAATCTTAATAACCTGAAACCTGATGAAAATTAACTCAAACTGCGTCTTGAAAATATGTGACGGTGCGGAACAGATTCTGATCTGTTTTGCGCAACGATACGAAAACATGTATATCTCCCAAACCGGTAGTCGTATTTAGGCGAGACTGGAACTCACGTATGCATAAAACTTAAGGCTGTGTTTTTGTTTATATTCTAACTTCAAATAACTTGATTAACTAGTCGTACATATCACATATTTACAACATTATTTTTGGACGTTTCTTGTATACCTATCTCATATCATGTTCTATGATTGCGTATCTATTTTTATATATATGACTTGTGATTAAACCATTACATACTAGAATTGATTTGATTTTGATACGACTCAATCATGAATACCTAAATCCAGTATGTACATTTGAACCAACTTGATTCGAAGCATGAATACAATTGACATGACTTGACATGAATACATGAACCATTGACTTGAATATTTGAACTTGACTCGATACTTGAATTTCACTCTCTTATGTATTCATGGATTTGGGAAAGACTTATAGCTTTAATCACAGACTAATATACATGGGGTTTTGGGGCAGTTGAAGTATGAATCCGACGAAATCTCATGAGTTCCATTATTATAAATAACGTTGCTGTAGTACCGGGTTGCAATGGTACAAGTAACGTTGCTGTGGTACCGGGCTGAAACGGTACATCACAAATTCATGAATGATGGCCCGTGTTTCCAAGCCCCTGGATGATAGCCTGTTGGGTTTGGAATACTTCAATAACAATTGAAGTCCCGCTATTTTGGGCCCGTGATTCCTTGCCCCTGGACGGTAGCCTTGGGTTCGAGAATACTCTTGATATTGGTTGACATTCACACTTAAACTCACGTTAGTTACTTTACCCTTTTAGAGACATTTTAGGACACTTATATTCACTATACCTACACTCCACGACCATACTATATTTATTTGCTATGCTCATATTATATTGCCATGCTTACATAGTTGTCATTAACATTACCATGTTATACTTGTTCATGTTTTATTTCCTTTCATACTATATCACATACCACCTTGCATATTCATTTATATACATTCACATCCCACCTTTCTTGGGGACTTACCGAGTGCAAGTTCGCTGACGGGCATTCCACCATTTTCTTTATTTTCTTGGAATGTTCGTCAGATGATCTAGAAATTGAGGAGATCGAGCCGAGTTAGGAAGATTACTTTCAGATTGCGGAGCAGACCGACTACTAGTTCTTTCTTTTCAGTTTTTACTTCCAGTATGCCACTTGTTTAGGCACTATCTTTTATATATATTTGTTTTTAGACAACATGTATTCAGTTTGAAACTTATGAAAGTTGGGAATGTAAATATATAAAGTTGTATTTTCATTATCATGTTTATTCTTGTCATTTTATATTGCTTATATACGCTTAGCGTATTTGTTTCAAGAAATGACCTTCTCGGAATAAATACGTCGCGGGTTTGTCACATGCCGTTACCGCTCTTTTGGGAAGCGGGGTGTGACAGAGAAAGGGATTCTCTCTCAGTTTACTCCTCTGTATACAACACAGCAAAATGGAGTTTCGGAGCGTAGAATCGCACCCTATTAGATATAGTGCGCTTTATGATGAGTAATACTGATTTGCTTATTTTCTTTTGGGGTTATGCACTTCAGATAGGTGCATTCCTATTGAATAAAGTTCTGACCAAATCCGTGCCTACCACTCCATATAAGATATGGAATGGAAAGAGATCATCTCTTAAACGATTTAAGATATGAGGTTTTCCGGCCTATGTTAAAAGCAAAATCCGGACAAGCTTAAGGCAAGATCAGTTCTCTGCAAATTTGTAGGATATCCTAAACATTCGCGATAGTATATCTTCTACCACACAGAGGAACAAAAGGTGTTTGTTTCTCGACATGTCACCTTTTAAAAAAAGGAATTTCTTGTGAAAGAAATTAGTGGTAATGGGGTAAAACTGGAAGAAGTTCTAGCTACACAAATAATAACTGACGATTTGGTGCAACCGGAGGATTCAATAGTCCCCGACCAACCTCAGCCACTCCGCAGATCCAGTAGGGTTTCTCATCCATCTGAGAGATACTACAGTTTTATCATAGACCGTGGGAGCGAGGATTGCACCATGGAAGATGATGACCCAACCAGTTTCGAGCAGGCCATCATAAGTGGAGACTCTGTGTAATGGCTGGATGCTATGCGATCTGAGATGGAATCCATGTACACCAACAAAGTATGGACTTTGAAAGTTTCTCCTGAAGGGGTAAAACCCATCGGGAGCAAGTGGATCTTGAGAAGATAATTGGTGTAGATGGAAAAGTTAAGACTTTCAAAGCTAGACTTGTAACAAAGGGTTTACGTCAATGACCTGGTATCGATAATGATGAAACCTTATCTCCTGTCGCTATGCTTAAGTCCACCAGGATCTTACTTGCCATTGCTGCATACTATGACTATGAAATCTGGTAGATGAACGTCAAGACTGCTTTTCAAAATGGTGATTTAGAAGAGAGCGTGTACATGACACGGCCAGAGGGCTTCGTAGACAGTGGGAGCAGTGGAAGCGTGTGCAAGTTGCTTAAATCAATCTACGGATTAAAGCAGGCATCGCGGAGCTGGACCATCTGTTTTGATGAAGCTATCAAAGAGTTTGATTTCATCAAAAATGTAAATGAACCATATATATACAAGAAGGTTGTAGAGAGTAAGGTTGTCTTCCTCGTATTATACGTGGATGAAATACTCTTGATAGAAAACGATATTCCTATGCTACACTCGGTCAAGCTCTTCTTATCACAAAAGTTCTCCATGAAAGATCTAGGTGATGTCTCCTACATCCTGAGGATAAAGATCTATAGAGATAGATCTAGATGGAGGTTGGGATTGTCCCAATCCAGGTATATAAACACCATATTAAAGAGATTTATTATGGAAGATTCTAAACGTGGTAATTTACCCGCTTACTCTAGAATCACTCTCTCCAAAGAGATATCTTCTAAGACTGATTTGGAGAGGGCTCGCATGCAAGGGATACCTTATGCTTCGGCAGCCTGGTCTATCATATATGCGAGTAGCTTACTCACTAGGTGTAGCAAGTAGCTTACTCACTATCAATCAGATCCAGAGGAGAAACATTGGACAGCTTTGAAAAACATTCTTAAGTACTTGAGAAAGACTAAAGAGATGTTCTTAGTGTATGGTAACGGTGAACTCCAGGCGGAGTTCTCTACCGATTCAAGCTTCCAGAATGATAAGGACGACAGTAAGTCGGTATCGGGTTTTGTTTTCACCCTCAATGGAGGGGTGGTATGTTAGAAGAGTTCCAAGCAAGATACCGTAGCATACTTGACGATGAAGGCTGAATACATCGCTGCCAACGATGCTTCCAAAAAGGCTATCTGGATGAAGAAGTTCATAAGATGAACTTGGTGTGGTTCTATCCATTGAGCATACAATACCTGTGTATTGTGATAACAATAGAGCTATGGCTTTGGCCAAGGAACCCAGGTTCCATCAGTGATCTAGACATATTCTTAGGCAGTATTACCTGATCAAGGTGATAGTAAATCATCGGGAGATCGAGCTCAGGAGAGTTGACACAAAGGATAACACAGCGGATCCACTCACCAAGGCCTTCCCTCAGATGCTAATCGAGAGATTTTTTGGGATATTGGGTATGAGATACTATAACAACTGGCCTTAGTGCAAGTGGGAGATTGTTAGGAATATGTATACCATAGATGCCATTATTGTATAATATAGTGGATGCTTGGTCATATATATAGAGGACTTTCTTGCTCGACATGATAGTGTGCTATCTGGTTGCCTTTATCCTAACATGTTCACTGGTATTATTATACTGTCTCTCATATACATGTTGATAAAGCCCTTAGGATGTAGGCTTGACTATCAGGACCATGATGTGGATCATACTACTGGGACCTGGATAGTCCATAAGCACATCCTTCAATTGTTCCTAGTCGAGGGAATATCGAGACAGGTCATCGATATTCCAGAGTAGACTAGTGTGTATTTTTCTTGACCCTGTATGAGGGCGATGGTTGATCCCATATCCATTGGTGTTTGACATCAAAGATTTTACACAGGTGCTCATTATAGAATGAGTGCACTGAACAGGATTCGTCGAGAACTCCTAGATGGTACTATATCTATTGTCAGATAGCAGTTCTCTAGAGACACCGGTACAGATTAGTCTGTAGACCCGATATTGTCATAGAGTCTTGTGTGGTTCCCACCGTGCTTTGATTTCCTTGCTACCATGGCTCAAAGGAGCCGTGCAAACTGTTGGATTTTGGGTACAGTCCCGAGTCACATGGATGCAATGAGCGATAGGAGGGGTTTTGTCTCTCCCGGTATAGAGAGTTGATGTTGCGCTATGCTCGATTGGCTATAACAGGAAGTCCCTGGCCAGGACTGTTGATGAGATTTACTGGTAAGTGTTATCAGTAGTTTCTTGTACCGTTATAGGCCTTACATTGGCATGACTTATTTAGTTATTGGGGTCTGACGATTCCACCCCCAGACTCGATATTCGACATATCAGACGAAGAGACCGGACTGTACGGTAAGTGTTACCTATAGGCTTCATGGGAGTTTGGACAAGCTTGCTTGTTGATCTTCTAATCGCTCAATACCTGGGTACCATTACATCCAACTAGTACCGCTGATGGCTTGTAAGTGACTGATGCGATCATCAACTACTGCTGATGTATTGACGAGTCTTTAGAGTCCCACATAGAAGTTTCCTGATTCAACCAAAATGAAGTAGGGCACATATGCTGATATGTGCGGGGGTCTGATTAAATACGAGTATATGATACCGTGTTCTAATCTGGCAGTTATTTGATATAAGCTAGGTTATATGTGATATAACCAGATAATTGAATCAAGTGTTGATTTGATAATGTGATATACAGATTGTTAGAGTTAAAAATTGCAACCCAGTTGACCAAGTCAAAACCAAGGTCAACCCAAGTCAAGTGGGCCCGAGCCCAAGCCCAAGTCAAGACCAAGCATGGATGGGGTCGGCTCCATGCCAAAAAGGAGGCAATAAATTTGTCTAAATGTAATTTTTAGAAATAAATATTTGTAAAGTGGGAAGAAAGCAAAAATTTTGTAACCTCCATGGTTTATGTGCAAAAAAGAAATAAGCACATAAGGCATGGGGTGTCACAAGTGCCATTTGACAAAGCCCAAGGGGCTATGTGTAAAGTGTGTAGCCTATAAAAGCAACTTGTTGAAAAAATCAATGATAACTTTTTTCTCTTTAAAAAAAATTAGGGTCTGTGCCTCCTTCTTCTTCATCAAGGTTTTAAAACCTTTTCCCCCTTTTGAATTAAATCAAGAGTTTAACTCTTCTTTTTCCAAAAAATAAATAGTTTTTGACCATCAAACCCTTGAAGGGGAACTCGGATCTTCCATCAGATCTCAAGAAGGGAAGATTTTTAAATCTCACTTCATTTTTCTCCAAGATCCAGCCAACAGAAGAGGAGGAAGGAGACCCACCTCCAAAAATCCCACTTTGGGGAAGATCCAGGGCCAAAAGGGAGAAGAAAGGGGCCCCCTTCGGTCATTTCTAAAGATTTCTAGGAGTTTAACTCTATTCAAGATCTATTAGAGTTTAACTCCATAAACAAAATCTTTTTAGGAGTTTAACTCCAAATCTATACATAATCCCTTAAGAGTTCAATTACCAGCCTAGGGGCTAAGCCCCTTTTCCGCTGATGTTTCCAGCGGTCGCGTGACACGCACGTGACCCACGGGCGTCCAGCGGTCGCATGCCACGCACGTGACCGGCGGGCGCCCAGCGGTCGCGTACAGGGCATATGATCTGTGGGTACTGAATGCCCACGTGCACCTTACGGGATCCGCGGGCGCTCAGCGCCCAGCGGTTGCGTGCAGGGCACGTGACCCGTGGGCGCCCAGTGCCTACGCGCCTGGCACGTGACCCGCGGGCGTTCAGCGCCAACCTGCGCCTCACAGGATGCACGGGCGCTCAGTGCTCTGCGGTCGCGTATAGGGCACGTGACCCGTGGACGTCCACCGCTCAGCAGCCGTGCACGTGACCTACTGGCGTCCAGCGGTCCCGTGCAGAGCGCGTAACCCGCGGGCGCCCAGCGCCCATGCGCCCATGCGCCTGTCACGTGACCCACGGGCGCCAAGCGCTTACTCGCCTGGCACGTGACCCCCGGGCGCCAAGCACCCACGCGCCATGCACGCATCATTTAGGATGCTCCTCACCCCTCATTTTCCATGCACTCCACACCTAAAACATGTCCCCCGTTGGAAAAATTTTCTAACGGGGCGTTGTCTCGCACACCACAGTGGGCCCCTGTAAATTCTGCGAGGCCTCTGATATATCCAAAACCTCTCAAGATAAATATACGCACACTACACATTGAGTTCGCATGACCGGTACGTCCCGTCAATCGGAGGTTCCATCACTCCAAAAGCGAGGAGTAATTAATGGCATCTTAGTCCGCGGCTGCCGGAGATTCGGATCCCCACAATCAATAAACCCTCGGCTACTCTAGATAGAGGGATTCTGTAGTACGCCTGACAAGCGACACGTATTCCCATCTCAATGGGGTGACGAAAAACTCCCTACACAGATAAATGATATTAGTCAGTTATATGTGATATAACCGGATTATTAAATCTAGCGTTGATTTAATAAATTGATGTGTATTTATATTTGATATAATTATACATTAACTAATATTATAGCTCACTAATTATTTGCTTATCTTTATATATATATATATATATATATATTATATGAAGTATGGCATGGTTTTTCTATTTTTGGAAAAAAGAAACTGAGGTAGAAAATGGGGAGATATTTGTGGTATGGAGCAAAGCATGGCTTATTCTTTATTTTATTCATTTGCTTGCACTATTGAAGTATGGTTACAATTTTTAATGGTTAAAAATTGTATGCTTCAATAATATGTGTGAGCTAAGATGCATTTTACACTTCATTCTTCACTTGAGTTATTTTTTCCTCGCATGAGTTTTTCTTGAGCTTATATGATGAGATCTTGCTCTCTAGCACTCTCCATCCTCCTCCTCACCTCCTCCAAGCTCAATCCCTAATATGTGTTGTGAAACCTTGAGCTTGTGAGAACCCTAATGAGCAAACAACACCCTTACTTCACCATCTTACACAAGATTAACACTTTGGTGTAGTGTGTTTTCTTCACTAAAGAGTTTAGTGAAGAGATAGCTTGGATTAGTGGACTTTGGATGGATCAACTTCGGCACGAAGGTCATTGAAGTAAGTTCATTCAACCTTCAAGTGGAGCCTAGTGGAGTCGCGTGGACTACTGCATGGAGTTTTAGAAGAGAAGGATACGGACTACAAAGGTTTTAGCCACCTTTCTCTTAGCTAGTTTTTATCATATCATAGTTAAACCCTAATCATCTAGTTTAAGATCTTGGTCAGTGTTCATTAAAACCCCAAATTTTTTTAAAACGGCATGCTTGATGCTAGTAAAACCCAGTGGTGGTGCTAATAAACACTTTCAGGTATCACGTGCGGGGTCGCCATATTAAGTAGGCACACGAAAGTTTCTTCTAGGGAATGATCCATAATGGAGGATGCCAACTCCCGCAATTCTGAAAATGAAACAAAAAAGGGGGGAAGAAAGGGTCAGACATATTAAAAGAGCGTTAAACAGAAAGAGAGAGGTAAGATTACCTTCAATACTTCGTCCGTTCTGGACCAAAGGGACGGCAGCCTCAGGAATTCCTCTACAGTCTTTGGTGCACCATTAGTGTCATCTACAGAGTCTGTAGCTAGTGTATGATCCTCCGTCGAAGGAATAAGAGCTATCACTGGAGTCTCTAAGGCACGCTATGGGATTGAAACTGCGCCCACCACGGAAGTCCTTACAAAGGAAATATATGTAAAGACGAGTGCAATATGAGAGCAATATAAATCATTTACTAAATGAGATGGAAGAAAACACATATCGATACACCAAGGAACCTGATGTACAGCTTCTTCGAGCTGCTGCTCTTTTCTTTTCAACCAGGCTCGTCTAGCTTCAATCAAAGGTGGAGCTTTACCCGCTTTCAGAGCGGCCTCATCTTCAGAAGCGGCCGATATCGGCTATTTTAGAGCCCTTTCTTCTGTCAGCGTTAGCGGGTTGGCCGGTGACACGGTAGGAGCCAAATCAACATCACGGAACATGGCAGGAGGAAAGCCTCCCTTCACAGGGCGCACATTCTCGGTCTCATCCTGTGACTGCTTGAGAGCTTCCACCAATTGAGCGGCCTCCTCGGCAAATGTATCCGGGAAAGGGAGGCCATCGTCCGGTTCATGCGCAGGCATAGGCTCATCGTAAATCGGAAGCTCGGGTTCGAGCAGGGCATCGATTAAGCACACAGCCGACTTCTTCCTCTTTTTAGGGCCTAAGGTAGCACTCACAGAAGGACGCTTCTTTCCCCTAGGAACCTTTGGACGGCGTTGCCTAATTTCATCTTCGGGATCCAACTTTGGTAACGCCGCAGCTTGTATAATATTACAAATCCCTAAGCCGGGTCCAGTGTGAACTGGTATACCAGCAATATGGAGGGGGTCGATCCTGTTCGAGAAACCTTAAGAATAATCACTGAATCGCTCTCTCAGAGGGGGCAAACAACCGATCGTGGTCACAGCGGAACATTAACGGCTTGGGCAGGCGCATAGGCCTTATACTTGAGAAGCACCCATCTCTCTTCTGTAATGATCGGATTGACCCTGTGACGATACCAGCCCTTGATGGTTCCCACGGGCCTTGAAATGTAATCAAGCTTAGGGATCATGAAGAGAGAACCGGTGTTCAGTCGCATAAAGTGATGAATAGTGTCACGGGCAGTCTCTAGCGAGGGAGTAGGCTCGACCAAGAACGCTTCGAAGGGCACACCCTTGTTATAACCCAACTGTTGGGCAAAACGATGCAGATTATATCGCATGAAGAGAGCAGTATCATTTAATCGGAACACCAAGTACCCCGGCCTGATCGAATATAGGTGTATGATCTCCTTGTGTTTCATAGTCAGTGCTTCATTCTTAAATAAATCAAATAACTGTTGAATAGGCCCCATTGGCACAGAAGAACCCGATCATTGAAAACCATTCCACCCTCATTTGAATACGGATTAAGCAGCACGCACAAAGCTCCCAACTGAGTCGGATTAGGAGCAGAAGCATCAACCAGTTTCATGACTCATGGGAAAGTATAAGACTCATAAAAATCAGGCCGCTGGTACACAGCAAACGCACCTAACACATCTCAATTCAAGACGTGAAGTAATGGAGGGAGAAGTTCACGGTGTCTGCACCTGGATTTGAAGTGTTAGCTGCGGTACTCAAACCATGATACAAGTGGGATAACCCTGCAATGCCAAGGGCCAGTTGTGCTCCTTCCGCTATGCGGTGTGCGGGGTAGAAGACGAAGGCTCTCATAACGTGTCGATGCATCGGCATCGCAAACCAGCTGAGCCAAAGACTAAGGAAGCCTACAAAAAATATTTCCATTTATGCCAGGAGCAGCGATCTCGTCAAAAGCCATGGTCAATGTACTTGGAATATAAAATTGTGGCAGATCTTCCTTATTAGTCGGCAGTTTGCCCAGGAAAAATTCGAAGAGATCCTCAACCTTCGCAAATTTCGGAGCTTTCTTGGATAGAGCATCACTACGAACGAAACGAGTGACGAAATCGTCAAAACTGATACCTTGCCCTTCTGATGCCACAAAAAGGCTCTCATAAATGCCCAAGGCTTTGATTAAACTTGGATGCTTGTTCTGAACAGCATTCTCAGTTGTCAAGACTTCATGGATGGCTAACACTGTAGAAAAAACTTACTCGTTAGGGGGTAGTAACTCCTTGTAATGTTCTTCCCTCATCGGCTGTCCGGAAATTTCTCGGAATTCCTCCAGCGAAATAGAAATTTCGCGGTCCCCTAACAGAAACATATGCGTTGGAAGATTCCATTGGTTTAAAAAGGTCTTAACCCACCTGACGTGGGGAACATGGTAGTAAAACAACGACGCATACACCGTCCTGTACAACCCAACTTTCTATAGCCATGAGCGTTGGAAGGAGAGAATATACCGGACCCAAGGAAGGTAGCCCACTGGATGTTGTGGGGTGACGCCTATCTTATAAACTTGTCCCCAAGGTCACACTTTGGCTTGGTATATTCGGCGTCCCAAAATGTCGATAGCCACTAAGGGTTGATTGGGTATCCCTGTCGTTGATGGCTCAAGACAACCCTTAGGAGTCCAATTAGCCGCCTCCACTGCATAAGCAGTACGCGAACGCTCTGTAAATTGAATCGAGCGGATGGAATCTGTTGGTACTCCACATGTAAAACTACGACGAACCCTTATAATATGACCGTACCAGATTCCTCATAAGAGAAGGCACTTTTTGTCCTTGTCATGTTTCTTAATTATAGCTATCGCTTCCTTGTCTGATGACGACTGTGGGAAAACGACCTCTGATCTGGTATAAGGAAAGTAGGGAACTGAGGCCATTGTACCTAAAGAAAGGGGACAATAAAACCAATCAACGAAAGGTGCGAGTTTGTTTTATAGGACTACTAACTCCGAAGCTAGTGGGCCCCATGAAATCAAAATGGCGGCTCATCAGTGATGAGACAAGTGCCCATTATCAAAATCAAAAAGGATTCTCATTAAATGAACAGTTGAGCTAAAAACTCCCAATATCCCAAAAAAGTGGGTTCTTTTAAAACTAACAACAGATTCAAATCTGTGAAAGAGATATTAAAACTTTAAGAAGGAAAATACCCAAGAACAGTAAAGAGAATAAAATTTCTAAAGTTCAATAAAAAATGAAATCAGAGCTAAGCTCTACAAAACAAATGGAATTAAATTCCCCCAATATTGGGATTAAATCCCAGAAATCCCCATGTTGGGAAACAGATAGGAAAAATAATGGAATTAAATTCCAGAGACCCTCAAATGTCAGGATCAATGATAGGGTAAAATCATAGGAAGAGAATCAGTGATTCTCAAGAATGCCCATTGATTCAAACCCTTGAGGTGGACATCAAGACACACGGTCTACTAAAAAAAGATTTTTAGATCTCTAAGAGATCGGTTTAAGTAAAGAGCCAAGCTCTGTTAATAGATTAAAAATCCAAAATTAAAAAAAAATTTCCAGAATTAAAAAAATATATCCAAAAGGTCTTCTAAGAGCTAAGCTCTATTCATAATCCTTACCAAAAATTTTGGCAGAGTTTAACTCTGATCAGAGGAATTTCAAGGGCAGAGATCTAAGCTCAAAAACGAGAATTAAATTCTCAAGAAAATTTCTTTCAAGGAGGAAAATGAAAAATAGTAGTCACTCTAAGGCCAAAAGCTCTATTTATAAGACATGATAGGATCAGTTCAATTTCCTATTCTCCTAGACGATCCAACGGTGGTAAAGATGGATACCGTTGCACTTACGTGCAAGTCACGTGAGAGCAACGCTGGAGGGCATTTGTTTCTTTATAAAAAAAAGGAAAGAAGAAAAAAAAAAGAATTCTCATGTTTTGGGCCTCACGAGTTAAACACGTGAGCACTTATATACAAAGTATATAAGCGCTGAAAGCAAATGACTAAAAGATAAACATGCCTCACGTGTTAAACTTGTGAGCGCTTATATGCAAAGCATATAAGCGCTAATAAACAGATTAAAACCCACATTAGGGTCATGTGTTAAACACGTGAGAACACATTTTTGAAGTATTAGCTTCAGATAGAATCAAACTCTATATATAGAATTAAATTCTATTTTTTGTATGCAAAACATATAAACACTCAAAGTAAGTAACTAAAAGCCAAACTGGCCTCACGTGTTAAACACGTGAGTGCTTATATGTAAAAGCATATAAGCACTGTAAATAAAAGTAACTAAAGGCCAAACCAGGCTCACATGTTAAACATGTGAGCACTCATATGCAAAGCATATAAGCACTAAATAAAACAGGCTGAAACCCACATCAGGGTCACATGTTAAATATATGAGAGCACCCCCTATATAGAATTAAATTTTATTCTTGGGAAAATACCTCCCTTGATCTTTCTAAAAGGGAAAGATATTCTCTGTTAACAGAGAATCGTGGGATCAAAGATCTAATGGTGATTAAAAATCATCAAATATAGAATTAAATTCTATTGGGGGAAATATCTCTCTAATCTTTCTAAATGAGAAGGATGTTTTCTATTAAACAGAAAGTTGGATTAAAGATCCAATGAGATGGGAGAATATTTTCCTATATCTTTCTAAACAAAGAAAGAAATGCTCTGTTAAATAGAGAGTCCTTGGATTAAAAATCCGATGGTGGTTAAAAATCACCGTCTGACACAATTAAATTTGGTATTTAGGAAAATATTTCCCTAATCTTGTTAAAAACAAGAAAATATATTATGTTAAATAGAAACTCTCTAGATCAAAGATCCAATGGTGGATAGAATCCCCCAAATAATCTTTGAGACCAACAAAATAGATTGGTATCTCCCAAATGAGAGATATTTTAGAACTAATCAATAAACTTGCCTCTCCTATATAAAGGACCCGAGACTTCAAGTCTCAGGGACGCACACAGAGAGGATCGACCCCCCCTAAGTTTTTGCAAACAAAAATACAAAAGTCACAAAAATAGTGAATTTAATTTTCTTCGAAGAAGAAGATCTCTTTCCTTTCAAACTCTAGGTAAAGAAAAAGAAGAGATAAAAATATCTCTTTTTACTAGTATAAACAAAAACAAGGGTTTAACCCTTCATAAAAAAAGAACTTAGTTCTTTCTCTGATTTGAGACTTGCAAAGCAAATCTCCCCACAAGTTGAGAATTTAGTTCTCATCGGGGAGATTCTGTTCTTCAAACTCAAAATCTAGGGGAAAAGAACTATGATAAAAAGAAAGAAAAAGAACATATGTTCTAAGAATTTAATTCCTCTAAAAAAAATAGGGTTTAACCCTACGTACAGAACTTAGTTCTTATAACAAATGAAGAACGCAATTTTTATATAAAAAAAAATAAGAACTTAGTTTCTTAAATAAAATTGATTGAAGATCTTCAAAGCAGAGATCTGGGTGATCATTAATGGCTAAAATGCCATTGACGGAGATTAAATCTCTGAAAGAAAAGAACTTGGCACCTCAAGTGCTTCTCACGTGAGCGCCTAAAAACAAAGAAACACAGCACCTCACGTGGAACACACGTGAGCCACGAAAACGAAGTCTGAATGCCTTACGTGCTTCCCACGTGAGCGTCCCAAAAACAAAGCAATTTAGCACCCCAAAAATAAAGCAATCACGTGAAACACACGTGAGCTACTAAAACAAAGGCTGAATGTCTCACGTGCTTTCCACATGGGCGCCCAAAAAAATAAAACTCATCGCTTCACGTGCTTCCCACGTGAGCGCTGTATAAAAGTGTTGAGCACTATAAAATTCAGTCAAAATAACTAAGTGCTTAGCACTGATTGGGCATCGTCTATGTCTCAGCGCCACACATGCTTCCCACGTGAGTGACATATCAAGTGCTTAGCATTCTATATTCAGTCAAAATGAGTAAGTGCTTAGCACTGATTGGGCATCGCCCATGTCTGAGCGCCTTACGTATTTCCCACATGAGTGCCAAAGCCACAGATAAGTGTTGGGTTACGGCAGTGCCCCGGCCATCAATCCGTGACCAAATGCGGAACAAAAATTTATAAAACTTGGCGCTACCATAACCAATTACCCGGATCTACCCATAAGCCCTAGACAACAAAACATGCAAAGAAGTTAGAATGGTTATACCGAATAGATCCGTGTCCTTCGGTCTTCAACCATCATCCCAAGCTCCTAGGGGCTTCCTTGATCAAGTTTGATCTTTTGTCTCCCTCTATCGAAGATGATCCACCCGAGTGTCTATGCAACGGTCTCCAACCTCATATCCGAGGTAACTAGGGCACTTAGATCGCTACTCAAGATACCGTAAATGAAGTAGAGAGTGATGAAGGATTAATTTGTCTCAATACACCCAAGGATTCTTAACTCATGAGAGGGTTTGGGTGGAGCTAGAGGAAGAAGAAGATGCCATGAGAATGAGGTGTTGAGAGCAACTCAAGAAAGAGAAAAAGAAATGAACAATGGCTAATCTTTTTTTATTGTGTGAGTGTGATAAGAAATAATAGAGCCATCACATAAATGTCCATGTCTCCAAAATATCTTAGTCAATAAAAAATATCTCAAGCCAATATAATCTCATAACAAACAAAAACCCTAAGTATGCTAGAATAGTAACCTTGGGTCACTAATTAGCCATACCATAAAAATGCAAAAAACACCTCATCCTCCACCTCGATAACATTGTAATCCAAAAAAGTCTAAACCATGATGAGGTGTAATCTTATAAAAGTAATCTTGTAATAAATTACAAGAATACCCTGTTAGTGTATATGCCCTAGAGGCCATTACTGTATCATACTAGTTTGTATATTACTTAATGGAAGCTTGGGATATTCACCTTGTATTGACAATCTTGCTCAAAATAGTAGTATGCTACTTGGTTTGTTTCTACTTTAATGTGTGCATGTGTTTCTTATAGCATATCGCCTTTGCACATTAGTGGAGCCCTTAGGATCTTTGCTTGATTACTAGCGTTGTGATGGCAGTCACACTCGTGGGGGCTGGGTAATCCATAAGCACATCCTTATGCAGGTCCCTAGTCGTAGGCCTATCGAGACAGGGCATCGATACTCCAGAGTAGACTAGCGTATGCGCTTCTCATCCCAGCTTGGGAGACGGTTTGTCCCACAGCCGTCAGTACATCGTACTTGAGATAGTATATGGGTGCTTGTTAGGTTACGAGTACACTGGACAGGACTCGTCGGGAACTGTTGGTTGGTATTATACCTATCGTCAGTTATCAGTTCCCAGGTGACATGAGTACAGCTTAGTCCGTTGACTTGACACTGTCACTTCGCCTCGAGTGTGTTCCCACTGTTCTTAGATTGCTACCTTACCACGGCTCAAAGGAGTCGTGCAAACAGGTAGCAGTTGGGTGCAGTCCCGAAGCACTTGGAGGCAGTGACGGTTAGACAGGATTCGTCTCTCCCGGTATTGGGGGTTGATATCGCGCTGTGTCTAGGAGAGCCATTACACAAAGTCCCTGGTCAGGGCAAGCGAGATATACTGGTAGGTTTCCAGTGTTATCTCAGGGTGTTCTGGGCTACACTCCGACACGACTTGTACCGCTATTAGGGGACTGACGTTTATCACCCCCTAGGCCCGCCATGCGATATTCTTAGACGAACTGACCGGACTGTACGGAGACTGTCACATTTAGGCTCAGTAGGAGTCCAGATGGGTTTACCTCGTCAATCTTCTTGTCGGCATCTACTTGGGGACCGTTACGTACAGCTAGTGCCGCTTGCGGTCTGTGGTTAAACTCACTGCCAGCGTAGTGTCGAGTCTTTAGAATCCCACACAGAGGGTTATTCGCCTTTAGGTAAAACGAGTAGTGGTCGCATGGTTTTGCGACGGGGTTCGTTCACATCCGCGCACTTGTGCACGTTTGGTGTCCGGACAGCTTATACTAGCGGGCTTTGGTTTAAGCCAGATCCTAGTATATGTTTTGGGATTGGTTTAATCTCATTGTATTCGTGTTCCTCGGAACACGGATACGGGTGTGTATGCACAGTTGACTGAGGCAGAGACAGAGGACTTTCATTAGGGTTAATGACCGTTGTCTTTTTCTTAACCCTAATGTTTTTATGTGAAATATGATTATTAATATTAATTAATTATAATTGTGTTATGGTTAGGGTTGTTGACCATTTGACTATGGTTGACTTGTTGACCTATGTTGACATATTGACCATCATCATTTCATATGAAAGATGCTCTTTGATTCTTGCAAAAGTAATTAATGTGAAATGATAATGGTCATTTCAAGTTAACCATCACAATTATCTTTAGTTAATTATTTAATTATCATAATTCACATATATGTGAGAAGGTTGGCATTATCTTCTCATTCTATCATTCTCATTCTCTCTCATCCTCTTCCTTTCTCTCAAAGCTCTCCCTTCTCATGAGTTGAGAACCATTAAGCTTGAGATAAAACCTTCAAAATTACTCTCTACTCTTTCTAAGGTTCTAGGTTTAGCACACCAAGCACCTTAGTTACTTCTGGTTTGAGGTAGGAGCCAAAGGTAGAGGCCCTCGGGTGGATCTTTCTTCGGCAAGAGAAGGCGACGAGGACAACCCGTTCATCCCACTCCAAGGAGCAAGAAGAGAAGGACTTCAAGACTTAGATATAACCCTTTAACCGAGTAGCTAACTCTTTTAGCTTGGTTGTTAGTTTATGTTTAGCAAAGATCCTCCTTTAGTTAGTCCATGTTGCCTAGAGTTGTAAAAATCGAATTTTTATACCGTTTCCGCCTCCCCGTAAGCACCGGGGTGGGCAACGTGGACTTACAGTGGTATCAGAGCCTACCTGAACACAAACTAGCTAGTTAGCAAAGTATCTAGAATTTCGATCGGACAAAAAACCGCAAAACACCCCATAAAATTCAAGTTTCTGCCGATTTTTATTTCTGCTCAAAAAATAATAAATCATGTACTAAAAATCGGCTCAGGCTTTTTAAAGAACAGGCAAGAAAAACGATCCTGTGAGTCGACCAACTCACCGCGGATCCGCGGCAAGAGCTTGCTCCGGCCGCGGATCCGCGACCGAGTTGACTCGGCCGTGGATCGTTTCTCCTGCAGTTTTCTTCTGCTGGTGTTTTGTGATTTTTGAGATGGTTTGTTTCTACCCAGAATTTCCAGAGAACAAGTTTGTTTTTGGGGTGGTTATAAATCCGTATTTTGATCGATTTTCTGTAGACTTTGGCTAATGGGTTGTATCTGTGATGTGATATATGTATTGAACGTCTGCTAATCGTTATACGTCGATTAGTGGGGGTTATACATATCCGTGATCTGTAATGTTGATGGTTTGTGTATATGAATTCGTTGGATTGTCACGGATGAATAGCCGGGGGGTTGTGAGATGAGAGTTTTCTTATTCTTTCAATTCATGTAATATGTAAATTGATGTAATATTATTTATATGGCCGCACAGCCGGGAAGGGGTTGTAGCCGTCATTGTATAATTTCTTTTACTGTTTTTGCTCCTAGGATAGACCCAAGGTGGGGTGCACAAATTACCGGGTATCTCAAAGTGCCGGGTGGCCTACTCACGTTGTTGAGGGAGGTTGCTTCACTTCGGATACTTGGCGGGTAGTTTGCCGCACCCGTAGGGGTCTAGGGTGGGGTTTGGCTATTCATCGCGACCGTGTAATCCGCTCTTCGTTACAGGCTCGTACGAAATGCGGATTCCTAGTATATATACAATGTGTTCATCTATGATCTGGAATGGCTATCATTGCATGTGACGAATGTATATATCTCTATATATGATATCTATTTAGGCGTTGCTTATATTTTGCATCCGCGCTAGTCCAGCCTCCGCTCTGTCGTTAGTTAAGTAACCTAACGGGTGATGACGGGACCCCGTGGCGAATGCGGATGGTATAAGCGTACGTTATATTTTCGTTGTTTTCTGCAATATTAGGATTAATTGATAGGACGCATTAAAATTAATGCAAGAAAATAAACCAAGTAAAAGTCGTTGGAATACCTTTAAAACCACTCGGTTCTTTTCAAAAAACAACTTTTAAACGCGGAGCTTGAACCACCCCTTTTGAAAGCTATCTCGTTCCTTCGATTATATCAAGTTCACTACGTTCACGGTTTCGCCAAAACCATTCGTAGCCCTCCGTCGTTTCACATGGATGGTCAATAAGTATTCAAGCTATGTTTGTTGGCCATAGTCAAGGCATAGCTATTGGGTATTCATGTGCAGCATAGATAGATGTGTTGGTTTGGGACAGTCGTACTGCCTTGTTGGCCAAAGTCAACGGTAGGTACGGGTGGGTTCAAATTAACCTGGAGAATGACGGGTAGAACTTGACATGTGACTTATGATTTGTTGGCTAAAGTCAAGGTCATAAGAGCATGGGGAAAAAATCCACATCGGGAGTTTCAAAAGAAACTGAAACTTGCTAGCGCTGCATACCATTTGGAGTGTGATGATTCTGGTAGGATTCCTTCAGTTTTGTAACGCGATGATATTTGGATCCCGATCCTACTGTGAGTATATGCTACTCCTCCGGAACTTTCTCACTTAACGATCAATGCTATAAACCAAGTAGGTGTCTAGAAAGGTGTTAGCGGGGCTACGCCCACAGGGAAAAGAGGTTATTTAATTAAGGAACTTCGCGAAAGCGTTGGAAAACCTCCCTCGATGTACCGACACTGGCCTGGCTGAACGGTTAAGCAAGAATTGTACGGTGAGAATGATCCCGACTAATTCTTCCTTTATGGTTTGAGGAGGGATTCGAGAGACAGTGGGAGCCATCCTTTTTAGACAAATTAAAAACCACTCTAAACTTGCAAGAGCATCATGCTAAAGTGTTGCTTCTCTCTCTCCTAATTGCAGCGACCAAACATCATGACTGGACTTAAGTTACTACTAGATAAAAACATAATGACAGGGCCAAACTACAAATATTGGCTCAGGAATGTCAAAATGGCAATCACTGATGACAAGTTGGGGTATCTCCTTACCACCAAAGCTCCCCCTGTCCCAGGTCCCAAATCCAGCGTCGTGGATAAGGAAATCCGTAAGACCTGGGAAATCGACTACGCGAAGGCCAAGTGCCTCGTGCTTGCCTCTATGGACAATGAATATCAGAGGAGGCACGAGAATATGGACCTCGTATCCATATTTCTCCATACAAAAGAACTGTATGGAGAGCAATCCCGTATCGCCAGATACGAAGTCTCGAAAAAGCTGTTTTCGGCGAGATTGGCCGTCGGATCATCGGTAGCGGAACACGTGCTTAAGATGATTGGCTACGTAGAGGAGCTCGCGGACCTTGGGACTACGTTGGAGAACGAGCTCTATACGGACTTGATTCTCCAGTCCCTTCCTTCCACTTACGCCCAGTTTATCCTGAACTTCAACTTACAAGAAAAAGAAGTTGAACTTTCAGAACTCCTCAACATGCTGAGGAGTGCAGAGGGCACCCTGCAGAAAGGTAGGGAAACATCCACTTTGTTTGTAGGAGGATCTTCCTCTTCTAGGTCCAAGGCAAAAGCCAAGGGAAAGAAGAAGAAAACCCCCGTCAAACCAAGGGGCGGTGTTAGTAAAGTGGATACGAAGGGAAAGGCAAAGGCAACAAAGGTAGCGGGAAAGCTTGTGGAAGGAAGAGTGCTTTTACTGTCACAAGAGTGGACACTAGAAGAAAGATTGCAGGGCTTGGAAGGCCAGAAACCAGGATCTGAAGCAAGTTGCGGCTTCAGCTTCAGGTGTGTATGTTATTGAAAACTGTCTATCAATAAACTCTACTTCCTGGGTATTGGATACCGGGTCAGGATCTCATATCTGTAATTCCTTCCAGGCATTGAGAAAGCGTAGGTTTTTGAAGGCAGGTGATATGACCCTCAAAGTTGCAAACGGAGCTAGCATGGATGCTGAGGCCGTGGGGGACTATCACCTGGGAATGTCAGATGGACATGTTTTGGTTTTACGTAATTGTTATTTTGTACCCAATGCAACCTGTAATATCATTTCTGTATCTTTAATATCTAAAGAAGGTTATGAATTTGCATTTGTAAGTAATGTTGTAAACATTCACCTTAATCAAATTCTGATTGGGTCAGGTATATTAAGCAATGGTATATACGTATTAAACCAACCACAGATTTTCAATGTCCAGAATACACACAAAAGAAAGTCTCCGGAAATAAATCAGGCTTTCTTATGGCATTGTAGACTGGGTCACATAAATGAGAGAAGGTTGACGAAGTTACATACAGAAGGATATTTGGATCCGTTCGAATATCAATCATATGCAACTTGTCAATCCTGTCTCAAACGAAAGATGACAAAGACTCCATTCACTGGACACGGAGTAAGAGCGAGCGAGCTCTTGGGAGTCATACACAGCGACGTGTGCGGTCCAATGTCTACGCATGCACGAAGCGGTTATTCTTACTTCATTACTTTTACGGATGACTTTTAAAGGTACGGATATGTCTTCTTAATGAAACATAAATCCGAAGCCTTTGGAAAATTCCAGGAATATAAGAATGAAGTAGAAAACAAACAGGCAAAAATATCAAGACACTGAGATCTGATCGAGGTGGTGAATACTTGAGTGCCGAGTTCCTGGATTACTTAAAAGAGAATGGAATTCTCTCTCAGCTTACTCCTCCATACACTCCGCAACATAACGGTGTATCGGAGAGACGGAACCGCACCCTATTGGATATGGTACGTTCCATGATGAGTAATGCTGAGTTACCGCGATAATTCTGGGGATATGCACTAGAATCAGCTGCATACCTTTTGAACCGAGTTCCAACTAAGACTGTGCCTACTACACCATATCAGATGTGGTGTGGGAAGAAACCATATCTTAATCACATTAAGACATGGGGATGCCCAGCTTTTGTCATAAAGCAGCATGCGGACAAACTCAAGGCACGCTCAGTACAGTGCAAGTTTGTTGGATATCCAAAGAACTCCAAGGGATATTTCTTCTATTGCGAAGAGGAACAAAAGGTTTTTGTTTCTCGTCATGCCCACTTCTTGGAAACTGAGTTTTTGGAAAATCAGATAAGTGGGAGCACAATAGAACCGGAAGAAATTCCAGAACCACGAGCTATTACTGAAAGCTTAGTAGAACTAGAGGGTTCGAAAGATCAGGACATTCCTGCGCCGCTCCGCAGGAGTAGTAGGCAGTCTTATCCGCCCGAGAGATACTACGGTTTTCTCATAGACGGTGATAGAGAGAATTGCATCATTGATAGTGATGAGCCGACTAGCTTCCAGCAGGCCATTCAGAGCGTTGACTCGGTAAAATGGCTGGATGCAATGCGGACCGAAATGGAGTCCATGTACACCAACAAAGTATGGACGTTGGACGTTGCTCCAGATGGGGTAAAACCCGTAGGATGCAAGTGGATCTTCAAAAGGAAGATTGGTGTAGATGGACAGGTTGAGACCAATAAAGCTAGACTTGTTGCAAAGGGTTTTCGTCAAAGACCTGGTTTGGACTATGACGAAACCTTTTCTCAAGTAGCTATGCTGAAATCCATTCGGATCCTTCTTGCCATTGCTGCCTTCCACGATTATGAGATTTGGCAGATGGACGTAAAGACCGCTTTTCTAAATGGAAATTTAGAGGAGTGTGTCTATATGGACCAGCCAGAGGGTTTCATTCAGAGTGGGAGCAGCGGAAAGGTGTGCAAGTTGCTTAAGTCCATCTATGGACTAAACCAGGCATCGCGGAGTTGGAACATCTGTTTTGATGAGACGGTCAAAGAATTTGGCTTTATCAAAAATCCAGATGAACCATGCATCTATAGTAGATTTGTAGCAAGAACTGTAGTATTCCTCGTTCTATACGTGGATGACATTCTCTTGATAGGAAATGACATTCCTATGCTACAATCTGTCAAAGGGTTCTTGTCACACAGGTTCTCCATGAAAGACCTGGGTGATGCCTCTTACATTCTGGGGATCCGGATCTATCGTGACAAATCCAAGAGGATATTAGGACTTTCACAGTCCAGGTACATCGACACCATACTGAAAAGATTCAGTATGGAAGATTCCAAGCGCGGTAATCTACCGGCTTGTCACGGGATCACCCTCTCTAAAGAGATGTCTCCCAAGACTGATTTGGAAAGGTATCGCATGTCTGTTATACCCTACGCTTCTGCGGTAGGCTCCATAATGTATGCGATGTTGTGTACCAGACCGGATGTAGCTTATGCACTGAGTGTGGTAAGCCGGTATCAGTCAAACCCTGGGGAGAAACACTGGATAGCGGTAAAGAACATTCTCAAGTACCTGAGAAGGACTAAGGAGATGTTCTTGGTATATGGCGGAAAAGACCTCCAGATCAAGGCCTTTGCTGACTCTAGCTTCCAGAGTGACAAGGATGATTCCAAGTCCATGTCGGGTTATGTCTTTACCCTCTATGGAGGGGCGGTGTGTTGGAAGAGTTCCAAACAAGAAACCGTTGCTGACTCGACGATGGAAGCGGAATATATCGCTGCTGCAGATGCCGCAAAAGAAGCCATCTGGATAAGGAAGTTCTTGACAGAACTTCAGGTGGTTCCGTCCATTGTCGATCCAATACCTCTGTATTGCGACAACAACGGGGCTATAGCTTTAGCGAAGGAACCCAGGTCCCATCAGAAGTCCAGACACATCTTGAGGCAGTATCACCTAATCAGGGAGATCGTGGGTCGCCAGGAGATCGAAGTTCGGAAAGTTGCTATGGAAGATAACACTGCTGATCCATTCACGAAGGCCTTACCGCAGACTCAGTTCGAGCGGCTGATCGAGATGATAGGTCTTCGATACGCCGGTACATGGCCTTAGTATAAGTGGGAGATTGTTAGTGTATATGCCCTAGAGGCCATTACTGTATCATACTAGTTTGTATATTACTTAATGAAAGCTTGGGATATTCACCTTGTATTGACAATCTTGCTCAAAATAGTAGTATGCTACTTGGTTTGTTTCTACTTTAATGTGTGCATGTGTTTCTTATAGCATATCGCCTTTACACATTAGTGGAGCCCTTAGGATCTTTGCTTGATTACCAGCGTTGTGATGGCAGTCACACTCGTGGGGGCTGGGTAATCCACAAGCACATCCTTATGCAGGTCCCTAGTCGTAGGACTATCGAGACAGGGCATCGATACTCCAGATTAGACTAGCGTATGCGCTTCTCATCCCAGCTTAGGAGACGGTCTGTCCCACAGCCATCAGTACGTCGTACTTGAGATAGTATGCGGGTGCTCGTTAGGTTACGAGTGCACTGGACAGGATTCGTCGGGAACTGTTGGTTGGTATTATACCTATCGTCAGTTATCAGTTCCCAGGTGACATGAGTACAGCTTAGTCCGTTGACTTGACACTGTCACTTTGCCTCGAGTGTGTTCCTACTGTTCTTAGAATGCTACCCTACCACGGCTCAAAGGAGTCGTGCAAACAGGTAGCAGTTGGGTGCAGTCCCGAAGCACTTGGAGGCAGTGCTGGTTAGACAGGATTTGTCTCTTCCGGTATTAGGGGTTGATATCGCGCTGTGTCTTGGAGAGCCATTACACAAAGTCCCTGGCCAGGGCAAGCGAGATATACTGGTAGGTTTCCAGTGTTATCTCAGGGTGTTCTGGGCTACACTCCGACACGACTTGTACCGCTATTAGGGGACTGACGTTTACCGCCCCCTTAGGCCTGCCATGCGATATTCTTAGACGAACAGACCGGACTGTACAGAGACTGTCACATTCAGGCTCAGTAGGAGTTCAGATGGGTTTACCTCGTCAGTCTTCTTGTCGGCATCTACCTGGGGACCGTTATGTACAGCTAATGCCGCTTGCGGTCTATGGTTAAACCCACTACCAGCATAGTGTCGAGTGTTTAGAGTCCTACATAGAGGGTTATTCTCCTTTAGGCAAAACGAGTAGTGGTCGCATGGTTTTGCGACGGGGTTCGTTGACATCCGCGCACTTGTGCACGTTTGGTGTCCGTACAGCTTATTCTAGCGGGCTTTGGTTTAAGCCAGATCCTAGTATATGTTTTGGGATTGGTTTTATCTCATTGTATTCGTGTTTCTCGGAACACGGATACGGGTGTGTATGCACAGTTGACTGAGGCAGAGGCAGAGGACTTTCATTAGGGTTAATGACTGTTGTCTTTTTCTTAACCCTAAAGTTTATATGTGAAATATGATTATTAATATTAATTAATTATAATTATATTATGGTTAGGGTTGTTGACCATTTGACTATGGTTGACTTGTTGACCTATGTTGACATATTGACCATCATCATTTCATATGAAAGATGCTCTTTGATTCTTGCAAAACTAATTAATATGAAATGATAATGGTCATTTCAAGTTAACCATCACAATTATCTTTAGTTAATTATTTAATTATCATAATTCACATATATGTGAGAAGGTTGGCATTATCTTCTCATTCTATCATTCTCATTCTCTCTCATCCTCTTCCTCTCTCTCAAAGCTCTCCCCTCTCATGAGTTGAGAACCATTAAGCTTGAGATAAAACCTTCAAAATCACTCTCTACTCTTTCTAAGGTTCTAGGTTTAGCACACCAAGCACCTTAGTTACTTCTAGTTTGAGGTAGGAGCCAAAGGTAGAGGCCCTCGGGTGGATCTTTCTCCGGCAAGAGAAGGCGACGAGGACAACCCGTTCATCCCACTCCAAGGAGCAAGAAGAGTAGGACTTCAAGACTTAGGTATAACCCTTTAACCGAGTAGCTAACTCTTTTAGCTTGGTTGTTAGTTTATGTTTAGCAAAGATCCTCCTTTAGTTAGTCCATGTTTCCTAGAGTTGTAAAAATCGAATTTTTATACCGTTTCAGCCTCCCCGTAAGCACCGGGGTGGGCAACGTGGACTTACATACCCATCAACCGTATATACATACCCGCATCCGTATGCCGAAGAATACGAATACAAAGAGACGAAAATAATCAAACAAATATAATCCTAGGATCCGGTTTAAACCAAAGCCCACTAGTATTATCAGTCCGAACATCATGCGTGCATAAGTACACGTATGTAATCGAACCCTACTGTAAAACCATACGGTCTCTACATCGTTTCGCTCGAAGTAGGGAAACCCTCTGCATGGAACTCAAAAGACTCGTCAATAGTAGCGGGTTCAACCATAAGCACGTTAGCGGCACTAGCTGTACATAACGGCTAGCCAGGTATTGAGCAAAAGGGAGGCCGACGAGCAAACGCATCCTAAAACCCCTACAGAGCCTAACAGTGACAATATCCGTACAGTCCGGTGAGTTCGTCTATGAGTATCGCATATCGAGTTTAGGGGGTGGATAAAGTCAGACCCCTAATAACATGACATTTAGTGTCGGTATGAAGCCCATCACCACCTGAGAAACTACCGATCCTAGATCAGTAATTCTCGCCTACCTTGGCCAAGGATTTCTGGCGATGGCCACCCGTGCACAACCGTGACATCAACCCTCAATACCGGGAGAGAAGAATCCCCCGACGATCCGCTCACTGCCTCCATATGGCTCGGGGCTGTACCCAACTAGAACTTGTTTGCACGACTCCTTTGAGCCGTGGTAGGGTAGTAATCAAAGCACAGTGGGAACTCACACGAGACAAATGACGATCTCAGGTCGATAATCTCAGGTCGATAGACTAACCTTTACACATGTCACCAGAGAACTGCTATCTGAAAATAGGTATAATACTAACTAGCATGTTCCCGGCGAGTCTGTCCGGTGTACTCATAACCCAATGAGCACCTGTATATATCTTAGGTGAACAAACTAACACCAATGGCTTGTGAGACTGGCCACCGCCCCTCGTCGGGGTTTCGATCAGTATACACTAGTCTACCCTGGAATACCGTTGCCCAGTCTCGAAACTCCCTTGACTAGGGACATTTAAGGATGTGCTTATAGACCACTCAGCTCCCACGTATATGATCACCATCATGCTGCTGGTAGTCAAGTAAGAATCCTATGGGCTCTATCAACATATAATAGGGATCTGTAATGCCACCTAATGCTGTACATGATGATAATGACAAAGCAGATAGTATACTATCATCTCAATTAAGACTGTTCTACCGGTATAGGTCCTCCTTCAATCATCATAATCACCTGCCTGCGACTATGATAATTTCCTTGAGGGCACTATAGCCAACAATCTCCCACTTGCACTTAAGGCTAATTATTGCAATATCGCATACTCACAGCCCGTGTGATACCAAACACCCAACTCCTCTACTAATCAGTTTTACAAAGCTCGTTTGTGAAACTATTGCGTTCGAGAAATAGCCTCAGTGAGTGGATCCGCTCCAATGTTTCTTTCTGTATCTCTTTATATCTCAACTTCGTGGAGAAAGCTATCTCCCGAAATGAACAATAACTGTCTTAGAATAAGTCTGGATATCTGATGGGACCCAGTTCACAAATGAACTCCAAATCCAGCAAACTTCTTAGACTGTATTGTCTAAAGAGTTTAATCAGTATCCAGCGCCATACCTTTCTCAGTATCCGCTTGGACCACCTGTCCAAACTTCTGCCCCCTCAGAAGAGGGAAAACTATAACTCTGACAGTAACTCCGTCATCCAGGTCACATTAGAAGCCTGGAATGATAACCGTCTCCCGAAGGAGGCTGCCATTACCATATCCCTAGAACATCCACTTATGTTCATAAACTGCTTCTGGACATTTCTTCAGGATTGGATTAATATAAACTTATTGCTGCTAGTGGAAAAACAACATATGGTGTGGTATTTGACATCTCATGATTGACTCAATTGCCTAAGAAAGTGATATGCCAATCATGCACATCCCTCTCCCTTTTAGTCTATAAGACACCTTTAGAGAAGGTGACTCAATCACCTGCAGGTACACCACTATGCCAGGAGTCTTCCATTCTAAAACACCTTTAGAATAGTGTCAAAGTACCCAGATTAAGAAACTACCCAAATCTAGATCTAAAACCATAGATCTAGTTATCAGAATGCCTAATATATTATCCATATCCAATGTGGAGAAACCACTGTGTGACAACTATAGTATAACCGATCGTAGTATAGGAATTTCACTTCCTATAAAGTGCATGCCATCCAAATACCAGGACATCACACCCTACTACTTTCTTAACAGATCCATCTCCTATTCTGATGAAGTCAAAGCATATGACTGTCACATCAAAAATAGATGATCTATCTCCGCTATACCTGCTTTAGTCTATAAATAGACACAAGCTACTTGTCCACTATGTTTCCGATGCTCCCACTGACTATAATAACCTTCTGGCAGAGTCATATACACGTGCACTTTTAAAGCTAGTTTAGAACGACACTATACCCATCCTCCTGCCAAGTCTTATAGTTTAGAACAGCAGTAATGGCAAGTCTAGTTAAACAAGAACCTTCCTGTCACCGTTTCTGAGAAGACCGAAGTACCTCTTGGGTGTCTGAGGTTGCCCACCATATCTGCGGAGTGGAAAATGGAATGTCAAACCCGATTGAATCTTTATGTTCTATTAAATTTTCAGTAATCATTTGTGGTTCTGGAATCACTTCCAGTTCTACCATACTCCTACTACTGTTTTCTAAAAAAGTCCATTTTGCTAAAACTATGGCGAGTCAAGAAAAATATCACTATTGATCTTCTAGATGGTAGAAAATTACCCCTCGTCATAGCCTGGGATAACCCATAAACTCCTATTACTGAAACGTGCCTTGAGTATGTCCAAAGTCTGGTTTTAAGCATAAGATGGACAACTCCATATACCTTAACATCGTTAAGATATTGTCACGATCCGAAGGTACGGAACGTGGCCGGCACTTAAATTACGAAGCGTCTAGAGACGCGGCGTAATCTAAGTAAGCCGAAGCCCAGAAATCTAAACCATTTAAAAGAAGAAGTAAAGAAAAACATGTTTAAAAGTAACTTCAAATTTCTTAAAAATTTCGGCAGAGTCTCTTTTGTAAAAACTGGCCCCAAACGGGTATAAATGAGAATATATACATAAGCTACAATAAAAAGGCATCCCCAAGCGGGAGCTAGCTCTTTGCCAATTGGCGGTCACAACCACACAATGCACTATAATATACAACGCCGAAGGGCGAGGCATGAAACTCAAAAGAAAACCAAAATAAGACAAGCGCGACTCTAAGGTCGAAATAAAAACAACTGGTCTACTAAATTATCAAGTAATACAAGTCTGGTTGATGGAGCTTACTAGATACAAATGAAATAATAAAAGTACAACGGTGGTCCTGATACAAGTGAACCAACCTACCAAGCAAATCACCATGAATGAATGAAGTGCCAGCAAGCTGCCAAGGAAACCTGTACATTAAAACCTGTAAGAAAATTTGGCACAACGGGGGTGAGTTGCCAACTCGTGAGTAGAAGAAATATGTGAGTAGAAATCGCATGCACGACGATCTCCTAGGTCATAATAATATACTTAATATAACACTAGTCATCTAGTAGTGGCGGGGTATTAATTTATGCGTAAGTGCAATGCTCAGTGCTCGTGTCAGTGCCTCAAGTAGTAACATGTCATGTGTATGAGTATGCATGCACCATGAATGTAAAACAATCAACCATGAAATATGGATATATCTGTATAAGAAATCTTTAATCTTTATCATAGTAAAATTTGTATGGTAATCCGAAACATCATCAATAAAATCCATGTAAATCCGTGTCAAGCATCGACACAAAACATGTAAATCTCAAAGTCTCAATACCTCATAGTCTCAATATCTTATAGTCTCAATATCTCGGGCTCCGTCAGTCCGGATCAGCCCAAATCATCAAATCTCATGACAACGGTCGGTATCCTCCGGATATCCGCCGCGCCAGACATCACCGGTAGGTAGTCTTCCCCTGCCAGGCTCATCGTCTACAACTCGATCTTCTTGCCCCGGGGTACCATACCGGGCCCACTATGTACCCGAGACGGTTCATCCACTCCTCGAATCGGGTCTCAAAATCCAACAGAAAACATGAAATCTCATGGTGGACGACACATACATCACAAGAAAACCGCAACTTGTATTTTAAAATGAGAGGGAGAGAGAGATAGAAGTTTTTATATATATTCTTGCGGTTTTCCCCAAAATCCAGAAATCTCATAGAAATCCAAAATCCCAAAATCATGAGTAAGTAATAATGAGTATCGGCATAAGCCCCACAATACTGCATGATAATATGAAAATGTGGATGCATGAAGTGTCTAAGTAATGAATGCAATGTCTAAACTAGTACATGAGAGTAGTCACACAATATTATATTGGACTAGCATTTAGCTGATATATCAATAAAAAGATAATTTGTTCTAAATGTACGTGGCATGGCAATTACCGATAATGATGTGTGTGAGCCGGCAAATAAGTGTACATGGAATATGCGCATCATCGGTAATGGTGCTGGTGTCCTAACAGGCAGAGCTTCATATTAGCTAAAGAACATATGTATGAATATGCGATGCGATGAACACAATATGAATATAACGGTGAAAATGTAATAACGCACAACTAGAAAATACATACTGATTACGAGTCATACGGTTTGTTGTTTTGAAGAAGCACGAATCGTGGTTTTTAGAAAATTAGGGCTACGGGGTTTTTAAGAAAAGATATGTCTTTTGAAAAATCCGTAGTATCCCTCATGCTGTCTTTAAAAATGCGCACGATTCGTTAGTTTTTAAAATCAATATGACTCGAGCCTAAACTAAAATCTACCTAACCAACTAAGGAACTAACTAAAGACACTAGTCGAAAGGTAAGAATAATCCTCCTAAAATCTGAGTCGGTATCTCTAATAGTCGGCGATCCAGCCTCAATAGTGTCACGTACGTAGTACAGCTTGCTCGAATCAAGAATGCGGATCAGTCATCACATCTATGCCTCGAACGGTAAAATCTATCGTACGGCATCCCAAAATCGGGTACAGGTCAACTATCACATATATACATCATCATTCGTATAGTATCGTCATCAAACAATATCATGATCAAGGGTACAGTACTATAATTGCATACATCGCAATATCATCAACATATATTATCGTCTGTGTAAATATCCATCGTCAATTAATCCACTAAAATATCATATCATATATCATATCATGATTAAGTCACATATTACAATCCGGGTTCTATTCTAGAGTCTCGTACATTCCAATGTCATCAACACATATTATCGTTTGTATAAATATATTTTATATAATCTCATTATCCAACGATCTGCTACTATCATAACACATCTCATGTCATAACTCGATCATATATCCAATAAATCACGGCATCAAGCCTAGTCATATCGACTCATCCCCATGTATCATATAACCTTCTCATATCACATGTGTATATATATATATATATATATATATATATATATATATATATATATATATATATATATATATATATACCTACACGCCTTCCTCTACACACACACCCCCCCCAAGTCAAGTTTATGTGTGTGCGTGCGTGTGTGTGTGTGTGTGTCTACATGAAACCTACGAATTTCTTCCAAGGCAGTCATCATCTGGTTAAGTCCTTCTAAATCAGTTTAGTCCAACCTAAAGTCTTCAATAGGACCCTACTCGCCAAGAATCTAAGGTCATGTCCGACTTCCTAATAACAGTATGTAATATCCATATTCTATGTTTGCGGGGGTGCTATACGCCATCCACTCGACTTCCCCCGTAGATATACATCTTCTCACCTGGTCCATGTCTGCCGAAGTCGATGCCGCCATCCTCTTCTTCATCGTCCGAAGTCCACGTGAGAGGTACCTATATGTAAACATATATGTATATCGTAAACCGAATCGCGGATAAAACCAAAACGGCGCACGAAACGCGCATAGGTTAAAACCTATGACCCGCTCATGCAAAATAACCAAATAACCCTCGACATCGGCATACAAACACCGATTGATCGAGAAAAACCCAAACACACCAATCATGGTTTCATAATTCACTAATTATAATATGAAATAGATAGCAACTCATCAAAACCTCAAAACAAATCAAATCGATTTATTTCCGAAAACCTAGAAAGCCTCAAATAACCGTTTTAATTCGAAACTTGATGTTTTAACGAAACTAATGGCCATAATATTCACTAAATATCATAACTAAGTCATACAAATCATTACTATATTTTTATCACACTAATTTGTATAAATCTAAAAATTCTAGTTTGCAAATTTATCCAATTTTAACATCTTTAAAGCAAAAATTCACAAATCATCAACTAAACTAAGTTTTGCATGATCTAAGTTGCTAAACAATAAACTAAAATGTTGATAATATCATGAAAACCATAATTATATTTTAATCTCAATTATTTAATCAATTTCTAAAACCTAGTTAGCAAAATTAGCATATTTATCACAATTTCCAACTAACAATTTGAAACTAGTAACTAGATTTGCTTTTACATTCAATTAACGTGTTAATCTACCCATTAACACCATAACCTAATGATAAAAACCCAAATTAGAATTTTTTCTCACCAATATATATATATATATTATAAAAACCTAGTTAGCAAAAATCCTAATTAGGACAATTTAAATGCAACAATTAACAAATTTGTTACTAGATTAGGTTTTGCATTATTTAACATGTTAAACTAAACCATGTAATTATAAACAATTTATAAAAACCCTAACTTGATTTACAAACCCTTTTCTTGAATTTTAAATCTTAAAATTAAACCCATGATTAAACTCCTAATTAGGCCAGATTAAAGTAATTTAACAACAATTTAAACATAGGTTAAGATTATACCTCCAAGTTTAGAAATCTAGATTGCAACCTAGCCACCCCAACATGCTCTCTTGCTCCCAAAATCCATGCTATATTGGTCAAGGAATAATGGGTAGTATTTAAATTAGGAGATTAATGAAGTTTTTATATGGATTTTTGAGGCAAAAATGATGAATTTTTGAGAGAAAATGAGAGGGGGGAAAATGAGGGCAACCCAAGGTGATTTCGACCATGGGGAGAAAGAGTGAGGGGAGAGAGAAAATGAGTGTGGAATGGTGTAGAAAGTTCTTTAATTAAACATCTCCTTTAAGTCTTTTCACTAATTTAATTTATTTTATTTATTTTCTTAATTGTTTCATGCTAGAATCTACTAGAATAATGAAGACATATTAAGAAAAGAATGAGCATGCTAAAAACTTGTTTTAATTTGTCATGGTTCACTTTGTAAAATTAACCCATTTCTAATTTGTAATTTGCACTAATTTAATGTATAATTAAAGCTTATGTTAATATTTGAATTTAATTAATTAAGGAAAAATATTTAAGTAAACTAATAATTTATAAGTCACTAAATAAACACCATTTACTAGTAATTATATAGTTAAAATAGGTGTATTTAAATCTATATTGAAAAATAACTGTAGTTGAGTTTTACGGAAAATACGGTTTATTTTATCGATTATCAGAAAATTCACCTAAAGGATTTTATTTATCTATGTATTTATTTATTTATTTTTAAAACGTTACAGATATGAACCATTCTATATACAATATAGAAATAGAGACACTAAGTTAATTGGAACCAGATTCAAATCATGCAGCTGTCTCCAGTGTATGTCAGCTAAGTGGAATGAATCCAAGCAGTATTACTCATCTAGGAGTGCATCAACATATGAGTAACTTGAAAGAGAAGCAAGTTCTCAAAACCATTACTATCAACGGAATACTAAACAGAAGTATCTACATTTTTGATCACTTTGAAGAATCCTGATGCTTGCAACATATGGTTCTCTACTTTTTTCTTATACCTATAACTTCTCAAAACTTGGACCTTGAATTTCAACAAAATACATGTCTAAAACTGAAGAAGTCAAAAGTAAACAGAATATAGTACGAGTACCAACTCCTTTGTCCTAATGGACACTGGAAAACATACAATACTTTGTATAAGTCCCCTGAGTTCAATAACTCAAACCCTGTGCGTCGTAGGTTGAAAACTGTATTATGGTTAAGAAGAATTACACCGTTGTTGAATGCTCCTTACCTAACCATCAACTGATATAGGTAAATGTCATAGACATAATTTCAAAAAGTTATATCTCACTTTATAAAATAAATGTACAGATATATCAGTTTGAAACTGGTGCATAACTACAGATATTCAAAACCAAATATTTGCCATCCGGCAAAAACCCAGGTGATTTCCTCAAATATCACCAATTACAACGAAATCCAATATAATCACCTAATTCCCAATATCTTACTCCCACTCATCATCTGTAATACTATACAGATGTGAGAATCAAGTCTGGTAAATACATACCCTGGGGTAAGAATCTAATTGGGAAATCAGTTTTCAATTAACACTGCACAGTGAAACTGAAACATGAAAAATGTTTCGAAGGGGTATTCGGGTATTTCTAGTAATGCCTCTTCCAATATCCAGATTCATGACAGTAACCGTATATTTCCTTGTCATCTCTCCAATCCCTTTATTTGTCTTTATTCATTACCTTCTGTATACCACACTTAGGCTAATTGATTTTCTTGCTTCCCTACCTATCGGCACCAGACTAAGGTTTAGAAGAAGACTATCCAATAAGCGTAATAGGTGTACCCTCCTAATCCTAGGAGCCTTCGCAACCTGAGAGAAGGTAAAGGGAAAAGACAACTGAATAATCCTTATTCTATTTCTCTTGAACCAGAATCCATCCTCGAACTGGAACAAGTTCCTTCGAGTTCGTATGTTACTATACGATAGATTATCCAATAAATATGGATCTTCATAGTGATAGGGGGTGTTCTGGAGAAATTCAAAGGTGAAGTAGGAGTGGCGATGATATACACGGTTTCGTCGTGAATGATAGCAGTCGCAATTTACTTTGCCCTCTTTCTAATCCCTTTATTTGTCTTTACTTATTATCTTTTGTACACCACACTTAGTCTAATTGGTTTTCTTCCTTCCCTACCTTTCGGCATCAGCCTATAGTTTGGAAGAAGATTATCCAATAAGCGTAATAGGTGTACTCTCCTAATACCAGGAGCTTACATAACCTGAGAGAAGGTAAAGGGAAAAGACAACTGAATAGTTCTATTCAATTTCTCTAGAACCGAAAACCATCCTCGAATCTGAAACAAGTTTCTTCGAGTTCGTATGTAATTATACGATGGTCATATCTAATAAATGTGGATCTTTGTAGTGATACGGAATGTTCCGGAGAAATGCAAAGGGTAAAAGTAGGAGTGACAATGATACATGCAACTATGACAATCCAAAAGCCGTGTGTTTTAAGAAGGTTCGATTAACTTGGTTCATGAGTTTTAGTCTAGGGTCAGGCCACGGTCGCTGCCAAAGAGAGAGAGAGAAAAGAAACACTCAGCGTGCACTCTAACCTGGATTAGAATGGTTAATCACTTTATCTAATCCGGATGGCTCCCATTGTTTCTTCGAATCCTCCCCCAAACCTAAAGGAGAATTAGTCGGGATCATTTAAAATCACCCGAGGAGTAAACCAACTCATCAGTGGGAATCGGGATTCAGCTATCATCGTATGATAACTTGATGGAAGCCACTCAAGTTATCACACTCCAGAAGGTATGCACATGCCTAGCAAGTTTCAGTTTCTTTAGAAACTCCCGATATGATTTTTACCCCATGCTTTTATGACTTTGACTAAGGCCAACAAATCATAAGTCACATGTCAAGTTTTACCCGTCATTGTCCAGGTTAATTTGAACCCACCCGTACTCATCCTTGACTAAGGCCAACAAGATTGTACGACTGTCCCAAACCAACGCATCTATCTATACAACAGAAAAGTAACAAATAGTTACCATACACTATGCCTTGACTAAGGCCAACAAACATAGCATGAATACTAAGTGCTACCCGTCTGAAATGACGGAGGGCTACGAATGGTTTTTGGCGAAAAACTTTTAACGTAATGAACTTGATATCGTTGAAGGAACCAGATAGTTTTACAAATATATAGTGGTGAAAACTTTTGCTAAAGAGGTCACTCCCGGTAAAGGGGTCTCGGCTCTTTCTTCGTCGAATGAGGTGCAGGATATTCTCAACTGAATATCATGATGCAAAGCAAAAAGTAATCGAATATAGTGAAGTTATTACCCTGGCGCAAACTTCTGCCCAAGAGGTCACTCCCGGTGAAGAGATCTCGGCTCTTTCCTCATCGAATGAGGTGATGGATATTCATAACTGAATATCGCTGTGCAAAACAAAAGAAAATGTCTTAGTAATAACAACTTTTGAAAATTTGTTCCAACACATCAAATAGGTTTGTTTGCCTTGCATTGATTAGAATCAACGCAGTCCCATCAGTTAACATATCATACCACATAAAAAAGGAATGAAAAATAAAATGTACATATATACCATCCGCATTCGCCACTGGGTCCCGTCATTACCCGTTAGGTTACTTAACTAATGACAGATCGGGGAATGGACTAGTGCGGGTGCAAAACATATACAATATCTAATAGTATATATATAAATATATATATAACAATCGTCCCAGGCATGATATATGCAACATCACAGAATATCGATATGCATCACAGAACAAAAGGATAATCTGGGAGTCCCGGGTTTCCTTTGAACCGCAAGTGAAACCAGACGTTTCCCTGGTCGTGTGGATAGCCTGTGCAATGAAAACCTAGACCCCTATGAGCACGGAAAGTTACCCGCCAATCCCAGAAGTGAGGCAACCCCAATCAATAACGTGAATGGGCCACCCGGCACTTCACGGAATCCGGTAACTTGAGCACCCCTCCTTGGGTCAACCTGTACCCCGTACGAGTGCGGCGAATAGCCCGCCAATTCTAGAGTGAGGCCCCCTCCGTCTCAACGCCATGAAATGCGGGACCGTTGCCCTCTAGAACCCGGCTAACCGTGCACTCCACCGCGGGGTAATCCTAGTACAGAAAAGAAAAGAATATGTACAACGGTGACATCGACCACAACCCGGTCGTGCCCCAAACAAATAACATACAAACTGGCGGTGACGACAATCCACATGTCGGACGCTCGCCCCAAAATATCAAATGTACAAATAAATCCAAACTGTACTACCATTGCACCCAAGCTATCCACTACGACGATCCCGTCACAACTACAGCACAACACAGAACATCAATGTGAATGTCACGTTCGCAAACCCATTTAAAAGAGCATATAGCAGTTAGACGAGTTGTACCGCTCTAATGATATTCACGGTTGCAGATAGTAATTTATGTACTGAAAACTATGACATTAGAATTCCGCATGCAATTAGCAAACAAACCAATTTCCAAAACCATGAAAAAGAACAGGGAGCTAAAGTTCCAAAAACCGACCGTTTAAAACCAATTCGGAAGTCCGAATCAAAACAAAACGCTCCCGAACCTTCACGGGGAGTTAGAGAACGAAATTAACTTCGAGTCGGGGGGCCTATAGGGGGTACTCTACCCCTGAGGCCACTACAAGGTGGTCAGGAGGTGAGGCAGACCCGAAACTGCCCAAGGTGGGGGCAGTTTCGGGTCCCCACTGCCAAGACCACCTTGTGGTGGTATTGGGGAGTGGGCCCAGCTATTCGGTCCCCCCAGGGGTTCCCCGAGGTGCCCATGCACCATCCCATGGCTTCTCAGTTCAAACCGTGAGCCCGCGGGGTGTCCAAACATCTCAAACATTCAGTTTTCGGAACTGTTTTTGTCGGCAGTTTTTGCACGACAAAAACGGCGGATTTTTTATGTCGCAATGAGTTAGATAAGGCTTATGGAGTGTCTCTGATACCATGTTAGGTTACGGCAGTGCTCCAGCCATCAATCCGTGACCAAATACGAAACAAAAATTTATAAAACTTGACGCTACCACAACCAATTATCCTGATCTACCCAAAAGCCCTAGACAACAAAATATGCAAAGAAATTAGAATGGTTATATCGAATAGATCCATGTTATTCGGTCTTCAACCATCATCCCAAGCTCCTAGGGGCTTCTTTGATCAAGCTTGATCTCCGGTCTCTCTCCATCGAAGATGATCCACATGAGAGTCTATGCAACGAGCTCCAACCTTATATCCGCGGTAACTAGGGCACCTAGATCGCTACTCTAGATACCGTAGATGAAGTAGAGAGTGATGAAGGATTAATTTGTCTTAAGACACCCAAGGATTCTCAACTCATGAGAGGGTTTGGGTGGAGCTTGAGGAAGAAGAAGATGCCATGAGAATGAGGTGTTGAGAGCAACTGGAGAAAGAAAAAAGAAATGAGTAATGGTTAATCTTTTTTTTTTGTTTGTTGTGTGAGCGTGATAAGAAATAATGGATCCATCACATAAATGTCCATGTCTCCAAAATATCTTAGTCAACAAAAAATATCTCAAGTCAACATAATCTCACAACAAACAAAAACCCTAAGTATGCTAGAATAGTAACCTTGGGTCACTAATTAGCCATGCCATAAGAATGCAATAAACACCTCATCCTCTACCTCAATAATCTTTTAATCCAAAAATGTCTAAACCATGATAAGGTGTAATCTTCTAAAAGTAATCTTTTAATAAATTATTAGAATACCCCTCAACCGTATATACATACCCGTATCTGTATTCCGAAGAATACGAATACAAAGAGACGAAAATAATCCAACAAATATAATACTAGGATCCGGCTTAAACCAAAGCCCACTAGTATTATCCGTCTAAACATCATGCGTGCATAAGTATACGTATGTGATCGAACCCTGCCGTAAAACCATACGGCCTCTATATCGTTTTGCCCGAAGCAGGGAAACCCTCTGTGTGGGACTCTAAAGACTCGTCAATACGCTGGCAGTGGGTTCAACCACAAGCACGTCAGCGGCACTAGTTGTACATAATGGCTACCCAGGTATTGAGCGAAAGCGAGGCCAACGAGCAAACTCATCCTGAAACCGCTACTGAGCCTGACAGTGACAATATCCGTACAGTCCGGTGCGTTCGTCTATGAGTATCGCATATCGAGTTTAGGGGGATGGATAAAGTCAGACCCCTTAATAATGCGACATTTAGTGTCGGTATGAAGCCCATCACCACCTGAGAAACTACCGATCCTAGATCAGTAATTCTCGACTACCTTATCCAAAGATTTCTGGTGATGGCCACCCGTGCACAACCGCGACATCAACCCCCAATACCGGAAGAGACGAATCCCCCGACGATCCGCTCACTGCCTTCATGTGCCTCGGGACTGTACCCAACTAAAACCTGTTTGCATGACTCCTTTGAGCCGTGATAGGGTAGTAATCAAAGTAGAACTCACACGAGACAAATGACGATCTTAGGTCGATAGACTAACCTGTACACATGTCACCAGGGAACAGCTATCTGACAATAGGTATAATACCAACTAGCATGTTCTCGGCGAGTCCGTCCGGTGTATTCATAACCCAATGAGCACCTGTATACATCTTAGGTGAACAAACTAACACCAATGGCTTGTGAGACCGGCCACTGCCCCTCATCGGGGTCTCGATCAGTATACACTAGTCTACTCTGGAGTATCGATACCGAGTCTCGAAAATCCCTCGACTAGGGACATTTAAGTATGTGATTATAGACCACCCATCTCCCATGTATATGATCGCCATCATACTGCTGGTAGTCAAGCAAGAATTCTATGGGCTCTATCAACATGTAATAGGGATCTCTAATGCCACGTAATACTGTACATGATGATAAAGACAAACCAGATAGCATACTATCATCTCGAGTAAGACTGTTCTACCGGTATAGGTCCTCACTCAATCATCATAATTACCTGCCTGCGACTATGATAATTGCCTTGAGGGCACTATAGCCAACAATAAGTGCTTAGCACTTCTGAATAAAACAAAAAGGAAAGCCCAAGACCGAGTAGACCAAGCCCAAATTGGCTAAGTCTTTGAAGTTCTTTGCAGCTGAGCCTAAATACTTTGTTGTTGGATCTAAACTAAATAAAATGATCCTTAAAACATTACTAAGTTGATCTTAGCCTCAAATAAGGCTAATGTATTCTTAGTTAAAAAGAAACTGAGCCTAAATGCTTGTATATTTAAGTCGATCTTAATCTCAAACTAGATTAATGGTCTTTAAATAAAAATAAAGTATCTTTTGAACTAACGGAATACATACAGCCTAAGTTCAAACCCAAAATATACACGGATTTAGACTAATCCGCGTCCTATGGGCGACGATATAAATTAGTCTCCGTATACAATCCACGGGCAACCCAAAATAAACCAAACACAAAACGACACGAAGTGAACTACTGGAGCATGAGAAAGTTCTTATCGCAACGCGATAATGTAATTAACTGCAGGGGCTTGCACCTATAGGGAAGAGCGTCCCCATAATTAAAAACTCCTCACAAAAGAGGAAGAATCTGATAAAGTCTGTTACATCGGTCGCATCTATCCAAACCTTCGATAAACAGTGCCATATATCAACTTGGTATCTTCAGAGAGGTAGATAGATATATCCAAATAGCATCTGCCCCCCAACGTCTCAGTTCGGTTTTCGGCGGTAAACAAGTAATATGAGATAGATGGATATAAGAACCGATCTGATGAGACGGTGCCTGAGATATGATGGCTGAACTAATAAGACGATGCCTGAGATATGCGGATTTATGTGTCGCTACCGGACACGGGATTTATGATGATTTCAAGTGCCGATGCAGGACACTCAGGGTTTTATGATGATTTCAAGTGTCGTTGATGGACACTCATCTGATGACACACACACACACACATGCTATGGATAACATGTTATCACATATTGATACAGACACGATATTATTTTACACACACACACACACACACATATACATGATCACCTTCGATACCACCCGATATGATTATATTATTACGGTATGACCTAGGTAGATCATTATGCATTCGATTTCTACCTGATGATATCTTCTACTCATGAGTTGGCAACTCAGTCCCGTTGTGCTATAGTTTTCTTGCAGGACCGACCGCTCGGATCAGTAGCGGCTTGTTGGCACGTTCTTTTTTTGGGTGATTTGCTTGGTAGATGGGTTACACACCAGATCGTAACCACCGCTTGTTTCATTTTTATATTCATTTGTATCTAGTTAAAAAACTCTATCAACCAGACTATTTATATTGTAGAGTTAGAGACCGGTTTTGTATATTCTTTCAAACTTAGAACGAGATTTGTATATATTCTTTTATATGCCGAGTTTGGACATTGTTGAGTTGAGGCGATGAGCTAGCTCCCTCTTGGGGATACCAATGTTATTATTGATTATGTTATGTTTTTTTATTAAAATTTACAAAGGAGGTGCTGCCCAAATTTTAAATGACGAAAATGTTTTCAAACTTTAGTATACATTCCACTTGTATTGACGGGTTGCTCGGCGCACTTGGTGGGTTTTTGATTTAGGTTTGCCCTGTGGAGAAATTGTAACATTTTAAAAATCGTTTAGGTGAATTTTCCGATATTCGGTAAAATAATTTGTGTTTTCCGTAAAAACCAAGATATCATTATTTTTCAATATAGACTTAATTATACCCATTTTAGATTTATAATTGTTAGTATTTGGTATTTAATTAGTCACTTATAAATTTATAGTTTACTTTAATATTTTTCCTTAATTAATTATTTTAAATATTATTTTAAGCTTTCATTTATACATTAAATTAGTGTAAATTACAAATTAGAAATGGGTTAATCTTTTTTTAGTGAACCATGGCCACTTAATAGCAAGTTTGTAACATACTCTTTTTTTTAAAAATGTGACTCCACAATTCTAGAGAATTCTAAGTTAAGTGAGTGGAAAATAAAATAAAATAAAATAAATTTATGAAAAGACTAAATGGATGTAATAATTTGAGAAGTTTCTACACAAACCCACACACCCACACCTCACACTCTCTCCTTCTTTTATCTTGGTCGAGCCCCTTAATAGCAGCCCCAAAAAATTCTCCACTTCATTTCCCCTCCAAAATCCACAAAAATTGCAGTAAAAATCCACAAAAATTCCTACAAATTCTTCATTTAACCTTTACACATTATTCCTTAGCCTAATCTAACTTGGATCTTGGAGCAAGAGAGCAAATTGGGAGACTAAGTTTGCATGTTTGATCTCATGTTGTTGAGGTATAATCTTAACCCTATATATAATTTGTTGTTTAATTACTCTAAATCAAATTTAATTAGGTAGTAATATGGTTTTACTTACAAATTTGAAATGTCAAGAGAAAGGTTTGAATTTAAGTTAGGGTTTTTATCACATCATTATGGTTGCAAAGTATAGTTTAATATCTTAAGGCATGCAAAATGTAATCTAGTTGTTAAATTACTAATTGTTATTTTTAATTTGTCCTAATTAAACTATCTTGCAAACTAGATTTTTATAATTAATGCAAATAGGTGAGATAAAATTATAGTAAAGTTTTGTGTGGCTTAATTAAGTTATTAAGTGATTATTGTGGCCACAAGTTTTTTTTAAAATATCAAGATTTGAACTAAAATGGTAATTGATGCTTACTATATTTTTGGAATAAATCGATTCTAATTAAGTTTGAGGTTTTGATGAGTTATAACCTATTTCCTATAATATTTAGTGTGTTGTGAATGCGCAATTGGTATGATTAGGTTTTAGGTTTGTGGATTTTCACGTATAGCGACCCTAGTTGTAGTTCGTGGCGTTGTCGCAAGCGCGTTTTGTACACCAAGTGCGTACGCGTCTAGTTAGGGCGCGTTGTTGACTTGTATCGGTTGTATCCGCGACTATCATTTATTTATCCTCTTAATTGCTTGTGTGCGATTCTAGGATCGGGTGCAGAGGCGTCGGATATGGCGTGGAAAAGACATGGCTGAGATCAGATCAGATTAGCCGAGGCGTCCCGGTGAGTAGATGTACACATTTATGGGGGGATCGTCTGGATAGCGCGAGGTGCCCGATGGTTTAGTATTATTTGCAGTACTTGCATTATATGCGTAGTTTCCTAGTTATGCATCTCATTGTATTGCATCATCTTATATATGTATATATATGTGATATCATCATAGGGCACTTGCACCATTACCATTGGTTCATGCCGCACGTGCACTATTCATGCGAACACACACGCCTTTGGTAATAGCTATGTTACAAATACTATAGAACTTGATTAGAATCGTTAATTGTGCATTTGCATCATATATAATCCGTAGACTCATACTAGTATATTCATTTCATTCAGATGGATACATAGGATTGTTAATCATATGTACACACCTCATTGCATCATGATTCATGCATAGTTTATGGCCGTATTTCGCATGGTTTATATATTCTCGTATCATAGATTTCCACATCACTGGCATGTATATATATTGTGATTCTTCTCGAGGATTTCACTATTTATGAGATTTCTGGATTTTTAGGAAAACCGCAAGAATTTTATAAATCATTATCATTTTTAAAAACAGAAATTTACGGTTTTCTCGTGATGTGATGTGCGTGGAGTCCATCATGAATTTTCTCAGTTCTTGAGCAGTATCATATACCCGATTCGAGGGGGGGATGCACTGTCTGTAGGTACATGGTGGACCCGATATTGTACCCCGTGGCGATATAGTTTTCGTGGGGATGACGATGAGCCCGACAGGGGAGCACAACCTACCGGTTATTTGTGGCGCGGCGGATATCCGGATGATACCGACCGTAGTCGTGAGATTGATGATATGAGCCGATCCGGACTGATAGAGCCCGAGATATTGAGATATTGAGATATTGAGACATTGAGATATTGTAACATTGAGATGTCGAGACATTGAGATATTGAGGCATTGAGATATACATATTTAGTGTCGATGCTTAACACGGATTTCAGTTGATTTCATTGATGATACTTCAGTTATTTCACAAAAGTTTAACTAAGATAAGAATACAGATTTTCTCGTACCAAACATATTCGGGTTTCATGTGATTATGCATTCATGTTGCATGCATACGAGTGCATTGCATCATATCGGTATATGTAGGCTGTGACGCATTGCGTGCATACTTACGATAGCCTTATTAGATGTTATTTACTACTCACGAGTTGGTAACTCACCCCCGTTGTGCCATAGTATCTTGCAGGTCCGACCCGTTAGCATAGTAACGGCGAGCGTACTTTTTCCTTTGCATCGTTTTCTTGACTTGCGGCTTGCTCATTGGTGGGTTGCGAGGATATCTTGTTTTCACTTTGTATATTACTTTGTATCTAGTACACTCCATCTACCCTTGTATATTTAGACTAGTCGGTAAGACTTGTGAGACTTGTATTTGTGGTTTTTGGTGTCGATGCTCACTTGTGCCGACGTGGTGTTTCTTATTTCTTGGGTTCAGATACTTATTTTCGTGCTTTTGATACATATTGTATGTGGTTATGATTCTGCCTTGGGCGAAGAGCTAGCTCCCGCTTGGAGATGCCTTTATTCTTTATATATATGTATTTTTATGTGTTGTACCCGTTTGGGGGCCAGTTTTTACAAAGGAGACTCTGCCAAAATTTTCGGGAAGTTTTGATGTTTTCAAAATGTTTAATGCGACATATTTTGTTAAAATCGCTTTCTTTAAATAAGTTTTCCTTCACTCTATTTCTTTAAATGGTTTAGATTTTTGGGCTTTGGCTTACTTAGGTTACGTTACACATTGAGACGTTTCATAATTTAAGTGCCAGTCACGTTCCGTACCTTCAGGTCGTGACAAAGTTAGTATCAGAGCCAGGTTTTACCTTTCTGAATGTAGGATGACCCTTGGTAGAAGGAGTAGGTGACTTGAGCAGAGTGACGTAGCGTGTGTATGTTCCGCGGCATACTTATGATACGGTACTCCGCCTAAGTGACCTTAGGATATATATTTATTGTATTTCCTTCCGTGAATCTGGAAATCCTTTGATTTGATCATGATGTTCCTATAAATCCTGTTTCTTGTTCCACCCACTATGTCGCCGGAGACTACGAGGGTCAGAAGGCTGCCGCCAGGGATGAGATTAGAGTAGGCTCATTTGAGACGTGGACCAATCAGGGCGGTACGTCTATCTCTCAGGGACAGAGTGATCCGCCTTCTCCAGGACAGATGGCTAGGCTGAAGTCGAGTCTTCAGGACTTGTGACAGATGATTGGAGTGTTAGTGGTGGTTAGCCGAGCTCTGAGAGCCGATGATGTCCCTCCTACTGTAGGGACTATGATTGTACCTGCTGCTCAGGCAGCTATTTCTGTTGTTACCGAGATTTTTTTCCGTATCCTTATGGGAGTTTTTGAGGCTGAAGCCTCTAGTTTTTGCAGGCACAGATACAGCGGAGGATCCGCAGACAATTCTTGACAGGATGGCTAGGAATTGTCGTTCATAGAGATATTTTGACGAGATATGGATTGAAATTGCAAGTCTTCGTCTAGGGAGGTCTTGCTCAGACGCGGTGCGAGTCGGTTAAGAGAGGCCAAGCTTCAGGTCTACTTCCTATGACTTGGGATGAGTTCACAGCTGTATTTCTTGCTCGTTTCCTTCTGAAGAGCGTTCGAGATGTCCGAGCTCCTAGTTTTGAGTAATTGTGCAAGACTTCAAGGATGACAGTGCCCTAGTACGACATTCAGTTTACTCAGCGGTCCGATATGTTCCTTACCTGGTGAACACTGAAGAGAAGCAGATAAAGAGGTTTGTATGGGGATTGGACATGTAATTATTTCTTGCTATCTACGCCCAGCTTTTTTGCACTTACGTTGCTGCTATGGACGCGGCCTTACCGTTGGAGGAGCGCATTTATGAGAATTCAGTCATTTTTGGACCAAAGCGGATTCGTATGAGTAGGCCAGCTCAGAGGCGGTTAGATAGACGCCGTTGTGACAGGTATTCGTTTGGTTTTTTCTTCTGATACGTATTTCTTTCTGGTGTCATTTGAAATGGTATCCACATATCTTGTATCGAAGTCTAGCCGATAGTAGTCCTTACTAAATCAGCCGCTTGTTGTGATTTCTTCCGTAAGCTAATCTTTTGTTGCTCGAAATGTTTTCTTTCATGTTCGTCTTGTTCGTATCAGAGATAGGGACTCTTCTGTCAATTTGATTCTTCTCGATATGTTAGACCTTGACGTTCTTTTGGGCATGGATTGGTTAGCCACGTGTTATGCGTCCGTGGACTGCCGTAAGGAGGCGGTCGGATTTAGTTTTCCGGGTAAGCCAGTTCTTGTTTTCGGGGAGACCATAGCATCGCCTTTCCCATTTTGATTTTTTCTCTTCGCGCTAGTTAGCTTTTGAGAAAAGGGATATCATAAATTCTTAGAATATGTTTTTGATGTTAGAGCCGCAGAGGTCCCGTTGGACCAGTTCCCAATTGGAAGAAAGCTTCCAAATGTTTTCCTGACAAGTTACTTGGTTTGTCGCCAGAGCGCAATATTGAGTTCTGCTTTGACTTGATTCCCGGTATGGAGCCTTTTTCTATACCGCCATATCGGATGGACCAGGCGGAGCGTAAAGAACTGAAAGATCAGTTGCAATATTTGTTGGATAAGGGCTTGTTCGTCCGAGCGCGTCACTTGGGGAGCTCCTGTCCTGTTCTTCAAGAAGAAAAACGGTAGTTTGTGTTGATACATTGATTATTGTCAGTTGAATCAGGTTACTGTGCGGGATTGATATCCCCTACCTTGCGTCGACGATTTATTGATTAGCTCCAGGGTGCGGAACATTTCTCGAAGATTGACATGCGATCAGGTTACCATTAGTTGCGGGTTCGAGAGGATGATATTCTGAAGACTGTTTTTCACACACATCATGGGGCATTATGAGTTTTTGGTGATGTCGTTCGGACTCACCAATGCCCAGCAGCGTTCATGGATTGGATGGACCAAATTTTTAGGCCGTTCTTGATCAGTCTATCATCGTTTTTATTAAGGACATCCTAGTGTACTTTTGGAGCCGAGTGGAGCCTGGGTAGCATTTGAGGATTTTGTTGCAGACTTTGAGGGAGCACCAACTATTTGCTAAATTACCGAAGTGTGTTTTCTGGTTAGATGGTGTTGACTTTTTGGGTTACGTAGTTACGAGAGATGGTACGTATGGAACCGAAGAAGATCGAGGCAGCACTGGCCCAGACCTGTATCAGTGACGGAGGTTCACAGCATTTTGGGTTTGACCGGATACTATCGACGTTTCGTACAGGATTTTTCTCATATAGCTGCAATGTTGACCGGGTTGACCCGGAAGAGAGTTTTTTTTTGGACCAACGCTTGTGAACAGAGCTTTCAGCAGTTGAAGACACGTTAGGCGACTGCACAGTTTTATCTTTGCCTTCAGGATCATGCGATTTTGTTGGTTTTGCGATGCTTCTCAGCAATTAAAGAATCGCGAGCAGAACTATTCCACGCATGACTTAGAGATTGCTGCGGTGATTTTTTTTACACTTAAGCTTTGGAGATACAACTATACGGCGAGTCATGCCAGATATTTATGGATCACAAGGAGCTTAAAGTACATCTTTCAGCAACAAGATCTAAATTTGAGATAGCTCCGATGGATGGAGCTAGTGAAGACTATGACTGCGAGATTCTTTATCATCCAGGCAAGGAGAATGTTGTGGTAGATGTTTTGAGTCGGAAGCCGGAGGTAGCTTTTCTTGTTGAGCACAGTTCAGAGACAGTCGACGGCAGATTGACAAATTCTATATGACAGCCGAGTACAGTTCGAGTTTACGTCGTCCGGCGGACAACTTGTCCGTGTCCGTGCACATCCACAGTTATTTGATCATATCCGTGAGGCATAGTCCGATGAAGTTCGTATGTCAGAGATCATGGAGCAGGTTCGACAGGGCAGAGATTCAGAGTTCGTGATTGATGATCAGGGAATACTACGATTTAGGACTCGAATGTATGTACCAGATTCCAAGGGACTGAGACGCGAGATCTTAGAGGAGGTGCATCAGTCAGTATATAGTGTTCATCCGGGTTCCACCAAGATGGAATGAGATTTGAGAGAAGTCAACTAGTGTGAAGGGATGAAGAGAGAGGTCACAGATTTTGTTTCGGAATGCCGACTTGTCAGCAAGTCAAGGCCGAGTATCAGAGGCCAGCAGGAGAATTACAACCTTTGTCCATTCCAGGGTGGAAGAGGGAACAAATTTCTATGGATTTTATTGTGGATCTACATAGGACCGGTCGAGAGTATGACTCTATTTGAGTGATCGTAGACCGATTGACGAAAGCAGCTCACTTTCTGCCAGTAAGACCACTTTCGGATTCATTCGGTATACTCAGATATATGTTGATGAGATTGTGCGACTATATGGAGTTCCGACTTGTATTGTGTCCGACAGAGGCACCCAGTTCACCTGCCGACAAACGTAGAAACATTTAGAGACTTTGGACACCAGATTGTGTTTTAGTGCAGTTTCTATCCGCAGACCGACTGTCAATCAGAGCGGACCTTTCAGACTCGCGAGGGCATGCTCCGAGCTTGCGTTCTAGATTTCGTGGCAGTTGGGATTACCACTTACCATTGATAGAGTTTTCCTATAATAACAGCTTCCAGGAGGAGATTCAGATGGCACTCTTCGAGGCGTTATATGAGAGGAGATATCGATCACCCGTATGTTGGACAAAGCTCAGTGACAGCAGTATTTGAGGCCATAGATTGTGCAGGAGATGAAGAGATCCAATTGATTCAAGATAGGATTGCAGAAATCTTATGCAGACCGACGTCGGCACAGACTTGAATTTACATTTGGCGATCATTCTTTCTTGAAGATTTCATTGATGAAGGATGTATTAAGATTCGGAAAGAAAAAGGAAGCTTAGTTCTAGATATGTGGGTCCCTTTTGAGATTCTCGAACGTATCGGCATGGTTGCTTATCGTTTAGCTATTCCGCCCAGCTTCCCAGATGTTCACCCCGTGTTTCTTGTATCGATACTCCGCAAGTACCTTCATGACCCCTCTTGCGCGATACAACATTAGTGGATCCAGCTGGAACGCAATCTTTCTTTCACCATGCAGCCGATAGTCATTCTAGATCGGCAGGTGAAGAAACCGAGGTCCGAGATCATACCGACTGTAATGGTTCCTTGGCGTGGCCCGAATAGCGAATAGGACACGTGGGTAGCCGAGGATGAGATGAGGAAGAAATATCCCCATCTCTTCGAGGGTACGCGTAGTTAGATTTTAAATTCGGGGACCGGATTTCTTTAAGGGGGGAAGATTATAACGTTTTAAAAATCGTTTAGGTGAATTTTCCTATATTCGGTAAAATAATTTTTGTTTTCCGTAAAATCCAAGATATCATTATTTTTCAATATAGACTTAATTATAACCAATTTAGATTTATAATTGTAGTATTTGGTATTTAATTAGTCACTTATAAATTTCTAGTTTACTTTAATATTTTTCCTTAATTAATTATTTTAAATATTATTTTAAGCTTTCATTTATATATTAAATTAGTGTAAATTACAAATTAGAAATTGGTTAATCTTTTTTTTTTTGCTGAACCATGGCCACTTAATAGAAAGTTTGTAAAATGCTCTCTTTTTTTAAAATGTGACTCCACAATTCTAGAGAATTCTAGATTAAGTGAGTGGAAAATAAAATAAAATAAAATAAATTTATGAAAAGACTAAATGGATGTAATAATTTGAGAAGTTTCTACATAAACCCATACACCCACACCTCACTCTCTCTCCCTCTTCTATCTTGGCCGAACCCCTTAATAGCAGCCCCACAAAATTCTCCATTTCATTTCCCCTCCAAAATCCACAAAAATTGCATTGAAAATCCACAAAAATTCCCACAAATTCTGCATTTAACCTTTACCCATTATTTCTTGGCCTAATCTAACTTGGATCTTGGAGCAAGAGAGCAAATTGGGAGGCTAAGTTTGCATATTTGATCTCATGTTGTTAAGGTATAATCTTAACCCTATATTTAAGTTGTTGTTTAATTACTTTAAATAAAATTTAATTAGGTAGTAATATGGTTTTACTTACAAATTTGAAATGGCAAGAGAAGAATTTGAATTTAAGTTAGGGTTTTTATCACATCATTATGGTTGCAAAGTATAGTTTAACATCTTAAGGCATGCAAAATGTAATCTAGTTGTTAAATTACTAATTGTTATTTTTAATTTGTCCTAATTAAACTATCTTGCAAACTTGATTTTTATAATTAATGCAAATAGGTGAGATAAAATTATAGTAAAGGTTTCTGTGGCTTAATTAAGTTATTAAGTGATTATTGTGGCCACTAGTTTTGTTAAAATATCAAGATTTGAACTAAAATGGTAATTGAGGCTTACTAGGATTTTGGAATAAATCGATTTTAATTAAGTTTGAGGTTTTGATGAGTTATAACCTATTTCCTATAATATTTAGTGTGTTTTGAATGCGCAATTGGTACGATTGGGTTTTAGGTTTGTGGATTTTCACGTATAGCGACCCTAGTTGTAGTTTGTGGCGTTGTCGCGAGCGCGTTTTGTGCACCAAGTGCGTGCGCGTCTACTTAGGGTGCGTGGTTGACTTGTATCGGTTGTATCCGCGACTATCATTTATTTATCCTCTTAATTGCTTATGTGCGATTCAAGGATCGGGTGCAGAGGCATCGGATGTGGCGCGGAAAAAACATAGCTGAGATCGGATCAGATTAGCCTGGGTGTCCCGATGAGTCGATGTACACATCTATGGGGGGATCGTCTGGATGGCGCGAGGCGCCCGATGGTTTAGTATTATTTGTAGTACTTGCATTATATGCGTAGTTTCCTAGTTATGCATCTCATTGCATTGCATCATCTTATATATGTATATATATGTGACATCATCATAGGGCATTTGCACCATTACCATTGGTTCATGCCGCACGTGCACTATTCATGCAAACACACACGCCTTTGGTAATTGCTATGTCACGAACACTATAGAACTTGCTTAGAATTGGTAATTGTGCATTTGCATCATATATGATCCGTAGACTTATACTAGTATATTCATTTCATTCAGATGGATACGTAGGATTGTTAATCATATGTACATACCTCATTGCATCATGATTCATGCATAGTTTCTGGCCGTATTTCGCATGGTATATATATTACCGTATCATAGATTTCCACATCACTGGCATGTTTATATATTGTGATTCTTCTCGAGGATGTCTGTATTTATGAGATTTCTGGATTTTTGGGAAAACCGCAAGGATTTTATAAAATCATTATCATTTTTAAAAACATAAATTTGCGGTTTTCTCGTGATGTGATATGTGTGGAGTCCACCATGAGATTTCTCAGTTCTTGAGCAGTATCATATATCCGATTCGAGGAGGGGGATGCACCGTCTGCGGATACATGGTGGACCCGTTATGGTACCCCGAGGCATGATAGTTTTCATAGGGATGACGATGAGCCCGGCTGGGGAGCACTACCTACCGGTTATTTGTGGCGCGGTGGATATCCGGAGGATACTGACCGTAGTCGTGAGATAGATGATATGGGCCGATCCGGACTGACGGAGCTCGAGATTTTGAGATATGGAGACATTGAGATATTGTGACATTTAGATGTCGAGACATTGTGATATTGAGGCATTGAGATATACAAATTTAGTGTCGATGCTTGACACGGATTTCAGTTGATTTCATTGATGATATTTCTGTTATTTCACAAAAGTTTAACTAAGATAAGAATACAGATTTTCTCGTACCAAACATATTCAGATTTCATGTGATTATGCATTCATGTTGCACACATACTAGTGCATTGCATCACATCGGTATATGTAGGCTGTGACGCATTACGTGCATGCTTACAGTAGCCTTATTAGATGTTACTTACTACTCACGAGTTGGTAACTCACCCCGTTGTGCCACAGTATCTTACAGGTCCGACCCGTTAGCATAGTAGCGGCGGGCGTACTTCTTCCTTTGCTTTGTTTGCTTGGACTTGCTGCTTGCTCATAGGTGGGTTGTGAGGATATCTTGTTTTCACTTTGTATATTACTTTGTATCTAGTACACTCTATCTAGTACACTCCATCTACCCTTGTATATTTGGACTAATCGGTGAGACTTGTGAGACTTGTATTTGTGGTTTTTGGTGTCGTTGCTCATTTGAGCCGACGTGGTGTTTCTTATTTCTTGGTTTCAGATGCTTATTTTCATGCTTTTGATACATATTGCATGTGGTTGTGATTCCGCCTTGGGCGAAGAGCTAGCTCCCACTTGGGGATGCCTTTATTCTTTATATATATGTATTTTCATGTGTTGTACCCGTTTAGGGGCCAGTTTTACAAAGGAGACTCTGCTGAAATTTTTGGGAAGTTTTGATGTTTTTAAAATGTTTAATGCGACATATTTTGTTAAAATCGCTTTCTTTAAATAAGTTTTTCTTCAGTCTATTTCTTTAAATGGTTTAGATTTCTGGGCTTTGGCTTACTTAGCTTACGTTACGTCTTGAGACGTTTCATAATTTTAGTGCCAGTCATGTTCCGTACCTTCAGGTCGTGACAGAAGTGCTCAAGCCGCTGGGTTCTAGATTGCGCTAAGTGGCCCTCTCAAGGAGTTGAGGTCAGGTGTTGCCTCGTTCTAGGATTGGCGGGTGGCTCTCCATGGTTGTTAGGGGCATAATTTAGCTATGTTAGGGCTATTCACATGACCGTGGATTGTTGCGTTTCGTTTGCGGCTCAAACGAAACACGGGATTCCTAGTATATCCGACTATTCCATTTTCTGTGTTGTTTACCGCATACTTATAATGTGATTACTTGCCTGTGATGTGTGTGTGTGTGTGTGTGTGTGTGTGTGTGTTTCTATATGTTTTACATTCGTGCTAGTCCTGCGTCCTCCCTGCCGTAAGTTAAGTAACCTTACGGTGAAGACCCGATGCCTCGTGGCGAATGCAAATGACATATAAAAACATTGTATTTTCTTGTTCCAATTATGTTTTTATGGTATGATAGGATTCTAGATAATAAGTGTTATTATCTAAATGATGGGACTATATTAATACTATTAATGTAAAGAAAATAAATCCAAATCGATGTTGTAGGAACCAATCAGTTCTTCAAAATCCTTTTCAAAACCAATCGGTTTCTTCAATGATATCAAGTTCATTACGTTAAAAGTTTTCTTCAAAACCAGCCATAGCTCCGTCATTTCAGATTAGTAAAGCACTTAGTATTTGTGCTGCGTTTGTGGACCTTTTCCAAGGCGTAGTGTACGGTAGTTAAGTGATACTTTTCTGCCGCATATGATGTGATTAGTTAGGACAGTTGCATAGTCTTGTTGATCTTTGTTAAGGGCTCGTGCGGGTGGGTTTAAATTAGTCACGAAATAAGGGGTTGAACTTGACTTGCGACTTATGATTTGTTGACCTTTGCCAATGTCATAAGCCGCTTGGGGTAAAAACCATATTGGGAGTTTCAAATATTGAAACTTGCAATGTAATTGCATACCTTCTAGGTGATAGTTGGATCCTGATTTCTATTGTGAATAATAGTTACTCCCGGGAGATTTTCGCTCATAATTAGCTGATTCATTAGGTGTTTATGAGGTTATGACTTTAAGGAAATGGGGTTATTTGATTAGGTCCGTACGAAAGCACAGAGAGCTTCCCTAAGAGTACTTGCTCTTGCCTGGCCGATTGATTAGCAAACTTGTAGGGTGTAAATTATCCCGGCTAGTTCATCTTTTAGGGTTTAAAGGAGAATTAGACGAAACAGTGGAAGTCATCCTGATTAGATAAATTAATATACCAATCTAATTTTACAAGAGCGCACGCTGAATGATTCTTTTCTTTCTCTACTGGCAGCGATAATGACTGAGCTTAAACTAAAACCCATAAAACCAAATTAACCAAACCTTTTTATAATGATTGGCTTTGGAATGTCATGATTATTATAATTCACGACAAAGTCGCATATGTCTTTGCTGCTCTTACTTCCCTTTTGATTTCTCTAGAATCCTCCGTATCTGATACGGAGATCCATATTGTATGGAAGGCCATCTCGTATACTTAGATACGAACTCGAAAAAATTGTTTCAGTCCGAGGATGGCCACTAATTTAGTTCTGGAGAAAATGAATTGTATATTAATATAATTCTATTATCTCTTCTCTCCACCGTCTCTCAAGTTGAGAGCTCCTTCTATAAGGAGGATACACCAGTTACGCTTGTTGGATAGTCTTTTTCAAACATAAGGCTGAAGCTGAAAAGAAAGGAAAGAAGAAAACCAACCAGCCTAAGTATAGTGTACAGAAATGTAACATTTCATAATGTTATTATGTTTATTTTATAATTTTATAATTTAATAATGAGTTTTATAACAATGATAACATTTATTGAATTGGGTTTCTATAATTTGGTGTATATATGTATACCTATAAAAAAATTTAATAATAAAACCAATCGTTTTTTTTTTCTAATTAACACTTGGTTGGCATGATTAGCATTTATAATAACAACATTTTATTCCATTTTCTTTTTCCCTCTAATTTAAATTATGAGGAACGAGGCATGGGAGAAGGCATGGGCTCACCATGCCTTGCCTTATCTTCTCTTTCTTCTTCTCTTAACTTGTCTCTTTCACACTCTCTCCCTCTCTCTCAAACCCTCTCTCATCATCCCTCAAACCCAACCCTAAAGTCCTCAGTTCTCTCTCTCCTCAACACCAAGCTCAACTCTTTCAAGTGAAGCCTTCATCAAGTCTTCAGGTAGCCTCATTCAAGTTTGGATCTCCTTTTCATTTCATTTCAAAAAAGTAAAAATCCATCTTTTACTAAGTTTTTGATATTTGCCGTGAAAACTATATCTTCTACTTAAAAATCATGTTTTTATAATTTAAATCTTGCACAAACGGAGTCTTTAAATGGTTACTTGTAGTTGTAATGTGTTGATGAAGTTTTCTTTTTGATTACAACTTGTTTTGGATTGATGAGGGTTGTTTAAAGTAAAAGTTTTGATTTTTTAAGTTTTGCAAAATTCCAGTTTTTCGAAACAGCAGTTTTCTTTTTCAGATGTCTGAGTTTAGAGCTTCAGACGTCTGCATCTTCTCTGTATTTAATTCTTATTGGTTATTAGATGTCTGAGCTTGAATCTTTATGTTTTTGCTCTTTCTATGGGGTTCCTCTATGTCTTTGGACAGACTGTTTATCACCGAAAACGGAGACGAATTGGGTTTGAATGTCTTGCCTGAATTTGGAGGCAGATGCTATATGAAACGTATCTATCCACACCTCCGAAAATACCAAGTTAATTTATGGCACTGTATATAAGAGGTTTGGATGAATGCGGCCGTTTTAGCAGACTTTATCAGATTCCCCATCATTTGTGAGGGTTTTTTTTTTATTGTGGGGACGCTTTTTCCTGCGGGCATAAGCCCCTGCAGTTAATTACGTTATCACACGCGATAACAACTTTCTCATTCTTCATGTGCATCATTTCTTGTCGTGTTGTATATTGTTTATTTTTGGGGTTGCCTTTGGATTGTATACGGAGACTAATTTGGTCATTGTCCATAGGGCGCGAATTAGTCCAAATCCATACATTAGATTTGGGGTTGAACCTAAGCTATATCTGCTATCATCTCAGAGGTTTAAGGATCGCTAATCTTGTTTTAGATAAGATCGATTTAAATATGTAGTTAAGGACTGTTAATCTTGTTTTAGATTAAGGTCGACTTAAAAGTGTAAGCATATAAGCTCAAAGAAGTTTAAACTTCACAGACTTAGCCAATTTGGGGATAAGATTGGGTTTCTGTATCATCATGCAGTGCTAAGCACTCAACCACATAGTGCTCACGTGGATATCATGTGAAGCATTGTTTTCTTGGGCGCTCAAGTGCCTTCACCGTGAATATCTGCTGGGTTCCCTAGGTCGCCGCTGGGTTTCGGGAGGCATCGACCATACCATTTTCAAAAAATTGGCGCGCTAAAGAACCCTAACGCTAGAATCTAAACTAGAGAATTAGACGAACAAACATGTAAACATATTTAGTTCTAAGTGAACAAGGAATACAATCTTTGTAGACCGATCCTTCACTTCAATAGCTCCGTGTAGTAGTCCCTTCGCTCCAAGTAGTGATCTCCCGGACTCTATTGAGGCTCCACAAGGTGAAATGAACAAACTTGCTGGAAGTCTTCGAGGTCGAAGATGATCTACGTCGAGGAGACCCTAACTCAAGCTACCTCTTTACTAAGTGATGAACTTGGTGAAGAAACAACCCAATCTAAATGGCTAGTTGAGAAGAGGTTGATGAAGTAGGAATTTTGCTCACTTTAGAAATAATTTTCTCACTATATTTCTTCACCTCTCATGAAGTTAGAAATCCTTTTAGAGATGAGGAAGAAGATGAAGTGTGAATGGAATAATGAGTGAGAATAGCAACCATGGGTGAGTTAGTGTCATACACTAACTCATATAGAGAATAAACCATGGCTAAAAATAATGGTTAGGTTAATAAATATTTAGAGTGAGACAAATTTAGTGGACTAAATCAATGGGTTCTACAAGCTTCTACAAGCTTCAACCATGTGACAAATTTCCAACCAATTTTGATTTACTTTAAAAAAATAAAACCCTTCATTATTATTTGCATGGTGTGAGCCTCATACACCCATGTCACATGTGGCATCTAGCATGACACAAAAGATGTACATTAATATATATCATATATATACTAAGTTTACACTAGTGAGAAAAAGAAATCTTAAGTGAGCTAATATTAGTTAATGTAAGTTAATATATCAAATATATAATTATACATTGAATTATTAAATCAACTCTTGATTTAATAATCCAGCTATATCACATACAACCGACTAATATCAAATGTATCAACTTATCGAATCAGCACTTGATTCGACAGCCCGACTATATCACATATAACCGACCGATATCACATATCGCGAGAATAGAATACGGTATCACATACGCGTATTAATCTCGGTCCCGCATATATCACATATGTTCTCCTAGTTCGTTTCTCTTGAGCCAGAAAACCTCTGTGTAGGACTCTAAAAACACGTCAATATGCCGGCAATTGATGGTGATCATATCAGTCACCCATAAGCCGCAAGCGGTCTGCTAAACGTAACGGCCATCCGGGTATTGAGCGATCAGAAAATCAATAAGCAAGCCTGCCCATACTCCAGCGAATCCAATCAGTAACACTACCGTACAGTCCGGTCTCTTCGTCTGATATGTCGCATATCGCAGCCTGGGGTGGTATAACGTCAGCCCCCAATAGCTTGATAAGTCATTCCGATGCACGGTCCATAACGGTTCGAGAAACTACTGATAACACTTACCAGTAGATTTCAGCAACCCTGGCCAGGGATTTCCTGGCCAATCGAGCATAGCGCAACATCAACCCCCAATATCGGGAGAGAGGAATCCCCTCTTATCACTCATTGCCTCTATGTGACTCGGTACTGTACCAAAAAAAAAAACGTTTTGCACGATCTCTTGAACGTGGTAAGGTGGAAATCAAAGCACAGTGGGAATCAGACAAGACTCTATGACAATCTCGGATCAACAGACTAACCTGTACCAGTGTACCCAGTCTCCGCTGAGAACCCATATACCTTCTCTGATGTCAAACACTAATGGATATGAAATCATCCATCGCCCATCATATAGGTCGAGAAGAGTATACGCTAGTCTACTCTAGAATATCAATGCCCAGTCTCGATACCCCCACGACTCGGAACATATGAAGGATGTACTTAAGGACTACCCTTGCCCCACTATTATGATCCGCATCATAATCCTGGTAGCCAAGTACTCATCCTAAGGGCTTTATCAACATGTAATATAAATGTACATATTAAGATAAAGTGCAACCAGATAGCATACTATCATGTCGAGCGAGAAAGTCCTCCCTATATATGTCCAAGCATCCACTACAATTTACATCGCATGTACAGTAATGGCCTCTAGGGCATACATATAACTAACAATCTCCCACTTGCACTAAGGCCATTTGTTGTAGTATCTCATACTCAATGTCCTATAGAAGTCTCTCTAGGGAAAGGCCTTTGTGAGTGGATCTGGCGTGTTATCCTTCGCATCACATCTCCTGACCTCGATCCCTTAGAGATCAACCATCTCTCTGATCATATGATACTGTCTTCAGAATATGTCTGGATTGCTGATGGGACCGGCATTCCTAGGCCAAAGCCACCACTCCATTGTTGTCACAATAACAATTATTGGACGCTCAATGGTAGGAACCATGTTCATCTCATGAACAAGAAATATCCAGACATGCACTTTAGTAGCATCGTTGGTAGCGATATATTCAGCCTTTATCGTCTAGGTTGCTACGGTATATAGCTTGGAACTCTTCCAACATACCATCCCTCCACTGAGGGTAAAGTCAAATCCCGTGACTGACTTTCAGTCGACCTTATCACTCTGGAAGCTCGAATTTGTAAAGGACTCCCACTGGAGTTCACCGTTACCAAAACCCCAAGAACATCTCTTTAGTGCTTCTCAAGTACTTAAGAATGTCCTACCCAGCTATCCAGTGATTTTCCCAAGATCCGATTGATTCCTAATCAGTATACCTAGTGAGTCAGCTATATCTAGTCTGGTACATAATATCGCATACATGATAGAGCCTACTGCCGAAGCATAGGTTATCCCTTGCACACGAGCTCTCTCCAAATCAGTCTTGAAAGACATCTTTTTGGAGAGAGTGATTCCTGAGTAAGTGGGCAAACCACCATGCTCAGAATCCTCAAAACTAAACCCCTTTAGTATGTTAGTAATATGTATGCCCTAGAGGCCATTACTGTACATACGATATATATTGTAGTGGATGCTTGGACATATATAGGGAGGACTTTCTTGCTCGACATGATAGTATGCTATCCGGTTGCTCTTTATCTTAACATGTACACTGATTGTCTCTATAATACATGTTGATAAAGCCCTTAGGATGAGTACTTGACTACCAGGACTATGATGCAGATCATACTAGTGGGGGATAGAGTAGTCTTTAAGTACATCTTTCAAATGTTCCTAGTCGAGGGTGTATCGAGACAGGGCATCGATATACCAGAGTAAACTAGCGTATACATTTCTTGACCCATATGATGGGCGATGGATGATCCCATATCCATTGGTGTTTGACATCAGAGAAGGTATGCGGGTGCTCAGTGGAGACTGAGTACACTGGACGGACTCGCCGAGAACTCTTAGATGGTATTATACCTATCGTCGGATAGCAGTTCTCTGGTGACACTGGTACAGGTTAGTCCGTAGACCCAAGATCGTCATAGAGTCTTGTGTGATTCCCACTGTGCTTTGATTTCCACCTTACCACGTTCAAGAGAACGTATAAAACGGTGGCTTTTGGGTACAGTCCCGAGTCGCATGGAAGTAATGAGCAATAGGAGGGGTTTCGTCTCTCCCGGTATAGGGAGTTGATGTTGCACTATGCTTGATTGGCCAAAACAGGAAATCCCTGGCCAGGATTGCTGAGATCTACTAGTAAGTGTTATCTGTAGTTTCTCGAACCGTTATGGACCTTGCATCGACAAGACTTATCAGGCTATTGGGGTCTGACGTTATACCACCCCCTGGCTGTGATATGCGACATATCAGACGAAGAGACCGGACTGTACGGTAGTGTTACTGATTGGATTCGCAGGAGTACAAGCAGGCTTGCTTGTTGATCTTCTGATTACTCAATACCCGGGTGGCCGTTACGTTTAGCAGATCGCTTGCGGCTTGTGGGTGTTTGATATGATCATCACCTACTGCCGGCGTATTGACGAGTCTTTAGAGTCCTACACAGAGGTTTCCTGGCTCAAGTGAAACGGAGTAGGAGCACATATGTGATATGTGCGGGACCGAGATTGATACGATATGAGATACCGTATTCTATTCTTACGATATGTAATATCGGTCGGTTATATATGATATAGCCGGGTTATCGGATCAAGTGTTGATTCAATAAGTTGATTCATATAGTATTAGTTGGTTGTATATGATATAGTCGGATTATTAAATCAATAGTTGATTTGATAATTTAATGTATAATTATATATTTGATATATTATATTATATTAACTAATATTAAGCTCACTTATGATTTCTTTTCTCACTAGATGGGCACATTGTATATATGTGATATGTATATTTGTGTACATGTATTGTGTCATGTTTGATGATACATACAAGATGGGTGTACGAGATTAATACCATGCTAGGGTTATGTTAGGGTTTCTATTTATGTTAAGCTAATTCAAAAGAGATTGAGTTTGTCATGGTAAAGCTTGGACAAAAGCTTTTGGATAAGCTTTGACAAAGTCAACTCTTTTATCTAGTTAAAGATATTTATCAAACCCAATCCTTAACCATAGTGTGTGGTTCATTCTCTACATGAGTTAAGCATGATGGCTTTAACTCACCCATGGTTGCAATAATTCATTTGGATGAATAATTGATGAGATATTTTCTTCATCTTCTTCTTCTTCATCAAAAGCTTCTAGCTTCAATGGAGTTTTGAGAAAAAGTGTGAGAAAATGAAATCTAAAGTGAGCCCACTTCCTACTTCATCATCCTCTACTACTTGCCATTTAGTAGAGTGTGCTTGCTTCACTATTGTATGATTAGTGAAGAAATAGCTTGGGTTAGTATCTCCTCGACGTAGATCATCTTCGGCCTCGAAGACATCGAAGCTAGCACGTTCGTTTCTTCAAGGGATCCTCTCTAGAGTCCTGAGTTTGCAATCGCAGCGAATGGGACTGGTACATGGAGCTATTTGAAGTGAAGGATCGGTCTACAAAGGTTGTATTCCTTGCTCACTAAAACTTGCAAAGTGTTTGCATATGTTTTCCGTATTATTTCTAGTTAACGATTCATGGTTACGGTTAGCTAGAACGGCAAATTTTTGAATTTGGTATGGACGATGCGTCCCGAAACTTTGCTGCCGTGTTAGGCAACCCTTCAGTGGTATCAGAGCCATGCTAGAAATTTATACGGATTTTGTTAGATTACGAAAACGAAACGAACTCCGAAACATGAAATACTAAAATCATGTTTCTGTCGATTTTAAAATGAGCTACAAAATTTTTTTCAAACAAGTGCAGAATCATATTTAGGCAGTGAGATGAACATGGGAGAAAATTGGGACCATGTACTCGGATTTTGGCCGAGCACATGGCTATAATTTCCGGGGTGGCCGGCCCTGTAGGGGTGTTTTGCTCCTAATTTTTTCCTATGCACTGGTTTCTGGGTTTTGGTATTTCAGGTGTTGTTTATTTTTGCTACTTTTTCAAGTGATTATTAACACAATGCATAAGCAAATCGGATAATTTCGTATTCGTAGTTTTAACATTGTTTCGGGTTATTCGCATATTGTCTAGACGAAGTTAAAGAGTTCGATCGAATGTCAAAAACCCATTTTTCCAAGTTTAACGCATTCGGAAAAACATGCAAGTGATCCTATGAACCCTTTAGAAGAATGAAACCCTAACTCGACTTTTTGGATCAAGGAACCGCGATCGAACCCTAGGGTTTGTCGTAGTTCTGTGGTGAAATGAGTGAGGCTTGGGTTTGTCCTTCTGCGGCTGGTGCATAGGTACTGTGACATAATCTGGGTATTATTGAACTGTGCTCAAGTGTTGAGCTGTCGGGAAATTATGGGAATTTGATGAATCGATCGAAAAATTTAACGTCGTCCGAGTATTATGTGATGGGATACAATATTTGGAATCCACAAGTAGTTATGAGATAACTAATTTGAATATTATAAATCTAGCAGTTTAGTCTCATTTGATCGGTCGCCACAGGATTTTGATGTGATCAAAAGTCCGTCGCAATCACGTAGCATACGCGGATACTCGCCGGGTAAACTTAATAGATAGCCACGCCCCATAGCCCCGACCAAGTGAATGTAGGAGAACCCCATCGTCAAAAGCATCCGTTCGGATGCTCGCGACAGCGGTGTTCCGCCTTACTGCACTTCGTCGACGGCATCGGGGGTGCGGCCGTCTACTAAAGTTGCCTGACTAGATATTGAAAAGTGTTTTCGAGATCGAGACTAAAATGCGGGGTTTATAATTGTTAGGCATGTGATGTCTAAGGAATTCATTTGGTTAGGCATGCGATGTCTAAGGTGGTTGCGGATTCCAACTGTTGTAATTTTTCACATTCTTTTCTACGACTGTAAGTGTAATATGTGGTGTATCGCCGGTTTCGTTGCTATATGTCAACGACAGTTGGGATACGCATATTTACGTACATTGATGACATTTGATGTTATGTGTTGCTGTGATATGTTATATTGGATCGTCGTGTTTTGAATAGCCGGGGGTTTTATGTGAGATGAGAGTTTTTTCATTTTCATTCATGTAAAATTCATTGTATGTAATATTTTTTTATTGGGGCACTTCCGGGTTGAGGATGATGTCACCATTGTATATTATTTACTTTTCCGCATTAGGATAGACCCAAGGCGGGGAGCACAAGTAACCGGGTTCTAAGGTCCAGTGGGAGACCATCTCGAGGAGTCGAGACTGGGTCTCCTAATTCAAGAATTGGCAGGGTTACTTGCCGCTCTCGTAGGGTCTAGGGGTGTGGGATTGGCTATTCATCACGACCGTGGAATCCGTGTTTTATACAGGCTTAATTTAAAACCCGGAAATCCTAGTATATCCAATATTTCATATATGTTCTTCTGCTGCAATGTTTTGTGATGAGATCATATTACTGCCTGAGACGAATGCTTATATTATATATATATGATATATATTATATATTGTTGCTTTCGTTTCATATGTGTTTCTTGGGAAGCATAATAAATGGGACTTCATTGATGAGATTAATGAAATAAAAAAACCTAAAAATGTTGTAGAAACTTGTCTTAAAAACAGGTAGCTCTAGTTCTTGTTTTGCATAGCGGTATTCCTTATAGAATATCCAGCACCTTATTCGATAAGGAAAGAGCCGAGATCCCTTCACCGGGAGTGACTTCTTTAGCGAAACTAGTAGATGCTACATACTCGGTTTGTCTTTTGATTGTTTCTATAGTTTTTGCTTTGCATAGTGGTATTTGTGAATTATCCTGCACCTTATTTGATAAGGAAAGAGCTGAGATCCCTTCACCGGGAGTGACCTCTTTAGCAAAACTAGTAAAATCCTCAAAAACACTCCTTTTCAAAATCACTCGATTCTACGACGATATCAAGTTCATTACGCAAAAGGTTTTCTTAAAAACCTGTCGTAACCCTCCGTCATTTCAGATAAGTACTATTTAGTATTCGTGCTGCGGTAGTTTGGCATTCGTTAAGACGTAGTGTACGGTAGCTAACTAGTGCTTATCTGCTATCATATGATGCGATTGGATTAGGGCATTTGTACGGCATTGTTTGGCTTTCGTCAAGGGTCGTGCGGGTGGGTTTAATTTAATCAGGAAATGTACGTGTTGAACTTGACTAGCGGACTATGGGTTGCTTGGCATTTATCAAGGTCATAGCACGTTAGGGGTAAAATAGTATCGGGAATTTCAAGTGTGGAAATTTGCAATGAGATTGCATACCTCCTATGAGATAGTTAGATCCCGATACCCACTGCGAGTAAGAGTTACTCCTGAGAGAGTTTTACACATTACAATTATCCGATCAAGTAGGTGTCTAGAAAGATATCAACGGGGTTATGCCTCTAGGAAAACGAGCGTTATTTTAATTAGCTCCGTGCGAAAGCACAGGGAACCTCCCTCAAAGTACTGGCACTGGCCTGGCTAGAAGATTGGTGAACTTGTTGGGTGTAATTAATCCCGGTTAGTCTTTCCTTTTGGGGTTTGAAGGAAGATTTGACTAAAACAGTGGGAGTCATCCTGATTAGATAAATTAATAACCAATCTAATCTTACAAAAGTATACGTTGAATGTTTTCTCTCTCTCTCCAGGTAGCGACAATGTCACGCCTTAATCAAGATAATAATATGGATGTATTGACCGAACCCGCTTGTTATTCTAAGCTAGGGAACGTTGGTCCCGCTCCAACTTATAATTGTTATAAGACCGAGCAGGATATAGGGGATTGCCAGGATTCCCGTGCCGCCCAAATGAAGAAAGTGTATGTTGATACATCTTCTTCGGGCGTGTTCATTACCGAGAACAGTTTTTCAGTATCCTCTACGTCCTGGGTATGTGATACCGGATCAGGATTCCGTTATTGTAATCTGTTACATGGGCTACAGAAAGGTAGAGAACTGGGATTGGGTGATAAGTTTCAAGAGTTGGAAACGGTGCAAGTGTTGCAGCCATGTATGTTGGCAGTTATCATTCTGTATTAGCAAATACATTGATTCTGAACGAATGTTATTAGATACCGAACCTGATATACAACATCATATCAGTCTCTTTATTTAGTAAAGAAGGATATAATTTTGTATTGTTGGATAATGTTTTGAACATTTTCTATATCAAGAGTTGATCGGTTCAGGCACGTTATCTAAAAGCATATACGTTCTAAATCAAACCACAGTTCTTAACGTACAGAACATACACGAGAGGAAGAGTTCAGAAATGAATGAATCCTTCTTGAGGCATTGTTGACTAGGTCTTATTAATGCGACCTGACTAGCTAAGTTACATATGCATATTTAAATCATTTTGAATTTACATCTTGTGAAACTTCCCAGTCATGTCTCAAAAATAAGATGACCGTAGCTCCGTTTATTGGAAACAGAGAAAGAGTTACTGAACTCTTGGGATTGATACATGCTGATGTATGAAAGTCCCCTGTCTACACATGCCAGGACCAGTTCTTTGTACTTCATTACATTCACTGATGATCTCTCAAGATTCGGACATATGTTCCTGTTAAAACACAAGTCTGAACCTTTTGAGATATTCAAAGAATATAAGTTAGAAGTAGAGAACCAAAAACGGGTATAAGTATTATGTCCTTTGATGAGATCAGGGAGGAGAATACTTGGGCATGGAATTCCTGGACTATTCTAAAGAAGAATGAGATTCTCTCTCAGCATTACTCCTCCGTATACACCACAACACGTTGGTATATCGGGGCGGAGCAATCGCACCCTATGAGATAAGGTGCGCTCTATGACGAGTACTACTGAGTTGCCTATTTCCTTTAAGGGTTATGCACTTGAGAAGCTGCATACCTATTGAATTGAGTTCTAACCAAATCAGATGCCTACCACTCCATATGCGATATGGTATGGAAAGAGCCCATCTCTTAAGGATGTTAAAATTTGGGGTTGTCCGGTCTATGTCTAAAAGCAAAATCTGGACAAGCTCAAGGCAAGGTCAGTTCTGTGGAAGTTTGTTGGATATCTCAAGCATTCGTAAGGAAATATCTTCTACTACACCGAGGAACAAAAGGTGTTTTGTTTCTCAGCATGCCACATTTTTAGTGGTCATGTGGTAGAACCGGAAGGATTTACAGCTATACAAACTACAGCTGATGATTTGGTAGAACCGGAGGATTCAATAGTTCCCAACGAACTTCAGCCTCTCCGCCGATCTGGTAGGGTTCCTTACCCACCTGAGAGATACTTCGGTTTTCTCTATGACAGTGGGAGCAAGGATTGCATCATGAGATGCTAACCCAACTAGTTTCGAGCAGGCTATCAGGCGTGGGGACTCTGTGAGAATGGCTGGATGCTAAGCAATCTGAGATGGAATCCATATACACCAACAAAGTATAGACTTTGGTTGCTTTTTCTGAAGGGTTGAATCCCCATCAGAAGCAAGTATATCTGGAGAAGATTACTTGGTGTACATGGAAAAGTTGAGACTTTCAAAGCTATGCTTAAGTCCATCCAGATCCTACTTGCTATTGCTACATACCATGACAACAATATCTGGTGGTTGGGTGTCATGACTGCTGTTCTAAATAATGATTTAGAAGAGAGCGTCTATAAGTACACAGCCAGAGAGCTTCGTAGACAGTGGGAGCAGCAGAAACGTGTGCAAGTTTCTTTACAGGTTAAAGCAGGCATCACCGAGTTGGAACATCTGTTTTGATGTGGCAGTCAAAGAGTTTGATTTCATCAAAATGGTAGATGAACCTAGTATATACAAAAAGGTAGTAAGGAGTATGGTGGTGATCCTCGTATTGTACGCGGATGACATACTCTTGATAGGAAAGGAGTTTCCTATGCTACACTCGGTCAATCTCCACTTATCACAAAGATTCTCCATATAGGATCAAAGTGATACTTCCTAGATCCTGGATTTTGGATCTATGTGATAGATCTAAATGGATGTTAGGATTTTCACTAGGTGTAGTGAGATGGTATCAATTGATCCTGGGAAGAATCACTGGATAGCTTCCAGGGTGGTAAGGTCGACTGAATGTCAGTCACAGACATTGTCTTTTCCCTCAGTGGAGGGACGGTATGTTGGAAGAGTTCCAAGCTAGATACCGTGACAAACTAGACGTAAAGGCTGGATACATCACTACCAAGGATGCGACCAAAGAAATATTCTGGATGTATACTAGTTCATGAGATGAACTTCGTTCCTACCATTGTGTGACAAAGGAGTTATGGCTTTGGCCAAGGAACCCCCGTCCCTTCAGTGATCCAGACATTTTCTTAGGCAGTATCACCTGATCAGTGAAGATGGTTGATCTCCAGGGAGATCCAAGTTCAGGAGAGTAGACACAGAGGACAACACGGCAGATCCACTCACAAAGGCTTATTCCAAGGAGAAAATTTTATGGGTTGGTTATGTAGGGTTCCTAGGCACCCTAATGAGGTCTCACAAGGCATCAACCATGCCAATTTCAAATTTAAACGGTGCCGAGAAACCCGACTACGGATCGTTGGCTAGATATTTAGGCGAAAATGCAAACTAGTTAATACTTAACTAAGGGATACGGATATACAACCTTTGTAGATCCGTTTGTCCACCTCCATAGCTCCATGAAGAAGTCATCTCCGCTGTACAAATCCGAAATCCGGGCTCTTGCGTCGGCTTCATCGGAGAAGAAGCGGGCTAGGTCATCGACGACGTGCCGAAGATGATCTACGTCGAGGCATCGCTAAATCAAGCTCCGACTTCACCAAGTCAAGAAACTTGTGAAATAAACACACTCTACTACTTGGCAAGAGGTAGAGGATGAAGAAATAGGAGTTGGGTTCACTTTAGAATTGGATTTCTAACTCATCTTCATCAATCACCATTGATGAAGTGGAGGTTTCTTCATGGAAGAAGATGAAGAAGAAGAAGAAAGAATTATGATAAGTTATTTAAAAAAGAAAAGAATATCCAAACTTATCATAATCCTAACTATGGTTATGTGTAGAGAATTAACCAAGGGTTAAAGGAATGGTTAGGGTTAAGGATGAGATAAGAATGGTGGACAAAGTCAAAGCTTCATGAAGCTTCAACTAAACAACAAATAAAGCCACCATTCTTTTCTCTTCTCATTTATTTTCCAAAATGAAATGGATAAATAAATAAGTGAATAAAACAAAACCCTAACCACAATCATGTAACCATGGTTTGATCTTTACACAAAAACCCTAGCATAACATGTATCATCAATCATGATACAATCAAGTGCACAAAAGTATATCGCATATACAATGCGCACATCCGAGTGAGAAAATCCATCTTAAGTGAACCGATACTAGTTAACACAAAGTAATATATCAAATATATAATTATGCATTAAATCATTAAATCAATACTTGATTTAGCGATCCGGCCATATCGCATATAACCGACTAGTATCCAATGTATCGGCTTATCGAATCAACCCTCGATTCGGTAACTAGGTTATATCGCATATAACCATTCGACACATTCATCGCGAGAATGAAATACGGTATCACATACACGCATTATTCTCGGTCCCGCACATATCTCATATGCGCTCCTATTTCGTTTCTCTTGAGCCAGGAAACCTCTGTATAGGACTCTAAAGACTCGTCAATACGCCGGCAGCAGATGATGATCATATCAAACACCCACAAGCCGCAAGCGGTCTGCTAAACGTAACGGCCACCCGGGTATTGAGCAATCTGAAGATCGACGAGCAAGCCCGCTCACACTCCAGTGAATCCGACCAGTAACACTACCGTACAGTCCGGTCTGTTCGTCTGATATGTCGCATATCTCGCCTAGGGGTGGTAAACGTCAGACCCCAATAGCTCAATAAGTCGTGTCGATATGAGGTCTATAACAATTCGAGAAACTACAGGTAACACTTACCAGTAAATCTCAGCAACCCTGGCTAGGGATTTCCTGTTATAGCTAATCGAACACAGAGCAACATCAACTCCCTATACCGGGAGAGACGAATCCCCTCCTATCGCTCATTGCCTCCATGTGACTCGGGACTGTACCCAAAAACCACCGTTTTGCACGCCCTCTTGGACGTGGTAAGATAGAAATCAAAGCACAGTGGGAACCGCACAAGACTCTATGACGATCTCGGGTCAACAGACTACTCTGTACCAGTGTCACCAGAGAACTGCCATCTGACGTGAGGTATAATACCATCTGGGAGTTCTCGGCGAGTCCGTCCAGTGTACCCAGTCTCTACTGAGCACCCGTATACCATCTCTGATGTCAAACACCGATGGATATGGGATCATCCATCGCCCATCTGTATGGGTCGAGAAGGTATACGCTAGTCTACTCTGGTATATCGATGCCCCGTCTCGATACACCCACGACTAGGGACTTTGAAGGATGTACTTATGGACTACCATATCCCCACTAGTATGATCCGCATCATAGTCCAGGTAGTCAAGTACAGATCCTAAGGGCTTTACCAACATGTAACAGAGAGACAATCAGCATACACGTTAAGGTAAAGATCAACCAGATAGCATACTATCATGTCGAGCAAGAAATTCCTCCCTATATACGTCCTAGCATCCACTACAATATACATCATATATACAGTAATGGCCTCTAGGGCATACATATAACTAACAATCTCCCACTTGCACTAGGGCCATCTGTAACAGTGGTTGTAGTATCTCATACTCAACCATCCCATAAAAGTCTCTCTCTGGGAACAGGCCTTTGTGAGTGGATCCGCTGTGTTGTCCTCTTAGTCTACTCTCCAAACCTCGATCACCCAGGAGATCAACCATCTCCATGATCAGGTGATACTGCCTTAGAATATGTCTAGATCACTGATGGGACCGGCGTTCCTTGGCATAAGCCACAACTCCATTGTCACACAATGGGAGGAACAAAGTTCATCTCATGAACCAATATACACCCAGACTGCCTCTTTGGTAGCATCTTAAGTAGCGATGTATCCTGCCTTTATCTTCTAGTATGCCACGGTATCTAGCTTGGAACTCTTCCAACATACCGTCCCTTTACTGAGGGTAAAGACAATGCCTGTGACTGACATTCAGTCGTCATTATCACCCTGGAACCCTTCCAGTGATTCTCCCCAGGATCATGTGATACCATCTCACTTCGACAAGTGAGAATCCTAACATCCATTTAGATCTATCTCATAGATCCAAAATCCAGGAGTTAGTAGGTATCATTATGATCCTTTATGGAGAATCATTGTGATAAGCGGAGATTGACCGAGCGTAGCATAAGAAACTCCTTTCTTATCAAGAGTATGTCATCCACGTACTCTACGAGGATCATCACCATACTCCCTACTACCTTTTTGTATATACAAGGTTCATCTACCATTTTGATGATGTCAAACTCTTTGACTATTTCATCAAAACAGATGTTCCAACTCCGCGATGCCTGCTTTATCCTATAAAGCATCTTGCACACGTTTCCGCTGCTCCCACTGTCTACGAGGCCCTCTGGCTGTGTTCTTATAGACATTCTCTTCTAAATCATTATTTAGAAAAGTTGTCATGGCACCCAACCACCAGATATCGTAGTCATGGTATGTAGCCGTGGCAAGTAGGATCTGGATGGACTTAAGCATAGCTACTTGAAAAAAGTTTCATCATAATCCACGCCTGGTAAATGATGCAAACTTTTAACAAGTCTAGCTTTGAAAGTCTCAACTCTTCCATCTACACCAAGTAATCTTCTCAAGATATACTTGCTCCTGACGGGGATTTAACCCTTCAGATATAGCAGCCAAAGTCCATACTTTGCTGGTGTACATGGATTCCATCTCAGATCGCTAAACATCCAGCCATTCTTACAGAGTCTCACTCCTGATGGCCAGCTCGAAACTAGTTGGGTCATCATCCCATGATGCAATCCTCGCTCCCACTGTCATAGAGAAACCGAAGTATCTCTCAGGTGGGTGAGGAACCCTACTAGATCGGCGGAGAGGCTGAGGTTCGTTGGTTTCTACTGAATCCTTTGGTTCTATCAAATCATCAGCTGCAGTTTGTATAGCTGGAACATTTCCAGTTGTACATTACAGACCTTGCCTCGAGTTTGTCCGGATTTTGCTTTTAGACATAGCCCGGACAACCCTAAATCTTAACCATCTTAAGATATGGGCTCTTCCTATTCCATATCACATATGAAGTGGTAGGCAACTGATTTGGTTTGAACCCTATTCAATAGGTATGCAGCTTCTCAAGTGCATAACTCCCAAAAGGAAAAAGGTAACTCAGCAGTACTCATCATAGAGCATACCTTATCATATAGGGTGTTATTGCTCCGCCCCGATATACCATCGTGCTATGGTGTATACAGAGGAGTAATGCTGAGAGAGAATCTCATTCTCCTTTAGAATAGTCCAGGAATTCCATGCACAAGTATTCTCCTCCCTGATCTCATCAAAGGACATAATACTTATACCCGTATTTTGGTTCTCTACTTCTAACTTATATTCTGTGAATATCTCAAAAGGTTCGGACTTGTGTTACAACAGGAACATATGTCTGAATCTTGAGAGATTATCAGAGAATATAACGAAATACAAAGAACCAGTCCTGGCATATGTAGACAGGGGACCTACATACATCAACATGTATCATCCCAAGAGTTACCAACTCTTTCTCTGTTTCCAATAAACAGAGCTGGTGTCATTATATCTCTGTGACATGACTGGCAAGTTTCACAAGATGTAAGTTCAAACTAATTTAAATATGCATCTTTATGTAACTCTAGCCAGTCGGGTCGCATTGATCTGACCTAGTCTACAATACCTCAAGAAAGATTCGTTCATTTCTGAACTCTTCCTCTTGTGTGTGTTTCGTATACAAAAGAACTGTAGTTTGATTTAGAACATCAATGCTTTTAGATAACGTGCCTGAACCGATCAACTTTTGATATAGGAAATGTTCAAAACATTATCCAATTATACAAAATTTTATCATTTCTTTACTAATAAAGAGACTGATATGATTTTGTATATCAGGTTCGGTATCTAATAACATTCGTTCAGAATCAATGTATTGGTAATACAGGGTGACAGTGACCAACAGACTTGGCTGCAACACTTGCCCCATTTTCTGCCTCATGAAACTTATCACCCGTTCTCAGTTCTCTACCTATCTGTAGCCCTATGTAACATATTACATATTTGGGATCCTGATCTGGTATCACATACCCAGGACGTAGAGGATACAGAGAAACAGTTCTACATAATGAACATACCCGAAGATGATGCATCAGCATGCACTCTCTTCGTTTGGGCGGCACGGGAAATCTGGTATTCCCCAATTTCCTGCTCTGTCTTATAACAATTATAAGTTGGAGCGGGACCAACGTTCCCCAGCTCAGTATAACAAGCGGGTTCGGTCAAATATCCGTATTATTATCTTGATTAAGGCGTGATATGGTCGCTACCAGGAGAGAGAGAGAAGAAAACACTCAGCGTGCGCTCTTGCAAGAATAGATTGGTTATTATTTTATCTAATCAGGAAGGCTCCCACTGCTTTTTGTCAAATCTTCCTTCAAACCCTAAAAGGAAAGACTAGCCGGGATTAATTACACACTACAAGTTCGCCAATCTTTCAGCCAGGCCAGTGTCGGTACTTTGAGGGAGGTCCCCCGTGCTTTCGCACGAACCTAATTAATGTAAACCTCGTTTTCCCAGAGGCGTAACCTCGTTAACACCTTTCTAGACACCTACTTGATCGGCTAATTGTAATGTATAAAACTCTCCCAGGAGTAACTCTTACTCGCAGCGGGTATCGGGATCCAACTATCTCATAGAAGGTATGCAATCTCATTGCAAATTTCAACACTTGAAATTCCCGATAATATTTTGCCCCTAGCTCGCTATGACCTTGACAAATGCCAAACAACCCATAGTCCACTAGTCAAGTTCAACCCGTACATTTCTTGATCGAATTAAACCCACCCGCACGACCCTTGACGAATGCCAAACAACGCCGTACGAATACCCTAATCCAATCGCATCATATGCTCAAGCAGATAAATACTAGTTAGCTACCGTACACTACGCCTTGACGAATGCCAAACTACCGCAGCACGAATACTAACTAGTACATATCTGAAATGACGGAGGGCTACGACAGGTTTTTCTGAAAACTTATTGCGTAATGAACTTGATATCGTTGTAGAATCAAATGATTTTAAAATGGAGTGCTTTTGAGGCTTTTCTAGTTTTGCTAAAGGAGTCACTCCCGGTGAAGGGATCGTCGGTCCTTTCCTCGTCGAATGAGGTGCGGGATATATCATATATATCACTGTGCAAAGCAAAAACTCTTAAAAGCAATCAAAATACAAACCGAGTGTGTAGCATCTGCCAGTTATTGCTAAAGGAGTCACTCCCGGTGAAGGGATCTCGGTCCTTTCCTCATCGAATAAGGTGCAGGATATATCATATATACCGCTGTGCAAAGCAAAAACTGTAGCTACCTGTTTTATTTTGAAATTCGATTCTACAATATCTTAGGTTTCTTTTATTTCATTAATCTCATTAATGAAGTCCCATCATTTAAGTACCTAAACATCACAGATAAATACGACGTACACTTATGCCATCCGCATTCGCCTCGATGTCCCCTCGTGCACCATTAGGTTAGGTAACTAACGGCAGAGCGGGGCAGGGCTAGCGCGGGTGTAAAACATAAGTAACGCCTATATAATATATCATATATACTATATACTGTATCTATCACAGAACATCACATGATCGCATCACAGATATCGCAGCAGAAGAATCATATGAAATATTGGATATACTAGGACGTCCGTGTTTTCAATACGAGCCAGTATAAAACACGGATTCCACAGTCGTGATGAATAGCCAAACCCACACCCCTAGACCCCTACGAGTGCGGCAAGCAACCCTACCAATTCTAGAGTTAGGAGACCCGGACTCGACTCCTCGAGTTGGTCTCCCACTGGACTCCAGAACCCGGTTACTTGTGCCCTCCTCCTTGGGTCTATCCTAGTGCGGAAAAGTAAATAATATACAACAGGTGACAACTTCCGCAACCTGGAAGTGCCCCAAATAAAAGAATATTACATACAAGTTTTTACATGAATGAAAATGAAAAACACTCATCTCACATAAAAACCCCCGGCTATTCAAACACGACGATCCAATATAACATATCCAGCAACACATAACATCACATGTCATCAACGTAATTAAATATGCGCATCCCAATTATCGTTGACATATAGCAACGAAACCGGCGATATCACATATTACACTTACGGTCACAGAAAAGAAAGTGTAAAACTACAACAGTTGGAATCCGCAATCTGCATAGACATCGCATGCCTAATCAAATGAATACCTTAGACATCATATGCCTAACAATTATAAACCCCGCATTTTAGTCTCAAAATCGAAAACACTTTTCAATATAAAGTCGGGCAATTCAACAAGATTCCCGACATCCTGATCGAATGCTCGTCGCAAACTTTAGTAGGCGGCCGCACCCCCGATACCGTCGACGAAGTGCACCAAGGCGGAACACCGCTGCCGCAAGCACCCGAACGGATGCTTTCGGCGACGGGGTTCTCCTACAGTCACTTGGTCGGGGCTATGGGGTGAGGCTGTCTATTAAGTTTACCCGGCGAGTATCCGCGTACGTTACGTGATTGCGACGGACTTTTGATCACATCAAAATTCCGTGGCAACCGATCAAGTGAGACTAAACTGCTATGTTTATAACATTCATTTAGTTATCTCATAACATATTGTGAATTCCAATTATTGTATCACATTCCGGATAAGACAGAAAATGTTAAACTTTCCGATCGAACAATCGAACACCCAAGTTTTCCCGATACAGATCAACACATGAAACAAGTCTAAAAACATTCAGTTCGTGCCTCAGTACCAACGGTCCAGCCGTAGAAGGGTCAAGCCAACGCCTCACATGTGGCACGCCGTACTGCCCCAAACCCGAAGGTTCAAAGGGCAGTTCAAGACGGTCACATAATCGAGTTAAGGTTTGTTGTCTTCTAGAGGGACCATCGCATTACTTGCACTACTTAGAACGTCTTTAAACCTCGGAAAAATCCAACACTTGGAAATTTTCCGGCAGGGAAAAATTGGGTATTTTTATCCGGTCGAACCTTTTTAACATATTCTAAAATTATCCGGAAAAACACATAGACAAAATTTGACAATCCGATCGAATGTACGAACCCCCTATACAACCCAAAATACTCAACTCTTGATTTCAGAAAAAAAATATTCCAGGAAAACCAACACTGGAAAATAGGAATTACTGTGCAAAATTGAATGCCTAATAAGACAAAACGGCCGCGGAACCGCCGCATTAGCATGCTAATGCCGCGGTTCCGCCGCACTTTTGAGGGATCATTAGTTACTTTTTGCACCGTAATTCTTAGAATTTCCTGCTGATTTTTCTGCATATTTTTAATTTTCAAAAATCCACGAATTTCAAAAATGTACAGAGAGCATTCTAAGGTTTTGGTTTCGGTTAGATCGGACTTCAAACTCCGTCTACTCATCGCCTAAGGCTCTAGCTAGGCTCTGATACCACTGTAGGGTTCCTAGGAACCCTAATGAGGTCTCACAAGGCATCAACCATGCCAATTTCAAAAATTTAAACGGTGCCGAGAAACCCGACTACGGATCGTTGGCTAGATATTTAGGCGAAAATGCAAACTAGTTAACACTTAACTAAGGGATACGGATATACAACCTTTGTAGATCCGTTTGTCCACCTCCATAGCTCCATGAAGAAGTCATCTCCGCTGTACAAATCCGAAATCCGGGCTCTTGCGTCGGCTTCATCGGAGAAGAAGCGGGCTAGGTCATCGACGACGTGCCGAAGATGATCTACGTCGAGGCATCGCTAAATCAAGCTCCGACTTCACCAAGTCAAGAAACTTGTGAAATAAACACACTCTACTACTTGGCAAGAGGTAGAGGATGAAGAAATAGGAGTTGGGTTCACTTTAGAATTGGATTTCTCACTCATCTTCATCAATCACCATTGATGAAGTGGAGGTTTCTTCATGGATGAAGATGAAGAAGAAGAAGAAAGAATTATGATAAGTTATTTAAAAAAGAAAAGAATATCCAAACTTATCATAATCCTAACTATGGTTATGTGTAGAGAATTAACCAAGGGTTAAAGGAATGGTTAGGGTTAAGGATGAGATAAGAATGGTGGACAAAGTCAAAGCTTCATGAAGCTTCAACTAAACAACAAATAAAGCCACCATTCTTTTCTCTTCTCATTTATTTTCCAAAATGAAATGGATAAATAAATAAGTGAATAAAACAAAACCCTAACCACAATCATGTAACCATGGTTTGATCTTTACACAAAAACCCTAGCATAACATGTATCATCAATCATGATACAATCAAGTGCACAAAAGTATATCGCATATACAATGCGCACATCCGAGTGAGAAAATCCATCTTAAGTGAACCGATACTAGTTAACACAAAGTAATATATCAAATATATAATTATGCATTAAATCATTAAATCAATACTTGATTTAGCGATCCGGCCATATCGCATATAACCGACTAGTATCCAATGTATCGGCTTATCGAATCAACCCTCGATTCGGTAACTAGGTTATATCGCATATAACCATTCGACACATTCATCGCGAGAATGAAATACGGTATCACATACACGCATTATTCTCATTCCCGCACATATCTCATATGCGCTCCTATTTCGTTTCGCTTGAGCCAGGAAACCTCTGTGTAGGACTCTAAAGACTCGTCAATACGCCGGCAGCAGATGATGATCATATCAAACACCCACAAGCCGCAAGCGGTCTGCTAAACGTAACGGCCACCCGGGTATTGAGCGATCTGAAGATCGACGAGCAAGCCCGCTCACACTCCAGTGAATCCGACCAGTAACACTACCGTACAGTCCGGTCTGTTCGTCTGATATGTCGCATATCTCGCCTAGGGGTGGTAAACGTCAGACCCCAATAGCTCAATAAGTCGTGTCGATATGAGGTCTATAACAATTCGAGAAACTACAGGTAACACTTACCAGTAAATCTCAGCAACCCTGGCCAGGGATTTCCTGTTATAGCTAATCGAACACAGCGCAACATCAACTCCCTATACCGGGAGAGACGAATCCCCTCCTATCGCTCATTGCCTCCATATGACTCGGGACTGTACCCAAAAACCACCGTTTTGCACGCCCTCTTGGACGTGGTAAGATGGAAATCAAAGCACAGTGGGAACCACACAAGACTCTATGACGATCTCGGGTCAACAGACTACTCTGTACCAGTGTCACCAGAGAACTGCCATCTGACGTGAGGTATAATACCATCTGGGAGTTCTCGGCGAGTCCGTCCAGTGTACCCAGTCTCTACTGAGCACCCGTATACCATCTCTGATGTCAAACACCGATGGATATGGGATCATCCATCGCCCATCTGTATGGGTCGAGAAGGTATACGCTAGTCTACTCTGGTATATCGATGCCCCGTCTCGATACACCCACGACTAGGGACTTTGAAGGATGTACTTATGGACTACCATATCCCCACTAGTATGATCCGCATCATAGTCCAGGTAGTCAAGTACAGATCCTAAGGGCTTTACCTACATGTAACAGAGAGACAATCAGCATACACGTTAAGGTAAAGATCAACCAGATAGCATACTATCATGTCGAGCAAGAAAGTCCTCCCTATATACGTCCTAGCATTCACTACAATATACATCATATATACAGTAATGGCCTCTAGGGCATACATATAACTAACAGGTTAAGTATAAGATACTTCAACCACTGCTGATTGTTGGGTATGAGATACTACAACAGATGGCCCTAGTGCAAGTGGGGGATTGTTAGTAATATGTATGCCCTAGAGGCCATTACTGTACATACGATGTATATTGTAGTGGATGCTTGGACATATATAGGGAGGACTTTCTTTTTCGACATGATAGTATGCTATCTGGTTGCTCTTTATCTTAACATGTACACTAATTGTCTCTATAATACATATTGATAAAGCCCTTAGGATGAGTACTTGATTACCAGGACTATGATGCAGATCATACTAATGGGGACAGAGTAGTCGTTAAGTACATCCTTCAAATGTTCCTAGTCGAGGGTGTATCGAGACAGGGCATCGATATACCAGAGTAGACTAGCGTATACGCTTCTCGACCCATATGATGGGTGATGGATGATCCCATATCCATTGGTGTTTGACATCAGAGAAGGTATGCGGGTGCTCAGTGGAGACTGGGTACACTGGACGGACTCGCCGAGAACTCCTAAATGGTATTATACCTATCGTCGGATAGCAGTTCTCTGGTGACACTGGTGCAGGTTAGTATGTAGACCCGAGATCGTCATAGAGTCTTGTGTGATTCCCACTATGCTTTGATTTCCACCTTACCACGTTTAAGAGAACGTGCAAAACGGTGGCTTATGGGTATAGTCCCGAGTCGTATGGAGGCAATGAGCGATAGGAGGGGTTTCGTCTCTCCCGGTATAAGGAGTTGATGTTGCGCTATGCTTGATTGGCCATAACAGGAAATCCCTGGACAGAGTTGCTGAGATCTACTGGTAAGTGTTATCAGTAGTTTCTCGAACCGTTATGGACCTTACATCGGCATGACTTATCAGGCTATTGGGGTCTGACGTTATACCATCCCCAGGCTGTGATATGCGACATATCAGACGAAGAGACCGGACTGTACGGTGGTGTTACTGATTGGATTCGCAGGAGTACGAGCAGGCTTGCTTTTTGATCTTCTGATCGCTCAGTACCCGGGTGGCCATTACATTTAGCTGACCGCTTGCGGCTTGTGGGTGTTTGATATGATCATCACCTACTGTCGGCATATTGACGAGTGTTTAGAGTCCTATACAGAGGTTTCCTGGCTCATGCAAAATGGAGTAGGAGCACATATGCGATATGTGCGGGACCGAGGTTGATACGATATGAGATACCGTATTCTATTCTCACGATATATGATATCGGTCGGTTATATATGATATAGCCGGGTTATCGGATCAAGTGTTGATTCGATAAGTTGATTCATATAGTATTAGTCGGTTGTATATGATATAGTAGGATTATTAAATCAATAGTTGATTTGATAATTTAATGTATAATTATATATTTGATATATTATATTACATTAACTAATATTAAGCTCACTTATGATTTCTTTTCTCACTAGATATGCACATTGTATATATGTGATATGTATATTTGTGTACATGTATTGTGTCATGTTTGATGATACATACAAGATGGGTGTATGAGATTAATACCATGCTAGGGTTAAGTTAGGGTTTCTATTTATGCTAAGCTAATTCAAAAGAGATTGAGTTTGTCATGGTAAAGCTTGGACAAAAGCTTTTGGATAAGCTTTGACAAAGTCAACTCTTTTGTCTAGTTAAAGATATTTATCAAACCCAACCCTTAACCATAGTGTGTGGTTCATTCTCTACATGAGTTAAGCATGATGGCTTTAACTCACCCATGGTTGCAATAATTCATTTGGATGAATAATTGATGAGATATTTTCTTCATCTTCTTCTTCTTCATCAAAAGATTCTAGCTTCAATGGAGTTTTGAGAAAAAGTGTGAGAAAATGAAATGTAAAGTGAGCCCACTTCCTACTTCATTATCCTCTACTACTTGCCATTCAGTAGAGTGTGTTTGCTTCACTAATTGTATGATTAATGAAGAAATAGCTTGGGTTAGTGTCTCCTCGACGTAGATCATCTTCGGGCTCGAAAATATCGAAGCTAGCACGTTCGTTTCTTCAAGGGATCCTTTCTAGAGTCCGGAGTTTGCAATCGCAGCGAAGGGGGCTACTACATGGAGCTATTTGAAGTGAAGGACCGGTCTACAAAAGTTGTATTCCTTGCCCACTAAAACTTGCAAAGTGTTTTCATATGTTTTCCGTATTATTTCTAGTTAACAATTCATGGTTAGGGTTAGTTAGAACGGCAAATTTTTGAACTTGACATGGACGATGCCTCCCGAAACCTTACTGCCGTGCTAGGAAACCCTTCATAGTATAGTATTAATGTACCTAGATTTGGGACACTCCCAACATCCACTTAGATCTATCATCATAGATCATAATCCACACGATATGGTAGGTATCATCCAGATCTTCCATAGAGAATCCTTGTGATAAAAGGAGCTTGACCGAGTGTAGCATAGGAAACCATTTCCTATCAAGAGTATGCCATCTACGTACAATACGAGAAAGACAGCCTTATTCTCTACAACCTTTTTGTATATATAAGGTTCATCTACATTTTTGATGAAGTCAAACTCTTTGACTGCCACATCAAAACAGATGTACTAGCTCCGCGATACCTGCTTAATCCTGTTGGACTTAATCATAGCTTTGAAAGTCTTAACTTTTCCATCCACACCAAGAATCTTCTCAAGATCCATTTGCTCCTAATGGGTTTTACCCCTTCAGGTGCAACATTCAAAGTCATACTTTGTTACTGTACATGGATTCCATCTTTGATCGCATAGCATCCAGCCATTTCACAGAGTCTCCGCTCGTGATGGCCTACCTGAACTTGGTTGGGTCATCATCTACCATTATGCAATCCTCACTCCCACTGTCACCGAGAAGACCGTAGTATCTCTTAAGTGGATGAGAAACCCTACCAGATTCGCGGAGAGGCTGAGGTTCGTTGGAGACTATTGAATCCTTTGGTTTCACCAAATTATCAGCTGTTTGTTTGTCTAGCTGGAACTCCTTCCAGTTCTACCTCATGTCCAAAAATTTCTTCACAAGAAATTCCTTTTCTAAAAAGGTGGCATGCTGAGAAACAAAACACCTTTTGCTCCTCAGTGTGGTAGAAGATATATTCTCGCGAATGTTCGGGATATCCAACAAACTTATACAGATCTGATCTTGCCTCGAGCTTGTCCGGATTTTGCCTTTCAACATAGGATGGACAACCCCATATCTTAACTCGTTTAAGAGACGGTCTCTTCCCATTCCATATCTCATATGGAGTGGTAGGCACTGATTTGGATGGAACCCCATTCAATAGGTATGCAGCTTCTCAAGTGCATAACACCAAAAGGAAATAGGTAACTCAGCAGTACTCGTCATAGAGCGTGCCATATCGAATAGGGCGCGATACCTCCGCCCCGATACACTGTTGTGCTGTAGTGTATACGAAGGAGTAAGCTGAGAGAATCCCATTCTCTGTTTAGAAACTCCAGGAACTCCATGCGCAAGTATTCTCCTCCTTGATCACATTGTAGGACTTTAATACTTCCACCCATCTGGTTCTCAACTTCAAGCTTATATTCCTTGAATTTCTCAAAAGTTTCAGACTTGTGTTTCAATAGGAACATATGTCCGAATACTGAGAGATGATCAGTGAATATAATGAAGTACGAAGAACCAACCTTGGCATTTGTAGACATAGGACCGTATACATCATCATGTATCCATCCTAAGAGTTTAGTAACTCTTTCTCTGTTTCCAGTAAACGGAGTATTGGTCATTTTACCTTTGTGACAAGACTGGCAAGTATCATAAGATGAAAATTCGAACGGATTCAAATATTTATCCTTATGTAACTTAACTAGTTGTGTCGCATTGATATGACCTAGTCTACAATACCACAAGAAGGATTCGTTCATTTCTGAACTACTACTCTTGTGTGTGTTCTATATACTTTGAACTGTGGTTTGATTTAGAACGTATATGCCATTTCATAACGTGGCTGATCCAATCAACTCTTGATTCAGGAAAATGTTCATAATATTATCCTCCAATACAGAATTATATCCTTCTTTAACTCAATAAAGAAACTTATATAATGTTGTATATCAGGTTCGGCATATAATAACATTTGTTCAGAATCAATGTATTTACCATTTGGTAATACAAGGTGATATCTGCCAACTTTTTTGGCTGCAACAATTGCACCATTCTCTAACACTTAGAGACATATCACCCAATCCCAGTTCTCTACCTTTCTATAGCCCATGTAACAGATTACATATGTGGGATCAAAATTCGGTATCTCATACTTAGGACGTAGAGGATACTGACAAACAGTTCTTGATAACGAACACACCCGAAGAATATGCAGCAACATGTTCATTTCTCGATTGGGTCGCATGGAAATCCAAATATTCCCCTATTTCCTGCTCGGACTTATAACAATTATAAGATAGAGAAGAACCAACGTTCCCCAGCTCAGTATAATAAGCATGTTCGGTCAATGCATCTATATTATTATCTTGATTAAGGCATGACATGGTCGCTACCAGGATAGAGAGAGAAGAAAACACTCTGCGTGCGCTCTTGCAAGATCAGATTGGTTATTATTTTATCTAATCAGGATGGCTCCCACTGTTTTTATCAAATCTTCCTTCAAACCCTAAAAGATAAGACTAGCCGGTATTAATCACACCCTACAATTTCGCCAATCTTTCGGCCAGGCCAGTGTCGGTACTTTGAGGGAGATCTCCCGTGCTTTCGCACTGACCTAATTAAAATAAATCTCATTTTCCCAAGGGCGTAATGTCACGACCCACCCCTAAACACAGATGATATTGTCCGCTCCGGCAGAAGCCGCACGGTTTTGTCCCTTTGAATGAACCCGGGGCTATTTCCTAGTAGGTCACCTATCCAAGAATTTCTCTGGCTCAAGCACACTTAACTATGTAGTTTTTCAAACTCCGGAGTTCCGATTCATCCAAAAGGCGCCTCTGTGTTATAAGAGTGGTATCATTCCATTTATAGTTCAGATCGTGCTCTCTTTCGGAATGGAATTCGATACTCCCCATTGTTCTGGTGGGTCCCCGTGTGCATCCATATCGGTTACATCCCTACTTCGATACCGGATAACACCACACTTCTCACGGGGTAGGTGGTATTCAGCCCCAACTCCACCTGGGGTATTACATTGTCACGACCAAGGTTAAATACCCCCTCGACCAAGGTCAACCTATACGATGAAAGTTCGGGTCTAATACCCCCTCGACCAAGTCTAAGTTCCGTAAGGTCAAGCATAGGTTCCGAATATATATAAACGCCCTAGACTCTGCATAGTCAAACATAGACTTGAACCAAGGTTAAACCTAGTGCTCTGATACCAACTTTGTCATGACCCGAAATAGCACATGACTGGCACTTGAATCATATGAAGTCTATAGGACCCCATCTAATTCAAGTAAGCCAAAAGTCCAGAAATCTAAACCATTTTAAATAAGAAGTGAAGGAAAACTTGTTTAAAGCAAGTGGTTTAAATAACATAAATGGCATTAAACATTTAAAAGCAACATCATATTTTCCCAAAAATTTCGGCAGAGTCTCCTTTGTAAATACTGGCCCCAAACGGGTACAACACATGAAATATATATAAATGATGAATAAAGGCATCCTTAAACGGGAACTGGCTCTTCGCCAATTGGCGGTCACAACCACACAGCAATATAATATACAACGCCAAAGAGCGAGAATCAAAACTCAGAAGAAAACCAAAGGAAAACCATAATAATACAACGCGTGACTCTAAGGTCGAAAGAATATACAACTGGTCTTCTAAGTCTATAAAATATACAAGTCTGGTTGATGGAGTTACTAGATACAACTGAATATAAATAAAAGGTACAATGGTGGTCATGATGCGAGTGGACCCACCTACCAAAGCAATCACCCGGAATGAAGTAATGTTCCAGCAAAGCCGCCAAGAAAAACCTGTACGACAGAACCTGCAAGAAACTATGGAACAATGGGGGTGAGTTGCCAACTCGTGAGTAGAAAACATCACAGAGCAAAAATCGCATGTATGAATCAATCCTAGGTCATACGACCAGTAATATCCTCAAATAATATGGCCTAAAGCATATAATAATGGCAATGGTAACATCTATGCATAAGTGTAATCCCATATGCTCGTGTCGGTGCCTCAGATAGCAATATATCATAAATATGAGGTATGAATGCAATATAATGAAAACAGAATACATCATGAATGAGAAAACTGTTTTCGTAATTTAGTGAGATTTCTGTATATTTAAATCGAGGTATCATCATAGAATCAGTGTCAAGTATCGACACAAAAATATAAATCTCAATGTCTTAATATCTCAGGCTCCGGCTATCCGGACTGGCGTGTATCATCAAATATCAATATCTAGGGCTCCGGCTATCCAGACTGGCCCAAATCCTCAAATAAAAGACCATGTCGGTATCCTCCGGATATCCGGCACGTCACAATAAAATCACCGGGCAGTAGTGCTCCCCTGTCTCAGGCTCAACGCCATCATCTGCGACCTTCTCGTCCCGGGATACCATACCGGGTCCACCATACACCCACAGACGGTTCCTCCTCCTCCTCGAATCGGGTGTATGATATCGCTCAAGAGCTGAGAAAACTCATGGTGGACATATCTCAAATGATATCATGAGAAAACCGCATTTTCTATCTTTTAAAAAGATGATAAGTTTATAAAATTCTTGCGGTTTCTCTAAATCCAGAAATCTCATGGAAATCCAAAATCATAAATCACGATGTAAATAAATAATGAATACTGGGCTCCGGCAATCCGGACTGGCCCATAATATTGCATGACAAATGAATATAAAATGCATGGGTATCTAAATAAAGAATGCAATATCTAAACTAGCATATGAAAGCAATAACATATAGGAACTATCAGCTAGCAAGCTATGTCAATGAAATAATATTCTCTAAAGTGTACATGACATAGCAATTACCGATGAAGATGTGTGTGAGCCGGCAAGCAAGTGTACGTGGAGTATATGCATCATCGGTAATGGTGCGGGTGTCCTAACAACAGGTTTCATCATTTCTCACGAAAATGTATATAGGCATATAATGCAATGCGAACAGCAGAATAAATGGAAATGAATAGTAAATGCAGCAATAATAAAATATACATTCCTGTATACGAGTCATACAGTTTTTGATATCTGAAATCGCACGAATCGTGGTGTTTAGAAAAGAGGGCTACGGTGTTTTTATGAAAAAGTATATCCTTTGAAATATCCGTAGTATCTCTTGGCCTGTCTTTAAAATACTCACGATTCGTTAGTTTTGGAAATAAGTATGACTCGTGCTCAGTCTAACATCTACTAAGTAACTACAGGACTAAACTAACAGACGAGTCGAAAGGGTAAGGAAATCCACCTAATTCTGAGTCGATCTATATATATATAATAGTCGGTGATCTCGCCTCAATAGTATCACGTACGATACAATATATATATATCACATGACATCCTCGAGTCAAGAGTGCGGATCTATCATCATAATTATATATCGTACGGTAAATCTCTCGTACGGCATCCCAAATCAGGGTACGGGTCAATATCACATTTATCTCATTATTCAACTGGTATTCTTATCATCATATATCATGAGATGGGTACCGATCTACGTCTAGTACAGACTGATACCATCAATAATATATATGCGTGTGTCTAAAAACACATCGCCTGAAGATCTGCTATAAAATCATGTCGTATCTCAAGTACGAACCATATCACATCACCGATCACGTGGCATCATGTCTAATCTCATCGACTCATATCCAAGTATCATATACTATCCTCATCATCCATGTTTATGTATACGTATATATATATATACATAGTCTCATACCTATGTGTGTGTATATATATACATATCCCCATATACTACCGGAAATAAAATGTATGCGTGTATGTGTACGTGTATGCAAATCACTACTCTAGGGTTCGCGACTAAGAAACTAACTAAATGCGTTTTCCTACTAGTATGCTAAAACTATCCCAAAGTCACATAGCATTTCTTACTAAGTATACACATCTCATAACACATAAGTGTGTGTGTGTGTGTGTGTGTATCATATCGCATTCGCGTTCTATACTACGAAACTGCGGGGGTGCTATTCGCCATCCACCCGACTTCCCCCATAGATATATATCTACTCACCTGGTCCTTATCTTCCGAAGTCGATGCCGCCATCCTCTTCTTCATCGTCCGAAATCCACGTGAGAGGTACCTATATGCAAACATATATAATATCGTAAACCGAAATCGCGGACAAAACCAAAACGGCACACGAAACGCGTATAGGTTAAAACCTATAACCCGCTCATGCAAAAGAAACAAATAACCCTCGACATCGGCATACAAACGCCGATTAATCGAGTTAAAACCCAAACGTACCAATCGTGGTTTCACAACTTACTAATTGTTATAAGAAATAGGGTGCAAATCATTAAACCTTAAAATTAATCAAATCGATTTATTTCTAAAAAGCCTAGTAAACTGTCATTAACCGTTTTAATACAAATCTTGATATTTTAGCAAAACTAGTGGCCACAATATTCACTAATTATCTTAATTAGGCCACATAAACATTTACTAGATTTTTAATCTCGCTAAATTACATTAATCCAAAAACCTAGTTAGCACAAATTTCCATTTTAATTCAAAACTTGATGTTTTAACCAATCTAAATATTTTAATAATTCTAGTGGCCATAATACTCATTAAATATCTTAATTAAGTCATACAATCTATTACCATAATTTTACCTCACCTCTTTATATCACTTATAAAAATCTATTTTGCAAAAATCACAATTTGGGCAAATTAAATGTAACAATTTGAAATTTAGCAATTAGGTTAGGTTTTAGCATGCTTAAGATGTGAAACCACACATCACAACCAACCTCAAGTGATCAAACCCTAGCTCCAAATAAAAACCCTCACTTGAATTTCTTAAACTTGAAATTGGAACCATATTACTTACTAATTGAGTTTGATTTAAGTGCTTAAACAACAATTAACTATAGGTTTAGGATTTATACCTCAAAGATTGTAGATCAAACATGAATCTTAGCCTCCCAAACTTGCTTCCATCTCTCAAGATCCATGCTAGATTAGCTAAAGAATAATAGGTAAAGTTTGGATTTGGAATTAGCTTTGAATTTGTGAGAAAATTGGTGGATTTTTGATGATTATTTTTGAGATTTTGAAGAGAGAATGGGGTGTGAAAGGGGGGCTGCTACTGCTAGTTGGGGTCAGCCATGATGGGGGGAGAGGTGAGAGAGTGAGGTGAGGGAATGCCAAGTCAAGAAAAGTCCAAGTCAACCCAAACCCATACCTCCTTTTCTTATTCTTTCTTTTCCTTTGTTTTCTTTTCTTTCAAAGCCTCTTCAAGTGGGGAAAAATTGGAAGGGGCAGCCAAGGGGCTCTGCCAGCAGTATAGAGGGGAGGAGAGAGGGTGTGGGTGAGGAAAAAAATGATAAATATTATACCCCAATTTCTATTTACATTAATTTCACTATTTAAGCCTTTTTCTATCATATTTTCTAAAACCGTTTTGACAATTTCTTTTCATTTCAAAAACAATATATTACATATTAGTTTAATGTGTCATGATGTACAAAACTTGTATTAACCCATTCTAATTTGTAATTATCGCTAATTAAATGTATTAGCGAAGGCTTAAAATAATATTTAAATAATTAATTACGGAAAATATTTTAGTAAACTAGAAATTTTATAAGTGACTAATTTCATATCAATACTAGCCATTACATAGCTAGAATATGTATTTTTAAGTTTATGTGGAAAAATAATTATTTCCCGGTTTTTACGGAAAACACCAGTTATTTTACCGATTATCCGAAATTTCACCTAAATAATTTTCAAAACGTTACACGTAACCCCGTTAACACCTTTCTAGACACCTACTTGATCGGCTAATTATAATGTGCTAAACTCTCACAGGAGTAACTCTTACTCGCAGTGGGTGTCGGGATCCAACTATCTCATAGAAGGTATATAATCTCATTGCAAATTTCAACACTTGAAATTTCCGATAATATTTTACCCCTAACAACTTATGATCTTGGTTATGGTCAACAAATCATAAGCACTAACCAAGTTCAACCCGTCATTTCATGATTGAATTAAACCCACCCGTACGACCCTTTGCTCAGGTCAACAAAGCCGCACGACTACCCAAATTCAATCACATCATATGCTGCAGATAAGCACTAATTAGCTACCGCACACTATGCCTTAGCTAAGGTCAACAAACGTAGCACGAATACTAAAAATTACTTATCTGAAATGACGGAGGGCTACGACAGGTTTTTAAGAAAACCCTTTGCGTAACGAACTTGATATCATTGTAGAATCGAGTGACTTTGAAAAGGAGTGTTTTTGAGGCTTTTACTACTTTTGCTAAAGAGGTCACTCCTAGAGAGGGGATCTCGGCTCTTTTCTCATCGAATGAGGTGCTGGATATTTCACAAATACCACAATGCAAAGCATGAACTAAAAAAGCAATCAAAAGACAAAACCAAGTGGGTAGTAGCATCTTCCAGATTCGCTAAAGTGGTCACTCCCGGTGAAGGGATCTCGGCTCTTTCCTTATCGAATAAGGTGTTGGATATTCTACAAGGAATACCGCTATACAAAGCAAGAACTAGAGCTACCAGTTTTTAAAACAAGATTCTGCAACATTTTTAGGTTTCTTTTATTTTATTAATCTCATTAATGAAGTTCCATCAATTATACTTCCTAAGCATCACAGAAGAAACGATAGTAGCAATATTTATTATATATCATATATAATCTAAGCATTCATCTCGGAATATCAAGTGATCACATCGCAGAACATCAGCAGTAGAAGAACACATATGAAATATTGGATATACTAGGAATTCCGTGTTTTAATTAAGCCAATAAAAAATGTGGATTCCACGGTCGCGATGAATAGCCAAACCCATATCCCTAGACCCTAGAACCCGGTTACATGTGCTCTCCTCCTTGGGTCCATCCTAATGCGGAAAAGTAAATAATATATATCAATGGTGACATCATTCTCAACCTGGAAGTGCCCCAATAAAAGAATATTATATACAAGTTTTTACATGAATGAAAATGAAAAACTCTTATCTCATATAAAAACTCGCGGTTATTCAAATCACGACGATCCAATATAACATATCATAGCAACACATAACATAATATGTCATTAATGTAAGTAAATATACGTATCCCAATTGTTGTTGATATATAGCAACGAAACCGGCGATACACCACATATTACACTTACGGTCGTAGAAAAGAAAGTGAAAAACTACAACAATTGAAATCCGCAACCACCTTAGACATCATAAACCCAATGTATCACCTACTTTGGATTTCATGCCTAACCATATGAATTCCTTAGACATTGCATGCCTAACAATTATAAACCCCGCATTTTAGTCTTGATATTGAAAAAACTTTCAATAACCAGTCGGGTAATTCAATAAGATTCCCGATAACCTGATCGAATGCTTGTCAGAAACTTTAGTAGACGGCCGCACCCCGATGCCGTCGACAAAGTGCACTTAAGGCGGAACACCGCGGCCGCGAGCACCCGAACGAATTCTTTTGGCAACAAGGTTCTCCTACAGTCACTTGGTCGGGGCTATAGGGCATGGATATCTAGTAAGATTTCCCAGCGAGTATCCGCGTATACTACGTGATTGCGACAGACTTTTGATCCACATCAAAATCCCGTGGCAACCGATCAAATGAGACTAAATTGCTAGATTTATAAAATTCAAATTAGTTTTCATAAAACTAAATTTTGTGGATTACAAATATTGTATCACAATCACAGATTGCTAGACGATGTCAAACTTTTCGATTGAATTAACAAACACCCAAAATTTCCCAATGAGCTCAACACTTGAGCGGAGTTTAAAAAGTACCCAGAACATGCCACAGCTGTTAGTTATATGTATGCCCTAGAGGCCATTACTATACATAGGATGTATATTGTAGTGGATGCTTGGACATATATAGGGAGGACTTTCTTGCTCGACATGATAGTATGCTATCTGCTTGCTCTTTACCTTAACGTGTACACTGATTGTCTCTCTGTTACATGTTGGTAAAGCCCTTAGGATGTGTACTTGACTACCTGGACTATGATGCGGATCATACTAGTGGGGACATGGTAGTCCATAAGTACATCCTTCAAAGTCCCTAGTCGTGGGTGTATCGAGACGGGGCATCGATATACCAGAGTAGACTAGCGTGTACCTTCTCGACCCATACAGATGGGCGATGGATGATCCCATATCCATTGGCGTTTGACATCAGAGATGATATACGGGTGCTCAGTGGAGACTGGGTACACTGGACGTGTAGGGTTCCTAGGCACTCTCAAGAGGTCTCACAAGGCATCAACCATGCCAATTTCAAAGCTTCACGGTGCCGAGAAACCCTAGTACGGATCGTCGACTAGAATTCTAGGCGATACAATAAACAAGTTAACGATTTAACTAAAGGAGAGAGGCTACAACCTTTGTAGATCCGTTTCTCCACTTCCTTAGCTCCACGTAGGCATCCTCTCGCTGTCCATCTCGAATCCCGAACTCAATCGTCGGCTTCATCGGAGAAATGGGCAGGCTCGGTCGTCGGCTTCGTGGCGAAGATGATCTACGTCGAGGCATCACAAGTTCAAGCTCCAACTTCACCAAGTTGTGAAACTTGTGAAGAAAACACCCTATACTACTTGGCAAGAGGTAGAGGATAAAGAAATAGGAGGTGGGTTCACTTTAGAATTGGATTTCTCACTCTTTAGCTCAAGGTGCCATTGATGAAGGCAAGGTTTTCTTCATCAAGATGATGAAGATGAAGAAGATAGAATATGATAAGTATTGTTAAAAGAATAAACAAAAATGAATACTTATCATCTTCTAACCTTGGTTAAGTGTAGAGAATAGACCATGGTCAAGTGAGAATGGTTAGGGTTAAGCATGAAGACAAAATGGTCACTTTAGTCAAAGCTTCATGAAGCTTCATCAAGCTTCATGAAAGAATGAAACCATTTTGTTTTCTTTTATTTATTTATCAAGAAAGAATAGATAAATAAATAAGTAAATAAATCAAAACCCTAACTATTATCATAACCATGGTTTAAGTCTTAACACAAAACCAATTTACATGCATCATCAAACATGACACATTGTAGTGCACAAAAGTATATCACATATACAACTTGTGAACTACAAGTGAGAAAATCCTTTTAAAGTGAACCAATACTAGTTAATGCAAAGTAATATATCAAATATATAATTATACATTAAATCATTAAATCAACAATTGATTCAATGATCCGGTCATGTCGCACATAACCGACTAGTATCCAATGTATCGACTTATCGAATCAATCTCCGATTCAATAACTAGGTTATATCGCATATAACAAATCGAAACATTCATCGCGAGAATGAAATACGGTATCACATACACGCATTATTCTCGGTCCCGCACATATCTCATATGCGCTCCTATTTCGTTTCGCTTGAGCCAGGAAAGCTCTGTGTAGGACTCTAAAGACTCGTCAATACGCCGGTAGCAGATGATGATCATATCAAGCACCCACAAGCCGCAAGCGGTCTGCTAAACGTAACGGCCATCCGGGTATTGAGCGATCAGAAGATCGACGAGCTAGCCCGCTCACACTCCTGTGAATCCAACCAGTAACACTTACCATACAGTCCGGTCTGTTCGTCTGATATGTCGCATATCAAGTCTAGGGGTGGTAAACGTCAGACCCCAATAACCGATAAGTCGCGCCGATGTGAGGCTCATAACGGGTCGAGAAACTACTGGTAACACTTACCAGCAAATCTCTGATCAGACCTGGCCAGGGACTTCCCTGTTACGGCCAATCGAGCACAGCGCAACATCAACCCCCAATACCGGGAGAGACGAAACCCCTCCTATCGCTCATTGCCTCCATGTGACTTGGGACTGTACCCAAAGACCACCGTTTTGCACGCCCTCATGGACGTGGTAAGGTGGAGATCAAAGCACAGTGGGAATCACACAAGACTCTATGACGATCTCGGGTCTACAGACTAACCTGTACAAGTGTCACCTGAGAACTGCCATCTAACGTGAGGTATAATACCATCTGGGAGTTCTCGGAGAGTCTGTCCAGTGTACCCAGTCTCCACTGAGCACCCGTATACCATCTCTGATGTCAAACACCAATGGATATGGGATCATCCATCACCCATCTCATGGGTCGAGAGGCGTATACGCTAGTCTATACTGGTATATCGATGCCCCGTCTCGATACACCCACGACTAGGGACCTTGAAGGATGTACTTATAGACTACCATGTTCCCACTAGTATGATCTGCATCATAGTCCAGGTAGTCAAGTACACATCCTAAGGGCTTTATCAACATGTAACTATAAGACAGTATAAAGAGACTAGTGTACATGTGTCACGCCCCGCTTCCCAAAATACGGAATACGAGGGGTAGACAAGGCCAGCCATGCTCCTACGGTCAAGGAAAGTCCTGCCGTAGTCACACTTCGGCTTCTAGCTTATCATGGTAAACTGTAAACGATGCACAGGTAATGAGAAATGCAGTAACTGAAAAATACAATAATATAAACTAACCTGAAGTGGAACAAATGAAAGTAACTCGGAGTAGTAAGTCAGGGAGTCGGTGATGCACGTCTAGTTCTGATCCAAGCTAAATCTTCTCCTCACACTGAGCATGCATACTCAGGTCGTCAGAGCGACACAATAGCAATATAATAGTTATAAAATCAAGTGACAGTTCTAACAGTGATAATTGGTATGTGAAGCAGTAAATAAATGGCATCATGAATATGCATGTGTAGTAATCAACGCAGCGGAACAGTAAAGCAGTATAACAATATATCATGTATGTCGACACAGTATATAAGGAATGTAAATGACAGTAACCCTATCAGTCTCTAAGTCTCACTGCACAGGTCAATAAGCCTATCGTCAGTCCAAGTGTGAGAGTCAACCACTCGCGAGTGTCCTCCACCCAAGGGTAGAACCCAAGGGCAAGGGACCACGGGCCCAACATGTAACGAGTGTATCACGGTGTATATAGCACATACCCTGTAAATCTCCATATAACTCCCTAATTATATAAGCCGGCATGGGACTCCCGAGATTCTGTTGAACTCACACTTAAACTACCCCACACCCCGTGGTCTACATCAAACGCTAACCATCACCCTAAATACTAATCGATCCGTGATAAGTCTGCGCGAGAACTGGAGGCAGGACCTCCATCAAGCACGTCCCGACTAATACCTAAGATAAATGGCAGTGTCGGATGCCTTATCTGTGACACCCGTGCAAGCGTTTCCATAAGTGTCCCATACCACTTATAGTCACACGTACACGCATCCCATAGACGTCGACAATGCAATAGAAATATAGGGTCACTGATTGTGCACAAGTACGTATCACTTTCACTTAATCACGGATACACGAACAATGACGTACTTGCCACAATCATCGCTAGAAAACTAACCCTGGGTAAATGCACGATGTCACTAGGTTATCAATACGATGATATGGGTATGATATGATGCGTGAATAAGTATGTAAGCATGATGAGGATGCTATGAAACAGCATTCTTTCACTTGCACGATTTATCATGAAACATACGCATGTAATTTGGTGAAATGATAAACAGGTAGTAATTTGTATGTTCAGTTAGCTATCCATCTAATTTAGTTTCGAGCCAATCGGGTTTCAGGATCATTAGTTATAACTGTTTCATTTTAAGCGCACGCGGCTGAAAATCCGGTTTCAGAATCAGGAATCCATTTCGCAACGCATTTTAATCCCAGTGGGGATCGGATTTTAGTGACGCTACAGTTGGATGAATTCTAGGGTTTTCAGTAAAGTTTTCAACGCAACAGACGGATCTTTGATCGCATTTGTACGTTAAGGGATATACAATGTTTAACACCCCTATGTCGGTTCTGATTCTGCTGGGACTGTTATGTGTCCCGATCTATTAAATTACAGGTTAAATATCAAACGGTAACGAAATAGTATGAAATCAATTGTGTTGTCTAGATAACAGTTTTATCTATAATAAACAGCGGAGATCCGCAACCTACAAGTTACGGAAATCCTGTAGTATCCAATACGGTACAGCACCCAACAATTTGAGTGGCTCTGGACTGCAGTCCAGAGTCGCTCCCCGATACGAATATCATCACAATTTAAGTACAGGAAAATCAGGAAATTAGTATAGGGTTAAAGTTCGTCGAGTCGGCTTCGATTTGAGCCCTCGAACGCACCATTCTCTTATGTATATGATTTATGGTGAATTTAACAGTTTTCAGGTACAATAGAATTCTGGTTTTACGGTTAAACTTGGGGGTAGTCGTTTTGGTTATTAATGATCATACTTTCCAGCGAAACTTTCACACGTTATCCATCCTGGCCAGGGCCAAAGTAATTAGTCCAGTTCCGTCATATTTGATAATAATTTTCTATGAGAACGAACATCGAACAGTTTTGTTATAATATTTACATAAAGCAAACATGTGATATATCTACGATATTGACTTGTAACATATAGAGAATAGCATGAAAGCAAGTAAAAACTTGCCTGGAGGCGTCTAGGTGATGCATGGCAGCAGCGGCGTCACGAACGCGTGGCGATCTCTGTAGGTGCTCGACGGAATATCGGGGCTCGACTCGGCTTGGGTTTGCGTCGTAGCTTGCTGTTGAGGCGTGAACGCTCGATTGTGCCGGCCGTTAATGGGGAGGGAGTGAGAGGGTAGAGAGACAGAGTTAGAAGGGAGAGAACTAAGAGAGAGAGAGAGAAAGTGCACAGAGAGAGAGAGAGAGAGGGTTCATTGTGTATGCAGTGAGAGAGAGGAGGGGGATGAGCAGAGAGAAAGTGCATAGAGAGAGAGGGAGCTGTAGGAAGAGAGGGAGAATGGGGACTGGGAGAGAGAGTGAGACAGAGCGAGAGAGAGAGAGTGATCGGGAGAGAGAGAGAGAAAGCAGGCGGAGGTCGACGAAGACGACGAGGTTGAGGAGGAGGATGCCGCGGGGGAGGAAAGTCGACGAGACGCAGGGGTGGATCTCAGTGTGGGTTTGGGATGCTGGGTGAGAGTGTGAGGAGATGGTCGGGGGTTGTTCGACGTTGGGTCTTCGGAAAACTCGAAGCTTGGAGGAGGAGGATGGGGGTTCTGGGTATGGGTTCGAGATGGAACGAGGGAAAGAGAAGGATGGGAGAACGAGGGATAACGTGAGGGGAGAGATAGGGAAGGTGAGGGAAACGTGAGGGGGCACGTCGTGGAGTAACGACAGCGCGAGGGCGTGGGCGCGAGTCGCGGCGGAGGAGGCGGAGGAAACGCGCGCGGGAGTTAGGGAAAGGAGCCGTTGGGAAAATTGAAAGAGATGTACAGTAACGGGGTCGGGAGTGGGCTTGGAGGGCGTACTAGGCCGGGCCGAGGAAATCAATTACTTTATAATTGAGAGCAGTTTGGGCTGGGGAGAAGCGTGGGCCGGGCTATCAAAGTTTAATTAATATAGAGGAGAAAACGAAGGGGCCGGGCCGAGGAAATTTAGGGAAAAATCATAAAGAATTTGGGGCTGGGCCGAGTGAGTGCGGGCTGGAAATAGAAAACAGTTTTAAATGAAAATAAGAACATGGGCCGGCAGAATTATATGGAATAAATAAAAGGGAATAGTAACGAAGTGGGCTTGGGGTTTGGGCAGAAAATAATAGTAATTAGAATTGTTAGGATAGGGAAAAATAGGGCTGGGCCAAATAATAAAATTAAGGATAAATGAAGAGAAGAGGCCGGGCTTAAAGAATAAAGTGGGGAAAATAATGGGCTGGGGTAAAATAAAAGAAAATTAATTAGAAAGATAGAAACGGCTGGGCTGTGAAAGAATGTGGGGAAACGAATGAAATGGTTGAGGAGAAATATATTTGCTGGGCTTGGGCCAAATAATCATAGTTTGGGTTTTGGGTTGAAACGGCTGCGGGGAAAATCAAATGGAAAAGATCTTGTTTTCTGTTCTAAACAGGAAGTGGCTAAGACGGAGGAAGAAAGATAGGATCTGGGTTTAATAAGATTTTGAAAATAAATAAATAATTATAAATAAATCTTATAGGTAAAAGAAATACGGATTTAGACGTATAAGAAAAACTGGGTATTACATCATACCATCCTTACAAAAATTTCGTCCTCGAAATTTAAAATAAACGATAAGTTATATCAACAAGACGAAACTATTAGATTGCACACTAACACCAAGGATTTATTAGTAGTACGGGGACGAAGAAATTTGAAAATTTATATATATATGTAAAAACAACATACGAAAGTTAGGTCTAAATGGGTATAAAGCAAGAATAACTATGAGAGCAACTATGAGTATACGAGAATATAGGTATCAATATCGAACAATAATAATCAAAGAGTGTTCGATAAGAGTCGAATCCCACATATGTGCACATCAAAATAATCAACAGAAATAATAAGTATAAGGCTCAACCGCTTATAATAGTAAGCATATGCATAATACTAGAAATAAAGTAACGATAATAAAGTAGTGAAGAATTTGTCTGTAGTTTAAAACATTTTAGGATGTTGTATCGATCAAATAGTTTTGAATCAACTTAGAAAACTCACATAACGAAAACAGGAACACGGAACAATATATGCGCGGTGTAAGTTTGCGCTACTGAAGACGAGATTAATAACAGTGTACTTAAAATACATGAAACAGGGTAATCAATAACACACTCACTTTGATAAATTCAAAATACTGAAAACTAAATTTGAATAGCAGTGTCCCTAAATATAATTAGGGTAAAAGGAAGAACACTAAATTGCATAAGCTAGCTAGGGTAATGATTACAAGGAAGTGTGGCTCAATCAGAAGGTCGGAACGTGGCGGTTTTAGGCTGAATGTTAAGGAGATCGGGATAGGGTCAGCACAGGAAATAAGGATGAGTAATAAAGGAATACAAAAGGGAAAGTGTGGGGAAAACAACAGTCGATACAACACATGAATCAGAGTTCGAAGCGTTAGTGAACTCGGAAGTTTCACAAAAATTGTTCTCCTCCCGGAAGGATCTCAAACGGGGCACAGACGAGGGATGGAGGATGGCTCATTCCAAGGATCAGGGTGCGGTACTCTCTAATCGAACGAAGGTGAAAGCTATACAATGAGTGGGGGTGGACAGTCAGGGAACTCGGCAGACAAAATAAATGGATATGGACAATAAAAAAGTATTAGGCGAACCAATAATCAAAAGGTTTACAAATTCAGAAGATTTATTTCATTCAAGAAAATTTGAAACAAGGCATTCTCAAAGGCGAAAAGTGGCCCTAAACTATACACATTTTATTTGGCCAGAAAGACAGCATCAAAAGGAATCCCGTCAGTCGCGGTTGTGGAGATTCAGCAGGTGGCGGTACGCTCGCGCACTCAGGTAGGGGCGTCCATTTCCAAATCATCTCGCGGGCACCTCAATTGGAAGTCCTTCCACTACAGGATCTTGATCTTCTGGTCCTTCTTCCTCGGATAGAGCTCCTTCATCGAGATCCGATTCTATGTGATTTTCTTCTACTGGATTTTCTTCCACGGGGTTTTCCTCCGCTGGGTTTTCTTCTATCTGTTCTTCCTCGGGGTCTTCCTCTATCGGGTCTTCCTCTACAGGGTTCTCTTCGGGATCTTCTCCCTCTTCATCAGAATTAGCTATCATGTCGAACACTGGGATGGCTGCTCCTTCGTCCCCTGAATCATTGTTTTCGAAGTTGACTTGGGGACCGTTGACTTCATCATCAGAACTCGTCAGTGCGTGATCTAAGGAAACGCATGACTGTATATCCTCGTCTAGATGCGGCGCTGCTCCAGGGTGGGCCATGGCCTGAAAAGAGAAGTCATGATTAGACGGTGGAATACATCAAGGAAAGCTCAAGGTACGAAACATAGGAAAATATGCGGTTGCAGGAACTGAAAGATCAAAATGAAATACTGTGATAATGAATAGGATTTTACATAGAGAAAGCATGAGAATGATATATACATATATTATGATTCAAATTTCATTTCATTCAACTAAAAGTTTGACGGATACAAAGGTTCAAATGGAAGGAAATATTCATAAAAGATGACAACATTATTATTGAAATTGGAAATCATAGAATTCTTCTTCGATTGCCAGAACGCTGCATCATCGTTATGCAAGTTGAATCCTGCGTTTGATCCACCTTATCGTCGAAGTCCGAACTATGCAGTAATCCTCACTTGGCAGAAGTGGGGAGTGTGGATGAGTCTCCTCCTCTTAGTTCTTTCCTTTCTGGGAAGCCGTTGATGAGATGTTTGTTGGAACCGCATATCAGACATTTCCATTGGGCACGGCGACAATCCCTCTGAAGGTGTCCTGGCCTCTTACAATATCCACAGCAGGGGTTCTTCTGGTACTTCTGTTGCGGGGAAACAAATTGGCGTTTCATCTTCTTCTCTTTTCCTCGTCCAATAGAGATCCCTGTATGATAGAAGACTCCCGCTGGGGTCTGACTCACCTGTCTTCTCAGCCCTTCAGCTAATAGGTCGTTTGTTCTCTCCTGGGCTTCCTTTAAACCTTGTAGTACACTAAGGATCTCAACAGTCTGATTCTGGGGAGCGGACAAAGATGAAGAGTCGTTGGAAGACATGATCCTGAAACAACAATTTCGAGAATGATATGAGTCACACGCTAAATGAATCAAAATATGTTATGGATAGAACAAGGATTCAAGAATATCAGAGATGATGAATATCATTACAAGTGGAGAATCAACTGTATCAATCTAAATCACTTGAATAGAGTACGGTAGTGCAATTGCCACTACGTGCCCTTGTCAAGTCACCCGAAACCATAGTGAATGGATAGCTGAACACACGATGTGAATATGAATCAAGAATGACAGTTTACAACCTAGACCGAAGGATGTCTTAGATTGCCAAAACTGTACACAGAAAACTGCAATCCCAATTGATGCAAAACCTGGCTCTGATACCAACTAAACCATGTCACGCCCCGCTTCCCAAAATACGGAATACGAGGGGTAGACAAGGCCAGCCATGCTCCTACGGTCAAGGAAAGTCCTGCCGTAGTCACACTTCGGCTTCTAGCTTATCATGGTAAACAGTAAACGATGCACAGGTAATGAGAAATGCAGTAACTGAAAAATACAATAATATAAACTAACCTGAAGTGGAACAAATGAAAGTAACTCGGAGTAGTAAGTCAGGGAGTCGGTGATGCACGTCTAGTTCTGATCCAAGCTAAATCTTCTCCTCACACTGAGCATGCATACTCAGGTCGTCAGAGCGACACAATAGCAATATAATAGTTATAAAATCAAGTGACAGTTCTAACAGTGATAATAGGTATGTGAAGCAGTAAATAAATGGCATCATGAATATGCATGTGTAGTAATCAACGCAGCGGAACAGTAAAGCAGTATAACAATATATCATGTATGTCGACACAGTATATAAGGAATGTAAATGACAGTAACCCTATCAGTCTCTAAGTCTCACTGCACAGGTCAATAAGCCTATCGTCAGTCCAAGTGTGAGAGTCAACCACTCGCGAGTGTCCTCCACCCAAGGGTAGAACCCAAGGGCAAGGGACCACGGGCCCAACATGTAACGAGTGTATCACGGTGTATATAGCACATACCCTGTAAATCTCCATATAACTCCCTAATTATATAAGCCGGCATGGGACTCCCGAGATTCTGTTGAACTCACACTTAAACTACCCCACACCCCGTGGTCTACATCAAACGCTAACCATCACCCTAAATACTAATCGATCCGTGACAAGTCTGCGCGAGAACTGGAGGCAGGACCTCCATCAAGCACGTCCCGACTAATACCTAAGATAAATGGCAGTGTCGGATGCCTTATCTGTGACACCCGTGCAAGCGTTTCCATAAGTGTCCCATACCACTTATAGTCACACGTACACGCATCCCACAGACGTCGACAATGCAATAGAAATATAGGGTCACTGATTGTGCACAAGTACGTATCACTTTCACTTAATCACGGATACACGAACAATGACGTACTTGCCACAATCATCGCTAGAAAACTAACCCTGGGTAAATGCACGATGTCACTAGGTTATCAATACGATGATATGGGTATGATATGATGCGTGAATAAGTATGTAAGCATGATGAGGATGCTATGAAACAGCATTCTTTCACTTGCACGATTTATCATTAAACATACGCATGTAATTTGGCGAAATGATAAACAGGTAGTAATTTGTATGTTCAGTTAGCTATCCATCTAATTTGGTTTCGAGCCAATCGGGTTTCAGGATCATTAGTTATAACTGTTTCATTTTAAGCGCACGCGGCTGAAAATCCGGTTTCAGAATCAGGAATCCATTTCGCAACGCATTTTAATCCCAGTGGGGATCGGATTTTAGTGATGCTACAGTTGGATGAATTCTAGGGTTTTCAGTAAAGTTTTCAACGCAACAGACGGATCTTTGATCGCATTTGTACGTTAAGGGATATACAATGTTTAACACCCCTATGTCGGTTCTGATTCTGCTGGGACTGTTATGTGTCCCGATCTATTAAATTACAGGTTAAATATCAAACGGTAACGAAATAGTATGAAATCAATTGTGTTGTCTAGCTAACAGTTTTATCTATAATAAACAGCGGAGATCCGCAACCTACAAGTTACGGAAATCCTGTAGTATCCAATACGGTACAGCACCCAACAATTTGAGTGGCTCTGGACTGCAGTCCAGAGTCGCTCCCCGATACAAATATCATCACAATTTAAGTACAGGAAAATCAGGAAATTAGTATAGGGTTAAAGTTCGTCGAGTCGGCTTTGATTTGAGCCCTCGAACGCACCATTCTCTTATGTATATGATTTATGGTGAATTTAACAGTTTTCAGGTACAATAGAATTCTGGTTTTACGGTTAAACTTGGAGGTAGTCGTTTTGGTTATTAATGATCATACTTTCCAGCGAAACTTTCACACGTTATCCATCCTGGCCAGGGCCAAAGTAATTAGTCCAGTTCCGTCATATTTGATAATAATTTTCTATGAGAACGAACATCGAACAGTTTTGTTATAATATTTACATAAAGCAAACATGTGATATATCTACGATATTGACTTGTAACATATAGAGAATAGCATGAAAGCAAGTAAAAACTTGCCTGGAGGCGTCTAGGCGATGCACGGCAGCAGCGGCGTCACGAACGCGTGGCGATCTCTGTAGGTGCTCGACGGAATATCGGGGCTCGACTCGGCTTGGGTTTGCGTCGTAGCTTGCTGTTGAGGCGTGAACGCTCGATTGTGCCGGCCGTTAATGGGGAGGGAGTGAGAGGGTAGAGAGACAGAGTTAGAGAGGGAGAGAACTAAGAGAGAGAGAGAGAAAGTGCACAGAGAGAGAGAGAGAGGGTTCATTGTGTATGCAGTGAGAGAGAGGAGGGGGATGAGCAGAGAGAAAGTGCATAGAGAGAGAGGGAGCTGTAGGAAGAGAGGGAGAATGGGGACTGGGAGAGAGAGTGAGACAGAGCGAGAGAGAGAGAGTGATCGGGAGAGAGAGAGAGAAAGCAGGGGGAGGTCGACGACGACGACGAGGTTGAGGAGGAGGATGCCGCGGGGGAGGAAAGTCGACGAGACGCAGGGGTGGATCTCAGTGTGGGTTTGGGATGCTGGGTGAGAGTGTGAGGAGATGGTCGGGGGTTGTTCGACGTTGGGTCGTCGGAAAACTCGAAGCTTGGAGGAGGAGGATGGGGGTTCTGGGTATGGGTTCGAGATGGAACGAGGGAAAGAGAAGGATGGGAGAACGAGGGATAACGCGAGGGGAGAGATAGGGAAGGTGAGGTAAACGTGAGGGGGCACGTCGTGGAGTAACGACAGCGCGAGGGCGTGGGCGCGAGTCGCGGCGGAGGAGGCGGAGGAAACGCGCGCGGGAGTTAGGGAAAGGAGCCGTTGGGAAAATTGAAAGAGATGTACAGTAACGGGGTCGGGAGTGGGCTTGGAGGGCGTACTAGACCGGGCCGAGGAAATCAATTACTTTATAATTGAGAGCAGTTTGGGCTGGGGAGAAGCGTGGGCCGGGCTATCAAAGTTTAATTAATATAGAGGAGAAAACGAAGGGGCCGGGCCGAGGAAATTTAGGGAAAAATCATAAAGAATTTGGGGCTGGGCCGAGTGAGTGCGGGCTGGAAATAGAAAACAGTTTTAAATGAAAATAAGAACATGGGCCGGCAGAATTATATGGAATAAATAAAAGGGAATAGTAACGAAGTGGGCTTGGGGTTTGGGCAGAAAATAATAGTAATTAGAATTGTTAGGATAGGGAAAAATAGGGCTGGGCCAAATAATAAAATTAAGGATAAATGAAGAGAAGAGGCCGGGCTTAAAGAATAAAGTGGGGAAAATAATGGGCTGGGGTAAAATAAAAGAAAATTAATTAGAAAGATAGAAACGGCTGGGCTGTGAAAGAATGTGGGGAAACGAATGAAATGGTTGAGGAGAAATATATTTGCTGGGCTTGGGCCAAATAATCATAGTTTGGGTTTTGGGTTGAAACGGCTGCGGGGAAAATCAAATGGAAAAGATCTTGTTTTCTGTTCTAAACAGGAAGTGGCTAAGACGGAGGAAGAAAGATAGGATCTGGGTTTAATAAGATTTTGAAAATAAATAAATAATTATAAATAAATCTTATAGGTAAAAGAAATACGGATTTAGACGTATAAGAAAAACTGGGTATTACAACATGTTAAGATAAAGAGCAACCAGATAGCATACTATCATATCGAGCAAGAAAGTCATCTCTATATATGTCCAAGCATCCAATATAATATACATCATCTGTACAATACTGGTCTCTAGGGCATACATACAACTAACAATCTCCCAGTTGCACTAGGGCCAGCTGCTGTAGTATCGCATACCGAGCATCCCGAAGAGTCTCTCATACTGTATCTGGGGAATGGCCTTCGTGAGTGGATCCGCCATGTTGTTCTTCGTGTCAACCCTCCTGACCTCGATCTCCCGGCGATCAACTATCTCCCGGATCAGGTGATACCGCCTCAGAATATGCCTGGATCGCTGATGGGACCTGGGTTCCTTGGCCAAAGCCACCGCTCCATTGTTATCGCAATACAAAGGTATTGGATGCTCAATGGATGGAACTACACCAAGTTCAGTAATGAACTTCGTGATCCAGACAGCCTCTTTAGCAGCATCGTTGGCAGCGATGTATTCAGCCTCCATCGTCGAGTCTGCCACGGTTTCTTGCTTGGAACTCTTCCAGCTAACCGCCCCTCCGTAAAGGGTAAAGACAAATCCCGACTGCGACTTAGAGTCGTCCTTATCACTCTGGAAGATCGAATCGGTAAAGGACTCCACTTAGAGTTCTCCGTTACCATACACCAAGAGCATCTCTTTAGTCCTTCGCAAGTACTTGAGAATGCTCTTCACAGCTGTCCTGTGACTCTCTCCAGGATCAGCTTGATACTTGCTCACTACACTTAGTGAGTATGCAACATCGGGTCTGGTACATAGTATCGCGTACATGATAGAGCCTACAGCCGAAGCATAGGGTATCCCTTGCATGCGAGCTCTCTCCAAATCAGTCTTGGGAGACATCTCTTTGGAGAGAGTGATTCCAGAGATCGTGGGCAAGTTCCCACGCTTGGATTCTTCCATACTAAACCTCTTTAGTATGGTGTCAATGTACTTGGATTGGGATAATCCCAATATCCGTTTGGATCTATCTCTATAGATCCTGATTCCCAATATGCAGGAGGCATCACCAAGATCTTTCATTGAGAATCTTTGTGATAAGAAGAGCTTGACTGATTGCAGCATAGGAATATCATTTCCTATCAAGAGTATGTCGTCCACGTACAATACGAGGAAGACTACCTTACTCTCTGCCACCTTCTTGTAGATACAAGGTTCATCTGGGTTTTTGACGAAATCAAACTCTTTGATAACGACGTCAAAGCAGATGTTCCAACTCCGCGATGCTTGCTTTAATCCATAAATGGATTTAAGCAGCTTGCACACCTTCCCGCTGCTCCCACTGTCTACGAAGCCCTCTGGCTGAGTCATGTACACGCACTCTTCTAAATCACCATTTAGAAAGGCGGTCTTAACATCCATTTGCCAGATTTCGTAGTCATGATAGGCAGCAATGGCAAGCATGATCCGGATGGATTTAAGCATAGCCACTGGAGAAAAGGTTTCGTCATAGTCCACACCTGGTCTTTGACGAAAACCTTTTGCAACAAGTCTAGCTTTGAAAGTCTCCACTTTCCCATCTACACCAAGTTTCTTCTTGAAGATCCATTTGCTCCCAATGGGTTTTACCCCTTCAGGAGCAACATCCAAAGTCTATACTTTGTTGGTGTACATGGATTCCATCTCGGACCGCATAGCATCCAGCCATTTCACTGAGTCCCTACTCGTGATGGCCTGCTCGAAGCTAGTTGGGTCATCATCCTCCATGATGCAATCCTCGCTCCCACCGTCCATGAGAAAACCGTAGTATCTCTCAGGTTGGCGAGGAACCCTACTAGATCGGCGGAGAGGCTGAGGTTCATTGGGAGCTACTGAATCTTCTGGTTCCACTAAATCTTCAGTTACGGTTTGTGTATCTGGAACCTCTTCCAGCTCTACCACTTTGCCACTAATTTCTTTTTCAAGGAATTCCTTTTCTAAAAAGGTGGCATGTTGAGCAACAAACACTTTTTGTTCCTCACTGTGGTAGAAAAAATACCCATATGAGTTCTTTGGATATCCCACAAACTTGCAAAGAACTGACCGTGCCTCGAGCTTGTCCGGATTTTGTCTTTTGACATAGGCTGGACAACTCCATATCTTAACTCGTTTAAGATATGGCCTCTTCCCACTCCATATCTCATATGGTGTGGTAGGTACAGATTTAGATGGAACTTGATTCAATAGGTATGCTGCTGTCTCCAGTGCATATCCCCAGAAGGAAATAGGTAACTCAGCTGTGCTCATCATAGAGCGCACCATATCCAATAGGGTGCGGTTCCTCCGTTCAGATACACCGTTGTGCTGTGATGTATATGGAGGAGTCAGCTGAGAGAGAATCCCATTCTCTTTTAGGAAGTCCAGGAATTCATTGCTCAAGTATTCACCTCCTCGATCAGATCGAAGGATTTTAATACTTTTTCCGGTTTGGTTCTCGACTTCATGTTTATATTCTCTAAATTTCTCAAAAGCTTCTGATTTGTGTTTCATCAGGAACACATATCCGAATTTAGAGAGATCGTCAGTGAATGTAATGAAGTACGAAGAACCATCCCTGGCATGTGTAGACATGGTACCGCATACATCACTATGTATTAGTCCCAAGAGTTCGGTAACTCTTTCTCCGTGTCCCGTAAACGGAGTTTTGGTCATCTTGCCTTTGAGACATGACTAGCAAGTGTCATAAGATGAAAATTCGAATGGTTTCAAATATCCATCCTTATGCAACTTAGCCAGTCGTGTCGTATTGATGTGACCCAGTCTACAATGCCACAAGTAGGATTCGTTCAGTTCTGAACTCTTCCTCTTGTGTGTGTTTGTTATGCTCAGAACTGTTGATTGATTTAGAACATAAATGCCATTGCACAACGTGCCTGATCCAACCAACTTTTGGTTACGGAAAATGTTCATAACATTATCCTGTAATACAAAATTATATCGCTCTTTACTCAATAAAGAAACCGATATAATGTTGCATATCAGGTTCGGCATGTAATATCATTCGTTCAGAACCAATGTATTACCAGTTGGTAATGCAAAGTGATATTCCCCGACAGTCTTAGCTGCAACAATTGCACCATTTCCAACTCTAATGTCTTTATCACCTTCTCCAAGTTCTCTACCTTTCCTAAGCCCATGTAACTGATTACATATATAGGATCCTGACCCGGTATCTAATACCCAGGACGTGGAGCAAATGGAGAAACAGTTCTCTGTAACGAACACACCCGAAGAAAATGCATCAACATGTACTTTCTTCATTCGGGTGGCTTGGGAATCCTGGCATTCCCCTATGTCCTGTTCATTCCCATAACTCTTATAAGAAAGAACGGAACCAACGTTCCTCAGCACAGTATAACATGCGGGTTCAGTCAATACATCCATATTATTATCATTATTAGGGCATGAAATGGTCGCTACCTGGAGAGAGAGAGAAGAAAACACTTTAGCGTATGCTCGTGCAAGATCAGATTGGTTATTATCTTATCTAATCAGGATGGCTCCCTCTGGTATTTATCAAATCTTCCTTCAAACCCTAAAAGGAAAGACTAGCCGGGATTAATTACACACTACAAGTTCGCCAATCTTTCAGCCAGGCCAGTGTCGGTACTTTGAGGGAGGTCCCCCGTACTTTCGCACGAACCTAATTAATGTAAACCTCGTTTTCCCAGAGGCGTAACCCCGTTGACACCTTTCTAGACACCTACTTGATCAGCTAATTACAATGTGTAAAACTCTCCCAGGAGTAACTCTTACTCGCAGTGGGTATCGGGATCCAACTATCTCATAGAAGGTATGCAATCTCATTGCAAATTTCAACACTTGAAATTCCCGATAATGCTTTTGCCCCAAACGATCTATGACCTTGATAAGGTCAACAAACCATAGACCGTAAGTCAAGTTCAACCCGTCATTTCTTGATTGAATTAAACCCACCCGCACGACCCTTGACAAGGTCAACAAGGCCGTACGACTACCCTAACTCAATCTGCATCATATGCATAAGCAGATAAATACTGGTTAGCTACCGCACACTGCGCCTTGACAAGGTCAACAAACGCAGCACGAATACTAAACAGGACTTATCTGAAATGACGGAGGGCTACGACAGGTTTTTCTGAAAACCTATTGCGTAATGAACTTGATATCGTTGTAGAATCAAATGAAGTTTTGAAATGGAGTGATTTTGAAGCTTTTCCAGTTTTGCTAAAGGGGCCACTCCCGGTGAAGGGATCGTCGGCCCTTTCCTCGTCGAATGAGGTGCTGGATATATCATATATATCACTGTGCAAAGCAGAAACTATAGAAGTAATCAAAAGTCAAACCGAGTGTGTAGCATCTGCCAGTTATTGCTAAAGGAGTCACTCCCGGTGAAGGGATCTCGGTCCTTTCCTCATCGAATAAGGTGCAGGATATATCACATATACCGCTATGCAAAGCAAGAACTGTAGCTACCTGTTTTGTTTAAAATTTGATTCTACAACATCTTAGGTTACTTTTCTTTCATTAATCACATTAATGAAGTCCCATCATTTAAATACCTAAACATCACAGATAAATACGACGTACACTTATGCCATCCACATTCGCCTCGATATCCCCTCGTGCACCATTAGGTTAGGTAACTAACGACAGAGCAGGGCAGGGCTAGTGCGGGTGCAAAACATAAGTAACGTCTATATAATATATCATATATACTATATAGAGTATCTATCACAGAACATCACATGATCACATCACAGATATCGCAGCAGAAGAAACATATGAAACATTTGATATACTAGGACGTCCGTGTTTTCAATACGAGCCAGTATAAAACACGGATTCCACGGTCGTGATGAATAGCCAATCCCACACCCCTAGACCCCTACGAGAGCGGCAAGCAACCCTACCAATTCTAGGGTTAGGAGACCCGGACTCGACTCCTCGAGATGGTCTCCCACTGGACCCTAGAACCCGGTTACTTGTGCTCCCCTCCTTGGGTCTATCCTAGTGCAGAAAAGTAAATAATATACAAAAGGTGACAACTTCCGCAACCTGGAAGTGCCCCAATAAAAGAATATTACATACAAGTTTTTACATGAATGAAAATGAAAAACACTCATCTCACATAAAAAAACCCCGGCTATTCAAACACGACAATCCAATATAACATATCCAGCAACACATAACATCACATGTCATCAACGTAAGTAAATATGCGCATCCCAATTGTCGTTGACATATAGCAACGAAACCGGCGATATCACATATTACACTTACGGTCACAGAAAAGAAAGTGTAAAACTACAACAGTTGGAATCCGCAACCTCTTTAGATATCGCATGCCTAATCAAATGAAATACTTAGACATCACATGCCTAACAATTATAAACCCCGCATTTTAGTCCCATTATCGAAAACTCTTTTCAATATCAAATGAGACTAAACCGCTAGATTTATAACATTCATTCAGTTATCTCATAACTGTTTGTGAATTCCAATTATTGTATCCCATTCCGGATAAATAGAAAACATTAAACTTTCCGATCGAACATTCGAATACCCAAGTTTTCCCGACACCGATCAACACATGAAATAAGTTCAAAGACATTCACTTCATGCCTCAGTACCAACGGTCCAGCCGTAGAAGGGTCAAGCCAACGCCTCACATGTGGCACGCCGTACTGCCCCAAACCCGAAGGTTCAAAGGGCAGTTCAAGACGGTCACATAATCGAGTTAAGGTTTGTTGTCTTCTAGAGGGACCATCGCGTTACTTGCACTACTCAGGACATCCTTAAACCACGGAAAAATCCAACACTTGGAAATTTTCCGGCAGGGGAAAAGTTGGGTATTTATATCCGGTCGAACTTTTTAACATATTCAAAAATTATCCGGAAAACCACGCAGACAAAATTTGATAATCCGATCGAATCTTTGATTCCCAATACAACCCCAGAATACTCATCTGTAGAGTCACAATAAAAATACCCAGAAAATATAGCATTAAATTATATGAGTTACTGTGCAGAAATTATCAGACAAGGGGACAGTACGGCCGCGGAACCGCCGCACATGCCTAGCATGTGCCGCGGTTCCGCGGTGGAAAAATCGATTTAGGCCCTCGTATTTCACAGTAATTCAAATAAGACCCTGCTTATTTTTCTGCATATTTTTAATTGACAAAAATCTAAATTTTCAGAAAATTTCCAGAGAGCATTTTGGATTTTAGGGTTTCGGTTCGATCGGGTTTCAAATGTCGTCTACACTTCGCCTAAGGCTCTAGCTAGGCTCTGATACCACTGTAGGGTTCCTAGGCACTCTCAAGAGGTCTCACAAGGCATCAACCATGCCAATTTCAAAGCTTCACGGTGCCGAGAAACCCTAGTACGGATCGTCGACTAGAATTCTAGGCGAAACAATAAACAAGTTAACGATTTAACTAAAGGAGAGAGGCTACAACCTTTGTAGATCCGTTTCTCCACTTCCTTAGCTCCACGTAGGCGTCCTCTCGCTGTCCATCTCGAATCCCGAACTCAATCGTCGGCTTCATCGGAGAAATGGGCAGGCTCGGTCGTCGGCTTCGTGCCGAAGATGATCTACGTCGAGGCATCACAAGTTCAAGCTCCAACTTCACCAAGTTGTGAAACTTGGGAAGAAAACACCCTATACTACTTGGCAAGAGGTAGAGGATGAAGAAATAGGATGTGGGTTCACTTTAGAATTGGATTTCTCACTCTTTAGCTCAAGGTGCCATTGATGAAGGCAAGGTTTTCTTCATGAAGATGAAGAAGAAGAAGAAGAAGATAGAATATGATAAGTATTGTTAAAAGAATAAACAAAAATGAATACTTATCATCTTCTAACCTTGGTTAAGTGTAGAGAATAGACCATGGTCAAGTGAGAATGGTTAGGGTTAAGCATGAAGACAAAATGGTCACTTTAGTCAAAGCTTCATGAAGCTTCATCAAGCTTCATGAAAGAAAGAAACCATTTTGTTTTCTTTTATTTATTTATCAAGAAAGAATAGATAAATAAATAAGTAAATAAATCAAAATCCTAACTATTATCATAACCATGGTTTAAGTCTTAACACAAAACCAATTTACATGCATCATCAAACATGACACATTGTAGTGCACAAAAGTATATCACATATACAACTTGTGAACTACAAGTGAGAAAATCCTTTTAAAGTGAACCGATACTAGTTAATGCAAAGTAATATATCAAATATATAATTATACATTAAATCATTAAATCAACACTTGATTCAATGATCCGGTCATGTCGCACATAACCGACTAGTATCCAATGTATCGACTTATCGAATCAATCTCCAATTCGATAACTAGGTTATATCGCATATAACCAATCGAAACATTCATCGTGAGAATGAAATACGGTATCACATACACGCATTATTCTCGGTCCCGCACATATCTCATATGCGCTCCTATTTCATTTCGCTTGAGCCAGGAAGCCTCTGTGTAGGACTCTAAAGACTCGTCAATACGCCGGTAGCAGATGATGATCATATTAAGCACCCACAAGCCGCAAGCGGTCTGCTAAACGTAACGGCCATCCGGGTATCGCGCGATCAGAAGATCGACGAGCTAGCCCGCTCACACTCCTGTGAATCTAACCAGTAACACTTACCATACAGTCCGGTCTGTTCGTCTGATATGTCGCATATCAAGTCTAGGGGTGGTAAACGTCATACCCCAATAACCGATAAGTCGCGCCGATGTGAGGCTCATAACGGGTCGAGAAACTACTGGTAACACTTACCAGCAAATCTCTGATCAGCCCTGGCCAGGGACTTCCCTGTTACGGCCAATCGAGCACAGCGCAACATCAACCCCCAATACCGGGAGAGACGAAACCCCTCCTATCGCTCATTTCTTCCATGTGACTCGGGACTGTACCCAAAGACCACCGTTTTGCACGCCCTCATGGACGTGGTAAAGTGGAGATCAAAGCACAGTGGGAATCACACAAGACTCTATGACGATCTCGGGTCTACAGACTAACCTGTACAAGTGTCACCTGAGAACTGCCATCTGACGTGAGGTATAATACCATCTGGGAGTTCTCGGCAAGTCCGTCCAGTGTACCCAGTCTCCAATGAGCACCCGTATACCATCTCTGATGTCAAATACCAATGGATATGGGATCATCCATCGCCCATCTCATGGGTCGAGAGGCGTATACGCTAGTCTACACTGGTATATCGATGCCCCGTCTCGATACACCCACGACTAGGGACCTTGAAGGATGTACTTATAGACTACTATGTTCCCACTAGTATGATCTGCATCATAGTCCATGTAGTCAAGTACACATCCTGAGGGCTTTATCAACATGTAACTATAAGACAGTATAAAGAGACGAGGGTACATGTTAAGATAAAGAGCAACCAGATAGCATACTATCATATCGAGCAAGAAAGTCATCTCTATATATGTCAAAGCATCCAATATAATATACATCATCTGTACAATACTGGCCTCTAGGGCATACATACAACTAACAGGACGGACTCGCCGAGAACTCCCAGATGGTATTATACCTTACGTCAGATGGCAGTTCTCTGGGGACACTGGTACAGGTTAGTCTGTAGACCCGAGATCGTCATAGAGTCTTGTGTGATTCCCACTGTGCATTGATTTCCACCTTACCACGTCCAAGAGGGCATGCAAAACGGTGGCTTTTGGGTACAGTCCCGAATCACATGGAGGCAATGAGCGATAGGAGGGGATTCGTCTCTCCCAGTATAGGGAGTTGATGTTGCGCTGTATTCGATTGGCTATAACCGGAAATCCCTGGCCAGGGTTGCTGAGATTTACTGGTAAGTGTTACCTGTAGTTTCTCGAACTGTTATAGACCTCATATCGACACGACTTATCAAGCTATTAGGGTCTGATGTTTACCACCCCTAGGCGAGATATGCGACATATCAGACGACGAGACCGGACTGTACGGTAAGTGTTACTGGTTGGATTCACAGGAGTGTGAGCAGGCTTGCTCGTCGATCTTCTGATCGCTCAATACCCGGGTGGCCGTTACGTTTAGCAGACCGCTTGCGGCTTGTGGGTGTTTGATATGATCATCACCTGCTGCCGGCGTATTGACGAGTCTTTAGATTCCTACACAGAGGTTTCCTGGCTCAAGAGAAACGAAATAGGAGCGCATATGAGATATGTGCGGGACCGAGAATAATGCGTGTATGTGATACCGTATTCTATTCTCGCGATGAATGTATCGATTGGTTGTATGCGATATAACCTAGTTATCGAATCGAGGATTGATTTGATAAGCCGATACATTGGATATTAGTCGGTCATATGCGATATGACCGGATCGTTAAATCAAGTGTTGATTTAATGATTTAATGTATAATTATATATTTGATATATTACTTTACATTAACTAGTATTTGTTCACTTTAGATGGATTTTCTCACTTGATGTGCACATTGTATATGTGATATACTTTTGTGCACAAGATTATATCATGTTTGATGATACATGCATACTTGGTTAAGTGTATGATTGAACCATGGTTATGTAATGGTTAGGGTTTTGATTATTAACTATTTATTTATTTATTCTTCATTTGGAATGAAAATGAAATGGTTGCTTCTTTTGTTCTTTTCTTTGAAGCTTCAAGAAGCTTTGACCATTTTGTCTTCATCTCCTAAAGTTAACCATTCACCTAACCCTAGTTTATTCTCTACACTTAATCATGGTTGAAAATATGATAAGTATCATATTATTTTCTATTTTAAAAATACTTATCATCTTCTTTTCTTCTTCTTCTTCTTCTTCTTCTTCAAGATGAAGAAAACCTTGCAACCATCAATGGTGACTTGATGAAAAGTGTGAGAAATCCAATTCTAAAGTGAACCCACTTCCTATTTCTTCATCCTCTACCACTTGCCAAGTAGTATAGGGTGTTTTCTTCACAAGTTTCATGGCTTGGTGAACTTGGAGCTTGATCTTATGTTGCCTCGACGTAGATCATCTTCGTTATCGAAGTCGACGACCTAGCCCGCCCATTTTTTCGATGAAGCCGACGCTAGAGCCCGAGATCCGATGATCGCAGTGAGGGGACTTCATCACGGAGCTATGGAGGTGGAGGACCGGATCTACAAATGTTGTATTTCCGTTCAACTCTTAGTTAAGATGTTAACTAGTTATAGTTTTCGCCTAAATTCTAGTTAACGATCCGTATTAGGGTTTGTAGGCACAAGAAAAATTTGAATTTGGCATGGTTGATGCCTTGTGAGACCTCATTAGCATGCCTAGGAACCCTACAGTGGTATCAGAGCCTAGCTAGAGCCTTAGGCGATGCGTAGACGGAGTTAGAAGTCCGATCGAACCGAAACCCTAACACATATTTGCTCTCTGGATATTTTTTAAAAACTGGGTTTTTTCCAGATTAAAAATTCTTAAAAAATTCAGCAGGAAGTTCTAAGAATTACGGTGCAAAAACGACCAAAAGATATGATTAAAGAGCAGCGGAACCGCGGCAGAAGCATGGCTTCTGCGGCGGTTCCGCGGCCAAAATATCTCTTCTTGAAACACTGTTTGCACAGTAATGTCTTATTTTGTTTGCTGTATTTTCTGGGAATTTTTAATATTTATTCAAGAGTTGAATATTCTGGGTTATATTGGGAGTTCGTAGATTTGATCGGATTGTCAAACTTTGTCTATGTGTTTTTCCGGGTAATTTTAGAATATGTTTAAAAGTTCGACCAGATATAAATACCCACTTTTTCCCCTGCCGGGAAATTTTCAATTGTTGGATTTTTCCATAGTTTAATGACGTTCCAAGTAGTGCAAGTAACGCGATGGTCCCTCTAGAAGACAACAAACCTTAACTCGATTATGTGACCGTCTTGAACTGCCTTTTGAACCTTAGGGTTTGGGGCAGTACGGCGTGCCACATGTGAGGCGTTGGCTTGACCCTTCTACGGCTGGACCGTTAGTACTGAGGCACGAAGTGAATGTTTTTAAACTTATTTCATGTGTTGAGCTGTTTCGGGAAAACTTGGGTGTTCGTTTGTTCGATCGGAAAGTTTAACATTTTCTATTTACCCGGAATGTGATACAACATTTAGAATTCACAAGTAGTTATGAGATAACTGAATGAATATTATAAACATAGCAGTTTAGTCTCACTTGATCGGTTGCCACGGAATTTTGATGCGATCAAAAGTCCGTCGCAATCACGTAGTGTACGCGGATACTCGCCGGGTAAACTTAATAGACAGCCTCGCCCCATAGCCCCGACCAAGTGACTGTAGGAGAACCCCGTCGCCGAAAGCATCCGTTCGGGTGCTCCCGGTAGCGGTGTTCCGCCTTGGTGCACTTCGTCGACGGTATCGGGGGTGCGGCCGTCTACTAAAGTTTGCGACGAGTATTCGATCAGGATGTCCGGAATCTTGTTGAATTGCCCGACTTGATATTGAAAAGTGTTTTCGATTTTGAGACTAAAATGCGGGGTTTATAATTGTTAGGCATGCGATGTCTGAGTAATTCATTTGATTAGGCATGTGACGTCTAAGGAGGTTGCGGATTCCAACTGTTGTAGTTTTACACTTTCTTTTCTGTGACCGTAAGTGTAATATGTGATATCGCCGGTTTCGTTGCTATATGTCAACGATAATTAGGATGCGCATATTTACTTACGTTGATGACATGTGATGTTATGTGTAGCTGGATATGTTATATTGGATCGTCGTGTTTGAATAGCCGGGGTTTTTTTTATGTGAGATGAGTGTTTTTTCATTTTCATTCATGTAAAAAACTTGTATGTAATATTCTTTTATTGGGGCACTTCCAGGTTGCGGATGATGTCACCATTTGTATATTATTTACTTTTCTGCACTAGGATAGACCCAAGGAGGAGGGCACAAGTAACCGGGTTCTAGGGTCCAGTGGGAGACCAACTCGAGGAGTCGAGTCCGGGTCTCCTAACCCTAGAATTGGTAGGGTTGCTTGCCGCTCTCGTAGGGGTCTAGGGGTGTGTGGGATTGGCTATTCATCACGACCGTAGAATCCGTGTTTTATACTGGCTCGTATTGAAAACACGGACGTCCTAGTATATCCAATATTTCATATGTTTCTTCTGCTGCGATATCTGTGATGTGATCATGTAATGTTCTGTGATAAATTCTGTATATAGTATATATGATATATTATATAGACGTTACTTATGTTTTACACCCGCGCTAGCCCTGCCCCGCTCTGTCGTTAGTTACCTAACCTAACGGTGCACGAGGGGACATCGAGACGAACACGGATGGCATAAGTGTACATCGTATTTATCTGTGATGTTTAGGTACTTAATTGATGGGACTTCATTGATGTGATTAATGAAAGAAAAGAAACCTAAAGATGTTGTAGAATCGAATTTCAAAAATAAAACAGGGTAGCTACAGTTCTTGCTTTGCACAGTGGTATATATGATATATCCTGCACCTTATTCGATGAGGAAAGGGCCGACGATCCCTTCACCGGGAGTGACCCCTTTAGCAATAACCGGTAGATGCTACACACTCGGTTTGTCTTTTGATTGCTTTTAAGAGTTTTTGCTTTGCACAGTGATATATATGATATATCCCGCACCTTATTCGATGAGGAAAGGGCCGACGATCCCTTCACCGGGAGTGACCCCTTTAGCAAAACTAGAAAAGCTTCAAAAACACTCCATTTCAAAATCATTTGATTCTACAACGATATCAAGTTCATTACGCAATAGGTTTTTAGAAAAACCTGTCGTAGCCCTCCGTCATTTCAGATAAGTACTAGTTAGTATTCGTGCTGTGGTAGTTTGGCCTCCGTCAAGGCGTAGTGTACGGTAGCTAACTAGTGCTTATCTGCTAGCATATGATGCTATTGGATTAGGGTATTCGTACGGCGTTGTTTGGCCTCCGTCAAGAGTCGTGCGGGTGGGTTTAATTCAATCAGGAAATGACGGATTGAACTTGACTAGCGGACTATGGGTAGTTTGGCCTCCGTCAAGGTCATAGGACGCTAGGGGCAAAATTATCGGGAATTTCAAGTGTTGAAATTTGCAATGAGATTGCATACCTTCTATGAGATAGTTGGATCCCGATACTCACTACGAGTAAGAGTTACTCCTGGGTGAGTTTTACACATTACAATTAGCCGATCAAGTAGGTGTCTAGAAAGGTGTTAACGAGGTTACGCCTCTGGGAAAACGAGATTTACATTAATTAGGTTCGTGCGAAAGCACGGGGGACCTCCCTCAAAGTACCGACACTGGCCTGGCTGAAAGATTGGCGAACTTGTAGTGTGTAATTAATCCCGGCTAGTCTTTCCTTTTAGGGTTTGAAGAAAGATTTGATAAAAACAGTGGGAGCCATCCTGATTAGATAAAATAATAACCAATCTGATCTTGCAAGAGCGCACGCTGAGTGTTTTCTTCTCTCTCTCTCCAGGTAGCGACCATATCATGCCTTAATCAAGATAATAATATGGATTATTGACCGAACCCGCTTATTATACTGAGCTGGGGAACGTTGGTCCCGCTCCAACTTATAATTGTTATAAGACAGAGCAGGAAATAGGGGATTACCAGAATTCCCGTGCCGCCCAAACGAAGAAAGTGCATGTTGATGCATTTCCTTCGGGTGTGTTCATTACAAAGAACTGTTTCTCTGTATCCTCTACGTCCTGGGTATTTGATACCGAATCAGGATCCCAGATATGTAATCAGTTATATAGGGCTACAGAAAGGTAGAGAACTGAGAACGGGTGATAAGTTTTATGAGGCAGAAAACGGTGCAAGTGTTGCAGCCAGGTCTGTTGGTCACTTTCACCCTGTATTACCTGAGTACATTGATTATGAACAAATGCTATTAGATACCGAACCTGATATACAAAATCATATCTGTCTCTTTATTAGTAAAGAAACGATAAAATTTTGTATTGTTGGATAATGTTTTGAACATTTTCTATATCAAAAGTTGATCGGTTCAGGCACGTTATCTAAAAGCATTAATGTTCTAAATCAAACTACAGTTCTTAATATATGGAACACAGACAAGAGGAAGAGTTCAGAAATGAACGAATTCTTCTTAAGGTATTGTAGACTAGGTCATATCAATGCGACCCGACTAGCTGAAGTTACATATAGATGCATATTTAAATCAGTTTGAATTTACATCTTATGAAACTTGCCAGTCATGTCACAGAGATAAGATGACCACAGCTCTGTTTATTGGTAACAGAGAAACAGTTGGTAAACTCTTGGGACGATACATGTTGATTTATGTAGGTCCCCTGTCTACACATGCCAAGACCGGTTCTTTGTATTTCATTACATTCTCTGATGATCTCTTTAGATTCAGACATATGTTCCTGTTGAAACACAAGTCCGAACTTTTTGAGATATTCACAGAATATAAGTTAGAAGTAGAGAACCAATACGGGTATAAGTATTATGTCCTTTGATGAGATCAAGGAGGAGAATACTTGAGCACGGAATTCTTGGACTTTTCTAAAGGAGAATGAGATTCTCTCTCAGCATTACTCCTCCGTATTCACCATAGCACGATGGTATATCGGGACGGAGCAATCATACCCTATATGATAAGGTGTGCTCTATGATGAGTACTACTGAGTTACCTATTTCCTTTTTGGGAGTTATGCACTTGAGAAGCTGCATACCTATTGAATAGGGTTCAAATCAAATCAGTTGCCTACCACTTCATATTTGATATGATAAGGGAAGAGCCCATCTCTTAAGTTAGTTAAGATTTGGGGTTGTCCGGCCTATGTCTAAAAACAAAATCCGGACAAGCTCGAGGCAAGGTCTGTTATGTAGAACTGGAAATGTTCCAGCTATACAAACTGCAGCTGATGATTTGAAAGAACCAAAGGATTCAATAGTTACCAACGAACCTCAGCCTCTCCGCCGATCTAGTAGGGTTTCTCACCCACCTGAGAGATACTTCGGTTTCTCTATGACAGTAGAAGCGAGGATTGCATCATGAGATGATGACCCAACTAGTTTCGAGCTGGCCATCAGGAGTGGGACTCTGTAAGAATGGCTGGATGCTTAGTGATCTTAGATGGAATCCTTATACACCAACAAAGTATGGACTTTGGTTGCTTTATCTGAAGGGTTAAATCCCCATCAGGAGCAAGTATATCTTGAGAAGATTACTTGGTGTACATGGAAAAGTTGAGACTTTCAAAGCTAGACTTGTTAAAGGTTTGCATCATTGACCAGGTATGGATCATGATGAAACCTTTTCTAAGGAGCTATGCTTAAGTCCATCCAGATCCTACTTGCCATGGCTACATACCATGACTACGATATCTGGCGGTTGGGTGCCATGACTGCTTTTCTAAATGATGTTTTAGAAGAGAATGTCTATAAGTACACAGCCAGAGGGCTTCGTAGACAGTGGGAGCAGCGGAAACGTGTACAAGATGCTTTATAGGATAAAGCAGGCATCGCGGAGTTAGAACATCTGTTTTGATGTGTTAGTCAAAGAGTTTGACATCATCAAAATGGTAGGTGAACCTTGTATAAACAAAAAGGTAGTAGGGAGTATAGTGACGATCCTCATAGAGTACGTGGATGACATGCTCTTGATAGGGAAGGAGTTTCCTATGCTACGCCCGATCAATCTCCGCTTATCACAATGATTCTCCATATAGGATCAAAGTGATACCTCCTAAATCCTGGGTTATGGATCTATGAGATAGATCTAAATGGATGTTAGGACTCTCACTAGATGTAGTGAGATGGTATCAATCGATCCTGGGGAGAATCACTGGAAGTGTTCCAGGGTGATGAGAACGACTGAGTGTCAGTCACAGGCATTGTCTTTACCCTCAGTAAAGGGACAGTATGTTGGAAGAGTTCCAAGCTAGATACCGTGGCATACTAGACGATTAAAGGCAAGATACATCGCTACTTAAGATGCTACCAAAGAGGCAGTCTGGGTATATATTAGTTCATGAGATGAACATCGTTCCTGCCATTGTGAGACAATGGAGTTGTGGCTTATGCCTAGGAACGTCCGTCCCATCAGTGATCCAGACATATTCTAAGGCAATGTCACCTGATCATGGAGATGGTTGATCTCCAGGGTGATCGAGGTAAGGAGAGTTGACTCAGATGACAACACGGCGAATCCACTCACAAAGGCCTTTTCCCAGAGAGAGACTTTTATGGGATGGTTGAGTATGAGATACTACAACCACTGCTATCAGATGGCCCTAGTGCAAGTGGGAGATTGTTAGTTATATGTATGCCCTAGAGGCCATTACTATACATAGGATGTATATTGTAGTGGATGCTTGGACATATATAGGGAGGACTTTCTTGCTCGACATGATAGTATGCTCTCTGGTTGCTCTTTACCTTAACGTGTACACTGATTGTCTCTCTGTTACATGTTGGTAAAGCCCTTCGGATGTGTACTTGACTACCTGGACTATGATGCGGATCATACTAGTGGGGACATGGTAGTCCATAAGTACATCCTTCAAAGTCCCTAGTCGTGGGTGTATCGAGACGGGGCATCGATATACCAGAGTAGACTAGCGTGTACCTTCTCGACCTATACAGATGGGCGATGGATGATCCCATATCCATTGGCGTTTGACATCAGAGATGATATACGGGTGCTCAGTGGAGACTGGGTACACTGGACGGAGTCGCCGAGAAAATTATACCTTACGACAGATGGCAGTTCTCTGGTGACACTGGTACAGGTTAGTCTGTAGACCCGAGATCGTCATAGAGTCTTGTGTGATTCCCACTGTGCTTTGATTTCCACCTTACCACGTCCAAGAGGGCATGCAAAACGGTGGTTTTTGGGTACAGTCCCGAATCACATGGAGGCAATGAGCGATAGGAGGGGATTCGTCTCTCCCGGTATAGGGAGTTGATGTTGCGTTGTGTTCGATTGGCTATAACCGGAAATCCCTGGCCAGGGTTGCTGAGATTTACTGGTAAGTGTTACCTGTAGTTTCTCGAACTGTTATAGACCTCATATCGACACGACTTATCGAGCTATTGGGGTCTGACGTTTACCACCCCTAGGCGAGATATGCGACATATCAGACGACGAGACCAGACTGTACGGTAAGTGTTACTGGTTGGATTCACAGGAGTGTGAGCTGGCTTGCTCGTCGATCTTCTGATCTCTCAATACCCGGGTGGCCGTTACGTTTAGCAGACCGCTTGCGGCTTGTGGGTGTTTGATATGATCATCACCTGCTGCCGGCGTATTGACGAGTCTTTAGATTCCTACACAGAGGTTTCCTGGCTCAAGAGAAACGAAATAGGAGCGCATATGAGATATGTGCGGGACCGAGAATAATGCGTGTATGTGATACCGTATTCTATTCTCGCGATGAATGTATCGATTGGTTGTATGCGATATAACCTAGTTATCGAATCGAGGATTGATTCGATAAGCCGATACATTGGATATTAGTCGGTCATATGCGATATGACCGGATCGTTAAATCAAGTGTTGATTTAATGATTTAATGTATAATTATATATTTGATATATTACTTTACATTAACTAGTATTTGTTCACTTTAGATGGATTTTCTCACTTGATGTGCACATTGTATATGTGATATACTTTTGTTCACAAGATTGTATCATGTTTGATGATACATGCATACTTGGTTAAGTGTATGATTGAACCATGGTTATGTAATGGTTAGGGTTTTGATTATTAACTATTTATTTATTTATTCTTCATTTGGAATGAAAATGAAATGGTTGCTTCTTTTGTTCTTTTCTTTGAAGCTTCAAGAAGCTTTGACCATTTTGTCTTCATCTCCTAAAGTTAACCATTCACCTAACCCTAGTTTATTCTCTACACTTAATCATGGTTGAAAATATGATAAGTATCATATTATTTTCTATTTTAAAAATACTTATCATATTCTTTTCTTCTTCTTCTTCTTATTCAAGATGAAGAAAACCTTGCAACCATCAATGGTGACTTGATGAAAAGAGTGAGAAATCCAATTCTAAAGTGAACCCACTTCCTATTTCTTCATCCTCTACCACTTGCCAAGTAGTATAGGGTGTTTTCTTCACAAGTTTCATGTCTTGGTGAACTTGGAGCTTGATCTTGTGTTGCCTCGACGTAGATCATCTTCGGCATCGAAGTCGACGACCTAGCCTGCCCATTTCTCCGATGAAGCCGACGCTAGAGCCCGAGATCCGATGATCGCAGCGAGGGGACTTCATCACGGAGCTATGGAGGTGGAGGACCGGATCTACAAAGGTTGTATTTCCGTTCAACTCTTACTTAAGATGTTAACTAGTTATAGTTTTCGCCTAAATTCTAGTTAACGATCCGTATTAGGGTTTGTAGGCACAAGAAAAATTTGAATTTGGCATGATTGATGCCTTGTGAGACCTCATTAGCGTGCTTAGGAACCCTACAACAGCACCTATGGACCAATCATAGAAGGGTCAACCCTTGCCTCACCTATGGCGCCGTGGAATTACCACAAACCCTAGGGTTTGGTGGCGGTTCCGACGGTCACAGAATTGAGTTGGGGTATCGTTCTTCTAGAGGGTCTATAGAAAACACCTGTATGAGTTTCTGAAGATTTCAAACTTGGAAAAATCCAACTCTTGGAAAATTTCCAGCGAGGGAAAAATTGGGTTATTAATTTCCGTTCGAACTTTTTAGCATCGTCTAAATAACCCAAAATGATATTAGAATTATGAATACGAATCACTTCGAATTGCCTTTGCACAAAAATAACATCACATGCAATCTTCGCAATAACAAGCAACACCTGAAACACTAAAACCCAGAGCCTGAACCACAAAACCAAAACGAACCCAAAATAAATAAACCAGACCGGCCAGGCCGGTATAAATGACTATGTCGATAGGAAAAAACCGGCCAAATGGGTTGTGTAACACCTGAGTTTAGGGTTAGTAATAATTGAGTATTTATGTGGGGTTTTTGATGAAAAGTTTACCAAAACGGGATTCTAGTAATTTATCTGATTTTATGGTTATTTTTGTAAAAAAATTTCTCGACCACACACACTTGTGCACATTAAATAGGATTAAGATTAGGGCTTGCCATATTTGAGCTTGTGGGTTAACTATGTTTAAGTTAACCATGGTGGGTTAGGTCCTTGGATTAGGTTATTTGGGTTGTTAGAACTAATTAGTTGAGTTGAGGATGGTTGTCTTTGACCATGGGTATTTAGTGAGTTTAAGGTTGACTTAGAGAGAGAGAGAGGGATGTGATGTTGTCATGATGGTTTAAGGATTAGTCACCCTCTTTCACCTCAAATCTTTTTGAAAATCTTCTCACACTCAAATCCCTCTCTCACTCACACAACAGTTCAGCCCTTATACCAACAGATCAGCCATCCAAACCACTACCTTTTTGCTGCTACAGCAGCTGGTGATTCAAATCAGCCCATTCTCAACCCCTTCTTCACACATCAGCACACAAAACTACTGCAACATCAGCTGTTTCAGCCCCCAAAACAGCACCATCAGCTCAAACCATCATCCATATATCCTCATCTCAGCTCTATCATCATTACAACAGCCCACTTCATGAACTCACACACACAACCATCTTCAAATAACTTGTTTCTGCCACAAAAAAAACAGCCCCAGCCTCAACTCCTTCCAACAGCATCAGCATCAGCTGAAACAACATTTTCACCCTGAAAACAGCAATAGCCTCAACCCAGCACAACACCCACCAGCCACACAACTTCAGCCCAACACCATACCACCTCAGCTCAACAACACACCATATCAGTCCCAACACACAAACCAACACCATAGCAACAGCCCCACCATCACAAGCAACAGCAACAGCAACATTTCAACTTCAGCATCAGCATCAGCGAAGCTCAGCTCATTCCAGCCAAGTTTTGCAGCACCTACTCTCTCCTTCTTCTCCTTCTCCTTGGTTGCAAGGTTCTTAGGGGGTATAACTCCTAAACTCTTTCCATATTGTGTAGATTATGTGATTGTTTAACTAGTTTTGTGTTAAATGGAGTTTTAGTACTAGAACTTGTGTTGTGATGGTAGATCTAGTTCATTAGAGTGCTTGTAGCTTAATGGAACCTTTTTGGTGTTAATCAGTCTGTTTTAGCCTAGTAGTGTCGTTAAATTTAGATGGATAGCCTTAAATTGCTAAAATTATGGTAATCTAGCTTAATTAATGTCCATTTCATGCTTTAGTAGTAATTTTGGGTGATTTAAGGGAATTTTGGCAAAAGCGAAGGTAGTGTTAGTTAGAATAGCCCTTTTAGGTTCTGTTGAGACCAGTTAACCAAAGGATTGCCCCAGATTTCTTTAAGACACCCGATTTACCCGACTTGGCGTAATATAGCAGTTTTAGTGACTTTTTAGCCTCTGTTGGATCTGCTGTCGACCCGAGACCTTCAGAATAAAATTGTGAAGACTGTAGTATGGTGAGACTAGTAGAAACACACACACAGAGCACGGGGACCCACCTCCCCCTCTAGGCCGCCGATTTATTCTTTATGGCCGCAAATTGCGGCCAGAATAGGGGGTGGGGTGTGGGGGTTTTGGGTGTAGGGTTATGCTGGGTAGGTTAGGCTTCTGGTACCTGCAACTTTTCAAGTTTGGGCCAGAGGCAAAATCTGGAGCTAATTGTGTGTTTTCGATGTTTTAAGTCTCGTGCGACACACGCATGATACGCGTGGTTCTGTGGCGCGCTGCGCGACACATCGTGTCGGTTTAGGCTCTGGTGGTTTGTGCGCGTCGCGTCGCGTCGTGTCGTGTGCACACGCGTTTAGTTTCACGCACGCGTATCCTTTTATCGATATATCGCGTTTTGCAGGATTTTTCCTTATGTGGTGACTTTTGTAAATTCTAGGTTCGCCGGCAGGGACTTCAAGCGCAGCAGAGAAAGGAAAGCAGGTAGTCGGACACACCTAGCGCGGGATCACGGGTGAGTAGATTTAACATCTACGGGGGACGATCGTTTGGATGGCGCGAGTCGCCCGATAGATATAGTAGACTTGATATTACTTGTGTCATTATGATAAAAATACTTGCATGATAACTGCTGTTGTTTGTATTTATATGATGTTCCATATACACAGATTCATTATAGGACACATGCACCATTACCAGGTTTTATATGCAGCACGAGCACTATTCGTGTGGACACACACACCCTGGAAATTGCCGTATCACGACACTAGATAACCTTTAATCTGAAACATGTTAATTGCCTAGAAATGTGATATTGCAATAAGTATTTAAAATGAAATCATAAGAATTATTATCCTCATGCATATGTATCATTATATCATTTGCTCATGCCTAGTATAAATCATACATTGTAAATTGATACCATAGGCATTCATAATCATTGACATATGCATTCATGATGATTTCATGAGATTTATGATATTTCTGGATTTCGGGAAAAGCCGCAAGATTTCAACTTATAACCTTTTAAAATATAAAAGTTGCGGTTTTCTAGTTATGTAAAGTGTCGTCCTCCATGAGTTTTACTGTGGTTTTCGAGACCCGTTTCGAGGAGGTGGATGAACCGTCTCGGGTACATGGTGGGCCCGGTACGGTACCCCGGGGCAAGAAGATCGCAGGAGATGGCGTTGAGCCTGGCAGGGGACGGATTACCTACCGGTGACTTCATTTGGAGCGGCGGATATCCAGAGAATACCGACCGTGGCTGCTAGATTGAGATATGGATATTTGATATGGATCAGCCGGATGGCTGAGGCCAGAGATACTGGACAGGGATATATGAGATTTAGACAGTTTTTGAGGTGTCGTTGCTGGACAAGGATTTTATTGATTTCTTGAATATTATGTTGATGTTTAAAAAAAGGAAGTTTCAAAACAAAGGAAAGAATAATTCTCATACATACTTGATAGTACTTTCATGTGGCATACATACCTGTTATTGCATCCATGTGACATATACACTTGCTAGTACACTGTTGATGCATACATACCTGCTAGTACATGTAGCCATACCTGTTTTAGGGATGCCAGGACACTTGTGTGCATGCATACGATAGCCTTATTAGATGTTATTTATTACTCACGAGCTGGCAACCCACCCCCGTTGTGCCACAGCTTTTCTGCAGGTCCGTTCTGTCAGCACTATAGCGGCGGATACTTTTTCTTCCTTTGCACTTTTTGCCGGGACTCGAGGCTTTTGCTCATAGGTGGGTTATTATCATTTTGTACCACCTTGTATTTTCATTGTATCTAGAACACTCCATCTACTGCTACTATTATTTCGGCTGTACCTGACTTATTTGGATTACTGTATATTGACTTAGAGACGAGGTTGTGAGACTTGGGGATTTATTTTATGATATATCTGGAGTCGAGCTCACTTGAGTCGACATGTTATTTCTTATACTTCATGCTTATCTATGCACATTGTCATTTTTATTGCGTGGGATTTGTGACCGCCTTGAGGCGAAGAGCTAGCTCCCGCTTGGGATGCCATTTTCATGTTATTCATTTATATTCCTGTTGTACTCGTTTGGAGCTTGTTTTACAAAGGAAACTCTGTTGGAATTTTTGGAAAAAGGGAAAGTTGTTTTAAATTAAAACTTGATGTGGTTTGATGGAGTTAAATGTTGCAAATTATTGGTTTTTCCTTCACTCAAATTCCTATTTTGGGTTTTGTATTCTGGGCTTCGGCTTACTTAGTTTACGGACGCCTTGAGACGTTTCGTAACTTAAGTGCCGGTCGCATTCCGTACTTTGCGGGTCGTGACAAAGTTGGTATCAGAGCGATAGGTTTCACCTTTCTGAGTGTAGGATGACCCTTAGTAGATGGAGTAAGTGACTTAAGCAGGGTAGCGTAGCGTACGTATGTCCGCGGCATACTTGCGATGCGGTACTCCGCCTAGATGACTTTAGGATATACTTGCTTGAAATTCCTTCTTCAATTCCGTGCATCCTACGATTCTATTGCACCGTTCTTATTATCCTGTGTCCTGTATCAGTCACTATGCCACAGAGGACTACTAGAGCACAGAGGGCTGCCGCCCGAGGCGAAATTCGAGCTGGCTCGTCCGAGACTAGGACTGAGCAGGGTGGTATGCCTACGCTGCAGGGACAGACCGATCCACCTTTCCCAGGCCGTATGGATAGGCTTGAGACGGTATGGAGGAGTTGCGACAGATGATGGGGAGTATGCAGGAGCTACGTCAGATGGTAGGATCCCTAGTAGCCAGTCGTACACCGAGGTCGGAGGACGCATCTAACTACATCCCAGACTACTATGATACCTGCTCCTACTATTACCGCCATGACCATCCCAGTTTCGCTATAGGAGTTCATGAGGCTGAGACCTCCAGTCTTTACGGGTACCGATGCAGCAGAGGACCCACAGACGTTCCTTGATAGTTTGGCCAGGATCTGCCGTTCTCTAAGATGTTCTAATGATCGCTGGGTAGAGCTTGCGAGTTTCCGACTAGAGGGTCTCACACAGATATGGTGGGAGTCAGTTCTGAGAGGTCGAGCTGCAGGTCTACCGTCCATGACCTGGACCGAGTTCACAGCAGTTTTCCTTGCCCGTTTCCTTCCGGAGAGCGTTCGCGACGCCAGAGCTCGTAGTTTCGAGGCCTTGGTCAAGACACCTGGTATGACGGTGTCTGAGTGTGACGTCCAGTTTACACAGTTGTCCCGATATGCTCCATACCTGGTAGATACCGAAGCGAAGAGGGTGAAGAGGTTCATACAGGGACTGGATCCCAGCTATACCTTGCCATTGGCACCCAGCATTTCGATACCTATTCAGCGGCTATGGATACAGCGTTGCGGATAGAGGCACGTATTTTAGCGACTTCGGCTGTTCCCCGGGCCGAAGAGGATTCGTACCGGCATGCCAGATCAAAGGCAGCATGCCAGATTCGTTCCGAGAGATAGGGCCGGCAGAGGGTTTGGACGTGGTCAGCTGTATGGGTCGTATACACAGGGACAACAGTCGTCGCCAGGGTGCTTTGGGTGCTGGAGTCTGCACCATCGTATTAGAGATTGTCCAGCGAGGCGACAGGGAGCGGCGACCGCTCCGCATGTGACTCTACCTCCATCACCGCCCCCTCCTCAAAGAGCTCTACTTCCTGCCACACATGATGCTCCACGCCAGTTAGGTGCACCCAGAGGCCGTGGGCGCGGCGCACCGATCCAGAGAGGACGAGGAGGCAGAGGCCGAGGTCGAGGTCAGCCCGCTATCTGAGGAGGTCAGGCCCGAGTCTTTGCATTGACACCTCAGGATGCACAGGCATCCAATGCCGTCGTTACAGGTACCCTATCAGTTTGCTCTGTTGATACGCACGTGTTGTTTGATCCCGGGTCCACGCACTCGTACGTTTCCACACACTTCGTGCCGAGTTTGGGTAGAGAGTCCGGTTTGCTTGATCAGCCGCTTATTGTGACCACTCCTGTGGGAGAGTCTTTTGTTTCTAGGCACGTGTTCTGATCCTGTACCGTTCGTATTGGCGAGCGAGAGCTGCCTGTCGACTTGATCCTTCTTGAGATGTTGTACTTCGACGTTCTTTTGGGCATGGATTGGTTAGCCACGTGCTATGCGTCGGTGGACTGCCGCGAGAAGACAGTTATATTTTGTTTTCCCGGTGAGTCGGCTTTTATTGTGCAGGGGGACTGTGGAGCCGTCCCTCACATATTGATTTCTTCTCTTCGCGCTGATCAGCTGTTGAGAAAGGGGTGTCAGGGATTTCTAGCCTGTGTATGCGATACTAGAGCTACGGATGTTCTATTGGACCAGGTTCCGATTGAATGCGAGTTGCCCGATGTTTTCCCTGCCGAGCTGCCAGGACTGCCACCTGAGCGCGATGTCGAGTTCTGTATTGATTTGATTCCTGGCTCGGGGCCTATTTCTATACCGCCTTATCGGATGGCCCCGGCGGAGCTTAGAGAGTTGAAGGTCCAGCTGCAAGATTTGCTAGATAAGGGACTTATTCGGCCCAGCGTTTCTCCATGGGGTGCTCCGGTCCTGTTTGTCAAGAAGAAGGACGGAAGCTTGCGCTTATGTATCGACTACCGCCAGCTGAACAAGGTTACCGTGCGGAACAGATATCCATTGCCGCGCATTGATGATTTGTTCGACCAGCTCCAGGGTGCGAGGTATTTTTCTAGGATTGACTTGCGATTAGGGTACCACCAGCTGCGAGTCCGACAGGAGGATATACCGAAGACAGCCTTCCGTACACGCTATGGCCACTATGAGTTTCTGGTGATGTCGTTCGGACTCACCAACGCCCCCGCAGCATTCATGGACTTGATGAACCGTACATTCAGGCCGTATCTCGACTTGTTCATCATAGTGTTCATCGACGATATTATGGTGTATTCCCGGAGCCGAGAGGAGCACGAGCAGCATTTGCGGATTACGTTACAGACTCTGAGGGAGCACCAGCTGTTCGCGAAGTTCTCCAAGTGCGCATTCTGGCTGGACAGCGTCGGATTCTTGGGTCACGTGATTACGAGAGATGGTATATGTGTGGACCCGAAGAAGATTGAGGCTGTTCAGCAGTGGCCCAGACCGACATCGGTTACTGAGATCTGTAGTTTTCTAGGCCTGGCGGGCTACTACAGGCGTTTTGTTCAGGACTTCTCCCGTATAGCTGCACCTTTAACCGGTTTGACCCGGAAGGGAGTTCCTTTTGTTTGGACGGAGGAGTGCGAGCACAATTTTCAGCAGCTACAGACTTGTTTGACTACGGCGCCGGTATTATCTTTGCCTTCGGGATCAGGCAGATTTGTGGTCTACTGTGATGCTTCACGAGTGGGGTTAGGATGCGTATTGATGCAGCATGATAGGGTGATCGCGTATGCTTCGCGACAATTGAAGAAACATGAACAGAACTACCCCACTCACGATTTGGAGATGGCTGCAGTGGTCTTTGCACTAAAGATATGGCGACATTACCTATATGGCGAGTTGTGCCAAATATTTACAGACCACAAGAGCTTAAAATACATGTTTCAGCAGCGAGACCTGAACTTCAGACAGCGTCGTTGGATGGAGTTGGTGAAAGACTACGACTGTGAGATCTTATACCACCCGGGCAAGGCGAATGTAGTGGCGGATGCTTTGAGCAGGAGGCCCGGGGGTAGTCTAGCTGGTTTGCGCGCAGTGCAGAGGCAGTCATCAGCAGATTGGCAGATTTTATGCGACAGCCGAGTTGAGTTCGAGTTCACTCCGACAGGGGGATAGCTTGCGCATGTTCGTACACGTCCATAGTTACTGGATCGCATTCGAGAGGCACAGCCCAGTGATGACCGACTTTCAGAGATCATGGAGCAGATTAGGCAGGGCAGAGATTCCGAGTTCGTGATCGATGATCAGGGAGTACTACGATTTGGGACTCGATTGTGCGTGCCAGATTCGGAGGAACTGCGACGTGAGATCCTTGAGGAGGCGCATAGATCTACATACAGCGTTCATCCAGGTTCCACCAAGATGTATCGTGATTTGAGAGATGTTTATTGGTGGAACGGGATGAAGAGGGATGTTACTGACTTCGTATCGAGATGCCTGACTTGTCAGCAAGTCAATGCCGAGCACCAGAGGCCAGCAGGAGAGTTGCAGCCCTTGCCCATTCCGGAGAGGAAATGGGAGCAGATTTCGATGGACTTCGTTGTGGGTCTACCCAGGACCAGTCGAGGGTATGACTCCATTTGGGTGATCGTGGATCGATTGACGAAAGCGGCTCACTTCCTGCCAGTGAAGACCACTTTCAGTTTTGCTCAGTATGCCCAGATTTATATCGACGAGATCGTACGGTTACATGGCGTACCGACTTGTATAGTATCAGATCAAGGCACCCAGTTTACCAGCCGACTATGGCAGAGACTTCAGGAGGCTTTGGGCACTCGTTTGAGCTTCAGGACAGCATTTCATTGTCAGACCGACGGACAGTCAGAGCGGACCATTCAGACCCTCGAGGACATGCTCAGAGCGTGCGTTTTGGACTTCGGCGGTAGCTGGGATCGTCATTTACCTCTAGTGGAGTTCTCCTATAACAACAGCTTCCAGGAAACTATTCAGATGGCACCTTTCGAGGCGTTGTATGGGAGGAGATGTAGATCGCCCGTCTGTTGGACTGAGCTGAGCGAGGGCAGTATTTTCGGGTCGCAGATTGTGCAATGGACGACCGAGAAAGTGCAGTTGATTCGAGACCGGATGAGGGCAGCTCAGAGCAGGAAGAAATCGTATGCGGACAGGCGCCGTCGCAGATTAGAGTTCGCAGTTGGAGACCATGTTTTTCTGAGGGTCTCTCCGATGAAGGGCGTGATGTGTTTTGGGCGAAAGGGAAAGCTTAGCCCTAGATTCATAGGTCCCTTCGAGATCCTCGAGCGTGTTTGCGCTGTTGCTTATCGTTTGGCTCTCCCACCCAGCTTTTCAGATGTTCACCCCGTCTTCCATGTGTCGATGCTACGCAGATATCTTCATGACCCTTCCCACACGATTCAGCATCAGACCGTTCAACTTGAGCCCGACCTTTCGTTCACCGTGCAGCCAGTTGAGATTTTGGATCGGCAGGTGAAGAAACTTCGATCAAAGGTCCTGCCGTCCGTGAAAGTTCTTTGGCGTAGCCCAAGCAGCGAGGAGATCACTTGGGAGGCCGAGGGAGAGATGCAAAGAGATTCCCTCATCTTTTTGAAGGTACGCGTAGTTGCATATTTTAAAATTCGGGGACGAATTTTCTTAAGGGGGGAAGACTGTAACACCTGAGTTTAGGGTTAGTAATAATTGAGTATTTATGTGGGATTTTTGATGAAAAGTTTACCAAAACGGGATTCTAGTAATTTATCTGGTTTTATGGTTATTTTTGTAAACTTTTATCTCGACAACACACACTTGTGCACGTTAAATAGGATTAAGATTAGGGCTTGCCATATTTGAGCTTGTGGGTTAACTATGTTTAAGTTAACCATGGTGGGTTAGGTCCTTGGATTAGGTTATTTGGGTTGTTAGAACTAATTAGTTGAGTTGAGGATGGTTGGCTTTGACCATGGGTATTTAGAGAGTTTAAGGTTGACTTAGAGAGAGAGAGAGGGATGTGATGTTGTCATGATGGTTTAAGGATTAGTCACCCTCTTTTACCACAAATCTTTTTGAAAATCTTCTCACACTCAAATCCCTCTCTCACTCACACAACAGGTCAGCCCTTATACCAACAGATCATCCATCCAAACCACTACCTTTTTGCTGCTACAGCAGCTGGTGATTCAAATCAGCCCATTCTCAACCCCTTCTTCACACATCAGCACACAAAACTGCTGCAACAGCAGCTGTTTCAGCCCCCAAAACAGCACCATCAGCTCAAACCATCATCCATATATCCTCATCTCAACTCTATCATCATTACAACAGCCCACTTCATGAACTCACACACACAACCATCTTCAAATAACCTGTTTCTGCCACAAAAAAACAGCCCCAGCCTCAACTCCTTCCAACAGCATCAGCATCAGCTGAAACAACATTTTCACCCTGAAAACAGCAATAGCCTCAACCCAGCACAACACCCACCAGCCACACAACTTCAGCCCAACACCATACCACCTCAGCTCAACACCACACCATATCAGTCCCAACATACAAACCAACACCATAGCAACAGCCCCACCATCACAAGCAACAGCAACAGCAACATTTCAGCTTCAGCATCAGCATCGGCTTCAGCAACAGCGAAGCTCAGCTCATTCCTGCCAAGTTTTGCAGCACCTACTCTCTCCTTCTTCTCCTTCTCCTTGGTTGCAAGGTTCTTAGGGGGTATAACTCCTAAACTCTTTCCATATTGTGTAGATTATGTGATTGTTTAACTAGTTTAGTGTTAAATAGAGTTTTAGTACTAGAACTTGTGTTGTGATGGTAGATCTAGTTCATTAGAGTGCTTGTAGCTTAATGGAACCTTTTTGGTGTTAATTAGTCTGTTTTAGCCTAGTAGTGTCGTTAAATTTAGATGGATAGCCTTAAATTGCTAAAATTATGGTAATCTAGCTTAATTAATGTCCATTTCATGCTTTAGTAGTAATTTTGGGTGATTTAATGGAATTTGGGCAAAAGCGAAGGTAGTGTTAGTAAGAATAGCCCTTTTAGGTTTTGTTGAGACCAGTTAACCAAAGGATTTCCCCAGTATCTCTAAGACACCCGATTTACCCGACTTGGCGTAATTTAGCAGTTTTAGTGACTTTTTAGCCTCTGTTGGATCTGCTGTCGACCCGAGACCTTCAGAATAAAATTGTGAAGATTGTAGTATGGTGAGACTAGTAGAAACACACACACAGAGCACGGGGACCCACCTCCCCCTCTTGGCCGCAAATTGTGGCTAGAATAGGGGTGGGGTGTGGGGGTTTTGGGTGTAGGGTTATGCTGGGTAGGTTAGGCTTCTGGTACCTGCAACTTTTCATGTTTGGGCCAGAGGCAAAATCTGGAGCTAATTGTGTGTTTTCGATGTTTTAAGTCTCGTGCGACACACGCATGATACGCGTGGTTCTGTGGCGCGCTGCGCGACACAGCGTGTCGGTTTAGGCTCTGGTGGTTTGTGCGCGTCGCGTCGTGTCGTGTGCACACGCGTTTAGTTTCACGCACGCGTATCCTTTTATCGATATATCGTGTTTTGCAGGATTTTTCCTTATGTGGTGACTTTTGTAAATTTTAGGTTCGCCGGCAGGGACTTCAAGCGCAGCAGAGAAAGGAAAGCAGGTGGTCGGACACACCTAGCGCGGGATCACGGGTGAGTAGATTTAACATCTACGGGGGACGATCGTTTGGTTGGCACGAGTCGCCCGATAGATATAGTAGACTTGATATTACCTGTGTCATTATGATAAAAAGACTTGCATGATAACTGCTGTTGTTTGTATCTATATGATGTTCCATACACACAGATTCATTATAGGACACATGCACCATTACCAGGTTTTATATGCAGCACGAGCACTATTCATGTGGACACACACACCCTGGTAATTGCCGTATCACGACACTAGATAACCTTTAATCTGAAACATATTAATTGCCTAGAAATGTGATATTGTAATAAGTATTTAAAATGAAATCATAAGAATTATTATCCTCATGCATATGTATCATTATATCATTTGCTCATGCCTAGTATAAATCATACATTGTAAATTGATACCATAGGCATTCATAATCATTGACATATGCATTCATGATGATTTCATGAGATTTATGATATTTCTGGATTTCGGGGAAAGCCGCAAGATTTCAACTTATAACCTTTTAAAATATAAAAGTTACGGTTTTCTAGTGATGTAAAGTGTCGTCCTCTATGAGTTTTGCTGTGGTTTTCGAGACCCGTTTCGAGGAGGTGGATGAACCGTCTCGGGTACATGGTGGGCCCGGTACGGTACCCCGGGGCAAGAAGATCGCAGGAGATGGCGTTGAGCCTGGCAGGGGACGGATTACCTACCGGTGACTTCATTTGGCGCGGCGGATATTCAGAGGATACCGACCGTGGCCGCTAGATTGAGATATGGATATTTGATATGGATCAGCCGGATGGCTGAGGCCAGAGATACCGGACATGGATATATGAGATTTGGACAGTTTTTGAGGTGTCATTGCTGGACACGGATTTTATTGATTTCTTGAATATTATGCTGATGTTTAAAAAAAGGAAGTTTCAAAACAAAGGAAAGAATAATTCTCATACATACTTGATAGTACTTTCATGTGGCATACATACCTGTTATTGCATCCATGTGACATATACACTTGCTAGTACACTGTTGATGCATACATACCTGCTAGTACATGTAGCCATACCTGTTTAAGGGATGCCAGGACACTTGTGTACATGCATACGATAGCCTTAGTAGATATTATTTATTACTCACGAGCTGACAACCCACCCCCGTTGCGCCACAGCTTTTCTGCAGGTCCGTTCCGTCAGCACTATAGCGGCGGATACTTTTGCTTCCTTTGCACTTTTTGCCTGGACATGAGGCTTTTGCTCATAGGTGGGTTATTATCATTTTGTACCACCTTGTATTTTCATTGTATCTAGAACACTCCATCGACTGCTACTATTATTTCGGCTGTACCTGACTTATTTGGATTACTGTATATTGACTTAAAGGCGAGGTTGTGAGACTTGGGGATTTATTTTATGATATATCTGGAGTCGAGCTCACTTGAGTCGACATGTTATTTCTTATACTTCATGCTTATCTATGCACATTATCATTTTTATTGCGTGGGATTTGTGACCGCCTTGAGGCGAAGAGCTAGCTCCCGCTTGGGGATGCCATTTTCATGTTATTCATTTATATTCCTGTTATACTCGTTTGGAGCTTGTTTTACAAAAGAAACTCTATTGGAATTTTTGGAAAAAGGGAAAGTTGTTTTAAATTAAAACTTGATGTGGTTTGATGGAGTTAAATGTTGCAAATTATTGGTTTTTCCTTCACTCAAATTCCTATTTTGGGTTTTGTATTCTGGGTTTCGGCTTACTTAGTTTACGGACGCCTTGAGACGTTTCGTAACTTAAGTGTCGGTCGCGTTCCGTACTTTGCGGGTCGTGACAGGTTGGTTTTGGTTCAGTGTTCATGTTACATCATATGCAACATTCTGCATTTGCTTAAAAAAATTTTAGACACCCAGAAAAATTCGACAGAAACCAAGTTTTAGTTTCGAGTGTTTCGGAGTTATTTCGGTACCGTAATCCTACAAACATCATCTAATTCTCTAGCATGGCTCTGATACCACTGCTGGGTTCCCTAGGTCACCGCTGGGTTTCGGGAGGCATCGACCATGCCATTTTCAAAAAAATTGGCGCGCTAAAGAACCCTAACGCTAGAATATAACTAGAGATTTAGACGAACAAGCATGTAAATATCTTTACATCTAAGTGAACAAGAAATACAACCTTTATAGACCGGTCCTTCACTTTAATAGCTCCGTGTAGTAGTCTCTTCGCTCCAAGTAGTGATCTCCCGGTCTATAGTGAGCCTCCACAAGGTGAAATGAACAAGCTTCCTTGAAGTCTTCGAGGCCGAAAATAATCTACGTCGAGGAGACACTAACTCAAGCTACCTCTTCACTAAGTGATGAACTTGATGAAGAAACAACCCAATCTAAATGGCTAGTAGAGAAGATGTTGATGAAGTAGGAATGTTGCTCACTTTAGAAATAGTTTTGTCACTATATTTCTTCACCTCTCATGAAGCTAGAAAGCTTTTTGGAAATGAGGAAGAAGATGAAGTGTGAATAGAATAATGAGTGAGAATAGCAACCATGGGTGAGTTAGTATCATACACTAACTCATGTAGAGAATAAATCATGGCTAACAATAATGGTTAGGTTAATAAATATCTAGAGTGAGACAAAATTAGTGGACTAAGTCAATGGGTTCTACAAGCTTCAACCATGTGACAAATTTCCAACCAATTTTGATTTATTTTAAATAAATAAAATCCATCTTTATTATTTGCATGGTGTGAGTCTCATACACCCATGTTACATGTGGCATCTAGCATGGCACAAAAGATGTACATTAATATATATCACATATATACTAAGTGTACATTAGTGAGAAAAAGAAATCTTACGTGAGCTAATATTAGTTAATGTAAGTAAATATATCAAATATATAATTATTCATTAAATTATTAAATCAACTCTTGATTTAATAATCCGGCTATATCACATACAACCGACTAATATCAAATGTATCAACTTATCGAATCAACACTTGATTCGACAGCCCGGCTATATCACATATAACCGAATGATATCACATATCGCGAGAATAGAATATGGTATCACATACGCGTATTAATCTCGGTCCTGCACATATCACATATGTGCTCCTACTTGGTTTCGCTTGAGCCAGGAAACCTTTGTGTAGGACTCTAAAGACTCGTCAATACGCCGGCAGTAGGTGGTGATCATATCAGTCACCCACAAGCCTCAAGAGGTCTGCTAAACGTAACGGCCACCTGGGTATTGAGCGATCAGAAGATCAATAAGCAAGCCTGCTCATACTCCTGCGAATCTAATCAGTAACACTACCGTACAGTCCGGTCTCTTCGTCTGATATGTCGCATATCATAGCCTGGGAGTGGTAGACCCCAATAGCCTGATAAGTCATGCCGATACAAGGTCCATAACGGTTCGAGAAACTACTGATAACATTTACCAGTAGATCTCAGCAACCCCGGCCAGGGAGTTCCTGTTATGGCCAATCGAGCATAGCGCAACATCAACCCCCAATACTAGGAGAGACGAATCCCCTCCTATCGCTCATTGACTCCATGTGACTCGGGACTATACCCAAAAACCACCGTTTTGCACGATCTCTTGAACGTTGTAAGGTGGAAATCAAAGCACAGTGGGAATCACACAAGACTCTCTGATGATTTCGGGTCGAAAGACTAACCTGTACCAGTGTCACTAGAGAACTGCTATCTGACGATAGGTATAATACCATCTAGGAGTTCTCAACGAGTCTGTCCAGTGTACCCAATCTCCACTGAGCACCCGTATACCTTCTCTGATGTCAAACACCAATAGATATAGGATCATCCATCACCCATCATATGGGTCGATAGGCGTGTACGCTAGTCTACTCTGGAATATCGATGCCCTTTCTCGATACCCCCACGACTAGGAACATTTGAAGGATGTATTTACCGACTACCCTTACCCTACTAGTATGATCTGCATCATAATCCTAGTAGTCAAGTACTCATCCTAAAGGCTTTCTCAACATGTAATAGAGAGACAATAAGTGTAAATGTTAAGATAAACTGCAACCAGATAGCACACTATCATGTCGATCAAGAAAGTCCTCCCTATATATGTCCAAGCATCCATTACAATATACATCGCATGTACAGTAATGGCCTCTAGGGCATACATATAACTAACAATATCTATGTCTCTTGGTGTTCATGTGTCTTTCATGTGAATAGTGCTAAGCCCTCGTAAATACAGCGCTTACGTAGATATCACGTGATGCGCATTCTCTGTTTAGTTTCAGGTCTTCACATGCTTTTCTTATGGGCTAATTCTATTTTCTTTTCTTCTCAGCGCTCACGTGCATTTCACGTGAGCCGCTGTCTTCATGGTTGCTCATATGAATATTGTAAGTCGATGTCGCGCACTCCGCGTGTTCGCGGGGAGGCGGAATATGCAAAAAACGATTTTTCAAAGCTCGCAACACCGACTTGAACTCCAGGATCGATACTAAACCCTAACTAGCTAACAAGTGTGAGGTTAACTACTTGGAAAGAAGTCTATACCTTACGATACCAAGTCCTTCGGGTCTTCTTCGTTGTCCTCCACCTCGTCGTCAGCTCCAAAGATCGGAACGGATTGGGCAACCTCGACGGCCTCCTCGAGTCAAAGACGATCCACCTGAGAGTCTATAGTCCGAGCTCCTATCTCGAATCTGAGATAACTACGTCTTCTGGTTCGCTAAACTAGAAGTCCTAGAGGGTGTAGAGTAAGAAGATGGAGTGATTTTTCTCTTGGAACCCTAGGTTTCTCAACTCATGAGATTTTTAGGGTTTAGAGGAAGAAGAAGGTCACTTGAGGAAAGCTAGTGAAGAATGAGCTTGGAAAAAGAATAGCTCAAGAATAGAATAATCAAGCATCTAAGTAATTGAGGAGAAAATATCTCAACTAATATCTAGCATGCTTGAAAATATCTAATGGTGAGTCATGCTTGATCTTTTGTCCACCTCCACCTCATTTCCTCTACCTCATTTAGGTTTAATCTTTAATCCAAAAGAAAAGAAACCCTAATGAGGTGTTACCTTCTAGAAGCCAATCCCGAAGAATTACGAGAATGCCCCTCATCCATATATACATACTCGCATCCGTATTCCGAAGAATACGAATACAATAAGACGAAATAAATCCATCAATACAATACTAGGATCCGGCTTAAACCAAAACCCATTAGTATTATCCACCCGAACATCATACGCGCACAAGTGCACGTACGTGATCGAAGCCCTGCCGTAAAACTATGCGGCCTCTACACCGTTTTCCTGGTACAGGGAAACCCTCTGTGTGGGACTCTAAAGACTCGACACTAGTCTAGCAGTGGGTTTAACCACAAGCCGCAAGTGGTACTAGCTGCACGTAACGGCTACCCAGGTATGTGTCGATAAGAAGGCCGATGAGCTAACTCATCCAAACTCCTACTGAGCCAGTATGTGGTAATCTCCGTACAGTCCGGTCTGTTCGTCTGAGAGTATCGCATATCGGGCCTAGGGGCGGTAATCTTCAGACCCCTAATAGCGCAATAAGTCATGTCGGAGTGTAGCCTAAAACACCCTGAGAAACTACTGGAGTACCTACCAGTAAATCTTGCTTGCCTTAGCCAAGGACTTTGTGTAATGGCCTTCCGAACACAGCGCGATATCAACACCCAACACCGAGAGAGACGAATCTTATCTAACCGCCACTGCCTCCAAGTGCTTCGGGACTGCACCCAACTACTACCTGTTTGCATGACTCTTTTGAGCCGTGGTAGGGTAGTAATCAAAGTACAGTGGGAACACACTCGAGGCGAAGTAGCAGTGTCAAGTCGACGGACTAAACTGTACTCATATCACCTGGGAACTGCTTGCAGGGTTCCGTAGGCGGCCGCTGGGTTACGGGAGGTATCGGTCGTGCCGTTTTCAAAAAATTGGCGCGCTAAAGAACGCTAATGCTAGAATCTAAACTAGAGAATTAGACGAACAAGCATGTAAACATCTTTACATCTAAGTGAACAAGGAATACAACCTTTGTAGACTGGTCCTTCACTTCAATAGCTCCGTGTAGTAGTCCCATCGCTCCAAGTAGTGATCTTCCGGACTCTAGTGAGGCTCCACAAGGTGAAATGAACAAGCTTGCTTGGAGTCTTCGAGGCCAAAGATGATCTACGTCGTGGAGACACTAACTCAAGCTACCTCCTTACTAAATGATGAACTTGGTGAAGAAACAACCCAATCTAAATGGCTAGTAGAGAAGATGTTGATGAAGTAGAAATTTTGCTCACTTTAGAAATAATTTTCTCACTAATTTTTTTCACCTCTCATGAAGCTAGAAAGCTTGAGGAAGGAGATGAAGAAAGCAACCATGGAATGAAGCAAGTGAAGAATGAATCATCTTGTGGTGAGAATAGGAACCATGGATGAGTTTATGTCATACACTAATTCATGTAGAGACTAAACCATGGCTAAACAATAATGGTTAGGTTAATAATATCTTAAAGTAAAACAAAATTAGTGGAGTTGGTCAATGGTTCCACAAGCTTCTACAAGCTTCAACCATGTGACATTTTCCAACTAATTTGATTAACTTTATAAAAAAAAACCTTACATTATTATAAGCATGGTGTGAGTCTCATACACCCATGTAGCATGTGGCATCAAATATGACGTAAAAGATTGTACATTAATATATATCACATATATACTAAGTGTACACTAGTGAGAAAAAGAATTCTTACGTAAGCTAATATTAGTTAATGTAAATTAATATATCAAATGTATAATTATATATTAAATTATTAAATCAACACTTGATTTAATAATCCGGCTATATCACATACAACCGACTAATATCAAATGTATCAACTTATCGAATCAACACTTGATTCGACAGCCTGGCTATATCACATATAACCGACCGATATTACATATCGCAAGAATAGAATACGGTATAACATACTCGTATTAATCTCGGTCCCGCACATATAACATATGTGCTCCTACTTCGTTTCACTTGAGCCAGGAAACCTCTGTGTAGGACTCTAAAGACTCGTCAATACGCTGGCAGTAGGTGGTGATCATATCAGTCACCCACAAGCCGCAAGCGGTCTGCTAAATGTAACGGCCACCCTGGTATTGAGCGATCAGAAAATCAATAAGCAAGCCTGCTCATACTCCCGCGAATCCAATCAGTAACACTACCGTACAGTCCGGTCTCTTCATCTGATATATCGCATATCACAGCCTGGGGGTGGTATAACGTCAGACCCCAATAGCTTGATAAGTCATGCCGATGTAAGGTCCATAACGGTTCGAGAAACTACTGATAACACTTACCAGTTGATCTCAGTAACCTTGGCCAGGGATTTCCTATTATGTCCAATCAAGCATAGCGCACCATCAACCCCCAATACCGGGAGAGACGAAATCCCCTCCTATCGCTTATTGCTTCCATATGACTCGGGACTGTACCCAAAAACTACCATTTCACACGATCTCTTGAACATGGTAAGGTGGAAATCAAAGCACAGTGGGAATCACACAAGACTCTATGACGATCTCTGGTCGACAGACTAACTTGTACCAGTGTCACCTGAGAACTGCTATCTGACGATAGGTATAATACCATCTAGGAGTTCTCGGCGAGTCCGTTCATTGTACCCCGTCTCCACTGAGCACCCATATACCATCTCTGATGTCAAATACAAATGGATGTGGGAGCATCCATCGCCTATCATATGGGTCGAGAAGCGTATACGCTAGTCTACTCTGTAATATCGATGCCCCGTCTCGATACTCCCATGACTAGGAACATTTGAAGGATGTACTTACCGACTACCTCTACCCCACTAGTATGATCTGCATCATAATCCTGGTAGTCAAGTACTCATCCTAAGGGCTTTATCGACATATAATAGAGAGACAATAAATGTACATGTTAAGATAAAGTGAAACCAGATAGCATACTATTATATCGAGCAAGAAAGCCCTCCCTATATATGTCCAAGCATCCACTATAATATACATCACATGTATAATAATGGCCTCTAGGGAATACATATAACTAACAATCTCCCACTTGCACTAAGGCCATTTGTTGTAGTATCTCATACCCAACTTCCCATAAAAGTCTCTCTAGGGAAAGGCCTTTATTAGTGGATCCGCCGTGTTATCCTTCGCGTCAACTCTCCTTACCTCGATCCCTTGGAGATCAGCCATCTCCCTGATCATGTGATACTGTCCTCAGAATATGTCTGGATCGCTGATGGGACCGGCGTTCCTAGGCCAAAACCACAACTCCATTGTTATCACAATAACAGTTATTGGACGCTCAATGGTAGGAACCATGTTCATCTCATGAACAAGAATTATCCAGACATCCACTTTGGTAGCATCGTTAGTAGCGATGTATTCTCCCTTTATCGTCTAATATGCCACGGTATCTAGCTTGGAACTCTTCCAACATACCGTCCCTCCACTGAGGGAAAAGACAAAGCCTGTGACTGACTTTCATTCGACCTTATCAATCTGGAAGATGAAATTGGTAAAGGACTCCCACTGGAGTACACCATTACCAAACTCCAAGAACATTTCTTTAGTGCTTCTCAAGTACTTAAGAATGTCCTTCGCAGTTGTCCAGTGATTCTCCCAAGATCTGATTGATTCCTGGTCACTACACCTAGTGTGTTAGCTACATCTGGTCTGGTACATAACATCGCATACATGATAAAGCCTAGTGCCGAAGCATAGGGTATCCCTTGTACGCGAGCTCTCTCCAAATCGGTCTCGGGAGACTTCTTTTTGGATAGAGTGATTCCTGAGTAAGTAGGCGAACCACCCCGCTTAGAACCTTCCATACTAAATCCCTTTAGTATGGTGTTAATGAAGGGTTCCTAGGCACACTAATGAGGTCTCACAAGGCATCAACCATGCCAATTTCAAATTTTACAAGTGCCGAGAAACCCTAATACGGATTCGTTGACTAGAGTTTAGGCGAAAAGTGAAACTAGTTAACATTTTAACTAAAAGAAAGAGGCTACAACCTTTGTAGATCCGGTTCTCCACTTCCTTAGCTCCACGTAGACGTCCTCTCGCTGTCCATCTCGAATCCCGGACTCTTGCATCGGCTTCATCGGAGAAATGGGCGGACTAGTCGTCGGCTACGATGCCGAAGATGATCTACGTCGAGGCAACACAAGATCAAGCTCTAACTTCACCAAGTCATGAAACTTGTGAAGAAAACACCCTATACTACTTGGCAAGAGGTAGAGGGTGAAGAAATAGGAGGTGGGTTCACTTTAGAATTTGATTTCTCACTCTTTTACTCAAGATGCCATTAAAGCTAGTAAGCTTTTCTTCTAGTTCAAGAGGTAGAAGATGAAGATAGAATATGATAAGTCTTTTTGAAAAGAAAAACAATATGAATACTTATCATATCCTAACCTTGGTTAGGTGTAGAGAATAGACCATGGTTACTTTTAGTGGTTAGGGTTAAGCATGAGACAAGAATGGTGGACTTGTTCAAAGCTTCATGAAGCTTCAACAAGCATCCAAAGAAAGCCACCATATCATATTTATCTTTTCCATAATGGAAAAATAAATAAATAAGCAAATAAACAAAACCCTAATCATTAACTTAACCATGGTTTAATTCTTTGCACAAACCCAAGTGAGTATGTATCATCAAACATGATACAATCAAGTGTACACAAAAATATATCACATATACAATGTGCACATCAAGTGAGAAAAACCTTTTAAAGTGAACCACTACTAGTTAATGCAAAGTAATATATCAAATATATAATTATACATTAAATCATTAAATCAACACTTGATTCAATGATCCGGTCATGTCGCACATAACCGGCTACTATACAATGTATCGACTTATCGAATCAACCTTCGATTCGATAACTAGGTTATATCGCATACAACCAATCGAAACATTCGTCGCGAGAATGAAATACAGTATCACATACATGCATTATTCTCGGTCCCGCACATATCTCATACGCGCCCCTATTTCGTTTCGCTTGAGCCAGGAAACCTCTGTGTAGGACTCTAAAGACTCGTCAATACGCCGGTAGCAGATGATGATCATATCAAGCACCCACAAGCCGCAAGCGGTCTGCTAAACGTAACGGCCACCCGGGTATTGAGCGATTAGAAGATCGACGAGCAAGCCCGCTCACACTCCTGTGAATCCAACCAGTAGCACTTTACCGTACAGTCCGGTCTGTTCGTCTGATATGTCGCATATCAAGTCTAGGGGTGGTAAACGTCAGACCCCAATAATCGATAAGCCGTGCCGATGTGAGGCTCATAACGGGTCGAGAAACTACTGGTAACACTTACCAGCAAAACTCTGATCAGCCCTGGCCAGGGACTTCCCTGTTACGGCCAATCGAGCACAGCGCAACATCAACCCCCAATACCGGGAGAGACGAAACCCCTCCTATCGCTCATTGCCTCCATGTGACTCGGGACTGTACCCAAAAACCACCGTTTTGCACGCCCTCATGGACGTGGTAAGGTGGAGATCAAAGCACAGTGGGAATCACACAAGACTCTATGACGATCTCGGGTCTACAGACTAACCTGCACAAGTGTCACCTGAGAACTGCCATCTGACGTGAGGTATAATACCGTCCGGGAGTTCTCGGCGAGTCCGTCCAGTGTACCCAGTCTCCACTGAGCACCCGTATACCATCTCTGATGTCAAACACCAATGGATATGGGATCATCCATCGCCCATCTCATGGGTCGAGAAGCATATACGCTAGTCTACACTGGTATATCGATGCCCCGTCTAGATACACCCATGACTAGGGACGTTGAAGGATGTACCTATGGACTACCATGTCCCCACTAGTATGATCTGCATCATAGTCAAGGTAGTCAAGTACACATCCTAAGGGCTTTACCAACATGTAACTATAAGACAGTTTAAAGAGATAAGTGTACATGTTAAGATAAAGAGCAACCAGATAGCATACTATCATATCGAGCAAGAAAGTCATCTCTATATATGTCCAAGCATCCAATATAAAATACATCATCTGTACAATACTGGCCTCTAGGGCATACATACAACTAACAATCTCCCACTTGCACTAGGGCCAGCTGCTATAGTATCGCATACCGAGCATCCCGAAGAGTCTCTCAAACTGTATCTGGGGAATGGCCTTCGTGAGTGGATCCGCCGTGTTGTTCTTCTTGTCAACCCTCCTGACCTCGATCTCCCGGCGATCAACTATCTCCCGGATCAGGTGATACCGCCTCAGAATATGCCTGGATCGCTGATGGGACCTGGGTTCCTTGGCTAAAGCCATCGCTCCATTGTTATCGCAATACAAAGGTATTGGATGCTCAATGGATGGAACCACACCAAGTTCAGTAATGAACTTCTTGATCCAGACAGCCTCTTTAGCAGCATCGTTGGCAGCGATGTATTCAGCCTCCATCGTTGAGTCTGCCACGGTTTCCTGCTTGGAACTCTTCCAGCTAACCGCCCCTCCGTAAAGGGTAAAGACAAATCCCGACTGCGACTTAGAGTCGTCCTTATCACTCTGGAAGCTCGAATCGGTAAAGGACTCCACTTGGAGTTCTCCGTTACCATACACCAAGAGCATCTCTTTAGTCCTTCACAAGTACTTGAGAATGCTCTTCACAACTGTCAAGTGACTCTCTCCAGGATCAGCTTGATACTTGCTCACTACACTTAGTGAGTATGCAACATCGGGTCTGGTACATAGTATCGCGTACATGATAGAGCCTACAGCCGAAGCATAGGGTATCCCTTGCATGCGAGCTCTCTCCAAATCAGTCTTGGGAGACATCTCTTTGGAGAGAGTGACTCCAGAGATCGTGGGCAAGTTCCCACGCTTGGATTCTTCCATACTAAACCTCTTTAGTATGGTGTCAATGTACTTGGATTGGGATAATCCCAATATCCGTTTGGATCTATCTCTATAGATCCTGATTCCCAATATGCAGGAGGCATCACCAAGATCTTTCATTGAGAATCTTTGTGATAAGAAGAGCTTGACTGATTGCAGCATAGGAATATCATTTCCTATCAAGAGTATGTCGTCCACGTACAATACGAGGAAGACAACCTTACTCTCTGCCACCTTCTTGTAAATACAAGGTTCATCTGGGTTTTTGACGAAATCAAACTCTTTGATAACGACGTCAAAGCAGATGTTCCAACTCCGCGATGCTTGCTTTAATCCATAAATGGATTTAAGCAGCTTGCACACCTTCCCGCTGCTCCCACTGTCTACGAAGCCCTCTGGCTGAGTCATGTACACACACTCTTCTAAATCACCATTTAGAAAGGCGGTCTTAACATCCATTTGCCAGATTTCGTAGTCATGATATGCAGCGATGGCAAGCATGATCCAGATGGATTTAAGCATAGCCACTAGAGAGAAGGTTTCGTCATTGTCCAGACCTGGTCTTTGACGAAAACCCTTTGCAACAAGTCTAGCTTTGAAAGTCTCCACTTTCCCATCTACACCAAGTTTTTTCTTGAAGATCCATTTGCTCCCAATGGGTTTTACCCCTTCAGGAGAAACTTCCAAAGTCCATACTTTGTTGGTGTACATGGATTCCATCTCGGACCGCATAGCATCCAGCCATTTCACTGAGTCCCTACTCGTGATGGCCTGCTCGAAGCTAGTTGGGTCATCATCCTCCATGATGCAATCCTCGCTTCCACCATCCATGAGGAAACCGTAGTATCTCTTAGGTTGGCGAGGAACCCTACTAGATCGGCGGAGAGGCTGAGGTTCATTGGAAGCTACTGAATTTTCTGGTTCCACTAAATCTTCAGTTACGGTTTGTGTATCTGGAACTTCTTCCAGCTCTACCACTTTGTCACTAATTTCTTTTTCAAGGAATTCCTTTTCTAAAAAGGTGGCATGTCGAGAAACAAACACTTTTTGTTCCTCTGCATGGTAGAAAAGATATCCATGTGAATGTTTGGGATATCCCACAAACTTGCATAGAACTGACCGTGCCTCGAGTTTGTCCGGATTTTGCCTTTTGACATAGGCCGGGCAACCCCATATCTTAACTCGTTTAAGACATGGTCTCTTCCTACTCCATATCTCATATGGTGTGGTAGGTACAGATTTAGTTGGAACTTGATTCAATAGGTATGCTGCTGTTTCCAGCGCATATCCCCAGAAGGAAATAGGTAACTCAGCTGTGCTCATCATAGAGCGCACCATATCTAATAGGGTGCGGTTCCTCCGTTCTGATACACCGTTGTGTTGTGGTGTATATAGAGGAGTCAGCTGAGAGAGAATCCCATTCTCTTTTAGGAAGTCTAGGAATTCATTGCTCAAGTATTCACCCCCTCGATCAGATCGAAGGATTTTAATACTTTTTCCGGTTTGGTTCTCGACTTCATGTTTATATTCTCTAAATTTCTCAAAAGCTTATGATTTGTGTTTCATCAGGAACACATATCCGAATCTAGAGAGATCGTCAGTGAATGTAATGAAGTACGAAGAACCATCCTTGGCATGTGTAGACATGGGACCGCATACATCACTATGTATAAGTCCCAAGAGTTCGGTAACTCTTTCTCCGTTTCCTGTAAACGGAGTTTTGGTCATCTTGCCTTTGAGACATGACTGGCAAGTGTCATAAGATGAAAATTCAAACGGATTTAAATATCCATCCTTATGCAACTTAGCTAGTCGTGTCGCATTGATGTGACCCAGTCTACAATGCCACAAGAAGGATTCGTTCAGTTCAGAACACTTCCGCTTGTGTGTGTTTGTTATGCTCAGAACTGTTGATTGATTTAGAACATAAATGCCATTGCACAACGTGCCTGATCCAACCAACTTTTGGTTACGGAAAATGTTCATAACATTGTCCTGTAATACAAAATTATATCCCTCTTTACTCAACAAAGAAACCGATATAATGTTGCATATCAGGTTCGGCATGTAATAGCATTCGTTCAGAACCAAAGTATTACCAGTAGGTAATGCAAGGTGATATTCCCCGACAGTCTTAGCTGCAACAATTGCACCATTTCCAACTCTAATGTCTTTATCACCTTCTCCAAGTTCTTTACCTTTCCTAAGCCCATGTAACTGATTACATATATGGGATCCTGACCCGGTATCTAATACCCAGGACGTGGAGCAAATGGGGAAACAGTTCTCTGTAACGAACACACCCGAAGAAAATGCATCAACATGTACTTTCTTCATTCGGGTGGCTTGGGAATCCTGGTAATCCCCTATGTCCTGTTCATTCCCATAACTCTTATAAGAAAGAACGGAACCAACGTTCCCCAGCACAGTATAACATGCGGGTTCAGTCAATACATCCATATTATTATCTTTATTAGGGCATGACATGGTCGCTACCTGGAGAGAGAGAGAAAAAAAACACTTTAGCGTATGCTCTTGCAAGATCAGATTGGTTATTATCTTATCTAATCAGGATGGCTCCCACTGGTTTTTATCAAATCTTCCTTCAAACCCTAAAAGGAAAGACTAGCCGGGATTAATTACACCCTACAACTTCGCCAATCTTTCAGCCAGGCCAGTGTCGGTACTTTGAGGGAGGTTCCCCGTGCTTTCGCATGGACCTAATTAAAGTAAACCTCGTTTTCCCAGAGGCGTAACCCTGTTGACACCTTTCTAGACACCTACTTGATCGGCTAATTGTCCTGTGTAAAACTCTCCCGGGAGTAACTCTTACTCGCAGTGGGTATCGGGATCCAACTATCTCATAGAAGGTATGCAATCTCATTGCAAATCTCAACACTTGAAATTCCAGATAATATTTTACCCCTAGCATGCTATGACCTTGACGCATGCCAAACAACCCATAGTCCGCTAGTCAAGTTAAACCCATACAATTCGTGATTGAATTAAACCCACCCGTACGACCCTTGACGCATGCCAAACAACGCCGTACGAATACCTTAATCCAATCGCATCTCATGCTACAGATAAGTAATAATCAGCTACCGTACACTACGCCTTGACGAATGCCAAACAACCGTAGCACGAATACTAAATATTACATATCTGAATTGACGGAGAGATACGCAGGTTTTTCTGAAAACCATGAGCGTAATGAACTTGATATCGTTGTAGAATCAAATGAAGTTTTTGAAATGGAGTGATTTTGAGGCTTTTATTAGTTTTGCTAAAGAGGTCACTCCCGGTGAAGGGATCTCGGCTCTTTCCTCATCGAATAAGGTGCGGGATATATCATATATATCACTGTGCAAAGCAAAACTCCAAAAGCAGTCAAAAGTCAAACCGAGTATTGTAGCATCTGCCAGCTTCGCTAAAGGGGTCACTCCCGGTGAAGGGATCTCGGCCCTTTCCTCATCAAATAAGGTGCAGGGTATATCATATATACCGCTATGCAAAGCAAAACTGTAGCTACCCTTTTATTTAAAATTTGATTCTACAACATATTTTAGGTTTCTTTTCTTTCATTAATCACATTAATGAAGTCCCATCATTTAAGTCACCTAAACATCACAGATAAATACGACGTGCACTTATGCCATCCGCATTCGCCTCGATGTCCCCTCGTGCACCGTTAGGTTAGGTAACTAACGACAGAGCAGGGCAGGGCTAGTGCGGGTGCAAAACATAAGTAACGTCTATATAATATATCATATATACTATATACTATATCCATCAGAACATATCAAATGATCACATCACAGATATCGCAGCAGAAAATATCATATGAAATATTGGATATACTAGGACGTCCGTGTTTTCAATACGAGCCAGTATAAAACACGGATTCCACGGTCGTGACGCATAACCAATCCCACACCCCTAGACCCCTACGAGAGCGGCAAGCAACCCTACCAATTCTAGGGTTAGAAGACCCGGACTCGACTCCTCGAGATGGTCTCCCACTGGACCCTAGAACCCGGTTACTTGTGCTCCCCTCCTTGGGTCTATCCTAATGCGGAAAAGTAAATAATATACAAAAGGTGACATCTTCCGCAACCTGGTAGTGCCCCAAATAAAAGAATATTACATACAAGTTTTTACATGAATGAAAATGAAAAACACTAATCTCACATAAAAACCCCCGGCTATTCAAACACGACGATTTAATATAACATATCCAGCAACACATAACATCACATGTCATCAACGTAAGTAAGTATGCATACACCGATTGTCGTCGACGTATAGCAACGACAATCGGCAATAACACTATATACTACACTTACAGTCATAGAAAAGAAAGTGTAAAACTACAACAGTTGGAATCCGCAACCGCTTTAGACATCGCATGCCTAATCAAATGAAATACTTAGACATCACATGCCTAACAATTATAAACCCTGCATTTTAGTCTCATTATCGAAAACTCTTTTCAATATCAAGTGAGACTAAACCGCTAGATTTATAACATTCATTCAGTTATCTCATAACTGTTTGTGAATTCCAATTATTGTATCCCATTCCGAATAAATAGAAAATATTAAACTTTCCGATCGAACATTCGAACACCCAAGTTTTCCCGAAACCGTTCAACACATGAAATAAGTTCAAAGACATTCACTTCATGCCTCAGTACCAACGGTCCAGCCGTAGAAGAGTCAAGCCAACGCCTCACATGTGGCACGCCGTACTGCCCCAAACCCTAAGGTTCAAAGGGCAGTTCAAGACGGTCACATAATCGAGTTAAGGTTTGTTGTCTTCTAGAGGGACCATCGCGTTACTTGCACTACTTAGAACGTCATTAAACTACGGAAAAGTCCAACAATTGGAAATTTCCCGGCAGGGAAAAGATTGGGTATTTACATCCGGTCGAACCTTTTAACATATTCTAAATATCCGGAAAACACATAGACAAAGTTTGAAATTTCCGATCAAATCATTGAAGCTCCAAAACACCCCAGAAAACTCAACTCTTGAGTGAAAATTAAAAATTCCCAGAAAACTCAGCACCTGAAAACATGAATTACTGTGCAAAAATTGAAGGCAAACCCCATCATTTGGCCGCGGGACAGCCGCAGAAGCCAGGCTTCTGCCGCGGTTCCACCGCGCTTTAGACACATCATGAGGTAATTTTTTCACCGTAATTCTTAGAATTCCCTGCTGAATTTTTTAAGCATTTTTAATCTGGAAAAAACCCAGTTTTTGAAAAAAGTCCAGAGAGCAAGAAAAATAGGGTTTCGATGTTCGTTCGGATTTCAAACGTCGTCTAGACTTCGCCTAAGGCTCTAGCTTGGCTCTGATACCACTGAAGGGTTCCTAGGCACACTAATGAGGTCTCACAAGGCATCAATCATGCCAATTTCAAATTTTACAAGTGCCGAGAAACCCTAATACGGATTCGTTGACTAGAGTTTAGGCGAAAAGTGAAACTTGTTAACATTTTAACTAAAAGAAAGAGGCTACAACCTTTGTAGATCCGGTTCTCCACTTCCTTATCTCCACGTAGACGTCCTCTCACTGTCCATCTCGAATCCCGGACTCTTGCATCGGCTTCATCGGAGAAATGGGCGGACTAGTCGTCGGCTACGATGCCGAAGATGATCTACGTCGAGGCAACACAAGATCAAGCTCTAACTTCACCAAGTCGTGAAACTTATGAAGAAAACACCCTATGCTACTTGGCAAGAGGTAGAGGGTGAAGAAATAGGAGGTGGGTTCACTTTAGAATTTGATTTCTCACTCTTTTACTCAAGATGCCATTAAAGCTAGTAAGCTTTTCTTCTAGTTCAAGAGGAAGAAGATGAAGATAGAATATGATAAGTCTTTTTGAAAAGAAAAACAATATGAATACTTATCATATCTTAACCTTGGTTAGGTGTAGAGAATAGACCATGATTACTTTTAGTGGTTAGGGTTAAGCATAAGACAAGAATGGTGGAATTGTTCAAAGCATCATGAAGCTTCAACAAGCATCCAAAGAAAGCCACCATATCATATTTATCTTTTCCATAATGGAAAAATAAATAAATAAGCAAATAAACAAAACCCTAATCATTAACTTAACCATGGTTTAATTCTTTGCACAAACCCAAGTGAGTATGTATCATCAAACATGATACAATCAAGTGTACACAAAAATATATCACATATACAATGTGCATATCAAGTGAGAAAAACCTTTTAAAGTGAACCACTACTAGTTAATGCAAAGTAATATATCAAATATATAATTATACATTAAATCATTAAATCAACACTTGATTCAATGATCCGGTCATGTCACACATAACCGGCTAGTATACAATGTATCGACTTATCGAATCAACCTTCGATTCGATAACTAGGTTATATCGCATACAACCAATCGAAACATTCGTCGCGAGAATGAAATACAGTATCACATACATGCATTATTCTCGGTCCCGCACATATCTCATACGCGCCCCTATTTCGTTTCGCTTGAGCCAGGAAACCTCTGTGTAGGACTCTAAAGACTCGTCAATACGCCGGTAGCAGATGATGATCATATCAAGCACCCACAAGCCGCAAGCGGTCTGCTAAACGTAACGGCCACCCGGGTATTGAGCGATCAGAAGATCAACGAGCAAGCCCGCTCACACTCCTGTGAATCCAACCAGTAACACTTTACCGTACAGTCCGGTCTGTTCGTCTGATATGTCGCATATCAAGTCTAGGGGTGGTAAACGTCAGACCCCAATAACCGATAAGTCGTGCCGATGTGAGGCTCATAACGGGCGAGAAACTACTGGTAACACTTACCAGCAAAACTCTGATCAGCCCTGGCCAGGGACTTCCCTGTTACGGCCAATCGAGCACAGCGCAACATCAACCCCCAATACCGGGAGAGACGAAACCCCTCCTATCGCTCATTGCCTCCATGTGACTCGGGACTGTACCCAAAAACCACCGTTTTGCACGCCCTCATGGACATGGTAAGGTGGAGATCAAAGCACAGTGGGAATCACACAAGACTCTATGACGATCTCGGGTCTACAGACTAACCTGCACAAGTGTCACCTGAGAACTGCCATCTGACGTGAGGTATAGTACCATCTGGGAGTTCTCGGCGAGTCCGTCCAGTGTACCCAGTCTCCACTGAGCACCCGTATACCATCTCTGATGTCAAACACCAATGGATATGGGATCATCCATCGCCCATCTCATGGGTCGAGAAGCATATACGCTAGTCTACACTGGTATATCGATGCCCCGTCTCGATACACCCACGACTAGGACCTTGAAGGATGTACCTATGGACTACCATGTCCCCACTAGTATGATCTGCATCATAGTCCAGGTAGTCAAGTACACATCCTAAAGGCTTTACCAACATGTAACTATAAGACAGTTTAAAGAGACAAGTGTACATGTTAAGATAAAGAGCAACCAGATAGCATACTATCATATCGAGCAAGAAAGTCATCTCTATATATGTCCAAGCATCCAATATAAAATATATCATCTGTACAATACTGGCCTCTAGGGCATACATACAACTAACAGTTAATATACCTGGATTTGGGACACTCCCAACATCCACTTAGATCTATCATTATAAATCATAATCCCTAAGATATAGTAGGTATTATCCAGATCTTCAATGGAGAATCCTCGTGATAAGAGGAGCTTGACCGATTGTTGCATAAGAAACCATTTCCTATCAAGAGTATGTCATCTACGTACAATACGTGGAAGACAACCTTACTCTCTATTACCTTCTTGTATATACAAGGTTCATCTACCTTTTTGATGAAGTCAAACTCTTTGACTGCCACATCAAAACAGATGTTCCAACTCCGCGATACCTGCTTTAATCCTGATGGATTTAAGCATAACCACTTGAGAAAAGGTATCATCATAATCCACACCTGGTTATTCACAAAAAACTTTTACTACAGGTCTAGCTTTGAAAGTCTAAACTTTTCCATCGACACCAAGAATCTACTCAAGATCCACTTGCTCCCGATGGGTTTTACCCCTTCAGATGCAACATTCAAAGTCATACTTTATTGCGGTACATGGATTCCATTTGATTGCATAGCATCCAGCCATTTCATAGAGTCCCCACTCGTGATGGCCTGCCTGAACCTAGTTGGGCCATCATCTATCATGATGCAATCCTCGCTCCCACTGTCACCAAGAAGACCGTAGTATCTCTCAAGTGGATGAGGAACCCTACCAGATTCGTGGAGAGGCTGAGGTTTGTTGGAGACTATTGAATCCTTTGGTTCCACTAAATCATCAGTCCTAGTTTGTATAGCTGGAACTCCTTCCAGTTCTACCTCAAGACCACAACTTTCTTCACAAGAAATTCCTTTTCTAAAAAGGTGGCATGCCGAGAAACAAAACACCTTTTGCTCCTCAGTTTGGTAGAAGATATACCCTCGCTAATGTTCGGGATATCCAACAAACTTCCAGAACTGACCTTGCCTCGAGTTTGTCCGGATTATGCTTTTCAACATAAGTCGGACAACCCCATATCTTAACTCGTTTAAGACATGGTCTCTTCCCATACCATATCACATATGGAGTGGTAGGCACCGATTTGGATGGAACCCCATTCTATAGGTATGCAGCTTCTCGAGTGCATAACTCCAAAAGGAAACAGGCAACTCAGCAGTACTCATCATAGAGTGCACCATATCTCATAGGGTGCGATACCTCCGCCCCGATACACCGTTGTGCTATGGTGTATACGAAGGAGTAAGCTGAGAGAGAATCCAATTCTCTGGTTAGAAAATCCAGGAACTCCATGCCTAAGTATTCGCCTCCTCGATCATATCGAAGGACTTTAATACTTCTACCCGTCTGGTTCTTAACTTCAAGCTTATATTTCTTGAATTTCTCAAAAGTTTTCAAACTCGTGTTTCAACAGGAACACATGTCCGAATCTTGAGAGATCGTCGATGAATGTAATGAAGTACAAAGAACCAACCCTGGCATTTATAGACGTAGGACCGTATACATCATCATGTATCCGTTCCAAGAGTTCATTAACTCTTTCTCTGTTTCCAGTAAACGGAGTATTGGTCATTTTACCTTTGAGACAATACTGGCAAGTATCATAAGATGAAAATTCGAACGGATTCAAATATTCATTCTTATGTAACTTAGCTGGTTGTGTTGCAATGATATGACCTAGTCTACAATACCACAAGAAAGATTCGTTCATTTCTGAACTACTCCTCTTGTGTGTGTTCTACATAGTTTGAACTATGGTTTGATTTAGAACTTATATGCCATTACATAACGAGCCTGATCCAATCAACTCTTGATTAAGGAAAATGTTCACAACATATCCTGCAATACAGAATTAATCCTTCTTTAACTTAATAAAGAATCTGATATAATGTTTTATATCAGGTTCGGTATGTAGTAACATTCGTTCAGAATCAATGTATTTACCATTTGGTAATACAAGGTGATATCTGCCAACTGATTTGGCTGCAACAATTGCACCATTCTCTAACACTTAGAGACATATCACCCAATCCCAGTTCTCTACCTTTCTGTAGCCTATGTAACATATTACATATGCGTGATCCTGATCTGGTGTCTCATACCTAGGACGTAGAGAATACTGAGAAACAGTTCTTGGTAATTGAACACACCCGAAGAATATGCATCAATATACTCATTCCTCGATTGGGTCGCGTAGGAATCCGGATATTTCCCTATTTCCTGCTCAGACTTATAACAATTATAAGATAGAGCGGAACCAACGTTCCCCAACTCAGTATAATAAGCAAGTTCGGTCAATACATCCATATTATTATCTTGATTAAGGCATGTTACGGTCGCTACCAGGAGAGAGAGAGAAGAAAACACTCAGCGTATGCTCTTGCAAAATCAGATTGGTTATTATTTTATCTAATCAGGATGGCTCCCACTGTTTTTATCAAATCTTCCTTCAAACCCTAAATGGTAAGGTTAGCCGAGATTAATTACACCCTATAAGTTCGCCAATCTTTCGGCCAGGCCAGTGTCGGTCCTTTGAGGGAGGTTCCTCGTGCTTTTGCACGGACCTAATTAAAATAAACCTCATTTTCCCAGGGGCGTAACCCCATTAACACCTTTCTAGACACCTACTTTGAACGGCTAATTGTAATGTGTAAAACTCTCCCAGGAGTAACTCTTACTCGCAGTGGGTATCGGGATCCAACTATCTCATAGAAGGTATACAATCTCATTGCAAATTTCAACACTTGAAATTCCCGATAATATTTTACCCCTAGCAACTTATGACCTTGGCTATGGTCAACAAATCATAAGCGGTAACCAAGTTCAACCCGTCATTTCATGATTGAAATTAACCCACCCGTACAACCCTTGGCTAAGGTCAACAAAGCCGCACGACTAACCTAACTCAATCGCATCATATGCTGCAGATAAGCACTAATTAGCTACCGCACACTACGCCTTGGTTAAGGTCAACAAACGTGGAACGAATACTAAAAAGTACTTATCTGAAATGAAGGAGGGCTACGATAGATTTTTAAGAAAACCCTTTGCGTAATTAACTTGATATCATTGTAGAATCGACTGATTTTGAAAAGGAGTGTTTTTTTAGTCTTTTATTAGTTTTGCTAAAGAATTCACTCCCGGTGAAGGGATCTCGGCTCTTTCCTCATCGAATGAGGTGCTAGATATTTCATAAATACCACAATGCAAAGCATGAACTAAAAAAGCAATCAAAAGACAAAACCGAGTTGGTTGTAGCATCTGCCAGTTTCGATAAAGAGATCACTCCCGGTGAAGGGATCTCGGCTCTTTCCTTATCGAATAAGGAGCTGGATATCCTACAAGGAATACCGCTATGCAAAGCAAGAACTAGAGCTACCATTTTTTAAAACAAGATTCTACAACATCTTTAGCTTTCTTTTATTTCATTAATCTCATTAATGAAGTCTCATCAATTATGCTTCCTAAGCATCACAGAAGAAACGAAAGCAGCAATATTTATTATATATCATATACTTAATATAAGCATTCATCTCAGAATATCAAGTGATCACATCACAGAATATCAGCAACAGAAGAACACATATAAAATATTGAATATACTAGAAATTCCGTGTTTTAAATTAAGCAAGAAAAAACGCGGATTCCACGGTCATGATGAATAGCCAAACCCACATCCTTAGACCCCTACGAGAGCGGCAAGCAACCCTACCAATTCTAGAGTTAGGAGTCTCGGTCTCGACTCCTCGAGATGGTCTCCTACTGGACTCTAGAACCCAGTTACTTGTGCTCTCCTCCTTGGGTCTATCCTAATGTGGAAAAGTAAATAATATACATCAATGGTGACATCATCCTCAACCCGAAAGTGCCTGAATAAAAGAATATTACATACAAGTTTTTACATGAATTAAAATGAAAAACTCTCATCTCACGCAAAAACCCCGGCTATTCAAAACACGACGATCCAATATAACATATCACAGCAACACGTAGCATCACATGTCATCAACGTAAGTAAATATGCATATCCTAATTGTCGTTAACATATAGCAACGAAACCGGCTATACACCACATATTACACTTACGGTCGCAGAAAAGAAAGTGAAAAACTATAACAATTGGAATCCGCAACCACCTTAGATATCATAAACTCAATGTATCACATACTTTGGATTTCATGCCTAACCAAATGAATTCCTTAGACATCACATGCCTAACAATTATAAACCCTGCATTTTAGTCTCAATATTGAAAACACTTTCCAAAAACAAGTCGAGTAATTCAACAAGATTCCCAACAACCTGATCGAATACTCGTCGGAAACTTCAGTAGATGGCCGCACCCCCGACGCCGTCGACGAGGTGCACTTAGGCGAAACACCGCGGCCGCGAGCACCCGAACGAATACTTTTGGCGACGGGGTTCTCCTACAGTCACTTGGTCGGGGCTATGGGGTGTGGCTATCTAGTAAGGTTACCCGGCGAGTATCCGTGTACACTACGTAATTGCGATGGACTTTTGATCCACATCAAAATTCCGTGGTAACCGATCAAATTAGGCTAACTTGCTAGATTTATAAAATTCAAATCAGTTTTCACAAAACCGATTATGTGCATTCCAAATATTATATTACAATCACAGATAGCTAGACGATATTAATCTTTTCGATCGAATCAACAAATACCCAAAATTTCCCAAAGAGCTCAACACTTGAGCGGAGTTTAAAAAGTATCCAGAACATGCCAGAGCACCTATGGACCAATCGTAGAAGGTTCAACCCATACCTCACCTGTGGCGCTACGGAACTACTACAAACCCTAGGGTTTGATGGCAGTTCCGACGGTCACAGAATCGAGTTAGGGTTTCATTCTTCTAGTGGGTCCATAGAAATCACCTGCACGATTTTCTGAAGATTTTAAACACAGAAAAATCCAACTCTTGGAAAATTTCCAGTGAGGCAAAAATGGGTTATTGATATCCGTTCGAACTTTTTAACGTCGTCTAAATAAGCCGAAAGGATGTTAGAATTTCGACTACGAAATACTCCGAATTGCCTTTACAGAAAGATAACATCACATGCAATCTTAGCAAAACAAGCAACACCTGAAATACCAAAACCCAGAGATTGGAACACAGGAAAAATTTGAACGCAAAACTACCCAGTGGGACCAGCCAAGCCGGAAATTTGCCACATGTCGCCGGGTGAAATCCGGTGAAGTTTGTTCAATTTTCTTCTGTGTTCATGTCACATCACATGTAACATTCCGCAATTGCTTAAAAAAAATTTAGACACTCTTAAAAATTCGACAGAAACTGGATTTATGTTTCGAGTGTTTCGGAGTTGTTTCGGTTTCGTAATACTACAAACATCGTCTAATTCTCTAGCATCACTCTGATACCACTGCTGGGTTCCCTAGTGTGGCTGTTGGGTTTTGGGAGGCATCGACCAGGCCGTTTTCAAAAAATTGGCGCGCTAAAAAACCCTAACGCTAGAATCTAAACTAGAGAATTAGACGAACAAGCATGTAAACATCTTTATATCTAAGTGAACAAGGAATACAATTTTGTAGACCGGTCCTTCTCTTCAATAGCTCCGTGTAGAAGTCCCTTCACTCCAAGTAGTGATCTCCCATACTCTAGTGAGGCTCCACAAGGTGAAATGAACAAGCTTGCTTGAAGTCTTCGAGGCCGAAGATGATCTACGTCGAGGAGATACTAACTCAAGCTACCTCTTCGCTAAGTGATGAACTTGGTGAAGAAACAACCCAATCTAAATGGCTAGTAGAGAAGAGGTTGATGAAGTAGGAATTTTGCTCACTTTAGAAATAATTTTCTCACTAATTTTCTTCATCTCTCATGAAGCTAGAAAGCTTGAGGAAGGAGATGAAGAAAGCAACCATGGAATGAAGTAAGTGAAGAATGAATCATCTTATGGTGAGAATAGCAACCATGGGTGAGTTTATGTCATACACTAACTCATGCAGAGGCTAAACCATGGCTAAACAATAATGGTTAGGTTAATAAATATCTTCAAGTAAAACAAAATTAATGGACTTGGTCAATGGTTCCACAAGCTTCTACAAGCTTCAACCATGCGACATTTTCCAACTAATTTGATTTACTTTAAATAAAAAAACCTTACATTAATATAAGTATGGTGTGATTCTCATACACCCATGCAGCATGTGGCATCAAGCAAGACACAAAAAATTGTACATTAATATATATCACATATATACTAAGTGTACACTAGCGGAAAAAAATTCTTAAGTGAGCTAATATTAGTTAATGTAAATTAATATATCAAATATATAATTATACATTAAATTATTAAATCAACACTTGATTTAATAATCCGGCTATATCACATACAACCGACTAATATCAAATGTATCAACTTATCGAATCAACACTTGATTCGACAGGCCGGCTATATCACATATAACCGACCGATATCACATATCGCGAGAATAGAATACAGTATCACATACTCGTATTAATCTCGGTCCAGCACATCACATATGTGCTCCTACTTTGTTTTGCTTGAGCCAGAAAAGCTCTGTGTAGGACTCTAAAGACTCGTCAATACACCGGCAGTAGGTGGTGATCATATCAGTTACCTTCAAGCCGCAAGCGTTCTGCTAAACGTAACGGCCACCTGGGTATTGAGCGATCAGAAGATCAACAAGTAAGCATGCTCATACTCCTGCTAATCCAATCAGTAACACTACTATACAATCCCGTCTCTTCATCTGATATGTCGCATATCACAGCCTGGGGGTTGTATAACGTCAGACCCCAATAGCCTGATAAGTCATGCCGATATGAGGTCCGTAATGGTTTGAGAAACTACTGATAACACTTACCAGTAGATCTCAGCAACCCTGGCCAGGGATTTCCTGTTATGGCCAATCAAGCATAGTGCAACATCAACCCCCAATACCGGGAGAGACGAAATCCCCTCTTATTGCTCATTGCCTCCATGTGACTCGGGACAGTACCAAAAAACCACTGTTTTGCACGATCTCTTGAACGTGGTAAGGTGGAAATCAAAGCACATTGGGAATCACACAAGACTCTATGACGATCTCGGGTCGACAGACTAACCCGTACCAGTGTCACCAGAGAACTGCTATCCGACGATAGGTATAATACCATCTAGGAGTTCTCGGCGAGTCCGCTCAGTGTACCCAGTCTCCGCTGAGCACCCGTATACCATCTCTGATGTCAAACACCAATGGATGTGGGATCATCCATCGCCCATCATATGGGTCGAGAAGCGTATACGCTAGTCTACTCTGGAATATCGATGCCCCGTCTCGATACTCCCATGACTAGGAACATTTGAAGGGTGTACTTATCGTCTACCTCTGCCCCACTAGTATGATCTTCATCATAATACTGGTAGTCAAGTACTCATCCTAATGGCTTTATCAACATGTAATAGAGAGACAATAAATGTACATGTTAAGATAAAGTGCAACCGGATAGCATACTATCATGTTGAGCAAGAAAGTCCTCTCTATATATGTGTCCAAGTATCCACTATAATATAAATCACATGTATAATAATGGCCTCTAGGGCATACATATAACTAACACTGCTACCCGACGATAGGTATAATACCCACCAACAGTTCCCGATGAGTCCTGTTCAGTGTACTAAAAAACTAATGAGCACCTGCATACTATCTCCAGTACGCCGTACTAATAGCTGTGGGACAGCCCATCTCCCCTGCTGGGATGAGAAGCGTATACACTAGTCTACTCTGGAGTATCGATGCCCTATCTCGATAATCCTAAGACTAGGGACTTGTACAAGATGTGCTTATAGACTACCCAGCCCTCACTAGTATGACTGCCATCACAATGCTGGTAATCAAGCAAAGATCCTAAGGGCTCTACCAATATATATAAGCGATATGCTAAAAAAAACACATGCATATATTGAGGTAGAAACAAACCAGGTAGCATACTACCAATTCGAGCTAGACTGTTACTATATCCGCCCAAGCTTCCATTAAGTAATATATAAACCAGTTTGATACAATAATGGCCGCCAGGGCATATAACACTAACAAATATCACGTGTGCCGCTGAGTTTTGGGCGCTCACGTGCTATGAGACGCTGCTTCCTAAGCGGTCACGTGCGTTTCACATAAGACTTTAAGTCTTCATGGCTTCTTTTGAGTGCTCACGTGCCTTTCACGTGAACTGCTGTAAACAGTATCTCACGTGCCTTTTACGTGAGACGTTGTTTTCATGGGACTTTAGGCGTTCATGTGGATATCACATGAGACGCTGAGTTTTTGACGCTCACATAGATATCATGTGAGACTTTAAGTCTCCTACTTCTTTTGGATACTCACGTGGATATCACGTGAGGCACTTTGTTTGATTTTCGCTTTAGCGCTCATATAGATATCACCTGAGGCTCTTCTTCCGTATAGATTTAATCTATGCTTATTTTTGAAACTTAAGTTTCAGAGAAGTTTAGCTTCTGTTAATGGTATTTTGACCATTAACAACCTCCAAGATCGATATCTGACGATCTGGGATCAAGTTCTTTTAAGACCTGAGGGAACTAAGTTCTTAGAGTACAAACTCCATTTTTCTTTCTTCTCTCTTGTTTCCCCCAATCAGAGAGCAAAGCTCTATTCAAAATTTGAAATTTGAACTGAGGCAGCACCTCATGAGAGCACTCGTGCCAAGAGCGCCAACGCTAAGAGTCAAAGACTCTGAGGCAGTGCTTCACGTGCAAAGCACGAGAACGCTCGCGCCAAGAGCGCCAACGCTAAAGACTCTAAAGCAGCGCCTCACATGCAAAGCACGAGAGCGCCAGCGCTAAGAGTCAAAAGACTCTGAGGTAGCGCCTCACGTGCAAAGTACGAGAGCGCCAACGCTAGAACTAAATGTTCTCAACCCTTGGATCAAAGATCCAACGAAAATGATAAATCATCAAATTACCATAATGAAATTCTGTTGAGGAAATACTCTTCAAATCTTTCCAAACAAGAAAGATTGTGCTCTGTGAATCAGAGCACCGTTAGATCAAAGATCCCATGGTGATTAAAAATCACCAAGACACAGAATAATTCCTGTATTGGAAAATATTTTCCCAATCTTGTTAAAAACAAGAAAAATGTCTTCTGTAAAATAGAATCCCTTGGATCAAAGATCCAATGGTGGTAAACATCCCCAAATCAATCAGAGATCTCTCAATGAGAGATTTTCTTAACTGATTCAACAAATCAGCCTTCCCTATATAAAGGACCCAAGACTTCAAGTCTTCCACAAAAAAAAAACTCCCTATAAGTTTCAAGTTCTCAGAAAAAAAAAAGAGGAGAGCAACTTCTAAGAAGAAGAACCTTCTTCAAGATAAATAAAAAGAAGAGATATCATAACATCTCCTCCATATTTGAGAGTTTAACTCTCATATCATAAGAACTTAGTTCTTTTTTTAGATCACAGATCCATGAGATAAAGTCTCTCATAAAGAAAAACAAAAGAGATAATAGCATCTCCTCATAAAGAAAAACAAAAGAGATAATAGCATCTCTTCATAAAAGAAAAACTTAGTTCTTAGATCCATTATACAAAGTCTCTAATAAACGAGAATTTAATTCTCAGAGCACCGAACTGATCAGAGCTGCCAAAGAAGCGTCTTAGCGCTCCAATTTATAAGAAGCACTTTAGCGCTCCAAGTCTGGCGCTCAGCGCCCAGTGCTCCACGCGCTCCTCAAGTGGGCGCTATTTTAAAAGAAGCGCTTTAGCGCTCCAAGTCTGGCACTCAGCGCTAAGCGCTCCACGCGCTCCTCATATAGGCGCTATTTTAAAAGAAGTGCTTTAGTGCTCTAAGTCTGGCGCTCAGCGCCAAGCGATCCATGCGCTCCTCATGTGGGCGCTATTTTATAAGAAGCGCCTTAGTGCTCCAAAGTCTGGCGCTCAGTGCCAAGCGCTCCATGTGCTCCTCACGTGGGCGCTAAGGAATTACAAAGCGCTCTGCAAATAAAGCCTCGACGCCATAAAAAGTGTTCAACACTCAATAAAAGACAAAAAAGAAAAGGGGTGCCAGAACCTAAATCAATGCTAAGCATTGTTGAATAAAAAAAGGACTGAGCCCAAACAAGTGTTCAACACTTTATTCAAAGCTGGGTGGACTGAGCCCAAGTTGGCCACAAATTCCTAATTCAGATCAACCGAGCCCATGTGCTCACAATCTCTATAATTGGTCTTAGTCTCAAACCTGACTATAGATCTTCCAACCAACATTAGTTCAAGGGTACATCTCTTCATACCTCTGACACATGTCATTGTAATTCTTCAACGTCTTCAGAGAGATGGAGGGTCCCGATAACCAATAACTTTTGGTACATACCCAAACGAGTAAACCAAAACCTTACAGACTATGATGTTTTTAAACCATTCAGACTACGATGTCTTTAAACCTCATGGACTACGATGTCCTTAAACCCAATGGACCGCAACGTCCTTAAACTAAAATGATAGAGTCCAAATACTCTTTCGTTGGATCTAAATGATCCCAAAATCTTTTTAAGTAGATCTTAGTCTAAAATTAGACTAACGTATGCTTAACAAGCATTTAAGTTGATCTTAATCTCAAATGAGGTTATCGATCCTTAAAATAAACCCAAACCCAAATCTAAGAAAACATAGATTTTGACTACTCCACGCCCTACGGCGACAATATAAATTAGTCTCCGTATACAATCCACGGGTAACCAAAAATAAAATAAATACACATGACACGAAGTGACCATCTGGAGAAAGAGAAAGTGGTTACCGCTATGCGGTAGCGTAATTAACTGCAGGGGCTTGCGCCTGCAGGGAAGAGCGTCCCCACAATCAAAAACTCCTCGTATACGAGGGGGAATCTGACGATGTCCGTTACAACAGCCGCATCTGTTTAAACCTCTGATATACGGTGCCATAAATCAACTTGGCATCTTCGGAGAGGTAGACAGATAAAACCAAATAGTATCTGCCACCAAATTTAGGCAAGACGTTTGTCTTCCCGGTTTTCGGCGGCGAACAGATTCTGGCACGCCCGGTGGAACCTTTTCCTCTTTCCACTCCCGCGATCAAATAATCGTGGTATATATGTTTGTAGTTGCCCTTGAGTGATGGGATACTGAAGCCGGTGTTTCATCTCTATGAAGAATGGCGTTTGATTCTACCCTAGCAACTCAGGCCCTGTCATATCTGGTGGAGTCAAGTATGGGTCACTTGCAGCCTCAAATCTCTGCAATCCAGCTCTTCAAGAAATCAACGGACTCCTCTTTAGGTCGATACTCCCACATACCACCCTCGGTGCCTTAACGCCGATGGAGGAAGCCCAGAGGAAGTCTGTTTTCCACAGGTCGGTTCCCTAAGATGCAGCTTTGCCAACGGAATCAGTCCTCAAACAATTAGCACCTGCTAAGGACCAAGGGCAGCACAGGGGGCAGAATATTCAAGCTCTCAAAGGAAACAAGGGGTAGGCTCAGCAAAAGCCTGAAGCTAATCAGATCCCGGCCGTAAGAAACGGTCGACATCGATATCGGCATCATACAAAATGAGCTGGGGACAGTTCTCCGTATGGTCCTATTTCAACCCCAGTAGTGAATGTTATTGTTCCAACTAGGAACAGCTTCAAACTGTTGCGAAGGGTCAGAAAAAATTCTCCTACCGCAATATTGAAGAAATCTCCGCAGCTCATGGAGATCCTACGAGAGCAGAAACCAGTTCGCTCTCTGAAACAACTTTCTTCATCTATTATAAGGTGTGGAAGCAGGTGAAGGGGACTCATCCCAAGACGGATCCTGATACAGTGGTTCCTCCCAAAACCAAAGCGGCTTTTCACAAAGAAAAGAGAGGCCCATAAAGCTCAAGTGCCTGAAGCACACTTCAAAGGCTAAAACTCCAAACACCCTAAGCCTGGGGGCATGACAGTTTATACAATCCATATGGTGAAATCCAAGGACGAAGTTCGAGTTTCTACTAGTCACCGACCTCAGACTCGGTTCCCGACAAAAGTTCAACCGCAACGTGAAAAACTGCAGGAGATGCTCGCTCAGGCGGCAACAAATATAGATAAAATGGCTCGATCGGATCAAATAGGTCAGGAATCTTTCTCCTCCAATGATGAAGAGTGAAAAGCGGAGGCAAGATGGCGTTTGTCGCTTGCACTCTGTTAGTTATATGTTTGCCCTAAAGGCCATTACTGTACATGCGATATATATTGTAGTAGATGCTTGGACATATATAGGAAGGACTTTCTTGCTCGATATGATAGTATGCTATCTGGTTGCCCTTTATCTAAACATGTACACTTATTGTCTCTCTATTACATGTTGATAAAGCCCTTACGATGAGTACTTGACTACCAAGATTATGATGCAGATCATACTAGTGGGGACAGGGTAGTCGATAAGTACATCCTTCAAATGTTCCTAGTCATGGGTGTATCGAGATAGGGCATCGATATACCAGAGTAGACTAGCGTATAGCTTCTCGACCCATGTAGATGGGCGATGGATGATCCCATATTCATTAGTGTTTAACATCAGAGAAGGTATACGGGTGCTCAGTGGAGACTGGGTACAATGGACGGACTCGCCGAGAACTCCCAGATGGTATTATAACTCACGTCAGATGTCAGTTCTCTGGTGACACGGGTACAGGTTAGTCTGTAGACCCGAGATCGTCATAGCGTCTTGTGTGATTCCCGCTATGTTTTGATTTCCACCTTACCACGTTCAAGAGAAAGTGCAAAACGGTGACTTTTGGGTACAGTCCCAAGTCACATAGAGGCAATGAGCGATAGGAGGGGTTTCGTCTCTCCCGGTATTGGAGGTTGATGTTGCGCTGTGCTCGATTGGCTATAACAGGAATTCCCTGGCCAAGGCTGCTTTAGAGATATACTGGTAAGTGTTATCAGTATTTTCTCGACCCATTATGAGCCTCACATCGGCACGACTTATCGAGTTACTGGGGTCTGACGTTTACTACCCCTAAATGAGATATGCGACATATCAGATGAAGAGACCGGACTGTACGGTAGTGTTACTGATTAGATTCGCAGGAGTATGGACAGGCTTGCTTGTTGATCTTCTGATCGCTCAATACCCGGGTGGCCTTTACGGTTAGTAGACCACTTGCGGCTTGTGGGTGTTTGATATGATCATCACCTACTGCCGGTGTATTGACGAGTCTTTAGAATCCGACACAGAGGTTTCCTGGCTCAAGCGAAACGGAGTAGGAGCACATATGTGATATGTGCGGGACCGAGATTAATACGATATGTGATACCGTATTCTATTCTCGCGATTTATGACATCGGTCGGTTATATGCGATATAGCCGGATTATCGAATCAAGTGTTGATTCGATAAGTTGTTATATTTGATATTAGTCGGTTATATGTGATATAGCCGGATTATTAAATCAAGTGTGGATTTAATAATTTAATGTATAATTATATATATATTTGATATATTAAGTTACATTAACTAATACTTGCTCACTTATGATTTCTTTTCTCACTTGATGTGCACATTGTATATATATGATATGTATATTTGTGTACATGTTTGTGTCATGCTAGGTTACATATGCAACAAGGGTGTATGAGAATTATACCAAGCTAGGGTTTATGTTTGGGTTTTATTTAACATTAAGTAATTCACAAAACATTTGAATTAGTCATGGATAAGCTTGTAGAAGCCTATGGATACATTGACTTATTCAACTTTTTTGTCATTGCTTAAGATATTTGTTAACTCAACCATTAATCTTAGTCCTTAGTTTATTCTCTACATGAGTTAGGCATGAGAGGATAACTCACCATGGTTGCATTTCTAACCTCTTGAATTATTCATTCATAACTCTCATTCATCTCCCTTCTTCTTCTTCTTGATGAGCTCAAGAAAAATGTTTTCTAGGGTTTTGAGAGGTGATGAAATATTATGAGAAAAATAAATCCAAAGTGAGCCCACGTCCTACTTCATCATCCTCTAGTACTTGCTATTTAGTATAGTTGTTTCACTAATTTCACAATTAGTGAAGAGATAGCTTGGGTTAGTGTCTCCACGACGTAGATCATCTTCGGCCTCGAAGTCTTCTAGCAAGCTTGATCCGTACATCTTGTGGAGCCTCTCTAGAGTCCGGAAGTTCATTATCGCAGCGAAGGGGGGACTATACGGAGCTAATGAAGTGAATGACCAGTCTACAAAGGTTGTATTCCTTGTTCACTTTTAGTTACAAAGTGTTTGTATTTTATTCCGTCGGATTTCTAGTATACGATTCTAGGGTTAGGTTAGCTAGAACGGCAAAAATTTTAATGTGGCATGGATGATGCCTCTCGAAACCTTGTTGCCGTGCTAGGCAACCCTGCAGTGGTATCAGAGCCATGCGAGAAAATTAGATGGATTTTGTTAAGATTACGAAACCGAAATACTCCGAAACTTGAAACACAGAAACTCACTTTCTGTCGATTTTAAAAAGTCCTCAAAAATTTTTTTAAACAACTGCAGAATATTTTATGGGATGCAACATGAACACAGTAGAAATTTCAAGCCCCCTCGCCAGAATTTGGCCCATCCACATTGATAGGAAATCCGGCCTGCTCGGCCTGTTTGAAGGATTTGGACTTAAAACTTTTACAGTGTTCCAGGTCTGGGTTTTGGTGTTTCATGTGTTGTTTGATTTTGTTAATTTTGCATGTGATATAATCTTACACTATAAGAAATTCGGAGTGTTTCGTATTCATAGTTTTAACATTGTTTCGGGTATTCGTATGTCGTCTAGGCGAAGTTAAAAAGTTCGATCGAAAGTTAAAAACCCATTTTTCCAAATTTAACGTATTCGGAAAAACATGCAAGTAATTCTATGAACCCTCTAGAAGAATGAAACCCTAACTCGACTTTTTGGATTGCGGAACAACGTTTATACCCTAGGGTTTGTCGCAGTTCTGTGGCGACATGAGTGAGGCTTGGGTCTGCCCTTCTACGGCTGGTGCATAGGTAATGTGGCATGTTCTGGGAATTATTGAACTGTGCTAGTGTTGAGCTGTTGGGAAATTGTGGGATTTTGATGAATCGATCGAAAAGTTTAACGTCATCCGGGTATCATGTGATGGTATACAATATTTGGAATCCACAAAGTTAGTTATGAGATAACTAATTTGAATATTATAAATCTAGCAATTTAGTCTCATTTGATCGGTTGCCACGGGATTTTGATGTGATCAAAAGTCCATCGCAATTACGTAGTGTACTCGGATACTCTTCGGGTAACCTTACTAGATAGCTACGCCCCATAGCCCCGACCAAGTGACTGTAGGAGAACCCCATCGCCAAAAGCATCCGTTCGGGTGCTCGCGGCAGCGGTGTTCCACCTTAGTGCACTTCGTCGACGGCATCGGGGGGTGCGGCCGTCTAATAAAGTTTCCGACGAGCATTCGATCAGGTTATCGGGAATCTTGTTGAATTACCCGATAGGTTATTGGAAAGTGTTTTCAATAGCGAGACTAAAATGCGGAGTTTATAATTGTTAGGCATGTGATGTCTAAGGAATTTATTTGGTTAGACATGAAATCCGCAATATGAGATATTTCGGGTATATGATGTCTAAGATGGTTGCGGATTCCAACTATTGTAGTTTTTCACTTTCTTTTCTACGACCGTAAGTGTAATATGTGGTGTAACGCCGGTTTCGGTGCTATACGTCAACGACAACTGGGATACACATATTTACTTATGTTGATGATATGCGATGTTATGTGTTGTTGTGATATGATATATTGGATTGTCATGTTTTGAATAGCCTGGGATTTTATGTGAGATGAGAGTTTTTATTTTCATTCATGTAAAATTCATTGTATGTAATATTATTTTATTGGGGCACTTCCGGGTTGAGGATGATGTCACCATTGATGTATATTATTTACTTTTCCGCATTAGGACACAAATAACCGGGTTTTAGGGTCCAGTGGGAGACCATCTCGAGGAGTCGAGACCGGGTCTCCTAATTCAAGAATTGGTAGGGTTGCTTGCCGCTCTCATAGCGGTCTAGGGATGTGGGTTTTTCTATTCATCACGACCGTGGAATCCGTGTTTTATACAGGCTTAATTTAAAACATGGAAATCCTAGTATATCCAATATTTCATATGTAATCTTCTGCTGCTCTGTTATGTGATCACTGTAATATGTTCAGATGAATGCTTATATTATATATATATGATATATATTATATATTTCTGCTTTCGTTACATATGTGATGCTTAGGAAGCATATTATGATGGGACTTCATTAATGAGATTAATGAAATAAAAGAAACCTAAAAGATATTGTAAAAACTTGTTTTAAAAACTGGTAGCTCTAGTTCTTGCTTTGCATAGCGGTATTCCTTGTAGAATATCCAGCACCTTATTCGATAAGGAAAGAGTCGAGATCCCTTCACCGGGAGTGACCTCTTTAGCGAAATTAGCAGATGTTACAACCCACTCGGTTTGTCTTTTGATTGCTTCTATAGTTTTTGCTTTGCATAGTAGTATTTGTGAAATATTCTGCACCTTATTCGATAAGGAAAGAGCCGAGATCCCTTCACCGGGAGTGACCTCTTTAGCAAAACTAATAAAAGCCTCAAAAACACTCCTTTACAAAATCACTCGATTCTACAACGAGATCAAGTTCATTACGCAAAAGGTTTTCTTAAAAGCCTGTCGTTGCCCTCCGTCATTTCAGATAAGTGCTACTTAGTATTCATGCTACGTTTGTTGACCTCCGTCAAGGCGTAGTGTGCGGTAGTTAACTAGTGCTTATCTGCTAAAGTATGAGATGCGGTTGGATTAGGGTAGTCGTGCGGCCTTGTTGACCTCCATCAAGGGTCGTGCGGGTGAGTTTAATTCAATCATGAAATGTATGGGTAGAACTTGACTAGCAGCCTATGGTTTGTTGACCTCCGTCAAGGTCATAAGACGCTAGGGGCAAAATATTATCGGGAATTTCAAGTGTTGAAATTTGCAATGAGATTGCATACCTTCTATAAGATAGTTGGATCCCGATACCTACTGCGAGTAAGAGTTACTCCTGGGAGAGTTTTACACATTACAATTAGCCGATCAAGTAGGTGTCTAGAAAGGTGTTAACGGGGTTACGCCTTTGGGAAAACAAGGTTTATTTTAATTAGGTCCACACGAAAGCACGGGGAACCTCCCTCAAAGTACCGGCACTGGCCTGGCTGAAAGATTGACGAACTTATAGGGTGTAATTAATCCCGGATAGTCATTCCTTTTAGGGTTTGAAGGAAGATTTGACTCAAACAGTGGGAGCCATCCTGATTAGATAAAATAATAACCAATCTGATCTTGCAAGAGAATACGCTGACTGTTTTCTTCTCTCTCTCTCTCGGTAGCGACCATGTCATGCCTTAATCAAGATAATAATATGGATGTATTGACCGAACTCGCTTGTTATACTGAGCTGAGGAACGTTGCTCCCGCTCCAACTTATAATTGTTATAAGACCGAGCAGGAAATAGGGGAATACCAGGATTCCCGTGCCGTCCAAACGAAGAAAGTGCATGCTGATGCATCTTCTTCGGGTATGTTCATTACTGAGAACTGTTTCTCAGTATCCTCTACGTCCTGGGTATGAGATACCAGATCAGGATCCCATATATGTAATCTATTATTTGGGCTACAGATAGGTAGAGAACTGGGAATGGGTGATAAGTTTCAAGAGTTGGAAACGGTGCAAGTATTGCAGCCAAGTTTGTTGGCAGTTATCATCCTGTATTACCAAATATATTGATTCTGAACAAATGTTATTACATACCGAATCTGATATACAACATTTCATCAAGTTCTTTATGGAGTTAAAGAAGGATATAATTCTTTTTTGGAGGATAATATTGTGAACATTTTCCTGAATCAAAAGATGATTCGATCAGGCACGTTATATAATAGCATACACATTCTAAATCAAATCACAGTTCAAAGTATCTGGAACACACACGAGAGGAATAGTTCAGAAATGAACGAATCCTTCTTGTTGCATTGTAGACTAGGTCATATCAAAGCGACACGATCAGCTAAGTTACAAAAGGATGAATAAGAGAATCTGTTCGAATTTTTCATCTTATGCTACTTGCTAGTCTTGTCTCAAAGGTAAAGTGACCAATACTCCGTTTACTCGAAGCAGAGAAAGAGTTAGTGAACTCTTGAGATTGATCCATGATGATGTATGTAGGTCCCCTGTCTACACATACCAGGACTGGTTGTTTGTACTTCATTACATTCACTGATGATCTCTCAAGATTTGGACATATGTTCCTGTTGAAACACAAGTCTGAAACTTTTGAGAAATTCAAAGAATATAAGTCAGAAGTAGAGAACCAAGACAGGTATAAGTATTATGTCCTTTGCTATGATCAGGGAGGAGAATACTTGAGCACGAAATTCCTGGACTATTCTAAAGGAGAATGAGATTCTCTCTCAGCATTACTCCTCCGTTTACACCACAGCACATTAGTGTATCGGGGCGAATCAATTGCACCTTATGTGATATGGTGTGCTCTATGATGAGTACTACTTAGTTGCCTATTTCTTTTTGGGAGTTATGCACTTGAGAAGCCGCATACCTATTGAATAGGGTTCCAACCAAATCAGGTGCCTACCACTACATATGAGATATGGAATGGAAAAAGACCGTGTCTTAAACGAGTTAATATATGGGGTTGTCCGGCCTATGTTGAAAGACAGAATCCGGATAATCTCAAGGCAAGGTCAGTTCTGTATAAGTTTGTAAGGATATCCCAAAAATTTGTGAGGGAATATCTTCTACCACTCTGAGGAGCAAAAGGTGTTTTGTTTATCAGCATGCCACCTTTTTAGAAAAGGAATTTCTTGTGAAGAAATTAGTGGTCATGAGGTAGAACTGGAAGGAGTTCCAACTAGACAAACTAATAGCTGATGATTTGGTGAATCCAAAGGATTCAATAGTCTCCAACGAAGCTCAACCTCTCCGTGAATCTGGTAGGGTTCCTCATCCACTTGAGAGATACTACGGTTTTCTCGGTGACAGTAGGAGCGAGGATTGCAACATGGTTGATGATGGACCAACTAGGTTCAGGCAGGCCATCACGAGTGGTGACTCTGTGAAAAGGCTGGATGCTATACGATCAAAGATGGAATCCATGTACACCAACAAAGTATGACTTTGCATGTTGTGTTGGATATAGTGCCCTCAGAGTCAATTATTGGATCACAGGCACGTGATTGCAATGATTGAGGAGGACCAATGCCGGTAGGACAGTCTTACTCGAGATGATAGTATGCGATCTGGTTTATCTTTATCACCGTGTACTGCTTTAGGTGACCTTACGAGTAGCTATTACACGTTGATAGAGCCCCTAGGATTCTTGCTTGACTACCAGCAGTATGAGGGCGATCATATACGTGAGAGCTGGATTCTATAAGCACATCCTTAAAAGATCCCTAGTCGTGGGAGTTTCGAGACAGGGCATCGATTCTCCAGAGTAGACTAGTGTATACAGTCGAGACCCTGACGAGGGGCGGTTGCCGGTCTCACAAGCCACTGGTGTCAGTTGGTTCACCTAAGATGTATACAGGTGCTCATTGGGTTATGAGTACACCGGACAGGACTCACCGGGAACCTGCTAGTTGGTATTATACCTGACGTCAGATAGCAGTTCCCTGGTGACATGTGTATAGGTTAGTTCATCGACCTGAGATCGTCATTTGTCTCGTGTGAGTTCCCACTGTGCTTTGATTACCACCCTACCACGGCTCAAAGGAGTCATGCAAACAGGTTTTAGTTGGGTACAGTCCCGAGCCATATGGAGGCAGTGAGTGGATCTGCAGGGGTTCGTCTCTCCCGGTATTGGGGGTAAGGTCGTGCTGTGTCTAGGAGAGCCAGTACATGAAAAGTCCTTGGCCAAGGTAGGAGATTTGCTGGTAGGTATTCCAGTAGTATCTCAGGGTGTTCTGGGCTACACTCCGACACGACTTGTACCGCTATTATGGGTCTGACTTTTACCAAACCCCTAGGCCCGCCATGCTATACTCATAGACGAACGGACCGGACTGTACGGATATTGTCACTGACAGGCTCAGTAGGGTGTCAGGATGAGTTCGCTCATCGACGTCCCTTTTGGTCAATAGCTGGTGGCCCGTCACGTATGGCTAATACCTCTGACGTGCTAGTGGTTAAATCCACAACCATAGTATTGACGAGTCTTTAGAGTCCACCACACACGGTTACTCAAGTTTCGGGCGAAACGCTGTAGAGGCCGTAAGGAGATATGGCAGGATTCGATCAGATACGTGCGGTATTGCACGGATCGTGATCGGACGGATTTTACTAGCCGGCTTTGGCTTAAGCCGGATCCTAGTATTAGACAGTGTATTTTTGTCTCTTTGCATTTGTGTTCAGTGGGAATACAAATGCGGGCATGTATATGCAGTAGTGGGGTTTTCCTGTAATTTATTACGGGATCAGTTTTCTGGAGTTGCCAGTTTGCATTCCGTTCCGGCCGGTTTTCTTTTATTCCTTCACAGCCGGACTTTCCGTTGGAGGGTGTTATTTGCGCTTTGCAAATAACATTTTGTGGTGGAGTTTCTTGCATATTTATGGCCTCTTCATCATGAGATGCTTTTCTTGTCCATTTCATTGCTTTCATGTGATGGTTGTTTGATTTGATGAGAAGAGAATTGAGTGTGACTTTTTCTACACATATTAATCCCCTTTCTCCTCTTATGATTATTCATTCTTTTTCCCACCATGAAGATGAGGCCGACCTCTTGAGGGGAGAGGATGAGTGAGGTTTATTTTGAGTGGTGCCATTATTCTTCATCTCACTCTCTTGTTAGGAAAATTGAAAGCATCAATTTTCCTTAACCTTTTTCCTCCACATCCAAGGCAACTTCTATAACCCCAAAGAGACATGGCTACTACACTAGTCTACAGCAAATCTTGGACACGTCGGCTAGCCAACTTCGCGCCCGAGTTGCCTCGGTCAAGAGGTGGGAGCCCGTAAAAGTATCCGGCTACGTGGTGCCCTTTCTGACGGACGGAGATTCCGCGGGAGATCGGAGTGGAGACGAAGATCGAAGGAAATGGATCGCTTGGTATAGCTTCTCTACTCTTTTCTAGTTTGCTAGTAGCTAGGTTAATGGCCCGATCCGGGTGAAAAGTGCGCGGTGGTGCCGGTTTGCTAGTTTACAAAGTTTTTGTTTCTGCGTTTCCGGCGTCGGATCGACGGCCGGGGCGCCGCCGCGGACTTACATGTTGCACCTGAAAAGGTAAAACCCATTGGGAGCAAATGGATCTTGAGAAGATTCTTGGTATAAATGAAAAAGTTGAGACTTTCAAAGCTTTGCTTAAGTCCATCAGGATCAATGCAAACATCGCGGAGTTGGAACATCTGTTTTGATGTGACAGTCAAAGAGTTTGACTTCATCAAAATAATAGATGAACCTAATATATACAAAAAGGTAGTAGGGAGTATTGTGGTGATCCTCGTATTGTACGTGGATGACATACTCTTGATAGAAAAGGAGTTTCCTATGCTACACTCGGTCAATCTCCTTTTATCACAAGGATTCTCCATATAGGATCAAGGTGATACCTCTTAAATCCTGGGTTTTGGATCTATGAGATAGATCTAAGTGGATGTTAGGATTCTCACTAGGTGTAGTGAGATGGTATCAATCGATCCTGGTGAGAATCACTGGATAGATTACAGGGTGGTAAGGACGACTGAATGTCAGTCACAAATATTGTTTTTACCCTCAGTGGAGGGACGGTATGTTGGAAGAGTTCCAAGCTAGATACCGTGGCATACTAGACGATAAAAACTGAATACATTACTACCAATAATGCTGCCAAAGTGGCTGTCTGGGCATTTCTTGTTCATTGTGACAATAATGGAGTTGTGGCTTTGGCCTAGAAACACCGGTCCCATCAGCGTTCCAGACATATTCTGAGGTAAGTATCACCTGATCAGGGAGATGGTTGATCTCCAAGGGATCGAGGTAAGGAGAGTAGACACGGAGAATAACATAGTGGATCCACTCACAAAGGCTTTACCCCTAGAGAGACTTCTATGCGATGGTTGAGTATGGGATACTACAACCACTGCTATATTGTTGGGTATTGGATACAACGACAGATGGCCTTAGTGCAAGTGGGAGATTGTTAGTTATATGTATGCCCTAGAGGCCATTACTGTACATGCGATGTATATTGTAGTAGATGCTTGGATATATATAAGGAGGACTTTCTTGCTCGATATGATAGTATGCTATCTGGTTGCCCTTTATCTTAACATGTACACTTATCGTCTCTCTATTATATGTTGATAAATCCCTTAGGATGAGTACTTGACTACCAGGATTATGATGCAGATCATGTTAGTTGTATGTATGCCTTAGAGGCCATTATTGTACATATGATGTATATTATAGTGGATGCATGGACATATATAGAGAGGATTTTCTTGCTCGACATGATTGTATGCTATCTGGTTGCTCTTTATCTTAACATGTATACTTGTTTCTTGATATTGTCTCATGGTTACATGTTGGTAAAGCCCTTAGGATGTGTACTTGACTACCAGGATTATGATGCAGATCATACTAGTGGGGCCATGGTAGTCCATAAGTTCATCCATTAATGTTCCTAGTCGTGGGTGTATCGAGACGGGACATCGATATACCAGAGTAGACTAGCGTATACGCTTCTCGACCCATTTGATGGGCGATGGATGATCCCATATCCATTGATGTTTGACATCAGAGATGGTATACGGGTGCTCAATGGAGACTGAGTACACTGGACGGACTCGCCGAGAACTCCTAGATGGTATTATACCTAACGTCAGATGGCAGTTCTCTGGTGACACTGGTACAGGTTAGTCTGTAGACCCGAGATCGTCATAGAGTCTTGTGTGGTTCCCACTGTGCTTTGATTTCCACCTTACCACATTCAAGAGGACGTGCAAAACGGTGGTTTTTGGGTACAATCCCGAGTCACATAGAGGCAATGAGTGATAGGAGGGGATTTCGTCTCTCCCGGTATTGGGGGTAGATGTCGTGATATGCTCGATTGGCCATGACAGGGAAGTCCCTGGCCAAGACTGATTTAGATATTTACTGGTAAGTGTTACCGGTAGTTTCTCGACCCGTTATGAGTCTCGTATCGGCATGACTTATCGAGTTATTGGGGTCTGACGTTTACCACCCCTAGATTTGATATGCGACATTTTAGACGAAGAGACCGAACTGTACGGTAGTGTTACTGATAAGTTTTTGCAGGAGTTAGAGCGGGCTTGCTTGCTGATCTTCTGATCGTTCAATACCTGGGTAGCCGTTACGTCCATCTAATACTGCTGATGGCTTGTGGGTGCTTGATGTGATCATCACCTACTGCCGGCATATTGATGAGTCTTTAGAGTCCTACATAGAGGTTTTACCGGCTCAAGCAAAACAAAGTAGGAGCACATATGTGATATGTGCGGGACCGAGAATGATGCGAGTATGTGATACCGTATTCTATTCTCGTGATTTTTATATCGGTCGGTTATATGTGATATAGCCGGGTTATCGAATCAAGTGTTGATTCGATAAGTTGGTACATATAATATTAGTCAGTTATATGAGATACAGCCGGATTATTAAATCAAGGGTTGATTTGATAATTTAGTGTATAATTATATATATGATATACTAGTTTACATTAACTAATATTAGCTCACTTAAGCATTTATTTTCTCACATGTGCACACTTAATATATATGTGATATATATTAATTGTGTTTTTCTTTTGTGTCATGGTTGTTGATACACACTACATGGGTGTATGAGACTTACACCATACTAATGATAATGTGGGGTTTAATATTTAAAGTAAATCCAAATTAGTGGATAATTGCTCACATGTATGAAGCTTGTAGAAACTTGTGGATGTATTGACTTGGTCCACTAATTTTGTTTTACTAAAGATATTTATTAACCTAACCATTATAATTTAGCCATGGATATGTCTCTACATGAGATAGCTATATGATACAAACTCACCCATGGTTGACTCTCTCACCTCATTAGTTCATTCTCTTCTCTTGATCATCTTCTTCATCCTTTGGAAAAAAGCTTTCTAGGTTTTTCCAAAGTGAGAAAATATTGTGAGAAAAATAAACTAAAGTGAGCCCATTTCCTACTTCATCATCCTCTACTAGATTATCACTTTAGTGTAGGGTGATAGCTTCTCTAATCTCTCATTAGTGAAGTAGTAGCTTGAGTTAGTGTCTTCTCGACGTAGATCATTTTCGGCCTCGAAAACTTCAAGCAAGATCGTTCCTTTCACCTTGAGAAGCCAGGCAAGAGTCCGGGAGTTCCATGATCGCAGCGAAAGGATCACTACAAGGAGCTATTAAAGTGAAGGACCGGTCTACAAAGGTTGTATTCTGTTATAACTTAAATGTAAAGTTGTTTACTTTCTAGTTTAGCTCCTAAAACTCTAGTTAGATCCTAGATTAAGGTTGTTTGGCACACTAAAATTTTAAAATACGGCATGTTTGATGCCTTGCGAAACCTTATGGTTGTGCCTATGAACCATATAGATCATACTAGTGGGGATAGGGTAGTCTATAAGTAAATCCTTCAAATGTTCCTAGTCGTGGGTGTATCGAGATAGGGCATCGATATACCAGAGTAGACTAGCGTATAGCTTCTCGACCCATGTAGATGGGCGATGGATGATGCCATATCCAATGGTGTTTGACATCATAGAAGGTATACGGGTGCTCAGTGGAGACTAGGTACACTGAACAAACTCGCCGAGAAGTCCCAGATGGTATTATACCTCACATCAGATGGCAGTTCTCTGGTGAAACTGGTACAGGTTAGTCTGTTGACCTGAGATCGTCATAGATTCTTGTGTGATTCTCACTGTGCTTTGATTTCCACCTTACCACGTTCAAGAGAATGTGCAAAACGGTGGCTTTTGGGTACAGTCCCGAGTCACATGGAGGCAATGAGCGATAGGAGGGGTTTCGTCTCTCCCGGTATTGGGGGTTGATGTTGCGCTGTGCTCGATTGGCTATAACAGGAAGTCCCTGGCCAGGGCTGCTTCAGAGATATACTGATAAGTGTTATTAGTAGATTCTCGACCCGTTATGAGCCTCACATCGGCACGACTTATCGAGTTACTGGTGTCTGACGTTTACCACCCATAGACGAGATATGCGACATATCAGACGAAAAGACCGGACTATACGGTAGTGTTACTGATTGGATTCACAGGAGTATGGACAGGCTTGCTTGTTGATCTTCTGATCGCTCAATACCCGGGTGGCCGTTACGTTTAGCCAACCGCTTGCGGCTTGTGGGTGTTTAATATGATCATCACCTACTGCCGGCGTATTGACGAGTCTTAGAGTTCTACACAGAGGTTTTCTGGCTCAAGCGAAACGGAGTAGGAGCACATATGTGATATGTGCAGGATCGAGATTAGTACGATATGTGATACCGTATTCTATTCTCACGATTTGTGACATCGGTCGGTTATATGCGATATAACCGGGTTATCGAATCAAGTGTTGATTTGATAAGTTGTTGCATTTGATATTAGTCGGTTATATGTGATATAGCCGGATTATTAAATCAAGTGTGGATTTAATAATTTAATGTATAATTATATATATATATATATATATATTTGATATATTTAGTTACATTAACTAATACTTGCTCACTTATGATTTCTTTTCTCACTTGATGTGCACATTGTATATATGTGATATGTATATTTGTGTACATGTTTGTGTCATGCTAGGTTACATATGCAACAGGGGTGTATGAGACTTATACCAATCTAGGGTTTATGTTTGGGTTTTATTTATCATTAAGTAATTCACAAAACATTTGAATTAGTCATGGATAAGCTTGTAGAAGCTTATGGATACATTGACTTATTCAACTCTTTTGTCACTGCTTAAGATATTTGTTAACCCAACCCTTAACCTTAGTCCTTGGTTTATTATCTATACGAGTTAGGCATGAGAGGATAACTCACCATGGTTGCATTTCTAACCTCTTGAATTATTCATTCATAACTCCCATTCATCTCTCTTCTTCTTCTTCTTCTTCTCTCAAGAAAAATGTTTTCTAGGGTTTTGAGAGGTGATGAAATATTATGAGAAAAATAAATCTAAAGTGAGCCCACTTCCTACTTCATCATCCTCTACTACTTGCCATTTAGTATAGGGTGTTTACTTCACTAATTTCATAATTAGTGAAGAGATAGCTTGGGTTAGTATCTCCTCGACGTAGATCATTTTCGGTCTCGAAGTCTTCTAGCAAGCTTGATCCGTACATCTTGTGGAGCCTCTCTAGAGTCCGGAAGTTCATGATCGCAGCGAAGAGACGACTACACGGAGCTAATGAAGTGAAGGACCGGTCTACAAAGGTTGTATTCCTTGTTCACTTTTAGTTACAAAGTGTTTGTATTTTATTCCGTTGGATTTCTAGTATACGATTCTAGGGTTAGGGTTAGCTAGAACGGTAAAAATTTTAATATGGCATGGATGATGCCTCCCAAAACTTTGCTTCCGTGCTAGGCAACCCTTCACGCTCAACAAAAATAAGCGACACTAAAGCAACATGTTGCCAAAATAAGAACGACATGGGTACTCGTTCCCCCGAAATATACACAGGGGGCATATTCCTCACTGGAGGAAGAATCTTTGTGGGATGGTCATTTCTTCTCGAAAGATAGGAAAGATGTTTAGGGACAACAAACTGGTCCCGCAATCTAGTAGAATGCCCCGTTTAAAAAAAATAGTACGTCCACAAGTAAAATGGGCACGGATGAAAACCCGAAAGGGCGTCGTGAGTAAAAACAGCGAAACGGCCGACGAACTTGTGAAATCCCGGAAGGGCGCAGTCTCGTTAAAAAAATGGTACGTCCGCAAGCAAGATGGGCATGGATGAAAACCCAGAAGGGCACCGTGAGTAAAAACAGCAGGACTGTCGACGAGCTTGTGAAAACCCAGAAGGGCGCAACCTCGTTAAAATAAATACACTAAGGAGAACCCCACGACTCGTGAGGAGAATCCCCCTGTGAGACCCTCACGGCTCATACGATTCAAAAGCCTTAAGTTACAGGGATCTAGACCTGTTCTTAAGCCGTCATATCTCTCAAATTGCCCTACAGGCGGTCCATATTGACCCTTGTATACAATCCAGGGGCACGAATAAATATTTCTTTGCCAAGTTCTGCAAATGGCAAGAAATGTCCCCATATGGTGAATAACACTTGTAGGTCATTTCGACTTATAAGGAGAAAATACTCTTATGAGATCCTTACGACTTATAAGAGAAAATACCACTTAGAAGTCCTCATGACTTCTAAGGAGAATATACACCTACGAGACCCTCACGACTCGTAGGGAGAAATACCTTTATGAGACCCTTATGGCTCGTAAAGTCAAAAAAGCTTTAGTCGACAGGATCCTAACCCTGTCTACTAAGCCACATTTGTCCAAATTGACCGGGGCAAATGATGAGTCGCTCCTGGCAATATCCCAGTTATAGCGATACCGATGCCTAAACAGGTGTCAAACTCTAAGTCAAGCTCTCCGGCCAAGTGTCGTCCCTATAACCATCTAATGAAGAAGGGGACCCCGTTCGTTTGGGATTAGAAATGCCAAAGTACACGGGACCAAATCAAGCAATACCTGCAGAATTCACTGGTACTGACTGCCCCGGTCAAGGAAAAGCCCCTCATCCTGTACACAACAGTCCTTGAAGTGTCTTTAGGCGCGCTATGGGCACAGGAGAACGACCAAGGGAAAGAGAGAGCCCTCTACTATTTGAGCCGAGTTCTCCTGGGGGCGGAAAACAACTACTCCCCTATCGAAATACACTGATTGGTGTTAATCTTCGCTATAACAAAGTTTCGGCATTATGCTTTGGAGCATGAGGTCCATCTCATATCAAAAGTGGATCCTCTCGAATATTTGATGTCGAGAACCATTCTAACTGGACGGCTCGCTAAATGAGCCCTACTCTTAATGGAATTCTCGATAATATACTGACCTCTCAAGGTGGTGAAAGGCCAGACCATCACCGACTTCCTCGCTGAGCATCCGATACCTGCCGACTCACTCCTAAATTGCGAATTGTCAGACGAGCACGCGTTTGACACGATCAACAAGGAGAGAGAAAGGAGTGATACCCGATGGGAACTCTACTTTGATGGGGAATCTTCTATGATAAACAGAAAGCACACCACCCCTATAATCAAATCGGGGGTAGGCCTTATCTTCGTGACTCCGCAAGGAGGGATAATGCGCTTTTCCTTTTCCTTAAGAAGAACCGAGGACAAATAATGAAGTGGAATTTGAGGCTCTGATAGCAGGTCTCGAGATCGCTGTCGATATAGGAATCGAAGACCTCCTCATATACGGAGACTCCCAGTTAGTCGTTAGTCAAGTATATGGCGACTATCAAACGTGCAAATCGGAGTTGGTAAAATACGGTGAGAGAGTGCAACAATTGCTGACTCAAATCCCTTCCTATGCCCTGGAAAGCATACTGCGAGCGGAGAATAGCAAGGCGGATGCGTTAGCCAAGCTCTCTAAAGAACTGGCTGATGAAAACCTCGATGACGTAAGGATCATTGTACAAAGCCGTCGGGTCCTTCCACCAGCGGAAATATCTCCGGAGTCGTTTGAAGAAAAGGAAGCGAACAAGAAAGCAGCCCTACAAATAGAGGACCAAGGAGTGGTTAAGGATTGGAAAGAAGTCTTTATAGACTACTTCAAATCCTGTCAAACGCCGGAAGATGCATCCTCAAGACATCAGCTCATGAAACGAGCTCTGTCTTTTGCCTTCGTCAATGACACTCTATATAAGAGACCGTTCAACTCTCTATGGCTGAGATGCCTAGGACCGGAAGAAGCAAGAAGTGTCATCTAAGAAATTCAGGACGGACTCTGCGGTTCCCATCAGGTCGGACCAAAGATGAAGTTGAAGATCAAAAGAATGGGTTAATACTGGCCTACGATGATCCAGGATTGCCTTGAATATGCGAAGCAGTGTCACTGGAGCCAAATTCACTGGGACTTTATCCACCAGCATCCAAATCTGCTCCACCCGACAGTAGCCAGCTGGTCGTTGAAATGTGGGGAACCGATATAATTGGTCCCATCGAACCGGCATCCTCCAAAGGACATCGGTTCATACTAGCGACGACCGATTACTTTTCTAAGTGGGCAGAAGCAGTGCCGCTAAGGGAAGTGAAGACGGAGAATATTCTCCATTTCTTCAAGACTCATGTCATCTACCGGTTCAGTATTCCGCGACGAATTATCTTGGACAACGGACCGGCCTACAGAAGTCACAAAATCGGCCGCTTCGCACAACAGAATAACATAGACTGGAGATACTCTTCGGTATATAATCCCCGAGCTAACAGTCTAGCCGAGGCTTTAAACAAAACCTTGACAAAGATCATAAAGAAGACGATGTCCAAAAATAAAAAGGATTGGCATGAGAGACTGCATGAAGCTCTCTGGGCATATCGGACCACGTTCAAGACGGCCACGAACACAACACCATTCGTGTTGGTATTCGGCGCAGAAGTGGTACTCCCCCTCGAGATAGAGCCACCCTCTCTACGAGTGGCGGTTCATTACGAGCTAACAGACAAAAAGAATGCTCATCTTCGACTTAAGAAGCTCGACGCCCTAGATGAAACCCGTCTCATGGCGCAGTAAAACTTGGATGCTTACAAAACAAAGATGACCCGCTCATACGAGAGTTTGACCAGGCCGAGGACATTTCACCATAGCGAACTCGTGCTAGTGGTCAAGAGACCTATGATCCCCAATCGTGCCAAATGGGGGAATTCGAGCCAAACTATGAGGTTCCGTACATCATAGACAAAGTCTACCAAGGTGGGGCTTACTTGCTCATGGATACGCATGGCGAAAGACCCTTCAGGACAATAAACAGCCGATTACTGAAGAAATACTACGCTTGACGAGTCACAGCCTAGGTCAACGATAGATGACGACACCTATGTACGCTCGCTATCTTCCCATGCCCAAACTCTATAAGTAGTATCCAGTGAAACCGTTGTCTCCAAAACGGCAGCGACAGACCGAAACGTCCCTAAACTAACAATAGACCATAATGTCCTAAAACTAGCTATGGACCGCAATGTCCTAAAAATAGCGACGGACCGAAACATCTCCAAAACTACTACAAACCGCAGCATCCTTGGGCTGACGCAAAAAAAACGGTCCGTCCATAAGCAAAATGGGCACGGATGAAAACTCGAAAGGGCTCCGTAAGTAAAAATAGTAGGGCTACCAGTGAGTTTTTGAAAACCCAAAAGGGCACAGACTCATTAAAAAATTTATGCACACTTGCAAGGTCCTCTCGATCTTGTAAGGAGAAAATACCCGCGTGAGATCCTTACGACTCACAAGGGAGCAACACACTTAGGGATCCTCATGATTCCTGAAGAGAAATTACACTTACGAGATCCTCATGACTCGTAAAGAGAACCCTCTTATGAGACCCTCATGGCTCATAAGATTCAAAAGCCATAAGCTACAGGGATCTGAAGCTGTTCTTAAGCCATCACTTTTCCCAGACTACCCTACAAGCAGTTCAATACTGACCCTTGTATACAATCCAGGGGCACAAATAATCATTTCCTTGCTGAGTCCCACCAACGACGAGGAATGCCCTCATTTGATGAACAAACACTTGTAGATCCTCTCGATTTACAAGGAAAAAACACTCTTGCAAGATCCTTATGACTTATAAGAGAACATACACTTAAGAATCCTCACAATTCCCAAGGACAAATCGCACCTATGAGATCCTCACGACTCTTAGGGTGAAACACCTTTATGAGACCCTTACGGCTCATGAAGTCAAAAGCCTTAGTCGACAGGATCCTAACCCTATTTGCTAAGCCACCTTTGTTCGAATCAACAGAGGCAAATGATGATTCGCTTCTGGCAATGTTCCAGTAGTAGCGATGCTGATGCCTAAATCGGTAACAAATTCCAAGTCCTTTCGCGGCAAATAATGATTCGCTCCTGGCAATATTCCAGTCGCAGCGATACTGATCCTAAGATTGGTATCAGATCCCAGGTTCCATTCTCGCGACGAAAAGTCAGCGAACCATAAATGCATATGAAATAGCCGAAATGATAAGGCAACTTGCAACAAAATCAGCAAGTAAAATATATGCATACAAAAATAGCCGAAATGATTGGGCAACTCGTAATAAAAATCAGCGAGTAAAATATATGCATATAAAAATAGTCGAAATGTTTGGGCAACTCGCAATAAAAAGCAGCTAGTAAAGAAAAAGAAAAATAGCCGAAATGATTGGGCACCGCGAAAAATAGCCGAAATGATTGGGCAATCGCGACTTTCGCGATATAAAATGCTGAAATGATAGAGCATCGTGGAAAAAAAATAAAAAAATGAAAGAATGAAACTTCTGCCCTGCAGGTAAGTCCATATTGACCCTTATATACAATCCATGGGTATAAACGAAAAGGGAACCACATGTCCCAACAAACTCTGTCAAAGGAAAAGTCAGATCTCGACAGCAACTTCTGCATCCTAGAAGACCAACAATGGCGTTCCTCCTCATGCCAGCAGGGCACGGACGCGACACCCCCAATTGGAACCACGACAAAGTCCCCAATTCTAAGACTCTACGGTTCACAGATAAGGTAAAGTCAGCCCCGACACCGCAGAAAGCGGAGCAAGTCAACCCAACACCGCAGAAAGCGAAGTACGTCAGCAAATGACCTCTGTCTCGAAAATACGTCAGCCAGTGACCCCCATCTCGGAAACACGTCAACAAATGACCTCCGTCTCGGAAACACGTCAGCTTGTGACCTTCGTCTCGGAAACACGTCAACAAATGACCTCGTCTCGGAAACATATCAGCAAATGACCCTGTCGCGGAAACACATCAGCAAATGACCCCATCTCGGAAATACGTTATCCAATGACCCCGTCGCGGAAACACGTTAGCCAATTACCTCCGTCTCAGAAACACATCAATAAATGATCCCGTCTCGGAAATACGTCATCCAATAACCCCGTCTTGGAAACACGTCAGCAAATGACCCTGTCTCGGAAATACGTCATCCAGTGACCCCGTCACGGAAATACGTCAGCCAGTGACCTCCATCTCGGAAATACGTCATCCAATGACCCCGTCGCAGAAACACATCAGCCACTGACCTCCGTCTCGGAAATACATCATCCAATGACCCCGTCGCAGAAATACGTCAGCCAACGTCCTCCATCTCGAAAATAAGTCAGCAAATGACCCCGTCACGGAAATACGTCATCCAATGACCCCGTCTCGGAAATACATCAGCCAATGACTCCATCTCGGAAACACGTCAGCAAATGATCCCGTCACGGGAATACGTCATCCAATGACCCTGTCTCGAAAATACGTCAGCCAATGACCCCGTCTTGGAAACACGTCAGCAAATGACTCCATCACGGGAATACATCATCCAATGACCCCGTCTCGGAAATACGTCAGCCAATGACCCCGTCTCGGAATATGTCAGCAAATGACCTCCGTCTTGGAAATACGTCAGCCAATAACCCCGTCTCGGAAATACGTCAACAAACGACCTCCGTCTCGGAAGTACGTCAGCCAATGACCCCTTCTCGGAAGTACGTCAGCCAATGACCCCTTCTCGGAAATACGTCAGCCAGTGACCTCCGTCATAGAAACACGTCAGCCAGTGACCTCCGGCTTAGAAACACGTCAGCCAGTGACCTCTGTCACGGAAACACGTCATCTAATGACCCCATCAGGAAATACGTCAGCAAATGACCCCGTCGCGGAAACATATCAGCAAGTGACCCCGCCTCGGAAATACGTCAACCAATGACCTCCTCATCGGAACAGTGCTTCGACTCGGAAACAAGTCAACCCACCAACAACTTACGAGTCCTCTCGACTTGTAAGGGAGAAAATTCTCTTGTGAGATCCTTACGACTCTTAAGAGAAAACACACCTAGGAATCCTCACGATTTCTAGGGAGAAATTACACCTACGAGATCCTCTCGACTCGCAGGGAGAAAAGTCTTTATAAGACCCTCACAGCTTATAAAGTTGAAAAGTCTTTGGCAGCAGACCTGAACTTGTTTCCTAAGCCATCGCTATCCTGCAAGGAGGTTAAGATGGATTGTTATCTACTATCCTCAGGCCACATTTGCTAAAGTAACATGCCAATGACACAGCAAAGAAAAGAAAGCGATAATACAAGATAAAAAAAATGTGCGTCTTTTATTCATGAATTCAATTGAGTATATACATCATATAAAAGAATAAAAAAATGAATAAAGGCATGTTATTCAAAAATTATAAATTTTCGGTCGGTTGATACAAAGATGGCTACTAAGAAGGAGGCGTTTTTAGCAAATCAGCAAGCTGCTCTCACACTCCTCTCAATTCCTTTTCACGATCAGCTGCCGCGGCCAACTCCGCTTCAATTCGAGCCCGCTGCTGCAAACAGGATGAAAGCTTCTCATCAATTTCCCGCTGAGTGGCTTCATGACTCTGCGTAACCCGCTCAGTAAGGTCAAGCTTCTTCCTCAGCACTAGCCCATCAGAAATACATCGTTGGAGGTTTTCAAAAATAGCTTTCAGCTGCGCAGCATTTGCTTCAACCTAGACACACAATTGGACAAACTCGCTAGAAGTCGCCTCTTTTTCCTTCCGCCTAAGGGTTGCCTTTTGTTCAAAATGTCGAAGGAAATGAATACTCTGCTCAACCCATGCAGACCATTGGGAGTTCAAAGCTAATACTTCAGGAGCGAGATGCTTGAGCTCAATCTCATGCAGGCAGGCCTCGATCTTCCTGCAGTAATTAACCAAAGACTCAACGACGCCTTCATCATGAAAGTTCACGAGCGTCGCCAGCATGGAATTAACCTCAGCAGCAAAGTCTGCAGCAGATGTGAGGGCTTCGACGTCAAGATCCTCGAGGAACTCGTTCAACATTCGCAAGCTCGTCGCAGCATCCCTGGAAGATGGGCGTTTAGCAAAGGGCCTTGCCGGCATTAGGATTCGAGACTCGAAGGGAGATGGGGTCTGTGCGATTGCTGCAAAACAAATTATGGTCAGATGTCGACTCGGGAGGTAAAGAAAATACACGAGCGAAGGAGTCTACCATACCGGTTGCGACAGGTAGAAAAGTTGGGAGTACCGGAGGCGTAGCTATTCTTTCGTCTCCTCCTCCAATCTGTAACGCTGTGATCAATTCAAAGAAGAATTAGCAACAACATGGTTGCCTATAAAAGAAAGGAAAGGATGTCAGTTAAAAACTATACTCACCAACACCAGCAGGCAGAGTGACTTCTGACTGGAAGGAGAAATGCAGGTTCAACACCTGATACAGATGATCAAAGAGGACTCCTGCAAAGTTGCGACGATACATGGTCAATACAAGGAAGACGATATTCATAGTTCAACTAAATAAATCGCGAATCTATACCTTCCAACATTTCGGAGGAGATAGGAGAAGGCGAGGGAACAACAACCGTCATGGCAGCGACCGGAGGTGCTTCAGATGGAAGAATTTCTACGTTTACTGCACCTACAAACAAAAATCGTCAGAAGAAACTGAATGGGATTGTAAAATGAAAGGAGAACAATGACTCAAGACTTACCTGATGGGTCATCAGCCAAAACCGCAACGGAAGCATCACCGGGCGTTGCAGCTTCTTCACTCTCCTTTAGAAGAGTAGTCTTGGCGCCGATGGCTTCGTCCCCTGACTCGACGAGGGCCGTTGATCAGTCGAAAATATTTCATTTTTAACACATCAATTTCCCTACTCTTTGTAATCATCTAAAGGTGTTTGGTATAAATATAGCACATATTAGCAATTCATCTGCAAAATATCAAATAACATGTGTTATACATTATAACCGACATTATGAGAGAAATTGTGTGTTTATTATTACATGCGTGTATATCAAACACTTGTCTCGAGATTGTGTGCAAGAAATTCTCTAGGTAAAAGAGCCGGAACTTCTAAAAGTGCTGATAAAATATATCAAGTCCAAGACTTGTGATCTGGCAGTAAACGAGAAAGTATAAAAATATTCCAGACATCAGGAAAGTGCCATGAAGCCAATACAAATAAGCATAGAAATTTTCATACAGAAACTCCACTATATGGCCCTGGATCAGCAGCCGATTCAGGCCGATCGCCGCGGATCCGCGGCCGATCCGACTCATCGGCGACTGTATTTTCTCCACGAGGCTTCTTCTCAACTGCAAAACTTCTTCAAGATGCTTCAAAGTCCCTAGAAATCCCCAGAAACTTCCATCCAACAGCAAGTCTTCTCATGCAAGCTAGCTAACTACCTTAATCTTGAAACTTCCTACAACTACCTAGCGTCCTATGTGAGCTTCATAACAACCAAGTTTCTAAGGGAAGATAGACCTAGCTTCTAGGGAAGCTAAAGGGAAAACTATAAAAAGGCACTTAGGGCTTCATTGAGAGGGTTGTTCAAAAGTTCGGTAGTTGATTAATATACATCAAATCACCCGCAAGTTGAGTGACACATCTTGCAACTCAAAACCCTAGCCCAAATCCAATTCCAAAGCCAAATCAAGATCCATCGAGAAGCGTATCAAGCAAGCAAATGAAGATCCTTTGAAGCAACGCCGACCTTCATCCGAGCAAGAGATCCAAGATGATCCGTGACTCAAGAAGATCGATGGGAAGCTGATTTCGGCAGATCTAGTTACCTCCTCAAATCTTGTAACCTCGAGTTGAGTGAATTGTACCTAATCGTCGATTAATAAAGGTGAATATTGTAAATCTTGTTTATCTTTACATTCTTGCATTATGAAAAGTTACCGATTCTTGATTCTTTCTTTTTTCTCATGATGTTTGTGTGAAATCTCCGCTTGTAGCAGAATCGAGAGAATAGGTAGATGATGATGATGAAATTCTTGAACAATTGTTAAGTCTTATGAGTTTTGTAAACTTTAGGAAATTGAATCATCGAAAACCTAATTTGAGCAAGATCACTTTCTTTGCTCCAAATTAGAGATCAACGATCGATGATTTAATTTGCTAGAGGCTAGAATTTGAATGATAATCAATGAAAAGACAGGGGATGATGATGGAGAAAACCTAGTTTCTTCAATAGATCCCTAATTCTCATTGATCGTCATCGATCTAGCAACAAATCCTCAATAGATAAGAATTCGTAATAGTTATTATTCATCATCACTATCAATTTGATTGATTCCTACAAGCTACTTTATAAATCTTGATATTTCAATTGGTTTGGACATTTTCTTGATCTTTATTAATTCTTGATTTTAGATCTAGTTCTTTATGATTCTTGAAACTAAATTTCACAAATATTGAATCATTTCCTTTTATCCTTTAATTTTCAACTCAAATAAAACGATTGCGAACAAATCACACTTTTTCAGTGGACGATCCGTTCTCATTGACGAAACTACAATAGACACCGTCAATTGATTGCGGTATGAATTTCTTTGGTTGTGATTAAAACTTTCCATACACACGAAGAATGATCAATCAAATGGCGCCGTTGCCGGGAATAGTGTGCTAATTTGTTCGTTTTTGTAATTTGAGTTGGAAAATTTATTATTTCATAAGAATTTTTAGATCTAAAATTCGCACAAGCGCGTAATGATTTGTTGTGATTTGTTGCAAGGAGATCTGGAATCTGTGGAGCGGGAGGAAAAATTTTCAGGACATCTCAAAAAGTCCAGAGAGGCAACAGGAGCATTTGCTGAAATTTTTATGCAGGGATCTCTCTGTCTTGCGGATGATCCGCGGCGAAACTAGCCATATTGCGGCGGTTCCGCGGCCTGATTAGGGTTTCAGTGCACCAAACATCTCAGGTATACTTCTGTCTTTCTTATCTCCACCCTGCTCTATTCCATTAACCAATTTCTGCAGGTTTCTTTGCAAAAATTCGCAACGCCGCAGAAAGAAAAATTGTGCGTGTTTGATTTTGGTTGTTTGCATTTTTAACACGGAAATTATGGGGCAAAGACCAAATTCAGATTAGGTGGGGATTTCATTACCCTTCCTAAGCCCCAAAAATCACAAACTTGCATCCGCAGCACCCTCATTAACTAAAAAAATATCTAGACAAGACTCTAAGGACCGTCGCGCTCAATTAGGACAGAAGGAGGTCATGGGTAATCTATTGCTTATCCGCGTTTCTTTTGTGGTGTCTAAGGCAAGTGTGTCTAAAGCAAATAGTTACTTAATTAGACCCACTACTTACGTAGTGGAGAACTTCCCACTTACCTGGCACTTACCTGGCCACAGAAAAGGCAAAGAGGCAGTAGAGGATCTATCTTGCGAGTTGTCTTTTGGAAGTCTAGAAGCGGTCTAGAGCCTTGACCTAGGTGACCACTAGATTTAAGGTTGCTTGTGCATTGTTTGTATGATTTTTCAAAAATCCGTCTTTTTCAAAACAAACACCAATCCACTTTTTCCTTAATTATCACAACGCTGCCACGTGTGCTAAACCATTTAGTGCATGCTCGACTGGACACGGGATTCTCGTGCCCGTCTTGTCCGCGTTCCTCCTATCGACTCCGAAGTCGGTATTTCTACGTCTACTTTTCTTCACCCACTACCACACCCACTTCGATGGACGGTTCTCCATCGAACTTCTTTAACACTACTCTGCCACCATCCGCAGGTGCACAAAATCCACCCCGCATCTCTCTCCAAGAGAGATGTTACCCTATGCGAGGTCCTCTTTCGATCTGTCTTACCAATCCACCAGCCAATGGGGAAAACTTTGAAATCAAACCACAATACATCAATCTATTACCAAAATATCACGGTCTCGAGTCTGAAGACGCATATGTCTTTATCACCAAATTTGAAAATGTATGCGCTATGATGGGTACTTCACAGCTTTCTGTGGATGCTATGAGATTACGTCTTCTCCCATTCACTTTGTGCGATATAGATGAGAAGTGGCTTTATAACACTGCCGCACATTCTATTTCGAACTGGGGAGAATTCGTAACAGCTTTCCTTAAGAAATTCTACCCTAATCATAAAACAGCTTGAGTTCGTAGCGAAATAAATCAATTTACCCAGCTTCCAAATGAACCATTCTCGAAGTGTTTTGAACGCTTGAAGGATCTGTTAGTTCAATGTCCTCATCACGGAATTCCTAGATGGGATCTGTGCAGAATCATATATGAGGGCATTAATCCTACAACAAAACAGACCCTTGAATCTATATGTCAAGGCACCTTCATGAATAAAGATGATGGTGAAGCCTGGAGATTTTTAGAAGATTTCGCTGAAAGAACTTTACAGTGGGAGAGTGTAAACCAGTCATTGTCTAGGGGTGGTATTCATCAACTTGATGTTTCCATAGGAGTTAGAGCTGAAATGGCAGCAATGCAAAAGAAACTCGAAGCTATGGAACATAAATTTTTAGCAGCCTCCCTAAATCAGATGTCACTCTCCAAAACTTTCTGTGGATGCTATTCTGATCCATCTCATCTTACGGAAGAATGTCCATTGAATTCTCCGTTTCAAGGTCAAGAGCATCCAATGCTGCTTTCCAACAAAGACCAAGAAATGATCCGTATTCTTCCACTTATAATCAGGGTTGGAGGAATCACCCTAAGTTTGCTTGGAACCAACAACAAACTCAAAACACGGTTCCAAATCAAAATAATTTCCAAAGGGGTCCTCTACCACAACAGCAACCACTACAACTGACTCGGCACCCCTATCAATCACAAAACTTTCAAAATCCGGTCAACACACCTACACCATATAATCCTTTGCAGTTGACCGGTACTGATGAATCCTCTTCACTCGCACAAACCATGAATTTGATTCTGAAAAATTTCATGCAAGTTTCGGTTGAAATAAAGACTTCTGTCGATAAAATCCAGAAAAACTCTGACTCCTATAATGAGAGTATTAAATTGATGGAAGCACAAATTGCACAATTAAAAGCCGAAATGAGTGCTAGAGAGAAAGGGAAACTTCCGTCTCAATCCCTACCGAATCCTGGACATTCACAACACTACAATGTGAATGGAATTACAACGTTGAGATCCGGAAGAGTGCTAAATAATCAAGTTGGGGAAGAGATTGATAATCATGAAGAATTAATCAATAACACCCCGGCTTTCACTTCCACTTATCCTTCTACATCTACTTCTACTTCTAATCCTACTTTATCTACCCCACCATTTTCTTGCGAACCTATTCTTCGTTTTCCCCAAGGCTCGAACCCTCAGCATATCTCTTCTAGTCCATCAAAGATGATCCCCACTTCTATTCTGGGATCAGTTCCACACACACCACCTTCTCCAATGTTGGACCCAGCTCTTATTGCTAAAGCTCCTTATCCGAATCAGTTAAGGGGGAACAAATCGAGTCAACATATGGAGAAGATTATGGAAATGTTCAAACAGGTTAACATCAACATCCCTCCCTAGATGCTATTCAACAAGTCCCCGCTTATGTGAAAATTCTCAAGGACTTGTGCACTAGAAAGAAGAAGACTCAAGTGCCTAAAAAGGTCTTCATGACAAACAATGTTAGCACTGCTTTTACCCTACAGTTACCAAAGAAACGTAACGACCCTGGATGTCCTACAATCTCGATTTCTATTGGGGGTAAAAACATTAACTGTGCTTTACATGATCTTGGCGCAAGTGTTAACCTGCTTCCATATTCTGTTTACGAGTAGTTAAGGATTGGAGAGTTGAAACCAGATCATTGCACTTTCCAAATGGCAGACCATTCAATCACCAAACCTAGGGGTGAACTGGAGGATGTGTTGATAAAAGCCGGGGAATTTATATTCCCTGTGGACTTTATTGTTCTCGATACACAACCTGTAGAGAACCCACAGAACCAAATTCCGGTGATTTTAGGTCGACCATTCCTTGCCACTTCCTATGCTGTCATTAATTGTCGAAACGGTTCTATGAACCTATCTTTTGGAAAAATGACAATTGAGCTGAACATTTACAAAATTAGAAGCCATCCATCTGAACCCTCTACTCACATACTTGATGTCTGTTCTGTCCACGAGATTGCTCCCGAAAGTTGTGAAGTTGATGAACTTTGCTTTGAAGATCTCGACGACACTAGCACATCAATGTTTGATCTTTCACATCATAGTGAGGACACCCTTTCCATTCTTGAGTCTGACACTCATGACCCTTCACCTTCCGAGTCTGTATCCTATGCAGGCTACGAGCTTCTTCGTGACTCCGAATATCATTCGCTGATCCCACCTTCTATAGTTTCTCCGCCAGCATTAGATCTCAAATTTTTACCTTCTCATCTTAAAAATGCATATTTAGGTGAGAATGAATCTTTACCTGTGATCATATCCGCTTCTCTATCCTCAGAACAAGAGAATGCGCTTTTAACGGTATTAAGATCTAATAGGCAAGCGTTTGGTTGGACTATGGCTGACATCAAAGGGATTCGTCCCTTGATAGTAGAACATCATATACATTTGATGGATGAAGCCAAGCCAACCCGTGAACCACAGAGACGGTTAAACCCCGTCATGAAGGATGCGGTGAAGAAAGAAATCGTCAAATGCCTCGACAATGGTATCATTTACCTAATCTCTGATAGCCAATAGGTAAGTCCAATTCATGTCGTCCCTAAGAAATCCGGCATTACGGTCATTACAAATGAGGCAAATGAGTTAATCCAGACACGCGCTCAAACTGGGTGGCGTGTATGTATTAATTATAGAAAACTCAATGCCGCAATGAGGAAAGACCACTTTTCTCTACCTTTCATTGACCAGATGTTAGAACGCTTAGCTGGACGGGAATATTACTGCTTCATGGACGGAGACTCTGGCTATAACCAGGTCCCTATTGCTAAAAAGGATCAAGACAAAACCACATTTACTTGTCCTTTTGGTACTTTTGCTTATAGACGCATACCTTTTGGGTTATGCAATGCTCCCGCTACATTTCAGCGGTGTATAATGGGGATGTTCTCGGATATGGTCGAGAATTTTCTGGAGATTTTCATAGACGATTTCTCGATATTCGGAAATTCTTTTGATGACTGCCTATCTCATCTTGACGCGGTTCTTACTCGTTGTAAAGAGAAGAACTTAACCTTGAATTGGGAAAAATGCCATTTCATAGTCCAAGAAGGAATTGTGCTTAGACATGTTATTTCATGAAAAGGCATTGAGTTTGACAAAGCCAAAATAGATGTCATTCAAAACCTTCCTCATCCCAAATGCGTCAAGGATATACGATCTTTTCTTGGCCATGCAGGCTTTTATTGGAGATTCATTAAGGATTTTAGCAAAATTGCTAGACCCTTAACTCTTCTCTTGGCCAATGACACAATCTTTCACTTTGACTCGGATTGTGAGGAAGCATTTGACTCACTCAAGCACTCTCTCACTACAGCCCCCGTTCTATCATCTCCAGATTGGAACCACCCGTTTGAGCTTATGTGTGATGCATCAGATTTTACAGTTGATGCAGTTTTAGAACAGCACATTGAAAAGATGCTACATGTGATCTATTATGCAAGTAAGACCCTGAATGATGCTCAAATTAACTATACAACTACTGAAAAAGAAATTTTGGCAGTTGTATTTGCTTTAGGAAAATTCAGGCCTTACTTGATTGGATCACCTATTGTTGTGTACACTAACCATTCCGCCTTGAAACATCTTTGGCGAAAAAGGATGCTAAAGGTAGGCTAATATGTTGGATCGTTCTATTACAAGAATTTTATCTTGTTATTAAAGATAAGAAAGGATGTGAAAACGTTGTAGCCCACCGTCTGTCGCACATCTCTTCTTCACCTGTGACCCTGCCGATCAATGATTCTTTTCTGGACGAACAACTCTTGAATGTATCCGACGAACCTTGGTTCAGGGATATTGTGAATTATCTTGCTACGGGACTTATTCCCCGTGAACAGGGCAAATATCGATTTCTATCCCAACTAAAACACTTTTACTGGGATTAACCCTATTTGTTTAAGTATTGTCCTGACCAAATCATTCCCAGATGTGTTCCTAATGATGAATTTAAGAGTGTTCTATCTTTTTGTCATGATCGGGCATGTGGGGGTCACTTTAGTCCTCGAAAGACGGCGGAAAAGGTTTTGTAATGCGGTTTTTATTGGCCGACTTTGTTCAAAGATGCATTTGATCATTGCAAAACCTGTGCACAGTGTCAACATACGGGTAGGATTTCCTAGAGAAATGAGATGCCACAGCAACCTATCTTAGTGGTTGAAATTTTCGACGTTTGGGGTATTGATTTTATGGGTCATTTTCACAACTCTTTTGGGAATTTGTACATGCTGCTTGCGGTTGATTACGTCTCGAAATGGGTGGAAACTATTCCTTGTCGCACTAATGACAAAAAGATTGTCATTAGGTTCCTTAAGGAAAACATCTTTTCGCGATATGGACACCCACGTGCTATCATTAGTGATAACAGGACGCATTTCTGCAATCGGCCTTTCGAGACTTTGATGCGGAAATATACAATCAACCACAAATTTTCCACACCCTATCATCCCCAAACAAGCGGGCAAGCTGAGGTTTCAAACAGAAAGATTAAACAAAATTTGGAGAAAACAGTTTCTAAAAATCAAAAATATTGGTCAACCAAATTGACGGATGCTCTTTGGGCATTCCGTACTGTATATAAAACTGATCTTCGTATGTCTCCTTACAGACTAGTGTTTGGTAAGGCTTGTCACCTTCCGGTCGAGATTGAGCACAAAACAATGTGGGCCATTAGAGAACTTAACTTTGACTTAAATCAAGCCTGCAACTTTCGGAAGCTGCAATTAAACGAGCTAAGTGAACTTCGCGATGAAGCTTATGATAATGCTGTAATTGTAAAGAATCGGACTAAGATATTTCAAGATAAAAACATTTTGAGAAAAACTTTTATACCTGGTCAACAAGTCCTTCTTTATGATTCACGACTCCATCTTCATGCGGGTAAGCTGAAATTTCGGTGGAAAGGACCTTTTGTTGTGTGGTATGTATACCCGCACGGGGCAGTTGAGCTTGAAAATGTTGAAAATGGTACAATTTTCAAAGTAAATGGACAAAGATTAAAACCGTATTTTTCTACTGACCCCTCCGAGGAACTCCTGTTTTTACAGGAGCCGCTTTATAATGACTAATTTTCCTCCACCTCACCTCCATGACTTAGTAATTTCGTCACATTTTTAGAATGGAGGTGAGTCAACTTGTACATAGATTTGAAAAAAAATAAAAATAAAAAAATAAAAAAAATTTACAAAACAAAACAATAAAAATTTTGTACATAAATAAAAGAATAAGTTTGGGGGAGATCTTCACGATCATATTTCATGTTCCCTTTAACAATTTTTGCCTCCCAAGCCTGCAGGTTTTTGACCCTTAGCATAAGACAACAGTGAGGACACTGTTGAAAACAAGTTTGGGGGAATTAGGTTTGTGCTTATTTTCGCATCATTTTGCATCATACTTTGCATAAGCACAAAACTTTTAAAACATATAAAAATTTTAAAAAAAATTCAAAAGATAAAAATATTTAATATTTAATTTTATAATAAAAGATTAGATGGTGAAAAATTACATCCAAAAGATTAGAAAAATTTAAGAAAACCAAGAAAGTTAGAAATTTTCCTAAACGAACCAGTAATAAGTACACTACTAAAATAGGGGGTTGCCACTACGGATAACTAAATCCGTAGGGGCAGATTTAGTTTGGCTCTACGGACAAATTCGTAAGGCCAAAAGGTTGCCCTTACGGTCCATACGTATTAATTTAAAAAATATTAAATCGTAAATTGTTGTTTGTCTCTACGGAGCCGCAAACCAAGAATCTACGGACTTATCCGTAGTGGCATCTAAATAGGGATTTAATTAAAAAGGCACAGATCGATCCCTACGCTGATTACCTAAATATCATTTTCCCATTGCGCGCGAACCCAAAATCCCCAAACCCTCGTTCCCGCCGATCGCCTGTGTTTCGTCGCCGTTCTCGTCGTCGCCAGCACAGGCCGATTCGTCGTCGCCACCGCCCGGTTCTTCCTCATCTCCATTTTCGTCGTCACCTCCGATCGATCGTCGCCTCCATTCCACAGGTTAGGAAATCTTAAATTAAACAAATATTTGATTATTTTAGGGCTAGAGTTCATGGTTTGGGTACCGATGAGGCATCGGTTGGGGTTAGTGTTAGGGTTAGGGTTAGGGTTGCGGTTGGGGCTGGGGCTGGGGCTGGGGTTGCGGTTGGGGTTCGGCAGGGGGGTTGCGGTTGGGGTTGGGGTTGGGGTTGGGGTTAGGGTTAGGGTTGGGGTTCGGCTGGGGTTGGGGCTGGGGCTGGGGCTGGGGTTAGGATTAGGGTTAGAATTGGGGTTAGGGTTAGAAACCACTTCTTGACATTATTGATAGCATGACACACACACACACATAAATAATGCTCTCAAAATTAAAGCTTGATCACATGAGTTTAATCCATTATTAATGCTATTAATTGTGTCTCTTCCTTTATTTGTTGTTACATTGCTATTAAGCATATTTTACTTATGAAGGAGGATACTGTTGATAGAAGACCTTTTAGAATAGAATACTATGTTGAGGCAAACAAGCTGTCTGAGAAAAAAATGGAGTAGAACACTGCCCATTATATATAAAATAACCTTGAAATTATTTAATGATATAACTATAGGGATCACACTACACTACAGTTATTATCATGGAAAATCAAATAAACTAATAAATGGGTGTCCTTAAATTAATTTGTGAGATTAAGGTAATGAATGATGGTGGCAATGTTGGTGATATAGTGTTTTATTATAATATATATGGTATCATGCAAATCTTTCAAGACTTAACTAGTACCATTTCTAAAGATTATCATATATATCATGCTAAACATACTATATCTAGGAACAAGTAAAGCAAATGTCATTAATGTACATTTTAGCCTCAGTTTGCTTCATGCACGCTCTCATTAGGAAGATTAGTTGTATTATAACGATAATTTTAAGTATTGTCTCTAATATTTTTTTTTCTAAATCCTTCCTTAAATTTCAATATCAACATTACAAACAAATAGTTAATTACTATCATATTTTCAGATATATTCTTATGTGAGTGCAACAATATCATTAATAGCAAACGACAATTTGGATTTAGACTTCAATTCATGCTTAAGCTATATGTGATACAATATTATATTAAAATATATGTTCAATATATATAGTGTTATATGATAATGGACCAATTATTTAATTGATATGCATTCTTTTGTACCTGCATCATGCACAGTACTAGTTACAAAATACTTCAGATACATTAGACATCCATTTGGCTAACAAATTAAGATCATGATTGGAACTGTATTTTTTATACAAAATATAAATCTAAATGTGACAATGAATATTATGGAAGTAGAGCAAGTACCATATATGAAGATCGACATGAATGCACAAGAAGAACGAAGTTGGAGAACTGATTTATATTTTTAGGGTAAAGTGGGGAATGCCTTATGTCTGCATGCTACATATGCTTTGTTGAGTTTCAATAGCTTGCAAGAAATGTCCATGAAAGAATACTACAAAACTTTATAATTGGAGTTGAAAAATAAGCTTGATTTGTGTTGTTGAAGATGACATGTAAATAATAGTAACTAGGCTTGTTAGGTAATTGCTTAAACATTTTGCATGTATAGGACATCTAAAATTTAATTATTTATATCTTGTTGTCTATTAATTAGATCCAATGAGTATATATATTTCTTAGTTTTTATATGTTCTTATCCATGATATTAACCTGTGATGATCATTTTTTTCTATGATACATTTTCATATCAATGATTTCATAAGTAATAGAGATTGTATTATTCAGTTCATTTACAACTTTTCAATCTTTTCTCCTTTAATGCTTTAGATGCATATAAGTTGTTTTCTTTTTTTTTTTAGAACAATAGCATAGCAAACACTACTAAAATAGGGGGTTGCTTAAATATTTTGCATTATTTATGTGTGTGTGTGTCACTACTACAAATAAGGGTTATCCCCGACAGTCGAAACACACACACACAACAAGAATACACAACAAACGCATCATTAGAGAGTGATTCAAGATGTTCAAGTTAAAACAAATATATGATACTCGATGATAATATGAAACCTTCATATTCTCATCGATACTCATATATGAAACTAAAAGCGTCACTTAGTCCCCGTCTATCGGTTAACATACGTTCGATATTCGTCGTGACATAGAACTATACGAAGGTTGTTAAATATCGGACGGTATAGCTCGATACTAACAACCGTCGTATAGTCTATGTGACGAGAAGATTCAATCGTATGATAACCGATAGATTTGTCCCGTGTGGACAAGTTAGAAATGTATAAAGCAAACACCTTCATTCACTTGTGTTTTCATCCGTTTCGAGATATTTCGTCGGTACCTTTCCGCTGGTTCTCCGTGTACAAAGATAGATTAGATGTTCATTTCAACGTTGTTTCACAGCTTTGAAATGATTATCTATTCTATTACAGTGTACTCGGAGAACAGTGGGGAGGTGCTGCCGAAATTTACTCGAAACGGTTGAAAGCACAAGCGAATGGGTGTTCGCTCTATACATTCTTAATGGAATAGAAGTCTTACCCCCGACAGCCGGAACACACACATACAACAAGAATACACAACAAACGCATCATTAGAGAGTGATTCAAGATGTTCAAGTTAAAACCAATATATGATACTCGATGATAATATGAAACCTTCATATTCGCATCGATACTCATATATGAAAGTAAAAGCGCCACTTAGTCCCCATCTATCGGTTAACATACGTTCAATATTCGTCGTGACATAGAACTATACGAAGGTTGTTAAATATTGGACGGTATAGCTCGATACTAACAACCGTCGAATAGTCTATGTGACGAGAAGATTTAATCGTATGATAACCGATAGATTTGTCCTATGTGGACAAGTTAGGAATGTATAAAGCAAACACCTTCATTCACTTGTGTTTTCATCCGTTTCGAGATATTTCGTCGGTACCTTTCTGCTGGTTCTCCGTGTACAAAGATAGATTAGATGTTCATTTCAACGTTGTTTCACAGCTTTGAAATGATTATCTATTCTATTACAGTGTACTTAGAGAACAACGGGAAGGTGCTGCTGAAATTTACTCGAAACGGTTGAAAGCATAAGCGAATGGGTGTTCGCTCTATACATTCTTAATGGGATAGAAGTCTTACCCCCGATAGCTGGAACACACACATACAACAAGAATACACAATAAACGCATCATTCGAGAGTGATTCAAGATGTTCAAGTTAAAACCAATATATGGTACTCGATGATAATATGAAACCTTCGTATTCTCATCGATACTCATATATGAAACTAAAAGCGCCACTTAGTCCCCTTCTAGCGGTTAATATACGTTCGATAATTTATTCTTTTCAACGACAAACGCACACACAAAGCATATACACGGATTTTCTCCTCTGTCAGTAACTATCCCGTTCTTAGATTTCTCAATATAGTCACCATAACCTACAATTTATATGATATACAGTCTAACATGGCCCATGAGTACGTCAGAGTTAAGGACTGGATGTATGTGGATTGGCAACAATGTATGCAACCTAAGTTTGTCGCAGGAGTTGCTGCTTTTATTGAATTTGCACGCGCACATAATAAGATCATAATAGAGAAGATTCTCTGCCCGTACAATAGATGTGGCAATAACTACTGGCAGAAGGTAGAATTGGCAGAGCTTCATATTGTAAAATATGGGTTTACTAGACTTTATACAACTTGGAAATATCACGGGGAAGGAGAAGAACGCAGTAATGCGGCAGAAGAAGAAGGAGAACACGAAAATGCGGTAGGAGAAGAAGGAGAAGACGGTAATGCGGTAGAAGGAGAAGACGGTAATTTATTTCCATCAGAAGAAATGGAAGATATGGTAGAGGCTGCCCTAGGTGAATCTATTCGTACCGAAGATGACATTCCTTCCGGTCAAGGACCGCGTGCGGATAAATATGAAAATTTCATGAATGATGCTAGAAAACCAACTTATGAGAATGCAAAGTATTCCACCCTCTCATGGTTCGGCCAACTTTTCCAGATTAAGTGCCTAATGGATGGAGCAACAAGTCATTCATAATGCTTCTTTCGTTCTTGAAAGATTCTATGCCCCCGAAAAATAACGTACCCGACAGCTGGTACGGAGCCCAGAAGATGATGTCTGATTTAGGTCTAAAGTGCGAGAAGATTTAAGCATGTCTTAAAAATTGCGTGTTGTACGTGAAAGAGAAATCAGATTTGAAAGAGTGTCCAACATACGGAGAGGCCAGGTATAAGCCGAAAGATTCTGATAAGAAGCCTGATGTACCTGTCAAGATAGCATGATACTTTCCCATAACACAGAGGCTACATAGGCTATTCAGGTGCAAGAAAACAGCCGAGGCAATGATTTGGCATCACCGTGCTCCTCCAGGTGAAGATGGAAAAATGAGCCATCCAAGAGATTCACCGGCATGGAAGGATTTCGATAGGAGGCACGCAATATTCAGTAGCAATCCTCGCAATGTCCGGCTCGGACTGGCTAGTGATGGCTTCTGCCCATTCAACTATATGGCTGGAAGTCACAGCACATGGCCCGTTGTAATGATAATTTATAATCTGTCGTCTTGGTTGGCTATGGACCAATCATACTTTATGATGCCTCTTCTTATCGACGGACCAAACTCATCGGGAAACAATATCGACGTCTATCTCCGACCTCTGATCGAGAAGTTAAAATCTTTGCTCATTGATGGTGTAGAGACATACGATGCAAACACAAATACAACCTTCATACTGCGTGCGGCTTTAATGTGGACAATTAATGACTTTCCTGCATATGGAATGCTATCAGGTTGGTAAGTACATGGTCACAAAGCATGTTCTCATTGCCATCAACACACAACATCGAAATTCTTGAATTTTAGGAGGATGGTTTGTTATTGCGGCCATCGACGTTTCCGGCCTCCAGACCACCCCTATAAGTTAGACACGGTTCACTTTGATGGTCATCAGGAGCTTCTTGGACCTCCATCCCCATTGTCCGGAGAGGACCTGACTGCTCAATGGGATAGTTACAATAATGTGACCTTCGGGATGGATCCGACGAAACAGGTTAAACCACCATTTTGGAACAAGTTAAGCATTTTCTTCGAGCTTCCGTACTGGTCAACAAATTTAGTGCGTCATTGTCTGAACGTCATGCATATAGAGAAGGGAGTATCAGAGCACATACTCATTTGCTTCATTGTAAAGACGGGAAATCAAAAGACAACCTGAATGCTCGGATGGATCTACAGGAGTGGGGAATAAGAAGTGAATTACACCCTAGACCGGTAGCGGGTAAACCAGGCATGTTTGTACTTCCCAATGCCGCTTATCATATGTCACAACCGAAGAAAAAAAGATTCCTGCAGGTATTGCATGATTTGAAAGTTCCCACAGGTTTCTCAGGATCATTCAGCAAGAAAATAAAAATTGTGAAAGGCAAGATCGATGGGCTGAAAAGTCATGATCACCATGTTATTGTGGAGCACCTTCTTCCATTAGCCCTCAGGACTTCTCTCCCCGAATCGGTTGGTTTAGTAATCAACGACCTATGTTGTTTTTTCAGAGAGTTATGTGCTAAAAAACTGGAGGTTGTGACGCTGGATAAACTAGAAAATTCTATTGCGTTGATACTTTGCAAGTTTGAGCGTATTTTCCCACCGTCATTCTTCGATATCATAATACACTTGACGGTTTATCTTGCAACTGAGGCTAAGTTAGCCGGACCGGTACAATATCGATAGATGTATCCCGTCGAGAGGTACGTGTAATTTTTTGTTTCGCGCAATTTTTAAAATTATTGTTGTCATGTATGCCCGTATTTATTTATTCAACATATTTTCTTTAGGTACCTCTACACTCTTAAAAAGTATATACGCAATAAAAATCGACCAGAGGGTTCTATCATGCAAGGTTATCTTCTTGATGAAGCAACCACATTTTGTTCCCGCTATCTGGACGAGAACATTGAGACGAGACTTAACCGGCCTCGAAGAATTCAAGACGGGCTATATGGTAAAGCCGATTATAAGAGGGTAGATACTATGTTTATCAACAAGATATACCGGTTTATCTTGCTTAATTGTGCATGTCTTGAACAAATTAGAGAGTAAGTTTTTTTAGATTAATTGTTATATTTGTGTTTATGTGTGTATGAAATGATAAAATATTAATGCCACCATTATTTGTCGAAAACTGAATTCATTTTAACGAGGTACGTGAGGGGCATCCTGATTGGAATGAAGAACGATTGGAAAAATATCATCAGGATAACTTTTGTGATTGGGTCACAGATCATGTAAGTTATTCGAATAACATTTTATTGCTATCAGTTTTAATCTAAACTTATATCGTTATGTATTTTTCGTAAAATTTGTTTTGTTAGACCCGCGATCCGAACTTGTCTGCATCATTTGAGAGTGATTCAAGATGTTTAGCTCAATTTCCTAGTATGAAAGTTGCATATTACAAAGGATTTGGTGTCCTTGGATACAAATTCGAAGTTAAGGACATAGAAATATCTAGAACCACTCAGAATAGTGGGATTGCGACGGTAGGATTGGACAGCGTGATTTATTATGGGTACTTAAATTGTATACTCGGCATTCACTATCCCGGACGATCAGAACCCTTTTATATATTCCAGTATACTTGGTTCGATACGCGAACCGATACGGATAAGTGGAGAAGCAATCTTGGGACTTGGAAAGATGAATATGGATTGACAAGTGTGAACACATTTCGATTTTACGGTCAGGAAGATCTGTTTATCTTTCCGAACCAAGCGTTCCAAGTATACTACTCACAGTGTTTGAAGCATCCGGGATGGAGTGTTGTATGCCGTTGGAAACCCAGGGATGTCTACGATGTCCCAGAATTCGAGGACAGCGATGAGGATGAAGAAGAGAGAAGGCTTAGAGTGCTCCGACCGTCTGTTTCGAAGGACGGGTTGTCTTCGGCCGATCATGAAGTTACGTGGGTTAGAAATGACATCGATGATGAAATCCAAGTAGATATGTATAATGCGCCCACGAAACGAAAAAGATTATCAGTAATGTTATATTATTACTTCACATTTTACGATCTATACATATATAGTCAATACTTGTAATGATTGTCTAATGCGTCCACGAACCATTTATCTAGATTTGATGACGATGACGGGAGCAGCGAGGGGCGGCAGGAGCTCCAGCCACGGCACCGGCAGAGGCAGAGGCAGAGCGGTTCTGCCGGCCGGAGAGCTGCGTAGGGATCTTCAGAGGGCCGGTCTTGCACCCAGTTCGGAGACCCCTTCGGATGCCTCCTTCCGTGTGGACTTTGCCACACCTCCAGGTATATTGCACGCATATCCATTTTGAATGTAATATTATAGATATTCATGCCTGTTCATGTCAAAATTACTTATATTGTCAATGTTTGATTGTCTAGTTGTTGGTGATGCGTCCACATCAGGGACAGAGGCCACTCCTGCTCCTCCAGGTATGTTTATATATCATATAGTGCATGTATATTGATTTAGAATGCTATGTCATAAATATACACACATTCCTTTTGCTCTTACTTAGATAGTAATTTTTTTTATTGTCTAGCTGTAGGTGGTGACACCACCGCACCTGCGGGTATGTTTATATATCCTACAGTACATGCATATTGATTTAGAATGTTATATTATTGATCTACACATTCTTTTTGCAATTACTTATATAATCTATTTTTAATTGTCTAATTATAGGTGGTGCGTCCACATCTGATGCAGGGGCCACTCCTGCCACTTCCGTACCCTCCGCATCGTCTGTAGGTTAGTATGAATAAATATAAAATATTTATTCATTTTACATATCCTCTATAGAATAAATATGAACTTCATGGAAATTTATCGTCAATGTTTAGTTTCTAGTTGGAGGGGATGCGTCCGCATCCGGGACACCGGTTGTTCCTCACCGGAGGAACCATCGTCCCGCTCGTGCTGCTGCCCGGGCCCAGGCTCGTGCTTTAGTCACTGGAGGTATATATCACACTTCAATTTTCGTTTAACCTTGATTTCTTAATACAACTTTGTATTAATATTGATTGTCTTGATATTTCTTGCAGACGCAGGGCCTCCCCATCCCCAAAGGGGGACTCGAGGCCCGAATCAGTCCCATAGGCTGAGACCTAACAGAGTTAGGGGAGAGGAAGCATTCCCCCTCTTTTTTACCCTTGATTATTGCTATACCGGTCGTCATGCCGAGAGGTTCGGCCGGTATATGGGGGATGAAAGCCGGCTCGTGAAGAACTATCCACTTCACATTGAGTGGGGCGACCAGCACCGGCGCTCATTCGCCCTCTTCTTTGATCAGACTCGTGTATTAATATATATTTTCATTTGATTTATCCAATATATTTATTATTAACACTTGCAATCTAATAACAATGTTTTTTTGTATTTTCAGTTGGATTACGATTTTCAGCCAGTACCCGACCCTGATCACCCTGGGAGGGTGCTCGACCTTCATGCTCTGTACAATGGCCTGATGAAGAACATACAGACCAAGGTCCGATACAACAGGAATGAGCTGAAGGCTGACTGCTACTCCCTGTGGAAGGCGACCCCCGAGGCAGAGAGAGCGGCCCTCCTATCTACTCCGGCCTTTTCGAGAGTCGACGTAGAGACATGGCCTCTATTGTGCGAATATTTCGACTCTCAACGCAAACAGGTATGTATTTTAAATGTAATTCATTGTTTAGTATATAATTTCCTTAATTAGAAAACTAAATGTGAATGTGTTGTGCATAAACAGGCCGCTCAAAATATAGAGAATAGGAAGTCGGCGAAGAGGGGTCGCCCCACTTATACAGGTGGCTCGAGGAATATTACTTGAGCCATGGAGTTATCGGTAAATTACATTAATAGAACGGCCTTTATGATATCAATATTAAGAGTTATTTTCTAATATATCTAATATTAAGAGTTATTTTCTAATATTGCAGACAGCTCAGACCCTGGCGCAAAGTGGTACACCGAGCGTGCTGTCCGCATATCTTGCCGTCCACGGCACCTCGACAGATCCCGCCACGGGCGAGCTTCGATACCCCGACGTCACTACCTAGGAGTATTAAGTGTTAATATTTATTCAACCCCTATTTGAAATTTTAGTTTTGGAAGGTTCAAATTTAAATGATATACTTATATTTTACTGGTTAATGTGGGTGTAGGAGCAGGTGGTTGAGCAGGACGAGGCATCGGGGATCGATTTTACCGGACAGAGCGATCCGAGGCTGCTTACCCCAGTCCTGGACGCCGCACACGGAGGGCACCACGGAGATTGGGAGAGAGGTCGGGGACTGGGCCCTAGCAGGGCCCATATGAGGTTGGACTCCACCCCGGCGGTTATTTCCTCCGTCTCCAGTGAGCGACGTGTCCAGCAGGAACTGGAGAGCTTGAAGGCCACTGTTCAGGAGTTGAAGGAGATGCTGGTATGTATACTACTTAATAGTAAAATATCATGTCATATTATAGATATCAACATATCCAATATTAGTACGTAGCCTGAGCTTATTTGGTTGTAGACTTAGCTTTGATTAATCATACATACATATCTAATTAAAATAAACTACGGTTTTCCAAACTAGATATCCAAATGGGGTTTCGAAATAACTTAATAATGATACGAATTCGAATAATACACAGTTCTTATTATTACACACGTTAGGTCCAGACGTGACAGGGTACATCGGCCGAGCCTCCACATGCATCTCCTTCGGCTGCGGCTCCGCAAGCCACTACATCGGCTGCGGTTCCACAGACAGCTCCTATACCTCCACTGCCTACTCAAACTCCCGCAGCCGCGGCTCCGCAAGCTACTACCTCGACGGTGGCTGCACAGACCACATAGCCAGCTCCACAGCCCACTCAGACTCCCGCACGCTCCGCATTGCATGATTTATTGACCGAGGAGCAGGCGTGCCAGATTCTGGTGTTTATCAGAGGTGGAGCTGGACCGAGCTTGGGTAGCTTTTTGATACTTGTATTTTAAACATGTATTTATTTATATGATACATATTGTACTACATTTTGGACGATATTGATATTGGTGGTGTTTGCGTGTTTATATTGATATCATATTCTACTTTTTGGTTTCTTTTGTATATTATGCGTGAGAAATGATTATGAATACTGCGATATATGTTCTGCGTGATGATTAATTTTATATATGATTGATGTATATATTATTGTGCACAGGGCGAGAAAAAAATAGGCAGCCTTTTTTTATAAAAAAAACCTGATAATATGTACCTACGGATTTAACCGTAGGGCCCACCATTGCCCCTACAGATATATCCGTAGGGGCAAAATATCAGGATACCTGATATTTTTCCCTTATGATCTCAGTATCAGGGGTTAAGCTTGCCCCTACGGATATATCCATAGGGGCAAACAAATGCCCCTACACAGTTATCCGTAGGGGCAAAATATCAGGAATCCTGATATTTTGCCCCTACGGATATATACCTACGGAGTTATCCGTAGGGGTCACTACTTGGCCCTATAGATAAATCCGTAGGTACACCTAATCTATTTTATAAAACTGTAAATAAAATAAATTTTTTTCCCCTACGGCCTATTCCGTAGGGCAAACTGGACCTACACATAACTCCGTAAGTGCCAATTTTAGTCCGTAGGGGCAAGTTCAAGGGTTCGACTTGCACCTACGGCGTTTGAACCTACAGGGTATTTTCTTGGCCCTACGGATATATCCGTAGGGGCAGTGGTTTGCTCCTACGGATAAATCCGTAGGGGCAACCCTTATTTGTAGTAGTGGTAGTTATGAGCCGTTGTCCCAAGAGTTAGTAAGATAAATATACATTATAACCGGCATTATAAGAGAAATTGTGTGTTTATTATTACATGCATGTATATCAAACACTTGTCTCGAGATTGTGTACAGGAAATTCTCCAGGTAAAAGAGCCGGAACTTCTAAAAGTGCTGATAAAATACATCAGGACCAAGACTTGTGATCTGGCAGTAAACAAGAAAGTATAAAAATACTCCAGACATCAGGAAAGTGCCATGAAGCCAATACAAATCAGCACAGAAATTTTCATACAGCAACTCCAATATATGGCCGCAGATCCGCGACCGAGTCAGGCCAATCCGCCGTGGATCCGCGGCCGATCCGACTCATCGGCGACTGTATTTTCTCCACGAGGCTTCTTCTCAACGGCAAAACTTCTTCAAGATGCTTCAAAGTCCCTAGAAATCCCCAGAAACTTCCCTCCAACAGCAAGTCTTCTCATGCAAGTTAGCTAACTACCTTAATCTTGAAACTTCCTACAACTACCTAGCGTCCTATGCGAGCTTCATAACAACAAAGTTTCTAAGGGAAGATAGACCTAGCTTCTAGGGGAAGTTAATGTTAGTGTATATGCCCTAGAGGCCATTACTGTATCATACTAGTATGTATATTACTTGATGGAAGCTTAGAATATTCACAGTTGTATAGACAATCTTGCTCGAAATAGTAGTATGCTACTTGGTTTGTCTCTGCTTTAATGTGTACATGTGTTTCTTTATTATATCACCTATACGCATTAGTAGAGCCCTTAGGATCTTTGCTTGGTTACCGGCGTTGTGATGGCGATCACACTCGTGGGGGCTGGGTAATCCACAAGCACATCCTTATACACGTCCCTAGTCGTGGGATTATCGAGACAGGGCATCGATACTCCGGAGTAGACTAGCGTATGCGCTTCTCATCCCAGCACGGGAGACGGTCTGTCCCACAGCCATCAGTACGTCGTACTTGAGATAGTATGCGGGTGCTCGTTAGGTTACGAGTACACTGGACAGGACTCGTCGGGAACTGATGGTTGGTATTATACCTATCGTCGGTTATCAGATCCCAGGTGACATGAGTACAGCTTAGTCCACTGACTTGACACTGTCACTTCGCCTCGAGTGTGTTCCCACTGTTCTTTGATTACTACCCTACCACGGCTCTACTGAGTCGTGCAAACAGGTAGTAGTTGGGTGCAGTCCCGAAGCACTTGGAGGCAGTGAAGGTTAGACAGGATTCGTCTCTCCCGGTATTGGGGGTTGACATTACGCTGTGTCTAGGAGAGCCATTACACATGTAGTCCCTGGCCAGGGCAAGCGATACATACTGGTAGGTTTCCAGTGATGTCTCAGGGTGTTCTGGGCTACACTCCGACACGACTTGTACCGCTATTAGGGGACTGACGTTCATCACCCCCTAGGCCCGCCATGCGATGTATCAGACGAACAGACCGGACTGTATGGAGATTGTCACATACAGGCTCAGTAGGAGTTCGGATGGGTTTACCTCATCGGCCTTCTTATCGACATCTACCTGGGGACCGTTACGTACAGCTAGTGCCGCTTGCGGTCTGTGGTTAAACCCACTGCCAGCGTAGTGTCGAGTCTTTAGAGTCCCACACAGAGAGTTTCCCTGCATTGAGCGAAACGTGTAGAGGCCGTATGGTTTTACAGCGGGGCTACGATCACTTACATGCACTTGTGTGCGTATGCTGTTCGAGCAGGCAATACTAGTAGGCTTTGGTTTAAGCCAGATCCTAGTATTGCACAGATAGATTTGATTTGTCTTCTGTGCATTCACATTCTACGGAATGCGGATGCGGGTGTGTATGCACAGTTTTGAGGAGCGATGAAGGATGAGGTGCCCCATTAGGTTTTTGGCAGTTGTTTCGGCCAAAACCGTAATGTGGCACACTAATTAGGGTTTTGACAGTTCGTTTGGTCAAAACCGTTATGAGCCGGAGACATTGTTTACTAATTCTTTTAGTGATAGATTTCTGATGGCTAATTGCATTGACCATTTGACCACTTGGATCTCTCTTGACTTTGTTGACCCGTTGACCGTGTTGACCATTGACCTTCAAGAGAGATCCACACTCTTCTTTCATTTTCTTTTTATTTCTTGTGTTATGATAATGGTCAATTCAATGTGCCATCAACTTCTATCATGATAGGATTAGTAATGATGATTTTGTGTATTATTGGAACCATGGTTCATTTATTTTGGTTTAATCTTTTCATTATTCTCTTCTCATTCTCTCTCTTGAAGTGAGAAGAAAAAGAAAAGCTCCATGGTTGCTAAGTTTTTCCTTCTTCTTCCTCCTCTTGATCTCATCTTTTGATCTCATGTGTTGAGAGAAAAAGATCCCACAAAGACAAACACATCCATACATCTCCTCTACACATCCTAGGGCTTCTCGACTAGCAATCGCTTTGCCCTAGTTGCCTCGGCTTGAGGTGGAGCTCGATGTACATCTCTCGGGTGGATCGTCTTCGACTCAAGGAGGCCGCGGAGGTGACCAAAGTCCGGATCAACCCTCGGAGCAAGCAAGGAGAAGAACAACAAGAAGAGAAGGAGTTCAAGTTGTGGTATAACCCCTAACCGAGTAGATAAATCTCTAGTTAGGATTCTAGTGTGTTGTTTAGCAAAGATCCGGCTTTTACGGTGCATGTTACCAGGTCTAGAAAAAATTTTGTTTTACCGTTTCCGCAACCCTGAAAGTACCGGGAGAGGTAACGTGGACCTAACAGTGGTATCAGAGCCTAACTAAACACACCCTAGCATATTAGCAAAGTATTTAGAATTTCGACCGGACGAAAAACCGCAAAACACCCCAGAAATTTGAAGTTTCTGCCGATTTTTAGAACTGTTCCAAAATTAATAAATCATACACTAAAAACCGGCTCAGGCTTTTTATAGAATACTGAAGAAAAATGATCACCTAACTCGGTTAAAGCGCCGCGGTTCCGCGGCCGATTTAACTCGGTTGGCGATTTTCTTTTCTGCAGTTTTCTTAGATGGGTATTTTGGGATTTTTACAATATGACTTTTCTGCCCAGATTTTCCAGAAAGCAAAATTTGTTTTTGGGGCTTAAAAATCCGTATTTTTGGTCGATGTTCTGTAGACTTTGGCTAATGGTTATATCTGTAATGTTATATGTGTATTGAACGTCTACTAATCGCTATACGTCGATTAGTGGGGGTTATACATATCTGTGATCTGTGTTATTGATGGTATGTGTATATGAACTCGTTGGATTGTCGCGGATGAATAGCCGGGGTGGATGTGAGATGAGAGTTTCTTTTTCTTTCATTCATGTAATAAATTTGTAAATTGATGTAATATTATTTGTATGGCCGCACAACCGGGTCAGGGTTGTAGCCGTCATTGTATAATTCTTTTTACTGTTTTTGCTCCTAGGATAGACCCATGGAGGGGGTGCACAAACTACCGGGTATCTCGAAGTGCCGAGTGGCCTACTCACGGCGTTGAGGGAGGTTGCTTCGTTTCGGGTACTTGGCGGGTAGTTTGCCGCATCCGTAGGGGTCTTGGGTAGGGTATTGGCTATTCATCGCGACCGTGTAATCCTCTTTTCGTTGCAAGCTCGAACGAATCGCGGGTTCCAAGTATATCCAAAGTGTTCATCTATGATCTGGATTGGCTATCATTGCTATATATCTATATATAATAACTATTTAGGCGTTGCTTATGTTTTTCAGCCGTGCTAGCCCAGCCCCCGCTCTGTCGTTAGTTAAGTAACCTAACGGGTGATGACGGGGCCCCGTGGCGAATGCGAATGGCATAAGCGTACGTCATATTTTGGTTGTTTTCTGCAATGGTAGGATTTAAATGATGGGACACATTAAAATAACTAATGCAAGAAAAGAAACCTAAAAGACGTTGTTGGAACAATTTTTTTCAAAAAGCTGTTATTGCAAGGACGTTCAATTTTGTTTTGCATCGAGGTATTCGGTTATGAATGCCCAGCACCTCAGTCGACGAGGCAAGGGCCGAGATCCCTTCATCCGGAGTGACCCCTTGGACAAAAGTTTGCGTCAGTGTAATAACTTCACTATAGTCGATTAATTCTTGCTTTGCATCGAGGTATTCAGTTTGGAATATCCTGCACATCATTCGACGAGGAAAGAGCCGAGATCCCTTCACAGGGAGTGACCTCTTTAGCAAAAGTTTTTCGCCACTATATTTTCAAAAAGGCAATCATGTTCCTTCAACGATATCAAGTTCATTACGTTAACGGGTTTTTCGCCAAAAACCCAGCTGTAGCCCTCCGTCGTTTTGGATTAATATTATTTAGTATTCGTGCTGCGTTTGTTGACCTAGTCAAGGCGTAGTGAACGGTAGCTAAACAATATTTTTCTGTGGATTGCAAATGTGATTGGTTAGGACAGTCGTGCGGCCTTGTTGACCTAGTCAAGGGCACGTACGTGTGGATCTAATGCAATCAGGATAATGACGGGTAGAACTTGACTAACAGTTTGTGGCTTGTTGACCTAGTCAAGGTCATAAACCGTTAGGGGCAAAAACCACATCGGGAGTTTCAAAAGTACTGAAACTTGCTAGTGTTGCATACCATTTGGAGTGTGATAATTCTGGTAGGATTCCTTCAGTTTTGTCACGCGATGATATTTGGATCCCGATCCTACTGTGAGTATATGCTACTCCTCGGGAACTTTCTCGCTTAACGATCAATGCTATAAACCAAGTAGGTGTCTAGAAAGGATTTAGCGGGGCCACGCCCACAGGGAAAAGAGCTTACTTAATTAAGGAACTTCGCGAAAGCGTTGGAAAACCTCCCTCGAAGTACCGACACTGGCCTGGCTGAACGGTTAAGCAAGTATTGTACGGTGAGATTGATCCCGACTAATTCTTCCTTTATGGTTTGAGGAGGGATTCGAGAGACAGTGGGAGCCATCCTGTTTAGATAAATTAAAAACCAATCTAAACTTGCAAGAGCTCACTCTAAGTGTTTCTTTTCTCTCTCTCCATGTAGCAACCATTTCACGCCCTAATCAAGATAATAAAATGTATCGCTTGACCGATCCGAATTCTTATTCTGGGCTGAGGAACGTTGGTTCGGCTCTAACTTGTGACAACAGTCATAAGTATGAGCAAGGGAAAGGGGATTGTATGGATTCCCAGGATACCCAGTTGAAGAAGAAGCATGGTTTTGCATCTACTTCAGGTGTTCTTGTAATTGAGAACTGTTTTACGGTCAGACCTACCTTCTGGGAACTTGATACCGGATCAGGATCTCATATCTGTAATTTATTGCAGGGACTGAGAAAAAGTAGGAAAGTTGCACCGGGTGATATGTCGCTCAGAGTAGCGAACGGAGCACAAGTTACTGCGGCAACCGTCGGTGAATATCACCTAGTATTGCCAAATGGCAAGACTATGATTTTGAACGATTGCTAATATGTACCCTCCATGGTTTGCAACATCATATCAGTTTCTTTACTCGATAAAGATGGATATAACTTTGTTCTTGATAGAAATATCATGAACATTTACCATCATAAGGTACTGGTTGCAGAGGGTACACTGTATAATGGTATCTACGTTCTAAATCAGAATACAGTTCTCAATATACAAAACACACGCAAGAGGAAGAATTCAGATACGAATGAATCCTACTTGTGGCATTGTAGACTTGGTCATATCGGAGAGAAAAGACTGAGTAAGTTGCATAAAGATGGACTCTTGAATACGTTCGAGTTTTCATCTTATGAAACTTGTCAGTCCTGTCTCGAAGGGAAGATGACCAAATATCCGTTCACCGGACATGGAGAAAGAGCAGCAGAGCTCTTGGGACTCATACACAGTGATGTATGTGGTCCGATGTCTACACATGCAAGGGGTGGGTTCTCCTACTTCATCACATTCACTGACGATCTCTCTAGGTTCGGATATGTGTATCTGATGAAATACAAATCTGAAGCTTTTGAGAAATTCGAGGAATTTAGAAATGAAGTAGAGAACCAGACTGGCAAAAGTATCAAGATCCTCCGGTCTGATAGAGGAGGGGAGTACTTAAGCACGGAATTCCTAGATTACTTAAAAGAGAATGGTATTCTCTCTCAGCTTACTCCTCCTTATACACCACAGCACAACGGTGTATCAAAAAGGAGGAATCGTACCCTTCTGGATATGGTTCGCTCCATGATGAGTAATGCCGAGTTGCCTCTTTCATTTTGGGGACATGCGCTATTGACAGCAGCATATCTATTGAATGATGTTCCGTCTAAATCAGTGCCTAAGACTCCATTCGAGATATGGAATGGAAAAAGGCCATATCTTAAAAGATTTAAGATATGGGGTTGTCCGGCTTATGTTAAAACGCATAAACCGGATAAACTAGAGGCACGGTCAGTTTTATGTAAGTTTGTGGGATATCCAAAGAATGGTTATGGATATCTATTCTACCACATCGAGGAACAGAAGGTGTTTGTTGCTCAGCATGCCGTTTTCTTAGAAACGGAGTTTCTTGCAAAAGAAATTGGTGGGAGCACGGTAGAATTGGAAGAAATTCAGCGACCACAAACTGAAACTGAAAATTTGACAGAACCTCAGGATTCAATAACCCTAGACGAACCTCAGCCACTCCGCAGATCTGGTAGGATTTCTCGTCCGCCCGAGAGATACTACGGTTTTCTCGTAGACGGGGATCGAGAGGATTGCATCTTGGAAGAAGATGACCCTACCAGTTTCATGCAGGCCATTATCAGTAGGGACTCTGATAAGTGGCAGGAAGCAATGCAATCCGAAATGGAGTCCATGTACGCCAATAAAGTGTGGACCTTGGATATTGCTCCACCTGGGGTAAAACCCATTGGATGCAAATGGATCTAGAAAAGGAAACTTGGTGTAGATGGGCAGGTGGAAACCTATAAGGCTAGACTCGTTGCAAAAGGTTTTCGTCAAAGACCTGGTTTGGACTATGACGAAACTTTTTCTCCGGTGGCTATGCTCAAATCCATTCGGATCCTACTTGCCATTGCTGCCTTCCATTACTATGAAATCTGGCAGATGGATGTTAAAACGGCTTTCCTAAACGGTTGTTTGGAAGAGTGCGTTTACATGGATCAGCCAGAAGGTTTCGTAGACAGTGGGAGCAGCGGGAAGGTGTGCAAGTTGCTTAAATCTATTTATGGATTAAAGCAGGCATCGCGGAGCTGGAACATCTGTTTTGATGAGGCAATCAAGGAATTTGATTTCATCAAGAACGAAGAAGAACCTTGTGTCTATAAGAAGATTGTAGGACGAACTGTCGTATTCCTAGTCTTGTACGTGGACGACATTCTTTTGATAGGAAATGACATTCCTATGCTACAATCGGTCAAGCTATTTTTGTCACAACGGTTCTCCATGAAGGACCTGGGTGATGCCTCATACATTCTGGGGATCAAGATCTATAGAGATAGATCAAAGAGACTACTGGGACTTTCGCAGTCCAGGTACATAGAGACCGTACTAAAGAGATTTAGTATGGAGGATTCCAAGCGCGGTAACATACCCGCATTGCACGGAATTACCCTCTCCAAGAAGATGTCTCCTAAGACTGACGAGGAGAGGGTTCGCATGAGCACTATACCCTACGCTTCAGCGGTAGGATCTATAATGTATGCGATGCTATGTACAAGACCAGATGTAGCTTACACGCTGAGCACGGTAAGACGGTATCAGTCAGACCCAGGTGAGGACCACTGGACAGCAGTGAAGAACATTCTCAAGTACCTGAGAAGGACCAAGGAGATGTTCCTAGTTTACGGTAATGGAGACCTCAGGGTCGAGTCCTTTACCGATTCAAGCTTCCAGAGTGACAAAGATGACAGCAAGTCTGTCTCGGGTTTTGTGTTTACCCTCAACGGAGGGGCGGTATGTTGGAGGAGTTCCAAACAGGATACCGTCGCAGACTCGACGATGGAGGCTGAATACATTGCTGCAAGCGATGCCGCAAAAGAGGCGGTCTGGATGAAGAAGTTCATTAGTGAACTTCAGGTGGTTCCATCCATTATTGACCCAATACCTTTGTATTGCGATAACAATGGGGCTATAGCTTTAGCGAAGGAACCAAGGTCCCATCAGAAATCCAGACACATCTTAAGGCGGTATCATCTGATCAGGGAGATCATTGATCGCCAGGAGATCGAGGTGCAGAGAGTGGACACAAAGGCAACACAGCGGACCCATTCACGAAGGCATTGCCCCAGACTCAGTTTGAGCGGCTGATAGAGATGATAGGTCTTCGATACGCCAGTTCATGGCCTTAGTGCAAGTGGAAGATTGTTAGTATATATGCCCTAGAGGCCATTACTGTATCATACTAGTATGTATATTACTTGATGGAAGCTTGGGATATTCACAGTTGTATAGACAATCTTGCTCGAAATAGTAGTATGCTACTTGGTTTGTCTCTGCTTTAATGTGTACATGTATTTCTTTATTATATCACCTATACGCATTAGTAGAGCCCTTAGGATCTTTGCTTGATTACCGGCGTTGTGATGGCGATCACACTCGTGGGGGCTGGGTAATCCATAAGCACATCCTTATACATGTCCCTAGTCGTGGGATTATCGAGACAGGGCATCGATACTCCGGAGTAGACTAGCGTATGCGCTTCTCATCCCAGCACGGGAGACGGTCTGTCCCACAGCCATCAGTACGTCGTACTTGAGATAGTATGCGGGTGCTCGTTAGGTTACGAGTACACTGGACAGGACTCGTCGGGAACTGATGGTTGGTATTATACCTATCGTCAGTTATCAGATCCCAGGTGACATGAGTACAGCTTAGTCCACTGACTTGACACTGTCACTTTGCCTCGAGTGTGTTCCCATTGTTCTTTGATTACTACCCTACCACGGCTCTACTGAGTCGTGCAAACAGGTAGTAGTTAGGTGCAGTCCCGAAGCACTTGGAGGCAGTGACGGTTAGACAGGATTCGTCTCTCCCGGTATTGGGGGTTGACATCGCGCTGTGTCTAGGAGAGCCATTACTCATGCAGTCCCTGGCCAGGGCAAGCGAAACATACTGGTAGGTTTCCAGTGATGTCTCAGGGTGTTCTGGGCTACACTCCGACACGACTTGTACTGCTATTAGGGGACTAACGTTCACCACCCCCTAGGCCCGCCATGCGATGTATCAGACGAACAGACCAGACTGTACGGAGATTGTCACATACAGGCTCAGTAGGAGTTCGGATGGGTTTACCTCATCGGCCTTCTTATCGACATCTACCTGGGGACCGTTACGTACAGCTAGTGCCGCTTGCGGTCTGTGGTTAAACCAACTGCCAGCGTAGTGTCGAGTCTTTAGAGTCCCATACAGAGAGTTTCCCTGCATTGAGCGAAACGTGTAGAGGCCGTATGGTTTTACGGCGGGGCTACGATCACTTACGTGCACTTGTGTGCGTATGCTGTTCGAGCAGGCAATACTAGTGGGCTTTGGTTTAAGCCAGATCCTAGTATTGCACAGATGGATTTGATTTATCTTCTTTGCATTCACATTCTACGGAATGCGGATGCGGGTGTGTATGCACAGTTTTGAGGAGCGATGAAGGAGGAGGTGCCCCATTAGGGTTTTGGCAGTTGGTTCGGCCAAAACCGTAATGTGGCACACTCATTAGGGTTTTGACAGTTCGTTTGGTCAAAACCGTTATGAGCTGGAGACATTGTTTACTAATCCTTTTAGTGATAGATTTGTGATGGCTAATTGCATTGACCATTTGACCACTTGGATCTCTCTTGACTTTGTTGACCCGTTGACCGTGTTGACCATTGACCTTCAAGAGAGATCCACACTCTTCTTTCATTTTCTTTTTATTTCTTGTGTTATGATAATGGTCAATTCAATGTGCCATCAACTTCTATCATGATAGGATTAGTAATGATATTATTTTAACCATGGTTCATTTCTTTTGGTTTAATCTTTTCATTATTCTCTTCTCATTCTCTCTCTTGAAGTGAGAAGAAAAAGAAAAGCTTCATGGTTGCTAAGTTTCTCCTTCTTCTTCCTCCTCTTAATCTCATCTTTTGATCTCATGTGTTGAGAGAGAAAGATCCCACAAAGACAAACACATCCATACATCTCCTCTACACATCCTAGGGCTTCTCGACTAGCAATCACTTTGCCCTAGTTTCCTCGGCTTGAGGTGGAGCTCGATGTACATCTCTCGAGTGGATCGTCTTCGACTCAAGGAGGTCGCGGAGGTGACCAAAGTCCGGATCAACCCTCGGAGCAAGCAAGGAGAAGAACAACAAGAAGAGAAGGAGTTCAAGTTGTGGTATAACCCCTAACCGAGTAGATAAATCTCTAGTTAGGATGCTAGTGTGTTGTTTAGCAAAGATCCGGCTTTTACGGTCCATGTTACCAAGTCTAGAAAAAAATTTGTTTTACCGTTTCCGCAACCCCGAAAGTACCGGGAGAGGTAACGTGGACCTAACAGTTAAAGGGAAAACTATAAAAAGGCACTTAGGGCTTCATTGAGAGGGTTGTTCAAAAGTTCGGTAGTTGATTAATATACATCAAATCACCCGCAAGTTGAGTGACACATCTTGCAACTCAAAACCCTAACCCAAATCCAATTCCAAAGCCAAATCAAGATCCATCGAGAAGCGTATCAAGCAAGCAAATGAAGATCCTTTGACGCAACGCCGACCTTCATCTGAGCAAGAGATCCAAGACGATCCGCGACTTAAGAAGATCGATGCGAAGCTAATTTCGGCGGATCTAGTTACCTCCTCAAATCTTGTAACCTCGAGTTGAGTGAATTGTACCTAATCGTCGATTAATAAAGGTGAATATTGTAAATCTTGCTTATCTTTACATTCTTGCATTATGAAAAGTTACCGATTCTTGATTCTTTCTTTTTTCTCATGATGTTTGAGTGAAATCTCCGCTTGTAGCAGAATCGAGAGAATAGGTAGATGATGATGATGAAATTCTTGAACAATTCTTAAGTCTTATGAGTTTCGTAAATTTTAGGAAATTGAATCATCGAAAACCTAATTTGAGCAAGACCACTTTCTTTGCTCCAAATTAGAGATCAACGATCGATGATTTAATTTGCTAGAGGCTAGAATTTGAATGATAATCAATAAAAGGACAAGGGATGATGACGGAGAAACCCTTGTTTCTTCAATAGATCCCTAATTCTCATTGATCGTCATCGATCTAGCAACAAATCCTCAATAGATAAGAATTCGTAATCGTTAGTATTCATCATCACTATCAATTTGATCGATTCCTACAAGCTACTTTATAAATCTTGATAATTCAATTGGTTTGGATATTTTCTTGATCTTTATAGATTCTTGATTTTAGATCTAGTTCTTTATGATTCTTGAAACTAAATTTCACAAATATTGAATCATTTACTTTTATCCTTTAATTTTCAACTCAAATAAAACGATTGCGAACAAATCACACTTTCTCAGGACGATCCGTTCTCATTGACGAAACTACAATAGACACGGTCAATTGATTGCGGTATAAATTTCTTTGGTTATGATTAAAACTTTCCATACACACGAAGAATGTTCAATCAGCCGTCGTGACACTCGCGATGCCCGCCGATATCAGAGAACCACAAGGGGAAAGAGCGGCGGTTCGGGCAGTCCCAGACTCCCGAGAAAGAGCGGGCTCTGTGGTCGCCGTCATCTCACCTTCCATCTCATCGCCAGGACCTGGCCCTGCAGGATATGGTATATAAGAATTTGAAGATCAAGTTCTAATAAAAAAGACTCAGCGTTACGTTACCTTCGGGTAGCTTTTCGATTTCTTTCCGAGCCGCGCGTGCAACCTGTCTATGGGCGGTAGACAGGACAGCTAGAGCATCTTCTGGAGGAATAGCGACAAGAGGCGCGGTGCTTGAGCCTGCACCTACAACCAAAGCGGCATCACATTCTTTCGCCGCATGCCTCCTGCGCTTCTTTTTGGCCTGGGCCATGAGAGCTGACCTCCTCAGGACTTCCGACAAGGGTATACCATCGTATGAACCAAGCTCTGCCTCCGGCGCCGTTACGACGTCCATCATCGGCTGCTTTAGCGAGACCCTTTATGGTGACTTAGGGATAGCCGTGGCTGCAGTAGCCGGCTCTAATGATGCCGCTGCATCACCACTGACGATTGGTACCGCACTTGGAATAACCCGAATCAAGCTAGTCCCTGCAGCAAAATAAAAGAGAGGGTCAAATCATGAATAAAGAAAAAGGGAATGAAGGCACAATGAGCCGAAATATACCAAGTCCCAAAGAAGTACGGAGCCTCTCTTCCTCTTCAAACGTTCTGAGGGAAGCCGCAAGAGCTTCTTTGGCAGAGATACCTATTAAAGAAGGAAGCGTCAGTAAAAGCATAATAAAAAAAAGATAACCACGGAAAGATACGACTGAAGTCTACCTGACTGTGCGATAGTGATCAGTGCTGCTTCATCGCGAGCCAGTCTCTCGGAAGCCACAAGGGCAGCTTGAAGATCAGTATCATCCGCAGGATGATAAATAAACCCTCGTTGGTGCCATACTCACTTAAGAATTCGCTATAGGGAGCATAGGGCTCCTGGCCGAGCACAACGTCGGCAGAAAATAGCGACTTCTTCTTATTTTGTGAGTAAGCGCCGGCAGCCGATGACAGGAGTTTGCGCTTGGCGGGCAACTTTGGGCAACGAGTCCCGATCTCTGTACCTACGCCAGACTCAAGAGATGCTGTAGCCACCGCTTCTACAGGAACACGAGGTAGAGGCTGTAAGTCCACGGTAGCGTCCCGGCCATCTAACAGACGCCAAATGCGGAACAAAATTTTTTTAGAAACTGGCGCTATCGTGTACCGTAACCCGGATCTGCCATTAAAGCTAAACTAACAAATTACAAATAGGGTAGAAACGTTATACCAAATGATCCGAGTCCTTCGGTCTTCAACCATCATCCCACGCTTTGTTGCAGCTGCTCCGATCTCTTGAATCTCCAGTCTTCTCGTCCAGGTGGCACCACGTCGACGGATCTTTAAACGGGCTCCTGCCTCTGAACCGAGGCAACTCGGTCGTAAATTTTGCTAAAAGAGACAACCAAGATGTTATAGAGAATGAGTAGAACACTTTGTCTCGTTACGTCCAAGGCTATGGATGAACGGTTAATGAAGTTGCCTTTTGGATCGGGTGGAAATATGAAATGAGTATGCTTAATTTCCATGAACTAAATAACTATATCTTTTTTCTAGCAACCATTACCTTTCACAAATGAATGGCCGGCCAATTTGTAGAGGGGGGAGGGGAGTGTAGGAGAGGGGAGGGTCACCATAACAATAATGAAGAGGATGAGTCATTATACACCTTGTATAAACACATTAAATGTTAACCAATGAACTTAAACCTAGTCACAAAAGCATTTAATGCAATAATCAATGCACTAATGACTCACCAAGATGCATGAACCTAGTCACCACCTTCTAGAAGCTTCTACACTTATCCAAAGAAAAGATAAATCCGAATTTAACCAAATATTAAATACGGCAGATAGAAAACTGGAAACTGGAAACTTCCAAAAGCGACCCCGAAACGAATTTCAGGATAACCCCGTATCAGTATAAACATACCCGCATTTGTATTACGACCGAATACAAATGCAACTGAGACAAAGATATTATATCTACACAGTATAATACTCGGATCCGGCTTAAACCAAAGCCGACTAGTATTATCTGCCCGAAAAAATGACACGTGCGAAAACGCACGTGCATTTCCGAACCCTGCCATAAAACCATACGGCCTCTACAACGTTTCGCCCGAACTTGGAAAAGTGTCTGCGGGGACTCTAATGACTCATCAACACACTGGCACTGGGTTTAACCACTAGCACGTCAGAGGTACAAGCTGTACGTAACGGTTTAGCTATGTATTGATTGGAAGGGAGGCTGACGAGCGAACTCATCTATGAACCCTACTGAATCTAACAGTGACAATGTATATACAGTCCGGTCCGTTCGTCTAAACAGTATGGCATATCGAGTCTAGGGGGGCGGATAAAGTCAGACCCCTAATAACGCGATAATTCGTGTCGGTATGAAGCCCATCAACACCTGAGAAACTACTGATCCAAATCAGTAATTCTCCACTACCTTGGCCAAGGATTTCAAGTGATGGCCACCCGTGCACTGTGCGACATCAACCCCCAATACCGGGAGAGACGAATCCCCGACGATCCGCTCACTGCCTCTATGTGGCTCGGGACTGTACCCAAAAAATACTTGTTTGCACAACTCCTTTGAGCGTGGTAGGGAAGGAATCAAAGCACAGTGGGAACTCACACGAGACAAATGACGATCACAGGTCGACAAACTAACCTGTACACATGTCACCAGGGAACTGCTATCTGACGATATGTATAATACCAACTAGCATGTTCCCGGCGAGTCCTGTCCGGTGTACTCATAACCTAATGAGCACCTGTATACATCTTAGGTGAACCAACTGACACCAGTGGCTTGTGAGATCGGCCACCGCCCCTCGTCGGGGTCTCGACTGTATACACTAGTCTATTCTGGAGTATCGATGCCCTGTCTCGAAACTCCTACGACTAGGGACACTTTTAAGGATGTGCTTACAGACCCCAGCTCCTACGTATATGATCGCCATCATACTGCTGGTAGTCAAGCAAGAATCCTATGGGATCTATCATCATGCAATAGTGAACTAAAGCATGTATACGATGATAAAGACAAACCAGATAGCAAACTATCATCTCGAACAAGACTGTCATATCGGTATAGGTCCTGCCTCAATCATTGCAATCACGTACCTGCGGTCCAATAATTGACTTTAAGGGCACTATCTCCAACAATCTCCCACTTGCACTCAAGGCTAATTATTGCGATGTCGTATACTCACAGCCCGTGTGATACCAAACATCCAACTCCTCTACTAATCAGTTTCACAAAGCTTGTTTGTAAAACTCTTGTGTTCGAGAAATAGCCTCAGTGAGTGGATCCGCCCTGATATTTCTTTCTATGTCTCTCTTAATCTCAAGTTCGCGGAGAAAGCCATCTCCCGAATCGAGTAATACCTGTCTTAGAATATGTCTGAATATCTGATGGGACCTAGTTCATAAATGAACTCCAAATCCAAACTTCTTAGGCTGTATCGATAACTGAACCTAATCAGTATCCAGCACCATGCCTCCCACAGTATCCTCTTGGACCACCTGTCCATAATACTGTCCCTCGTCAGAGGGAAAACTATAATTCTGACAATCACTCTATCATCCATGTCACCTTTGAAGCCTGGAATGATAACCGTCTCCCGAAGGAGGCTGCCGTCATCAAATCCATTGAACATGCACCTTATGTTCTAAAACTGCTTACTTACGTTTCTTCAGGATTGGATTAATATAAACTTATCGCATCAAGTGCAAAAACTACATCTGGTGTGGTACTTGACATCTCATGATTGACTCAATTGCCTAAGCAAGTGATCTGCCAATCATGCACATCCCTCTCTCCTTTAGTCTCTAAGACACCTTTAAAGAGGGTGACTCCATCACCTGCAGGTACACCACCATGCCCGGAGTCATCTATTCTAAAATACTATTAGAATACTGTCAAAATACCCACATTGGGAAACTACCCAAATCTAGATCTAAAACCATAGATCTAGTAACCAGAATGTCTGTTATTATATCCATATCCTGTCTGGAGAAACAACTGTGTGACGACCACAGTACAACCGATCGTAGTATAGGAATTTTACTTCCTACTCTGTGTATGTCATCCAAATACCAGGACATCACACTCTACTACCTTCTTAACAGATCCATCCCCTATTCTGATGAAGTCAAACCCGTGACTGTCACATCAAAAATAGATGATCTTATCTCCGCTATCTTTGCTCAAGCCTATAAATAGACATAAGCTACTTGCCCACTATGCTTCCGCTGCTCCCACTGACTACGACAACCCTCTGGCAGAATAATATATACGTACACTTCTAAAGCTAGTTTAGAACGACGCTATACTTATCCTCCTGCCGGGTCTCATAGTCTGGAACAACCGTAGTGTCAAGTTTGGGTAAACAAGAACCTCCCTGTCACCGTCCTTGAGGTTACCGAAGTACCTCGCGGGTGTCTGAGGTTACCCACCATATCTGCGGAGTGGCTAATGGAATGTTAAAGCTGATTGAATATATATGTCCTATTAAATTTTCCGTAATCGTTTGCGGTTTTGGAATCTCTTCCAGTTCTACCATACTCCCACTGTCGTTTTTTGAAAAAATCCATTTTAATAAAACTGTGGCGAGTCAAGAACAATATCACTATTGATCTTCCAGATGGTAGAAATGTCAACCCTCGTCAAAGCCAGGGTCAACCGACAAACTGCCATTACAGAAACGTGCCTTGAGTTATCCAGTGTCTGGTTTTAAGCATAAGCTGGACAATTCCCCGTACCTAAACATCGTTAAGATATGAACCATTCTATATACAATATAGAATTAGAGGCACTAATTTAACTTGAACAGATTCAAACCATGCAACTGTCTCCGGTGCATATCAACTTAATGGAGAGAGGTTAATCAGTATTACTCAACTTAGGAATCCATCCAATTATGAGTAACCTGAAAGAGAAACAAGTTTCTCAAAACCATTACTATCATCTGAATACCAATCACAAGAATCTACATCTTCAATCTCTTTGAAGAATCCCGATACTTGCGACAACTGGTTCTCTACACAACTTCTCAAAACTTAGACATTGTATTTCTACGAAACACTTGTCTAAAAACTAGAGAAGTCACAAGTAAACAGAACATAGTACGAGGACCTACCCCTCTGTCCTGACGGACACTGGACAACATACAATACTCTGTATAAGTCCGCTGAGTTCAAATAACTCAATACCTGTGCATCATAGGTTGAAAACTGTACCCAGGCGACTTCCTCAAATATCACCAATTACAACGAATTCCGATATAATGAGGATGATCACCTAATTCCCAATAACATACTCCCACTCATCATCTGTAATACCATACAGATATGAGAATGAAACCTGGTAAATACATACCCTGGAGTAAGTATCTAGTTGGGAAATCAGTTTACAATTAACAATGCACAGTTAAACTGAAACATGAAAAATGTTTCGTAGGGGTATCCTGGTATTATTAGTAACGCCTCTTCCATAAATCAGTTCATGACTTTAACCGTATATCTTTTGGCCATCTTCCAAATCCCTTTATTTGTCTTTAGTCGTTACCTTCTGTACACCATCGTCAGGCTAAATGGTTTTCTTCCTTCCCTACCGTTCGGCACCAGCCTATGGTTTGGAAGAAGACTATCCAGTAAGCATAATAGGTGTACTCTCCTAATCCTAGGAGTACTCGCAACTTGAGAGAAGGTGATGATAAAAGACAACTGAATAATACCTTATTCCATTAAAGGTGAAATAGGAGCGGTGATGAAGTACGTGGTTTGGACGTGAATGATAACAGTCGCAATTTACTTTGCCCTCTTTCTAATCCCTTTATCTTGTTTTTAAATATTACCTTCTGCATACCCTACTTAGGCTAATTGGTTTTCTTCATTCCCTACCTTTCGGCACCAGCCTATGGTTTAGAATAAGACTATCCAATAAGCGTAATAGGTATACTCTCCTAAACTAAGGAGCCCTCGCAACCTGAGAGAAGGTGATAATAAAAAACAACTGAATAATAACTTATTCTATTTCTCCTGAACCTGGATCCATCCTCGAAGAAATCCCTTCGAGTTCGTATATAACCATACGATGGATCTATCCAATGGAAGTGGATATCCGTAGTAATACGGGGTGTTCTGAGAAATACAAAGGGTAAAAGAAGGAGCGGCAATGACTTATGCAATTTTAGACAATCCAAAAGCCAGTATTTTAAGAAGGTTCGATCAACTCGGTCACTGAGTCATAGTCTAGGGTCGGTCAAAAGGTCGCTGCCAAAAAGAGAGAGAGAAAAGAAACACTTTGCGTGCACTCTACCCTAGATCAGAATGGTTATCATTTTATCTAATCAGGAAACCTCCCACTGCAATCTCAAATTCTCCTCCAAACCTGAAAGAAGAATTAGTCGGGATCACCCGAAAAGTAAACCAACTCATCAGTGAGAATCGGGATCCAACTATCATCGCATGATAACTTGATGGAAGCCACTCAAGTTATCATACTCTAGAAGGTATGCGCATGCCTGGCAAGTTTCCTGTATGTTTGAAACTCCAGATGTGATTTTTGCCCCATGCTCTTATGACCTTGACGAAAGCCAACAAATCATAAGTCACATGTCAAGTTCTGCCCGTCATTGTCCAGGTTAATTTGAACCCACCCGTACATACCCTTGACGAAAGCCAACAAGGTAATATGACTGTCCCAAACCAACACATCTATCTATGCTACAAATGAATACCCCAGCAGCTACCAAGCACTATGCCTTGAAGAAAGACAACAAACATAGCTTGAATACTACTGACCATCCATAAGATACGATGGAGGGCTACGGCTGGTTTTTGGCGAAAAACCTTTAACGTAATGAACTTGATCTCATTGAAGGAACCTGATAACTTTTTATAAAAAATATAGTGGTGAAAACGTTTTGCTAAAGAGGTCACTCCCGGTGAAGGGATCTCGGCTCTTTCCTCGTGGAATGAGGTGTAGGATATTCTAACTGAATATCGCTATGCATAGCAACTTGAAATCGACTATAGTAAAGTTATTACCCTGACGTAAACTTCTGCCCAAGGGGTCACTCCCGGTGAAGGGATCTCGGCCCTTGCCTCGTGGAATGAGGTGCAGGATATTCCAACTGAATACCGCTATGCAAAACAAAAGGAAATATCTTTGTAATAACACCTTTTAAAATTTGTTCCAACAACATCAAATATAGGTTTTTTTTATCCTTGCATTGATAAGAATCAATGCAGTCCCATCAATCAATCACACCAGAAAAGAACAAAAATAAAATGTACGTATATGCCATCCGCACTCGCCATGGGTCCCGTCATCACCCGTTAGGTTACTTAACTAACGACAGAGCTGGGGCTGGACTAGCGCGGGTGTAAAACATATACAACATCTAATAGTATATATACCAATATACAATAATCGCTCCAGGCGTGATAATATGCAACATTACAGAAAAGTAATAAGCATCACAGAACAATACAGATAATCTGGGATCCCCGGGTTTCACATGTAGGGTTCCTAGGCACACTAAGGAGGTCTCACAAGGAATCAACCATGCCAATTTCAAATTTTACGGGTGCCGAGAAACCCTAATACGGATCGTTAACTAGATTTTAGGCGAAACAATGAAACTAGTTTACAACTAAACTAAAAGAACGGAAATACAACCTTTGTAGATCCGGTCCTCCACCTCCATAGCTCCGCAATGAAGTCTCCTCGCTGTCCAAATCAAATCCCGGGCTCTAGCGTCGGCTTCATCGGAGAAATGGGCGGGCTAGGTCGTCGATGTCGATGCCGAAGATGATCTACGTCGAGGCATCACAAGATCAAGCTCCCACTTCACCAAGTCATGAAACTTGTGAAGAAAACACCCTATACTACTTGGCAAGAGGTAGAGGATGAAGAAATAGGAAGTGGGTTCACTTTAGAATTGGATTTCTCACTCATTTCATCAAATCACCATTGATGGAATCAAGCTTCTTCTTGAAGAAGAAGAAGAAGAAGATGAATATTATGATAAGTTGTTTTCAAAAAGGAAATAAAATCAATACTTATCATAATTCAACCTTGGTAAAGTGTAGAGAATAGACTAGGGTTAAGTGGAATGGTTAGGGTTAAGCATGAGACAAAATGGTCACTTAGTCAAAGCTTCATGAAGCTTCATAATACATACAAAGAAAGCCACCATTTTCTCATAATGCTAATTATATTCTAAAAAGAATAAAGAATAAATAAATAGATAATTAAATGAAAACCCTAACCATTACATAACCATGGTTTAATCTTTACACAAACTCAAGTAAGCATGTATCATCAAACATGATACAATTAAGTGCACAAAAGTATATCACATATACAACTTGTGAACTTCAAGTGAGAAAATCCATTTAAAGTGAACCAATACTAGTTAATGCAAAGTAATATATCAAATATATAATTATGCATTAAATCATTAAATCAACACTTGATTCAATGATCCGGTCATGTCGCACACAACCGACTAGTATACAATGTATCGGCTTATCGAATCAATCCTCGATTCGATAACTAGGTTATATCGCATACAACCATTCGATACATCCATCGCGAGAATGAAATACGGTATCACATACACGCATTATTCTCGGTCCCGCACATATCTCATATGCGCTCCTATTTCGTTTCGCTTGAGCTAGGAAACCTCTGTGTAGGACTCTAAAGTCTCGTCAATACGCCGGCAGCAGGTGATGATCATATCAAACACCCACAAGCCGCAAGCGGTCTGCTAAACGTAACGGCCACCCGGGTATTGAGCGATCAGAAGATCGACGAGCAAGCCCGCTCACACTCCTGTGAATCCAACCAGTAACACTTACCGTACAGTCCGGTCTGATCGTCTGATATGTCGCATATCTTGCCTAGGGGTGGTAAACGTCAGACCCCAATAGCTCGATAAGTCGTGTCGATATGAGGTCTATAACAGTTCGAGAAACTACTGGTAACACTTACCAGTAAATCTCAACAATCCTGGCCAGGGATTTCCGGTTATAGCCAATCGAACACAGCGTAACATCAACTCCCTATACCGGGAGAGACGAATCCCCTCCTATCGCTCATTGCCTCCATGTGATTCGGGACTGTACCCAAAAACCATCGTTTTGCACGCCCTCTTGGACGTGGTAAGATGGAAATCAAAGCACAGTGGGAACCACACAAGACTCTATGACGATCTCGGGTCAACAGACTACTCTGTACCAGTGTCACCAGAGAACTGCCATCTGACGTAAGGTTTAATACCATCTGGGAGTTCTCGGTGAGTCCGTCCAGTGTACCCAGTCTCCACTGAGCACCCGTATATCATCTCTGATGTCAAACACCAATGGATATGGGATCATCCATCGCCCATCTGTATGGGTCGAGAAGGTATACGCCAGTCTACTCTGGTATATCGATGCCCCGTCTCGATACACCCACGACTAGGGACTTTGAAGGATGTACTTATAGACTATCTGTTCCCACTAGTATGATCTGCATCATAGTCCGGCAGTCAAGTACACATCCTAAGGGCTTTACCAACATGTAACAGAGAGACAATCAGTGTACACGTTAAGGTAAAGAGCAACCAGATAGCATACTATCATGTCGAGTAAGAAAGTCCTCCCTATATATGTCCCAGCATCCACTACAATATACATCCTATGTACAGTAATGGCCTCTAGGGCATACATATAACTAACAATCTCCCACTTGCACTAGGGCCATCTGTAGCAGTGGTTACAGTATCTCATACTCAACCATCCCATAAAAATCTCTCTCTGGGAATAGGCCTTTGTGAGTGGATCCGCCGTGCTGTCCTCTGAGTCTACTCTCCTAACCTCGATCTCCTTGGAGATCAACCATCTCCATGATCAGGTGATACTGCCTTAGAATAAATCTGGATCATTGATGGGACGGGTGTTCCTTGGCATAAGCCACAACTCCATTGTCACACAATGGGAGGAACTAAGTTCATCTCATGAACTAATATACACACAGACAGCCTCTTTGGTAGCATCTGAAGTAGCGATGTATTCAGCCTTAATCGTCTAGTATGTCACGGTATTTATCTTGGAACTCTTCCAACATACCGTCCCTCCACTGAGGGTAAAGACAATGCCTGTGACTGACATTCAGTCGTCTTTATCACTCTGGAACCATTCCAGTGATTCTCTCCAGGGTCGATTGATACCATCTCACTATAACCAGTGAGAATCCTAACATCCAATTAGATCTATCTCATAGATCCAAAACCCAGGATTTAGGAGGTATCACTTTAATCCTATATGGAGAATCATTGTGACAAGCGGAGATTGATCGAGCATAGCATAGGAAACTCTTTCCCTATCAAGAGTATGTTATCCACGTACTCTACGAGGATCATCACCATACTCCCTACTACCTTTTTGTTTATACAAGGTTCATCTACCATTTTGATGATGTCAAACTCTTTGACTAAATCATCAAAACAGATGTTCCAACTCCGCGATGCCTGCTTTATCCTATAAAGCATCTTGCACACGTTTCCGCTGCTCCCACTGTCTACGAAGCCCTCTGGCTGTGTACTTATAGACTCTCTCTTCTAAAACATCATTTAGAAAAGCAGTCATGACACCCAACCGCCAGATATCGTAGTCATGGTATGTAGCCGTGGCAAGTAGGATCTGGATAGACTTAAGCATAGCCACTTGAAAAGGTTTCATCATTATCCACGCCTGGTCGATGACGAAAAGCTTTAACAAGTCTAGCTTTGAAAGTCTCAACTTTTCCATCTACACCAAGTAATCTTCTCAAGATATACTTGCTCCTGATGGGGATTTAACCCTTCAGATATAGCAGCCAAAGTCCATACTTTGTTGGTGTATAAGGATTCCATCTCAGATCGCTAAGCATCCAGCCATTCTTACAGAGTCTCACTCCTGATGGCCAGCTCGAAACTAGTTGGGTCATCATCTCATGATGCAATTCTCGCTCCCACTGTCATAGAGAAACCGAAGTATCTCTCAGGTGGGTGAGGAACCCTACTAGATCGGCGGAGAGGCTGAGGTTCGTTGGTAACTATTGAATCCTTTGGTTTTATCAAATCATCTGCTGTAGTTTGTATAGCTGGAACATTTCCAGTTCTATATAACCGATCTTACCTCGAGCTTGTCCCGATTTTGCTTTTAGACATAGGCCGGACAACCCCAAATCTTAGCTAACTTAAGAGATGGGCTCTTCCCTTATCATATCAAATATGAAGTTGTAGGCAACTGATTTGATTTGAACCCTATTCAATAGGTATGCAGCTTCTCAAGTGCATAACTCCCAAAAGGAAACAGGTAACTCAGTATTACTCATCATAGAGCACACCTTATCATATAGGGTGCATCTGCTCCGCCCCGATACACCATCGTGCTATGGTGTATACGGAGGAGTAATCCTGAGAGAGAATCTCATTCTCCTTTAGAAAAGTCCAAGAATTTCGTGCTCAAGTATTCTCCTCCTTGATCTCATCATAGGACATAATACTTATACCCGTATTTTGGTTCTCTACTTCTAACTTATATTCTGTGAATATCTCAAAAGGTTCGGACTTGTGTTTCAACAGGAACATATGTCAGAATCTTGAGAGATCATCAGAGAACGTAATGAAGTATAAAGAACCAGTCCTGGCATGTGTAGACAGGAGACCTTACATACATCATAATGTATCAGTCCCAAGAGTTTACTAACTCTTTCTCTATTTCCAACAAACAGAGCTATGGTTATTTTATCTTTGTGACATGACTGGCAAGTTTCATAAGATGTAAATTCAAACTGATTTAAATATGCATACTAAGTGTAACTTCAGCTAGTCGGGTCACATTGATATGACCTAGTCTACAATGCCTAAAGAAGGATTCGTTCATTTCTGAACTCTTCCTCTTGTGTGTGTTCAGTATACTAAAGAACTGTAGTTTGATTTAGAACATCAATGCTTTTAGATAACGTGCCTGAACCTATCAACTTTTGATATAGGAAATGTTCAAAACATTATCCAACAATACAAAATTATATCCTTTCTTTACTAATAAAGAGACTGATATGATTTTGTATATCAGGTTCGGTATCTAATAACATTTGTTCAGAATCAATGTATTGGTAATACAGGGTGACAGTGACCAACAGACTTGGCTGCAACTATTGCCCCGTTTTCTGCCTCATGAAACTTATCACCCGTTCTCAGTTCTCTACTTTTCTGTAGCCCTATGTAACAGATTACATATCTGGGATCCTGATCTGGTATCATATACCCAGGACGTAGAGGATACGGAGAAACAGTTCTTTGTAATGAACACACCCGAAGATGATGCATCAGCATGCACTCTCTTCGTTTGGGCGGCACGGGAATTCTGGTAATCCCCTATTTCCTGCTCCGTCTTATAACAATTATAAGTTGGAGCGGGACCAACGTTCCCCAGCTTAGTATAACAAGTGGGTTCGGTCAATAATCCGCATTATTATCTTGATTAAGGCGTGATATGGTCGCTACCTGGAGAGAGAGAGAAGAAAACACTCAGCGTGCGCTCTTGCAAGAATAGATTGGTTATTATTTTATCTAATCAGGATGGCTCCCACTGCTTTTTATCAAATCTTCCTTCAAACCCTAAAAGGAAAGACTAGCCGGGATTAATTACACACTACAAGTTCGCCAATCTTTCAGCCAGGCCAGTGTCGGTACTTTGAGGGAGGTCCCCCGTGCTTTCGCACGAACCTAATTAATGTAAACCTCGTTTTCCCAGAGGCGTAACCTCGTTGACACCTTTCTAGACACCTACTTGATCGGCTAATTGTAATGTGTAAAACTCTCCCAGGAGTAACAATTACTCGCAGCGGGTATCGGGATCCAACTATCTCATAGAAGGTATGCAATCTCATTGCAAATTTCAACACTTGAAATTCCCGATAATATTTTGCCCCTAGCAGCTATATGACCTTAACATAGTCAACAAATCATAAGTGCTAGTCAAGTTCAACCCGTCATTTCCCGATTGAATTAAACCCACCCGCACGACCCTTAACATAGTCAACAAAGTCGCACGACTACCCTAATCCAATCGCATCATATGCTTATGCAGATAAGCACTAATTAGCTACCGCACACTACGGCTTAACACAGTCAACAAACGTAGCACGAATACTAACTAGTACTTATCTGAAATGACGGAGGGCTACGACAGGTTTTTCTGAAAACTTATTGCGTAATGAACTTGATATCGTTGTAGAATCAAATGATTTTAAAAAATGGAATGTTTTTGAGGCTTTTCTAGTTTTTCTAAAGGAGTCACTCCCGGTGAAGGGATCGTCGGTCCTTTCCTCGTCGAATGAGGTGCGGGATATATCATATATATCACTGTGCATTGCAGAACTTTTAAAAGCAATCAAAAGACAAACCGAGTGTGTAGCATCTGCCAGTTATTGCTAAAGGAGTCACTCCCGGTGAAGGGATCTCGGTCCTTTCCTTATCGAATAAGGTGCAGGATATATCATATATACCTCTGTGCAAAGCAAGAACTGTAGCTACTTGTTTTATTTTAGAAATTCGATTCTACAACATCTTAGGTTTCTTTTATTTCATTAATCACATTAATGAAGTCCCATCAATTAAGTTACCTAAACATCACAGATAAATACGACGTACACTTATACCATCCGCATTCGCCTCGATGTCCCCTCGTGCACCGTTAGGTTAGGTAACTAACGGCAGAGCAGGGCAGGGCTAGCGCGGGTGTAAAACATAAGTAACGTCTATATAATATATCATATATACTATATACAGTATCTATCACAGAACATCACATGATCACATCACAGATATCGCAGCAGAAGAATCATATGAAATATTGGATATACTAGGACGTCCGTGTTTTCAATACGAGCCAGTATAAAACACGGATTCCACGGTCGTGATGAATAGCCAAACCCACACCCCTAGACCCCTACGAGAGCGGCAAGCAACCCTACCAATTCTGGAGTTAGGAGACCCGGACTCGACTCCTCGAGTTGGTCTCCCACTGGACTCCAGAACCCGGTTACTTGTGCTCCCCTCCTTGGGTCTATCCTAGTGCGAAAAAGTAAATAATATACAAAGGGTGACATCTTCCGCAACCTGGAAGTTCCCCAATAAAAGAATATTACATATAAGTTTTTACATGAATGAAAATGAAAAACACTCATCTCACATAAAAACCCCCCGGCTATTCAAACACGACGATCCAATATAACATATCCAGCAACACATAACATCACATGTCATCAACGTAAGTAAATATGCGCATCCCAATTGTCGTTGACATATAGCAACGAAACCGGCGATATCACATATTACACTTACGGTCACAGAAAAGAAAGTGAAAAACTACAACAGTTGGAATCCGCAATCTCTTTAGACATCTCATGCCTAATTTAATGAAATTACTTAGACATCACATTCCTAACAATTATAAACCCCGCATTTTAGTCTCAAAATCGAAAACACTTTTCAATATCAAGTCGGGCAATTCAACAAGATTCCCGACATCCTGATCGAATGCTCGTCGTAAACTTTAGTAGACGGCCGCACCCCCGATACCGTCGACGAAGTGCACCAAGGCGGAACACCGCTACCGCGAGCACCCGAACTGATGCTTTCGGCGACGGGGTTCTCCTACAGTCACTTGGTCGGGGCTATGGAGTGAGGCTGTCTATTAAGTTTACCCGGCGAGTATCCGCGTACGCTACGTGATTGCGACGGACTTTTGATCACATCAAAATTCCGTGGCAACCGATCAAGTGAGACTAAACTGCTATGTTTATAACATTCATTCAGTTATCTCATAACTGTTTGTGAATTCCAATTATTGTATCCCATTCCGAATAAGATAGAAAAAGTTAAACTTTCCGATCGAACATTCGAACACCCAAGTTTTCCCGAAACAGCTCAACTCATGAAATAAGTTCAAAGACATTCACTTCGTGCCTCAGTACCAACGGTCCAGCCGTAGAAGGGTCAAGCCAACGCCTCACATGTGGCACGCCGTACTGCCCCAAACCCGAAGGTTCAAAGGGCAGTTCAAGACGGTCACATAATCGAGTTAAGGTTTGTTGTCTTCTAGAGGGACCATCGCGTTACTTGCACTACTTAGAACGTCGTTAAACTACGGAAAGATCCAACACTTGGAAATTTCCCGGCAGGGGAAAAGTTAGGTATTTATATCCAGTCGAACTTTTTAACAGTTTCTAAAATATCCGGAAAAACGTAAACGAAGTTAAATTATCCGATCAAATTAACGAATCCCCAATAAAACCCTAGAAAACTCAACACTTGAGTGGAATTAAAAAATTCACATAAAAAATTGCCAATAAAGGACCTAAGAATAAATATATGAAATTTGAGGGACTAAGTCCAAATTTGGGCCGCGGAAGCGCCGCCAAACCCCTGGTTTGGCCGCGGTTCCGCGGTCTAATTATGGAATTAGGAGCACAAACTTCACAGTAATTCTTAGTTTTTCCTGCTTATTTTTCTGCATATTTTTAATTCACAAAAAACCACGATTTCAGAAAATGTACAGAGAGCAAATTAGGGTTTGGGTTTCGGTTCGATCGGATTTCTAACTCCGTCTACGCATCGCCTAAGGCTCTAGCTAGGCTCTGATACCAGTGTAGGGTTCCTAGGCACACTAAGGAGGTCTCACAAGGTATCAACCATGCCAATTTCAAATTTTATGGGTGCCGAGAAACCCTAATACGGATCGTTAACTAGATTTTAGGCGAAACAATGAAACTAGTTTACAACTAAACTAAAAGAACGGAAATACAACCTTTGTAGATCCGGTCCTCCACCTCCATAGCTCCGCAATGAAGTCTCCTCGCTGTCCAAATCAAATCCCGGGCTCTAGCGTCGGCTTCATCGGAGAAATGGGCGGGCTAGGTCGTCGATGTCGATGCCGAAGATGATCTACGTCGAGGCATCACAAGATCAAGCTCCCACTTCACCAAGTCATGAAACTTATGAAGAAAACACCCTATACTACTTGGCAAGAGGTAGAGGATGAAGAAATAGGAAGTGGGTTCACTTTAGAATTGGATTTCTCACTCATTTCATCAAATCACCATTGATGGAATCAAGCTTCTTCTTGAAGAAGAAGAAGAAGAAAATGAATATTATGATAAGTTGTTTTCAAAAAGGAAATAAAATCAATACTTATCATAATTAAACCATGGTAAAGTGTAGAGAATAGACTAGGGTTAAGTGGAATGGTTAGGGTTAAGCATGAGACAAAATGGTCACTTAGTCAAAGCTTCATGAAGCTTCATAATACATACAAAGAAAGCCACCATTTTCTCATAATGCTAATTATATTCTAAAAAGAATAAAGAATAAATAAATAGATAATTAAATGAAAACCCTAACCATTACATAACCATGGTTTAATCTTTACACAAACTCAAGTAAGCATGTATCATCAAACATGATACAATTAAGTGCACAAAAGTATATCACATATACAACTTGTGAACTTCAAGTGAGAAAATCCATTTAAAGTGAACCAATACTAGTTAATGCAAAGTAATATATCAAATATATAATTATGCATTAAATCATTAAATCAACACTCGATTCAATGATCCCGTCATGTCGCACACAACCGACTAGTATACAATGTATCGGCTTATCGAATCAATCCTCGATTCGATAACTAGGTTATATCGCATACAACCATTCGATACATCCATCGCGAGAATGAAATACGGTATCACATACACGCATTATTCTCGGTCCCGCACATATCTCATATGCGCTCCTATTTCGTTTCGCTTGAGCCAAGAAACCTCTGTGTAGGACTCTAAAGACTCGTCAATACGCCGGCAGCAGGTGATGATCATATCAAACACCCACAAGCCGCAAGCGGTCTGCTAAATGTAACGGCCACCCGGGTATTGAGCGATCAGAAGATCGACGAGCAAGCCCGCTCACACTCCTGTGAATCCAACCAGTAACACTTACCGTACAGTCCGGTCTGATCGTCTGATATGTCGCATATCTTGCCTAGGGGTGGTAAAAGTCAGACCCCAATAGCTCGATAAGTCGTGTCGATATGAGGTCTATAACAGTTCGAGAAACTACTGGTAACACTTACCAGTAAATCTCAACAACCCTGGCCAGGGATTTCCGGTTATAGCCAATCGAACACAGCGCAACATCAACTCCCTATACCGGGAGAGACGAATCCCCTCCTATCGCTCATTGCCTCCATGTGATTCGGGACTGTACCCAAAAACCACCGTTTTGCATGCCCTCTTGGACGTGGTAAGATGGAAATCAAAGCACAGTGGGAACCACACAAGACTCTATGACGATCTCGGGTCAACAGACTACTCTGTACCAGTGTCACCAGAGAACTGCCATCTGACGTAAGGTATAATACCATCTGGGAGTTCTCGGCGAGTCCGTCCAGTGTATCCAGTCTCCACTGAGCACCCGTATATCATCTCTGATGTCAAACACCAATGGATATGGGATCATCCATCGCCCATCTGTATGGGTCGAGAAGGTATACGCTAGTCTACTCTGGTATATCGATGCCCCGTCTCGATACACCCACGACTAGGGACTTTGAAGGATGTACTTATAGACTATCTGTTCCCACTAGTATGATCTGCATCATAGTCCAGGTAGTCAAGTACACATCCTAAGGGCTTTACCAACATGTAACAGAGAGACAATCAGTGTACACGTTAAGGTAAAGAGCAACCAGATAGCATACTATCATGTCGAGCAAGAAAGTCCTCCCTATATATGTCCCAGCATCCACTACAATATACATCCTATGTACAGTAATGGCCTCTAGGGCATACATATAACTAACAATGCCGCTACTGAAACCCGACGTTTCCCTGGTCGTGTGGATAGCCTGTGCAATGAAACCTAGATGCCTACGGGTGCGGCAAGTTACCCGCCAAAACCTGAAGCGAGGTAGTCCCCACAGCATAGTGAATGGAACACCCGGCACTTCATGGAATCCGGTAAATTGAGCACCCCTCCTTGGGTCAACCTGTACCCCCTACGAGTGCGGCGAATAGTCTGCCAATTCTAGAGTAAGGTCCCTTTGCCTCTTAAAGCCATGAGATACGGACCCGTTGCCTTCCAGAACCCGGCTATCCGTGCACTCCTTGGCGGGGTAAACCTAGTACAGAAATAAAAATATGTACAACGGGTACATCGACCTCAACCTGGTCGTGCCCCAAAAGAATATTATACAACAGGCAGTGACGGCAGTCCACATGTTGGACGCTGATTGATCTCAAAAACTATTTCTATTACCGCAATCAAGAACGGCGTCGTTTGGTAGCTAGCCGGTGAGTACGGGTCGGTCCACAGGGATGTTGTAAATCTCCTTAAAGTTCTTACGAGCTAATTCCAAATGATGTTTGGTCTTATAATTAAACCTAAAAATTGAAGTTGTGTTATACTAGGATTAGAAATTTGCTAGGATTAGGTTTAGGGAAAATTTGGTAAACAAAGATCTACACCTCTTTCCAATGCCTTTAATTAAATATATCATATTAGTGTTATGGTAAATATTAATAAAGGGGATTAGGATGATTGGGAAGATGATTCTTCCTCTAGATCCTTATCCTTCCTTTCTTAATCTTTACCATAACCTCCATGGAAAACCTTAAAATCCGGGCCTTTAGACTACAGATCACCGTTACCTCGAGGGTAGATTGCCGTAGGGAGCGGAATAAGAAGGTATGCATGGAGTTCTAATGTTCATAAAAGATTGGCAAAGAAAAGAGATGAGAGATCTTCATCTCTCAAATCCTTCCCTATTCCTAACCCTAACAAGCGAGGAAACTACTCACTCATTAGGGAATTAAAATACATTTATCTAGGGCAGAGAATAAAAGATTAACTAGGGCAAGGAATTAAATTTATCTAAAGCAAGAATAGAAAATTAAGCTAAGGCAGAAAATAAAGAACTTACAACTTGATGCTCTCCAAAAGAACGCTGAAATTTATTAATGAAGGGAGGCATGAAAAGAATACAATGATTTGGGCTTCTATTTATAGGAGATAGAAACCCTAGGTTACAATTGATTCGCATGTCTACATTTACCAAAATATCCTTAGGAAGACCTAGTCAAAGTAGACTTCCAAGCTTTGGTAAAATTTTATATCTGGAAATTTTGGAACTGATTTTGGGCTTCTTGGGCTTTTTATTTCTTTGGATCTTTATTCAATTTGGCTTTTCTATTTCTTCCAGATCTCCAGTGAATAATTGCGGTGGACTTTTAACCGTTCACTTTGTAATCTTGGACCTTGCATTGCCTTGTACTTTGTGAATTTTATTTTTGATGTAGGCTTGATCAAGAGTCTTCTGTTTGTTGGTCAAAGTCCACTTTTGCATCGTCTTTTCATCGTTTTCACTGTTTTCGCTCCAAGAACCTGTAACCTGTAATATGTAGCAGACATGCGTCAAAAGCACCTGTTTATTTTTAAAAAGAATAAGAATGGGGAATATAATAATACAATATTATGGTGTGAACAAATACCCCCAAACTTATCTTTTGCTCGTCCTCGAGCAAACTTATTTTTATTCACTAAAATCCTAACCACACTTTCGCAGGGAAACGCGATTGCACTGAGCACGTGCAACAAGCCGTTAAACCTCTAGGTGTCCCTAGTAGGAGGTGTGTTGTCTCCTGAGGGTTTTCAGCGGATACTACCTACAAAATCCTATCAATTTGGCTTTTCAACTTTTGTTCTCCAATTAGGTTTTCTAACAAGGAATTCTATTATCGTCGACTCGCAAATTATCCACCCATATTCTTCACACTTCCCTATCATCTAACTTAAGATTATATATGTTATGTAGACCTACTTAGCTTTCGGCATTTCTTAAGTTTTCCTTCTAGGGTTCCATCTCCACTTAGGAATTTCTATCAACTCTACTAAATATACAAGTTCTATTCTTCATCCTTTTCTCTCATCTAAACTCCAATTACATACCCCCACGTGTGTGTATAAATTACCCCTACACTCGGAAATTCAAATCAAGCAATCATGCCCTTGTCCGTTGTTCAAAGCACTTCTTAATAGGTGAATTTTTAATTGAATTTTGCTTACACATCTTTCATGCGACCGTTAATACTTCTTGAGGTACCAACAACCGATTACAAGATGTGTTTGCACTTTAAAGCGTAAATCCTAGTCTTGTAACACCCAAGACTTTAGCAGTGACTCCCAAACCAGTTGGTCTAAGACACTAGGTGATGAAGCACCCTCGCTAAATATTTTTCTATTTTTTACAGCCTTAAGTAATCACAAAAACCAGTGTTAATTTTTTTCTTTTCTTTATTCACTCTTTTTTTTTTCTTTTATTTTGTTCGTACTAAGGACTTTAGACAAGAGCATTTCAAGGTCTCTTCTACTATTCCAAGTTTCAAGGTGCGTGATTGTGCAAATTGTAGGGTATACATTTTCAGAATCTAGACTTAAGCTAGGAACTATTTTTCAAACTTATACTCTAATAAGAACATCAATACTCTTCCCGTGTTTCGACTTATCCCAAGAAGTGAACCCAAAATTTGCTTATTTCTAAATAAACTACAAGGTATATACTTTCTACCGTTAAACTTTAAGGAATGTTATTTTTAAGGTTTTTAATTTACTAAGTCTAAGATCTAGTTGTTCCTAACCAGTTAACCTATTTATCAAACCCAAGTCAATTAGGCCAAAATTGAATACATTAATTTTTATAATTTTTGAAATTTTTCAAATTTTTATGGGTTTTCAAATAAGTATGCAAATGCATAAATATGTACAAATGAATGCGAAGGATGAAGACGTACCGAGCATACCCCCAAACTTGAACTTGACAGTGTCCTCACTGTCATGCTAAACCAAGAGGGTCAAAATACCGGCACTCCCCTGTTTATTTATTTATAATTTTTTTATATTTTTAATGTTTTGAAATTTTTTTTTTAATTTTTTATAGAAAAAGAAAAAAAATATATATATACATATATACAACGAGGTCCCCCCAAACTTAAGCTTGGCCTTACACAAGACAAAGATGAGCACCAACCATTCAAAAATCTTATCGTGGTAATGGTATAGTTGGTGCAAGAATGGGGTGTGGAGGAAAGAAATGAGAAACACGCGAGACCGTGTAGAAAGAAGAATGGTAGAATATTCCCGCCTGTCACGCGGGTGACCCAGGTTCGATCCCCGGCAACGGCGCCATTTGATTGATCTCAAAAACTATTTCTATTACCGCAATCAAGAACGGCGTCGCTTGGTAGCTAGCCGGTGAGTACGGGTCGGTCCACAGGGATGTTGTAAATCTCCTTAAAGTTCTTACGAGCTAATTCCAAATGATGTTTGGTCTTATAATTAAACCTAAAAATTGAAGTTGTGTTATACTAGGATTAGAAACTTGCTAGGATTAGGTTTAGGGAAAATTTGGTAAACAAAGATCTACACCTCTTTCCAATGCCTTTAATTAAATATATCATATTAGTGTTATGGTAAATATTAATAAAGGGGATTAGGATGATTGGGAAGATGATTCTTCCTCTAGATCCTTGTCCTTCCTTTCTTAATCTTTACCCGAACCTCCATGAAAAACCTTAAAATCCGGGCCTTTAGACTACAGATCACCGTTACCTCGAGGGTAGAGTGCCGTAGGGAGCGGAATAAGAAGGTATGCATGGAGTTCTAATGTTCATAAAAGATTGGCAAAGAAAAAAGATGAGAGATCTTCATCTCTCAAATCCTTCCCTATTCCTAACCCTAACAAGCGAGGAAACTACTCACTCATTAGGGAATTAAAATACATTTATCTAGGGCAGAGAATAAAAGATTAATTAGGGTAAGGAATTAAATTTATCTAGAGCAAGAATAGAAAATTAAGCTAAGGCAGAAAATAAAAAACTTACAACTTGATGCTCTCCAAAAGAATGCTGAAATTTATTAATGAAGGGAGGCATGAAAAGAATACAATGATTTGGGCTTCTATTTATAGGAGATAGAAACCCTAGGTTACAATTGATTCGCATGTCTAAATTTACCAAAATATCCTTAGGAAGACCTTGTCAAAGTAGACTTCCAAGCTTTGGTAAAATTTTATGTCTGGAAATTTTGGAACTGATTCTGGGCTTCTTGGGCTTTTTATTTCTTTAGATCTTTATTCAATTTGGCTTTTCTATTTCTTCCAGATCTCCAGTGAATAATTGCGGTGGACTTTTAACCGTTCACTTTGTAATCTTGGACCTTGCATTGCCTTGTACTTTGTGAATTTTATTTTTGATGTAGGCTTGATCAAGAGTCTTCTGTTTGTTGGTCAAAGTCCACTTTTGCATCGTCTTTTCATCGTTTTCACTGTTTTCTCTCCAAGAACCTGTAACCTGTAATATGTACCAGACATGCGTCAAAAGCACCTGTTTATTTATAAAAAGAATAAGAATGGGGAATATAATAATACAATATTATGGTGTGAACAGACGCTCGCCCCGCAATATCAAATGTACAAATAAATCCAAACTGCACTATCATTGCACCCTGCTATCCACCACGACATATCCGCAACATCACAGCACAACACAGAATACCAACGCGAATGTCACGTTCGCAAACCCGTCTAAAAGAAGTATAGCAATCAGACGCGGTTTACCGATCAAATGACCTTCCCGGTCGGAGATATAATGTAAATACTGCATACTAACAAATTTAAAATTTCGATCGACTAAATTTCCTGAAGTGGGCCCCACGTACTTCTGCTGTACAGTAACAAAATCTGGGCCCAAATGAACAGTACTAAAAACTACAATTTCCCAAGAAAAGCCCACTGGAGAATTTTGATGCACTGTTCCCACAGTACTGCCGCGGTTCCGCGGTCAAACCCTAGGTTTGACCACGGATCCACGGCGGTCACGTGGGATCACGCGCTCAAAATTTTCCCGTTTGCTTAGAAAACCCTGCTTTGCTTTCTGTGATATGTAAAATTATTTTTAGGCCCATTTAAAAATCGACAGAAACTCAGGTGCTGAAAAATGTGATTTTCGAAATTCGGTTCGATCGATATTTTAAACGTGTTAGCGCAAATTAGTATAGCTTAATGGTGAGGCTCTGATACCACTGTAAGTCCACGGTAGCGTCCCTACCGTCTAACAGACGCCAAATGCGGAACAAAAACTTTTTAGAAACTGGCGCTATCGTGTACCGTAACCCGGATCTGCCATTAAAGCTAAACTAACAAATTACAAATAGGGTAGAAAAGTTATACCGAATGATCCAAGTCCTTCGGTCTTCAACCATCATCCCACGCTTTGTTGCAGCTGCTCCGATCTCTTGAATCTCCAGTCTTCTCGTCCAGGTGGCACCACGTCGACGGATCTTTAAACGGGCTCCCGCCTCTGAACCGAGGCAACTCGGTCATCAAGTTTGCTAAAAGAGATGACCAAGATGTTGTAGAGAATGAGCAGAACACTTTGTCTCATTACGTCCAAGGCTATGGACGAATGGTTAATGAAGTTGCCTTTTGGATCGGGTGGAAATATGAAATGAGTATGCTTAATTTCCATGAACCAAATAACTATATCTTTTTTCTAGCAACCATTACCCTTCACAAATGAATGGCCGGCCAATTTGTAGAGCGGGGGAGGTGAGTGTAGGAGAGGGGAGGGTTACCATAACAATAATGAAGAGGATGAGTCATTATACACCTTGTATGAACACATTAAATGTTAACCAATGAACTTAAACCTAGTCACAAAAGCATTTAATGCAATAATCAATGCACTAATGACTCACCAAGATGCATGAACCTAGTCACCACCTTATAGAAGCTTCTACACTCATCCAAAGAAAAGATAAATTCGCATTTAACCGAATGTTAAATACGGCAGATAGAAAACTGGAAACTGGCAACTTCCAAAAGCGATCCCGAAACGAATTTCAGGATAACCCCGTATCAGTATAAACATACCCGCATTGGTATTATGACCGAATACAAATGAAACTGAGACAAAGATATTATATCTACACAGTATAATACTCGGATCCGGCTTAAACCAAAGCCGACCAGTATTATCTGCCCGGAAAAATGACACGTGCGAAAACGCACGTGCATTTTCGAACCCTGCCATAAAACCATACGGCCTCTACAACGTTTCGCCCGAACTTGGGAAAGTGTCTGTGGGGGACTCTAATGACTCATCAACACACTGGCACTGGGTATAACCACCAGCACGTCAGAGGTACAAGCTGTATGTAACGGTTTGCCTATGTATTGATTGGAAGGGAAGCTGACGAGCGAACTCAACTATGAACCCTACTGAGTCTAGCAGTGACAATGTATATACAGTCCGTTCCGTTCGTCTAAAGAGTATCGCATATTGAGTCTAGGGGGGTGGATAAAGTCAGACCCCTAATAACGCGATAATTCGTGTCGGTATGAAGCCCATCACCACCTGAGAAACTCCTGATCCAAATCAGTAATTCTCCATTACCTTGGCCAAGGATTTCATGTGATGGCCACCCGTGCACTGTGCGACATCAACCCCCAATACCGGGAGAGACGAATCCCCGACGATCCGCTCACTGCCTCCATGTGGCTCGGGATTGTACCCAAAAAATACCTGTTTGCACAACTCCTTTGAGCGTGGTAGGGTAGGAATCAAAGCACAGTGGGAACTCACACGAGACAAATGACGATCACAGGTCGACAAACTAACCTGTACACATGTCACCAGGAAACTGCTATCTGACGATATGTATAATACCAACTAGCATGTTCCCGGCGAGTCCTGTCCGGTGTACTCATAACCTAATGAGCACTTGTATACATCTTAGGTGAACCAACTGACACCAGTGGCTTGTGAGACCGGCCACCGCCCCTCGTCGGGGTCTCGACTGTATACACTAGTCTACTCTGGAGTATCGATGCCTTGTCTCGAAACTCCTACGACTAGGGACACTTTTAAGGATGTGCTTACAGACCCCAGCTCCCACGTTTATGATCGCCATCATACTGCTGGTAGTCAAGCAAGAATACTATGGGCTCTATCATCATGCAATAGTGAACTAAAGCATGTATACGATGATAAAGACAAACCAAATAGCAAACTATCATCTCGAGCAAGACTGTCATGTCGGTATAGGTCCTGCCTCAATTATTGCAATCACGTACCTGCGGTCTAATAATTGACTTTGAGGGCACTATCTCCAACAATGAGGCTTATCAGGAATGGCGCGCGGGACCACCACCGTTGCAGCTTCTCTCAAGGAAGGACGAACGATAGTTCGTCACTTCAAGGGAACGGCTGGATTACTAGCTGGGACAGTACCCTTGCGATTAAGCAATAATCACTTTTCTTCCCTAATAGCAGCACCCATCACGTGCTTGTACCACGCCATGTATACGTTCAAGACTTTCGGAACGCAGCTCGGCTCACTGATAAAAAAGCTGGACCCAGTGTTAAGCCGCATGAAATGGTGCAGCGCGCTATGGATACCCTCCTCTGTAGAAACCGGCTCAGCTAAAAAAGCCTCGAGCGTGACACCCTGATTGTAGCTTGATTGTTGGGCGAAACGGTGCGGGTTGTATCTCATGAACAGCGCCGAATCGTTCTGCCTAAACACTAAAAAGCCCAGCCTGATCGAATATAAATGAAGAATCTTCCGAGCTTTCAAGGTAGAAGCCCCGTCTTTGAAGGTATCGCGCAGCGGCTGCACCATTTTTGTGGATTCTTTGCCTATGGTTAAGAACTTATCGATGAAGGTCATGCCATCCCCGACCGTACACGGGCAAAGAACCAAGCCCCGAGCCTCTCGCTGAGTCGGTTCCAAAGCTGAAGCGTCAACTAACAGCATAACCCGAGGAAAGTTATAACTGTCGTAGAAACGGGGTCGCTTGTGTACTCCAAAAGAGCCGAGCATATGAAGTTGGATCCACGACGTAAAATAATGCAGCGGGAGGTTTACGGGCAGCACCCCGGCTGAGCGGTGTCTGCCACCAAGCTAAGGCCATGATACAGGTGAGCCAGCCCAGCGACCCTGACGGCCATGCGCATCCTAATAACCATCCGGTGAGCCGGATAGAACACGGATGACCTCATATAGTGATGGTGCATAAGGAGCACAAACCAGCTTAACCATAAGCCGAGAAACCCTAGGAAGAACGTCTCTTCATCAACATCTGAAGCAGCAAGCTCTGCGAAAGGAACGACCGGGGTATCCGGGAGGAAGAAATTCTTTTGATCTGCTTCTGCCGTCTGCTGGTTATCCAAACCAAAACCAAACGGGTCGTCGAGTTTGGCGAATCTCGCAGCTTGTTTTGACAAAACTTCCGAGTGAAGAAAGCGGGCGATGAAATCTGCGAAGCTGACCCCCTGCCTTCCGGATTCGAGAAACAGACCCTCATAAATATTCAACACCTTAATCAGACTTGAGGATTGATGTTTAATGGAATTCTCCGAGGTAAGGCACATCACCACTGATTTGGTGGCAAAGATGTACTCATCAGGAGGAAGTAGCTCCTCGTAATGTTCTCCCCTGACGGGTAACCCGAGGATCTCCATGAACTCCTCCAAAGAGATTGAAACTTTCCGATCTGATAGAAAGAAGGTGTGAGTCAAAATATTCCATTGTTCTAAGAAAGCTTTGACCCACCATACTGGGGGCGTAGAATACAGGAAAAGAGATGCGTAAACTATGGGGTACAACCCAAGCTTTAGCAGCAGTGCTTTCTTGGCCGACAAGATGTATCGAGCCCACTGCAAATACCCAGCTGGATGGAGATGAGTCAAGCCTATCATGTACGGCTGTCCCCAAGGGCATGACTCGCCTTGACATATACGTCGCCCCAGAATATCCAAAGCCATTAGCGGTTGTATGGGTATCGAGGTCATAGAGGGCTGAAGGCAACCCTCCGAAGTCCAGTTGACCTCCTCTACGGCATAGTTCAATGGAGGTGAGTTGGCGTAGTAGATCGCCGAAATGGGCTCCGAAGGCACCGCACAAGAGAAACCGCGTCGACCCTGGATGATTTGATTGTTCCACGACCCCCATAAATGAAGAAACGTTTGCTCCGGGTCATGATCTTTGATCAGTGCAAAAACTTCCCGGTCTATGAGCGCGTCAGCAAATGCGCTCTCCGGACGAACGAAGGGGAAAGAAGTGTCGAAAGACATAGTACCTGCGCGAAAAGGAACAAGGGTTAGCTATTAATGTTACAGTCCAAATTCTAACACTAGGTACTTAAAATTTATACCACACTGCAATGCAGTGGAAAGGGACCAAAGGGGACCTACTAAATCAAGGTGACGGCTCATCATTGATGAGACGGTCACTCATTAAAGAGAAAATCCTAAAAAGATTCTCATTTAATGAAAGGACCCTCGGGCCAAGGAGTTAAACTCCCTCGAGAGCAGCGCTCTACAACATAAATGACATCTTTCAAAATTAATGATGAAGGGAATAAAAATTCCCCCAAAAATTCTAAAGAGCTATGCTCTATGAAAAAGATGAAATCATCTATCAAAACCCTAAAAAAGCAAAGCTTTTACTGAGTTAAAAACTCCGAGATCTTTAAGATCTGCAAAACGAACTCTAAGAGTTCTTCATTAATGGGTTAAGAAACCCTAAAAAGGATCTCTTTAGATCTATGATCTAAGAAAGAGCAAAGCTCTGTTATGAAACCCCAAAAAAAATTCTTTAAATCTATGATCTAGAAAGAGTAGAGCTCTATTTTAACTAACGATTTGAAGATCTATGATCTAGTAAAAGCAAAGCTCTGTTTAATGGGGTTTAAACATGATTCTTACCTATTTGAACAAAGAAAGTTCCTAGGGCAGAAAGCTATGCTCTGAAGAGAGAATTCAATTCTTAGAAAAAATATGAAAGGGAGAAGATGAACAGAAGTCATCCTAAGGGTCAAAGTCCCTATTTATAGGCACTGGAAGTCGATCCAACTTCCAAGACGATCCAACTTCCAAGACAATCCAACGGTGGAAAGGTTGCCACCACTGCGCTCACATGGCTCACGTGTGAGCCACATGAGCGCAACGGTAGGGGAGCATTTGTTTCCCCAAATCAGAGAGCAAAGTTTTATTCAAAATTTGAAATTTGAACTGAGATGAGAGCGCTCGCGCCGAGAGCGCTCGCGCCGAGAGCGCCAGTGCTAAGAGTCAAAGACTCTGAGGCAGCGCTTCACATGCAAAGCATAAGAACGCTAGCGCCAAGAGCGCCAGCGCTAAAGACACTGAGGCAGTGCTTCACGTGCAAAGCACGAGAGCACTAGCGCTAAGAGCGCCAGCGCTAAGAGCGCCAGCACTAAGAGTCAAAAGACTCTGAGGTAGCGCCTCACGTGTGAAGCACGAGAGCGCCAGCGCTAGAACTAAATGTTCTCAACCCTTGGATCAAAGATCCAACGAAGATGATAAATTATCAAATTACCAGAATAAAATTCTATTGAGGAAATACTCCTCAAATCTTTCCAAATAAGAAAGATTGTGCTTTGTGAATCAGAGCACCGTTGGATCAAAGATCCTATTGTGATTAAAAATCACCAAGATACAGAATAAGTTCTGTATGGGAAAATATTTTCCCAATCTTGTTAAAAACAAGAAAAATGTCTTCTGTAAAACAGAGGCCCATGGATCAAAGATCCAATGATGGGAAACATCCCCAAATCAATCAGAGATCTCTCAATGAGAGATTTCCTTAACTGATTCAACAAATCAGCCTCCCCTATATAAAGGACCCAAGACTTCAAGTCTTGCACAAAAAGAAAAACCTCTATATAAGTTTCAAGTTCTCAAAAAAGAAAAAAAGGAGAGCAAGCTCTAAGAAGCAGAACCTTCTTCAAGGTAAATAAAAAGAAGAGAGATCATAACATCTCCCTCACATTTAAGAGTTTAACTCTCACATCATAAGAATTTGGTTGTTTTTCTAGATCACAGATCCATGAGACAAAGTCTCTCATAAAGAAAAACAAAAGAGATCATAGCATCTCCTCATAAAAGAAGAACTTAGTTTTTAGATCCATGAGACAAAGTCTCTCATAAACGAGAATTTAATTCTCAGAGCACCGAACTGATCAGAACTGCCAAAGAAGCGCCTTAGCGATCCAATTTATAAGAAGCGCTTTAGTGCACCAAATCTGGCGCTTAGCGCCCAGCGCTCCACGCGCTCCTCATATGGGCGCTATTTTAAAAGAAGCGCTTTAGCGCTCAAAGTCTGGCGCTCAGCGCCAAGCGCTCCACGCGCTCCTCATGTGGGCGCTATTTTCAAAAAAGCGCTTTAGCGCTTCAAGTCTAGCGCTCAGTGCCGAACGCTCCACGCGCTCCTCACGTGGGCGCTATTTTAAAAGAAGCGCTTTAGCGCTCCAAATCTGGCACTCAGCGCCAAACGCTCCACGCGCTCCTCATGTGGGCACTATTTTATAAGAAGCGCCTTAGTGCTCCAAAGTGTGGCGCTCAGCGCCAAGCGCTCCACATGCTCCTCACGTGGGCGCTAAGGAATTACAAAGCGCTCTGTAAATAAAGCCCCGGTGCTATAAAAATTGTTCAACGCTCAATAAAAGACAAAAAAGAAAAGGGTGTCAGAACCCAAATCAATACTCAGTATTGTTGAATAAAAAAAGGACTGAACCCAAACAAGTGTTCAACACTTTATTCAAAACTGGGTGGACTGGGCCCAAGTTGGCCATAAGTCTCTAATTCAGATCAACCGAGCCCATGTGCTCACAATCTCTTTAATCGGTCTTATTCCCAAACATGACTATAGATCTTCCAACCAACATTGGTTCAATGGTACATCTCTTCATATCTCTGACACATGTCGTTGTAATTCTTCAACGTCTTCAGAGAGATGGAGGGTCTCGATAACCAATAACTTTTGGTGCATCCCCAAACGAGTAAACCAAAACCTTACAGACTATGACGTCTTTAAACCATACATACTACGATGTCATTAAACCTCATGGACTATGATGTCCTTAAACCCAATGGACCGTAATGTCCTTAAATTAAAACGATAGAGTTCAAATACTCTTTCGTTGGATCCAAATGATCCCAAAATCTTATTAAGTAGATCTTAGTCTAAAATTAGAATAACGTATCCTTAACAAACATTTAAGTTAATCTTAATCTCAAATGAGATTAACGATCCTTAAAAAAACCCAAAACTAAATCTAAGAAAATACGGATTTGGACTAATCCACGCCCTACGGGCGACAAAATAAATTAGTCTCCGTATACAATCTATGGGAAACCAAAAATAAAACAAACACACTCGACACAAAGTGACCACCTGGAGAAGGAGAAACTGCTTACCCCTATGCGGTAGCGTAATTAACTGCAGGGGCTTGCGCCTGCAGGGAAGAGCGTCCCCACAATCAAAAACCCCTCGTACACGAAGGGGAATCTGACGAAGTCTACTACAACGGCCGTATCTGTCTAAAACTTTGATATACGGTGCCATAAATCAACTTGGCATCTTCGGAGAGGTGGACAGATAAAACCAAATAGCATCTGCCCCTAAATTCATGCAAGACGTTTGTCTTTCCGGTTTTCGGCGGTGAACATCTCTTTTTTAATGATGGTGAGAAAAACGTCAAAGTTCTTCTCTGTATCCTAAGTTTAAAATTAAGATCCCTTTATGAGAATTAAATTCTCTTTTTGTGGAGTACTTGTCTTATGGATCTTAGATCCAGAGAAAGACTAAGTTCTTTGAAGGGTTAAACCCTGTTTTTATATGCATGATAGGTAAAAGGAGATATATTTCTCCCTTATTTTTACCTAGGGTTTGAGAGATTGAAGATAATTTTTCTTCGAAGAGAATTAAATTCTCTGTTGCAGAAGCTTATGGCAGGTCTCTTTTCTATGAGATTTTATCTCTTGGGTGTTTTATATAGGAGAAGAGAAAAATCAATTTATTTGAGAAAATCTCTCATTGAGAGATCTTGATTGATTTTATAATCAACCGGAGATATTTAAATCACTGTTGGATTTTTTATCCAACGGCTCTCTATTTAACAGAGAATATATTTCTTGTTTGTATAACAAGATTAGGAAAATATTTTCCTAGCATAAAATTTAATTCTATCATAGTGATTGTTTTAATCACCGTTGGATCTTAGAACTAAGAACTCTCTGTTTAACAGAGAAAATCTTTCTATGATAGAAAGATAAGGGAAAATATTTCCTACATAGAATTTAATTCTATCAGATGCTTTAATTGGTGATATTATGCTTTAATTGGTGATATTTTATCACCATTGAATTTTAAATCCAAAGATCCTCTGTCAGAGAAATATCTTCCCATATTAGAAAGATCAGCGGAAATATTTCCCAAATAGAATTTAATTCTATCAGAACCTAGCGCTTCAAATTAGGGCGCTCACCTGCTATCACATGAGTGCTCCTATATACATATATAACAGCGGTGCTCACGTGCTTAGCACATGAGCGCTGCCACAAGAATGTGGTAAGGGAACTCACGTGTTTAACACGTGGGTGCTGCTATAGGATTTAATCCTAATTGCAGCAGGTGGTCGCGTGTTTTACACGTGAGTGCTCGCGTGTTTTACACGTGAGAGGGCTACCCTTTATTTTTTTATAAGGGAACAAATGTAAGCTTTGAGCTAAAATTTTTGGAGGGAACACATACATCTGTATATTGAGCTTCAGACGTCTGCGACTCCACTGCTTTCATCAAAATTATCTTTCAGACGTCTGAATCTTGAGCTTCAAACGTTTGCCACTTCTCTGTCACAATGAGACGTCTTCTTCAGATGTATGAGCTTTGAGCTTGAGACGTCTGATGCTCTTTTTTTGCCTGATTTACCTGAGTTTGCACCATGTTTAGTTGTTTGAGTTTATATCAATATTGATGGGGTTTCCCTTTTATATTTGTGATTATTATTGGTTATAGAATCGGATACGGAAGATCCCAAGGCGATGAGGAGAGGCGCAGCAGTCGTGAGACTCAACTAGCTAGTGCTACAGTTGGTGAGTATATATTTGTATCTATGAGTGGGAAATTGGGTGGATGGCATATAATACCCCCGTGAAACATGAAAGGTTATGCTAGTGCCCTAGCCATTTCCCGTGGCCATTTTCGGAACAAAATTTTTGATAACGAACAAAACTAGGCACTATAATAACCCTAAACCGGATCTTTACCATAAACCTAACTAGCTACTAAAGATTTATATCTACGATGATAAAAAGTTATACCATAAGAATCAAGTCCTTCGAGTCTTCAATCTTCTCCTCTAGCTCCTCAAAGGAAGTATGTATCGTGCTTGAGCTTCGGCCACCTTGTGTCAAAGATGATCCACCCGAGAGTTCCGACTTTGAGCTCCTACCTCCAAACAAGGTAACTAGGTTACTTAACTTGCCAAACCAAGTGGCCTAGATGATGTAGAGATTGATGATGTATTGATTTGTCTCAAGAACCCTAGGTTTCTCAAATCATGAGACTATTAGGGTTTGAGTTAGCTAGAAGAAGAGAGAGCTTGAGGAAATTGAGAGTGAAGAATGAACTTGAAAAGAGATAGCTGCCTCTTAATAATATATGAAGCATATCTAATAATTGAGGAGATATAATATCTCACCCAAAATATCTAATGAGTTTCTACAAAATATCTAGTGAGTGAGTCACCAAGTAGCAATACTAGATTCAATGTAAAACTCCACCTCATTTCCTCCACCTAATAATGTTTAATCAATAAAGGAAAAACCCTAATTAGGTATCCTCTTCTAGAAGCAATCCCGCGGAATTACGAGAATTCCCCTCAACCGCATATACATACCCGTATCCGTATTCCGAAGAATACAAATACAATGAGACGAAAATAAATCCATCAATATAATACTAGGATTCGGCTTAAACCAAAGCCCACTAGTATTATCTGCCCAAACATCACAAGTGCACAAGTACATGTATGTGATCGAAGCCCTGCCATAAAACCATACGGCCTCTACATCGTTTCGCCCGAAGCAGGGAAACCCTCCATGTGGGACTCTAAAGACTCGACAGTACACTGGCAGTGGGTTAAACCACAAGCACGTCAGCGGCACTAGCTGTATGTAACGGCTACCCAGGTACCTGTCCGAAAGAAAGGCCGACGAGCAAACTCGTCTGAACTCCTACTGAGCCTATCCGTGAAAATATCCATACAGTCCGTTCTCTTCGTCACAGAGTATCGCATACCGGGTCTACATGGTGGTAAACATTTTAAGTCGATGTGCAACACCCAACGAGTTGTGGGGAGGCGGAAATATGAAAAACGATCTTGTTTATTAAGCGAACATCGACTAACCGAAGATCTTTGCTAAACGATAATTAACAAAAAGCATAGAGTTCTAAGCTACTATGTTAAAAGATTATACCAAACGATTCTAGTCCTTCTTCTTTACGATCTCTATGGCCTCCTTGGATCTCCACGTCCTCCTCGGCTTCCTTTCCGTGATAGACGATCCACCCGAGAACCCTAATCCAAGCTATAACCTCTAAACTTGAGGTTACTTAGTTTCTCTAGTTACTAATAAAGGAACTAAGATGATGTAGAGATTGGTTATGGAGTATTTAGTCTTTCCTAATCCTTGTTCTCAACTCATGAGTGGTACGATTAGGGTTTGGTGAAGGAGAGAGAGCTTGAGGAGAGAGAAGGTGGAGATGATAATGATATGAGAAAAGCTTCTCACTTGAATATATAAAACATAATGAAATATTAAATAATATCAATTAAATGATTATTCACCATGCTTCATTTATTCAAGAAGAGTGATTCATCATGTGAGTCATTAGATCATTAATGATGCATTAATGATGCATTTAATGATATGATGATTCATATGAATGAGTCACTAAAGCAATTAATGAAAATGCCACCTTAACCCCTCATGTCACATCCTTCTAGAAGCTTCTCGGAAATTACGAGAACGCCCCTCGCATCCGTGAAAACACGGAAAAACTTTAGACTGTATAAATCTAATAACCCGATACTAGAATCTAGCTTAAACCAAAACCTGCTAGTAAAAACTTTCCGAATGTCGTACGTGCGTTTAAACACGTATGCGTCCGAACCTTTGTCGTAAAACCATACGACCTCTATATCTTTTCGCCTGGGTTTCGGAAATCTCTGTGTGGGACTCTAAAGACTCGACTACTACGCTAGCAGTGGGTTTAACCACAGACCGCAAGCGGCACTAGCTGTACGTAACGGTCCCCAGGTAGTTGTCGATAAGAAAGCCGATGAGGTAACCCATCCGAAATCCTACTGAGCCTGTCCGTGACAATATCCGCGCAGTCCGGTCTATTCGTCTAAGAGTATCGCATGTATGGTCTAGGGAGGTGGTGGACGTCAGACCCCTAATAACCGTACAAGTCGTGTCGGTATGGCTCAAGACCATCCGAGAATCTACTGATCAGTCCATCAGTAATTCTCAATCAGCCCTGGCCAGGGACTTATGGTAATGACCAACCGATCACCGTGCGATATCAACTCCCTATACCGGGAGAGACGAATCCCTAACAGTCACTCACTGCCTCCACATGGCTCGGGACTGTGCCCAACTAAAACCTGTTTGCACGACTCCTTTGAGCCGTGGTAGGGTAATAATCAAAGCACAGTGGGAACTCACACGAGACAAATGATGACTTTAAGTCAACGGACTATCTGCACACATGTCACCTGAGAACTGCTATCCGACGTTAGGTATAATACCATCCAGTCAGTTCTCGGCGAGTCCTGTCCGGTGTACTCATATCCAGTGAGCATCTGTATACAATCTTAGGTGCACTCCACCAATGGCTGCGGGACCAATCCATCGCCCCTCCTCAGGGTCTAGATATGTATACACTAGTCTACTCCGGAGTATCAATTCCCAGTCTCGATACTCCTACGACCAGGGACATCTAAGGGTGTGCCTATTGACTATCCAGCTCCCACTAGTATGACTGCCATCACAGCGCCGGTAGTCAGACAAACACCCTATGGGCTTTATCAACATATATATATATATATAAACACCAAGTAAAATATATCATACGTTAAGATAAAGACAAACCAAATAGCGTACTATCATATCAAGCAAGACTTTCATGTACATACATATCCCAAGCATCCTATACAATGTAGGCCTCTAGGGCATATATATCCAACAATCTCTCACTTGCACTAAGGCTATAAATCAAGTAGGTGCCTAGAAAGGTGACAGCGGGGTTACGCCCCCAGAGAAAAGAGGTTATTTAATTAAGGAACTTCGCGAAAGCGTTGGAAAACCTCCCTCGAAGTATCGACAGCTTTGATACCACTGTATGGAGATTGTTGGATTTAATTAAGGAACTTCGCTAAAGCTTTGATACCACTGTATGGAGATTGTCACATCAGGCTCAGTGGGAGTTCGGATGATTTTCCTCATCGGCCTTCTTATCAACATCTATCTGGGGACCGTTACGTACAGCTAGTGCCGCTTGCGGTCCGTGGTTAAACCCACTGCCAGCATAGTGTCGAGTCTTTAGAGTCCCACACAGAGAGTTTATCTACTCCAGGCGAAACGATATAGAGGTCGTATGGTTTTACGACAAGGGTTCGGACGCGTACGTGTGTTTACGCACGTACGACTTTTCGGACGGTTTTTACTAGCCGGCTTTGGTTTAAGCCAGATTCTAGTATCGGGTTATTGGATTTATACAGTCTAAAGTTTTTCCGTGTTTTCACAGATTGGAGGGGCATTCTCATAATTTGTGGGGAAGCTTCTAGAAGAGTGGTGACTAAGGGGTTAAGGTGGCATTGCATTAAATGAGATTAGTGACTCATTTGTGTGATTCATCCATGTCATTAATGCATCATAAATTCTTAATGACTCATGGTGATGAATCACTCATAGATATTTATGAATTATGGTAATTAATTCAACCAGAGAAAAGAGGTTATTTATATCCAATAATCTCCCACTTGCACTAAGGCCTATAATTGGTGCAATGAGTACCCACTGTCTCTACCAGATCCAGTTGCTGGCGTACCGCATGCCCAACATCTCAAATAGCCTCTCGAACTGCACTTGAGGGATGGCCTTGGTGAATGGATCTGCCGTGTTGTCTTTTGTGTTCACTCTCCGTATCTCGATCTCCCGATGATCCACGATCTCCCTGATCAGGTGAAACCGCCTTAAGATATGCCTAGATTTCTGATGGGACCTTGGTTCCTTCGCTAAAGCTACAGCGCCATTGTTATCGCAATACAAAGGTATTGGATTGGTAATGGACGGAACCACCTGAAGTTCAGAAATGAACTTCCTCATCCAGACAGCCTCTTTTGCGGCTTCACTAGCAGCTATATACTCAGCCTCCATAATTGAGTCTGCGACGGTATCCTGTTTGGAACTCTTCCAACATACCGCCCCTCCATTGAGGGTAAACACAAAACCCGAAATGGATTTAGAATCATCTTTGTCACTTTGGAAGCCGGAGTCGGTAAAAGCCTCTACCTGGAGGTCCCCATTACCGTAAATCAAGAACATCTCCTTAGTCCTTCTCAGGTACTTGAGAATGTTCTTTACCGCTATCTAATGTTTCTCACCTGGGTCAGACTAATACCTGCTTACCATACTAAGTGCGTAAGCTACATCCGGTCTGGTACATAACATCGCATACATTATTGATCCTACCACCGAAGCGTAGGGTATAATGCTCATGCGAGCCCTCTCTTCATCAGTCTTTGGAGACATCTCTTTAGAGAGGGTGATTCCATGACAAGCGGGCATATTGCTGCACTTGGAATCTTCCATACTAAATCTCTTTAGTATAGTGTCTATATACCTGGACTGTGAAAGTCCCAACATTTTATTAGATCTATCACGATAGATCTTAATGCCCAGAATGTATGATGCATCTCCCAAGTCTTTCATAGAGAATTTCTGTGACAAGAAGAGCTTTACTGATTGTAGCATAGGGATATCATTCCCTATCAGTAGTATGTCGTCGATGTATAAAACAAGGAAGACTACTGCTCTTTCTACAATCTTCCTATGAATACATGGTTCATCTACATTTTTGATAAAGTCAAATTCTTTGACTGTCTCATCAAAGCAGATGTTCTAACTCCGCGATACTTGCTTTAATCCATAAATGGATTTAAGCAACTTGCAGACTCTTCCGCTGCTCCCACTGTCTAAGAAACCTTCTGGTTGATTCATGTAAACACTCTCTTCTAAATGTCCATTTAGAAAAGCTGTTTTTACGTCCATCTACCAGATTTCATAGTCATGGAAGGCAGCAATCGCAAGCAGGATCCGAATGGATTTAAGCATAGCTACAGGTGAAAAGGTTTCATTATAGTCCAATCCTGGTCTTTGACGAAAACCTTTTGCTACGAGTCTAGCTTTGTAGGTTTCCACTTGTCTAATGCACCAATCTTCTTTTTGAAGATCCATTTGCATCCAACTGGTTTTACTCCAGGAGGAGCAACTTCTAAAGTCCATACTTTATTGGTGTACATGGATTCCATTTCGGATCTCATAGCATCCAGCCATTTTACCGAGTCACTACTCGTAATAGCCTGCTGAAAACTAGTAGGCTCATCATCATCGATGATGCAATCCTCTCGATCCCCATCTAGAAGAAAACCATAGTATCTTTCAGGAGGATGAGAAAGCCTGTTAGATCTGCGGAGTGGCGTTGGTTCTTCATGTTCTATTGAAATCTGAGATTCTACTAAGTCCTCGGTAGCAGTTTGAGGTTCTGGAATTTCTTCCAACTCTACCGCGCTCCCACTAATTTCTTTTGCAATAAATTCGCTTTCTAAGAACACAATGTGACGAGCGACAAACACCTTTTGTTCTTCAGTGTGGTAGACCATATACCCCCTTGAATGCTTGGGGTATCCTACAAACTTGCATAAAACCGATCGTGTCTCGAGCTTGTCCGGTTTATGCTTTTTAACATATACCGGACATCCCCATATCTTGATATACTTGAGATATGGTCTCTTTCCGCTCCACATTTCATATGGAGTGGTAGGCACAGACTTAGTCGGAACTCTATTTAATAGGTATGCTGCTGATTCTAGAGCAAATCCCCAGAAGGAAAGTGGCAACTCAGCACTACTCATCATTGAACGCACCATGTCTAATAGAGTGCGATTCCTCCTTTCTGATACACCATTATGTTGAGGTGTATAAGGCGGAGTAAGCTGAGAGAGAATTCCATTCTCTTTTAAGCATTCAAGGAAACTGGTACTTAAATATTCTCCACCTTGATCAGATCGAAGTGTCTTGATGCTTTTACCAGTTTGTTTCTCTACTTCATTTTTATACTCCTTAAACTTCTCAGAAGCCTCGGATTTATGCTTCATTAAGAACACATGTCCATACCTAGAGAATTCATCAGTAAAAGTGATGAAGTAGGAGTGACCACTTCGTGCATGCGTAGACATCGGACCACATACATCACTGTGCACAAGTCCCAAGAGTTCAGTGGCTCTTTCTCTGTGTCCGGTGAACGGAGATTTGGTCATTTTTCCTTTGATACATGATTGACAAGTTGCATATGATGAATATTCAAACGGATCTAGATATCCATCTTTATGTAACTTAGTCAGCCTTATTTCATTTATATGACCAAGTCTACAATGCCATAGGAAGGCTTGATTCGAATCTGGAGCCTTTCTTTACGCGTGTTTTGAATATTGAAAATTTGAGGTTGATTAAGTATGTATATGCCGTTTTCCAGTGTGCCATACCCAATCAGTTTTTGATTTAGATGAATGTTCATAACATTTCTTTGAAGCACAAAATTATATCCTTCATTCGATAATAAAGATACTGATATTGAAAGGTTCCTAGGCACCCTATAGTGGTCTCACAAGGCATCAACCATGCCATTTTACAAAAATTATGGTGCCGAGAAACCCTAATACGGATCGTCGGCTAGAATCCTAGGCGAAAAACGAATCTAGTTAACATATTAACTAAAGGAGAGAGGCTACAACCTTTGTAGATCCGGTTCTCCACTTCCTTAGCTCCACGTAGGTGTCCTCTCGCTGTCCATCTTGAATCCTAGACTCAATCGTCGGCTTCATCGGGAAAACGAGCAGGCAATGTCGTCGGCTTCGTGCCGAAGATGATCTACGTCGAGGTTGCACAAGTTCAAGCTCCAACTTCACCAAGTTGTGAAACTTGTGAAGAAAACACCCAAAACAACTTGGCAAGAGGTAGAGGGTGAAGAAATAGGAGGTGGGTTCACTTTGGAATTGGATTTCTCACTTTAGAACTCAAGATGCCATTGATGGCATCAAGCTTTTTCTCTTGAAGATGAAGAAGAAGAAGTAGATAGAATATCATAAGTTTTGTGTAAAAAGAATAATAAAATCAATACTTATCATCTTCTAACCTTGGTTAAGTGTAGAGAATAAACCATGGTCAAATGAGAATGGTTAGGGTTAAGGATGATGACAAAATGGTCACTTTAGTCAAAGCTTCATGAAGCTTCATCAAGCTTCATGAAAGAAACCATTTTGTTATCTTTTATTTATTTATCAAAAAGAATAGATAAATAAATAAGTAAATAAATAAAAACCCTAACTATTATCATAACCATGGTTTAAGTCTTAACACAAAACCAAAGAACATGCATCATCAAACATGATACAAAGATGTGCACAAAAGTATATCACATATACAACATGTACATCAAGTGAGAAAATCCATTTAAAGTGAACCAATACTAGTTAATGCAAAGTAATATATCAAATATATAATTTTACATTAAATCATTAAATCAACATTTGATTCAATGATCCGGTCATGTCGCACATAACCGACTAGTATCCAATGTATCGATTTATCGAATCAATGATTCGATAACTAGGTCATATCGAATATAACCAATCGAAACATATATCACGAGAATGAAATGCGGTATCATATACTCGCATCATTCTCGGTCCTGCACATATCTCATATGCTCTCCTATTTCGTTTCGCTTGAGCCAGGAAACCTCTGTGTAGGACTCTAAAGACTCGTCAATACGCCGGTAGCAGATGATGATCATATCAAGCACCCACAAGCCGCAAGCGGTCTGCTAAACGTAACGGCCATCCGGGTATTGAGCGATCAGAAGATCGACGAGCTAGCCCGCTCACACTCCTGTGAATCCAACCAGTAACACTTACCGTACAGTCCGGTCTGTTCGTCTGATATGTCGCATATCAAGTCTAGGGGTGGTATACGTCAGACCCCAATAACCGATAAGTCGTGCCGATGTGAGGCTCATAACGGGTCGAGAAACTACTGGTAACACTTACCAGCAAATCTCTGATCAGCCCTGGCCAGGGACTTCCCTGTTACGGCCAATCGAGCACAGCGCAACATCAACCCCCAATACCGGGAGAGACGAAACCCCTCCTATCGCTCATTGCCTCCATGTGACTCGGGACTGTACCCAAAGACCACCGTTTTGCACGCCCTTATGGACGTGGTAAGGTGGAGATCAAAGCACAGTGGGAATCACACAAGACTCTATGACGATCTCGGGTCTACAGACTAACCTGTACAAGTGTCACCTGAGAACTGCCATCTGACGTGAGGTATAATACCATCTGGGAGTTCTCGGCGAGTCCGTCCAGTGTACCCAGTCTCCACTGAGCACCCGTATACCATCTCTGATGTCAAACACCAATGGATATGGGATCATCCATCGCCCATCTCATGGGTCGAGAAGCGTATACGCTAGTCTACTCTGGTATATCGATGCCCCGTCTCGATACACCCACGACTAGGGACCTTGAAGGATGTACTTATGGACTACCACGTCCCCACTAGTATGATCTACATCATAGTCCAGGTAGTCAAGTACACATCCTAAGGGCTTTACCAACATGTAACTTATAAGACAGTTTAAAGAGACAAGTGTACATGTTAAGATAAAGAGTAACCAGATAGCATACTATCATATCGAGCAAGAAAGTCATCTCTATATATGTCCAAGCATCCAATATAATATACATCATCTGTACAATACTGGCCTCTAGGGCATACATACAACTAACAATCTCCCACTTGCACTAAGGCCAGCTGCTGTAGTATCGCATACCTAGCATCCCGAAGAGTCTCTCAAACTGTATCTGGGGAATGGCCTTCGTGAGTGGATCCGCCGTGTTGTTCTTCGTGTCAACCCTCCTGACCTCGATCTCCCGGCGATCAACTATCTCCCGGATCAGGTGATACCGCCTCAGAATATGCCTGGATCGCTGATGGGACCTGGGTTCCTTGGCCAAAGCCACCGCTCCATTGTTATCACAATACAAAGGTATTGGATGCTCAATGGATGGAACCACTCCAAGTTCAGTAATGAACTTCTTGATCCAGACAGCCTCTTTGGCAGCATCGTTGGCAGCGATGTATTCAGCCTCCATCGTCGAGTCTGCCACGGTTTCCTGCTTGGAACTCTTCCAGCTAACCGCCCCTCCGTAAAGGGTAAAGACAAAGCCCGACTGCGACTTAGAGTCGTCCTTATCACTCTGGAAGCTCGAATCGGTAAAGGACTCCACTTGGAGTTCTCCGTTACCATACACCAAGAACATATCTCTAGTCCTTCGCAAGTACTTGAGAATGTTCTTCACAGCTGTCCAGTGTAAGTCCACGTTGCGACCCCCGGAGCTTACGGGGAGGCGGAAACGGTATAAAAAACAAATTTTTATCGCAAGAGGCAACATGGACTAAACAAGGTCGGGATCGTGTCTAAACTAAACTAGCAAATACGCTAAAGGGAGTTAGCTACTCGGAAAGATGGTTATACCTAAACTTGAACTCCTTCTTCTTCAAAACTTGTAGAGGTTGATGGTTCTCTTCTTGTCGCCTTCTTCCGTCGAAGATGGATCCACCTCGAAGGTTCGACCTTTGGGCTCTTTCTCGAACTTGGAGTGAACTAGAATCTCCGGCTTGCTAATCCTTTGATCCTAGAGTGAGTAGAGAGTGACTAGGGGTTGCTTTTCTTTTTAAAGAGAAGGATTCTCAACACATGAGAAGGGTTCACTTTTGCTAGAGGAAGAAGAAGATGAAGTGAGGAGAGAGAAGCTAAATGAGATAATGAGCTATCTTTTTCTTTCTTGCAACCATAATGCCAAAAGAAAAAGAATTATCTAAATAATAATAATTCAAAATGAGAATAGTTGATGGTAGTTTTGGAATGACCACTATCATGCTTCATTAAATGAAATGTAAGCTTGAATCAAGGAGTATCTTTCAAAGCATGATGGTGGTCAACATTCAACCATGGTCAACAAGTCAACCATGGTCAACAAGTCAACAAAATCAACCATAACATAATTCTCATTTAATTACTATTATTAATAGATAATTTATAAATCCATTAGGGTTTGGAAAATGATGACTGTCAACTGTGCATACGCACCCGTTCCGAAACCCTAATGAAAAACCTCATCCTCCGCCTCACGCAACTGTGCATACACACCTGCATTCTCGTTCCGAGGAACAAGAATACCGAGATATAAAAGCAACCCCAAAACATATACCAGTATCTGGCTCAAACCAGAGCCTGCCAGTATAATCCGTCCGGACTCCAAAACGTGCACAAGTGCGCGGATGAGAACGAACCCTGTCGCAAAACCATGCGACCTCTACTCTGTCTTGCCCAGAGGCGAATACCCTCTGTGTGGGACTCTAAAGACTCGACACTATGCTGGCAGTGGGTTTAACCACAGACCGCAAGCGGCACTAGCTGTGCGTAACGGTCCCCAGGTAGATGCCGACAAGAAGGCTGACGAGGTGAAACCCCATCTGAACTCCTACTGAGTCTGAATGTGACATTCTCCGTACAGTCCGGTCTGTTCGTCTGATACATCGCATGTCGGGCCTAGGGGGCGGTAAAACGTCAGTCCCCCAATAGCGGTACAAGTCGTGTCGGAGTGAAGCCCAAAACACCCTGAGATAACACTGGAAACCTACCAGTATATCTCGCTTGCCCTGGCCAGGGACTACTCGTGTAATGGCTCTCCTAGACACAGCGCGATGTCAACCCCCAATACCGGGAGAGACGAATCCTGTCTAACCGTCACTGCCTCCAAGTGCTTCGGGACTGCACCCAACCACTACCTGTTTGCACGACTCCTTTGAGCCGTGGTAGGGTAGTGATCAAAGTGCAGTGGGAACACACTCGAGGCGAAGTGCCAGTATCAAGTCAGCGGACTAAGCTGTACTCATGTCACCTGGGAACTGATAACTGACGATAGGTATAATACCAACCTCTCAGTTCCCGACGAGTCCTGTCCAGTGTACCCGTAACCTAACGAGCACCCGTATACTATCTCCAGTACGACGTACTGATGGCTGTGGGACAGACCATCTCCCACACTGGGATGAGAAGCGCATACGCTAGTCTACTCCGGAGTATCGATGCCCTGTCTCGATAGTCCTGCGACTAGGGACCTGTATAAGGATGTGCTTATAGATTACCCAGCCTCCACTAGGGTGACTGCCATCACAACGCTGGTAATCAAGCAAAGATCCTAAGGGCTCCACTAATGCGTATCGGTGATATCGCAAAATAAACACATGTACACATTGAAGTAGAAACAAACCAAGTAGCATACTACTATATTGAGCAAGATTGTTTATATAAGGTGAATATCCCAAGCTTCCATTAAGTAATATACAAACTAGTATGATACAGTAATGGCCTCTAGGGCATATACACTAACAATCTCCCACTTGCACTAAGGCCATGTACTGGCGTATCGAAGACCTATCATCTCGATCAGCCGCTCGAACTGAGTCTGGGGTAGGGCCTTGGTGAATGGATCTGCAGTGTTTTCTTCTGAAGCAACCCTCCGAACCTCGATCTCCTTGCGATCCACGATCTCCCTGATCAGGTGATACCGCCTCAAGATGTGCCTGGATCTCTGATGGGACCTGGGTTCCTTCGCTAAAGCTATAGCCCCGTTGTTGTCGCAATACAGAGGTATTGGGTCAACAATGGACGGAACCACCTGAAGTTCTTTCAAGAACTTCCTTATCCAGACAGCTTCTTTTGCGGCATCAGATGCAGCGATGTATTCCGCTTCCATAGTCGAGTCTGCAACGGTTTCCTGTTTGGAACTCTTCCAACACACCGCCCCTCCATTGAGGGTAAAGACAAAACCCGACATGGACTTGGAATCATCCTTGTCACTCTGGAAGCTGGAGTCAGCAAAGGCCTCAATCTGGAGGTCTTTTCCGCCATACACCAAGAACATCTCCTTAGTCCTTCTCAGGTACTTGAGAATGTTCTTTACTGCTATCCAGTGTTTCTCCCCAGGGTTTGACTGATACCTGCTTACCACACTCAGTGCATAAGCTACATCCGGTCTGGTACACAACATCGCATATATTATAGAGCCTACCGCAGAAGCGTAGGGTATAATAGACATGCGATCCCTCTCCAAATCAGTCTTGGGAGACATCTCTTTAGAGAGGGTGATCCCGTGACAAGCCGGTAGGTTACCGCGCTTGGAATCTTCCATGCTGAATCTTTTCAGTACGATGTCGATGTACCTGGACTGTGAAAGTCCTAATATCCTCTTGGATCTATCACGATGGATCCGGATCCCCAGGATGTAAGAGGCATCACCCAGGTCTTTCATGGAGAACCTGTGTGACAAGAAACCCTTGACAGATTGTAGCATAGGAATGTCATTTCCTATTAAGAGAATGTCATCCACGTATAAAACAAGGAATACTACAGTTCTCGCTACAAATCTACTATAGATGCATGGTTCATCTGGATTTTTGATAAAGTCAAATTCCTTGACCGTCTCATCAAAACAGATGTTCCAACTCCGCGATGCCTGCTTTAGTCCATAGATGGACTTAAGCAACTTGCACACCTTTCCGCTGCTCCCACTCTGAATGAAACCCTCTGGCTGATCCATATAGACACACTCCTCTAAACTTCCATTTAGAAAAGCGGTTTTTACGTCCATCTGCCAAATCTCATAATCGTGGAAGGCAGCAATGGCAAGAAGGATCCGAATGGATTTCAGCATAGCCACTGGAGAAAAGGTTTCGTCATAGTCCAAGCCAGGTCTTTGACGGAAACCCTTTGCTACAAGTCTAGCTTTATAGGTCTCAACCTGTCCATCTACACCAATCTTCCTTTTGAAGATCCACTTGCATCCTACGGGTTTTACCCCGTCTCGAGCAATGTCCAACGTCCATACTTTGTTGGTGTACATGGACTCCATTTCGGTCCGCATTGCATCCAGCCATTTTACCGAGTCTACGCTCTGAACGGCCTGCTGGAAGCTAGTAGGCTCATCATAATCTATGATGCAATCCTCTCTATCCCCGTCTATGAGAAAACCGTAGTATCTCTCGGGCGGATGAGACTGCCTACTACTCCTGCGGAGCGGCATAGGAATGTCCTGTTCATTTGAACCCTCTGGTTCCATTAAGCTTTCAGTAATAGTTTGTGGTTCTGGAATTTCTTCCAGTTCTATTGCGCTCCCACTTACTTCCTTTTCTAAGAACTGATGTTCCAGAAAATGGGCATTACGAGAAACAAGGACTTTTTGTTCCTCTGCGTAATAGAAAAGATACCCCCTGGAGTTCTTTGGGTATCCCACAAACTTGCACAGTACTGAGCGTGCCTCGAGCTTGTCCGTATGCTGCTTTTTGACATAAGCTGGACATCCCCAAATCTTCAGGTACTGAAGATAGGGTTTCTTCCCACTCCATAACTCATATGGTGTGGTAGGCACAGTCTTAGTAGGAACTCGGTTCAATAGGTATGCAGCTGTTTCTAGCGCATACCCCCAGAATGATCGCGGTAACTCAGCGTTACTCATCATGGACCGTACCATATCCAATAGGGTCCGGTTCCGTCTCTCCGATACACCGTTATGTTGCGGGGTGTATGGAGGAGTAAGCTGAGAGAGAATCCCATTCTCTTTTAAATAATTCAGGAACTCGGCACTTAAGTATTCTCCACCTCGATCCGATCTTAGAATCTTGATACTTTTGCCGGTTTGTTTTTCTACTTCATTCTTAAATTCCTGGAATTTTTCAAAAGCTTCGGACTTATGTTTCATTAAGAAGACATAACCGTATCTTGAAAAATCATCCTTAAAAGTAATGAAGTAAGAATAACCGCTTCGCGCATGTGTAGACATTGGACCGCACACGTCGCTGTGTACGAGTCCCAAGAGCTCGCTCGCTCTTACTCCGTGTCCAGTGAACGGAGTCTTTGTCATCTTTCCTTTGAGACAGGATTGACAAGTGGCATATGATTGATATTCGAACGGATCCAAATATCCTTCTGTATGTAACTTAGTCAACCTTCTCTCATTGATGTGACCCAGTCTACAATGCCATAAGAAAGTCTGATTGATATCTGGAGACTTTCTTTTGTGTGTATTCTGGACATTGAAAATCTGTGGTTGGTTTAATACGTATATACCATTGCTCAATGTACCTGACCCAATCAGAACTTGATTAAGGTGAATGTTTACAACATTACTTACAAACGCAAATTCATAACCTTCTTTAGAAACCAAAGATACAGAAATGATATTACAAGTTGCGTTGGGTACAAAAAAGCAATTACGCAAAACCAAAACATGCCCATCTGACATTCCCAGGTGATAGTCCCCCACGGCTTTAGCATCCATGCTAGCTCCGTTCGCAACTCTGAGGGTCATGTCACCTGCCTTCAAAACCCTACGGTTTCTCAACGCCTGCAAAGAATTACAGATATGAGATCCTGATCCGGTATCCAATACCCAGGAAGTAGAGTTTATAGAAAGACAGTTTTCAATAACATACACACCTGAAGCTGAAGCCGTAACCTGCTTCAGTTCCTGTGTCCTGGCTTTCCAAGCCCTGCAATCTTTCTTCCAGTGTCCACTCTTGTGACAATAGAAGCATTCCTCTTTACCAACAAGCTTCCCCGCTATCTTTGTTGCCTTTTCCTTTCCCTTCGTACCCACTTTACTAACACCGCCTCTTGGTTTGGCGGGGGCTTTCTTCCTCTTTCCCTTGGCTTTCGCCTTGGACCTAGAGGAAGAAGATCCTCCTACAAACAAAGCGGGTGTATCCCTACCCTTCTGTAGGGTGCCCTCTGCGCTCCTCAGCAGGTTGAGGAGTTCTGAAAGTTCAACTTCCTTTTCTTGCAAGTTGAAATTCAGTATGAACTGGACGTAAGTGGATGGAAGAGACTGGAGAATTAAATCTGTATAAAGTTCACTGTCCAACGTGGTCCCAAGTTCCGCGAGCTCCTCAGTGTAGCCAATCATCTTAAGCACGTGGTCCGCTACCGATGATCCGACGGCCAACTTTGTCGAAAATAACTTCTTTGACACTTCGTATCTTGCGATACGAGACTGCTCTCCATACAGTTCTTTTGTATGGAGAAATATGGACTCGAGGTCCATATTCTCATGCCTCCTCTGATGTTCGTTGTCCATAGAGGCAAGCACGAGGCACCTGGCCTTCACGCAATCAATCTCCCAAGTCTTACGGATTTCCTTATCCGCGACGCTGGAGGTGGGACCTGGGACGGGGGGAGCTTTGGTGGTAAGAAGATACCCAGCTTGTCGTAAGTGATTGCCAATTTGAGATTCCTGAGCCAATCTTTGTAGTTTGGCCCTGTCAGTATGTTTTTATCTAGAAGTAACTTAAGTCCAGTCATTTCGATTTGGTCGCTGCAGGGGGAGAGAAGAAACACTTTAGCACAATGCTCTTGCAAGTTTAGAATGGTTTTTAATTTGTCTAAACAGGATGGCTCCCACTGTCTCTCGAATCCCTCCTCAAACCACAAAGGAAGAATTAGTCGGGATCAATCCCACCGTACAATACTTGCTTAACCGTTCAGCCAGGCCAGTGTCGGTACTTCGAGGGAGGTTTTCCAACGCTTTCGCGAAGTTCCTTAATTTAAGAACCTCTTTTCCCTGGGGGCGTAGCCCCGCTAACACCTTTCTAGGCACCTACTAGGTTTATAGCATTGATCGTTTAGTGAGAAATTTCCCGAGGAGTAGCATATACTCACAGTAGGATCGAGATCCAAATATCATCGCGTGACGAAAATGAAGGAATCCTACCATAATCATCACACTCCAAATGGTATGCAAATCTAGCAAGTTTCAGTACTTATGAAACTCCCGATGTGGATTTTTGCCCCATGCTCTTATGACCTTGGCGTGAGGTCAAAATGTCATAAGTCACATGTCAAGTTCTTCCCATCATTATCCCGGTTGATTTGAATCCACCCGTACCTACCCTTGACGTAGGCCAAAATGGCGGTACGACTGTCTCAAAACAACGCATTCTATCTATGCAACAGATAAATATCCGGCAGCTACCAATCACTATGCCTTGGCGTGAGGTCAAAATACATAGCTTGAATACTACCGTATATTTAACTGAAATGATGGAGGGCTACGAATGGTTTTGGCGAAACCGTGAACGTAGTGAACTTGATATAATCGATGGAACGAGATAGCTTTTAGAAGGAGTGGCTCAAGCTCCGCATTTAAAAGTTAGTTTTGAAAAGAACCGAGTGGTTTTTCGAAAGTGTTCCAACGATTTTAACTTGGTTTATTATCTTGCATTAGTTCTTTTAATGCGTGATATTCTTGCATTAGTTCTTTTAATGCGTCCCATCATTTAATCCTACCATTGCAGAAAACAACCAAAATATGACGTACGCTTATGCCATTCGCATTCGCCACGGGGTCCCGTCATCACTCGTTAGGTTACTTAACTAACGACAGAGCGGGGGCTGGGCTAGCGCGGCTGTAAAACATAAGCAACGCCTAAATAGAAAGCAATGATAGACATTACAGATCACAGATGAATACATTGGATATACTAGCAATCCGCAATCCTTTCGAGCCTGCAACGAAAAGCGGATTACACGGTCGCGGTGAATAGCCAAATACCCCACCCAAGACCCCTACGGGTGCGGCAAACTACCCGCCAAGTACTCGGCAGTTTCTGCACCCCTCCATGGGTCTATCCTAGGAGCAAAAACAGTAAAAAGAATTATACAATGACGGCTACAACCCCGACCCGGTTGTGCGGACATACAAATAATATTATTACATCAATTTACATTTACAAATGAATGAAAGAAAAACAAAAGCTCATCTCACATCCACCCCGGCTATTCACCCGCGACAGTCCAACAGATTCATATACACAATCCAATATCAAACACAGATCATGTATAACCCCGACTAATCGACTTATAGCGATTAGCCGACGTTCAATACATGCAAGCAACACAGATATAACCAACATAGCCAAAGTGCAGTGAAGTTCGGAAAAAATACGGAATTATAGGACCCCAAAAGTGAATTTCAGTTCTGGAAAATCTGGGCACATATAATATATTTTAAAAATCCCAAAACCAACACAGACACACACTGCACGAAAAAAGATGCAGAGAAGACGACAAACGGCGGCGATTCCGCGGCACATGCCTACCTCGTGCCGCGGAAGCGCGGCGGTTTGAACGAAACAGTGGATCGTTTTTCATGGGTGTTCACACAAAACCCTGAGCCGAATTTTCAAGTATAAAGTTTTTCATTTAGAGCAGAAAAAATTTCAACAGAAACTTAGGGTTTTGGTTTTTCCGGTTTTGCGATTTTTCGGTTTCGAACTTTCATACACTTCGCTACCAAGCTAGTTTAAGTTTAGTTAGGCTCTGATACCACTGTAAGTCCACGTTGCGACCCCCGGAGCTTACGGGGAGGCGGAAACGGTATAAAAAACAAATTTTTATCGCAAGAGGCAACATGGACTAAACAAGGTCGGGATCGTGTCTAAACTAAACTAGCAAATACGCTAAAGGGAGTTAGCTACTCGGAAAGATGGTTATACCTAAACTTGAACTCCTTCTTCTTCAAAACTTGTAGAGGTTGATGGTTCTCTTCTTGTCGCCTTCTTCCGTCGAAGATGGATCCACCTCGAAGGTTCGACCTTTGGGCTCTTTCTCGAACTTGGAGTGAACTAGAATCTCCGGCTTGCTAATCCTTTGATCCTAGAGTGAGTAGAGAGTGACTAGGGGTTGCTTTTCTTTTTAAAGAGCAGGATTCTCAACACATGAGAAGGGTTCTCTTTTGCTAGAGGAAGAAGAAGATGAAGTGAGGAGAGAGAAGCTAAATGAGATAATGAGCTATCTTTTTCTTTCTTGCAACGATAATGCCAAAAGAAAAAGAATTATCTAAATAATAATAATTCAAAATGAGAATAGTTGATGGTAGTTTTGGAATGACCACTATCATGCTTCATTAAATGAAATGTAAGCATGAATCAAGGAGTATCTTTCAAAGCATGATGGTGGTCAACATTCAACCATGGTCAACAAGTCAACCATGGTCAACAAGTCAACAAAATCAACCATAACATAATTCTCATTTAATTACTATTATTAATAGATAATTTATAAATCCATTAGGGTTTGGAAAATGATGACTGTCAACTGTGCATACGCACCCGTTCCGAAACCCTAATGAAAAACCTCATCCTCCGCCTCAAGCAACTGTGCATACACACCTGCATTCTCGTTCCGAGGAACAAGAATACCGAGATATAAAAGAAACCCCAAAACATATACCAGTATCTGGCTCAAACCAGAGCCTGCCAGTATAATCCGTCCGGACTCCAAAACGTGCACAAGTGCGCAGATGAGAACGAACCCTGTCGCAAAACCATGCGACCTCTACTCTGTTTTGCCCAGAGGCGAATACCCTCTGTGTGGGACTCTAAAGACTCGACACTACGCTGGCAGTGGGTTTAACCACAGACCGCAAGCGGCACTAGCTGTGCGTAACGGTCCCCAGGTAGATGCCGACAAGAAGGCTGACGAGGTGAAACCCCATCTGAACTCCTACTGAGTCTGAATGTGACATTCTCCGTACAGTCCGGTCTGTTCGTCTGATACATCGCATGTCGGGCCTAGGGGGCGGTAAAACGTCAGTCCCCCAATAGCGGTACAAGTCGTGTCGGAGTGAAGCCCAAAACACCCTGAGATAACACTGGAAACCTACCAGTATATCTCGCTTGCCCTGGCCAGGGACTACTCGTGTAATGGCTCTCCTAGACACAGCGTGATGTCAACCCCCAATACCGGGAGAGACGAATCCTGTCTAACCGTCACTGCCTCCAAGTGCTTCGGGACTGCACCCAACCACTACCTGTTTGCACGACTCCTTTGAGCCGTGGTAGGGTAGTGATCAAAGTGCAGTGGGAACACACTCGAGGCGAACCAGTATCAAGTCAGCGGACTAAGCTGTACTCATGTCACCTGGGAACTGATAACTGACGATAGGTATAATACCAACCTCTCAGTTCCCGACGAGTCCTGTCCAGTGTACCCGTAACCTAACGAGCACCCGTATACTATCTCCAGTACGACGTACTGATGGCTGTGGGACAGACCATCTCCCACACTGGGATGAGAAGCGCATACGCTAGTCTACTCCGGAGTATCGATGCCCTGTCTCGATAGTCCTGCGACTAGGGACCTATATAAGGATGTGCTTATAGATTACCCAGCCCCCACTAGTGTGACTGCCATCACAACGCTGGTAATCAAGCAAAGATCCTAAGGGCTCCACTAATGCGTATAGGTGATATCGCAAAATAAACACATGTACACATTGAAGTAGAAACAAACCAAGTAGCATACTACTATATTGGGCAAGATTGTTTATTCAAGGTGAATATCCCAAGCTTCCATTAAGTAATATACAAACTAGTATGATACAGTAATGGCCTCTAGGGCATATACACTAACATCCAGTGACTCTCTCCAGGATCTGCTTGATACCGACTCACTACACTTAGTGAGTATGCAACATCGGGTCTGGTACATAGCATCGCATACATGATAGAGCCTACTGCCGAAGCATAGGGTATCCCTTTCATGCGAGCTCTCTCCAAATCAGTCTTGGGAGACTTGTCTTTGGAGAGAGTGAGTTCAGAGATCGTGGGCAAGTTCCCACGCTTTGATTCTTCCATACTAAACCTCTTTAGTATGGTGTCAATGTACCTGGATTGGGACAATCCCAATATCCGTTTGGATCTATCTCTATAGATCCTGATTCCCAATATGCAGGAGGCATCACCAAGATCTTTCATTGAGAATCTTTGTGATAAGAAGAGCTTGACCGATTGCAGCATAGGAATATCATTTCCTATCAAGAGTATGTCGTCCACGTACAATACGAGGAATACAACCTTACTCTCTGCCACCTTCTTGTAGATACAAGGTTCATCTGGGTTTTTGACGAAATCAAACTCTTTGATAACGACGTCAAAGCAGATGTTCCAACTCCGCGATGCTTGCTTTAATCCATAAATGGATTTAAGCAGCTTGCACACCTTCCCACTGCTCCCACTGTCTACGAAGCCCTCTGGCTGAGTCATGTACACGCACTCTTCTAAATCACCATTTAGAAAGGCGGTCTTAACATCCATTTGCCAGATTTCGTAATCATGATATGCAGCGATGGCAAGCATGATCCGGATGGATTTAAGTATAGCCACTGGAGAAAAGGTTTCGTCATAGTCCACACCTGGTCTTTGACGAAAACCTTTTGCTACAAGTCTAGCCTTGAAAGTCTCCACTTTCCCATCTACACCATGTTTCTTCTTGAAGATCCACTTGCTCCCAATGGGTTTTACCCCTTCAGGAGCAACTTTCAAAGTCCATACTTTGTTGGTGTACATGGATTCTATCTCGGACCGCATAGCATCCAGCCATTTCACTGAGTCCCTACTCGTGATGGCCTGCTCGAAGCTAGTTGGGTCATCATCCTCCATGATGCAATCCTCGCTCCCTCCATCCATGAGAAAACCGTAGTATCTCTCAGGTTGGCGAGGAACCCTACTAGATCGGCGGAGAGGCTGAGGTTCATTGGGAGCTACTGAATCTTCTGGTTCCACTAAATCTTCAGTTACGGTTTGTGTATCTGGAACTTCTTCCAGCTCTACCATTTCGCCACTAATTTCTTTTTCAAGAAATTCCTTTTCTAAAAAGGTGGCATATTGAGAAACAAACACCTTTTGTTCTTCAGCATGGTAGAAAAAATATCCTTGTGAATTCTTAGGATATCCCACAAACTTGCAGAGAACCGACCGTGCCTCGAGTTTGTCTGGATTTTGCCTTTTGACATAGGCCGGACAACCCTATATCTTAACTCGTTTAAAATATGGTCTCTTCCCACTCCATATCTCATATGGTGTGGTAGGTACAGATTTAGATGGAACTTGATTCAATAGGTATGTTGCTGTTTCCAGCGCATAACCCCAGAAGGAAATAGGTAACTCAGCTGTGCTCATCATAGAGCGCACCATATCTAATAGGGTGCGGTTCCTCCGTTCTGATACACCGTTGTGCTGTGGTGTATATGGAGGAGTCAGCTGAGAGAGAATCCCATTCTCTTTTAGGAAATCCAGGAATTCATTGCTCAAGTATTCACCTCCTCGATCAGATCGAAGGATTTTAATACTTTTTCAGGTTTGGTTCTCAACTTCTTGTTTATATTCTCTAAATTTCTCAAAAGCTTCTGATTTGTGTTTCATCAGGAACACATACCCGAACCTAAAGAGATCGTCAGTGAATGTAATGAAGTATGAAGAACCATCCCTGGCATGTGTAGACATGGGACCGCATACATCACTATGTATTAGTCCCAAGAGTTCGGTAACTCTTTCTCCGTGTCCCGTAAACGGAGTTTTGGTCATCTTGCCTTTGAGACATGACTGGCAAGTGTCATAAGATGAAAATTCGAATGGTTTCAAATACCCATCCTTATGCAACTTAGCCAGTCGTGTCGCATTGATGTGACCCAGTCTACAATGCCATAAGAAGGATTCGTTCAGTTCTGAACTCTTCCTTTTGTGTGTGCTTGTTATGCTCAGAACTGTTGATTGATTTAGAATATAAATGCCATTGCACAACGTGCCTGATCCAACCAAATTTTGGTTACGGAAAATGTTCATAACATTGTCCTGTAATACAAAATTATATCCCTCTTTACTTAATAAAGAAACCGATATAATGTTGCATATCAGGTTCGGCATGTAATAGCATTCGTTCAGAACCAATGTATTTCCAGTTGGTAATACAAGGTGATATTCTCCGACAGTCTTAGCTGCAACAATTGCACCATTTCCAACTCTAATGTCTTTATCACCTTCTTCAAGTTCTCTATCTTTCCTAAGCCCATGTAACTGATTACATATATGGGATCCTGACCCGGTATCCAATACCCAGGACGTAGAGCAAATGGAGAAACAGTTTTCTGTAACGAACACACCCGAAGAAAATGCATCAACATGTACTTTCTTTATTCGGGTGGCATGGGAATCCTGGTATTCCCCTATATCCTGTTCATTCCTATAACTCTTATAGGAAAGAACGGAACCAACGTTCCCCAGCACAGTATAACATGTGGGTTCGGTCAATATATCCATATTATTATCTTCATTAGGGCATGAAATGGTCGCTACCTGGAGAGAGAGAGAAGAAAACACTTTAGCGTAAGCTCGTGCAAGATCAGATTGGTTATTATCTTATCTAATCAGGATGGCTCCTACTGTTTTTATCAAATCTTCCTTCAAACCCTAAAAGGAAAGACTAGCCGGGATTAATTACACACTACAAGTTCGCCAATCTTTCAGCCAGGCCAGTGTCGGTACTTTGAGGGAGGTCCCCCGTGATTTCGCACAAACCTAATTACTGTAAACCTCGTTTTCCCAGAGGCGTAACCTCGTTAACACCTTTCTAGACACCTACTTGATCGGCTAATTGTAATGTGTAAAACTCTCCCAGGAGTAACTCTTACTCGCAGTGGGTATCAGGATCCAACTATCTCATAGAAGGTATGCAATCTCATTGCAAATTTCAACACTTGAAATTCCCGATAATATTTTGCCCCTAGCAGCTATATGACCTTAACATAGTCAACAAATCATAAGTGCTAGTCAAGTTCAACCCGTTATTTCCCGATTGAATTAAACCCACCCGCACGACCCTTAACATAGTCAACAAAGTCGCACGACTACCCTAATCCAATCGCATCATATGCTTATACAGATAAGCACTAATTAGCTACCGCACACTACGTCTTAACATAGTCAACAAACGTAGCACGAATACTAACTAGTACTTATCTGAAATGACGGAGGGCTACGTCAGGTTTTTCTGAAAACCTATTGCGTAATGAACTTGATATCGTTGTAGAATCAAATGAAGTTTTAAAATGGAATGATTTTGAGGCTTTTCTAGTTTTGCTAAAGGGGTCACTCCCGGTGAAGGGATCGTCGGCCCTTTCCTCTCGAATGAGGTGCGGGATATATCATATATATCGCTGTGCAAAGCAGAAACTATAGAAGCTATCAAAAACAAACCGAGTGTGTAGCATCTGCCAGTTATTGCTAAAGGAGTCACTCCCGGTGAAGGGATCTCGGTCCTTTCCTCATCGAATAAGGTGCAGGATATATCACATATACCGCTGTGCAAAGCAAGAACTGTAGCTACCTGTTTTATTTAAAATTTGATTCTACAACATCTTAGGTTTCTTTTCTTTCATTAATCACATTAATGAAGTCCCATCATTTAAATACCTAAACATCACAGATAAATACGACGTACACTTATGCCATCCGCATTCGCCTCGATGTCCCCTCGTGCACCGTTAGGTTAGGTAACTAACGACAGAGCAGGGCAGGGCTAGTGCGTGTGCAAAACATAAGTAACGTCTATATAATATATCATATATACTATATACTGTATCTATCACAGAACATCACATGATCACATCACAGATATCGCAGCAGAAGAAACATATGAAACATTGGATATACTAGGACGTCCGTGTTTTCAATACGAGCCAGTATAAAACACGGATTCCACGGTCGTGATGAATAGCCAATCCCACACCCCTAGACCCCTACGAGAGCGGCAAGCAACCCTGCCAATTCTAAGGTTAGGAGACCCGGACTCGACTCCTCGAGTTGGTCTCCCACTGGACCCCAGAACCCGGTTACTTGTGCTCCCCTCCTTGGGTCTATCCTAATGCGGAAAAGAAAATAATATACAAAAGGTGACAACTTCCGCAACCTGGAAGTGCCCCAAATAAAAGAATATTACATACTAGTTTTTACATGAATGAAAATGAAAAACACTCATCTCACATAAAAAACCCCGGCTATTCAAACACGACAATCCAATATAACATATCCAGCAACACATAACATCACATGTCATCAACGTAAGTAAATATGCGCATCCCAATTGTCGTTGACATATAGCAACGAAACCGGCGATATCACATATTACACTTACGGTCACAGAAAAGAAAGTGTAAAACTACAACAGTTGGAATCCGCAACCTCTTTAGACATCACATGCCTAAACAAATGAAATACTTAGACATCACATGCCTAACAGTTATAAACCCCGCATTTTAGTTTCATTATCGAAAACTCTTTTCAATATCAAATGAAACTAAACCGCTAGATTTATAACATTCATTCAGTTATCTCATAACTGTTTGTGAATTCCAATTATTGTATCCAATTCCGGATAAATAGAATATATCAAACTTTCCGATCGAACATTCGAACACCCAAGTTTTCCCGACACCGATCAACACATGAAATAAGTTCAAAGACATTCACTTCATGTCTCAGTACCAACGGTCCATCCGTAGAAGGGTCAAGCCAACGCCTCACATGTGGCACGCCGTACTGCCCCAAACCCGAAGGTTCAAAGGGCAGTTCAAGACGGTCACATAATCGAGTTAAGGTTTGTTGTCTTCTAGAGGGACCATCGCGTTACTTGCACTACTCAGAACGTTTTTAAACCACAGAAAAATCCAACACTTGGAATTTTTCCGGCAGGGGAAAACTTGGGTATTTATATCCGGTCGGACTTTTTTAACATATTCAAAAATTATCCGGAAAAACACTTAGATAAGGTTCGATAATCCGATCAAAACATCGTTTCCCAATTTAACCCCAGAACACTCAACTTAAGAGCCAATTTAAAAATTCCCAGAAAACTCAGAATAATTAATCAGGAATTACTGTGCAAACACTTAGGGCTGACGTCACCAAAAAGCCGCGGAACCACCGCAGAAGCTAGGCTTCTGCCGCGGTTCCGCCGCACAAAGTACTGTTCATGGGAAACTTTTTGCACCGTAATTCTTAGATTTCATTGCTGAATTTTTTAAGCATTTTTAATTGACAAAAAACCACAAATTTGGAAAAAGTCCAGAGAGCATTATCGGGTTAGGGTTTCGGGTTCGTTCGGACTTCAAACTCCGTCTAGACTTCGCCTAAGGCTCTAGCTAGGCTCTGATACCAGTGAAAGGTTCCTAGGCACCCTATAGTGGTCTCACAAGGCATCAACCATGCCATTTTACAAAAATTATGGTGCCGAGAAACCCTAATACGGATCGTCGGCTAGAATCTTAGGCGAAAAACGAATCTAGTTAACATATTAACTAAAGGAGAGAGGCTACAACCTTTGTAGATCCGGTTCTCCACTTCCTTAGCTCCACGTAGGTGTCCTCTCGCTGTCCATCTCGAATCCTAGACTCAATCGTCGGCTTCATCGGGAAAACGAGCAGGCAATGTCGTCGGCTTCGTGCCGAAGATGATCTACGTCGAGGTTGCACAAGTTCAAGCTCCAACTTCACCAAGTTGTGAAACTTGTGAAGAAAACACCCAAAACAACTTGGCAAGAGGTAGAGGGTGAAGAAATAGGAGGTGGGTTCACTTTGGAATTGGATTTCTCACTTTAGAACTCAAGATGCCATTGATGGCATCAAGCTTTTTCTCTTGAAGATGAAGAAGAAGAAGTAGATAGAATATCATAAGTTTTGTGTAAAAAGAATAATAAAATCAATACTTATCATCTTCTAACCTTGGTTAAGTGTAGAGAATAAACCATGGTCAAATGAGAATGGTTAGGGTTAAGGATGATGACAAAATGGTCACTTTAGTCAAAGCTTCATGAAGCTTCATCAAGCTTCATGAAAGAAACCATTTTGTTATCTTTTATTTATTTATCAAAAAGAATAGATAAATAAATAAGTAAATAAATAAAAACCCTAACTATTATCATAACCATGGTTTAAGTCTTAACACAAAACCAAAGAACATGCATCATCAAACATGATACAAAGATGTGCACAAAAGTATATCACATATACAACATGTACATCAAGTGAGAAAATCCATTTAAAGTGAACCAATACTAGTTAATGCAAAGTAATATATCAAATATATAATTTTACATTAAATCATTAAATCAACATTTGATTCAATGATCCGGTCATGTCGCACATAACCGACTAGTATCCAATGTATCAATTTATCGAATCAATGATTCGATAACTAGGTCATATCGAATATAACCAATCGAAACATATATCGTGAGAATGAAATGCGGTATCATATACTCGCATCATTCTCGGTCCTGCACATATCTCATATGCTCTCCTATTTCGTTTCGCTTGAGCCAGGAAACCTCTGTGTAGGACTCTAAAGACTCGTCAATACGCCGGTAGCAGATGATGATCATATCAAGCACCCACAACCCGCAAGCGGTCTGCTAAACGTAACGGCCATCCGGGTATTGAGCGATCAGAAGATCGACGAGCTAGCCCGCTCACACTCCTGTGAATCCAACCAGTAACACTTACCGTACAGTCCGGTCTGTTCGTCTGATATGTCGCATATCAAGTCTAGGGGTGGTATACGTCAGACCCCAATAACCGATAAGTCATGCCGATGTGAGGCTCATAACGGGTCGAGAAACTACTGGTAACACTTACCAGCAAATCTCTGATCAGCCCTGGCCAAGGACTTCCCTGTTACGGCCAATCGAGCACAGCGCAACATCAACCCCCAATACCGGGAGAGACGAAACCCCTCCTATCGCTCATTGCCTCCATGTGACTCGGGACTGTACCCAAAGACCACCGTTTTGCACGCCCTTATGGACGTGGTAAGGTGGAGATCAAAGCACAATGGGAATCACACAAGACTCTATGACGATCTCGGGTCTACAGACTAACCTGTACAAGTGTCACCTGAGAACTGCCATCTGACGTGAGGTATAATACCATCTGGGAGTTCTCGGCGAGTCCGTCCAGTGTACCCCGTCTCCACTGAGCACCCGTATACCATCTCTGATGTCAAACACCAATGGATATGGGATCATCCATCGCCCATCTCATGGGTCGAGAAGCGTATACGCTAGTCTACTCTGGTATATCGATGCCCCGTCTCGATACACCCACGACTAGGGACCTTGAAGGATGTACTTATGGACTACCACGTCCCCACTAGTATGATCTACATCATAGTCCAGGTAGTCAAGTACACATCCTAAGGGCTTTACCAACATGTAACTTATAAGACAGTTTAAAGAGACAAGTGTACATGTTAAGATAAAGAGTAACCAGATAGCATACTATCATATCGAGCAAGAAAGTCATCTCTATATATGTCCAAGCATCCAATATAATATACATCATCTGTACAATACTGGCCTCTAGGGCATACATACAACTAACAGAGATAATATTACACAACATACTGGGAATACAAAAACAGCTGTACAACACCAAAATGTGCCCACTAGTCAACCCTAGGTGATATTCCCCTATTGCAATTGCATCTACATGCATTCCATTGCCCATCCGGAGAGTCATATCACCTGTCCCCAGCTCTCCACTATTTCTCAGATCCTGCAATGAATTACAGATATGAGAACCAGAACCGGTATCAAGTACCCATGATGTAGAGTTAACTGAAAAACAATTTTCGATTACAAACACACCTGAAGTAGAAGCAACTACTTGCTTCATGTCCTTGGCTTTGAAGGCCTGACAATCCTTCTTCCAGTGCCCTTGCTTGTGACAATAGAAGCACTCGTTCTTTTCTGTGTTCACCTTCCTGCCTTGTTCGTTCCCTGCACCTTCTTGACCCCACCTTTTGGTTTGGTGGCTTTCATCTTCTTCTTCCCTTTAGCTTTCGCTTTAGATTTAGAAGAAGATGATTGGCCAACATACAGAACGGGGGTCTTCTCCTTTTTCAAGGAGGTCTCTGCTACCCTCAACATATTGAGGAGCTTTGGAAGATCCGCTTCCATTTCGTGCATGTTGAAGTTCAGCACGAACTGAGAGAAGGTGTGGGGAAGGGACTGCAAAATCAAGTCGATATACAAATCGTTCTCTAGCACGCATCCCAGGTTTGCGAGTTCCTCAATGAGAATGATCATTTTGAGGACGTGCTCTCCTACAGGCGATCCTGGAGCTAACCTCATCTGGAAGAGTTTCCTTGAGGTTTCGTACCTCGCGATACGGGAGTGCTCCCCATATAATTCTTTGACATGGAGAAAGATGGATACAATATCCATACTCTCGTGCTATTTTTGGAGTTCATTGTTCATGGACGCCAGCACGATACAGTTATCTCGCTCACAATCTAGATCCCAGGTTTTGCGGACTTTCCTGTCCACAACTGAGGAATCTGGTCCTGGGATAAGGGGAGGAACAGCGGTGGTAACATATGCTACTTTGTCATAAGTCGGTGCAATATTGACGTTCCATAGCCAATCTTTATAGTTCTGCCCAGTCAGTATATTTTTTTCTGTAATAGTTTTAGTCCAGTCATGGTAGCTGCCAGAGAGAGAGAAAAGAAAACACTCAGCATATGCTTCTTGCAAGTTTAGATTGGTTTATTAATTTATCTAAACAGGATGGCTCGCACTGTTTCCTCAAATCCTTCTTCAAAACCTAAAAGAAGAACTAGTCAGGATTGAATCACACGTCGCAATACTTACTTAACCTTTCAGTCAGGCTAGTGTTGGTACTTCGAGGGAGGTTTTCCAACGCTTTCGCGAAGTTCCTTAATTAAATAACCACTTTTCCCTGGAGACGTAGCCCCTCTAACACCTTTCTAGTCACCTACTTGGTTTATAGCATTGATTGTTAAGTGAGAAAAATTCCCGAGAGTATTCCTACTCATCAGTGGGATCGGGATCCAACTATCATTGCATGATGCCCTAGATGGAAGCCACTCTAGTCACCACACTCCAGAAGGTATGCTAAATCTGCAAGTTTCCTTTATGTTTGAAACTCCCGATGTGATTTTTACCCCAAGCACTTATAGACCTTGACGTAGGCCAACAAGTCATAAGACGCAAGTCAAGTTCTACCCGTCGTTGTCCTGATCAATTTAAGTACATCGTACAAGACCTTGACGTAGGCCAACAAGGTGTACGTCTGTCTTAAACTAATGCATCTATCTATGCAACAAATAGGCACACACACTGCTACCATACACTATGCCTTGACGTAGGCCAACAAGCATAGCATGAATACGATGTGCTGTCTATCTGAAACGACGGAGGGTTACGGCTGGTTTTTGACAAAAAACCGTTAACGTAATGAACTTGATATGATCGAAGGAACAGAGATAGCTTTTATTTAAAAGGAGTGGTTTAAGCTCCGCATTTAAAATCTGCTTTTTCAAGAAAACCGAGTGGTTTTAGAAATTGTTCCAACGATTCAGTTTAGGTTTTATTTTCTTTGCATTAATAATAATGCGTCCCATCAAATAACCTATCATTACAGATAACAACGAAAATACAACGTCCTCTTATGCCATCCGCATTCGCCACTGGGTCCCGTCATCACTCGTTAGGTTACTTAACTAACGACAGAGCAGGGGCTGGGCTAGCGCGGGTGTAAAACATAAGTGACGTCTAAATAGCTATCATATATAGATATTGTACATTCGTCAGACGCAATAATAGGCATTCCAGATCACAGATAAACAATATTGGATTTGCAAGCAATCCGCGTTTCTTTTGAGCCTGCAACGAAATACGGATTACACAGTTGTGATGAATAGCCATTACCCCACCCCAGACCCCTACGGGTATGGCAAACTACCCGCCAAGTACTAGAAGTGAAGCGGTCTACCTTAACACTTCAAAATACCCGGTAGTTTGTGCACCCCACCTTGGGTCTATCCTAGGAGCATAAACAGTAAAAAGAAATAATACAACGGTGGTTACAACCGCAACCTGGATATGCCCCGCGAAATAATATTACAACTTATTACATTTACATCGAATGAATTAATGCAATAACCCATCACAAAACCCGGCTAATCATTTCAACAGTCCAATACAGTTCATATCCACAAACAGTTATAAATAACATCACAGATATGTGCAACCCCCTGCCAACCGACATACTAGCAGTTAGGGGAGGTTTACGAACACATAATACATTTCACAGATATAATCAAACAAGCAAACATCGTATAATTTCGATCGATTAAACACATTAAATTTTGCTCCAATACTTCTTTGCAAACCTGAAACCTGAGCAAAAATTAAATCATACCAGAAAATACAAAATATCACAAAAGATGCACATAAGAAAACTGGGTTGAATCGGCCCCAACTCGGCCGCGGATCCGAGGCGGATCGGTGGGATCGGCCGCGGTTCCGCGGCTCTTTGGCCGATTCAGGAGCCCATTTTTCTTGTATGTTCTTATATTTTATTACTGTGGAGGTCCCTGAAAAATTTTTGGACCTCATTTTAAAATCGACAGAAACTATGCAATATCGGTGTATTTTCCGGTTTGTTTCGCGTTCGAAATTCATACGACTTTGCAAGTGAGTTAATTATTGTTTAGTGAGGCTCTGATACCACTGTAAGTCGATGTGCAACACCCCACGAGTTGCGGGGAGGCGGAAATATGAAAAACGATCTTGTTTATTAAGCGAATATTGACTAACCGAAGATCTTTGCTAAACGATAATTAACAAAAAGCATAGAGTTCTAAGCTACTATGTTAAAAGATTATACCAAACGATTCTAGTCCTTCATCTTTACGATCTCTATGCCCTCCTTGGATCTCCACGTCCTCCTCGGCTTCCTTTCCGTGATAGACGATCCACCCGAGAACCCTAATCCAAGCTATAACCTCTAAACTTGAGGTTACTTAGTTTCTCTAGTTGCTAATAAAGGAACTAAGATGATGTAGAGATTGGTTATGGAGTATTTAGTCTTTCCTAATCCTTGTTCTCAACTCATGAGTGGTACGATTAGGGTTTGGTGAAGGAGAGAGAGCTTGAGGAGAGAGAAGGTGGAGATGATAATGATATGAGAAAAGCTTCTCACTTGAATATATAAAACATAATGAAATATCAAATAATATCAATTAAATGATTATTCACCATGCTTCATTTATTCAAGAAGAGTGATTCATTATGTGAGTCATTAGATCATTAATGATTCATTAATGATGCATTTAATGATATGATGATTCATATGAATGAGTCACTAAAGCAATTAATGAAAATGCCACCTTAACCCCTCATGTCACATCCTTCTAGAAGCTTCTCGGAAATTACGAGAACGCCCCTCGCATCCGTGAAAACACGGAAAAACTTTAGACTGTATAAATCTAATAACCCGATACTAGAATCTGGCTTAAACCAAAGCCTGCTAGTAAAAACTGTCTGAATGTCGTACGTGCGTTTAAACACGTATGCCACCGAACCTTTGTCGTAAAACCATACGACCTCTATATCTTTTCGCCTGGGTTTCGGAAATCTCTGTGTGGGACTCTAAAGACTCGACTACTACGCTGGCAGTGGGTTTAACCACAGACCGCAAGCGGCACTAGCTGTACGTAACGGTCCCCAGGTAGTTGTCGATAAGAAAGCCGATGAGGTAACCCATCCGAAATCCTACTGAGCCTGTCCGTGACAATATCCGCGCAGTCCGGTCTGTTCTTCTAAGATTTTCGCATGTATGGTCTAGGGAGGTGGTGGACGTCAGACCCCTAATAACCGTACAAGTCGTGTCGGTATGGCTCAAGACCATCCGAGAATCTACTGATCAGTCCATCAGTAATTCTCAATCAGCCCTGGCCAGGGACTTATGGTAATGACCAACCGATCACCGTACGATATCAACTCCCTATACCGGGAGAGACGAATCCCTAACAGTCACTCACTGCCTCCACATGGCTCGGGACTGTGCCCAACTAAAACCTGTTTGCACGACTCCTTTGAGCCGTGGTAGGGTAATAATCAAAGCACAGTGGGAACTCACACGAGACAAATGATGACTTTAAGTCAACGGACTATCTGCACACATGTCACCTGAGAACTGCTATCTGACGTTAGGTATAATACCATCCAGTCAGTTCTCGGCGAGTCCTGTCCGGTGTACTCACATCCAGTGATCATCTGTATACAATCTTAGGTGCACTCCACCAATGGCTGCGGGACCAATCCATCGCCCCTTCTCAGGGTCTAGATATGTATACACCAGTCTACTCCGGAGTATCAATGCCCAGTCTCGATACTCCTACGACCAGGGACATCTAAGGGTGTGCCTATTGACTATCCAGCTCCCACTAGTATGACTGGCATCACAGCGCCGGTAGTCAAACAAACACCCTATGGGCTTTATCAACATATATATATATATATATAAACACCAAGTAAAATATATCATACGTTAAGATAAAGACAAACCAAATAGCGTACTATCATATCAAGCAAGACTGTCATGTACATACATATCCCAAGCATCCTATACAATGTAGGCCTCTAGGGCATATATATCCAACAAACGTCAGACCCTAATAACCCGATAAGTCGTGCTGATGTGGCTCAGGACCAATCCGGAAAACTACTGATCAACCTACCAGTAAATCCCAACTGCCTTGGCCAAGGTCTAATGGTCCTGACTGATCGAACAATGTGCTATATCGACTCCCAATACTGGGAGAGACGAATCCCCAACAATCGCTCACTGCCTCCATATGGCTCGGGACAGTACCTAACCAAAACCTGTTTGCACGACTCAGTAGAGCCGTAGTAGGGTAGTGATCAAAGCACAGTGGGTACTCACATGAGACAAATGAAGATCTCAGGTCCGAAAAATAACCCGTACACATATCACCTGAGAACTTCTATCTGACGATAGGTATATTACCACCTGGATGTTCTCCGCGAGTCCGTCCAGTATACTCACACCCAGTGAGCACCTGCATACGATCTTAGGTGCATCTTACCAATGGCTGCGGGACCAACCATTGCCCTTTGTCGGGGCTAGAATTGTATACACTAGTCTACTCTGGAGTATCAATGCCCATTCTCGATACTCATGCGACTTAAGGACCATTTAATGATGTGCTAATGAACTACGCTGCTCCCACAAGTATGATCGCCATCACAACGCAGGTAGTCAAGCAAGATCCTATGGGCTTTATCAACATGTAACCGCAATATGTAATAACATGTGTAACATATGCCATGTTAAGATAAAGACAAACCATAATAGTATACTATTGTGTTGAGTCTTTAACAATATATGCAAGCAGGATAAAACATCAATAGAAATAAATACATTTATATCCTGACAAAGACATCTCAAATAATATACTATATAACTGAGCAAGAATGTCCTGTATATTCATATCCCTAGCATCCACATGTATTCATATACAATAATGGCCTCTAGGGCATACATATCCAACAATCTACCACTTGCACTAAAGTCCAGTAATTGGTGTACCGCATACCCAACGTCTGCACTAAGGCAAGCTGCTAGCGTACTGCATACCCAATAGTTCAAAAGGACGCTCGAACTGCGCTTGAAGGTGGGCCTTTGTAAATAGATCCGCCCTGTTTTCTTTAGTGTCCACTCTCCGCACATCGATTTCCTGGCGATCAATGATCTCCCTGATCAGGTGATACCGCCTTAAGATGTGTCTGGATTTCTGATGAGACCGTGGTTCCTTCGCTAAAGCTATAGCCCCATTATTATCACAATACAAATGTATTGGATCAACAATGGACAAAACTACCTGAAGTTCAGCAATGAACTTCTTCATCCAGACCGCTTCTTTAGTGGCATCACTGGCAGCAATGTATTCAGCATCCATCGTCGAGTCTGCGATGGTGTCCTGTTTGGAACCCTTCCAACACACTGCCCCTCCGTTGAGGGTAAATACAAAACCCAAAACAGACTTGCTGTCATTCTTGTCACTCTGGAAGCTTGAATCGGTAAAGGACTTGACCTTCAGGTCTCCATTACCGTAAAACAGGAACATCTTCTTAGTCCTTCTCAGGTACTTGAGAATGTTCTTCACAGCTGTCCAGTTGTTCTCACCTGGGTCTGACTGATACCGGCTCACCACGATTAGTGCGTAAGCTACATCTGGTCTTGTACATAGCATCGCATGCATTATAAATCCTACCACCGAAGCATACGGTATAGTGCTCATGCGAACCCTCTCCTCGTCAGTCTTGGGAGACATCTCCTTGGAGAGGGTGATTCCGTGCAATGATGTTACCACGCTTGGAATCTTCCATACTAAATCTCTTTAGTACGGTCTCTATGTACCTGGATTGCTAAAGTCCTAATAATCTCTTAGATCTATCTCTGTAGATCTTGATCCCGAGAATGTACGAGGCATCACTCAGGTCCTTCATGGAGAACTTTTGTGACAAGAACAGCTTGACCGATTGTAGCATAGGAATATCATTTCCTATCAAAAGAATGTCGTCCATGTACAAGACTAGGAATACGACAGTTCATCCTACAATCTTCATATAAATACATGGCTCATCCTCGTTCTTGATGAAATCAAATTCCTTGACTGTTTCATCAAAACAGATGTTCTCGCTCCGCGATGCCTGCTTTAATCCATAAATGGATTTAAGTAACTTGCAAACCTTCCCGCCGCTCCTACTGTCTACAAAACCTTCTGGCTGATCCATATAAATGCACTCTTCCAAACTTCCTTTTAAAAAAGCCGTTTTTACGTCCATCTACCAGATCTCATAGTCATGGAATACAGCAATGGTAAGTAGAATCTAAATGGATTTGAGCATAACCACTGGAGAAAAGGTTTCGTCATAGTCCACACCTGGTTGATTGTTACGAAATTAGTGTGTTTGTAGTTAACCGCAATCAATAACGGTGTCGCGCGTAGCTAGACCGAGATGAGTACGGGTCGTTCTCAGGGAAACGTTGAACTTTTTACTCTTACTTTAGATGTGTTGAAAAAGAGAGGAGGGATAAAGAATTTTATGGAATGGTTTCTAGATCTACGTTAAACAAGAATGTAAAATATAGGTCTGGATTATATCAAGGATGTAGTTAATATAATAAGGGGGCTTGTAGGGTTCGTTAGGATTTAGTAGTTATGGACGATTAATTAAAAATTACCCTTTTTATCCTTTAATAGATTTAGGATTAGGTCAATGATATTATTTGCATACATTTTCCTACCAAATTATAATTATAATATATCAACACATGGAAAATAGTATTTTTACACATAAACCCTCATATGTATGATATATTATAATAAAGTCCTTTTTAATATGAAAATGGTAGAAAAAATGTAATAACAAATGTGCAGTTTTATCAACTGAACACTGGTCTTTGACGAAAACTTTTTTCAACGAGTCTAGCCCTATAGGTTTCCACCAGCCCATCTACACCAAGTCTCCTTTTGTAGATCCATTTGCATCCAACGGGTTTTACCTCAGGTGGAGAAATATCCAAGGTCCACACTTTATTTGTGTACATGGACTCCATCTCGGATCACATAGCATCCAGCCACTTATCAGAGTCCCTACTGATAATGGCCTGCCTGAAACTAGTTGGATCATTATCTTCAAAGATGCAATCCTCTCGATCCCCGTCAATGAGAAAACCATAGTATCTATCGGACGGATGAGAAATCGTACCAGATCTGCGGAGTGGCTGACGTTCGTCGGGGACTACTGAATCTAGCGGTTCTACCAAATCTTCTGATACATTTTGTGGTTCAGAAATTTCTTCCAGTTCTACCATACTCCCACTAGCTTCTTTTGCAATAAACTCTCTTTCTAAAAAGGTAGTGTGGCGAGATATAAACACCTTCTGTTCCTCACTGTGGTAGAACAGATATCCTAGTGAATCCTTAGGATATCCCACAAATTTACATAGAACTGATCGTGCCTAAAGTTTGTCCGGTTTCTGTGTTTTCACATAGGCCAGACAACCCCATATCTTAAAAAATTTAAGACATGGTTTCTTACTACTCCATATTTCATATGGAATCTTAGGCACGGATTTGGATGGAACTTGATTCAAAAGATATGCCGCTGTCAAAAGCGCATGTCTCCAAAATGAAAGAGGCAACTCGGCGTTACTCATCATGGAGCGAATCATTTCCAATAAGGTACAATTCCTCTGCTCCGATGCACTATTATGCTGTGGTGTATACGGATGAGTAAGCTGAGAGAGAATTCCATTCTATTTTAGGTAATTTAGGAATTCTATGCTTAAGTACTCCCCACCTCTTTCAGACTGGAGGATCTTGATACTTTTGCCAATCTGGTTCTCAACTTCGTTTCTGTAATCTTTGAATTTCTCAAAATCTTCATACTTGTGTTTCAAATGATACACATATCCGAACCTAGAGAGATCGTCAATGAATGTGATGAAATACGAGAACCCACCCCTTGCATGTATAGACATTGGACCACATACATCACTGTGTATGAGTCCCAAGAGCTCTGCTGCTTTTTCTCTGTGTCCAGTGAATGGAGATTTGGTCATCTTTCCTTTGAGACAAGACTGACATTTTCATAAGATGAAAATTCAAACGTACTCAAAGTCCATTTTTATGCAACTTGCTTAGTCTTTTCTCTCTGATATGACCAAGTCTACAATGCCACAAGTAGGATTCAATCGTTTCTGAACTCTTTCTCTTATGTGTGTTTTGTATATTGAAAACTGTATTTTGATTTAGAACATATATACAATTAAACAGTGTACCTTCTGCAACCAGTACCTTATCAAGGTAAATGTTCATGATATTTCTATCAAGAACAAAGTTATATCCATCTTTATCAAAGTAAAGAAACTGATATTATGTTGCAAACCATGAAAGGTATATAGTAGCAATTGTTCAAAATTATAGTATTGCCATTTGGCAACATAAGGTGATATTCACTGACGGCTGCAGCATTGTCATGACCCACCCCCAAACACAGATGGTATTGTCCGCTCTGGCCGAAACCACACGGTTTTGTCCTTTTGAATGAACCCGAGGCTACTTCCTAGTAAGTCACCCATCCCAGAATTTCTCTGGCTCAAGCACGCTTAACTACGGAGTTTTTCAAACTCTGGAGTTCCGATTCATCCAAAAGGCGCCTCTGTGTTATAAGAGTGGTATCATTCCATTTATAGTTCAAATCGTGCCCTCTTTCGGAATGGAATTCGATACTCCCCATTGTTCTAGTGGGTCCCCGTGTACATCTGTATCGGTTACATCCCCACGTCGATACCGGATAATATCTCACTTCTCACGGGGTAGGTGGTATTCAGCCCCAACTCCACCTGGGGTATTACATTCCCCCACCCCTACTTAGAACAATGGTTCGTCCTCGAACCACAGACCTACTTTTGAGGGACCAGCTCTTAAACCATATTTGTCATGACCCACCCCCAAACACAGATGGTATTGTCCGCTCTGGCCGAAACCACACGGTTTTGTCCTTTCGAATGAACCCGGAGATACTTCCCAGTAGGTCACCCATCCCAGAATTTCTCTGGCTCAAGCACGCTTAACTACGGAGTTTTTCAAACTCCGGAGTTCCGATTCATCCAAAAGGTGCCTCTGTGTTATAATAGTGGTATCATTCTATTTATAGTTCAGATCATGCCCTCTTTCGGAATGGAATTCGATACTCCCCATTGTTATGGTGGGTCCCCGTGTGCATCCGTATCGGTTACATCCCTACCTCGATACCGGATAACATCTCACATCTCACGGGGTAGGAGGTATTCAGCCCCAACTCCACCTGGGGTATTACAAGTATCAACTTGTGTTCCGTTCCCTACTCTGAGAGACATATCACCAGGTCAAACCATCCTACTTTTTCTCAGTCCCTGCAATAGATTACAGATATGAGATCCTGATCCGGTATTTAGTACCCAGGAGGTAGGACTGACCGAAAAGCAGTTCTTAATTACAAGAACACCTGAAGTAGATGCAATAGTCTGCTTCTTCTTCGTTGGGGTCTCCAAGGAATTCAAACTATCTTCTTTCCTCTGCTCATACTTATGATCACCATCATAAGTTAGAGACAAACCGACGTTCCCCAGCCCCGAATAAGAATTCAGATCAGTCAAGCGATACATTTTATTATTTTGATTAGGGCGTGAAATGGTTGCCACCTGGAGAGAGAGAGAGAAAAGAAACACTTAACGTGCGCTCTTGCAAGATTAGATTGGTTATTAATTTATCTAATCAGGATGGCTCCCACTGTTTTCTCGAATTCTTCTTCAAACCTTAAAAGAAGAGCTAGTCAAGATTAATCGCACGTTACAATACTTGCTTAACCTTTCAGCCAGGCTAGTGTTGGTACTTCGAGGGAGGTTTTCCAACGCTTTCGTGAAGTTCTTTAATTATATAATCTCTTTTCCCTGGAGGCATAGCCCTGCTAACACCGTTCTAGATATCTACTTGGTTTATAGTATTGATTGTTAAGTGAAATAATCTTCCGCGAGTAATCCTACTCATCAGTGGGATCGGGATCCAACTATCATTGTGTGATGACTTAGATGGAATCCACTTTAGTCACCACACTCCATAAGGTATGTAAATCTGCAAGTTTCCTGTATATTTGAAACTTCCGATGTGGTTTTTGCCCTTAGGACCCAAGTGATCTTGACGAATAATCAACAAATCAAAAGGTCCTAGTCAAGTTCAACCCGTTGTTATCCAGGATTGCATTATACCCACTCGCGTGATCCTTGACGAATAATCAAAAAAATCACGCGGCTGTCCTAACCATTCGCATCTATCTATGCAACAAAGAATCATTATTCAGCTACCGTTCACTGTACCTTGACGAATAATCAACAAACGCAGCATGAATACTAAGTACTAATTTTCTGAAACGACGGAGGGCTACGACTGGGTTTTTAGCGAAAAACCCGTTAACATAATGAACTTGATATTGTTGAAGGAACCTGATAGCTTTGAAAGGAGTGGTTTAAGCTCCGCTTTTTAAAAATTCCTGATTTTTAAAAAACCGAGTAATCTATAGTATATTCTTTTGCTCAAGAGGTCACTCCCCGTGAAGAGATCTAGGCTCTTGCCTCGTGAAATGAGGTGCAGTATATTCATGACCGAATACCACTATGCAAAGAGAAAAAAGATAACTGTAGTTTTTCGAAATTTGTTCCAACAACATATTTTATGTTTCTTTTCTTGCATTAATCAAAATTACCCATCACACCAGAAAAGAACGAAAATATGATGTACGTATATGCCATCCGCATTCGCCACTTGACCCCGTCATCACCCGTTAGGTTACTTGACTAACGACAGAGCGGGGGCTGGACTAATGTGGGTGCAAAACATATACAACATCTACTAGTATATATACACATATATATATATATAAGTATATACAACATTCGTCCCAGGCATGATAGTAAGCAACATCACAGAATCTCAGCCAACAATACAGAGTGGTGGATAATCTTGGAGCCTCGGGTTTCAATTGAGCCGCAACTGAGACCCGACGTTCCCGGTCATGTGGATAGCCTGTGCAATGAAAACCTGGACCCCTACGAGCGCGGCAAGTTATCCGCCAATCCCAGAAGTGAGACAGCCCCCTTCAACAAAGTGAATAGGCCACCCAGCACTTCTCGAAATCCAGTAACTTGGGCGCCCCTCCTTGGGTCAACCTATACCCCCTACGAGTGCGGCGAATAGCTCGCCAATTCTAAAATGAAGCCCCATCCGTCTCAACGTTATGAGATGCGGGCTTGTTACCTTCTAGAACCGGGCTATTCATGCACTCCTCCCCGGGGTAATTCTAGTACAAAAAAAGAAAATAATATGTACAATGGTGATATCGACCTCAATCTGGTCGTGCCCCAATCAAATAATATACAACCTGGCAAAGACGGCAGTCCACAAGTCGGACGCTCGCCCCGCGATAACAAATTTACAAATAAATCTCAACCGTATTACAATCATTGCACCACAAACTATCCACCATGACTCTCCAACCACAAGCTCAGCGCAAACACAGACATCAACATGAATGTTATGTTCGCAAAACCTGTCTAAAGGAACATATAGCAATTAGACGAGTTATACCGATCGAATGACATTCACGGTCGCAGATAGAAGTGAATGTACTGAAAACATTTTAAACAGTGTTAAGAATATCGACTTCGAAATACTTCGGATTTCCCCAAACAAAAAAGATAACACCATTTCCAAACTGGACAAAACAAACAATACCAGATAACTAATATTCCAGAGACCAAAGCACACCCAAAACTCGAAGTTCCAATCATCAAATAAATCCAGCCAGGCCGGTTTTTTCCTTCTTTTCGCCGGGTGAAAACAGGTGAAAAGGGCTCGTTTTTGGGGTGTGTTCTAGTTGTCACAAGAGTAGTCTTCTGCATCTGTTTAAATAATTTTTGAAGACTATTTTAAAATCGGCAGAAACTAGAATATTCGGGATATTGTTTTGAAGTTGTTTCGGTTTTGATACTTTAACATCATTTAAACTTGCTAGTGTAGGTTTTATGGGCTAACTCTGATACCATGAAAGGCTATGCTAGCACCTTAACCATCTCCCGTGGCCTTTTGCGGAACAAAAATTTTGATAACGAACAAAACTAGGCACTATAATAACCCTAAACTGTGATTTACCATAAACCTAACTAGCTACTAAATATTTCTATCTACTATGATAGAAAGTTATACCATGAGAATCAAGTCCTTCGGGTCGTCAATCTTCTCCTCTAGCTCCTCGAAAGAAGTACGGATCATGCTTGAGCTTCGGCTACCTCGCGTCAAAGATGATCCACCCGAGAGTTCCAACTTTGAGCTCCTACCTCCAAAACAAGGTAACTAGGTTACTTAGCTTGCCAAACCAAGTGGCCTAGATGATGTAGAGAGTGATGATGGATTGATTTGTCTTAAGAACCCTAGGTTTCTCAACTCATAAGACTATTAGGGTTTGAGTTAGCTAGAAGAAGAGAGAGCTTAAGGAAACTGAGAGTGAAGAATGAACTTGAAAAGAGATGGTTGCCTCTTAATAATATATGAAGCATATCTAATAATTGAGGAGATATAATATCTCACCCAAAATATCTAATGAGCTTCTACAAAATATCTAGTGAGTGAGTCACCAAGTAGCCATGCTAGATTCAATGTAAAACTCCACCTCATTTCCTTCACCTAATAATCTTTAATCAATAAAGAAAAAACCCTAATTAGGTGTCCTCTTCTAGAAGCAATCCCGTGAAATTACGAGAATGCCCCTCAACCGTATATACATACATGTATTCGTATTCCGAAGAATACGAATACAATGAGACGAAAATAATCCATCAATATAATATTAGGATCCGGCTTAAACCAAAGCACACTAGTATTATCCGCCCGAACACCACACGTGCACAAGTACATGTATGTGATCGAAGCCCTTCCTTAAAACCATATGGCCTCTACATCGTTTCGCCCGAAGCAGGGAAACTCTCTGTATGGGACTCTAAAGACTTGACAGTACGCTGGCAGTGGGTTAAACCACAAGCACGTCAGCGGCACTAGCTGTACGTAACGGCTACCCAGGTACCTGTCAAAAAGGAAGGTCGACGAGCAAACTCGTCCGAACTCCTACTGAGCCCATCCGTGACAACATTCGTACAATCCAGTCTTTTCATCAAAGAGTATCGCATATCGGGTCTAGAGGGCGGTGAACATTAGACCCTAATAACCCGATAAGTCATGCCGATGTGGCTCACGACCAATCCGAAAAACTACTGATCAACCTACCAGTAAATCCCAACTGTCTTGGCCAAGGTCTTATGGTCCTGACCAATCGAACACTGTGCGATATCGACTCCCAATACCAGGAGAGACGAATCCCCAACAATCGCTCACTGCCTCCATGTGGCTCGGGATTGTACCCAACCAAAACCTGTTTGCACGACTCAGTAGAGCCGTGGTAGGGTAGTGATCATAGCACAATGGGAACTCATACGAGACAAATGACGATCTCAGGTCCGAAGACTAACCCGTATACATGTCACCTGAGAACTTCCATCTGACGATAGGTATAGTACCATCTAGATGTTCTCCGTGAGTCTGTCCAGTGTACTCACACCCAGTGAGCACCTGCATACGATTTTAGGTGCATCTGACCAATAGCTGTGGGACCAACCATTGCCCCTTGTCAGGGCTAGAAACATATATACTAGTCTACTCTGGAGTATCAATGTCTGGTCTCGATACTCACGTGACTTAGGGACCATTTAAGGATGTGCTTATGGACTGCTCTGCTCCCACAAGTATTTTAAGTCTATGTCGCTCACCCCGCAAACGAGCGAGGAGGCGGAACAAGTAAAAATCAAAACTTTCTTACAAAAAGCAACATAGACTAAGCCAAGGATCTTTGCCAAACCATATCTAACGAAACTACGGGAGGTTTAATCTACTGTGATAGAAGATTATACCTCACGAAACTAGTCCTTCGGTTCTTTTCTCCGCTGTCCCCCTCGTCCATGTGTGCTCCGAGGATCGATCCGGATCTTGGTCACCTCCATGGCCTCCTAGAGTCGAAGACGATCCACCCGAGAGTCTATAGTCCAAGCTCCACCTCAAGCCGAGGTAACTAGGGCAACAAGTTTGCTATGCTTGATGTCCAAGGTGATGTAGAGGAAGAAGATGGATTTGTTTGTCTATTTAGATTCTATTTTTCTCAACACATGAGAGCTATAGAAATTTCTAGTGAGGAGGAAGAAGAAGAACCATGGGAGCACTTTTTTGATGAGAGAGAATGAGCAAGAGATAATGATCCATAAGAAAATATAATTACTAATCTTTTATCATGATAATATATGATGGCTACACTTGATTTGACCATTATCATCTCAAGATAAATCCAAAACAAAAGAAGAATCTAGTGCTCACAAAAATATCTAAGTCAAAAATTGTCAACTAGGTCAAATGGTCAAACCAATTAGCCATAACACAATTATCATTAAAAAGGATTAGTAAATATCTTCCTTCAACTCAAAATGGTTTTGACCAAGTCAATAGTCAAAACCCTAATGAGGCATCTCCCTCTTCGCTCCTCACAACCGTACATACACACCCGCATCCGCATTCCGTAGAACACAAATACTATAAGACAAAATCCATCCATACAATACTAGGATCCGGCTTAAACCAAAGTCCACTAGTATTGTCTGCCCGAACATCATACGCGCATAAATGCACGTAAGTGATCGTAGCCATGCCGTAAAACCATACGGCCTCTATGCCTTTTGCCCAGTGCAGGGAAACTCTCTGTGTGGGACTCTAAAGACTCGACACTACGCCGGCAGTGGGTTTAACCACAGACCGCAAGTGGCACTAGCTGTACATAACGGTCCCCAGGTAGATGTCGGTAAGAAGGCCGATGAGGTAAACCCTTCCGAACTCCTACTGAGCCTGAATGTGACAATCTCCGTACAGTCCGGTCTGTTCGTCTAAGAGTATCGCATGTCAGGCCTAGGGGGCGATAAACGTCAGACCCCTAATAGCGGTACAAGTCGTGCCGGAGTGTAGCCCAGAACACCCTGAGAAACTACTGGAAACACTACCAGTAATTCTCGCTTGCCCTGGCCAGGGACTTTGTGTAATGGCTCTCCTAGACACAGCGCGATATCAACCCCCAATACCGGGAGAAACAAATCCTGTCTAACCGCTACTTCATCTAAGTGCTTCTGGACTGCACCCAACTACTAACTGTTTGCATGACTTCTTTGAGCCGTGGTAGGGTAGTAATCAAAGTACAGTGGGAACACACTCGAGGCGAAATAGCAGTGTCAAGTCGACGGACTAAGCTGTACTCCTGTCACCTGAGAACTGTTATCTGACGATAGGTATAGTACCAACCAACAGTTCCCGATGAGTCATGTCCAGTATACTCGTAACATAACGAGCACCCGCATACTATCTCCAGTACGACGTATTAATGGCTATGGGACAGACCATCTCCCCTGCTGGGATGAGAAGCGTATACGCTAGTCTACTCCGGAGTATCGATGCCCCGTCTCGATAATCCTACGACTAGGGACATATATACGGATATGCTTATAGATTACCCAGCCCCCACTAGTGTGACCGCCATCACAACGCTGGTAATCAAGCAAACATCCTAAGGGCTCCACTAATATGTATAAGCGATATGCTAAAAGAAACACATGCACATATTGAAGTAGAAACATACCAAGTAGCATACTACCATTTTGAGCAAGACTGTCTATACAACTGTGAATATCCCAAGCTTCCATTAAGTAATATACAAACTAGTATGATAGAATAATGGCCCTTAGGGCATATACACTAACAATCTCCCACTTGCACTAGGGCCATGTACTGGCGTATCGAAGACCTATCATCTCGATCAGCCGCTCGAACTGGGTCTGGGGTATGGCCTTCGTGAGTGAATCTGCAGTGTTGTTCTCCGAATCTACTCTCCTCACCTCGATCTCCCGGTGATCTACGATCTCCCTTATTAGGTGGTACCGCCTCAAAATGTGTCTGGACTTCTGATAGGACCTGGGTTCCTTCGCTAAAGCTATAGCGCCGTTGTTGTCACAATACAGCGGTATTATATCAACAATGGTAGGAACCACCTGAAGCTCCGTGAGGAACTTCTTCATCCAGACAGCTTCCTTTGCGGTATCGCAAGCAGCTATGTACTCCGCTTCCATCGTCGAGTCAGCAACGGTTTCCTGCTTGGAGCTTTTCCAATAGACTGCCCGTCCATTGAGGGTAAAGACATAACCCGACATGGACTTGGAGTTATCCTTGTCATTTTGGAAGCTGGAGTCAGCAAAGGCCTCGATCTGGAGGTCATTTCTGCCATACACCAAGAACATCTCCTTAGTCCTTCTCGGGTACTTGAGAATGTTCTTTACTGCTATCCAGTGTTTCTCCCCTGGGTCAGATTGATACCGGCTTACAACGCTCAATGCGTATGCTACATCTAGTCTGGTACATAACATCGCATACATTATAGAGCCTACCGCATATGCGTAGGGTATAGATGACATGCGAGCCCTTTCCAAATCAGTCTTTGGAGACATCTCTTTGGAGAGGGTGATTCCGTGACAAGCCGGTAGATTAACACGCTTTGAATCTTCCATACTGAATCGTTTCAGTATGGTGTCGATGTACCTGGACTGCCAAAGTCCCAACATTCTCTTAGATCTATCACGATAGATCTGGATCCCCAGAATGTAGTTGGCATCGCCCAGGTCCTTCATGGAGAACCTCTGTGACAAGAATCTTTTGACTGACTGTAGGGTAGGAATGTCATTTCCTATCAAGAGAATGTCATCCACGTACAAGACGAGGAATACAACAGTTCTCCCTACAATCTTACTGTATATGCATGGTTCATCTGGATTTTTGACAAAGTCGAATTCTTTGACAGTATCATCAAAGCAAATGTTCCAACTCCGTGATGCCTGCTTTAGTCCATAAATGGACTTGAGCAACTTGCACACTTTTCCGCTGCTCCCACTCTGAATGAAACCCTCCGGCTGATCCATATAGACGCACTCTTCTAAATTACCATTTAGAAAAGCCGTCTTTACGTTCATCTGCCAGATCTCATAATCGTGGAAGGCAGCAATGGCAAGAAGGATCCGAATGGATTTGAGCATAGCCACTGGAGAAAAGGTTTCGTCATAGTCCAAACCAGGTCTTTGATGAAAACCCTTTGCAACAAGTCTAGCTTTATAGGTTTCCACCTGCCCATCTACACCAATCTTTTTTCTGAAGATCCATTTGCAGCCTACGGGTTTTACCCCTTCCGGAGCAATGTCCAAAGTCCAAACTTTGTTGGTGTACATGGACTCCATTTCGATCCGCATTGCATCCATCCATTTTACCGAGTCGCTACTCTGAATGGCTTGCTGGAAGCTAGTAGGCTCATCATTTTCAATGATGCAATCCTCTCGATCCCCGTCTATGAGAAAACCATAGTATCTCTCGGGTGGATGAGACTGCCTACTACTCCTGCGGAGTGGCGCTGGGATGTCCGGTTCTCTTGAAACTTCTGGTTCTACCAAACTTTCAGTAATAGCTTGTGGTTCTAGAATTTCTTCCAGTTCTATTACGCTCCCAATTGTTTCTTTTTCTAAAAACTGATGTTCCAGAAAGTGGGCATGACGAGAAACAAAAACCTTTTGTTCTTCTGCGTAATAGAAAAGATACCCCTGGATTTCTTGGGGTATCCCACAAACTTACATAGTACTGAGCATGCCTCGAGCTTGTCCGCATGCTGCTTCTTTACAAAAGCTGGATATCCCCATGTCTTAAGATACTTAAGACAGGGTTTCTTCCCACTCCACATCTGATATGGTGTGGTAAGCACAGACTTAGTTGGAACCTTGTTCAAAAGGTACACAGCTGTTTCTAGTGCATAACCCCAGAAAGATCGCGGTAACTCATCCTTACTCATCATGGAGCGAACCATATCCAATAGGGTTCGATTCCGCCTTTCCGATACACCATTGTGTTGTGGTGTGTATGGAGGAGTAAGCTGAGAGAGAATTCCATTCTCTTTTAAGTAGTCCAGAAACTCGGCACTTAAGTATTCACCACCTCGATCAGATCTCAGTGTCTTGATGCTTTTGCCTGTTTGTTTTTCTACTTCAATCTTGTATTCCCAGAATTTTTCAAAGGCCTCGGATTTATGCTTCATCAAGAAGACATGTCCATACCTGGAGAAATCATCTGTAAAAGTAATGAAATAGGAAAAACCACTTCGTCCATGTGTAGACATTAGACCGCATACATCGCTGTGTACAAGTCCTAAGAGCGAGCTCGCCCTTACTCCGTGTCCGGTGAACGGAGTCTTTGTCATCTTTCCCATGAGACAAGATTCACAAGTGGCATAAGACTGAAATTCGAACGGATCCAAATATCCCTCTTTATGTAACTTTGTTAACCGTGTCTCATTGATGTGACCCAGTCTATAATGCCATAAGAAAGCCTGATTAATTCCGGAGACTTTCTTTTAAGTGTGTTCTGGACAGTGAAAACCTGAGCTTGATTCAGTACGTATATACCGTTATCTAATGTACCTGACCCAATCAGAACTTGATTTTGGTGGATGTGAACCATATCGCTTACAAATGTAAAATCATATCCTTCCTTAGAAAGTAAGGATATAGATATGATATTACAATACAGACTAGGTACATATAAACAGTTACGTAGAATCAATATCTGTCCACTTGTCAATCCAAGGTGATATTCCCCTACGGATTCAGCGTTCACGCTCATTCCGTTAGCAACCTTGAAAGTCATATCACCTATCCTGATAACTCTACGGTTTCACAAAACCTGTAATGAATTACAGATATGAGATCCTGATCCGGTATCTAGTACCCAGGAAGTAGAGTTAATTGACATACAGTTTTTTATACAAACACACTCGAAGTCGAAGCCACAACATGCTTCGAATCCTGTCTACTGGCTTTGCTAGCCCTGCAATCCTTCTGCCAATGTCCTTTCCCGGAACAATAGGGACGTCCCTCCTTCCCTATATCTAGTCCCGAAACTTTTGCCCTTCTCTTTTCTTCTACTTCTCTAACACCGCATATCGGATTTGTGGAGGTCTTCTCCTTCTTACCCATTGCTTTCGCCTTGGATGAAGAAGAGGAAGATCCCCCATTAAGCAGAGTGGGTGTCTCCCTGGTTTCCTTCAGGGTGTAAGTAGAAGGTAGAGACTGTAGAATCAAGTCGGTATGTGACTCGTTCTTCAACGTGGTCCTCAGGTCCGTGAGCTCATCAATATAGCTAGTCTCTGTAAGGACGTTGTCCCCTACAGATGACCCGATAGCCAACCTCGCTTGAAGCAATTCGTTCGCGGTCTCATATCTTGTGATACGAGATTGCTCTCCATATAAATCTTTGTTATGGAGGAAGACAGAAACTAAGTCCATCTTCTCGTGCTGCCTCTGGTTTGCACCATCAACTGAGGCCAACACGAGGCACTTGGTATTCGCACAGTCTTTTTCCGATGTCTTACGGATATTAGTATCTGTGATGATGGAAATTGGTCCTGAGACGGCAAGGGTTTGATTAGTGAAGAGTTGTCCCAGTTTGTCATGGATAAGGGACATCTGGACAGACCTTTTCCAGTCATTACAGTCTGATTCAGTCATTTTAGTATCTAGATGTAACCTATGTCTGGTCACTGGATCGCTGCAATTAAGAGAGAGAGAAGAAAACACTTAGCATGATGCACTTCGAAATTTAGATTGGTTTTTAATTTATCCAAACAGGATGGCTCCCACTGTTTCTCGAATCCTTCCTCAAACCATAAAAGAAGAATTAGTCAGGATTAATCTCACCGTACAATACTTGCTTAACCGTTCATCCAGGCTAGTGTCGGTACTTCGAAGAAGGTTTACGACGCTTTCGCGAAGTTCCATAATTAAATAACCTCTTTTCCCTGGAGGCGTAGCCCCGCTAACACTGTTCTAGACACCTACTTGGTTTATAGCATTGATCGTTAAGTGAAAAAAACTCCCAAGGAGTAGCGGATACTCACAGTAGGATCGGAATCCAAATATCATTGTGTGATAATGCTGAAGGAATCCTACTAACATTATCAAACTCCAAATGGTATGCAGCACTAGCAAATTTCAATTTCCTTAGAAACTCCCGATGTGGATTTTTGCCCCATGCTCTTATGACCTTGACGAAGGCCAACATATCATAAGTCATATGTCAAGTTCTACCCGTCATTGTCCAGGTTAATTTGAACCCACCCGTATATACCCTTGACTAAGGCCAACAAAGCAATACGACTGTCCCAAACCAACGCATCTATCTATGCAACATATGAATACCCAGCAGCTACCAATCACCAAGCCTTGACTAAGGCCAACAAACATAGCTTGAATACTATTGAATATTCAAATGAAATGACGGAGGGCTACGAATGGTTTTGGCGAAACCGTGAACGTAGTGAACTTGATATAATCGAAGGAACCTGATAGCTTTTAAAAGGAGTGGTTTAAGCTCCGCATTTTAAAAGTTTTGCTGTTTTGAAAAATAACCGAGTGGTTTTGAAATTGTTCCAACGATTCAGCTTTGGTTTGTTTTCTTTGCATTAATATAATGTGTCCCATCAATTAATCCTACCATTGCAGAAAACAACGAAAATATAACGTACGCTTATGCCATCCGCAATCGCCACGGGTCCCCGTCATCACCCGTTAGGTTACTTAACTAACGACAGAGCGGGGGCTGGACTAGCGCGGATGCAAAATATAAGCAACGCCTACTAGATATCATATATAGATATATACATTCGTCGGACGCAATGATAGTCATTCCAGATCACAGATGAATACATTGGATATGCTAGGAATCCGCGTTTTTCTCGAGCCTGCAACGAAAGACGGATTACATAGTTGCGATGAATAGCCAAACCCCACCCTAGACCCCTACGGGTGCGGCAAACTACCCGCCAAATAACCGAAGTGAAGCAGTCTCCCTCAACAACGTGAGTAGGCCACTTTGCACTTCAAAGTACCCAGTAGTTTATACACCCCACCTTGGGTCTATCTTAGAAGCAAAAATAGTAAAAGAAATAATATATAATGGTGGCTACAACCTCAACCCGGATGTGCGACCATAAAACAATATTACATCAATTTACAAATTCACATCAAATGAAAAATGAAAACTCTCATCTCACATCCCCGGCTATTCATCACGACGATCCAACAAGTTCATATACACAAACCAAAAACACAGATCACAGATATGTACAACCCCCACTAATCGACATATAGCGATTAGTAGACGTTCAGTACATATATCATTTCACAGAAGATCCGATTAGCTAAAGTATTTAGAATTTCGATCGATTACTAGATTTTAATCTACCCCAAGTGCAACACAGTACTCAAAAAATCTGGGCAGAAACAAAATATCAGAGAAACCACAAAACGCCAAGATAGACACACTGCAGGAAAAATGAGTCGACTCGGCGTTGACTCGGCCACGGATCCGCGACGGAACTCTTGGTTCTGCCGCGGTTCCGCGGTGGTCTGACCGATTCACTTTCTCGTTTTTCTTGGGTGCCCATAAAAAAGCCTACACGTATTTTTAAGATCCCTGGAAAAAATTTTGGACCAGTTTTCAAAAACGACAGAAAAGTGTATTTTTAGTTCGTGTTTTGCGATTTTTCCGGCGATCGAATTCCTAACACTTTGCTTGTTGGATATAGTCCCCTCAAAGTCAATTATTGGATCGCAGGTACGTGATTGCAATGATTGAGGGAGGACCTATACTGATAGGACAGTCTTACTTGAGATGATAGTATGCTATCTGGTTTATCTTTATCATCATATACATGCTTTAGTTCACTATTGCATGTTGATAGAGCCCGTAGGATTCTTGCTTGACTGCCAGCAGTATGATGGCGATCATATACGTGGGAGCTGGGGTCTATAAGAATATCCTTAAAGTGTCCCTAGTCGTTGGAGTTTCGAGACAGGGCCTCGATACTCCAGAGTAGACTAGTGTATACAGTCGAGACCCCGACGAGGGGCGGTGGCCGATCTCACAAGCCATTGGTGTCAATTGGTTCACCTAAGATGTATACAGGTGCTCAGTGGGTTATGAGTACACCAGACAGGACTCGCTGGGAACATGCTAGTTGGTATTATACATATCGTCAGATAGCAGTTCCCAGGTGACATGTGTACAGGTTAGTCTGTCGACCTGAGATCGTCATTTGTCTTGTGTGAGTTCCCACTGTGCTTTGATTACTGACCTACCACGGCTCAAAGGAGTCATGCAAACAGGTCTTTTTTTGGGTTCAGTCCCGAGCCACATGGAGGCAAGTGAGCGGATCGGCAGGGGATTCGTCTCTCCCGGTATTGGGGGTGAGATCGCGCTGTGTCTAGGAGAGCCATTACACGAAATCCCTGGCCAGGGTAATCAAGATTTACTGGTAGGTATTCCAGTAGTATCTCAGGGTGTTCTGGGCTACTTTCCGACACGACTTATACCACTATTGGGGTTTGACGTTTACCAGCCTCCTAGGCCCTATATGCGATACTCATAGACGAACAGACCGGACTGTACGGATATTGTCACTGTCAGGCTCAGTAGGGTTTCTGGATGAGTTCACTCGTCGGCTTCCCTTCCGATCAATACATGGGCAACCGTTACGTACAGCTAGTACCTCTGACGTGCTAGTGGTTATACCCAGTGCAAGTATATTGATGAGTCATTAGAGTCCCTCACAGATAGGTTCCCAAGTTCGGGCGAAACATTGTAGAGGCCATATGGTTTTATGGCAGGGTTCGATCATATTTGTGTACTTGTGCACGGATCAAGATCGGACGGATAATACTAGTAGGCTTTGTTTTTAGCCGGATCCTAGTATTATATTGTAGGAATATTTTTGTCTCATTGAATTTGTATTCGGCCGGAATACAAATGCAGGTATGTATTTACAGTTGAGGGATAATCCCGTAATTCGTTATGGGATTACTTTCGGAGTTGCTAGTTTCCTTTTCGGTCTTAAACTCTTGATCCATGTTTAAGTTATGTGAGCAATTTTTCATTGACTTTTTTTTCCTCTTGCACTGAAATTGTTGCACCAAAAGGGGCTGCCCATTTCTGTGAGCATGGTGGGGATGACTAGGAGTGGGTTTAATTCATGAAGCATGGCCTTTATTTATTGGTTTTTATTTGGCTGTTGACTTGGAGAAAGAAATATTGATGTGTATGGTGTTGATTAATTTATTAGACACACATCACAAATTCCCTGTAAACACTCATAGAAATCCACAGAGCACAAAAACCACTTCTGTTTTTGCAATCCACAGAGAGCATTCTTGTATGGCCGAGCCCCATCATTTTTCCACTAGCCTTGCAAAATCCCATCCTCACTTCTCTTCTCAAATCATGGCAACTCCAATTCACCTCCACCCAATCGCTTGGGTGCCTCGAGACAAGATATTCTACACACTCTCTACTTCATTCTTGGACATGTCGACTAGCAAACTTCATGTCCGAGTTGCCTCGGTACAGAGGCGGGAGCCCGTATAAAGATTCAAAGACGTGGTGCCACTTTGACGAGCGAGATCGGGGAGCGGACTTCGTCGGCGCAGCAGCGAGGAGTTTGGCGCAGAGATTAAAGACCGAAGGACATGGATCGATCGGTGTCATCTTTCCAAACTCTTTTACATTTTGCTAGTTGACGGTTAATAGAACGATCCGGGTATTTGGGTTCCGGTGGCGCCGGTTTCGTAAAAAGTTTTTATTCCGCATTTGGCCTCATTTAGACGGCCAAGACGCCGCCGTGGCCCAACATGGTATCAGAGCTACGCCATTAACCTATACTAGCTTGTTCTAACATGTTTAAAAGCTCGATCGCACAAAATTTCCAAAACCGAATTTTCAAGTTCAAAGTTTCTGTCGAATTTTTTTTTTTGGTCTAAATATTTTTTTTTTGTACGTCAGAAAATCAGGCAGCCTTTTCTAAGACATCTGTAGAAATTTGGGAAGGTGTTTCATGTAAGGCCGCGGAACAGCTGCCATACCCACGTTTTGGCCGCGGTTCCACTGCAGTTAAGTGGCTTCAGTGCACCATATTTCTTAAGGTGGTCTTCTATGTGGAAATGTGGTTTCTGGATTTTTTTAGTTTTGGCCCAGATTATTTTGAGTGCTGGATTTGTACTTGGGGCCCACTTCGGGAATTTTTGTCAATCAAAATTTTAAATATATTAGTTTACAGTGCTTATATTATATCTGCGACCGTGAATATCATTCGAGCGGTAAATCTTGTCTAATTGCTATAGCTCTTTTAGACGGGTTTGCGAACGTGACATTCACGTTGATGTTCTGTGTTGTGCTGTGATGTTGCAGATTAGTCGTGGTGGATAGCTTGGTACAATATTAGTGCTTTTTAGTTTTATTTGTATATTTTATATCGCGGGGCGAGCGTCCGACATGTGGACTGCCGTCACTGCCTGTTTGTATATTATTCTTTTGGGGCACGACCGGGTTGAGGTCGATGTACCCGTTGTATATATTTTCTTTTCTGTATTAGGATTACCCGCGGTGGGGTGCACGGATAGCCTGGTTCTAGAGGGCAGCGGGCCCGCATCTCATGTCAATGAGACGGAGGGGGCTTCACTCTAGAATTGGCGGGCTATTCGCCGCACTCGTAGGGGGTACAGGTTGATCCAAGAAGGGGTGCTCAAGTTACCGGATTCCGTTAAGTGCCAGGTGGTCTATTCACTTTGCTGAAGGGGGCTGCCTCGCTTCTGGTTTTGGCGGGTAACATGCCGCGCTCACAGGGGTCTAGGATTTCATTTCACAGGCTATCCACAGGACCAGGGGAACGTCGGGTTTCATTTGCGTCTGAAACGAAACCCGGGGATCCTAAATTATCTGTATTGTTCTCTGATGCTTATTACTTTTCTGTGATGTTGCATTTATCATGCCTGGAGCGATTATTATATATTGTTATATATACTAGTAGATGTTGTATATGTTTTACACCCGTGCTAGTCCAGTCCCTGCTCTTTCGTTAGTTAAGTAACCTAACGGGTGATGACGGGACCCAGTGGTGAATGCGGATGGCATATACGTACATCATATTTTCGTTCTTTTCTGGTGTGATCATTTGATGGGACTGCGTTGATTCTTATTAATGCAAGGAAAACAAACCTATATTTGATGTTGTTGGAACCAATTTTTCAAAAGCTGTTATTACAAGGGCGTTCTCTTTTGTTTTGTACAGTGGTATTCGGTTATGAATATCCAGCACCTCATTCGACGAGGCAAGGGCCGAGATCCTTTCATCGGGAGTGACCCCTTGGACAGAGGTTTGCGTCAGGGTAATAACTTCACTATAGTTGATTACTGTTTGCTTTGCATCGTGGTATTCAGTTTGGAATATCATGCACCTCATTCGATGAGGAAAGAGCCGAGATCCCTTCGTCTGGAGTGACCTCTTTAGCAAAAGTTTTCGCTACTATATATTTATAAAAAGCTATCTGGTTCCTTCAACGATATCAAGTTCATCACGCTAAAGGTTTTTCGCCAAAAACCAGCCGTAGCCCTCCGTCATTTCTTATAAGTACTATTTAGTATTCGTGCTATGTTTGTTGGCAAGCGTCAAGGCATAGTGTACGGTAGCTGAATATTACTTATTTGTAGCATGGATATGCGATTGATCAGGACAGTCGTACAGCTTTGTTGGCAAGCGTCAAGGGTTTATGCGGGTGGGTTCGAGTTAATCCAGGACAATGACGGGTTGAACTTGACTAGTGGCCTATGACTTGTTGGCAAGCGTCAAGGTTATAGGTCGTTAGGGGTAAAATCACATCGGGAGTTTCAAACATACAGGAAACTTGCCAGGTATGCGCATACCTTCTGGAGTGTGATAACATGAGTGGACTCCATCACGTTATCATACGATGATAGTTGGATCCCGATTCCCACTGATGAGTTGGTTAACTCCTCGGGTGATCCCGACTAATTCTTCTTTCAGGTTTGGAGGAGAATTTGAGGATACAGTGGGAGGTTTCCTGATTAGATAAAATTATTAACCATTCTGATCAAGGTTAGAGTGCACGCAGAATGTTTCTTTTCTCTCTCTCTTTGACTGCGACCATGCCTCGACCCTAGACTATGACTCAGTGACCAAGTTAACCGAACTTTCTTAAAACACTGGCTTTTGGATTGTCTGAGTTGCATACATCATTGCCACTCCTTCTCTTATCCTTTACATTTCTCCAGAACACCTCGTATCACTACGATCATCCACTTACATTGGATAAATCCATCGTATGGTTATATACGAACTCGAAGGAATTTTTTCGAGGATGGATTCTGGTTCTGGAGAGATTGAATAGGACTATTCAGTTGTCTTTTCCATTTACCTTCTCTCAGGTTGTGAGGGCTCTTAGGATTAGGAGAGGGTACACCTATTAGGCTTATTGGATAGTTTTCTTCCAAACCATAGGCAGGTGCCGAAAGGTAGGGAATGAAGAAAACCAATTAGCCTAAGTTGGGTGTACAGAAGGTAATAAGTAAAGACAAATAAAGGGATCAGAAAGAGAGCAAAGTAAATTGCGACTGTTAACATTCACGACCAAACCACGTATCTCATCGCCACTCCTAATTCACCTTTGTATTTCTCCAGAACACCCCGTATCACTACGAACATCCAATTCCATTGGATAAATCCATCGTATATATGGTTATATAGGAACTCGAAGGAACTTTTTCGAGGATGGATTCTGGTTCAGGAGAAATAGGAATAAGCTTTATTCAGTTGTCTTTTATCCTTACCTTCTCTCAGATTGCGAGTGCTCCTAGGATTAGGAGAGTACACCTATTATGCTTATTAGATAGTCTTCTTCCAAACCATAGGCTTGTGCCGAACGGTAAGGAAAGAAGAAAACCATTAAGCCTAACGATGGTGTACAAAAGATAACGACTAAAGACAAATAAGGGAAATTGGAGAGATGGCAGGGAAATATACGGTTACAGTCATGAATCTGGATAATGGAAGAAGCATTACTACGAATACCCGGATACCCCTTCGAAACATATTCATGTTTCAGTTTCACTGTGTATTGTTAATAGAAAACTGATTTCCCAATTAACCCTTGCTCCAGGGTATGTATTTACCAGGTATGATTCTTACATCTGTATGGTTTTACAGATGATGAGTGGGAGTAAGTTATTGGGAATTAGGTGATCATCCTCATTATATCGGAATTCGTTGCAATTGGTGATATTTGAGGAAATCGCCTGGGTACAGTTTTCAACCTACGACGAACAGAGTTTGAGTTATTCAATCCAGGGGACTTATACAAAGTATTGTATATTGTCCAGTGTCCATTAGGACAAAAGGGTTGGTCCTCGTACTATATTCTTTTTACTTATGACTTCTCAAGTTTTAGACAAGTGTTTCGTAGAAATACAAGGTCCAAGTTTGAGAAGTTATAGGTACAGGAATAAAGTAGAGAACCATGTGCGGCAAGTATTAGGATTCTTCAAGGTGATCGAAGATGTAGATACTTGTGGCTGGTATTCAGTTGATAGTAATAGTTTTTGAGAAACTTGTTTCTCTTTCAGGTTACTCATAATTGGATGCACTTCTAAGTTGAGTAATGCTGATCGTGCTATCTCCATTTAGTTGACATGCACTGGAGACAGCTGCATGATTTGAATCTGGTTCCAATTAAATCAGTGCCTCTGTTTCTATATGGTATATAGGATGGTTCTTATCTTAACGATGTTAAGGTACGGGGAGTTGTCTGGCTTATGCTTAAAACCAGACTCTGGATAACTCAAGGCACGTTTCTGTAATTGCAGTTTGTGGGTTAACCCGGGCTTTGACGAGGGTTAATTTTCTACCATCTGGAAGATCAATAGTGATATTGTTCTTGACTCGCCACAGTTTTAGTAAAATGGATTTTTATTTTCAGAAAACAGTAGTGGGAGTATGGTAGAACTGGAAGTGATTCCAGAACCGCAAACGATTACTGAAAATTTAATAGGACCTAAAGATTCAATCAGGTTTGACATTCCATTAGCCACTCCGACGATATGGTGGGTAACCTCAGGCACCCGATAGGTACTCCAGTAGCCTCAAGGACGGTGACAGGGAGGTTCTTGTTTACCCAGACTTGACGCTACTGCTGTTCCAGACTATGAGACCCGGCAGGAGGATGAGTATAGCGTCGTTCTAAACTAGCTTTAGAAGTGTACGTATATATGACTCTACCAGAGGGTTGTTGTGGTCGGTGGGAGCAGCGGAAACATAGTGGACAAGCAGCTTGAGTCTGTTTATATAGACTAAAGCAGATATAGTGGAGATAGATCATCTAATTTTTGATGTGATAGTTATAGGCTTTGACTTCATCGGAATAGGGGATGGATCTGTTAAGAAGGTAGTAGGGTGTGATGTCCTGGTATTTGGATGACATACACATAGTAGGAAGTAAAATTCCTATACTATGATCGGTTATACTGTGGTTGTCACACAGTGGTTTATCCACATAGGATATGGATATTATATCAGGAATTCTGGTTACGAGATCTAGATTTGGGAAGTGTCCCAATCTGGGTACTTAGCTAGTATTCTAAAGATATTTAGAATGGACGACTCCCGGCATGGTGGTGTACCTGCAGGTGATGGAGTCACCCTCTCTAAAGGTGTCTTACAGACTAAAGAGGAGAGGGGTGTGCATGATTGGCATATCACTTTCTTAGGCAATTGAGTCGATCATCAGATGTCAAGTACCACACCAGATGTTTTTGCACTAGATGCAATAAGTTGATATATTAATCCATTCCTGGAGAAACGTTAGGAAGCATTTTTTGAACATAAGTAAATGTTCTAGGGATTTGATAACGACAAGCTCCTTTGGGAGACAGTTATCATTCCAGGCTTCCAAAGTGACCTGGATGACAGAGTGACTGTCAGAGTTATTGTTTTCCTTCTGACGAAGGGTAGTATTTTGGACAGTTGGTCCAAGCGGATACTGAGGGAGGTGTGGCGCAGGATACTGATTAAATTCAGTTGACGATACAGTCTAAGAAGTTTGCTAGATTTGGAGTTCATTTATGAACTGGGTCCCATCAGATATCCAGACATATTCTAAGACAAGTATTGCTCATTTCGGGAGATGGCTTTCTCCACGAATTTGAGATAAAGAGAGATATAGAAAGAAACATCAGGACGGATCCACTCACTGAGGCTATTTCTCGAAAGCAATAGTTTTGCAAACGAGCTTTGTGAAACTGATTAATAGAGGAGTTGGATGTTCGGTATCACACGAGGTGTAAGTATGCGACATCGCAATAATTAGCCTTAAGTGCAAGTGGGAGATTATTGGATATAGTACCCTCAAAGTCAATTATTAGATCGCAGGTACGTGATTGCAATGATTGAGGGAGGACCTATACCGATAGGACAGTCTTACTCGAGATGATAGTATGCTATCTGGTTTGTCTTTATCATCGTATACATGCTTTAGTTCACTATTGCATGTTGATAGAGCCCATAGGATTCTTGCTTAACTGCCAGCAGTATGATGGCGATCATAGACGTGGGAGCTGGGGTCTATAAGTGTTGGATATAGTGCCATCAAAGTCAATTATTGGATCGCAGGTACGTGATTGCAATGATTGAGGCAAGACCTATACCGATATGAAAGTCTTGCTCGAGATGATAGTATGCTATCTGGTTTGTCTTTATCATCGTATACATGCTTTAGTTCGCTATTGCATGTTGATAGAGCCTATAGGATTCTTGCTTGACTGCCAGCAGTATGATGGCGATCATATACGTGGGAGCTGGGGTCTGTAAGCACATCCTTAAAGTGTCCTTAGTCGTGGGAGTTTCGAGACAGGGCATCGATACTCCAGAGTAGACTAATGTATACAGTCGAGACCCCGACGAGGGGCGGTGGCCGGTCTCACAAGCCATTGGTGTTAGTTGGTTCACCTAAGATGTATACAGGTGCTCATTGGGTTATGAGTACACCGGACAGGACTCGCCGGGAACCTGCTAATTGGTATTATACCTATCGTCAGATAGCAGTTCCCTGGTAACATGTGTACAGGTTAGTTCATCGACCTGAGGTCATCATTTGTCTCGTGTGAGTTCCCACTGTGCTTTGATTTCTACCCTACCATGGCTCAAAGGAGTCGTGCAAACAGGTCTTTTTGGGGTACAGTCCCGAGCCACATGAAGGCAAGTGAGCGGATCGGCAGGGGATTTGTCTCTCCCGGTATTGGGGGTGAGATCGCGCTGTGTCTAGGAGAGCCATTACACAAAGCCCTCGGCCGAGGCAAGAGATTTACTGGTAGGTACTCCAGTAGTATCTCAGGGTGTTCTGGGCTACTCTCTGACACGACTTATACCGCTATTGGGGGTCTGACGTTACCAGCTCCTAGGCCGATATGCGATACTCATAGACGAACGGACCGGACTGTATGGATATTGTCACTGTCAGGCTCAGTAGGGTTTATGGATGAGTTCGCTCGTCAGTTTCCCTTCCAATCAATACATAGGCAAACATTACGTACAGCTCGTGCCTCTGACATGCTAGTGGTTATACCCAGTGCCAGTGTGTTGATGAGTCATTAGAGTCCCCCACAGACCGTTTCCCAAGTTCGGGCGAAACGTTGTAGAGGCCGTATGGTTTTATGGCAGGGTTCGGAAAAGGCACGTGCGTTTTCGCACGTGTCATATTTCGGGCAGATAATACTGGTAGGCTTTGGTTTAAGCCGGATCCGAGTATTATACTGTGTAGATATAATATCTTTGTCTCAGTTGCATTTGTATTCGGTAGTAATACAAATGCGGGTATGTTTATACTGTTACGGGGTTATCCTGAAATTCATTTCGGGATCACTTTTGGAAGTTGCCAGTTTCGAGTTTTCTATCGCCCGTCTTTAACGTTCGGTTAAAGACGAATTTATCTTTTCTTGAGATGAGTGTGGAAGCTTCTAGATGATGACTAGGATGGCGAGGTGTTAAATGGCTCATTAGTGCATTTAATGATTCATTTAATGCAAGGGTGACTAGCTTAATGATTAGGTTTATGTTCATTGGTTTGCTTTTAATGTGTTCATACAAGGTGTATTATGAATCATCCTTTTTCATTTATTGTTGTGGTCACCCCCCTCTCCTACACTCACCTCCCTCATCCTATATAGTGGTCGGCCCCTCTCCTTGAAAAATGATGGTTGTTGGAAAAAAAGATATAGTTTTGGTTCATGATAATTTGTATACTCATTTTCTCACTTACCCGATCCAAAAGGCAACTTCATTAACCGTTCATCCATAGCCTTGGACGTAACGAGACAAAGTGTTCTACTCATTCTCTACATCAATCTTGGTCATCTCTTTTAGCAAACTTGATGATCGAGTTGCCTCGGTTCAGAGGCGGGAGCCCGTTTAAAGATCCGTCGACGTGGTGCCACCTGGACGAGAAGACTGGAGATTCAGGAGATCGGAGCAGCCGCAACAAAGCGTGGGATGATAGTTGAAGACCGAAGGACTCGGATCGTTCAGTATAACATTTCTACCCACTTTGTAGTTTGTTAGTTTAGCTTTAATGGCAGATCCGGGTTATAGTATACGATAGTGCCAGTTGTAAAAGTTTTTGTTCCGCATTTGGCGTCTGTTAGACGGCCGGGGTGCTACCGTGTACTTACAGTGGTATCAGAACCTCACCATTAAGCTTTACTAATTTGTGCTAACGCGTTTAAAATATCGATCGAACGGATTTTCGAAAACCGCAAATTCCACGGTCAAAGTTTCTGTCGATTTTAAACCGTGTTTAAAAATTATTTTGCATATACCAGAAATTTAAGCAGGCGTTTTTAAGGAACCAGAAGAAAAATTACCCACTGAATCGACCACACCGCCGCGGAAACGCGGTCAAAGCCTTGCTTTGACCGCTGAACCTCGGCCGTATTAGTGACTTAGTAGACCATGTTTCTTCTGTTGTTTCTACATGATAATTTGTGGTTTCTGGTACTGTTCTTTTAGTCCCAGATTTTGTTACTGTACAGCAGATGTACGTAGAGCCCACTTCGGGAAATTTGTCGATCGAAATTTTAAACTTGTTAGTATACAGTACTTACTTTATATCTCCGACCGGGAATATTATTCGAGCGGTAAATTGCGTCTAATTGCTATAGTTCTTTTAGACGGATTTGTGAACGTGATATTCGCGTTGATGTTCTGTGTTGTGCTGTGATGTTGTGGATTTATTGTGGTGGATAGCAGTGTGCAATGGTAGTGCGGTTTGGATTTATTTGTACATTTGATATTGCTGGGCGAGCGTCCAACATGTGGACTGCCGTCTCTGCCTGTTTGTATAATATTCATTTGGGGCACGCCCGGGCTGAGGTCGATGTACCCGTTGTACATATTTTTTATTTCTGTACTAGGTTTACCCCGCGACGGAGTGCACGGATAGCCGGGTTCTGGAGGGCAACGGGTCCGTATCTCTTGGCTTTGAGAGGCAGAGGGGACTTACTCTAGAATTGGCAGACTATTCGCCGCACTCGTAGGGGGTACAGGTTGACCCAAGGAGGGGTGCTCAAGTTACCGGATTCCGTGAAGTGCCGGGTGGTCCATTCATTTTGCTGTAGGGGGCTGCCTCACTTCAGGTTTTGGCGGGTAACTTGCCGCACCCGTAGGGGTCTAGGTTTCATTGCACAGGCTATCCACATGACCAGGGGAACGTCGGGTTTCAGTTGCGGCTCTGTGAAACCCGGGGATCCCAGATTATCTGTATTGTTCTGTGATGCTTATTACTTTTCTGTAATGTTGCATATTATCACGCCTGAAGCAATTATTGTATATTGGTATATATACTATTAGATGTTGTATATGTTTTACACCCGCACTAGTCCAGCCCCCGCTCTGTCGTTAGTTAAGTAACCTAACGGGTGAAGACGGGACCCAGTGGCGAATGCAGATGGCATATACGTACATTATATTTTCGTTCTTTTCTGGTGTGATTAGTTGATGGGACTGCATTGATTCTTATCAATGCAAGGATAAAACAAACCTATATTTGATGTTGTTGGAAAAAATTTTAAAAGTTGTTATTACAAAGATGTTTCCTTTTGTTTTGCAAAGCGGTATTCAGTTAGAATATCCTGCACCTCATTCCACGAGGCAAGGGCCGAGATCCCTTCACTGGGAGTAACCCCTTGGGCAGAAGTTTACGTCAGGGTAATAACTTTACTATAGTCGATTACAAGTTGCTTTGCATAGTGGTATTCAGTTAGAATATCCTGCACTTCATTCCACGAGGAAAGAGCCGAGATCCCTTCACCGGGAGTGACCTCTTTAGCAAAAGGTTTTCGTTACTATATTTTTTATAAAAAGCTATCAGGTTCCTTCAGCGAGATCAAGTTCATTACGTTAAAGGTTTTTCGCCAAAAACCAGCCGTAGCCCTCCGTCGTATCTTATGGATGGTCAGTAGTATTCAAGCTATGTTTGTTGGCCTTCATCAAGGCATAGTGTTTAGTAGCTGCTGGGGTATTCATTTGTTGCATAGATAGATGTGTTGGTTTGGGACAGTCGTATAGCCTTGTTGGCCTTCGTCAAGGGCTTGTACGGGTGGGTTCAAATTGACCTGGACAATGACGGGTAGAACTTGACATGTGACTTATGATTTGTTGGCCTTCGTCAAGGTCATAAGAGCATGGGACAAAAATCACATCGGGGGTTTCAAACATACAGGAAACTTGCCAGGCATGCGCATACCTTCTGGAGTGTGATAACTTGAGTGGCTTCCATCAAGTTATCATGCGATGATAGTTGGATCCCGATTCTCACTGATGAGTTAGTTTACTCTTCGGGTGATCCCCACTAATTCTTCTTTTAGGTTTGGAGGAAAATTTGAGATTACAGTGGGAGGTTTCCTGATTAGATAAAGTGATAACCATTCTGATCTAGGTTAGAGTTCACGCAGAGTGTTTCTTTTCTCTCTCTCTCTTTGGCAGCGACCTTTGACCAACCTTAGACTATGACTCAGTGACCAAGTTGACCGAACCTTCTTAAAATACTGGCTTTTGGATTATCCGAGTTGCATAAGTCATTGCCACTCCTTCTTTTACCCTTTGCATTTCTCAGAACACCCCGTATTACTACGGACATCCACTTCCATTGGATAGATCCATCGTATGGTTATATACGAACTCGAAGGGACTTCTTCGAGGATGGATCCAGGTTCAGGAGAAATTGAATTGGTTTATTCAGTTGTCTTTTATTATTACGTTTTCTCAGATTGCGAGGGCTCCTTAGTTTAGGAGAGTACACCTATTACGCCTATTGGATAGTCTTATTCCAAACCATAGGCTGGTGCCGAAAGGTAGGGAATGAAGAAAACCAATTAGCATAAGTAGGGTGTACAGAAGGTAATAACTAAAGACAAAATAAAGGGATTAGAAAGAGGGCAAAGTAAATTGCGACTGTTATCATTCACGATCAAACCGCGTACTTCATCGCCACTCCTATTTCACTTTTGATTTTTCCCAGTTCGGGAGAAATAGAATAAAGTTTTATTCAGTTGTCCTTTATCATCACCTTCTCTCAAGTTGCGAGTACTCCTAGGTTAAAGAGGATACACCTATTATACTTACTGGATAGTCTTCTTCCAAACCATAGGCTGGTGCCGAACGGTAGGGAAGGAAGAAAATCACTTAGCCTAACGATGGTGTACAGAAGGTAATGAATAAAGACAAATAAAGGGATTTGGAGAGATAGCAAACAAATATACGGTTATAGTCATGAATTGGATTATGGAAAAGGCATTACTAAGAATACCAGGATACCCCTACGAAACATTTTCATGTTTTGGTGCATTGTTAAAGGAATATTGTTTTCCCGATTAGTGTAACAACTCCAATTTTTGTATACCAAAATTTGAATTAAAATTGAAGTATACTTGGAGTATTAATGTTGCTGATAACACTTTAAGTATCTATCTCTTTACAATAATTACAAGAAGGAGCTTGTAGCTCATTGGTAATACCTTGCATTGCTGAACCAAGCCACCAGAGTTCGAATCCCATACCCCACATTATTTTTATTATTGATTTTTTAGAAAACCTTTAGAATACCAAGAGTTTACACGTGCATATCTCACAAAAACCCCACTACACCCAAAGATGTAACACTTGCAGAGGGTAGATGAACCGTCGGGGGATATCCAGATCACCGGACTCGGTCGGGAATCGGCCAACTCGGCCTTGACTCGGCCGACTCAGTGATCCGACCGAGTCACGGCCGAGTCACCCCCTTTTAGGCCGATTCCGGCAAGGGTCACAACATGAAAGTTGTGTCTTTTGGTATTCCCTACGCACCTACAAAGTTTCAGCCCAATACCACTTCCAGAGATCTTTAAAACCCCCAATTACTCCACTTTTAATACATTTTTATTACATTTTATCACATTTTTATTTTTTAACTTTTCATCTACCCTAACCCTAACCCTAGCCTAGCCCTATATAAAGGCCCCTACCCTATACCTTTTCCCCTCACAACTCTAAGCATACTCTCTAAAACTCTTGAGAACTTGGTGCAAAGAGCGAGAAGCGAAGCGCTGCCGAAACCGACGACGGATTCCGGCGACCGGATCAAGACCGACGTGACGTTTCCAACGAATCGGCAACCACCACACCTTTTAGAACGCTTAGCTTGTCCAAACCCGTAAGTCCCAACCTTCTACCTCTCTTTTCTATATTTGCAAAATACGACTTTTTGAAACCCGACGGAAATCGGACAAACCGATTTCCGATTCGGTTTTTCTTAAAAATTCCACTTGTCACCTAATACATATTATCAACCCTCTTGCATGTTGACTATTAATCACCCTTAAATCAAATTTAATTGTACTTTTCCATATGAAATGACAAGTTCTTTAGAAAACCGTATTTCTTGCATAAAAATACCATCAAGTTAAATTTTAATGTTCTATTTAGATACCCCACTCCTAATCATGTTTATTTTGATAACAAAACTTGTTTCATTCAATTTGGATGAAATTTCACACATGAAATGATAACGTTTATGGAAACCGTATTCTTGCACTTTAATACCCTTAACTTTAACATAACTCATTTCACCTTGAAACTTCACCAAAACTTAATATAAGTCACGGGGTAATGACCTACCCTTACACACACTCATTATAACCCTAATTGCTGAATAACAAAATACAGAATACGATATTATAGGACTTTTTCACTAAAATACCATAATCTTTATAACTTTTAGTTTAATCTTTAAATTGTAAATTCTTTTTAAATAAAACTTATACAAAATGAAAACACGATTGGTCATGGACATCGATCGTTATCTAATCTGTCTTGTGGTGACTAGGCAAGTGTGTCTAGGCTAGTGGTTATTAATTAGGCCCACGACGTGGTTCCTTCCCACTTACCTGGCACTTACCTGGCTGCATGATGGTGAAGAAGTGATTTGAGGCTCTAATGATTAATCGTTTAGACCATAGAAGATAGGTTAGATGGTCTAGGAAACCCTAACAACTAAAATATGGAGAACTATATACTTTTACAAATAAATACCCTATATTTAGAAAATCTTTTCCCTAAATTAAAAGTATTTATAAAACCTGAGCAAAGTGCCATTACAACCCATTCGTGGGGAACCTGTTAGGGATAGCACGGTTCATCGTGCACCTGCAGGCTAGTAGTGCGAGATTCACACCTCCGCAAGGAGCATTCGGTCTCGAAAGGTTTAAATACAATATTTAAGGAAAGTAATATTTTTTGTAAATAAAATATTCATTTAAAAATCATTTAAGTGTTTTATTATATATAATTATCATTTAAACACTTATTTTGTTATAATATCAAGTTTCCACTTTTTCCTAAAAATCATAGATTAAAAGTTACATTAAAATACCACGAATTTCAAATAAACAATTAATACTTTTATTAGGATATATTCACTAGAATAACACAAATAAAATTCACATCCATTACAATAATAAAGACGATTATTAAATACTTGAGGTATATTTTGAAAACTATACAAAAGTACTTTTTACATAAAACCCCCTCAAGTTTCACAAATTACAATAAGGCCCCTAGCTAATATTGAACTTCAAATTATCTTTCTTTTAGTCTGACTCGGGTTAGAGTCTGACTAATTCTGACTTGAATATAATTCAAGTCAATCTATATTTCAATCATATTCCAACACAACTTGAAATCATGAATCCCTGAATACAGTTAACAATATATTCATTTTTGACTGAATCAAACCATGGATATTCATTCCATTATCCTGATATTCCATTTACCTGATTATACAGTTGCAACATGTTTACTGATATCATGGTTTTGGTCAGTCACTCAATTTACATATTCCATTACTACAACACTGTTAAAACATTACGGGGTTTAAAGGGGTAGATTGGTACGGAAGATGTTAAAAGTGGAATGAGGTGGTCAGATTAAGACACCTAACATGAATACTGTTGCTGTTGTACCGTGGCATAACGGTTCCTTGTACTCTCCGTTTGCACTGATCTCTAGCATATAGAGATCCCCCTCGTATACACTGGCATTCTTCTGTACCAAGCTACAAACAACTGCGTTAAACAATATTCCATAATATTCTACAACATAATACTCTAGAAAATACTGTTACTCTGCCATTCTCACTCCACTTTTCTTTGGGACTTACCGAGCGACCTGTTCGCTGACGACATTCTATTTCTTTCTTCTTTGAATGTCGTCAGGTGCGTTGGACCAAGTTGAGACCGAGCCAACAACTGAAGATTTGGAGCAGTTCCAAGAAGATCCAGAGCTCTAGACTTTGTACTTGTTCTTTCCAGTATTTCCTTTTATTATTATGCCACTGTTTAGGCATTGCTTTCTTTTTTTCATTCCAGTTGTATTTTCATTTCATGCATTGTATAAAGAATGTTATTAATAAAAGTTGCTGTTATCTCAATCTCATTTGTCTCTTGTGATTATTTTATATTGCTTAGTTACGCTTAGCGTATGTACTTCTGAGTACATACGTAGCGGGCCTCGTCACGACCACTTCGCCGTACATTGGGAAGCGGGGCGTGACAATTAGATACTTACTCCAAGGTATGTATTTACCAGGTATGATTCTCATATCTGTATGGTTTTACAGATGATGAGTGGGAGTAAGTTATTGGGAATTAGGAGATCATCCTCATTATATCGGAATTCGTTGTAATTGGTGATATTTGAGGAAATCGTCTGGGTACAGTTTTCATCCTACAATACACAGGTTATGAGTTATTCAACTCAGCGGATTTATACAGAGTATTGTATGTTGTCCAGTGTCCGTTGGGACAAAGGGGTGGGTTCTCGTACTATGTTCTGTTTACTTATGACTTCTCTAGTTTTTAGACAAGTGTTTCGTAGAAATACAATGTCTAAGTTTTGAGAAGTTGTGGGTATAAGAATAAAGTAGAGAACCAGGTATCGCAAGTATCGGGATTCTTCAAAAGGATCGAAGATGTAGATTCTTGTGATTGGTATTCAGTTGATAGCAATGGTTTTGAGAAACTTGTTTCTCTTTCGGGCTACTCATAATTGGATGTATTCCTAAGTTGAGTAATGCTGATTAGCCTCTCTCCATTAAGTTGACATGCACTGGAGACAGCTGCATAATTTGAATCTGGTTCCAATTAATTTAGTGCCTCTATTTCTATATTGTATATAGAATGGTTCATATCTTAACGATATTAAGATACGGGGAGTTGTCCAGCTTATGCTTAAAACCAGACTCTGGATAACTCAAGGCACGTTTCTGTAATGGCAGTTTGTGGGTTGACCCGGGCTATGTCGAGGGTTGATTTTCTACCATCTAGAAGATCAATAGTGATATTGTTCTTGACTCGCCACGGTTTTAGTAAAATGGATTTTTTTTTCAGAAAACAGTAGTGGGAGTATGGTAGAACTGGAAGTGATTCCAGAACCGCAAACGATTACGGAAAATTTAATAGGACCTATATATTCGATCAGGTTTGACATTCCAATAGCCACTCCGCAGATATGGTGGGTAAGCTCAGACACCCGAAAGGTACTCCGGTAGCCTCAAAGATGGTGACAGGGAGGTTCTTATTTACCCAAACTTGACACTACTGTTGTTCCAGACTATGAGACCCGGTAGGAGGATAAGTATAGCGTTGTTCTAAACTAGCTTTAGAAGTGAACGTATATATTATTCTGCCAGAGCGTTGTCGTAGTCAGTAGGAGCAGCGGAAGCATAGTGGGCAAGTAGCTTATGTCTATTTATAGACTTGAGCAGAAAAAGCGGAGATAGATCATCTATTTTTAATGTAACAGTCATGGGTTTGACTTCATCAGAATAGGGGATGGATCTGTTAAGAAGGTAGTAGGGTGTGATGTCCTAGTATTTGGATGACATACACAGAGTAGGAAGTAAAATTCCTATACTACGATCGGTTGTACTTTGGTCGTCACACAGTTGTTTCTCCACAAAGGACATGGATATAATATCTGACATTCTGGTTACTAGATCTATGGTTTTAGATCTAGATTTGGGTAGTTTCCCAATATGGATACTTTAACAGTATTCTAAAGGTATTTAGAATAGATGACTCCTGGCATGGTGGTGAGCCTGCAGGTGAAGGAGTCACCCTCTCTAAAGGTGTCTTACAGACTAAAGGAGAGAGGGATGTGCATGATTGGCAGATCACTTGCTTAGGCAATTGAGTCAATCGTGAGATGTCAAGTACCGCACCACATGTTGTTTTTGCACTAGATGCGATAAGTTTATATTAATCAAATCCTGGAGAAACATAAGGAGGCAGTTATAGAACATAAGTGCATGTTCTGCGGATTTGATGACGGCAGCCTCCTTCGGAAGACAGTTATCATTCTAGGCTTCAAAGGTGACATGGTTGACAGAGTGATTGTCAGAGTTATAGTTTTCCCTATGATGAGGGACGGTATTATGGACAGGTGGTCCAAGAGGATACTGTGGGAGGCTTGGTGCTGGATACTGATTAGGTTCAGTGATCACTACAGTCTAAGAAGTTTTGGATTTGGAGTTCATTTATGAACTAGGTCCCATCAGTTATCCAGACATATTCTAAGACACATATTACTCAATTCGGTAGATGGCTTTCTCCACGAACTTGAGATTAAGAGAGACATAGAAAGAAACATCAAGGCGGATCCACTCACTAAAGCTATTTCTCAAACACAATAGTTTTACAAACGGGATTTGTAAAACTAATTAGTAGAGGAGTTGGATGTTCGGTATCACACGGGCTATGAGTATGCGACATCGCAATAATTAGCCTTAAGTGCAAGTAGGAGATTGTTGGATATAGTGCCCTCAAAGTCAATTATTGGATCGCAGGTATGTGATTGCAATGATTGAGGCAGGACCTATACCGATATGACAGTCTTGCTCGAGATGATAGTATGCTATCTGGTTTGTCTTTATCATCATATACATGCTTTAGTTCGCTATTGCATGTTGATAGAGCTCATAGGATTCTTGCTTGACTGGCAGCAGTATGATGGCGATCACATACGTGGGAGCTGGGGTCTGTAAGCACATCCTTAAAGTGTCCCTAGTCGTAGGAGTTTCGAGACAGGGCATCGATACTCCAGAGTAGACTAGTGTATACAGTCGAGACCCCGACGAGGGGCGGTGGCCAGTCTTACAAGCCATTAGTGTTAGTTGGTTCACCTAAGATGTATACAGGTGCTCATTGGGTTATGAGTACACCGAACAGGACTCGCCGGGAACCTGCTAGTTGGTATTATACCTATCGTCAGATAGCAGTTCCCTGGTGACATGTGTACAGGTTAGTTCATCGACCTGAGGTCGTCATTTGTCTCGTGTGAGTTCCCACTGTGCTTTGATTTCTACCCTACCACGGCTCAAAGGAGTCGTGCAAACAGGTCTTTTTTGGGTACAGTCCCGAGCCACATGGAGGCAAGTGAGCGGATCGGCAGGGGATTCGTCTCTCCCGGTATTGGGAGTGAGATCACGCTGTGTCTAGGAGAGCCATTACACAAAGCTCTCGGCCGAAACAGAAGATTTACTGGTAGGTACTCTAGTAGTATCTCAGGGTGTTCTGGGCTACTCTCTGACACGACTTATACCGCTATTAGGGGTCTGACGTTACCATCCCCTAGGCCGATATGCGATACTCATAGACGAACGGACCGGACTGTATGGATATTGTCACTATCAGGCTCAGTAGGGTTTATGGATGAGTTCGCTCGTCAGCTTCCCTTCCAATCAATACATAGGCAAACGTTACGTACAGCTCGTGCCTCTGACGTGCTAGTGGTTATACCCAGTGCAAGTGTATTGATGAGTCATTAGAGTCCCCCACAGACCGTTTCCCAAGTTCGGGCGAAACGTTGTAGAGGCCGTATGGTTTTATGGCAGGGTTCGGAAAATGCACGTGCGTTTTCGCACGTGTTATATTTCGGGCAGATAATACTGGTAGGCTTTAGTTTAAGCCGGATCCGAGTATTATACTGTGTAGATATAATATTTTTGTCTCAGTTGCATTTGTATTCGGTAGTAATACAAATGCGGATATGTTTATACTGTTACGGGATTATCCTGAAATTCATTTCGGGATCACTTTTGGAAGTTGCCAGTTTCGAGTTTTCTATCGCCCGTCTTTAACGTTCGGTTAAAGACGGATTTATTTTTTCTTGAGATGAGTGTGGAAGTTTCTAGATGATGACTAGGATGGCGAGGTGTTAAATGGCTCATTAGTGCATTTAATGATTCATTTAATGCAAGGGTGACTAGCTTAATGATTAGGTTTATGTTCATTGGTTTGCTTTTAATGTGTTCATACAAGGTGTATTATGAATCATCCTTTCTCGTTTATTGTTGTGGTCACCCCCCTCTCCTACACTCACCTCCCTCATCCTATATAGTGGCCAGCCCCTCTCCTTGAAAAATGATGGTTGGTGGAAAAAAAGATATAGTTTTGGTTCATGATAATTTGTATACTCATTTTCTCATATACCCGATCCAAAAGGCAACTTCATTAACCGTTCGTCCATAACCTTGGACGTAACGAGACAAAGTGTTCTACTCATTCTCTACATCAATCTTGATCATCTCTTTTAGCAAACTTGATGATCGAGTTGTCTCGGTTCAGAGGCGGGAGCCCGTTTAAAGATCCGTCGACGTGGTGCCACCTGGACGAGAAGACTGGAGATTCAGGAGATCGGAGCAGCCGCAACAAAGCATGGGATGATGGTTGAAGACCGCAGGACTCGGATCGTTCGGTATAACATTTCTACCCACTTTGTAGTTTGTTAGTTTAGCTTTAATGGCAAATCCGGGTTATAGTATACGATAGCGCCAGTTGTAAAAGTTTTTGTTCAGCATTTGGCGTCTGTTAGACGGCCGGGGCGCTACCGTGTACTTACAATAAGCACATTCTTAAAGTGTCCCTAGTCGTTGGAGTTTCGAGACAGGGCCTCGATACTCCAGAGTAGACTAGTGTATACAGTCGAGACCCTGACGAGGGACGGTGGCCGGTCTCATAAGCCATTAGTGTCAGTTGGTTCACCTAAGATGTATACAGGTGCTTATTGGGTTATGAGTACACCGGACAGGACTCGCCAAGAACATGCTAGTTGGTATTATACATATCGTCAGATAGCAGTTCCCAGGTGACATGTGTACAGGTTAGTCTGTCGACCTGAGATCGTCATTTGTCTTGTGTGAGTTCCCACTGTGCTTTGATTACTGCCCTACCACGGCTCAAAGGAGTCGTGCAAACAGGTTTTAGTTGGGTACAGTCCCGAGCCATATGGAGGAAGTGAGCGGATCGTCGGGGATTTATTTCACACGAAATCCCTGGCCAGGGCAATCGAGATTTACTGGTAGATATTCCAGTAGTATCTCAGGGTGTTCTGGGATATTCTCCGACACGACTTATACCGCTATTGGGGTCTGACGTTTACCAGCCTCCTAGGCCCTATATGCGATACTCATAGACGAACAGACCGGACTGTACGGATATTGTCACTGTCAGGCTCAGTAGGGTTTCTGGATGAGTTCACTCGTCCGCTTCCCTTCCGATCAATACATGGGCAATCGTTATGTACAGCTAGTACCTCTGACGTGCTAGTGGTTATACCCAATGCAAGTGTATTGATGAGTCATTAGAGTCCCCCACACATAAGTTCCCAAGTTTGGGCGAAACGTTGTAGAGGCCATATGGTTTTATGGCAGGGTTCGATCATATTCGTATACTTGTGCACAGATCAAGATCGGACAGATAATACTAGTGGGCTTTGTTTTTAGCCGGATCCTAGTATTATATTATAGGAATATTTTTGTCTCATTGCATTTGTATTCGGCCGGAATACAAATGCAGGTATGTATTTACAGTTGAGGGGTAATCCCGTAATTCGTTATGGGATTACTTTCGGAGTTGCCAGTTTCCTTTTCGGTCTTAAACTCTTGATCCATGTTTAAGTTATGTGAGCAATTTTTCATTGACTTTTTTTTCCTCTTGCACTGAAATTGTTGCACCAAAAGGGGCTGCCCATTTCTGTGAGCATGGTGGGGATGACTAGGAGTGGGTTTAATTCATGAAGCATGGCCTTATTTATTGGTTTTTATTTGGCTGTTGACTTGGAGAAAGAAATATTGATGTGTATGGTGTTGATTAATTTATTAGACACACATCACAAATTCCCTGTAAACACTCATAGAAATCCACAGAGCACAAAAACCACTTCTGTTTTTGCAATCCACAAAGAGCATTCTTGTATGGCCGAGCCCCATCATTTTTCCACTAGCCTTGCAAAATCCCATGCTCACTTCTCTTCTCAAATCATGGCAAATCCAACTCACCTCCACCCAATCGCTTGGGTGCGTCGAGACAAGATATTCTACACTCTCTCTACTTCATTCTTGGACATGTCGACTAGCAAACTTCATGTCCGAGTTGCCTCGGTACAGAGGCGGGAGCCCGTATAAAGATTCAATGACGTGGTGCCACTTTGACGAGCGAGATCGGGGAGCAGACTTCGTCGGCGCAGCAGCGAGGATTTTGGTGCAGAGATTGAAGACCGAAGGACATGGATCGATCGGTATCATCTTTCCAAACTCTTTTACATTTTGCTAGTTTACGGTTAATGGAACGATCCGGGTATTTGGGTTCCGGTGGCGCCGGTTTCATAAAAAGTTTTTGTTCCGCATTTGGCCTCGTTTAGACGGCCGAGGCGCCGCGGTAGCCCAACATTGCTAACATGTTAGTAATGGTTTAGCTAAGCTCTGATACCACTGTAAGTTTATGTCGCTCACTCCGCAAACTAGCGGGGAGGCGGAACAGGTAAAAATCAACTTTTTCTTACAAAGGCAACATAGACTAAGCTAAAGGATCTTTGCCAAACCATTGCTAATAAACTACAAGAGATTTTATCTACTATGCAAGGAGATTATACCTCATGCTACTAGTCCTTCGGGTATACTCCGCTATCCTCCTCGTCCATGTGAGCTCCGAGGATCGATCCGGATCTTGGTCACCTCCACGTCCTCCTAGAGTCGAAGACGATCCACCCGAGAGTCTATAGTCCGAGCTCCACCTCAAGCCGAGGTAACTAGGGCAACAAGTTTGCTATGCTTGATGTCCTAGGTGATGTAGAAGAAGAAGATGGATTTTTTTGTCTATTTAGATTCTATTTTTCTCAACACATGAGAACTATAGAAATTTCTTGTGAGGAGGAAAAAGAAGAACCATGGGAGCTCTCTTTTGATGAGAGAGAATGAGCAAGAAATAATGATCCATAAGAAAATAAAATTACTAATCTTTTATCATGATAATATGTGATGGCTACACTTGATTTGACCATTATCATCTCAAGATAAATCCAAAACAAAAGAAGAATCTAGTTCTCACAAAAATATCTAAGTCAACAATAGTCAACTAGGTCAAATGGTCAAACCAATTAGCCATAACACAATTATCATTAAAAAGGATTAGTAAATATCTTCCTTCACCTCAAAATGGTTTTGACCAAATCATTGGTCAAAACCCTAATGAGGCATCTCCCTCTTCGCTCCTCACAACCGTGCATACACACTCACATCCGCATTCCATAGAACACGAATACTATAAGAGAAAACTAATCCATCCATACAATACTAAGATCCGGCTTAAACCAAAGCCCACTAGTATTGTCTGCCCGAACATCATACGCGCACAAGTGCACGTAAGTAATCGTAGCCATGTCGTAAAACCATGCGGCCTCTACACCTTTTTCCCAGTGCAGGAAAACTCTCTGTGTGGGACTCTAAAGACTCGACACTACGCTGGCAGTGGGTTTAACCAAAGACCACAAGAGGCACTAGCTGTACGTAACGGTCCCCAGGTAGATGTCGATAAGAAGACCGATGAGGTAAACCCATCCGAACTCCTACTGAGCCAAAATGTGACAATCTTCGTACAGTCCGGTCTGTTCGTATAAGAGTATCACATGTCAGGCCTAGGGGGCGGTAAACGTCAGACCCCTAATAGCGGTACAAGTCGTGCCGGAGTGTAGCCCAGAACACCCTGAGAAACTACTGGAAACACTACAAGTAATTCTCGCTTGCCCTGGCCAGGAACTTTGTGTAATGGCTCTCCTAGACACAGCGCGATATCAACCCCCAATACCGGGAGAGACGAATCCTGTCTAACTGCTACTGCCTCCAAGTGCTTCGGGACTGCACCCAACTACTACCTGTTTGCATGACGTCTTTGAGCCATGGTAGGGTAGTAATCAAAGTACAGTAGGAACACACTCGAGGCGAAGTAGCAGTGTCAAGTCGACAGACTAAGTTGTACTCCTGTCACCTGGGAACTGTTATCTGACGATAGGTATGGTACCAACCAACAGTTCCCGACGAGTCATGTCCTGTGTACTCGTAACCTAACGAGCACCCGCATACTATCTCCAGTACGACGTACTAATGGTTATGGGATAGACCATCTCCCCTGTTGGGATGAGAAGCGTATACGCTAGTCTACGCTGGAGTATCGATACCCCGTCTCGATAATCCTATGACTAGGGACATGTATAAGGATGTGCCTATAGATTACCCAGCCCCCACTAGTCTGACTGCCATCATAACGCTGGTAATCAAGCAAAGATCCTAAGGGCTCCACTAATATGTATAAGCGATATGCTAAAAGAAACACATGCACATATTGAAGTAGAAACAAACCAAGTAGCATTCTACCATTTTAAGCAAGACTGTCTATACAACTGTGAATATCCCAAACTTCCATTAAGTAATATACAAACTAGTATAATACAATAATGGCCCTTAGGGCATATACACTAACAAGTATGATCGCCATCACAACGAAGGTAGTCAAGCAAGATCCTACGGGTTTTATCAACATGTAACCGCAATATGTAATAATATGTATAACATATGCCATGTTAAGATAAAGACAAACCATAATAGTATACTACTGTATCGAGTCTTTATCAATATGTGCAAGCAGGATAAAATATCAATAGAAATAAATACATACTTATCCTGACAAGGACATCTCAAATAATATATTATATAACTGAGCAAGAATGTTCTGTACATACATATCCCTAGCATCCACATGTATTCATATACAATAATGGCCTCTAGGTCATACATATCCAACAAAACATATTTAAATTAATACTTTATGCAATTGATATGTTTATGATTTATGCCACGTATAGTGACACTTGTCCGTTAATTAGTAAATTCCATTAGTTTCGCTTTAGTATGTTTATCGTGAATATTCTTGTTAGAATACTTGCACGTTTACTAGTAATTACCATGTGGTACAATCACAAAGTCGCATGCTAATATATACATATTAATAGTAATTACCATATCACACGTTTACTAGTAATTACCATGTGGCACAATCACAAACTGTCACGACCCGAAATAGCACGTGACTGGTCCTTGAATTATAGGAAGTCTATAGGACCTCATCTAATTCAAGTAAGCCAAAAGCCCAGAAATCTAAAACCATTTTAAATAATAAATGAAGTAAAACTAGTTTTAAAGAAGTGAAGAAAACATGTTTTGAAAACAAGCTTTTTAAATAAGTAAGCCGAATATGCATTTTTAAATCCTCAAGTCTTTTCTGAAAATTTTGGCAGAGTTTCCCTTGTATATACTGGCGCCAAACAGGGTACAACAAGAATAATATATGCATAATGATAAAAGGCATCCCCAAGCGGGAGCTAGCTCTTCGTCAATCGACGGTCACAACCATGCAAACAATATAATATACAACGCCGAAGAGCGAGGATCAAAACTCAAAAGGAAACTCAAAAACAACAAGAAAACCATAATACTACAACGCGCGACTCTAAAGTCGAAATAATACACAACTGGTTTTCTAAATCTGAAACAATATACAAGTTTGGTTGATGGAATTTACTAGATACCACTGAAAATAAATAAGTACAATGGTGGTCACGATGCGAGTGAACCCACCTACCAAAGCAATCACCCAGAAAGGAAGCAGTGTGCCAGAAAAGCTGCAATGAAACCTGTACGGCAAAAACCTGCAAGAACTGTGGCACAACGGGGGTGAGTTGCCAACTCGTGAATAGAAAATATTACAGAGCAGAAATCGTATGTATGACTTAATCCTAGGTCAATACGATCAGTAATAATATATCCTCAATATGAATAAGTCTGAAGCATGATAAGGTGGCAAGGGTAAACATCTATACATCAGTGTAATACCAAGGGCTCGTGTCAGTGCCTCAGGCAGCAACATATCATAAATATGAGATATGATCAATGTAATCATCATGAAATCAGAGTCAACTATATCATGAAGTCTAAGTATGTGGATATCATCCAACTATGTAATCAATGCCAGCATGCTTGTGGATCTCGTCCATGGGTCAACCAATGACACAAAAACATCATGCATGTAAATATCATAGAGCATATGCATGGAAGTATGAGGATATAAATCAACGTGTGTCCCTCGCGACACATCAAAATCATGGAACCTGAGTGTCTAGTATCGACACTCGAAAACATCATGAAACCTGTGCCCAGCATCGGCACGTAAATCCTCATATATCGGGCTCCGTCAGTCCGGATCGGCCCATGGGCTCCATCAGTCCGGATCGGCCTGTATCAACTCTCAACTCCGGTCGGTATCCTCTGGATATCCGCCGAGCCCAAATACAATCACCGGTAGGTAGTAGTCTCTCTGCCAGGCTCACCGTCTGTATACACAGCATCCATTTCTTACCCCGGGTACCATACCGGGCCCCACCATGTACCCACATACGGCTCACGACTCCTCCTCGCATGGGGTATATACATACATCAAAACCAATAAAACTTATGGTAGGCGCACTGAAATATCATATCAAGGGTAACCGGATTTTTAAAACAATACATACTCTCTTTTGAAAACCCATGGTTCCCAAATCCAGAAATATCATGGAAACAATATATCTTAATGCGAAAAATCATAAAGCAGGATATATGCGACATATGATAGAAATGTAAGCATATCCGTATATCATGCAACATAAAACAGTAATATGCACACATCGAAGGGAAAACCGCTCTTTTAAATGAATCCAGTTCTTAAAATATATCTTGTGGTTCCCAAATCTCCAAAATAAAACCAGAATCATGTATGTATGTGCAAATACGTATGTATACAAGTATGGGTGTACAATATGTGTACAAGTAGGTATATACGCAAGTATAAGTGTACAATATGTATGTGTGCCAGTATGGATGTACAAGTAGGTATATACGCAAATATAAGTATACAATATGTATGTGTGCCAGTATGGATGTACAAGTAGGTATATACGCAAGTATGAGTGTACAATATGCCTGTATGCCAGTATGGATGTACAAGTAGTCATATCCTAATGCAACAATCCAACTGTGTGGTGACATGGCAATTATCGATGATGAAGTGTGTGAGCCGGCAAGCAGATATACGTGGAACATACGCATCATCGATAATGGTGCAGGTGTCCTGACAGCATTGGTTTAATATAACAATAAACACATTTACACATGCAATGCGATGCGAATAGCAAGAATATGCGAAAATCGAACAATAAACGCAACAATGAAGAATCTACATCAATATGTAAATGTCATACGGTTTTGCCATTTGAAATAAAATGAATCGTGGTGTTTAGAAAAATAAGGACTACTGTGTTTTTAAGAAAAGATGCGACTTTTGAAAATATCCGTAGAATCCTTTGGCCTGTCTTTAAAATACTCACGATTCGTTAGTTTTGAAATAGGTATGACTCAGGTCTAGTCTGACATCTACTAAGTAAACTACAGATATAACTAACCAGCTAATCGAAAGGGTATGGAAACCACCTAAATCTGAGTCAATATATAAATATATACATATAATAGTCGGTGATCCCGCCTCAATAGTATCACATACGATACAATATACAATATGACACCCTCGAGTCAAGAGTGCGAATCTATCATCAATATATAGCTCGTACGTAAATCCGTCGTACAGCATCCCAAATTTGGGTACGGGTCGAATCTCATATTTATCTCATCAATTATCCGGTATCCTTATCATCATATCTCATGAACTGGGGTACTGATCTAAGTCTAGTACAAACTGATACCAATGATATATATATATATATGTGTGTGTGTGTGTGCGTGTATGAAAACACACGCCTAAATGCCCGCTAAAATCTCATGTCATATCTCAAAATACGAACCACATCTTATCACCGATCTCATGGCACCATGCCCAAACTTATCGACTCATCTCCAAATCTCATCCACTATCCTCATCATCCAAGTGTAGGCATACGTATATATATACCCATCGTCCCATACCTATGTGTGTGTGTGTATATATACGTATCCCCATATACGCACAAGTATATAACAGTAAGCATGTGTGTGCGTGTGGGTGTAAACCTATTCTAGGGTTCGCAACTAAGAAGCTATACTAGTTCACTTCTAATAACCCTAAACTAACCATTTAACACCTAATCATATCTCGAATATCCATGTCACACATAAAGCTATCATATATATATATATATATATATATATATATATATATATATATAATACTAAATATCGAACTGCGGGGGTGCTATACGCCATCCACCCGACTTCCCCCGTAGATATAATCTACTCACTTTGATCTTGCTTGCCGATGTCGATGTCGCCATCATCTCCTTTATCGTCTCAAATCATCGTGGGGGTACCTACATATCACACGTATCGCATCGCATTAAAACCAAATCGAAACCAAAATGACACGCGGAACTCACATAGGTCAAAACCTATGGTCTACTCCCGCAAATCAACCCGATATCACTCGATATAGACGTGCAAACGTCACGTGAACGAGATAAAGCACAAATACAAAATCCAGAATTTAAAATACGGAAAACTGTAACTTGAATCAAAACATCAACATGGGGAAGTGGTTCCAGATTTTAATCAGGGTGAAAACAATGTTCCAAAACAACACCAGGGTGATATATATAGGGTACATGAGCTATGGAGGCAACCTAGGCCCCTGACTCCACAAGGTGGCCGGCCCCCTAACCTACAATTCCGGCGACCTCAGCCCTGGTAGGGAATTGGGGTGTCATATTTGTAAGGTAGTCTCCTGGTAGTCAATATAGGGTAATGGTCTTGCTAGTTTTTCCAGTAAGTGTCTAGGGTCACTCCAGATTCCCTGTAGGCCACCAATCTAACACAAAACCAAGATTTGGTATCTAAAGTTTAAGTCATGGAAATGTCATAATACTAAATTGTAGGAAATTGGTCCCAGATTTGGATGAGGGTGAAAACCTTGTGAGCAAACAATACTAGGGTAATATATAGGGTATATGTGACCTACAGAAGAATCCTAGACCCACACCCTCACCAAGTGGCCGAGCCCTCTCTCATGCCAAATCGATCTCGCCGGCCCTGCATGCTCCAGTGGGGTTCATCTTGCTACAGGGGGTTCCTAGGGTCAATTTTAGTCCTCTGGTATTGTTTACTTTTCTAGTAAATTCCCCGGTTCATTCCAGATCTCCCTGCACACCCTAAAACTCACAAAACCGACATGAAAGTTCTGTTTTTCCGTATTTTTGGGTTTCAGTTGGGTTGGTCTGGGTTTCTATCAATTGGGAGGGGTTTAAGGTCACCACTAGGCCTCAATTCACAATCACAACTCAGTTCAAACCCTAGCCCTCTCTAGAAATCTCCAAGTTCACCAAATCGCACCAAATCACAACTAAACACAAATATGGTTTAAAGTGAAGGAAAAACTACACTAAGTGTGAAGGGATTACCTCATTTAGCACCCATGAATCCTCCACAGTGCCAAAATGAAAACTTTCTTGGTCCATAGTATAGCTTGTGAGCTTGTGCATCTTTCTTGTGAAAGGGAGATGGAGTTTTGAGGAGTTTATCATGGTGTTTTGAGGTGGTGAAGAGGGGGAGAGAGTTAGGGCAGCAACAGCAGCAGCAAAGAGAGGGAGGGGAGAGGAAATGAGTGAAAGAATGAAGAGGGAATGGCTCAAGACCAAAGGTTGACCCCTCACCCTCTCTTTCTCTCTCTTGCCCATACTTCTATATTCTATTCTTTTCTATTCTTTTCTATTTTCCTTCTCTCTTCAATAGTGAACCCAAAGCAAAGAATGAAAAATGATGATAAAGCCATGTAGGAAAATGTAACATAAGTGTGAAATGATATGGCGCATATTTTGTACAAAACACGCATAAAGCTCGATTAGCGATTTTTAATCGCGATTAGCACCAAAATAGTGTCAAATAAATCATAAAATTTCATAATTTTCATAAATCATATAAAGCACCCTCATTTTAGTAATTTCCAAAATTTTCAAAATTTCCCCCCAATTTATCGGTATTTAATTATACCGCCTTATTAAAAAATATTCAATATAATATTATTTAATTATAAAAATTCCCAAAAATAATATTTTATTTTTTTGAAATATTACAATCTTCCCCCCTTAAAGAAATTCGGTCCCCGAATTTAAATTTAAGCCCCTCAATACTAAAACATTTCAGTAAAAAGTCCAAGTCGTCGGGGCTCCGAAATCATCAATACATAAAACGCATCATAGCGCAATGCACGCGCACGAACAATGAGCAGATAACTCAAAATCAAAACTCCGTCAAGTATCTCGCAATTATCGGAGTCATGGTGAAGACACAAATATCAAATCCAATACGAAAACCAATATGATATAAATCAGAACTATACATGTAAACATCTGAAGGAAATGCATGCCAAACCTTTCATGTTGTTGTGCGATGCGCATAACACTGCACATTGGCGGACGTCTCGATTAAGAAAATAACTCTCTCTCTCTCTCTCTCTATATATATATATATATATATATATATATAACCTTCGTTTAAATGCATGTTCCGCCGTTTTGAAAACAATTTAGAAGGGTTTGCTTGTTTTAAACGTTTCGTGTTATATCAGACACGTAGGTAAATACTGAGACTATAGCTCCCTTTTTGGAAATCCCTTCGATAACTATCAATGCATGCAAAACATATCGAAGTACTGTCCTCTGACCTAGTCCTTCCCAGAACGCAAACAAATAGTAAATATCATAAAAACGTACTGCTCCATAAGAAATCAATATCAAAATGTGCATATGAATGCTACGTGCGTCTGGTGCGCACGGAAATCAAAATCCATATATGTGCCATACATGTGCACAGAAATAACATCTAAGTGCAACGGGTGTGCACGAAGTACCTGTTAAAAGCAATGGGTGTGCCTGACAACAAATATCAGGTGCATCTGTTATGCATGAAGAATCCCGATTTAGTGCATCTGGTGTGCACCAAAATCGCATCTCAAACATGCGCCCAACATGCGCGAAAATCCAAATCAGGTGCATCCATCATGCACGAATAAAATCTAAATCATGTGCATCCAACATGCACAAAATCACAAAGTCCAATATCAAGCGCCGAACATGTGCAAAATCCAACCCAAGCGCGCCAAATATGCCGAAAATCCAATTCAAATGCACAGAGTGCATGAAATCAACATCAATATCATGATCGAAATCAACGGTATACAATAAAACTCAATCCAAATCAGGTATACCGCGGTATATAATCTCACACCATGTGCATCAACGTGCACAAATCAAATCAAAATACTAAAGGTGCATGAAAACTATACCGAAGGCATAAGGCAAATCACATACATAGCATAGGCATGAAATCAAAATCAACATATCGAATGACATCAAACCGAAGTCAGGTGCAACCGTGGTGCACAAAATGTGAACCCAGTGCAACAAACGCACAAAATATAAATCCGGATGCAACGGATGCACGAAATATAAATCTGGTACATCATGTGTAAGAAATACAAATACAGTGCATCCTGTGCACAAAATACAAATCCAGTGCATCCTGTGCACAAAATACAAATCCAGTGCATCGAGTGCACAAAATACCAAACATAAAAGAAAATCATAAACGTATATAACTGCATGGAAAAAACATATATCAATGCACTACAAGCACATATAAGCTATACCGAGTGAAAAAACCAAATCGTGTGCATACCATGTGCACAAAATCATAAATCAACACAACGGTGTATAAAGTATATCTCAAGGGTAATAACTATGCACAAAATATGAATACCCAGTAGGTGCAACCATGGTGTATAAAAACAAATATCATGAAACTCAGTCATCAAGACTAAATCATGCGAATAGATCGCCCAAAATACCGAAATCCAAGGTGGCGGATACGTGATAATCGAATCACCAAATCATAAATCATAAATACCGTCGTCGATATTTCCTCCTTCAAAGTCGAGAAGGTGTCGGTGCATCCAATGCTAGCAGAGCAAGATATCTACTTGCCTCCTGTTCATGGTCTGGCGCCTGGTGCTTTTAGGCTCTTGTCTCTCACTGTGCATTGCTATATATATAGCTTCTCGGCTCAACGGCCCAATATAGAATGATGACGGAAACAGTCCCGCTCTTGCACATCCTCTACAGATCTCTGGCCAACTATCTCGTCGACGATGCCGAACTCTGGCCTACTGGGTGTGCGCCATATGACCGCTCCTGGGTCCAAGTCTTCTAGTATAGTATCCCAGAAAGGTCCTGTCGAGATCTCTCTCAAATCTCGTTTCTGCCAAACTGGCCGGAAGTTCTCACCTTTTACTATATCACTTTCTGGTTCCGAAACGGCTGCATACTCATCGCGACTCTTTCTGGTAGAGATATCCATATATAACGCCTCTGTATGCGTATCACATTTCTGATGTCGGCGGAGGAGAACGTCATCTCATCAAGATCTCGTACGAACCTCTTACTCCACCTTTCTCTGCTGTCGACTGCTTCGGACTCGTCTCATGGTGCCTGCATGGACTGTGCTCCAACGGCTATACTCGTATCTGGAGTCTCCCAAGCAATGCATCCCATCACATGATATCCGAAAGATGTCGAACCTTTCGATCGATTCGTCAAAACCTCATAATCCCCCAAGAGCTCAATATCTTGGGTACAGTTTAATAGTATCGAGTACATACCACAGCATCGGTGGACCAGCCGTAGAAGGGCAAACCCAAGCCTCACTAATGGCACCGTGGAACTGCCGCAAACCCTAAGGTTCAAAGGCTTTCACACGGTCATTATGTCGAGTTAGTGTTTCAATTTTCTAGAGGGTCCATAGAATCGCTTGCATGTCTTTCCGAATAATTTAAACTTGGAAAATGGGCTCCTGACATTCGATTGTCTCCATCGACTCTCAACGTACCTGCGTGAAGTCGTCTCTAGCTGGAATCAATCTATCTGATGACCTCGCATCGGGGTAAGCGAACGAACCACATATCCTAGTCGTTCATCCTCGGGTGACTAGCGACCTTCTATCATATTTCTAAGTATATCCTCATGCTGCAGTAGCTCCAACATCTGGGCGATATCTCGTCATTTGTAGCAAAAACTGGCCCAATCGTCTGCACGCTGAACAGTGCCTCAATCATCATGAATAAACGATACTTCAATGGTCATCATATTCTGGCTGGCCTCTAGCAGTAGCCTGATCCTCTGGTGCTGATCTGCACGTCCGAGAAATCTCATAAAAGCGATCCATCAAACGCTCATGGCGCGAAAAAACAATAAAATGACGCCCCTATTCAATCGTATGTCTTTGGAATCACGCTCTGGTCAGTCCTCGTTCGTGATGAGCTCGTGCTGACCGCAACTCTAGCCATAGCTCTCTCTACCCGTGTAATCGTGGCAGCAAAATCATAACCAATATCGATGAAGATAGATCATAGGAATGAATATAATACTGTGCAAGGAAATATACATCCTAAGGCTCCTTAAGCGGAGTGGCGTATCGTAAGTATGCCGCGGAACATACACACGGTACGTAACTCTCCTCAAGTCACCTACTCCATCAACCAAGGTAAACCTATGCGACAAATGTTCGGGTCTAATACCCCGTCGACTAAGTCTAAGTTCCGTAAGGTCAAGCCAAAGTTTCGTATATATACAAACGCTCTAGGCTCCGCATAGTCAAACTTAGACTCGAACCAAGGTTAACCTAGCACTCTGATACCAACTTTGTCACGACCCGAAATAGCACGTGACTGGCCCTTGAATCATATGAAGTCTATAGGACCTCATCTAATTCAAGTAAGCCAAAAGCCCAGAAATCTAAAACCATTTTAAATAATAAATGAAGTAAAACTAGTTTTAAAGAAGTGAAGAAAACATGTTTTGAAAACAAGCTTTTTAAATAAGTAAGCCGAATATGCATTTTTAAATCCTTAAGTCTTTTCTGAAAATATCGGCAGAGTTTCCCTTGTAAATACTGGCCCCAAACGGGGTACAACAAGAATAATATATGCATAATGATAAAAGGCATCCCCAAGCGGGAGCTAGCTCTTCGTCAATCGACGGTCACAACCACGCAAACAATATAATATACAACACCAAAGGGCGAGGATCAAAACTCAAAAGGAAACTCAAAATCAACAAGAAAACCATAATACTACAACGCGCGACTCTAAGGTCGAAATAATACACAACTGGTTTTCTAAGTCTGAAACAATATACAAGTTTGGTTGATGGAATTTACTAGATACAACTGAAATAAATAAGTACAATGGTGGTCACGATGCGAGTGAACCCACCTACTAAAGCAATCACCCAGAAAGGAAGCAGCGTGTCAGAAAAGCCGCAATGAAACCTGTACGGCAAAAACCTGCAAGAACTGTGGCACAATGGGGGTGAGTTGCCAACTCGTGAATAGAAAACATCACAGAGCAGAAATCATATGTATGACTCAATCCTAGGTCAATACGATCAGTAATAATATATCCTCAATATGAATAAGTCTGAAGCATGATAAGATGGCAAGGGTAAACATCTATACATCAGTGTAATACCAAGTGCTCGTGTCAGTGCCTCACGTAGCAACATATCATAAATATGAGGTATGATCAATATAATCATCATGAAATCAGAGTCAACTATTTCATGAAGTCTAAGTATGTGGATATCATCCAACTATGTAATCAATTCCTATATGCGTGTGGATCTCATCCACGGGTCAATCAATGACACAAAAACATCATGCATGTAAATATCATAGAGCATATACATGGAAGTATGAGGATATAAATCAACGTGTGTCCCTTGCGACACATCAAAATCATGGAACCTGAGTGTCTAACATCGACACTCGAAAATATCATGAAACCTGTGCCCAGCATCGGCACGTAAATCCTCATATATCGGGCTCCGTCAGTCCGGATCGGCCCACGGGCTCCGTCAGTCCGGATCGGCCTGTATCATCTCTCGACTCCGGTTGGTATCCTCCGGATATCCGCCGAGCCCAAATACAATCACCGATAGGTAGTAGTCCCTCTGCCAGGCTCACCGTCTATATACACAGCATCCCTTTCTTGCCCCGGGGTACCATACCGGGCCCCACCATGTACCCGCACACGGCTCACGACTCCTCCTCGCATGGGGTATATCATACATCAGAACCGGTAAAACTCATGGTGGGCGCACTGAAATATCATATCAAGGGTAACCGGGTTTTTAAAACAATGCATATCTCTTTTGAAATACTCACGGTTCCTAAATCCAGAAATTTCATGGAAACAACATAACTCAATGCGTAAAATCATAAAGCAGGATATATGCGACATATGATAGAAATGTAAGCATATCCGTATATCATGCAACATAAAACAGTAATATGCACACATCGAGGGGAAAACCGCTCTTTTAAATGAATCCAGTTCTTAAAATCTATCTTGCGGTTCCCAAATCTCCAAAATAAAGCCAGAATCATCTATGTATGTGCAAATACGTATGTATGCAAGTATGGGTGTACAATATGTGTACAAGTAGGTATATATGCAAGTATAAGTGTACAATATGTATGTGTGCCAGTATGGATGTACAAGTAGGTATATACGCAAGTATGAGTGTACAATATGCCTGTATGCCAGTATGGATATATAAGTAGTCATATCCTAATGCAACAATCCTACTGTGTAGTGACATGGCAATTATCGATGATGAAGTGTGTGTGCCGGCAAGCAGGTGTACGTGGAACATACGCATCATTGATAATGGTGCTGGTGTCCTGACAGCATTGGTTTAATATAACAATAAACACATTTACACATGCAATGCGATGCGAATAGCAAGAATATGTGGAAATCGAACAATAAACGCAACAGTGAAGAATCTACATCAATATGTAAATGTCATACGGTTTTGCCATTTGAAATAAAACGAATCATGGTGTTTAGAAAAATAAGGGCTACGGTGTTTTTAAGAAAAGATGTGTCTTTTGAAAATATCCGTAGAATCCCTTGGCATATCTTTAAAATACTCATGATTCGTTAGTTTTGAAATAGGTATGACTCGGGTCTAGTCTAACATCTACTAAGTAAACTACTGACCTAACTAACCATCTAATCGAAAGGGTATGGAAACCACATAAATCTGGGTCGATATATATTTTATATACATATAATAGTCGGTGATCCCACCTCAGTAGTATCACATATGATACAATATACAATATGATATCCTCGAGTCAAGAGTGCGGATCTATCATCAATATATAGCTCGTACGTAAATCCGTCATACGGCATCCCAAATCTGGGTACGGGTCGAATCTCACATTTATCTCATCAATTATCCGGTATCCTTATCATCATATCTCATGAACTGGGGTACTGATCTAAGTCTAGTACAAACTGATACCTTCGATATATATATATATATATATATATATATATATATATATATATATATATGCGTGTATGAAAACACACGCCCAAAGGCCCGCTAAAATCTCATGTCGTATCTCAAAATACGAACCACATCATATCACCGATCTCATGGCACCATGCCCAAACTCATCGACTCATCTACAAATCTCATCCACTATCCTCATCATCCAAGTATAGGCATACGTATATATATACACATCGTCCCATACCTCTGTGTGTGTGTGTGTGTATGCGTATCCCCATATGCGCACAAGTATATAAGAGTAAGCATGTGTGTGCGTGTGGCTGTAAACCAATTCTAGGGTTCGCAACTAAGAAGCTATACTAGTTCACTTCTAATAACCCTAAACTAACCATTTAACACCTAATCATATCTCGAATATCCATGTCACACATAAAGCTATCATATATATATATAGTATATATAGCATACTAAATATCGAACTGCGGGGGTGCTATACGCCATCCACCCGACTTCCCTCGTAGATATAATCTACTCACTTTGATCTTGCTTGTCGATGTCGTTGTCGCCATCATCTACTTTATCTTCTCAAATCATCATGGGGGTACTACATATCACACGTATCGTATCGCATTAAAACCAAATCGAAACCAAAACGACACGCGGAACTCACATAGATCAAAACCTATGGTCTACTCCCGCAAATCAACCCGATATCACTCGATATAGACGTAAAAACGTCACGTGATCGAGATAAAGCACAAATACAAAATCCAGAATTTAAAATAAGCAAAACTGTAACTTGAATCAAAACAGCAACATGGGGAAGTGGTTCCAGATTTTAATCAGGGTGAACAATGTTCCAAAACAACACCAGGGTGATATATATAGGGTACATGAGCTATGGAGGCAACCTAGGCCCCTGACTCCACAAGGTGGCCGGCCCCCTAACCTACAATTCCGGCGACCTCGGCCCTGGTAGGGAATTGGGGTATCATGTTTGTAGGGTAGTCTCCTGGTAGTCAATATAGGGTAATGGTCTTGCTAGTTTTTCCAGTAAGTGTCTAGGGTCACTCTAGATTCCCTGTAGGCCACCAATCTAACACAAAACCAAGATTTGGTATCTAAAGTATAAGTCATGGAAATGTCATAATACTAAATTGTAGGAAATTGGTCCCAGATTTGGATGAGGGTGAAAACCTTGTGAGCAAACAATACTAGGGTGATATATAGGGTATATGTGACCTACAGAAGAAACCTGGACCCACACCCTCACCAAGTAGCCGAGCCCTCTCTCATGCCAAATCGATCTCGCCGGCCCTGCATGCTCCAGTGGGGATCGTCTTGCTACAGGGGGTTCCTAGGGTCAATTATAGTCCTCTGGTATTGTTTACTTTTCTAGTAAATTCCTCGGTTCAGTCCAGATCTCCCTGCACACCCTAAAACTCACAAAACCGACATGAAAGTTCTGTTTTTCCGTATTTTTGGGTTTCAGTTGCGTTGGTCTGGGTTTCTATCAATTGGGAGGGGTTTAAGGTCACCACTAGGCCTCAATTCACAATCACAACTCAGTTTAAACCCTAGCCCTCTCTAGAAATCTCCAAAGTTCACTAAATTGCACCAAATCACAACTAAACACAAATATGGTTTAAAGTGAAGGAAAAACTACACTAAGTGTGAAGGGATTACCTCATTTAGCACCCATGAATCCTCCACAGTACCAAAATGAAAACTTTCTTGGTCCATAGTATAGCTTGTGAGCTTGTGCATCTTTCTTGTGAAAGGGAGATGGAGTTTTGAGGAGTTTCTCATGGTGTTTTGAGGTGGTGAAGAGGGGGAGGGAGTTAGGGCAGCAGCAGCAGCAGCAAAGAGAGGGAGGGGAGAGGAAATGAGTGAAAGAATGAAGAGAGAATGGCTCAAGACCAAGGTTGACCCCTCACCCTCTCTTTCTCTCTCTTACCCATACTTCTATATTCTATTCTATTCTTTTCTTTTCTATTTTCCTTCTCTCCTCAATAGTGAACCCAAAGCAAAGAATGAAAAATGATGACAAAGCCATGTAGGAAAATGTAACACAAGTGTGAAATGATATGGTGCATGTTTTGTACAAAACACGCATAAAGCCCGATTAGCGATTGTTAATCGCGATTAGCACTAAAATAGTGTCAAATAAATCATAAAATTTCATAATTTGCATAAATCACATAAAGCACCCTCATTTTAGTAATTTCCAAAATTTTCCCCCAATTTATCGGTATTTAATTATACCGCCTTATTAAAAAATATTCAATATAATATTATTTAATTATAAAAATTCCCAAAAGTTCCCAAATATTGCTATCGGGGGCTATCACTTGGTTTTGCCTAACGGCAAATTTTTGGTTTTGAATAAACTTTTAATGTGCACCAACTTTTGAAAATATTATATTCATCTCTTTATTTGATAAAGAAGTATATAATTTTTGAAAATTATGTTGCGAACATTTTCCTTCATCATATGTGTAACACTTTGAAATTTCCGTTTGAATGTCTGTCGTGATAATTAGTGATGGTACACGTGATTATATATGTGTTTCTAGGATTATTAGTTTTTTTAGTCGTGTTAGCAATTGAAAGATTTTCTTTTTGTAGTGTTGCACACTTAGCTATTTTGGGACTTAGGGTTTTTGGTAGCATGTAACCATGCTTTTGGTTACATGGTTGCTAACTTAATTCTTACATTTTAAATCATATCCTAAACCCTTTTTATAATTTCAAAAAAAAAAAGAATCCAAATAAAACAAGGTAGCATGGTGGTTAGGTGAAGGGTGGACTTTTGACCCCATTCTTCTCTCTCTCTCTTTCTCCTCTCCCTCACTTCAGAAATTCCTGCAGCTCCAGCAGCAAAACCCCTCCCATTTTCTTCATTTTCTTCTTCTCTTCACTTTCCATTGAATTCCCAAACAAAACCCTACACCAATCAATACTTTTTCCATCAAAAAACATGAAAAATCAAGGTTTTTGGAGGTGTTCAAGGCAAATCTGCATACTTGAGGGAGGAACTGGACTTTAGGTAGTTTTTAAGGTCATTTGAAGGTATAAATCTTAACCCTAACACCAAATTTCCATAACTTGCATGTTTAGTTTAGAAATATCACATTTTTGTGCCTTTTAGTGCTATTGAAGGGGTTTTTTGTGTAATATGTTAAGTTTTTGTTGTTGTGACTTGTTTAGCTTGTTAACAAGTTATTAGTGTGGGATTAGACCTAGGTTTGTTTCAGATTTCATCAAAATACCATAAAGTTCCAGTTTTGTGCAAATTGTGTGATTTGAACTGATATTAGGCACTGTAGGAAATCTGCTACTACCCGAGACTTTTCAGAACAAAACTAGGCATCACTGAAGCATGTATGGGGAGTATGGAGTGCACCAACCAAACCTAGGGACCCAATTCCCAAGTATGGCCGCCAAAAATGGCATTCTGGCCGCAAATTGCGGCCAGATTGGGGAGATTTGGGTTGGGGTTTGGGGTGTGGGTCTCTGCTTGTTTGTGGGTTATTTTGGTATATATAGTTTTGCTATATAATTCCTGTATAAAAATCTGGAGCTGAATACCTAATTTCCCGTATTTTCAACCTTTCGCGACACGCGTGATACGTGTGTGTGGGTTTTGGGTTTCTGCGTATCGCGATGCGTCGGAGTGATTTCAGACGCGTAACCACACGTTTTAGCGTATCGCGCTCACGCGCGCTTGGTTCGCGACACGAGTTACTAGTTTAGTTTTAATGTCGCGTTTGTGTGATTTCGAGCTTACATATGATATATTGTGTAATCCTAGGTTCGCAGGCGAGTACGGCGGACGCAGTGAAGAAAGGGAAGCAGGTTGTTGGCTACACCTAGCGAGGGACTGCGGTGAGTAGATTTCACATCTACGGGGATATCGCCCGCATGGCGTTCTACGTCAGGGCTGATGGGAACTTATAGTGTTCCTTATATGTATTGCATGTTCATGGTTACTATTTTGTACGTATTGCATTCCCTACTACACAGATATAAATCAGAAGTGATAGAACACCGCACCATTACTAACGGTCCATGTGCACGAGCACTATCCTGTATGTTACACACACACCGTTGGTAATTGCCATGACACGTAGGAATCATATCACATCGGATCATTGCATTGTAGCTCATTATATGTGACATGACTTGATATTCATACCTGCTACACATATCACATCGGATCATTGCATTGTAGCTTATCTATATGTGACATGACTAGATATTCATACTTGATGCCTATATCACATCGGATCATTGCATTATAGCTTATCTATATGTGACATGACTAGATATTCATACTTGATGCCTATATCACATCGGATCATTGCATTGTAGCTCATTTATATATGACATGACTTGATATTCATACCTGCTACACCTATCACATTGAATCATCATATTGTAGCTCATTTATATATGACATGACTTGATATTCATACCTGCTACACATATCACATCGGATCATTGCATTGTAGCTCATCATATGTGACATGACCTGATATTCATACCTGCTACACATATCACATTGAATCATCATATTGTAGCTCATTTATATATGACATGACTTAATAATCATACCTGATGCATATATCACATTGAATCCTCACATTGTAGCTCATTATACGTGACATGATTTGATATTCATACCTGCTACACATATCACATTGATATTCATATTGTAGTTCATTATACGTGGCATGATTTGATATTCATACCTGCTATACATATCACATCGAATCATCATATTGTAACTCATTATATGTGACATGATTTGATATTCATACCTGATGCATATATCACATCGGATTATTTTCTCGTAACTTATCTATATGTAACTTGACTGGATATTCACATTTGACGCACATATCATATCGGATCATTGACTTGTATTTTGTTTGGATTATATGTGATTTCTGGATTTGGGAACCGTGGCTATTTCAAATATGTAATCATTTAAAAAACCCGGTTCCCTTGATATGATATTTCGGTGCGTCCACCATGTGTTTTCTCGGTGCTAGAGTGATATATGGAAACCCGAATCGAGGAGGCGGTTGAGGCCGATTACGGGTACATGGTGGACCCGGTATGGTACCCCGGGGCGAGAACGGTTTCGCTGTGCAGTAGACGGTGAGCCTGGCAGAGGGACCACTACCTACCGGTGATTGGTTGGACCTGACAGTTATCCGGAGTGTACTGATCAGAGTCTATAGATGGATGTGGGGTGATCCGTACTGCCGGGGCCGAGGGCCGATACCGCAGACGGAGCCCGCGGGCTGACCCGGACTGACGGGGCCCGATGGATGAGGATTTGCGTGTCGATGCTGGACACGAGTATTTATGATATTTGGGTGCCGATGTTGGGCACTCGGAATTCTCAGAGATGTACAGGATTTGAGGGCCGATGAGAGTGCCGGCGCCTGAGCTATTTGGGGGATCTGGGTGCATTGAGGGACACCGATTATATATTCCACGTTGACATTCCGTGTAGATACTATATTGCCCTGCTCAGCATTTACTATTGTACCTCATCCTGTAGTTATATTACCTGATACAGCATTGTACCTCATCCTGTAGATTACATTACCTGATAGAGCATTTGCATGATTATCGCACATACTGCTTATCATCTATTGATATCATCTGTTGGCATATGATAGAGTAGCGTAGTACGTGCATGCTCGCGATTACCTTTATATGTTATCTCTATTCACGAGTTGGCAACTCACCCCCGTTGTGCCACAGTGTTTGCAGGTTGCCCTTCGGAGTAGTCGCGGCAGGCTGCGGTTGCATCTTTTGACACAGATACCCCCATAGTTGGTGTACTAGCTCTTTTGCTGATAGGTGGGTTTTGTGCGGTATCTGTTTATCTTTCTGTATGTACATTGTTGTATCTAGTATTCTCCATCTACCATGTATGTATTTGACTTAGAGACAGTGTGAGGACGATGTTGTACTTTATTTGTATTCTGGTGTCGTGCTCGTTGTGAGCCGACTTTTCTTATGCAGTTTTATTCTATCTGTGATGTTCCCACTTGTGGATCTTGAGCTTCGCTACGGCGTCGTATATTGTTATCTTGGGGATTGTTTACTTAGATTTCTTATCATGTTAGTTGGTGCTTTCATTTAATTCTTACCACACTCTATACTTTCACTGGTTTGGTTTCTGGGTTTTCCGGTTCCCTTAGTCACGTTACGCCTGTAGACGTTACGTGGTTAAGTGCCGGTCACGGGCCAAACTTCGGGTCGTGACAAAGTTGGTATCAGAGCGTAGGTTTTACTTTTCGGAGTGTAGGATGACCCTGGTATGATGGAGTAGGTAGCTGCGGCAGGGTAGCATAGCGTGTGTATGTTCCGCGGCATACTCACGACACGGTACTCCGCCTACGCGACCTTAGGACTTGTTGATATAAATTTCCTTCTTGAGTATTTACATTCTCGCGATTCGATTTCCGTATCCTTATCGAATCCTATTGTTCCTTTCAGCCAATATGCCGCCAAAGACTACGAGGGCGTAGAGAGCGGCCGCGAGGGCCGAGATTCGAGTTGACTCGTCCGAGACGAGGACTGATCCTGGTAGTACACCGGTTGTGCCCGAGCAGGCTGTTCCTGCCGTGATAGATCAGATTGCTATGTTAGGGGATGGTGTGCAGGAGATGCGCCAGACGATGGGATCCAGTATGCAGGAGATGCGCCAGATGATGGGATCTCTAGTTGAGACACTTCGAGCGCAGCGACCGGAGATAGTTCCACCCGTTGCGGAGACCGCGGTGGTACCCACAGTTCAGGCAGTTGCACCTGCGACTACAGAGGTTATTACAGTATCGCTGTCAGAATTTATGAGGCTAAAACCTCCGGTTTTCACAGGCACCGATACAGCCGAGGACCCCCAGTCCTTCCTTGATAAGATGGCCCGTATATGTCGTTCACTTAGATGCGCGGATGCGAGATGGGTCGAGTTAGCGAGCTTTCGCCTAGAAGGTCTTGCACAGAAGTGGTGTGATTCAGTTGAGAAGGGCAGAGCAGCAGGTCTTCCTCCTATGACCTGGACCGAGTTTGTAGCGTTATTCCTTGCCCGTTTCCTTCCTCAGAGTGTGAGGGATGCCCGAGCACGCAGATTTGAGTCCTTGCGCCAGACACCAGGGATGTCAGTGGCAGAGTACGATGTGCTGTTCACAGAGCTAGCTATCTATGCCCCGTACCTAGTGGCTACTGAGGAGTTGCGAGTCAAGAGATTCGTCCGAGGCTTGCTTACACCACTATTCCTTGCTATCAGCGCGCAGCATTACGAGACATACGCAGCAGCAGTAGATGCAGCGTTATTAGTTGAGGAGCGCCTTGCTGAGACTTCGGCAGTTCCAGGGCCGAAGAGAGTTCGTGCAGATACGTCAGTGCAGAGACGACCGTTCCGGCGTCGTGACAGGCACCTTGCAGGTGGCAGAGATTCGAGACGAGGCCGATTGTTTAGCTCCTATTCCCAGGAGGGCCAGAGACCGTCATCGGGATGTTACCGTTGCGGGAGTTCGTATCATCGGGTGCGAGATTGTCCTGAGGTACCCCGGAGCGGGGCGGCAGCACCGCATGTTACATTACCACCTTCACCACCCCAGACGGCATTGCCGATAGTACCTACTGTTACTCCGCATCAGACGCCTGCATAGAGAGGTCGTGGTCGCGGAGGATTCGTTCATAGAGGGCGAGGTGGCCGAGGTAGAGGACGGCTAGCAGCCGGCAGGGGACAGTTAGTTGCAGGTGGAGGACAGGCACGAGATTTTGCTTTGACGCATCAGGACGCGCAGGCGTCCAATGCGGTGGTCTCAGGTATCCTTTCTGTATGTTCGATTGATGCACACGTGTTATTCGATCCCGGATCCACGCACTCGTACGTATCCACACACTTTGTGCCGAGTTTGGGTAGAGAGTCCGGTTTGCTTGGCCAGCCGCTTGTGGTGACTACTCCTGTGGGAGAGTCATTTGTTGCTAGGCACGTGTTCCGATCCTGTACCGTCCGTATCGGCAATAGAGAGTTGCCGGTCGACTTGATCCTTCTTGAGATGTTGGACTTCGACGTCCTTTTGGGCATGGATTGGTTAGCCACGTGCTATGCTTCTGTTGACTGCCGCGAGAAGACAGTTCGGTTTTGTTTTCCCGGCGAGTCGGTTGTTGTTGTGTTGGGGGACCGTAGTGCCACCCCTCACTGTGTGATTTCTTCTGTTCGCGCTGGACAGCTTTTGCGGAAGGGATGTCAGGGATTTCTCGCATATGTTTGCGATACTAGAGCTACAGAGGTTCCTCTGGATCAGGTTCCGGTGGTTAGCGAGTTCCCTGATGTGTTCCCTGACGAGCTTCCTGGGCTACCGCCCGAGCGTGATATTTCTTTCTGCATTGATTTGGTTCCTGGCACGGGGCCTATTTCTGTACCGCCTTATCGGATGGCCCCGGCGGAACTTAGAGAGTTGAAGGGTCAGTTGCAGGACTTGCTAGATAAGGGACTTATTCGACCCAGTGTTTCTCCTTGGGGTGCCCCAGTCCTGTTCGTCAAGAAGAAGGACGGCAGCATGCGTTTGTGTATTGACTACCGCCAGCTGAACAAGGTGACAGTGCGGAACAGATATCCTTTGCCACGCATCGACGATTTGTTCGACCAGCTTCAGGGGGCAGGATACTTTTCGAGGATCGATTTGCGATCAGGCTACCATCAGCTGCGGGTTCGACAGGAGGACATTCCTAGGACAGCTTTCCGCACACGTTACGGCCATTATGAGTTTTTGGTGATGTCGTTCGGACTCACCAACGCGCCAGCAGCATTTATGGACATGATGAACCGTATTTTCCGGCCGTATCTTGATCTGTTCATTATAGTGTTTATTGACGATATCTTGGTGTATTCTCGGAGTAGAGAGGAGCACGAGCAGCACCTGCGGATTTCACTGCAGATCTTGAGGGAGCATCAGCTTTTCGCCAAATTCTCCAAGTGTGCCTTCTGGCTAGACAGCGTAGACTTCTTGGGGCACGTGATTACACGAGATGGTATATGTGTCGACCCGAGAAAGATAGAGGCAGTTCGGAGTTGGCCTAGACCCACGTCAGTGACGGAGGTTCGCAGCTTTCTAGGGCTGGCAGGTTATTACAGGCGATTTGTGCAGGACTTCTCTCGCATTGCTACACCGTTGACCGGGTTGACCCGGAAGGGAGTTCACTTTGATTGGACGGAGGAGTGTGAGCACAGTTTCCAGCGGTTACGGGCTCTACTGACTACGACACCAGTGCTATCATTGCCTTCAGGATCAGGCGGATTTGCGGTCTACTGCGATGCTTCACGAGTGGGGCTGGGATGCGTTTTGATGCAGCATGACAGGGTGATTGCGTATGCTTCACGGCAATTAAAGAAACATGAACAGAATTACCCTACTCATGATCTGGAGATGGCTGCAGTGGTCTTTGCACTCAAGATCTGGCGACATTATCTGTATGGAGAGTCGTGCCAGATATTCACCGACCACAAGAGCTTAAAGTACATATTCCAGCAGCGAGACCTGAACCTTAGACAGCGCCGATGGATGGAGTTGGTGAAGGACTACGATTGTGAGATCTTGTATCACCCGGGCAAGGCAAATGTAGTGGCAGATGCGTTGAGCAGGAGGCCCGGGGGTAGTCTAGCTTGTGTGAGCGCAGTGCAGAGGCAGTCATCGGCAGATTGGCAGATCTTATGCGACAGCCGGGTACAGTTTGAGTTTACGCCGATCGGGGGACATATTGCGCATGTTCGTGCACGCCCACAGTTGCTTGACCGTATATATGAGGCACAGCACAGTGATGACCGCTGTTCAGAGATCAGGACACAGATGGGACATGGCAGATTTTCCGAGTTCGTGATCGACGATCAGGGGATACTACGATTTGGGGCTAGACTGTGCGTACCGGATGCTGAGGGATTATGGCGCGAGATTCTTGAGGATGCACATCGATCGGTATATAGTGTTCATCCCGGTTCCACCAAGATGTACCACGATCTGAGAGATGTTTACTGGTGGGACGGTATGAAGAGGGATATTGCAGATTTTGTGTCGAGATGCCTGACCTGTCAGCAAGTCAAGGCTGAGCACCAGAGGCCCGCGGGAGAGCTACAACCATTACCCATTCCGGAGTGGAAATGGGAACAGATATCTATGGATTTCATTGTGGGTCTACCCAGGACTAGTCGAGGGTATGACTCCATCTGGGTGATCGTGGATCGTTTGACTAAAGCGGCTCACTTCCTACCGGTGAAGACGACTTTCGGATTTACTCAGTATGCCCAGGTTTACATTGATCAGATTGTGCGACTGCACGGAGTTCCGACATGCATCGTGTCCGATAGAGGCACCCAGTTTACCAGCCGGCTATGGCAGAGGCTTCAGGAGGCTTTGGGCACTCGCTTGAGTTTCAGCACAGCATTCCATCCGCAGACCGACGGACAGTCAGAGCGGACTATTCAGACTCTCGAGGACATGCTCAGAGCATGCGTATTAGACTTCGGAGGTAGCTGGGATCATCATTTGCCCTTAGTAGAGTTCTCCTACAACAACAGCTACCAGGAGACCATTCAGATGGCACCGTTTGAGGCTCTTTATGGGAGAAAATGCAGGTCGCCTACTTGTTGGACAGAGCTCAGTGAGAGCAGTATTTTAGGGCCACAGATCGTTGAGGAGACGACAGCGAAGATTCAGTTGATTCGCGATAGAATGAGAGCAGCCCAGAGTAGGCAGAAATCTTATGCGGACCGTCGTCGACGCAGACTTGAGTTTTCTGTTGGTGATCATGTTTTCTTGAGGGTCTCCCCAATGAAGGGCGTGATGAGATTTGGAAGGAAGGGGAAGCTTAGTCCCAGATACGTAGGCCCCTTCGAGATCCTTGAGCGTATTGGTGCAGTTGCGTATCGATTAGCCCTTCCGCCCAGTTTTCCAGACGTGCACCCCGTATTTCACGTTTCGATGCTCCGCTGATATCTTCATGATCCTTCACATGCGATTCAGCACCCGACGGTCCAACTTGAGCGCGATCTTTCCTATGCAGAGCAGCCGGTGATGATCTTGGATCGACAAGTGAAGAAATTGAGGTCGAAAGAGATACCGTCCGTCAAGGTACTTTGGCGCGGCCAGAGCGGGGAGGAGGTCACTTGGGAGACCGAGAGCGAGATGAGGAAGAGGTATCCCCATCTTTTTGAAGGTGCGTATGGGTAGATTTTTAAATTCGGGGACCGAATTTCTTTAAGGGGGGTAGATTGTAACACTTTGAAATTTCCGTTTGAATGTCTGTCGTGATAATTAGTGATGGTACACGTGATTATATATGTGTTTCTAGGATTATTAGTTTTTTTAGTCGTGTTAGCAATTGAAAGATTTTCTTTTTGTAGTGTTGCACACTTAGCTATTTTGGGACTTAGGGTTTTTGGTAGCATGTAACCATGCTTTTGGTTACATGGTTGCTAACTTAATTCTTACATTTTAAATCATATCCTAAACCCTTTTTATAATTTCAAAAGAAAAAAGAATCCAAATAAAACAAGGTAGCATGGTGGTTAGGTGAAGGGTGGACTTTTGACCCCATTCTTCTCTCTCTCTTTCTCCTCTCCCTCACTTCAGAAATTCCTGCAGCTCCAGCAGCAAAACCCCTCCCATTTTCTTCATTTTCTTCTTCTCTTCACTTTCCATTGAATTCCCAAACAAAACCCTACACCAATCAATACTTTTTCCATCACAAAACATGAAAAATCAAGGTTTTTGGAGGTGTTCAAGGCAAATCTGCATCCTTGAGGGAGGAACTGGACTTTAGGTAGTTTTTAAGGTCATTTGAAGGTATAAATCTTAACCCTAACACCAAATTTCCATAACTTGCATGTTTAGTTTAGAAATATCACATTTTTGTGCCTTTTAGTGCTATTGAAGGGGGTTTTTGTGTAATATGTTAAGTTTTTGTTGTTGTGACTTGTTTAGCTTGTTAACAAGTTATTAGTGTGGGATTAGACCTAGGTTTGTTTCAGATTTCATCAAAATACCATAAAGTTCCAGTTTTGTGCAAATTGTGTGATTTGAACTGATATTAGGCACTGTAGGAAATCTGCTACTACCCGAGACTTTTCAGAACAAAACTAGGCATCACTGAAGCATGTATGGGGAGTATGGAGTGCACCAACCAAACCTGGGGACCCAATTCCTAAGTATGGCCGCCAAAAAGGGCATTCTGGCCGCAAATTGCGGCCAGATTGGGGAGATTTGGGTTGGGGTTTGGGGTGTGGGTCTCTGCTTGTTTGTGGGTTATTTTGGTATATATAGTTTTGCTATATAATTCCTGTATAAAAATCTGGAGCTGAATACCTAATTTCCCGTATTTTCAACCTTTCGCGACACGCGTGATACGTGTGTGTGGGTTTTGGGTTTCTGCGTATCGCGACGCGTCGGAGTGATTTCAGACGCGTAACCACACGTTTTAGCGTATCACGCACACGCGCGCTTGGTTCGCGACACGAGTTACTAGTTTAGCTTTAATGTCGCGTTTGTGTGATTTCGAGCTTACATATGATATATTGTGTAATCCTAGGTTCGCAGGCGAGTACGGCGGACGCAGTGAAGAAAGGGAAGTAGGTTGTTGGCTACACCTAGCGAGGGACTGCGGTGAGTAGATTTCACATCTACGGGGATATCGCCCGCATGGCGTTCTACGTCAGGGCTGATGGGAACTTATAGTGTTCCTTATATGTATTGCATGTTCATGGTTACTATTTTGTACGTATTGCATTCCCTACTACACAGATATAAATCAGAAGTGATAGAACACCGCACCATTACTAACGGTCCATGTGCACGAGCACTATCCTGTATGTTACACACACACCGTTGGTAATTGCCATGACACGTAGGAATCATATCACATCGGATTATTGCATTGTAGCTCATTATATGTGACATGACTTGATATTCATACCTGCTACACATATCACATCGGATCATTGCATTGTAGCTTATCTATATATGACATGACTAGATATTCATACTTGATGCCTATATCACATCGGATCATTGCATTATAGCTTATCTATATGTGACATGACTAGATATTCATACTTGATGCCTATATCACATCGGATCATTGCATTGTAGCTCATTTATATATGACATGACTTGATATTCATACCTGCTACACCTATCACATTGAATCATCATATTGTAGCTCATTTATATATGACATGACTTGATATTCATACCTGCTACACATATCACATCGGATCATTGCATTGTAGCTCATCATATGTGACATGACCTGATATTCATACCAGCTACACATATCACATTGAATCATCATATTGTAGCTCATTTATATATGACATGACTTGATAATCATACCTGATGCATATATCACATTGAATCCTCACATTGTAGCTCATTATACGTGACATGATTTGATATTCATACCTGCTACACATATCACATTGATATTCATATTGTAGTTCATTATACGTGGCATGATTTGATATTCATACCTGCTATACATATCACATCGAATCATCATATTGTAACTCATTATATGTGACATGATTTGATATTCATACCTGATGCATATATCACATCGGATTATTTTCTCGTAACTTATCTATATGTAACTTGACTGGATATTCACATTTGACGCACATATCATATCGGATCATTGACTTGTATTTTGTTTGGATTATATGTGATTTCTGGATTTGGGAACCGTGGCTATTTCAAATATGTAATCATTTAAAAAACCCGGTTCCCTTGATATGATATTTCGGTGCGTCCACCATGTGTTTTCTCGGTGCTAGAGTGATATATGGAAACCCGAATCGAGGAGGCGGTTGAGGCCGATTACGGGTACATGGTGGACCCGGTATGGTACCCCGGGACGAGAACGGTTTCGCTGTGCAGTAGACGGTGAGCCTGGCAGAGGGACCACTACCTACCGGTGATTGGTTGGACCTGACAGTTATCCGGAGTGTACTGATCAGAGTCTATAGATGGATGTGGGGTGATCCGTACTGCCGGGGCCGAGGGCCGATACCGCAGACGGAGCCCGTGGGCTGACCCGGACTGACGGGGCCCGATGGATGAGGATTTGCGTGTCGATGCTGGACACGAGTATTTATGATATTTGGGTGCCGATGTTGGGCACTCGGAATTCTCAGAGATGTACAGGATTTGAGGGCCGATGAGAGTGCCGGCGCCTGAGCTATTTGGGGGATCTGGGTGCATTGAGGGACACCGATTATATATTCCACGTTGACATTCCGTGTAGATACTATATTGCCCTGCTCAGCATTTACTATTGTACCTCATCCTGTAGTTATATTACCTGATACAGCATTGTACCTCATCCTATAGATTACATTACCTGATAGAGCATTTGCATGATTATTGCACATACTGCTTATCACCTATTGATATCATCTGTTGGCATATGATAGAGTAGCGTAGTACGTGCATGCTCGCGATTACCTTTATATGTTATCTCTATTCACGAGTTGGCAACTCACCCCCGTTGTGCCACAGTGTTTGCAGGTTGCCCTTCGGAGTAGTCGCGGCAGGCTGCGGTTGCATCTTTTGACACAGATACCCCCATAGTTGGTGTACTAGCTCTTTTGCTGATAGGTGGGTTTTGTGCGGTATCTGTTTATCTTTCTGTATGTACATTGTTGTATCTAGTATTCTCCATCTACCATGTATGTATTTGACTTAGAGATAGTGTGAGGACGATGTTGTACTTTATTTGTATTCTGGTGTCGTGCTCGTTGTGAGCCGACTTTTCTTATGCAGTTTTATTCTATCTGTGATGTTCCCACTTGTGGATCTTGAGCTTCGCTACGGCGTCGTATATTGTTATCTTGGGGATTGTTTACTTAGATTTCTTATCATGTTAGTTGGTGCTTTCATTTAATTCTTACCACACTCTATACTTTCACTGGTTTGGTTTCTGGGTTTTCCGGTTCCCTTAGTCACGTTACGCCTGTAGACGTTACGTGGTTAAGTGCCGGTCACGGGCCAAACTTTGGGTCGTGACAATATGTTGATTGGGTACGGTGCATAGAATAATGGTATAAACATTCTTAACCAAAATACAGTTCTCAATTTAAAACACTCGGAGTAAGGGTTAGTGAAATTTTAGGACTTATACATAGTAATGTATGTGGTCCAATGTCTATACAGACATGGGGTGGGTACTCAAATTTCATTCCGTTTACCTATGAGTACTCTAGTTTTTTACGCGCGTTCTTATTGAAATGTAAAATCCGAAACTATTGAGAAGTTCTTAGAATATAAGAATGAAATAGAGAACCAGGTGAGCGGAAGTATCAAGATTCCTCGATGTGATTGAGGAGGTAAAAACATAAGCTTGGTATTTGGCACGCCCTGCTTCCTAAAATACATCAATACGGGGACGTAACTCGACCAGCCATGCTATCTATGGTAAGGAATCATTCTTCCATAATCACATTAAGCCTGTCATGCAGTAATCAAGCAACAAAAAATATAAATAATACTAATATATGCTCAATGCCACAATAAATTAAACAATAAAGGAAGCAAATTGGAATATCAAGTCTCAACAGATCCAACGATATATAAGAATCGATGCACAAGACCTTGTCCCTTATGGGCTCACAAAGAAACTAAAGACAAATTCGGCTCCGGAATAAATAAACATTTAATAACGAAATAAATGAAGACGCGCCTCACATCTCAGCTACTTTCTCGAAGTACCCCTGATCCTCGGTTCTAATGTCAAAGGACCTGGATCATACAAAACCCAAACGCTAGTACGTCATAGATAGTATAATAATAATAATGATAACATGAAGGGTGACATAGTATGTAAATATATCGGAAACTGGTGACACATGAGCATACAATAACAATATCAATAACATGTGATGTAATAGGCAAAACATGTAAATCAATTATATCATGTGGACCTAGTGTCAATATCACTAAAAGTTCTCTATCCTAATGGTATTTGAAATCAATGAGTGAAATATTCCTTATAACTCAATAGTATCCCGTGTGTGTCCGGGACCATGGTCAAAACCCTCGGATCTAAACCCGAAACACATCACTAGGCACTAAATCCTACAATGTTAAGTATCTGGACGAATAATGACAGTGTCATTATTCCAAGGCACAAATGCCCCTATCAATGTACCATCGAATGATGTTAGCATATTATTCAAAGGCACAAATGTCTATTTTCATAATGCACCATTGAATGATGTTAGCACATCATTCCAAGACATGAATGTCTATTTTCACAACGAATGGACGAATGATGTCAGCTCATCATCCGAATGATCGGTCTCTAAATGCTGATTCCTCTTGGGTTACAATTTAGGTTCCATTTTCCTTATTACCCCTTTTCTCGAGGTTTTATGTTTCATGTCAAGTATCAATTTAATCTTTACCTTGAATGGAATCCTGTGCTAGGGTCGCAACACTTGCGGACCCGACAGAAGCATAAAACAATAATTTTTCAAAACATAGCACCAATTCCAAACTCAAGATGCATCATTTACTAATTATTGCAACACATATAGAAATCTAGTAAGCAAAGATAGGAGTTTAGGATGCTACAACCTTTGTAGCATGTCCACCTAATTGTGGAAAGCCCATACTAAACTCCGTCGCCTCCGGATCGAGTTTACAAGTAATTATTCTGCCGAAGATGATCCATACGAAGAAACCCCAACTCAAGCTTCGACTTCACCTTATCTAAACAACTTGTGAAGTAACTTGATCATTTTCTTTGCCAATGAAAAAGATCAAGAGATGAAGAAATCACTCTCTAAAATTATCTCTTATATCCCTCTCTCTCTCCCTCTCACTCCAGAAAAAAAAAGCGAGAGAAAAGAAGATGAAGGAATAAGCATGGAAAAAGAGAGAAGCTTCATTCCTAGCCTTGTCATCTTTTCCACAAAGTTCTAGAAAAGACTAAAAATCTCTACACTCTCTTTTAAGCATGCTTCATTTCTTTTATTAATTAAAAAGAAATGAATCATTTCTTTTATATTGATAATAAGAAATGAAGTTTCCTTTCAAGATGTTTTAATATGTCAAAAATCTAGTATGTGTATCATAAAAACAACTGTATATGTATCGCATATATATACACGTATTTGTATCGTATACAAATACCAAATGAGAGATAAATAGAAAATGAATATAATACTAGAATATATATATATATATATATATATATATATATATATATATATATTATTAAATCACCACTTGATTTAATAATTTGGCTTAAACATAAACCGGCTAGTATTAAAAATGTCAAATTAACATACATGTATGAATTACAGTATTTAATCGAACTCCCGCACGCACTCTGCATCGTTTCGCCCGAGCGTAAGAAACCTCTATGTAGGGCTGTAAAGACTCAATCAATATGCTAGCAGTAGGTTAAGATCATATCTGATTGATCTGAAACACTTTCAGATCAATCCCCTCACGGAAAGGTTAATCCATAAGCACGTCAATGGCACTAACTGTATGTAACGACTACCCAGGTATTAATCAAAAGAAAGGTCGACAAGAAAACTCATTCGAACGCAATTAGTGCCTATCAGTGATGGTCGTTGTACAGTCCGGTTTCTTCGTCAAAGAGTGTCGCATACCGGGTCTGGGGTAGAATCTATCAGACCCCCAATAACCTAATAAGGCATGCGAACATTGGACTCGTAACCATCAGAGATACAACTGATAACACTTATCAGTTTATCTCAACTGTCACGGCCGCGGGCTTTTGGTTATAGTCATGTCTCGCATAGCGCGTAATCGACTCCCTATACCGGGAGAGACGAATCCTCTCGACCGCTTACTATCTCCATGTGCTTCAGGATAGTAATCAAAGTACAGTGGGAACACACAAGTCACCATGGCGATCTTAGGTCAAGGGACTACCCTGTACTCATATCACCAGAGAACTGCTATCTGACAATAGGTATAATATCATATATGTAGGAATTCTCGGTGAGCCCGTCCAGTGTAACTCATTCTCCAATGAGCACGTGTATACAATCTTTGGTGTCAAACATCAATGGCTATAAGATCAACCATCGCCTCGGTCAGGGTCAAGAAACATATACACTAGTCTAAACTGGAGTACCGATGCCCAGTCTCGATACTCCTATGACTAGGAATATTTAAGAATGTGCTTATGGACTACCTAGACCCTACTAGTATGATCCCTATTATAATCCTGGTAGTTAAGCAGTGATCTTATGGGTTTTATCATGTGTATTAGTGATATATAATAACAAGTAAAACGTATACACATAAATGATAAATACAAATCAGATAGCATACTATCATCTCGAGCAAGGTTGTTTAATCCATATAGATTCTCCTGCAATTACAATAATTGCCTTGAGGGCACATATATCCAATAATCTCCCACTAGCACTTAAAACTAATTATTGTGGTATCGCATACCCACATCTTATACGGTATCGCATATCCAACTTCTCTACTAATAGTTTCGCAAACCGTGTTTAAGTAACAGCCTCAGTAAGTGGATCCGCTATAATGTTTCTAACTTTGTCACTCTATATCTCAACTTCGCGGAGATCAACTATCTTCCAAATTAAACGATACCTGCTTTAGAATTTGTTTGGATAGCTGATAGGACTAAGTTCATAAATGAACTCATTTATCCAAACAACTTCTTAAGATGTATCCTCTGCTGAGTCATAATCAGCATCCAGCACCATATCTACCTCAGTATCCCACTTGGAAACCTTTATAATATACTGCTCCGTATAAGAGGGTAAACTTATAACTCATGACAGACACTCTATCATCCATGTCATCTTAGAAGCTGGAATCGATAACCGCCCCCAGATGGAGACTGCAATCACCATACACCAAGAACATCCTTATATGTTCTTCACTGCTGTCTTTTGTTTCTCCAGGATTGGACTGATATCTGCTTACTAAAACAAGTGCATAAGCTACATCTGATATGGTAGATGACATCGCATGATTGACCCTACTGTCGAAACATGTAAAATGCAATTCATGCGAGTCCATCTCCTAATCAGTCTAGAAGACATCTCGTAAAAGAGAGTGACTCCATATCATGTGGGTATACTACCATGCTAGGAATCTTCCATTCTAAACCACTTTAGAATGATGTTATAGTATCTATATTGGGACACTCTCTAAATCTTTCTAAATCTATCTCTATAGGCTTAGTCATCAGAATCAATGATATGTTACCCTAATCCTTTATGGAGAAACATCTGTGACAACTACAGTTTAACCGAATTATAGCATAGGAATATCATTTCCTATCAGGAGTATGTCATCCACATACAATATGAGGAATATAATAGTACTCCCTATATTCTTCTTACAAATACCAGGTTCATCTATCATTTTGATGAAGTTAACACTTTGATCGTAACATCAAAAGAGATCATCCATCTCTGCGATGCCTATTTTAATCTATAAATAGACTTAAGCAACTTGCACGCGTTTCGCTGCTCCCACTGACTACGGTAACCATCTGGCAGAGTCATATACACGTACACTTCTAAATCTCTATTTAGAAAGACGTTATAGTCATCGTTCTGCCAGATCTCATAGTCATGAAAAGTAGCGGTGGCAAGTTTTATCTGTATATATTTCAGCACAGACACTGAAGTAAAAGTTTCATCACAATACACACCGGGTATTTGATGAAAACCTTTTACTACAAGTCTAGTTTTATTAGGTTACTATCTTTCCATCTGCACTGATCTTTAAAAGTCCTACATGCTCCTGATAGGTTTTACCTCTTCAGAAGCATACAACAAAGTCCATAATTTGCTGGAGTGGATGGAGTCCAACTTAGATTTCTTGGCATCCAGCCATCAGTCGGAAGCCATAACATCCCATGGCCTGCTGATAACTAGTAGGGTCATCATTAAACATGATGCTAACCTCCCCTTCACCGTCTACGAGAAAACCAAAGTATCTTTCGGATGGCTGAGATTACCTACTAAATCTGTGGAGTGGCCAAGCTTTGTCAGGAACAATTGAATTCTCAGGTTCTACTAAATTTTCAGTTACCATTTATGGTTCTAAAATCACTTCTAGTTCTACCATACTCCCACTAATTTCTTTTGCAAAAAATTCTTGTTTCTAAAAAGGTGGCGTGTCAAGAACAAAACAACTTTTGATCTTGAAAATGGTAGAAGTTAAACCCTTGCATACGCTTATAATAACTCACAAACTGCTCATTACAGAAACGTGCCTTGAGCTTGTCCGGAATCTACTTTTAGCATAAGCTAGATAACTCTATATCTTAACAATCTTAAGATATGTTCTCATTCTATATCACATATAGAATCTTAGGTACAAATTTAGATGGAACTATATTCAATTGGTATGCAATTGTTTCCGGTGCATATCCCAATAATTAAATATGCAACCTAGCAATACTTATCATAGGAGCGCACCATATCCCATAGGGCGAGTATTCTCTTCTCGGATAATCCATAGTACTATGGTATATACAGAGAAGTAATCTGAGAGAAAATCAAATTCTCAATTAGACAACTACGGAATATCGAGCATAAGTATCAATATTTTCGATCATATCGAAAAATCATAATACTTCCAACATCCGGTTCTTTACTTTATTCTTATACTCTATGAACTTCTCAAAAAATTTTGGACTTTGCATTTCAATAAGAATGTAAGTCTAAAACCAGAGAACTCATAGGTGAACGGAATGAAGTATGAGTACCATCTCCTTGTCCGTATGGATATCGGATCGCATACATCACTATGTATAATTCTCATGAGTTCACTAATTTAAACTCTGTATGTTGTAAGTTGAGAGCTGTATTTTGGTTAAAAATATTTATAGCGTAATTCTATGCATCTTACCCAATCAACAATTGATAAAGGTAAATGTTCATAACATAATTTTCAAAAATTATATCTCACTTGTTGACCTATAAATCTCATTATGTTTTGATTATTTTACAAAATTATATTTCAAATATATTATATGTTACTAATAATTTCAGACGAGTCAAAGTGCTACACAACTAGAATTATTTAAGTATAAGGACAATCAACATTGCTACTGACAACTCAAAAGTAATATTAGCAAAGATTGGTAAGACTCGAAAAATCTCAATGCACATTCAAAAGATATTACAGATAAGTCACACATCGAAAATATTCAAGACTTTTCTACTTTATTTAAGTCTAAAGTCGAGTCGATCTCAAACGGTTAGAATCAAGTTTTTTATCCTACTTCAATTCAATTACAAAAACCAAAATTTCATCTTCAAAACAAGGTCCTATTTCTGAAATGTCAGAAAATAGACGTCTATGATAGACTAGATTCTTGAAAATAGTTTTCAAATTTTCAAATTTTACATTTTAGCGAGATTTTTGAAATTCTAACGACCAAAAACGGTCACTGAGTGTCCTATCTTTTTGGGGCAGTTGTAATAACTGTCACAACCGTCCATTTTCATATTTCTATAAATAGAACTCATATTTCTCAAGTTTCTCACCGATTTTTCTTTAACGTTTTTATTCTCAAGTTTTTAGTGAAAACTTTTTCTCTCTTTACTCTCAAGTTTTTACTAATCATTTTTAATAGAGAAGAGATCTTCTGGCGCCATTAGATTTTTCTATTCTTATAGAAAAGAAAGAATCCTAAAAGTTCCAAAGAAACGATTGTTTTTAAAACTTAATTAATCTTGAAAAACTTCTTCAATTTATTTTTAAAATTTTGTCAATCTCCAAAATACAATCTCTCAGCTCCTTGAATCAAAAATTTGATTTATCTTTTGAGATCATTAGAACTGTTGAAGTTGGTGTGTAAAGATTTGTAAAAATCTAACTTTCTACGACCTAGTGAAGAAAGGTCTAAGATCTTCACCTTCTAAAGGTTTCGGACTTGCGCCTTGAAAAAAGTCTAGTTTTTCACCACCTACAAGTGTAAAACGTTTCGTACTTGAGCCTTTGATAAAAATTCTAAGTGTTTACCGTCTGTAAGTGTAAAGGTTATAAGGTCTGAGCCTGATAAAACATCTAGGTTTCTCCACCTGTAACGTGTCGCTGAATAGTGTTTGAATCCTGAGCAAGAGTTCTCAGACAGGGATTAGCCACTGGGTTAGTGAACCTGATAACAATCCTCTGCGTCAATTTGCATTATTTTACTTTTTTATTTTTGGTGTGACTGCTGATAGTTTTAATATCTTAGACTCTGATTTTATATTCCGCTGCACAATTTTTAAATTGTAACAAATCACGCTGAGTTTTCCATAAAGCCTTATTCACCCCCCTCTAAGGCTATTTTCAATTAGTGTCAGAGCAGGTTACTCTGTTTGTAAGATTAACTGTCACGCCCTGCTTCCCGGTATACGGCGAAGGGGACGGGACTGGTCCGCTACGTATTTACTCAGAAGCAAATACGCTAAGCGTAACTAAGAAATATAAAAATAAATACACAAGAGACAAGATATAATAAAAACAACAACTTTATTTATTAACATTCTTTTGTACAATACATGAAAAGGAAATACAACTGAAATAAAAGCGATGCCTAAACAATGGCATGACAGGAAATTAAAGGTACTGAATAGAAAATATACAATGTCTAGAGCTCAGGGTCTTCGCTGTACTGATCCAAGTCTTCTGCAGTTGGCTCGATCTCTGACGGGTTCAAAACACCTGACGATATTCATAGAAGAAAGAAATAGAATGTTGTCAGCGAACAGGTCGCTCGGCAAGTCCCAAAGATAAGAGGAAAGTAGAATAGACAGAACAAGAAGATATCTTTTAAAGTTGTATTATATTGTTGTAATGTTGTGTTAACGCTGTTGTTTGTAGCTTGGTACAGAAGGATGCCAGTGTATACGAGAGGGGTCTCTATATGCTAGAGACCAGGGCAAACGGAATGTACAAGGAACCGTTAAGCCACGGTACAACAGCAACGGAATATAGGTTAGGTGTCTTAATTTTTCCATCTCGTGGCATTTTTAACACCTTCTGTACCAATCTATCCCTTAAACCCCATAGTGTTTTGATTGTATTGTTTTTCTTGTAAATTGTATTGATTGACTGATCGAAACCATGATATCATTAAACGGATGTAACCGTAGAATCATGTAAATGGAATAACTGGGGAACCATGTAAATGGAATGTATATCCATGGTTCGGCTCAGTCAAGTTGTATAAATTGATAATTGGATTCATGGATTCATGTTGAATTGTAATATTAAAGATTGTAGATTGTGCTTGAATCATATTCAAGTCGGATTATACTGAGACTCAAACTAAGTCAGACAATCAGCAAAGTAAATTGAAGTCCTGATTATTTTTATTAATTTGTCTACCTTAGATAGGCAAACACCCACTTCTCCGGCTCCCTGAGGCTCAAGAGATTGGTCCCGCTTAAACCTATATTTACTAGGGTCCTTAGGGTAATTTATAAAACTTGAGGGGGTTTTATGTGAAAATACTTTTATATACTTTTCAAAATATACCCCAAGCATTTATTATTCGTGTTTAAGGTTGTAATGAATGTGGATTTTATATTGTGATATTTCTAATGAAAATATCCTAAATTCAGAAATAAAGATATTTATTTATAATATTGATTTGTGTGGAATTTATGGTATTTTAGTGTAAAATTGATTCTTGTGATTTTTAGAAAAAAAAAGTGGAATATTTATATCATAACAAAATAGATATTTTAATGATAAATATACATATATTTGTACAAAAATAATTTTAATATATTTTTTTCTAAAAATCTCATTTTCTTAAGATGTCGTATTTTAAATCGTTCGAGACCGAATACTCCTTGCGGAGGTCTGAATCTCGCACTACTAAGCCTGAGGATGTGCGATAATTCGCACCATCCCAAACGGGTTCCCCAAAATGGGTTGTAGCGGCGCTTTGCAAAGATTTGTATAAATACTAAATCCTTTAGAAAACGGTTTTATTAATTAAATGGTATTTATTTGTAAAGATGTCAAATTCCCGTATTCTATGTTCTAAGGTCTCCTAAGTCAACTAGACTATTCTTAACTTATCCAAAACGATAAGTTGTGAAATACCTCAAATCGCCTCTTCACCGCCAATTGTGGCCAGGTAAGTACAAGTGAATAAAGGAGGGATCCGCTCACGAATCACCGTGAGGCGGGCCTTTTAAAGTTGCCTTGCTTACTTGCCTAGCCTAGACACCACAAAGTCAGGTTTAGATAAATGACTGATGTCCACAATTTTATCCTATTTTCATAATAAGTGGTATTTATTTAAAAAGTGTATCAATACTAAATCTTTTAGAAATGGCTTTATTTAGTAAAAGGTATTTAAATGAAAATGTCTGTTTTCCCGTATTCTGAGTTCTCGTGGGTATCGTGTTAGGTTGTATATGAGTGTGTGAGGAGGTAGGTCGTTACCTCGTGATCTACTATAAAGGTATAGCAAGTTTAATGAGGTTAAATGTAGAATTGAAACAATGTGGTATTTAAGTAAAAAATACGATAAATTGAAATAGCCATTATTTCATGTAATGAAATTTGATCAATTTGTTTGATTAGTGTTTAATAGTCAACATGAGGAAGTTTAAATATGATTGTATTAGTGAGAAGTGGAATTTTATAGGAAACCTAATCGGAAATCAGATTTGTTCTGATTCCGTCAGGTTTTGTAAATCCGTAATTTTAGATAGAAAAGATAAGTAGAAATTGAGGCTTACGGGTTTTAGATCATACAAGAGAGTGAGAGGGAAGTAGAGGAATCACTGATGTGTTGCGTCGTCGCCGGTAGTTCCTACAACGATCGCCGGAAGTTTTCCGTAGATTTCGCCGGAGTTTCGTCTCGAGCTTGTTTTCAAAGTACATAAGTTTTCTTGAAATTTTGAGAGAGTGGGCTCAGAATTTTGGGATGAGAGGGTAGAGGGTAGGGGTGTATTTATAGGGTTAGGCTAGGGTTAGGGTAGGTGTAGGGTTTTTTCTTTAATTAAAAAATGTAAAAAGGTGTAAAAATCATTAAAAATTGAAGTAAATGGGTTTTAATGTGCTTTCTGGAACCGATCTCATAAATTGGAGTGTGCAGGGGGTATGAGAAGATGAATAGGCACATTTTCCCAGTTGGCGAGTCAGTCGGTCCGCCAGCCGACTCGGCCGAGTCGGGGTCTTGGAAGGTGGGGGGTCGCTGGGGGTAGGCACTGGTATATTCAGATTTTCAGGTTCAGTTCAAGATTTGGGAGTTATCTCAGGTGGACTGTTGGGCTTCTATAAAATTTTAAACAAAATAAATATTAAAAATAATGTGGGGCAGGGATTTGAACTTTGGTGGCTTGGTTCAGTAGTGCAAGGTATTACAAATGAGCTATAAGCTCCTTCTTGTAATTAAATTGCTAATTAATTACTTAAGTCTTGTGCTCAGGCAATAAATACCCCTTTATGGATTTTTGAAATTTTTTTTTGTAAAAACTTGTATAGGAAATTTAGGGTTGTTACATTCTACCCTCCTTATAAAAATTTCGTCCTCGAAATTTGTAAAAGGAAAGTGTAACAGACACAAGGAAAATTTGGTGACTGGAGTATAGATAGGGTATAAGAAGAAAGAAATATTGCAAAAAGTTTTGGTCAAAGTGAAGGGGTTACCTGGGTTACCTTGGCTCACAGTCTCAGGTTCTATGGCTGCTAAGGTGGAGGCTTGACGTCTCGGCACATTTTTCTGTGTAAACCGGTACATTGATGCCTGACTAGGTAGAGGTGGTCCATGTGGAGGTGATGCTGGGAGTGTAGGACGAGTTGCAGGAGCCTGGATAGCTGGCCGCTATGGGTAGTTGGTGGGTGTGTGAGCTGAGTTGCGTCTATAAGGACAATCTCCAATTCTATGATCGGATGCGCCACAAACTAGGCACAGGCCTTTTACGGGCCTACGGTCCTTCCACAAGTGTCCCTTTCTTCTGCAGTAGTAGCAGAAATATGGACTCGACTGGTTAATTGTTTCCTTCTGTCTCTTGGGTGGTGCAGGTTGGATAGGGTATGCTATCTGGGTGGCAGTGCGTTTCCTGACGGTTGCTTCTGCTTCTGGTCGGTTCAATAATATAGCAGACTGCTGCTGCAGTCCAATCAGGAAGCTTTGGATTTCCTCAAGCAGAACCGTCTGCTCGTTGGGTGGAGCAGGAACGGCAGGTGTGATTGGTAGTGGTGGAGGTGTGTTGTTGACATTGGTGCTGGTGTTGTTCGGGGAATTCATAACCTTGAAGAAAAATTTAGGTTAGGACAGATTCAAAGTATATGATTCAAACAATAAGAAATGATGGGATTCAAGGAACATGATTGTAAAGAATGTTTTAGTCGCTGGTTCTTGTGTTATATTGCTTAGGTTGTTCATGCAGAACAGAACTGCATGATAGAGTTTCATACAGCTCTGACCTGCATGGGCCACCAACAAAACTTGTCACGTCCCGCTTCCCGGTATACGGCGAAGAGGACGCTGGTCCGCTATGTATTTACTCAAAAGCAAATACGCTAAGCTTAACTAAGCAATATAAAAGTAAATACACAAGAGACAAGATATAATAAAAACATCAACTTTATTTATTAACATTCTTTTGTACAATACATGAAAAGGAAATACAACTGAAATAAAAGCGATGCCTAAACAATGGCATGACAGGAAATTAAAGGTACTGAATAGAAAATGTACAATGTCTCAAGCTCAGGGTATTTGCTGTACTGATCCAAGTCTTCTGCAGTTGGCTTGATCTCTGACGGGTCCAAAACACGTGAAGACATTCAAAGAAGAAAGAAATAGAATGTCGTCAGCGAACAGGTCGCTCGGTAAGTTCCAAAGACAAGAGGAAAGTAGAATAGACAGAACAAGAAGATATCTTTTAAAGTTGTATTATATTGTTGTAATGTTGTGTTAACGCTGTTGTTTGTAGCTTGGTACAGAACGATGCCAGTGTATACGAGAGGGGTCTCTATATGCTAGAGACCAGGGCAAACGGAATGCATAAGGAACTGTTAAGCCACGGTACAACAGCAACGGAATATAGGTTAGGTGTCTTAATCTTACCGTCTCGTGGCACTTTTAACACCTTCCATACCAATCTACCCCTTAAACCCCGTAGTATTTTGATTGTATTGTTTTTCTTATAAATTGTATTGACCGACTGACTGAAACCATGATATCAGTAAACGAATATAACCGTAAAATCATGTAAATGGAATAACTGGGGAACCATGTAAATGGAATGTATATCCATGGTTCGGCTCAGTCAAGTTGTATAGATTTATAATTGGATTCATGGATTCATGTTGAATTGTAATATTGAAGATTGTAGATTGTGCTTGAATCATATTCAAGTCGGATTATACTGAGACTCAAACTGAGTCAGACAATCAGCAAAGTAAATTGAAGTCCTGATTATTTTTATTAATTTGTCTACCTTAGATAGGCAAGCACCCACTTCTCCGGCTCCCTGAGGCTCAAGAGATTGGTCCCGCTTAAACCTATGTTTACTAGGGTCCTTAGGGTAATTTATAGAACTTGAGGGGGTTTTATGTGAAAATACTTTTATATGCTTTTATGTGAAAATACTTTTATTTGTCTACCTTATTAATTTTTCTACCTTAGTATTTATTATTCGTCTTTAGGGTTGTAATAAATGTGGATTTTATATTGTGATATTTCTAATGAAAATATCCTAAATTCAGAAATAAAGGTATTTATTTATAATATTGATTTGTGTGGAATTTATGGTATTTTAGTGTAAAATTGATTCTTGTGATTTTTAGAAAAAAAAGTGGAATATTTATATCATAACAAAATAGGTATTTTAATGATAAATATATATATATTTATACAAAAATAATTTTAATATATTTTTTCTAAAAATCTCATTTTCTTAAGATGTCGTATTTTAAATCTTTCGAGACCGAATACTCCTTGCGGAGGTCTGAATCTCGCACTATTAAGCCTGAGGATGTGCGATAATCCGCACCATCCCGAACGGGTTCCCCAAAATGGGTTGTAGCGGCGCTTTACAAAGATTTGTATAAATACTAAATTTTTCAGAAAACAGTTTTATTAAGTAAATGGTATTTATTTGTAAAGATGTCAAATTCCCATATTCTATGTTCTAGGGTCTCCTAAGTCAACTAGACTATTCCTAACTGGTCCAAAACGACAAGTTGTGAGATACCTCAAATCGCCTCTTCACTGCCAATTATGGCCAGGTAAGTACAAGTGAACAAAGGAGGGATCCACTCACGAATCACCGTGAGGCGGGCCTTTTAAAGTTACCTTTCTCACTTGCCTAGCCTAGACACCACAAAGTCAGGTTTAGATAAATGACTGATGTCCACAACTTTATCCTATTTTCATAATAAGTGGTATTTATTTTAAAAGTGTATAAATACTAAATCTTTTGAAATGGCTTTATTTAGTAAAGGGTATTTAAATGAAAATGTTCGTTTTCCCGTATTCTGAGTTCTCGAGGGTATCGTGTTAGGTTGTATATGAGCGTGTGAGGAGGTAGGTCATTACCTCGTGATCTACTTTAAAGATATAGCAAGTTTAATGGGGTTAAATGTAGAATTGAAACATTGTGGTATTTAAATGAAAAATACGATAAATTGAAATAGCCATCATTTCATGTAATAAAATTTGATCAATTTGTTTGATTAGTGTTTAATAGTAAACATGAGAAAGTTTAAGTATGATTGTATTAGTGAGAAGTGGAATTTTATATGAAACCGAATCGGAAATCGGATTTGTTCTGATTCCGTCGTGTTTTGTAAATCCGTATTTTTAAATAGAAGAGATAGGTAGAAATTGGGACTTACGGGTTTTAGATCACACAAGAGAGTGAGAGGGAAGTATAGGAATCGCCGATGTGTTGCGTCGTCGCCGGTAGTTCCTAAAACGATCGCCGGAAGTTTGCTGTAGATTTCGCCGGAGTTTCGCCTCGAGCTTGTTTTCAAAGTACACAAGTTTTCTTGGAATTTTGAGAGAGTGGGCTCAGAATTTTGGGATGAGAGGGTAGAGGGTAGGGGTGTATTTATAGAGTTAGGCTGGGGTTAGGGTAGGTGTAAGGTCTTTTTTAATTAAAAACTGTAAAAAGGTGTAAAAATCATTAAAAATTGAAGTAAATGGGTGTTAATGTGCTTTCTGGAACCGATCTCATAAATTGGAGTGTGCAGGGGGTATGAAAAGATGAAGAGGCGCATTTTCCCAGTTGGCGACTCGGCCGGCCCGAGTCAGGGTCTTGGAAGGTGGGGGTCGCCGGAGGTAAGCACTAGTATATTCAGATTTTCAGGTTCAGTTCAAGATTTGGGAGTTATCTCAGGTGGACTGTTGGGCTTCTATAAAATTTAAAACAAAATAAATATTAAAAATAATGTGGGGCAGGGATTTGAACTCTGTTGGCTTGGTTCAGTAGTGCAAGGTATTACCAATGAGCTACAAGCTCTTTCTTGTAATTAAATTGCTAATTAATTACTTAAGTCTTGTGCTCAGGCAATAAATACCCCTTTATGGATTTTTGAAATTTTTTTTTTTGTAAAAACCTGTATAGGAAATTTAGGGTTGTTACATTAACTTCTTAAGTTTTTGATCCTATGGTAAACCATATGGAAGGACAATCCACTAATCGTCCTCCTCTTTTCAATGGTACTAACTACCAATTCTGGAAAACCAAGATTAGAGTTTTCCTTCAGTGTATAAATCTAGAAATCATAGAAAAACCCTTTCTCCTCCCTACAATGAATCCTTTATCCGAAGCCAATAAGAGATCGATGACATTGAATGTCAAGGCAACGAATGCACTTCATTGTTCTTTGAATTCTAAAGAATTCAATAGAATCTCTATGTGTCAAACGGCAAATGAGATTTGGACTACTCTCTACACTGCCCATGAAGGAACCGGTCAAGTTAAAGAGAGTAAGATCAACCGTCTTATGCACGAGTATAAGACATTCTAAATGAGAGACGATGGTACCATCGACTCTATGAATTCTAGGTTCAACAATGTCATTAAAGAGCTTTTCAATTTAGAAAAGAAATTCGATGAGAAAGAAAAGTATTATAAGTTGATGAGATCTCTAACGATCTCTTGGTAATCCAAGATCACTGCCATCGAAGAAACTAATAATATGACAACATTGAAGGTCAATTTCTTAATAAGCAAGTTGAATACGTACGATATGCAACTAGGGGATCTAAAGCAAAAGTTAGAGAAGGACACTAAAAGGAAAAGTATCGCGCTTAAGGCTTCTTTCAGTAAGTCTAAGCCTAAGGAAATATCTACTGATGAAGAAAGCGATGATGAAGAAATGGTCGACATTGCAAGACACTTTAGGAAGTATCCGAAGTTCGTAAAATTCTCTTCGAAGAAAGGTACATATAAATTTAATAAAGGTTTTAATTCTAATGAAATGCTTCGTTAGTTTGAATGCAATAAGGAAGTCTAAGTCAGTCGGAGTGTCCTATTCTCAATAAGGATAAGAGGAACTCAAAAAAGGAATCAGAAAAGCGTTCGTTTCAAGTTATTTGGGATGATACGGATTTCAGCAACTCGGAAGATGAAAAAGTCACTGGCATGTCTTCATGGCACAAGTCGAAGAGGTAATTGACAATGACTTTGATATAGAATCTCTTAATAAAGTAAATTTAATAGGTCTTTGTCATTATCTTAAGAACAATTATGATAAAGTAAATTCTAAATAAAAGAACTTATAATTAAAATTATTTGCTAGAAATAATTTAGAAAAAACAACTCAAGAAGAATTAAAGAAATTAAAATAGAAAATGTAAATTTAAACGATAAAATAAAATCCATAACATTATCAAAAGAAAAGTTTGTTAAAACTAATAATATATTAAATTTTGAAATATTTGATCTTAAAAGAAAAGTAGATTAAAAAATAAAATGTTTTTAAATTTTACCAAAAGTAAAGATAATTTAGATATTATATTAGGACAATGTATAAAACATTGTAAGAAAAAGTTATAGGTTACGACAAATATTCTGAGTTAGTGCCTAAAACCAAACTTTTTAGACATAAGTATTATTATAAATATGGCATAAATACGTCCACTCCACGTGTGACTTTTGTTGCATTTTAGGACATATTTCACAATTTTGTAATATTAAAAACAAATCAACTTACAAATATTATTTTTCTCCAAAGACTGACCCAAATGAACCACTAAAGGTATGGGTTCCTAAGGCCAATAATAATCAATCAAAACGAATTTTAACAATTCAAGAAAGTATAAATGACCAAGTTAATGAAATTAACTCCATTAATCCTAATAATTCAATATACAATAATGATTCTAACCTGTTAAAATGTTTAGATAATTCATTAATAGCCAAAAATGTTGAAACTGATAAATTGGAACAACAAGAGAAAATAGTTAATCTTTCTTTTCTAAAATATTGGTAATTCAACAAAAATCATCCTAAGAATTAAATAATATGAGAAGTTGATAAATAAGTAGTAATTGGGTCAAAGAAATTAAAACTAATCAATTGGAAGATCAAGAAAAAGTAATTCAACAAAGATCATCCTAAGAATTTAATAATAGGAGAAATAGATAAAGGTGTAGTAACTAGGTCAAATAAGTTAAAACTAAGAAGAACAAGAAAAAGCAATTCATCAAAAACCATTCTAAGGATTTAATAATAGAAGAAATAGATAAAAAAAAAAATAAGTAGTTTATCTTTAGTGTCTAGGTATTTGTTCGAAATGAATATGTTTTTAAACGAAGGTGATGGAATACTGGAAGTGTCTCCTTAGCCTCTAGGAATCCATTAGGACGTCTGTCCTCGGTCACTTTAGTTTCTTAGTATGTTTGTGTGTTTGTTGTTTTAAGTATGTTTGTATGTCTTAATTATTGTATTATTTTAATATGTAATTTTTTTTATAAATAAAAATCATTTTTCTTTTATTTTTGACTAGTATTTATCTACTATTCACTTGCTACCCAATTTTTTTATTATTCATCCTCCATACTTTTAACTTTTTGATATTTCCAAAAGGGGGAGAAATAATGTTCATATATTCAGAGGGAGCATTTGAATATATATCTTTAAAAATTATATATATTTTGAAATTATATATATCTTAAATATTATAGATTAGGATTTGTAAAATATCAAAAGGGGGAGATTGTTGACCTATGAATCTCTTTATGTTTTGATTATTTTACAAAACTATATTTCAAATATATTATATGTTACTAAAAATGTCAGACGAGTTAGATGATACACAACTAGAGTTATTCAAGTACAAGAACAATCAACATTGCTACTGACAACTCAAAAGTAACATTGAAAAAGATCGGCAAGACTCGGAAGATCTCAATGCACATTCAAAGGATATAATGGAGAAATCACACATCGGAAATATTCAAGACTTTTCTAGTTTATTTGAGTCTGGAGTCGAGTCGATCCCAAACGGTTAGAATCAAGTTTACTATCCTATTTCAATTCAATTCAAAAAAACCAAAATTTGATTTACAAATTTCATTTTCAAAAAAAAGACCTATTTCTAAAATGTCAGAAAAATAGACGTCTATAACAGTTTTAAATTTTTCAAATTGTAAATTTTGTTGAGATTTTTGAAATTCCAATAGCATAAAATGGCCACTAACTGTCCTATCTTTTTAGGGCAGTTGTAATAACTGTCCCATCCACCCATTTTCATATTTCTATAAATAGAACTTATTTTTCCCAAGTTTCTCACCGATTTTTCTTTAACGTTTTTATTCTCAAGTTTTCAGTCAAAACTTTTCCTCCCTTTGCTCTCAAATTTTTACTAATCATTTTTCAGAAAGAAGAGATTTTTCTAACGCCATTAGACTTTTCTTTTAGAAAATAAAGATTTCTAAAAGTTCCGAAGAAGCGATTATTTTTAAAACTTGTTTAATCTTGAAAAACTTCTTTGATTTATTTTTAAACTTGTGTCAATCTCCAAAATACAATCACTCATCTCCTTGAATCGAAATTTTGATTTATTTTTTAAGATCATTAGGATTGTTGAAATTGGTGTGTAAAGATTTGTAAAAATCTTACTTTGTACGACTTAATGAAGAATGGTGTAAGAACTTTACATTGTAAAAGTTTTGGATTTGCACCTTGGAAAAAGTCTAGGTGTTCACTGCCTAAGTGTAAAAAGTTTCGGGCTTGAGCCTTTAGTAAAAAGTCTATGTGTTCACTACCTGTAAGTGTAAAGGTTCTAAGATCTGAGCCTAATAAAATATCTGAGTTTTTCTACCCATCAAAAGTTACTGGATAGTGTTTGAATCCTTAACAGGAGTTCTCAGGCGGGGATTAACCACTAGGTTGGTGAACCTCAATAACAATGTTGTGTCAATTTGCATTATTTTACTTTTCTATTTTTATTATGACTGTTGATAGTTTTAGTATCTTAGACTCTAATTTTGTATTCCGTTGCATAATTTTTAAATTGTTGCAAATCTCGCTGAGTTTGCCATAAAACCTTATTCACCCTCTCTAAGGTTAATTTCATCACTTTATCAAATAAAGAGATTGATATATCAGTTTTAAAAGCTGGTGCATAACAACGGTTATTCAAAACCAAAATTTTGCCGCTAAGCAAAACCTGATAATTTTCCTCAATAGCAACAATTGCTATGATTTTCGACATTGCGAATTAAATCACCATTTTCCAATACTCTATTCCTTCTCAGCATCTGTAACGTCTTACAGATGCGGGATTCTAATCCGATATCCATGTACCTAGAAGTCAGAGTTAATTGAGAAAAAGTTTTCAATTACAACTACACATGAAAATTGAACCATTAAAAATGTTTCAAGGGAGTGGCCGGATATTCCTAGTAAAGCCTCTCCTTCTGCCCAGACTCATGACAATAGTTGCAATTTTCTTTCTCCTCATTTCAACTCCTTTATATGTCTCTACATATTACCTTCTATACACCATACTTAGACTAGTTTGTTTTCTTTCTTTCCTATCTTTCAGCACCGGCCTAAGGTTTGGAAGAAAACTATCTAACAACCGTAACTGGTGTACTCTCCTAATTCAAGGAGATCTTAATCTAGAGAGAAAGTGGTGGGGAGAGACAACAAAATTATATCAATATACAATTAAATTTCTTCAGAACCTGTGGTTATCCTCGGACTGAAACAATTTCTTCGAGTTCATATGTAACTATAAGAGATGAAATTTCTAAGAAATATTGATCTCTGTATATGATACAGAAGTAGGAGCGGGAAGGACCTATGCGACTTTGTCGTGAATTAGGGTAATCATGACTTTCTAAAGCCAATGATTGTAAAAAGATTCGGTTAACTTGATTTTACGAGTTTTAGTTTAAGGTCAATCATGGTCGCTGCCGGTAGAAAGAGAAAAGAAACACTCATCGTGCACTTTTGCAGGATTAGATTGGTTTATTAATTCATCTAATCAGGATGGCTCCAACCGTTTCGTCGAATCCTTCTTCAAACATGTTTGCTCGAGAGTGTGTCGTGCGTTATAAAGTTTATAGTTAAAATATCGGATATGTCGGTTTTTATGAAAAGATGGCACGATTTGATTCTCAAGTTATAAAAAATACCGCAAGTGCACGGTGTGTGGTAGCAATCCAACAAGTACTGTCGATCCACAGGGAATGGATATCACGACGTTCGTTTTGAATTAAATGTTAAGAACAAATAGTTGAATAGGGTTTTTGTCACGTTTTATAAAATACGATGTTTGAGGGAGGAGTTGATATTTACGAGATACTCAGGCTAAAGTTTGGTAAGTTGAATTGTGGTATTACCCATAACTCTCATTCTTGATTCGAAATGGACATTTCTAGTTTCTACTTGAAATTTAAAACCATACCGTATCTAAACCGATTACAATGAATCATTTAGGATATGACATCAAGTTAGAACAAATAGAAAGTACAAAGTGTAAGGAAATTAAATGAAATGAGGATGAAACAAACTAAATGTGGTTAGCAAGTATAGGACATGCTTTTGTGGCTACATGTCCTATCTAGCTAGTTCCCTTCACTTAGTTAAATTTAACCCTCCTTTCTACTTCAATCTCAATATAACACAAATGATATGGTAAAGAAAGAATATGATATGTGTTAAAGGTTGATGTGCAACAATTGAAAACAATATATCCTATCAAATAATAACACAATAAGTTGTAAACATTAAGGGATGAAGTTCATTAAGTGCAAAAGAATCAAGAATGAGGGGTTAGAAGGCAAGCCATTCATCAACCTACCTTACCATTGCCTAAGTAAAAGAACTACTCACATATCAAGATAAAATTAAAGTGATCAAAATATACAAACAAATTCATGAGAAAATTGCAAGAAAAGTAAGAACAAGAGTACAAAGAACTAATTAATATTGAAGTTATAATCCAAAGTACAAGCTAATGAGTTTAAATAACTAAATCTGACCTTGCACGCTCACAAGAGAAGTTGTAAAATAAGAGAAAGGTAAAAAACTCAAACTATCACAAGAGCTACAATGTACATCAAGTTTTTGCAAAGTATAGAAATGTACATGGTGTTTTCTCTCAAGAAAATCTGCTATTTATAGGCACTGTAAAAACAAAAGTTGAGTATAAAAATGAGTTGATGTGACCAATAGAAGTGCTCAGAAGAAAAATGACATGAATTGGAGCTCTTTGGGCCGCAAATTGCGGTTATTTAGGATAAATTCGCAGCCAAAGCTTGAGTGGTGGGGCCCGAGTTCTTGAGGTGATCTCATGTCATATCCATCATCTCCATGGCATTGCTATTTCTTTTAATTATCATCAGGTTGATATCTCGTGATTTGGAGGGAAATTCAAGCTTCAAAAATATCACATCACAACTTTCCAAGTCACTCATTACATGCCCACTTGCAACACCACTTGCCTACTTATGTACTTGAGTAAACATTTGACTTATGGATGGTTTATGCACCATATTATTGCGTTCACACTTGAAAAAATTATGTTGGACCAATTTAAATAAAAAGTTGTGCACACATGCCTTGTTGCAAAATCTTCATGAATAGTGATCGGTTCTCCGTTCTGGTTGCAGTGTCACAAATATTGTATCCGTGCAATTTGAGTGTGTTTTCAGTGCTTTATTATGAATACCTATATCCTATACTTATTGAACGGACACTAATTAATAGTACCGATATATCACAAAAAATGATAAAGAATGAGCGGTATTGAAATGCAGTTTTTCATGATGAAAAAATAACCCCAAACATACATTTTGCTCGTCTCGAGCAAAACAAAATCCTAATCTCACTTTTGTAGGGAACGCAATTCCACTGAGCCCGTGCAACAAACCGTTTAACCTCTAGGTGTTCGTAATAGGAGGAGTTTTGTTCCCTGAGGGTTTTCAGCAGATTACACCCACAAAATCCCGTTAAGCTAGTATCGTGAGAAAACAGTCAATTCTAATCCTAAAGTTTATTATCAAAGTTAGAAGTTATATCATCCTAAGTCAGAAATATCGAACCTTTATTTTTTCACTCCTCACTTCTTATTTAACCTAAGATCCTGTACGTCTTTAGGTGCTCGTGCGAAGAGCATCGTTACATTTCAAAAACATCGATTTAGAGTTTTCAGGTCATAAATATGGACCAGGCAAAACTTCAGAAGGATCACGCGAGTTTGTTAAGACCTAAGTTTTTCTCAAGTTTCATTCCCCAGCTAAGTTTCAAATCAGAATCTCTATCATCTTTAACAAAGAACTAAACTTTATTCTTCACTCCACCTATCACCTGATTTTAAATCATACACACTCTCATGAACGTGCAATAGTCTTTATCTTCATATCTCCGTTAAAAAAAATATTTTTTTAGTAAAATTCGTCTTTAGCTAAGATTATTCTAACACAAAGAACTGTGAGAAATTTTAACTCGGAGAGAACACATGCTTGACTTTGTTTTAAATCGGACTTTCTAGGTTTCTTAGCGAGCTTTGGGCTGATGCACCCAAACCAGATGGTTTTAGGGTATTAGGTGTGAAAACACCACAGCGGGGTTAATTGCCCAAGTCACCTAGGCTCTAAAACAAAAGATTTATTTTATACATGAAAACCTCAAAAGTAATGTGAACGGAGATACAATTAATATTTTTTTTATTTTTAAGAATAAAGACGTGTTTGTGTAGATCGGATGTGTAATCACTCAAGGATCAAGATAGGTTATTTTTCAGACTTAGTTTCTATTACAGCTTTAATAATACCCTTTCATATCCATTTTATTTTATGAACTATTCTAGATATTACTCATTTCAAATCAAAATTGTTTGATCTTGAAGAAGTTTATCAATTTTAAAAAGTTTTAAGACATATGAAACTCGTCATCTAATTCTCAAAACTCACGACACGTGTATTGTGATGTAAAGACGTATATTAGCTATAGTTAAACTTAAAGAAGGGTTATTCTTTTTCGGGTTTTTAATTTCTAAAAATAGATTTTAGTTGTTTCAATTTATTAAATCAAACCGTTGATATTCCAAATCTAAATTTCTCTACAAGCTAACTTGATGACAAAGTTTTTCTGGTTTTTTTGAAAATTTTTAAAATTTTTGTATTTTTTGGATTTTTGTATATACAAAAAAAGGGAAATTCTAACAACTAAATTTTTTCCATATTTCAATTTTTTGGGTACAATAAGCAAAATGCAGTATAAAAGCAAATATGCAATGTAAACTACATGAAAATAAAGGGAAAATACAGAAAATGAAAATGCGGAAATGCAGAAAATATACAAATGCAAACTACTTGCTATATACATGAAAACGCCACATTCTCAATACCCCCAAACTTAATTCAAGAAATTTCCTCATTATCGTTTTGATTTTCCTTCCCCCTTTTTACTTCCACTCGCTTCTTACTGCGCTGCTTCAAGCCTATCAAGTTGCGCCAGCATTTTCTGCTGATTCTTCATCATGTGGCGGATATTGTGAAAAGTCATGTATTGCAAGTCTTGCTCATTGCCTGGTTCTAGTTCGTTTAGAAACACCTCCGTGGAATCTTCTGGCCCCAGATGCTTACTGGGATCTTCTCTCGTCCAATTCTGCTGCTCATAATGGCTTCCCGTGTACCCCTGCGAGATCCTCTCTCTCTCTCTCTCTCAACTGGTCAATGTAGGTAAGACGAAGCAACGCATCGAAGTCTTTCCTAGTCATGTAATATTTGCAAATTTAAGAAACTAGGACCGGAAGCAAAGGTTTCATCTGAGCAACCCCTTCCATTATCATGCTAAAAAGTTGAGTCACAATGCAAAAATTATAGTCTTTCTCCATCAAGTAATGGGTGACATGTTCCACACTAGCCGGAAATAAGGAAACACAGCTATGACCCTTGATATTGCGGTTTACCCACCGGCAAACCGCAAGCATATTTCTATACATTTGTGCGGGGTTGAGCCCCTTTTCTTTGAGCTCAACAAATTCACCCAATAAGGATCAATAAACCGCTAGTTCTTGCGGTCTCTAATTTCCCAGTCGTATTAGAATACTAGTGACTCTTGAGATGGTATTGGGTTGAAAAATTCTCCTTCTTGCTCGAAAACAAAATTCCACGTATCCCTCATCTGGCTCACCATTTCTCAACGCGTCATAAAAATCAACAACCAATTCCTTAATGGCAAAGAGATCCTCACTGCTATAGATCAGAAATTCCCACCCCATCAGTCAAATTTCATCATAAAAGTACTCGCTATATGTTTCATCGGAGAAAACATCTACGAAATGTTAGCTATAGTGTCCTCAAGATAATTATTGTAATCGCAGGCAGGTGATTATGATGATTGAGGGAGGACCTATATGGATAGAACACTCTTATTCGAGATGATAGTATGCTATCTGGTTTGCCTTCATCATCATATATATGCATTATGTGATATTACAGATCACTATTATATGTTGATAGAGCCCATAGGATTCTTGCTTGACTACCAGGTGTTGGGGTCAAAAATTACACCCCGGTTGACTAAGTCAAAATCAAAATCAACCCCAAGCCAAGTGGGCCCAAGCCCAGGTCAAAGGGTCCGGCCCCATGACAAAAGGAATGAAGCCATAAATTGGTTTAATGTAATTCTTTTTTTATATATATGTATAGAAATAAATGTTTGTAAAATAAGCAAAAAGCCAAAATTTTGTAAACCCCATGGCTTATGTGCAAATAGAGATAAGCACATAAGGCATGGGGTGGAATAAGTGCCATTTGGTAAAGCCCAATGGGCAATATGTAAAATGTGTAGCCTATAAAGGTAACATGATGAAAAATCAATAATAACTTTTTCTCTCTAAAAAAAACTAGGGTTTGTACCTCCTCCTCCTTCCTCAAGGTTCTAAAACCTTCTTCCCCGTTTTGAATTAAATCAAGAGTTTAATTCTTCCTTTTCCAAAAATAAATAGTTTTCACCATCAAACCCTCGAAGGGGAACTCAAATCTTCCATCAGATCTCAAAAAGGGAAGATTTTTAAATCTCACCCTCCTTTTTCTCCAAGATCCGGTCAACAGAAGAAGAGGAAGAAGGAGACCTACCTCCAAAAATCCCACTTTGGGGAAGATCCAAGGCCAAAGGGGAGAAGAAAGGGGTCCCCTTCGGTAATTTCCAAAGATTTCTAGGAGTTTAACTCCATTCAAGATCTGTTGGAGTTTAACTCCACAAACAAAACCCTTTTAGGAGTTTAACTCCAAATCTACACATAATCCCTGTTAGGAGTTCAACTCCAAAGACCCTTGGGAGTTCAACTCCGAGCCCAGGGGCTAAGCCCCTTTTTCGCTGGTGTTTCCAGGAGTCGCGTGCCGTGCACGTGGCCTATGGGCACCCAGCGGTCGCGTGCCGCGCATGTGGCCTATGGGCGCCCAGCGGTCGTATGCCGCGCACGTGACCCACGGGCGCCCAGCAATCGCGTGCAAGGCACGTGACCCATGGGCGCTCAGCGCCCACGTGCGCCTCACGTGACCTACGGGTGCCCAGCGCTCAGCGGTCGCATGCCGTACATGTGACCCGCGGGCGCCACACGCCAGACGCGCGACCCGCGGGCGCCAAGCATGCGAGGTCCAGGCGCGCGACCCGTAGGCGTCTAGCGTCCACGTGCCATGCCCGCATCTTTAATACGCTCCTCACCCCCTCATTTTCCATCCACTCCACACCCAAAACATGTCCCCCATTAGAAAAAAAATTTCTAACGGGGTGCTGTCCCGCACCCTGCAAGGGGGCTGCTAGTCCCCTTGACCCCCAGCTTGCTATCCGGGTAGCGGGACCTTCCGTAAATTCTGCGAGGCCCCCGATATATCAAAAACCCTTTCAAAACACAACATATGCACATGGCACATTGAGTTCGCATGATCAGTTTGACCCGTCAATCGGAGGTTCCCTCGCACCAAAGGTGAGAGGTAATTAATGACAGCTTAGTCCGTGGCCGCTGGAGATTCGGATACCCACAATCAATAAACCCCCGCCTACCCTAGGTAGGGGGAATCTGTAGTACGCTTGAAAAGCGCGTACGTATTCTCATCTCAATGGAGTAACGAAAAACACCCTACAGATTCTGGCACGCCTGGTGGGACTTTTCTCTCCTCCCATATCTCTGGTCAAGTGTTCATGCGAACTCATTTAGCATATATACCGATGTCTGTACTGAAGTAGTTTTCTTTTCGTGCAGCAATCAACTTTCAACGACGATGTCTCCTAAGATGAATTCAGCTTCCGACGTCCCGATCTCGTACGTGGTCAATATTAATTCCCGCGTGGTTCTCCCTACCAGTCTCAGCCGGCAATGGGAGGAGCCACCCCATCAATTTGGTTCTGACATCATCTACTCTGCTGGAAGCACTCATCTGGCGGAGGTCCCGACAAACCAAGCAGCCAAACCAATCTCAAGGGGCAGGAGGCAGAACGTTGTGATCGCCAAAGCATCCCACCCCAAATGCAAATCCGTATTCGAATGGCTCCCCACTATTGTCATGACCCAAGTTAGGCACATGACCGGCACTTAGACCACGTAACGTCAACAGTCGTACGCAATTTAAGTAAGCCGAAAACCCAGCAATCTAAACCATTACAAGAAGGAAAAGATAGAAACATTTTTAAATCTCAAGCAAAATTTAAAGCTCAAGTTTGTTTTCATAAAAATTTCGGCAGCACCTCCTTTGTAAAAGCTAGCCCCGAAACAGGTACAAACATAAGATATAAGTAAAGCATCCTCAAATGAGAGAAAATCTTGCCCAAAGGCGGAAACAACCACCACAAGAAAATATACGACGCCGTAGCGAAGGAACATCATAAAAGAGATAATCATCATAAACAAAGGCCGTCTCACACGAGCACGACACCCAGAGTTACAAGAATATACTGCATCGATCCTCACAACTCGTCTCTATATCAATACATGAAGGTGGTAGATGGAGAGTACTAAATACAATAAGATATACAATGAACATCATCGGATAACCGCAAAACCCACCTATAGCAAAAGGCCTCAGAGCCAACCGTAGCGGTATCCGCAAAAGTAAAGATAATAAGGCGCCCTACCGCGACTACTCTGAGGGTCAGACCTGCAAAACACTATGGCACAACAGGGGTGAGTTGCCAACTCGTGAATAGTAAATAATATCATACTGTAATCGCAAGTATGCATGAACAACGATAATCTATCATATGTAATCTGATAGCATAAGTATGGCAATATGGATATGCAACAATCATGATCAAGGTACACCACTAGGGTTACATCTACATGAATCAAATGCATATCAAATAAATCCTGAGTGTGGGATAAATAATAAATCTCATGTATAAATCATCAGCATGGAAAAACCCCGGTGTCCATCAACGACACCCCAAATCCCAAAATCCTCTGGCACCGTCACCAGGACCGGCCCTTATATCCGTACATCTCATGGAACCTGAGTGTCCAACATCGACACTCGAAACATCATGAAATACTCGTGTCCAACATCGATAAGCAAATCCACATATCAGGGGCTCCGTCTGCCCGGATCGGCCCACGGGCTTCGGCAGTACGAATCGGTCCATATCCATCTCACGACTCCAGTCGATATCCCCCGGATAACCGTCGAGTCCAAAACTATCACCAGTAGGTAGTAGTCCTCCTGCTAGGCTCATCGGCTAATCCATCGACATACCTTTCTTGCCCCGGGGTACCATACCGGGTCCACCATGAACCTGCAACACGGCCTCATCCACTCCTCGCATCGGATTTCTAACACAAGTCTTAAAACCGAGAACACTCATGGTGGACGCATTGAAATATCATAACAATAGAAACCGGGTTTTCAAAACAATACACGTTTCTTGAAATATCCCCACGGTTCTCAAATCCAAAAAATCACATGAAATCCATATCTCAATGCGTAAATCCATATAATATGATGCATGCAACATAGAACAGTAGTATGAGCATATCAAGGGAAAACCGCTATTTAAATGCATCAAGTTATTAAATATATCATGTGGTTCCCAATTTATCCAAAATCCAACACAACATAATATAAAGGTGAACATGTAGCTATAGCAAGGTATATGTGTAAGCATGTAGGTATACATGCAAACTATATTTCATATGCGCACTCGCACAAGAATCAATGTCTCAATATCACTAATCAATACAATATCACATATGTATATGTGTTGTGCGTGTCATGGCAATTACCGATGGTGTGTGTGTAGCATACAATTGGTGCTCATGCGATATGAACCGTCAATAATAGTGCAGTGTCCAATGGGTACAAGTCCAGGCACAACAAGTAATAATATGTGAAGTAATTCATGTACAATCTCTATATGTGCATATTGTTAGTTATATGTATGCCCTAGAGGCCATTGCTGTACATGGGATGTATATTGTAGTAGATGTTTGGACATATATAGGGAGGACTTTCTTGCTCGATATGATAGTATGCTATCTGGTTGCTCTTTGTCTTAACATGTTAACTTGTATAGGTAATATTGTCTTACTCTCACATGTTGACAAATCCTTTAGGATGTGTACTTGACTACCAGGACTATGATGCAGATCATACTAGTGGGGCCAAGGGTAGTCTGTAAGAACAGCGTATAATAGTTCCTAATCGAGGGAGTATCGAGACAGGGCATCGATATTCCAGAGTAGACTAGCGTATGCTTTTCTCGACCCATATGATAGGTGATGGATGATCCCATATCCATTGGTGTTTGATATCAGAGAAGGTATACGGGTGCTCAGTAGAGACTGGGTACACTAGACGGACTCGCCGAGAACTCCTAGATGGTATTATACCTATCGTCGGATAGCAGTTCTCTGGTACCACTGGTACAGGTTAGTCTGTAGACCCGAGATCGTCATAGATTCTTGTGTGATTCCCACTGTGCTTTGATTTCCACCATACCACAGTCAAGAGATCGTGCAAAAAGGTGGTTTTTGGGTACAGTCCCGAGTCACATGGAGACAATGAGCGATAAGAGGGGTTTCGTCTCTCCCGGTATTGGGAGTTGATGTTGCACTATGCTCGATTGGCCATAATAGGAAATCCCTGGCCAGAATTGCTGAGATTTACTGGTAAGTGTATAAGCAGTTTCTCGAACCGTTATGGACCTTGCATTGGCATGACTTATCAGGCTATTGGGGTCTGACGCTATACCACCCCTAGGCTGTGATATGCGACATATTTGATGAAGAGACCGGACTGTACGGTAGTGTTACTGATTGGATTCACAGGAGTTATAGCAGGCTTGCTTGTTGATATTCTGATCACTCAATACCTGGTTGGCCGTTACGTTTGGCAGACCGCTTGCGGCTTGTGGGTGTTTGATATGATCATCACCTACTGCCGGCGTATTAATAAGTCTTTAGAGTCCTACACAGAGGTTTCCTGGTTCATGCGAAACGGAGTAGGAGCACATATGAGATATGTGCGGGACCGAGATTAGTGCATGTATGTGATACCGCATTCTATTCTCGCGATATGTGATATCGGAAGGTTGTATGTGATATAGCCGGGTTATCGGATCAAGTGTTGATTCGATAAGTTGATTCTTTTAATATTAGTTGGTTATATGTAATATAGCCGGATTATTAAATAAAATGTTGATTTAATAATTTAATATAGAATTATATATTTGATATATTAAATTACATTAACTAATATTGGCTCACTTAAGTATTCATTTTTCTCATTTATGATACATTAATATATATGTGATATATGTTAATTGTATTGTTTTTGCACACATGAATATATGTGATATATTTTAGTGTGTCATGCTCGGTTACACATACAACATGTATGTATGAGACTCACACCATACTAGGTTAATTTTATAGTTTTATTTATCATTAAGTAATTACAAATTAGTGGAAATGAGTCATTGCTAGAAGCTTGTAGAAGCTTGTGGATAAGTTTTGACCAAAGTCCACTTCTTTGTTTTTACTTAAGATATTTGTTGACCTAACCATTAACCATACACCATGGTTAACTCTCTACATGGGTTAGTATATGTGATATACTCACCCATGGTTGCATTTGAAACAAAGAGAATGATTCTTTCATCACTTCACCACTTCATCTTCTTCTTCCTCTTGAAGCTTTCTAGCTTTTGCTAAAGTGATGAAATAAAATGAGAAAATCAAATCTAAACTGAGCAATATTCCTACTTTATCATCCTCTACAATAATCCATTTAGTTTAGGATGCTTGCTTCACTAATCTCACCATTAGTGAAGAGGTAGCATGAGCTTGAGTCTCCTCGACGTAGATTGTCTTCGGCTTCGAAGGTATCGAGCAAGCATGTTCATTTCTTCATGTGATCCTTACTAGAGTTCGGATGTTCACTACTAGTAGCGAAGGGCCTACTACACGGAGCTTTAGAAGTGAAGGACCGGTCTACAAAGGTTGTATTCTACATTCACTTAGATGTAAAGTTGTTTACATATTATATTTAACCCTAAGTCTCTTGTTAAGATCTTGGTTAGGGTTTTTTTTGCACCCCAAAATTTTAAATTAGCATGATTGATGCTTGCCTAAACCATGCCAAGGTGCTAAGCTAACCCTACAGTGGTATCAGAGCCAGGCTAGAGCATTAGAGGTTGTCTAGACGAAGTTAGAATTGCGATCGAACCCTGAAAATCCATTTTGGACCCCCTCTCTGGAAATTTTTCCAAAAGTTGGATTTTTCCATGTTAAAAATATTCAGAAAAACATGCAGGGAATTCTATGAACACACCTGAAGAACGAAACCCTAATTCATCTAAGTGACCGCGGATCCGCGGCCAAAACATGGTTTTGGCGGCAGATCCACGGCGCCAATTAAGAGGCTTGGGTCGGGCCCTTCAGCTGTAGGTCCATAGGTACATTGGTATGTCTCTAGTTAACTTTAACGGTGTTCAAGTGTTGAGCTTTCTGGGAAATTTGGGAATTCGTTGATTCGATCGAATTGTTTAAACTTCGCATAGCTTTCTGTGATTGTGATACAATATTTGGAATTCATATTCTTAGGCATGAAATCCGAAGTATGTGATATTTCAGGTTTATGATGTCTAAGGTGATTGTGGATTCCAAATGTTGTAGTTTGACATTTTCTTTTCTGCGACCGTAAGTGTAATATGTAGTGTATTGCTGGTTTCGGTGCTATATGTCAACGACAATTGGGATACGCATATTTACTTACGTTGATGACATGTGATGTTATGTGTTGCTGTGATATGTTATATTGAATTGTCGTGTTTTGAATAGCCGGGGGTTTTATGTGAGATGATAGTTTTTTATTTTCATTCATGTAAAATTCATTATATGTAATATTTTTTTATTGGGGCACTTCCGGGTTGAGCATGATGTCACCATTGTTGTATATTATTTACTTTTCCGCATTAGGATAGACCCAAGACGGGGAGCATAAGTAACCGGGTTCTAGGGTCCAGTGGGAGACCATCTCGAGGAGTCGAGATCGGGTCTCCTAACTCTAGAATTGGTAGGGTTGCTTGCCGCTCTCGTAGGGGTCCAGAGATGTGGGTTTGGCTATTCATCACGACCGTGGAATCCGCGTTTTTACTGGCTTAAATAAAACGCGGAATTCCTAGTATATCCAATATTGCATATGTGATTCTTCTGCTGCTGATATTCTGTGATGTGATCATTAGATATATTCTGAGATGAATGCTTATACTATATATATATGATATATAAATTTTTGCTTTCGTTTCTGCTGTGATGCTTGTGAAGCATAAATAATGGGACTTCATTAATGAGATTAATGAAAGAAAAAGAAATCTAAAGATGTTGTAGAAACTTATTTAAAAACTGGTAGCTCTAATTCTTGCTTTGCATAGCGGTATTCCTTATAGAATATCCAGCACCTTATTCGATAAGGAAAGAGCCGAGATCCCTTCACTGGGAGTGACCTGTTCAGTGGAAAATATTACGCATTTGATATGATATTTTCCTTACTATTTTTATATAATAAAAGGTTTTTATTATAAATATGACACATATGAGGGTTTATCCGTAAAAATACTATTTTCATGTGTTTATATATTATAATTAACATTATGAAGGAAAATGTAAGATATAATATCTATGTAATATTTGTTCCATTTAAATATGCTCACCTTATTAAATATTTTTGACCAATTCTCTTAAAACTATAATATCATGTCAAATGGTTAAGATAATATCTCAATAAAAACAAATTCTACTAACATTATTTATTGAGATAATTGTGCAGAAATTATTTCAGGACTGGAATCAAGGAAATCCGAGTTATCGAGATCAAATCTGCCAAAATAGTAAAGTAAATTGAAGAAATCAATTCTGGCAGAGACGTAGAGAAGATTTTCATATTCCAGTTACCAAAATAGTCTACATGTGTCACCAGAAGAAGCCTCAAGAGAAGTTAACCCACGATCCTCCTAATCCACCGCGGATCCACGGCCAAACCCACCATTACTCCATGGTTCCGCCGTACATCTGAGGAGTTAGGGCTCTGGATTTTCTGGTTGGGATCCTAACAACTAGTTTCCATATATGGAAAGTCACCATATTAGGAAGTCACCATATATGGTAACTAGGTTTTCTTCTTTGAGGGCTATATAAAGGACCAAGGGCTAAAGTTAGAAGGCATCAAACCGACGCGATCATGAAGTCCATGACAGCTCAAGAATCCTGGTTGATCATTGATAGTTCATCTACCTCCTTAGAAGAGATCGAGAAGCAAACTAGGGTTTTGTAATCATTTTCTAAAGGATCAAAGTGTACTTGATCTTGTTGATTAATAAAGGTAGTTTTATTCTATTGCATTTTATTTTCTTCATGATTTCTATCTTTTCTTTTCACAACATGCGCGAATAATTCTCCGCTTGTTAGGGTCCGTAGGATTAGGGTAGATTAATGGATGATGAAGATCCTTAAACTCTTTTTACGTCCTATAAAGTTTATAAATTTTATCAAAAGAATAGTTAACATCCTAATCGGGCGCGCTACCAATTCATTGATAGTCACGACCGCGATTTGAGATTAGATTAACGATTGCTTTGGTAAAGGTTAGACATGAACGGAGATCCATGTCAAGATAGGGGTTAAGAGTGGGAACCCTTTTCCCTCCAGAAACCCTAATCTACATGCATCACTGTCGATCTAGTTTTAAATCTATTAAAGGATAAAAAGAGTTATCTTTATGTAATCATCCATGACTACTAAATCTTAAAGAACCCTACAAGCCCCCTTCTACTATAAAACCTATATCCGTAGTTAATCTAGATCTATATTTTGCATCCGTGTTTGACGTAGATCTAGAACCTACAACCATTCTTCACCATTCTTTATTCCCCCTCCTTTCTTTCTCAACACGTCTAAAGTAAGATTAAAAGATTCAACGTTTCCCAGAGGACGACCCGTACTCATCTCGGTCTAGCTACATGCGACACCGTTATTGATTGCGGTTAACTAATATACATAAATCAGATAAATCAAATGGCGCCGTTGCCGGGGATACGTGCGTAATTTATTTTTCTTACTATTCGTGTTGAATTCTTTTTCGATCTATATCATAAACATAAAACAAAACCGCATCTTGCATATTTAACGATTAGTGTGTGATTCTTGTGAGGAATTCTGGAGTCACTTTAGCGAAGAGATAAAGATTCATAGACATTCATCAAGACCCAGAGGAGAAGCGGAGGCTACTGTACAAAAATTGTCAAAAGATCCACTCATCTCGCGGCGGAACCACAGCCAAATCACTAGTATTGAGGCGGAACCGCGGCCTAATTGGTGGATCCTGACTTCAAAATTCTCTGGTATCTTCTACAACTCTTTATCTCTCCTCTGAAAAATCCAATAATATATTTTCTGCAGGATTCTTTGCAAAATATGGCTACTCAAAAATCTTTTTGCGTGCTTTGTTTTGCGGGTTGTTTTTGCATATTTTAATACGGACTTTAAGGGCAAGACCACAATTCAGATTAGGTGGGGATTTCATCACCCTTCCTAGGCCCCACAAATCACAAAACGAGCATCCGCATAACCCTATATTAATTAAAAAAAAATCTAGATCAAGACCCTAAAGACTGTCGCGCTCAAGTAGGACAGAGGAAGGTCGTGGGTAATCTATCGCTTATCTGCATTTCTTTTGTGGTGTCTAGGCAAGTGTGTCTAAGGCAAGTGGTTACTTAATTAGGCCCACTATTTTCAGTGATTCATATAGCGGATACCTCCCACTTACCTGGACACAGGAGAGATAAAGAGGCAGTAGAGGATTTATCCTGTAATTTGTCCTTTGGAAATCTAGGAGCGGTCTAGTGCTTGACCAAGGTGACCTTAATTCTAGGGTTTGCTTGTGCATTTTGTGATTTTTGTGAGTAAACCCCCAAGTCCACTTTCAAAGCAAAACAATCCAAATAGAGCTTAAATCTTTTCACCCTCTTTTCTTTTCACCTTCTTGTAATGGGTAATCCAAACAGACGAACTCTTGCCGAGATTTGCTATCCACAACCAGATATTTTTTGTCTTCGTAATCGCTTTGGTATACCATCCGACTCTCCCATTTCTTTAAGAGATCAGATAGAACAAGCGGATAGAAACAGTTGGCCACCTCAGTCCAGGTCTTATCAACCGTATCCTAATTCTACATATGTTTAAGTTGATACTCCAAGTGAGGATACCCCTAGATGCATGTCTATTGCTGAGCATATATCAAGGGCTAACGGCCAAAGTTTCAATCCGGACCAATATCAACCATCACCACCACTTTCTAAAGAAAAATTTCATAATCGGTTTGTGGCATATATGATGTCTATTGAAAATAGCCAACCAACCAACCAATATTTATTCTTCTTATCATAATGTTGATCCTACTCCTGCCCAATTTTCGCAACCATTTTATTCCTATCAATCCTATCCGACTTTTACACCTTCTCTAGACAGTCCTTCTAATCAGTCATTTGGGAGTTTTAATTATCCACAAGAATTTCAATCTTATACTGAAACCCCTTATCAACCCAAGTCTAGTCTTGAGCGGACATTAGAAAAATATATGGAAATGTCACACCAAATTAGAAAGGAAACAACACAGTGGATGCAAGCAAATAATTTCAAACCAGCCCAAAAATTTTCAGTATATAAAACGGCCATAGGACAAATTGAGAATTTGGGTAGTGAGAGAGAGCGGTACACCCTTCCAAATCAAACCTCTCCATCCTAAATTGAAATCCACAACTCCAGTTTCACAGATCTATCAAGTACACCAAATGATTCACCAATTGAAGATAGAATGTCTGATGAGTTATGTGACTTTGTAGTGTTTGATTTACCCAATTGTGAAGGGTCCATTTCAAGTGAAGCCACACCCAATCCTTGTGATCTCTACACCTCCACTCTAGAACCTCAATTGATTGAAAACCATAATTTTAATGAGGTATTTGAGAATTCTAACCTTCACTTGAATGAGAAGATTGACGTTGTGTCATGACCCGAAATAGCCCGTGACTGGCACTTGAATCATATGGAGTCTATAGGACCCCATCTAATCCAAGTAAGCCAAAAGCCCAGAAATCTAAAACCATTTTAAGGAGTAAATAAAGAAAACTGGTTTTTAAGAAGTAGGAAAACATGTTTTAAAACAAGGGTTTTTAAATATCATAAGCCGAATATGCATTTTAAAAATCACATATCTTTTCTGAAAATTTCGGCAGAGTTTCCTTTGTAAATACTGGCCCCCGAACGGGGTACATCATAAATAATATATATGCAATGATAAAAGGCATCCCCAAGCGGGAGCTAGCTCTTCGTCAATCGACGGTCACAACCACGCAAGCAATATAATATACAACACCGAAGGGCGAGAATCAAAACTCAAAAGAAAACTCAAATAGCATGAAAATCGTAATACTACAACACGCGACTCTAAGGTCGAAATAATACATAACTGGTTTCTAAGTCGGAAACAATATACAAGTTTTGGTTGATGGAATTTCTAGATACAACTGAATAATATATATACAACGGTGGTTCTGATGCAAAACAATCCACCTACCATAGCCAATCACCCGTAAGGGAAGCAGTGTACCAGAAAAGCCGTAATGAAACATGTAGGGCAAAACCTACAAGAAACTGTGGCACAACGGGGGTGAGTTGCCAATTCGTGAATAGAAAACATCTACGAGTAGAAATCGAATGCATGACATAATCGTAGGTCAATACGATCAGATATATATAAACCTCAAGGATAAGTCTGAAGCATGATAAGGTGGCAATGTAACATCTATACAAGAGTGTAGTGCCAAGTGCTAGTGCCTCAGGTAATAACATGTTATGAATATGAGATATGATCAATGTCGACTATGTCATGAAGTCTATAAGTATGTGGATATCATCCAACTATGTGATCAATGTCATGAATATCAACTATATCAGGAAATCTATGAGTATGTGGATATCATCCCACTATGTAATCAATGTCTGTATATATGTGGATCCCATCCACCTGTCACCCAATGACAATAAGCATCATGCATGTAAATATCATAAAGCATATGCATGGAAGTATGAGGATATAATCAAAATCATGGAAGCTGAGTGCCTAGCATCGAACTCGAAAACATCATGAAACCTGTGCCTAGCATCGGCACGTAAATCCTCATCTATCAAATGCTGTCACCACGACTGGCCCTGATAGGTACGCATCATACGCTATCTCAAAATCCTGAGTGCCCAGCTTTGACCCTCGAATTCCGATGTATCCATACGTACATAACTCCGGTCGGTATCCCCACAATAACCGCCGAGTCCAAATACTATCACCGGTAGGTAGTACTCCCCTGCCAGGCTCACCGTCTAAAATATACGAGTCTTCTTGCCCCGGGGTACCTCACCGGGTCCACCATGTACCCGCAAATGGTGCCTACCGCTCCTCGAATCGGGTTTCACATGCCACTCTCAGAACCGAGAAAACACATGGTAGACGCACTGAAATATCATATCAAGGGTAACCGGGTTTTTAAAGCAATATATACTCTCTTTTAAAATACCCACGGTTCCCAAATCCAGAAATATCATGGAAACAACATATCTTAATGCGTATAATAAAAAAGCATGATGTATGTGACATATAATACAAATGCAAGCATATCAGTATATCATGCAACATGGAGTAGCAATATGCACATAATCAGGGAAGACCGCTTCTTTAAAATGAATCAGTTTTTAAAAGTATCTTGCGGTTCCCAATCTGCGAGTCAAGCCAGAATCATCTATGTATATGCAATATGTAAGTGTACAAGTATAAGTGTGCAACAGGTAGGTGCACGAGTATGAGTGTACAATATGTGAGTACACTAATATGAATATACAATAGGTATGTGCACAAGTATGAGTGTACGCTATGTAGGTACACGAGTATGAATGTACAATATGTATGTAAGGAATCATATCCTGAATGCAGCAGTACTACAGTGTAGTGACATGGCAATTATCGATGATGAAGTGTGTGAGCCGGCAAACAGTGTACGTGGAACACACGCATCATCGATAATGGTGCTGGTGTCCTAACAACATGATTGTAATATAGCAACAAACACAAGCAATGAGATGCAAATAGCATGGATATGCGGAATCGAATAATCAATGCAATAGTGAACAATCTACATCAATATGTAAGTGTCATGCAGTTTTGCCATTTGAAATAAGACGAATCGGGGTTTTTAGTAAAATAAGGGCTACGGTGTTTTAAGAAAAGATGCCTCTTTTGAAATTATCCGTAGAATCCCTTTTGCCTATCTTTAAAATATTCCCGGTTCGTTAGTTTTGTAATAGGTATGTCTCGGGTCTAGTCTAATGTCTACTAAGTAATCTATAGACCTAACTAACAAGCTAAGCAGGAGGGGTATGGAAACCACCTACATCTGAGTCGATATAGGAGCTTCCCTTGAACGAGTGGAGCGCAGCAGAACGGCATGTTGCCAAGTCACACCCGGCGTTGAGGGTGTCGATCGGCTTCAGCCGAGCGGAACAGCTGGATGTGAGGCACAACTGGCTTGAGTCAATTCAGTGACTATCCCGCAGACGAGCTTCGCATATATATTTATATATATATACATATATATATATAATAGTCGGTGACCCCACCTCAATAGTATCACGTACGATACAGTATATCATATGACGTTCTCGAGTCATGAGTGCGGATCTATCATCAATATAAAGCTCGTACGGTAAATCGTCGTACGACATCCCAATAGCCGGGTATGGGTCAATATCACAATTGTCTCATCAATTATCTGGTATCGTTATCATCATATCACATGATCTGGGGTACTGATCTAAATCCAGTACAAATCGATACCATCTATATAAATATAAGTGCGTGTGTGAAACACATGTCTAAAGGCCCGCTACAAATCACATGTCGTATCCCAAATACGAATCACATCATATCACCGATCTCGTGGCACTATGCCCAATGTCATCGACTCATCTCTAAATATCATCCACTATCATCATCATCACGGTATAAGTATAGCAATAAGTACGTGTGTGCGTGTGGGGGTAAACCTGTTCTAGGGTTCGCGACTAGGAACTACAATAGTTTACTTCTAACCCTAATCTATCTATAGTACACCTAACACATCTCAAATATCCACGACACTATAAGCTATCATAAATACATATATAGTATATATGCTATACTAAGCATCAAACTGCGGGGGTGCTATACGCCATCCACCCGACTTCCCCGTAGATATAACTACTCACCTTGAATCCTGAGTGTCGGTGTCGATGTCGCCTCCATCGTCTTCATCGTCTCGGATCACCGTGGAGTTACCTACATATCACACGTATCGCATCGCATTAAAAGCAAATCAAAACCAAAACGACATGCGGAAACCAAAACGACACGCTTAAAAGCCAATAGGTTGAAACCTATGGACTACGTTTTCAAAATCATCAAACAACCCTCGATATTGTCGTACAAACGCCAAGTGATCGAGGTAAAACACAAATACACAATTCTAAAAATCGAAATACGGAAAACAATAACCCAATTTAAAGCAGCAACTAGAGAAAGTGGTCCCAGATTTTGACTCAGGCCAAAACAGGGAAAATAAACAACTCTGGGGTGATATATGGGGTACATATGATCTACAGAAGCAACATGGACACCTTTCTTCACAGGGGGCCGGCCACATACCTATGAAAACCGGCCAGGCCGGTTTGGGATTGGAGTTGTGGGCTCGTTCTTGTAGGGTGTCTTTCTAAGGGTCCCACTAGGTCGCTGGTATTGTTTACTTTTCTAGTTTTGGCCTCGGATCACTCCAGATTTGCCTGCACGCTCCAATTCCTCACAAACCGACATGGACTGTTCTGTTTTTGGGTTGCAGGTCTTGTATGGTGTTGGATCTGGGTTCATAGCACCAATGGGGGTTTAAGGGTCACCACTAAGGCTTAATTACACTAACCTAACTCAATTTGACCCTAACCCTCTCTAGGGTTTTCCAAAATTCGCCAAACTTCGCCAAATCGATACCAAACTTTAAAAAAGGCTTAAACACTTGAAATACTACAATAATTATGAAAGGGTTTACCTCATTTAGATCTCAAGAATCTTCCATAGAGCCAAAATCAAGTTTTTCTTGGTCCATTGGGTTGCTTAAGGGCTTGTGCACATTTTTTGTAAAGAGGGAGTGGGGTTTTGATGTTGTTTTGGAGATGAAGTGAGGGGATTTGTGAAGGGGAGAATGGGGGCAGCAGCAGCAGCAACAATGGAGGAGGAAGAGGAGAGAGATGTGTGAATAATTGGAGAGGGATGGCTCAAGACCAAGTCAACCTAGCCCTCACCTTTCTCTCTCTTCACCATACCTAATTCTTTATTCTTTTCCTTATCTATTTCTTTTCTTCTCTTTTCTTATCCCTCTAAATTCTTCTCACATCAATAGTAACCCCAAAACACATGGTAGAAATGCACAAGTGAAAAAAAAGAAGATATGGTGCAAGTTTTGCACAAAATGCTGAAAAAACCGATCGCGATTTTAAATCGCGATTAGCACCAAATTAGTATATAATTAATCATAAAAACTTAAAAATGATATAATTCAATAAAATACCCTATTTTAGAATTTTCCAAAATTTTTCCCATTTATCAGTATTTAATCATACCGAAATATTAAAATATTCATTAAAATAATATTAAATTATAAAAAATCCCAAAAATAATATTTTATTATTTTTAAATGTTACAATCTTCCCCCCTTAAAGAAATTCGGTCCCCGAATTTAAATTTAAACCCCCAAGTTCTAAAACATTTCAATAAGAAATCCAAGTCGTCGGGGCTCCGAAATCATCAATACATAAAACGCATCATAGCGCAATGCATGCGCATGGACAATGAGCAGATAACTCAAAAGCAAAACTCCGTCATGTATCCCGCAATCATCGGAGTTATGGTAAAGACACAAATGTCAAATCCAGTACAAAACCAATATGATATATATCAAAACTATACATGTAATTGGCTGAAGTAAATGCATGCCAAATCTTTTTAAGTCGTTGTGCGATGCGCATAACACTGCACAGTGGGGGACGTCTAATATAAGAAAATAACCATAAACGTATATATCTTTTGTTTAATGTGTACGTTCCGCCGTTTTTGAAAACAATTTAGAAGGGTTTTTTTGTTTTAAATGTTTCGTGTCATATCGGACACGTAGGTAAATACTGAGACTATAGCTCGCTTTTTGGAAATCCATTCGATAACTATCAATGCATGAAAAATATATCCAGGTACTATCCTCTGACTATTCCTGCTCAGTATGAAAACACATAGCAAATATCATAAAATCGTACCGCTCCATAAGGAATTAATCCCAAAAATGTATATAAGAATACCCTGTGTGTCTGGTGCGCACGGAAATCAAAATCCATATATGTGCCATACATGTGCACAAAATAACATCTAGGTGCAACGGGTGTGCACGAAACATCTGTCATAGGCAACGTGTGTACCTGACAGCAAAATCAGGTGCATCTGATATGCACGAAGAATCCCGATTTTGTGCATCTGGTGTGCACCAAAATCGTATCTCCAAACATGCGCTTATCACGCGCGAAAATCCAAATCAAATGCACGGAGTGCCAGAAATCAACATCAAAATCAGAATCGAAATCGACGGTATACAATACGGCTTAATCAAAATTAGGTATACCGCAGTGTATAATCTCACAACCGTGTGCATCAGCGTGCACAAATCAAATCAAAACACTAAAAGTGCATTAAAACTATGCTGAAAGCATAAATCAAATCACCGGCATAAAATAGGCATGAAATCACAATCAATACCTCAAGCGTAATAACTATGCGCAAAATATGAATACCCAGTAGATGCATGTAAACAAATATCATGAAACTCAGTCATCAAAACCATGTCCTGTGAATAAATCGCCTAAAATACCGAAATCCAAGGTGACGGATACGTGATAATCGAATCACAAAATCACAAATCATAAATACCGTCGTCGATAGTCCTTCCTTCAAAACCGAGAAGGTGTCGGTGCATCCAATGTTAGCAGCGCAAGATATCTACTTGCCTCCTGCTCACGGTATGGCGTCCTCTGTTTCCAGGCCCTTGTCTTCTCTATGGATTACTAATCTTTTAATCCATCGGCTCATCGGCCCTGTTAGGTGTGCTAACGGGAACGATTTCGTCCTGGCACTTATCTGGTCATCTCTCGGTCAATCCTCACGGCCACTCGTAAAGCAGCATGTCACTGGCGCCGAGCTCTAGTCCTCTGAATGCACATCATACATCTGCTCCTGGTGCAAATCTTATTGCAGCAGTGTCCTGAAAGGAATCCTGCTCAAGGCCTCTTCCGATCTTGCCTATGCCGATCTGTACAGAGGCTGGTACTCTTGCATAATCTCTTCTCGCTCGATGGACATCTGTGTCCTCAGCACAACATTTTCTCGGAAACTGGTCGCATCCCAACGCCTCTGTGGACATCTCCGGCCTTTAATCTTAACGGGGAGTAACAACAGCTCGTCAGCATCTCGCACGAACCCCTTATCCCGCTTGTCTGTATCATCGTCTATTTCGATGTCACGTCTCTATCTGCGCACTGCAAATGTTCTCGGCTACGGTCAATCCGAAGTCTCTCACACGGACTCGAAATCATGAACTCGGTATCTCCATCACTCTGTGGAAGATATCTAACCGAACACGACCTCAGGAACTCGTCCTATCATCCGGAGATATACTCAATACCCGTCCGTTCTTGATCAACTCACAACGCATCTGGGTGAGGTCCTCTATCCGAACCTGATCAACCATCTCGTCGACGATGCCGAACTCTAGCCTATTGGTGTGCACAATATGACCACTCCTGGGTCCAAGTCTCCCCGTATAGTATTCCAGGAAGGTCCTTTCGAGGCCTTTCTCGAATCTCGTTTTTTTTCCGAATTGCCCGGAAGTTACCACCCTTACTATATCTGTTTCTTGTTCCGGAACGGCTGCAATCTCATCGCGACTCCTTCTGGAAGATACATCAATAATCAACGCCTCTGCATGCGTATCGCATCTCTGATATCAGCTGAGTGGAACGTCCTCTCGTCAAGAGCTCATACGAATCTCGTACTCCACTTTTCTCTGCCGTCGACTGCTTCGGACTCGTTTCATCGTGGCTGCATGGACGGCTCTCCAATGGCTATACTCGTATCTGGAGTTTCCCAAGCAATGTGTCCCATCACATGATATCCGAATGATGTCGAACTATCTGATCGATTTGTCAAAACCTCATAATCCCCCAAGAGCTCAACATCTTGGGTACAGTTTAATAGTATCAAGTACATACCACAGCATCGGTGGTCCAGCCGTAGAAGGGCAAACCCAAGCCTCACTAATGGCGCCGCGGAACTGCCGCAAACCCTAAGGTTCAAAGACTTTCACACGGTCATTATGTCAAGTTAGGGTTTCATTCTTCTAGAGGGTCCATAGAATCGCTTGCATGTCTTTACGAATACTTTAAACTTGAAAAAGGGGCTCCTGATATTCGATCGTCTCCATCGACTCTCAACGTACCTGCGTGAAGTCGTCTCTAGCTGGAATCAATCTATCTGATGACCTCGCATCGGGGTAAGCGAACGAACCATATGTCCTAGTCATTCATCATCGGGTGACTAGTGACTTACCATCGTATCTCTAGGTATATACTCCTGCTGAAGTAGCTCCAACATCTGGGCGATATCTCGTCATTTGCAGCAACAACTGGCTCATTCGTCTGTACGCTGAACAGAGCTTCAATCGTCCTGAATAAGCGATATATCAATGGTCATCATATCCTGGCTGGCCTTTAGCAGTAGCCTGATCCTCTGGTGCTGATCTACACGTCCGAGAAATCTCATAAAAGCAATTTGTCAAACGCTCATGGCGCGAAAACACAATAAAACGATGCCTCTCTATGCAATCGTATGTCTCTGGAATCACGCCCTGGTCAGTCCTCGTCTGCAACGAGCTCATGCTGACGCAACTCTAGCCATAGCTCTCTACCCGTGCTATCGTGGCAGCAAAATCATAGCCAATATCGATGAGGATAGATCATAGGAACAAATATAATACTGTGCAAGGAAATGTACATCCTAAGGTTTCTTAAGCGGAGTAGCGTATCGTAAATATGCCGCGAAACATACGTACGGTACGTCACTCTACTCAAGCTACCTACTCCATCAACCAAGGGGCATCCTACGCGACGAGAGTTCGGGTATAATACCCCCTCGACTAAGTCCAAGTTCCGTAAGGTCAAGCCTAAGTTCCGTATATAAATAAACGCTCTAAGCTCCACATAGTCAAACTTAGACTCGAACCAAGGTTAACCTAGCGCTTTGATACCAACTTTGTCATGACCCGAAATAGCCCATGACTGGCACTTGAATCATATGAAATCTATAGGACCCCATCTAATCTAAGTAAGCCAAAAGCCCAGAAATCTAAAACCATTTTAAGGAGTAAATAAATAAAACTGGTTTTTAAGAAGTAGGAAAACATGTTTTAAAACAAGGGTTTTTAAATAACATAAGCCGAATATGCATTTTAAAAATCACATATCTTTTCTGAAAATTTCGTCAGAGTTTCCTTTGTAAATACTGGCCCCCGAATGGGGTACATCATAAATAATATATATGCAATGATAAAAGGCATCCCCAAGCGAGAGCTAGCTCTTCGTCAATCGACGGTCACAACCACGCAAGCAATATAATATACAACGCCGAAGGGCAAGGATCAAAACTCAAAAGAAAACTAAAATAGCATGAAAATCGTAATACTACAACGCGCGACTCTAAGGTCGAAATAATACATAACTGTTTTCTAAGTCTGAAACAATATACAAGTTTTAGTTGATGGAATTTCTAGATACAACTAAATAATATATATACAATGGTGGTTCTGATGCAAAAGAATCCACCTACCAAACCCAATCACCCGTAAGGGAAGCAGTGTGCCAGAAAAGCCGTAATGAAACCTGTACGGCAAAACCTGCAAGAAACTGTGGCACAACGGGGGTGAGTTGCCAATTCGTGAATAGAAAACATCTACGAGTAGAAATCGAATGCATGACATAATCGTAGGTCAATATGATCAGATATATATAAACCTTAAGGATAAGTCTGAAGCATGATAAGGTGGCAATGTAACATCTATACAAGAGTGTAGTGCCAAGTGCTCGTGCCAGTGCCTTAGGTAATAACATGTCATGAATATGAGGTATGATCAATGTCGACTATGTTATGAAGTCTATAAATATGTGGATATCATCCAACTATATGATCAATGCCAACTATATCAGGAAATCTATGAGTATGTGGTTATCATCCCACTATGTAATCAATGTCTGTATGTATGTGGATCCCGTCCACCTGTCACCCAATGACAATAAGCATCATGCATGTAAATATCATAAAGCATATGCATGGAAGTATGAGGATATAATCAAAATCATGGAACCTGAGTGCTTAGCATCGACACTCGAAAACATCATGAAACCTGTGCCTAGCATCGGCACGTAAATCCTCATCTATCAGGCGTTGTCACCACGACTGGCCCTGATAGGTACGCATCATACGCTATCTCGAAATCCCGAGTGCCCAGCTTCGACCCTCGAATTCCGATGTATCCATACGTACATAACTCCAGTCGGTATCCCCACGATAACCGCCGAGTCCAAATACTATCACTAGTAGGTAGTACTCCCCTGCCAGGCTCACCGTCTAACATATACAAGTCTTCTTGCCCGGGGTACCTCACCGGGTCCACCATGTACCCGCAGACGGTGCCTACCGCTCTTCGAATCGGGTTTCACATGCCACTCTCAGAACCGAGAAAACACATGGTGGACGCACTGAAATATCATATCAAGGGTAACCGGGTTTTTAAAGCAATATATACTCTCTTTTAAAATACCCACGGTTCTCAAATCCAGAAATATCATGGAAACAACATATCTCAATGCGTATAATAAAAAAGCATGATGTATGCGACATATAATCAAAATGTAAGCATATCAGTATATCATGCAACATAGAGTAGCAATATGCACATAATTAGGGAAGACCGCTTCTTTAAAATGAATCAGTTTTTAAAAGTATCTTGCGGTTCCCAATCTGTGAGTCAAGCCAGAATCATCTATGTATATGCAATATGTAAGTGTACATGTATAAGTGTGCAACAGGTAGGTGCACGAGTATGAGTGTACAATATGTGAGTACACGAATATGAATGTACAATAGGTATATGCACAAGTATGAGTGTACGCTATGTAGGTATACGAGTATGAATGTACAATATGTATGCAAGGAATCATATCCTGAATGCAACAGTACTACAGTGTAGTGACATTGCAATTATCGATGATGGAGTGTGTGAGCCGGCAAACAGTGTACGTGGAACATACGCATCATCGATAATGGTGCTGGTGTCCTAACAGCATGATTGTAATATAGCAACAAACGCAAGCAATGCTGTCACGACCCGAATATTTCGACTCGTGACCGGCACTTAACCACGCTACGTCTACAGGCGTAACGCGACTAAGTAAGCCGAACCCAGAAATCAAAACCATTTAAACATAGTGAGTGTTGAAAACATTTAGTTAAAACATTTAGAAAACCTTAATTAGTTCAATAAGTTCTTTTAAAGTTACTTAATCAGTTCAATAATTTTGGCAGCATTTCTTTTGTAAAAGTAGCCCCGAGACCGGGTATAAAAGAGGATATGAGTAAAAATGAGATATAATGAAACAAAACATTCCCAAACGGAAGCAATCACGCCCAACGGCGGAAACCATCATCACAAGAGTAATATACGACGCCGTAGCGAAGAATGAGCAATAAGTAAACATCACAGAATATAAACTGCATATAAAAACAGTCGGCTCCCACGAGCTCGACACCAGAATACAAAATATACATCATCGTCCTCACACAGTATCTAAGTCCAGTACATAAATGGTAGATGGAGAGTACTAGATACAAAAAGGAATACAATAAAAGTAATCAGATACCACAACCCACCTAAATGCAAAATAGCTCTCGCCGCAACTGTAGTGGTATCTGTAGCCAAAAGATGCAAAAGACAGCCTGCCGCGACAATACTGAGGGCAACCTGCAATACTGTGGCACAACGGGGGTGAGTTGCCAACTCGTGAATAGAGATAACATATAAAGGTAATCGCGAGCATCCGCGTACTGCGCTACTCTAACAAATGCCAGCAGATTATATCAATGCGTGATAAGCAGTATGTGCAATAATCATGCAGATGCTCTGTCAGGTAAAATAACTACAGGATGAGATATATGGTAATCAATGCTGAGCATGGGATAAACAACATCTACACGGAATATCAACGTGGAAAACAATCGGTGCCCACAACTGCACCCAAATCCCAAATAACTCAGGCGCCGGCACACCCATCGGCCCTCAAATCCTGTAAATCTCTGAGAAATCACGAGTGCCCAACATCGGCACCCAAAATATCATAAAATACTCGTGTCCAGCATCGACACGCAAATCCTCATATATCGGGCTCCGTCAGTCCGGATCAGCCCACGGGCTCCGTCTATGGTATCGGCCCTCGGCCCCGGCAGTACGGATCATCCCGCATCCATCTCTCGACTCTGGTCAGTATCCTCCGGATAACCGGCAGGTCCAACCAATCACCGGTAGGTACTCGCCACCCTGCCAGGCTCATCGTCTACTCCACGAAAAACATTTCTCGCCCCGGGGAACTATACCGGGTCCACCACGAACCCGCAAACGGATCATCCAACTCCTCGAATCGGGTTTCAAGCACACATCTCAGCACCGAGAAAACGTGTGGTGGACGCACCAAAATATCATATCATGAGGAACCGGGTTTTCAAATAGTGCATCTTTTCTTAAAAATCCCACGGTCCTCAAAACCAGAAATCACATGAAAATCCAACACTAAGAAGTAAATCCAATACGATGTGCTATGTACATCAATCCATGATATAGGTATAAGGGAAAAACCGCTTTTAAAATTAGTTTCCATTTTTAAAGATATCATGCGGCTCCCAATTTCCATGAAAATTATATCGAATCATATATGAAATGAACTACAGCAATATAATCATGGCAGTTCTACAGTGAGTGTGTCATGGCAATTACTAACGGTGTGTGTGTAGCATGCAGATTAGTGCTCGTGCAACATGAACCGTTAGTAATAGTGCGGTGTTCTATCAATTCTAAGCATACATACAGCAGGGAATGCAATATGCAATGACAGTCCATGAGGTAAATGCAACATATAATAATAAGGTCCTATCAGCCCTGACGCATAACGCCATGCGGGCGATATCCCCGTAGATGTTAAATCTACTCACCGAAGTCTCGCGCTAAGTGTAGCCGACGACTTGCTTGCCCTTCTTCGCAGCGTCCGTCTCACTCGCCTGCGAACCTAGAATCACATAACATATATCATACATAAGCTCAATTTCACAAAAACATGATATTAGGGTCAACCTAGAGACCCGTGTCGTAAACCAATCGCGCGTGTGCGCGATACGCTAAAACGTGTGATCACGCGCCAGAAACTACCCTGACGCGTCGCGATACGCAAAAACCCCAAACCCACACACGTATCACGCGTGTCGCGAAGGTTTAAAATACGAGAAATAGGTATTTAGTCCCAGATTTTTATACAGAACTTAATTTACAAAAATATGTATATCAAAAAACTCCACATAGCAGCAGACACCCATAGGACCAAACCCCAACCCAAACCCTCCCCATCTGGCCGCAAATTGCGGCCAGAACGAATATTTCGGCGGCCACTGTACGGAATTTGGGGGTCGGGTTCTATCTGGGGGATCAACACCTAACCAACATACTGCAGTCTTCTCAAAATTATTCTGAACTCACCGGGTCGATAGCAGTTTTCAGAAACTCAAATTTTGCTTAAAAACGATGAATTTGCATCAAATAGGGATCTGGTGGTAATTTAGTGCAATTGGGGTTTAAGCTGGGTTAAAATGGCCTTAACAACACTCTATCAACCTACTGAAACCAAAACACACATCACTTGGCCAAGGTTCTCACTAAACACCTCATATCGCACTAAATCGCACCAATAAACACTAACCGAAGCAAAACTACACTAAACAAGTAAACTAGGGAGTAAGTTTAGGAAATATACCCCACACTCGACCCTAGGGAGCTGGAGGAAGAAGAAGAAGTGGAGGGAAGGAGCTGCAGTTGAAGTTGTTGCTGCTGCTACTCACTGCTGCTGCTGCTCTCACTGTTGCTGCTGCTGTTTACTGCTGCTTGCTGCTGCTGTATTGCTTGCTACTGCTGGCTTCTGCTGTTGCTGTGCTGCTTGCTTCTGCTGCTGCTGCTGCTGTGAGGTAAGTGTGTGTGTGTGTGTGTGAGAGAGAGAGAGAGAGTGAGGTTGAGAGAAAAGAACAAAACAAATGAGAGGAAATCATAACCACCAATGTCAACCCCTCCTCTCTCTCTTCTCATTAATTGCAAGCATGGCTTAAGCCATGATGCACTCTCTCTCTCTCACCAAGTCAACCCCCAAAGGAATTCAAATTAAAGCAACCATTAATTAACTAATTAAACTTAATTAAAACCCAAAAGACTTAATCCCCATGATTAACCCACCATGGTTACTAATCTTGGTAATACCTCATTTAAAAACCCTAGTTTACATGCACATGTGTGTGCAAGCCTAGGAAAATTCTAGAAAAATATTTATTAAATTAGGAAAATTACTTGAAACACAATTTGGTAGACTTTTTTTATTAAAAACCCTTTATTTAAATATAATAGTCACAAAACACATCCTAACGTGTTACAAATGCTATGCAAATAGCATGGATATGTGGAATTGAATAATCAACGCAATAGTGAAGAATCTACATCAATATGTAAGTGTCATGCAGTTTTTCCATTTGAAATAAGACGAATCGGGGTTTTTAGTAAAATAAGGGCTACGGTGTTTTAAGAAAAGATGCCCCTTTTGAAATTATCCGTAGAATCCCTTTTGCCTATTTTAAAATATTCCCGTTTCGTTAGTTTTGAAATAGGTATGTCTCGGGTCTAGTCTAATGTCTACTAAATAATCTACAGACCTAACTAACAAGCTAAGCAGGAGGGGTATGGAAACCACCTACATCTGAGTCCATATATATATATATATATATATATATATATAAGAGTCGGTGATCCCGCCTCAATAGTATCACGTACGATACAGTATATCATATGACGTCCTCGAGTCATGAGTGCGGATCTATCATCAATATAAAGCTCATACGGTAAATCGTCGTACGGCATCCCAATAGCCGGGTACGGGTCAATATCACAGTTGTCTCATCAATTATCTGGTATCCTTATCATCATATCACATGATCTGGGGTACTGATCTAAATCCAGTGCAAATCGATACCATCTATATAACTATAAGTGCGTGTGTGAAACACACGTCTAAAGGCCCGCTAAAAATCACCTGTCGTATCCCAAATACGAATCACATCATATCACCGATCTCGTGGCACTATACCCAATGTCATCGACTCATCTCTAAATATCATCCACTATCCTCATCATCACGGTATAAGTATAGCAATAAGTACGTGTGTGCGTATGGGTGTAAACCTGTTCTAGGGTTCGCGACTAGGAACTACACTAGTTTACTTCTAACCCTAATCTATATATAGTACACCTAACACATCTCAAATATCCACGACACTATAAGCTATCATAAATACATATATAGTATATATGTTATACTAAGCATCGAACTGCAGGGGTGCTATACGCCATCCACCCGACTTCCCCCGTAGATATAATCTACTCACTTTGAATCCTGCGTGTCGGTGTCGATTTCGCCTCCATCGTCTTCATCGCCTCGGATCACCGTGGAGGTACCTACATATCACACGTATCGCATCGCATTAAAACCAAATTGAAACCAAAACGACACGCGGAAACCAAAACGACACGCTTAAAAGCCTATAGGTTGAAAGCTATGGACTACGTTTTCAAAATCATCAAACAACCCTCGATATCGTCGTACAAACGCCAAGTGATCGAGGTAAAACACAAATACGCAATTCTAGAAATCGAAATACGGAAAACAATAACCCAATTTAAAGCAGCAACTAGAGGAAGTGGTCCCAGATTTTGACTCAGGCCAAAACAGGGCGAATAAACAACTCTGGGGTGATATATGGGGTACATATGATCTACAGAAGCAATATGGACACCTTTCTTCATAGGGGGGCCGGCCACATACCTATGAAAACCAGCCAGGCCGGTTTGGGATTGGAGTTGTGGGCTCGTTCTTGTAGGGTGTCTTCCTAAGGGTCCCACTAGGTCTCTGGTATTGTTTACTTTTCTAGTTTTGGCCCCGGATCACTCCAAATTTGCCTGCACACTCCAATTCCTCACAAACCGACATGGACTGTTCTGTTTTTGGGTTCTAGGTCTTGTATGGTGTTGGATCTGGGTTCATAGCACCAAGGGGGGTTTAAGGGTCGCCACTAAGGCTTAATTACACTAACCGAACTCAATTTGACCCTAACCCTCTCTAGGGTTTTCCAAAATTCGCCAAACTTCGCCAAATCGATACCAAACTTTAAAAGAGGCTTAAACACTTGAAATACTACAATAATTGTGAAAGGGTTTACCTCATTTAGATCTTAAGAATCCTCCACAGCGCCAAAATCAAGTTTTTCTTGGTCCATTGGGTTGCTTGAGGGCTTGTGCACGTTTTTTGTAAAGAGGGAGTGGGGTTTTGATGTTGTTTTGGAGATGAAGTGAGGGGATTTATGAAGGGGAGAATGGGGGCAGCAGCAGCATCAATAATGGAGGAGGAAGAGGAGAGAGATGTGTGAATAATTGAAGAGGGATGGCTCAAGACCAAGTCAACCTAGCCTTCACCTTTCTCTCTCTTCACCATACCTAATTCTTTATTCTTTTCCTTATCTATTTCTTTTCTTCTCTTTTCTTATCCCTCTAAATTCTTCTCACATCAATAGTAACCCCAAAACACATGGTAGAAATGCACAAGTGAAAAAAAAGAAGATATGGTGCAAGTTTTGCACAAAATGCTAAAAAAACCGATTAGCGATTTTTAATCGCGATTAGCACCAAATTAGTATATAATTAATCATAAAAACTTAAAAATGATATAATTCCATAAAATTCTCTATTTTAGAATTTTCCAAAATTTTTCCAAAATTTTTCCCATTTATCGGTATTTAATTATACCGAAATATTAAAATATTCATTAAAATAATATTAAATTATAAAAATTCCCAAAAATAATATTTTATTATTTTTGAAATGTTACACGTTGGGGATATATTAAATGATGAACCCGAAATTTTGGATGAGTTTGTCCCACCAATTCATCGGGTCCTTTCACTTCCTTATGGTCATTATCTCGAGCCTTTAATTATTCTTTCCAAATCCCATATGCGTCTTGAAGTTGATGATAATTGTATAACCGAACAACTGACCAAAATTCAGCCTTCATCTCCCACATCTGGTTCAGCGATACTCGACACACCAATTTGTTTACCCAATTCACCCTCTACTTTCTCAGGTTCTTCTTCTATTCTTTTTATAATTTCAGTGAATGTTGATGAATCACAATCCGATAATTCAAGTTTGATAATTCCAGAAAGCCAACTTGATTTGGATACTTTTGAAAATGAGATAGATGAGTTTTTCGAGTCTCCTATCTCCATAATTTTTAACAAATCAAGTATGATAAATTCTGGCACAAAACTTACTGACAGCAAAATGTTCAATTACACCATCGATGAGAATTTTGAAGAACTTTTGGCTGACGAACTTGCATCCATAAACAACACGGATATTGTGATTAATCAACCTCCACCTGAAGAAGTTGAACCACCACAATTTCTTCTTCTCCCATACGAGAATGTGATCATTCTTTCCATTCCTAATCATCCAAATTCTCATTTCCATTCACCGTTATTATTTCGTCTCTATCAACCGAGACGTAAACCATATTGCCTCTTATCAACCCACTTCTTCAAATCTCTGATTTTCCACCAACCAGTGCGTTACATCGATAAAATTTTTGAATGGTTGGTGTTGACTTTTGGTCTTTGTAAGGCTTTACTTTGACCAATAACTTTAAACACCCCCAATGATTTTAATTGCTTGATACTATTTTACTTAAGTTTTTTTTTGGGGGGGGGATATTTTGGCTCTTGAAAGAAAATAATTTTTACAAAATTGTGAGCCAAAAATAAGTTTATGGGAGAATTTCACTTTCATTATTTCTTGTCCCCTTTGATAACTTTTCCTCCCAAGTCTACAGATTTTGAGATTTAAAAGATGATAACAGTGAGGACACTGCTGCAAACAGGTTTGGAGGAGGTTTGTGCTTATTCACGCGTTACTTTGCATTATACTATATATAAAGCACAAAAAAAAATTTGATAATAAAAGTTTGAAAGTGAAAATTTACATATGAAAGGTAGGAATAATTTGAGAATTGTAAGAAATTTAGATGTTTTCTTAAACAAAACTAGTAATATGTGGTTATGAGCCATTGTCCCAAGGGTTAGTAAGATGAAGGAAATTACTAATCTGAGGATAAAAATAAGTCTGAAAAATAGTCCCTATTTTTGAAGCCAAACATCTGAATGTTGATACCCTACTATACACACTTACACACATCTTGAAACTTGGGATAGTAGAGGATACCTTGAAATGCTCTTATCTAAAAACCTTAGTATGAAGCAAAATAAAATAAAATATGTGTGGTGAAGAAAAAAATGAACACTGGTTTTGTAATTGTCAAGACAGCATAAAAAAAAATATAGCGAGGGTGCTTTATCATCTAGTTCCTTAGACCAACTGGTTTGGGAGCCACTGCTAAGCCTTAAGTGTGCAAGACGAGGAATTACACCTTAATACACAAGCACAATTTGCAATCGGTCGGTTAGTACCTCAAGAAGTATTAACGGTCGCATGAAAGATGTGTGAGCAATTTCATAAAAAAAATACTCACCGACTAAAAAGTACTTTGGAAGATAGACAAAAGTATGATAGCTTGAATTGAATTCTCTAAGTGTAGGGATGTCTTTTACACACACATAGGGGTATATGATCAATGTTTGGAAGAAAGATAGGGAGGAAGATTAAAAGCTATGTTTTATTGAGGGATGATGTGATTTCTAACGTTTTTTCATGATCATTAAAATAGGGCTCATAGCAACTGAAAAACTGGTGTAGTTGAAAACTCTTATATTCAAGTTCTTTCATTCATAATTCTTATCTTTGTATGTAACTTTCACTGTCTTTCTTTTATTATAGAATTTTGTGGGTGTAATCCACTGAAAACCCTCAAGAGACAACACTCCTCCTACTAGGGACACCTAGAGGTTTAACGGCTTATTGCACGTGCTCAGTGCAATCGTGTTGACTACGAAAGTGTGCTATTTAGGATTTTTCATTTTTCTTCTTTCTCCTTCTCTTGAATAACTAGTTTGCTCGGGACGATCAAAGTTAAGTTTGAGAGTATTTGTTCAGTTGAAAATATTGCGCATTTGATATGACATTTTCCTTACTATTTTTATATACTAAAAGATGTTTATTATAAATATGACACATATGAGGGTTTATCGGTAACATACTATTTTCATGTGTGTATATATTATAATTAAAATTATGAAGTAAAATGTAAGCATATAATATCTATGTAATATTTGGTCCATTTAAATATGCTCACCTTATTAAATATTTTTGACCAATTCTTTTAAAACTATAATATCATGTCAAATGGTTAAGATATTATCTCAATAAAAACATATTCTACTAACATTATTTATTGAGATAATTGTGCAAAAATTATTTCAGGACTGGAATCAAGGAAATCCGAGTTATCGAGATCAAATCTAAGTAAATTGAAGAAATCAATTCTGGCAGAGACGTAGAGAAGATTTTCAGATTCCAGATACCAAAATAGTCTAAATGTGTCACCAGAAGAAGCCTCAAGAGAAACGAACCCACGATCCTCCAAATCCACCGCGGATCCGCGGCCAAACCCACCATTACGCCATGGTTCCACCGCACTTCTGAAGAGTTAGGGCTCTGGATTTTCTGGTTGGGATCCTAACAACTAGTTACCATATTTGAAAAGTCACCATATTAGGAAAGTCACCATATATGGAAAGTCACCATATTAGAAAGTCACCATATATGATAACTAGGTTTTCTTCTTTGAGGGCTATATAAAGGACCAAGGGCTAAAATTAGAAGGCATCAAACCGACGCGATCACGAAGTCCACGACGGCTCAAGAATCCTAGTTGATCATCGACAGTTCATCTACCTCCTTAGAAGAGATCGAGAAGCAAACTAGGGTTTTGTAATCATTTTATAAAGGAACAAAGTGTACTTGATCTTGTTGATTAATAAAGGTAGTTTTATTCTATTGTATTTTATTTTCTTCATGATTTCTATCTTTTATTTTCTTAACATGCGTGAATAATTATCCGCTTGTTAGGGTTCGTAGGATTAGGGTAGATTAATGGATGATGAAGATCCTTAAACTCTTTTTACGTCCTATAAAGTTTATAAATTTTATCAAAAGAATAGTTAACATCCTAATCGGGCACACTACCAATTCATTGATAGTCACGACCGCGATTTGAGATTAGATTAACGATTGATTTGGTAAAGGTTAGACATGAACGGAGATCCATGTCAAGATAGGGGTTAAGAGTGGGAACCCTTTTCCCTCCAGAAACCCTAATATACATGCATCACTGTCGATCTAGTTTTAAATCTATTAAAGGATAAAAAGAGTTATCTTTATATAATCATCCATGACTACTAAATCTTAAAGAACCCTACAAGCCCCCTTCTACTATAAAACCTACATCCGTAGTTAATCTAGATCTATATTCTGCATCCGTGTTTGACGTAGATCTAGAACCTACAACCATTCTTCACCATTATTTATTCTCCCTCCTTTCTTTCTCAACACGCCTAAAGTATGATTAAAAGATTCAACGTTTCCCAGAGGACGACCCGTACTCATCTCGGTCTAGCAACATGCGACACCGTTATTGATTATGGTTAACTACTACACATAAATCAGATAAATCATGTCCTCTTTAGCAAAACTAGCAGATACTACTACCCACTCGGTTTGTCTTTTGATTGCTTCTATAGTTTTTTTTTGCATAGCGGTTTTCCTTGTAGAATATCCAGCACCTTATTCGATAAGGAAAGAGCCGAGATCCCTTCAACGGGAGTGACCTCTTTAGCAAAACTAATAAAAGCCTCAAAAACACTCCTTTTCAAAATCACTCAATTCTACAACGAGATCAAGTTCATTACGCAAAAGGTTTTCATAAAAAAACCTGACGTAACCCTCCATCATTTTAGGAAGTAGAGTACTTAGTATTCGTGCTACATTTGTTGACCATAGTTATGGCGTAGTGTGTGGTACCTAAGTGATGTCTCCCTACACTGCATGAGATGCGATTGGATTAGGGTATTCATACGGCGTTGTTTGGCATGCGTCAAGGGTCGTACGGGTGGGTTTAATTCAATAAGGAAATGACGGATTGAACTTGACTAGCGGACTATGAGTTGTTTGGCATGCGTCAAGGTCATAGGACGCTAGGGGTAAAAAGCATTATCGGGAATTTCAAGTGTTGAAATTTGTAATGAGATTGCATACCTTCTATGAAATAGTTGGATCCCGATACCCACTGCGAGTAAGAGTTACTCCTGAGAGAGTTTTACACATGACAATTAACCGATCAAGTAGGTGAATAGAAAGGTGTTAACGGGATTATACCTCTGGGAAAACGAGGTTTATTTTAATTAGGTCCGTGCGAAAGCACGAGGGACCTCCCTCAAAGTACCGACACTGGCCTGGCCGAAACACTGGCGAACTTGTAGCGTGTAATTAATCCCGGCTAGTCTTACCTTTTAGGGCTTGAAGGAAGATTTGACTGAAACAGTGGGAGCCATCCTGATTAGATAAAATAATGACCAATCTAATCTTGCAAGAGCGCACGCAGAGTGTTTTCTTCTCTCTCTCTCCTGGTAGCAACCATGTCACGCCTTAATCAAGATAATAATATGGATGTATTGACCGAACCTGGTTATTATACTGAGCTTGGGAACGTTGGTTCCGCTCTATCTTATAACTGTTATAAATTCGAGCAGGAAATAGGAGAATATCCGGATTCCCATTCCACCCAATCGAAGAAAATGCATTGATGCATCTTCTTCGGGTGTGTTCATTACCGAGAACTGTTTCTCAGTATCCTCTACGTCCTGGGTATGTGATACTGGATCAGGATCCCGTATGTGTAATATGTTACATGGGCTACAGATAGGTAGAGAACTGAGAATGGGTGACATGTCTCTAAGTATTCTAGAATGGTGCAATTGTTGCACCCAGATCAGCTGGCAAATATCACCTTGTATTAATACATTGATTCTGTACAAATGTTATACCATACTGAACCTGATATACAACATTACATCAGATTCTTTATTAAGTTACAGAAGGATATAATTCTGTATTAGAGGATAATGTTGTGAACAATTTCCTGAATCAAGATTTGATTCAATCAGGCACTTTATATAATAGCATATACATTCTAAATCAAACCACAGTTCAAAGTATTTAAAACACATACAAGAGAATCAGTTCAGAAATGAACGAATCCTTCTTGAGTTATTGTAGATTAGGTCATATCAATGCGACACGACCAGCTAAGTTACATAAGAATGAATATGAGAATTCGTTCGAATTTTCATCTTATACTACTTGACAGTCTTGTCTCAAAGATAAAATGACCAATACTCCGTTTACTGGAAACAGAGAATGAGTTATTGAACTCTTGGGACGGATACATGATGATGTATACGGTCCTAAGTCTACAAATGCCAAGGATGTTTCTTTATACTTCATTATATTCACTAATCATCTCTCAAGATTCGAACATATATTCCTGTTAAAACACAAGTTTGAAACTTTTGAGAAATTCAAGGAATATAAGCTTGAAGTTAAGAACCAGATGGGTAGAAATATTAAAGTCCTTCGATGTGATCGAGGAGAAGAATACTTGGGCATGGAGTTCCAGGATTATTTAAAAGGAGAATGTGATTCTCTCTTAGCTTACTCCTTCGAGTACACCACAGCACAACGGTGTATCGGGACGGAGGTATCACACCCTATGAGATATGGTGTGCTCTATGATGAGTACTGCTGAATTACCTGTTTTCTTTTGGGTGTTATGCACTTGAGAAGCTGCATACCTATTGAATGGGGTTCCATCCAAATCAGTGCCTACCACTCAATATGAGATATGGAATGGAAAGAGACCATGTCTTAAACGAGTTAAGATATGGGTTGTCCGGCCTATGTTGAGAAACAAAATCTGGACAAGCTCGAGACAAGGTCAGTTCTGTATAAATTTGTTAGGATATCCCAAACATTTGCGAGGGCATATCTTCTACCAAACTGAGGAGCAAAAGGTATTTTGTTTCTCAGCATGCCACTTTTTGAGAAAATGTATTTCTTGTGAAGAAATTTGTGGTCATGAGGTAGAACTGGAAGAAGTTCCAGCTAGACAAACTAACAGCTGATGATTTGGTGAAACCAAAGGATTCAATAGTATCCAAAGAACCTCAGCCTCTCCGCGAATCTGGTAGGGTTCTTCATCCACTTGAAAGATACTGCGGTATTCTCGATGACAGTGGGAGCGAAGATTGCATCATGCTTAATGATGGCCGAACTAGGTTCAGGCAGGCCATCACGAGTGGCGACTCTGTGAAATGGATGGATGCTATGCGATCAGATATGGAATCCATGTACACCAACAAAGTATGACTTTGAATATGACACCTGAAGGGGTAAAACCCGTTAGGAGCAAATTGGATCTTGAGAAGATTCTTGGTGTAAATAGAAAAGTTGAGACTTTCAAAACTATGCTTAAATCTATCAGGATCAATGCAAGCATCGCGGAGTTGGAACATCTGTTTTGATATAGTAGTCAAAGAGTTTGACTTCATCAAAAACATAGATAAATGTAGTATATACAAGAAGGATATAGAGAGTAAGGTTGTCTTACACATATTGTACGTAGATGACATACTCTTGATAGGAAATGGTTTCCTATGCTACAATCGGTCAAGCTCCTCTTATCACGAGGATTCTCTATGGAAGATCTGGATGATACCTACTACATCTTGTGGAATATGATCTATGGTGATAGATCTAAAGTGGATATTGGGAGTTTCCCAAATCCAGGTACATTAATACCATACAAAAGGGGTTTAGTATGGAGGATTCTAAGCGTGGTGGTTCGTCCACTTACTCATGGATCACTCTCTCCAAGACTGATTTGGAGAGAGCTCGCATGTAAGGGATATCCTATGCTTCGGCAGTCGGATCTATCAGAGTATGCGATATTATGTACCAGACCAGATGTAGCTAACTCACTAGGAGTAGTGATTAGGAATCAATTGGATCTTACGAGAATCATTGGAAGCTATGGAGGACGTTCTTAAAGTACTTGAGAAGCACTAAAAGAAAGTTCTTGGTTCGAGCTTCTAGAGTGATAAGGTCGACTGAGAGTCAGAAACAGGCATTGTCTTTGCCCTCAGTGGAGGGACGGTATGTTGGAAGAGTTCCAAGCTAGATACCGAGACATACTAGACGATAAAGGCTGAATACATTGCTACCAATGATGCTGCCAAAGTGGTTGTCTGGGCATTTCTTGATCATAAGATGAACAAGGTTCCTACCATTGAGTGTCCAATAACCGTTATTGTGATAACAATAGTGTTGTGGCTTTGGCCTAGGAACACCGGTCCCATCAGCGTTCCAGACATATTCTAAGGTAAGTATCACCTGATCAGGGAGATGGTTGATCTCCAAGGGATCGAGGTAAGGAGAGTAGATTTTGAGGTTAACACGGCGGATCCACTCACTAAAGCCTGCTTCCCCAAATATTATTTGAGAGATTTTTGGATGGTTGAGTATGGGATACTACAACCACCGCTATATTGTTGGGTATTGGATACTACAACAGATGGCCTTAGTGCAAGTGGGAGATTGTTAGTTATATGTATGCCCTAGAGGCCATTGTTGTATATGGGATGTATATTGTAGTGGATGCTTGGACATATATAGGAAGGATTTTCTTGCTCGATATGATAGTATACTATCTGGTTGCTCTTTGTCTTAACATGTTGACTTGTATAGGTAATATTGTCTTGCTCTCACATGTTGACAAAGCCCTTAGGATGTGTACTTGACTACTAGGACTATGATGCAGATCATACTAGTGGGGCCAAGGGTAGTCTGCAAGTACACCCTATAATAGTTTCTAGTCGAGGGAGTATCGAGACAGAGTATCGATATTCCAGAGTAGACTAGCATATGCGCTTCTCGACCCATATGATGGGCGATGGATGATCCCATATCCATTGGTGTTTGACATCAGAGAAGGTATACGGGTGCTCGGTGGAGACTGGGTACACTGGACGGACTCGCCGAGAACTCCTAGATGGTATTATACCTATCATCGAATAGCGGTTCTCTGGTGCCACTGGTACAGGTTAGTCTGTAGACCCGAGATCGTCATAGAGTCTCGTGTGATTCCTACTGTGCTTTGATTTCCACCATACCACGGTCAAGAGATCGTGCAAAAAGGTGGTTTTTGGGTACGGTCCCGAGTCACATGGAGGCAATGAGCGATAGGAGGGGTTTCGTCTCTCCCGGTATTGGGAGTTGATGTTGCGCTATGCTCGATTGGCCATAACAGGAAATCCCTGGCCAGGGTTGCTGAGATTTACTGGTAAGTGTTATCAATAGTTTCTCGAACCGTTATAGACCTTGCATCGGCATGACTTATCAGGCTATTGGGGTCTGACGCTATACCAAACCCAGGCTGTGATATGCGATATATTTAACGAAGAGACCGGACTGTACGGTAGTGTTACTGATTGGATTCGCAGGAGTTATAGCAGGCTTGCTTGTTGATCTTCTGATCGCTCAATACTCGGGTGGCCGTTACGTTTGGCAGACCGCTTGCGGCTTGTGGGTGTTTGATATGATCATCACCTACTGCCGGCGTATTGACAAGTCTTTAAAGTCCTACACAGAGATTTCCTTGTTCATGCAAAACGGAGTAGGAGCACATATGAGATATGTGCGGGACTGAGATTAGTGCATGTATGTGATACCGCATTCTATTATCGCGATATGTGATATCGGAAGGTTTATGTGATATAGCCGGGTTATCGGATCAAGTGTTGATTCGATAAGTTGATTCTTTTAATATTAGTTGGTTATATGTAATATAGCCGGATTATTAAATCAAATGTTGATTTAATAATTTAATATAGAATTATATATTTGATATATTAAATTACATTAACTAATATTGGCTCACTTAAGTATTCATTTTTCTCATTTATGATACATTAATATATATGTGATATATGTTAATTGTATTGTTTTTGCACACATGAATATATGTGATATATTTTAGTGTGTCATGCTGGGTTACACATGCAACATGTATATATGAGACTCACACCATGCTATGTTAATGTTATGGTTTTATTTATCATTAAGTAATTACAAATTAGTGGAAATGAGTCATTGCTAGAAACTTGTAGAAGCTTGTGGATAAGTTTTGACCAAAGTTCACTTCTTTGTTTTTACTTAAGATATTTGTTGACCTAACCATTAACCATACTCCATGGTTGACTCTCTACATGGGTTAGTATATGTGATATACTCACCAATAGTTGCATTTGAAACAAAGAGAATGATTCTTTCATCACTTCATCTTCTTCTTCCTCTTGAAGCTTTATAGCTTTTGCTAAAGTGATGAAATAAAACGAGAAAATCAAATCTAAAGTGAGCAATATTTCTAGTTTATCATCCTCTACTATTAGCCATTTAGTTTAGGGTGTTTGGTTCACTAATCTCACCATTAGTGAAGAGGTAGCATGAGCTTGAGTCTGCTCGACGTAAATCATCTTCGGCTTCGAAGGCATCGAGCAAGCATGTTCATTTCTTCATGTGATTCTTACTAGAGTTCGGATATTCACTACTAGGCGCGAAGGGATTACTACACGGAGCTTTAGAAGTGAAGGACCGGTCTACAAAGGTTGTATTCTACATTCACTTAGATGTAAAGTTGTTTACATATTATGTTTAACCCTAAGTCTCTAGTTAAGATCTTGGTTAGGGTTTGTTTAGCACCCCAAAATTTTAAATTAGCATGATTGATGCTTGCCTAAACTTTGCCAAGGTGCTAAGCTAACCTTATACGTATAAACATGCGACTAAAATCATATCATATCTAGCCCTGACGCTTAACGCCATATGGGCGATTTTCCCGTAGATGTTAAATCTACTCACCGACGATCTCGAGCTAGGTAAATCCAATCACCTGCTTCCCTTTCTTCGCAGCGTTCGAAGTCCCCGCCTGCGATCTTATTAACACAAAACATAATAAGTGCAAATCTCAGAAATCGACTAATATCACGTATAAACTACGTTTGACCGACGCACTAACTCTAATCCAACTCTCAAGTATCCGTCTAGTGGCTAACGTGTGTAGTAACATCCTAAAACCAACCTAAGTGCAGCAGCTACACAAGATCACGAACCGTGTCGGATAACGTAACACGCTTAGTAAAAACACTAGATTATAGCAAAGTGATCCCAGATTTTGTATACTGTTAAAACATAAAAATCAAGCAGTACTAAATATTTCTAAACAACTGCAGACAGCTACCCTACAAAACCCAAGCCCCAACTCCCCCAAAAGACCGAGCTCGCCGAATTTCCCCATATTGTCGCCGGCCAAAACCGCCCAGGTGGGGTTCGTGCTTCAGGTGTACACTCAGGGTCACTAGTACATCACTACTACATTGCTTAATTTTCCAGTACACACTCAGGGTCACAGCAGAACACAGAGACTCCAATATGACACTAAAAATACGATATGTGCACAAAACTATACCTTTAGTGTTCTAAACCACAACTACAAGGCAACACAACAATATAAACACCTAATTATCAGTTAGAGGTCATTATCTAGCCACTCTTACCCAAAAATCCAATCTTTCCAAGCTCCAGGTTATCTTAGTGGCTAAAACAAGACTTGAGAAGAGTTTTAGTGGGATTTAATGAAGTTTTGCAAGGTTTAGTGATGAAGTAGTGAGGTCTTCAGTTGAGAGTTGAGGAGATGAAGAAATAATTGAGAAAGAGATAAGAATGAGAGAGTGAGGGGATATAATGATGACAGGGTGAGTGTAGGGTGAGTATATCCTTTACACTCACTCTCTCCCTCACCTCCATTAATGCAAGCATTAATGCCCTCCATGACTTACCTAGCCATCTCTCTTCAATCCAAAACAAGAAAATAACTCTACACAACAATACTAAGTGTAAGGTTAACATAGCAAGAATTAGCTTAGGGTGCCATGGCTACTTAACAAGATTAACACTAACTAACCCCCACACTAACATGCAAAAGTGTGTGCAAGCCAAAACAAATAATAATAAAATATTAATTAATTGTTATAAAATATGTGGAAACCAATTTGGTAAACATTTCCTTAAAACCCCGCATTATCACTCAATTAACACTAATCGCATTCTAAGGTGTTACAACTATTCCAGCTCGGGGCAAGGCCGTCCACACCAATAGGGCTACAAAGCAGCTCCAACAAGCGCAGACGTTGCCCTTGACGATCGAGCGAGTAGGAATATTCTTTGGACTCTCTATCAGTCAGTCTACGATGTCGTCACAAAGAGCCGAAGCCTGCCAACTGCTAAAAACAGAAAGGTTGAGAAAGAAGCGGCTCGGGTATCGAGCCAACAAAAGGGCCAGGACTTCGGCCAAGTGGAATCTTGTGAGGTTCCAAGAGCAGGGTCAACCCGCGACGACGGCTGAGTCGGTCGTAAAAGTCAGCAATTCTTTCGAACCCCTAAAATGGGTTCAGAAAAATGCTATGACCACTAGAATCAAGGAGAAAGCAGTCCGAACGATGCTACAAAGAGACATGTCCTTGCCCCAACAGAGAAAGTATGACACTGTCTCTTCAAGTGTCTATCAGGCGATCTGTACCGTGCGAAAGCAACGGGGAAAATACAGAAAAGAAGCGCCAGCACTACCCAAGAAGTCGGTCAGGCCATCCATCTTTAATCAATTGTCCGTTACCAAAACAGAAAGCCCAAGACGGTAGTCCACAAAATCAGCTAGCAATAATGAAAGGACGGCCAGATATGTTATCCACACAGTCTATATGGTGGGCACGTGCCCTAGCAATAACCTCCGGAGCAAAAGCAAGGATGGGGCCACCACATCCCAAGCCCAATCTGGCTTGAATATGGTTGCCGCTTCCCAAGATCAGCCGCCTCAGCTGGATAATGAAAATCCTTTTGATGAGGCTGATAGGAAGAAAGACCCCTCAGTCTATGTAGAGTCAAGCTCGGACAGCGAGGAAGAGCGGACTTTCCGCCCCATGATCGCGGAGCAAGAGCTGCTTCAAGAGCTTCGAAAACAGCTCAGGAGCAAAGATAAAGAGATGGCCAAGTTCTATTCGAAAATTGACGACCTAACGAACGTTGTGATGCAGCTTACGGGTCAAATTGCTCGAGCGCCTCCCAATCAAGCACAAATTTCTACTCATGAGCCGGGTGATGACAACCTGAAGCAGCCGATGCCTGTCCCTTTAGGTCCAAGATTGGTCGAGCCGCACGAAAGCCGGCCACATTCCGCTTCTGGGGACGCCTTGGCCCCATATAGCACTATCCCGCTAACACAAGATTGGATAATGGATTGGGTCACCAGCAAGGTTAAAACATTGGTGGCCGAAGCCGAAGCTCAGAAAGAAATTGGCAGTAGTAGGCGGCCATATCCCGCACAGTACGATCCTATTGAGTTCCCGAGTGGCTGCGTCATTCCTAAGTTCGGAAGATTTGACGGGATGTGAAACGCAAATTAGCACGTCGCCCACTTTAAAGTGTCGTGCGGAAATACAGGGGGCAATGATGCACTCCTTCTTCGTCAGTTTGTCAACAGCCTGACTGGTATCGCTTTCGACTGGCACGCAAGTATACCAGACGGGTCCATCACTACTTTCGCCCAAATGGAGTCTCTGTTTCGGCAAAGATTCATGAGTGTTAGTAAGAAAAGCTTCATTGCTAACATCGTGAGAACTAAGCCGGGGAAAAACGAAAGCAACACAGACTTTATTGCTCGATGGTGCAACCTCACTGTCAAGTGTGAACCACCGCTGGAGCAGGACAAGTCCGTCAGCCTCCTCATTGGGAACCTCAGCAATTGGATGGTCCCATTCTTGTGTACAGCAAGCCTCAAGACGTTTCAGGAGCTGACCAAGAAAGTCCAAATGCTGGAATGCTCAAAGCAAGAGTCTACCCCAGACTCTCAGAGAGACAAGACTTAGAAGAGCAAGAGGGGAGACAACCGTAGAAGCGGGAATTCCAGCAATACAAATGTCTTCAATACGTCTGACAATGAATACAAGCGAAAATCAAGCGAATCCAAAACCAGCCGGTCTCGAAAGCCAGTGCTAGGAAAAGAAGGGCCTTCCCTAGAGGAGAAAAAGAACACGGTTTACTCTTTCAGAAAGGACAAGGTGCGCAAGATACTCAAAGACGCCTTGAGCAACGGTCTACAACTGCCAGAGTCGAAGAGACCTCACGGAGCAAAAATGACCGACAATCCTCTATATTGCCCGTACCACCGAGTAGTGATCCATGCGATTGAAGATTGCTATATCTTCAAAGACTGGGTTGAGAAGCAGTACAAGACTGGAGAGATCGAGCTGTCCAAGAGTGTGTTGGTGAACAATCAAGTTGCAACCACCAACTTTATATAGACAGAAACTGAAGCCTTCTGGGAGAAGACATCTAAACCGGCTGTCCTGAGAAATGAAACTGACTCACCGCTGCCTCCATGGAGTACGCACATATCTAACAAGACGAATAAGATGATAAAGCTACTTCAGAAAGAGCCCAGAACAGAATGGGAAGGGCAGAAGAAGCCCACTATTCCAGCCGCCAATTTGGCTCAATCAGGCTCCAAATCCAAAAATCTCCAAAAGAAGAAAAGTGCAGCTCGACGTGAAAATGAGTCTGCAGAGAGATTGACCATTCAAAAATATATCGATTCCTTCGAAAAATATGAACAAGAGGAAAGGACTCTAATTCAATTGAAGGAGTTCTTCCTTATAGAAGCGGCTGAGATTCTGGAGGAGCTAGAAGAAGACTCCAATGAAGAGATCCTTATAGTGACCTGCTACACCATCCACCTTGGTAGCGACTCTGAGGAAGAGCTACATTTTTCCGAAGAGGACGAGGAGCTCGCAACAAAGGCCAACCAAATCCAGCTCAAAAGCGGCAGGGCTCTACCGCCAAATCAAGGCAACACCCCAAAAGGAAAGGAAAAACAAGTCGTTAATGAAGAAGATGGCAGAGAGCCGGCTCATGAAAACTCAAGTCCTTCCTCAGTGGACTACAATGTCTTGGCCCATCTTCGGAAGCTTCCTTCTCTCCTGAGCATCTACGATGCCTTGGTCCTATCTAAGGAGATTAGGGATGTTCTCATTCACGCTTTACAAAACTCCGAGCGGTATTAGGCTCCCTTTGCGGAAATTAATATGAAACAAGCCCAGTACGCTCTGCATGCCGCCGCAGTCACGTTTAAGGATGAAGACTTATACTGGGAATGGCTGAGCATAATCGGCCACTTTACGTGACCGGGTACAGCGACGGAGATCAGATTAATCGCATATTGATTGATCCGGGATTCTCAGTGAACATCATGTACTTGCGGACTCTGAGGAGTTTGTCAATGGATTTCCGACACCTGTCAAAGGAAAGGATTGTCATTCACGATTTTAATCAAAATTGCCAGCAAGTTTTGGGGTCTATAGCTTTGCCAATCAAATTTGGCTATCTTCAAACTGAAGCTAAGATATACGTGATCGATGCTGATATGTCTTATAAAATTCTCTTGGGGCGGCCGTGGCTCCATGATTACAGTATTGTTCTGTCAACTCTCCATCAATGCATGAAATATACTAAAAATGACGAAGAAAGATGTATTGACGGAGGCATCCAGCCGTTCGGTGTGCATGAAGTCTGCTATGAAGATTCTCGGTATTTTGTGAACCCCCAAAATGTTAAGCCACAACTGACCGAGGACAGAGCGGCCCCAAAACTCAAAGGCAAATCTGAGTCGGCTGTAATTTTCAAAAGCAAAAACCCCTAAGTGCGTCCGCATTTCGGCAGTGACACTGATGAGTCCAACGCTGGAAGTCCGTCCTTTCGTAAAACTCGCCCTCATTTCGGTAGCGATACGGACGAATCTGATGAGGAAGGCCCATCCGATAGAAAAATCCATCCTCGTTTAGGCAGCGACATTGAAGAGTCGAAGGAAGAGGACTCGCCTTGCAATAGCTGTGCAGACTGGGCCCCCGCACAACGAGCAAAACTACGAGAGACCTTCAAAATTGCAGAAGGGTCCTTAGCCGTCACCAGGGTGCCGGAGCAGATGTGCAAAGAGCCTGATGCATTGTTAATCTCCACCGTGGACCAGCTGAATACCTTCTACGTTCCTGGGAGAAAGAGTGGGCAGAAGGGCATCTTGTTTTATGGGTCAAATCCTGTTGTGCATCTGAAAGATTTGTCTGTTACGTGCCTTCCCTATGAAAGAGGCATAAGAGCCGTCCTAAACCCTAAATATTATGCGCCCGTGATGCAGGAATATTTTAAAAAGTGCAGATGTCGGTTATATCAAACGGACTCTGATGCGAAGTTTTATGAGAGGCCGTAGCACCCGCTTCAGGTTCGAGCACTCATTGATGGACGAATCCCAGATAGATGGGGCATAGGTTTCATTCAACCTGACATCAAGGCATGTTACATGATTCATATTGGTGAAGCCAGCGAAGAGTCAAGTGATGAAGATGAGCTAGTCGAGCTAGAAGAGGCCCCTCAAGAGTTCGAAGATGGCGGACAAGTAACCTTCGACGAGCTAACCAAGGTTGATTTAGGAATGCCCGATAACCCAAGGCCGACCTAAATCAGCTCACTCTTGTCAGAGGAAATGAAAGAGCTGATAATCGCCCTGCTGCATGAGTTCGCCGACTGCTTCGTGTTGACATACAAAGAAATTCCTAGCCTATCCCCTGAAGTGGCCGTGCATAAGCTGGCTATATCTCCTAATGCCAAGTCTGTCAAACAAGCTCCTCAAAGAATGAGAAGGGAGCTGGAAGAAAAGGTCATCGAGGAAACTAAGAAACTTATCGATGCTGGCTTCATCAGGGAAGAGAAGTACGCAGACTGGATCACATGCATTGTACCAGTAAAGAAGAAAAATGATCAGATCCGAGTTTGTGTTGATTTCAGGGACCTTAATAAGGCATGCCTTAAAGATGATTTCCCGCTTCCGGTCATGGAAATGATGGTCGATGACACCTCAAATTTTGATATGTTCACCTTCATGGACAGTTCGTCTGGGTACAATCAGATAAAAATGTCGCCTGAGGATAAGAAGCATACAACATTTCGAACCCCGATCGGCATATACTGTTACAAAGTGATGTCGTTCGGACTGAAGAACACAGGTGCTAAATATCAAAGGGAAATGAAAATATCTTTGATGACCTAATCCATAAAGTCGTCGAATGCTATGTTGATGATCTGATCGTCAAGACTAAAGCTAAGGCCGATCACATCCAAGATCTTAGGACCGTTCTCACGAGACTGAGAGAATACGATCTAAAGATGAATCCTCTGAAGTGCGCTTTTGGTGTGTCATTGGGAAAATTCCTGGGCTTTATAGTCCGACATCGGGGGATCGAAGTTGACCCATCCAAGATAAAGGTCATCATGGAGATGCCCCCTCCAAAGAGTCTGACGTGGCTATGATCTTTTCAAAGAAAGCTTGCTTATATACGAAGGTTTTTCTCAAATTTATCGGGGAAATGTAGGCCCTTCTCAAAGCTCATGAAAAAAGGAGCTCCTTTTGTCTGAGATGCCGAATGTCAGGAAGCGTTTGAAAGCATCAAACAGTACCCGTTGCACCATCCAGTGCTTGCTACCCCTATTCTAAATAAACCGTTGATTCTTTATACTGTCGCGCTAGATGAGTCACTCGATGTGCTCCTTTCCCAGAACAACGAGGAGGGAAAAGAAAATGCCCTCTACTACCTCAATCGAACTCTAGTCGGGGCGGAACACAACTATTCCCCGATGAAAAAGTAATGCATGGCTCTGATATTTGCTGTGAAGAAGCTGAGGCACTATCTGCTCGCTCATCGGGTTATGCTAACATCCAAGGTCGACCCTCTCAAACACTTGATGACAAAAGCAAGCCTAGCCGGTAGAATGGCGAGATGGGCTGTCATGCTGCTTAAATTTGACATAATCTATACTCCCCAGAAAGCAGAAAAAGGGCAAGCTCTCGCTGACTTCCTTGTTGCTCATCTCATACCAGAAGGGTCACCGCTCAATTGCAAGTTACCCGACGAACAAGTTCTGCACCTCGAGGATGATGAGCCATGTTGGGAGCTCTACTTCAATGGAGCCTCATCAATGAGGAGCTCTGGCAAATCAAGAATCCCGCGGATAAAAGAAGGGATAGGATTGGTGTTCATCACGCCATCGATGGGAACCCTACGACATTCTTTTGCTCTCACCGAGCCTCGCACAAACAATGAGACTGAGTACGAAGCTCTGATAGCTGGTCTGGAGCTCGCCATAGAAATAGAAATCCTTCGACTGTGGGTTTACGGTTACTCCCAGCTTGTCGTCAACCAGGTAAGCAGCGACTATAAGATATACAAACCCGAGTTAGCTCGATATAGAAGCCGAGTGGCGGAACTCATGAAACGGTTCACTCATATTGAACTAATGAGAGTCCCTAGGGCGTTGAACGGAAAAGCCGATATACTCGCTCGCCTAGCTAAAAAGCTAGCTGATCCTGACATGGACAAAATTCTAATCACAGTCAGAAGACGGAAAATTCTGACTCCGGTCTCTTTGCGTGAAGAAGAAAGCATAGAACAAGAGAACAGTACTGCCGAAGAGGCTTCGATCATTCAAGATGAGCCCGATTGGAAAGAACCCTTCATAGATTACCTTCGATAGGACAAGCTGCCTGAAGAAAAATCTATGAGGATTCAGCTGAAGAAGAGAGCTCTCCGATACGTGTTTGTAAATAATACGCTATACCGCAGATCATATGACCAACTCTGGCTCAGGTGCCTGTCATCGGCCGAAGCCCAAAAAGTCATGAAAGAAGTTCACTCGGGCGTCTGCAGGGCTCACCAGTCCGGCCCCAAAATGCGGCTTCGGATCAAATGGCTTGGATATTACTGGTCCACCATGAAAAGGGATTGCGAAGAGCATGCAAAGAAATGCCATCTCTGCAAAATTCACGGTGATTTCATTCACAAGCATCCCAATCCGTTGCATCCTACGGTGGCGTCGTGGCCTTTCGAAGTTTGGGGCACCGACATAGTTGGCCCAATTGATCCTCCGTCATCCAAAGGCCACCGGTTCATATTGGCCGCAATTGACTATTTCTCCAGATGGGCTGAAGCTGTCCCGCTAAAAGAAGTCAAGACAGAAGATATTCTGACATTCTTCCGGCATAATATTCTATACCGCTTCAGTACACTAAGAAGAATCATTTCTGAAAACAGGCCTTCTTTCAAGAGCTTCAAAGTCTCAAGGTTCGCTACCCAACACAAGATAGACTGGAGATATTCCTCCATCTATAATCTGTAAGTCCACGTTGCCCACCCCGGTACTTACGGGGAGGCGGAAAACGGAATAAAAATCGGATTTTTATAAGCTTAGGCAACATGGACTAGACATTGAAGGATTTTTGCTAAACAAAAACAAGCTAAAGCTAACTAGAAACTAGCTAAGTGCTAGAAAGGTTATACCTTGGGCTTTATGTCCTTCTCTCCTTGCTCCTTAGAGTGGTGGAAGGAGGTCACCTTAGTCGTCTTCTCACGTCGAAGAAAGATCCACCCGAAAGCCTCGACCTTTGGCTTCAACTCCAAGCTAGAAGTAACTAGGGTGCAAGAAGTGCTAATCCTTGAACCCTAGATGAGAGTAGAGATTATCAAGAGAGGGTTTTTTCAAGCTCAAGTGTTTCTCAACACATGAGAGGGGAGAGCTTGAGGGAGAGGAAGAACAAGAGAGAGAATGTGAATGATAGAATTGAGAGAATAATATGAAGCATACTCTCATATATGTGAAATATTGTAATTAGAAAATTAGTGAGATAATTGTCATGGCTTAATCAAGACATGACCATTATCATTTCATTTTTAATGCAAATTGCAAGGATCAAAGAGCATCTTCCAAATGAAATGATGATGGTCAAAGTGTCAACAAGGTCAACAAGTCAAGATGGGTCAAATGGTCAACAACCATAACCATGCACAATTATTAAACTAATATCAATTAACAATAATACACACATAAGCATTAGGGTTAATAAAAATGACAATAGTCATTAACCCTAATCAAGGTCCTCTCCCTCTGTCTCAAGCAACTGTGCATACGCACCCGTATTCGTGATCCGAGAAACACGAATACAATGAGAAAAAGCCAATCCCAAATCATATACTAGGATCCGGCTTAAACCAAAGCCCGCTAGTATAAGCTGTCCGGACAGCAAACGTGCACAAGTGCGCGGATGTGAACGAACCCTGTCGCAAAACCATGCGACCTCTACTCATTTTGCCTAAAGGAGAATAGCTCTCTGTATGGGACTCTAAAGACTCGATACTACACTGGCAGTGGGTTTAACCACAGACCGCAAGCGGCACTAGCTGTGCGTAACGGTCCCCGGGTAGATGTCGATAAGAAGACTGACGAGGTGAACCCCATCTGAACTCCTACTGAGCCTGTATGTGACAATCTCCGTACAGTCCGGTCTGTTCGTCTGATACATCGCATGGCGGGCCTAGGGGGCGGTGAACGTCAGTCCCCTAATAGCGGTACAAGTCGTGTCGGAGTGTAGCCCAGAATACCCTGAGATAACACTGGAAACCTACCAGTATATCCCGCTTGCCCTGGCCAGGGACTACTCGTGTAATGGCTCTCCTAGACACAGCGCGATGTCAACCCCCAATACCGGGAGAGACGAATCCTGTCTAACCGTCACTGCCTCCAAGTGCTTCGGGACTGCACCCAAAAACTACCTGTTTGCACGAATCCTTTGAGCCGTGGTAGGGTAGTAATCAAAGTGCAGTGGGAACACACTCGAGGCGAAGTGACAGTGTCAAGTCAGCGGACTAAGCTGTACTCATGTCACCTGGGAACTGATAACTGACTATAGGTATAATACCAACCAACAGTTCCCAACGAATCCTGTCCAGTGTACTCGTAACCTAACGAGCACCCGCATACTATCTCAAGTACGACGTACTGACGGCTGTGGGACAGACCGTCTCCCAAGCTGGGATGAGAAGCGCATACGCTAGTCTACTCCGGAGTATCGATGCCCTGTCTCGATAGTCCAACGACTAGAGACCTGTATAAGGATGTGCTTATAGATCACCCAGCTCCCACGAGTGTGAGCGCCATCACAACGCTGGTAATCAAGCAAAGATCCTAAGGGCTCTACTAATATGTATAACAGCGATATGCTAAAAGAAACACATGCACATATTAAAGCAGAGACAAACCAAGTAGCATACTACCATTTCGAGCAAGATTGTATATACAACTGTGAATATCCCAAGCTTCCATCAAGTAATATACAAACTAGTATGATACAGTAATGGCCTCTAGGGCATATACACTAACAATCTCCCACTTGCACTAAGGCCATGTACTGGCGTATCGAAGACCTATCATCTCGATCAGCCGCTCGAACTGAGTCTGGGGCAAGGCCTTGGTGAATGGATCTGCTGTGTTATCTTCTGAAGCAACCCTCCGAATCTCGATCTCCTGGCGATCTACGATCTCCCTGATCAGGTGATACCGCCTTAAGATGTGTCTAGATTTCTGATGGGACCTGGGTTCCTTCGCTAAAGCTATAGCCCCGTTGTTGTCGCAATACAGAGGTATTGGGTCAACAATGGACAGAACCACCTGAAGTTCTCTCAAGAACTTCCTCATCCAGACAGCTTCTTTTGCGGCATCAGATGCAGCGATGTATTCCGCTTCCATAGTCGAGTCAGCAACGGTTTCCTGTTTGGAGCTCTTCCAACACACCGCCCCTCCATTGAGGGTGAAGACAAAACCCGACATGGACTTGGAATCATCCTTGTCACTCTGGAAGCTGGAGTCAGCAAAGGCCTCAATCTGCAGGTCTTTTCCGCCATACACCAAGAACATCTCCTTAGTCCTTCTCAGGTACTTGAGTATGTTCTTTACTGCTATCCAATGTTTCTCCCCAGGGTTTGACTGATACCTGCTTACCACACTCAGTGTATAAGCCACATCCGGTCTGGTACACAACATCGCATACATTATAGAGCCTACCGCAGAAGCGTAGGGTATAACAGACATGCGATCCCTCTCTAAATCAGTCTTGGGAGACATCTCTTTGGAGAGGGTGATCCCGTGACAAGCCGGTAGATTACCGCGCTTGGAATCTTCCATACTGAATCTCTTCAGTATGGTGTCGATGTACCTGGACTGCGAAAGTCCTAATATCCTCTTGGATCTGTCACGGTAGATCCGGATACCCAGAATGTATGAGGCATCACCCAGGTCTTTCATGGAGAACCTGTGTGACAAGAACCCCTTGACAGATTGTAGTATAGGAATATCATTTCCTATTAAGAGAATGCCATCTACGTATAAAACGAGGAACACTACAGTTCTCGCTACAAATCTACAATAGATGCATGGTTCATCTGGATTTTTGATAAAGCCAAATTCCTTGACCGTCTCATCAAAACAGATGTTCCAACTCCGCGATGCCTGCTTTAGTCCATAAATGGACTTAAGCAACTTGAACACCTTTCCGCTGCTCCCACTCTGAATGAAACCCTCTGGTTGATCCATATAGACAGACTCCTCTAAATGTCCATTTAGAAAAGCTGTCTTTACGTCCATCTGCCAAATCTCATAATCGTGGAAGGCAGCAATGGTAAGAAGGATCCGAATGGATTTCAGCATAGCTACTGGAGAAAAAGTTTCGTCATAGTCCAAACCAGGTCGCTGACGAAAACCCTTTGCTACTAGTCTAGCTTTATAGGTCTCAACCTGTCCATCTACACCAATCTTCCTTTTGAAGATCCACTTGCATCCTATGGGTTTTACCCCATCTGGAGCAATGTCCAACGTCCATACTTTGTTGGTGTACATGGACTCCATTTCGGTCCGCATTGCATCCAGCCATTTTACCGATTCGACGCTCTGAATGGCTTGCTGGAAGCTAGTAGGCTCATCAAAGTCTATTATGCAATCCTCTCTATCCCCGTCAATGAGAAAACCGTAGTATCTCTCGGGCAGATGAGACTGCTTACTACTTCTGCGGAGTGGCGTGGGAATGTCCTGATCTTTCGAACCCTCTGGTTCTACTAAGCTTTCAGTAATAGCTTGTGGTTCTGGAATTTCTTCCAGTTCTATTGCGCTCCCACTTATTTCTTTTTCTAAGAACTGATGTTCTAGAAAATGGGAATTACGAGAAACAAGGACTTTTTGTTCCTCTGCGTAATAGAAAAGATACCCCCTCGAGTTCTTAGGGTATCCCACAAACTTGCATAGTACTGAGCGTGCCTCGAGCTTGTCCGTATGTTGCTTTTTGACATAAGCTGGACATCCCCAAATCTTCAGGTATTGAAGATAGGGTTTCTTCCCACTCCATAACTCATATGGTGTGGTAGGCACAGTCTTAGTTGGAACTCGGTTCAAAAGGTATGCAGCTGATTCTAGCGCATATCCCCAGAACGATCGCGGTAACTCAGCGTTACTCATCATGGACCGTACCATATCTAATAGGGTTCGGTTCCGTCTCTCCGATACACCGTTATGTTGCGGAGTGTATGGAGGAGTAAGCTGAGAGAGAATTCCATTCTCTTTTAAGTAACCCAGGAACTCGGCACTCAAGTATTCACCACCACGATCAGATCTCAGTGCCTTGATACTTTTGCCTGTTTGTTTTTCTACTTCATTCTTATATTCCTGGAACTTATCAAAAGCTTCGGATTTATGCTTCATTAAGAAGACATGTCCGAACCTTGAGAAATCATCCGTAAAAGTAATGAAGTAAGAATAACCGCTTCGCGCATGTATAGATATTGGACCGCACACGTCGCTGTGTATGAGTCCCAAGAGCTCGCTTGCTCTTACTCCGTGTCCAGTGAACGGAGTCTTTGTCATCTTTCCTTTGAGACAGGATTGACAAGTTGCATACGATTGATATTCGAACGGATCCAAATATCCTTCTGTATGTAACTTAGTCAACCTTCTCTCATTGATGTGACCCAGTCTACAATGCCATAAGAAAGTTTTATTGATTTCTGGAGACTTTCTTTTGTGTGTATTCTGGACATTGAAAATCTGTGGTTGGTTTAACACGTATATACCGTTGTTCAATGTACCTGACCCAATCTAAACTTGATTAAGGTGAATGTTCACTACATTACTTACAAATGCAAATTCATAACCTTCTTTAGATAATAAAGATACAGAAATGATATTACAGGTTGCATTTGGTACATAATAACAACTACGTAAAACCAAAAAGTGTCCATCAGACAATCCCAGGTGATAGTCCCCCACGGCCTCAGCATCCATGCTAGCACCGTTTGCAACTCTGAGGGTTATGTCACCTGCCTTCAAAACTCTACGCTTTCTCAACGCCTGCAAAGAATTACAGATATGAGATCCTGATCCGGTATCCAATACCCAGGATGTAGAGTTTATTGATAGACAGTTTTCAATAACATACACGCCTGAAGCTGAAGCTGCAACTCGCTTCAAATCCTGTGTTCTGGCTTTCCAAGCCTTGCAATCCTGTTTCCAGTGACCACTTTTGTGACAGTAGAAGCATTCTTCCTTCCCCACCAGCTTTCCCGCTACCTTTGTTGCTTTTCCTTTTCCCTTCGTATCCACTTTACTGACACTGCCTCTTGGTTTGGCGGGGGCTTTCTTCTTCTTACCCTTGGCTTTCGCCCTGGATCTAGAAGAGGAAGATCCTCCTACAAACAAAGTGGATGTCTCCCTACTTTTCTGTAGGGTGCCCTCTGCACTCCTCAGCATGTTGAGGAGCTCTGAAAGTTCAACTTCTTTTTCCTGTAAGTTGAAGTTTAGGATGAACTGGGCGTAAGTGGAAGGAAGGGACTGGAGAATCAAGTCCGTATAGAGCTCATTCTCCAACGTGGTCCCAAGTTCTACGAGCTCCTCTATGTAGCCAATCATCTTAAGCACGTGTTCCGCTACCGATGATCCGATGGCCAACCTTGCCGAAAACAACTTCTTCGACACTTCGTATCTGGCGATACGAGATTGCTCTCCATACAGTTCTTTTGTATGAAGAAATATGGACTCTAGGTCCAAATTCTCGTGCCTCCTCTGATGTTCGTTGTCCATCGAGGCAAGTACGAGGCATTTGGCCTTCGCGCAATCTATTTCCCATGTCTTATAGATTTCCCTATCTACGACACTGGTTTTGGGACCTGGGACAGGGGGAGCTTTGGTGGTAAGGAGATACCCCAGCTTGTCGTAAGTGATTGCCATCTTGACATTCCTGAGCCAATCTTTGTAGTTTGGCCCTGTCAATATGTTTTTATCTAGTAATAACTTAAGTCCGGTCATGTTGAATGGTCGCTGCAATTAGGAGAGAGAAAAGAAACACTTTAGCATGATGCTCTTGCAAGTTTAGAGTGGTTTTTAGTTTGTCTAAACAGGATGGCTCCCACTGTCTCTCGAATTCCTTCTCAAACCGTAAAGAAAGGATTAGTCAGGATCAATCTCACCGTACAATACTTGCTTAACCGTTCAGCCAGGCCAGTGTCGGTACTTCGAGGGAGGTTTTCCAACGCTTTCGCGAAGTTCCTTAATTAAGTAACCTCTTTTCCCTGTGGGCGTAGCCCCGCTAACACCTTTCTAGACACCTACTAAGTTTATAGCATTGATCGTTAAGTGAGAGTTTTCCCGAGGAGTAGCATATACTCACAGTAGGATCGGGATCCAAATATCATCGCGTGATAAAACCGAAGGAATCCTACCAGAATTATCACACTCCAAATGGTATGCAGCGCTAGCAAGTTTCAGTACTTATGAAACTCCCGATGTGGATTTTTGCCCCATGCTCTTATGACCTTGGCGTGAGGTCAAAATGTCATAAGTCACATGTCAAGTTCTTCCCATCATTATCCTGGTTAATTTGAACCCACCCGTACCTACCCTTGACGTAGGCCAAAATGGCAGTACGACTGTCTCAAACCAACGTATTCTATCTATACAACAGATAAATATCCGGCAGCTACCAATCACTATGCCTTGGCGTGAGGTCAAAATACATAGCTTGAATACTACCGAATATTTAACTGAAATGATGGAGGGCTATGGATGGTTTTGGCGAAACCGTGAACGTAGTGAACTTGATATAATCGATGGAACGAGATAGCTTTTAAAAGGAGTGGTTCAAGCTCCGCGTTTAAAAGTTTAGTTTTGAAAAGAACCGAGTGGTTTTCAAAGTGTTCCAATCGACTTTTACTTGGTTTATTTTCTTGCATTAGTTCTTTTAATGCGTCCCATCATTTAATCCTACCATTGCAGAAAACAACCAAAATATGACGTACGCTTATGCCATTCGCATTCGCCACGGGGCCCCGTCATCACCCGTTAGGTTACTTAACTAACGACAGAGCGGGGGCTGGGCTAGCGCGGCTGTAAAACATAAGCAAGGCCTAAATAGTTATCATATAAAAATATATAGCAATGATAGACATTACAGATCACAGATGAATACATTGGATATACTAGGAATCCGCAATCCGTTCGAGCCTGCAACGAAAAGCGGATTACACGGTCGCGGTGAATAGCCAAATACCCCACCCAAGACCCCTACGGGTGCGGCAAATTACCCGCCAAGTACCCGAAGCGAAGCAACCTCCCTCACCACCGTGAGTAGGCCACTCGGCACTTTGAGATACCCGGTAGTTTGTACACCCCTCCATGGGTCTATCCTAGGAGCAAAAACAGTAAAAAGAATTATACAATGACGGCTACAACCTCGACCCGGTTGTGCGGTCAAACAAATAATAATATTACATCAATTTACATGTTGCAATGAATGAAAGAAAAAGCAACACTCATCTCACATCCACCCCGGCTATTCATCCGCGACAATCCAACCCATTCATATACACATACCATCATCAATCACAGATCACAGATATGTATAACCCCGACTAATCGACATATAGCGATTAGCCGACGTTCAATACATATAAACATCATAGATATAACCTATTAGTCAAAGTGTATTGAAGTTCGGAAAAAATACGGATTTATAGGCCCCCAAAAACAAATTTCTATTCTGGAAAATCTGGGCACATATAAACCATCTTAAAAATCCTAAAACCAAGCCAGAAATACACTGCACTAAAATCGACCCAGAGAAGAGCCAAGATGGCCGCGGTTGCGCGGCAATAGAATCCTAAAATTGCTATTGCCGCGGAACCGCGGCTCTTTGGTCGAATCTTTGGATCGTTTTTGGTGGCTTTCTTCACAAAACCCTGAGATGATTTTTGGAGTATAAAAAATTTTATTTTGAACAGAAAAAATTTTAACAGAAACTTAGGGTTTTTAAAACTCGGTTTTTCGATTTTTCCGATTCGAACTTCGATACACTCTACTACCTAGCTAGTTTATGTTTAGTTAGGCTCTGATACCACTGTAAGTCCACGTTGCCCACCCCGGTACTTACGGGGAGGCGAAAAACGGAATAAAAATCGGATTTTTATAAGCTTAGGCAACATGGACTAGACATTGAAGGATCTTTGCTAAACAAAAACAAGCTAAAGCTAACTAGAAACTAGCTAAGTGCTAGAAAGGTTATACCTTGAGCTTTATGTCCTTCTCTCCTTGCTCCTTGGAGTGGTGGAAGGAGGCCACCTTAGTCGTCTTCTCACGTCGAAGAAAGATCTACCCGAAAGCCTCGACCTTTGGCTTCAACTCCAAGCTAGAAATAACTAGGGTGCAAGAAGTGCTAATCCTTGAACCCTAGATGAGAGTAGAGATTATCAAGAGAGGGTTTTTCTCAAGCTCAAGTGTTTCTCAACACATGAGAGGGGAGAGCTTGAGGGAGAGGAAGAACAAGAGAGAGAATGTGAATGATAGAATTGAGAGAATAATATGAAGCATACTCTCATATATGTGAATTATTGTAATAGAAAATTAGTGAGATAATTGTCATGGCTTAATCAAGACATGACCGTTATCATTTCATTTTTAATGCAAATTGCAAGGATCAAAGAGCATCTTCCAAATGAAATGATGATGGTCAAAGTGTCAACAAGGTCAACAAGTCAAGATGGGTCAAATGGTCAACAACCATAACCATGCACAATTATTAAACTAATATCAATTAACAATAATACACACATAAGCATTAGGGTTAATAAAAATGACAATAGTCATTAACCTAATCAAGGTCCTCTCCCTCTGTCTCAAGCAACTGTGCATACGCACCCGTATTCGTGATCTGAGAAACACGAATACAATGAGAAAAAGCCAACCCCAAATCATATACTAGGATCCGGCTTAAACCAAAGCCCGCTAGTATAAGCTGTCCGGACAGCAAACGTGCACAAGTGCGCGGATGTGAACGAACCCTGTCGCAAAACCATGCGACCTCTACTCATTTTGCCTAAAGGCGAATAGCTCTCTGTGTGGGACTCTAAAGACTCGATACTAGGCTGGCAGTGGGTTTAACCACAGACCGCAAGCGGCACTAGCTGTGCGTAACGGTCCCCAGGTAGATGTCGATAAGAAGACTGACGAGGTGAACCCCATCTGAACTCCTACTGAGCCTGTATGTGACAATCTCCGTACAGTCCGGTCTGTTCGTCTGATACATCGCATGGGGGGCCTAGGGGGCGGTGAACGTCAGTCCCCTAATAGCGGTACAAGTCATGTCGGAGTGTAGCCCAGAACACCCTGAGATAACACTGGAAACCTACCAGTATATCCCGCTTGCCCTGGCCAGGGACTACTCGTGTAATGGCTCTCCTACACACAGCGCGATGTCAACCCCCAATACCGGGAGAGACGAATCCTGTCTAACCGTCACTGCCTCCAAGTGCTTCGGGACTGCACCCAAAAACTACCTGTTTGCACGAATCCTTTGAGCCGTGGTAGGGTAGTAATCAAAGTGCAGTGGGAACACACTCGAGGCGAAGTGACAGTGTCAAGTCAGCGGACTAAGCTGTACTCATGTCACTTGGGAACTGATAACTGACGATAGGTATAATACCAACCAACAGTTCCCGACGAGTCCTGTCCAGTGTACTCGTAACCTAACGAGCACCCGCATACTATCTCAAGTACGACGTACTGACGGCTGTGGGACAGACCGTCTCCCATGCTGGTATGAGAAGCGCATACGCTAGTCTACTCCGGAGTATCGATGCCCTGTCTCGATAGTCCAACGACTAGGGACCTGTATAAGGATGTGCTTATAGATCACCCAGCTCCCACGAGTGTGAGCGCCATCACAACGCTGGTAATCAAGCAAAGATCCTAAGGGCTCTACTAATATGTATAACAGCGATATGCTAAAAGAAACACATGCACATATTAAAGCAGAGACAAACCAAGTAGCATACTACCATTTCGAGCAAGATTGTATATACAACTGTGAATATCCCAAGCTTCTATCAAGTAATATACAAACTAGTATGATACAGTAATGGCCTCTAGGGCATATACACTAACATAATCCAAGGGCCAATGGGCTAGCCAAAGCCTTCAATAGAACCTGTGCAGGCTCCTGAGGAAAAATGCTTCAGCCAACAAGAGAGACTGGAATCTCAAACTTCATGAGGCATTGTGGGCATATCGTACCACGCACCGTACTCCAACTCAGTCCACTCCATACTCATTACTCTTCGGAGAGGAGGTGATCCTCCCCTTTGAAAT